>JAKCOX010000014.1:5452500-7952500 GCA_022605575.1 Laterallus jamaicensis coturniculus
CCTGGACACCATTGGCCTTCTGAGCTACCAGCACACTGCTGCTCATGTTGAGCTTGTCATCAGCCAGCACCCCCAAGTCTTTCTCCTCAGGGCAGCTCCCCATCCATTCTCTGCCCACCCTGCAGTTGTGCTTGGGATTGCCCAGACCCACATGCAGGGCCTTGCACTTGGCCTTGCTGTACTTCATGCAGTTCACACGGTCCCACCTCTCCAGCCTGTCAAGGTCCCTCTGGAAGGCATCCCTTCCCTCCAGCACATCGACCTTACCTCAGAGCTCGGTGTTGCCAGCAAACTTGCGGAGGGTGCACTGACTAAAGTCAGTTGCTCTGATGTCAGGTCATATGGAGAGCATAAAGCACATTTCCATTGTGACAGAAATTACAATCCTGTGTCTTGATTAGTAAAACTAAAGCCTTGAGTTCAGTTTAACTGCCTGAATCGGAACTGCCAGGGTGGAGGTTTTATACAAGTGCTGCTTGGGTCAGGAATCCACCAGCGTGTTTCATTAATGTGTTCAGAACACACTCTGTGTCAGAGGCAGAGCACAAGCTGCCCTGCACCCTTTTGCATGCTCAACCCTGACCTGCAGCAGCCCTTCAGTCAGCCTCAAGGTTCAACTGCGCCCTGCAGTGCTGACCCAGCATCCAGCAGCCCCTGCTGGCAGCATCCTCGTCTGGGGAGCGTGCCAGTCACAACGAATCGTTCCGTTCGGTGACACCTCTGCATCTGGGAAATGTCACCCAGCTGAGATGAAAAAATTCATGCCTCTCTAACATATGCCTCACTTGAGCAGCTGAAGACTGGTTCTTCAGTCTTACATTTCATGTCCTGTCCCTGTCCCACCAGATTGTCTACCTTCTTTCTCCCCAACATTACAGCAGATCTCACAAACCTTATTGTAATGCAAAGGGACTCTCCTGTGAAAAGTGACTCTGTGAAATAAACAGATGTATAAAATCTCATCCCAGAGACATCCTAAGTGCCAGGTGGCCCAAACCACACTTGCCTTGGTAACAAGCTAAGGGATGGATTCCCCCTATGGCTGTGCTGCACACTCAGCCCTGACACTAATAATGAATGAAGATACACAGACCAAATACTGCCCTTTCTTTCAAATACACAACCTTGCTACTTTTAGTGGGACACTGGGACTGATGGCTTGATCTGAAGGCAAAGGAGTTGTACTGCTGGTTTGGCAATTCAACTTCATGTAGCACATATGTGGGTATCACACATGACCAAACAGGTGAATACATATGGCAAATGGGAAAAAATGGGCTATTTTTATCTTCTCTGTCAATGAAATAAAGGATTTTAGGCCAAACCTCCAGCTGATGATTAGCCAAATTGAAAAGGTTGATACTGGGTGACCAACTGGCCCTTTCAATTTTCCCTTGGTTGGAACAGGCAAATTTGACAAAGGCCTTAGAAGACTCTTAAGGTTGGTTAGGAATACAAAGAGATGCTTTAGTGTGACCAAGAGCTACAAGCAAGCTGTGTGTTCTGAAAATACCCCGCGGGTCCACCAGTTCTCTTCTTGCCAAGCAGAAAACCAGGCTGGTTCTCTTGAATTACCCCCGAGCCTGCACTGGGGCTTTGTGGGCAGCTCTACTGAACTCTGCCAACATACAGTAACTCTCCTTCCAAGGAAGGAGCTGCAAGTAAATGCAAACTCTATCACCCTTTCATTACCCTGGGGAGTACAGGGGTCTCTGCAATCTTGCAAGGGTCTGCCAAGGTCACCAGTTTCTGTCACAAGCACTCTGTGGTGGATGAGAGCATAGGGAGGATTTTACTGCTTGGACATGAAGTCAGTGATGGATGCTTTGAGAGAAGAGGGGCATCTCTTCAGGCTGATGGTTTGACACTTCTGCACTTCTGCAGCAGTGCCAAGCTGCTGCTTGCACCTGTCCTATTTCTCTTGATGCTATGCTGGGAGAGATGAGGATGATTACTAGTTCTATATGACAAATGAGGTCTAGTACATCCTCAGACTATGCAAAAACCTTATTGGTTATGGCAGCAATTGATGCACACTCATTCAGGGTGGAAACAGATACCTGCTTAAGAGAGGCCTTCTGCAAGGGCTGATGTTCAAGAAACCTACACCAGTCTTCAGCTTTGGCTGCAGTCTCCCAGAGAAGGAGATTTCCATCACAAAGGGCTGCTTGTCACATTCCTCCCCTCCGTGGCAGCACATCATCCCCAGCACTAAGACAGATCTCCATGCAGGTCTCCAAGTTCCCCTTCCTCCTCTGCTGTGTGGTGAAACCCCAGCAATGGGCTTGTCATTTGAGGAGCACATTGTGGGTAATCAGGAGTTGGGAGCAGGGACAGCGCTTGGGACTTGCCCTGGCCAAGTGCTAAAATGACAGTAGGAGCATCCTGTGAGGTTCAACAACGAGCAGTTTTCAGAGTTGGGGGGGCAACTGGAAGTTAATGGCAGAAGGCACTGGAGGGATACTCAGCCAAGCACGTCACCAGTTCAAGGCAAAGTGACAGGTCAGGTGAGCCCTGGCTTAGTGAGCCCACACCTGGTATACCCAGTGCTGTGACCCAGGTGTGACATGGGACTGGAACAGCAAACCAACTGAATGAACTTGTCCTGGTATTAATTAGTTCATCTGGGGCAAAAGGATCCTAGTGCTTCCTAAGAGGTAATAAGATAGATGTGGCTGAGCAGCCTGAGTTAACCCTTCAGGACAGAACCCTCTCAGACAGCTGGAAAACGAAGAGCAACAGCCCAGAACACAGGCTGAACTTCAAAGCCACACTTCAAATTGTTACCCTCTTTTTGCTCACTGATTATTTTGCCTTATATCTGAGATCAGTCAGGAGGAAGCGACAGACTTTGAGCAGGAGACTGAAGGAACACATGACAGAAGTGTTCGATGTGTTAATGTCTGGGGGATTTAGTCCCTTATCTCTGATGCCAGCTGGGGAGAATAAAGACTTTTCTTGGCATTAGATGAGAATTAAAACATCACTTCTAAGAAGGAATGGTCAAGCTCAAAGAGGTTCAGAGGTTCACCTTGAGCTTTGGCTTTGATTAAGTACTAGAAATACCAATGCCTCTTTAAATGATCTGAACCTCTTGGTGATGAATGGGGTTGGGAGGACACCCTGGTTCTCCAGCATTTTCTGTTGTTCCCCGGGCACAGGAGGTCAGCAGAATGTGGCTGCTTTGCATCTTTTTCTACTCAGATTCAGAGAGGCTCTTATTTTAATGGTCATGGGGCAGAAATGTAAGATGGTAAAAATACTAAGTGAGCTGAACTTCTCTAAGTTTCTCAGAAGGCTTGGGTTCTGTGAGGGCAACAGCTTGGTTTACTGATCATCATCTTCAAATATTTCCCCTTGCCTAAGTTCAAAAGGTAGTTTTACTGTACATGCCATTGCTTGAGGTTCAGGGCTTTCCCAGGGGCCTCCCCTCCCTCATCTATCCAGGCAGAACTCATTGGTTTGCGTTCACATGGGGGTTGCCAGGACATCTTAGATCACCACGGCCAAATTCATCCCATCTATAACTTTGAGGGAAACGGACAGCACAGCATCCAAAGGAGATCTGAGCCCACTTGTATCACACAGGTTTGTATAGTGTTGAGTTGGTTTGTGTGGCAGAGCTCCAATCTGAACCTGAAGCAACAAACAGCATTCATCTTCACAGGGTTTGTGCACACATTGTTCTGGGAGAACGCGGACGAACAGCCTGGAGGTTGGGGGGGTCTGCAGCCTGTGATTACAGGCATCTTCTCTGGCATCTTCCCTTGTTCCTCAAGGCAGTTTCATGGTTTCCAGTTGGAGACATCCACACCAGTTATTGCAGACTAACCCTGTGCTGTGGCCTGAGGAATCTCCCCAGTGCAATCACCCAAAAAAAGGATTCAAACAAGGGATTGTGACAGGTGGTCCCCAAACCACAAGCCAGCGAAGATAAAGCCAATTCCACAGTGGATGTATGAGTGGCACATGGTCTGCCAGCACATTCAGAGCAGCAGTAAGTGACTGATGGCTTGTAAGGTTTCTCTGAAGTGTCAGAGCAATTGCAGAACTGCCAAGCAGATTGCAACTTGTGTCTGCAGAATGTAAGGAAGTGTCAAGAGAGACAATCACAAGGGACATCAAAGTAATTTCAGGAAAGAAACAAGCAGTAACCAGAAAAGTGCTAGGAGGACTTGTACCCAGAAACAGAAAAATGAGTTTTGCAATGGACATCTACATCACTACTTAATTTCATCCCAATATAGTGCCTACAGCACTGGGACTGACTGGTTCTAGGTCAGTCCTCATGCACCTTAATTGTCTTCTAAAACTCTTAGGTGCCACGGTGTTGTCACAGGGATTGTCTCTGTGCTGGTCTCCATATTTTCTGTGTGTCTGTCTTCCTTTCTCCAGGACAGACCAAAATCAGGAATTTACAGCTATTTGGGCCCAAACCTCCACTTCCTACATTGCCTTGCTCCCATAGAAATTTTGAAAGGAAAGCAATTTAGAAAGGTGTCTATCTTATCCCACCTTCCTTCCTTAATATAACTGTGAAGGACGTGTTCCTGCAGGAAATACTCTAGTAATTTTCTTGTCTTTATTTTCTGTGTTTCAAGTGTTCTTAGGAAAAGGACTGCCAGACTTTCAACATATTGTTATGGTTATCACCTTGATAAATATAACCCTATTCTGTCTGCTTACCCCCCTCTTTGAGTCTTGCTATCAAGCATAAGCTTCTTTTCTTTATTTTCAGCATCTTCACAGCCTTTTCCTCAACCAGTTCCCAAAATCTTCATGACAAGTCTTTACCTTTTCTCCCTTCTCTCAGTTGCTATGAAAAGGTTCATACCAATTCCCAGCTAGCCCACAGAGAGCCTCCAACGTGTTAAAACTTGGGTGAAGCGCCTGTGGCTTTTTGCACTTTCCATTGTCCTGTTTGAGGGAAGGTCCTTGGAACTGAAAGCTCAGGAAGCCAGCTCCTCCTCCAAGGCATGCTCTGCTGTGCTGACCCGCAATACACCAGCAACTGCAGCTCATGAGTAAGCTGACCTTACCACTGATCCATAGTCCTGCTGTTTCCTTGCACGTGTCAGTCTAAATGCCTCATGTGAAGACTGTTAGCAACTTAACAGAAGCACAGAATCATAGAATGGCAAGGGTTGGAAGGGGCCCCAAGGATCACAAAGCTCCAACCCCCCTGCCACAGGCAGGGCCACCAACCTCAGGCCTGGAGCTACACAAGGTTGCCCAGGACCCCATCCAACCTGGCCTTGAACACCCCCAGGGTTGGGGCACCCACCCCCTCTCTGGGCAGCCTGTTCCAGCCCCTCACCACTCTTTCTGTAAAACACTTCCCCCTAATATCCAATCTAAACCTTCTTTCCTTCAGCTTAAATCCATCCCCCTTGTCCTGCCAGTCTCTGCCCTTTAAAAAAGCTGATTCCCCTCCTGTTTCTCTGCTCCTTTCAGGTACTGGCAGGCTGCAATGAGGTGCCCCTGCAGCCTTCTCTTCTCCAGGCTGAACAAGCCCAGCTCCCTCAGCCTCTCTCTGTAGGGGAGCTGCTCCAGCCCTCTGATCACCTTTGTGGCCCTGCTCTGAGAGGTAGAAATTATTTCCATATTCTTTTATACAGCACCTTGCCTGTTTCCTTGACTGATGGATAGGCAATGCACACGCCAAAACACAAAAGAAATTGCTCTTCCTCAGCCTAACGGGCACCCTGTCAGGGCTAAGTCCTGACCATGCTCTGATGAACCCAAATGCCTTTGAGGACCTTCAGTTAAGCTTATGAAGCATGATTCGAGCTGTCATGGATACTTCTCAGGGACCTGACTTCAGCTCTGATAGAAACACCAAGCCTCTGATAGCAATCATTTATATGGAGCTAGAGAAAGCCTACTGCAGAAAAACGCGACAGGAAATAATAAGAGCCCAAGGGGTCAGGTATTCATCCAATTCAGAGCTGGAGATTTAAAGAGTGGGTTTTCCTGTGAGATTTCCAGCACTTCAGGCTTCTAATCCTTTAAACTCTGAAGCAGCAACATCTCAAAAGAGAAAGAAAAACTTACAACTAACTAACTAAAAAAAAAAAACACCCCAGACTTGTTTGAACTCCAAATTCATTGTGATTTGAGTTGGCATGAAAGTTTGGTTGAACTCTTACCATGTTTGATACTCAGGCTCTATTGGCAACAGCAGCGTTGTTGGGTACCGCCTCGGCCTGATCTTTACACAGGAGGAGCTCCGGTAGCTCCCGCTGGCTCCTGGTGAAGCTCTGAGGACTCTTCCCCTCTTGAAAATCAGGCCTATTGTGTATGAACAATCAAGAGCATTCAGGCTGAACAACCATTCAAAAAGCACCCTGTAAATCACTGTCGCAGTGAGTTCTGCCATTCTTTCCTCTAGAAGCTGCTTCTAATAGCTGGTTTGTCTTTTTAGGTGATGGGGGCTGTGACATCGGACTGTCCGGCTTTTGGTGAGATCAAAAGGGGCCCAGTGGAGAGGGAAGAGCCCAGCAGGAACACATGAACACCTAATTTCCTCCTCAAAAGACATCTCTTGTGGTACAAAAGTGCAGAAATGAGGCTGGCTCTTGAGGAATGAGAAAACAGAAAGGAAAGAAGAAAAATCTCCAGGAGTGAAGGGGCTGTCAAAGTCTAACTCAAGGAAAATATAAGACCCGGCTTTTTACTGAAGTCTGTTGGAAATCACTGGTTCCATCAAAAACTAATGTCCCAAGAAAGGACTAATGGTCTTAAATCCACTCGTGAGCCACCTTTTCCCCATTCTCTGCTGAGCAGGATGAGCAGTACTAACCGGGTATAATATTTTTGGGGGTTGTTCTTAAAGAGGGGAGTAGTCAGCATGGATTCACCAAGGGGAGATCGTGCTCAACCAATCTCATAGCCTTCTATGATCTCATCACCTGCTGGGTGGATGGAGGGAGAGCAGTGGATGTCATCTACCTTGACTTCAGCAAGGCTTTCCATACTGTCTCCCACAACATCCTGATAGCAAAGCTGAGAGAGTATGGGATAGATGAGTGGACAGTGAGGTGGGTCGAGAATTGGCTGTTGGACCGAGCCCAGAGGGTCATGGTCGGTGGAGCAGAGTCAGACTGGAGGCCTGTGACCAGTGGTGTTCCCCAGGGCTCGGTGTTGGGTCCAGTCCTGTTCAGTATCTTCATTGACGACCTTGATGAGGGAACAGCATCCACCCTCAGCAAGTGCTGATGATGCAAAGCTGGGAGGGGTGGCTGACACGCAGGACACTGTGCTGCCATCCAGAGACCTGGCCAGGCTGGAGAGCTGGGCAGGGAGAGACCAGATGAGATTCAACAAAAGCAAGTGTAGAGTCTGGCACCTGGGGAGGAACAACCCCATGTATCAGTACAGGCTGGGGGTGACCTGCTGGAGAGGAGCTCTGTGGAGAAGGACCTGGGGGTCCTGGTTGATGACAGGTTGGCCATGAGCCAGCAGTGTGCCCTGGTGGCTAAGAGAGCCAATGGGATCCTGGGGTGCATCAGGAAGAGTGTGGCCAGCATGTCCAAGGAGGTGATCCTCCCCCTCTGCTCTGCCCTGGTCAGGCCCCACCTGGAGTGTTGTGTCCAGTTCTGGGCTCCCTGGGATAAAAAGGACAGGGATCTCCTGGAGAGAGTCCAGAGAAGGGCTACGAAGGTGATGAAGGGCCTGGAACATCTCTCCTATGAGGAAAGGCTGAGAGAGCTGGGGCTGTTCAGCCTGGAGAAAAGAAGACTGAGGGGGGACCTAATCAATGTTTATAAATATCTTAAGTATGGGGTGCAGGGGGAATTGGCCAGCCCCTTTTCTTTGGTCAGTGGGGACAGGACAAGGGGCAATGGCTGCAAATTGGAGCACAGGAAGTTCCACACCAACATGCAGAGGAACTTTTCCCCAGTGAGGGTGAGGGAGCCCTGGGACAGGCTGCCCAGGGGGTGTGGAGTCTCCTTCTCTGGAGAGATTCCAGCCCTGTCTGGACGCCGACCTGTGCAGTATGAGCTAGGGAGCTGCTTTGGCAGGGGGGTTGGACTCGATGATCTCTTGAGGTCCCTTCCAACCCCTACAATTCTGTGATTCTGTGATAACCTCTTTAAAATGAGAACATAAACTATTATAACTGTACATACAGATCCAAGATAGAGGTTCCTCTTTTCCCCACAGCTCTACAAATCAGAATGGTAACGTGCTTGTAGCCTGCTTTTCTTTCTTTCTTTGTTTACTTGTGGAAGCCTGGTGAACATTTCTGAAATTCAAACTCTGTTAAATTTGCAGCTCACTTTAAAAAGAAAAAAGTTAACCCACCTAAAAAGAAGAATAAAGCAACCAAGTAGTAAATGGGAGAGCTCTCCAGGCCTGGGAGCTGGCTAGCTCTGCTAGTTTTCTTCTGCAGAGGCACAGTACTTTTTTACAGACACTGATGTTGCTGGTTCTCTAGTCTGTTTTCACCTGAAACCTGGCCAAAGTATTTCAAGAATGGATGAAGTCATGCAAGCCTACATTACAGAGAGCTATTTTCTTGATAAGGACACCTTGGACCCACCAAAGGAAACCTGACACCAGGTTTAAATCTGTATCTTCAGACAACAGTTGATTCTGCAGCTTTCTCCATTATATGAAACTCTGAAGTCATTATTAACTTCTGTGGTACCCTCATTACATTGGCAGAGTATCCACAGCATTCCCCCTGGTTCAGGGCTGACACTCCTTCCCTAATCAGCTCCAGCAGCGATGTGCTGAGAGAGTTGTGCTTGCCCATCACCTTGGCACGTGGGCCTCCTGGCTTTAACCTGAATTACTGTCTTTTATTTTCTTGCATTCTTCACTTCCTAAATTATAATAAAGCAATACTTTCATAATTACTCATTAAGGTGCTCTTGTTAAAGGACAAATCTTCAGTGAAGAAGAGGTCGCTGCAGGGAGCTACCTGTCTGTATTACACAGGGACAGAGTTAGGATCCTAGCACCGGCTATGTGCCAGGAGTTGCTCCCTGCAGCTGTGTTACACTAATGTGAGTAAAGAATCAAGCCTCAACAGCTTGGTGAGAACAGAACTGCTTGGTGATGTAAACCAGCATGGGTTTGCAGGCCCATGAAGCTCACGGTTTGGGCTCAGAAATCCCCCAGCAAAACCTGCCCAGTGAGAGGGCTCCTCTGCTCCACCCCAGCTGGTCTGGGCAGCCAGTCCCCACCTCCTCCCTCTAAACCACAATTATCAATCCCACCCGAGCCTGAGTCTTGGCTCCTCCAGTGATTCTTCTGCCCGGACTCCCCCTCAGCTGCTCTGCCATTGGGGGATGGCATCTGCAGGGATGGCACTGGCAGAGGCAGGCACAGGCTCAGCTTGCAAGCAGCCATCTCTGGTAGCAGTTACTTTCTCACTTAAGCTGAACTCCACGATGCTCCAGCTAGTTTTCCTGACACTGCAGACAGCCCCCCAGGTCTCCGGAGCAGTGGTCTGCTTCCCAGATGTCTTGACTCAGTCTTCCTTACCAGGCTCCCCATTCACACCATGACTTGGTCTCCTAAGTCTGGTTCTCTGCCTGCTTTCTCTCACCACCCCAGCTTGTTCTTTGTTTCCTTGCTTACACAGGTCTGAGCCTTTCTTAGGCTTTGAGGCTCTCACAATTCAACATTCAGCTAGCTCCTTCCCTCTTGTATTCATCTTTCAGCGTGCATAAAGGCAGCGTAGAGGTCAGGGAGGAGGTTGCTCTATGCTCAGCAGCTAAGCACAAACCTTCATTCTCAGAGGGAAGTAGCACATACAGCATCAGGGAGAATGGATCAGCATCTTTCAGGATTTGGCCAGAGGGATTAGTCCCTCTGCAGAGAGGGATTAGTTCTTCCTTAGTTTCCTCTTCTGTAGTATTGAATGTTCACTTGGCATTAAGATATTACAAGAATATACCTGAAATCTGGTGGCAGAGTTCAATCTTCAATGTGACAGAAGAATGTGGAGTCCTGATGCTGCCCACTGGTACTGCAGGGAAGGCACAGCATCTGCAAGCCAAGACGTTTCCAGTTTGTGCTTTCTCCTCAGAATAACAGGAATTTTTAATCATCTTCCTGCACACATAAAATTCACCAGGGGGAATGTACATTTCCCTAAACAAGAGAAACAACCCTCACATGGACAAAAAGACTTCTCTCTAAGGGCTATTTCCATGGTAACTTGTAAATTCAAAGCTCGAGCTGTTTTGGCTGCAGGGATTCTCAGAAAAGGTAACAAGATTGTTTGTTGTTGTTACTATGAGGAAACCATCATCGCTGTCCTCTGGTGCAAAACAGGCTGGATTGGTTTTGTTTAAAACTTCCCCAAAGCTGGCAAAGAACCAGCATGAAAAATGTCACCCCGGCGGCGGGTGAAAGACTAAGAAAGCTGCGAGTGACTGAACCTGAGGAACAGAAACTGATTCCTGGTTTACCCTGGTAGTTCACAACCAGCATCCCAGTAGATCCATGTAGCCCTTTTTACCCTGTCAAAATTCAAAGTGGGTCACAGTTACATAAGCAAATACAGTTTTTATATGCAATTACATTCGTCTCCTTCTGCAGCGGTTCAGTGGCCACTGCAGCACAGAAAACTCTGACAAAATGAAGATGAGATATTGGGAATGGGGAAGGAAATGCCCACCCAGAACCAGACACACACACACACACATGCACCCCCTGACTGGGAACTCCACATTGCATTCCCAAGGGTTTAACCTGGCTAAGTCAGGTAGGGAAAACTAATGAGTAGGGTGCAGGAAAGAAGACTCTATGTCCATGCTGTTCCAGTAAGTGTGTATGCAGAGAGGAAATCTGGCAAGGGCGACCATCATCCGAAGGGTTAATGCAAGGAACAACTCCAGGTATCTCTTAGCACCTGAATTCCTGACTGAGCAGGTGTCTTTATACTCCTTTAGAGTGGAAGATGGGAGAAAATACTTGCACCCCCTTATCTTTGCTGAGGAGCATTTTATCATTATTTTATTATGAACTTTGCAAAGTGCTAAGCACATGCTTAAAGCCTGCCTGAGCCTGCTTCTCCCCACAACAACAAACAATAAAAGTTGGTATTTAGTCTGGCCTAACAGTGCTGAGGCTGAGTGTAGGAATAAACTAGAATTTGCTTAGAGACAAATACACTTTTGGGCCTAAAGTATCACTTCAGTGTTTTGAGAGCCCAATGCAAGGCAGCACATTGCTCACCCAGGGCTGTCTTTTCAAAGGTGAGGGGGCTGCCCAGTATATTCCAGATTGTGCCTCTGGATTTATGGGATTAGGCCCTATGCAGTCAGCCACTTGCAAAGCTGAACCAGGAGGGTTCATCTCAGTGAGATCAGGACTTGTAAAGTTCTCTGGTTCTAAGCAGAGGTTTCAAGTAAGGTTTCTCAATCCAAGGATCTCTTTAACTGTGTTTGCCAAGAAGCCAATTACAAAATGATGCATAAAAGGTTATCATGACTGGCAAAGGAGATGACTGCTGCTGTCTTTGGCAGATTGAAATACAACTCAGCAGCTCATGTCTGAGAGGACAACGCATTAACATCCAGCCTGAACTGGATGGTACTTCACGGTCCCAAATAGTTCTTTGAGACCAAAATGAGGAATTTCAGATGTCTGATGCTATTAGGGAGTGCATTGAGTTTGGCTTTTTACAGCTCCAAGGATGATGTTTTAGAACTTCTTTTAGATTCTTGGGGTTTTTAACTTGTATTATTTCAATGCTATTGGAAAAGCAGGGTTCTGAGGCCGAGGTACCTGTTCAAGAATGAAACAGCAGAAATGAGTTTTGCCCTATCAAGATGCCACTTGGTTTCAGTTTCTGCAGCTGTGTCACTTCTCACAGGTTAGGAGAGGGAGGTGCCTTAGTTGAGTAATTAACTGTGGACACTGGGCAGGCTGCAAAGCATGGGAAGGCTGTACTTAATCTACCCGCTGCTACCAGTAAACTGATGCAAGGTGACAGAAGGTGCTGCTGGTGACACCTGCCCCTGATGTACAATCAGCTGAGTGGTGCTGCTGAAGGAGCCACTTGTAGCGCCAACTTCAGTCCAATGTGTGTTTGGTGCAGATCCTAGGGGAAGGTAATAAAACAACATGTGTGTTGCTTTTGCTCTTCTGGTGGCTTAGCAGGCTTTTTTTCTTTCTTTCTTTAAATAAAACCGGATATTTAAGATGGATGAAGAATTACAGGGTAAGGTAAGAACAAAATAAGACTCCAATTGGTTTTCTGAGAATATGCTGGAAAGCTTGTCTGCTTTGGCTCCTAGTTAAGATGCATGCTGCCTGGCTGCAGCCATCCCTTTCACAGCAGGGCACTGATAGGAAGAAGTTGTCAAAATAGACCGCTCACTGCTGGAGTGTTTTAACACTCCCTGACAGCACAGAAGCCCGAGTGATTATACTGTGAAGGCACGTTAAAAAGGCTCCACGGGTGTAACCAGCAGGAGCAGGGGCCAAGGCTTAAAAATCTTATGTGTGTAAGACCTAAATGCTAAAGCCTTTCCCCTGTTCCTGCCTACCAAACAGAAAACTGGCAAGATAAAGATGCTTGGAGACCTCTGCCATAGTCAGTGGTGCTAATATACTTTGTCAAGAAATTTATGACCTTATGCTACTTTAGAGATATTTTACTTCAGAACCTTACCTCTTAATTCTGGGGAGCAGCATGTCCTGCAGCAATGCTTATACTAAGCACACATATATCCCCAGTGTTCTAGTTTCCAGGGGCAAGGTGATAAATTGGCAAAACCTTCCTGACTCCTTCACGGGCGAGAATCAGATATTTCACAGAACTTACATGACCCAAGGCTGTGACTTATGTTTACTTGGCCAGTTGCTCTTAAAATTGGAGTAAGAAATTGAGTGTGAAACCAGAATACCCTACAAATCAAAATAAGCTTCCTCAAAATACTGGGACTCGTGTGGTACACTTGTTTCAGTGCTGAAAATTAGTGAATTAAGACTTCCAGAAATACTGGCTTGAACTTAAAAGTGTTGTCCCTGTTACTTGAAAGGTCACTGGGATTTATTGGCAACTAAGCCCACACCCAGCACTGCAGCTGGAACACTGATTTGTGAAGTTGGGTATTAAGTTTGTATTGCTGGAAGTGTGTTGAAAATGGCTTCTTTTTTATGAAGTAACTGCTGTTCTCAGTTGGCTCAGGAAAATGTGTAGCTGAACGGAGCAGTTTGTCTGGTTAAATGTCCCTTTTCCATAGTGCATCCTGACAAAACTCCTGTCAGTTCAAACAAAATCCTGCCTGGTGCTCTTTGTTCTGGGAAATAGGAGCAACTCTTGTCACACTTAAGCTGTTAGGAAGATATATTTTATGCTTAGCAGACTCTGGCATTAGACATGGAGAAGAGGTGGTTTTATCAGCTAGCCTCTCCTTTGGTAAACCGTGATTGCTCCCTACTACAGGTTTTCTCAACTAGATCTGTGACCTGGCAGTCTGTGCGTACACTTAAGCCTGAACCTCTAAGTGTATACAGACCTCCTCTCAACTCCAACAGAAATGGAAAGCTCTTCAGGACACAACTTCAGGATAAGGTTTTAAATTAAATAAGAAGCCAGAGAAATAGCCTTCCTAACATAAACTACAGGAAAAATAAAAAAGATCAAGAGGTTAATGTGTAACCATAAAGAATTAAAAGGAACAAAGCTGATCAGAAGCCAGGAGCAGAGAAACTAAGGGGGTTTCTGAATGCTGCCTTACATTGCTCTCTGGAGGAGCAGCAGTGTTTGGAGTCAGCATCCTGCCTGTCCCCCACTCTCCTGTGTATTCCCCAAATGAAAACCTGAGACGCACAAAGGGGGAAAAAAGGGAGTTTAACTGAGCAGCAGGTCCCTGGCAAGGCCGGTGCTGGGAGGAACAGCATTTTCTTGATCCCTATCACTGTATATAGAGGTAGAGTTTAACTACAGATAGAGTTAAAACTAAGGTTCACAGCAACAAAACGAGGTCAAATGTTGCAAAGGTTCAGTATTTCCTTTCAAAATTGCAAGAGAAAACAAGAAGTGATCCATCTGTTGCACTCCAAAGGCTGGTGAGAGGTTTTTCAAAGCACCCTTGGCTCAACATGTTCCATGAAGCACCACTGTAAACTGGATTCCCTGGGGGCTCAACTGGCATCTGCATTAAAATCAGACCAACTCATGTGGGGACCAAGGAAAAACCACGGTATATTTTATATGTAAATTCTCTCCCTTTGCTGATTTGAGGGTCCTGGTAACTGTTTAGCCCATCTTTATAGGTGGGATATATTCATGGTAAATACCTTTTCTCTCCCCTAAACTGCTTTTCCTGGTTTCAGCCAAAGAAGAAATACTCAGCAGAGGCTAACAGTCTACTTACCACCTACTGCACTAGGGGCTTTGCTTTGTTTGCCTAATGCTGCCCCATACCCTGCCCCCCACTTCTAATTAAGAAACAATTTACCCTCTGTGCTCCTGAAGTGATGCTGGCCATGTGAACTGTTCTTGGTGTACTCTTCCTGAATTTAGGAAGAAAGAACTTCTGAAGAGCTAGGCACTGAAAAGGCACAGCTTTGTCACAAGGCTTGTGGAATGGTGTCTGTGCAGTTCCTTACTTGGCACTGCCTTGGTTTCAACCATGGTTTTCATTTTCTTTAGTTTCAATCTGTTCCTGATCAATCTGAGATAAACCAAAACGTATTTTTGTCCAGATTTTTGGACAAATTTAACCACACCAGTTTAAAGTGGGGCAGGTGTCTATGTTGCATGTAACTGTCCCCACAGTATTCCTGTTTGGCTCTGGTTTTTGCTCTGAATCAATACTCAGTGCTGATCAATCCACTCTGTGCTACTAGAAAACAGGAACAAAACAACGTAAAGAGGTTTTACTTCTCATGCTTTAAAGCCATGTTTTTCCAAGCACAGAATTAAAAGCAATCCCCTTTTCTGCACTGGGAAGTATCTCCTTATGGAGAGGTTGTTCAAGGTCTCTCACCTCTTCCACTCTTTACCTCTTCCAAGAAAGAATGGTGAAGAGATTCCAGCAACCCCAGCTCCATAACCAGAACTACTCAAAAGAGCCCAGTGCAGGGACACTAAGGTGATGAAGGGAGTGGAACACCTTCCTTATGAGGACAGGCTGAGGGAGCTGGGCCTCTTTAGCCTGGAGAAGAAGAGACTGAGGGGTGACATCATCAATGTCTATAAATACATAAAGGGTGAATATCAGGAGGATGGAGCCAGGCTCTTCTCAGTAATAGGACAAGGGGCAGCGGGTGCAGCTGGAACACAGGAGGTTCCATGTTAACACAAGGAAAAACTTCTTCACTAGAAGGGTGGCAGAGCCCTGGGACAGGCTGCCCAGAGAGGTTGTGGAGTCTCCTTCTCTGGAGACATCCAAACCCTCCTGGACGCGTTCCTGGGTGACCTAATTGAGGTGATCCAGCTCTGGTGAGGGGGGGATTGGACCAGATGAACTTTTAAGGCCCCTTCCAACCCCCATCATTCTGTGATTCTGAGATTCTGTGATAACTTAGATGAATACACTGTTGGTATTTACAGCATCATGAATTTCTTTGGCTAAGAATAATGATCGATATTTGCCTTGCATTCCGTGTACTTTTATTCAGCATAGCTGTAGTTCTTTAAATGTAAACCCAGAGTTGACTGTTAGAGATGCTGTATGGTTTGGGGCTTTGTGTGTTTACATCTAGGGTTTTACAAAGATCTGCAGCAATTCATTCCAATCAAGTCAATTCAACTCTGAACTGAAACAAGAACCCCTCTCTCCAAGCAGAGCTATGCTGATTTGCTATTCTTCAGTACCAGATATTCAAAAATTGTCAGAATGCAAAAGCCCATCAAACCTACAGTTCTCTGCATGTTCTCAAAGCAAGGAGAAGCATTCCTCATATGGAAGTTCACCTATTTCCTTAGGTCCTTCTTACAAGAAAATGAAGGTAGTTACATTGTCAATTGTAGTGGAAAATGGCATTATCTTTCCATTGCTTTGAAATTGTTTTGACTGTCTTTACACCATTGTTTTATAGAATCCTAAAATCCCAGACTCTCCTGATTTGGAAAGGACCCATAAGGCCCATGGAGTCCAATTCCTGGCTCCACACAGCCCAGCCAGGTCAGAGCTGGCACTGAGGGCATCATCCAGATGCTTCTTGCCCTCAGCCCAGCTCGAGGCTCTGACCCCTTCCCTGGGGAGCCTGTGCCAGCACCTGACCCCCCTCTCAGGACAGAACCTCTTCCTCACACCCAGCCTAACCCTCCCCTGGCCCAGCTTCACGCTGTTCCCTCAGGTTCTATCCCTGGTCCCCAAAGAGAGGAGATGGGCCCTGCCCCTTGGCTCCCCTCATCAGGAAGCCACAGCCCGTGCTGAGGTCTCCCCTCAGCCTCCTCTTCCCCAGCCTGAACAAACCCAGGGACTTCAGCCTCTCCTCATATGTTTTATGATATCTAAGAAGGGGAGTGCCTAACCAAAGCCCCACGTACTGGGAAATGCCTCCTGGAATCCTGGTGTCTTGATACAGATGCATGAGGTTCACAGGGCAAAATGAGACTGTAAATGTTCTTAATGCAACAAGTTGGAGCGTGAAGGAACAGGCACAGCCCTGGCTGGATGGATGCTACAGTCTGCCACAGCATCTGGCATGAGAATGGATGTGCTGCTCCACCAAACCTCACCAATGTGGAGGAGGGCAGAAGGCTGTGACTTCTTGTTTCCAGTAAATTTATGCCTGCTTCAGGAGAAAAAAGATCCTTACATGCTCCTCCCTCCTCTCTAGGGCCTCTGAGAGATGTACCACAGCTCTGTAAGTGAGCATTCTTGCCATGGCACTTGGTGTTTGTTTTTTAAATTAAAAAAGCTCTCTTGAGCAGGAGCTCTGAGGGAGGTTTCAACCTGCAGGAAGTGCTGCCAGCCTGCTCCCTTCTCTTAGCCACATGATGGCTAGTGCAGGAGCCCCACTGCTGACTTCCAAAGCTCATCCCTGCTGCTGAGAAGGCAGGTAGTCACTGCTTAGGCAGAAATGAAGATAGCAGCCTGGCTGTCTTGGGTGTGGATGCAGAATCAAATTAGAGATGGTTGTCCTTTCCCAGGAAATATGGCATGGAACTGCTTGCCTATATACCTGATGCCTGTCTGCAAGCTTGGACCTTGCACTCAGATTTTACTGGAATAAAACATTCTTCACTCTGAGGGTGGTGAGGCCCTGGCATAGGGTGCCCAGGGAGGTGGTGGCTGCCCCTTCCCTGGAGGTGTTCAAGGCCGGGTTGGATGGGGCCTTGAGCAGCCTGGTCTGGTGAGAGGTGTCACTGCCCATAGCAGGGGGTGGGACTTGATGATCTTTAAGGTCCCTTCCAGCCCAAACCATTCTATGATTCTATTATTATTATATTACTACGTGATCCTAGTATTTTTTTTCCTCATAAGCCCCTAACAGTCACTGTTTCACTGACAGAAGATTTCCACGTAGTTCTCATACAGTAGGACTGCCATCTCCTGTTTCTCAGAAACAGGAATGGATTACTGGGGGCCCAGGAGAGGTCTGCCATGCTCAAAGTGAGTACCTGTTCCCTGATACTGGTTCTCATCATTGTCTGTGGTAGTCTCCCATTTCAACTGCTCGTTCTTTCAATCCCTTCTTGTTCACAGAATCACAGAATCATAGGGGTTGGAAGGGACCTCCAGAGCTCATCGAGTCCAACCCCCCTGCCAAAGCAGGGTCCCTAGGACAGGTCACACAGGACCTGTTCAAAGCATGAAGACTACTGCTTCATGTTCAAAGCATGAAGACTATTGCTTTTACAAAGGAATGAACAACATGTCTCAGTATGAATTCAAATACCTTATGTTTGCTATTCCTTTTTTTTTTGCCAGGCAAAATTTAGGAAGAATGAGGTGACAATGAGCAATTTGGATATGCTGAAATGCAGAATCCTGTCCATCTTTACAGTTTACTCCTGTTTATTCTGTCAGAGCTCAGAAATTTGACTCTAGATCCAGGACCTCACTCTAGGTGGCACTGTGCAGGACCAGGTTCCAGCCTGTGAGTACTCAGGCAATGTCAGCTCCAGCACCATTTTCCAACCCAAGGCATGCTGCTACTCTGAACGGACAGAGTGCTTCTGGTGCAGAGGTAGTTGTACCGACAAATACACACTTTGTACCAGTAAAATGACTTCTAAGAACAAACCAAGCTCTAGAACAGCTGCACAGGATATTTTCTTCATAAATCTCCATGAGGGAACAGAACTGCTTGCTAGGACACCCGGATAGCATCGTGAATTTGAAGCAAGAAGAGATGTATGTCCCTTTATCACTTTCATGGACTGCAGCTGAATTTCCTAATTTCTCTGGGCTCATTTGTCAAAAAGGATTACTGAACCAAAATGCATTTTGAGGTTGGGGAAAATTGGGATTCAGTTCTGCACTTGGCAGAAGGCATGATGCAGACAACTTGCAGTGTGACCTGCACGCCTGGGATTTCTCTGCACCACGTATTTCATTGCAGAGGTCTTCCTCTGCAAACTCCCATCTGGGTTCTGCTCATTAAAAATGGTCACAAGGGCCACATACGTTTTCCTCCTTCTAATGGGGATCTTATTTGAATTCTTTTTCTCTGCTTTGCCTCTCCATGCAAGCCATTAAGGATGCAAGTCTGTGGTTGTGTGTTTGTGTGAAAAATGTAACGGTTCTTCTCTCGGTGTAAGAAAACCACTGATAAGTAGTTCTGTCAGCAGCAGAAACTAATGAGGCTTGGCTTCCTCAGGAGTTGCCTCATGTTTATATGCTCTGGTGCCTAATAAGGTGAAAAATGAGCTCAGTTTTCCTAAGGCTGGGCTGTTCGTCACGGCCCAGTGTCCCACGGTGTGTCATGCTGGTGAGTCCTACGGCAGTATCGGCAGGATTTGTCTTCCACCTGACTACCAGTTTTTGTGAAACCTGTAGGAAATTCCATCCTGTGAGGTTTCACAGAATCCTGGAATGCATTAGGTGGGAAGGGATCTTCAAAGGCCATCTAGTCCAACCCCCTTCAGTGAGCAGGGACATCTTTAACTAGATCAGGTCGCTCAGCGCTTTGTCAAGCCTGACCTTAATTGTCTCCAGGGATGGGGCCTCCACTTCCTCTCTGGGCAACCTGTGTCAGTGTCTCACCAGCCTCAGAGTGAAGATCTTCTTCCTTAGGTCTCATCCAAACCTCCCCTGCTCTAGTTTAAAATCATTGCCCCTTGTCTCTTGCAGGTTTGGTATCATAGATGTGTGGTTTGATCAATAGATTCAAAATCTACTGGGGAAAGTCAGGAACAGGCACTTGACTAGTAATCAATATGCAAATTACCTTGGGATTATAGACAGTGCTGTGTTGGGTAGCAGAGCCCTTCTTTCACTGATCAGGTCCTCCCAGCCACCAGGCTCACCATCTGAAGTTTGTTTTTCTTTCTCTTCCCTCATCTGCTGACTTGAGTATCACATTTCAGTAAGGACCTTGAGCTGGCTATTATGTACAAGCTACATACACATTTCCACTGGAAGGATGGGAGGCCCTTTGAATAAGGTCTTGGCCTCATCATTAAAAAAAAATGATCCCAGAATCTCTCCGTCGCCCGCTGCTGTGATCCTGTCGTATCAGAGGCTGGGAGACAAATGAAGATCAAAAGAAAGGCTGATTTAGAAACCAACTCATGCTATTTCCAGTGAAATCTCCTTGCCTCACTGATAGGAAAAGAAAACTGCAACATTTATTTCCTGTGTCTTTTAATTTGTAGATAAAAGCAGACATTTTTCTGCTTCGGGGATGGTTTTAGGAACAATTTTCAATTAAAAAACTGTGTTTTCTTAATTTTTCTGTGCATTATAGTCACAGTCTCTCACTATCAAATTCATCTTTAACCTGAAGATACATCTTTCATGTCTGCCATGTACGTGCAGTGATGAAAAGGAAGGAAGGTGAGAGAGCAAGAAGCGGTGTATGGAAGAACATGCCTCAGAGGCCTTCAACAAATCCAGCAGGCTGCAAAGATTCTCCATGTAGCAAGGGGAGCAGAATTCCTCACGAGTACCAATAAAGGCAGCTACCAGGATTTATGATACTGAAGTGCTATAAAAGGAATCCAGTGTTCTCAGGACTTAACATGACCAGATTTTCTCTTATGCCAGAGCATGAATCACTGCTGCACTGGCTCATCAGCTCACTTTAATGAGTTCAGTGAAGACCATAGTGGCTCCTCTTCCTCACTCAATGCCCATCTGCTCTACTCGGCACAGAGAGAAACAGATCCCAGCACCGCGTAATTACGCCTGTCAGAGAAGTTCATGAGAACTGGGAGCCAGGTGGCAGAGACAAATCCAGTACTTCACGTGGGGGAAACTGTTAGGTTGTCCACATGTCTGTATGATTGGTTTAAGGGACAGGGAGACCAAAGCACAGAGATTAAGGGCTAATTATTCTAGGGCAGCCCAGTAATCTTCAAGACTTTTGATTTTGCAGAGTCCAACTTGAAAAATCACAAACTGCTTCAGAGGCACTGAAGACCCCTCGTTACAGCAGGAGCAGACAGGAGCAGATGATGTTCTGTGCTCCTGCATGTCAGCCTGCAGACAGCTCAAAGTGGGTGTTCCAGAGCCTCCCAAATCAGATATTGCTTATGAAACTTGTCCTTGAGTGGCCCTTAATCATAGTTCCTGGCCACACGGCCTTTATTCAGTCAATATTACCTAGTCCTGGAGGCTGCGATTTGACTTTAATGTTAGATACATGGAGTACTAGGTAATCTGGCAGTGTAAATTTGATTGAATTAGGCAGGACAATATGATCACATTTTTTATCAAACTAGCCAGAGTTACACTATGGTGTTTATGTTAGCTTTCTGCCAGCTCCATAAAGATAAATTATAGCAGATATGTCATAAAACCTGCTGAGACGAAGTTATTACACTTTTTTTTTCCCTAAACAAACCTGAACCAGGGAGTTTTTACTAGTTCAGTGTTTTGTTCCACATGTCAGCAGAGCTTTTGATCTGCTAAAAAGTGCCAAAACCCAGATTCACCACTGTGTAGAACTACAGGCTTAAGCTATCAAAGAAATGCCTCATACAAGTGAAACCCTGAATGCTTCCTTACAAACCACATTGTTCATTTTAATAAGAATAAATTGGAATCACCGTGAGGATTTTTGCAAGTACTGTAATCAAAACCAATTTAATTTCCAATTTGGTATGCAGTGGCAACATTCACAGCTGGAATTCATGAAATCTCAGAGCTTCCACCCAAGCTCTTCCAATGGCAAAGAGCTTCCGCAGGAGATTAATTGAGTAAATTGTGTAAGAGACTTATACAGCAAGTAGGAGAATCTGAACTTGTGGGAGTTTATTTTCCTTCTGCACTCATTAAGGAGCAATGATCAGGTTTCTGAAAGCAAGAATGCCATGGCTCTAACACCATGGGTAACTTATAAACTAATATTGCCCTGGGCAGAAAAAAATACATTCAAGAATAGAAACATGAGCCTGCTTTCTAAGTGGGCTTTTAACTCACAAGACCTTCAGTAGAACACCTTGGGGAATTTGCCTTACTGCATTTATGCTTCACTTTCAGTAAAGATCTATTTCTGCCAAGACCTTAATTTCTGACAGTTTCTTCAGACTTGTTCACTCTAGCTCACGTGGCACTTTAGGTACAAGATCCAGACCACCCAGCAGCTCACAACCTGCTGCTGGTTAAACTTGATGCAACCCCACTAACTGTTTGCTGAGAGCACTAATCCTGCCATGGAGCTGGGCTCTAACCAGAGCAGGACTTTCACCTTAATAATAAATTCTTTTGAGGACTGAGGACTGAATGCTCAACAGATACACAGTTCAGATGGCAGGTATGGTAGTTCTTGAGGGCTTCACAGAAATAATTAGGATCTCTGATGTGAGCATGAGTGTTGAGGCACTTTGAAGTGTCTTGCCTCTCACAGGACCTCCCAGTGATGTGCTGGAGGTATCGGTTCAGCATCAGCAGCCAAGGGAGTCAGAGCTTTGGTAATACACAATAGAGCAAACAAAATGGGTCTGTTGAGTTGAAGCAACAGAGAAGAGTAACTTTATGGGGTTCATAAAAGTGCCCACCTTACAAACCTGCTGCATTAGTTTGGAGACAGTAAATCCAGGTGCTTTACTTCTGAAATAAACCTTCTACTGACAAAATTCACAAATTTAATGAACTCATGCCACCTTGCATCCTATGTTTTACATAGGGAAAGTGGAAATAGGGTATTATTGCTTGAAAAAACATATCCATGTATATTCAGGAACTGAGAAGGCACTCTGGAGGCAGCTGTCAGGGGGAAAGGGAGGAGGAGGCTGTGCAGCATTTCTCCTGACACACCACAGCCAGCATCTGCTACACCAAGCAGTAGTTTTTTACAGGTTACAACATTCTCTTCTTAAACCTCCTCTTTCTCTATTGTTCCAATTATGATATGGTTTTTCAAAGCATCCAAATTTAGCTTTGAAGTGACAATATGCACCTCTGCAGCTTAGTGTAGCTCCTGGAATTCCAGGGGTCTTCAGATCTCATCCTCTGAACCTCCTGGCTTACCAAAACAGACCCTGACATTCAGTATAAAAGAGTCACATACACAGACTGGAAACTATTACAATAAACAGATGAATGCTTTTGATTCCTTCCAGGAGAGAACAGGTGTGATTGCAAGGACAAGCATATGCATTCACCCAAATTAATAATAATATTAATTTGAGGTTTACTCCACAGTTTATCTCAAATACATGAAATAACTATTTTGTTAATGTTTTATCCGCTGTAGGGCAGTGTGCTTTGGCTTTCAGACTGACTTCAGAGCTCATGAAATTAGCATAGAAATGCACCCTGGCTGTGAGGCAGCACCTTCCAGCAGACACCATTCATTTCTCAAGTTTCTTACAAAGCCAAGTCCAGACAAAATCACCTAACAAAAGTAACACTTGGCAACAAACCACCTGCAATACAAACTACCATCAGCCATGTAACTTGGAGCAGCACTTCAGAAAGGTGGTGGATGGACAACAACATCCTTGGGACTCCTTTCACAATTAAATCAGTAATGACAGTACTTCATGTGCAGGCAAGTTTTCCCTGTATAAATAGGAGACCTCAGCAAGCATCCCCTCGTTAAAGAAATGTTCTGCATAAAACTAGATGAATTGGTGAAAACATTAACTGAGGGAAAAGTTACTTTTCTATGCCTGCATGAACACAGCCTAATTCAGCCAGGGATTACAAAACTACTTACCAATTAGCTTCATCTACACAACTCATATTATGATTTTTTGTTGTTGTTCCTGACAACAGCCCAATTTTCCCTGAAGGTAACAGACCCATTTCTCAGTTCAGACTCACTCTTCAGCTGCCCACCAATGGCACAGTCTTTCCTTGCCTTAAAAAGGCAGGGTACATGATCTGTGATATGCAGATACTGTTGCAAGAAGTTCTTGATTCTAAATCTTCGCTTACCAGTTAATACTAGAAATAACTGTATTCCTGCCCTGTGATTCCAGTCTTATGGCCTTTGATCCACCCCAGGGGACTTGCTGGTCTCTGCTGGGTGACACCTCCAGGGTTTTACCTCCATTCTGCTTGCTGCTCAGCCCGGGTCTTCTCCAGCACTACCTGCGGGGTCTCCCTGAAGCAGCAGTGATGAGGGACAGCCCTGCTCCCTCACTGGTTTTTCAAGTTACTGGATTACACCTCCCTTTAACTTTTTGGACATCCCACCAATTTCAAAAGACTCGATGCTGCTGCAATTCCAACTTTATGCCCACGTGAAAAGCCCTGGATGACTTTAAAACGTATGCAGCCACTTGTTTTGTTGAAATATACTTTAAAAGTATTTTAAAATTATCTTCTATTATTATCTTAGATTGGATGTTAGGAACAATTTTTACACTGAAAGGGCTGCTAAGCAGTAGACCAGGCCACCCAGGGCACTTGTGAAGTCCCCATCCCTGGGGGGATTTAGAAGCCATTCAGATGTGGGGCTTGGAGACAAGGGGGGCTTAGCAGAGCTGGGCTAACGACTGGACTTGGTCATTATAAAGGTTTTTTCTGATGTAAACGACTCTGTGATTGTTGAACCACAAAGCACTTCAGCCAGGTCCCAGCTTGTAGCTCCTGGAGTGTAACAGAAGATATTCTGTGGCTTAATGGCTCAACACAAGATGAAATGCAAAACCAGATACTATAAAACTCCCTTTAAAGAAGTCCCAGAACTTTCCAGATGAATTTGAATCTCAGTGTCACAGGCAACTGTCACCTGGAGACAGTCTGCCTCTATGCCCACTTGTTCACTGTTCTGCATCTGCCTCCTTCCTGCCTGAGCAGTATGTAGCATGTTTTTGTTTAAAATTCCTTTGTAATGCCACCCTGCCAGGGGCTTAACTACGATGGAGAATGAAATGATTCATTTCTGCTCAGATACGACACCGAAGGATGTCATGGTAAAACTGAAGATGGGTAATGTAGAGCCCTCCTCTCATCTGCCAAGTGATGGGGATGTAGATAGCAGTAAGATCACACCAGTGTCTGCCTACTAATATGGATGGCTGGGTTTATGTGCCTGTATTTACAGTAGGTATCACAGGAGCTGAGCGCAGAGCGCTTTCGGTAGACCTCTCCTGGGATTGATCGCAGCTCATGCGTGGAAGTTCCCTCCATGCTCAGTGTTCATCCCTACAGGTGGAAGTTATTTCATTTAACCATAGATGACACTTTTCCTCTAAGCTTGTTTTGGAGAAAAATGTCAATGCACCTCTAAGCTAACCAGTCCCAACAGCTTGTTGTGATGAGTGCTGAAAAGCTTTTAAAGGAAAGGGAAAATTCCAGCAGGCATAGGTACCCCACATCTGGTAAATGGCACTCTCACCGCTACAGGATCAATTAGATACTGGTATCAATTAGATATCTAATTGATACTGGACTCAGAGATAAATCATACATGATTACTCAGTTCCAATCACAGAAGAATTCAGGAGCAAAGATACCCATTCAGCAATCACAGAATCATAGAATGGCATGGGTTGGAAGGGACCCCAAGGATCATAAAGCTCCAACCCCCCTGCCACAGGCAGGGACACCAACCTCAGGCCTGGAGCTACACAAGGTTGCCCAGGGCCCCATCCAACCTGGCCTTGAACACTTCCAGAGATGGGGCACCCACCACCTCTCTGGGCAGCCTGTTCCAGCACCTCACCACTCTTTCCGTAAAAAACTTCCCCCTAATATCCAATCTAACCCTTCCCTCCTTCAGCTTTAAACCATTCCCCCTTGTCCTGCCATTATCTGCCCTTTTAAAAAGTTGATTCCCCTCCTGTTTCTCTGCTCCCTTCAGGGACTGGCAGGCTGCAATGAGGTCCCCCCACAGCCTTCTCTTCTCCAGGCTGAACAAGCCCAGCTCCCTCAGCCTCTCCTTGTAAGGCAGGTGCTCCAGCCCTCTAATCATCCTTGTGGCCAATGCTGACACACGACAAAGTTTCCTTAGGTGACGACAACAAAGTTGGCTGTTATAAAAGAAAACACGTTTATTTCAGTGCCACAGCCACAGAAGATAGAAGCAGAGGTCCTGTATGTAAGAAAAGTGTTTTGCCAAACAGGGTGTGATTTGTCTTCTCGGTTATAAGTAATTTTTTGGCATCGATTCCCCTTCTGCTTCTGCTGAATAAACATTCTGATTTCCTGGCTCCAGGTGATCTGTCCAAGCAAACAATATTTTCATTTGTTTCCCCCTTGCCTAGGAGGAAATCTTCTTTTTCTATTAAAAGATGGTTGCATGGGAATATTGGTCAGTGGTCTATGAAATGAGAGAAAGAGTGAGGAACACTTTCTTGGTAATTCAGATAAAGATTTGTCTAGAGTTGTGCTTCTGGTTTATCCTCTCAGTAGCTGTCATTTCACAAAACACAGAGGGAACAATGTCATTTTCACTTGAGTGTCTATGCACATTGTTTCTACAGGAAAGAATCAAAATTATTCATCTATGTATCAGGAATCCTATGGTGACATTAGCTAATGCGAATGTATCCCATTTATTGGGAAAATATCCCTATTTTAGGAAGAAGGAGACTATTTTTGCAAATAGTCTTCTTTTAGGAAGGAGACTATTTTTGGCTCCAGCTTTGGAGCCCTCAGCACAAGAAGGACATGGAGCTGTTGGAGTGTGTCCAGAGAAGGGACACAAAAATGATCCACGGGCTGCAGCACCGCTACTATGAAGCCAGGTTGAGAGAGTTGGGGTGGTTCAGCCTGGAGAAGAGAAGGCTCTGGGGGCACCTCACAGCCCCTTCCAGTTCCTGACAGGTGCCTGTAGGAAAGCTGGGGAAGAACTGTTCCTGAGGGCATGGAGTGATAGGATGAGGGGGGATGGGAATAAACTAGAAAAGGGGAGATTTAAGTTGGGTATTAGGAAAAAGTTCTTCAATATGAGGGTGATGAGACACTGGCCCAGGTTGCCCAGAGAGGTGTGGAGGCCCCATCCCTGGAGCCATTGAAGGTCAGGCTTGATGGGGCTCTGAGTGACCTATCTAATGAAGATGTCCCTGCTCACTGCAGGGTGTTGGACCAGATGGCCTTTGACTGTCTTTTCCAACCAAACACATTCTATGTTTCTGTAAGGATCTGACTAACTTCAGTGGATACACTGTTGACATCTCTGAAGCCTCCAGACTGCTACAAATTCATGTCAATATAAGCTGTTGATTTGAAGAGAAATGGAACTGTGTGACCCCAGAGATATTTGGATAACAGCCTAAAAAGAACCTGAGACATATTCCAACATGGTCCTAAAGAGAGCTGGGCTGGCATAACTAAGAGGGAGAGCAGAGCTGGGAAGAGCAGTCAGGCCTGAGGGAAGGAGAAGCATGGGAGCAGGCAGAGCTAACAAAGCCTGTGCACCTATGAACTATGGCTTCAGTTAAGATATTTGGTCTGCTTTGGTATTCTCAAGAGTCAGTGCAAAGACAGAAACTTCTAGAAGGTGATCTAAGACTCACCTACTGTGAGGAGCCCTCACAGATTTCACAGCTTTTGTCCACCTCAGAAGAGCAGCCTGACATTTCTCTACGTTAGGCATTTAGGGTAAGCCTAAAGATGAGAGTCATCCTCCAGATTTTGTAGCACATGTAACACTTGCACAGTGCTAAGACCAACTGAAGGGGTCCAGGTTCCCTTTCCCTCTAGCACTAGGGAATAATCACTGTACAAATATTACTCAGAACTTGAAATGTAAAAGAAAATCTATTCTGAGCTCAGATCAGTCCCAGATGATTAGCAAGATACTTCTTGTTTCATAGGAAACATATTCAAAAGCATTTAGCTATTTAAGTCATCATCTTTCCACATTGTAAGAAAGGAATTTGGGTGTCAGAAAGAGCAAAACCTCCTGAAAAACAGGGCCTCTTTAAAATGTCTCTCCTTAGCAACCTAGAAATACCCCCAAAGTCACTTCTGCAGGAGATAGTGCTGCTTATGCAGAGATCTTCTCCCTGATGGCAATGCTGCTGGGATTTTCACCTTACTTGTATACTGGTGATGAATTTATAAGCAGATGCAGGCAACCTGATAGCCCTCCTCTTTTTATTCTACCTATTCTTATTCGTATAATCATCTAATCCTTATTTATAACTCCCTAAGCTATTTGCCTCAATAATTTAAGTTTTTATTCATACTCTGGGGTTTGAAGAAACAGAGCATAGTGTCTTCTGTAAGAAAAAATCCAAATGATGTTTCTTTGTGGCTGGAATTTAATCTATTCTAAGTGGTGCCTCTGTTCCCTAGTGCTTTGCTTACTGGAGGTTAGCTCTCTGGTGCTGAAAATAGGAGATATTTTAGCATTTATGTGCAAGCGTTTGCATGCAGGAATGCAAATGTGTCAAAGCTCCAAAGTTCATCTAAAATGCTAATGGAATTATAGAGCTCATAAACTACAGGGCTTCCAGCCTGAAGAATATGTGGTGTTCATTGTTCCTTCCCAGATATAAGAAATGTAGCTACAGGTCTGTCTCTTTTTCCACTGGTCAGCAGGGAGCAGTCTTAATTTCACTGTTGTTATGCAAAAAAAGGGCCTTGAATTTTATTGCTTGTATCTTTGCTCTCTAGAGATATTAATTCCAGATATGGGGCAGTCATTCTCTGAGTGCTTTTTAAACATTTATAATTCTGCTCAGGTGTAATCTACCTCAACATATACCAAAAGGAAAGAGGCAAAAGCAATCAGCTCTCTCAGCTGTATTACATTGAACAGAAAGGAAAATGGGATAAATCTGCTGCAGCTTCCTTGGAAAAGAATATGGCCCAGCAGTAGTGAGCTCCACTACAAAAGAAGGACATGCTGAGCAGGTACAGCTCTGGAGAGGAAGGGAAGTAGAGAATACTGCAGCTGTGGGTTCCAACACGTTACCTACTAGCCTGAATATCACTTCCTTGTGTGTGTACACACCATTTGTACACTAAGTCTTTATCACCAAGTAATGAACTGTTCAAAGAGTGCTCTAATTTAAATCCCTGTTTAGACCATCTAATTTGACAGATGTCCCTCCTCATCATGCATAAATAACAGGTTCTTTATTTGACAGTGCAACAGGAGCAAGTGCCAAAATGAAGTTCAACAAACCAGTTCCTACTTCTGCCTCCTACTATCTACGTGACTGTAGGCAAGCAAATCACCTTCCATGAATACTGTCAGGCAGTTTAACTTATTATCATTTCAAAGTAAAATAATTCTAAATCCCTCAGGTAAAAGCTCCTGAAAATCTTCCACAGTGAAGAGTTTGAGCAGCTCTGCATTTCTTGGCTCTCTCCACAACAGGATATGAACTTCATTCAGAGTAGATGGCAAACACAAAGACCTCTGCATATGGAAAGGTAGGTGGGAAGGAAAAGGGGCTGTTAGGGCTGTAGACACAGGGGTACTGTCTTCCCCACTTCACAACACCCAACAGTGTAGCTGCTCCAGGCAGGATGCAGTTTGGCATCCTAAGTGATGCTCCATATGATCCTCCTCTGCTGCACAGTTTGCCTGGGTGGCTCGGTCTCAACACTCAGATAATTTTAAGTGAGGTCTCAACATCTATGATGAGAAGCTTGGTCCAAATTACAGCAGGCTCAGCAACATCACTAAGTCACAGTAGTTGAGCAAGTGCCACCTTTCCAGTGAATTAGGGCACTGGCTGCGTGTGCCTACCCAGCTTCGGGGCCAGACTGAAATGGTTTCATGTATACTGGATTGGTTCCCCAATGGCACCTGATGTTTAACCTATATCCCACCCACTGTTGTTGCGTTGTTGGATGCTGAAGTTGAAGTACACACAGGTCCATGGCCAGCTCCATGCTATAGCTTTGTTATCTTTTTGATCAATTACACTCATTAACTCCACTGTTTCTTCTTCTGCAGTTTGAAAGGATTACAAAGACTCAGAGAATAAAATAGTTAACTAGGATTGCAAAGCACATTTTCAAGGACTAAATTTTACATCTGCAGTTCTCTATTGTTTTTCAGTGACTGTACAGAATGAGGGGGCTCTACCTAAAAGAAGCAATTGAAGTCTTAATGCATACTTGATTGAGTATGATTAACCACCAACTCTTTTCAACATCCATCTACAGGTAGGCAGAGATGGAGCACAGAGAGAAGGCACAACAGCTTTTCACCTAGCAAGCTTTAATCCCCTTGGCAGGGAAGCAGTAAGCTTAAACCTTCAGAAGCACTCTCTGATGATGCCCCTGGTTTCCTTCACACAAGGAATGCATCAGCAGTAGAAGGGATGCTTATACAATTAAACAATCGTTAATATGTCATAGTTAATAAACACACATGGATACAAGTCTCAGCATTAAAACTCAGATATGACAAAAGATGGGCTTGCTTAGATCCCAGGTTCTACTTTAGCATGCTGAAAACACAGATCAGAACTAATCTTGGCTTTCAAACACCCTCAAACTTCTCACATATTTTCACAGAGCAATTAGAAAACATGGAGAGATGTCCTGTCAGCTAGGCTGAGGAGCAAAGTGGACAGTATGGTAAATTATATTCTGTTACTGCCTTATCTTCAAGTGGGGAAATTCACTTCATCTCCCTAGCACAATCCACAGCTTGTAAATCAGGTCCCTTTGGATGTGCTACTCTTCAAGACCTTGAGCTGCTATGTTAATCTGCTTACGGTCCAACTGGCCCTAAGTCAGTTGCCTTTTTTAGCCCCAAGACTGACCCACGTAGTCTGGTATAGCCTGACACGAGTCCTTTCCTCCTGCACCTCTTTGGCAGTCAGTGTTTCAAGCAGTTAGTTTAAAGCTCTAGTGGGTGTTTTCACAGGAGATCACACCTCTGACTGCAGCACAGACATACCTGAAGTTCCTCACCCTCTGTCTCATTACAAATCAGTAATGAGCACTTTACCCTCTGCACATTGTGCATGACCAACAGTCAGCCCAGGACACTTTTGTGTACCAGGTGACATTAGCTTCTTGGCTGTGGTTAGGGGTTTCAAAACAGGGGTTTAAATCCAAAATAACTACCTCTATGCATTTTGGTACTATGACTTTCCTGCTTTCTCTTCTTCCCATCCAGAGCCTAAAGTTAGCCTAAGATAGATGCAATGGAAGAACAAGGAACACTGCTGTGGCTTCTCCCCACTAGGAAAACAGATGACTTTGTTAAGAGCTGAGAAACATTACTGAAAGGGTAAAACAAATTTTAAAAACCAGCTTATCTGAGATTGGCCCACATAAAAATGGAAATTTATTCCAAGCTGACTGGTAACTTGACAAAGCAGAAGCAAAGGAACAGAATCACAGAATCACAGAATCTTAGGGGTTGGAAGGGACCTCAAGAGATCATCGGGTCCAACTCCCCTGCCAAAGCAGCTCCCTATCTCATATTACATAGATAGGCATCCAGGTGAGACTTGAATATCTCCAGAGAAGGAGACTCCACACCCCCTGGGCAGCCTGTCCCAGGGCTCCCTCACCCTCACTGGGAAAAAGTTCCTCCGCATGTTGGTGCGGAACTTCCTGTGCTCCAGCTTACAGCCATTGCCCCTTGTCCTGTCCCCACAGACCACTGAAAAGGGGCTGGCCAATTCCCCCTGCAACCCATGTCTAAGATATTTGTAAACACTAATTAGGTCCCCCCTAAGTCTTCTTTTCTCCAGGCTGAACAGACTATGAGGATAGGCTCACTCAGTCTTTCCTCATAGGGGAGATGTTCCAGACCCCTAATCAATCAGAACCCAAGACAGAGCTTGAGGAACTCTGTCTGCAGCTACACAAGGTTTTGCATTATGCCCTTTCACTAAAGTTACCTCTCACTGCCCCCTGTAAATTTGTGCTTCACTAGCCCAGAGAGCTGTACCAAGAGCTGCTATGGGAAGGCAGAAAACAGACCAGGACCCTTCAGTCCTCACAATTCCCATTTGGAAATATGGATTTCTTTAAAACAGTCTAGCAGCAGAAGCAATTTATAGGAGATGACTGCAATTTTACTTGGGATCAGAAGATTAGGACATATACGTGATCACTGCAAAACAGCCCAAGTGGAAAACAGCTTCAGCCCATCCCTGAGTGGGCAGTGCTGCCTGGAGCAGTGCAGCAGCCGACAGACCCACAGGCAAGCTTGGCCTCTGCCGGGAAGGCAGTCGGTGCTACAGCCACGCTTCAGCTTGCACATTGCACCAGGAGATTTTGTCAATATTTCATTTTTTGGGGGAGAGAAGAGAATAAAGTTTAAATAACAGCTTTAAGCTTTTAATAAAGCACCTGTAACTCCTGGGATTATATCAGCCTAGATCAAGGTCACCTTATCTAGACTTTTTTTGGTTTTAGACACAAGCCTGCTCTTGTGTTTAATGTTCCCTGATGCTACAAAGGACCAAACTGATAGTAAGACCCTGTTGTAAGGACAAGCAATTTTATTCAGGCAGAGTACATTTAAACACACGTAACAGCTTCTGTTACATGCTAATGGGGCCATAGTTTCATTGTCATATCTTACTCTGTCAGTTCTGTGGCTGAGTTATGGTTTTAATATCTAAGTCTCTGCTCCGACAATGATTTGTTCTTTGTTGTTCTTCTGAGTAATACATTGTTAGCGACGCTTCAGCTGGCTGTAACAGAGCACCACAGATGGAAAATCTCTTCACTCCTACAGATGATGTGTATCTATGGCCATACATAGAATCATAGGGGTTGGAAGGGACCTCAAGAGAGGTCTAAACATGATCTAAACATGTTCAGGATTTGTGAATCTTTCAAAACACTTGACTACAAATTCCCAATAAGCAGAAACAGATCTTTATGCTTCATTTTTTGATGAAAACCAGCAGCACATTCCTCTAACATTTTTCAGTTAACATATTTTCATCACAACCTCCATCCATTCTTTACATTTTGCTTTAGATATTTAAACACAGAAAGTACAATATTGGGAGAATGTGGCCCCCCACAATTCCCAAGGGACTAGAAATATAGATACAACTTAATACATAAATAAGAATGCAGCAGATCAGAGTCTATATTACTGTTCATAACTGAGGAAGGACTGTAAGTGTGCATTACTTTTCAAAATTCAGGAACAATCTATCAAAGTCTTTTAAGTTCAGTTATCATGGGAGTCAGCAGGTGTTCCATGAATGAAGAATTTGAAAACTCGGGGCCTCATAGCTGTAGGTGGCCCGTAGTCTGAAGAATTCATAAAAGCTAATAGATGCAAGATTTAACAATGATGGAAAATGTCATTTAATACTGAGCAAAAGAAGGGTGGACGTAGATACATTCTTAAAGAAGGGTATAAAGCTTGGCAAAGAGATGACAGGCAAAATCCTTCAGTTCTTCCAGGTAGATAACTCTCCCCAGCTGAATCCATCTATGGCTTGTGCAGATCACACGGGCACTAAACCCAGCCTTTCAGCACATCAAGTTAAACCCTTTTTCCACGATACCTATTCAGACTCAATATGCCTGGATTTCCTTTCCATATACCTAACCCTCCCTGCAGCCCTGCCAGGTACCCCCACTCTCTTCCTTCAGGAGCGTTTCGATAAGGAACAGAGGGTGACAGTGATTCTGCAGACTGGCTCACTTAAGGGTATGGGATTTTTGAGCAAAGACTGCCAGGCTCTCAAGCCCACAATTCAAAATGCACTGCCAATGCACTCCCTCATCCAATTCTAATCAACATGGGGAGAGCTAAATTCTCAGAAGTTTAAAGGGAAAATAACTAAGACTTTCCAGCTTAAGTATAATTTTTGAAAGTGTATGGAGCTGAGGTAACTGAAACAGAACTATACTTTAATGACACTGTGCTCATTAGGTTATTAAGGAGATCAGTCCATTTGTTTCAGTTGCTTTTAATTATCTTCTGTGGAGTCATTCTGGTTTTGTGCTGGTGTAAACACGTCACATCCTATGCTGTTTAATTTCCTTAAAGATTTTGTTTGCCTGGTTTTAATTTTATGAGGACTTTAATTCCAGGTGTTTAAATCAGCAATGAAAGGGGAAAAAAAGATAATCTAAGAATGCAATGAAACTGATCCAAACTATATTTTAACTTTATGAGTATTCATTTTCTTATACTGGCAATTCCCAGTCACCAATCTCAGGCAAGATACCCTGACACTTTTAACCACGTAAATACCATATTTTTGAAACAACTATAGGCTTCTGCTTGTTATTGCTTAAGATTCAACAGAGGATGCATCGTAAATGGGCCTTTAAGGAAACCAATTCTATTATTCCTGCTAGCTGAAGCAGTGACTACCATCATGAAAGTAAAATTACTGCCATTAAATCAAGAAACTAATTAGATCATCAAGTTCATTTTCTGCTGGAGACTTGGTCTACTGGCATGAGGTAGAATGATTTACTCAAGAGCACGTATCAGGGCTGAGCCAAGTCCATCAGCTTAGGATATTTCTGATATTCAAGCTGCCTGAAAGAAGCTCAGCAGTTCAAGAAGGTTCACAGGCGCTTGCGGTAGCTAGATCTGCGCTAGCAACTCTCACCAAGAGGAAGGCTGGAGACACACAGGTCTGGAAATCTTGCTTTTGCCTGTGTTCTGAGTCAAAAGGAATTGAACTCTAATCTTCCTCTACAAGCCCAAGCAGACACAGGGCCTTCAGATGACTGCATCAAAACCAAACGTGCTGTTTTTGCTTTTCCCTTCCTTCTTCATTACCAAGACCCCTCCATACCTAAACTCTGATAGCAGAGATCACTATGATATCAAATGGAAAGGACTGCATGCACTCAAGCTTCTAAAATAGAGAATAAATCTCTCTAGGTCACATAATGAGACATTAAAGGCATTTGACAGAATTTGTGAGATTCTCCTTATGCTGAAAATCCTCTTTCATACACAGACACTGGAAATCCCCTGTGTACATCATCATTTAGCTTGTCTGCCATATTCAGTGTCAGCTTCTTACTATCTTCTTCCTCTGTAGGTAGTTTAGCAACTCATTAAACTTATTGAGCTTATTAAACTTGGGAAAAAAGCACAGGACTTTTAACGTTCTGATCCTGTACACAGCTGAGAATGCCATGATACAGTGATTCATTCCAAATGGTAACAACCAATTAGACAACTTATTATCAAAGTACAATAATGAAAAAGATAACGATAAGAGGATGCATCTTGCCACAGCAAAAATGGCCAAGATTAGAATCCAGGAATCTTGTTTGTCATTCCATCTGACCTTAACGAATTCATTTACTTTTTATGCCTTTGAATTCCCACCCATAGTGTGGCAGAACTAATATTTATTTTACATGTCTTTTGGGAGTAATCAATGTTTTTAATGGTCTTCAGAGTTAGATGATGAGTCAGTTCAAAATGTGTTCCCATATGTATACTTAATTGGTTTTTAAGGACATTTTAGGCAGAGTCATGCTAACATGCCTAATATGAACCCTTACCAGCCTGGTCTGGTGAGAGGTGTCCCTGCCTATGGCACGGAGTTGGAAATTGATGATCTTTAAGGTCCCTTCCAACCCTGACCATTCTGTGATTCCATGATTCTATGCAGTACCTGGAGACACAGGACCCCTCCTCCCCCCCCATTTACACGTATGAGGTCCATTCTATTAAAGGGACTTCAGTGTTAACAATTGTACAACCGTGTTTTCTTTATAACCAACACGCGCTGGAGGGAACAATAAATGCAGCATTATTCAACACACAGCCTAGCAGAAGGTTCCACAAAGCACTGAGCGGTTTGATCGCCTCCAGCTGCCCACCCCACAGGAGTTGGGAACATCAGCTATTTCAAGCTATTTCAAGTAAGCTACTGTTAAGAACATGATAGTGTAGCAAATACAACAGAGATCACTATTTATCACTACAGAGGCTGTATGAATGGAGAAGGTCTGTTTTAGACTAGGGTCCTCAAGTTCTCAAACATCTCCATGCACATCCAAACACAGGTACACGGCACAAACCGTTGCCAGACTTCAGATTAGCGTTCTCAAACAGTCCAGACAATTAAGAGAGGTTCTTTCTCCAAAAATGCAATCACCTGAAACAACACATCTCCTTACCAGTAAGGAAATGCTCAGAGCACCATTGATGATCCTTCTTCCAGGACCATAAGATTTCTCAGAAGTAAGCCCGCCTTCAGAAGAGATTATAAGGATCTCAAAACAGCGTTCTCTGAAAAAACTACAAAATCACTCCACCTTCTCCAGTGGATACTCCACCACCACCACCAAATAAAACCCAAACAGAAGAAAAAGAGCCTTGCTAATATGACTTACTGCATGTGTAAGACACCTCAATATTGCAGTGACCAGTATCACAAAAGCTAGCTGAAGAACAAATAAATTCTGTTTTACAACAGATGGATAGATGAGGTATGGATGGATTTATGATTAAACTGTGTCAATATGAAAACCTGCAATTTCTAAATTAAGGCAATTTCTGAACTGTCTAAACAACCCATCAGTTTGAAGTAAATTCTGAACAATTCCCAGAAGAGTCAACCTATTACTGAAGAAAACGGATTACTAAGTCTAGTATCAATCTGTTGAAAATCTGCAATGGCTTTGCCTTTCCCTTTGAAAGCTCTCCCCACAGCAACACACTGGGAATTCATCAGGATGGTCAACAGGGAAATCATTAAGCAAAAATAATAAAAGGGGAGAATAAAATGAAGAAAATATCAAACATTTACTCTACAGGCTTCTGAGTTCTCTTCTTTCACATTCAGGAAAAAACCTAACCTGTCCACCTAAGGACCCAACCTGTCCACCATTGTGATAAACCACTGGTCTGCAATACCCAACTATTTAAAGCACCTCCTGAAGGCACCTACAATAACCCTGGCATGGGGAAAAATGAACTGATGTAAACAAGTACACAAGGGCACAGACCAAGTCAAAATCAAGACCTTTGTCTGTCTCTGAAAGCAAGAAGATCATTCATTGGAACTTCCTTATGCTTGAGTTGCTGTTATCAGCAGCACCGAGTCTACTCGGACACAAGAAGTCAGAGTACCGTGAAAGGTGTGATCTAGAGATTCAGTCCCACCCCATATGATCTCAGGTTTGGCATCAGCAAACAGACAGTTTCAAGCAAAGTGCTTTGAGAAATAAAGAGTAGATCTAATTCAAACTCTTTACTTCCTCTGTAAGAAACTACTGCCAAATTCCTGGTCTGTCTCCTCTCTGCACTTCCCACAGCTGTGTCTGTTCTCCAACTGGCTTTTGTGTCTCTGCAGAGGAGTTTGGAAGCTTCCATATAAATGGAAACATATATATATATGTATGTATATGAATAGATATTTTATAGTGCTAACTAATGGAACTTTACTGCATTTTCAGATGTTTTCCCATAAGCATACCACAATTTATTGCTACAGTATTTTACTGCTCTCCAGCAGCTCACAGAAGCAACATGTTGTACAAAAGCTTGGCATAAAAACTCACTTGTCATGCTTTTCATAACCAGGACCTTCACTGGGTATTTCTGCCCAGGGCAGTCACCAAGTCTGACCAAGACCAAAGGACACTTGCTCGCAGAGATGCTACTGTCACCAGGGACAAGATAGTAACTAAGACAATTTTTAGCCCTCTTTTGTCCACCATGAAGTGTAGTGAAACTGCAGCTGGTAGTTACTCACTACCAACCTAAGCATAATTAACAATGGCTACCTACAAATACAGGTCTATGTTTTTTTCTGTCTGAACTCAGTAGGTGCTTTTACTTTTTAATTTGTATGCACACTTGGGATCTGCCATGGACACCAGCCAATCTATAGCAACTTGAAGCAAAGATCAATCCATTTCTTAATTAGGGATGTGAATGAATGGAAACTAAAATGACCATTCTAAATGTGGCAGACCCTAAACAATGATTTCCTGAGATGCTGCATGCCCTAGAATGTTTCCTCTGTAATATTTTCAAACTACCCACTCTCATCAATGATTTATGGTGTCTAGGTGCTACTTGGCAGTACCTTCCATGCCTGTGCTGATAAAGAAGAAAACCTTTATTGTATCTTGAAATGTCAATGAATGCTTTGAAATTTCACAAGAGTTCTTGCATTTGTCCTTCATATTTCCAGAGTTTAAAAAAACAACCTCAAACTACCAGTCTTTTCATACAGAATAATGCTTATGAGCATCTCTTGAATGAGCCACGTTAACTTTTGCTACCATCAGAATATGCTTAATTCCATTGGCCTCACACCATAGCTCTCCAACTGGGTACTGAACCTCATCATGACAGCCCAATTAGTTCTGCTGGCAACATTAATGAGACTATGATTATTTGTGAAACATACCTAGCAAGTACAAATTCTCATGCAGCCCTCTGGTTAAAAGGGATATTACAACTGTAATAGGAGGAGACATCAAAAAGCATTTACCCACACAAAGGAATTCAACAATTGTGTTTAAATTTAATGTAACATATGATAAAAAGACGAGCTGGCATAAAAGCCTGTCGCTGCTTCTTATACAATATTATTTACAGCTCTGTATAGGGGCAACTCCATGATATTAACAGACAGAAATCTTAATACTTTCTGACACAACTGGGTTGAGCCATCTATTATCACCCACAAATCCTTTAAAAACAAATACCGGTTCTAATAATCACACCATTCAACATATTAGCTTTGAGACACCAATGAGGGGAACTACAGTGATAAAATGACCTGTTTTAGCAAAGCCCAGTGAAAAGAATTATCTGTATCCTGGGCTTCAAGTCAGAAGCCTTTAATATTAGGATCACACCCTCCACTGAATAAATGTCAGAGAAATAAACTTGATAGAACAATATATTTTCCATGCTCTAAAATTATGAATCTTAAAAAGGACTGAGAATATGAAACTACAAAGTCTTTACCCGCTAGGGAATAAATCCAAATACCAACCAGGTCAGAAATAATCTACTGTCAACTGTTACCATAAAAAAAATGGACGATGATAAATAATGAAGTATCAAGCTGCCAAGGAGGTATTTAGTGGGAACCGCGAGGATCTGTGTTATTCTTAGTTATTCTGGGCTATTCTCTCTGAATCTTGATTAGAATTTTAAAGAAAAGGTAATGCTTCTCCCAACCCTATTTCACCATCATTTATAACCCAGAGCATGAAAACCGTCAGCCTACCTCTTAGATTCTTCCTGATCCTGATCTTATTCAGCTTGGGTGCTTACTGGCTTGTTTGCAGCCTTACTTTCCTGAGAAGGAAAAGACAACATGGAGCAATCAATGAAAGGTGAACCTTGGGTTGGAGAGGTTTGGTACACAATGTAGATATTGCTGATCTAAATGGCTTATGCTTTCTTGATTACATTTTTCTCCCTCTGTAGTGTTGACAGCCTAAGTTTCATTGGTATTCAGCCAACTCCCGCTTCCCACAGTATGGATAATTGCACCTTCCACTCACAGTTGCACACATCTACTGTAATTTGTATGGATGGAGAATGCAAAAGAAATGTTTATCGCATATAAATTATTTTAATTTCTTGTAGCAAGCTAGATGAAAAAGAAAAGGGGTATCACCAAGCAGTCCACCCTCTGCAGAAAGCAGCGAACAACTGAATCTTAAAAACATTTGAAAAATACCTTGGCAGACCTGTTTATTCCACTTTGCATCACACATCACTGCATCAATGCATTTATTTACTCTTCTGCAACACTTTCTGCCAAACTTTTTATATACTATAAGTATAGTTGCAGCACACAGAGTTTCCTCTTTCCAGAGAAACAGGAGCTTGAGCTACTAAGATCGTGTGCTGCACTTAATGAAACATAAGAGAAGACAAGAAGCGGAGACCTTGGCAACTCAGTCCAAACACAGCACAGCACATCTGAGGATGGAATGCCTTAGGGACATATGCATCCCCCATCTGAAGAGTAAGGTCTTCCTGATGAGAGGAATGACTTCCCTGAAAGAAAAAAAGGGGTATTAGCTAACCTCAGACACCAAAATGAAGTCAAAACCCCAGTACACAGAGCTTCTTTTCTCACTGTGTACCTATTGCAATGGGACCTCGACCTACAGGTAGTTTTCGTCCCCCGAAGCACAAACTTCTTGCACTTCATTTTGCTGATAGTTGCAAGGCTGCAGGAGCAGGAGGAGGTGGGGGTACTGCCCGGTGTAGTGGAGGTGCCCAGGCTGCCCACCACGGCTCCAGCACCCCAAGCCATTGGCCTTGCCACGGCCTTGCTCTCCTGGGTACGCCCAGCGCCCCCGAGGCCACGCTTCCAGTGTAAAAAGAGAAACTCTGTAAAAGCAAGAACTACTTTAATGAACGGCCACCTCTCTGCCTGGCTGCTTAAGGGGCACGGAGGCCAGGAGGGAGATGGCGGTAGGCCCGGTCACGGTAGGCCCGGTCACGGTAGGCCCTCAAGTCTCTCCCCGCCGCGGCCCCACAAACCCCTTGACCGCCCCATCCCCACCAAGCCCTTAGCGATCCCCGCCCCTCGGCTGCCTCCCCCGCGGCGAGACGGGGCGGAGCCGGGCGCGGCCAGAACCGGCCTGCCCAGCCCCCGTTCCCGCCTCGGACCAGCGGGATTCGAGTTCTCTGCGGTGCGTCCCTCGGCTGCGGGGGGCGTGAGGCGCCGGGCCCGCACAGGCCGCGCTGCGAGGGTGATTCTGCGCGGCCTCGGCCTGCGCCGGGGCCTGTCCCGTCAGCGCCGCTTGGAGCTCAGCGGCCCTTCCGTGCCGCCGCCCCTCGTATCGCAGCGCCCCGGGGCACCTTGCGGTGCTGGAGCGGGGTCGGTGTGGCAGGCTGCCGGTTCTCCGTGTGCCGGCGAGCCTGGGTAAGGAGCTTCGTCTTGGGCTGAGGTGTGGGGAGAGGTGGGCGCCTTCTGAGAGCCCGCGTTTGCCCGGAGGGGAAGGTGCCGGGTGTCAGCGGTGCTTTGGGGGAGCAGGGAGCAGTAAGAGGCCAGACCTGGATCCGAGTTCCCTGTTCCTTGCCCTGTGAGTGAAACTCGGGGTCCCAGCTGGGTGCTGGGGGGCCTCAGACCTGGGGTGGTGTGGGTGCTGGCAGCGTGTGGAAGGGCGGCCTGGGTGCCTGGTTCCTGATGGGCATGTCTGGAAGGGATTCTCGGATGGAGTGTATGTTAGGTGGTGGCTTTGAGGCATTCGTGCTTTGAGACGGGAAATGCAGGGTTGTGGAATGAAAAAACAACAAAACCACGAACAAAACGCCCCACCTCTGCTGCCTTCAGGCTTCAGCAAGAAAGCACATGGAGACAGATTTCTTCTTCGGCTGTTACTTGGGGAAAATGCAGGTTTTTCCTGAGTTTGGTGTGTTGTAATCGCACTTTAGCCCACTGAGAGAATGGGGCTTTGGTCCAGCATGTTTCCTCCCATTTTCAGTGAGGTGATACCACAGCAACCTCAGTGCCAGATGAAGGCCTTGTTGCCGTGTTGGTGTGATAAAGCGATTCCTTGAAAAGCAATTCGGACACTTGTGCGGCTTCTCTTTCTCAGAACCTTTACTGAAGCACTCAGCTTGCTTTCAGCCAGGCTGTTTGGGTAGATACTGCCTCAGCCTTGTGAGGAATAAGAACCATATCGTAATAGATGCAGCTTTAAGTTGTCTATAAATGTTCTATTTGTTACTTATAAGTGTAGCTATGGCTTCCAAATTAATTTTCTGCTGATGTGGTAATACCTATTTTTCTCTGTGAAAATGATCTAGTAGCAGCGGTATCTGGTATTATAAAGCACTTCCAGTTCAGCTAACTGCATTACTTACTGGAATTCCTCTTCTCACTCCTTCATCCAGGTGTTGCTTGTGCAGTTGCAACTTCTTAGGTCAGCTGTGGGCTGCAGAGCAAATTCACTCACTGTTTGCTATTACTTTTCTCCAGTAGACCTGATCTTGCTAACCAGTCTCCAGCCTGAATGTGGGTGGTGGCTGCAGTGAGCAAAGTTAGCGTTTATTTTTTTAAGTTTAGCTTGGAGCAGTTATTTATTTTTGAAAAGCACGTTAAAACAAGGAGAAAACCTCTGTACCTAGGAGTTTGGCATTGTTTTGAAAGTCTTGTGAAGGAAGTTCTGAATTTGTTCTAGGGGCACAAGGTCTTCCCACAGTACACAGAAAGACTTTACAGAAGCATGGCATGTGAGACAGGCAGCATAGCATGTTCAGTTGGGAAACAGGCAAAGTCAGCACCTTTAAAACAAAGGTACCTAAACCTCAGTAACAAACACTGAGTACCCTGGTGTATTGGAATTTTGGGCATATTTACAGACTGGGAGAAAAACTCCTGGAGAGTAGCCCTGCTGAGAAGGACCTGGGTGTCATGGTGGGTGAGAAACTTCACATGAGCAGCAGTGGCTCTCACAGCTCACAAGGCCAATGGGATCCTGGGCTCCATCAGAAGAGGGGCGGCAGCAGGGACAGGGAGGGGATTGTCCCTCTCTGCTCTGCCCTTGTGAGGCCCCACCTGGAGTCCTGTGTCCAGATCTGGGGCCCCCAATACAAGAAAGATGTGGGGCTGTTGGAGAGGGTTCAGAGGAGGCCACGAAGATGCTCAGAGGGCTGGAGCACCTCCCTCCGGAGAGAGGCTGAGGGAGCAGGGCTGGTTCAGCCTGGAGAAGAGAAGGCTGCAGGGGGACCTCATTCTCATTGCAGCCTGCCAGTCCCTGAAGGGAGCAGAGAAACAGGAGGGGAATCAGCTTTTTAAAAGGGTAGACACTGGCAGGACAAGGGGGAATGGATTGAAGCTGAAGGAAAGAAGGTTTAGATTAGATACTAGGGGGAAATGTTTTACAGAGAGAGTGGTGAGGTGCTGGAACAGGCTGCCCAGAGAAGTAGTGGATGCCCCATCCCTGGGGGTGTTCAAGGCCAGGTTGGATGGGGCCCTGGGCAACCTTGTGTAGCTCCAGGCCTGAGGTTGGTGTCCCTGCCTGTGGCAGGGGGCTTGGAGCTCTAGATCCTTGGGGTCCCTTCCCACCAAGACTTAGGACAGAGTGCCTTTGCTACCTAATATTACCATTCTGGGCCTCCCATTTTTCTAGTGAAGGAACTGTGACTGCTACAAGCATCTTCCCTGAGGGATGTTGCCCATACATTTACTTTCCTTCCTTTATAAGAGTAGGGAAGAAATTACTCAAAATCCTAAGAAAAAAAAAAGGTAATGAAGTAAGAACAAAGTTTTAAAACATGAAATGTTACATGATGGGTAAATATTTGCTCTTTTTTGTTCCCACAGCTTGAGTCAAGAGCACTTTTTTTCACATTTGGAACATAAGTCCGCATTTGAGAGCATCAGTTGACTGATGCTTGTTATGTTTTCTCCTTGATTTTTCTAGAAGAAATCCAAGCAAAACAAGGAGGGTTTGCATTTCTGAGTGGTGAGAGGCTTAATTTGAATATTAGATATCAGTGCTTCAGAAATCTGAAGAGGTGATTATTGCCTTGGTGTCAGTCCATGATACAGTGACATAATTGAACAGTGTAACAGATTGAACAGTTTTGCTTACTTTTTTTGTTATTTTTTTTTTCCTGGAGAGGCTTAATCTGAAGGCAAAAAGATACCACTTTTAAAATTGTTTTTGTTTTTGTGAATGATTTTATCCAAGTGTTGCTGTGATTCACTACAAATTTGAAAGAAACACTGCTCAGAATGAATCGCTGCTGTTCAGTGATGAATGTCACTGCGTGCTTACCCAGTGGACCTTAATGATGTGCTACTTTGATCAGCTGTGGAGCTCTGAAGGGTGTTACCTTGATCCAATGCACTGATTAACTAGTTATTTCATCAATCAGTTGTGGTAGCTCAGGGGGATGTGAGGTGAGTTGTAATAGGCTTCCATACGTGTGCCCATTCCTGTAAGTAATCCAGTTGTTCCTCCTGAATTATTGAAGGTGTTGGTGGGTTTGGTTTTTTTGCCATGCTGCCCTGTGATGACTCCCTCTGCAGATAGCTCTGGTGATTATGAAAAGTGGTGGAGGGAAATGAGGCAGAGTTACAGTAGTTTTGGATTATTCAGGAGGTATTTGAGTGAGGAGGAAGAAGCCTGCTGGCAGTGAGAGTGAACCATCTGAATTGTATTGTTGCGCAGAGGATTTGGAGTCTGCTGGGTGAGATAGGTTGGAAAGCATGTTCTGCTTGGCAGGCCAAAATCTTGCAGGTATGCAGAGCTTACCATGCTTGAAACCTGTCTTTCAGAGTGGTGGAGACTTGAATCAGCACAAATAGAAATGTGACAGTCACATACAGTGTTTGGCTGTGCAGACCAAGAGGCTCTCAGTGTGCTGACCAGATCTGTGTCCTGCCCTTTCAGGGTTTGCTGGCAGCTGTGTGCAGAAGGGTACGATTTGGCTCTGGAAACCATCCCTTAGTAGTCTTGTGATACTGAAATTCTGTTGGTGTGTTTAAAAAAAAAATGAAATCCTGCAAGATACCTTGCCTGAGTTACCATGTCTGAAAGTATCTGGGCTGTAAAATATTTCCAAGGGCATGGGGAAAGCTTGGGTATTCGAAATGCTTCGGAGGGCTAGGTAATAACTGAGGCAGTGTCAGATGATTGATGAGGAAGCGGGCAGCAGAACATAAGCTGGCTGCCTTAGTGTCTTGTTAGGTTTTCTTTTGTCTCTGTGGAGTTCTCTGTCACTAGTCTACATTCTCTTTTTCTCAAAGTTTGAGCTATTAAGTATTGTGGGTACTTGAAGAGATGAATATTTTTTTTAAAATCTCATTTTAGTTCGGGAGCTTGTTGGAGTGTGGAAGCATTGCAGATTAGCTGCAACACTTAATATATTTTTTTAAAGTAGCATAGAATTAAGATACATTTTCATGTCTATTGCACTTGAACTGAGAATCAGATTACAACTTAATCAGCTGGTACATACCCCGAACCTTGTCTGTACTTGAGAATTGGCAAGCTGTTTCTCTTCCCAAGGAAGTCCAGTAGAGATGTTGTTCTCATCCCTTGTCTGTACAACGTTTTACTGTGTGTTGGGATTTTTCCACTCTGCAGTAATAGCCAACACTGTTAACATTGGGAATCCTTTGCAGATACTGTGTAGCATGATATCCCAACAATGCAGGGCTGGGTTTGCAGTCAGGTACGTACGTATGAATGTAAACCCTGTTTTTTGGAGCCCAGAATATAATATTAGATATCAGTGCTTCTGAACAGATGATCGTTGCCTTGGTGTCACTTCATGCTACATTGATGTAATTGAACAGTGTAACAGATTTAAGTTTTGCTTAAATGTTTTGTTTTTTACAAATGACAGGTTTTAGTAAAGCCTTCTTGTATTTTTTTCTGGAGAAAAAAATATTTCATATCCTAATCATTGAAATCTGTGTTTCTGGCATCAAGGAGGGCATACTTGGAGGAATCCTTGCTGGATGTATAGAGGTCTTTTAATAAGCATTACTGCTTTTTGTCTTTGAGTTTAATGTTTCATAAAATTATGGAGTCTTCTGGATACTACCAGTTAAATGAGTAACTAGGAAATAATTCATAGAAAAATATTCTAGGGAATCGATTGCTTTCTGTGGTGTTTATCTTCTGGAGAACAGTGTGTACAAATAATAAAAACCATAGGAAACCTGTCATGCTGGTTTCCCTACAGGGACACATTTGTTCCTTGCATAAACCCACTGAATTTGCTGTTAGTACCCTGAAAACAGAGTAGAGAAGTCCAGTGGTTCCTGAGTATCTTGCTGTCAGTTGTGGTGACTTTTCAGACCTCTCAAGTCTTTTGTCTTATCCCAACTATGCACTTTCAGGTCTTTGCAGTTTCCTTGGTTTCTGCAGAACTGGAGTTGCATTGAAACAAGCCAGAGAACAGGGAGCTGATACAGATTTGACTTCTTTTTTTAATTTATTTCCCCCATGTTATTTTTCACTCAATACCTTGAGGCACTTCACCTAAGCTCCCGAGAGTACTTGTGCCGCCACAAATGAGCCTATTCAGGGCTGAAAATCAGCGATGGTGCTGAATGAGGGAGGAGGTATGCTGAGGTTAAGTTAGCATTATAGATAAAATTGAATGTGTCAACAAGCTCGAAGCTCTCTGATTTTCTTAGTGTATGCTGTATTGTTCAGTGATTAGAAATGAGCAATACGAGACACTTTGCGTGCCAGAAGCTTTTTCAGCACTTCACCCTGAAATCACTGGTACCATCTTACAGCTCAGGGCTTCTTGTTCCTCTGCAGGGAAAACTGTCATGCTCAAGTGGAGGGTTATTTGCCTCCTGCTTTTCTGCAGCCCTTCTTCCTTTACAGTGCATGTTCAAGGCTACATTTTTTCATTGTAGATGAGCGGTCTGAAGTGGTGGGCTCTGCTGCTATAGAAAGAGGCATCCTGGGACAATGAATTGATCTGAAAAATAAAGATGCTGCCAAGAAGCAAGACCAAACTCATGCTGATGAGTTCAGTAACTTTAGTAGATGTTATAATTCTTGTTTGTTTTGAAAGTGGATGTAAGATTTTTAACTAGAATTAAATTTTAGATACAAGCTATTGAAGCTAATCCAGGTAATTAGCTTGGTTTAATTAGCCAAGTAATTAAGTACTAAGCTTCTCCTGTGCTTCCTTGGAAAGCAGTCTGTTTCCCATAGCACATGTGTGCCTGACACTCCTGACATAGTGGCATTATCCTAATGATGCATTGTCACAACGTCTGGATAAATACATTGAAAAATGTATCCACATTTTAAATTTAACTGTAATTGTCAAAATTTAACTGGATTGTTCAGTTGTTTTTTTTCTCTGTAGTGGTCATAGAATCATAGAATGGCATGGGTTGGAAGGGACCCCAAGGATCATAGAGCTCCAACCCCCCTGCCACAGGCAAGGCCACCAACCTCAGGCCTGGAGCTACACAAGGTTGCCCAGGGCCCCATCCATCCTGGCCTTGAACACCCCCAGGGCCGGGGCAGGTCCAGGATTTTCCCCTCCAAAGTAAACATGACTTTTGAATTTACTGTGAGAAATGTTTTTCCCCCTGTTAATCAGTTGTCTTAATTACTGAATTACTTGTCTGCCACGTGTTAGTTCCTTTCCCAAGCTGAGGGAGGCAGCAGGGCACCAATTTTGACCAGAACAATGGAGCAGCTTTAACCAACACAATGATGTGGTGTATGGAGGAGGAGAAGGAAAGGGAGGAAGGAGGGATGCTGTTTGCATGTACCGGTTATGCAAGCAACTGTGAGAGCAGATGGTGGGATGCAAGTCCTGCTTAAGTCTTTCTAAAGAAAAAGTGGGTCAGAGATACTATTTTTAATTTTAAAAAGAGCAAGAAAGCTGTAGTTGAGCAAAAAAAATATAATTGAAGCATAAGGGGAACCTTTCTTTAGTCTGTATGCACATGAAAAGTGAACAAACTCAGAAGTTTTGTTGGTCATGTGTACAGCTGATTAACCAGGGAGGTCCTCCTGCCCAGGTACTTCATGGCATTGCATTTGCTTACAAACCATCCTAATGTCACAGGAAGACCTGACCTGAGATCATTTTTAGGCTATTCTTAATCACAGAGCTCATTCACAACAGTGGTGAGTCAATGCTAGGAGCTCCTGACTCATCTTGAGCATGTCTTTCTATTACTGGTTTTCCAAGACTGCCGTGTAGTCAAGTGAGAAGACAGTTAATGTAGATCATCTCTTCTGTAGTAGAGAGGCTTTTCCTGGTGAGCCTCTGAGATAGTCTTCCTAAAATACATCAGTCTTGTGACCCTTTGATTCATGGGAAGTTGAAAAGGACCTGGTGAATTCAGATTCATTGAAAGAATCCTGGATGCCTATCTGTGTAATATGAGCTGGGGAGCTGCTTTGGCAGGGGGGTTGGACCCAATGATCTCTTGAGGTCCCTTCCAACCCCTACAATTCTGTGATGATTCTGAATGATATACAGCAGTGTAACATTGAGGAAGCTTTCCATCTACAGAGCTTTCCCTTGAAAGTTATACCTGGGAAGGTTTTGCCCTCTTAATCCATTTCACATTTTTGTTCTTCTGCATGATGGAACGTTCTACCTTTGGTTTATGGACTTTGACAGGCAAGGAGAGGCAGAGTGGTCACTCAGTCTTGAGTAGCAAGTTCTGTTTTGTTAGCTTGTGCTGATGTATGGAGTGATGTGTTGTCTTCTCTCTGCACATCCTATTGCTTGTTGACTTAGCAGGCAAGTGTTTTTTGGATACATAGCAACAGAGCTTCCAACCACCATCAATGGGAACAGCACAAAATAAGGGTCATGCTTAGTACAGTATGCTACCTGTGATTGACAGGTTATCCCCAAATTCATCAGCATCAATTGTACTTAGCAGTGTATTACACTTGTTTTAATTGCAGAATATTAACAGATAAAATAAGCACAACAGCATCTGTATATGGATGTCTGTAATCTGCTTCTCTTTGGCTTAATAATTCAGTACTTGGTAGTCCCAAGCCTCGAATGGTTTTATCACCTTGGAGATTTATTTAAAAAAAAATAAAAATAATACAAGATGAGCTCACCTAGAACTAGGCTGCTGCACAGTTATCCCCTCCCTAAATTTGGCAGAATGAATGATGTATGCACTGGCTATGCATGGTACATTTTATTACCTGAAGACAAAATTAAACAATTCTTTTTATTATCATACTGCTAATAGGGGGGGTACATGTGTGTAAAATAACCTGGTTTGTGTATGAGAGTGCCCTGCAATGTGATTCTTATTTTTCATAGTTTTCCTTGTGGGTTGAAAGGAGAAAAACCTCGATGCTGGCCTCAAGAGAAGGGGAGTTCTTGTCGTATGTCCAAGCATTTGATTATTGACTTACCCAATAGTAGTTGTTAGAAGTATTTATTAAAAGTAATAGTGGTCTATTTGTAAGAGTTTATGAGCAAACATCCTCCTCCTCTGTTTGGAGAAGGAAGCAGGTATCCAGTAGTCCATGCTGGTTGTCTTTTTCCTATTCCTGAGCTTTTCAGCACCAGAGCTTACTGCTTGATACCATGCAGAGGCTGGGGGATTCCTGCAGACCTTGTTAGGCCCTGAGATTCCTGACCTGAGCTTCTATAGTAAAATATCATTAATGTAGGCTAGGCAGGGAAGTTCCACCCAGCAACATCCACATGGAAACCCCTGCTTGTAAGGACACTTGGACTTCATTCATCACAGAATCACAGAGCTGTAGGGGTTGGAAGGGACCTCGAGAGATCATGGGGTCCACCCCCCCTGCCAAAGCAGCTCCCCAGCTCATACTGCACAGGTTGGTGTCCAGACAAGTCTTGAATCTCTCCAGAGAAGGAGACTCCACACCCCCTGGGCAGCCTGTCCCAGGGCTCCCTCACCCTCCCTGGGGAAAAGTTCCTCTGCATGTTGGTGCAGAACTTCCTGTGCTCCAACTTGCAGCCATTGCCCCTTGTCCTGTCCCCACAGACACTGAAAAGGGGCTGGCCAATTCCCCCTGCACCCCATGCTTAAGATATTTATAAATATCAATTAGGTCCCCCCTCAGCCTTCTTTTCTCCAGGCTGAACAGCCCCAGCTCTCTCAGCCTTTCTGGAACTGGGGAAGAAGAGGCTGCTTCTGAGAGACATGGGTTTTGCAAGGCTCTTGCTCTCTTCTCACTAATATTGGTGGAAAGAGGTTTCTTTCACCATGCTGGAAGACCTTAACTTGCTTTAAATTAGTATTTGTTATAAATAGCCTGATGCTTCAGACTCTTTAGATCAGTTCTGTGCTATCTGCACAAACCTTTGAAACACTGTTTGCTGATTGGTCTGTCAGCATGTCAATCTGCTCTGTGCTTGGTTGTACAAATGGAACTTAGATATGAAAAAGTTATCTTGAGATGCAGAGCTAAAATCTTGCTGAAGAGTAGCTATCAGTTACTGTCTTTCACAGTTCTCTCCCATTTAACCATTTTACACTTTTTCCCTAAAATAGAGGAGGAGGAGTAGAGAAACCACAAGAAAATGCCTGCCTGTTTTCCTGTTAAATCAAAGCTGGACATCAAAGGACAAGGGAACTCAAAGAATTTCTTGATTTCTTTTTTTTTCTCCCTCCATCCAATCAGATTAAAAATGTCATACTTAAGATGTGGCTGCATACAGAACACAAAATCTGTGTATGTCTCTTAGTTATAAGCCTGACAGCAGGGTTTAGCACGTAGGCATGGTGATTAGCTTGTCTCTGCAGGTGCATGATGAGTGCTTCTGTAGTCAGAGCAGCTTCCTGGCCCAGTCTGTTGGGCTTTACTTTCCAAATACCCTGTGCTTTGTGATCTCGCTGATGTACATCTGACTTGATGTCTGTTCTGGTGTCGCTCTTCTTGTCACCTGTTCCTGCCTTATCCCTATGCTGAGAAGAGGGTGTGGGAATGCAGGACTCAGGGTAGCCAAGCATCAGCAGATTGTACTCCTGGAACAGTAATTGGCCCTGTCAGGGATCCTCTGTAGACGGACGTGCAGTGACATTTAAGTCTGCCACTGCAAATGGAGATTGAGCATCCAAGCATGTCTAGTTCGGAGATGGAAAGGAGGGAATATGTGAAAGACACAAGAAATCAAACCAACCACCAAAGCAAGTGCATAGATCCTCTTGTGTGCATCTCTCTTCTCTCAGCTGAAGGGCAGGTGAACCATGTACACCTAGAAGAAAATCTGAAAGCGTAAATAAACCTTGTGCAATTAAAAGACTAACTTTTCAGAATTTAACTTCTGACTTCTGTCACTGTGTTTTGTTCTTGTTTCAGTATGGGCCTTGATCCTTGATAGTTTTTATTCTTTCTGAGCGCATTTACTGTTAAACATAAATTTAAGCAAGTAACTTTTTGACATTGGTTGTGCAGTCAGCTTTAAAAGCTGCTGTTCTCTTTGCTAGTGTTTCTTCTACCATCTGTGGGTGCACATGAGCAATGGGTGTATGGCAACACAGTTCATGCACTATTAGAAACCAGTTCTTAATTAAAATGCATTTTAAAGTGTCAGGAGAAGCTTCAGTGAATTAATTAGGCTGGGATTAAATGGACACACAGTGTTCAGCAGACCCTATGTGTTTTACTTCTGCATTTAAGTCCTCATCTTATTATATGCAAATGCTTTGTTCTAGGGTTATTCCCCCTCCCCCCCCAGTAGTAACTTTTAAATCTTTTTATTCATTCTCCATGCAGCATAAATGAATGTGCTGCTATTTTATTAGTGCAGTTAAGGGCAGTAGTGGCACAGGATTTACACTTGTGAGGAATGTGACCTGATGATTCAAATTCCACTCAAATGTCTCTGATCCTACCCAAGAAAAAATTTTGCTAAATTGTGTTTCAAAGTATTGTTAATTCTCTTTCCCCTCTCTTTGAAATACCACTGTGGCTTTGTCTTTGGTCAATTTGATACATCCTCTCCTAAGGAGGAGTTAATTGCTTTACGATGATTGATTCTGAACTATGGTAGTTGCTTTTAAATCTGTTTTCCTTGTTGCCCATAAAGCAAAGCATGCTGCTTTGCTTAGTCCTCACTATGGACCCACTCACCTTTATGGGGATTGGCTGCAGTTCTGGAGAGATCCTCTTGTTTCCTTGCAGAATCCCACAGCTAGATCTTGTGTACCAGTGACTGAATTCATTGCAGCCATATTTAGGCAAGGTTTGTTCAGTGCTGCAAGGCTTTGTGTCGTGGTTACGCTGCGGTGCCCCTGGAATGCCAGTGCACTAGTTGTCAGACAAAGCACCCTGAAAAATGCAGTGCCTGACTGAAAGTAAAACTGAATTTAATCACTGAAAAGGAGTGAAAGGGGCAATATGGAGGTATAATTAGTTTCTGAGTGCTTTGAGTTAAACCAAGCTGACCAGACCCTACCTGTGTAGGCATTACTCGCTGCCTGACCTGTTTCAGGTGTCCGAGGGGAGCCTTAAGAAGGGAGCGCCGCGTTAGCATTAGCTATATGCAGAGGCATTAATGAGACCTGTTGTAATGATTGCTGTAACATTTTGTCTCCTCGTTTCTCCTTTCATTGCACACATTAGCGTTTAGTTGGGCTTCAGTCGTTACATACACGCGAGAAGTAGGGAGGCGCTCTCTCAGGCTTAAACAGTCGAAACAATGGTAGCTCTTAGGCTGTGTGTCCTACACCACATCGCTATGTACTGATGCTCAGGAGATGCTGCGGTTGTAGCACGGTTACTTGTGTTTGCTGGTCCCTATTGATTGTCTGTGTTTATGTCTGTGGAAAACCTCCCCCTAAGCACTGAATGAAGCTGTAAATCCATCCTTACCTGCCAACGTGAAGGATAATCCACTCAGTTTTTATTCTTTAGTATTGCATGCCACTGGGAAGGGCAATAGAAGATGAGAGTGAAAGGTGTTGTTTAAAGAAGGTCATAGAAAGAGTTTAGGAAATGATCCTTGACCATTTAGAGGAAAGCATTTTTCTAATATAATTTCCTCAAAAATAAAAAAGCACAAGCCTAACTATAGGTTGTAGGATATATTTGAGATGTTTTCCAGTGTTACCTTAAGAGACGCTGCCTCTAATTTTTAGCATCTTATGAACTGCTCCTAGAGTTACTAGATGAGTAGCTCTCTTCAAATATTAATTTTGTTTAAGCAAGTTCCAGTTTCAGGTAGGAAGGAACTAAATCTGTATCAAGCAGTCACTGACAATTAGCTTACAATGGAAGGACAAGGGGGAATGGTTTAAAGCTGGAGGAGGGAAGGTTTAGATTGAACAGGCTGCCCAGAGAGGTGGTGGATGCCCCATCCCTGGAAGTGTTCAAGGCCAGGTTGGATGGGGCCCTGGGCAACCTTGTGTAGATCCAGGCCTGAGGTTGGTGGCCCTACCTGTGGCAGGGGGGTTGGAGCTCTATGATCCTTGGGGTCCATTCCAACCCTTGCCATTCTATGATTCTATGATCAGTTTATTTAATGTCATGTCAGTAAGTACTTTGCGAATTTGCTAATATATTTGTGCTCCGTTGTTAAGTAGCCTGATTCTTTAGGGTTCTTATCTCCTCCCCTCTTTGGAGACTGTTCATAGAGCCATTTATTGACCAAGTTCCTACAGTTTATCATCCAGACTTTTATTTAAATTCTACACTGCTGTTACTTGAGTCGTTGCCTTTAGGCTTGACGTTGGGCTTGGGTTTTTATTAGATAATACGAGGTCGTGCAGATAGAAGACCAGTAATTATTTTCTTTCCTTGGTACAGTAATTGACACTTTTGTTTGTTTATGCCTGACAGAAATGACTGAATTATTAGATGGAGAACTGGATGCTCTGCGTTCTTTTTGCACCATTAAGATAAGTAAGATGTGCCAGCAGCCGATCTCCAAGCAGGCGCATGGCAGCAAGTCCAGAAAGCCACAGCGTGGATTCAGAGCAGAGCAACTGGGGACGAGTGACTGGAACTGTGTGGTTCCTCAGCAGCTAATGAACAGAATCCGCCTGAAAAACATCGCAGAGACTGTTCAACAGGTACAGCAAGAAGGGGAGGGAAAAACAGAGATTTTGCCTGTGCTTTTGGGAGAACTACTGGGGAAAAAAATGCAGTTAACACAAGGACCAAATCAGGCAGGCCTTACTGTCACCATGCTCAAGCCTCTGAAAAAGGTGTTGTGCTTCATACCTCAAGATGCACCTTTCTCCTTTTTTTATTTATTAGATGCACTGCAGAACTATTGGTAGTGAATAATCAAATTGTGAGACCATTTTGTGTGGTGATAAAATAATGATTTGCATGAGTGAGGCTGGGGTGGTCAGTTATTGCAGTCCACAGCAAGCCCTGGATCAACTGCAGGAGAAAAGCCTTGTTTCCTGGTTACCTTTGCACCTGTTACTTATGGCAGTATTCTGTCTATCATTAGACTGTGGAGTCTTTGTGATCCCAGTATTAAAAGTATTCAAGAGGCAAAACCTCCCCCCTGCTCCCAGCTTTCTTAGACATCAGGTAATATTAAGAATTAAAGCGTGCTCAGTAGAATCTTGGTGACATCAGTTCCTGTATTAAGCATCTGTACCATCTTTACACAATTATAAGTGCTTTTCTTTATTCGCCAGTGTGGTTTTCCCACTGTAGAGCAGACATTCTGACCCAGCCTCTCCCTTCAGCTCTGCATCCCAGAGCCTCAAGACTGATATTTTTAATTCTGTTTTTTTGTTGGCCAGTGATACCTGTGTTCTTGCTTTGTGCACTGACATGGATTTGAACATGCAGATGTGAATAGTGACCATTGCCTGCAGGTGCCTTTACCTGTATATCCGGGCCTTGGCAAATGTCTTTGCTCTCAAAGTATTACTGCATCTGGGAGGTATTTCTCCTAAAACAAAAAAGGAGCTTTAAATAGTAATTACAGTCATTTGTTTTACCTCAATCACATATACTGGCTTTGATTTATTGCCCTATAGCATAGTCAAAATGATAACCCATTCCTCTGCAAAGCCTGTGCCAGGTGAGCAGGGAGCAATACTTTCAAAGTGAGTTTCAGGCTTCCTGTTTAAATTGTTTTGAAACCTCAGGAATCTGTGTTCTTTCATTGTATTAATGCTAACCAGCCCACCATTCAAATCTTGTAGAATTTTTGCTGTCTCTTTATTTGCCTGACAGTGTGGTGAGGTATTTTCTAAGAAAAGTAACTTTGGATGCTGTATCTGCTTTCTTCTGTCTTTACCTCCACATAATGTTTTTTTACAGAGGAGAAGAAATCAGGAAAGCAGGCAATGGAGGGGCTTGAGACATGACTTTCTGGGATTGATCCCACTGCTTTTGTAGCAGTTTACTGCCATGAAATTAGATAAAATTATTGATATTTCATAAACCCACAAATACTGGGGTTTGTGTAATGCAATTAAATACTCTTAAGACTTCATGGTGGATAAGCTAACATAAGAATTAAGTAGTATTGCTTATTTTGCAAAGAAAGCTGTGTAATTTTGTTTGTGTTCTGGCTCAGAGCTTATACAGATATTTGAACTCATTGGTTCAGCATTTTACTTACTACTTAGAATTTTTTAAACAATTATAACTTCTCTGGTATTTACAGCCATATGTGTACTGTCAGCATAGGAACACTGCTGCTCCTCTGGTCTCATTACAGACAGGCATTTATCTGTGGTGGAATTATTGCTGATTAACAATTGCTATTAGTGAATTGTGATGATCAAATATTTGAAATGTGGAGTTAAACGTGTTAACTTTGCTTAATCAAACCTTCAGGAAATAGTGTATTTGCTACTGTGGGAGATTGGCTAGCAACCCTGGGCTGGCTTCCTGGAACATCAGGTACTGGTTAAGCAAGAGTATCTAATGGCTGGTTGTGCTCTCAACATACTCAACACTAGCAAAACACGTATAGATTTACATTGGCAAAGTTGTAATTTGTACTGAGGATCTACCCAGGGTCCAAATGAGTTACAGTAGTTAAAATGAATTTTTTGCCAGTGTAAATGTATCCTCAGAGTTGGCTTTGGCTGGTCACTGATGTAGTGCTCTGTTGCAGAAGTCAGTAACAGACTCAAGTCTCAAGCATTAGGGAAACTTTGCCTGTTACAAGAAGAAATAATCTATTACAGATCAGTGCTCTGGTTCTGAGATACAAGTAGATAATTTTAAATGAAACAAAGTTATCAGTGCTGGAAGGGGTAAGTATATTTCGTGTGAAAGCATTCAGTAGGCTTAAGATGATGCCTTGACAAAGACTATGAAATAATTTACAACTGCCTGCAAAAGGAAACTTTTGTTTTTAGGCAGTATCTTTATCCATATTATTATTGATTGATCTTAATGGAGTGGCCATCTTGCTAGGACAGCCACTGCTTATTGCATCAAAGTCTCATCTTTCAGGTGACAGCAGCTCAAATCCATGAATCTGCAGTGTGCCCTGACTGTCAGAAGAAGGAAGCAGAGCTAGCCAAGATTACATTTCTCAGACAAAAGAAGACACTAATGGAAAATGCTTTAATCCAAGAGAAATTGGAAGAACTGATTTACTCCAGAGTAAGCAAATGTTGTTTAAAAAAAGGTTGTGGTATATGTTATGCATAAGCCAGATTTCCTTCTGATGTATGGCAAGGAGAATGGATTGACCTGAATGCTGTGCAAATCAATGTAGAATTTGGCTCAGTATTGTTACTAAAATGCTTGGGACTAGCACACTGATAGAGTAATTTGAGGCTTGTCTGATTTATATAAGCTGAAGACCTTTCCTAGGATTTCCTAGAATTCCTTTGGGTACATCTTGTTTATTTTTCCACAGTTTGTTTTCTGTTGGGCTGTCTGTGGCAAGATGGCAAATACCAGAATGATGTGGCAGTGGGTAATGATGCCCGTATCAGTCTGTCTTGTCCTTTGGTGTAGGAGTCTCAGAATAGGACACTGCAACATGTTATGGAGGCTAAAGCCTCTCAGATGCTCTGAGATTTCCTCTTAGAAGAGCTGTCTTCCATCTGTGTCTGCTGTCACAAAGTTCATTGTTAAGAAATGCCTCTGGAATAGATGGTAGTCAGTGTACGCCTAAACTTGGAACCCCTTGGGTTTTCTGTGGCTGTTCCTTAGGGTCATCTTTTTCCTGAAGGAAGAACTCTTTTTGAAAGGGCATCAGATAGAAAGCAGGTTGTTCCTGAGCACTGATGAAGCTGTGTTCTTTCTGGGCTTGTGAGCAGGGTGGGAATTTGTGTTCTTTTGTTTCATCTAATAATGTAAGGCTCCTGATTTTTGACCCCTGGTCACTCCATGGCCAAGATTTGAGAGCTTCAGCCTCAAGTGAGGCTTTGCTTTTTGTCTCTTGTTTTTTCTCTCAGCTTCCCCCAAAAGGCCACCTGCTTTTCCTTCCCTTGCTTAGGGAAGAAAGCTGCTTTCTGGGGCAGATCACGGGCTATGCTATTCCACAAAGTTATTAAATAGGATGCTTTAATGTGCTGCTGCTTATATGTTTGCTTTTGAGGGACTGGATGTACCTGCTGATGACTACAAATCCACGTCACTCTCATGTTTCCTTGTTATTTCAGGATGCCCTTACACTGATAGGAGAAGCACTCAGAAGCCTTCCCAAACCTTTGGAGGTTCCCAGGAGCTTATGGCAAAGGCTGAAAGGTCAGAAAATGTAAGACCTGAAAGTAGTAAACATAACTCAAGGACGTAAAGAACTGGGAGAGTCTTCTGCAGGCAGTCATGTACTGAATGCCAATGGCTGTGAATATAACCTGCTTTGGTGACTTGTGTGGAGGTTTATATTCCTGCAGGTGGAACTAGATATGTCCAGCATGCTGGGGTCTGGGTTAAGATTCAACTCTTTATTCTTCCTAAATTCAAATGTTGCAATATGCTGTAATCCAACTGAATACATTTTTCTAACTACAGAAGCAAACACATTCTTTTATTAATCTGACAAGAAATAAGTATTGCTTGGGGTTTTTTATGGGGTTGCTTGTGGGATTTCAGAGCAGCTCTCAGCTGCTGCCATCTGTAAGAAAACTGATTCAGGGGGGGTTTTTTGGTCAGGAAAGTGTAATTTCTGGATTTCAGCTCAGTCTTTGCCCACTGTCTTCTGTTAAATTGAAAGTGAGAGCCCCAGGTGGAGGAGAAAAGGACGGTTGCAAAGTAACTATAGAAAAGAGTAAAATGTAATGGCATATTTATGGAACTGAAATAATGAGACTGTAACAGAAATTAATCAGCAAGACTGAGGAGGCCAGCAGGACAAGAAATGATAATAAATTAATCATAGAACCTATGTAGGATAGCTCTCTAGGAAGAGAGAAAACCAACATAGACCAAAATTGGCATAAGATGCCGACTAATGTTTTTGACCATTTTTGAATCTACTTTGGAATTTGTGGTTGTTTTCTCTGAGTTTTCAAGATGCCAAAGTCGTACTGTTTTTCAAAGAATATATCTGGCTGAAAAATTGGTGCTCAGTACTCAGGCAAATAAAATGGCTTTATGCTGGAGATCTCAAGGGGGGTTAAAGAATGAAAATTATCTTAATTGGAGCCTCAAAAGATGTGCGTTGATCTGTGGGCACAAACACAGCTCGCCTTTTTGATTATTGCTGACACCAGGAGCTACTCATTGGACTTGAGAGTCAGAAAGTTCCTGACTCTCATCAGTCTCCAGTCTCTTTCGTGCATTTAGATCTCTGAAGGCTGTGGAAATCTTGGAATATCCTTATCTATGAACTCTTCCTCAATTCTTGTTACAAAGAAAATAGGATTAAATCTTCCTGTTGCTTTTTATTTTGCCATTTTGGGGCAAGAATATGTATTGTTGAAGTTGTGTTTTTATTTTACATTTTGTAGTTATTTTCTTTTGCAATCGATTTATTGTTTATAAGAGTGCTTGAGGGCTGGTCAGCCTCTTGCTTTCACTTCCCACAAATCAATTAAAAACCTGGCAGAGAAGCCCACCTCTCTTTTTTTTTTTTTTTTTTTTTTTTTAGTGAATATCTACCTTTTGGTGCTTAAAAAACCTACCTTGAAAAGATTTCACTGGGAGTTGATCCTGAGTAGGTCAAGCCCTAAGTGAAAATGTATTGCAGCCCTAAGCTTTTCAAAGCTAGTTGGCCCCTCTGCTTCACTGACAGCTTATTCTGGTTTCTTGTAAGCAGCAGGTTTAATAGTCCATCAGAAATGCTCCCCTAAGCTTGGCTTTGACTTCTGATTGTCGCTGCAGATTACATAGCTACCTCTCTAATGAATTAACTGCTGCTTGTGCCTGCCTGTTGCTCTCTAATCCTGAGAAGTGTTTAAATCCCTTGAATCTCCTACCTTCCTATCTTAGAAACCTTTTCTTTTTAGATACTCTCTCTCAGTTCCTTATTTGCTTTGGACTACCCTCCCCATTTGTTGAATCTTTCCAAGTCTCCAACAATCTGCTTAGCACTAGACAAAGGCCACCCCAGAGCACATGTGAAGGCTGATAAGGGCTGTCAGATCCAGAGGTGCTGATCAGGAGCTGAATCCTTTGAACGTGTCATTTTGTTATTGCCAGTGAACACAACATTCATTCCTTACAAAAACACAGCAAATGAGTTCCAGGACACTAAATATAGATTGATTAATTTTATAAGCAAAAGAAGACATTTTGATGATCTTGCTTTCAGGACATAGGTGCTTTCTAGAAATACCAGAATGTTTCTTTGCAACTCTTGTCAAGCCTTTATGTAAATCCACTGAGCTATGAGCTATCTGGGTTAGGTGTCTGACAGTATTTTTCTGTGAAGCAGTGTTCATACTGGCACAGCACCGTGGCTGTGCAGCTCTTGTTTGTTTGCATAAATGCTACAAAGACAATTCAGATAGCTGCTCTGAAAAATCAAAGTGTGTTTTGCTTATGTCTGTTGCATGCATTTTCCTACTGCTTGCTACTGTTCTTTCACTTTTTTTTAAACCAGAATGACTCTGAGATCTGAGTGTTTGTCTCCTGTTTCCTTGTAGCAGCTATTAGGGATGTACATTGGAATGAATGAGCTGTGCCTCTGAATTTGTTTCATAATCCTGCAGTGTTTCAGACTAGAGATCCAAAAATTCTGACATGGGGAACATAGGGAAAAATATATAATTGTAGATCACATCCCTTCCTTTCTCCCCCTCCCAGGAGCTGCTCCCACCTTCCTCAGCTGTAGATTTTTCTTTTGATCCAAAGAAACACTCTAAAATTGTAATCAAGAGAGATATATTCATCTGCTCCCTTGTTTGTGCTTGCTGGAGCATAAAAGGAGGGAGGTGGATCAGGGGTGATTCATATGGTAAGCAGCTGTAGTACAGAAACAAATCAACTGGCCTGTTAAAAGTACTTTGGAGCTCTTGCTTTCCAGCTCTCATGGTGCACAGAGTTGCATTATTTAATCTTCTGAGTGATTTGTGATGTAGTAGTTTATTGCTCTGAACTTTGTACAAATCCAGAGGGTTATTTTCATATATACAGTGTTTGATATTATGTGTATGCCAATAGCTGGTTACATGCTGTTGTCGTTTATAACTGACCCTTTGGATATATTTCTCAAATGACCATTAAAATCAGTTTCCTGTGCACTGCAGCAATTTCTTTTCCACTTTGACTTCCCTGGCTTTCTCTATTTTAAAAAAAAACAAAACAAAACTTGGCTTCCAGGCTCAGCCATCCCATAGTCTTGTCTCTAACCATCTCTTGGGCCGTGGGACTTGGTATTTGTTTCTCCTCCTGGGTAAGTGTCCATCTCTCTCACAGTAGGCTATTAGAACGTGTTTGGGAATAAAGTTTTAGTGTAAGGAACTTGCCTGGGTCTGAGCTGGGAACAAAGGTAAACATGTTTGAACACTGATTCCTAGCTCCTTGTGAAAGATGTAGTCATAGAAGGTGGAGGTTGGAAGGGACCTCTGGAGGTCGTCATGTCCAACCCCCAGCTTGAGCAAGCTCACCGAGAGCCAGTTAGGACTTGGTCCCACTGGTCCAGAAGTTCTTACATTAATCTGGAACCTCTTCTCTGAAACTTTAGTAAAAGCTGAAATGCTTCAGCCACCCTTGGGCCCACTACCTCTTCCAAAATCCATCTCTCAGTCATGGTTCTGATGTGTGGCAAGAGTCGCTTGTTTGTTGGTTTTGGGTTTTTTACCACATCCGCTCTGATCAGCCTCCAAGAAGAGGAGCTGAACCCAGTTGGAAGCTTGACAAAAATTTTTAATTGGTGGTACTGAGGACAAGGTTTTGCTGCTGGAAAGGTTCACATTCCCCTGCAAAATTGTTGGTTGATACAGTGCCCAGGTGGATCTTCAATAAAAACCTGAATTGTGGCTTTCAGTGGGGTTATTCTGCATCATACATATGTACTCCAGCAAGAGCTGGAGTGCTTCCAGCTATGTATTTTTAAGGCATTTTGAAATATACTTGCATTCTTCAAGCTGTAATTTTATTACCATTCAGTATGATTTTCAGAGAATGACTTTTTATTGTCTCCACTCAATAAGAGCTGCGTGCAGATTGCTACTGCCTGTGATAGAGTTGGTATTCTAAACGCTGCTGTGGTTAAAAATGGGTTTTAATTTTGTAAAGACATATATTAATCTTCTGCATGCTGCATTTGCATTGTCTTTACACAACTAGCCAACTGTTCCTTTTTCCTCCGTTAATGCTTCTGAAGATCTTTGCCTGTGCTGACAGGAGCATGGTTGGTATGGGAGGAGGTTTGGAAATGGGGCAGGGAGGTGGGCATGTGCCTGCTGGCAGTGAAGTACTACATCCTCTACCTTTCAAAGCACCTGTAGAATGAATCAGGATACCTTTTAAAAAAAAGAAAAAAAAAATTTACAGCTTCTGGGCATGGGTATTCACTGCTTATTTATTTATTTTGTAATAAAATAGTACTGTTTGTTCTCACATAGACTGGTGGATATGATCCATAAATACGTTTGTAAAATATATCTGTAGCATGTAACAGAATCCTTTAGAATAGTCTGTGAAAATTCATATTGGTAGTTGATAGCACTTCAAGAACATTTACATCCTTCATCTTGACATTTTTAAACAGAACATTTTTTTGCCTACAGAAGAAAGTTTACAGCATCATCACAGTATTATAGCTTGTTCAAAAATACATACGGCGTTAACGGTAATTGCAAGAAAGCTGGGTACTTGAGCAGGGGGGTTGTTTGGAATTTTACATGTTTTCTACTTTTTAAAACAATGACTTATATTGTTACATCCATCACTTTGATAGAAAATATTACTTATATGTGCTACTCACAAGAGATCCGTCATTTTTTTTTCTGTGACATAATACAGGCTATGAAAATAGAAACACACCATTGTATATGGTTGGTTTAAAAATAATTGCAAGCCTAGGTTTAAAAAAAAAAAGCATGTTAGGCTTGCTTTTTCCTCAGTAACATGGGGTGTCCTTAATCCAGTTACGGTCAGGATGCTGCCAGCACCTCTCAGCACGGAACCTCACCACCTGTGAGCAAGTTTAGGGCTCGGTCGCACGTGTTTCTGCGCGGAGCTGGTGGCTGAAGACATGAAGAGTTCTTCAGCTATGGGCTTTCAGGACCAGGCTGCTAGTGCTCAGTATCTGTGAGTCTGATTTACTTTAAGTTCCCAATTGGATTTAAAAATCTTCAGCCAGAGGATTAGATTGGTGCAAAACAGTGCAACTCCACTTATTGATTGGGTTTGTTTTTTTGATCAGCTGCGTTGGTTTGCATTAACCAAAATCTGACTCTTTGCCATCCATCAGCCATTAGACTTTCTGAAAGAGTGCGAGCAACAGATTTAAATTCACTGTTTTAGTAATACAGGAGAGATTAAAAATACATGATTGCATTGGTTTTACTTTGCACAAATGAGACTAAATATATAAATATATATATATATGTATAATAAAGCCGTAGGAAATCTCCAAACTACTAACAACTCTTATAAATGAGATAAAACAAGGATATATTTGCTTGGAAACTCCATAGTTGCTGTTCTTTTATTACTTTCACTTTCAGGTAATGCAAGAGTATCTCATGGTGGATCTTCTATCTTTACGAAACAAGTCCAGGCGTGCTTTGACAAATGCTCTTTTCGTGGTCTCTCTGATACTCCTCCTGTGCTTTCTGCAGTTTTTTACCTCTCAGTTTCCACTTGTGAAAACAGTAGGTTATTAGGGATGTCATGATCAAAGAGAAAAAAATGATCAGCACTATTATCAGGGCGATAGTGGATGAGAGGGACCCCTCGAGCTGCTTCGTTTCACTGTCTCTTGTTGTGTTCAGTTTAGCAAAGTTTTCGTAGTCTGTGGAGGCCAGAAGTGTGGGTACAGGAGCTTCTTTGAACTTGGGCCTCATTGGGAAGCAGTAGTTGTTCTCACTCAGTTAAAATTTTGGAAGCAGCACACGACTAGGACTCCCTTGTCACCTGTGTCATCTGGAAGCTGGTTTTCTCCTCAGGTTGGCCAGGCATGGATGAAGCTCAGCAGCTCTGCTTGTTTATGCAGCCAGGGAGCAGGGGAGTAACGGAGTGTGTCACAGAGTTTTCAGCACAGGTCATCTATCACTGAAGTTGAGTGAGTCAGAAGTGTGTGTGTACTGATGTCTCAATCAAGGGGCTGGGGGGAGGAAGCTGCTTTGCTGACTGCTGCTTTGTGATTCTTTGTTTTCTTGAAGAGATAATTGAAGAAAATCGAATCAGTTTTCCAGTACCATTGTGATGGCAGGGCTCATCCCCAGGCTTAAAAGAAAAACAAGTGCTGCAACAAGTGGAGTTTATATCCTACAAATTCATTCAGTGAGAGGGTTTTTTTTCTTCCCCTAAATATTCCCAGAAGAGTGAAATCAAAGGCATGTTTTTTTGCTGAGGGGCAGGCTTGGTTTTGCTAACATCATAGGCATTAACAAAATCAGCTACAAATCAGGAGCTCTCATGTTAACGAAGGGTTGTTATTTTCCCCTCTCCTTCGATACTTGCTCTCAGTCTTGGCTTCTCTGGAGAGGATTTTGATTTGGGATTTTTGGCCTCGTTATACTGGAGTTTAGGAGATGTCCTCACTGATTGCAAGTCTGGAATCTGGAAAAATGACCTGGATGAAAAAAAGAGAGAGGATTATGTAAAAGGTGGGCTCCCTGAAGGCAGGGAGCTATGATCTAGAATTAAACCACCTTACTCTTTCATGTTTGTGATAGAATTTCACATACATTTAAGTCACTTGTCTTTGATATATGCTGTGTGTGACAAATGCTAAAAAACTTACTTGTCTGAGCAGTTCTGAAGTTAAGGGCTGTTCTGGAGAAGGTGAAGAGCTGGTTCACCCTGCCCCTTCCCTCCCCTGTTCCACATCTCAGCTCATCTTACTCTGATGAGGAGCGAGGCTGGTCTGCTCTTACTGATTTCAGCTTCCTCTCAGGACAGTAGGATTTGGCCTCAGGATATTTTACTTTAAGGAGCTGCAAGCACTTTCAGAGCTATTTATTTCAAGTAACAGATTGTTCTGAACCCCCTCCACCCTACTCCCAAATGCTTTGAGGCCAAAATTAGGTTTCAGGGACTTTGCAGCTTAACTATTTGTTAAAAGGTGCTCTGTTTGATAGGATGCAATTGTAATTCATCCTCTTTATAGAAATCTGTGGTTCATCCCACTCAGGCTAGTAGAGAACTGAGGGTCTTGCTTACTAATTAGTGGCACGTTCTTGTTTGTAATAAAGACTGTTTACTATAGATTAGCATTCTGTTGATGTTAAAAGATGTAAATGAGCAGTTCGTGCCAGTTTGGAACAATATGTTCACATAGTCAAAAATAAATGTTGATTTTTAAAGAAAGCTTAAAAGCTGGATTTTACTGTAGTTTAGGATCAAAAAAAAGTGGTTATAAAGCTGAAAGCTCATTTCACATGAGGGAACAAATGCAACGTACCCCATCTTTGACGAATGTAGCACTACTAGTGAGTTGTATATCAGGAGTTTATGACAATAGGATAGTGCTACTTGGCTGTGTATTCAGCATCTTTCTCAAGTAGCCTAAAGAAAGAAACTGCAATAAAAGAGCTTATGAAACTGAGAAATGCCCTTCTGATTTATGGAGTAGGTAAGTGTCCACCACCCACATGAAAGTTCAGGAGGGTGGAATGTCTCAGCACTAATGAAAATCAAATCTTGTCATACTTGCCTGAACCTGTATCTCATCTTATCTGTATACACAGCCATCAGATTCCTATGGGGAATATAAAATATAAAAGATATAAAATCATTAGGCATCTGGTACTGCACAGTACTGTTCCAAGAAGGTGAGTGGATGTTAGTTGTAACTCCATTGCACCATCAGTTCAAGTATGTGTATTTTCAAAACCAAAACAGGAATGATCTTACAAACTGAAGTCTGCAAAGAAACAAGAGGAGGAATTAGAGGGCTTCATGGAGTACCAAGATGATGATCTCACTGGGATCACAGACACAGCTCACACAATCAAAGTGCTGCCACCTTGGCCTTTTCAGGAACCTGCTTGGAAGACTCTCACATAGGACACTCTTACAGAGAAAGGGGGGTCTGGGAGATCTGGTTGATTTCCAAGGATTACCTCCTCCAAACTCAGGAATTGTTCATCCCAACGTGCAGGTTGTGATGGTGTCAGGGGATCTGCATCGATGAACAAGGAGTTCCTGATTTAAAAAGGAAACATGGAGGTGGTGGAAACAGGGATAGGCGACTGGGAGGAGTAGAGTGATGCTGTCCGAGCATGCAGGGCTGGGATTAGGAAAGCCAAAGCCCACTGGGAGATGAGCCTTGCAAGGAACACAAATGCAGTAGGAATGGCTTCTATAGGCCTGTCTGCAGCAGAGGGAAGGCTAGCGTGAACGTGGACCTGTATGGTGAGGAGACATGATGACCAAGGACATGGAAGAGGCCAAAGTGCTCAATACTTTCTTCTTGTGATCAGATAGTGTTCAGCAATCCCAGCCCCCTAAGACCAGTAGAAAAGTGTGGCACAGTGAGGATTTACCTTTGATGTGAGAGTCTCGAGTTCAGGAATGCTTAAAGAACCAGCTGAACACTGAGAAGCCCATGGGAGCTGTTGGGATACTCCCACAAAGTGCTGGGGAAGCTGCGACAGTGTCATTCCAAGTTTGTTCTCAACATGTTTTTAAAGCTCATGGAGACCTGTGGAAAGTTTCAGAGGACTGGAAGCAAATAAACTTCACTCCTATTGGCTTTGCTTTGGTCCCTTGGGAAGGTAATATAGCAAATCTTGGAAACCATTTCCAGACATATTTGGGACAGGGAAAATAGCCTTGATCAGTGTGGTAGCCTTCTACGTGAAGTGATTAGCTCAGTAGATGGAGAGCAGTGGATGTTGTTTGTTTTGGCTTTGGAGAGGTTTTTTATGCCAGACAGTGGGCAGGGAGGAACCTCATGCAGTTCTACCAGGTGAAATACCAAGACCTGCCCCTGGAGAGGAACAGCTCGTGCACAAGTATGTGCTGGGGGCTACCTGCCTGGTGAGCAGTTTTGTGGAGAAGGACCTGGGGTCCTGGTGGATGTCGAGCTGAACAGGAGGCAGCAGGGTGCTCCTGTTGTCATGTCCAGTGGCATCCTTGCCTGCAGTACGGCCTTGTCAACAAGTTGAGGGAAGCGATAATTCACCTCTGCTCAGCACTGGTGCGACCACAGTAGGAGAAGAGGCATCAGCTCACAGTGCAGTGTCATACTGAGGTTTTGGAGAGAGTTGGACCCCTTAGTACTCCACTTAGATTTCAAGAAGACGGCTGATGTTACCTGTACTGATGGTATGAAACACACGCTCACACACACACACAGAGCACACGCTCCAGGCTGAGTTGGGTTCCATCTGCTGAAGATTCAGTCTCAGTGCACTCTCATGAGGAAACTTTCCATTAAAAAACCCCAAGACATTCTTCGTTGTCCATGCTCTAATTCAATTCAAACAGTAGAGAATAAATTATTCTTACATTGTTTTGTTGGTTTTGTGTGAGTCATAAGTCTTCAGTGTGTTTTGTCTGAGCATTATGAACATGCAAACTGGGCACATTTAATTCCTATTAACATTTATTAAATATTAGAAAGGTTTGGGTATTTACAGATATAATTTGAGTGGAATTTTTTTTTTTTTTGGTGTGGGTTTGTTGGGTTTTTTTTCCTTGTCTGGAAATACTGATTTATTGGCAGAAACTTCCCATAAAAGCATATTAGAATACCTGTAAGCTGAATGCATTTCTAAACCTTGTAATGAAATAGTGATGTTTTGCTTTGCTATTTCCATAAGCACTGGCTGTCGATGTGCTACGTGTCCTGGCCTAGAGATGGACTTTATGACTGTGGCTCTTGTTTACATGTATTTCTGTTTTAACAAGCTAATGATGTTATCAGAGTTATTTTAAAAAGAGTCATGATGATTTGCTTTGAATCCTTAAACAAATAAATGTCAAAATACTGGGTGGGAGACCAGACTTGTAGGAAGCTTTAATTGGCTGTGGTTTGGTTGGGTTTGGTTTTTTATTGTTAGGATAACTCTGTTTTCTGCTTCTGTGTTTCAGTTAAAGGAAGGGTTAAGCTTGGTGAATGTCTGAAATGTTCAGCTTCAGTGTGAAGGATGAAAGCCAGAAATGACACGTGAGCTACTGGTGTTTTGGTGTTTCAATAGGAAGCTGATTGTATGTACCTGACCTTTAGGCTAACTCAAACTTGCTTTGACTTCCTGATGCTATGGATTGAATGGTTGATAAGGACATATAAACCAGCAGCAATGAGGAAAAACATAGAATCATAGAGTGTGTAAAGTTGGAAGGGACCTTCAAAGGCCATCTAGTCCAACTCCCCACAGTGAGCAGGAATATCTTCACTATATCAGGTCGCTCAGAGCCCCATACAGCCTCACCTTGCAGTTCTCCAGGGATGGGGCCTCCATTACATCTCTGGGCAACCTGGGCTACTGACCTACCGCCCTCAGAGTGAAGAACTTTTCCCTAATATACAACCTAAATCTCCTCTTTTCAAGTTTAAAACCATCACCCCTCATCCTATCACTCCATGCCCTCAGGGAACAGTTCTTCCCCAGCTTTTTTACAGGCAACTTCAGGGACTGGAAGGCAGCTATAAGGTCCCCCTGGAACCTTCCCTTGTCCAAGCTGAAGAAGCCCATGTATCATGCTGTTCTCAATCGAACACAAACACATCTTTCCAAAGTAAAAGCAACTGACCTGAAACTAGAAACCTGCTCCTATAAAAAAAAAAATAAATTCCATATTAAAAAAAGAAATCTTTGATTTCAGTAGCAGGAGAATCTTTGGGTTTTGTCTCTTGTGTCTCCTACTCATCCATACATCCTATGCATTTTCAACTGTTGAATTAATTCTAGTGTTTATATCATCTTAAATATATATATATTGGCATTTTAATACAGTTTCAGGATTGCCTGCTTTCTGCCTTCAGATTGCTGGTAAATTCCCCTGCCACCTTTCAAACTGTCTCTTCCATTTTTATTGCATTAGGGAAGAATGTGTTTCCTTTCTCTAAATTTGCATCTTTTTGATGTAAAAACATTTGTGTGAAATGTATCCATTGCGTTGTAAACCTGGGATGTAAATGATTCTCTTCTCCTCTGGAGTTAGTGTACTAATACACTCCTGCACAGAACTGCAGATGAAAGCCAGAGTGGGAGTGAGAGCAACTGAAAGTGGGGACAGGGAGGGAGGAAAAGCCATGGGAAGAGGAGAGGAGAGGAGGGAGGGTTTGATAAAGCATGCAGTGAGATGTTTTAGCCTTGCTACTTCTTTTTCTCTGCATCTTCTCTAAGCCCACACATGAGAACAAAGGGCAGGATTTTAGGAGTATTTTAAATAAGTCCATAAGACCACCCTCACCATTTTCAAAATCCAAATACGCCCTACTATGTGTTTGTCTTTATCTTTGGATGCTTAAAATACTTCTGGAAATCTACAGGTTTCATGTCTGCAAAGTGTTGATGAGCTTTCAGCTGCCAGCCAGCTGGCTTCGTACCTTCCCCTGGGCTCTGTGTGCTGGGGGGGTACGGACTTAAATAATGAACACCCCCTTGCTCCACAACAGCCCTTTAGGTGTGCTTGTAAGTGTTAGATGCCATGGGTTTACCTGAGGAGCTCTAAAATCAAACCACCTCTTTGTGCCTTTGCCTTCAGTATTGTTAATCTCAAAATGAAATAGCAAAATTGGCCTGTATTAGATTTTTACACGTTGTCATAGTTGGGAACTTAATTTGCATAAACCCCTTGCAATTACCTTCAGTCATGTAACGGGCAACTTAGATAAAGATTTAAGCAAGCCAATTAATCTTTTAATTAAGTGCACAAAGTTCCTGCCCTAGTCTGTCTGAATCCTTTACACTGTTTATCCAAAGCAGACTTTGTTTTTAGCAGTTGTTCAGCCTGCTCGGTCTTCCTTAGACTTGAGGCTTTCTCCTCCCTTGTGCAAGAAGAGGGAAAGACTGCAAGTTTTGGAAGCACTTGTGATAACTCACTCCAGTGTTGGTGAGATTTGCAAGCCAACAGCAAGTTCAGTCTCATTCCTAGAAAAGGAACAGTATCCAGTGGGATCCCAATTCTCCTTAAGTTGCAATGGGCTTGGATAACTCTGAGGGACAGTCTGTTTATGCTGAAAGCAAGTAATTTTAGAGCAAATCCTGATAGCATCTCACCTCTGCTTTGAGAGGTGCTAAGCAAAACAGCTTCCCTCGATGCGTGTGGAAGCTGTGGGCTGTGTGACTGCTCGGACATCTGCTTCTGTGTTCCAGAAGAACTCATGTGGGCAGGTGTCTCTGCTCAGCATGGACTGTAAACATAACACACTATTTTCCTGGGTATTTACTTTATAGAGAGTCCATATGGAGCTAATTCTGGTTTAATTGTATTAAATAATCCTTGAAACGTAGAGCAACTGAAGCAACTGTGGTGTTGTAGATCTGGACTCTCTCTGAAATTGATACTCTTCCCATTGATTTTACTGATGACTTCTCATGATAGTATAACACCTTAATTTGATATAACTGTGATGTGATAAACACCAGCAGCTTTCTAGGTGTGATTACACCCTTCTTGTGACTGCATGCTCTGGCAGATCCTATCTTTTGTCTGTACAAAGTCCAAATCCTTGTGGAAGTTGCTGGTGCCTGTTTCCAGGAACAAATAACACTTAAGTCATGTGACAGACTGAATGCTTGATGAGCTCCCTCCTTAAACCAGTGTTGCTAAAGTGTACCCACAGTACATATTTTAGCCCTCGTGTTTATCTAGGGGTGTGAGGAGAGTTTATCATCCTGATCGATGAAATCCTTGTATGACTTTTTTAGGGTAGCTTTGAAACTGTATGTTAAACATTCCCCATAGGTGTGCTGGCTGAGGCTTGGGTGTGCTGTAATAAAATGTGTTAGGAAAAGACGTTGAGTCCTTTTCCTTTCACTTGCTCATGTTTGGGGAAGGGTTTGGATTTTTTCCCTTGTCTTTTGACACAGCACTGTTTTCCAAGTTTAAAAGTGTTTTCTCTAAACAGTTGAACAGATCTATTCCTTCAGGTTGTTCACTTGAAAATAGGCTGCACTGCATTTAAAAACTATGTTGAGATTGGCTTTCTCAAAGCAGCACTTGAGACTCCTCTTTCTGGAGGCTGGATTTTCCTGGTAAGTCATTCTTTGTTTTTCCTACTAAAGGAACAATCTTATATCAGCAGCTAAAAAACGTGCTCTGTAAAATAGGGATTCCTTTGAAACTGTCTTTCACAGTTAACTTTTTGCTAATTTAGTGATGTTCTCCTCTTTTGCACCACACTCTATGCTTTTCTTCCCACACACCTTTCAAAACCAGGGGCAATTACATCCTGCGATACAGAGGCAGCCTCTGAATTTTTCCATTAGTCTGTCTTTTAAATGTTACTCTGTGAAAATCCAAGTCTTGGAGTGCAAACAATTCCCTAGCCTACACTGATGCTTAAACTTGCTCAGGGATTTCTTTCCCCCACCCCCGATTTGCCTGTTTGTAGGATGAGTTTGTCCTGCTGCTCAGTTACATGTTTTTTTGGAGCCAGAACAAGTACTTACCAGTCCAAGTACAAGTGGATGTTTAATTGTTCTCTCCAGTTACAGAATAAACAAAAGCTGAAAGCTTTTCGAGCTGAATGCAAAGAACAAAGCCCAACCCCACCATCCTTCATCATAACACCAGATCTTAAGACAATCAGTGGCCTTTTTGTTAAATTCTGAATTTCTTTGCAGGTGAAGGAGGGTTCTGATTCTGGGCTAATTGGTGTGAAAGGGAGATGAACAAATGAAATCTGCTTTTGTATCCTCCTCCCTTTTTTTTTTTTTTTTTTTTTAATCTCTCCTTTTTTTTCTCCTCCCCTACTGCTAGCAAGGAATGTAATTAGGAGTGGGATGCTTTGCAGCCTTTCTCTTGGATCTAAAATCTGCCAAGACTGAAACTCCTGCAGGGGTAACATTTTTTTTTTCCTCAAATGTGCAAAGAGCAAAAGATTGTTTGAACATTCAAGTATTCATCATTTAAAAAGAAAATTCTTCTCCTTCCAGCCAGTGTGCCTGTTCTTGATGAATAGTTATGGTCTAGGGCTACAATATATTTGCCACTTGGGGAATTTTACCTTTAAAATAGTGCATGAGAAATAATAAGCTGAAGGTGGGGAGAGAGCAGGGGGCTGAGAGCGATGAGCATCAGTTTAGATGGAGCTATTCTGGGTCTGTCCATCTCTGGAATAAGCTCAGGCTTGCAGTGTGGACACTCTGTGTAATTTGAGAGTTGTAGGTGAGCCGAAAGCATCCTTCCTCCCTCCCCTCCCAGTCTTAAAGCCCAGGTAACTTGTCTCTGGGCTGGATGGAACTGGTGTGCAGTGAGCTGGTCCCAGCACTGAGCCTAAAGGAGTAGAAGGTGGGGGAGAGGGCAGCAAAGACTTTCTTTAAGCATTTAATGCTTACTGGTCAGCATTGACTTTCCTTTTGGCTCCAAATCATATTCCAAATGGGAAAAGTTATGTGAATGGCATTTGGGATTAGTTAGCAGGTGGGAGATGAGGTGGGTTATGCAGCAGGTGCCTCTGTGCTGTGTGCCAGGGGAGGAAGGGACGAGGGGCACGTCACCCTCCCCTTTCGTGGGATGAGGGGCCACAGGGTGTAAGAGGGGCTGACTGGATATACGGGGGGGGAAGGGCTGTGCTGCTTCCATGCATGAACAAAGGGGGCGAGAAACTTGGGTAACTGGGGGGGGGGGGGGGGGGGGGGGGGCTTGCATGCATACTGTGTGGAGAAGGGTGAGCGTCCCCCTGGGGCCCCGGTGGGGCTGAAGATGCGCATTGTATGAGAGGGAGGAGGGTGTGTTTGTAGGGGTGCTTGGTGCACCTTTGTGCTGTGAGGGTGGGTGTTACCGATGTCTTTGTGCAGGGTGGGGGTGTGGTGGGTGTACGCATGGAAAGCTGCCGGTCCCCTCGGGGGGACCGTGATGCCTCTGACTAGAACCGGGCAGCCTCAGTGGGGCCGGGCTGGGGGGCAGTAGGGAGAGCGGTGTAGCCCTGGCTGCTGCTCTGCTCCGTGCTGTGCTGTGCCGTGCCAGCCAGCATGCCGGTACCGCGCTGTGCGGTGCTGCGCCGTGCCAGCCTCGCACTCCAGGTGCCAGCTCCGCACGCCGGCTATCGTGATGCCGTGCGGTGCCAGCCCCACACGCCTGCTGCCGCGCCAGCTCCGCACGCCGGGTACCGCACCGTGCCCCTGCTTGGGAGGCTGCGGATGGCTGGAGCAGGGTGCAGGGGGAGCATCCCTCGGAGCTCCGCCCGGCGAGGCACCCACCTGCCCAGCCAGACAAACGGCACGTCTGCAGCAGGCGCTTTCCAGCGCTTGGGGGGTTTTGCTGCTGCACCCTGCGCCCCGCGCCAGGAAAATGAGCTTTGTTGGGAAATGAGCTCGGTAGGTCGATTCCCTCTGAAACGGGCCCCCGCGCCCTTGGCACAGCGAAGGGAAGGAGGCTTTTGGCTGTGTCCATTTAAAAAACTGCCACCGCTGCCCCCTGCCTGCCTCCCTCCCTCCACTTTGTGATGAGCCCCCGTTCCGCACAAAGGATTCACCATAGTCATGCAGTACTCACCTTCTCCGGCCACATCTTCCTCTGCTCGCGGGGCTACTTTCAGAGGGGGAGAGTGGTCGGGGGACAGCAAGGCTGGGAGCCCGTGCTGAAGCCTGGGCATGGAGGTAGCCCGAGACCTTGCAAACTGGCCGGTCTCGTCCCTCCTTGGGCTTTAAAACGGAGAAGCAGATAGTGCTGAACGGGCGAGTTGTTTGTGCCGCAGATGCGGGGAGGGTGGAATAGCTCCCCACACCTCAAGCAGCACTCACTGATCCCAGCCAAATTTTTCAACTTTATTTAGGGGGAAGAAGAGATCACATGGGGGAGCTTCACCGAACTGGGAGGAGCATGTTAGTGCAGAATCAGGTCACTAACATAAAAACCCAGGAGTTAGTCACAGACACAAAGATTAATAGTGTTAGCATAATCCAGGCATAAAAGGCAGGCTGAGACAAAGACAAGAGATGCTTATGGGAGTTAAACCCTTCTGTTTTCTTCCCTTATCTGTGTCATTAAGCAGGGTAATTTCTTGCTCCTTTAATCAGGTGAGTTTGCCTAATTGAGTAAGAAATAAAGTAGAATGTAAAAGGAATGTTTTCAGCTTCCAAGTGCTTTTGAGCACGTTCTTCTTGGCTGCCAGTCTAGCATTTCTACAGGCTTTTTTTTTTTTTTTTTTTTAAAATTTAATTTCTGAAATGCTGGCTGTCTCTGTCCTGCCTTGTATCGATTCAGTCCCAGAGAAATAGATGCTACGGACCTGTTCCAAAACATACACATGCCCACATAAAGTAGTCTAGGTTGAATAATTGCCTCAGACCTCAATCTTTAATTTGCATCTCTAGCACAGACAAAGGAAGGAAGGCTGCTGGCTGATTCCTTACCATCCTGCTGGCTGAGAAATCATTGTGGAATTCAGTTTCTACAGCACCTTTTTCTGATCTCTGTCTTTCATTCATTAATAGATGGCAATGCTCCCAGCAGGAGCATAGGTAATACAGAACTGTCCCCAAGTGCTGAAGAGCTGATTGCTGCCAGGACTGCAGCATGATTCTTAGGACTTTTAATATCTTTGTTTATTTAATCAAACCTGTGATGGATTTAGGTTATTTAGAGGCCAAAACTCAAATGCGGATGCCTAAATTTGGGTACCTAAATGCATACATATCTTGTGAAGAAGTGGGCCTGACTTTTATAGGTGCTAAGCAACGGTTCTTCTGCATTTCCATCTGCTTTTAAGTCACATCCCACCCTCTGCCACCTTCCTCATGTCCACACATTTGAAAAGAAATTAGCTTTGAAAAGTAGGCTATCTCGTTCCTTTGCTTTGAGGCATCTTCCCCAAAAGAAGCTCCATCCTCAGACATGACACCCTGTGAAGGGGAGATTGGTAACCAGGTGAATTGCAGCAACAACACCAAGAAGCCTGATGTATCCAGTTAGTATAAAGCTACAGGAGAACATCTCCACTGTACACCCGAAAATGACTGAAGCATTCATCAGACAAGTTGCACCTGCCTACAGAGTGACTATCCTTCCTTCAGCTTGCAGAAAAAATTAACCAGCTTTGGCTGAAACAGTCAAAATGTTGATTCTTGGCAAGTTCTTAATGAAGTGCCTCTGGACTAGAGATGGTATCAATCAGGATAGCACATCAAGAGGAACAACCTTCACTTCAGTGCAGACTGAAATGTACCCCCAAGTCCTTTGCATTTCTCTGCTGTGGTGTCAGTGGAGTAAACTTCAACACTCCACTTTTGTTGCCTGTTTCTGGGGTGCAGAGGGGTAACCTGTGGCAATTCTAGGCTCCCTGTGGGAGTCTCAAAGGAATCGGGGCATGTGGCTGCTGGCACTGGAGGGGAGGAGAACGGCAATTGCAGTAGGTTCTTCAATAGGGCAAATCAGTGGAGCAGAGGAAAAAGCACTTACACCTTCACTACAATACAGGCAGGCTGAAAACATGGCTAGAACCTGTCATAGAATCATAGAATGGCAAGGGTTGGAAGGGACCCCAAGGATCATAAAGCTCCAAACCCCCTGCCACAGGCAGGGCCACCAACCTCAGGCCTGGATCTACACAAGGTTGCCCAGGGCCCCATCCAGCCTGGCCTTGAACACTTCCAGTGATGGGGCATCCACCACCTCTCTGGGCAGCCTGTTCCAGGACCTCACCACTCTCTCTGTAAAAAACTTCCCCCTAATATTCAATCTAAATCTTCCCTCCTTCAGCTTTAAACTTGTGCTTTAAACTTGAAAACTGTGTATTTGTGAGCTAGTCTTGAAGAGAACTTGAGGTTTATTTCTGGGAGCCTGACATTCATGTGTAACTTCCATTCCAAGTGTGCAGAGGTCTGACTTCCAGCAGAGATGCCATCGGTTCCTCTCCATGTAATAGTTTGAGATAGTTTGTTTGGGTTCATTTTTTAAGAGTTTCTCTGTGTTGCCAGCTAGCAGTGGAAGATAACCTAACAAAGGCTTTTACAGGTCTGATTAGCCCTTGTTTATATCTTCATCCTGATGGTCTTTTTTTCTTACTGACTGAAGTTTTCTGTCCTATGCATTTCATAAAACTTCCTTTTTATACACAGCTCCTCACTGCAGTGTCTTGTGTCAACTGAAAAAGCTATATATAATATGTGTGTATACATACATATTTATGTATATGCACACATATACATATGCAAAGACCTGGGAATACAAATTTCTACCAGTTTGCTTTGGTGCAAGGGTAGTTCTTCCTCCCTTTTTATTTATATTTAACTCTTCCACAGCATCTTGCCTGTGAACTCCTAAGTAAGCCAACAAGGAATGTCTGAAAATGTTCTAATATATTTTGATGCTACACTGGATTTTTCCAAATACTTGCTCTTAATCCAGTCTGATTAGTGCACAGAAATTTCTCACACTCCCAAATTTGCCACTTTCTGAATGTTCTCTGTTTCAAGGCTTGTAACTGGTCAGAGACTGTATCAGCCAGCGTTGGAGTCCTGTTGACTGGCTACAGAAACAGTATTTATACGGTGTAACCCTGTCTCCTCCAGGAAAACTCATAATTCCCAGAAAATCAGTGGTTCAGTAAATCCTGGATATCATGGTTAAGCCCACAGATCCAGTCAGCACGGGGCGTGCAGACATCCATCTCCCAGTGATTTCAGGAGGACTTAGACCAAACTACCTTTGTACTTAAGATCTCTGAACAATGAATGCAGTTTGAAGTCGAGGGGAGCTGTTAGAAAGACCACGGTATGTTCTGATGGTAATTGAACACACAGAAGAAAAATGAACATTTGTAACTCCTTGAGAAGTTCTTCAGGCTTTGAAAAATGACCCAAAGCTTCTCTCCCAGCCTGCAGCGAAATGTTCCTTATTCATCATCACAAAACTCTCTGACGTCCAAGTCAGATTGTTGACATTTCCATTGCTGCTTCTATTTTAAATGTTGTAATTAGTAATTTCTCACTCCTCTGGATCGTCCATTCTCTTAGAAACTTGAACTACCAACAGCACCAAAGGAAAGCCTATAAGATACCATTGCAGCACAGGTCTGTGATGCAAGGAGATTACTCCAGAGGTAATGTTTTTGCCTCTTCAGTGCCTGTATTGTTGTCAAGCTGCTGTTCTCCTTATATAGAGATTGAAATAAGTCCATTACATGCAAAGGGTCACCATTTCACCTTGGCATGATGAGGAAGGAATATGGCTTTCCTTATTTAGAGCAGAGCTGGCATGCATTAAAAAAGGAATTATTAAAAGCCAAGTTTCTCATCAAAGCGAGGCCATCGCATTCCTCTTCATTTGATAAAGTTATAAATATTGACTGCAGTGGAAGAGCAAAATTTATAGCTAAACATAATGAAATGAAATCTCATTATGTAAAAAGTTTCGGTGCTTGTGTGGTTGTGTTCTTCTCTTCCATCCTAACCAGAAGGTTTGATTTTATTCAGAGGGAGAAAACTCACTTAATCAAAAAAATCAGTTACCAGTCTATTCCTGGATGAGTATGTAAGGTAAAAATGGCTCACCCCAGTACTGCTGCTTCTATCTTTTGGTATTGTGGATTTTAATTGAATGCAGCCTGATGGTAAAACACAGAATGAGTTTTGAGATTGCAGAGGTATTGTTGGTGGGAGTTATCAGGCCGTAGCATTGCAAGTGGGTATCTGTGAAACGGCTCCTGAAGAAGACTGATGGTCTCTGAATTCTCTGTTCCAGAGGGAAGGCAAGGCAAGATACAGGGTGGTAGGAATATATCAAATAAATAAAACTGAGGAAGTAGGGCAGAAATTCCTAATCAATCTCAGCCACTTTTTGAGAGTAAGGAGAAATTCCATGAAATTGAAAGGAGGCACTGCAGATAATACTGGTGTAGAACTCCTGTAGAACTCATGGCTGCAAGCATGCAGGGAGGGTGAGAGCCTCAGAGGATTTCAGCGACGATGTCAACGTTCATGTGGGAATTGGAGCATCTGTAATTCCAAGCAGCAGTGTTACAATTGCAGGCCACAGTAAGACACATTACTTAGGACACATGAAAAGGAAATTCCCTTTTGGGCAGATTTCCTGTGATATTTTTTCTCTGTAAGTGTTAAAGCCTTTTTAAAAGTAGCTGGGACTGACCAGTGTCAGAATCTTGGGCTGCACAGATGGCATGTTTGATCTGATGTAGCAACTTCTGTTTCCTTACCATGAAGCAGTTCTGGTTTCATGTCTGCTAGGTGAGGAATAAATTCTGGTTGAGCAACAGCGATATAAATCTAGACTTTTCCACTGAGGTCAACTCTTCCTGTGTATATCTACATAAATTTCTAGTCCAAGCACACTGGGAGCCAGCGTGATTCTTTTACCAGATCAAAAAGCTCCTCAAAGCAGCCTGAATCGAATAATGAACGTTCTGGAAACGTGAAACAGAGTAAGAGCATTCTAACACACGTAGGGTAGGTACATCTCGTTTTACACTGCTATGTCGCAAAGGTCAGAGCTGTTAAAGAAGCTGATGTGTTCTTTGAAGTGACCCTGGGTAATCCCAGAATAGATCTCTGCCAGCACCAACCTTGTCATTCCCTGGGTTTCCCTTTGTTGCCTCTCTTAAATTTAAACGCTGGTTGTGTCTCTGGATGTTGTCTCCCATTCATGAAAGGGATGCACGCTGTTAGTGCAATGGAAATGGAGCAGCTTTCAGGGTGCAGGAAGGCTGTGTTCAGCACTGTGGGTAACAGCATCTCCTTTTCTTTCAGTAGGGAAACTGCAGCAGCTGCCCCATGTCCCGCAGGGATCGCCTGGGAGCCCAGCCAGGGCTCTTCTGCAGAGAGCTGCTTTCTGGGACGGGACTACTGGGAAAGGGAGTAAACTGCTTGCTATGAGCTCCACTTCTGCATTGTGTTACCTTGCTTCTGCCATCACATCAATACATTAAGGTGCAGAATGGGGTTAATGTTTGGCTTGTGTTAGACAGGAGAAGCTTGGTAACTCACGGCTGGGCTGTGTGTGCTTATAGGCATGCTGTGCTTTAGTGGTTGTGCTGACTGCAGTAGCCAGAGAGGAGCCCAGGTTTAAGAACTGGCTGAAAACACCTTAATTGATTTCTGGAGAGCAGCTCTGTGTTTGCTTTCTAGATGCTTGCATCATTTCTTTTGCAGCCTGAACTAGCTAGATGCAGTGATCTGTGGGCCTCCTTCCCAGCCCATCCTCTTACACTTCAGGGACAGTCTGCAGGCAGAAATCCCACATCTTCTGTTCTACTGTGCATCCGTGTCTGCTCTCTTTTCCCATGCCAAAAGATCAGTGTTCCCTCTCTTCCTTTGCCTCACCGTGGCCTTCTTGTACCCCTGCTTTGATTTCTGCCAGAGGCAATACAGTTCTGTACATTGATGCCTGGAGGCAGACGTATGAATGGAATAGCATCAGCCATTAGAGAGCAAGACCTCTATTGCTTAACTAATGATCATCAGGTAGTTCTGTACCTCTGATGTTGGTTTGGATGGAAGGAGAGCAATGAGTCCCCTCAGCCTGGTAACTGGAGGTGCTTCTCCCTTTCTTCCCTCAGCTTTCTGGTCTGTCACTGGAGTCTTTCAGGGGTCGGTAGATCCGGGTGCGTTTGTGTTGGTTACTCTGCTGCTAACTACCTCACTGTGTCTTGTTAACACAACTAAGTGCAGCCTTGGAAAACTTGATTTAATTTCTGCCTTTGCCACTGAGATTCTAACGCCAAGTTGCAGCAAATTAAACCCTTTTTTGAAGTGTCCATGCACTGCATGTTCCCCATTCCCTGGATGCTCGATTTGAGATGATATCTGCAACACCACTATGCACTTAAAACTGCCGCTGGATCTGTTTTCAGCGTTTAAAGCACCACATAACACTAAGCACTCTGCAAAAAGCATGCTTTCGTTTTTTAAATTGGATAGCCTCAATTACTGAATGCTTCTAGAACACAGAAACTTTCTAATCACTTCTCACCAGTCAGTCCAGATAAAATGGAAATGTTGGGACAATAAGCTCACCCAAAAATGCACTAGTAATGTAAACCTTGGGAAGGAATAACCGTGTGTCTCAGTACAGGCTGGGGGATGACCTATTGGAGAGGAGCTCTGCTGAGAAGTACCTGGGGGGGTCCTGGTGGATGACAGAGTGGCCATGAGCCAGCAGTGATCCCTGGTGGCTAAGACAGCCCATGGGATCCTGGGGGGCATCAAGAGGAGTGTGGCCCAGCAGTTCAAAGGAGGTGATCCTCCCCCTCTGCTCTGCCCTGGTCAGGCCCCACCTGGAGTATTGTGTCCAGTTCTGGGCTCCCTGGTATAAAAAGGACAGGGATCTCCTGGAGAGAGTCCAGTGGAGGGCTATGGAGGTGATTAAGGGCCTGGAGCATCTCCCCTATGAGGAAAAGCTGAGTGGGCTGGGGCTGTTCAGCCTGGAGAAGAGAAGACTGAGAGGGGATCTGATCAGTGTTTATAAACATCTGAAGTGTGGGACACGGGGAGACGTCCAGCCTCTTCTCAGTGTGGGGACAGGAGAAGGGGCAATGGTCTCAAGTTGGAGCACTGGGAGTTCCCCCCCAGTCTGGGGAAGAACTTCTTCCCAGTGAGGGTGAGGGAGCCCTGGCACAGGCTGCCCAGGGGGTGTGGAGTCTCCTCTGGAGATATTCCAGCCCTGTCTGGACACCGACCTGTGTGACCTGTCCTGGGGGACTCTGCTCTGGCAGGGGGTTTGGACCCGATGATCTCTGGAGGTGCCTTCCAACCCCTACGATTCTGGGAGTCTGTGATTCTGTGATTTGCGCTCAGAGTAGTTTGAGTTTGATAAAGTGGGTTAAACTAAGCAGAGATTAAATGATCTTGTTCTGCAATAAACCATTCAATCAGGGAGTTGTTCAACTGTTTCTGAGTAACCCCCTGTGGAAGCAAGCATCAGAAACGGGCTGTGTGCTAAACAACAAGAAGAAAACAAATACTGAAGAGCTGTTTGTTAATTGAGAATCATCCACCCTCCACACTGACTGAGGCAGAGGTCCTGTGGAAAATAAATTATATGTGATTGTGTAATTGAAGGCAGTAGTGTGCTACATGACCTGAGAGATTCAGGTTAAGATTGCAGAGGTGATCTTAATTCTGCAAAACTCCAGAATATTTGACTCGGTGTTTTCCATAATCTTCTTTTAACTTGGAATATTGTGTGTAATATAGATAAATGTTGTTTTTAAATAAAACTGGTTTGTCTCCAAGTCATGTCATTTTCACACTGCCTGCTGTCACCGTTTCTGAAGGAGAAGCAGCTGGTGTGCTAAAAGAAGTTATGGACTTTGAAATCCTGCAAGGTTAGGAACTGAGTGGTTGGAGGCAGATATTTACACAAATGTCATCTTTTTTGGCCTGTTAGATTCCTCCCACTGTTTCACCACCACCACACACACACACACACACACACACACACACACACACTTTCCCCCCTGTATTTTGTGGAGCAAAGTGTAAACATTTGTTCTGAGGTGTTTTGTGGCTCTGGTCTACAAGTGATCCTAACAGGAACTCCAGGGGGGTCCATGGCTGTAGTTTCTTGGTGGCTTCTCTTTCTAGTATCCTCACTTCATAAATACAAAATTGGGGGTTTTCATAATTGCCATCTCGTTCTGGGATCTGAACATCAACCTGAGCCCCGCAGGCTTGCAGGTTACCAGCAGGAGAAGAGCTGTGGTCAGAATTCACTTAACTGCTCCATCTGGTGGGTTTGGGACAGAGTAGAATCCAGCTCCCCCTCTGATACCTGTGTAGGCTCTGTGTATTAAAGTGAGGAGCTATGTGTTGTATCACTGGGAACAGGTCTCGTAACTTGGAATGTGTGAGGTTTACTTTTTAAGGTGTTGTTTGAGCAAGGTGGGGTGTTCCCTGCGCTTTTCCTGAAGTGAATCTCTTGACCCTTGGAACTGGGATCCTGGAAATGGATGTCTGATTTTGCTGCTTGGTTCATACCCTAGGACAGGAGCTGTACCTGAAGAAAATATGGGCAGAGAGATGAGCTTTGGAAACTCATAAATTACATGTGCTCCCTCAGTGTCATATCTGTGCTTATTAAAATGCATATTGGAAAGAAAGGGACTTTCTTAGGAACCTGAGATGTTGTTCTGTGCTGTCTCATGTCACTAGGTATTGAAGAGAAACTATCATACGTATTGTAAGGTACCAAGAAAGGCTCTGAATGGGAGCTGTACGCCTGGGGTGCTGCTGGCAGCACTCCATCACAGTCGCTCTTAGCAGTTCTCTCTCTGTATTGTCTTCTGTTCAGACACAAGTGGGATTACTGCTGAATTTGATCACCATCAGAGGAGTCCAAACAGGACTCCAGAAACAGATTTAAAGTAAACTGTGAGACCATACTGCTGTTCTGTCAGGTTCTGATAGCAGTGCTGTAGTTGTACTCAAGGTCAAGCCACAGTCTAATCTTACACCACATTTCTGGGGGTAGTCTTTTAAGACAAGAGGTGCATTGCCATCAACCACTCATGTGAGTTGTCACTACAAATGAACAGACTGTTTTCACTCTCTTTTGTCAAAGAACACTTTGCAGTAAGGAAATGGTTCCTGTTTCTTTGCTCTACCCAGCCTCTTGTTTTCATGAAACATGATTTTCTCTGAGCCTTTCTTTCTGCAACTTGATTTGAGTTGGCCAGTGGCTTCAGAAGTTACAGTCAGTGGGACAGCTCCAGATGGACGTTCGCAGACAACCGCCCAAGGAAACAGGACTACAAATACAGAAAGGCTCAGACTAAGCCTGGGTATTTGTTGGAGCGTGATGGGAGGACATCTCAGTCCTGCACTCCAGTTTGATCTGCTCTCTGAATCAACATCTCTTTCTGCTGTGTGACAAATGAACACGGTTAAAGTAGAATTTCTGGCCGGTTCCCTTCAGGTCTGCTACACGGTGTGTAGAGTGCTGTGGCAGTAAATTTCCAGCTTTCCTTGCCCAGCAGTACCTGTCCCCCTGGGAGACATCACAAGCATGACAAGGCTTCCAACCATTTCTGGTTTGGGTTGGTTTTTTAAATTTCTTTCCCCAACAGTTGTGTCTAAAACTTCTGCAGTGCTGTTTACAGAGCTCTGAAGGATTTTCATTCCCAATGCCCTAGATGTGTGTACCTTATATCTGCATAAGCCTTTGAGTTTATGTGTTTGCATGTGTCTCACTCTCTGTCCTCACAATTTTGTTTCCTCATCCTTGGGGGGAAAAAGCCCAGCCACCCCTAACTTGACACGTGCTCGTGGTGTTGATTCGGGAGAAGTTTTGTGGCCTCCTTTGTGCATCTCTCACTCAGTGCATTTCACAGCCCCTAGCATTTCTCTCCCTTTCAGTTTTACCCACAAAAAGCTTTGTTCTTACTGCTCCACACACCAGATGCTACTGTATTTTCTGGATGCCTGAACTCTCCACTCAAAACCTGTCAGTGCCTTTTGTATAGCTACCAAATGAAGTGGTATTTGTGTGCCGTGTCACTCTGTGGGAGCATTTTTTTTAGTCTTTTAATTTTGCCAGTAGAAGCTCTCACATGGTTGAAACATAGTGGTTTTACTGGTGTGGCTAGGTCAGGTCTGCACCACAGATCTCTGTGAACTCTGTCATTCAAGAACAGGGGATAAATGGTGCCAAAACCCACCTGCCAGCAGATGTTATCTTTTTGTGGTGTGTGTTTTCCTCAAGCAGATAGTTCTATGATAAGGCAGATCATTTTATTATATTTATACAAAGTACAGCTTTACTGCTGCGGTTTCGTTCGCCTTGGAGCTCTTTGCCAGCAAGGGAGACCATAATCCTGCCTCAGCAAAGTGGTGCTAGTACAGGGCTGACCTTCTGGGGATGTTTTGAAACCCAATAAATTAATCCATACTTGAGAGTTTTGCTGACTTGAGTATTGCCATGCTGCGTGGTTCTACTAGAGGTGGAATTAGGAAGGAAAAGGAGCCTGTGGACAGCTGGGAAATTGGGTGAAGATTACCACAAAAGAACACAGGTGCCTGGTAGAAGGGTCACTTCGTGAAAGGGTGGGAGGTATAGCTATTACTTAAAATGTAGTCCTATTATTAATTATTACTTATAATAATCTGCTCTACTCTGCGTTGGTCAGGCCCCACCTGGAATACTGTGGCCAGTTCTGGGCTCCCTGGTATAGAAAAGACAGGGACCTTCTGGAGAGAGTCCAGAGAAGGGCGACAAAGATGATTAGGGGTCTGGAACATCTCCCCTATGAGGAAAGGCTGAGAGAGCTGGGTCTGTTCAGCCTGGAGAAAAGAAGACTTAGGGGGGACCTAATTAGTGTTTATAAATATCTTAGGCATGGGATGCAGGGGGAATTGGCCAACCCCTTTTCAGTGGTCTGTGGGGACAGGACAAGGGGCAATGGCTGTAAGCTGGAGCACAGGAAGTTCCGCACCAACATGGGGAAGAACTTTTTCCCAGTGAGGGTGAGGGAGCAGTGGAATAGGCTGCCCAGGGAGGTGGTGGAGTCTCCTTCTCTGGAGATATTCAAGTCTCGTCTGGACGCCTATCTATGTAATATGAGATAGGGAGCTGCTTTGGCAGGGGGGTTGGACCCGATGATCTCTTGAGGTCCCTTCCAACCCCTAAGATTCTGTGATTCTGTGAAAAATATAATGATGTCATAAAGTATAGCTAAGACTGGTAAAGCCTTTTTATCTATTAAATGCCAAGAGAACATACCTGGAGTGGACAAATCTGGACACTTACTTTTTGGAGATATATTTGAAATAAGAAGTGACACTGAGGAGTTTTATCTACAGTGCAGTGCATTGGGATGCAGCTCCAGTGCTCTGCGAGGAAACCTCTAGCAAACAAAAGTGAATGGTTTAAAAACACCCTGTCAAAATACCACTTCTGAGATGGCTGTTTCCAACCTTCTGTTGTAGTGGTTTTAGGTTTTATTGGAAGCTAAGGCAAGCTTCAGCATGACAGAGCTGCTTAAGCTGGTATTTCACATGCACAGTTCTGCTGGGCACCCGAAATAAATGCTCTAGAAGCACACCTCTTTGAACCTGAACCAGCAGGCTTTCAGAGCTGGTTGGGTTCTCTTCATGTTTCTCAGCCTTTAAGCAGTTTAAACTACAGCTTCCTACTGCCCACCTCAGAATTAAATCACTTGACACAGTAATTGGCACGTCCTCATTGCCCGGAGCCTTAATAATTTTAATGATGTCCAAACAAATTAACTATTAAACAAGTTACGAAGCAGCTCAGTGGGAACTGAGTTGTGGCAGCAGAGGATCAAAGCACAGAGCTGTAAAATGACTCCTGAAGCGCTAATAACTTCTAAAGGGAGAGAATTAAACTGTGGAAAGAGCAGCTCTCTCATATTCTCATTATTTAAAGAGGAGCCTGGCTGGGATGTCTAGCTGTCTGTATTTTCCCAGGAGGAAACTAGTGAGAAGCCTCACACTTGTTTGGGTGGCTTAAGGAGGTTCCAGGCCAAAACTGAAAGAGAACCAGGGGGGTTGGATCTGTCTTCAGACATGAGTCGTGTCAGTGTAGCTGACAGCAAGACGTGGTACTGCCTTCTTCCACTGCCACCTGCCCTCTGGACACGGCAGCAGGCACTGAGCTGGAATCCAGCCTCTCCAGATGTGCAGCTGAACCTGGGCACAGCCACCCCATGACCTGCTTCCCTGGCTGTGAGCGGGGACTTGGACTGGCCCAAAGAACTGAATCATTAATAATGCATGCAAAGTGAGAGTCCAGCTGGTCCCTTGCTGTGGCACACATTCAGAAAAGACCACCCCTTTGCTTCTGTACTCAGTCAATTTGACACAGTGCTCAAGGCAGAAGTGCAAAACCTTCCTTTCCCTCACCCTCCTCTCCAAAGCTATCTGAGAAGCTGGTGTGGCTTCTCCTTCTCTGCCTTCAGTCCTCCTCCTCTTCTGCTCTCTTGTCCTTGCTCCATCTAGTGTTCCCGTGGAGGTACAGTCTTGCTCTCCTCTCGGCAGGGAGATGGAGTAGTCAACTACTCGATTCATCTTCCCTGCATTTCACATAACATGGGAATGACATCAGCCCCCTGTCGTACCCTTCGGAGGGTCTCTGCTGAGTCTCTGCAGCCTTATGTCATCAGCTTATGTCACTGTAGCAGCGCTCTTGCACCAGCCTTCCACAGACCTCAGGCCAACTTAAAATTCCTTCTGTGTTCACAAGTCCACCTGTATGTGTTTGATGATTCCCAGCCTTTGATTCTCACTCAGTTCATGGGTTTGGGATTTCTTTTGCAACCATTAGAATGTATTTCTGATTCAGAGAGCTGGGAATTCAGGAATAAAAATGTTGGATATGGCACTTGGGATTAGAGCCACAGGTAACACTGCAACAAGATCTGCTGCACCTTGATACTGTTCTGTAGTGGCTACTACACCTTTCCATGGGATGTACTAGTACCATGACGAAAATCAGAAAGGAGATCTCCAAATCCCTGCATCACTGCTGCAGAGGGAACATGTATTAAAATGGGGACTCCTCTTTGCACCAAATAAAAGGAGTCTTTATGGAGTTTTTACTGAAACTTCTCTGTTCAACCTGCTGGTGACCTGTGGGTTATGTCTTTATTCCATTTGCATGAGAGTAGCCGCATACTTGTACGTGCACACAGGTATTTCAAAGATGAGGAGATACTTTAAAGCTTCCCTTTTTAACCAGGAATCCAGATCTAGAACTGTAGAGACCAGTCTTTCAAGTTTGGGGGTTAGTTGTTGGTATTTAAGAAGTTAGGAAGGTTTCATACAGACTTCTTAAAAACCACACGCTGGCTTCCATCATCACTGAGGGTGAACTGGCATTTCTTATGCTAGGAGAGAAGGGAGAGCTACATAAGATCAAACCCTGGGCTTCATTTCTTACCAACCCAATGTAAGATTAGCGGGGTCAGGAGGAGAGCCTGAGGTATCATAGAATCACAGACTGGTCTGGGTTGGAAGGGACCCCAAGGATCACAGAGCTCCAACCCCCCTGCCACAGGCAAGGCCACCAACCTCAGGCCTGGAGCTACACAAGGTTGCCCAGGGCCCCATCCAACCTGGCCTTGAACACCTCCAGGGATGGGGCATCCACCACCTCTCTGGGCAGCCTGTTCCAGCCCCTCACCACTCTCTCTGCAAAGAACTTGCCCCTAATATCTAATCTAACCCTTCCCTCCTTCAGCTTCACTCCATCCCCCTTGTCCTGCCAGTCTATGCCCTTTAACAAGCTGATTCCCTGTTTCTCTGCTCCCTTCAGGGACTGGCAGGCTGCAATGAGGTCCCCCCGCAGCCTTCTCTTCTCCAGGCTGAACCAGCCCAGCTCCCTCAGCCTCTCTTCACAGGGGAATGTACTGTACTGTAACCGGCATCTGAATAACTGGTACAGTAAGGATAAGGGAATGAGATCAAATACACAGTTCTCTCACCTGGAGTAAATTTGGTCAGAACCCCAAAGATACAGTCAAACTGTAACAGTTGGAAAATCAGCCCAGCAGAAGGTTACCAGGTGACATGATGTTAACTCTCTGTGGGCCACTCAGCACCCTGATGTCGAAACCTGATGTGATCTTTGATTGGGATTCAGATTTTGAACTGGGAGGAGACTTACACACCCCCACCCCAACGCTGGGCAGATCTGGAGTTTGTCAGCTGGGGCCAAGGAGCCCTCTGCTCTTGCAGGAGCAGCAGAGCAGAAGAGTTCCCTTCCCGGGTGCCCACTTGCACGTTACGGGGAGGGATGCTATCTCCAAGAGAAGGAATGTCTTCCACAAGCTCCCAGAAGCGTGTGAGTGGGTGAGTGACAGCTGAACGCGAGTCCATGGTGAGCTGCAGATCTGGTAATTACCACCTTCCTCCACTCACCCTTCCAGTGAGTGACTTCCTGGAATCTGTTCCAGGGAGGTTTGTATTTTTGGTACTCTGCATTGGGCTGCAGTGCAGCTCATGGCTTTGCCTCACGTGTGCTCCTGCTGTCTGGAATTGCACCCCACATGATGGTGGTTATAGTGGGGTTTAACTCACTGGCTTTCTCCCAGCGCACCCCTCGCTTTGTGATGAGACAGGAGCAGAGTTGGGTGCTGGGGGCCTGTTGCATCTCTGGGGAATAGAACCAGTGATATGATCCAATCTAATACCCCATTGAGACCAGAAGGTTTGTTCTCCTGCAGTACTCAGACCTGTTGCTTCCAGCTCAATGGAGTAACCTTACTTGGTGGTAGACATTTCCTCACACATGATAAAGAAGTAGAAAAAACAAAGCTTCTTCCAAAAGCCCAAAATACTGCTGGGCAGCATATGGCACCCAAGAGAGGAGTAAACTTGCAACATCCGCTCCTGTCTGTCTTCCTGTGGTGCAACGAAGGTGTTGCTTTGGGACTTCTAGTGTAGAAATGGAATTGTGCAGGGCAAGGAGAGTGTTTTGTGCACTGTCATCTGTGAAGAAAGCATCTGTTGGCTCCTGAGAGGCTGTATTGCTTGAATATCTGTGAGTATGGGGACTGGAACTGGTGATCCGTAGGGAGCCCTGACCCATGTCAGATAATGCAGCCCACTCCTGGTCACCCTAGGGTCTGGGACAGTTTTGAGGGTAAGCTGAAGACTGGATACGTTGCTGCAAGCCAGAAGGTGCTAGAAACCTCCTCCCATCACAGCGAACTGACCCACCACCACTGCTCCTACAGCTGGGGAGCTCAGAAACAGCCAGGCACAGGCTGCTGTGGGTGTCTTCAGCATCGGCAAACGCGTGAAGAAAAATCCCAGGGCTTCGTTCTCCTTTCACAAGGCTTCAAGCAGCGTGTATCCAGCAGAGTTCCTCCTGATTTACACAGCTAAAAGGAGAGAGAGGCCAAACTTCTTGTGCCTGTTTGGCAAGATGACCTGAGTACTAACAAAGCTGGGTAACTGCCCCGGCCTGTCTGAGATCATGAATTGTGCTGAGATTCTGTAGCCTATGTGAATCACACGACGTCGCTGAAGACCCCATCTGCCTCTTCTGACCAGTTGAGTGGGTGGATGATATTTTGGGAGCCTGTTCTGGAAAGCAGACAGTCCAGATTGCACTGAGGACGATGTCTGCTACAGACCTGACTGTGTAGCACACGTCGGCCAGCGCTTGAAGTGGAATAGCTCGCGTTCTGCTGATGATGGTCGGTGACCTCTCTGCTTCCCAACAGCTGGCTTACAAATGGGAGCACATGGTGAAACGGCACCTGCTGAAGCCTGAAGCATGGAATGACAGTTGTAATCCAGGAAGGGCTCATTATTCCATCACCAGTAATACGTATTTTTCCCTCACTGCTGCACCCTTGAAGAGCACAGCTGACTGCACGGCGCTGGGAGGGGTTGTTTTCAGCAGTGTTAATGCCACCAGCAAACTGACATCACTGAGATGCAGTCACAGAACCCTGGCAATAGGACTGAAGGGCAGCAGAAATGCTGTTCCTCTTGTTCCACCCAAATGATACCGATCACGATACCTCCACTGAAACGTGGAAAATCACTGTCTGCTTCTGGAATCTGCATTCCTGGATCCCTTTATTCACTGTGACTGGTGGTGGTGGTGGGGGACACAAATTACTGTGCTGCCAGCACAGCTGTCCTATGTAATTCATTGTTGCATAGAGTTTGAATTGATGATTTTAACAGGTACCAAGGCAGGGGCATCAGGAACAGGCAGCGCAGAGCTGCTGGCTCGCCAGCAAGAGCCACCTGTTACAAACCATACGCAGTGCAGTGTGAGTGCTGGGTGACAGGAGGCTTGACCACTAGTGGAAAGAAGATCTTAATGGGACCAAACCTGCTTCAACAACTGGCTGAGGGCTTTGTGGCTTGGGCACAGCACTAGCTACATCAGGACACACTCATCCAGCTCAGAAGATGATTCTCAGAGGCCTGAAGCACCTCTGCTCTGGACATGGGCTGAGAGAGTTGGGCTGGTTCAGCCTGGAGAAGGCTTCTGGGAAACCTCCAAGCCTCTTCCGGTCCCTCAAGGGGCTCTAGGAGAGCTGGAGAGGGGCTGGTGCCATGGGCAGGGAGGGACAAGCCGAGGGGAATGGCTTTCAGCTGCAGGAAGGCAGCTGGGGACAGAAATCCTTCCCAGGGAGGGGGGAGGCCCTGGCACAGGGTGCCCAGAGAAGCTGGGGCTGCCCCTGGATCCCTGGCAGCGTTCAAGGCCAGGCTGGATAGGGCTTTGGGCACCCTGGGCTGGTGGGGGTTATCCCTGTCCATGGCAGGGGTGGCACTGGGGTGCTCTGAGCTCCCTTCCAGCCCAAACCCATCAGTGATCCTGTGATTCTGTGCTGCTGGGCAAGGAGTTGAAGTGAGCATTGTGGTGCAATGGTACTTGCTGGCTTTGTGATGCTGCCAGTGAGAGAAGGTCTGTCCTGGCTCCATAGTGCACCTAAAGAGTGCTTGGAACATGTGGAACGTAGGAACAGGAATAAGCCTGAACCAGTGTGACTGGTGCTCTTGACTGGAAGTTGTGAGTGAACCGCTATGATGGCAGCCAGTGGATCCATGAACCAGTCAATCACATCTAGAACAGAGGACCCTTACTGTGTCCCTCTGTTCACTGATTTCTTGCAAAATATTTTCATTGCTCACTGAGATGGATGTTCTAGAGCTCTGGGAAAGTTTGGGATCACATCCAGCATAAACAGATCAGGTCTGCTGATGGCAGCTTGCCCTCTGAAGACCCGTAGGAGATAGTAGGAAAGTGTAGAAACAGGAGCTAAATCAGTATTTACATTTATCACTCACTTCTGATTCATGGGAATAACACAGGAGGAAGAGGATGGGAAGCCATGTGAGGTTGAAGTTTTTGTTCACTTGGTGCTTCCTCGTATCACAGGTCCTGCCAAACACCAGCTCTTTGCAGAGAAGGGGCAATCAGATGTGTTTCAAATAGGTTTTTCTTCTTTAAGCTGAAGAAAATAAGAGCCCTGGGAATTTTGGGTTTTTTTGATAACCTGAACTTTACTAAACCACAGAGAAATAGTAGAATAAACTTCATGGATTTGGTGTTTAGTCCAAAGTTCAGGGGGTTGTGGCTCAGAAGGCCTAAGGGAAGGGGGAAAGCCAGGGTGTGGAGAGGAACAGGGGACCTCTAGTCATGGTCTGATCGTGAAAATTGGCAGAACTTGTCTCTTCTGCCCCTGGGGAGCACAATATTCTGGGAGCACAATAGTCCCATTTCTGTGAAGGGTTTTGTTGTTGCTGATGGATCTTGGAGTCTGGTCTGAAGAGGGGCTGAGTGTTGCTTGCTATAGTTGGTACAAAGTCTGAACACTGATAGTTCACTAGATTGATACTTTTGCTCTCCAGGGCCTTCAGTCTGATCCCATGAGACACCTTTGGTCATGCATTAGCGAGTTCCTGCTCAGTGGGAAGAGTAGGTGGAAGTTTCAGCCTGTGAAAGGTGCTTCAGAGGGAGGTAAACAATTCCAACAAGTCTCACTGCAAACTGGCCATTGGCAGGATTAGAACTTGAGATCCACAGACCAAATAAATGAACTGAAACAAGCTGTTCTGGAGAAGGAGAACCACTCCATGAGCAGCTGTACATGTCAGCAACAGCAAGCTGCAAACAACGCAGACACCTCGAGAGGTGAGTTAAAAGCCTTTTGGTTCATCTTCAAGCCCTCTGTTGGAGGGGAAACCAGCGTGGTATCAAAGTGGGCCTTTTGTACAGATCTTGTTTACTCAAGTGGCACAAAGCAGGAGCCCAGCTTGGTGGTACAAGATGTGCTGAATGTTGTTAGTTTTGATCCCTTCGCTTTTATCTGAGACAGCAACAGATCTCTGGATCTGCCACTCTCCACAAAGCTATTTTGCAGTACCCATTAAAGAGGGGTTTCTGCTGCTGGGGGAAAGGCTGCGATGTCCCACTGCTGCACCCATGGGTGCAGGTCTCTAGGGTTCCTGTAGGTCCAGAGCTTGTCTCCTTATGATCATCAGCGAGGGGCAGAAAGCACACCCGATACGATAGGCAACTACAGCAGTCTGAAAAGACCTACCTCTCTCTGCCTTTATGTGAAGCACATTCATTCTCTGTAAGCCTGCACATGGGCACCTCGGATTCAGCTTAATGGCACTAAAACTTTGAGCAGAGGCTGAGCCATTCCCAGAGATTTAATCCTCACCAGCCCAGATATGAGAGGGCGTTACAGTGTGTTTAGAGCTGAAGAGAGGGAAAATAAGGGAAGTGTTCAAGGCAACAGGTGGCTTCCTACACAGCTGTGCAAAGGGCAGGGGAAGAGCCCTTGGCCTGATGAGAAATCCTGCTGCCAGTGGTGGTACACCCAAACCTCCCAGGGAGAGAGCTTCTGCTGATTATATTTTTTGGTGGCATGAGGACCATTCACCACATCCTCTCGGCTTTACAGGCAGCAGCTCTCTGCTCTCTGTAGCAAGAAACTTAAATGGTAGGAGATGCTGAGAGGTCAGATCTGATTGTTGGTCAATGTTACTGACACCTTCCGCATGCAGAGACACATCAGACTGTTCCCTGGTGCTCCTGAAGATGGTCTGGTCTCCTCTTCCTCTCCACTTTGCTATTTCCTGGTTTGTGGGAAGGGCTCCTAATGCCAGCGCCGAGATCCTGCCCGTTCACAGATGGCTGCGGAGAGGAGGCACCTGGCACTCTCTGTGTCCCTTTGCACTGCTCAGATAGTATTAATTACAGCTCTGAGGGAAACAGCTGGCTGCCAACCTTTGACTCGATGCTGTGTGTATTATGAATGGCACAGAGCACAATTCCTTCTCCACAGACATGTCGTTTGCCCTGCTGAGAGTAATTCATTGCCACTTCCCAGGTTTCCGGATACGCCATCAGTGTTCTGAGGCTGGGGAAAAGGGCACTCCTCCTGATTACAGCTGTTGGCTGCTTTGTTCCTGCCTTGACTTGCCCATATTTACAGAGGTGTCATGAGGCTGAAGGTACTGATGTGTATAGATTAGGGGTTTCAGGTCGCTTGGATGATTGGCAGCCAGACATACTGTATATAGAGCTTCCCCCCCCCGTGCTTTAGAAGGTCTTCATTAGCTTTATCCAGAGCCAGGGAGTTAAATATTTCCCTAGGACCTATCTTCTTGTTAACAGCCCTTGCCCGTTGCAGCCAGAGCTTCCACAGTGCTGACCATAGGGCAGGGAAAACGTGGGGCTTGAAGAGATGTAGCACACTGAGCAAAGACAACGAGCACAGTTCTCTAAAACAGCAGGGTTCATTACAGTTGCCCAAACCCCCCTTCCCTTCTTGCACACCCTTGCTTCAGCTTTCTCCATCTATTTTCTCAAAGGATTTCTTCTGTTTGGCATACAGCCGCTGTTCTCCCCCATTAGTACCCGCAGCTGGTCTGTATTTGTTTTCCAAGGGGAGGCTTCTTTCCATCCCATCTAGGAAGGGTTTGATTTATCTCCAGCAGGGCTGTCACTGATTCACAGGATTGTAGGGGTTGGAAGGCACCTCCAGAGATCATTGGGTCCAACCCCCCTGCCAAAGCAGGGTCCCCACGACAGGGTGCACAGGGCAGCGTCCAGACAGGGCTTGAGTATCTCCAGAGAAGGAGACTCCACACCCCCTGGGCAGCCTGTCCCAGGGCTCACTCACCCTCACTGGGAAGAAGTTCTTCCACATATTGGTGTGGAACTTCCTGTGCTCCAACTTGAGGCCATCACCCCTTCTCCTGTCCCCACACTGAGAAGAGGCTGGACGTTTGCCTGTGTCCCACCCTTCAGATGTTTATAAACACTGATCAGATCCCCTCTCAGTCTTCTCTTCTCCAGGCTGAACAGCCCCAGCTCTCTCAGCTTTTCCTCATAGGGGAGATGCTCCAGGCCCTTAATCACCTCTGTAGCCCTCCACTGGACTCTCTCCAGGAGATCCCTGTCTTTTTTATCCCAGGGAGCCCAGAACTGGACACAACACTCCAGGTGGGGCCTGACCAGGGCAGAGTAGAGGGGTATCTACCTGATGTATCTGTGACTGTATTTGTCTCAGCTGCCTGGAGTCAGACACCCTTCCCCTTCCCCAGCAGTGACACTGGACCACCCAAGGGCTTATTCCTGTTAGTGCAAACCAAGTAAGTGCTTAACCCATGTGAATTTCTATCCAGCATCTACATACAAGATCAAAAGTTGTTTTCCCTTTCTCATTCCTCCACAGCCAGATTGTTTCTTAGGCTGAAGGAAAATACAGAGTGACTCACTGATGTGCAAGACACAGCCAGAGACTTCCAAATCACAATTGCAGGTCTGAGGGAGATCTGTGTGCTTCAGAACTCTCTTAATAAGCTTGAAATGATCTGGAAATTTCTTGCTTCCTTGCTTTTCCCACGTGCTGCTGGGAATCAGAAGTTGTTCATATCTCCAGGCCAGTGGTATCCTCTAGAAAGACAGTTGCTGATCTCTCTTCAGCTCCCCAAGGATGTGTGGATTCATCACAACTGTTCTTTTTACATCCAAGAAAACCCATAATCATAAATAAAAGCATCTCCTTGCTATTTTTCAGTCCTCTTTCAGGACTGATTGCATAAGGTCTTGGTTGTCACTTCATAGGACCAGCATAAATGACACATGCCCATCACTTTGGACTCTGAAGGACAAGCCAGCTCATTTGAAAAGATGGGTGGGGGAAATGTGCTGGATCTGTGAGTTGAGGAGGGTAGTGGCATCCAGTGAAACCCCCTCTCTAGTTTTAAAAATCAGAGACAGAGTTTAAGCAAGGATTGGATCCCCGTATCCTGGGTGCAGTCCTTGGTTTAGGCATTCTGGGGCTCCCTGAGTTTTTGGGTTGGATTCTTTTTAGCAGGAGCTGAGCTGACAAGGCCACTCATCCCCAAATGCAGCACTGCTCTGCGGCACCTCCTTGGTGTTTCTGCTGGGGGCCCTCCCCTGATGCAAAACCAGTGAATGTCCACTCCTCTGGCATTTTAAAGGGGGCAAGGAAATGCCAACCCCCTCCTTCACATCCCACCTCCCTCAGGTGCTGCACAAGGTGGCACCTTGCAGCTCCTGCACGCAGAGGAGGTTTGAGGGCTGGCACGGAACTGCCTTTGCAGTCTCATGTCCCACAAGCCAGGTCCTGCCTTCCTCATCAGCTGAGGAGGCTGCTTTGGTTATGGCTTTTCCTCAGACACTGGGAGAAGGCAGAGCTCTCCTGGCTGCCTTGGCCTCTCTCAAGGGGTGCTTACTCTGGAGTAATCTTTTTTCCTTCGGCTCTCTAATGCAAACCACTATCCTTTGCCCAGTATTGTCTCTTTGATTCAACCCCCTTATTCTTCCACAGTCTTTGTGCTGGATTTGGTTGCGAGCTTTCTGCTAGAGCTGCTTTCCATTAGAAACCATTGAGCCACACCAAACCACTTGATGGGAACAGGTACTTGGCCAAGACTTTGAACAAACACAGACATTCAAGCCCTCCTTGTGCTGTGGGTGTGAGTGCTTGGTGCTGGCAGCCTTAGACTGGCTTCTCACTTCTTTGTGTTGGAGTGTAATTTCAGAATGATAAACCTGGAAAGAAATGCTTCCCCCTAGGAAAGTAAGGCACTTCAGTGAGGTGTTCCCAGATCACCTTTCTTGCATGTAGTTATTTCACGAGGAATTTCAAAGCTTTATGTTCCAGTTTGGGACAGAAGAAAGTTTGTGGAGCAAAACTTCTGATGTTTAATCAGTTCTTAGTCCCAGATTTCAAATATATCTCCTTTCAATGAAAAGAACAAAAAAAAAATCTAGAAAAGAATATGTAAAGCTCTTCATGATCTTTCCCTGTTATATCCCTGTCCTCCCATACACTCTTATACATCATCTTCCCTTGCTATACTCTAATTATAGATTCCTTGAGGCAGAGACCCACCAGTGTTTCCATCAGTGAAGTGCCAAGTACATCTATGCTGCTGCTGTACAAATAATCAGAGAATGCCTGTTCTGGGAAAGCTTAAAGCTTTTCCTGTTCAGAAAAAAAAGTAATTCTACCTGCTGTATCAGGCATAATTAAACTCCAGCATGCATCCTCCCTGTGATAAGATGCTAAATCAGCATCCTTTTCCTCTGTCATTCTTGCTTGTAAAGGAGAGGCAAAGACCCCTCTCCTCTCCCCACATCTCAGGGTTTCACTTCAAACCTAGTAGAGATGCCAGCATCAGTCCCAAAAACAATACTCTGTAAGGTGTATAAGAGTTGTCTCAAATCTTTAGCTGCTCACAGTCTTGGTGTCTACTGACCTTTAACTCTTTATGACCCAAAACAACACACAATACCTAAGGATTAACAGGCACTATGTTTAAGGGTCCATAATTCTCCCTGTCTTCCCTTGAACTCTGCAGGGCCTGAGCACCTCAGACATCTTGCAGATGGATAACTGGGTCTGACTGATCATCTTTTGTGCTGTCACCAGGTGCTGCAGAGAGCTCCTAGAAAATGAGGCTTCTCAGCTTTCTCTTCATTTGTCATTAAAAGCAAACGGGGCAGGGAGCACTTGGGAGGTGAAGGGTCTGTCCTCACCAGGTGGGCCCTGGTGAGGGGAGAGCTCCACAGAGCAGCAGCACAGCCCCCTCCTCAGCAGCTGGATCACAACACCGCAACGGCTGGAGAAGCCGCTTGGTAATTTACTGAATTTACAGTGGGGGGATGGGAAAACCTTTCTTTGTGCCTGAATATAGAAGCAAAAGGGACAAACACCAAGATGCAGTGTCTGAAGGAGCTGGCAAAGCCTTGAAGTGTGTGTGAAATTACAACTTGTGCTTGCAGAGGTCCCCAGCACTCTTGCCTGCTTCTGCATCCCAGATTGCTCAGCCAGTCATTGTTCTGCCTGCAGAAATGCTTGTGGAAATGTGCCCTCACAGTCCCACTTGTAGTGCTGTTGGCTCTGTTTACAGCAGCAGCCAGGGTGGTCTGTGCTTCTTGTGTTGCTCAGTATGCACCATGCACGCTCAATGGTTGAGATCTAAATTGCTCCGTGTCACTGCTCACTTCAGTCCAAGGCAGATGTTGCTGTTCACTGTAATGAGGTTTTACCTTTTCCCCACTTGCTCCCTTCCATCTCATGCCTTGTGTGGCTTTCCTTGGCAAAGGTGACACACTTTCACAGCAGAGTGACAATTCTCAGGGAAACAAAGGCAAGGAAAGACTGAACTATCTGAGATCTGAAATGAGGTGAGAAGCCCAACACCCACCACTGATAAAGGCTGCCTGCAATACATAGGGATTTGGGTGGAGGGGTATAAGAAAGGGAAAATCTTCAGTTTTGAGCTCTGAGATCCTTTGCAACAAGATAATGATTTGAGGCTGAAAGCAGTGTTTGAGCTTTTGATGGAATTCTTGGTGAGAAAAGATCTGTTCAGAGAGGAGAAGATCAGAGTCAAGCAATAACAACATTGACTGTCTATTACATCAGACCTGCAGTAAGCCTTCACAGACATGGTTCTTTTCCAAAGAGAACAGAATGTTGTTTTCTGGTTACAAATCTAAATGTAGTTGGTCCAGATTTTCTTGATCAAAAGGGAAGAAACATTATTGGCTTTTCCCAAACTTTTCTGAAGCCTGCTTTGTGATTTTGCCTTTCTTCATCCATCAGGGCTCTTTCTTGAAATTAAATAGTTCATTCTTCTCTCCATGGTAGGGATTTGGGAATCAGTAGTTTTTTCTTTAAAATCTTTAGGGATTCAATAATTTGGTATTAATATCATTGTGTTACAAACTACATTATACCCAGATGTGCTGAAGGAACTTTAAATAGATAGTGATTCCCTTTGTGTCAGCACAAATGGTGCTGTGGATATTTCCAAATCTGTAAAATGTGCCTCTCCAGCTCAGAGTGATTTGGAGTAGTGACATTTGGAATATCAAAGTAAGAAAAAATTCCATGTGGAAATCAATTTTATTGCTTGCTTTTAGAAAAGTAATGGATTAACTCCATGATGTATTACCAATGAGCCCTTGCATCGCTAACTGTTAGGTTACATAGCTACTAATTGCCCATAAACCCAGCCTATTAATCATTGCTGCTGCTGATCTGCAGCCATGGGATAACTCTTGATACCCAAAGAAGTCAGAATGAAGTCAGGGACATGTAGTGGATATTTTGCTCCTCTCTGTGATGCACAGTATCCATAAGTTAAAAAGAAAACTCAATGGGCTGAGCATTAGAGAGGCAGAGAGCCACAGCTGCTGAATTGGGCAGCAAAATCAAAAGATGTGGTGAAGACAGAAGGAGGCATCCAGCATCCCATCAGAACAGCCTCCTCCTGAGGATAACCCATGGGGATTATTGCTGGTTAGGGCTTAGGTATTATTTATCTTAATAAGCAGATTATTATATTTTAATTTGTTTTTAGACTTGTGAAACATTTGTCACTGCCTCATTCCTGGAGATGGGAAGCTTGAGGCAAGCATCTGGACAGGATGTTGGAGATGAGCTATGAGCTCATCTAGTGAATCACTTCCTATAACTCTTTCTTCTGTTAGACACTTGCTTCCCATGAGGTGGAGATGATGTTTTCCAGGTAGAAGTCTTTCATAAGCAAAGGATTTTTACCCATGGGACCCAAGCCTGTGTAAGATTAATGTGATGACATGACCTCTGAAAGGTGACCTAAGGACAGCAGGGTGACCCTGAGCCAGCCATGTGCTGTCGTGGCTAAGAAGGCCAGTGGCATCCTGGGGTATATTAGAAGGGGGGTGGTTAGTAGGTCAAGAAAGGTCCTTCTTTCCCTCTACTCGGCCCTGGTGAGACCACACCTGGAATAGTGTGTCCAGTTCTGGGCCCCTCAGCTCAAGAAGGACACGGGACTCCTTGAAAGAGCCCAGCTCAGGGCCACTGAGATGATGAAAGGAGTGGAACACCTTTCTTATGAGGACAGGCTGAGGGAGCTGGGCCTCTTTAGCTTGGAGAAGAGCAGACTGAGGGGTGACATCATTAATGTCTATAAATATGTAAAGGGCAAGAATCAGTAGGACAGAGCCAGGCTCTTCTCAGTGATGGCAGCGATAGGACAAGGGGCAGCGGGTGCAGCTGGAGCAGAGGAAGTTCCATGGGAATGTAAGGAGGAACTTTTTCACTGTGAGGGTGATGGAGCCATGGGACAGGCTGCCCAGAGAGGTTATGGAGTCTCCTTCTCTGGAGACATTCAAACCTGCCTGGATGTGTTCCTGTGTGATTTAGTCTGGGTGATCCTGCTTTGGCAGGGGGTTGGACTAGATGATCTTTTGAGGTCACTTCCAACCCCTAACGGTCTGTGAAAGAAGGGAGAAAAGGCTTAGACAAAACATCTCTGAAAGCCTGTTTTGTCACCCGTGTTAGTAATGGCTGAACCTCAGTCTCCCTGAAAAACAGAGGTCCTTCTGGGCTACAGCATTGGCTGAACTGTCATCTGAGGTGAGTGGAACTGTTGAATAATGTAATCAGAGTTGTACTTTTTATCATAGCAGTTCTCAAAATGTGGCCTGCCAAAAAGCCATTTGACCTGGAAGAAATCCACTAATGAGAAGGGTGCCACTGACCGGTCAACTCAGAGAAGTTTCACCCCAGCTGGCCTGAGCAGGAAGGGCTGTTCTGCCCCAGCAGATGGGACAGCAGGTGAGAAGAACTATGTAAGTGGGTGGTAATGCCAACAAGGCATTCCCAACAAGGGAACAGGGAAGAAATTGTAGGTAGGTGTAGGTGGAGTAGATGGAGGCATCAGGCTGCACCAGTTTTACTCCAAGAGATAGTACTCAAAGGTGTATTTTCAGTTTGTAAACTGTGCTTTGAGTTTGTATGGCTATCACATACCTCAGGGATTTGAGATGACAGCTGGGCAGGAAATTTGTTGCTAAAATTACGTTTTGGTTTATTTTCCTCCCTTTGTAATCTTCTTTCTCACTTAATAATTAAGAGCCTAACCTTTTTCTGTGCTAGAATTAAATTATATGCTTTCACCTTTAATCTGCTTCACGTTGAGCGAATTCAGCTGAAGGGAGCAGACACAAACCAGATTACTTCTCCAGAGGAAACACATCCATTTAGATCAGTAAATGTGAGAAACCTCTTGATGTATACCTGACATTTGAGGTGGAACCCTACAACGGAGTGGATATGTCTCCTACCCCTCAAGAATGAGCTTGAAGACTGGTATTACCAGATGTGGGGTGCTAGGAACAAGTCTCTGTGTCAGGAGAGATCATCAGCTCATACATTGGTATTTCCTGGTCATCGCAGTGAGCTGTACAATTTCAAAGATAATTGATCAAAATATGATTAAAATCAATCTTGTATTTTAACAGAATACGTTGGTTCCCTATGAACAACAGTGCAGCCAGCAAGGTCTCGATTTCTCACATGTGGTTTTATCATATAATCATAGAATAACAGACTGGTCTGGGTTGGAAGGACCCCAAGGATCACAGAGCTCCAACCCCCCTGCCACAGGCAGGGACACCAACCTCCAGGCCTGGAGCTACACAAGGTTGCCCAGGGCCCCATCCAACCCGGCCTTGAACACCCTCTGGGATGGGGCATCCACCCCCTCTCTGGGCAGCCTGTTCCAGCCCCTCACCACTCTCCCTGTAAAAAACCTCCCCCAATATCTAATTTAAACCTTCCTTCCTTTAGCTTCACTCCATCCCCCTTGTCCTGCCAGTGTCTGTCCTTTAACAAGCTGATTCTCCTCCTGTTTCTCTGCTCGCTTCAGGGACGGGAAGGCTACAATGAGGTCCCCCTGTTTCTATACCTTATACATCATTGTGTTTTTTCATTAAAACCTTAATAATGAGATGCTACCTCATTGGGACTATATGCTCTGCTTGTTTTCAAACAAGCTAGCAATAAACAAGACCTTCCTGCTGCTCACAGCGTGGCTCTGAGCTAATATACTAATAAAATCATCTGGGCAGGATAAAGGCTAGTAGAAGGATTTGACACAGTTGTAGGACCTGTGTGGGGTTGGTCTGCAGGCTCATGATGGTGACAGTGACTGGAGGGAGAAATCCTCCCCCTTCTCATTCCACGTCTGCCTAATCTTGGCAAATCCTTGAGCAGAGGTGTGTTCCCAAGAAAAGAAATGTGTAAGTGTTGTCATTTCAGTGGGGTAAAAAATAAATTCAGCCTTCACTGGTGAATCTAATGCAGTTTCAAAGGCAGTTGAAGCTGGAAGATGCAAGTTCAGACCTTGAGCTCCAAAAATAGTCGTAGAAGCGAATGCGTAATGTGACATTACACAAAAGGATTAGTGGGAGTGAGAGTAGTGTTAAACTTTGCTCTTTAATAGGTAGTGTGGGACACAGTCACGCTCACAGGAACCAGGCTGCAGTATAATCACCACATCTTCATCTGCATGATGGACCCCGTGCTCCTAGTTGAACAGAATAGCTCGCTCACCTTTGAGTAGAGGAAAATTATGCCCATCAGCTTGGAAGTTAGAGCACACAATAGGGACTGGTAGCTCTGAAAGATGCCCTTGAAGCTTGAAGATACCCAGAAAAGCTGCTGTGACCTACTGGTAATATTAACTTAGAGTAACTGCCAGCAGTTTCTTTCCCTGTGTAAAGCAGAAAACATAGGTATGTGGACCAGAGGGAAGAACTTCCAAGCTGTGGAGAGGCAAGCCAAGTGAGAGACATGGGCTGTGAGCCTTGAAAGCAGGGCACGGTGGTGTGATGAGGCTCAATTGCCTCTTCAGGCAGAAGTGTGTCTCTGCCACCTCCAAAAGCTGGAATTTCTTCACTTGGCTACAGTCCTTCAGTTGAACAATGATTGTCCCCTAGAAGCTGCACCTCGGTAGGTAAATTCAGTCGCCATCCAGAATGGTCATGGTAACTCAGACGTGCTGGCTGTCATCTTGCAACAGCTGACAAAGGACAGGGAAGGAAGAACATGATGGTGTTCCACCTAACCTCTTATCTACTCTTTTGACCTGAAAGTCAGGGTTTCCCCCTGGTCTTCCTCCTGTCTTGTCCAGTAAGAATCTCCAGCTGCAGCTTGTGTGGAGAGTAGAAGCTACAAATGTTCAGCCCTGTGTTCCCCCAAAGCAGCTATATCTGGGTGAACACAGCAAGTTTCAGCAAGTAAAATCTGTTTCTAATTCTGTATTTGAAAATGAGCTTAAATGCCAGTGGTGATGTAATGTTCATTTACATTTAGAGTCTGTTTCTATTTATTTTTGCTCCTATTAACTGGATCTTGATTCTAACAGTTTGGTTTTTTTACCCATCCAGGCTCTCTTTGATAGGAACAGCTCATTTTTTACTTAACGCCTGCCAAATTTCATGCCTTATTGATTCAATAAATGAAGAAGAATGACAGGTAGAAGGGGAAATAGATATTTCCTCCTCAAGGGAAGGCTTATAAATCCAATATGAACTGTTTCTCTAGGAAATGTTTCCTCTGATTGCCACTGAAATGGCTCTGGAAGGAAGTTAGAGGGTATCATTCACCTCAGATATGTCCTGGATATGCATATCTGGAGAAATGCTTTGGTTTTAAGATACCTCCTGCGCCGTATTCCATAAACATGAACTGCCTGTAAGTGAGAGATGGCTTAAAAATAGCTGCATGGCTCTGATCTGCTGCCTTTCTCTTTGTGGTTCTTTGCTCTCAGTGCTGCTGTGTACTCTGACACCCGAGGAGGAGTGTCAGCTCCAGGAGGTAGGAGCTACCAAAGCATGCTCCCATCACCTGTGTCCTCGTTGGCAGATAGGCATAGCATCACAGAATCACAGAATGGTTAGGGCTGGAAGGAACCTTAAAGCTCATCAAGTTCCAACCCCCCTGCTTCATTTGCAAGGGTGCAAGGAGTTTCTCAGCCTCTTCTTATCCTCAGAGCACGAGGCCAGGACGCAGATCAGCAGATGGCATCTGGGAACCCAGATGAAAAAGAGCAGGGCAGGGGATTAAGGGAGAGACCCATGCTCTTCGAGCATCAGGCTTGTTTATTCTCCCAGGAAGATCAAGGGGATTTATCTGTACAAGAAACAGAAGTGGTAACAGCTGGGGTCATCACTTAGATTCCTCCAAGTACTTACTCCCATAAATACCCACTGGGGTGACAGGGTTCCCTAATGGAACGGTGTTGAAAGATTTGTGGGAATAATGAGTTTGCTATTAGGATACACACCGCATTTGATACCTCCCAACACTGTTGTTTCTCCACAGACACAAACACGGTGCTTGCACTGGCTTCACCTACTCCTGCTTTGCTTTAGAACAGAGAGGTTTACCAGAGTCCTAGTTTTTAATTTAAGGTCCTGAGATAATTGCATGACTTGAGGAGGCAAGAGGCTCATTGTGCTGTGACTCAATCCAGGCGGGCATGCAAGTGAGAGAATAGACAAGCCACAGCTAATAAGAAAGCTCTTTATTGTACACCAAAAGTTACATTAAACTAATATCATAAAGGCTGCAAATGGAAGAACTCCACAATCAGAAAATAGCAGAAGGGAGGTTGATTTTATGAATTTAATTAGCCCCTTTGCCCATTTACAATATGATATGCTCCTTAATTACATGATCACATCTTTTTCCAGCTGACTGCTTTCTTGAGGTTAGCTATTGTTGCCAGCTTTATGTATCATTAATTTGCTTTTTCAATAGAGCGCACAAGCCGAACGTGGCAATTGCTTTCTGCTCATTTTCTTACTGTTCTGATGAACTCTCCTTACAGCAGGAGGCTGTGGGGAATATCAGAGGGCATAACACGTAGGGTGCTACAGATTTCCACAAGCTCAGCAGAAGAGGTGTGACTATTTACTAGCTAGATTGCATCTCGGTGAGCTCAGAGATATTGGTCACCTCAGTTATCCAGCTTTGTTCATGATAAGGACATTTGCTATGCAGTTCCTTCCATGCTGGGCACTTCCAGTCCATCCGACATGATGAGCTGTATTTACAGATGCTGTAAGCTGAAGGAACTCCAAGAAATTTTGGAAGCCAGATACCAGAAGGAAATTTGATCCTTGAAATCGATGCAGTCAGATTCACGGGCAGGAATTCATCAAATCCTGTTAGATACAATTTTATTATTTTTGGTAGAGCTTTTCTTTCCTCATGGCTATTTGCTTTCAATTTTAGTATTTCTCAAGTTAGCTGCCTTTTCATTTTCCACTTTCCTCTCTTTCTCCCTTCCCCATGAGGACTGACAAGAACAACAGGCTTTTAAAAATACCCTCTGTCAGACTCCTCCTTGTGAGAAAAGGCTCTGTACCCACTGTATATGCTGAGTACATGAACAAGATAGTCCTGAGCTGCGCAGCTGGAGATGGGATGGGGAACTTTGTTCACTGCATGCTGGTCTGGGATGGGTCACATATGTCCTTTTGGCTCTAGGTGCAGTAAGTCCTTCAGAACAGCTGTAACCTTGCTCTACTTCATGTGTCACGGGTACTAGTCCCGAGTCAGAGTGGAAAGACTCCTCTGTTCAGGACAGGAGCCTTCACAGCAAAGAAACCTGATCTCATCCATTTTCAGTGTTGTTGGCCAGTATCACTCCCAGCTGAAGGGTAGAAGAAGCCAAAGCAACTTTGGAGGATTGTCTTCTTTTACTCTACTTCAGCACCAGTGTGAGAAACCCAACCCTTTGATCCTTACAGACACTCTGTCAGAAGCACCTTTGCCTTTCAGATGATCATCTCTGCAGGCATGACAGAGAAATGGGCTGTGTCCTTGCTGTGCCAGGAGCCGAATGCAAACAGCAGCATGTATACGTGCAAGGAGAGGCCATGTGTGTAGAGAAACAAAGCAAGTGGCGAGCAAGGACATCTGATTTATGGAAGAGTCACTGGGACTCATTCTCTGCTCTTCCCAGCTCTGCGCTTTGTAGAAATGGGTCCTTCATTTTAGCCTAATAATGAGTCCAGAATACAGCATAACGAGTGCTGCTGCTGGCAGACAACAGACCTTAAAGTTTTCTCAGCCTTTTAGCAGACAGGGACAGACTTCCAGCCTTTTTGTCAGAAGCTTTGATTAAACTCTTGCTGAAGTTTCCCTTTGTTGATACATTCCCTTTCAGGCAAAGGTGAAGAGTAGGGAAAAAGCCCCCAGCTGATGGGTTAGAGCACGTAGGCTCCCCTCTCTATCCCTAATAACGCCATACAGATCTAAGGCACTTGTTGCCTTTCCCTGCTCGGCGCCTTGGCTGGTCGGGCCATGTGGCTTATGAAATGCCTGGCATAGTGAGGGCACTGACTGAGATGATTGACAGCTTTTCCATGTCAGAAGACCTAACTGGCTCAATCCACGGCAGGGAGCTTTAAAGCCTTAAAAAGAGCAGAATCTCCACTGCTCACAGGAGCCCATTAGTGATTTTCTGCTTTTGAATCTAAGTTTAGGAGGTGCCATTAGGATCCCAGATAACCTTTGCAGAGGCGTCGGAAGGAGTTAGCAAGAAACACTCACTGTTTGATTCCTGTCTGACCACAGAAGCAAAAAAAAGGGAAGAAAAGATGCAGATAGAAGGGGAAACACTCCCAAGGGGAGCTTCTAAAGGAGCATTAACCAGCATTAATGGGTACTAGAGGGCAGTATGCTAATAGCAGGTGTTTATCAGGCACTGCATGATAGGTGCAATGCCCGATTGCAGTGTTGATAAGGAGTCCATCCAAGAGAAGTGATTAAAATCTGCTGCAGATTGCAATTAGCTTCTCCCCCTGCCTATTTTCCTTCCTCCTCCCGTTGTAAAATGCCACTCTGGTTACTTACCCAATTTTTCCTGTCAGGATTGGAGAGTAAAACGAAGCGGGTTCTGATCTTTCACCATGTCAAGTCATTCCTGAATCTCGTTAATACTGTCAGGTCTGATCAGAAAGGCGACACAGCCGTCTGCATCAGGCCTCTGCCTGAGCCTGTCTGCCGCCGCACGGCACCCCGGCAACAGAAGGAGGGGGCCTCTCTGTTACCTTTAGCTAGCACTAGTCATGACACAACAGATGTGTTAAACTTTTCCCATACATGCTTCTTGCAGGCATTACCTGGCGTTCTGAAACAGTAGAAAGCAGAGAGGATGTGTGATTGTATTTGCTGTTCGAGGTTGCAGGCAGCCATCAGTGTGAAATGCGCTGCTGCGGACTGCTGGCGCCCGGCATGGACCGAGCGCTGCTTGGCTGCAATCCCAGTGCACGTGAGAGTACCGTTAATGTTTAATCCTCATCTTACTTCATCACAGAGCCATACCTGTAACCCAGAGCTCAACCTAATGAGTGTCTGGCTGGTCTCCCAAGCTCAGCAGACAGGTCAGGGTGTCCAGCTGAGGCAAGTATTGGGCTCTCAGCCTAAGACTCTGCATGCTTGCTTTTTTTTGAAATCTGCCTCTCCTCAAACTAAATCAAGACCACTGATCTAATTTTGGCATGTGTAAGAGCTTCAGCATCAGGATCTGAGCATAAGAGTGTGTTTACCCATTACTTTTGCCTGCAACATGAGATGCCTCTTGCTTCTTACCTCCCATCCATGTGTTTGGAAGTTTTCATGATCCAGTGGATATACAAGAATGCAGCAGGCTGATGAAAGAAGATAAAGATACAGGAAGAAGGATGAGACCTTATTAATGTTTATAAATATGTAAAGGGCAAGAGTCAGTAGGACAGAGCCAGGCTCTTCTCAGTGATGCCAGTGATAGGACAAGGGGCAGCGGGTGCAGCTGGAGCAGAGGGAGTTCCATATGAATGTAAAGAGGAACTTTGTCACTGTGAGGGTGACTCAGGAAAGGAAGAGGTACTCAGCATCAGTGAGGCCCTACCTCAAGTGGTGTCTCCAGTTCTGGGCTCCTCACCATAAAAAGGACATCAGGCTCCTGGAGCATGTCCAAAGAAGGGCAACCAGGCTGGGGAAGGGGCTGGAGGGCAAATCCAGTGAGGAGCAGCTGAGGGAGCTGGGGGTGTTCAGCCTGGAGAAGAGGAGGCTGAGGAGAGACCTTATCACCACCTCCACTGACCTGACAGGAGGGTGCAGAGAGGTGGGGGATGGTCTCTTCAGCCAGGGGACAGGAGATGGGACAAGGGGCAATGGGCTCAAGCTGTGCCTGGGCAGGGGCAGCTCAGATGTGAGGGAAAGGTTCTTCCCTGAAAGAGTTGTCAGGGCCTGGCACAGGCTGCCCAGGGAGGGGGCTGAGTCACCTTTCCTGGTTGTGTTTTAAACAAGTAGATGAGGTGCTCAGGGATCTGGTGTAGCATAGGACAGGAATGGGTGGACTTGATGATCTCAAAGGTCTTTTTCAACCTTGTGATTCTGTGATTCTGGGAGGTATAAAATGGGAAGGGTGCCATCCCTCCACACAGCATACGAGCCAAGTGATTTCCCCGCAAGGAAGACCCTGCAGAGGGGTTGTCCTCCTCCGTTTTCCCCTCGATGTCTCTCTCTTGGTGTTTTCTCACTTCATCACTGGAAGGAATGTGCTGAGGTGCAAGAGGATGCTCTGTCTACCCACAGTGTGAACAGCTGTTAGCTAGGAAATGGGATGCTCAGAGAGGCGTGTTAAATACCATGCGGTTTTGATGAACATTACATTTCTTTTTGAGGCCTGCCTGCTTCTGTACAGAGACACCAGATCTCTTCCCTCTGTGTAGACAGCAAATACCAATCCTTCCCTTAAAAGAAAAAAAGGAATTAATTGTCAGATGAGTGAACATGAAGGCCTCCCCCTCCTCCATTTCACAAAAAAGACTGACTAGGAGACTAATTAAGTGGTTGGTTAATTTTATGCATGTAAGTAGATTCATTTAATTTTAAGTCAAGTTATTGCAGCTTCCTACTGAAAGCATCAGCAGAAAGATGGGCAAGTAAATCTCCATAAAAATGCTGTTAATCTTGAGAAGACCTTGGAAGGCTCCTGCATTCCCCCTAACAGAGCTTTTCCTGCTCCTGTCGTTTCGCAGCCTCATTCCTGGAGGTGCTCTGCTGCTTGTGAGCCAGTAAAAAGACAATAATTCAGGAAGAAGCATGAACCTTCCTTGAAATGAGCTGTAACTCCCACTGAATAGAAGAAACAGAAATAGAAATAATAATAATAGAAATAGACATAAAAATAGAAATAATAGAATCCCAGACTCTCCTGAGTCAGAAGGGACCCATGAGGACCATGGAGTCCAACTCCTGGCTCCGCACAGCCTAGCCAGGTCAGAGATGGCACTGAGCACATTGTCCAGACACTTCTTGCCCTCAGCCCAGCTCAGAGCTGTGACCCCTTCCCTGGGGAACCTGTGCCAGTGCCTGACCCCCCTCTCAGGACAGAACCTCTTCCTCCCATCCAACCTAAACCTCCTCTGGTGCAGCTTCATGCTGTTCCCTCGGGTTCCATCCCTGTTCCCCAATGAGAGGAGATCAGTGCCTGCCCCTTGGCTCCCCTCATCAGGAAGCCACAGCCCGTGCTGAGGTCTCCCCTCAGCCTCCTCTTCTCCAGACTGGACAAACCCAGGGACTTCAGCCTCTCCTTGTAAGTCACAGATGTAGACATTGACATAGACAGAGAAGTAGGCTGCATGTTGAGCACCTGATGTTGGCTCAGCAGTGCAGCAGGTGCACAGGACAGTGCCAGCCCGTCACTCAAATGAGACAGACGCCTGTTGGGTTTCTTCAACGCACCCTTTGTGAATTTGAGAGAGGCTGACCCATCATGCAGGCTTTCTGTAGGTCTGTGGTAGAGTTAGTGTTCTTCATGAGTGTGTGTCCATGATGTGACTTTTTGCACAGGAAGACACAAATTTATGTGTGTTCATCCTAAAGGAGGAAGAAGATCGTTGTGCCTTTGGGCCTGGGCTCACATCAGAGATACCAGGCCAATCTGAACAATATTTCAGATGTGCACTTGCAGCAGTGCCTGAGGCCAGAGGCCCCTTGTATGCTCTGTTTGCACTCAGACCTGCACCCAAGCCCAGGCTTTGGTACCCTGGGGCATGCCAAGGGACAGCGTTTGGGTACCTGCTGGGGGACGAGGTGTGTAAAGCAGGGATCTCCTCTCGGTGCAGTTGGGCTTGCAGCGTTTCCCCAGGCTGGGCCCGAGGCTTTGGGTCTTTCAGGAAGGGCACAGCAGTGGATCAAGGAGAAACTGAGATCCATGGGATCATGGCTCCTCAGGCAGCTGCAGCCCGCTGGACTCAGCAGCGTGTCAGGGAGCAAGTATGGGGGCCCTGACAGGCTTTGGCTGTTTCAAACAAAATGCCAACTGTTTGGGATTGACACCTTCTTTTTCATTTTCTCTCCTGCACAAACCAAACCCAGGTACCCTGAAAGTTTTGCCTCGCTCTTGCTCTTCACCCATCCCACAGGACCCGTCACATCGAGAGCCACGTTCCTCGCCTGCAGCGGTGTGGGTGGCAGCTAGCGTGGAGAGACTGGAGCCGCAGGTGCAGTCACCGGCGTAGCGACGTTAGCAGAAGGCAAGACGCTGAGCCAGAAGCAGCAACAATGCAGAAATACATTCAGAAAGGGCAAAAGCAAAGGGTAAGGCAGGAGGGAGGTGGGATGTCAGCTGAAATAGTGAAGGCAGCAGCAGTCGTCTCTCCTCCTCGCGTGTTCTGTGGCACCAGCCAGGCTTTTACCTGCCTGTTCCAGTCACCGTGATCGTGTGACAGCTTGCTGCTGCCACGGAAGACATCGCTAAGTTATTGAGCGTTCAGGAGCATTTAGATGGGAAAAGAGCACTCCTCATTCCCAGTATCATCTGTTGCTGGCAGTGGGCATGCTGATAGTCATTTCTTTGGTTCAGCTGTTTTGCCTGCTGCTTGGGTTTAGTACAGGCGCTCTGGCTTTAAAAATCCTCCAGCTCTTGGTGCGCTGACAGTGCAGGGGTGGGGTGTTAGTACAACACATGAAATGCCATCTACCTGGTGTTTTAATCCTGAGGGGTGCCATAATGTGGGGTGGTGAAGGTTGGAGAAAAGGACTGTACCTTCACTCTCTGCACAGCTCCATCGTGACCTGCATGCCCTTCATATCCCTCGTCTATACCTGTGTGTGCTTAATTTCTCAGATTTCTTTGAGTAGACTCCCTACCTTTGGTGTGACTGCCTCCATATCTGTTTGTGGACTAGCCTGAAGAAGGCAGGCAGCCTTCTCCTCCCTAGTCTGCAGAGATCAGTGATGGGCAACACACAATTCGATATGAATTTTAGGTGAAGCCATTTATTGGGTGAAATCACACAGATTATACCTTTGTTACTGCAAACATGGCAAGCTAAAAAACTGCTAATTGGTTACACACACTGTTCACACCAAACTGATTGGTTAGTAATTACAACAAGTTCTGATCAGCCTATCTTATAGCTAAATATCGTTAGTTTGCCTTTGATGTCTAAAAGCATCTGCACACCTGCTGGTTTGACCATTTATTATGGCTGGTTCTTGACATGTTCCCTTACTCCCAAATACCTTCCACAACTCCTCCTTGCTTTAGGGCAGTCTGTACCCCTGTCTTCAAGGCCACTGTGTTTTGAGAATGTGATTGCCAAAATCCTCTCAGCATGTGGAACTTTCCTGTCTCACGGGACGTCGAGAGGATATTGTCAGGGCCTGTGTCTGCTGTGAGGAGAGTCAGGCTGCTGGCAGGCCTGCTGCCTTCCCCGACACTAGTCCATTTTCGTTGTGGTTTTGTTACAGTTGGCTGATGTGAGGTGCTGCAGCCGAGCAGTCGGGGAGTTGTTTATCCCCTGAGAAAGCCCTTTGCTGTCAGGCTCAGGTTTTGTTCTAGCAGGAGCCTTACGCTCACATACTTAACTCTAGAAGTTGCAAGACCCAAAGCTGTCAAGTGTCAAACAGGATTTTTATCTGGGAGCTGAATTTAAGGTATAAAAGCTCAGCCCTGAGTATGGCTGGGCTTTTTGGATAATGGAACAGGCAGGACAGAACTGTGTGGGATGATGGGCAGAGAAAGAGGATCGCTGCCACCCCACCATGGGCAGTGCAGTATTTATGATAAGTTTAGAAAAATGGACTGGGTCGTACCAGTTCATACCAGACTGGACTTCAGTAGGTCAAGAAAGGTCCTTCTTCCCCTCTACTTGGCCCTGGTGAGACCACACCTGGAATAGTGTGTCCAGTTCTGGGCCCCTCAGCTCAAAAAGGACACGGGACTCCTTGAAAGAGCCCAGCTCAGGGCCACTGAGATGATGGAGTGGAACACCTTTCTTATGAGGACAGGCTGAGGGAGCTGGGCCTCTTTAGCCTGGAGAAGAGCAGACTGAGGGGTGACGTCATTAATGTCTATGGATATGTAAAGGGTTAGAGTCAGGAGGATGGAGCCAGGCTCTTCTCAGTGATGGCAGCGATAGGACAAGGGGCAGCGGGTGCAGCTGGAGCAGAGGAAGTTCCATGTGAAGATAAGGAGGAACTGTTTCACTGGGGGGGGATGGTGCCCTGGGGCAGGCTGCCCAGAGAGGTTGTGGAGTCTCCTTCTCTGGAGACATTCAAACCTGCCTGGATGTGTTCCTGTGTGATTTAGTCTGGGTGATCCTGCTCTGGCAGGGGGTTGGACTAGGTGATCTTTTGAGGTCCCTTGCAACTCCTAACGGTCTGTGATTCCGTGAGTTCAGGGAGCACTGATGGTGATAGGCTCGGTAGCAACCTTTATTCCATGCAACAGCTGTCTGTACTGGGAGGGACTGGTGTTGCTCAGGTAATGCTGGCCATCAGGATGCTGATCACTTTGTAAAAGATGTGGGACACATTTTGCAGGGCCTTGTCTGTATTCTGGGGTGAGTGACAGCATTGCACCAGCCTAAGACGCCTTTGGAGTATACAATTCTCCTTTGGTTTCCTCTTCTGAGCTGGTACCTGCACTGTTAAACAACTTTCACACTGCATTGTACCTTCCTGGGTCCCAGGACTGCTTTACACCATGGAAGAAGGTGTGAGTCAAGCCCCTCATTAGTCCCTGGATTCATTTCTACCTCTTCCAAGGTTGTGGACAAACATAACCGCTCATTCTGCATATCCTAATTGTTTTCAGGATGTGTGGCACTATGGCACTGATATTAATTGCATGTCATTGTTCCTGAATTAAAATGTTCCCATTTACCAACCTCCTTCCTCATTAGAGTCCGGAGCCACTGGAGAGTTTGAAGCTCATCTCTTTGTCAAATGTGTGTTGTGAGTGAATTTCTGTCCCCGTTACCAGGTTTGGGTGTCCGCTGGTAACAGCCCAGCAGCCATCAGCATTTTGCTCAGAAATGGATCATCTAACCCGATGGTGCTGTCAAGGATTATGCAAATAAATAAGTAACTCCAGATATAATGTGTCTGTGCTCAGAATACCAAGTCTGACGTGGCTGTTACGTTCATAAATCAGCCAACATAAATGATTTATGATCTCCACAGATAGATGCTCATTATGAGATGGGTTGCTTTGTTTTCTTATGTTTGTTTTTAGTTAAGAGCTGCTTAAGAGTTAAGTACTGAGCAGCCTGACTGTTTTCAAGCTGACAAAGACTTAGGGCCCAGAATGATTTATTATCTTAACTAAAGGTGGGCAAGAAGATATTTTTCCTGGAAATTATGTAAGATTTTTTAATGTGTCTTCCATGCTGAAGGGAGATGAAAGGTCAAAGCTCATTAAAACTTTAGCAAAGCAGAAATCTGCATGAAAAGATACATTTGGTGTTTAATTTTTCTGTGCCTTGATTTATCAGAGTGCTTAAGTGTATGTTTGATTTTCTATATCTTTAATTTCAGCCACTTACTTAGGAATTTATTGAGTCAAAAAATTGATTAGATCTTTGGGAATCTGCTTTTGAAGCACCTGGGGAATAAAGTTGAAAACCAGAGGAAAAAAACATGCTTCCCACGACTGCAGTGAAGCCATTAACCTCTGCTGCTATCTCCTGTTCTACACTAAGCAGTCAGTGGAGGTAAGGACCCGTTCTTTGCCAAGCGATGGCCCTGTGGAAACCACCCTGCTCTTGATGTGGCACATGGAAAGCTCATTCTGGAGGAGTGGACCTCTGAATCCTGTGCTGTCCACAGTTACGTCTCTTCTGGGTGAAAAGAGGAATCAAACGTTGTTACTGTGGGCGTTGTTTTCCTTTTGGGAACCTCTGCAGGCCTTTTTCCTGTAGTCTGATCTGCCCTGCTAAATAACAGCCCGGTAACGGAGCAACCAACTGGGCTGAAGGTTTTTAGATGCTTTCAAATTGCCTCTGTCAATGTCAACTGGGATTTTATTCCCATAATCCCATGGTTCTGCTTGGCAGCTTATAAATCACAGCTGTGGGAGTGGATTCCTTCTGTCTTAATCTGCAGCCTCTTACTTTTATGACTCCTTTGTCTCATCAGTCTTGATTTCCATCACAAGTTCGAAGCGCCTTCCCCCAGCGGTTGCATCCAGATGAATGTGCTTTATTCTCAGCCAGACCCACGGAAGGCGATTTACAAGGGTTCTGGGCGCTCAGGACGCAGGAGCAGCGGTGCTTTCGAACACGCCTGGTGTATGATGGATGGGGTGTATTATGGAAATGCTGATAAATACCGAGCCACAAATTGGCTCCATTTTTCTTCATTCCTCTTCTGCCTGTGGTTCTTGAATGACACTGAATCCGGCCTCGGACACATTGCAGTACTAATTAGTTCTGATTGCTTTCTTTGTGCCTTCTTTTCGGTAGGGCAGTATGGATGTGCTGCCTCTGGGAGCATTTACGTTTCGTTGGGTTGCCTCTGCCGAGAGCACGTGGTACAGCTGGTGTGAGAGGGATGAGGCACAAAGCTGGTGTAAGTCTCGTCTGGCATAGGACTCCTGAGCATGTCAAACAGTGAGTAGTTTGTATTTCTTACTAAACTCTGCAGGACCTGCCCGTTGGGGTGACAGCCTTTGAATGTCCATTTGATCACATATACATGATAGGACAGACCCTGTCAGATGGACACTTGCTGCAGCATCTTCTGTAAAGTGAAGAGCAAATCAATTGTTCTTCAGCTTTCTAGCTTTTAGTTTTATAGAATCAGAGAATCACAGATGCTTTGGGTTGGGACAGACCTCAAAGATCATCTAGTTCAAACCTCCCCTTGCCATGGGCAGGGACCCCTTCACTAGCCCAGGTTGCCCAAAGCCTCATCTGACCTGGCCTTGAACCCTGCCAGGGATCCATGAGCTTCCACAGCCTCTCTGGGCACCCTGTTCAAGGTAAGCTGATGCATCTTGACTTTTTCAATTTACATTTTGGGACCAAAATTTCAATAGTGAGTGTGTGACTTCTGCTTAAACGCCTCCAAATACACTTCTGCTGCCGGCAGTGCCTGAGTCCAACTGCTGCTGGCACCATAATGCATGGACCCGCCAAACCCTTTCCATCCAGAGGTACAGCATCTGCCCGCAGGTATGCTGGGACTGCTGGTGATGCCTGCTGAGGTGCCTACATAGAATCTGCAAGTACATCAGAGCTGCACTTTGAAACTGTCCCCAAGCTTTTTCTGAGGTAAGAGTTCAGTTACAATTCATTGTATTCAGGACATTGCCAGGAATGGCACCTGTTGCTTTTTGTCCAGAAAACAGATAAACAAGCTGCTTTGCACTGCTGCTACACCTGCTTCCTGCAAGTCTTACATGTTATTCCAAATTGAATAAAAAAATAAAATAGAATAAAATAGAATAAAATAGAATAAAATAAAATAAAATAAAATAAAATAAAATAACATAAAATAAAATAAAATAAAATAAAATAAAATAAAATAAAATAAAATAAAATAAAATAAAATAAAATAAAATAAATTCATAGCTCATAGGCAGGCCTTAGGAAAGCTCTCTGGCATTTCTTTGAGCTTTTGAGACCAATGCTGACTTTGTAGCAGCTGAAAACCTAGAATAACTTGGCACTTCGGTATTAGGAAATAATCTGTCCTTTTTTTAAAGACCTGATTATTAAAGATTCAGAGTCTTTTCAGTTTATGGTGAGATCACTGGCAGCTTTCTGTTTCAGAGAATTCAGATGTTTTCTAGGTACTTGTAGAAAACACTTCACAACTTAGTGCAGTGGGAATGGCCTCTCTGAAACAAAGGCAAAAATGAAACCCCACATATTTAAGATACCCATCATCATCATCTGTTTATTCTGTGACAGGCAGCAGCAAATTTTTCCATCAGCTGGGTTTTGGTCTCCTATCAAGACTTCAGAAACCAAATGCAGTGCCTTTAGCCAGCAGAGACTGTGAGTGACTTCATGGCAGTCTGCACACAGGGGACAAAACTGGCTTTGCTCTTCAGCGTGGCAGACAAATGCCTAACTTCACCTGAGCTGAAGCAAGACTGGAGGGAGGCTGCTTGTTTTTAACGATGCCAGTGACGAACTGCAGGAAACCCAGTCCAGGCATTGCAGTTGCTTCTCCTGACTGGAGTTTTTGGTTGGGCTCATTCTGTAGACTCTCTGTAGCTCCGACAAGAGTTTGTATCGAGGATGCTGTCTGTGCTCTTTGTGATAGATTGTTCTTGCTGGCCATGAGAACAGAGTCTGTGATTCTTATAAATAGAAACAAGCTGCCGTGCGCCATCCTTGCTAGAGAGTTCTCCCTGGCTTGCTTCAGAAGTCGGTTTACAGCCAGTTGTACAGGAGCTAGTTAGGAGATTGGTGCCTGTGTGGTTACCACATGTGAGGTACAGCAGGCTGGTGTCAAGAAAGCATGTCTGCTGGGACGCGCCCCTCAGGCTGACCCTGGGATACCTTCCCCTGGGGAGGGGGCAGCAAGCACTCTGGAAGTGAAACATGAAAGAACTGGTGGTGGGACAGGTCTGTGTCTCCTGCTGACTTGACACTCCTTGACTCCAGCTTACAGAATGGGTAAGGGAAGACATTCCACATTCTTCTTAATTTCAGCATTCAAATAGCCCGGGGGAGTTTGTTGGTGCTCAACTAGTGATAGGGTCTGGCTCTGGTCCCTGCAGCGCTGTCCCTGACTCCCGATGCCGACTTGCAAGGCAAGTGTTTGCTGCCTTGCTGCTGTCACCTGTGTGCCCAGCCTGTGAGCTGGGCCCACGCTCACCTTGTGCCCTTGATTTCTGTAGGATCAAGCTCATCTTAGAGCACCTGCCTTTGGATTCTCTTTCCTTGGTCCTCTTTTCTAGCGAAGGCTGATAAAAAGCAATTCAGAGGTGCCCAGTGGGTGCAGAGATACAATATGCCAGTGCTGGCTGTGAGCGGGGATGAGACGACCTCGGCTGTGCTGAGGTTTGATCGTACCCATCCAAATACACAGACCAGACAATCTTGTTAAATAATTGAAGCTGTATTAGGTTCAGGCCTCTCACATTTAGTGCTTTTCAACTCTCCTGCCACTTATTTCATTGCTCTTTGCAGAGAAATTACACTTTTCTAGTTTTAGCATTTGTTCTGCTCTGTGCTGCTGGCTCCCAGCAGCTTCTGCAGACCTCCCGACCTGCCCGGCGCAGCCGGTAATATCACCGCTCGTTTCCATGGAGACCAGGGTAAAGCGATAAATAAATGTGACTGGGAATAGCAAACTTCACCTTCTGTCACTGGGAGGGGAACAGAAGGGGAATCGTGGCCTGATTGCATGGTTACACAAAGAGGATGGGAGAGCCCCCAGTGCCCTCCTCTTCTCCGTGTCACCCGGAGCCACAGCGATGTGCGTGGTGCTGGCGCTGCTGGCTTTGTGCAGCCCCAGCATCCCCAGGTGGATGGAGGAGCAAACCCCAGCCCACAGGTTGTTCTTCCCCACAGGAGCCTGCGGAGAAACCAGTGCATCAGGAGCACCTTCAGCAACCAACAGCACGTTTCAGAGTGCGTGTAGTTCCACCAACCAGTGCTGAAGAGTGTGAACTGGGTGATGTACACTTAGAAATCTGTGCTGCTTTCCTTTGGTCTGGCTGATGGAATTGTAGCCTGGGAGCCAGAAAAAGTGGGGTTTGGATCCCATTCCTGTTACAGAGCCTCTTTGGGGTCTTAAAAGATCATTTCTCATTCCCTTCCTGTGCTTTACTAAGGAGGTTGTAACACCTTTGCAGCAGGGAGTTCCTTTCTGAGGATAGTTGATGTGCTGTCTGTCCCAGGGGTGATTTTGACATGGTTAGAGTTTCCAGGTGAATTGCAATCATAAGAAATAAAGTTCAGGAGTGCTTCTTGGGGCAGGTGCCACTTTTTGTTCTCCATCACACATGGGAGTAGGGACTGCTAAAGAACATTAATTACCACCTTCTGCGACTGCCCTGTCAACACAGGTAGAAAACTGGTCTCGAGCTACACCGATTCACTGCTTAGAGAGAAGTTGTTCTCAGGGTGAGTGGTTTCGTCTTGGTGGATCCAGTGTCACCTCACCCTGCCATGAATGTTTTCTCATGTGGCAAAGCAGGTGGGTTTTGTCAGGCTGAGATGCTGGTGTTTATACCAGCTCCAAAAACTGTAACCCCAGATCCTCTTTGCCTCTGGTGAGGCAAAGCTGAACCCAGATCTGAGCGCTGGGGTGGGTCACTGTTAAAATAAATTCAAACAGAAGTCTGAGCTTCCAACTTGGGAGTGGAAACTTTCAACTGTATTGGACCTGAGCTGTGACCTGTCTGTGCTGACTTCACCATCAGCTCCTTTCTGTCCTGTCACAGTTATTAATTACTGCAAACACCACGTTTGTCTGTAAACGGGCAGCCTTTTCCAGGCCTTGTTATTACTCATTACTTGAATCATTCTCTCTTGATCTTGTTTGATTCTGCTGGGACACCCAGGCAATTTTCCAAGGCTGTGAGCACAGGATTGTGTAGAAATTATTGCCTGGCATTGATGCTTCGGCTGAAGATGCTCTCTCTTGTGATTTACCAATAAACCAGCAAGACACTTTGTGCAAGACAGATGTGTACTGCTGAAAGTTGTTTTTCGGGTGAGATGGTAAATTATGGTCTTTCTGTAGACATAGCTGTTTGACAGACCTAGTTTTGGTGCATTATGTAGGCAAACTGAAAGTCCTCTGTGTTTTCCCTCCCTCATGTAAAAAATAAAACCCCAAGTTACTTTGTGTTCTGCAGTTTGCAGAACTGGCTGCATTTCATTAGGATCTGTGTATGCGGTGTACATGGGGGGAAAGCCATTGGCATAGCAGGAAATACCTTCTCTCTTCTCCTCTTCCAAAGAACATGCATGCCACTGGTGTGCTGGGCACTGTGTGACACTCGTGTCCAAGTGTTGTGAGGGGTTGTGATGATTTATGTATGTCCCTGTTTGTAGGTTCTCCAGGCTCGTTCCTCTGTGGTTCGTGTTGCTAGTGGGATCAAAGTCCTGTGGCTGAAGGGAACCACTCCTTCCCCAAGCCTCTGGCCCCTGGAAGTTTGTCCTGGGATGGTGCTACCTTATGCAGTATGGGTCCCATGTTTTCAGTTGTCACAACAGTTGTGTGTTAGTGGGTTACTGCGAGGGAATACTTTTTTCTCTCTCCCACCCCCTCTGTTTCCTTCCTTAATGTTTGCCAGCTTTATCTTTAGGATTCCTCTTAACTGTTAGCTCTGAGATGGGCTCCTGATTAACCATCACCTATGAATGCCATTGAAACAACGCCACCATCATCCTTGAACTCTTGCCTGTCCTGTCTCTGAATACCTCATTATAAAGCAGGAAAAGAAAACTGAAGGAGCTGTCTGTCCTATGTAGAATCCTGTTTGACAGTCCGATTAGCCTCAAGGAGAAAGGACCATGCTGGTGCAGTCCCAGGGGAGAAGGATTAACAACCCTGGAAGCAATGAAAGAAGATTCACGCCGATGTGAAGAAGACAGATGTGTGTGTAGTTCAAGTTCATCTTGGCAGACTCCTGTTGAAAATGCCAATCTGACAATTTTAATGCTGGCAGGAAAAGAAATGTATAAGGGGGCTGGGTAAGTGATGACTTGTTCCAGCTCAGGGTGGGCTACGTCAGGGAGGCTCCACTCCCAAACAACCCCCACGCACCCAGGGTGGCCGTCCTCCGCGAGATTCAGGGTGACAAAGGATGATGGTTCGTCTTGTGAGCTGATGTGAGCTGAGCTGGTTTTGCCTCAAGCAAAGACAAAGATGTAGTTATACCTGAATGTGCTTTGAAGTCTGATGGTGGCAGCACGGAGCAGAGCACCGGCTGCACAGTTCGTTGTGCCTGGGCACAGCATGGGAAAGCTAGTGCTGGGAAATGCTCTGGTCTCCGTTCGTTGAAACTGGTCTCTTTGAACAGTCCCCAAGAAGCTGGGCATAGTTTTGGTCTTCCCAGAAGCGGTGTAAGTGTTTGTCCTTCTCCACTTCTCTTCAGCTATGGGGATCAGAGTGGTGCCTCAGATTTATCACCATGCTGGGCTCTTGTGCCTGATGGCCTGGGACAGGTATGTCACATCATTACTGCTCCGATGTTTGCATGTAGCCTCTGTGGAAATTCCTCTGAGACTTAATGTCTGTCAGTCCAGAATGCTGATCAGGATTTCAGGAAGGATTAAGAGTGATGGGGAAGTGTCAGCATTTCATCTTACTAACGGCTGAGCAAAGGAACACATCTCACTTCTTTCTGTCCAGTTCAGAACAAGACAATTCAGAATTTCTTCTGCTCTCTGCACTGGACACTCCAACAGTCTGTGTTGTAAGGGAGGAAATGGCCATGCTGTAAGTTCTTGATATGCTGCCAGGAGTTCCTGTGAGGCACCCAGGTGAAACAGGGGAGATAGTGCTTTTTAATGCCGCGTTTTGGGCTGCACCGGAGGAAGGAAATAAAAGGCACTTCAGGAAGGGATCCTTCCTGATGAAAATTAAAGGGAAGCGTGCTGCAGTGAGGGAAATGAGGAGAGCTTTGCAAGGGGAAAGGCTGTAGGAATGCTTTCCTGGAGCAAGCGTGTCAGCGAAGGGTTGGATCCCTGCAGCACGTGGCAGAGTTGGAACCCGGGTGCTTTGTAGAACGTTCCTGCACTGGTGGTAAAAGCGAGGAGGGCTCAGTGAGGCTTTCAGGAGTTGTGCCTTGGCAGTGTCAGGCAGGGCTAGTTCTGCTTGTGGGAAGTGTCCACTTGTGGGCAAAACCGTTTTGACTGAATCAAATGAAGCGTCTGCCGGTTGGCAAACACATAGGACACGTTGTGTGCATTGTGCTTGGGGGATGCCTTGTCACTCGGGTGTCAGAAATCACGGTGAGTCTCCTGACTAATGGAAACATGCTTTGCATCAGGGAGAAAGAAGGGATATCCCTGAAAAGGATGCTTGGGAGAGGCGGTAGGCCAGGCTCTGATAATCTCTTGCACTGTCTGAATTTCATCCGTGGCAGTTGCTGTTCATTTGTGAGGCAGTTGGCACGCGTCGCTCTGGAAGTGGCAGGTTCTGGCCAGTGTATGCAAGGAGAGACCTAATTGTGGCCTACCAGTACTTCAAGGGGTCCTCCAGGAAAGGGGGAGAGGAGCTGTTCCCCAGGGAGGGCAATGGCTTCAAGCTGAAAGAGGGCAGGGTTCAGTTAGATATTTGGAAGAGATTTTTTACTCCGAGGGTGCTGAGGCCCTGGCACAGGGTGCCCAGAGAGGCTCTGGGAGCCCCTGGCAGGGTTCAAGGCCACGTTGGATGAGGCATTGGGCAACCTGGGCTTGTGAGGGTGTCCCTGCCCATGGTAGGGCGATTTGAACTAGATGGGCTTTGAGGTCCCTTCCAAACCAAAGCATTCTGTGATTCTATGAATATGGGCTTCCATCTCCATAAATAACATCATGCCCTGGTTTTGAAATGTAAGACAGAATTTTAGCAGCTGAAAGCAGAAACAGATTTCATTGTTGTTGTTTTTATTAACAGTAGTCCTCTAACTTTCTGAAGCTGGCAAATATTTCTTTCTTCTCCTCCCTTTTGTTCTGCCACAAACACATAAACATCCCTGAAGTCCCTCTGCTCTGCTCAGACACACCATGAGCTTGAAGGGTTGCCTGGGCAGCAGAGATTCCTTGCAGATATTAGCATGTTGCTTCAGTTTGGTGGTTGTCAACACAACCTGCTTTTTCTTTTTTTTTTTTTTAGAGGTTTTGCATCTTACTCTGAGTTGTTTTTCTTGCCCTGTCACGGACAGGAACTTTTTTCCTCCTGCTTTACCCAAGTTACACATGTTGCCTTTTGCAAAGCTGGCTTCTGCATCAGGCTCTGTGATTGTATCAATGCAGCTACTTGCTGGCTCTGTGATTGTATCAATGCAGCTACTTGCTGTTTCACAGATCACAGAAGTTACTTGGAAATCTATGGAAATACAGCACCTCTGCTAAGCAAGCTCTGCCCAAAAGACAGTCCAAAGCATAACAAATACACTTCATTCTCCTGTTTCTCAAAAGATCCTCTTAATTACAGTACTGGTCTTTGCTAATCTCTCATGTGGCTACTTAACACAGGTTCTTCTGTATTGATTTTTGTGCAGATCATTTCACCTCATGCACACTTGGAACTCCTCTTGCGTGCTTGAAGTGGTTGGTTGCCTCTGGATGTACTGCAGGATGCAGGAAGCAGGTGAGTCTCTGAAGCCAGGGGGGTTTTTTGCATTCCAGGAGACCTCCCAGGTCTCCTCTTACCATGAGACTGACAGGCAAGGGCAGCTTCTAGCTGAGAGTTTTGTAAACTTCTTGCTGATGTCTTCCCAGGTGTCCCAATGAAGCGTCCATGAACAGATCATTTCTGGGATCTGCAGCCAGACTGGCTTGTAGACAACAGCCAAGAAAAAAATATCTGACCATAGAGAAAGGGAATTTGAATTCTCTGCTGTGGGCCAGCTTCCTTCTCAGGTATAAACCTAAAATAAACAGAGCAGAATGCATTCCTCAGTTTCTGGGGCAAGCTTTGCTCATCTATTGAGGTGAATAAATTTTTATTACCATCAACAGAGCTGCAGGAAACCATGCTAATCTTCATGATGGTCTTTCATACTTAATATGGGAGATTTGGGGCTTGGATTGAGGGGTACTTGTTACTGCAGTAGAGGGATAACAAAAGCGCTTAAGGAACTGGAAGGACTGACTTGGAGAGGTGGTTAAAATTGCTCAACATGAATCATTTGCCTTAAGGGCAAGCTGGGAGGATGGAAGTAAGGAACTGGGAGGGTGTGAAGGCAAAGCAAGAGACAGGCTGTCCACAGGAGCTGTGGAGGAGCCTCGGGGCCGGTGAGTAAACAACAGGAAAGGAGACAAAGGCTGTTGTGTTCCCAGCACTTAAACTGATTTCTGGAATGATTTTCAACAAGTTAGTTCATTTGGTTGTCACTTTTTTTGTGCAGTGCTGGAAACTTGGTTTCTTGTTGCTGCTGGACAATTTTTAGGTGGGGTCCTGAAGCCACGTTGTTCTCAGAGAGTTGGATATTTGCTGCTGTGTCCATCTCCTTCCATTCCAATGTGAGAATTTAATTAAGAGCTTTTTTCTGTGTATGAAATTTAACCCTCTCTGCTGGAAAATTAGTTCTGGTAATAATACATCTGGGAGGTGCTTTGAGAGGATGCAAAAAAGCATTTCTACACACTAGCATCATGGTTTAAAATGACTGGAATTTTAAAAGTTTTTTTAAGTTATGGTCTGAGGTTACATCATACACAGCAAACCCAAGGTATTGTAGTGAACTCTGTGTCTGCATATGCTGCTTCTCAGACAGTACAGGACAACAGCAGTTGGATCGCCAGGGTGATGGCAAGGAGCAGGAGGTCAGTAAAAGATTGCAAGTTAAATGCAGGATGAAAATGCAGACTCACAAGATCCATTAGATGGGGGTCATCTCCCTGGCAGGGTGCTGACACTGGCAGGCAGCGCTCAGTGATCCACAGCAGGATACTGAAGGGATTAAGGATCCTTCCCTGTCTGCTTGGGAAGGCTGGAAGGAAGAGAGCAAATGCAGAACTGATGTGCTGCTCAGCAGTCCTGGGGCTGGAGCGAAGGAAATGGGATGGGGCTTCCTTAAGGAAGGGAGAGGGGTGGGGAGGGAGAGAAGGGGAAAACTGCAGCAATGCCAACCTTTCCTAAGGTTGGGGCAGAGTAACTTTAAGGATGTCCATCACCAGTTAATCTGGGCATGATTTATTTTTGCTTTCTTGCTGCCAGGATCAGGATGGATAGTTTCATTCATTTTAAAGGAGTGGATCGATATCTAGTTAAACAAACAATTTTATTCTTGTTCAAAGGCACAGGTTTCAGTTTGGCTGCTTCTGGGAGGTCTTTAGCTATTAAGCTGGGCTTAGGGTGCTGACAATGTGCTTTTTTATGGGTTTGGGCAAGGGGGGGTTGCCCTCGTTCATCTGGTGTGCTTTCTCTTCTTGCATACGTAAGAGGAGGGACATAGCAGCCACTGAAGAAATCCTACTCTTGAGCATTCTTGAGGATAGGGATTGGGAAGACAATGGGCTGCAGGGGATTTATGGTGGATATTGAGATTTCGGTGGTACTTTAAACACAGCCAATCCATCAGTGCTTGGTTACTGTTTCATCCTCATGAAATGAAAGGTTACTGGGCAGCAAGGCCCTGTACTACTGCTGCTCATTGCTCCTTCCTCCTCCTCATCTCTCAGACTGAAGCAGCTTGCCGAAGGCTGTGGATACAGTTGAGCATGGGGTTGTAATTAGGAGTCTTAGCCCATTCTTTTGGTCTCTCTTATCTTGCTGTTTCAGACTGAGAGCCCATCTGGGGTGCTCTTCAGAAAATTCAGCTCAAGGTTTTCAACTCTTAGAAATCTAGGAAAGGCCTAGTCCCAGGTTTGGTTCTTAAATCCATCTCTTACAAACAACACGAAGGTATTTCACACTGTGACCATGCGAGATGTGAAGCACAGCAGAGGATCTGTTAAAGGGGGGAATCCTCTAATCTTAAAGAGATTTCCTTTTAAAGTCTCCAGTGCACATTTTACATTTGTATTCGGTACCTAATGAAGCCCAAAGCATACTCAGCTAGTGACCTGGTAACCTTCCATGTTACCAGGCCTTTCACATCTAGATACTCAGGGAAAGCAGGTCTTCCTACTGCACCTCAAGAAAAGAGCATGCCTGTTTCTTACCCAGGGTGGAGTGCTAACAGCATCTTCAGGAATCTCCCATAAGCCTCTGACAAGGCTAGTGAAGCACGTACCAGCAGGTTTGGGGAGTATTTTTTCTTTTCTTTTTTTCTTTCTTTCTGTTTGGAAGGTTGGGAACTCACTACTTCACTTTCCAAGTGATACTCCCTGTGTATACACTTTGGACTGTTTTGAGGGCACGCACTGTGCAGACTTGAATGCCCTAAACTGTCTCCTTTCCACTTTAAGGTACCTGAAGGTGAAATAGTCTCTGCCTGGTGCATGCTGATCCCCAGCCCCTGGTGCCTCTGCCTGTTTACACCGAGGAAGTGAGCGAGGAGCAGGGCAGGAAGGACAGGTAGCACATCCTGTATTTCTCATACACTTCACTACTATTAGTATGGGCTACAAGAAGAGACACCATGAGGGAAGATCCAGGTCTGGGGGTGGAAGGGAGGGGGAAAACAGTTAAAACCAACTCCAGCAGATTTGACCTGCTGCTTATTTACTTACTGCTTGCCACAGGGAGAGTGAGAATAGAAGCGTGTGTTTCCACAAAGGATTTTCCCTCTGTAGGAAGGCTATTTCTGCTGTGTGCAGCCTGCCAAGATAGAGGACTGTCCGACCACACAGAGATGCTTACGAGGGCAGGCAGACCAATGCTGGCATAGACCTTCAGACCCAGACACGCACTCCACTAGTTTGCATCTAGTAGGCACAGGAATCTTGCTCTCCACACAGGCTTTGTGACAGAGCTGTGCGTTGTGTGATGCTGGAGAGAGACATTTGAAAACAAAGTGCACCCCAGGGGAGCTCGTGCTGCCGAACCAGAGGAGATGAGTTGGCAGCACACCAGCCCCCGGAATAACGAGATGGAAAACGAGCTCTGACAGGTTAGATGTAATGCTGCGGGGCAGCTCTGCTAGCTGTCGGCCTCGGTGTTGGCATGCAGAGGGATTTCAGCTGCAATAGACTGAGCAGGGAGAAATACTCATGCTGCTGTAGGGTGGAAGCAACAGCCTTCTCAAGTGCTGGGGCTCCTTGGCAGGCTGGATCCAGGAGGGCATGTTCTCTGAAGCAGGGATTGATGGTCGGTGCCTCTCCAAGTATGGATGGATCCTGGCAGGTTGTGGGCAAGGTGCTAGAGCCCTAGATTTTCCGTGCTGGGATTGCAAGCTCAAGGTCTAGCTTGTTTGGGAGATCCCATTCTACCTTCAATCCACATCAGTTCCTGGACCCCACCATGTGGATACACCTGCCTTTCCATGTGCAAGACCTTTGCCCCTGGAATAAACTGCATAGTGCAGACAGGGACTAAGTTGAACCTGCTGAGCGCAAGGATGACTCAGGATGGAAACGTGGAGTGGATGGAAGTGTGCTGCTTGGGGAGACTTTGGATGGAGGGTTGCAGTGTAGCTGTAAATGTGAGTAGAGTGTGCTGGCAGAGCTGTGTTTGACAGGAGCTCTCCATACCACAGATCATGAAGGAAGGTTGGGCAGAAAAGCTTCTGAAATGCTAAACACTGACAGACCAGAGTGATGAGGAGTATCTCAGCTTTTCTGGGCAAGACAGATTTATTCACTTCAGCAATAACTTTGCTAATAAATTTACAACAAGCCTACTCCAGGGGACAACTGAGTCCTAATTACTGTGCTAGCGTAATCCTCACTCAGGACTTAAGATTTCCAAGCCCTTCCCCCAACAAATCTCTTTCAAAACTGAGATGAATTCCAGCATGTCACCCAAACAGAGCTTGGTTCCAAGCAAAGCAGTGGCTCTGTTGTCTGGTGTGGTGCCCATATCCAGTAGGCTCCGAAACAGGGTCCCAGCTGCAGGAGGAAATGCCAGGCTGTGAGGCCAAGATCGGGGTGTGGGGCCAGGATCATGGTGTTTGCAGGGACTGGCTTTTAGCAGAGAAGGAGGCAGAGGGTAAATGTGGCTTAAGAAATCCTCATGCCCGAAGAGTCCTGCCTACGTGCAGGCTTGAGAAATAAATTAAAGGCTGGAGTTGGTCCCACAGAGGAGTTCTTGTCCCCTGTGGTGTGTGTGGATGTGCTCTGAGGGGGAATAAGGGACAATTGGTGACTCTGCTGTGCTCTTGTTGGGAAAATAAAGGATGTGAGAAAGGTACTGCCACACTTCCACAGGCAGCTTGTAGTCCAAACTGGGATACACGCAGACCTGGGTAAAAGATGAGCAGCCTTATTGTTAATGGCTTCTGCCCCACTCAGCCTTCTGGCAGTTGTCTTGAACTTGAACTTCATGGAGCTGTTGTGACACTTCCTAGGGGAAATTCAATTTACAGTGAGCTCTTAGTGCTTTTGTGATGGTGGCTGTAAGTACGGCTTGTCCTGCTCTCTTTTTTGAAGTGCTGTGAAGACAGATTTGGTTCCTCTTCACCATTCCTGGAATTGCCTGATTATTCACACCAGCTTCTAGCCTCAAAATAAGTTATAAATTCTTACATATCCTCCTCTCAACAGTCTCTACAATGATTAATCAACTTTTCTAAGGTTGATTAATAGTTTGACGGAGAGCGGGTAAAATAACTGCATGGAAACCAACTCTTAGTTCCCACATCAGAATTCCTAACCAAGGAAAGTGACCTTGAGTTCTTCCCCTCCCCATGGAAGAGGTGAGACCCATACTGCTGTCCCTGTGAAAACTACAGGCTCGAAGGAGCTCTTGTTTTCCTTGCCACCAGATTCAAACTGCCCAGGAGAAATGGATGCACTGGAGGATCTTCCCTCTCTTAAGTTCTGAATAGGCTTTTAGAAAGAAAACTAGCCCTACAGATAATGTCAAAATGAGTCTTTCAACCTTTTTTTTGGTGTTATTCATAGGCCCTACAATGGGTTAGCTAGTGGGACATCTGAGGTCCCAACCGTCTTTCAAGACCAGATAACGGCAGCAACCAGACATTCATAGGGACTTTGTCTTTAAAAGCCAGATCTTCAAAAATTACTGCTAGAATCTGAAACTCTGGTTTGTTCAGGACTTTACTGGCAGATCAGAGCACGTGTTGCAGCCTGTTGTTAAGTTTCTAGCTAAAGGAAACTTTGTTTTTCACGTGGGCATGAAGAGAGCTTTTTTGAGCTTTTTAAAAGCAATTTTCCTCTAAGAAAATATATTCAGTTGCCTATCCATCTTCCCTTGGAAAGTGTCATTTTTTACGTTAGAAAAAACCCAGCTTCATAGTGCTCTGTGAAAAGGAGCTCACAGGCTGAGAATGGGAATGAGGAGTAATTAAAGTGAAAGGGATTTATGAGAACTCATGAAGAAAATCCATGATGGAATTGAGATTAGAATCCTAATCTGTTTCCCTCTCTACACCTTACTGTAGATTTAGGTCAGTCCTTGCTGAGCTGAAAGCAGTGAAGCCTTCCAGGAACTTCAGATGCAATAAGAATTTTCCCAAAATACATCTGAAATAGAAATGTCAAAGTTTATAATAATTTTTTTTTTGCTGTACATCCTGTGCAGGCCACCACCAGCTCACAGTCTGGTTTAGGATTTCTCTGTAGCATTTGTCATCATGTTCACTGCGTGGCTTGCATCGTATTGAATTAAGAAGACACATTACTGAGACTGGAAACATCTCAGAAGCAGGAGGGAATAAAGGCAGATCTCTTCTACTGGCTGTAAGCAAAAGCTGTCCACCTTTGTGGTGACACAGGTGTTGGGTGCTAAATTCTACTGGCCATCCAAAGATTGCTATAGTAGAGGTAAAGGGGAATAATATCCTTCATGCCCTGATTTCATTATTGAGTTTGGTGCTGATGGGGCATCAGCGAGGGGTCAAAATACAGCTGGAGCCAAGTACTGAGCCAGATCAGACAGTCTGTGTTTGGAGGATGGGAGAATTGGTTTTGGGCAGCACTGGGGCAGGGATGGGTTTAAAGACCATTACAGAAACCTTGATACCTGCTCGTGGTGCACAGCCCCAAGAACAGTTTTTGGGCTGATATATATGGTAAGGGCATAAAAATCACAGAATCATGGAATCATGAAGGTTGAAAAAAACCTCCAAGATCTAATCCAACCACGACTGGGAGGTGGTTGAGTCACCTTTCCTGGATGTGTTTAAAGAAAGGGTAGATGAGGTATTTAGGGATCTAGTTTAGCATAGGACAGGAATGGTTGGACTTGATGATCTTAAAGGTCTTTTCCAACCTTGTGATTCTGTGAATCTGTGACTCGATTCCAGGAGGTTAGCCTGACTTGATTCCTTGCTATTGCAAGGTAATCAAGTCAAATATGGTAACCAAGTCAAATACTGGTCATCAGGTCAAATATTTCCCGGAGTATATTGCTGTAAAGTGTTTGTGGGTCTGAGGTTTGGCATTGCCAACAGAGAAGGAAAGGCACAACCTCTTCAGCAGGTAGGAGACTTCCCTAGCCAGGCTCAGGCAGAACATGGCGCTGCAGGAAGGGAGAGCAGGAGGAAAATGGCTGAACGTGGAGGGGGAAAACTGTGGAACAACAGAAGGAGACTGAGAGGGAGGAGGGGGGTTTTAGAAGGGAGGCAGAGGAAAAGCAGAAGCCAAGTGTCTGTGGAAACAAATGAAATACTGGGTGTGATAAATGGTGGAAAAGGCCAGGAGAGTTGGATGAGTAACAGGAGGAAGAGGGAGTTAACAGCACTTGCTGCAGCACTTACTCTGCCTCTCACAGGCCCCTGTACCTCTGCTGTGTCCCTGCTGGCCTTCAAATACAGAGAAAATGCCAAATCACTCCCCTGATTTACTCTGTTCCTCTGTGTCCTTACTTCTGCCTCTGAATTCTCCAAGGGGACCAGAGGGCAGCAAAGGGCTTCAACAACAGCTTGTTGCTTTGGGTTTTTTTATAACTTTCTCTTCACTGAAATACACCATCTTATCCAGGCTTAGTCTGGAGACTCATTTGGTAGAGGAAACTTTGCATTTAATCCGCAGGCCTATTAGGGAAATGGCACAGCAGGAAACTAGTTAGACTGTTGAGTAAAAAATAGACTTGCTAATAACCCTCTTGTTCTCATTACAGCCCCAAGATGCCGAATGCTTTTTGTTTCCATAAACAAAAGTTGATTTTGGATGGCAATGGTTTGGGGTTTTTTCCCTCTTAGATGAATGCTGTGCAGTCTTTCAGAGTGAGCTGTGCATTTCTTGTATACATCTCCTCCCTTTGTTCTGTGTGTAGGATCACAATGACTATAAAAACGTGGCTTTTTTGTCTCAGTGTAACTTTGCTGTCTGGTGTGGCATAAATAAGAGGAGGACAAGGCCCTGGAGACTGTGTTTCACTCGTTGCTTTGTCCTTTCATCTCACCAGTCCTTGTTTTAGTGTATGTCTGCCTGGAGCCAAATTTCATGGCATTCTTTATGCCTGTTGTTTTTGGAGACCAATTTCTATGAGTGTCTCTGTGATCATTTGTGCCAACAATGCCAGCATTGAGAAATGCCTCATTCAGAGCTACCGCAGAAGGGCTGAAGTGCCCAGAGCAATACATGTAAGAACATTGCACAGAGCTTTTCTTAGGTGAAAGAAATAAAACAAATAAAAATTATAAAAATGTCTATTTCATCAGGGCACTGTGCTGAACTGGTGTGTGTGGGAGCAAGAGGAGCTCTGCGAGAGGAGCTGTTAGCCCTGCTAGTATGACATTCCTTCAGAAGGTTTTTTCCCCCCTCCAGGGATGTGGCAAAATCTGTGTCCACTCTGGGTTGGGAACAGGGATATCCTGATCCCCAGATATCAACTTGCACCACTTCTTGTCCTTCTACTTCCCAGATACCTTTTGGATGTAGCTACAGGAAGTGGGAAAATTCTTTGCCTATCTTCAACGGCAAAGGCTCCTGAATTTAGAAATAATCCCTCAGACCACTACTGCATCAAATACAAGCCTGAGGGGCATTTAGATAGTCTTAATCTTGTCCTAAAACAATGAGGAGGAGTTTTTCCAACTTGAAAGCCTGATAAAGCAGGTCTCACTCTGTAACAGATGACTTTGTGGATTTGTTCAAATGAGGCGGTGAATTGGTGAATTTTTCCTTAGGGTAAAAAATCCAAATAGAATTCCTGATCATCTGATAGGATAATGAGTCTGTAACTTCTTTCTCATTCATTTTAAACCAGTTTACCTGTTGGAGTTGCAAACTTGGTTCATTTTCTCAGGATTCAGGCTTCTTTAAGGTATCTTGTCATCCTTCTGCTGAAACCAGTTGATGTTGTGGAGAACAGCAATGAAGCCACTTACTTTTGTAACTCTTTTCAGAAGCCTTTCATCTTCTCTGAGGTTGTTCACTCTGCATGTATTTGCATTGCCAATTTGATTAGCTCAGTCTTTCATACTTCCCTTTCTTTCCTGGAAGATACAGCTCTGAAGTCCGTATCTTCACAGTATGAGACACATAAATCAGTTGGCTTCTTTGCAGTGTCTCTGCTCGGATTAGTTGCTCTGTGTCCTTTACAGAAGGACTTGTGGCCATCAGGCCCAGATTAATTTTCCTTGATCGGATCATCTGTCTTTTAAAAGACATCCTGTCTCTTTCTTGCTGCTCCGAGTGTGCTACTTAGAAGCTGGTGTTGATGGAGATGGCTGGGAGAGGCTTAGCTTCAGTCCTTAGGAGAATTTTCTCTTGAACAGTGTAAGCAACCCAAACTACCTTTTGAAGCCTGAGGATGTGGCTGTTGGGGTTGGAGAGTGTGAAACTCCCGAAGGAAGCATTAGCACTTTTGTACTACTTGAAGTAACTTAATTGCTGATGATCAGTAATAAACCACAGCATTTGTTGGACAGGTTCTGGCTTTGAGGGCATTGGAATAAAGGCTTTGGCAAGAGAAAGCCAGGAACAACTACATTTACATAATTTAGGAAAGAGATTTCTCTGAGGAGACATAACCGGAGGCTCTAACTGTCTTCAAGGTAACTTGGAATATATCCTTTACTTTGTGAATTCCTTTCCGGTGGGATAGCATCCATTTCAGAGGGTGATGGGACAGAGAACGATGCCCTGAGGCTCAGGCATAGAAACTTTCAGCTGAGTATCACCAAAGTTATTCAGGAGCTCTGAAAGTCAGCACCAAGAAAAGGTGCAGAGGGGAGAGGGGGGAAGTACTATTTCATAATCATTTCATTGTCCCTCTCTGCTCTGCCCTCCTGAGGCCCCAGCTGGAGTCCTGTGTCCAGATCTGGGGTCCCCAATACAAGAAAGATGTAGAACTGCTGGAGAGGGGTCAGAGGAGCCACAAAGATGATTAGAGGGCTGGAGCACCTGCCCTACAAGGAGAGGCTGAGGGAGCTGGGCTTGTTCAGCCTGGAGAAGAGAAGGCTGTGGGGGGACCTCACTGCAGCCTGCCAGTCCCTGAAGGGAGCAGAGAAACAGGAGGGGAATCAACTTTTTAAAAGGGCAGATAATGGCAGGACAAGGGGGATGGATTAAAGCTGAAGGAGGGAAGGGTTAGATTGGATATTAGGGGGAAGTTTTTTACGGAAAGAGTGGTGAGGGGCTGGAACAGGCTGCCCAGAGAGGTGGTGGATGCCCCATCTCTGGAAGTGTTCAAGGCCAGGTTGGATGGGGCCCTGGGCAACCTTGTGTAGCTCCAGGCCTGAGGTTGGTGTCCCTGCCTGTGGCAGGGGGGTTGGAGCTTTATGATCCTTGGGGTCCCTTCCAACCCTTGCCATTCTATGATTCTATGATTCTATGATAAGGGAATCAAAACCGGCCACAATTAAGGACGGTGCCCTGACACACCAGTACTATTTAGAACACATTTAGCATATCAGAGAGCCAAAGATTCAATAGTAGAGAGCCAAAGCACTCTGGATAGTCCTTGGGGTGGAAAATACCTTGCCTTCCTCAGCACCCGTGGTGGGGCAGCACATTTTTATCATTGCAGCTGATGTTGCCAGGATGAGCAGGATTTATTTGGTGATTGGGTGGCCAGGGAACATGTTGGATACGAGCAGATTTCACCAAAAAAAGCTAAGGGAGCAGCGGTTTGCTTTTGTTTCTGGAAACAAACCCAGGAATGGGCCAGATTTTCTTTTCTGCAGTAAATAAACCTAAGGATGAGTTTAGCTAATTGCCACCCAGCAACATAACCTCCCAGCCTGAAGTTATTTACAGGTCAGTAGCAAGGTCTGTGCAATGAACTGAAAAGGAATGCTGGTATTTTTGTGAGGCCTCATTTAGAGTCCTGTGACCAGAGCTGGGGACCCCAATACAAGAAAGATTTGGGACTGTTGGAGAGGGGTCAGAGGAGCCACAAAGATGCTCAGAGGGCAGGAGCACCTGCCCTATGAAGAGAGGCTGAGGGAGCTGGGCTGGTTCAGCCTGGAGAAGAGAAGGCTGTGGGGGGACCTCATTGCAGCCTGCCAGTCCCTGAAGGGAGCAGAGAAACAGGAGGGGAATCAACTTTTTAAAAGGGTAGACACTGGCAGGACAAGGGGGATGGATTAAAGCTAAAGGAAGGAAGGTTTAAATTAGATATGTTAGAAATGTCAAAAGGTCCTAAAAGAAGGACTCAAGGTAGATGCGTTAGTGCAGCAGTAATTTATTATACCTTCTTGGCAAGAGGGGGTGACCCAAAAAGTAGGCACACTTTTGGTCAGAGCCCGCAGCCTTTTTATACCATGTTCTTGTCCAAAATTATTTGATTTCCTCATTCATCTCTACATATTCATCACTTGTCCCACTTTGTATTAAGATGAGTTCTATGAAACAATTTCCATAAACTCCCCTGGTGGTGGTCGCCAGGAGTCTTGGTGATGAAGGCTTGGACTCTTCCTCAGGTTGAACTTTTTCACCTCCTTCCCCTGTTTAACTATAGATTTTACAGGCTTAACCAAGGCACCTGATTCACAATAGTACATAATACAATACACATTGCAGGTCTGACAGTTTCCCATAGGTGAATTAAAATGTATGAGTCCCTTTTGTCCAGGACAGCTGCTCACTGGCAGGTACCTGTCGTTATCTTAACTTTTCCCAGCAACTAACATGGGCCTAGGGCTGAAGGAAATCAAAGCTCCATACAGGTTTCAGATTGGGCATGTTAATTTTGTAGCCTCTGATAGTATCAAAACCCCACATGGTGTTGCCTGTTTGCCTTAATGTGGCAATTTGTGCCCCAGTATGAATCAGCACTGTCCAAGCCTGACGGTTGAGCTTTATTTCCTTCAGTCACATTTTAACCCTTATTTGAGAGAGGGATTTTGCCATAACACAACTAACAGCAAAACTATATTTACAGTACTCCCTCTTAGTACTCCACTTCACAAGTCAGCATAAAAAACAGGACAACCCATCTCAGTTTGCAAAAGCAACATTTCACAGCATTTTTCATAGATATTAGGGTGAAGTTTTTTACAGAGAGAGTGGTGAGGGGCTGGAACAGGCTGCCCAGAGGGGGGGTGGGTGCCCCATCACTGGGGGTGTTCAAGGCCAGGTTGGATGGGGCCCTGGGCAACCTTGTGTAGCTTCAGGCCTGAGGTTGGTGTCCCTGTCTGTGGCAGGGGGGTTGGAGCTCTGTGATCCTTGGGGTCCCTTCCAACCCAGACCAGTCTATGGTTCTATGATTTTCGGGCCAAGAGCTCAGAGGTGAGGAGGCAGTAGGATTACTGTTTGTTGAACATGTAGACTCAATTATGTGACTGACAGCAAATTTTGGTCTGTTTGAGGCTGTTTAGGATGAGGGGTACCTGCTGGTGGTGAATGCCCCAGCTTGAGAGTAGAGATGGCTGGAACTTTTCCTGCTGGAGAGGTTTCCTTCTGTGGCACACTCGCAGAGCGGAGGCGCCCACACAGCGCTGCACAGACCATGTTTGCATGTATCCTGCTCGTCTCCATCTCTCGGATTGAAAGCTGAAATGCTGTTTATTTTTCTTCCTGCTTTTAGCCACCTCAGTTTCTGGGTTCAGCTTTGCAAATTCAACCATCTGGGGTCCCCTTGCTGCAGGGGGTGCTCATGTCTTACCAGAGGTTTCAGAAGCCACTCTCTGTGGCACAGTCTGAAAAGCTTCCCTAATGCTAAGCTAAATTTCCAAAGAACTAAATATTCCAGCATCCCTGTTTGAAGCCATACATCATTCTGTGTGGTACTGCCAGGAAGAATTAAACTAGAAGAGTTTGGGCTGGTCTGGGTGCACACTGAAACTGTGACCAGCAGATACTGGGGGAGTTGAGAGGATGGTTTCACAGAATCACAGAATCTTAGGGGTTGGAAGGGACCTCAACTGCAAACAAATGGGTCTTTAACACCTTATTTAGGGGTGTGTGACCAAGGAGAATTCCACTGGTGTCAAGATGTGAAGCTAGAAAGGGGCTTGGTCTGCTGGGATTTCCTGTCCCAAAGCTCCTTTTACTTTACAGTATACCAGAGTAAAACCAGAGGAAGGGACTTGAGTTTGTTCTTCACTTAGGTGGAAGGTTAAAGTTACCCAGGTAAATCCAGCTCTTCTGAAGCTAAGAAAATGGGCTGTGAAATAACCTTCGCTCGTAAGCTTTGTCCAAAAGGTTGTACTTAACATAGTTACTTGTGTTTAATTGGCTTTTTTTCTATAGGATGCAGTTCAACTGACTGATTTAAGATACACTGGGAGTGGGCCGGGCTTGAGTTTATTTTGGTTGACAAACAAGGGTTGAAATCAAGAGAAAGGTTAAAATATTCCCTCATTTATGTGGAAAACATGACCTGTACAAGATCACACTGGACCAGTACCTGAAAAGCCAAGAAGTAAAGCAAACTATAAATACAAAGGGTAACTAAACTAACACACTAGTATGTGATCAAAAGAAACTAAGTGGCTTAGCAAATTATTTCCTGTCAGCTGAGCTGCAGTAACAGCCCATATGGATGTTTTTAATCTACACCAGCAGTGAGATAACATCCATTTCACAGGCGCAGCGGGCTAGGAGCGGGTATGCTCTTCTCCACCCAGCAGCAGGCAGGTGGCAATTTGCAGCAATGTATTCATCTTCAGCTCTGAGCCTGTACTTCCAGCTGATGAATGACTGCAAAATGCAGATTAACCGCTATTAGCGACGGGGAGCAATTACCAGGCTACTGATTTATGTTTCCCCCCTCTTAGGTTTTATGCAGGTCAGCTTCATTTGCTACCAACCTCGCTGAAGCAGCAGAAAGATTCCTCGGTGCATCCTAAGTACCATCAGTAGTAAAGCTGTACGTGGCAATCCTCCCTTGCCAGGGATCCCCAGGGACTGCCCGTTCCTTCGCAGACCTTGGCGAGCCCTTGTGTGCTGAGCAGCACGAGCAGCACGGCGCGGTTTGTCACCAGGCCCTTTGCTGTCCCGTGGTGGTCGTACAGACCCATTTGACACCTGACTCTGCTTTACTGTTTCCCTCCAGAGCCTTGTTAGCAAGTCACGTCCCAGCGTGGGCTCAGGGGCTGGGTTTTGCACCCCTGCCCTGCAGAGTTATTAATTTAATGGCCACATGATAGGAGGTGGCAGCTGTTGTTCCTAATTTGAATACAGAGCTGATTGCTCCCGAGGACTCTTTGTCCCCATATTAGGAGGGAACAGAAAATACTGTACCACAACCAGCTCATGGTATTTTTACTACGTCCTACTCATCTCTTTTATTCTTCTCCCTCCTGACAGAGGGTTATACGCCTTAATTATCTTTTGGCAAATGGTTATTCTTTCCAGTTTATCATTCCGTGTGTGTGAAGCTATTTACAGCCTTCCCTTTTACTTGCTTCTGTCTAAATATATTCTAGGGTTGCTTGCAAGGGTTAAGAACAAAGGCAGACAGGAAAAACAGGGGACTAGGTCGCTGGCTCTGTGTTTTTCTTTCTTCTCAGACATAGTCACACACATTTTACTGTTATTATCTGGTCACTGTGGAGAAATAAACCAAAAATAAGCAAAAATAGATAAAATAAATACAATCCAAACACACTTTTTCCTAAGTTGCTTAATACAGCCATGTGAGATGGCAGTTGTAAGGTGTAAGATGTACAGGGCATCGTTGTTTAACAGAACCACGTGTGTATTCCAGCCAGCTCAGCACGAGTACCTGGGAACCTGTTTCCCTTTAGGCTTTGAGCAGTTCCCTGGACAATTCCACCTGCAGTTATATCACATTCCTCAGTTCCTTGTTTGGGGATGATTTTCATCGCCCCATGAAACGACTGGAGGTTTTGCTTTCCTGGCAAACGAAGCAAACTGGCTATGTAACCTTCACAGGGTTTATACGTGTGAAACACGCGAGTCCCCGTTTTGGGACTGCATGAGAAGGGGAAGATGGGAGATCCCAGTGTGAGGTGTCACTTGGAGGGGAGTAAACTGCTGAGACAGGAGGAGTCTGTTCTCACTGGGTTTAATTTTACCTCTACTCCCCTTGTTACAGTGCTGTGGGAACAACAACCCTATAGTAACTCCTCTGAGTCCTGTGAGTAATTGTAAACTATGAGTTCACCCCTGTTGGTAACCGAGGTTTAGAAGATCAGAAAATCCATTAGTGAGTGGTACTGGGGAGCAGGAGAGACCTTTGTATTACAGTACAAGCGCAGAGGTCACCCTGTTTGTTAGGAGGGGCAGCAGCCCAACCACACTACTGCCGTGGTGAAAGGAGACGCTGCTCTTTGTGTCCTTTCCTCACCCACCACCTTCATTTCAAACCCAGCACCTTCCCCAAAAGGGGCAAGAGGAGATGGATGGATTCACTGTGTCACTGCTGGTGGTTTGGTAACACGCCTTCAGTCATTGCCTGCCAGCTTGCAGGCTCCGGGGCTGTTCAAGGGAAGCTCCATCCATCAGGGCAGGGCTGTCCTGCCCATAAGGAAGAAAAAAGATGTGCAGCTTCTAGTGTATTTTGTTGTGTTCTTGAGGCATTCTGGGAGCCAGCCAGGAAGGGCTGCACAAGGCCCACTGAATCTCAGAATCACCAGTAAGAGGAATGTAAACGCAAACTCTGACAAAAGCCAAGAGCCACATTCTGCTCTCTGCCTCACTGGAGTAAAACAGGACAGGATTTTGGTGTAACCAGCAGACTCATTCTAGTTTTCCACTCAGGTAATAGTTTTTGACCCAAAGAGGCTGAAAAGAACTGATGTATCACTTTTGTACTTAGCTGAGTATGGCTGTCCTGCTCTGTTGCGGAGAACATTTTAGCCAGGGCCCATATAATATCACCTGGACTCGCTGCCTGATTTCTGCAGCAATCCTCATATCATTCTGTAGCAATTTATTGACCAAGATCTAAATTGCTTGGCAGGATAATGGTGAGAAGAAAGAACTTGGCAGGAGGGTTAAGTGCAGCAGATTCCATTGACCACAAGCCTGTCATACACACTATAGACCACACTATTAATACATTGAAAGAAAGTTCCTGTAAGAACAATAAATAAGGAGCTTAATACATTGCTAGCATGTAGGAGTTGCTTGTTCTGCTGAAACATGTTGTGCTTTTGTCCACTTGGAAGCCAGGCTCCATCTTCCCTGACATGGAAGTTGTATTAGAGCCATGAGCTCCTAAAGAACCCCCCAAATGATGCTGATAACCTCATCTCCACATCACTGCTGTGCTAAATTGGAGGGGGGGGGAGTTACAAGATGTGACTTGTTCTTAAAATTAAGAGTGGGGAGTTTGTGTGGTTTTACTGTTGTGGGTTTTTTTAAACATTAGGGGTGATGTTGGTAAACTAGTATTAAGCAGGAAGGGATTTTACATCTCCCCCCGTGGGTTTAATTATTAAAATGCAGAGGTTTTAATGTCATTTACTGAAATATGTTCTGAGGAATGCAGAATAAAACATTCCAGAGGACTTGGACCTGCTGAGTTTTTGAGGATCCTTTCAGAGAGATTTCTGAGTGTCTGAATGAACCCAGGAAGATTAAGCATCAGAAGGACACCGCTTAAATAATGAGCTTGTAATTGCAGCTTTTATGCACTAGGAACAAGCATTTTGGTCATTTGCTCTCTTAGCTGAGATGGAAACTGCCTCCCTTTAATTCACTCTTACTCTACCGTGGAGGATGGTTTCTATGGAGCACTGAGGCTCCAGTGAGCATCATCCGTGGGCTCCAGTCTGGCCTGGTGTGGTGGTTTTGGCCCTAGCCAGAGGCCAAATACCCACCAAGCCGCTCACTCACTCCCCCCTTCAGCCGAAAAGGGGAGAAAATAGATATTAGGAGGCTTAGGACCTGAGAGAAGGACAGAGGGATCGCTCTGCAATTAGTGCAATGGGCAAAACAGACTCAGCACAGAATAAAGGAAAGTGATTTATTACTACTACAACTAATACACCCAGTGAACCAGACGAGATAAGAAGCAGCCAGGCCTTAAAGCACCTTCCCCCCACCCCTCCCTTCTTAGCACACTTAAAACTCATCGCGATTTTAGTCCCTTCTTTAATCATAGATCTGCTCCCTTCTTCCCTCCCCTCACAGCACAGGGAGGGCCAGGGAATGGGGAGTGGGGGGTTCCTCCCGAGTTGTGTTTTGTCTCAACTGGGGGGGGCATTCCACACACACACCCTTCCCCTGTGGCATCGTGGGGTCCCACCCATGCGAGAGTCATATCCACAGCTTCTGCAGCGTGGGTCCTCTCTATCGGGGAGCCATCTCCTCACCACAGGCCACTCAGCAGGGCTCCTCTCCATAGGGTGCTGACATTTGGGCCCAGACCCCCTGGCCTGGTCCTCCGCAAAGTCACAAGGCCCCCAGCAAACCTGCTGAGGCGTGGATCAATCTTCACAGGGTGTAGGTGGCTCTGTTCCCCGTCCTCATCCTTGGGCTTCGGGGGGACACCCATTTCACCATGGGCTCACCACGAGCTGCAGGGGAAACTCTCTTTTTGCATTCTTCACCCCCGTCCCCTCCTGCAGGCCTGGCCTTGGTGTCTGTGCAGCTTGTTACATCTTCTCCCTCAGCTCTGGTGGCAAAGTGCCCCTGCCAGCAGTTTTGTTTTCTCCTCTATGTGGTTCCCAGAGGCGCTGTGACCAGCTCTGATAGGCCCGGTCTCGAATTTGGCCTTGAACTGACCATGTTTTCAAAATAGGGGGCTTGCAGAAAGCTGTAAGTGTGGCTTTCAAAAGCCACTGAAGCAGCACAGCCACACAAAACTGCAACACCTGGCTGTGACTGGAATCCAGAAGGAGGTTTCTTGGAGCCACCAAAGCTTGCCTGGCCGGTGGAGGGCACGAACAGCTATCAGTTCATTACCTGGCTGTGAAATACACTTCCTGTAGAGAATGTGTCACATGGTTGTCCTGGGGTGACAGTAAATGCTAAGAGGATTGTTGGTCTGGGGCAGACATGCTTGAAACGGTGCTGGACTAGTGCTCAGCTTAGGGTTATTTCTAAAGCTGGAGGAAGGTGTAATGCTGGAAAGCTGAACCAGCTTTGCAGTGTGGGACGTTGCAGCTCCCTTAATCAACAGGGCAGGTTCACCAAAGCTTCTGGAGATCAAAAGTTCTTCTGCGCTCTTGTCTCAGTGCACCTCAGCCCTGAGTTGGAAAGAAACCTGATGGTGCAAAGAATCAGTGAGTCTTAAGCTGTTCAACTCCCTCGGTCCTTGACATCCCCGCTGACAATACCAAGAGCCAGTTGCAGGGCTGCCTCACGCTCTAAGAAATACCTGTTCGTTTCCTATCGCCCAGGGAGACATTTGGCTCTCCTGAAGTGTTCTGAGAGCTGACAGGAAAGGCTTTGGCTTTATTTCTCATTTTTCAACATGACTTCCAGTATTCTGAGCCTTTGTCTTGCTTCAGGCCCAGCGTGTACAGGTCATACTAACTCTTTTCAGCTCCTGGCAACACCTGCATGTCTAAAGCAGCTCCCTCCCAGTAACTAACCCTGAGTCAAGCATGGAAGGAAACTGGCATGGCACTCAAACTGAGTGGAGAACAAGGACAGGACAGGACAGGAGAGAAGAGAAGCAGCCGATTTCCCACAGTGAGGGGCACTTGGGCAGCACGAGAGCTGCTGAGCTAAGGGCTGGGAGAGGGGACATCTTTGCTGTCCTGTTTTCTGCTAGTGAGTGGCAGGGATGCTGTGAGGTAGAGGAGCTAACACCACACCCTGAGGGACTGGGGTTTGGAGCAGCTGCATTGAACTGGACCACGCAGAAGGTTCCCTGCAGACTTTCATTGTTCTTGCACTTCTGACTGTGGGAGGGAGGACAGGGGCAGGGGAGGGTGATGGGGCGGCCGCTGTGCCCGCTGACGGGGAGGTGCCCTGTCTGCCCCTCCTTTCAGTAGCAAGGGGACATTGCTTTATGTACACTTTGCTCATGGTCAGCTTACACAGAGCCCTGTGAGACTGCCTGAGGCGCAACCCTCAGCGTTGGGCTGTGCCTTCAGGGTGGCCTGCCTGAAAGCCCATTAATAAAGGAAAGCCACCATCTCTTTCCATCCTGGAAGCTCTTCCCTCTGCATCTCTCGGGCCGCATATGGGGTGTGCTGTTCCAAGCTGAGATTCACATCTCAGTGTAATTACATTGTCATCCCCATCTCTGTCTTAATTAACAAGTCAGGCATGGGCAGATAGGAGACGTGATGCTGCTGGGCTGCCAGCTCTGCAGAGGAGATCCAGGTAGTTTAACCGGACAGTTTATTACCAGCTTTTGTTCCCTGCAGATGGACGACTCCTTATTTTCTTCTACCTGTTAATAACAACAACAACATTGTAAATGAACAACCATTGCCTGCAGTGCATTCACAAACAGACTTTTGACCACAGCTGGTGTAGGCAGCAGCTGTCTCACTGGACGATGGAGCTAGGGAACACCACAACTCACCGGCTTGTGCTGCACCCAGGCAGATCCCCAAGGTGTCAAGCCACCTCTGGGTCTGTTCAGCTGGGGGAGCGGTTCCATACCATGTTTAAACCCAGAACAGGCCGGGAGTGAGGTGGTTTAAGACTCGTAGGAAGGGGTCTGGCCCAGCTGTAACAGCAGTGCAGATGTAGCTGTGATGCAAGTGGCATCAGTGGAAGCCAGGAAGGCATTGGAAGGCCGATGCTGTACATTGATATACAGAATGGAGCTGTTGATGTTGAAGTGCTTTTTTTTCCCCTTAGACCCTACTCTTCTACAGCTGATGAAATATTGATGAGTATTCCAGCACATGGAGAGACTATTAACTTCTGGCTTTCACCGACTCTGCTCAGAACTTGAGGGCTGCAGCATGAAGAATTCTCTGCCATTGGTTCGTTCTTCCTCACAAGAGCAGTGCCCCAAACTCATTTTTCTGGTCTCAGCTGCAGCATTTTGGCACAGGGAAAGGGCACCCATGCCTGTTAAAGAAATTGGCACTTTAGGGATGCAAAACAAACATCTTGAATTCCACACGGGGCATGCTGGTGTGACTGCAGGGCCCAAAGCAGCTATGTGGTGTTTTCTCACAGTGACACAGGAAGCAGGATCTCCTGTTACTACCTCCAGCAGTTTCCAGGTGCGACCCCATGAAGTACACCTTGCAGAAATCTAATCTGGAGATGGTGAAAACAGATGGTTGCAGCACAATTCTTGCATAGGCATAGGGTCCTGATGTCTGCAGGATGCAGGAAGAGCTCTCAGGTGGGTGTCATACTGCACAGCTGATAGGTTTTGCTACATGGCTTCCATCCTGCTCTCCCACTCAAGGACTTTCTTGTCCTGTGCTTAGGACAGTGTGTATATTTAGTAACAACAATTAATAATTTAGCAATAATGTCCCTGTGCTTTCCCCAGCTTTCAAATGGCTCAACGTGCTTTACTTCTTGTTTTCTCATAGCAAGCTGTCTACAAAAACTCTTACATTTCATTCCAACCTGGGTGAGTGGGAAAACAGCCAGAGAAAGCAATGAGCTTAAATCTACCTGAACCCAGAATCATACCCAGTGACATGAATGATTTCCAAGTGGTTCACGCCTGGGAAGGAGCTTCAGCAGGTGGAGACAAGTTGCTTCTCAGCTCGGATGCTCTCAGGCTTTATGTCCCTCTCCCAATGCCAGCTGTCACCCTGTTTCCTCAAGAAGGGCTCCACCAAACTTGGGCTGAGCTCCTTTTGGCATGAAGCACAGGGAATGTGGATGTAGTTCTGGATTTGTCTGGTGGAACAGGTGTGTTGGGTGATGCTTTGGTAACTCCAGGCTGCTGAAGCCTTGTTTACTGGCCTGGTGATCAGTAGACGGGAGGGCTCTGCCCAGCACACCAACAGGACTGGCTTTGCACCAGCCAAGAGGGAGTTGGGCTGCACAGACACTCTGTGTGTCGGGCTGATTCAGCTGGGCCAGGCAGGGAGATGGGAGTCCTGAACGACTGGGACTTTCCTTGGGAGTCTCCTTACCCATGTGTTTGAGGAAAGGGCGGAGGTCACATAAACAAGTGGGACACAGGTGTTTGTGTTACGGGCTCGTCCTGTATCTGTGAAGCATCGGACGCACACAGAGTGATTTGGAGCCTGGGTGCTGTTGGTGTGTGTGCTGCTGCGTGCCGAAGGCTGAGTGAGCTGCCCGCAGGGTTTGTCCTGCATCTCCTGCACCACTTCAGTGCCAGACAGCAGACCACAATCCGCTGGGATTCCTCAAGGGATGGAAGAAGAAAGAGAACAGTGCTAAGAAAGCCAGGATTTAAGCCCCAGTCTGATCCTGCAAAGTATTTCCTGCCTTTACGACAAACCTGAGGTTTGAAAATTGCCCCACCTGAAAGCATGCAGATTGTGAAGCTGAACTGATCCCGTGTGCTGCCCTTGTGCACAAAGGAACACAGATGCCATGTGTCCTTCCTGCTGCTTTCAACACTTACCACCCTATAAACCTGTTTACAGCCACTCCATCCCTGCAGAAGTGGCATGGGTGTGGGTCGTAACGCCTGGCAAACAGCACAGCCTGGGTATCGACGTCACGGCCTGATCTCCAGGCAACAGCTTCTCCCCAGCCTCATACCGTTGCTCTTTCTGAAATGAGAGGGATAAAGAGTATTAATAAGAACCCAGACAGGCTGTAAAGACAGCACAGCACTCGGCAAGAGGGTGCTGCTGGACCTTTGCTAATAAATCAGTATCGTTATCACACCGGGGGAGAGAAAGAGAACCCAGAGCAAAGGCATCTGCTGTGAATTATGTCCCCAAGCCGGCTAGAGCTCTCTGTCTTCCTAGAGCTCTTCCTTCAGCCAAGTCACAGAGCCTGCCAGCAGCCATTAATCCTACCCACTCTGGCCCGAAAGCTGATGCTGGGCTGAGGTGAACAGTTCTCGTGTCTGACAGTTTGGGGGGTGGGGGGAGGGGGTAAAGGTTTTTGGGGGGGGTTTCATGATTTTTAATACTTGCTGTAATGAGCAAGAGCCTAGAAACGCTCAGAGTGTTTCCTGCAGGGTCTCCAGGCAGGTGTGCCAACCCCAGGAGATACAAAAGGCAGAGCAGCTTTCTCTGTGTGCAGGTCCCGTTGCCCTTTTGGCTCCAAATGCATGTGCATATAGAGAAGCGAGGGCTGTCGAGCACAGGGGCTTTGCTACAGGATCCGCTGCCTGTGCAGTGCTTTCCCTTCAGGGGAATCTGGGGGGATGTGGAGGGAATGCTGGCAGCAAAACTCACATATCCATTAGTTTCCAATTTCCCCCAGACTTGGTAGGACACAAATGCCCCAAACGTGATTTTCTAAGAATAATCCTGACTGAGGCAACTGATCCTGTTTGGGTTTCAGTTTGGGGGGTTTGGGGGTTTTTGGGTTTGGGTTTTTTTTTTTGCTGGGGGGGGGGGGGTGGGGAACAACAAAGGGGCTTTTTAGTTTGAGAGCTTGTTTGGACAAAGTTGCCTTCATACACGGGTGATGTGATGCTAGAACCACGGCTGGAAGTTGTTTCAGGTGATGTGTGCTAACGTAACACAGTGTGTCGGAGAATGTTTGACAGAGCTTTCCTCAGTATTCATGTCAGGTTTCCCCAGGGTTTCCCATGGCATGCTACGAACACTTACATGAGCAAAGCTTGCATTTTTCAGCCAGTAAAACCTTATGGAGTTGCCTGATAGTCTTTTGTTCCTTGGCAGAGGAGGTGGCACTTGAACCCTCTGTAACCAAATCTGGATTTTTTAGAAAGAACTGGGAGTCACAGGAAAAGATTCGACCTACTTTTCCAATAAAGTGGCAGGAGTAATGCCAGCAAGACCTTCTCGGGGGCTTGTCTCAACACCACTGGCTGTCATCAAGAAGCTGCACTGCATGTGTGAGCGTGGTGCCGCTGCCCTCTCAGGGAACATGCTGGTTTAGGTCCTGTGCCTTTGGAGCATCCTCTGACACTGCTGCCCTCTGGGACCAGAGCACCAGCTCTCTACCCCTGCGGTGCTGCATCTCCTCCAGGTCTTTGTTTGGAGGGAGCCTGGTAACTTGGCGTGGCAGGGCAGGACAGGGGTAGGTCTCAGCAGCGCTTTTCTCCTCCGTGGAGACTGATTCCGACTAATTGCTTCCAAGTGAACGTTACCCAGCAGCTGGGCAGGTTCTGGAGCTCTGGCTCTCAAGCTGCTCTGCCACATGTTTGGATGACCGGGGGCAGGCTGAACAGATGAAATCCTCATCCCCAAAATGTTGCTTCACAGTGCCTCGTGCCAGTACTTGAGAAGGGAGGGAAGAGCTGTGTGCTGGATGTTTACCAAGTGCTGAATAATGCCTAGGAGTGAATCACGCTGATTTCCCTTTCTTCCTTTCTTCATGCTTGACCCAGAACAAAAATAACTCCAACAGACAATGGTATAGTGAGGTATTAGGGAACTCCCTAACTAATAACCAAACCTTAAGTGCTGAATTTAGCATTTCCATACAGTTTTAGTGGCAGTACATGACAGCAAGTGGTGTACCATGGCCTTTCCTTTAAGGAAAATGAAAAAAAAAAAAGAAAAAGAAAAAGGTGGTGGTAAAAAAAGATCCTTAGATGTTACAGGAGCTCATTTAAATTAAATGTGGAGCTTAGCTGATTGCTATAGAGATGGAACCAACGGTAACAAAGGGTGACAGGTAACAGGAGAGAGGATGAGTGGACAGGGTGTTCTGGATAATACCGAATGAACTGGCTAAAATAAAGGAGCATGAGTGCAGTTGAGGGGACCCTTGATACCAGAAACTCCCCCAGAAGGAGCTGTCCCAGCTAGGAGAACAGCCCTGAGGCACCAGGGTGTCGGTAGGCCTAGGCCATTGCTGCTCTCCCCTTAGGCCTGCGGAGAGGAATACTGAAGCCATTCCAGGCACATGGGCAGTGTGAAGTGTTCCCAGCTCCGCTCTACTCTGCCTGTTGCTGTTTCCTTCAGTTATCACGTGTGAAAAGAGACAATATTTCTAAGTTTGGGAGAAGACAAAAGGTGAACTGGCTGGAGTAGTAAAACCAGTGGATCCCGGTTATAGCTGACCCCATCGCTCCGAACCAGAGAAACCCTGTGTGCTGTGGTGAGGAGGTGGCAGTACTCAGCCTGCCTTCACTGGGGAGCAGGGTCACACATCACCAACACTCCTCTTCCCAAAGCGCTCTTCCCTTCTGCTTTTCTGCTTCCACCAATAATAATATTGGGCTGGTAACCCTTTCCAGAGGTTTCCTTGGAAGCTGGCAGATTCTGGTGCTATTTGTAGTCTCAGGGAAAAGGGATGGTCACAACAGATGTGTTAGGGGGTTGTTATGCTCTGGATTTCACTCTCCTGAGTTACTACTCATCCAGCTACAGGGATAGCTGTGCAGTAGCAGAGACTTGGGGCTTACATCTGCACCTGGAGCAGTGTGGTAGTACACAATGCTGCTGCCACCAGCTGTGGTCATAACACAGTTAATTGGACAAAACCAGTCCTGGAACACCTGTTGTGTTACTGAGAGGTGGTTGTTCTCATTAAAAAACACTGAATGCCTTTTTTGCTGCTGTCATAGAATCATAGAATCATAGAATGGCATGGGTTGGAAGGGATGCCAAGGATCATAAAGCTCCAACCCCCCTGCCACAGGCAGGGCCACCAACCTCAGGCCTGGAGCTACACAAGGTTGCCCAGGGCCCCATCCAACCTGGCCTTGAACACTTCCAGGGAAGGGGCACCCACCACCTCTCTGGGCAGCCTGTTCCAGCCCCTCACCACTCTTTCCATAAAAAGCTTCCCCCTAATATCCAATCTAACCCTTCCCTCCTTCAGCTTTAATCCATCCCCCTTGTCCTGCCATTATCTGCCCTTTTAAAAAGTTGATTCCCCTCCTGTTTCTCTGCTCCCTTCAGGGACTGGCAGGCTGCAATGAGGTCCCCCCACAGCCTTCTCTTCTCCAGGCTGAACAAGCCCAGCTCCCTCAGCCTCTCCTTGTAAGGCAGCTGCTCCAGCCCTCTAATCATCCTTGTGGCCCTGTCAACGCACCCGAGTCCAGCTCTGACCAGCTGTGCAGAGCAACAAGCTGCTTTTTGTCGAGCAGGGTTTTCAACTTGAACGCCTGCTCCTTTGTGAACTGGCTGCCTCTGCTCTTCCCCAACTCACAAAAATGCTGCTCAGATCAACCAGCTTCCATGGAAGGACAGGGAAGTGCTGCTGTGTTCCCCAGGCAGTAGCACACTCTGGCCATTTACTCGTTATTGCCTCAGTAACAGACAAAAAAACCCACCCAAAAAGAAAAACCATCCTGTTTGCTGTCAAGTTGCTGTGAGGATTTAGTGACTGCACGGAGCGCTTCGCAGTGCTGAGAATTGAGGGACCTCTGGCTTCCGCTGAGAGTAATTTTCTGCCCTTCCAAGGCAAGGAAGGACGCAGGTGCTGTCCTCTTGTGCTGAGAAGCTTCACCTAAGGGACCCTGGTCTGAGTACAGGGTGCTGGTGAAAGCGCTTGTGGGCTTGCCTCGGCTTCTCCCAGAGCTCAGAAAGAGTTTGTATTTTAGGTACAGTCACTGCTTTTGTAGGTGAAGTTACTTCTTTTTATGTGCCTCTTTCTGTTACACACAGAGGTGCTGGTGATCTGTGAAACACCGTAAGGCGATGGTAACAGGAAGGACACTTGTTCTCGCTGACAGAAACAGGATTTCTCTCCTTTGGAGGTGGAGGCTGCTGTGTTAGATCAGCATCTTGGCACTTTCCCCTTTGTTTAACTTCAGTCACAGTAGTTCACATTAAAAGGCATGTTACAGACACATTTATCCCACAGTTCTCTTACTCTTTCACTACACAGAAGCAGGACAGCACTTCACCTTCCCTCAGTTTCTAACCTATTCTTTGTGATCCTCCCTTGGATTCCTCCCTCTGTCACTCACCCCAGAGATAATGGGAATGAGCCCAACTGTGCCACTGGGTCAGGCAGCTTGGCAATGCACTGCCCTTCCTTGGGGCATCACCCCACATGACCTGACCAAACCTTTTTATTGTCATGTGATTATTTTTTGGGGGGTGGGGCAATTAACTTGACATAGAGCACAAGTCCTATGACTGGAGGAGAAGTCCTATGAGGAGCAGCTGAGGGAGCTGGGGCTTTTTAATGTTGAGTAAAGGCAGCTGAGGGCAGACCTTATCGTTTGCTACAACTACCTGCAAGGCAGTTAGATGTTGGGGTTTATCTCTTGGATGCCAAGTGATAGGACGAGAGGGAATGGCTTAAAATTGCCCCAAGGGAGATTTAGGTTGGATATCAGGAAGAATTTCTTTATTGAAAGGGTTGTCAGGCATTGGATCAGTCTGCTCAGGGAGGTGTTGGTCACTGGAGGTATTTAAAAGGTGCGTGGATGAAGTTCTTCAGGACAGGATCTAGAGGTGGACTAGGCAGGGTTAGGCTGTGGTCGGACTCAACAAGCCAAAGGGTCTATTCCAGCCCGGGTGGTTCTGTGGTTCGGTGCTTCCGAGCGTGTGGTGCTGCAGGCAGACACCTCTAGTGCAGGCAGGCAGGCACCTCTAGGGCGGGCAGGCACCTCTAGGGCGGGCAGGCAGGCACCTCTAGGGCGGGCAGGCAGGCACCTCTAGTGCAGGCAGGCAGGCACCTCTAGGGCGGGCAGGCAGGCACCTCTAGGGCGGGCAGGCAGGCACCTCTAGGGCGGGCAGGCAGGCACCTCTAGGGCGGGCAGGCAGGCACCTCTAGGGCGGGCAGGCACCTCTAGGGCGGGCAGGCAGGCACCTCTAGGGCAGGCAGGCACCTCTAGGGCAGGCAGGCACCTCTGCTCTCTCCCGCTCTGCCCAGCTCTGCCCAGCCCTGGTGGTTACCGGCGTGGGCTCTGCGGTCCCGCACTCCCCGTCCCGCAGTTCCTTTTGCAGCAGGGCCGGGGCTCCCTGCGTCCTCTTCGGCTTCTCCTGGCGCCGTTTCCCGGCTGTTCCGCAGCCCGTTCCCTCCGTGCCCGCGGCGTGCCCTGTGGGGTTCCCGCCCGCGGCGATGGCCCCCGGCCCAGGCCACCCGCCCGCCCTTCAGCACAGGCCCTGGCGCGGGGAGCCGGCCCCGGCAGAACGCGCCGCGCCCACAGCGCCCGGGAGCTGCTGTACAGGGAGGCTGCTGAGTGCAGCCTGGGGCGATGGGGCGATGGGGAGGTGGGCGGCGACTGCGGGTTTGGGGTCCCGGGGCAGGGGCCGGGCCGGGGGCGGCCTCGGCACAGACCGCCCGGGCTGCGCCGCACGGCGCATGCGCGAACGCAGGGTGCGAAGCAGCCGGCAGGCGGCGACTGGGAGTTGCGCGGCTCACGCATGCGCTCTGCGCACCCGGCCTTGAGGCCGCGCTCCGGCGTCCCCAGGCCCAGCGCCGACTCCGGAGTCAGACCGGCCCAGGGGCGCCGCGGGACCCCGGAAGTAGCGCTGGCCGGCGGGTGGTGCGCAGGCGCAGAGCCAAACGGCTAAGCGCAGCGGTAGGGCTGTCATGCGAGGCTGAGTCAGGCAAGCGCCGTGCGGCGCGCGGGTGACGTCACCACCGGGCGTTCATCCATACTTCCGGTTCGAGGCTCGTCCGCCGGTCAGCGGGACTCGCCGGGCCGGGCGGGCGGGGGGCGCTGGGAAGGGCCCGGGTCCGGCCGCGACAGCGAGGCGCTGGGCCTCGGCAGCGGCTGAAGGCGCAGCCGTGGGCCGGAGCGGTGCTGCGCTGGCTCGGGGCCGGGGAGGCGCGGGATGTGGCCGCGAGACGCCCGGCACCACTCGGTGCGGCCCCTGCAGCCAGCGGCCGGGTTGGCCTGCCCGCCGGAGCCGCTGGGCGGGGGCCGGGCGGCGCCGGGACGCAGGGCCGGGCTCTGAGGAAGCTGCCGCGCCTGCTCAGCCATCGGGTTTTTTCCCATAGCCTCGGCAGGCACCGGCCGGTCCCTACGGGAAGCCCCCCGGGAGCCGGTTGGGCGCACATACATCAGCGCAGCACCAGAGGCGAGCGCGAGTTCCGACCCAAAGCCCAGCTTTACCCCCTGGGCCGGGCCGGCAGCAGCAAAACCACCGAGGGGCGGTATGGAACCTGCGGTCGGGACAGCGCTCTGAGGTGAGGAGCTCGGTAACGGCTGGTTTGTTATTCAGCCAGCGCTGGGGATCGTTCTGCTGGGAGCGCTCCAGGGGGTCAGCACAGCACACAGTCGGTGCACAGATGTGTCATACACAGTCGTTGAGCCTCCTGGAACCGGCAGCCCCCGGCTGGTGTGTCTCAGAGTTCAGTTACACAGTCCAGGCATACGCAGTAAAATTAGGGTTAGGGTGTTTTACCTTCTGGTGGTTGTCCTCAGTCTTCCTCACACTGCCCATACTTGAAATTCCTTTGTCCACACACAGTTGTGGCTGCCCTTCAGCCCCAGATTCCCTGCTGTAGTGACAGCAGGCAGGAGTGCACCTGACTGGGTGATACCACCTGGGGGGTTGTGTTTAGCCTGTTCTCCCTTATCTCTATTCATGGGGGAGGTCACTCCTGTGTGCCCTGTGCTGTGTATCTGTGTGTTCTCTGGGCCCACTGCAGCCAAATGGAACGCATTGTGATTTAGACAGCTGAGCAGTGGTTTGGTTGGGACTCTCATCATCCGAGGCTCAGCCCAGGTTTTGGTTCTCTGAATTACAAACTCTGAGCTGGATGATGCTCTCGTTCCACCCTGTTACAGTCCACCCATGACCTGAGTCACAACTCTGCAACTGAGGGGAGATCTTGGCAGGAGGATACATCCTCCAAGACTCCTGTGCAAATGCATCTAACCCTTTATTGATTTTTTTTTTCCCCTTCCACTCACTCCACAATCATTTTGGGTGATTACAGGCAAGACCTAAACCAACAAGGCTGAACAGCCTCTCTCTTGTTCTAGGCTCACCCCCTGGAGAAAGGCGTTACTGCAGCCTATCATGTTTCACAAGCAGTGACAGAGCCCCAGAAGGCGCTGTGAACCTGGCCTTCGCATTCAGCGTGTCCGTGAGCCACCCCCTGGGCAGAATGGGTCAGTTCATGCTTCTGTGCTGGGTGGTTTCTCTATTCACAGCTTCTGTGTGATTGTTGTGGTTTTACGTGGCCAGGTTCTGGTGGAGAAGGGGGATTGCAGGGGTGGCTCCTGCAAGAAGCAGCCAGAAGCTTCCCTGAGGCCCCACAGAGCAAACACTGGCTGGTTCAAGGCCGGAGTCATTGCTGACCAAAGCTGAGCCCATCAGTGATGGTCACAGCACCTCTGGGAATCACAGGAGAAAAACCCCTCTGCAAGCAGCTGCTTTGTGCCCCCAGAGAAGGGAGTGAGGAGATGTAAAAAACTGCATACTTCAAGGTCAGTGAAGGAGGGGGGGAGGATGCGCCCCAGGTGCCAGGGAGAATGATGCCCCGGCAGCCCCTGGAGAAACCCATGTTGGAGGGGGTGTCCCCCACAGCCCATGGACAAGGTGAGACCCCACCTGCAGCCTGGAGAGAGGCCCCACACTGGAGCAGGGGGAGACAGACAGGAGATGCTGTGACCCACGTTGGAGCAAGCTGCTGGCAGGAGCTGCAGCCCAAGGAGAGAGACAGAGACACAGAGATGAGCGAGATCTGTGCCAGAGCAGGTTTTCTGGGGGGCTTGTGACCCCGTGGGGGACTAGGCTGGAGCAGTCTGGGCCTGAGAGACTGAGGGACATTCTGTGATTGATGGCTGCACCCATAGCAGTGACCCACGCTGGGGCAGCTGGTGAGGAGCTGAAGCCCCCTGGGAAAGGACTGACACTGGAGAAGTTTGTGGAGGACTGTCTGCTGTGGGTAGGACCCCACAGTGCAGCAGGAAAAGGGGGTGAGGCATGCCCTCCCACCCCCCAGCTAAGGAGGAGAACATCTCATGAGGAACTGATAGGAACCCCCATTCCCTGCCTCTCCCCATGTCACAAAGTGTGGAGGGGCAGGCAGTGGGGGGTGTGAAGGGAGAGAAATCCTAACTAAAGTGAAGTCTGCTAAGAAGGGAGGGGTAGGGGGAGTATCACCACAGCGATCCTCTTCAGTTGCTCTCGATGTACTGGAAACACTTCTGGTAATACTGTTTACTGGGTACCCCTGGAGCAAGGAGAGGCAACCTGTGTCCTTTTGGGCAGCATCGGCACCAAGAAACCACATCCTCAGCACTGCACACAGTGCACGCTCTTGTCATTCTTCTAAACAAGACACACTGATGTCCTTCAGTTCAGTTAGGGGCAGGAGGAGGGGACAGCTGGCTCTCTTATCGTTGTAAAATTGCATGTAGCTCCGAAGGTAACTGGATGTCTTGTTTCCTTTGGCACGGACAGTTCTTGATACTTAAATACCTTTGTGCCTGTATGAAAAGGTCTGTAGTTTCCTGTGCCAGTCGATTCTACTTTGAGCAGTTCTTCTTAATCCCAGCAGCTTGGGGCACTACCCTTTAAACTCCTGTAACAAACTGGCAGGCAATGCTGGGATGACTGTGTTCCATGAAAGGTGAATCTTACGTCTTTGACTGCATCCACTGAAGTACCTGCAGCTGAAGGATGAGAGTGAATACACCTACTGATATTTGGTGTCTTCTACAAACACCCAGACGTGAGTGTAAGAAGTGTGTGTTAGGGATGCTTTGAAGCAAGCCTGTGACACTGGGACAGCATGTGAAAACGAAAAGCTTTTATTACCTCGTTTTGCTGTCTTCCATGGAAGCATTCCAAGATTAAAACATTTAGCATACTAAGCAAAACCTGCAGTAAAGCTGGAACTGTGCCCAAGACCCCTTGGAAGAAAGCGTCGTGTCACTTGCTGGAGCGCTCAGCGTGAGTTTGACCAGGCAGCAGTGAATCACAGGCTCCCCAGTGTAGGAAGGGCAGGGACAGGGGCCGAGTCCAGCTAAGGGCTGGTGAGATAACCACCCCATAACCCTGTGGGATTCTTCACTTGCTGCCTGAGTGGCGAAGAAGTGCAGCGGGGGCTCCCTGTCTTCACAGACCCTGCCCGGGCAGCACCTGCATCCCACCTGCACCAGAGGGGGCACAGGCACCCGCTTTGCCTCGGGGCTTGGGGCAGGTTGTGCTGGGACACCGCTGCCCCCTTCAACCTCCTGTGACACCCCCCAGCCCCCCTCAAGACCCGCATGTCCCCCGGAGACCCCCCCAGCTCCCCCTTGCCAGGCAGGCAGCAGCCCTCGGGCAGCCGGCCCTCTCCCCCGAGGGCCTGCAGCGCTGTCCCGCGGCACACGCCGCCCCCCCCGAGCCGCACCATACGGCCACTGGGGCTGCTGGGGGATCCCCGAAGCGCCTGAGATGGGCCGGCCAGAGGCCGCCCCCTGCCTGGGCTCCTCCGGCCGCTCTGAGGCACTGCGCCATTCCCGCCGCGGTGAGGTGGGACCGGAGCGGCGCGCAGGCGCAATGCGGCACTTCAGAGCGCGGCGCCTTCTCCCGCCTTGGCCTCGCGCCCTCCCCTCTCATCCCGTCAGGGCCCCCGTCAGTAAGCGGGGCTGGCCGGGGGCAGGGGCGGCTCCGAGCGCTGTGCGCCCGCCTCCGGCCGGGCTGGGGTTTCCCGCAGGCCAAACCGTGCAGGGTGCTAAGGCTCCGGTAGGGGGGGTGTTACAGGAGGTGACAGGGCTCTGACGGGTGCCTGAGGTAACGAGGCTCTGAGGAGGGGCACAAGGCTCTGGCTGCCCTGCTGAAGCCCTGCCGAAGCCAGCATCTCCAACACCTCACCACGCCACAGCAGACGTGGTGACCGGCCCCTCTGAGCCCTCCTGCCCCAGGACAAGGCCCGGTGACACCCCTGTGTCCCCACACAGACAAGGCGCTGCCTTCCAGCGCCGGGACACTGAGATGATGGAGTGGAACACCTTCCTTATGAGGAGAGGCTGAGGGAGCTGGGCCTCTTTAGCCTGGAGGAGACTGAGGGGTGACCTTATTAATGTCTGTAAAGGGTGGGAGTCAGTAGGACAGAGCCACTGTCTTCTCAGTGGTGGCCAGCAATCAGACAAGGGGCAGCAGGTGCAGCTGGAGCAGAGGAAGTTCCATGGGAATATAAGGAGAAACTGTTTCATTGTGAGGGTGGCAGAGCCCAGGACACGCTGCCCAGAGAGGCTGTGGAGGCTCCTTCTCTGGAAACATTCAAACCTGCCTGGACACGTACCTGTGTGATTTAGTCTGGGTGATCCTGCTCTGGCAGGGGGGTTGAACTAGATGATCCTTCGAGGTCCCTTCCAGCTCCTAATGTTCTGTGATTCCTGGGTGAACTTGGCCCGTTTCTGGTGGTGAAGCCCATGGGTAGATGTGCCGCTGCCCACCCTGTATGCCACTGATCAGAGTTAATGGAAAGGGTCTCAGATGTACCTGGCTGCACCAAGGAACTCCCCTTCAGAAATGACTAAGCCCTACACACTCCTTCATGTAAGCAGTAGACACAGGCATTTTTGTGCATGTTACATCTGTGGCAGATTTTTGCTGCTAGAGTTGCAGTACAGTGCTGTTGCCCTTCAGGTAACAGGGAAGTTTAAAGCACGCTGTGGGAGACACACAGCAATGTTCTTGCACGTGTTGGAGAAAAATGCAATGACCCCACGTTACACAGTGAGGTACTCCGTCTGATTTACTCGAACGTTTAAAGCAGAGGTGAGAGGCAGGGTCTGCAGTGGCGCAGCGCTTCCCGCGGCCTCAGGAGGCTTTGGGGCTGAGAAATTCGGCTGCGGAGACGCAAAAAAATAACTCAGAGAAGGTATCCGGAGAAAAAAAGTGAAACTTCCCATACCGGGAGTCGAACCCGGGCCGCCTGGGTGAAAACCAGGAATCCTAACCGCTAGACCATATGGGAGGCGCTGAGTGCTACATCCTCTGCCTCGCTGATAGTGCTATCTGCTCGCAGCCTCCTGCTGCCGGGGGTGGTACGGGGCTCCGGCGGGTTCCGCTCGGCCGCCTCGCACGTACGGGGAGCCCCTGCCCACTCCCGGCCGCCTCCATAAAGCCCGTCCTGGCAAAGAGGGGCTGCCCGCAGCTAAGATGGGGGACGGCGCTTCTCTCCCGTCCCACCCCGCCTCTTTCCCTCTCTTCACCCCGCCCGTCTCGCCGTTGGCGGCGCCGCATCACATGACGGGAGGAGGCACGGGCGCGCGGGAGAGGGCGGGGTGAGCGCTCACGTGACCGGCGGCGGCTGCCGAGCGCTGGGTCTCGTGAGCGCCGCTGGGGGGGGTGGGGGGTCCCGGCGCCGTGACGGGAGCAGGCGAGACCCCGGCGGCGCGGCGGGCGAGGCCGCGGCTCTGAGGCCTACTGCGGAGCGGGTGCCGCTCGGCCCCGCCGAGCTCCGCCGCTTGCGGCGGGCAGGCGCCCCCGCCGCCGCCCGCGGGCACCGCCGAGCCGGCCCGGGAGGCGCCTGTCGCGGCTGGAGGTAGCGGGGGGCGGGGGCCGGCCGAGCGGGGGGGGGGGGGGAAGTCGCTGTCGGGCCCGGTGGGGCTGGGGCCGGCCGAGGGGGACCGCGCTCGGGGGCTGTCCGGCTGGCGGCCCGCACGGCCCGGCGCGGGGGGCAGGGCCCGGCGGCGGCAGTCGGGAGGGAGCGGGGCGCGGTGAGGCCGCGGCCCGGTGTCGCTTCGTGCGGGGTCCGGAGCACCCCGGGGCGGTGGGTGAGGCCGGGTGCCGGGTGCGGGGAGACCCGAGCGGTGCGGCGGCTGCGCAGGTGTCTCCTGCCGCCGGTGTCCTGCCGAGGCCTGTTTAGACCGCCTAACTACGGGAGCCGTGCTCACCACGGGCGTGTTGGAGGGCTTTCCAGCAGTAGGAGGCTTGTGCTAAAGCCTCCCCAGCCGTCTGGAGCTGTCAAGTGCCGGGTGAGGGGGAGGTTGGGGGGAGTTGTGTCAGTGTGGGAGCGCTTCCCCTTCTGCATGGCGCTTCTGTGGGTGGGGTTTGGGTGTGGAGGTGAAGCCTGTGACTGAGGAAAGTAGAGCAACGTAAGAAGGTGTCCTTCTCTCTTTAGGGGGGTGATGCCAAGCACAGCCATGAAGAAGAAGGTAAGAATGGAAAGCAGAGTCCTTTGCTGATGGATTTCCCTTCCCCACCTGTGCTTCCTGTGTCGTTACGTCTTTGTGCCTTGGTGTGTTCCTTGGATGTCAGGTGCCTCTTAAGACTCTCAAGTCAGCAGATGTGTCCTTTGCTTAAAGTGCTAGAAATGAAAATCAGATGTGAATTTATTCCCTGGTGTGATTGGTAGGTCAGGCTTGCTGCAGAGCCAGCTAAAGTAACCGCTGTGTGAGAGTTTCTGGTACTTCCTGCAAAACCCTCTGGTCACAGTGTATCCTCCACAGCACAAGGGAAGAGGATTGCTCTAACCCACTTCATGGGTCTGTGCCAGACCCTCCCCCCTCTGATGCGCTACAGAAGCTTGTGTGGGGAGCTGGTGACTCGCTGGGGGCTCCTGGGAGGATGGAACTTCACGCACGGGGCAGGAGTTGCACTTCTGAGCAATGGTGTATGTGTGGGGACGTATTCCAGCAGGAAACCTGTTCAGAGCTGTTAAAGCTGCTGTGTAGGGAATACATGGCGGCCTTTCTGCTAGGATTGGGTTTCCTGCCTGGGCCTGTGTGCTGCTGTCTGACGCCTTTGAAAGGCTTCCACGGTCTAATTCTTGAGAGTTGGGTTTTCCTGCAGGCTGACTTGTGCCATGCCTTCTCTCCATATTGAGTTCCCTTGTGTGTTCTTCCTGCAGGTGGCACAGAATGAGAGATGTTGGTTTTAGCTCTTTCTGCCCCATGTGTAGGTCAGCGAAGAGACTGTAGCAGTCTGGGGCTTTGCTCCAGAAAGGCTGGTGACCCAACCAACCTGCCTTTTTGAGGGCAAGTCCTTGTTACCAAATCACTGGGGCTTGTGGTCAGCTGCTCTTCAGAAAGGGTGCTCACCAGCCTGTGAAACGTTGTGGTCGCTCTCGGGAGGGTAACTTGTGCAAACAGGGTGGTGCGACTCTGCCTCTCCTCTTCTGCCCTGAGACTCCACCAGCTGCTGCTGTGCAGTCACAGAGCAGGACTGGGAGTCCAGTGTGTTCCCAGTGAGCGTTTGGCATTGGTGTGGTCTGGGCAGGCAGGCTCGGGTTGGTCATGCTCTCATTAAACCTCTCCTTGATGATTCCTTGATGATGGATTTTCAGAGCTGTTGCCAAAGGCTGAATTTGACTTTGTAACTGGAACTTGTTTAACAGCTGTTTTTGTGAGCAAGTCCTTGTTGACTGTCACTGCTTTTTTTTTTTAATTTTTATTTTTAGATCATACTGTAGAGTCTTGCCTTGTGCAACTATCTCCCCTCTTTCCCCTGCAACCACCTCCTAGTTTTTGGCTACCAAAGGTGTTACCTCTCTGTTGGTCTGCTGATTTGCAAACAGGACTCTGGAGTCAGGTGTCTCCTCTATCTCATAGCCTGTCCCATCTGCTTTTATGTTTTTTTTTCTGGGCTTCTGACACCTGAAAACTTCAAGTGTCACTTGTACTTCACTTCTTTTGGGGAAGAGAAAACAAGTCTCATTATGAAAAGGAAGAGAATGTGATAAGGGCAGAAGTAATGGGTGGAGAATACTGGTGCTGAGTGGGCAAGGGATTGTTTCCAGCCTGGTCTTAAAGGCTTGAGGTAAAGCTGTTCTTTCGTCTTGGCAAAGTCCTTTGATGTCATAAAGAGAGTCATGCCTTCACCTGAAGTGCCAGCACAGTTGGAAGGTGTGCAGGTGTGAGGGCTTGGGGATGGAGGAGGCTGTTGCAGCTTCTGGAGCAACCCCCACTCTTCCCAGAGCTCTGATTATGAGCTCTCTGAATCCTCAGCCAGGGTGTGTTAGGAAGGGGGGTTCTGTGTGCAGGCTGTGTGTCCTTCTGGGTGGTAGGGAGCTGCTTGAAGGCCAGGAGTGTGGTGCCTGGAAAGGCAGAGATTCTTGCAAGGGTGGGGGGCACAGCTCAAAAATGTGAACAAGATGGAATGGTTTTCATCCTGACCATGACTCAGTGACTGTGGATAGCAAGAAGGTAAGAACAGTGGTCTCTGCTTTCCCAGGTGTGGTACTCTTCTTCACTCATCTCAAATACATTGGTCCTGTGTCTTGGTGGCTTTGCAGTAAGAGGTTAACCCAGATGGAGCTGTCAAGGACTTGGTGCTCTGTGCTAGCTAATATTTTCTTTTTTTTTCTTTAAAACTTTCTTCCCAGGTGCTGCTGATGGGTAAAAGTGGGTCTGGGAAGACCAGCATGAGGTCCATTATCTTTGCAAACTACATTGCCAGGGACACACGGCGCCTGGGTGCCACAAGTAAGTCTCCTCTTGTTTGAACTGCGGGTTCTCAGGGCTCAGTTCCCTGTCATTAAAGGGGTGAGGCTGTTCCCTCTGGCCGTATCCTGGTCTCTCCTCTGCTCTGGGGTAGGTGGGTGTCTCCTCCCCACTGCCACACCCGGCAAGGAGCTTCACTCCTGAGTTCAGCTGAGGGCAGGTAGGAAGCTGGAGTGAAAGGGGAGGCAGCAAGAGCTCAGTTCTGTAACTCTTTGATAAGCACAGCTGCAGCAATGGCTGCTTCTCAGTTATCAGAGGAGTGTCCAGCCCCTCCTCGTGCTCCTGTGTGTCAGTGGATCTTTCCTGTTGTTAGCCAGCTGATCACTAGCACAGCTGGAGGTGCACAGATCTTGCTCTGCACCCTGCCCTGGGCTCAGTTAGTGTCTTCTGCATATTTTTTTGTTCCTGCTAATGCCACTGATCTGAAATCTGGAGCACAGGAAGTTCCGCACCAACATGCGGAAGAACTTTTTCACAGTGAGGGTGACAGAGCAGTGGAATAGGCTGCCCAGGGAGGTGGTGGAGTCTCCTTCTCTGGAGATATTCAAGTCTCGTCTGGACGCCTATCTATGTAATATGAGATAGGGAGCCTGCTTTGGCAGGGGGGTTGGACCCGAAGATCTCTTGAGGTCCCTTCCAACCCCTAAGATTCTGTGATTCTGTGAAATAGCCCCGAGTGATCCTCTGAAACAGGGGGATGAATTGCCAGGATCTACTGCTCCTTGCTGGGTCTGGATCTACTGCTCCTCCTTAGCATCACAGCCTGGCCTACATAAGCTTGGGCTGTAGATAAAGTTTGTGTGTTTTGTTTACTGATTTTTTAAATTTTTTTTTTTTTGAGGCTTGCTTAAGGCCTTGCAGGGTGTGCTGGATTTAATGTCACACAGTAGCATAAAGATCAGGAAATGTGGTGTTAAAGGGGAACTGACTGCCATCCTGCTCAGGAGAGTAGTGTCCTGGGTAGAGAGTAGGAAGGCTGGAGCTGCTCTGGGAGCTGTCTGTTTCTGTAGTGCCTTCAGCTGCTGATTTATGTGCAGCAGTGTTTAGGTGGGGTTTCACAAACTGCAGGCTGTCTGGTGAAGAACAGCACTCTTGGCTGCCTGGGGAAGTAGCGCTGAACTGGGCGTGTGGTACAGTCAGTAAAACTCCTGTTGTCTCTTTGCAGTTGATGTGGAGCACTCCCATGTTAGATTTCTAGGAAACCTGGTATTAAACCTCTGGGACTGTGGAGGGTAGGTACTGCTTATTCCCTTGCTTTTGAAACTGGTGGTGGGGGGGGGGTGGTTAGCTTTGGGGGTGTAACAGAAGAAAGCTCCTCCTGGCCTAGAGTGATTGAGGGGAATAGAGCAAGTGTTCTGTGTGTCCTGTAAAACTGGTGAGACAACTCTGGAAGGAAGGATGTCACATCTTGGGCTCGTGTGTGGAGGTGGGTGGAAGAGGTTGGCACGATTGCACCCTCTCCCTGGAGTTATCCCTGAGCAGTGTGTAGGTCCATCCTTCCCTTGCTGGCTGCTTTCTTCGGCTGGCAAAAAGCCTGAGCCCTTCACCTGGGCTTTTCTCCTGAGGTGGTGGAAGGTGTTGCTGGTTTCAGAAGTGCTTGTCACCAGCTTGATCTGTGTGGGGTGCATGCTATGAAGAGGTGGTGAAGGATGACAGTGATCCTGTGGCTTCTGGAAGGAGCCTTTTGAAGAGTGCTCTCCTATTGACAGAGCCTCAGCAGAGCTGTCCAGCTTTGCTAAGCTTCCTCAGCCCTCGTGTCCTCATGCATATTCAGCAGAAGTTAAGAGATTGACATGCTAATGCCTTTACTTATACTTTAGCTTTTGCTGCTGTGGGGTTTTTTTTAATGCAACTCTCTAAAAACCAGTCTGGGTCCAGAAGCAGTGAGCTCTGTGCAGGATGCTGAGCAGCCAGCTGTGACAGGAGGGAGGCTTCAGCTTCCTGTGATACTGCCAAGCAGATGCTATTTGGGAGCATCCAGTGTTGCCTGGTTGGAAGTGCTGAGGGAGCCTTATGTTGTGGGGAATTCAGCCACCCGCAGCGTGCTCGTCTGGACCCCTGGGCTGGGTGTCTAGCGCTAGATGCAAACCTTGCCCTTCTAGCAGGAGGTATTTCACATGTGGCACCTTTCCTGACAGTGCAGAGCAAGACCTGGTTCCTCTAATGAGAGTCTCCTTGCTTTGCTGCTCTGCTCCTTCTCAGACAGGACACCTTTATGGAGAACTACTTCACCAGTCAACGGGACAACATCTTCCGCAACGTTGAAGTCCTCATCTATGTCTTTGATGTAGAGAGCCGGGAGCTGGAGAAGGACATGCACTACTACCAGTCGTGCTTGGAGGCAATTCTTCAGAACTCTCCTGATGCAAAGATCTTTTGTCTAGTGCACAAGATGGACTTGGTGCAGGAGGATCAGCGGGATTTGGTGAGAAGCTGATAGTTGCCATAGAAATGCTTTCAAACACAGCATCTTTTGACTGTGCTAATGTGCTGCAACTTCATGCTTCAAATGTGGCCCCTTCAGCACTGTTCCTAGAAGGGTTTCTCAGATGCCAGGAATGGTCAAGTCCTCTAAGCTTTTCTTGCCCTTTCTAAATTGTCTGTCGTTGCGGTCTCTTGTATATGATCTGGTGGAGAACAGAACTAATGAAATTTAGCAGCAAGTATTCTAAGCGTTTTACAGCACTTATTTTGACCAGACCTTGGTGTAGAACTGAAAGAAATCCATTGATCTTAAACTTGCTCACCATTTGGATGGCCTTGAGCATGGTGGTGGTGACAGTGATGGATGGTTTCTCTTTAGCTCTTGCTTTTGGTCCTGCATAGGCTCCTTTCTAAAGAACAACCAGAGCAAAAAAGAGTTGAAACTTCCCTAGTTAACTAGAAGGTGGTTTCCATTGGTTGTTTCTGTTCTTTGGCTGGCCTGCCCTGAGATTGCCTCTTAAGTACTACTCTGCCCCAAGAGGCATCAACCTTTTGGAGACATTTGGTGTTTTCTGTTCTTTTTTTTTAGTTTTTGAAAGGTTGTGGGGCAGTTGGAAGGCGTTGAGTTCCTCCCGACCTTGCTTGTTCAGCTTGGACTGAAAAGCAACCAGCTCTTGATACTGGAATTAAAATGGGCTTTGTGTGTTAGACAAGTACAGCCTTGGCTGCTTGGCTACTCCCTGGCTCACAGCAAGTTTGGAGGCTCCTTTAGGCTGTTGGCTTTTGACTGGAGGAAGAAGCCTTGTTAAACTTCCTTTTGATTCCTGGGCAGCTGCAAAGGAGGCTGCGCGAGGTCCTGTGGCTCAAACCTTACCCTGACCTCCCTGCATAGCCAGGGCACTCCTGCTGCCTGAGGGTGTTAGTTTTGCCTTCCAGCTTGGTGCAGAAATAGCTCAAAGAGCTTGTTTGTAGACTCGAGTTTCCCCTCACTTCCATCTGCCTTCCCTCCAGACTTCCTCGTGATGCTGTCCTGTCCAGGTTTGTTTTGGGGCTGGTGGACAAGCGCTGGTTTTACATGCTTGTGCAGGCTCTAGTGAGTGGTAAACCTAAAAGGGGCCCTACATCAGGTGTGCTCTCAGTGTGTATCATTGCTCACCCATTGAGATCTAAGGTGCCTGTTGCTCTGCTCAGAAGAGCATGCAAATACTGAGCCAAATTGCTGTCTCCTTAAGGCTTACTGAATCCTTTGGCATCCCAGGACCCAGATGGTAAAGCGTTGGCCTACACCATGTTTCCTGGGGTTGGTTAATGTTCTGTCCTGTTTCTGAAAGCCCTAAGTTGAGGTGAAGGCATTGTTGTGCCTTCCCCTGTAGAGATGCTGCCTGCTTTGCTGCTTTTTAGCAGTTCTGCAGAAGCCTGGTGCAATGCTGTGTGGTCTTTGCTCTTCCCCCTGCACCCTTCTTTTGTAGCCACAACTTCTAAGGGCAGAGTGTGGTGTGAGAAGAGAAGAATCTCTAAGCGTGTGCCTCAGGACTGCTCAAATTTGAGGAGCCTCAAGCATGGATTAAGGCTGAAGGAAGGATGGTTTAGATTAGATATTAGGGAGAAGTTTTTTAGAGAGTGTGGTGAGGGGCTGGAACAGGCTGCCCAGAGAGGGGGGGTGAGTGTCCCATCTCTGTGGGTGATGAAGGCCAGGTTGGCTGGGGCCCTGGGCAACCTTGTGTAGCTCCAGGCCTGAGGTTGGTGTCCCTGCCTGTGGCAGGGGGGTTGGAGCTTTATGATCCTTGGGGTCCCTTCCAACCCAGACCAGTCTACGGTTCTATGATTTTCTTCCTATCCTATTCTCAGTGGCAGAGCTTTTTGCATGTGAACAAAATTCAGGTCTTCAGAGACACTCAGGTGTCTCTGCAACACCCATAAGGGATTTCAGCTTTGAGTATGACAGATCTTTTGCAAGACATCTGTGGTCTGCTTGTCCCTGCTGCCCTGGTGGGAGGGGTTTCTGCCAGCCCCTCCTGGCCAGCGTGCTCTGCTGGTGTCTTTTCTCTGGTCCTAGAGGTATTTGAGATTTGTTTGAGACACAGGCTGTAAATGCAATACAGCAACCACACCAAAGGCAGAAATATTTATGGTTAGCTGCTAATATATATATTTTTTTTAATTTCCCAGATTTTTAAAGAGCGTGAGGAAGACTTGAAGCGCCTTTCCCGCCCCTTGGAATGTGTTTGTTTTAGAACTTCCATCTGGGATGAAACACTTTACAAGGTTTGTACAGCTTCCTCTCCATATCTGGCTTCTCCCACTTGAAAAGGAGGGCACGAGGAAGGCGAGTGGTTAGCTGCTGCTGGTTTATTAGTCACTGTCCCTTTCTAGTTCTACAGCAGCTGCTTCTAGAGGTTAGCTGTTGTAAATGGCATCTGAGCATCCCGGTTTTAATTAGACCAAGTAAAACCCCTGCACATGTTGGGAGTGATGGTGTCAGTGTGTTACTACTGCTTAAACACTTTGGCTACTTTAGAAAGAGCTTCTGTGTCTTCTAGTGATGTTTATCCAGCATGGAATTGTTCCCCGTGTTTCTCTGCAGCACTGTTAAAACACGAGCATTGACCACCCTGGGGTTGCTCCGCTTTCAGGAGTGAGGTGGAGGTGGGGTTTGGTGGGATTTTTTGCCACGGGCCAGTCTTGACTGTAGTGTCAGATGTCTTCTGGGTGTGGGAGTGGTGAGTGCTGCCTGAATACACTGAGCACGAGTGATGGTCATAGCCACCAGCTCATGTGAAGGAGCAGCAGGGTTGCTGGTCTGAGGGTGAGCACCATTTGGCTCTTGTTCTTGGCTTCAGCGGGACGTGGGGTGGCAGATCTCACCGTCCCAGCACATCCATCCAAGGGCAGCTCCCTGCCCCTAGTGTGTGATGTGTTTGGTTGAGGCTGGCACAGTGCTGCCTGCCCAGCATCACCCATCACAAAGCACGTGCCCAGCTCCCTCTAGAAATGGCCCTTCCTAAGCAGCACCCTGTCTCCCCCAGGCATCCCCAACGCTCATCAGTTACACTCGTTATTCTGTAAGTCGCTGATCCAGATGCAGACCTGTGCTGTTGTAGATGCAGCCCTGCAGAGGCTCTCCAGAGCTCATGCTCCTGAGTTGGGCTTTTAGCTTTGCATATGGCAAGTGTTTGGTAAACAGGAGACACAAACATCCATGCTGACCCCTCAGGGGAGCATGTGGCCAGGTGCTGACACAGACACTGGTCAGCAGGTGGGCTGTGAGTTGGAGCTGAGGTTACAGGCCCTTAGTCTGAGTGAGGGCACCCACCCGTCACAGCATCCTCAGTCCCTTCTTGGACTTGTTCCTGACTCATTGCATTAGATTAGAGTGTTCTGCTTGGATCAGTGATGAGCTGCCAAGTATCCTTCTGCATGTTGACCTTGCTCAAGATGGGGGAGGGGAGGGAAACCCCAAACCTCTGAAAACTTGAGTGGGTTTATCTGAAAGCAGTAGACTGGAACATTGCCAGCTTACAATTAGGATGAAGAAGCCTGTTGCATAGCATTCTAGTTTCTCTGTGACTGATGCAGAGAAGAACTTAGTACAGAGTTTACTTGGGTTTGGGGTACCACTGGTAGTCTCTGCTGGTAGAGATACCTGGGTGCAGAGGTGGGAGAAGCTTCTCAGTCTTGCAGGGGTTATCGATACCCAAAACTGCAAATCATCAGGTTTCGAGCATGTGTTAACAAGAGGATGAGGCAGAGAAGTGCTAATGCAGCCCTTGTGTTGTGTGTCTGTCTGTCTTGACAGGCTTGGTCCAGTATAGTCTATCAGCTGATCCCCAATGTCCAGCAGCTGGAAATGAACCTGCGGAACTTCGCTCAGATCATCGAGGCCGATGAAGTGCTTCTGTTTGAGAGAGCCACGTTCCTGGTGAATACAGCAGCTCTGCCCTTTGGGTTCCTCTGCCCAGCCTAGGATGGAGTTCCCGGGATGGAAAGGGCTGTCGTGGCAGTAGCCCAAAGAGAGGAGCCAGTGCCAGATGGCAGAGTGCGTTGATCCAGGGCTTGTGATACTGAAAGTAGCTGACGTGATCTTACGGGATCTTCCCTGAATTTCCACTTTAGCAACTGAGCTGAGGGCTCGAGGGGTATTTGCCTTTCCCAGGCTATGAGGGGGTTTCATATCCCTCTCAACTACTTGTTGGCCGTGGGACTTTTTTGAGAATTCCTTTCTGCACAGAGCAAGAACCTTCTTTAGCTTGAAATGAGCCTTTTCAGTTCCTCCTGGCTTGGTGTTTGAACTGGTCTTGATTTCTCCTTTTTGTCTGATGCTCTGCAAACCCAGAGTATGGATAGAGGGTCAGAAGGGATTGGATTGCAATGGCTTTCAGACTTACTGTCTGCATGGTAACTGTTCTTTCAATCTGTTGTCTCTCTGCAAGGTAAAACGTGTTGGTTACAACCAGCGTTGCTGCTTCTCCATCCATACTCTTGGTTTCTGGACTGGCCTCTTCAGACTGTTCACCAAAACCCTTGCTGACCTGAAGGAATGATTCTGAATTGTTTTGTTTAACGCTTTCCTCTGGTGTCCACATGGCTGATTTTGAAATGACAGCGGGAATGTGGAAGAGGAGACATTCCTTTTCTCACTTCTTAAACTATTAGAAGTGAACACCTGGTATTTCTGGGCAAGTTCTGCTTTTTTGACCTTCTGTAGATAATAAATAGTTCCACCTTGGTAGTATGTACCAGTACTGTTGTTAGAAGTACTTTTTTTTTTTTTAAGTAAGAGGAAAAAAATCATTGCTACAAAAATTCTGTACTTACTTTCAGTGTAATGGTGACTTTAAAAGACTTCACTGGCTTTTTTCATATATTTAAACTTCCCCCAGGATTCCTTTCTCCTGAAGTGAAATCTTACTCTGAAATCTGTATCCAAATAACAGTAACAGGAAAAGCTATCTGGAGAGTTCAGGAACGAGGTTGTAAGCAGTAACAGCTTTGGTATGAATCCTTGAAGCTGGCTAAACCCCTATCTGGATGAAAATTAGGTTTAAAAAGTCAAAGTTACATGATTGTTTCTGGTGGCCAAAGGGAAACCAACCAACCAGACCAAACACTTAGTTCTCACAAGCCTGTGAAACGTGACTTCATAGGTAGGAAAGTAAGTGTAAGGTCCTTGTGCATGGACATCTTACACTGCCAGTCACAGCTGGTTTCAGGATGCTTACAGCTTAAAGTGTGCAGCATAAGGCCTTTAAAATACTCCTTTTTGGTTTGCTGAGGGAACAAAGGTGATACAACTACTTGATTGTGTGCTGTTCCCCTTGTGCAGTAAAGGCAGCTCTCTGCCTGTTTGCTGGTGGGGCTGAAGAATCTGTAGGCTACCAGCCTCCTGAAAACAGGTGGGGAGAGGTAGCTGTGGGTCACCTGCAATGATCCCTAAAAACTTTGAATCCTCTGAATTTTTGCAGCCAGGCACCAAGGTCTGTGTGTCGCTGCTTGATGGCTGTGTGGGAGGAAGAGGATGGGAAGCGATCTGAATGCAGGCAGCTTAGTGCAGTCTTGGTCTGACTCGTGAACTGATGGAGAGAGAACTCCCTAGGAAACCAGCTGCCTTTGTTCTGCTTTTCCTGGGGAGGAGCAGCTTGCTTTGGCTCTGGGGACAGGGAGAATGCACAGCATGATAGACTTGGGAAGGAAAAGCAATTCCAGAATTTGTCCAGTGTCTGTTTCCCCCCCCCCCAAAGTGATGATCTTGCATTCTTTTCCCTCTCCTTCCACTTTCTAAGATAGAAAATGCTGGTTATTCCTCAGACCTCAGTAGTGCCTCGTGTGTCTTGCGGACTTGCATCTGTGCTTGTGAAAGGCTTCCCTGTGCTTGTGTTCCCAAGTCCTGTTTTCCCATGAAAGCACTGCAAGGGTTGTTGCAAATAGTTTCCAAGATTCAGTCAGCAAAAGACAAAGGGAATCCCTGTCCTGGTCACCACCTGCTTCCCCTGTAATTGCTGTTGAGCTGGAGAAGCCTGTGCTGAAATAAATTACTGACTGACAGCACTCTCTCTCTTTCTGCCTTTCAGGTCATTTCTCACTATCAATGCAAAGAACAGAGGGATGTCCACAGATTTGAGAAAATCAGCAACATTATTAAACAATTCAAGCTAAGTTGCAGGTGAGCTGGAGTACTCATTAGGGGGAAATACTTCAGCAGGTATTTCAGCTTCATCCAGAAGCAGGAAGGCTCTCCAAATTAATCCTGGGTCTGAGACTGCTCAGCAAGCTGAGATGCCATAGTTAAATTGCACCATGCTTAAGCAGAACTGAGTTAATTGTTATCCTTTGTAACTTCCTCCTTTGCTGATGGTTGAAAGAGGTTTCTTTGGGGTGGGGGCAGGAGGAACCACACCAAAAAACCCCAGGTTTTTAGGCCTTGTTCCCTGGGCAAGGTAGGAAAGCTTTGTGGCTGAACTGATAAATCAGTGACAGCAGGCAGTACCACAGAGAAGCTGGTGAAGAGCTTCGCCTCAGCCCCTGTGCCATGCCACAGGCTCAGGGGGAAGAGGCTTGCAGGCACTCTCAGTATTTTGAAGGGAAAAGGGGAAAGCTTGCTGTGGAGTAGCCTGGCTTTTGAACAGCTTTGAAGGCCCACAGCCTGTGGGTAATACCTGTGAGTGCTGGGAGCCTGACTGGGATGCAGGGTGGCTGCAGGGTTACAGAGCTGTCTCCAGGTACTTCAGTTTTATACTTAGTTCTGCTAGTTAGCCACAAGAGCATTCACCTGCCCTTTGCAGTGCCTGAGCTCTTCTTGCATCTGAGGCCAGTAAGGTTTACTGCTTGGGCTTGGCAGGTTCAACCAGGCAGTGGGACTGTCTAGCCTGAGTTGCCTTCACCATTCCACACACATACCCTTTTATATCATTCCCATTTAGCCTGAAGCTGGAGAGTGGTTGATTTTTTTCTTTAAATAACCCACCAACCAAACTTGTGGCTGCACCTGGTGTTGCTTGCCAATTGAGGACTGAAACACTTTGTTACCAGCAACTCATATGATGGGGTGTTGGCACAAAAGCTGTTGGAGCAATGTTACAGCCATAGCTAATTTACTCTTTTTCTTTCTTTTTCTCTTTTTCCCCACCCTCTTAGTAAGCTGGCAGCTTCTTTCCAGAGCATGGAGGTCAGGAACTCTAACTTTGCTGCTTTCATTGACATCTTTACATCAAATACATATGTGATGGTGGTTATGTCAGACCCTTCAATACGTAAGTTAAAGCTCAGCTGAGCCTCCTGCTTCTGTTGGCAGGGTCAGAACGCCAAACGAGTCCGCTTTAAACTGTGTTTCTCTTGGAAAATGACAAACGCCTGGCAAGGCAGTAAAACTGATTGGAATTAAAAGGCAGAGCAGGATCTGCTCCTGCTGGTTTTCCCTGTCTGAGGGTGGGGGAATGTCCTTAAAAAGTAACACATACCTTGCAGAAGGCGGGACACGTGTGCCTCTGCCAGCCGGGCTGTTTGTCGCTGTCGAGCGGGGAGGATCGTAGCTGTGGTGGGGAACCACTAGAACAGATGTGACCTGATTTAGTAGGTCGTGTCTAATAACCTATTTTGGGCTGTTCTGATCTGGCAGCCCCGGTGATTTTTGGAAAGGAAGCAGAGATGGATCATATTTGAGTTTTTGCTTCTGCTGCCTGAGCTGCCTTGATGGGCAAAGACTCTCTAATTATAGCAGCATCTATTTATCTTAAAGAAGAAACCACGGCCGGCGGTGGCAGCCCGTCAGGCACAGAGGGGCTGTTTAACTGTTCTCACAGCTCCAGCTGAAACAGCTTTTTTGAGGTGCTGAAGAGACACTGTCCAGGACAGCCTTGTGCTTCGTGTTGCTGCTGCCCATCCTCCTGTTCTCCGCTGGTTGACTGAATTAGGGAAAGCTTGTGGAGCGCCCTTGACTCGGTTACCAGCTGTGATGTTGTGCTTGAGGGGCAGCGGATGAGTAGCTGTGGTAACTGGAGCAGTTATCCCTGTGAGCAGCCTGCTTGCCTGTAGCTTGCTGACTCTCCCTGGGTGTTGTGCTGGGATCTGCAGAGAGCCCTGACCTTCCAGTGTTAAATTCTTGCACCGCTCAGGAGCAGTGGGGTTGAAATAAGAGAGCTTGCTGACGGGGACGTTGCTGTTAAGCAGAGCTTAGCTTTGGAGGGCTTGATTATTCACACCCCTGTTAACTTTCTGGGTTTTGTCCCCTCTTCTCCATCCCTTTTTGGGCCTAGCTTCTGCAGCTACGCTGATCAACATCCGCAATGCCAGAAAACACTTCGAGAAGCTGGAGAGAGTGGATGGACCAAAGCACAGCCTGCTCATGCGCTGAACCTTGGCCGAGACACGTGGTCTTTGGGGGGAGAAAAAATGAATTGGAACTACTTATTTTTAGGAGAATCTAACAATGTTGATGTCTTTGGGCTTTGAAATGAGTGTGCTGCTTTATTTTTTCTCCTTTTAATGTTGGACACTAGTCGCTCGGAGGATGTCTGGATACACTGTGGACCTTCAAAAGAGACTTCCCTGGCATATGTGGGGTTGGGAAGAAGTAAGGACAGGTGATGTGCACGTGGTCTTGTACTCCTGATTGTTGTAGTGGCACGTGGCAGGGCCGTTTTGGGGTGTTTTGCTCCCAAGTGAACATATATTAAGTCACAGGAACAGAATATTTACTGTTTTATTGGCTGGTTGCTAGAATACGTTTATAAATTTCTCCTTGTCTTCAGTCATGAAAATAAATTTTTGCTACCAGGGATTTCAGATCCTAGAGCTTTGGGAAGTGGCTTTTCTTTCTGCTAAAACCTAGGGCATGTGTGATAGCTGTGATTCTCCCCTCATGTTACTGGGGGCGGGGTGGGGGGGGGGGACACACACAGGAGGGGGAGGATGGTGACTGAAGGCCATTCCAGAGTTTCATTTAAGGTAATCTTACTTCCCCCCCCCTCACACACACACACACACATGTGGAGGCAAACTTCACTCAGCAGGTGAAGCAGGCTGGCATCGCCCTCTCTGCACTTGGCAGAGTGATGGGAAGATCTCAGTAAATAAAAGGGGCCAAAGATCCTAACTGACCAACTGGCGCTCACCTCCTTGTGTGCCTGGTCCTCGTGGACCTGCATGTGCCTACACACCTGTCCCAGAACATGTTGGTTGTGGGCAGCGTGTGCGTGAGCTACATCAGCTGTGTTTGTGATGAACCAGTTGGACAGTGTTGGGGCTGATGTTAATTGACATTGTCTATTTTTTAATGATTGTGTGCACGTGTGTGCTCATTTCCATTAACCACAGGAAGCAAAGCACTGGGAGGGAGGGGAATCTCACTGACTGGGTGGGAGCTGGAGCCTGTCAGCATCTCTCTTCCCTTTTTATTCTCCCTTGCTGCATCTAATCGCTGTATAAAAAGGGTGTGGTGACTCCGAGCCTGGCTTTGTATTCTCAAAATCAGGCTTTTCCCTGTACCCCTGTCCACACACGCAGGAGGAGGGGGGGGATTCTTGCCTTGACGAGTGTGTTACATGAGAGTGGTGAGCTGAAGGCTGCAGCTGGGCTGGAGAGCTGAGGACAGGCTCCACAACAAAATCCTCCATCAATTCCCGGTCTTCGCGGCATGAAGCACCCGCGTCTTGCACCGCCTACTCAGCAGATGCATCGGTGCTCTGTCAGGCCCAGTGTGTTTTCAAAGGGAATCATCAAGTCAGTGTCCCCGTGGGAGAGGAACTTACCAAGATTCCTGTTAACAATTTGGGTGCTGGAGGCTCTGGAGAGCTTGTGAATGGGCTGAAGATGCAGCAGAGGGTTTCTGCTGGTCTTTGGCACTTGTGAGTAGGGAATACTGTACCTGTCCCAGAGTGGGAACAGCAAATCTTGCTCACTGCTGCTTTTGTCTGATGTCAGGAGAGAGCAAGCTGAAATGTGACAAGGGTTTGCTTCTTCCTGTGGTTGGGACAGGGCCTGTCCCTGCTTTTGCTCTGGTCAGTGGATGAACTTGATGGCTTTCTGCAGCCAAACCCTGCGAGTGGTGGTGTCCAGCAGAATGAGAGGGTGAGTTGCTGCAGATCCATATGTTGCTGGAGCCTGGGGAACATCCCCTCCAAGGGATTAATGGCAAGGGCTCTGCTTGTGGGAAGACAGGCAGCTGTCACGGCTCCAAGAGAGCAGGAGACAACGGGGACAAGTCCAGCACAGACTGAAGCACCTTCTGCTCAGAGGACATTGTCGTTGCAGGCAGCTGTTTCTGCAGAGTGGGAGGGAAGGGCAGTGGGAATTGCTGCCTTATTTCCCTGGTTACAAGGAGCTGCTGTTGGGTTTCCTCAGGGAATAAACTGCCCTGTGAAAGTGGGATAATGTGAAGGGGGGCAGGTGCTGTTCTGACTTCACCAAAGACAAACCTTGGGGCTTTTTTGGAGCCTGAGTGCGGTTACTGCCAGGGGAGGACAGTGCAGGGCAGGGTCCTTCCACCTTAGCCATTTTTCCATGTGTTTCCCAGGAAGAGCCTGGTGATGCTCATATGCTCGGCCCATCAAGGCCGAGGGGGCAGCAGCGCTGGGGCAGTGACAAGGGGCTGTTAATCTTGGAAGTGGGGGTGTGGAGCTGCTGCCTTCCCTTGGGTGACTGAGCTGAGGAGGGAGCTGGCCTTACCCATCTCGGAGCTCTTTGCTGGGGGGTGGGTGAGGAGCAGAACATCCCCCTTCCTCCCCTCCTCCCCTTTTTTAATTTATATTTTTTGTTGGTTCCCAGGGTGTGAAGAGCAACCTGGGCCCTTTGTGCAGCCACCTTCTGTCTGAAGGACACAAGGGCTGCTGGGTGACCCCAGCACCCATCGAGCACCCATCACACCTCCTCATGTGCCCTCTTTGCGACCAGCCCTCTCCTCCTGGGCTGTGTTTTGCCAAGTGGACCTGGATTTATGCCTGCTGGTGTCAGACCTTCCCCTGACTCTAGGCCTTCCCTGCTCAGAGCCGTGTGTCCTCCCTGTGCCCCCCTGCCCGCAGTCTGTGCCCCACCATGGGCATGTATGGGGGAGGCTCTGGCTCTCCTCAAGCCTGAGGAATCATCTCTGGACCCAGGGCTTTGAGAGCACAGCAGTTGCCACCTCATTCAACTGCTGAGGAAGGCTGAGGAAGTGTGTGGGGGGTGTGCAGCTCAGTAAATAAAGAGGGGGTGACCCTGACCCTCTTCCCCTTCCAGCCCAGGGGCGGTAGTGATGCTGCAGGGCCGGGATGCCCTGGGAGCTGCCAACCCCCTGCACACCAGCACCAGCCCAGGGCTCCCTGTGCCACCCCCTCCCCAAAGAGGGGGGAGCACCCCGGCTCCCTAACCAGACAGCTGCCTATTGTCTCCTGGTCCCATCCCTGTCATCCCACCCCTGCTGCTGTTTTCCCAGGCCTGTATTTCAGCTCTGGGGTTGGTGGGGATCTGTGGCATTCCTCCTTCCCTTCTTACTGTCCTCTTTATGGTGGTTCAGGGCTTGCAGATGGGGGTCAGGATGGGACAACTCCCTCTTCCCCCCCTGCTCCCCCCACAAGTGTACCCTCTCAGTATCCAGCTCTGTCCCCAAAACCTTTCCTGGTCCCAAACAGCTTCACAGCACTGGGGAAGGTGGCAGTTGGCCACAGAGGTGAGCAGGGACCCTGCATGAGCTCAGCCCGATGGCCCCGTGTCCCTGGGGAGGTGAGGGGTGAGGGGTGTGTAATCTCATTTTGGAGAGCCAGTCTGGCCTCTATGCCCATTCCTGAGGGGCAAACTCTGTCCTGGGGAGGGGGCTTCTGGTCATCTTCCCCCCTCCTCCCCCCCATCATCTACACCAGTGGCTACATCCTGCCTGCACCCTCCTGGGTGCTCAGCCCGGGGTTTTGGGGTGCTCCATGCCCCTGTGAGATGTTGGGGACATGGTTGTAGGGGGATACACCCCCATCACCTCCGGGTGGGGCAACATGGCCCCAAGAAGTCTCTGCACCCCCTCCCCATTGCTGAAACGAAGTGGCCAGGTCTCAACCCCTGCAGCAGAATGCCCCCCTAAGCCCCCCCATTTGGGGGGGGCCGCGCCTCGCGTGGGTGTGGGGGATGGGAGCAGGTGGGGGTGAGCCCCCCTCCCCTCTCCCCAAAGCCTGCATCTGTTTCCACGGCAACGCCGGATGCGAGAGGAGCCGCCCATTGGCTGCCGGTGATGTCACCGCAGGGCGGGACACCCCTTGATTATTTTTTTTGGGGGGTGGGGGGGGACCCGCCCCACCCAAAAATGGGTGGGGGAGGGGAGCTCCGCCCAACACGTCCCCGCCCCTCCCCGCCCGTGGGGCCCCACCCGCCCCACCCGGCACCGCCCCGGGGCAGCGGCGGCGGCGGTGGCGGCGGTGGGGATGCACTCGGAGGAGGCTCGGGGGAAAGTGAGTTGGGGGGGTGGAGAGGGGACGGACACACACACACATACACACATACACCTCGACCGGGACGGACCGCGGGTGGGGAGAGCCGGGGGCGCGGCCGTTTCTATCTTGCGTGGGTTCTTAAAGGGGCAGCGCTCACGGGTGGGAAGGGACCTGCTCGGGGGGGGAAGGAGGGGGGGGGATTTGGCAGCGCGGGGCTAAGCCAGGGAAGGGGGAGGAAGGGGGGAGGGAAGGGCGGGGGGGGGGCGGGACCGCCCCCCCCCCCGCCCTTCCCTCCCCCCTTCCTCCCCCTCCGGGCCTCGCGTGGGCCCCCTCCCCTCCCCCCCCCCCCCCGCTGCCGCTTCCGGGGCGGGCTCGCTTGGGAGGTCACGGCAGGGGGTGGGGGCCGAGGGGCGACGTCGCGCCCCGCCCTTCCCTTCCCCCCCCCCCCCCCTCCCCCACGCCCTTTGCTCTTAAAGGGCCCGTGTGTCTCTCCGTGTGTCCTCTGCGCGTGTCCCTCCCCCCCCCCCTCCTCCATCCCCCCCCCACCACACGCGCACACACCGGGCTGCTGGTGGGAAGGACGGACAGACGGACAGACGGACGGACGGCCGTGGGGCTGAGGGCGGCAGCGCCGGGCTGGGCGCGGGAAGGGGGCGGCGGGCAGGGCAGGGTGGCTCCGGAGCAGATGGCGTTGGCGGGACTCGGTGCCCTTCCCCACCCCCACCCCAACCCCCCCCCACCCCCCCCGTGCCTTACACCTCCCCCCCTCCCTCTCTCCCCGCCCCAGCCCGCGCCTCTGCCCGCGCTATAAAAAGCCGGTATCGAGGTTGACACGGTCGCGTCCCCGGTTGCCCATCGCTGCCCGGCCCCGGGGGGCAGATGCCGGACGGGTGACCGCCCCAGCGCCCTGCCCCCCGGGCCGTCGGGACCACACACACGCTCGCGGATTCCCTCCCGCCCCTGCCCCCGGGGTGGGGGGTGGGGGGTGGGGTTTGGCTTTGGGGGAGCCGCCCCGCCACCCCCACAATGAGGAGGTGAGCCAGGGGGGAGCCCACCCCCCTCCCCCCTGCTTTCCCTTGGGGCAGGGATCCTGCTGCAGAGGCGCTTTCCTGAGGGTGCCCCCAAACCCATCCATCACCCCCCAAAATGTGGGGAGCAGGGCTGAGCCCCCTCCACGGCCCAGCGTGGGGGATCCCACCCACCCCCCCACCACCTTCCCCCATGCTCGGTCCCTGCCAGCCCCCCCCCCCTCCCTCCCTTCCCCGCTGCCAGAGGGTGGAGCGGGGAGGAAATTCCTCGGGGAGGTGTGACGGCGGCGGGGTGTGCCCCCCCCACGCCCACGGGTGGGGGACGTGGACGGGGGACACACGGGGACCAGGCAGGGAGGGATGGCTGCAGCTGCCAGCACTTTCCCACGCCTGCTCCCCACCCTCAGGGTCACCCCCTGGTTTGAGGGCACCCCAGATCCCTCCATGAGACTTTTTTTTAGGGCAAAAAGGGGGAGGGCAGGTATTTATTCCCGGGGAGGGGGGTGGTGTGTGTGTACACAAAACAGAGGGGGTGCACAGCAGCCACCCCCGACATGTGTTGGGGCTGGTGGGTCCCCTGAGCACACCCTCCCGGCCATGGGTGGGGTTTGGTGCACCCAGGCTGAGGACGGACAAATTCAACTCACAGATGAAAGCCCAGCAGGGTGCTGGGTGTCTTGAGGGAGGGGGAAGGGCTGCGAGGCTCGATTGGGGGTGGATGGAGGAGAAAGTGAGGCCCCTCCCTGCTTGGCTGCCACATCTCTCACCCCCTAGTCCCTTGGGGCTTTGGGGTGCAAGGACCCCCTCCCAAAGTGGGGCTGGGGAGGGTCCTCAGGAAGAGGTGACCCTTGGTGCCCACCCCCTCCCCCCACCCCCGCCCAAATAGGCCAGGTTGTGGGGTCTGGGAGTCCCTGAGGGGAGGGGGTGTTGGGGGTCCCCAGCTGGTGGGGGTGGGTAGTTGTGTGGCCATCTAGGGGGTGTCCACGGGGGGGAAGGGTACCTGGCTGTGGGTGGAGCTGGGGGGGCTTGGCTGCAGGGTTGTTTTGGGGGTCGTGGTGAGCTCTGAGTGTGAGTGGATGTTTTGAGGGGGAGCTTGGCTGGGTGTGGGGGTGTGTGGGGTGTCCCTGCTTACCCAGGGGGTGTGTTTTGGGGACCTGGTGATTTGTGAGTGGGGGGCTTTTTTGTCCCTGGCTTTGTGTGGGGGTATTGGGGGGGGGGGGCTGGCTGGAAGTGGGGGTGATTATGGGGGGTCATTGGCTGAGCGTGTGGGTATGGAGGTCCCCAGCTAAATCTGTGGGTACTGGGAGGTCTCTGGCTCTTGGGGGGAGGGTATTTTGGGGGGTCCCTGGCCATATGTGAGGGTGTCCATAGGGTCTCCGGCTGAGCGTGGAGGGGCTTTGGGGGTCCTGGTGCTGTGGGGGTGGGACAGAGTGTGTTTGGGGGGCAGGGGGGAGCTGGCTGAGTGCGGGTTGGGGGGTCGCTGGCCTTGCGTGGGTGTGTTTTAGTGTGTGTCCCCCCCCCGAGAGGGCTGGCTGGCTCCCGGCTGCCTGTGTGTGTGCAGGGGGTGTGTGTGCGGGGTGTGAGCGCTGGGTGTGCCCGGGGAGGGGCCGGGCCGGGCCGGGCCGCGCGTGTGGCTGAGCGAGGGTGCGTGGGGGGCTCCGTGTGCCTGGCTCGGGGGGGGGGGAGAAGGTCTCTGCTTGCGGTCAGGTACGTGCGGGGGGGTCCCCGGCCGTGTGGGGGTGCTGGGGGGAGGTGTCAGCGCTGGGGGGGTGAAGCGCTGCTTTGGGGGAATGGGAGGGGGAGTGACCCCCCCGGCGGCTGCGTGCCGGACACCCCACGCGTGTCCACGTCCCGGGGAGACCCCAGCAAGGGGGAGGGTGGGGTGGTGCTGGGGGTACCTGTCACCGCGTGCGTGTTGGGGGTGGGGGGGGGCCCTCGGATCTGCGCGTGTCGGGGTACCGCGTGTGCTCGGCGTTTCGGGGGGGGGGAAGGGGGGAAGGTGGGGGGGGGGGGCGGGGGGGTGTCCCGGGTGGGGCCCTGCCCGGGCGCCTCCCGCGGGGGCTGGGCCGGGCCGTGCCCGCAGCCCCTCCCTGCCGCGGCCGGGCCCTTTTAAGGAGCTCCACCCCGGGCCGAGCCAGGGTGGAGCTGTGGGGCCGTTCACACCTCTCGCCCGGCTCGGCACGGCCGGTGGAGCGCGGCGGGGAGCATGATCCTGCCCGCGGAGGGGATGAGCGCTGCGCACCCGCGGAGGAGCCCCCCCCGCGCCGCCTGGGCGGTGAGTGACCCGCCGCCGCCTCGTCCCCTTCACCCTGCGGGGCGGCGGGGGGGGATGTGGGGGGGGGGAGGTGCGTTGCGCGCAGCGGCGGCACGGCCCCTTTAAGGCGCGGGGGCGGGCAGCGCGGCGGGGCCCGCCGCCGCCCCGCAGGGCCCCGCCCCGCCCCGCCCGGCCCGGCCCGCAGGGGTGCGGGGGGCCGAGCCGCGGGGAGGGGCGGGGCCGGCCGGCGGCACAAAGGCGTGCGGGGAGGGGCGGGGCAGGGCCGGGGCGGGGCCTCCGCTTCCCGCCTTTGCTCGCCCCGAGGAACGGCGGGGGGTGTGCCGGGCGGGGGGTGTGCCGGGCGGGGGTCGGGGGGACACGCGACCCCGGCCCCTGGCCCCGTCTGGGTCTTGCTCGGCCCTGCGTGCCGACTGGGGCCGGCCAGCAGAAGCCCTTCACGCCCCCCTCCCCGCCCCGTGCCTCAGTTTCCCTGTCTGCTCATGGGTGTTGCGTCTCTCGCAGGGCCAGGGGAAGGCGACGCCCGCCATGAGCTCGTCGGCGCTGCTGGCTGAGGGCCCCCTCGACCCCCCGGTGCTGCTGGCCGACATCAAGACGGAGCCCCCCGAGGAGCTGCTGGCCAGCGACTGTGGCCAGCCCCAGGCCGAGCCCGTAGATCTCTCCCTCAACAAGTCCAAGGTGGCGCCGGCCACCTCGGCCCCACCGCCGCCGCCACCCCCCGCCTCGGTGCAGTCCTCCCCGTTGCTGGTGGCCCCCCCGCTCCCTGCTCCCGCCACAGTCTCCATTTCGCCCTCCGGCCTCAACTCCACCTCTGCCATCCCGGCCGTCCTCTCGCCCGGCTCCATCCTGGCCTCCACGCAGGGCAGCGGCGGGCAGCAGATCCTCCACGTCATCCACACCATCCCCTCCGTCAACCTGCCCAGCAAGATGGGCAACCTTCAGACCATCCCCGTGGTCGTCCAGTCCCTCCCCGTCGTCTACACCACCATGCCCACTGACGGCGTCACCGCCATCACCGTACCCCTCATCGGGGGTGATGGCAAGAACGCTGGGTCCGGTAAGGGCACGTAGTGGGGGAAGCTCTGGAGTTTTAGGTGGGCAGAGGGGTCCCACCTGGTGGAGCAGCACCCCTGAACGGGGTCCCATTCTCCATCCGGAGCTGCATCTCCACCCGCTATCTGCATCCCCACATCTGCTTCCTTTACCCTACTCCCCCTCCCCAGGCCCTCAGCACCTAGCCTGTGCCCCAAAGGGGACATACAGGGAAGGTGGGGGACACCGAGGGCATGACCCTGCTGGGCTGCCATCCCTGCTGGCCCCCCCCACTGCCCACCTGCTGCCAGCAGCTCTGGTTTCATGCTCTCTGGTGTGGGGTCCTCTGGCTCCCCAGCTTGGTTTCATTGTTTGGGTGGGTGGGGGCAGCATTTGGGGAGCTGCAGGAGCAGAGAGAGGGTGGGGGGGTTTTTTTGGGGTGTCTCCATTCTCTGCTCATGAGCCTCACGTCCTCCTTCCTTGTTTCTCAATAGCTTTTCTTTCCCGCCCCCCACCAGTGAAAATTGACCCAGGCTCCATGTACCCCATGGCCATGAGCAGCGACAGCGAGGACAGCGCGTCCGAGAGCGGCCCGGCCCCTTTCCAGGACCTCCAGAGAGAGTGAGTTTGCTCTTCTGCGTGTCCCCCTCCTTAGCCCCTGCCGTGTCCTGGGGTTCCCTGGGGCTCCGTGGGCGCAGGGGATGTGCCCTCCATCCCTCCCTCCTCCCGGCAGGCCAGTGACGCGGGGGCAGCGAGCCGAGTCCCCCGACCTGAAGAAGAGGCGCATCCACCAGTGCGACTTCGAAGGCTGCAATAAGGTCTACACCAAAAGCTCCCACCTCAAAGCTCACCGGCGGATACACACAGGTAGGGGCCAGCGCTGCACACCCCTTTGCCTGGGAGGGTCAGGATCAGGGCCCCTGGGTAATGATGGGCTGGGGGCACCTGGGAGCGGGCAACGGTGCTCTGCACCCTTGTTTGTTTTGGTCCTTGGGAGCGTTGACGCCCTGCGTTTGGAATTGGGGAGGTCCTTTGGGGTCTCAGGGTGGCTCTTTTGGGGGTGTTGGAACCATGAGCTAGGGCTGGGGGGAGCCTTTGGGGCTGGGGGGCCACTTTGGGGGTGTCAGTACCCAAGGCCATGCCCTGGGGACCCTCCTGCCCCTGACCGCTAGCTCTGGTCATGGCGTTGCTCCTTGGGGTCCTTGCCACCTCCCAGCACCTTGGCGTCCCCCTAGCAGGGAGGGCTCCCAGTGCTCCCATTGCATGCTCGGCACCCCCCTAGACTGGCACCCTGAGTCCCCATGGGCCCCCAGGCTCTGCCGTGGGGTGCTGCCGTGGCAGACCCCCGGGGGGATGGTGAGGTGCTGCCACCCGGGGGGGGCGTGCATGGAGGGCACCCCTGCCTCTCGCGGGTGGGGTGCCCTGGTGAACCCCTTGGCTATTCCCTGGGGGTGGCCATGCAGTGCTGCAGGTGGGATGGGGGGATGCGCCCCCCCGAAATACCGTCCCTGGCCTTGCTGGCGGCGCGGGCGCTGGCAGCTGGTGGCGCCAACGGACCGTGCTGGGTACAGGCGAGGGCTGGTGTGGGGACGCCGAGGGGCTCCTGCGGCCGTCCCGCTGTAGCCAAGGGTGTCCCCCCTGCTCCCTGTCTCCGTGCTGAGCCCCCTCTGCTCCCCCCCCCCCCCCCCCCCCCGCAGGCGAGAAGCCCTACAAATGCACCTGGGAAGGCTGCACCTGGAAATTCGCCCGCTCCGACGAGCTGACCCGGCACTTCCGCAAGCACACGGGCATCAAGCCCTTCCGCTGCTTGGACTGTGACCGCAGCTTCTCCCGCTCCGACCACCTGGCCCTTCACCGCCGGCGGCACATCATGATGTGAGGAGCCAAAGTCCTCGGGGCACCCGGCCGGGGTGGTGGACGGCTGAAAACGGGGGTGCAAGTGTGTCCCCCCCCAACCCTCTGCTCAGCAGAGGGACCGTGAGAGCGCAGGCTGTGCTCTGCCTGGCTCGACCAACCCGTGGCTGTCCCAGGAGCCCCCGTCCCCGGGCAGGATGTAAAAAGTTGAGTTTCTGGACTGCTCCTCCTCCTCCCTTCCTCCCCCCCCCCCCATTTCTTGTTTTTCCTGGGCATCTCCTCCCAGCTCACAGCATCCAGAGGCTCCTCCTTGTCTCCTCAGCCAGCAGTGGCCTCTGGACCCACACATCTGCCTCTTCAGCCTTTTGTCCATCTCCATGTGCTTGTCATTCCTCATCCTGCCTATTGCCCCCCCAAGTCCTTTGGGGCAAAATCTGGGACCCACCTCCAGGACAGAGGCAGCGGTGGGGGGGGGAGTTGGGGCTCTGCCATTGCCCCCGTGCAATAGCCGTTGGTTTCATCCTGCTCTGGCAAGCTGCTGCCTCTCCATCCCCAGCCCACAGCGTGTCCCAGTCCCCCGCGGAGAAGGAACCCTGGTGCACCCCCTCCCTCTGCGTCCCTCGGGCGCGGTGGTGGGGAGGGGCTGGGGGCACGCAGGAGGGGGCAGGAAGAAAAGAAAGAAAACCACCAGAAGTGGGGGAGGAAACGCAGCCACCCACCAGCAGCCACATCCGAGACCACCACCGCCACAAAGGGAACCTGCGGAACGCTGAACTGTGATTTTATGGAGTTTTAAGGGGGGGTGGGATGGGGTGGGGAGTGGGGGGGGGGGGGGGGGGCGCCAGCTCCCAGGGTTTTTTTGAAGACTATGGGACAATTGAACCATTTCTAAGTTAAAAAGGCTGATTGTGGCCACACGCTGTTCTTTTTAATTGCAACTGGCATTTTAGTGGGGTGTCCTGTTGTCCCCCCCCACCATGGTTGCTGTCGGGGCAGCCCCAGAGGGAGGGCAGCAGGATTCAGGGTTGGAGCCTGGGGGCTGTTGGGTGGTGGGAAGGGTGATGGGGGGTGGGGGTGTGGGTGTTAAAGCCTGGCTGATCCATAGCTCGTGTGGCTTTCCTCCTGGTTAAGGGTCTCATCCTGGTTCAGGGCAAAATTTTCTTGCAACTGGAGGATGTTTTATGCCAACTCCTCAGCCCTGCAGCCCTCGAGGAAGGTGGTCCCCAACCAGTATGTGCAAGGCTGGTCAGGTCAGGGGTGAGCTTCCCAAAATCTCTCTTTGAACCTGTGCCTTTGGCTTGGGGGATGCTGGGGAGGGGGAACTGGAGTGGGGAGGGGAGGGGATGGGGGGCAAAGACCCTTGACAGCAGCTGGACATGCCCAGAGGAGGGCAATGGCATGGGGAAGGGTCTGGAGCACAGGTCTGGTGGGGAGCAGTTGAGGGAACCAGGGGCGGGGTTCTGGAGGAGGCTGAGGGGAGACCTGAGCACTGCAGCTCCCTGTAAGGAGGGTGCAGCCAGGTCGGTCTCTTCTCCCAAATAATGAGCAACAGGGCGAGAGGAAACGGCCTCAAGTTGTGCCCAGGCAGGGACAGGTTGGAGATCACAGAATCAGACTTGTAGGGGTTGGAAGGGACCTCGAGAGATCATCGGGTCCAACCCCTTGCCAAAGCAGCTCCCCAGCTCATATTGCACAGGTAGGAGTCCTATCTTGGATACCTCCAGAGAAGGAGACTCCACAACCCCCCTGGGCAGCCTATTCCATATGAGGAACAATTTCTTCCCACAAAGGGCAGCCAAGCACTGGACCAGGCTGCCCAGGGCAGTGCTGGAGTCCCCATCCCTGGGGGGATTTAGCAGCTGTGTGGGGCTTGGGGATGGAGGTTTAGCAGCACCAGGCCAACGGTTGGACTCTGATCTTAAAGGTCTTTTCCGACCTGGCTGGTTCCACGATTCCATGTGCACATCCCACCGTGCATCCCCGCTCCAGAGCCTGTGCCACACTCACCTCACCAGCTCCTCCGGCTCCTCCTGGGGCTGCTCAACAAACCCCCCACCCACCACACTCACCTGAGCTCTGGAGCCGCCGTATCTGTACAGAGCTGATTGAGGTTTGACACCTCCTCTGCCCCTGTCTCGCTTTGCCACAGCGATGGGGCAGGAGAGGGATGGGCACCAGGGCAAAGTGTGGGTATGGCAGCTCCCCAGCCCCCTCTCTGCCCAGAGAAAAGGGGCTGAGTTGGGCAAAAGGGGGTGGTTGTGGTTTAGTCACCTCTCCTCTCCCAGGAGCTGAAGGCATTGTAGAGCTGAGGAAGACGGTGGCTTTTCCTCCCTCCCAAACATCCCTGGTGAGACACTCCCCCACAGTGACTTACGTGATGGAGGGGGCTTCTCCCCTCAAAGCACCCCCAACCCACCTCCCTGGACCCCAGAGGTGGACGAGAAGGGAGTTGACAAATCCCTCTGGGGTGGCAGTGATGGGGGCTGATGTTCCCCAGCTGCCACCCAGGCAGGGAGAGGTGCTAAGAGCCCCTGACATCCCCCCTCCTGCTGTGGCCTGTTGGCTCAGTGGCTTGCTAAAAATTACTTTTTTGAGACAAAAAGGACTTTTTCCCCATTTTCCCTGACAGTGGGTGTGATGCCAGGGCCCTGTGGGGTGACAGGAGCTCGCTGGGAGGAAGAGGAGGAGGAGGGGGAGCCCCACCACCGAGTGAGCTGCCAGCATGAGCTGCCAGCTGCTTCTCCATCTGTCCATCCGTCCGTCTGTCTCTCTTTGCCTGTCCCACGTGCATCCAGGCCGGGCGGTTGGAGCGTGACGGCCTGAGTGTTGTTACAGAGGCAAGGCAAACACTCCATCCCCTGAGCAAACATCCCTCCTGCCCGGCCCCGCTCGCCTTGCCGCCACTGATGGCTGAGCTTGGGAAGCCCTCAGACCACCCCCCCACCCTGGCAACCCTTCCCAGGACCCCCTGCCCTCTCTGGTCCCCATTTAACCCCCTTCATTCTTTCTCCTCCTTTTAGCAGACTTTTGGGGTGCCGGACCTCAACACCCCAGTCCCTCAGCCCCACAAGTGGGCTGGGCTGGAGTGACCCCTCTTGAGGAACCCTCAGCATCCAAGCTCTGCCCTCTCCTAGCCTGCTCTCCTTCCTAAAGCCCAGGGAGCACTAATTGGCCTTAATTGCTCTAAGCAGCCCTGCCTGAGGCCTCCACACCACCCCTAGGTTCAGTAGCCCATTTAAGCTCAGCCTGAAGCCTCCAGCTCTTCCTTCAGCTGAGCTGCTGCCACCTGAACCCCACTGCAGCCATCCAAGCCCCACTGCAGCCACCTGAACCCCACTGGGGAGGAATTGGAGCTTGGACCCTGTCCTGCCATGGGAGCAGCTGGCCCTCGCTGTGCCCTGCTCTCCACACCAAGGCAGCAGTTAGCAAAACTTCCTGAGCCTGAAACCAGCTGGGACCTGTTTTGGAGACTGTGGGACTGACTCTGGACCCTGTACACCCTTGAGTGACTTTTTCATGTGTCTGTGAGCCTCCAATACCAGCTTGGTGTCCAACCATCGCCACCACGAAGTGTCTTTGAGCTGCGATACCTCCCCACGCTCCAGCCTTGGCTCCCCTGGGCTCTTTCCCCATCACCCAGCTGCCCTTTTCCCCCACCTCACATCGTGATGAGCCAAAAAATTTAGGGAGCCTAAAATTGCTTCCCCCCTGTGGATGAGGAATGGCTGCGTGGGGGGCTGCAGCCTGCTGGGAAGTCCCTACCTGGCTGGGGGCATCCCCCCCACCCCTCCCCAGGGTGAGCAATGGGGTGGCCATGCCTTCATCTGTGGGGAATGATGCTCGGCTGTCCCTGTGCTCTGGGGTCACCCGAGGTCCCTCCGGCTGGTGTCTCAGCTCCGGGAAGGGGTGCTGGGGGCCTCTCCCTCCCTCCTGCCAGCCCCACACTGCTCAGACTGGTTTAGCAAGTGGATGGGGCGGCCGCTTTCCCTTTGAAGGGCTCCGGGGAAGGATTTGATGGCTGGAAACCTCCCAAGGAGGAGAAAGGGAAGGGGAAAAAAAAAAAAAAGACAAAAATAGGTGGTTTTGGGTTTCGGTGGGGGAGAGGGGGAGGCGAGGTGGCGGGCTGCTCTGGCAGCTTTGCAGACCTTTGTTCCTGGTGGTGGTGAAAGGAAAGGTGCGCTGGGGGTGTACCCCCTCCCTGGAGAGCTGAATGAGGGGCTCTGGGTCTGGTGTGGCCTTGTCCCAGCGAGGCAGAATCCAGGAGGATCTGGGGATGTCGACCACGGCACGGCAAGAGGTGGGTGCTCTGATTTGCGGGCGGGTGGGTGAGTTGGGGGCTGCAGCAAGGTGAGGAGATGCTGTTGCAGGAGGAAAACAAGGCTCGGCGACCCCTGGCTGGGGGTGAGGGGGTGTCTAGCCCCCTCCTCCTCAGCCCCTACCCCCTCAGTGGGATGTGCTGTGGGACCCTGGGCAGGGATGGGAAAAGGGTTGTGATGCTGGGCTGTCACCCTTGAGGGATGGCTCCTGGGGCTCCCTTGAGGCCCAGCCCAGTGGTAGCTGGTCTCCAGCAAGCAATGGGGTCTGAGGTGGGTGTGAGGAGCCTCTGGGGCTTGTGGCTGGTGACCAGCTGGAGTGTAAAACCAACCCACTGACCATCAGCAAGCCCCATCCCCTCCTTCGTGTTGCAAAGAGACCTCAGCTATGGCCCCGAGAGCCCCTTTCCGCTCCGCCGCTGACCCACCTTCACCCTTTGTGGGGTCTCCCTTCCCCAAGCCCCCTCAGCGTCTTGGCGCAGCTTTGCCCCACAGAGGGCATCCTGTACCCCAGGAACAATGGTTGGAGAGCTGCCACCATTGCCATAAGATGAGCAAGACACATTGTCCTCAGCGTTGTGTGGCATGTGGGGACAGAACAGGCCCTTAGACCAGCGCCAGCCAATGGATGCAGCATGGCTGGGCCTTGGAGGCTGCGGCGGGGCCGTTTGGAGGAAAGGGCTGGGCGGTGTTGATAGGCTCAAGGCTGTTTCCCTTCCCATGAGGCTGGCAGCAGATAAAGATGCTGCAGTCGGCTTTCGCCCGTCCCTGAAACAAAAAGCTGCTCCACCTTGAGGAAATCATCACTGGGTCGGTCTGTGCTGGGCAGGCACACACCCTGCTCCCAAGAGTGGGGCTCATCAGACCCCCTCACCTCACGCCTGCGCTCCAGTGATGGGATGGAGAGAAGAGCAACTCCTTTGGTTCATCAGTCTTATCATCGCTAGGAAAAATCCTAAAGCTTCCCAGCTGGCACCAGGAAAACAGGACTATTTTTCCTGAAAGCTTTCTTTCATCTTTCTTTGTGCTTACTCCCAGCACCAGTAAACCATGAGCAGCATGAGGGGCCACTGCATGAGGACCTGTAGGGTTTGTACACCCTGCCACCAAATCGCATCCGCGCAAGCACAGCCAGAAATAGAGTCAAATGGCTCCCTGTAATACCGGGAATGCAGATAGTAATGCCAGGAGAAAGGGGCTAACTCCAACCCCCAGAGGGATTTACCTGAAGTCTGTGAGGATTGTGACTGTCCTCCAAAGTCCCTAAGGTGGGCTGATCGCTTTTTTTTGGGAGGTATAGGCAAACTTCTGTGCCGGGACTCAAAATGACTGCTTCACCTAGGAGATCTAGATGGAGCTCTCGACCTTCTTCTCTTGGGTCTGTGACTGTGCTCAGGTGAGGATGACAGCATGGGTGTGCCCGGCTGGCTGTCTGCAGCAGGACATCCTGCCTCGGATGGCCCAGGAGAGCCACGGGGTGTTATAAATTCCATAACACAATGGCTCCCAAATCGAAGCAAGAGAAACGGAACCAAAATCCCCTCCTGCTCCCAGAACTCAATTCTCATCTGAGTATTGAAGGGGTTCTGCAGTAAGGCTTCCACCCGGCATTAACTCTGGTAGCTGCCACCCAAAGCTCTTACAACACCACACCAGAGCCCGTCCTGGACCGCAGCAAAGCCATGGGGGAAGATGGTGCTGCTGAAGCCTGAGCTGGTCCCCCCTTGTTTGCTTTTCCGAGGGTTCAATGTTTCTGACTGCTCCCCGCCCCTGCTGCCCCAGGGCTGAACTTTCCCTTGTTCCTCCTCAGGAGGACCTGGACATCGGTTCAAAGTCTCCTGTGGATATTAACTGTTTACACAGTGGGGACTCCGGGCTGTGGGTGTTAAAGCCTGGCTGATCCGTAGCCCATGTGGCTTTCCTCCTGGTTAAGGGTCTCATCCTGCTTCAGGGCAAAATTTTCTTGCAACTGGAGGATGTTTTATGCCAACTCCTCAGCCCTGCAGCCCTCGAGGAAGGTGCTCCCCAAAGGGTGTTTTGGAGCCGTGGCCCCTGGCTGGGATGCTCAGCCCCCAGCTAATGCCTTTCAGCCCCTGGCTTGGATGCAGGAGGGGGCAACGCAGCTGCGAGGCACCAAAACTCCCCAGCCATGGCTCATGGCATCGCCTGAACAACCACGGACCTCAGTCACGTGTGTGGCTGCTGTGAAGTCCCTGTGTCCCCACCGTGCTTGCTGGGGTGGCAGCAACTCCATGGGAACTGGCTCTGCCCCTCGAATGCGACAGGAATGTGCTGGGGAGGAGGGGGGATCACAGCAGCATCCCCCCTGCAATGGCACGGCCTATGTGGGGTCCTGCCCAGGAGGCACCTGGGTGCTGGGGACAGTTGGGGCTGGATGGATCCAGGGAAGAAATGGTGCTTTTAAAAATTTTTAATTTTATTTTCCTTTTTCCATTTTGTTCTCCGCCCCCTCTTCCCCCCCCCCCCCTCCACTGCCATTTTTCCCTTTCTCTTTTTTTGCCTTTGGTTTTCTCTATTGCCCCTTTCTTCCACTTTTTTTCTTCCCTCTCAGAAAGGTGATTCTCATTCCCTTGTTGAGCTGGCTTCTTTGAGTCCTGACCCCCCTTTCCCCTCTCAAAAAGAGTAACTCAACACAGCTGCTTGCTTCCTTCGCAGGCGCTGAGCAGCAAAGCACCGCGCCCTCATGTCTGCACCTTTTAAACTTCTCCTGGTTGTGTTTCTTTTCCCCAAGGTTTATCCCTTTTCCCCTCCACTTACTTAACCTATTTCCTCTAGATCTTCCCCTGCACGCCCTGTGAATGAGCAGGGGGAGCACGCGGGGATCCCCTTGTCTCAGAAACCCAGTTTATGTGCAAAATTCAGGCTTTCATTGGGAAATGCCATTTTCCCATGGGAAAAAAAAAAAAAAAAAAAGCAAAAACCCTGTTGCTTTGAGAAATTACACCACCCCCACCTTGCTCCAGCCCTTCCACAGCCCCATGGCAGGGCTCCAGCCCTGAGGCAGGGGCCTGGGCTTCGGGCGGTACCGATGGGATGGTGGATGGGATGGTGGATGGGATGGTGGATGGGATGGTGGATGGGATGGTGGATGGGATGGTGGATGGGATGGTGGGTGCCCTCCTGGCGTGGTGGCAGAGCATGGCTGGCGGTGAGGCGAAGCGCTCCTGCTGTCCCGTTTCGGCTGCCGGGTTTTTATCGCCCAGCGGCCCGGTGGAGCAGCCAGTGGGGTGATCGGCGGGAGCCTGATTGGCTTGACACGGCCTCGCCGACGCTTCCAGGTTGGCGTTCCTCCTCCCGCAGTCAGGTAGAGCCTTCCCTGACCCGGCACCTGGCCTCCCAGGATTAGCAACTCGCTCAGCTCGGCTCTGCCTTCAGGGGGTTTTCTTTCCCCCCTTTCCCTCCTCCCTTCCTCCTCCTCCTCCTCCTCCTGCCCCCCCCCCTTTTTTTTTTTCCCCTTCCCCTCCATATTTTTCTTCTTTTTCAACATTATTTTTAAATAAGCCTTGCTCCCCCCCCACCCCCCGCCCCGGTGGGGAGCGGGTGCGAGGGGAGGAATGAGCAGCGGGCTGGTGCTGCGTACCCCGCTCCCCGAGGACGCCTCGGCGTTCACCCCGCTGAAGCCAGTCACCATGTCGGGGGAACCCGGCGAAGACCCCCCTGTCTTTGAGGACATCAAACCCCCCTCCCGGTCCCTGGAAAGCCTGCCCGACCTGGCGCAGGTAAGGCGGAGGCCGGCGGTTTGCTGTGGGGCGGCAGGACGGGCTCGGCTCTGCCCGCTCAGGTGTGCCGAGGCTGCCGTCGCCTCCTGCAAACTCTAGCCCGGAGTTTTGGATTTAATTCGGCTTTGTGTTTGCGCTCCCTGCTAAAACACCTCGGTCGCCTCATACGCTGGTGCTTCCCCCTCGGCCGGATTTTCTCCTGGGCGTGTTGGGTTTCGTTTTGGTGGTTCGTTGCTTTGGGTTTGTTGTTTTGGGTGGGTTTGTTTTGTCTTCCCCCCCCCCCCCCCCCCCTTCTCCTGTTTCAAACGCCCCAGTGCCTGGTTTGGGGGAGAGCCTGAGTTTTGTTCGCTCCTCACGGCTGGGGCTCGGTCCCTCTCCCCCAGGGCCGCAGGTGAGGGGGTGCCAAGGGGCTCTGCGCCGCCGCTTCGCCGGGAAAGACGCGGGCGGTGGGATCGCTGTGTGTGATGGGGGGCTGAGGAGAGCGTGTGGGCATGGGAGGTTATTTCCTATTTTATTTTATTGCATTTACTCTTTGCGCTGTCGCGGTGGGGAAGGAATATTGCCTTGCAACCCCCCCCACCCGGCATGGGCTGGAGATAAACTCCCGGATAAGTGGCTTTAGGGTGCTGCTTCATGTGTGCCCCTCTCACACGCGCACCCCTCTCACATGCCTGCCCCCCATCATGGGCTGTTCAAGCCCCGCTGCCCATCCTGGGCTCCTCAATGGTGTTTTGGGTACTGGACCCCTCGTCCCACTATGAAAAGCCTTCAGCTCCCCTTCATGATGGGATGGGGGGTGACCAGGCCTGCCCCCACCCCGCTGCCATGGGTTTGGCCCCCTTTTTTTCCCCCCCCAAGGAATGGGGCAAGCTGGGGTGTGGGGTGCCCGGCACTGCCACAGGCTAATGATTAACTCTGCGCCCCGCGTCCCCAGCGCCATTTTGATCAGGGCGGGAGGGCGGCTCTGGCCCCTTGTTCCATGGCTGCCCCGCAAGGATCCCCCTCATCCCAGCTGCCGTGCCTTTAGGGACCCCCAGGAGGGAATCCCCGTGGTGGGCAGCGACGGTTCGGCATGGGGCAGGGTTGGGCATCCACTTCCCCTCTCCCAGTGGCACCGATGGCCCAAGGGCCAGTTTTGGGGCTCCGTCCCTCAGCGGGAGGTGCTGAGCTGGCAGCTGCGTCTTCACTGCCATATTTCCACATTCCCTGGCATTCTAGCATCCACAGTGGCCGGGAGCAGTGGTGGTGGTAGGTGTGGGGGGGTCCAAATGGGGTGGTGGGGAGAGGGCCAGGCAGTGCCCTCCTCCTTCCCCTGTGGTGATCCCAGCTTGGTGCCTCTCCCCATCACCTCTGGGCTGCCAGAGCTCAGTCCTAGATTCGGGTGGGTTATCTAAGTCGGAGGGTGGGTGGTGGCTCTTCAGAAAGGTGTGGGTTATCTCCGGGGCCCCGTCCCTGGTGCGAAAGGGCAGCAGCTCCCTGTTTGCTCTGTGGGGAGGGTGAGGTTTGCTTTCTCTCCTCCTTTGTAACCCTAGCTGCCGGGTGGGATTAGGTGGTGGGGCTGGTGCTTGCCCCACACCGTGGCCATGGCCATGGGGCTGGACAGGCAGTGGTGGCCCTGGCTTTGGCCAGCCCCATGCTGCCTCTTGTCCTCCTCTCAGGGGAACGTGGGCATGCAGAGCCCACCCAGGTTGGAAACACTTTCATCCCGTGACACCATCCTTGCTGCCCTTGGAAGCAAAGAGGGTTTTCTCACCCTGGTTTGGTCCCTGAAGGGAAGAAGGGTTTGTCACCCTGGTTTGGTCCCTGGAGTGATGCTATCACACCTCTGGTGTGCTCTGTGTTGGAGGCATCTCTGGGGGATGTTGGACCAGAGATGTCATCCCTTTGCCCCTCAGAGCATCTTGCATCCCTGTTATGGACACCGGGGTCCCTGGCAGAGGCTGGAAAGCTGTGGGCCGGGAGCTCAGCACCATCTTGCCCATGGGCCCTCTATCACCTGCACTGTCCCCAACAGCCAGGGTGGGATTAGTTTGCAAACCCACCCTGGGTGAAGCATTGTAGGATGGGAAAATCTTGACAGCCCAGGACCAGACCCCCCACAGCGGGTAGGAGCTTCCCATGAGCTGTCCCCCTTTCTCCTAACAAATGCTGAAAACTGCAGTCCTCATAGAAGAGATGCTGAACTAGCTGGAGGGTGGAAAAGCTGGATGGCTGCACATCTGGGAAAGGCTTTGCTCGTGGAGGGAGTTTATCAGAGCAGTTTGACAGGACTTATGGAAAAGGCTGTGACCTGTCAGAGCTCTGGCACCAGCTATCGCCCACGGGGCATTTCCCTGCTGCTCCGCTCTCTCGACTTCGGTCTGGCTGATTTCAGGCAAAGGAAGGAGCAAACTCTAATCTCTTTATCATGCTGGTTGCAAAGTTCCCCTCCCACCTCCACAAATCGCTTCTCAAACACGAGCGGAAGGTGGGAGCTATTTGCTGTTGAAAATTTTATTCGATCTGAGTCAGGGGGGGATAGGTCCTTTGTGGAGCTTTTCCCTTTTCTCTCCCTTTCCAGCTGCCCTGCCCCAAATTAAAAAGCAAACAAACAGAGAAAAGAGGAGAGAAAAGGGCTTGTGAGAGAGAAGCACTTTTCCTTTCTGATTTGAGTCAGAGCGGCCCAAACCAGAACTTTCCGCTTTCAATCTCAAGAGGTCGATGCTAGAAGGAAGGTAAAAAATAATAATTAATGAAGCCCCAAAGCAAGGGGTGCTGAGGATGACAAGGAAGGTTGTGGGATAACCCCAGGCCACCTCATCCTTCATTGCCTCGCTTTCCTTGGGTGGTCTATGGTGCTGCATGCTGAGAAGCCGTAGCAAACAGCTCTCCTTGTGTCCTCTCAGCCCAGTTCCTACCCCAAAGGCAGTTTCTCACCCCTGTGCTTGGTGCATCTCCCTTCTGCCCTGCCCAGGGGCTAGGTAATGGGCTCCCCTAGGGAGAACACAGCTCCAGCATCCAGGAGGTGCTCAAAGAGTTGTGGTGGTATCAGGATGGTACCATTCCCTGGTGTGTCAGATCCTCAGTATCACAAATGGCACTTCCCAGACCCATCCAGCAGTGGATGGAGGTGCCATGGTGTTCCCCTGACTTTACTCTGGCAGGGATTTTTGCTTCTGGCATCACAGGAGAAGTCAGGCCAAGCATTTTAGGTGTGTTCCAGCTTTCTGGACAATGGAAGAGCTGTTTCAATCCTGCTTTGTCCCTGTGGGGCTGCATATGCCATGTCCTGCATCTCCTTTGGTCACATCCTTACCACGAATGTGGCTGCACCAGGGCAATGACTAAACGGTGGCTCTCTCTTGGACCAGGGATGGGCTTCCCTGCTCCACGGTGCTCCAGCATCTTCCAGAGCCCAGTTGGAGCCAAGGTGATGGGTCTTGCTCGGGCAGATGTGGTTTGCGTTGGGAGCAGGGAGGAGTTCCATTCCATCTTCTTCATTAGTGGAGATGTAGAAGGCCAGGGCATGGCTGTCGAGGAGTGATTGGTTTCTTCGGGCTGTCAGGAGTTGCATGCAATGAACGGACTCAGCTTCTTTGTAGGGAGAGGGGAGATGGTAGCTTTGCAGGTTTACTCTGGGTCTGTAAGGAGATGGTGACAGCTTGTGGTGGTGGGAGTAGCTGAGCCCAAGCATCCTTCTGCAGTTTAATGTCACTCCTCAGGTGCTCAGAGGGGCCGAAGATATCGTGTCCTCTGTCAGGGGGTTATCCTCATCCCTAGGTCACATTGTTGAATGTGGCCCCCACGAGCTCGGTGGGTTTGTGCCTGTTTGTGACAGGCTTTGAGCTCGTGGTGCGGCGATGCACAGGCGTTCCCCTGCCTATCTCTGCCGGAGCCCCATGGAGCAGAGGGATGATGCCGGCCTGGCACGGCCACGCGTCAGACGAGCCACGGTTCACAGTGCTGGCAGGGGCCATGTGCTGCCTTCTGTCCTCACCCATCCTTAGCTCCTGGCTCAGCTGGAGGAGCAGAGCTCAGGTCTCTGCTGGGATCCCACATTTATTACAACTGTGCAAACAGGTGTGGAAATGGAGTAGGGTGGTGTGATATGCTGAGGGTCAGTGACTCAGTCCCTTCTTCCTCCTCCTGAGCCTCTCAGTTCATAGAGTGTGCTTTTGTGGGCAGTGTGAAGTTGTACTTCCTCACCCCACCTTGGGTGTCTGGAGTGTTCTGCCCTCTGGGGTCCTCAGAAGTGTGCACAATGCTGGGAATAGTTAAGTTTTGAAGCGTGCTGGCAGCCTGAGCAGGCTTGAGGGGTGTGCAGAAACAGATCGGTGATACAGAGATGCCAAGTTGTAGTCTGGGCAAGGAGAGACGGGCTCCCTTGACCCCTCCCAGTGCAAGACAAGGTGGTGGGTTGGCAGCCGGTGTTGCTGAGCCCTCCATGGCTTCTGGCTTGAGGGATCTCAGCGGGGAGGGATCCTTTTGGGCTTTGGGATCAGCAGGAACCTGATGCTTTTGGGATCAACCTGCACATTTGCTGGTCTGATGGTCTTTCCATCTAGCAGGTGTCTGCAGGGCTACAGGAAATTAAGCTAGAGTGCCCCAAAAATACGACTTTCTCCCTTCTGCTCTTGTAGGAAGACCCTCAGGGGCAGTCCCCAGGCAAGACCCCTGCCTGTCACGGCCTTGTGCCTGCTTGGTGGCGAGGGGCTCACTGCAGATCAGATCCTCTTGTGGGAACAGCTCTGAAGTCAGCAGGGAGCTTCCTACCTCTGGACAAAACTGGTATTACCTATGTGCCAAAGACTGGGAAGCTTGTGGGAATCTCAGGCACCGTGTTTGTTGTTATTTGATTTTTCACCATCCTCCGGAGGCAGAGGCCCCGTGTGTGCGCACGCAGGCGCTGCTGGAAGCAGGCAAGGTGTAGGATGAAACGGCTTGGCCGAACTTTGAGCTTGTTGGAGCACAATGGCTTTGTCCGGGTGGTACAAAGGCTGATTGTTCTGCTTGGGGGAAGTTTGGCTCAGCGAGGTGGGGAGCAGAGAGAAAGGGACAGCGCCGAGAAAGGAGAAGATTACAGGTGTGCTGTTCCTTGTCGTCCTGCGCAGCCCTTGCTGGGACCTGTTTTCCACTTGCTGCCACGGAAGAGGTTGCAAATGAGGTAGATAAAGCATGTTGTGGGGTAGTTGGCCTTGGTTGTGGTGTTTGGTTTGGTTTTGTAGAGCACTGAAAAGGCAGGTATTTAAGGGAGGAAATGAGCAGGGGACTCCGACTCCATAATAAATGCAACGGATTTCCCTTTATCGCTCTTCCTGCACGGTGTGTGGGAAGCAAACACACTCATCTGAAATTACTCACGAAGGTCTAGGGTAATGCATTTCTGGCCGGTGCATCATCAACTGTGAATTTTCCCCTCTCAAACCTGTTTGGTCAGCTACCTACGCTATTTTGTTCTCGTTCTTTGGTCCAGTGAGTTCTTTTATCTAACCCATCCACTGCAAATAATCACACTTACGACCGTCTTGTTAGCTGAGCCCCTTGATTAGAATATTTGCTTTTCTTGTGCTCCATTGGTGAATTACATGAGTCACAGGGTACAATTCATGTTTGGGGATTGGATAACTAATGTTTGCAATTCAGATGTTCTCAGAACTTGAGCTAGCATGAAAACTCTTAAAAAAAAAAAAACAAAACCCATGGGCTGTTTACCACATCAAAGAGGTTCAGCCCCTTCTAAGCTCAGATTGAAACTCAAACAAAGAATCTTTCATTAAATTCAGAAATGAATTCTTTGGAAATTATTCTTTTTTTTTTTTTTTTTGAAAAAAATGTGATGAGGACCTTCAAGTTTACACCAAGGACAGGATTTGCAAGTATTAATATGCACTTAATGACCTTGATCTCTGTGGCTTTTGCAGTACATGCAGAAGAAAAGAATGGTGAGGAATTGTTCCCAGTATAGCTGGTCCAAAAAACACTGGTACTTATCACTGCAGGAGAAAGGAATAGCATCCATCCATTATCGCATCTGTCACACCTAAGGCATTTTGCTTCATGGATATGAACCCATCCTGGAGAGGGCAGAGATGTGTGGGTACCTACTCACCAGCCAATATGCCAGGCATTTTAATTCTGCTGTACAACATTATAATTCTCCATTCTGCTGCTTCTTGAGGACAGTTTAGGTGGCTAAACCCTGGGATGGATGAATATGTTCAAATGAAAATCTTTCCTGAAATGAGCAGAAGGTTTGATGGCGTTCTCTCAAATGTGGAAATTTCCCAAGCTTGGGAAATGGAATGGGAAAATCAGTGCGTCTCTTCTTCCCAACTGATCATTCAAAATGCTGTCGTTTTAGAATGTAACGCTTCATCCTGAGCAACCTTCAGCTTTTTGTGTTGTGTATTTTGTGGTTTGTGTGGTCTTTTTTGGGAGAGCTCAAAAACATCGGCTTGGCTGAGTGTTTGGAGTCACCTCTGGGATGCAATGAGCATCACAGCCCTTGCATTTCCCAGGGGCTGGGAAATTGGGGGCTCCAAAATCCTCTGGATGGAGTTTCTCTAGGGCTTGGTGCCTTCTCCACAGGAAGTGCCAATTGCCATTTACCAGCCTGTGCCATCACCAGTCTCTTAGAATTGACAGCATCTGGCAAGTTACTTCTATACATGGAAAATGTGGAGAGAGAGGGTTTAAGCTGAAGGGAGTGGATCTTGAGGAAACCCTTTGAGGCTTTCTACTCTCAGGCTACACAGAAGGACCCTCCTAGCAGGGCAGATGATAGGAAATAAATAGGGTAGAAGGAGCTGCAGCACATGGTCCTGCTCCAACATCCCCCTCAGTCTGAATCTGGCAGTACCTTCTTGGCCTTGTACCCTGCTAGGTGCTGCGCAAGCTCTGAAGAAAGAAATTGGCCCAGAGACCTACTCCGCTCGTTCAAACACAATGTTTTCACCTGCCTTAGGGTTTGTTTAGTTTTGTTTTGTTTCACTAACTGGTTTGGTGAGGAAGTTGAGGGCCACAAGGAGAGTGGGATTTGCTGTCCGAGGAGTGCATGGGGTACTGGGTCTGCCTTGAGCACAGTAAGGGGAAGAACAGGCTTTTTGGCCTGTTTTATTGCTTCCTGAGAGCCAGGAGGACTTCACAAGCCCCAGCAGGCAGTGGATGACTCACTCTGCCTTTGTTAGACACTGCCCTGGGTATGTGCTGCTTTTCTTCTGATCAGAGGAGGTGAGGTGATGAGTGTGAGCTTTTAGATGAATCCCACCCAGAACCCAGCTGGGGAAGCTTCCTATGAGCTCTAACAGCATCTCACGCATCACACTCAGTTCAGGGCCTGTGGCACTGATGTGTAACAAGATGGGAGCTGGAAGGCTTGAGGACAAGCCCAGTGACCTAAGCCCATGCAATAGCTAGAAACAGATGGATAAATTTGTCCTGGTCATTCTGGGGAATTGGACACATCTAAGAGCCTCCATCTTCTCAGAATCAGGGGAGAGGATTTGCTAGAACAGGGTCTGCAGCCGAGGAGAAATGGAGCTGCAGGTGGACCTGCTTCAGGTTTATGGTACCAGCAGGGTCTGCATGGCTATCCAAATTCAACTTTTCACTGCACACATGTATAAACTGGGGCAATGCTTGACTTCCTGCATGTTTTAGCTGGGGCTGAAGTAGCTCCAAGCTTCCTGACCTTTCAGAAGTTGAACCAACACAAGACCTCACCATCTTTCTAGAAAAAAACATCCATGTGGCTGTACCAGCTCACAGCAGAAGTGTACCCAGCTCAGCCTCCTGCTTCCAACAGTGGGTGCCTGCTTAGCTTGATGTAAAACCTCCAGCTGGCTCTGATGGGCTTGACCCCAGACTTTGCTGAGCAAAATCAACTCAGGAATAAAAAGCTGTGTCTAAAGGCATGACTGCCTGAAGTCCTCATGTCCTTCCCTCCCACGCCCCTCCTGCTGGGGCAGAGCAATGGGTGAGGAGAAAGGGCTGTCCCCATTTCCCCACCTGCCTTCAAGCTTCATCCAGTGCCAAGGTTGTATGTGGTACTTCTGGAAAAGGCAAAAGCAGTCTGGAGCTTCTCTAATGTCCCACCCTCATCTAGACCTGCCTGAGGCCAGATGGGCTGAACAGCCACTGTCTTCAGTAAGGTCTAGAGATGGTGTGGCTGGGACAGAGCTTTCTGCAAGCTTGGTGTCTCCCAGGTCTACCCTGCTAGTTATTTCTCAGCCTATGGCTTTTCAGTTTACAGCTTTATTTTTTGAAAGGCTTCTGCGTTGTCTCCTCGAGCCCGCTGGAGCCTGGTTGTTTCAAACCGCTCCTCTTCCAGGCACTTGACCTTGGAGTTGGATGAGGGTGTTTTTCCTGGTTTCTTTGGCCTTTGGGATCGCTGACTGTAGCGGCATGATTTCTGTGATAAATAACCAAGGTGGAGTGGATTGCCTTTGAGTGAGTCTTTATCAGTTGTCAGAGGAAAGGAATAGCAAACAGAGTCTGCAAGTCTGCTGGAAATGTGACTGCCTACTGGCTCAGCCAACCTTCCAGCTGCCCACATCTGCCTTGAATGGTGACTCTTGGCCTCAGGAAAATTCCTTGCTTCTGAAAGGTGATAACTCCCTTGGGAAGTTCAAACACAAGCACAGAAAAAAGTAACCAGAATAACCCTCTAGAGTGAGTGTGGCTCAGCTTCTGGGCCATTCATGAGCTCCTGGAAGACACCTGGAGAAAGGGTTTATCTTTGTGGCTTTGTCCTGCTCTAGGAGCTGCTCCTGCAAGTGGGAAGCTGTGAAAGCTTCAAGATAGAAAGCTGGTGGGATAGATCACCTCTGGCAGTCTTCCCAATGGTCTCCAGAGACTGCTTGCACAGAGACTTCAGCTTAGGTCCCCATTTTCCAGCTGGCTAAAACTAGTGAGGATGAATCTTGTGCCACTGCATGCCAGACACTTTGAGGGCGGCACTAGTTTTTTGGAGTTGCTCCTAACCAGGAGATAGAGCAAACAGAGTAGCCCACCTGGGGCCTTCTGCAGCCCAGCACCCACCCACAAAAGCACAGAGAGCTTTGTTATTTCAGGCAGCTAAACATTTGGCCCTGTGTGTAGTTGAAAGGAAGAGTCCTGGGGGTTTCTTTGCTAATCCCGTTTTGCAGAGAGTTCCAGAAGACTTGAGGAACAAACAGAAAACGTTGATCGAGGTCAGTATCAAAACCAAATGATCAGAGAAACAAATATTTACTCAGGTCAATATTTAACTAGGAGACAATAAATGCTGATATTGAACCAAATCTGTATATAAATATGGTCTATTTATAACGTGTGCCTTTTAAGGGGTACTGCCAGGTACTTGCCGTGGGTTTTGATTGATGATTATCCTCCCCATTGTTTGCTGATTCCCTTGGAGGCTGGAGTTTCATGCAGGTGCATGTATGAGAAAGCGGCTGTACTGCATAATCCCAGGCACAACAGGCACAACCGTTGTCCCACATGAGCCTGTGCTCGGGGAGAGTTCCTCGCCCCGAAGAGAGGGTCTCCTCCCTCCCTGTGCACCTGGAACACGTACCCTGTCGTTCCCTTGTCCCGTGAACCCCCATGTTACAGGGTCTTGCTGCTGGCCAAGATGCACAGGCAAAGCCAGTGTTTTTCTTGCATCCCCCTCCCAGAAGTTCTTTGCATCAATGACCAGCATGGCATCGTGTCTGGGAGCAAGAGCCTGAGACCCAGCTGGGAGGGTCGGGGGGAGCTGTCTTGATGCCTCCCAGTACTGCAGAGCAGGATGGGGGCTGCTGTGTCCAGGCAGGGGCTAACGCAGGGCTTGAAGCTGCCAAATACTGAATAAACTCCCCGCTCCCTCCTCCCTGAGTCCTCCCCACCCCCCTCAACTGCTCCCTCTGCCAACTTTACAAGCTCATTGCCTGTTCAGCAAACATTGATTTCTCTCCTTGTTCTCAGCTGCTGCCCGTGTGGTGACAACATCTGATGTTTCTATGGCGGTTTGTTATTTATCAACTTCAGATTAGAAAGCGTTTAATCATGGGAAAGACACGTCCCGTCTCCCGCCTTGACAGCCTGTGGTGCCTAGTGCTGGTCTAACGATGCTCACGGTTAATTGCTGGCAAAACAGCCTGGTTGCCTCAAGTGGCGTTTTCTCCTGCATTGTCCCAAGAAATGTTTGTCTTGGACCCTGTGTGTATTGGTCAATGTCCTGATAACACCTCACTCTGCCTCTGACAGTGTCTGAAAGAAGGATGGACATCTCCAAAGCAGGAGGCTCCTGCAGGATTTACAAAAACTGGCAGATGGTGGAGGGGAAAGGCTCATGTCAGCACCTATCAGCCACAGGAGAACCTGCTCTGGAGGAAGCTGGGGGATGCAGGGCTCTGTTACCTGCTTTCTTTATCCAGCCACTGCCTCTCAGGGCTGGCTTTGCACCGATTTCACACCGCTTTGCCGCAGACAGCTCCTTCGGAGGCTGCTGAGGTTATCTTGCCCTCCAGGCAAATTTGGTCACCAGATTCCAGGTTAGGCTGTGCCAGTGCTGAGTGTGACATGGTCTGGCTGGTCCAGTGATGCAAACTGGTGTTCAGTGGCCTTGTCTGGAGCAGACAGAACTCTACCCCTTTTCCTTTTCCTGCTTGGTTGAAAAGACCCTTTTCTGTGGTCAGGAACAGATACTATGACTTTGAGGGGAAAATACCACAGGAGTTCAGTGCTCTTATTATATATGCATATTTGTGTTATTTTAGTTATATATAATATACATTATATTATATACTATATTATATATTATTAGCTATATTTCTTTTAATTTCACTATAGTTAGTATATATATTTATGCCATTTATTATATATTTGTACAAAAGACTGTCCTTATTGGCTTTCCCCTCCTGGGCAAACCAAAGATCTGGCTGCCTCTAAACTCTCAGTGGTTTTGTCAATGCCTGCCTGCCCTGCCTGTATTACCCCTTTGCTTACTTTTATCCCCGAGCTCCCAACTTAAAACGGTGATGACAAAGGGCTGCTGGAGCCCCTCCCCATACAGTTGGTGCAGTCTGGGGCATGCCCTCTTCCAGACTTTGTGTCTCATCCATGTCTCCAGTGATGGCGTTTTCTAGTAACTGTAGGGGAAACTGGGCCACTGAACCCACTAAAGACCCAGTGGCTCTTCAGGCTGAAGGCCCTGGAGGTTTCTCCATCAGGTCACAGTTGGCCTCTCTCTTGCAGCATTGAGATGAACTGAGTTCCCTGGCTGTAGGATAAATTCAGTCCTCCTCAAAAAGGCAAGAAAAGGATTAATTCCCCGCCTGTGGCTGGCAGACCGGGGAAGGGATGGGCCGATCATTCCAGGTCAATGCTGTCTCATGTGAGCCCACCACAGCGTCCTCAGCTTCCCCAGGCAAGGCCGCAGCCTGCTTCCAGGAGGAGCTTGGGGCTGGCTGGGGAGCCTGCAGAGACCCAGTACCCATGGGGCTTCCTCCTGGTAGAGCCCGCTTTGCCCCCAACCTGCTTACTACGCCAGGCCTGGAAGGCAGGGGGTTTTTGCAGCGGCGAGAGGGAAGACTCGCATACAACCAATATGGCTGATAAAGCAAGCTTCAATTTATTAGGGCTGAAAGGCTTTCTTTTATACTATTTCCAAAGCATCTTATAATTAATACAGCGGGATTGGTTCTTAGTTACAGATTACATCATTTACATTCTCCACCCATCTTGAAGTCTTACAATCTGAGAACTATGTCTGTTCTTTCCCAGGAACAGCAGATCCTTGCAATGTTACTGTGTATCACAACAGCTAACTTTTCCCTTATCATTTATGTCAAGATGGCCTGGGGCCTATCCTTACTAAGTCACGCAGGAGACTACTTGATACTAAGTTACATAGGCGATTGCTTGAACACTTGCTCCATAGAACCATGGCCTTACTCCTCAAGCCATTCTCCAACATTTTGTTGGTCTCGTGGCGTGGCTGACCCCAAAATAAGGGGCCTGGCAACTTAACCGCCACTTGCAGACCCAAGTGTTTCCTAAAAAGGAGCTTGGGTTAAGTGCACAGTTGCTTCTGGAGGTGTTTCTTCCAGTCACTGGGGGCTGGTGACACCATGGCCAGTCTGCCCTGTGCAGGCTGGCTGGGCTGAGCCCTCACCTGCTCTTCCTGTGCAAAGCCTGGAGCTGGGAGCCTGAGGGAGACGGAGAGCATCCTCCCCAAGCCATGGCCCCAGGGTGGGCGGCCCCATGGGCAGAAGAGGCAGGAGTAGCTCTGGTGGTGTGCTGTAAATCAACCTACGGTGGGCAGTGGTCCTCAGCCTGTGTTGAGGTGGAGATGCTTGCATGGACTGGCAGGACAGGCAGCTTAGGGTGCTGGGGGCCGTGGGGGGACAGAAAGGTGGGGGGATGAGGCCCTCCGAGGCCGGAGGTGGTTGGGAGGCCTGCGGGGATGGCTGGGCTGTGGGAGGAGGCCACCCCACTAACCCATCTCTGTCTGCCCACAGCTGCAGCCTATGAGGATGGAACAGCGGATGCCACCACTCATTCTTGAGGTGAAGTGCTTTCCTTGGTCCTTCCCTTGCATGCCTCTGCCCCATTGGAGAGAGGTACTGCTAAATCCCCTCAGAGACTGAGCTAGGACTCCCCACCCAGCTGCCCACCCAGCTCCACTGGTGAGGATGTGGTAGCACCTCCACTCCCTTCTTCCACCCCCTCCCCCCGGGTGGGTTTCTCCTGTTTTTGCGGTGTCTCCATCTGTGCAAGTGCCCTGCACCCAGGCACGTCTGTAGCCATCTCCTCTGTGTCCTTCATGTCTTCATTAACTGGATCCCCACTGACTGAGAAAGGAGCCCTGAGCTACAGCCAGATCAAGACACCTGCATTCAGGACACCTGAGTTGGATCCCGCCCAGATGTGTCAGCACTTAGTCATCCCAACTGTGCTGACCATGGACAGAGAAGTTGATTTTGGATAGAGTGTTAGCTGGGAGGTGCTTAGGGTTATGGCTTGGTATTAGGTGTCAGCACACTTCAGTGGGGCTGCAGGGTGTCCTTTCCTGTCTGATGAAAGCCCATCAGTTTTACTCTGCTGACCAGCTGCCTCTTGACACCCTCCTTCCTTCCCAGGTCCCTGGGCCTGCTCAGGGTCAGAAAGAGAATGATCAGTCTTTAATGGGATGACAGGAAGAAGCCTTTGCTCTGCAGGTAGGGGTCTTCATTAGAGAAAGGGAGGCTGGGAGACACTGAACAGGGTGGTAGGCAGTGGACAGAGGGACTCTAGCTGAGAATGCAGGTGTTGGATCTGAAATTAGGGCCCTCTGTGCCTTTCTATGTTTAGTATACCTGCCTGGTCACGTGCCGCTTAAGGACCCAGTGGAGTTGTTGGGGGAGACCTTCCCTTGGGAACTGAAGGTGAGAAAGTTAAATGCCATAGATAAGGGGAGTGCAGAAGTAAAAGGCATCCAACACCTTCCCCCTGCCCCCACTTCTGGCAAGTGGGTCATTTCATTGCTCAGGTATGTACGGCATTCGGAGCCTCTGGTACTACCTGACTCCCAAGGGTAACAGTAACAGGCCAGTGTGGGTGCACATGGCAGGAATATGCAGGGTTCAGCTCCCCAAAATTTGGTGCCCTTTTCCCTCAGTTGGGACACTGCAGGGGGGAGCAGAGAGGAAATCAGGGGTTTTGGACCAGTCTGCAAGGACTAAGATTTGTGGGTCTCCGATTCTCTTTCACTCCTGCCGCTGGTGCCTTAGCTCTAGGGTATGCCTGAGCGAGGGTTTCCTCACTGGAGCAGGGAGAGGTGTGGCTGGAGGCAGGGCTGCCTTTAACAGAGGAAGTTAGGTGAGGATGTGACCCAAAGTGAGCTTGTACTGCCAACATGCAGCTTCCCTTAGCGAGGGTAGAGACTTTTCAGGGCCTGCACATTCAACGAGGAGGGACAGGATTTACAGCACACCATGCACACACACCACTGAAGCGAGCACAGTCCCAGTGCACCCTGCTCGGTTCCAGTGCACCTTAGCACTTCCAAGCCCAGCTGCTCTGAGCTTCCACACATCTAGAAGAGGATGTATTTATGGCACATACCTGGATTTGGGTGGAAGCCAGCTTAGCCATGTGTTCCCAGTATGGCTTGCAGAAGTGCAAAGGCTCTTTGAATTAGCTGGAAGCACAGGTGATATGTTTCGCTGGAAAGGGCGACGAAATCTCTTGGGTCCTGTCCAGCTTTGTTAAGAGCAATGAAGTTGTGGCAGGGATGATTTTGGCCCATTGTGCTCCGGTGACACAGTCCAGAGCTGTAAAAACCTCAGCTCAAGCGTGTAGGGTGTGGGGTGAGATCAACTTGCTCTCCTGAAGTGCATTGTAGGCTCTGCCAGGGAAAGCTGGTGGTTTTGCCAGCTCCTCTACATATGAATGAGTCTACCACGGCTTTGCAATGAGCTTGACACATGGATAACCACATAATTAAAGGCTGGAGCTTTATAGAAGTGCATTAGCACTGGTATCTTTAACCACAAAGAGCAGAACTTGAGTCATCGAATGCCAGGGGATGAATTTCCTAGCGGATTGCTCCATCAGGTTGCTGAATTATTGGGCCTGGATCCAGTGGGATGCCGCATCAGACAGGAACCAGGAGGGGAAGAAACCTGGCAAGTGGTGATTGAGCTAGAAGTCCTGTTAGCTTGGAGCACCCAGACTTGTAAAAACAGCTCTGCAAAGCTAGAACTAAGCCAAAGGTTAGGTGAGGGCTGAGTCACTTTACCATGTCAAGACAGTAACAGTATTCCCAGCAGTTTCCATTTTAGGCTCACAGTCTGCTAAATTAGTGGCAAAAGTATTTAGATTTCTAAGGCTGCAGCTCAAATTATTCTGAATTTAAGATACTGTCCTAGAATATTCTCAGTTAATTAAAGATACAGTCCTAGAATAAAATGCAAGACATCTCAGGCTGTGGAGTTTAAAGGACATCAGAATCAGCACGTATAAGGTGGCCTGTGGACCAAACACACGCAAAGCATGAAGCTGACTGGAGCAAAGTGTCTGTTTTCATCCCATTTCTAGAGTTAGATTCTCCTGTGACCCAAGCTCTGTACCTAAAGCTCAGCTCCATTTTATCAGGCTATATTTCCCTCATAACTGCACCCCCTGTCTAGCTTACTCTTTGTTATCAGTGCAGATAGGTAGGAGGGAAGTGGGACAGAGAACAGTGATTCACTCCTGGGGAGTCTGCCTGAGTCAGAGACTGAAGCTAATCACAACAGCCTGCGACTCCTGGGCTGTTGTTGCTGCTCTCTCCATTTCCTGCTAGGTTAAGTACTCGTTGCCTGGTGGGCTCTTACCACCAGTGTGCCAAGTTCACTCTTCACAAGTTCTTTTGTCCATATTTTCTGCCGTAGGCGCGATCTGAGATGGATAAGTACCTTTCAAGCGAGATGCCATCCCTCCCAATGTTGCCAGACAAGAAGTACCGCCGGGAGAGTGCCTCAGTGGTGGACGAGTTCTTCTCCACAGAGAAGCCCAGTTCCACGCCGTACAGCGTGAACATCAATGTGATTCTGCCAGACACGACACACCTGCGCACTGGACTCTACCGGCCACCCAAACCCCTGACATCATTCCCGCAGATCAAAACTGAGCCTGGCACCAGCTTCTCCCAGCCCTGCTCTTCTGCCTCTGGCTCCACGCAGACCCTGCCCGACTTCACTAGTGTCTTCAGCATGCCTCAGTCAGTGGCAGTGAACAACATCTTTATCAAGCAGGAGATGTCCTCCGAGATCCCCTTGTCCGCCAATCCGCAGCAGTCCCAGCTTTACCAGATGCCTCTGGGCAACGGAAGTGCTGACATTACCACTCTGACATCCTCCTCCAACACCACCACAGCCATCAATAGTCTCAGCGGCGTCACTATGTCCACAGGTAACACCATGTCCAGTGTGGTCCACAGACCTGTCCACCCAGGAGGGCCAGTGAAGCAGTACCCTCACGTTTCCCAGGGACAGGGAACCTTCAACATCTCAGGGCAGTTCTACCCTACTCCGGGGGTGAACCTACCCCCTTCACCCCCCAACTCACAGCCTGGCAGCCCAGAAAATCAACCAGAGCTCATCAATACCATCTCTCCCCCACCATCCTATGAGGCCACTTTTGGACTGAAGTTGGTCCAGTCGTCCCAGGTCCCCCCAGTCTCCAGTGGCCTCGGGACACTCTCCCAAGGGCACATTGTCATGCCGACCCCCAAGTACAACAGACGCAACAACCCTGAGCTGGAGAAAAGGAGGATCCATCACTGTGATTACCCAGGTATGCTCATGGTTGTATCGCTGGCTTGGCTTTGGGAGGGTGTCTCTTCTCGATGCACTGAGGTTGGGAGCTGCCTTGCAGGAGTTTAATACGAAGTTGTTTTGTCTGCGTGATGAGGGGAGCTATGGAGCAGGGTGGAAAGCCCCAGGAAAGTGGGGTTCCTACTACCACCAATGGGGTAGAAGAGGTCTATCCTGCCTGCGCTAGTTGATGCCTTTTTTTCTCCCCTTCCCTTTCCTGTTTGCACTCTGGCAGAAGCAAGTCTGACTCTGAGAGGCAGCGAGCTCCTGCAAAGCACAGGGATGCTTCTGGAAATCTGCTGCTTTAGCCGCCCATTTCGCTCTGGCCTTGCCTACCCCTGAGCAGCTACATGCTTTCCACAGGTGAAACCATGCTGGCTTCCATCCTGACCTTTCCCTTCCCTCTCTCCCATAATGAGTGGTGAACCATCAAGTAATTTCCATAAGCAGCCTTTACATTCTCTCTCTGTATCCCTGATTCTCTTCTTCCAGAGAGGCAATGGGCTGAATATCTCTGTGTCATATCCTTCAGTGGCTGCATGTACGGCATCAGGATGGTGTGGAAAGGCATTTCAGGGTAACAATCAGCCCAGAGCTGAAGCTGTTCCCTGTGTGTCACCTCACTGCATGAGCACATCCATCTGAAGACCTTGTGATGCCTTGGCAGGAGGAGATCTCGCAGGGATTCCCACACTGTGCACAGACAGCTTGTGGGACCCAGAGCTCCAAACTCTCCTCCGTGCCTCATGGGAGAGAAGCAGTCGTGTCCCTAGTGAGAAACCCCAGCGAATTCAGCATGAGGGGTTGAAAATCACCAATCCATGTGCAGGGACACACACCTCCCACTTCCTAGGCCGAGCCCCAGCCATCGAGCTGCAGGGGATTAGCAGTTTTCCCATGGGGGTGTGCAGGCTGGGGAAAGTAATTTCCTAACTGCCTCCCACAAGATTTATGTGCTCTTTCCGTGGCACAAGAGTGGCTGTCATAGGTCAGCCCAGAGGCCTGTCTAGCCCAGATCCTGTCTCCAGCAGTGACCTGAGGAAGAATGTAAGAATAGGACATATTTAAAAAGACCTTTTGGTGCTTACACCATCCCAGCCTCTGGCAACCTGCAGATTAGGGATTTTCTGAGCCAGGAGATACACCCATGTTTTTGTAGCTCACAGCTCGTGCTGATTTTTTTTGCCTTCTGCTGGTCATGGCAGGAGACAGATGAAGGGTGTGAGTGGATCGCTGCTCTGAGACAGACCCCTCCGCTCTTGTCAGAACTGCTCAGGGCAAGAGTCCCATCCCGCAGGATGCATTATCAAGGCGAAGCTCACAGGTTTTCAGCAGGATTTTGGCCTGCATAGGAAGGCAGGAACACACCTGTGCTGCTGAAAACACCCCACGACCTGTGCTAAATAAACACTGGGTGGCTTGATAGTGTGTACGTGCAGAGACAGTGGAAGGCTGCTTCTAATCCTTCGCACTGAGGTTCAGCTAGAGGTGAAACCAGTCGGGACTGATGGCAGGGGCAGCAGGTCTTACTGGCGCAGTCTGCGTGAGGAAGCGACAGGAGGCATGCCGAATTCACGCCGGTAACTGGAGGAACTGGGGAGACCTGTTTGCAAAGCCCCAATCCACGTTTCCAGGTGGTGGCCCCAGCACTTCTTCCTTCTGCGTGCTTGTGGGGAGGTGAAGCTGAGCCATGCCCTGCCCTGGCTTCTCTGTGCTGTTCCCTCTGGGTTTGGAAAACGCTTTGGCTGCTTGGCTGACTCAGTTTCCATGCCCAGCAGGGAGGCAGTCCTTGGTCCCGTGCATACTCATCTCTGTTCTGAGTGTGAGTGACCTCTGAAGCTTCGGAGCATCAGCAGCTGGATTGAATTGGGCCACCAATCCTTATTTCTCCTATCATGGGGAGGGGGAAGGCAGCTAGCTGCCTCTGTACATCCTGAGCAGGACAGGATGGAGAGCTGATCTCAGGCTTCTTTAGGCTGTGTGGAAGCACCACAATGAAACACATGGCTATGTTTCTTATGCAGGTTATAAAAATTCAAATTCCTATTTTAATATACTTGTCAAAACACAGTGAAGCAGGATCATAAAGGCAGCATGAGAAGCTTTTCTAAACTTGATCCAGCTGAAGTTAGGAACTGGCAATAATTCATTTTGAGACGCCGGTTTTTGAAACTTTTGCCAAAGTCACAGTGTTTCTGTTAGAAGCCTGTCTTTGGGTAAACCTGTTGTTGCTGATCTTCAGAAGAAAACCCTTCCCACTGGCTTTATTCTGGATCCTGAAAGCCAAGCTGTGGCTCCACAGCATACCTGGCGTTTCCTGCTTCCTGGAACATTTTACCACATCTGCTGAGGCTGGGACTATTACAAAACACATCTTGCCTCCAGCCTTGCTGTAGTGATATCAGTTACGTCTGGAATCCAGTGAGACAAACGGCAGCACAAAGCCAGCAGCTAATGGTGGGGAATTTAATGTTTTCATCCTGCCCCAAAGACCTGGTCAAGGAAGGTGGAATTTAAAAGTCTGTGCCTGACCCTTCCTGCAACACTGTCTTAATTCCCAGCACAATGCCTGTGGGTGTCAGGGTTGAGGGCAAAAGATGGAGTGTCACAAAGGTCTCTCTTGGAGAACAAATGCTCTTTAGTTGCTGCTGAAACAAAACAGGCAGAGCGAGGCTTATTTGCATGCTGTCACCCAGCGAGCTTTTCAGGCCTGCTCTGTCCCTAACCTGGAATGTTCTGGATTTGTATGAGCAAGGGCTTTTTTCTCACAGGGTAGTTGTTACGTCTCCTCTGTTTCTGCAGGTTGCACAAAAGTTTATACCAAGAGCTCCCACCTGAAGGCACATCAGAGGACTCACACAGGTAAGGGCACCTCAGCATCAGGAAACTGCCAGCCTGTGCTTCTTAGACTGTGCCTGTTAATGGCGGTAAAAATATAGAGGAGCTGATTACCTCAGTCTGTGGTGGTTGCTGGGGTAAGGAGCACAGTTAAATCTACTGATGTAAAAAAATGCCCCACGGTTGCAATGGTTTGTAGTGACTGCACACTGCTGTGTGCACGTGCTGGGCTTCTGGAGGGGTGGTCTAGAATTTAGGAGAACTCTTGGAGGCTTTCAAGTTGATGGACTGCAAGGAAGAGGTGCCCCAGAGCATCTGTCTATGCTCTTCCTTTGAGGTCTCCCAAATCCTATCCAGGTCTGATCCTGCATAGCCAACAGAAAGATTGCATAAAGGCATGTGATACACCTATCTATGCTCCCCTGAGGAAACAAGGGCTGTTTCTGTGGTGTCAAGTGCCCCTGTTGTTCCCAAGGAGAGGAAGGACGCTCCTCATCTCTCTTTGTGTGCCAGCTGCCAGACGATTCGTGCCCCGTGTTTGTGCCCTTAGCAGCTGCCAGCGGTGTTTCACTGGAGCTGCTGAGTGAGTACATGTGTAGAAGGGCCCTGAACACATGTATAGAAGGGCTGTGCCCTCATTCCTGAGGGAAGAGGTGCTGTGGGCTGCCCTTGCCGGTGTAAATGGAGTCACTTACACAGAGGAGCTCCCACCACAACCAGCTTCTCTGGGGTAAACCAAGCTCAGTGGCACTCGTGCATTCAAGCCCACGAGGTCTTCTCATTAAGGCATTTATTATACCTGAAACTTTATCAGATCCCCAGGTAGTCCAGGAACCATCAGTGCCCTCATAAATCTCTTTTATAGAAGGGCTGATCTTTACTGAAAGCAATTAAGCTGGCCCAGAGTTCACTTTTCTTTTTTATTAACAACGAACAAAACCCATCCTGAGGCTGGGAATCAGTTCTTGCACTTGGCTCTGTTCCGTTTTCGTCTTATCAGTCCTTCGAACAAGCCAGCAAAGAATTTTTCTTTGTGCATGAGGTACAATATTTTTTTGGCAGAGCCAAGGTAGGAGTGGGCTGGAGAACAACACGGAAGGGGTGGAAGAAAGGAACAGGAAGGACATTGTCCTGGCTCCGAGAGCTGGGTGGTGATAAGCATTTGTCACAAACAGCAGTCTTTATTCAGGGCCGCATGCTTTAAAATTAAATATCTCTTTTCCACATCTGTTCAGAGCATGGGGCTCAGCTCTGCACCCAGAGACACGACCCATCAGAGACAGGCACTGTCCTTAGCAAGTCACAATGTAAAGATGTATCCAGGCAAATTCAGGTAGTTTTTTTTTTAACCCAATAAGATGTAGTTGGTTTTCTGGGTTTCCTAAGAATTGGGATGGAAATCCAAGTGTGTTTGCCTGCTTCTACTTCACTTGCTTCACTTGTAAGAGGGACAGGTGGAAGGAGCATGTGACCTGAGCAGTTGACAAAAGTGGCGGTGTTGTGTGGAAGGTGAAAAGAAGGGAATCCAAAGCACAGCCATTCTCAAGCAGGTTCAGGGTGTCTGTGGCCAATTTTTGGAATCCTCATGTTTTGCTTTTGAGGCTTCATCCTTGCTGAATGCAACCCCAGAGCTGTGACATCAGGGCCCGTCCCAACTCTTGCCAGCCAAGGGTGCTCGATGCCACTTCAGGTCCATCACTGGAAGGGTTAATAATGCCCTTTCTTTCGATTCCTTGCCTGATGGGAGCTGGGCTGAGAGGCACATGATCTCTGAGATCTTTTCTTGTGGTTTGCCCGTTGCTATGGGCTGGGCTGTATTCATCTCCTAGAGACACCATTCATTTCCTGGGTGCCATTGTGAGATTAAATATATAACCGGGTGGCTGCTCACCCGCCTCCCGGGGGCTGGGAATGCCAGTTTGGGTCCTTTGTTTGAGCTTGCCCTGCCGTGCTGTCCTGGGAGATGGAGCCAGCTCGTGGGACAATGGAAAGCATTTTGTTTCTACCCTAGAGATCAACCTGTTATTGTTTGAAACTAAAGGGCCTTGGTAGGGTTGACCCAGCCAGGTGACCTGCCTGGGACAATGTCTGTGGCTGCGCAGTGCAAATCCCACCTTTGTCTTAGCGTGCTAACACAACCCCTGAGATCCCCAGTAAAACATCCAGCACACTGCCTCTAAATTGACTTTTAAGTTCTCTATTTACCTGAGCTGTAGAAAAATAAATTACACCTCTCTCTTCTCCCATGGTCCAGAGCCCAGGGGCTGTCTGGGGAGCAGGATGTGGTCTTGGTACCCGGTCTCCTCGATGTCCACCACTCTATGCTTTCATATTTGGTCCAGTGCGTGCAAGACAGTGTAGATCTTGCTGTGGCTGAATGTTTACCCAGCCAAATCCACCGCCAGCCTAGCACACAGGGCTAGCTCACCAGGAAACATGTCAGAGCACGACACACATGCCCGTGCATGCACGCTGCGTGTGTACGTGCGTTCATACCGGGATGGTGCGCTCAGCAATTGGCTGATGAAACGGTAAATATTTGAGGTCGGGAAAGTCAGCACATTCCCTGAACTCTGCCTGCTTGTTCAGGCTGTTAAGAGCGAGGGCTAATATTTGAGAGCACCACACCCATGCGCAGAGCAGGCTGCAGCCAGGGTTCAGCTCTACAACCTGGGCACGCAGGGAGTTGGAAGCGGGCACGGGCTTTTCCAGCCTGGTTCCCAGCTGACTGAGAAGTTGCACAATTTAATTGATTTCAGTTTGGGAATAGGTGTGTATGGGCAGGAGTTGGGGGGTGGAGGAGGGAAGAAGAGGGCAGAGGTGTTACGTCACCGGAGTGTTCTGAAGAAAACACAAATGTTTTGTGTATGGAGAGCTGCTGCAGGGCTGAACTTGGAGGCAGAGAGTGGTAGGTGGTGGTTTCAAAGCTGTAAGGCTTTGAGGAAAACTGACATGGTATAACCCCCTTCTTCCTCCCTCTGCCCCCCACACCTGTATGAGCTGCAACACTTTCCATAGGAATTTTTTGTCCTTTTAGTTAAAAAATAAAACAAACAAAAAACAACTGCAGATTTTCTTTTAAGCAGGAACGCTCCAAAATCCAACAGGAACTTGAACAGCATTAGAAACCAAGTCTAGGAAGCAAAGCAGGGTGGGGGTGCATGTGGACAAGACCTCATTACTGTAGCTCAGCAATTTGTGGTCCCTTGGTGGCTATAGACTGTGTGCAGCAAGTGCACCCTGGCAGTGTGAGGCATCCACGTGGCCACAATGTGTATGTAGTGGGGCACCCTTGGGTGCTCTCCAGGCCTCCCCTCATAGGGAAGAGGACAGTCACCCCTGAGAGGATGCGGTGCATGGGTGTTTGGGAGGCTGGGAAGATGTGTGTGCAGGTCAGCCCTTGCGTGTGGCGGCTGTGCGGTGTCTGTGACCCGTGGCTCTTCCCCGCAGGTGAGAAGCCCTATAAGTGCACGTGGGATGGCTGCGACTGGCGCTTTGCCCGCTCCGACGAGCTGACCCGGCACTACCGGAAGCACACGGGTGCCAAGCCCTTCAAGTGCGTAGCCTGCGGCCGGTGCTTCTCCCGCTCCGACCATCTCGCTCTCCACATGAAGCGGCACCAGAACTAGGAGCCGCCTGTTGTTCACCACTTCTCCACAAGCAGCTGAAACACTTTTCTTTTCCAAGGGGCTTCTCCTCTTCTTGAACGTAGGAACAAACCCACGCTGTGATCAACTGGCAGGACAGGGGTGGCGGGCAAGCCCTGTCCCCCACTCTGGTTTTAAAAGAAATCTCATTAAAAAAAAGAGTGATAATTACAGACTGATCTCATGATGAGGCTCCTGGTGGCACTGGGGCAATGGACCTTGGATTCCAAAGGCCTTCCTTCCAGCAAACCTGCTGTTGGTCTGTCACTCAGGAAAAACTGTCCTTTGTGGCTCGAGCTCTATGGGATTAGGTTTTTTTTGTGTCTTTGGTGAACCCAGGGAGGGCTGTGATGGGCTGGTAGCCTGGCTGTGTGTGAGCCATCTCATTTCAACCTGCAGTCCTCTGGGATGGCCCCATGGCGTGGCTGTGGCCGTGGCACCTTGCCCTGAGGCCTGGCCTGGTTTTGACTGACGTGCAAGAATGGGAGCCCGTGCCTGGGGCTTGTTTGGGTTGACAACCCCAGTCTCTGTGGGGGCATAGAAGAGAGAGCCTGTGGCATACAAGGGGCAGCACAAAAACAGATGACAAAAGCCATTGTCTGTGTCCCGACCAGGCTACCTGCGGTGCCCTGGCAGCCAGCTGCAAGTATCTGCCCTGCCTGGCCAGTATGTTTTGGGTGAGTCCTTAGCATTTCTGCTTCCAAGATGAATTTTGACTTCAGGTGTCCCTGGGAGGATGACGTCTTGAAACCACCCAGGGGACCATAAAAAAAGCCTCTGACGAAGCTCTGGTTTCCCAGAGTACACTGTGCCTTTCTCCACAAAGTACTGGGCAGGCTCTGCTCGTGCCTTGAACACGCACACAAGGCATCAGTCATCGCCAGTCACACTGGGCTTTTGATGCTGCCGCTTCATCCCATTCAGACAGAAAAGAAAAAAAAAGAAAAAAGCATTTTTGAAACAAATTCCAATAAATCCTGCTGTTCAGATTGTAATCATGTTACCTACCTCACAGGTTCACCGCCTTGGGCTCCGTAAGGCACCTTCCCTCTTCTTCCATGGGGTGCCGTGACGCGTGGGGCACAGCAGCCATTCTTCAAAGTCTACCTGGGGTTAAACTTAGGCAGAGCAAGAACCAGGCCATGCCAGTTTAAACAGCAGCTGTGCAGGTAATAAATAAATCAGGAACAAATAATGGGCCTGGTACGTTCAACAGAATATTGATTTCCCCCACGCTGTCCTCCTCTTTTATTCTTCCTCGAACAAATTTGAGTAACATGCAGTCTGATATGTGAACTGAAAGGCTGCACAGAACCGTGGTGTCTTGAGGCAGGAAAAGTTTGAAGGCTCCTCTCTGCTGTTGCCCAACCACAGGCTAGTTGAAAAGGGCAGCTGCGCTCCTCGTTGTCCTTTGCCTTGGATAAATAAAACCCATCCTGCCTGCAGTGCATGTGGCTGGTCTGGAGTGATGGGGAGAGGAGGGCAGGAAGGATTTGGAAGGGGGTGCGTGGTGTGGCATAGGCTTTGGGGATGGGTGATGTACCCGGGGCTGGTGGTGCAGCGCTGCAGTGAACCCTTCATGTGGCTCTTTGCAAGAAGCTGGCTCTGTGCTCCTTGCCACCATGGGATCGGCAGGTGCTGGAGAAAATGGGCTCATTTGCCATGTCCCTTGTTGGCTGTGGGGTCCAGCTTCTCTTCAGAGCACAGAGAAGGACCTTGCCAATGCCACCACTGTGACCTTGGGCTCCTTCTTTTTTCCACTTCACCTTGGAGGTTGTGTTGAGAGCCCTATGAGTGAGTTGGGCATGCAGTGCTAGCTCCCTCCATAAAAAAGGGGGTGGGAGGGGAAGGCAGGAGGAGTAGGAGTGGTGTGTGGCCTTAAAGCTCCCATGCAGGGAGCAGTTTTACCTCTTGCTTCAGCTTGGAGATTGGTCTGGAGAAGCTCAGGGAAGGTCTCTGATGATGGAAAATCTCCTTGGGGAACGGTGGTGGTGCAGGGTGTAGGAGAATGTGTGTCTGCAGGCACGGGCGGGTTGAGCTCACACCAAAGGAATTTCAGGGTAGTGTGGAGATGCCTCAGCCAGTCCCCACTGATGTCTCTAGGAAGCCCAGGCTGCCTTGGTGGGGCTGGTGGGGACCCAACATGGCCATGCTGGGACCTGCTGGGCTCCACCCCGTTCTGCTGGCACCCGTTCAGCTCTTGTACCGCGGTCCCCGCATCACCCCCAGGAGCTGGCAGCCCCTCAGGCTGTAACTACAACCTCTGCGTGGGAGATGGATGTGTTTTTCTCCTTTTTTTGGTGCCTCTGTTGTGGTTGAACCTCTCAAATGTGTGAGCCAAACGTGTGCTGGTTGTGGGGTTAGCCCACACCCGTGACCCTCTCAAAGGGGTCTCACCGCCCCCCTCTTTCTTTCAGAGAAGAAAACCTACACTCCCAGCCCCTTTCCATCTCTCCCTGCCTTGCTGTGCTGATGGGGCCCAAAACCTGTTTGCTGAAAACCAATACAAAGCCAAAACAACCAACAGACAGCTTTAAACCTTAGGGGAGCTGTAAATAGTTTTTCTGATGATCTTGTTTTTTTTTCCACTACAAAAAAAGAAAAAAAGCATCTGCTCATCCTCTCATTCTGTGTAAATATATTTTTTTTTTAATTTGATAGAGGGGCAGAGGAAGAAGTGTCTTGACAAAATCCCAGCCCAATCCAGCGCTGCTGTTCTGTGTGTAAAATGCTGACATGGAAACATTTTACTAGTGCAAAGGCAACCCTTTGAAAACAAGAGTAATAGTCCAGAGGAAAGCCACAGCTGTTATTCCTCTGGTTTTGGGTGTACATAAAGCAGACAGCCTCCAGCCTTGCATCTCACTGCAGCTCTCAGGGCAGTTATTCCCTGTGGAGAAAGTGGGAGGGGGAGACAGGGAGCAATGCTGACAGAGCAAAGCCCCTCTTTGCTATGGGAAGGATGGCTCAGAGCTGAGTGATACAGCTGGGGGCGTGAGAACCCCCGATGAATGAAGGTCCCTCCATCCCTGGTCCTTGAGGATGCTCAGGATGGGGAGATTGTACATGGCTTATCAGCCTGGGAGGCTTTGGTGCAGAACAAATGCTGGTCTGGACAGGAGGCAGGTGCCTCATCTCTGCTGTATTTGTATCATAACAGGGAAAAAAAAAAAAAAAGTTGCTGTAAATAGGAAAAAAAAAGCACTGTATTGCTTGGTGGATCTGGGTGGATTGAAAGTGATGATTTACCCTCTGAGGTGAACTCAATGTGAAAAAAAATAATCGGGAGCTGGAAAACTTGGGTGGAAGGCTTATTTTTTTCTGGTGATGCTTTTGTTTGTTACATAACCCTTCCCCCCCCTCCCCCCCCAAAAAAAACCCCAAACCCTCCCCTACATGTATTAATCTAACTCATATTTTGTAATAAAATTTTATTACATGGAGATGTTGTCTTTCTGCTCCCTCCTGTGTCAAATGGTCTTTTTGCCTTTACCTGCTGCTGCTGGTGCATGCCCTGAGTGTACAGGCTAGAAAGAAGGAGAAAAAAGAAGAAAAAAAAGAAAGAACCCCCTTTTTTATTAGGCTGGGTTGGGAACATGGGAATCTGAGCAGAGGAAGGATCTGTGCATGGCACAAACCTACCTGGAGCATCAGGCAATGCTGGTGTTGGTTACGTGTCCTAAGCTTTGGAGGACCAGTGAGCCCTTTTGCAGACTGGTGTTGAAATGCTGTGGGAGAAAAACAGGGGGTGGGACACCTTTAAAAAAATAACACCCCCTCTGCCTGTGCTATGGGGGGAGAAGGGGCCATCCAGGGTTGGAGGGAGCAGGGAGAGGGGAAAGGAGACAGGACAGGGGAACAGAGACACACGAGGAAGTGCTGGGCTAGGAACAGGCGGTCAAAATCCCCGTCCGTGCCCTGTTGTGTGTATATACACACGTGTTTGTGTGTATGCAAACAGGCAGCAGGGACAGCGAGGGCTCTTGGGCTTGTGCCTTTTGCATGCTCACACCTGCACGCACGAACACCCACACCTATGCACACACATATTCATACATACACATATATACATACATACACATGTATCTGTGTATCATGAGGCTGAACTCTTAATGAGCTGATCCTGGCAGGAGCCCATCTGCTTCCTGCAGGCATGGGGGCTGAGGCTGGAGCCCCCAGGGGTCTGGGCTGAGGAAAGCCCTCTGGAGATCATCGTGGACCTGTCAGAGATGGACTGCTGGGATCAGCCTTCAAAGCCATCTCTTGTACGGCCTCATGTCAGCTGGTACAGACACAGCCTGTTCATCTTTGCTAGAGACATCCCCATGTCAAGAGGCATCCCATACCTGAACAGCACCTTGACACCCCTCCTGCCCCACCCCCCCCATCCACACCCAGCGTGTCCTTTGGCACACCACTGCTCCTCAGACTTTGCTCTGGCTGTGCTTCCAAGCAAGGTCACCAAGGTAAGTGAATAACGGGGTGATCTAGCAAGTCCAGAGAGTGGCTATTGGATTGCAGGAAAACCTGCAGGGTTCTTCCTCAATGGAGTTTCAGTGGGGAAAACCCTGGAGAGGGTGTTAGAGTGTGGGTGAGGCTGCCATGGTTTCTTCTCCTCTCATGTGGGATGAGGACCATCCTGTCCCAGAAAGGCTTTCCATAGCCATGGGCCGTAGCTGGTAGGGGACAACTCAGAAGTGGTGAGAGGGGCTCACCTTTTGGGCTACTCAAGCTAAAATGTCCCTGCAGGAAAGTCCCAGACATGTTTCCAAACCATCTGGGTTGATTTTTTTTTTTTGTTGAAAACAGCCTGGCAAGCCCACCTGCAACTGTGCCTGCTCACTCCTCTCCACCTCCATTGCCAAAAACGATCTGTACCATCCCCAGTTTTGAGGGACAGGGCTGGCTGGAGCATGTTGGTGGTGTTGAGGACAGCAGGCAGGGACCAAGGTACCCAGGGACTGTCTCTACTGGATCGCAGGTCTCCCATCCTGGCCCTTTCGCCCAACCCTGATCCTTTGGTCAAGTCCTGTTGGGTCAACTCTCACCCCTGAAATGCAGAGAAGGTGGCAGTTAACCCCCCTCTCTTTCTCAAAACTGGCAAAGCTGGGCTACAGGTCAAAGTGGAGCTGGAAGTTCAGGTTCATCCCATGAGAGGGTCCTCAGGACCTGTAGGATCTTATCCTGCAGAAAGCCTTTCCCCACCAGCAAGAGGACCACCTCCCCCACCCTCCCATTACCCACCCATGACTTTCACTGCCTGCAGTGTTCCCTCAGCTGCTGGGACCATCTTGGCCCTGTTTGTGCTCCAGTGATGAAGCAATGCTGCTGTAACACCCAAGTTCGATCGCGTTGCCTGTTCCTCTGCGCAGTTATGGGGCTGTTAAAGCTTCAGGAATGCCAAGTTCACGGCTGGTCAAGGACAGGGAGGGAACGAAGAGGCGGTGGCGGGGGATAAAAGCCAGAGGAGAAACACAGGCAGTGAAGGCACCAACTGGAGAGGACCCAAGAGTCCTCTTAGTTTTTGGGCTCAGCATCCAGAAGGAAGCAATGCTGATGCCATATCTAGCACCTGGAAAGCAATGGAAGCCACTGTGGCAGGAGGGTTTGGTGGGCTTGGTGGAGATGGGCACTTATTGGTGGTAGGGGGGTGTCCTGGGTTCAGCCTAGCAGCAGGCTATGTTAGCCCTGAGAGTATTCCATACCAATTGCATCATGATCAGATGGGCTGCCCCCCCCCCTTTGCAGGGGCGACTTCGGACCCAGGCACGGGAAGTCCCGGTCTGGGCAGCCGCAGTGCCAGTTCCGGGGGAGACTCCAGACCTATCAATACCTGCTCCGGGCACGGGAAGTGCTGGTCTGAGCAGGCGTGTGGGAGTTCCGGGTTCTCTTTCTCTCTTTTTCTGGGATCGGCATGGCAGGAGGTGGTGAGGGGGGTGCCCGGGGGTGTTGGGCTCGGGGAGTGCTGCGTTTGGGAATCTGAATCGGTTCGGGCACGGCTCAAATGACATAGTGTGGGGAGAGGTTTGCACTGTATATAATAATAGCACTGTAGTTAGTTGTTTTCATACTTTTCCCTGTTGTTTAGTAAACTATCCTTATCCTAACCTTGCAAGCCTGTGGTTTTTTTCCCCCTGGCTCTGCAGCTCCTTCGTTCGCCCATCCTCCACCTCTTAAAGAGGTAAGGGGGCTTTTTGGTCTGACCTTTGTGGCCTCAGCTTTCCGCTGAGGGTTAAACCACAACAGGGGGAAGCTCTGGGCTTCCCCTGTCTCCCCTGGGGTGATTTCGGAGGGGAAGGTAGGAATGGGACAGTGAAGTGCCTGTAGAGCAGCACCCTATGCCTGAGGTCTGGTGTGATGGGATGGGAGAAAACCTAACCTAGCTGTCCCTGGGATCTGGAGCAGATGCTGTGGATGCCCACCTTGCAGGCCCAGCCTGGCTGAGCAGCGCCGGCGTGGCAGTGAGCCCAGCTCTGACCCCTGCCTGCAGGCGCCTGCCGGGCTCGGCCGTGACTTTCAGGATGGTTTTAGTTTTGAACTTTATTGTCCCTCCCCGCGCAGGTGATTAGCCCGGCACGTCTCTCCCGTGGCAGATAGCTGTCTTCCCAAGGTTATTTTGTTTGATGTTTCCATGGCCCGGGCTGTAAAGTTATCCATTGACTCGGGAAAACACAATTAAGGGAGAAGGAGCTGCCAGGCGGGTTATTCAGGTATCTCTGCAGCTCAGCAAAGGGCTGTGGCGTGGGCCAGAGATGCCGCTGCCACGGGCACAGCAAAGCCTCTGATGGCACCCCGGGGCTGGGATGATGCCTGGGACACGGGGACCTGCTGCCACAGTGCTGCTGCAGCCCCCGCTGTACGCTCACCTGGAAAACACCAGGGCTGGGAAGGGAATGCCAGAGGCTGGATAAATTTTGGGGAAGGTGACAGAGAAGCGTGCTGGTGGCTGCTCCCAGCCCTGTGGGAACAGCCATGCTTGCCGTGACAGCAGCCGTGAGTGCTGCCCTTCAAACCCAGACCTTATCTCCTTTATCCTGAGGACTATCAACCCTCATGGTGCCCTATCATGCAGCCCAAGCCAGGACTGAGCCATTAAAGTTAACTATTACCCAAAGTGAGTGTTTATTTGGGGTAATACAGACCCGTGGAGGTGGGGGGGGGGGGGGGGGGGGGAGGCTGGGTAGAAGTGAGGGAGGGGGGGAGGAAAGCTCTTATTTCTTTGCTACAAGATACCACCAGCCCTGCAGTGCTGAAGTGGTGCTTAAACAAGATGAATGCTTAAATAACTGAGGGCAAACAGCGCTGCTGGCAGCTGGGGCAGGAGAGCCCTGGCCACAGCCATGCAGCTGGGACACCTCAGTGTCCCCTCAGCCCATGGGGAGCCCTGTACAAGGGGTTTGTCTTGTACCAGTGGGAGGAAAGGTTCCTACAAGCTTTCCCCTGGCTTTTTGTCATTGGGCAACTTAGGGGAGAAAGCCACCCTTTCCAGATGTTTTTTCCTTCCACCCACACACCCACAATGTATCTCTGACCACGTATCTCCACCTGGGCGACTGTTCATCCCGCTCATCACCCATGCTCATATCAGGCAGGAGAAGGAGCCAGGGCAGGGAACATCCACATCCAGACCTTTCCTTGGGGTGTAGAGGGGCATCACCCATCTTCATCTGGAAGCTGAGTATCCCCAGTCCCAACCCTGCCCCAGAAAAGTCCCTACCCCAGAACACAAGTCCTTTTTCTTCACTCTCAAGACCATTTTTGACTCTCCCTGGAGGGATCCCCATGCGAGTAGGGCAGAGGACCTGCTAGCTGAGTTGAAAAAGAGACCCTTCCTGCAGCTGCTGCGGGCAGTTGGTTTGGGATAAAAATGGTCCCAGGTCAGCCTGCTGGAATTCTAATAGTGCACGGAGATGCTGTGGTCCCTGTGTCATTGCTGTGGTGGTGGCTTTGTGGACATGCAGAGAGATAGGGCAGTTTACACAGCCTGAGTGCCAGGGGAGGATCCAGGTGGACAATGCACTGACAGCTCTGGAAGGACCTTGGGAAAACTGTGGAGAGCGGAAGAACAAGGACAGTGTCCAGGGTCTTCAGGAGGGATGGCAAAGAGGGGTGGTGGGTTCCTAATGGGTAAAAGCGGTCTGTGGAAGCCTTGTAAGGGATGCAGACCTGACAAAGGGCTATCCCCATGCTTCTCAGTGACAGCAGCCGTGACCACAGCTCTGGGCAGTGGGATGGATGCTTTGGCCCCCTCCCCGGCCCTCCCCTCAGCTGATGCTTCCTGGCACACAGCAGCAGTGTGGAGGCTTCCCACAGCGTGCCGCAACGATGCCGTTCCCAGGAGTAACTGAATCTCGTGCAGGAGAGCTCACCTGAACCCTCTAATCCCATAATCCATCACCAGGGAGACCTGAGCATTACCTGGCACTGCAGGAAGTGGAGGGGCCCCCGAAACAGGAGAATCTGTTCCTGACACCTCTGCCAAGTCCTGTCACTTTTTGGCTCACTCCCCTGCTCCCGCCTGATGGAGCAGGGCTTGGGGGAAGGACGGGAGAGATGGCTCCTCTGCTCCAAGGAGCAGCCAATTCAGCACACATCTCCAGCAACCTCCTTGCATCCCATCCCATCCCATCCCATCCCATCCCATCCCATCCCATCCCATCCTGCTTTCCCATCCACAGTTCCTCTGCATTTACCATCCTGACCTCTGAAAGCACCTTTCTCTGGGGTGTCTTCATGCCACCATGAGGGTGGGGGGTGCCCCCCGGGGCTGCCTTTGTTTGAAGAAAACGGGGAGCCTGAAAAACATGAGGACCCATGTGGTAAAGTCTGCTCCACCTGACCCTGTTGTGGGAGGGTTGGAGAGACTGGGTGCATCAAACCAGGTAAGATTTTGGTGAAAAAAGTCCCTGTTGACAACAGGGAGAACTTAAAGTCTCTAAGCCAGGTAGAGAACTGTCCCGTGAAGCTCAGGTCTATCTCAAGCACCAGAAATGTGGTAAAGTGGGGGGAACAAACCCCGAGTTGGAGAGCATCAGGGGGTGCAAAACACACAGGGGGCGCTTGCTTCCCTACAGCTACCCAGAGGGACACACCGAGCCCAGGCTGGACACCAGTTCACCTAAGCCAGCACAGAGACCTTGCAACTCGTTACATGGGTGAATTGAATTTTCTCAGTGGCTGTGCTACCCTCTGTCTCTGCTGATTCCCAGCTTCTGCACTGGGATCACCCTGGCTGATGCCCGGGGAAGGAAGGTGCAGAAGAGACAATAGCTGAGCATGAGGACAGGGATGCTGGCACAGCTCCCAGGGTTGCCCCCACCGTGAACCAAAATGCAGAGCGGTGGCGGGGTCCTATGCAAACAGGCACTGTGGCAGAGCCAGCACACCTTGCCTCGCAGGAGGGGATGTGGAGCCAAGTACACCCTGACCAAACAAACCAGCCACGGGGCTGCACGTCCTTGGGCTCGTCCCGGCATGACAGAGCCCGGCGGCTGCACTTCCACAATGCCGGAGAAAGGGAAGAAGACATTGCTCCAGGGCTGTGTGTTTGGGGAGGGGGTCCCGCTGGGGGTGATGCTGCCCCCGTGTCCCAGCGCTCGGGAGGAGCTGGGACACCCAGCAGCACTGCTGCGAGGAAGGGCAGAGGCAGTCTAACTCCCCTTCATCCCTTGACCCGGGGTGAGGTTGAGCCAGAGTCAACTGGAGAAGCAGGAGAAGCCCCATCTTCACCCCCGGCTCCTTTTTCTTCCCCAAACTCAGCCTCTTCATCCCGCAGCTCTCCCCGCTCCGCCGGCCGATGCCATTCATCTCTGCGGCACTTGGGGCAGCAGAGCCTCGCTCTTGGATGGCGCTTCAGCCCCCCCAGGTCCTGGGTTTATGCAGCAGGGACAGCAGAGGCCACACCTGCCCGAGAAACTCCTCTTCCTCTCCGCCCGGCTCCGAGCGAGGGAGCAGGAAGCCGGGGGAAGGTGGGCTCTCGGATCGGTTCGCAGCGGAGCTCCGTGGGAGGATGCTCTGACAAGCACCGGAGCAGCAGCACCGCAGAACACAGCGCTGATGATTGATTTGTGGCCTGAGTGTGAAGGCAGACTGCCAGGAAGATTGGGGACTCAGCCCCACATTCAAAGCCCACTGCCCGGCCTCCCACGGCTGCTCCCTGTGGGAGAGCAGTCAGAAGTGTAAATGGCATAGAGCTGTTGGAAGAGGAGGAATATGAAGCCGGCAGAGGTCCTTGGCTGTGCCGGGGGCTCAAGTCACAGCTGCAGCTGTCCTTTAGAGCATCCCCTGGAAGATGGGTGGCACCAGCACTGCAGGGCCACACCGGCAGGTTTGCTCAGGCTCCTGGCAGAGCTCAGAGCTTCTGCAAAGGCATTTGGATCTTTTGCTTTGCTGTTCACCAGCTGGGAAAGCTGGAGGCTAGAGCAGTTTGGGGGGGGGTGGTGTGTTTGGAGGCTGCCCTAGCCCTGAACCCCCAGCACCGGCTGCTGGGGAGCTGGCAGTGGCCCTGGCCATCTTGCTGTGCCTTCTGGTGGGATGGAAAAATCCCTCTGGAGCTGGGGACACCAACACAACTCCCTGTGATACCCCAGCAAGACCCTAATTCTACATATCCCTGGAAAGCAACAGAATAAGCCCCCTTACCTTTCAGCTGTTCCTACCCTACAGCCCTTTCCAGCCAGGAGACGTCAGGTCAGATCTCCTTTGGCAGGACGAGCCAGGACACTGCAAGTCCAGCCCTCCCCATCCTGCACTAGCACCGGGTATGAGTATTCACCAGGGAGGGTGAGGAAAACAAATTAAAAGCCTCTAATACCATCACTTGGCTGCTTCCCGAAGCTGCCTGGAGAGCAGCACTTAATAAGGGAACATCATCGTGCTCTCACTAATTGAATCTGCTTTCAGAGCCCACTCCAGAGGTCTGCATTTGCTGCATGCAGCCGGCGTGCATCCCTCCCTCCACCTCTGAGGGCCAAAGTGGGGCTCCCACCAGACACCAGCAGCAAGTCCCAGGGCACCAAGAGCTTCTCATCCCCTTTTTCAGAGCAAAGATGGTTTGGGTATGTCCGAGCAGGAGTACTTGGAGGGGAAAGAAGTGGTGCAGGAGTGGAGCTGTGACTCCTTGCAACTCAGTCTGTAGCCCAGCCAGAGGGAAGTCGTGCTGCCCCCAAGCCAGCAGCGTTCCTGCAAAGGGAAAGGCCAATTTATTGGTTTTCTTATCTGCAGCAGATAGAGTTCAGCTTTAGGGTTGCTTTAAAGGCAAGGAGAAAATGTCTGTTGTGAGATCTCATCAAAGTAAGGTGCTGCCACTCAAAATGCTTCGGCTCGGGGAGGTGTCATGAGGATGGATGGATAAACCATCTTAGGCATTACCCACTGCCACACGTAGCAGGCTTCTAGGCAGACGATGAATCTCGAGCCTCTCCCGCCACGTTATCAGCTGCCTACAGCAGAGACACAGCGAACAGCCCCACATCATGTGCAGTAACAAGACCTGCCTCACATCAGAAGCCTTGGAGCTGCTGTATGGTGCATCCCAAAGCCGTCCCTCAAACAAGAGCTTGCCAAAGAACCACACGCAGCTGCTGTGAGGGCAGCTCTTCCTGGTGCTGACAGCTTCAGCTTTTTTTTCTTTGGTCAAGAAGCATTTACACCCTTGCTCACTGGCTGGCTGAGCACCCAGAGGACCTTTCCCCTGGGCTGGGCCATGGCTCCTGTAGGACATGCTGTAATTAACACCATCCATCACGTGCGGTGATGGGACTCGTGATTAGGTTGTACCAGCTATTGCATTAGTCTGGAAGAGGGGGATGGGGGTCCCTGTGGGAAAATAGCCCCATCATTAGCTCTGGGGCATGAATTGAACACTAAGCCCCTTGGATAATCCCTTCAGAGCTGATTGATCTTCTCTCCAGAGCTTCCACCCATTTGGTGGAAGAGAAACTGAGACCTGCCCAGCCCACCTGCACCAGCACCATTGTCCCCACAAGCAGATTTGGAGCCCACCTTGATATGGTGTGGGGTCAATATGACAACCCGGTCCTCAGAGACACATCAGCCCAGACGCACACAGGGTCCAGCAAAACTGCTCCACACCAGCCAGGCAGGCAGCACTGAAAGCCAAACAGAAGAGATGAGCCAGGTAGATCCCCACCCCAGCCTAATGCCACTGATTTAAGGTTATGCCAAACACCCTGAACTTCTCTTTGGAGCTCATTTAGTCTCATGGTCCTCCAGATCTTTCCCTTTCCTCCTCTACAAAGATTCATGAGCTCTGCCATGGAGCGAAGGGCACAGCTGTCCTCACCAGACATGCCCACCCACAGGGAGGGCAGGCTGCAATTAATAACGCTCATCAGCGGGGAACAAAACAGGGTCTGGGGACAGAATCAATTAGGCTGCATCTTAGCTGGATGGCATTTAAGGGAGGACATGGATGGCTTTGAAATATGGGCATGGAGTTGCTGGGAGCTGTTGGATTCTGTTAACCCCTTTGGAGCAAGCTGCAATGGTGGATGGGGATGTTGAGCAGGAGCCCCCATGCCAAGTTGGGGAAGGTTCCTTTTGGAGCCAACATGCCCACACTCCCCTGAGATAACTCGGGGGGAGCCAGCTAACATGTTTAGGGACACGTAGTGCCAAAACCAGACTGCAACAGAAGCCAAAGGTGGAGTAAAGAGGAAGGTGGGCATCAGCCTGTGGCAAGAGCCCCCCAAGGGCCAGCACAGCCCTTTACTGCAGAACCACTGACCAGGGTGGTCTTTCAGCACAGAGCACCAAGCTCCTGCTTGCCAAGGTGATCTCCAGGACCCCCACATACTGCAGCAGGAGGTGTTCATTGTGCAACACCGCTGTGCCAGCACAGACCTCGGCACAGCTCCGGTTCCAGCCTGTGCAGTGTTTGCAGGAGCCAAGCTCTTGCCAAGAGCTATAAGCAGCCCCGAGCTATGCATTAAATGAGCTGGTTTACTTGCAGCAGGTGACTGCCTCCAGCAGAGGAATTAGAGTTGCTCAGCAGAGCAGCCCCGCTGCTACACTGCTGAAGAGAATCACTGTGGGAATTCACTGAGGACTCGATGTTCAGCACTGGTAGGTACGATTAAGTTAGATTAACACACGCTTTGGGGAGGAAGAGAAGGTTTTTCTGAGAGTTTCTAAAGGAGGAATTATTTTTTGGAGCAGGATGGGTTTAGAGGTCTGGGTTCACAGGTGCCTCTTGGCCCTCCGACCTTGGGGGGCAAACTCCACTCGTATCAAAGGGATCGCTGCGGTTGGGATGCACGCGTGCGGGAGCGGCACCTGGCTGCCTAGGATGGGAAAACACCAATCCCTCAGGTGCAGGGAGGTGAGCTGCCTTCATACCCCAGTTCATGGTGGCAAGAAGCCTCAGCTAATGGGTTTCAATAGCAGAGTGCTGAGATATTAAAGTAATACAGTCTTTATTTCAGAGTTGTTATTACATTTGCCAGGCTCAGAATGACACGGTGAAAAACAAAAATGACTGTCTGGTAGAATCCTATTAGACCCATTAATCACCATCAAGTGCTAATATCTGTGTACTACCTCCCCGGTGATATTAATTAGCACAGCCATCAGGGGAGTGAGCAATCCAGCCCTGGTCCCCCGGGGGGGATGGAGTGGCTGTGCAGCACGCAGCCCCTCTGCAGAAGGTGCTGGGACTGCTTTAAACTCTCCCTGACTGCCAAAATAAAAGCTGTAGCCACCAGGTATCACCCACCCATCACCTCCCTGGACCCACATGTGCTTGAGTGGGCTCCACGTTTCCCTCTCTGGCACAAAACTCCCTTCACCCACCATTCCTCTCCAGCAGCTTTGCCTGCAGGAGCACACAATGACTGCAGCAAGGAGAAAAGCCAAACAGACCTTGCAAAGTACCATCCTCACCTTGTAGGAGGTCCTCCCAAGGACAAAGCCAGCAGGGTAGAGACCTGGTCCCACCATCCCCAGTCAGAGCGAGATAGGGATACCAGTTGGAGTCAGTCAAACAGATCACCAGAAAAGCTCACAGTGATAAGACAGGTCCAAAGCTGAGGTGGGAAGCCATTCCATGGGTCAAGGAGTATCTATGTCCAAGGATGGGCATAGCTGCCAGTGGGCAGGAAGCAGCAGCTCTATAGCACTGCCTAAGAAGGGAATAATGGCCCCAAGCTGAGCTTAAATGAGCTCCTGGGTGTGGGTGGATGCCCCATCTGAGGATGTTCAGGGGCATTAAGAACAATTAGTGGCCTCAGGGCTCTCCATGGTTGATCAGGGGAGGCTAAAACCACAATTCTCCTGATAGAAATAGCTCCTTAAATGTCTTTGTTGAGCATGCTCTGATGAAGATGCCTCAGTGTTTCTATCTGAGATGCTTAGATAGAGGCTGGCTTCAAGTGTGGCAGATGACCAAACATACAAATGGACAATTGTTTAACAGGTCTTGGATGGATTTAGACTTTGGTGGGGTATTTTGTTTGTTTGTGTATGTGGGACAGAGGAACTGTCCCCAATCCAGACAGTTCCTCTCACAGCATAGCAACAGACTGGTCCTTCTCCCAGCAGCCAGCAAAAGCCTGGGGGCTTTTTCTAAGCATCCCTAGGAAATAGGGATAAATGGTCTCCGTGGTGCTCCAGTTGTCCCTGCATCCCACAGCCAAAACCAACTCCCTAGCAACCCTGCTGCTGCTGCTCCTGGGAAGGCTTAATGGGGTCCATTGTAACAAGGGGTGAGTGGGATGCCCCCTCCCCAGCCTGCTGCAGAGCAGGTGATCCCTCATTGCAGACAGCGCCGGGTGGCCAAGCACCAGCAGAGACCTTCCCTCTCAAAACCCACAGCTGCAGATGTGGCTTTGGGGCAGTGGTGCAGTTTGCAGCACGTCCTCTGTGCTACCAAAATGTAAAATGTATTTAATTTTTCGGTTGTTTTTCTTTTCTTTCCAGCCTCTGTCAGTGGAGGAACCACCAAGGTCGTATTTATATTTATTGGATTCACCTTAATGGCTCTCAGGGAGTTCCGTGCTGACACCCAGAACAAATAACGGTGCCAGGGAAGGACAGGGAGCATTGCTGGGGAGTTATTCAGCATGCCACGTCTGCCCTGGGAGAGCATCCTGAGCCCCATGCCTCAGGAAGGCAGGGAGCTCCCACACTCGGCTGTTGGCTCAGTGTGGGGGTGCTGGCAATGGGAACTGGAAGGTGGAAATTTCCGACTTTGTCCTGGTTTAGTTTTCTCCACGGCAGGAACCGCCGTGCTGGGACATCTCAACCTCAGTAAAAGTCTGGAGGCTGCAAGAAATGGGGCTGAAGTCCCAGGGCTCAGGCAAGGTGGTGTCTTTGAGAGTCCTGAAGAATGAGGGGAGACTTCCTCCGAAGAGACCCTGGTTCCTCTTCCCAGAGGGGCCCCTGGCTGTGTCCCAAGTCCCTGGGCTTTGTGGGACTGCTGAGCATAGATGAGTAGAAGCCAAAACCACTTCTGAAAGTGGGGATCAGCCATGAGCATTGTTTAGGGCTGTCATGGGGAGAAGAGGGACAGAATATCTGAGTACGAAGCTCCTGCTATCCACATCTGCTGAGGGAATGGTGGGCCAACATTGCTGGTGTCTGCTTCTAGGTCTTCTGCAGTGATAGACGTGCTCCCAGACCACTTTAGGTGTATTTTCAGCATTGCAGTGAGTCCCTGCAGGGAGGCAGTGGTACAGGGCTGTGCAGCCACCTCAGTCCATCCTGCTGCAGCACCTACACCACCACCACCTAAGCTGCAAGATCACTGGTGGGAAGGAGGATTTTACAGGACCCTCATAACTGGCTGCAGTTTCCCTACAAAAACCTAATGCTACATTTAAGGTGTGTAGTGAATCAGTGTTTAAATGTCACAGAGCTTTGGCATGAGGAAGACACATCAGAAGATCTTTTGCTATTTAGAGAGGTGGCAATGGCCTTCTGCAAAGGGAGCAGGACCCTTCCTGTGGCAGCAGGAGAGTGGCAGGACTCTCTCATGCTTGCCAGCAGTTCAGCCTCAGATCTTAGACTAAACCTCAGGAGTTCTGGTCTCCAAGGGCTCATGCTGCCCCTAACACTCATCTCCTTGGTCTTGCTGGAGGAGACACTACCCAGGGTTTGTCACACCACTGTATGCCAGGGTGCTAAAACCATCACATCCCTGGATCACCGTCTGACCAGGGAAAGAGAGATTACAGTAGAGCCAATGCATTTTGTGAGGCCTTTTTAGGGGCCAATGGCAGACATACCAGCCAGGATATGTTGTCCCATCAAACCCCAGGGGAAAAAAAAAATCAGAACCACAAATTCTTCTCCAAAGTCCCAGAAGAGTTCAGCTTTGAGTGAATGGTACAAAAGGGCAAGGAGAAAGGAAAATATTCTCACTTTGTCCTTTCCCCAGGCTCCAGATCCACCACAAGCCTTGGTATAATAGGCCACCACCCATGGGTGAGGTTATCTCCAGGGGCTTTCCCCAAGGAGGTGGGTGGGATGAGGATGGCTGGGAGCCCTTGGCATACACCAAAGCATAGAAGTGCTCTGGCTCTTGGAATGGCCATAGCACCAGGGTTTGGGAAAAGCTTGGGAGTGACACATGCACATCCCCATGACTGGGGTTGGAGCTGATGGCAGCTCTGGGGTACTGTGATTTCTGGCACAAGGGTGCCTGTGGCAGGTCTTTCTCCTAGAAGGGTTCACATCTGACAGGAGACACTCAAGGTTGCAGCTTGCAATGTTTAAAGATCAAAGCCTGCCTGCAAACCTTCATCCCAGCAGGCAGGGGAAGAGGAATGGGCAGACAAAGAGGCAGCAAGCGTGGTGACCTTTGGATCCTGGGCAAAAGGAAGTTGGGAGGAAAATGCCAGCCCCATCAGGCTGCTTTGCATCCAAATCCACCATTTGCTCCTGCTGCTGCTGCTCTTCAGAGGTGCTGGGAGCTTGAGCTGGCCTTGATGCACTCCTGCTATTTGTTTCAATGGATTTATTTTTAGACTTGCGGAGAGGAAGCAAGCAATAAATAAATAAATAAATAACCTCCCATCCCCACCCCCAACATCTCAGATCCCTGTGAGCTCTTTGCAAACTAACTCTGCAGGGTGATGGAAATCCTCTCCACCCTTCCTCAGCTCCTGCCTCTCCCCAGCAGCACCTGGGAAGCCATCCATCATTTGCTGCACTCAGCCTGGGGAGCAGAAGGTCTGCAGGGCCAGCACCCATCCCCTTGCTTTGTCTCATCCTGCTCAGCTCAGACACCCCCAGGTTCGGTGCCTGTGCTGGGTTGGGGGGTGAGGGGAAGGGGAAGCCCTGTTTTATAGAGCTGTGCTGCTGGGTGGCCCTAGGAAGACCCATGCAGCATCTCCTTGGGATGACCTGTGCAATGCACCCAAGCCACTACTCCAAACTGTCGGTGTGACCTGGCAGAAGCCACAGCAAAGAAATGAAGGTGGGGTGAACTACTGCATCCTGCCTCGTGATGATGCTGGTGGAGGGATGTGCTAGAGCAGCATTACACCACACACAGCATGAGTGCACCCGTTCACACACCCTTTGGTCAATGTGCTGTCCCAGCATCTGCTTCTAAAGGAGCTTTACAGCTTCTCTCTGATGGTAGATGCACCACGTGGTGCATCTACAGCCCATGGTGATGCCAAGACCTGGGGGTTTCTCTTCCCCGTGTGCCTGGGAAGGGAGCACCACTTCTCTGGGTCAAAGAGGACTGTAGCCTGGGGAATACACTTTGCCTCTTCATCCCAATATTTCACCTGCACCAGCTCCCTCCTCCCCATGCCACCGCTGACACCAGGGTGTGTTTCACCTGGCGTCGCACCGGCACTCGGGCAGCTCTGCTGTGTCCCCACAGGGGTTACAAACCTTTGTCTCCAAGTCAAACCACAGACACTGGGACTTCAAATACCCTGCTGGGTATTTAGAAAGACCTAACTTCTTGCAGACTGGGAAAAGAAAAGTAAAACAAATCCCCAAATAAGGGGAAAAGGTCCATCTCTGCTTGCTGGCCTGCAGGAAACGCAGGGCAGAGTCCTCTGTGCCAGCTCTGGGCTGCTCTCCCCCATCTGCACTGCAGCTCGCTGTTGCATTACTCTGCGCTCACTCAGAGAATGTGAGGCAGACCAGTGCTGGGGGGCTCAGCCAGCCCACCCACAGGGTTACTCAGCATGAATGGCCCCCAAGAGCAGGAAACAGCCCAGAATGATCTCTGTTAAACAGGGACTAATCAAATCCCCTGAAGCAGACACTGTTCAGCCTCATTGAATAAAATATACATTTCTCTATAAACAGAGCTTTGCTGTGCAGTCTCAGTTGCCTTTCAGTCCAGAACAGAGGAACAAGGAAGAGTTTGTGCATTTTAGGATGCCACCAGTGTAATAACTAACTGATTTGATATAGCAGTAATTAGGGATGGTCCTCATGGGGATGAGGCAGGGGGTGGTTGGCTACACCAGCAGAGGGGAGAGTGGTCGGTCTGGTACCCACCAGAGTGACTCTCCTTCATCCCTGCATCCAGGACAACACATCTAGGATGCAGCATTGCGTCAGACCTGCTGCTCAAGGACCCCAGCAGCAGTGAGGGGCAGGGGGGATGCTGCAGGTGAGGGTCCCATGAGCGGAACTGGTGGCCCCCTGACACTGCTTCCCAAGCAGCTGGGTGGCTGCTTTCGTGAGAAGAAAGGGAAGTGGCTCAGAAGAAGGGAGGCAAGGTTCATAAATCAGGGACTGCGGATCACACGAGTGGCATTTACGGCTCCTCCGGCAACGCTGTGCTGCTGGGGAATGATGCAGAGCCCTTGCCCAGCTCGGCTCTGCTCCCAGAGCATTTTGGCACCTCCCGTTCCCTACCCACTGCTGCTATTCCTCCAAACCCTCTGTTTCTCAACCAGGAGTCATGCCCAGCACCCTTCCCCTCTCACCTGCCTCTCCACTTCTGGTGGGGCTGACAGAGGCAGCCCCTGCAGATCAATCTGTACGTGGTTGCTTTAAACTGAACCAGGAGAAACTCTTGAATTTATAGGTCTATAAACACCTGACAGATCCCCATCTCCCTGAGAGGGCAGAGCTCTAATCGTAACGTGCCACCCAACAGGTATTTTTCCAGATTTAATAACTTCAAGGAGTAGCAGTTAACCCCAGGGCATACCTGCAGTGCCTGCATCGTACTGAGATCTTGGAGAGCATCGGACACATCACAAGCTTTTCCCTGAGCCAATATTTCTCTAATTTGTGGCAGTATCACCTATGTTCTGCTGAAATAACAGCATTCTTCCTGTCACACAGACAGAGCTGAGTTGGGGGGGAAGTGTCAGCTCCTCTGGGAGTGTCTGGCCATAAAGAGACATTTTGGAGGAGAGATCAGGACAAACTCTTTGTATCTCTGCAGATGTCCTGGAGACTAAAGCATTCTAGCAGAGAGGTAAGGATGCTCAGGTTTAGGAGGCCCTCCTTCTCCTGGTCTGGAGTAGTTTTGCTGAGCTGGGAAGGGTCAGAATGTTGTCCGAGGACCAAGAGCATCCATATGCCATATCCTGCAACGAGCCATCTTTCTGTGACCCGAATCAGCTAATTGAGGCAGGAGAAAAGGCTCTCCCCTGTTCTCCATCTGAGTGTGTGCAGCTGCAGGATGCACAAGTGAACTTTCTGCGGGGGCTGGAGGGGGGTGGAATCAGCCTGCCTGCCACAAACACCCAGCCAGTGTGAAAGCACGGGTGCTGTGCACACCCCAGCACCGCCAGGGATGCGGGTGCCCGACGAGGGCTCACCTGTGAGATGTGGCGTCTGTCTGAGCACCGAGCTGTGGGTGCCTTGAGCGCAGCAACACGCAGATGCTCTCGCCTGGGTCACCCATCCTGTCCCACATTCCTTTTCACAAGGATGGGCTTTGAAACGGGACTTCTTGCACAGAACCACCCAGGCTGGAAATGGTACATTCAGTTACACAATAAACTGTGGGGTTTGCAGCAGCGGCTGCTGCATGATACCTCATCCATCTGTGCTGCAGGGACAGCCATCCTCTGCAAGCTGAGCTCTGCAGAGAGCAACCAAGGCAGGGAAAGGGTTTGGTTTCTCCACTGTAGTGGCACCCTGCAGAAAGTCCTCCTTGGAAAGCTGCCGGGGCTCCGGCTGCAATTAACCCTGCCAAAAGCACCCACAGGCAGGAAGGAGGGTCCTCAGGGAGCCCCTTGGGGAGAGCGGGAGCAGCATCATTAAGGGCAGCACTCCTCAGCCCCTCGGTGCACAGGGGAGGTGGGTCAGCACACAGTGGGGCGCTAGCAAGGACATCAGGGACCCTGGCAATCAACTCTCACCACAGACAAAAGGCAGGAGCGGAGTGTGGGAAGGAGTAAGGAGGAGAAAATGCTTCCAGGCACAAACTCCTGCACTTCTGAGAATGAGGATTTGGGTCAAAGATGGTAATCTGTTCTCAATCAGAAAGGGAGAGCCACCTGTGAGGAGCAACTGAGCACCCACAGGTGGGAGATGTTTCTCTTCGGTGGGGTTTCACCTTTCCTGCCTGCACCTACCCACCTCTGTCCTGGGAGGAGGATGATGATGTATCTGGGGCATTCCCATTGTCCTTATTAAAAACACCGTGGTGGGTTCCCTATTTTGGAGAAAGCCAGCAAAGAGGACATGAGCACAGCTGCAGCCAGGGACCCTGGGTCTCCCATCACAGCTGTACCTGGGGGGAGAAGACACTAAAAAAAACAAACCCATCATTTGACAAAGCTCCTGCCTGATCCTCAACACACAATGCTAAAACCTGCTGCAAGATTTCTCACCAGCCCCTCTCCTGCTTCTCAAGGACTGCTGCGCCCTGTTTGCTCTCTACAGGGTAGGGAGCCTCCAGCCAAGGGCATCGGACATCTTCACGGGGACAGAGCAGATTGGGATCCAGTCAGCACCAAACCATTGCCTACACACAGAAACCTACTCACATTCAAAGTTTACATCCTCAAAAGGAAAAAAAAAAAGTCACAGCCAGACAGAAGAAAAAAAACCCTGTGAATGTTTACATAGCAGAAATGGAGTTTGGGGGCTTTTTTTCTCCCCCAGGGCAGGAAGATTTTATTGTTTTGGGCAATGCCTCAGCACAAGGAACAGTCCCCACACACAAAACAGTCATTTCAACATTCCCACCATCTTGCTCTGAGTGCAAAACCTTCCAAGGGACACATTGTCACCCTGCAGAAGGAAGAGAGGCAGACAAGAAAACATTTTAAAAGAGAAAATAAAGCTTAGTCAGTCAGGGATCCTCTTGATACTGAGTCAAGATGCATTTTGGATGAGGAGTTGCTTTATAGATAGGCTGATGTCTGCTCAAGAGGAGAGTCCTGTAGCGTGAGGGAGACGACGAGGACAGAGCAGCTCAGTAATGGGTTTTAGTGTGTGTCACCACAGCTCCTGCAATGTCCAACGAAGCAAATGATTGCATCTGTGGCATCAATCATTTAGTGTCATTAGACAAGGAGCTCTGTCACAAGATGAGAATCCCCTGCTTGGAAAATAAGTGTCTCAGCTTCGCCTTGGTGCTGATGCATCAGCGGGGGACCCATTATCCTGTGACAACAGTCTCCAGCTGGCATTATTCCTGCTTGGAGAAAACCAGAAACACAAGAACCCTCTTTGCTACCCAGATGTGCTTGTGCAATGGGCCTGTAGTCTTTGCATTTGAGATGTACAGGATGCCATGTGGCCTGGCAGTTTTCACAGAATCACAGATTCACAGAATCACAGGGGTTGGAAGGGACCTCGAGAGATCATCAGGTCCAACCCCCCTGCCAAAGCAGCTCCCCAGCTCATATTGCACAGGTTGGTGTTCAGACAAGTCTTGAATATCTCCAGAGAAGGAGACTCCACACCCCCCTGGGCAGCCTGTCCCAGGGCTCCCTCACCCTCACTGGGGAAAAGTTCCTCCCCATGTTGGTGCAGAACTTCCTGTGCTCCAACTTGCAGCCATTGCCCCTTGTCCTGTCCCCACAGACACTGAAAAGGGGCTGGCCAATTCCCCCTGCACCCCATACTTAAGATATTTATATTTACAATATTTATAATAATATACTTAAGATATTAATAAGGTGTCCCCCCCCTTAATCTTCTTTTCTCAAGGCTGAACAGTCCCAGCTCACTCAGATTTTTCTCGTAGGGGAGATGCTCCAGGCCCTTAACCATCTCCATAGCCTTCTCTGGACTCTCTCCAGGAGATCCCTGGCTTTTTTATACCAAGTTTGCTCACAAGGCTGCTGTGGTGAGCTGGTGTCTGGGCAAAGCAGGAGATGAATCTGAGTCTAAAAGGGATGTGAGGGGATGGACAGCAGTAGAACACCCCTCTCATCACATGCAACATTCACCAGGTTGATGACTGAGCTCCTTGTACTTATGAGCAGCAAGTGACATGTGCCCCTGTGGTCACCAGCCCTTCTTTGAGTCCCCAGAAAGAAACTTTTCTAGTTGCATCAGTGACTGGATGAGGTTCGTAATTACTCACAGCCCTGAGATAATACATACCCCTGATCAGGCAGTCACCATCCATAAAGGCATGGTCAAAGGTATGAGCTATTATCTGAACATTTGCTCTCCCCAGGAAGCTCATTTCCATACAGAACTGCACCTTGTGCAATATATCTCCGGGAGCGATCACTTAATGCCTCAGCTCCAGGGAACAGGACCAAGAAAAAGTGAGTGAAAACTATTGATCTGGTTTTAAGTAGAGCTGTATCTATTAATCTGGGAACACTAATCACTGGGGTTTTGACAAGAGCATGAGGTTTCCAGCGCTGCATTAACACTCTCCATCCTCTTGGGCAAAGCCTGAGGAAGACAGAGCTGCTTTTGCTGCTTGGCCTAACACACAGGGTGGTCTTGGAGGCATTGACACGCAGGAAAGCCCTGTAAGAGAAATCTCCCTCTCCCCCCCCCGCCCCCTGCCAAACATGCATCGTTCCTGGTGTCTAACAACTTCTTTGACTAGAAGAGTAACACAGAAGAGATGTTCCAGGCAAGCCCCAAGGACTGCCTTCACCTGATATTATCCCCACGAGCCTAAGCTGGATGTGATGTTACAAAGGGGAGAGCACAGGGACTTCTTGACTCCTCAGGGGGTTTATCACCTCGTTGTTTTCATCTTTTGGTAAGATGAAAGTGACTGTGAAGCTCAGGACCAAACCAGGGAGCTTTGCAGGGATAAAAAATCAGGAAAGAAACTTCTTTATATTTCTCAACTTTTTAGCTAGGCTGGGCTGCAAAACTCTTAGCAAGCAGCAAGGGGTAAGAATGAGGAGACAGAGTTCCATCTGAGCCCAAGCTGGGAGAAGGGGGACTCATCCTCCTGCTGCTGCTGCTGGAAGGAAGAAGGAAGCAGAATTTACTGGAGGGTGCTTTTAACTGCTCAGACTCGGCTGTGATTTCCCAGGCCAGCACTGCTGCCACCATCATTGGAGTACAGAAGCACAGCCAAAGTTTCAGTGATTACCTTTAACCCATTTTACTCAACTTCCCAGGGACAGCTGCCTGAGCAGGGCTTTGAGGGTGGGGAAAGTCAATTCCCTACAAAAATCAAAACCAGATGAAGCAGAAGACACCAGCCCAAGCTATTGCATGACCCTCCAAAATAAACTCCTAGATATGATTTTTCCCTTGCTACCTTTACTCCTGGCAGAAACTGGTCTCACAGAGCTGTGTCTTGTCACCTCTCATCCACCTCTGCTGCCAGCCTGGGTCACGTCCTTCCTCCCTCATCCCCAGCCTCAGGTTCCCCTTCCTGCCTCATAAGCATAAAATCATCTTGGCCAGCTTGTTTTATGCATGAGTGAAGTCTTTAGAAGAAAGAAGACATTTTGGTGTGTTGTGTAAGCTGAGGTCACTCTCAGTGACACTTTCCAGCTCACCCCAGTTCTGTCGTCCTATGTGCCCTCCAGCAGCCAAGAAAAAAGGTTGCACTGAGTGGGGGCAAGATGCTTGGATGTCTGGCCATGAGAGAGCTGCTGCTCCTCCAACAATTCTTGCCAGGGCAATCTCTAGCAAGGGGATCATGGTGAAGGCACTTCTCCAGCTGGACATCAGCAGAGGCTATCTGGAATCACAACAAGCATGTCATCATAGGCTGTGGGTTCCTGGCTAGAGGGGTGAAGGTGTAGGGCTGATCGCCTCGCTTTGGGGACCAGGGATAGAACCTGAGGGAACAGCGTGAAGCTGCACCAGGGGAGGGTTAGGTTGGGTGTCAGGAAGAGGTTCTGTGCTGAGAGGGGGGTTGGGTGCTGGATCAGGTTCCCCAGGGAAGGGGTCACAGCCCCGAGCTGGGCTGAGGGCAAGAAGCATCTGGATGATGCCCTCAGTGCCAGCTCTGACCTGGCTGGGCCTGTGTGGAGCCAGGAGTTGGACTCCATGGGCCTTATGGGTCCCTTCCAGATCAGGAGAGTCTGGGATTCTGGGATTCTATGATAAGTAGTCTATTGAAATTCACGATGGAGAGGAGACTATGAGACATTTGTGGGATTCCCAGTAAACAATACCTCCTACAATTTGATTAGATGCACCATGAATCAATTCAGAGGCAGGAGGGAGGTCTCTAATGGCTCTGGGCAGCAGAGACACAGACTTGGCCCCAGTGTAGACCCAAGACAGGGAGTGTGCCAGTGCCTAGCCGATGCCAGGAGAGGTAAGATGGCCTGAAAACACTCCTGTGACAAAAAGACAACTGTGTCCTACACCAGCCCTGAAATGAATAAATATCTGAAGTACAATTATATATAGAAATCCTGGGGAACTGAAGCTCTAAAGCTCCATCACTCCCTCTAGGGATGAACTGTCTCGTCAGGAGCACAGGGAGGTAACTGACACCACTTGCAATGTAAGCTACAACCAACCACCAGCTCCCATTGATTGTAGGTCGATATCAACTGTGGGAATACCTAAACAACCTGCATAGAATAAGCTGCTCAAGGTGAGCCTGAAAATGGTCAGTCATCAGGACTGAGTTCAGCAGCAGAAAATTCTCTAGAGGTTGAGGTGATGGGTAGCTCCTGGCATGGCTGAGTAACCCACACAGGGGCTGTGATGTGGAGGCACCACAGACCCCTGCCCATGAGACCTCCTAGTGAGCAAGCATCCCTTTACCTCCCTCACTGCCAACATCAGCACCAAGTGTACAGCCTTGGTACATGCTCTCCAGAGAGACAGGAAGGGAGGAATTACACCTCATTGATTTGTCCCTGCCTGCTTGGCTTTGCAATTCAAGCCCAGTCACCAGCTTGGTCGATGAAGCAATAAGCCATTGAGGAGCATATAATAGAAGAACTCCTCGTTATGTTTGTGGCCCTGGATGTGACATCTCCCCAGTGTGTGCTGCTGTCTTTGTCCAGCAGATCCATGACAAAGCCTCCTCCTTTCCCCCCTCTGGCCCCTAGCTGCTTGGCCACTTAGGCTCAGGATCCTGATACTTTCTGAACAAGCAGAAGAGAGAAAATGAAATGCCTCCTGGTGCACATCTCAGGGTATACACAGGGTTTTATTATACAGTCTGTAGTTGCAGGATGGGATTTCTCAAGTCTTTTAATTCCCAGGGCTCAGGAACCTCCTGAAAAATGAGTAGATCAGGATGTGCAGTCACTACAATGCTGCTGCCCTTGAGCATAGCAACTGCTTCCCACTTTTTGAAGTCATCCACAAACTTTGAGCATTTAATGATCCATCCAGGCCAGGCCAGGTTCCAGGCTAGACTGGAACCTGTCCTGGCCTGGATGGATCATTAAATGCTCAAAGACAAGTGGAAGTACTCCACTTGCTGCTGGTCGCCAGGTAGAGTCCAGTTTCTCAAGCTCACATCCAGGAGTGTTTTCCCCCATAAGGGTAGAACCTCTGTCTCCAGAGGAGATAGTAAAATGCCAAGGTACTCCACCCTTGAATGGAAGTATTTCTGCCTTTCCCACCACTGTGCTTATTAGAGAAGGGCTTAGAAGTGCCCCTGCCATTAGAGATGCTAGCAAGACAATGAGATGCATTTTTACTCCTTGGCTATGTGAGCAACATGCAGCAAAGAGCACTTAAGTCATTAGTCATATGGGCAGAATGGCTTCTCCATATTTACAAGGTCATTCAGGTGAACTTCAGGTACCTTCCTCAAGGCTCTATTGCATTTCCAGGCTTGAGAGAGAAGTGCATTTTTGGACATTCATCATGCATTTTTCATAAAATCTATCTATATTCATTAATTGTTTGGTATGTCCTAGTTGCTGAAGACAACTCAAGGGACTTAGCAAGGACTCTGAAGCCTTCAGTTCCTCTCCTAGCTCAGCAACGGCTGGGAGAGGAGAGCATCAGACAGCCTGAAACACTTGGTCTGTTGCTACCTGTTCGTAAAAAATTACCTTATTGGGAAAGATAAGAGTCTAGATGGTCCACAAAAGGCCAACTGTTACCTCTTACAGAGCAGAGAGCTCTTCCTTAGTGGGGCTGATAAAGAAGATCCTATTTATTCTGCAACAAGAGGACTTCAGCTGTCCTGAAATCAAAGCATTTTAGCATGTGGCTGAAAGTCAACAGTGTTTACAATTACCCAAAATAGATTTCCTTGGGTAGTGGCTGCAAGCTGCTACTTCCACCCAGCTAATCAGACTAATGGCTAAGCACCTAGCCAAGCAGGGAGAGCTGTGATGTAGCTGGAAAGTTAATGAGAAAGTAAGAGGCGTGGCTGGTCTCATTGTTCTGCCTTACTCTGGACAGAAACCTCATTTGCCCTCAACAAAATGGCTTTGTCTCTACAAGAGATGTGAAGCACTTTCAAGAAAGACCACAATCTATGCATGAACCTACCTCATTTTGTCCAGGCTTTTCTTTTTGTTCCATGCTCCCAGCAGAGGACTTCTGTACACGCAGCTGAAGCTTTGCAACCATCCACTTGCTCCCAGTCATCAGTGAAAGCAAAAACAGAGCTGGAAGGTGAGCCAAGGTGGATCACACAGTCATCAGGGCAGGGTCCAGCCAGGACCTACTCCTACATTACCAAAGCAAGGCAAGCAGAGATGGTGGCCAAGTCCAAACAAGAGTTCGAGTCATAAGGTGATACTTCACAGTGATGAGGCAGATCCAAGGTCAAGCTGGGAAGTCAGGAGCATCAGTCAGGTCCAAGGTGACAAGGTCAATCCAGGAAGTCAAGCTGCATGTTGAGGTCCAGAACAAGGGGATCCACAGCAAGACACAAAGCTGTGTTGCTTCAGTTAGCAAGGCACAAACAAACCATCCAAGGGGAACAACTGAAATCGCCTCCAAAGGTCTCCTTTGCGTGTGTCTGTCAGGAAAACCTGAACCTCATCTTCCCTCTGACTTGGCGAGTCCTTGATATAGTGGCAGCATGAGAAAAAAAGTATCTAAAGCAGTTAAGCATTCAGGAAGCCATGAGGCTGTGAGTGGTCAAGCCTCCTGGCTCATGGGGAGTCACCTTTGGGGTTCCTCCTACAGTTCATGTTGCAGGGCTGCCATCAGCTCCTCACTAGTGAGGAAATAATGACCATTTACCTAATCATAGCTTTATGCCCCAGGGAGCAAGGACATCCTGACCAGATGGGGTGAGAAGAGTAGGGGGCCTGTGGGATGGATGTGCTGGTGGGGATCTCTCCCTTTGGGGAGAATCTTCTGGTGTGGATAGGGTCAACATCTCCAGCAGAGCCTGAGTGAGTTTCTGCTCCTGGCACTTCCCTCTGTGGCTGGCACAGAAATACCTGCAGAGGCAGAGGCTGGAATAAGAGGGTTCTGGCACGGGCTTGGGACAGCCAAGCTGTTCATGAGCAAAACCTCAGTCCTGCTGACTGGAGTGGGAATTCTGCCCATGGCACGACTGTGGGGGATGGTTTGAGGCAAGTACAGGTTGCTACACGATGCGGGATCATACCAATGGTTTGTTACTACCTAACGTTCAGTAATAAAAGGCAGCGTTTACAAGCTGCTTCTCTGAATGCTATTCATCCCCACGTGCTCAGAGGTCCTCCTGGGACATGGCAGAGGACTCACACACTCGCTGCAGGGAGCCAGGGAGGGTATGTGAATTCTTTGGCCCTTGCTGTGGCACTGGGACCAGTCTCAGGACAGAGGTGAAGCAGAGAGTGAGGGATGCCTGTGTGATGCCTGCCCTCCTGTCCTCTCTGGCCACCACAGAGTGGAGGATGCTCAGCAGCAGCAGCAGCATGGGGATGTGTGGCGTCTGTCCTCAGCTGCTGCTGGGGAGCTGTTTGTCTCACGCTTTTGCAAGCGTGAAATCCTAGGTGGCAGCTTGACATGCAGCAGCAGGAGGGAACAATCAGACTTATGCCCTCCTTCCTTCCTCCCTCCCTCCCTCCCTCCCTCCCTCCCTCCCTCCCTCCATGCATCCTCTCAGAGGATGGCCTGAAGAGCCATTGCAGCCATGCCTCTGCTCCTTCTGCTCACACTTGCAAGCACACCCTAAGTAGGTGACTTCTGCTGGACCTGGGTCCAGTCTAAGGAGATCTGGTCATCTGTGGCTGGAACTCTTTCAAAACACAATTGTCACTTGATTTTCCAAGATGTAGCTTGCCTCAAAGAGTCCAGAGGTCTTGTTATTGAGCAATAATTGTTTGTTCTGTCCAGAAATAGATTTTTCCAAGAAATGTCACTGAAATTCACACATCTCTGGCATAGGGCGCAACAGCAATATTGTGGCCAGAAGTGACATCTCAGAGGAGCTGATCATGCTGTAGGTGTGATGAGTAGGTCCTAGACCAGCTTCCTGAGGGCTGGTGAAGCAGGGTGATGTTGTCCACCTCAGCAACTCTTTGTACCAGACTAGAAGGGAACAGGACAAATTTCCTGGGGACCAGCAAATAAAAGACTCGGGATGGTTTGTTCTGACTGTGCACTATGCCTCTGCCTGTGGGATGTGCTTCCATCCCTGCTGAGTGGGAGGCACTGGGAGAGCATGCAGATGCTATTTATATCTTCAGGAGCGGCTGGACTAAAGCGACAGAAGAAATGTGCCGTGAAAGCCTCTCTTCTTCATACACTATTTAGATTGCTACGACTGCAAAGCATCGGATACATTTTCTTAATGATTTTTTTCCCCCCAGCTGCTGGTGGCTTTGTTCCTGGGAGAAAATGGATGGGGAGTGGGAAGTCCGTGGTGAGCATCCCGAAGTGCTGACAAACCATCCTGGGTCAGCACAGACCTGATTTGTAGGGGGTACCAGGACCCTTTGCAGTTCCTGTGGGGTCCCCATGGTAAAAGTTAGAAGGGTTTGTATGTTGGCTTCTCAGGGCTCCTGGTGTTGTCCTGAGCCTGAGCACAGCAGCATCTGGGTGATGCACAGCAGCTTTTATAGAGAGTACTCACACAAGCTTTTTTTCTTTGTTCACCAGACTGCATTTTCTGAAAAATCAAGTACATCTAAGTATCCCAAGTTAGGTCCCTGAAAATGCCACTCTAGGAATCCCCAGCCCACATGGAAACTGTGGCCTGGTACTTTGCCCTCCTTAGGTCTTTGGGCCAGCCCCTGCCTTACATCCTCCCCCCCCCAGCACCAGCCCTGCCTTTCCCCAGTGCAGCCTGGCTTGAGGGTGGGCTGAGATAGTTTGTCTGGGCATTGCGTCCTATGGATCTTTCCAGTCTCTGCAAGGTGGGAAACTGCTCATTTCTGTTTGCATATATTAATCAGGTGATGAGCTGCACGTCTGGTTTCCTTTTCACTTTCCTCCCCCTGCTACTTCCTAGCTAAAGTAGGAAGCTGCCTCCTCTGGTTATGCATATCCTCTTCATTTTGGGCTGAGATCATGAGTTAAGAAATCACTTCCTCAAAGCCATCTATGTGATCTTCCCTTTCACCCACACGTTGTGGTCAGTATCTGAAAGACCAGAAAGGAGAGACCTGCCACGCCCCCATGCTCCGTGCTGAAGCTGCTCACAGGGCATCCATGAGCATGGATCCTCAAGTTCAACAACATTATATCAACACAGCTTCCCAAGCGTTGCCTTTTCTGGAGGTTTTGGGTTCAAAGGCATTTCTCTGCGGGCAGAAGGATACTATGAAAGCATGAGATGCTTCTGGTTTGTGAACACTCAAGTCTTGTTTGCTAGCATTTCTCTGTGCCTCCTTCACTGAGAGGTCTCCAGGGAGCAGGTGGAAACATGAAAAGAGAGCAGCAAGTGTCTGACAGACACAGCCCTGACAAGGGTGGTGGCTTTTCAGCAATTTTAGAATTTTTTTTATTTTTTTAATGCTTCTCCTCCTCAGCTGCCCCAGCGTAGCTCTGTATCACTTTGTGCTGCCTGGGATTTGCTTGCACACAGTAAGAACTGAATCCTGTTTGAAGTCCTGAGCTAAAAGAGTCCCAAGGGAGTGTTAATGTGATAAGCAGCAGGTCCCTTGTGCCCAGACATCTTGCACACTGGCCCATCGTGCCCATCTCAGAAGGGCTGTCATCAGGGCTCAGTGTCCTGCTCTGCTGGAGCACCCTGTGATGACAATGAGGGGCACATCAGGCAGTGTGCAATGTGCCAGCCTGACAAAAGATGCTGTCTTTGTGCGGAGTGCTAGCCTAGAAGTATCTCTCCTGCACCATCCTCACCTCCTTCTCTTTGTGGATATTTCTCTGATTGAGAGGAGAGGAGAAGGAGTGTTGTTTCCTATTTGTGTTCATAGGATTTTAGAATGCGTTAGGTTGGAAGGGACCTTCAAAGGCCATCTAGTCCAACCCCCTGCAGTGAGCAGAGACATCTTCACTAGGTCAGGTTGCTCAGAGCCCCATCAAGCCTGACCTTGAACGTCTCCAGGGATGGGGCCTCTGCTATATCTCTGGGCAACCTGGGCCAGGGATCCACCACCCACAGAGTGAAGAACTTTTTTCCTAATATCCAACCAAAATCTCTCCTTTTCTAGTTTAATCCCATCACCCCTTGTCCTATGCCTCCATGCCCTTGGGAACAGTTCTTCCCCAACTTTCCTGTACGCACCTTTCAGGGACTGGAAGGGGCTATAAGGTCCCCTGGAGCCTTCTCTTCTCATCCCACTGCCCGTGAGATGCTGTGTGCATGGCAGACAGGCAGGAGAAGGCGCCTCGCTGGGCTCCTGATGCCACTTGCTTGATGCTTTCCCGAGTTGAACAGCTTCATTCACTCCAGCCCATACCCCTATAGCCTTTTCCAGACATAAAATGGCCTCATCTCTCACCTCAGCCAGGTCCATTTGCTCCCCATGTTCCTGTCCATCCTCTTGTAAGACTCACATCACCTCGTGTCTCCCTGTGGGAGCCCCTCGCGTTATCTCTCCTCCTGTCCGTGGGAGCCCAGTATTACCCGGTGCCTCGTGCAGGTCCTTCACTGCCCTCAGCATTACAGACCCGAGCCGTTTCCAGCACATGCTAATGAGGTTGGTAATATTTACAGGGAATGATTTCCCACACGTGCTCTGTGAAGATCAACGATGCTGATGTTTGCTTGCTCCGTGTGGGCGTTCTCAAAGGGCACCCATGGACTGGGCTGACAAAGACAGTTTAATGACATGAATGACATGTCTCCTGATGAAGTTTCCAGCTGAATGTCCCACTTGCCTGGCAGTGCATCTCAACCTTTCCACACTATGGCTTTGCCCAAGACCTCTTGGTGGTGAGCCCACCAGTTTCAGTCCAAGAGCTTGCTGTGTTCTAGGGATGTTATGGTTCGGACTGCTCCAGTACTGCCCCATGTCCCTGAACCCCCTCACAGTAGTCACCCATCCTCTCCAAGTTTCACCCCTGCCTGTTTGCCATCAGTGGGATTCTGTGATGGTGTCTGCTGAGATCATTCACATCAGTCCTCCTGAAGCTCAAGTCTGCTTTTTCTCTCTCTGGGTCATTCCTGCAGAAAAAACACCCCTCTCCTCTCGCAAAACCCCCTCTGTGTCTTTTTCCTGTCTGCCCAAAGGTTTCTCTGTGGGGCTTCTCTTTTGTTCCTGCTCCCACCATCTGCTCTGTCCCTTTGCCATTGTGTCTTCCTGCCAGAAAGCTGAAAGCAGACCCAGAGCTTTTGGCTCCTGACTACTTCCCTGGCGTGCTCAGGGTTTCTCTTAGCACAGCCTTTGTTCAGGACTTGAGGTCAGAGATTTTCTGCTTCAGCATTTTTCCAAAGAGGTTCAGAGTTTGTTTTGCAAAATAAAAACAAGAAAAAGAAAGAGGGTCATTCCTCTTTTATCTTAAACACCCCCCCACCCCTAATTTCCCAGGAGATGAGTATTCCATCTTTTTACCCATCTTTGAGGTCAGTGCCTAATACAGAGCTTGGTGGGTTTATTTTGGGGAATACTTGATGCCTGGTCTCAGTTTGCCTGCCAAACAGGCAGTTCTTTATTGCTTTGGTCTGTGTTTTGGTTTCTCTGGATGACAGGATAAGCTGTCACCTTGGGAAGTTGCCACCAATGCTTGAGTTACTTTATGGGTTCTTCTCCCATGAACATCTGTGTACAGCTGGAACCTGAAGCTGAAGGAGTGACCCCAGACTTGTGACCAAAAACAGAAATCAGAAGCACAAACAAGGGTAATTCCTGCTACTTTTAATAAACAGAGTTGTAATAAAGTCTGGTATCACTTTAAATGACTAAAAGCAAACACTATGTAACAGTCTGAATTCTTCTCAGTGTGATCTCTCTAGGACTTTTTCCAAGTCATTCATCTCTGGAAACAAGCACCATCCCTTGCTCCTCCTTATGTTCTAGTAGACGCAGGGTTTACTTCAGATCCCATCACTCTGTGAGAAATGCAGAAGCAAAAGGAATCCTGGTCACCACATTTCAAAAGAAATTTTAATTTCAAAAGAAAATTTCATCTGTCTAAAGAAAAACAGAGACAAGAGAATATCTGCATGTATCCTGGCTTTTCATAAACTTTGGGTATTACTACTTGAGAGTGTCCTTTTAATGCCTTTCAGGAAGATTTTGAGGCTCTGTTAACTCAGCATCATCCAACTCCCTGGAACTAGGAACTTTTCCCCAAGAAACCCAAAGAAAGTATGAATAGAAACAGAAGCTGAACGACACTGCCTTCACTTGAAGTGGTTACCGTGTTCTACTGACCCATGAGGTAAATATCAATTGAGGTGAAGCCATGGTCAATATTTACTTGCAAGAAAAATAAATTTGTTTTCTGCAAACAGGGAGTTGATATACATGTGGTCTGTGACCTACTTCCCTACCAGCACATACTGTCCTGCCTTGAGATCTGGCATGAGGGCCAGCAGGCAGATGTGGAAGAGCCCTTCCAGATCACCAAATCCCTCTCTGTTGATGCAGGCTTAAACTGTGAAGAGCTTTTCCCACCACCTGCTTAATTTATCTCTTCTGGACAGTTGTGCCGTGGCCGGCTGCTGGGAGGTGGGTCCATAAACCACCCCTTGGATCTGAGGTGCTGGTGGCCAGCAGAGATGATTCTGTGGGTCTGTGTGCATCTCTGGTGCTTCAGCTGGCCACGGCTACTTCAGTAAATCAAGGACCACCACCAGCTTGTGTCAGGACACACAGAGCCCTGGGGTGAGCCGATGCTCTCCTCACTCATCAGATTGATCTTCAGTCTGTACATCTCAGACCCTTTTCTTTCTGCATCTCTTGCCTGGTAGCACTGTCAAAGAGCAGCATTGGAAAATGCATAACAAGGAGTGCCAGGGCAGAAAACGTGCAGAGAAGATAAAACCCCAAATCCATCTGACTGCAGTAATCCTCTGCCTGGAAAATCCACTCAGTGACCCCAGAGATCTTTGAGTCCAAATGTACACTTGGCACGGGAGATACTGTCATTTCTCAATGTACCCTGGTTTCCTGTAAGGTTCAAACTGCCATGCCCATGGCACCCATTTCAGCACAGCTTCTGTCCATACTAAGGTTTTGAGGTGGAGTCTGTCACTCCAACCCTGAGGCCAGGACTGCTGTTCACATCTGGAAGAGGAGGAACTGAGAGCTCTGGCTCATTAGTCTTGGGTTGAACTAAGGGAACACTCCTTCCTCAGAAGAAAGGTCAAAGGGATGACCATCTCTCTGTGCTGCCAGTGATGGCCACATCACTGCTGTAGGATGACTCAAGAGCACAAGGAAGCTCTCAGAGGCCTTGTTTCACCACCTTTTTGTTTGTGCTCTGGGTGTTTCTCTGCCTGTTGACCAGGCTCAAATCCAGGAGGGACAGCTCACTGAGGCCTGGGCTGTAGGATGTTCAACCTGCCCATCTTGAACCCATCCAAAACCTTGCTGATCATGAAGCATTAAATATTCTTTGGGTTTTTTTTTTCCCTTTTTTGGGGGTGCCCAGAAGAGTACCTAGCATCAAACTGAAGATGTGCAAGGGGGGTAGTGTGAGGATGTGGGATTTGGGTGCTCAAAGAGACCTCAAGTTCTGCTCTATACCTCAACTACCCAAATCCTGCTGCAGAAACCCCTGGCAATCCCACTCCTCTCACAGAAGAGAAGAAACTAGGGCAGCTCTCCACCCCCTGAGATGAGTTTTGCTTACAGTCCTTGAATTGCCCTTCGATCCCAGTTGCTTACTTGATAAAATCAATTTAACATTCCCTATGCAAAATAGGAAGGGGGGGAATGATGTTCTTTGGTGACAACCACCCCATTGTTCTCAATACTGAAATGTCAACCAGTAATAAAAGTATTCCTGTAAATACTCCTTATTAACAAGGGAGATGTTTCATGTCTCTTAGGCGTCTTGCTTCTCTAGGCCAGTTGTTAAAATGTTAAAGAGACAATGGTCTTTGGGTTTTTTGGAGGGTTTTTTAACCTGCTTTCAAGAGGGATTGTTTGATTTATGACTGTTTGATGGATTCATAAAACCAGTGAGGCAAGAGGGTCTGAGTTGCCATACAACACCCTGATGGCTCCTCTGCACGTACCATCTACCTCCTCCCTCTCTTGACAGACTCTGCCTTTTTAATCTGATTTTACAGGCAGGCTGGTCTGCTGAGATTTGCCAGAGCCCAACTTTCTCCTGGCTGCTCAGCAAAGGAAATGCCTACACAATAAATTTTTAACGCCTCCCCACCACCCCTTCCGAGCTCTAATGACCATTGCTAGGGCTGCATGGAGACACTTTGATGGACATACCCGGAGGCTTTGCTGCTTTTCACTTGTCTGTCTTCTGAGAAGCTGGGATCAAGCCCATGAGACATAGGCAGGACAGACAGTGACCATACAAGGGGAGCATAAAGCCTCGGGCAGAGGTTAGATAAGAACAGAGCTGGCAGGAGGAGATGTGTGTCTCTAAGCTGTGTAGAGCTACCTTAGAAGGTCCCCGTTCATCTGCTCCACAGAGGATGGAAGGCATTTTAACTGGGGTATGACAGATAAACCCCTAACTGAAAGGCAGTCTTGCTCCTGTAAACCCTGCAGTGGGTGATTATTTATGAAACCATGTGTGATGGGTAGGTACCATTGTGGTGTGGGTGTGGAGGATGTCCCTGAAGGACAGCAACTCCTGGAACGTGGGAACCTCATTGTAAGGCTCGCAGTGCAATCATCCCCCCTCCCTTGGAAAGAGGCCCCTGGAAGAGGCTTGCTGTCTGCAGAGGGACTTGGGCATTCAAGGAGACACTGAGCCTTAAAAGGGCATTTCATGCCAAATCTTTCTTGCATAGGCCCGAAACAAAATTATTCTTGCCTTCCCTACTTGACTGTGGTGTTCTCTGCTTGAATCAGTTCCCCCTCATAACCTTGCAGGTTGGCCATAAACCCACCCAAAACACTTTTATACGCTTTGGAAGAGCTCTTGCCACCAGAGGAAAAGTCCCAACTATTACTGAGAGCCCTTTTCCACCCTGGCCCCATCTACACACATCTGCTTTTTATGTGCATTAAACCCTGCGCCCAGAATACCTGCCAGCAAGGCTGTGCCTGAATTTTATGGGCACCATCATCAGCATGTGAGAAATACGCAGTAAATCTGAGCTATAAATCTTTCTCTGGGATGCTTGGAGAGTCCCAGCACCGCTGCCAGCCTTGACTTTGTGCAATGGATTTCGTGCTGTTGCGTTTCCCCCCACACACACACACTCAATCTTTGTCAGCCGGCTGCCATGGTCTAGATGCAGAGACCAGCTTTAACTGCCTGTAATTTTACCACCTTTCCTTCTGCCACAACAGCTGGGGGGGGGTGTGGGTGGGTGCTGGAAAGTGTTTGAAGTTGCCTTGGTGTAAAGTACTTATCAGAAGTGATCAATTCTAGCCGTACACCAGCGTTTTGAGGCACGAGATGATGTAAACACCAATGGCGATGTCCAAGGTGAGAGAGGGATACAGGCAGAATTCATCAGAGGAAAAGAGACTAGGAGGTGTGCTGGTCAGCTCAAGGAATGGTTTTATTTGGACAGCATAAATGGTTTTGTTTCAATAAGGTAAAGATGCTTTGGGAAGGGTGAAGCTTGATAAAAGCTGCAAGCCAGCCCTGTTGTATACCGCGGTATCTATATGTTAATGATGCATTAAGCCACATGTATGTTAATACCGAGCCAATAACTGTTAAACTGCAGGATTTGGTGCAATGTAAACCTTCAGGTAAATTAAACTAAACACTGAGGTCAAAGTAAAACAATTTGATTCGGCGCCAGCGATCCAGAACGGGAGTTGCTGTCATTTTCACCTCTCTTAGTGGATTTCTGCAAGATGCTTTAACTTTTCCTGCCTTTTCCTTCTTGGAAAGCCCTTTGGCTGAAAACTTCTCTGCAAGTTTTTTCTGAGGACCGAGTGGCTGCTCAATAAATGCTGTCTCATCTACTGAGCAAGTTTTATTTAATTACACAACAGCCAGAGCGTGTGGCTGTTCCTGCATTTTAAACGCCAAGCGGGTCCCACTGCACCTCCTCATTGTAATTTGCTTTTTCTTTTCCTGTGGGTAATATATAATTGCTGAGAAATTACAGAGCATTAGCTAGTAAAATAGTGAGACATAACTAGGAGCCGGGATGTTTGTCAGTCCTCGGGTAACGGGTCCACCAGCCGTCAGGTCGGTGGCCAAGCCTACTGGGCTCTGTGTGTCTTTATCCTGCAGCAGGAGGAAGGGACTCCCTGAGGACCTGGCACATCCAATGTCCTCGGTGGAAGCTTTGGGATGGGGCTAAGGCAGTGCCTCCACATTGTGCCAGTGCATCACGCACTGGTGATGCTGCTTCTCTGGGGAAATGGTGAGAGCAGGGAATGGCAAGAATAAGAGATGAGAATAAAACCCTCCATAGGAATAGATAAAAGCATTGGCCTTGGCCTGGCGAAGCGAGTCCCAGGAGATCAAAGCTGTTTATCTCTAATAAGAGAGCGTGGAAAAAGCATTAAACAAACAGCTTAATTTCCCTGCAGTGTTTAGACTGGCACTGCCTGTAACTAATGGTGGTTAGTTATAGGCTATAATAAGTTTTCCTTGTGTAGGCAAAGTCCCACTGGGTTTTCTGGGTGTTAATATAATAGGAACTAAGTGATTTAGTCTCTTCCAAGCAGATGATGATATCTCTTCTTCCTCTTTCCTTATGAGACCCATCCATCACTCCTGAAGGCAGGCTGCCCACAGTGGCATGGACCCCCCGCTCCTGCTGGGGCTTCCCACCTCCTGCCTGCAAGGTGCCCACAGCTGGCATTGAAAGCAAAGGAAACTTCAATGCATAAGGAGGGAAAGAAACTTCTGTCCCCCTCCCACCTCCTCAGCCCACTTTGGCCAACCCCAGGATCCCCACCGAGCTCTTGGTTTTGCAGCAATCCTCTTGACAACTCCCTGTTATGGCATCTGCAGCCCCTCTGCCTGCCCGTGTTACCCACCAGTGGGCCAATTCTGGGATTTTCCCTTTAACACAAGATTCTTCTCTGACTGATTTATCGTTTCCAGACAGTTAATTGATCCCAAATGTAATCTCCCAGTCCTTGGAAAATAGACATAGATCATACTAATTGTAGAGGGGAAAAAACCCCAAGTTTATTTGACATGACTTAGGCTGCAGCATTCCTTTAGTAGGACTCTAGGATCATTATATCAATTAAATCACTGCATGCATTAAACCAAAGCAGGCCTCTTGTCTCCTTGCTGGCTGCACAATGAACTATTTTGATCAGGTACTCTCTTTTTTGAAATGAAAAGGAGCAGTTTCAAGTTTCCTCAGCCCATAACACTTCAGCTGTACACCCCCCACCCCACCCCTTAAAACCTGCCTGCTGTGGTTCAGGCAGCACTGCTGGGGAGAGCATCGCTGGTGGCTTTTTGGGATGAGAAGAAGATCTGGGAAGTTGGTGGCAATAACTTCCTTATGGTGCAGTCATACAAGTGTTTGCAACCTCTGAGGGCAATACAGGAAATTTATTGCTGCTTCGGTGTGTACGAAGCTTATGGGGAGGCCTGGGAAGACTCTCATGTCTGGCTGCTGTGGAAAAAGATGCAAGACCCACTTGAATTTCTGAGACAGCCTGGAAAACCGCTGAAAGAATTTTGCAAAGCCAGGTGGTTTTCTGAAGGGCATTCCCATTCTGCCACGCTAAAACAAACTTAGTTCCTACTTGTGAATCTCTCCATCACCAACAAGCAAGTTGCTTGTGTGGCTGAATTCCCTTCCCAATCCCAGGAGGACGCCACTGCCTTGGGCTAACGCCAGCCCTGAGCATCCTTGAGGAGGTGTCCTGGATAAATAAAACTGGTGGATAATTCTGCAGACTAGAAGTAGCTCTCCCCGAGTCCCATCCCCAACTGCTCATTGAAGCAGGTTGATTTTCCTGCTGGCAGAAGGAGCTTTGTGATGCCTGAAGAAAGAAGCAGAGCAAGTTCATAAGCAGCCCTGGAGAGTGCAGGAGAGAGCACTTGGGTGACATGGAAGGTATCTAATGGTAACCTTTAGAAACAGATATTTGTACAGGGGGGTACTTCTGCAAGGCTATTTATACAATTTTCTGCCTTTTGCATCCGTGCATGTGCTGTTGTTTCCCCTCTCTGAGTCTGCTCCTGGCTTTACTGCTAGTTTAAAATAAAAATATAATCCATTTCCTATCCCCCCTTACGGCCATTGAGCTCTGTCTGAGAAAGGCTATTATCTCCACTCGGCTGGAGGGGTTGTTTTTGCAAGGAGGCTTTAACTCCTCTGTGGCTGTGCAGACAGCAGTGTCTCCCTTGCTAGACTGCTGGGGATGGGGGAAGCTGGCACGTGCCTGGCTTTGCTGCCAACTTCATCCTGGAAATGGCAATAACCCACAGCCCCGTGCTCAGGGCAGGGGGGATCCCTCATGCTGCTGTGTGCAGAAACCCATCCTGCAAGGCTGCTACTGGAAATTCAGTGGGGGAATAAATCAAAGAATCCTAGAATGTGTGAGGGTGGAAGGGATCTTTAAAGGCCATCTAGTCCAACCCCCTGCAGTGAGCAGGGACATCTTTGCTAGATCAGGTCGCTCAGAGCCCCATCAAGCCTGACCTTGAATGTCTCCAGGGATGGGGCACCTATCACCTCTCCGGGCAATCTGGGCCAGAGATCCACCACCCTCATACTGAAGAACGTTTTCCTAATACTCAACCTAAATCTCCCCTTTTCTAGTTTAAAACCATCCCCCCTCATCCTATCACTTCAGACCCTCAGGAACAGTTCTTCCACAGCTTTCCTACAGGCACCTGTCAGGGACTGGAAGGCGGCTACAAGGTCCCCCCGGAGCCTTCTCTTCTCCAGGCTGAACCAGCCCAACTCTTCCAGCCTGGCTTCACAGGAGAGGTGTTCCAGCCCTTGGATCATTTTTGTGTCCCTTCTCTGGACACACTCCAACAGTTCCATGTCCTTCTTGTGCTGAGGGCTCCAGAGCTGGACACAGTACTAAATAAAAATAAACGAAAGAGAATGTTCCTCTTTGCTCCAGATTGGAAAGAAAAGTCCATACTTTGCATTTTCCTGCTTATGAAAATTCTGTGGACATACAAACACGACTCAACCAAATGAGACCAACACTTCTTTCCCTGTTGTGTACCCATGAAATACTCCATTTAACTCAGCATCAGCGGTGGGACTCACAAGTGGCTGGGATATTTTGGTCCAGCTTTGAATCCACAGGTGGTGGCAGAGGAAACCAGCTGAGGCCTTGCCTGCCTGGGCTTGAAAAGCAGAATCCCCCCCCCCGCAGCTTTCCCAGGTGGATGTGAAGGGAGGAAAAGCGCGTCCCAACCTGCTTTGAGAGAAATGGCACTAAGATCCTTGGTTTTCTTTGCTGGACAATTCCTGATCATTATTATTTGGGCCATGCTCACCGGGTTTTAAATTATTCTGTCTCAAGTAGCTGATGGCATTTGTTACATGTCATGCAATGTTCCTGGTAATTAATTGGTATTTAATTAATTAAGGGATAATGGCATTCAATTAAGGGATGCTTGTGGAACGCTGTCACTGGGTAATTAATGGCTTCCTGCTGCTCAAGCAAAGCAGAGGCATTTGTGGAAAATAAATGGAGAGGAGAAGCTGTGATGCTTATTCCCTTGGCAGCAGACAGCACCGTGTCCCTGCGATCCCTGCCTCTCCTGCACTGTCACCAGCACGGGGAGAGCTGCAGCTGAGAAGCTTTGTGTGACCTTGCAGCAAGCCAGTCGCCCATTCACACGCTTTCAGCTGGCAGCAAACATGATGTGAGGAGAGGAACAGCGAGCACCTGATGTTTCTAGCATCACACAGCAGGTCAGCAGCAGAAACAAGACCCGTTTTCCAGACCCCGTGCCCCAGGTTCTGCTCAGGGTGAGTCAGGCTCTGCCCTTGGTGTGTGTAAACTTGAAATTGCTCCTGCTGATGTCAAGGACCAAAGCATCTGGGTGAAAGTGGGCTTTGTGTCCCATTGACTTTGGAGGAGAGCACAGAAATAAAAATACAGATTTCCTGGGATGTGGAGATAAATGAGAATAATTTCCCTGCATCAAACAGATCAGGGCATGGTTTTGAATAAAGAAGGACAAATATTGAAGGATAAACAGGAATGAGCCACTTTCCCAGCTGTTGCTGGCTGGCCAGAAACACTCGGTGATGTTAAATGAGCCTGTGTGTGTCAGGTATCAATATTTCAGGACACCAAGGAATCAGTTTTGGGGCAGGGCTGTGGATGGAGGCTGATCAAAACGCCTGGAAGCACCTGGCTGGACCATGTCATTGGATGGGGGAAGCTGCGACCTCCAAGGCACAAGTCTTGGGCAAAACAGACAGAGATGGGACCACCTTCAGTTGCCAGATCAGCTGCAGGGATGTTTGTCAACTGGTTTTAGCACCAACATTGCCTTCCACAGCTCTTTCTACTGAAGTGCCTCCAGCTCAGCCATGGACAGGCTCCAGATCTGATGGCCTCTGCCTCAGTCCATCCCGTGACGCTTTTGCTCTTACAAGCTCCGTGTCTGCCTGTCTCCGGGGAATTGAAGGTCCTGTGCAGGGGAAAATCTGGTTCCTCACACTTTACAGAGCCTTTTGCTGGCTGCCAGCTCTGCCCCAGCATTATCTCACACTGTCCCAGCTCTCCACGTTCCTGTAAACACTTTCCTGGTGTGGCTACGTATAAAAGGAAGAAGAATGCGGCTCCCAGAGGGGCTGAGCAGCTCCTGGCTCCTGGCACAGCCTCACTACAGCAAACACTCAGCGGGTTTTTTGGTTCATTCATTTTCATTTAATGTGGGAAAAGATTATTTGCCATCTGAGGAGCTGCTTGCAGATGACTGTCAGAGCATGAGGCAGTTTCTCTGTGACATGCAAGGATATCCCTGAATTATCCAAGGAGCTCTGGCCAGGAATTGGGGGTGAGGAAGGTTGCTTTTTGCAGAGCAATGGACTTCTCTGACCTGCTGGCAGACAAAAGAGGTGGTGGAATGCTGGAATGGGGGTGCAACAACGACATGACACTATCTCATGGAACTCCTGTGGATGACAGGGAACAGCCTGATGAGTGTGGTCACAGCTTGGGTTAGGCAAGGTCTTTACTCTGCTACTCACCTTCCTTGCTCCTCCCAGGACCTTGAGAACCTGGTTGTTGGGACAAAAGCTGCCATTGACTATCACAGCTCCAACTAGGACTTCTCCATTGTGCAGCTGTGCATCTCCCAGTTGCCCCATTCACCATCTCTAACATCAAGTTACCCATGAAACTCCCCAGAATTCTCCCTCTCACTGGCTTGTGTGGGCTGGAGGCCCAAATGTGATGTTGGGCAGTGTTCAAGTGTTTGTGTAAGAAAAGGAAAATATCTGCTAAACATCATGACCTCTCATGGAAAGAAAGTTTTGATATATCCAGTTGCAAACATTACAGGTGGAGAAGTTTTGGCAGGAACATAGTGGAGTCAGACACAGAACTTCCATTACTGGCAGAAAAACTGCTCCTACAGTTTTGAACAGATAAGTTAAAATACCACAGAGATGAGTAGGCTGGAAATTTTATGACACCAACTATATTTTATTATTTGAAACTCCAGGAAAATTCATTCTCATAAATGTGGGAACTTGTGCTGGATGGTAGCTCTGGCCCTGAACATTGACCCTGGGCCTCCTTCCTTTTTCTATGCCCCTCCACTTATGCTTATGCCGCTTAGGGTATCATGCATCCCTCCTGGTGGCTTGTAACCCTCCTGGCTGCTGGATGGGCTTAATGAGCAACCTACACTCCTCATTTTGGGAGCGTGGACAGCCTCTGCCACCTGCTACTCAAGGGACATTGGTGGAGACGCTCAATGTACCGGGGGACACCCTCCCCCAGGGCAGGGAACAAGGTCTCCTCTCACAGCTGGTATTTCTTCAGCAGCTCGCTTTGCCACTGGCGCTTCTTGTTGGGAAAGGTGACGGGGAACTTGATCTTACGGAAATCCTCGATGCACTTCCCCAGCTCAGACTCCAGCGCCCGCCTCTCCTCACTCACCACCACTGCCATGGCGGGGCTGACCTCCACCCCGTTCTCCTTCACCGCTGAGTGGTCACTGTTGCGCCTCTGCCCCATCTGTTTCACCTCTTCTAGCTTCTTCAGGGACTTGGAGAAGTCCAGAGTGTTGGGGCGGGCTGGACACTCCTCAGGGGCTTCTGGCCATGGCAAGGAGTTGGTGGAGCTGGGGTCCTTTGCCTCTGACTTGGTGTCTCTGCTTGGGATGGTCTCATCTGTGGCTGGAGCTGAGCTGGACTTGTCATGGCTGTTTGGGCTGGAGATTGCAAAGTCATCCCCACCATCACAGCTAGCTTGGTCCTCTCTCATGCTGTGGCTTTGCTTTGGTTCCTCCAGGTTGCTGTGGTCTGTGGAAGGAAAGCAGAGAGCTGTGTGAGGTGTGGGAGCTTGTGCAAGCCCCTGGCGATGGGCTGCATCTTGAGATGGGTAGCTTGTCTCAATTGGACATGGGGCAATTACACCTGGCTCCCTGCGGGGTACCAAGTGGGGCAGGCAAAGCCAAGCCACCACCTTAGTGAGACATTCCCCAAGCCTTGGGTTGGATGAGCCCTGGGGCCAGCCCTGGGTGGGCTTGGGCGGTCCCAGAAAGGTTATGAGCTTCCTGTGGTCTATGGTTTGGTCTGCAGTGCATCTGAGGGATGCTCAGCGCCGGAGTGGTCTGAACAAGAAACTGAGAAGTAGGGAGGTCTGGAATGGAACAATAAATCTCACAGCCTCCCACAAACCTGTTATTGCAAACTGCTAGGAAAGTGTTTAGCAGAGGGCCTCCCCGTGCCCCCTCCTCAGGTTTGTAAGGAGGCCCATGCACATTTAGAGCTGAACCTCAGGGATTGAAGATACCCACATCTAGCATGGATGAGAAGGTGAGCAGGGTCTTTTTGCAGTCCAGCAGACCTTCCCCATGCATCCTTCCTGCTCCCTGATAGTACAAGAGGCCAGACAAGGCACACGGTACTATCCCAACAGTGACTGATCTTGGGAGGCAACACCCAAGTGATGCAGAGGATGCTGAAGGCGGGCTTGTGGGGCTCTGGCAGTGCCATGGGTCTGTAACGGACTCAGTGGTGGGACAGCAGAGGTGTCTTCCAGTGGTTGAGGGCTCTGAGCACGTAGTGGGTTCAGGTCTATGCCTACCCAGGGCCAGACCCTGCTCCACAGCTGGCAGAGACATTCTCACGGTTGGGTGTTTTAGCAGAGATTTGTTTTGAAAGTTTGTTTTGCATTGTTTTTCCCTTGAAGTTCCTGTTTTTCTAAAAACCTTTGGCAGAAACATGGGCCTTCCTGCTCTTTGAAAGCTTTGGGACAGGGTGGGGAGTGTTTCTTGTCATTGTTTTCATTTGCTCAGCTGTTTTTTTTTTCAGTCAGATCAGACACATGGAGACTTTCTTCCCCTCACAACAACAAGAGATTCCTTTCTCTGTGTTAACACAGTGGTATGAACCGGGTAGCAGTTTTCACTGCTTCCTCCCAGTGGAGTTAAAAAAACCCCTGCACAGCTTCAACTGGAGTAGTGCTCCCATCTGCTGCTCTCGAGGTTTTCATTTGGAGTACCTCTGTCTGCTTTTCCACCTCCAACCCTCCACCTGCACCCACCTATGTAATCCTGGGGCTATACATTTACCTGGGGCTATACATTTACCCTGTCATCACAGATGCTCTGGCCATCCCAGCAAAAGCAGGTTGTGAAAATGGTGTTATGTGGGGTGTTTAGGAAGCCTTTGCCATGAATTATCCTCACCGTTATCCCCTCCTCATGCTGTAGTTTTCCACGTAGGAAAACATCAGCAGATAGCAGCTCATGTTTAGGATTTCAAGAAGCATGACCCAGTAATGCACCAGCCCAAAGATGAACAGCAATTGGTGTTGCAGCACCTGCCCTGACCTGATGGGCTCCAGTCTTTCCTATTAACAAGTGGAAACAACCAAAGGGAGTTTAAATCCTAATCAAAAGAGTAGATCTACTACAGGAAAAGCAGCCCAGCCTGGGAGAGGCTGTCCTGGTGAGACCCCTGCTTGCTTCTCCTGGGGGAGTTTTCCCTGTCCCTTTTCTCCCCTGGTTTGTTCTTCTCCTTCCCTTATGCCTGAAGGCACTTTTCACTACCTGAGCTGACGGATGCCCCATGAGCAGGTCTCGGTGCGGATAGTCTGCACAGGGTGGGGGTTGACACTGGGAGGACCCCAGAGCAGCTGGGGTTGGCTTCAGATTGAGCCCACCAAACCCCCACGGAAAGCCACTGCCTTATTTCTCAAAACTGAAGAACTTTGAACACGAAACAGATGTTTTTCTCTAAAATATCTAAATTCCTGAACCACAGTGTTCAGGTTTTTTTTTCCTTTAAAGTACATCTGTTAGCAGAGATATAAAGCAGGATATAAAGTATTTCTATTTTAAATTCTTCATCCTACACTTTGCCCCCCCCCCATGCAAGCAGAAAATGTCAAGGTGGATTTTCTTTCTCCTTGAAAACTTTTCATAATGATAGAGTTGGTTTGGGTTTTTTTTCCCCCTCTTCCTTCCTCTTTTTTATTTATTTTTTTTTATTTTGACATTTACTTGAACAGCTCTGGCACTGAAATTACTAGAGGTAGAAAGCTGAAATGTCATCCATCACTGAGCAGAAACCTTGAAGGCTGGATTTTCTTTGACAAATCTCTCCAGGAAGTTACAAGGATGTATCTTTGCCCCAAATTCTTTGAGTGATGGAATAAAGTCTCTAAGTTCTTATACTGCTTTAATCATCTTATCTGCGAGCCTCACAACTATGTTTATGAAATGGGGAGCTGAGGCACAGGGAACATAAGCTGATGCACCCAAATACATACAAGAAAAACCTATGGCTTAGCTGGAGACTGAGTTCAAATCTCTTCACTTCTTCTCTAGCATCATGGCTCATAGACCACCCAATGACAGTAGCTGGGTTGATATAATTTGGGTTTTTTTTCTTTCCCATAAAGCTTTCAACACATTTTACATGGTATCATTTCCAATTCAGGCAGAGAGAAGTGAAATAACTTGTTGAGGTCACCAGGCTGGGAACAAAGCCCAGGTCTGCAGGGTACTGCTCCTGCATGCTCTCCACACTTGACCACATGGATTCCCTTGGCATGGTCTGGCAAGGCCAGCTGTCAGGCTATGAACCTGCAACCTCCCCACTCTTCCGATCTCTCTGCTCTTTCTATGCTGTGGATCCACACTGGAAGATCCCTTGCTGGAGTATAGGTTGGATAAGGCATCATGCCTTTGCTTTGAAGATCTCCAAGAAGGAGATCTTCAGGCCACTCCCATGCCTTTCCAACACACGGTCCTCTGTGTCAGTGCACAGCTTATTCCTGATGTTTTGCAGGTACCAGCAGTGTAATTCTGCTAATTTAAGGTATGATAAGGTGGCATCTCTAGGTAGTGAAAGGACTTTGCAGGAAGGAGCTAGCGACTCTTAGTGACTTCGTAAATATTAACAACCTACTTACCTTTGTTCAATTCCATTCACCAAGGGCATCATCTCACAGCCTGTTCTGGCTGGCTCTCATGCTAACATCTCTAGAAAGATCTTGCACTCACCAAGAAGCACAAACCTCAGCAGGCTTTTATTTTCTCCCCATACAGTGCTGGAACACAAGCTTCCCCCTGGCCACACATCATAGCCCACCTGCACGGGCACATGTGTTTCCAAACAGCAAAGGACTGTAGGGGAGGAAAAAGCAATGTGGATTTGCAGAAGTTTACTGAGGAAAGTCAGCTCTGCATTGGGATTTTCAGGATGTGACAACAGGCAGATGTCAAGGAGCAGATGTGTATTGGGGCCACACTTCTACGCTGGCCACCAGTAGACGGTGCATGGCTGGTACAAGATACTTAGGTCTAGGGATCTGTGCTTAACCCTGTCTATGAGATCAGAGCTTTTCTGACCCCAACTAAAAGGTTCTGAGGATGAGTGTGTGATCTCTTGCTGTGTGCTGGTGAATTCAAGAGTTTGGGGATCACTTTGGATAGAGTTTGGTCTGGACCAAACCTGATGCTGAATGTCCCAGACTCTGAGGCAGCTTAGGTGTTCCAGGGTATTTCCATTTATCTTCTCTGTTGCTTTGGACAAATAACTTCATTTTTCCTCAGGCTCAGCTGCCTGTGTGCATCTTTTCAGGGAGAGTCTCTGGGGGCCAGCCCTGACATGGTGATGTAAGGTATGGCTCCTGAGATGTGGGCTATGGGGTATGGCTCTTGGGCTCCTCACAACTCTTCTGAGTGCACCTCACAGCTACTGGAGAAGATATTTATTCTGCAGACTGATTTTCTCACTGTTCATTATTTTTCTTAGACTTTTCTTCCCATGTGAGGCTTTTGTCTGCTTCAGAGCATCAATTAAGAGTGGAGAAGTGACACTTCCGACGCAGCCCCATGGTGCTGATGGAAGTCCTGCTGAGTGCAATTAACGGGCTTCTGTACATGGTGAGTCTGTGCTTTGCAGGGGGAGGCACACACTGTCCCAACCCCTCGCTGCTTTTCTGGATAGCATTTAATTTTTCCAGACCGCTTGATGGGCAGATGAACTCACTGTGTGCCAGGAGCCCAGGGTCCTGCCTCACACTGTTGGGTTTGCTTCTCTCTCTTCTGGTAGGGTCCCAACACATATGGGTGAAGAGCAGTTCATTCCTGGGGTGCTTCCCCAGCCAAACAGGGGACCTTCAGCTCGGACTGCATTGGCTTCAAAGATTGCTTTGCCTTTCCCACTATTTCCTGCAGAGACCCAAATGTCCCCAAAATGGAAAAAGACATTCTTCTCTTCTTTTTTTGTCCCAGATAGAATCACTTTTCGAGCCCACACCAGGCAACCAAACAGAGAGCTGGGCATCAGAGGGAAAACTCCACCATGGGTAGAAGGAAAATTTGTGCATCTCAGGCTGTTTCTATCCCATGGCTTTATTTGAACTGCTATTCCCCTTTTAAAATGAATAAAACAGCAGCAACACATCGTTTGGGGTCAAACGGGAACATCTTGGCTCCTTTACAAGCTTATCAAACTCCTTTCTAGCCTCTCAAACTTAGGGTGTCGTGGCACAAAGAGGGGGCAAGGTTTCAAAACAAGAACATGTTTAGCTTGCGTATGTGAACCTGAACAGTTTGCTTCCACTGAAGTTTTGCTTGCCCTTAAAGTACATTCAGAAAAAACAGATTTACTCTTTGTCCAGAATGTTTCTCATCAGCTCTTACTTGAGAACTTGATAGTGACAGGGAGCTTAGACTGTGTCCAGAAGAGAAGTAGTGAGTGACAGAAACCACTGTGGATTTTATATGTAAGAGCAGACTCCTCTGGGAAGTGCCAGCCTGTGTCTGCCCTGAGTTAACCAAGGTCTGGTGGTGACCAGGACAGGCTGGATGTTCACCAGGATGCACGGGGCATATCCACAACTGACCCATGCCCAATGTAAAGCAGCCACTTCTGTGCAAGCTCATAGACCTCATCCAGCTCGGGTCTCACCTCTGCCTGAGTCATTTATAGAGAAGTCAAGCTGAGCCCGAAAACCAGTGTCTGCTCTCCTGGCTGGCTCTAACCCCCCTTACTTAATCCAAGGACAAGAATCGGCATAAATAAATGTCTCTGACCCTCTCGACTTGCAGCGTAGCCTCTGCATGCCGGAGAGCTTCGGTTACACGGGTGTGCCAGTGAAGGTTGTTGCTAAATCTGCAGTGCTGGTGACTGTTGTGCATGGATTAACTGCTATGGCAACCCCGGCAGGACGCGGCCGTGCCAGGGCCAGGGCAGACAAACAGCCTTTGGTTTGGTTTTAACCTTCCCGGCTAAAGCCCAAGGTCCTTTCTACACCCTGAGGAGTAATACACTATGTAGTATATACTACTATATAGTAACATAGTAATACACTATGTGTATTACTATATTACTATATTACATAGTGTATTACTAGTAATATGCTATGTGTATTACTATATTTGTCAGCACAGGTGCTGCTTTTTCTTTGCATGTGCTACAGATGTATGTCTAGTGGTGTTAATCCAGCTGGTGGATGGCACTGGGAGCTTCATGTGCAGAGGTGCCGACATGCTTTGCTCGTGTGCTGGTACCCAGTCCTGCTGCAGCCCTGGTGATGCCTGTTAGCTCTGTGCTGGCTCTCCAGGGAGTCCTGGATCCCTCGACAGAAGGCACCAATCTCAGGAGAAAGCACTGTGTAGACTAGTTATCTTTTATATGCAGGTACAGAGACTGGCTTTAGAACAGAACTCATTGCACAGGTGACAGAAACCCTTGCTGCTATTTTTATAATCAATTCCTGCTGTTGTGACATGGCAGCATGAAGCATGGAGGGAAAAAACCCTAACTAAGTGATAAAGACATTAAAAGCATCTTGGGGAGCATAGAAATGATGGAGATGGGCTCACAACCATCACCCTTTCCACCTCCTACGTGTGGGACAACTTCACCTCGTAGAAGGATGTCTGACTTGCAGAATCATGGTACTGGGCAGCGTGGTTGCAGGAAAAAACCAGCCTCTGAATAACACTAATAATTCAGTGTTTGTGAATAGACACATGCAGGCTGCAGGAATGGATGCCTTGTGGACATGCCTCCATCCTGCAGATGTATGCAGGGGAGGGATGCAGCAGCCCAACAGAATGTGAATGCTGTGCAATTCGGACCTTTTTTGCATTTAAAATCAGTGTGTCTGTCACGACTGACAGGTGGATATCTAACTCAACCCATCTTCTGTTGTTGACTTCTATCAGTACCCAGGCTGTGTCTGGAGACAGAACAAATGCTGTAAAGGGTGTGCTTCTGCAGTTAATTCAGGGCCAAGCCCCCACCATGATCTAAATCAGTGCTCGCCACTCAACAAACCCCTTGGCGAAGAGGCTAATTGCTGTTCCGAGTTTGTCCGGGTGGCGGGTTTAATTCCCAACTTCCTTCTGATTTCCTCTTCTCCCTGTGCGCAGTGTGGGGAGCCGTATGAGGGCTGGAGCCAACCTGCTGAGCAAGGAAGGAGAGCAGCCTGGAGCCAGCTTGCTGAGCAAGGGGAGCAGCGTGCCTGCGTGGAGCCTGGGGCTGTGTGCTCTTTGACTGCCTTCGTCACACAGTTCATTGCTGCAGTTCAGATCTGTCCCTGTGAAATCGTTTGTTTCCCCAAACATCTCCTTTTGCTGTTGTTGTTTTGGAAGGGGCAGACCCTTCTGCTTGGGGGTTTAGACAAGGTCCCCCCTCTCCACAGTGCGGATCTGTGCAGTCCAAATAATCTTTCCCCCCTCTTCTTAAGCAGTGGATAATCACCCAAGTGATAATGTCACTGGTTAATTTAGCATCTGCACTAATCTGCCTCTGTTCTGGCACTCCAGGGAAGGTGAGGGAAGAAGCAACATATCCAGCTTCCCCTGAAAGTCTCCCAACCTCCACTGGCCGGCAGAAGTTTTGCTTTCTCCTGATGCTGGGATATCCCAGGATTTAACAAAGTCCTTTCTGAGAGCAGCGTGTGCAGGCAAATCTGTTGGCACGGTTGCAAAATGCCTCCTAAAGTACAGCCAAGCGGAGGGGTGGTGAGTGTGTGCATGACAGACAGCGGTTTTGTTAGACCCAGGCTGTGCATGATTGCTTCATGTGATCATGCTTTTCCTGAGTGCAATGACTCGGGCTTTATGGCAGGGCTGGGAATGGTAGCACGTTTTGTTCTGGCAAAGCAGAATGAATTCAGACACGAGAGGTCAAATGCCGGTGAGGGTGCGGAGCCAGACCCGCAGATGTTGTAAGCTGCTGTAACCCAAGCTGATGGAGCCATACTCATTTACATCAGCGAAACGTCTGGCTCAGGGGAGGTGTTTCAGTGCTGCGTGAAGCAAAAGCAGCTTCACTTGGCACTTACTGGAACTAGTCACCAATAATTCCATGAAGGGACATTAAGTCTTACGTGGTCAGAAGGCCCAGAAATGAGTGCTCACCAGTTGGGTTGCTGCTTCGCTGGGTTCCCTCTAAACGAGCAAGCCAAACATGGGTGAAATCAGCAAAGCAGCAGGTCTCCACACTGGGATTTGCATCTCTATGTCTCTCATTGGGAGCTTCCAACAAATGGGTGTTTTTACAAGTTTCACGTTTCTCACCTGGAAGTGCTTCTGCTATGTCTGTCTTGAGGTCCAGGATGGGCTCAGAAGAAGACATGTGCTTCTTCGGGCTGTGCTCTGTTTCTGAAGGCTGGGGAATAGGCAGGCTAAGCCAGGAGCTACCTAAAAAAACGAGGACCCAAAGAAGAAATTCTTTTAGAAGGCAAGTGATGCACGGGGAGTGAGAGGAGGACCCAGAGTGGTGTATGGTGACCACAGTCCACACATAGTCATCTGCAGAGTCTAAAGCACCTCCCAGAGCACCACACTGGGTGCCTGGTGTGGAGAGTCATCTGGACAGCATCTGCTGTCATCCTCTCCAGTGCCCCTCATGGGGTGATATTTCAGCTTGGGGCAGTGCCCATGGCCACCTTCCATGGCATCCCACCATGTACTGCTATTCTTCCTCCCTCCCTCTCCTTTGAAGTTCTTCTGCCTCTTTCTTTACCCTTTGCATCACTGGCTTTCAAGATACTGCCTCATTTACGTTGAATTTGCAAAACAGCAGGGAAATACTGTGCTTATCCCAAATTAAGATTAGTGCTCCAGCTCTTCCATCTTTTTCTCTTCTGACATTTCTGAGCAGGCATTTCCATTTGCACGTAGCACAGATACAGCTTCTGACCTAACTGCAGCTCCTGCCCCATACAAGGGATTTTTCCTCTCCATGACTGAGCCTCAGAGCTGGATCATCCTGCTGGCATGTGGTGCAGTAAATCCAAGCTGCTTTATTTCCACTTGCTCTGCCCAGAGCAGTGGCTGCACGTTTACTCTACAAACACACATAACATTGGAACAAAATAGGTTGGGTCTGGCAGAAAAAGGGTGCTAGCATCTGTGCTCACCCGCATCCCGCTTCCTGCAGCTGCACAAGCCTTGTAAGCACATTCACATCCCTACTTTCTCCCCTGGCTCCCATGCATCCACATGCTGCACGCTGATGCTGTGTGACAGACACGCTCTTGCCCTGATTTAAATATTTCAGTGCAAAAAGCATTCATCCTTCGCTGCGTTCTTATCCAGTGCTGGGCACAATGTGCCGTGACCCAGCCAGGTCTCCTAGGTGCCAACTGATGCCTACCCATGCTCCTCCAAACTCCATTTTCACAGGCTTTAAGCTGCTGCTCATCTTCAGGGCAGATATCTCTTGAGGTCCCTTCCAACCCCTACGATTCTGTGATTCTGTGATATCTCCAGTCTCCCAAACCTGATGCTGGGAATCACTGTCAAGCAGCTGATAATCAGATTTAGACCAGAACACAGGCTGTCCACTCATCTGGGCTGGTGACTTCATGCACCACCCTGAGAACAAAGCCTGAGCTGTCCTTTTCAAAAGCTGGACCACTGCTTACCCCTGGACACGGCGACCAAGCGGAGCTTTCTCAGTGGACAACTGCTGTGTCTGCTGAGAGCCGTGCAGGTAAAATCCTCCATGAGCTGTCATCTCAGCTCTTGCAGAGGGAGATGAAGAGTTTGGCCAGGCCTCTGATTTGGTGTGCACCCAAAACGTGCTCTACCTTGCCATGGGAAGCAGGGATGGAACTGGGTGCCCCTGCCTCTGAAAGACCGAGGGCTGAGCTGCTTTCTGCAGCTTGTGGTTGCCAGCAGCCAGGACACCAGGGGCTTGTCTTGCAGACAGCCTGGCCATGCTCCACCTCCACCATCCAGCCCTCATGGAACAGAAGATGCTACATCCAGGAGAGGGCAGCAGAATCCCAGCATGCTCCATACCTCTTGCCACCATAATTAATTGTGGTTTCTGAGAGTCAGTTCCTGACTCTATCCCAAACTGTCAACACCGCCTTCTACTTACCATAGCGAAGTTCTTCACCCAGAGACTCTGGCAGAGTCTTTGTGGTCACTGTCTGTCAGTGGGTCTATAAAGGTTTCTAATTAATGTCCTGGAGTAGCTATTTTTGCACCCAGCTAAGAGGAGAGACTGTCTGCAGTCCCAACTTGAGATGTGGAGGAGGAAGTCTGAACCAAGTTCAATGCCATGGGGTCCTTGCAAGCTCTTCTGGAGCTGCGTGGGATGAACAGGGCAGAACTCAGCCACTCAAAAGTTGTGGTGACCGATGTCCTTTGTTGGCAGACCTGTCCCCTCTCTCCTGCAGTTAGAGACACCCTCGATCGCTGGGCACAGGGAACAGCAGCCATCACCTCGCTATGGGAGAAGGAACATAGTCTTGAATTGAGTTCCTACCACACAAGCGGAAGAGGAAAGAGCTTTTGGTGAAGTAAGAACTGCAACACTGAGGCCCTGGCACTGCATTTGAATGGCTGACGCTCCCCAGGTGCCTTCCAAACACCCACCCAGCACCCAACTTACCCTCAGCAGGGGCTGGGCCGCTGGGTTTCTGTGTCCACGTGCTGCCATGCGGCAGATGAGAGTGGCTGTGCACACCAGCGCTTATTAAAGATTTAAAAGGCAAGCTGTCAGCACCGCTGCTAAGAGATGGGCTTTTCCTCTTATAGCTCTATCCCTCTCTAATACTAATAGGATTAGATGGAGGAGGAGGAGGAGGAACAACGGCAGCGTGCCGACCAGCTGAAGACGAGTGGTTTTTACCTTGCAGAGGCTTTGCACACCTTTGGGGGGATCTTTCTAGCAGTTTGCTCTTCTTTCAGTGCTCCTCCTAGATTCTCTGGGGTTTTGGGGTTAATCCCCCCAGCTCTACAAGGAAAGGTGGTGCCAGCAGAGAAGAAACCCAGCTGCCCCTCATCGTGACATTTCTGCCAAGAGAAAAGGAAGTGCCCCCCACCTCCCCTGTGAGCTGGCAGAAAGGTCTGTGCTCTGCTCCACATCCTCTGCCAGAAGAACTGCATCAGTCCCCATTTTGCCATTTTGTTTAAAATTACAGCTGGGAAATGCCTGGAATTTCTTTTTTTTTTTTTGGCAAGGATTTTTTGGGGATTGGAAGCCTGGATTTGGACCAAGCTGGAAGAAACAGTTTCATCCTTCTCTGCAAAGGAAGATGCCAGAATCAAAATCCACTCCAGCACTGCTTCTTGAGCTTTTAAACGTTCAGTGATGCATTTATAAAATAAATTTTAAAAAGGCATTTTGACAGGATGTAATCTGCTTGGGCCTGTGATTTCCTTCTACATTTGAGCAAAACCAGACAAATTTCGGGCTACAGTTAAGGTTGAATCCATGGCAATAGAGGCCTGTTTCATTCCAGCTTTTCTTTCCAGTTCTACTTAATATTTCACTCTCCCCTTTGGTTCAATTAATTAAGTTTGTGCATCACTCAGATCAATTGATGTCGAAGGACATAGTATAAATAGTTTTATGTAATTGCCTGGAGCCAAAGGTGAGGTAGCAAACTCCACGTCTTCTTTATGGGGAGACTTGTGGGGGGATTTTTGCAAGGCAGGGTGCCTTCAGTGGATTCCTCTGCCCTGTGCACTGTCCCTCCATACACTACACGTACCTGGACCTGCTACAGCTGCTCAGCAAGAGCTGCCTAGGGCACCTGAGGGGTCAGCTCAGGGGGGTTAAACTGGCCCTGGTGAGGAATTACTGCTCAGTTTGCAGCATCCAGGATTTCACCCACTGATGTGGGTGGAGATATAAATGCCTGTAATGCCCGCGGTCACGTCGGGGTGCAGAAGCAGCATCAGGACTGGACTCAGATCTCAAAATACTCCAAGCCCGACCTCATAATGACACCCTACAACACACTGTCTTGGGAGTTTTCGATGCTGAAGAGTGCTGCAGGCATATGAGGGATCTCATGTGTCCGCAGCAATGACTTCAACACCATTAGCTCATCCTGCTCCTTAATCAGGGCCATATGTGCAATGCATAGGCAGGCTGTACATCATGACCAATCTGCGGTTTGATTGGAATGGACAGCCTTGAAAACAGTAAACGATAGTTAAAGTCATTCTAAATTGTCTTGGCTCAACATTTTCACCTGTCCAGGCTCCTTGGTCTCTTTAGGGAAAGCCTCTCAGCTTATCTGACCTTGCTGTTTCCTGCTGAAACCCAGCCACAGGTTGCATGGAAGGCAGCTCCCACCCCTTGCTCTTTGGGATCACCGGTTTACAGAAACAGTGCCAAGTAAATCCTGTCCACATCCCCCTTGTGCAAAGTGGAAGAACCTTCAAGAGCCTCAAGGCAGCAAGGGAGTCAATGAGGAAAGGTTGGGAAGGTGTCCCCCAGGCCATCATTTCCAGGAGGACCATACATATGAACACGCTGTCCCAGTGACCACTCCTTGGCAGTGCCTGCTGCATGAAAAGAGCTCCAGCTGCCTGAATCTGCTTTTCTCTGAATTTTCCAGGGGCCACTTTCAGAAAGCAGCCTCATTGGTGGCTTCCATGTGGATGTAACAGCACTCATTTCCTATCTAGGTGTTTTTGCCAAGCAGAAATTCCTCAAACTAATGGCCTTGTGGGGAGAGTTGGGCAATTGCTCCATTTGCTGGCCAAGATGAGGGATGTTAGAAGCAGGAAGGCAAAAGGGAAAAGTGGGAATTGTTGCAACTCTTAGGGTGAAGAGCAAACTGTAATACTTTCTTCATGCCAAATAAATTCTTTCCCCCTCCACCCCCCCTTTTTTTTTAGCTCCACAGTGAAGAGTTGCATTTTGCATTTGGCTAAGAACAGCAAAGGCCTTAAATTCCCCAAAGGAAGAAGATTCCCCAGGAAGGGCACAGTCTGACTTTACAGAGCCAGAGATGTCTGTAGATGTATCAGGGGCCCACATTTCCTTCATCCAAGCAGAGACTTGGCCTCTGGGTGAGAAGAGAGGGGGAGATAGATGACCTCTTTCTCCTCCTTTAAGAAATTCTTGTCCTGTTTTGCAGAAATCATGCCCAGATTGACCCAAATCTTGACCCTCACTTTGGGGTGGGACAACATGGCAATGTGCCCAAGTGTGGTCTGTGTGTTGGTGCTCCTGCTGAGCCCCTTCCTCTTGGAAACTCACACAAGACTTCATGGATTTCCATTCTTGGTCTGTCTGGGGAGCTGAGATCTGCCAAAATCTCAGCAGCTGCATCGGTGTCTCAACACTCAGTAGACCTTTGGGTCCAACTGAGCATCATAAAGGTGCTGACAGAGGTCCAGGCCATATGTGCAAACAAATACTCCTTCCCCAGCCAGAGTAGATAGCGAAAGCATCGTTAACTCTTTCCAGCAGTGAGCCATAGAGAGATGAAGCAATTTGCAGAGAATGAAATCCACCTGACCCCAAAAAAGAAGACAAAGTCTACAGCCTGTAGAATCTCCCTCCTACTTCACCTTTCTCCTGCCCTTTGCACTTCTCCTACTCAAAGAGAGTTTGAGACCATTGGAAGATCTGCCAGAGTCTAATCCAGCCCTGGGAAGTCTCCTTTCCGCATTACATCTGCAGTTTTCCACTTTCCACTTCCTTTTTGGAGCATGAAATCCTTTGGGCAATGACTATATGTGGTTCTGGACAACAGCCTTTCCCAAAAGCTGAGGAACGTGCAGAGTAGTCTCCCCGTGTAGCGCTGGGAGCCAAGCACAAGCTGAGAGGAGAGAGAGGGAAGCAGTGCTTTCACGTGAGACACAGCATCATGCAAACCATCCCGTTGGCCAGCATCTCCACACGTGCAGATACTCACTGGAGCATCATATTAAATGTCACTGTTCTAGTGTTAAAGGCTTGTATGAGGTGGATGCCTCTCCTTCATGCCTCCTCTCCAGCTACCCCAGCCCTGATTGCCTTTTGAAGAGATTAAACACCAGGGTTTGGGAGGACTTCAAAGTCCCAACTGAAAGGTGCTGGCTCAACTCCACTGCTGGGCTCCATTTATCCAGCAAATACAACAGCTTAGACAATACCCTACAAGTGGGGTGAAGGGACTGAAGCCACCGAGGAGGGTCTCACAGCAATCACAAGCAGCACAAAGCCACTACTGAACCTCAAATCCTTGCCCAGACAAACCTGAACTCCCATCTTCACTGGCACCCTCACCCACTCCCAGGCTTTCCCTTGGACATCCCTTGGAGTGTTTTTACCTGGAAGGCTGCAGTGCCTGGACAGCTGCCTGGAGAGTTGGCCTCGCACGACAGGACCTAGAAACAAAGTAGAAGGTGTGGGTCTGGCTCTCCACTGTGACAGCTTTCTGATGACCTATCTGAGCACACACACTTGGGAAGGATACAAGGAAAGACAAAGAGTTGCCCCATGAAAAACCATTTCCAGGGAATTCCCCCTGGTTATGAGCCCAGCCAGGGGCCTGATGCATGGACTTCTTTAGACATGTCTCTGGTTGATACCCTGCTGCACCCCCCTGGAACACCGTGCACCATTTTGAAGTCGAGAGTAAGTGACAACCCCAGCTTATTCCAGGGAAAAAAAACCCACCATCTTAAATCCATCTTAGTGAGTTAAAGAGAGCCCTTGCACCAGCAGAAACCAATGATTCTTTATAGGGTAGATTATTTTTTTCGAAGATGTCCTGTAGGCACAGGGACCAGGCCATGGGCTAGTGCAGCCCCTCCCTTGAGATGATGAAGGCTTCTGAGCAGACCAACCAAGTCCCCTTGGGTTAGGATGTCTCCCCTGGTACTCTTGAGGGCGTCACAAGCCTGCACATCACAACCACCATGTCCCTGCTCATGCCTGTTCCACCTGGGGGAGTGAAGGAGCTGCCCTCTCACTCCTTGGAGGCCTAGAGGACATCCCCTGGTTTTCATCCCTGGAAGCCTGAGTTGTGGGAAAGTATAAACAACCTGGTTTCTCCTAGCTGGGGAGGAGGGGGAGGTCTGGAGGACAGCCCTGAATGAATGGCTTATTAATTCATAACAAGCTGAAACAAGACATCTCTCCCTCTCTGATTTTAGCTGGTTGCTATTGAAAATAAATTTTCCTGGGAAATACATTAATCCAATGTGGAGAAGCAGGTCAAAATTACTCTTAATCTTGAAATATTGTTTGAAAGGAGGAAATCAGAATTTATTTTTTTTAAATCTGCAGAAGGAAACACATTCTTCCCATGCCAACAAAGGGGGCTTTCAGCTCTACTTCCCATACTTCTTGATGAATTTGCAACTAGTTTCAATTAACCCCCAAACCTGCATTTTGCAGCAAATAAATGGTTCACCTGAGCATGTTTGCACAGATCCACTTAGGAATTGTAACAGCTTCTCTACGTAGCAAGCAAATTGAAATAATAATTAAAGGCAGAATTAAAAACTGCCTGTGTGCTTCTAATACATGGGGCAGAAAAAAGAAACAAATCCGCTCGCCTTATGTGAAGTCAACAGAACAGTGGATAATGGAGAACAGTTAATACATTTTCCTGAGTGCTTTTTGATAAAGGCCATCAAAGAGGCTTTTAAGGAAACTCAATAGCCAGAGGGGGATTGTCTAACTTCCACAGTGTATTAAAAGCTTATTAAGACAGAGAAAAGAAGAAATGGAATCAAGAGTTCATTCTCAACACATAAATAATATAATAATAGGACATCCCTGAGAGTCCATCTTAGGAGGAAAGTCTTTTATTAACCATGCAAGGGGAAAAGGGCAAACAGTCAAGTGGAAAAATTTTGCAGGGCATAGAAAATACTATCAGCTGACCAAGGCTGGTATAAGCTGCAAAGCGACCTCGTGAAGGTACGCTATTGAAGAGCCTACCAGCAGGCACAGAATGAAATGGCAAGCGCTGAAAGGCAATGCACGCTAGGAAACATCACTTGAACTTTTCATACACCTTAGTGGGATTTAAATCAGCCATGGTGACTCAGGAGAGGGAAAAAGAAATAGAGACAAGACCCCAGTGTAATGATGGGTAGATGTACAGAATGGTTGGGGTTGGAGGAGACCTCTGAAGGTCACCCAGTCCAACCCCCTGCAGTGAGCAGGGACAACTTCACTAGATCAAGTTGCTCAGAGCCCCATCAAGCCTGATCTTGAATGCTTCCAGGGATAGGGCCTCCACCACCTCTCTGGATTTCACCACCTCCACTGTACAAAATGTCTTCCTTATATCTGGCCTGAATTTACCATCTTTTAGATTGAAACCATTCCCCCTTGCCCTGTTGCAACAGGCCCTGCTGATAAGTTTGTCCCCATTCTTACAGCCCCCCTTTAAGGGGAAGGGGCTCTGAGGTCTCCCTGCAGCCTTCTCCAAGCTGAACCACCCAAAGTCACCCAGCCTGTTCCCAGAGCAGAGGTGCTCCATCCCTCAGATCATTTCCATGGCCTCCTCTGAACTCACTCCAACAGCTCATTGCCCTTCTTGTCCTGGGGCCCCCCCAGCTGGACACAGCATCACAGCAAAGCAGAGGGGCAGATTTCCCCTCTCCCCAAACCCACTGGTCCCACTGCAGCCCTGGGGATGCAGCCCAGGACATGTTTAGCTTCTGGGCTGCCAGTACACATTGCTGGGCCATGTCTAACTTTTTTTCCCTGGTGAAAAAAAAAAGCTCAGCATTCATCAGTGGCAGAGACAGGCTGCACCATGCAGGAGGATGTGAAACCACAGAAGAGTTTCAGGACCACGAGACCACGGTCCTGAGTGGTCTCAGTTTGGACCTGGCCACTACTCCTTGGGACACACAAACAGGATTAAAGCCCACCCAATGCTGTTCAGTGAAACTGTGAAAGGCACAAAGGGATTTTTACAGCCAAGAGGGTGAGATGAGGATGGTCAAGGCTAAAGAGGGAAGAAATAAGGAGAAAGCTGATGGAAGCATTATCCTAACCATAAAACCACATGGTTTTAATGGAAAGCCTCCTCTAAGGAAGGCCCTCCTTCCAAAATTAGGTTATACAAGGTTGAACATAGTAAGAGAGAAAAGCCATGATGCTGTCAGGTATTGGACATCACCCATAAACTGAGGTTAAGGGGAGATTCTCCCAGAGTGGGGCTAATGCAAACCAGACCAGCTCTGCCTTAGTCTGAAACCTCTCTGCCAGGCACTGTCAAAGGCAGGGCACGGAGCTCTGCCCACTCCTGCCTGACAAATCCTCTCCTCCCTACCTTGTTTCCTAATGTAATAGTTTGTATTTTTGGTCCACCTGTGTATCATTTCTAGATGGGCCAGGGCACTTAATCCCTGTCGTTTTATTCATTATTGGAAAGCTTTCCAGTTTGCCTTTAGCATCATTCAGGGTTGATTTGATTACAGAATATGTCCAGTGCTGAGTTCATATTTCCAGGAGACAGGAGTGATAATTCGATGATGGTCAAACAGCGTGGAGGGAGGTGGGCAGGAGGAGATGCCTGGGGAGGAGAAAGGGCAGCTGATGGCTGGAAAGGCTCCGGTGTCAGCACAGCTGCGAGTGGCCGAACACTGAGATCCAGCATCTCTTGCCTCTGCCCATCCACAGAGGCTCGCTCTCTGCAACGTGTCTTTAGCAGGAGCAGGGTCAAAGCTGGGATGGATTTTTACCCCTGTTGGTTGTGGAAGAATTAATCAGAAAATTGCAGTCCACGAGGCTTTAAGGTTGGAGCTAAATCCCTTTAAATTGGTGTCACTGAGCTCCCATCCACTGATTATTTAAGTAATGGCTTGATTTTTTTTTTACTATTTTATTTGGTTCTAGTCTCTAGAAGAAAAAAAGGGGAAAAAGGGAAAAAAAAAGAAAAAAGAAAAAAAGCCTCAGACTGTGTTTCAGATCAGATGTGAGATGGCATGACACACAAACCCCAGCTCTGCTGGATTACATCTCCTTCCCAGCTACGCAGGTAGGTGAGGGAAAAGCCATCCTGCCAGATGCATGTGGGACTGCCAGGGGGAAAGACAAGGGAGGAAAACAAGCCTGTTGCTATCACTTCTCTTTTAACATTCAGATCAAGGCTGATTTCAGTCTTCTTGTGGCAGGTAAAGGGTGAAAAGATGCTGGTGGTACTTGGGGTACCCTCAGATGGCCTGTTTCTTGGCGGCCCTGTGAAGAGCCATAGCTTCTCCTTAGAAAAAAGGGCCCAGGCAGGGAAAACCAAGAGTATTTTGTGAAGACATGAAGCAGGAAGCACCTGGCTTAGAAGCAGGAACTCTCTGCTCTTTCTCACCACATACCATGGGCAGGAAAGGCTGTGGCTGCCAGGCAGCTGGGTGGTTGCAGAAGATGCTAAGGGGAAGGGACATCACTGCTGTCACATGCTGGGACAATCTGGGACTCCTTGAAGAGCTCATGAGCAGAGGCAACCTCATACGCTACTGAGTTACAGGAGTTCACTGATGGGCACCAAGAGCCTCATGTGGGTACTGTCAGTTGGCTGTGGGTACTGTCAGTTGGCTGTTAGAGTTCTCCACCCTCTGTTTTTTATGTGGCAAGGTGTTTAAATTTAGGAATTGTGCAGATGTCCCCAGCTCATTTCCTGCAGCAAGTTCAGAGAGGGCTGTGGGTGGAGGTGCATGTCAAACCGTAGAGATCAGAGATAAGGCTGAGGCGGAAATGAGAGAGCAGCATCCTCTCCTCTGGTGACACCCAGGAGGCTCCAAGGTGGTCTAACCCAGCAGGGTGGAGGATGCAGGCAAAGAGTGTCCCTGATACAACCCTCAGTACTGGCTCTGGTGAAGAAGCATTTGCATTTACACTGCTGGACCTATTGCTTCTCCTCTGTCAGGAGGCAAGACATTTATTCCAGGCTGTGGCTGGGTTTGGCGTCATCCCTTGTTAAAATATCAGTGGTGCTTCTTGCCTTGGGACAAAGATCTGGCCCCTAGTTTTATAGCCAACCATTTTAGGGCCCTACCCAGGAGATGGGAGCTGCTGGATGTATTCATCCTCCTTTTCCCAGCTCACAGATGCAGGATCCTAGCGGATCATCTCTGATGGGTGTTTGTCAAACTTAAGTCTTTCAGGAAGGACATACCAGTCACCTGCCTCACTGGTGCTGCACTTTACTACCCATATCTGATAGAAACCTTTTAGTGTTGCCCAACCCAAACCTTCCCTGCAGCCCATTAAGTGTTTCTAGTCTCATCCTTCCTCCAGTGATTTTACAGTCCAATTGATTACCACTCATTTTATAATTAAACTTTGCCTGACAATGGACTGTTTTCACATCTTCTACTTTCCAGACTAAACAAACCCCACTTCTTCAGCATTTCCTAAGAAGCTATGGTTTCTGAACCTCATCTTACTATTTTTGCTCCTCCCTTGGACTTCCTCCAGCTCATCAACATCTTCCTTAACCCGGAGTCAGCTCGAAGCAGGCAGGGTGTTCCCGCCCCAGCGTCAGGCTGAGAAGAACAACAGATCTTATGTGTCCTGCAGCTCAGGCTCCCGCTATCTGGCACACATCTCTTTTCACAAAGGTCCCCACCCTTTTGAACTGGTGTCCCTAAACTCTGGCAAACCCTCCCAGCTCAGAGCCACTAGTGTGCTTTACACAGGTCCTGTCCCTTCCCTCAGCAGAGATACTGAAATTCTGGGCTACAGCTGCTCTGCAGAGACTCCCACAGCTCACGGGGTTTTCCCACTCCACAGTGAACTCCAGGAGCAGTTTCATAGCTGGCCATGCCTTTGTTGTCTGCTGAGCTTGCCTAAATGATGTGCACCGCTGCAAAGCCTCGCTTAAGGGAAGACCAGTGTGCTGTCCTGTCCCGCTGCAGGAACTCCTTGCTGCCTGTCCAGCCCAGTTAACTTTAGTTGGGACTATTTTGGGTAGGAAACCTTGGAACAGCAGTGAGATGACTGGGGTGAAGTGGTGAAAAGCAAGCAGCTGGGGGAATACTGGTGTGAATGCGGCTGTGGAGCTGGGTCATGCTCTTGGGCTCGTGCTCTCAGCTGGGGTTTCTATCCAGCCATTTCCTGTAAAAAGCAGCATGGAGCAGTGCAGGAGCAAGGCACAAACCATAGTCTGGTCTCAGAGAGAGCACAGCTTGCTCCAGCTCTGGACATGGCTTATGGCAGCATCTGGGCACCACCACAGGGTTTCTGGGCATTAAAAATCACACCAACACCAGGGAGGGGCTGAGGATGCTCTTACTGGCAGCATGTCGCTCTTACCCAAGTTAAGCCAGAGTCCAATGTGTCTCTGGCAAACAGGGAGCGAGGGGTTACCAACAAATACCTTTCCTGTGCAGGAGCTGTGTACTGACAGTCTGCAGCTTGGGGTGCCTGGACTGGCCCTATTCTTACTAATAAAAACCACCCAAACTGGGCAGCATGTTGTGCATTTAGCTAGTGGCCTCAAGTTCTAAAATATCTCTGCCAAATAGTTTTGTGGGCATCCGCATAGCTCCAAACCAGCACTTCTTCATTTACATGTGCAGTTCAGGATGGCTCCAGGCTGCAGGGGCAACAACAGGAGCAGCCATCCCATCCCATCCCATCCCATCCCATCCCATCCCATCCCATCCCATCCCATCCCATCCCATCCCATCCCATCCCATCCCATGCCAATCTCAACCCATCTCACACCCTGCCATCCCATGCCATCCCATCCCATCCAATCCCACCTTCAACCTTGATGGAGGGGAAGGAACTGGCAACAATACAGCTCTTCAACCTTGTTTCCTAAGTGAAGTGAATGCTGCGGGCTCCTGAAGGGCAGGTGAAGAAGCCCATGACCTGGGGACATGGAGAAGAAAGACCCTGCTCCAGATGGGGTGGGATATCTGGGGGAGATTTCCTGCTTCCATACCTGCTTGCAGCATGGTTGTGCCCCTCTGCTTTCCTCCTGCCCAAGCCCTTGGACATGTGAGGTGACAGTAGCACACAGCAGGGAGACAGGATGGAGAGGTGGCCCTCTGCCCATCCTACCCATTGAGGGAGAACAGGAAAGCACCTTCCCCAAGAGAAAAAGGGCTTCAGGGAAGCTCCAGGTGAGAAGTCTGACCTTGAGGTGTGCAGGGCTTTGGGCTACCATGGTTGCTTACCATCCCACTTTGGGTGCTTGACACCCCATAGGCCCTGTGGTTTCCAAGGGACCATGGGGACTGACCTCCCATGTGGGTATCAGGGTTGGTGGTGGGCACAGAGGAAACCCAGAGTACTTCTGCTGTCCTCACAACTGAAGAAATCCATGAGGACAGATGAATTACAGACACTATTTACAAACCAGACCTGAACCCCAGTACCAAAATCCTGACTGGAGCCCACTGAGGATCCAACCCCAGGATGCTGCAGGGGGTGACGTGGGGCAGATCCAAACCTGCCTGCCCAGATCTCAGCTCAGAAGCAGTGGGGCCAGCACCAGCCATGCAGAGATTAGACCTGCAGCCCAGTCTGAAGTCTAAAATAATTTATTCTGGATAATTGTTTTTGTTTTCCCTTTGTCTCCCCTGTCTTTTCGAGGTTTGCTCCCCCCCAGCAAGGCTCAGATTCGGTTCAACACCAGGTCCCTGCATCCTCTGCAGTGGGGGTGGGCTCCACAAACTCATTTCACAAGTGGCTCACCCGCTGACCTGGGGTCTCCAGATTACCAAGAGCTGAGCTAATGCTGAAAGCTCCCAGACAAGCGGCTTTCTCAGGAAGTGCCGTCCTGGAAAACGCAGCCTGAGAGAAAATAAACTCCCCCCAAGCCACAGAAAAATACCCAAGCCTGCAATTTCTTCCTTGCTGCCTGGAAAGGGCTGGGGCTGTGCTTTCCAAAAGGTTAAAACACAGGGTAGGGATGTTATTTTAGTGACCGGCTGAGCCCCTTCAAACCTCCTGAGGAATGGATACGTCCCAGAGTCCTGTTTGTGCAGATGCAGCTTTGGGCTGGGCTCTGGGCCACCCCCCCACCCCCGTCTTGAGGGACAGCTTCAGGCTTTGGAAAAATTACAGGCAGGGGGAGTGGAAAAGAGAGGGGTTTGCAGGTGGTGCTGAGTAATTCCAGACATGGAGCACAAACGCTATGGCAGATGGATGGAATTCCCTCCTCCACACACACACCCCTGCCAAGAAAAAGAAGCTGGTCTGGGTGGGTAATGAAGGCTGGTGGGGGGCTATGCAGCAGGACACCGTGGATTTTGGATGTCTGCAGTGAGGGGATGCTCTGTGGAGGATGGGACACTCTGTCATGGTAGGCACCTTCACAGGGATGGAGCTGGGATGTTTCCCAAGCCTTGGTCTTGGGCAGCATTAACCCTTCTCCTGCAGTCCATCCCTGCTGCTCCTCAGGGTCACAGAATTCAACTATTTTTGACAAATTTCCTTTAAAAGAGACATCCTCAGTGTGTGTGACCAGACTTGCCTCTTCAGGCTCAGACCTGAGTGTGCAACTGGTGGGTCTTAGCCAGGGCTGCCAACAAGGGAGGAAAGTCAAACGTGGAGCCTCTCTAGAAATGTACAGCGAGTAACTGTGAAGGGCTCAGCCTTCTGAGAAACACCACTAAGAGTGAATAATTGCCTGGTCCAAGTACTAAAACAAGACAAGGAGCCTTCACTGTTTGAGACAGTCATTGAGCAACCATATGCATGAAGTGTCAGGGCTCTGCTTGCTGCCTTGTCTCATAAAGCTGCTGACAAAGGCATCCATCGGGTCATTAACTCAAATTTCCCAAACAGTTTTGCTAGCAGAAGGACCATCTATTATTACTCCACAGCAAACCTTGCTCACAGGTCACTCCAGCACACCATTATTCTATCGTGTGTGATCAGGCTCCCCATGAGAGTGCTTCACTCTCTTGGTTTGGTGCCTGGAGTGTGGGTTTGCTTAATGTTCCTCTTAGAAAACGGGTCACTTTGCTGCTGGGTCTTCCCTGTCACAGCCTGTGTCCAACTGATGGGTCCAGGACAGTGGTGGATGTCAAGCAGAGAAGATGGTTTTGGATTGATTGGCTTATCACACTACTTGTACCCCTCTTGGGGAGGAGTGTCAGCAGGGGCACCTTGACTCAACAACTCAGCTGTCTCTAGGGGCTCCTGGAGTCTATGGAGGGACATCTGCACCTCTAATGCCCCAGGGTTAGACGTCTAGGTCATCTCCAGACAGGCATTTGACCCTCCAGCACCACTTCCTCCTGTTGGACAACTACAACCAACAGAAAAGGGTCTGAGGACAACTAGCTCAGACTTTCACATCCAATCTGAAGACAATGAAGTTAGAGCAGATCAACCTACTTGACTGCACGAACCACCAACTTCAGCCAACTGAATAATCACTTTTTGCAACAAGAAGTTTTGAAGCTGCAACCTCAGCTGTAACCAGTGTCCCTGCTGGCTTCTCACTGATAGTCCCCTTCCTGCTGGAGCACCGATGGATGGAAATGGGGGTGGCTCAGCTCCTGAGGGACACTGTCTCCTGCTGCTTTCCCACGTCTCCATGCCAGCTGCCAACCCACAAGGATGCAGTCCATGCTTTGGCACTGCAGGACCGCAGCTCAGCCTGTGCATGTGTGTTTCACTACGGCTGTTCTTGACCCACTCCAAGTTTTCCATCCAAGATCTTGATTACTATCTAAGAGTACACACTGCTGCTGATCTTATCACTGGTGGGACATTCATCAGAAGGTCACAGTGACCACTGTTAGCCGTCTGTAATTTTGGTCATGAGGACACAGGGGAACCTCCTTGCCTTGGGTGGGATGGGGAGCTGAGCATGTCTCCCTAGGAAACCTGCAGCCCCTTCTTCATGACTTGTACAAAACCATTCCCCTTTCTTCACATATGAACACTCCCTCCTGCCTTGTTAGCAAAAGATAATTTGAGGGGAAATAATTGCTTTCAGTGGAAATTTTCATGGACTTTTCATGATTGAGTACACAAAGCAACACAAAGTTTCTGTGAATAAAATAATGGGTCGGTTTGGAGATAGGGATGGAAAGGGAACTGCACTCCTCCAGAAGAACCAGCACTGCTGGGATGTCTGCCAGTGAATCTAAGAACAAGGGAAGGTTTCTCGATGCCTGCCAACCCTCTGCTGACAGGAGATCAGCAGACAGGGCAGTGTGTCCTTCATTTAACTGACACTGACGAATAGCCTCAGCTCCTGCAGAAGGAGGAGGGGGGGAGAGCTGCCTACGGTGAAGGTCCCTGGTGCCAAGACCTCACCATTTGCCTCTTGGCAAATACAGATATCTCCCATCACAAGGAATAATCGTTTGCTTTCCAAAGTCTGCAAAAACTTGGTTTGCTGGGAGGTGGTGGGAGGGTGTGTGTGTGTGTGAGGGACACGAGCAGGGAGGTATTTGGCATTAGGCAACAGGCCCTTATCATAACCCCGGTGAGCTCCGTATGCGTGTGGCTTTCCAGAAGTACTTTCCTGTCCTGCTTTGTCGGTGTGGCTTCTAGAAGACTGGGACTCCTTCCAAGCTAGGACCTGGGGACAGCAGTTCCCTTGGAGCAAAATGATGGTGGAAGGGCTGCAGTGTGGGATGTCTTACTGATTTTTTTGTTGTTATTCCCCTGGGGTTTTGTGTTAAATCCTCTCCGGGCGTGCAAAGAACAATAATATTTTGGGAACGCCTGTCAGGAAACATTGGCCGTGCCCTCAGCTCCTGCAGGTTTGGAGTTTCTCCATTAAAACCACTGAAGTCAAAGGAGATATTTCCAATTGCACAGATGAGAAGCTGGAAAACCAGCTGCATTGTGCATGAATTTAAAAAAAAATATTTGAGTTCCACAGAAAAAAAAAAAAAAAGATGAAAAAAGAAAAAAAAGTTACAAATGTCAGGGCAGCTCTGTGTCTGCCTGTTCCAAAATCACTGGTAACCACAGGAGTGCTTGGATCTCATGGGAAGCCCTGGGCAGCTCCCCTTCCCATGAAGAGCCTGCTGCCAAATATCGGGGAGCAAGCTCGGCATGCAGCCAGCTGGGGCACGGTCCTGCTTTTCAGGGTGCCAGACTCGCTGCTGCGACATCTGCACAAAGGGGTCACGGAAAACAGATCCCATGTGATCCCAGGAACCAGCGGAGACACCCCATCCCTGGGAGAGACTTTGGGACAGGCAGTGTCCATGGCAGAGGGCTGCGGAGCAGAGCCAAGCGGGGGAAGCTCCAGTTGCGAAACAGTTTCCTGTTTACTTGCCTCTACTTTTTTTCTCAGTTAACTATGGACTCTGCCTCCTAAGCTGTTGCTTTTGCCTGCAGTGCAAGGGAAAGTTCTGTGTCCTGCCACCTCATTACCTCCATCCTCTCCCCTCCAACCAGCCTGGTCCCGGGAGGGGGAGCGGGTGCACAGTGGCATGCACATGCCCATCCTCAGCATCCCTGCAGTGTCCTTCAGCAGGCTGCATGACTCGCTTACAGCTGGAAAAGTCCTTCCTCCTGGGTCCTTAATGGCATTTAATCCTTTGAGTTGATTAAAATAATATATTAACCAGAAGACTCGGGCATAATGGGAATAAATAATAGATAGACGTATGGCGTAACTGCGTGGTGAGAGGGGACTTCAGTAAATGAGCTGTAATCCCTTGTTCTGCTGCAGAGGGGAAAGATTAGAGCTTTATTTATTTAATTATTTATTTTGGGTTGAAAGCCTCCGCCCTGAGGAAGTGATCCCCAGCTGGGGCAAAGCATGGTCACTCGGTGGGTTTCTTAGCCATCTGCTGGGCACTGGAGGCTGTTTTAAAACCCGTTGGCTCACAATGGTGAAATGCCCTCTCTGGGGTTGCTAGCATCAGGTTCCGAGTTGGAGAGAGGATGGGGACAGGCTGCGCCCTGCGTTGTGCTGGGCCAGGTGTTTTGTGATGGCTCAGGGCAGGGAGGGAAGTGCTGGGGTATCTGTTTCATCGCCCATGGCTCTGCAGAGCCTTCCTATAAGGACTGAAAAAGGACAGCTTTGCCTTACACTGTAGTTTGGAGAAACTGAGTCAGGGTGAGCAGTGCAGTGTTGGGCTGAACCGAGGGGCCATGCTCATTCCTGCAGCATCCCTATTCAGGATGAGTGTCCACTCCTCCTCAAGCCATGGAAGTCATCAGCTCCTCTGGCTACAAGTATCTGCTAATCTGATACTCTAAACACTCCCTGTCTGGCCAGCCCTGAAGCACAAGGCTTGGCTGAGGAAAACTTGAGCGTTATTTTCTTTAGAGTTTCCTTTATTTACTCTTTTTTTGGTCTTTGAGCCTTAAACATTTATGCCTTTGTTTGGTTTTTGGTTTGGAGCCCTGAACTAAAAAGCCTAACAAACCCGAAAGCCGGAGGTTTTAGAGCCTGCTCTGTGGAGCAGGGAGCATGAGGGCCCCTTTAAAAGCCCCATCTGGAGGGTGATCCCTGCTCCCAGGCTCTGGTGGCCCTCATGGCTGGGCTGTGTGGTGGCTCTGTGGCTGCGTGCCCTGGAGCTGACTCTTTGGGATAGCTCTGCAGCGATGGGATGTGCAGAAATCCCCAAGGCTGCTCACAAGACTCCCATTCCCTCCTCCCATTGAGCTTTACTCTGGATTTTATGTTCCCTTTCCTTAAATAAAGAAAAAGTTCTTGTTTTTAGAAAACCACTTGTTTGTCCCTGTAGCTCTCATGCTGTCCCTCCATTAGGGACTTTTCCTTCTGTGCAAGGTACCACTGCCTCCATCCAGAAAAGGCGGCATCTTGCTGCAGAGTTTCATGGATGAAGCAGCTCTTCTGCAGGTCTCTGGCTGGTCACCCTGAGTTCCAAACACAGTGCACTCACGCCTGACAGGCTGCTGCCTGTCTCAAGGTTCACCTCAAGATCAGATGCCTTGCCAAGCTTTAGGGATTGCCCTTATCCTCTCTAATCTTGGGGGCTACTTGACCACATATCTCATCAAACTATGTTGTGATGGAGGAGGAGATGGTGCAGGCAAGCTGCTGCCCAAGGCAGAGGTGCAATGAATGTTCTACAGGCTCCAAACATAACCCTTAAGAATCTGAGCATCCTTGATCTCCCATCTCTGCTCAGTACCTTGATCTGCCTCCACAGAGGACCTGTGAATTAAACACAAACTTGACCCTGGTGCACTCCAGGGCTCACCAGCTCCTGCACGGGCTGCTTGTCTGTAGAGCTTGCAGAGGGCAGGGAGGCCACGGAGTCTGTTTACTTGGGTGTTTTTGCTTCTTAAAACTTCAGCTCATGCTCTGGGCAGGGCGGTGGTGGGAAATTGAGGAAACCTGCTATGCCTCAAAATAGATTTTCGTGAGACTAGCAGTCTTCTAGTAGATGAAACACTGCCAGGTTAGAGTAAAACTAGCCCACAGATTTACGTCCTTTAAAAAAGGGGAAGGAACATGCTGTGTGAGGTTACACAAACCTTTCTCCTTAAGAAACTGAGCTAAAACCATCTAGGCATTGGGGGCAGCTTCCTCAGTGTTGAAGAGACTAGCACGCTAAAGAAGGGCTGAGCAGCCTGCAAAGTGGACTCACTGAAGGCTGGAAAACAGAGACATGCATCCCATGTTACAACTGAAACTTGGCTTTCACTTGAAATGTCCCCAAGACCTACAGCACCCTTCTGTGTGCTTGTGGTGAGAAGGGGCTGCTCTTCCCAGCCATGGTCTGGTCACCAAGGCGACTGCCACCCAGCTCTCCACCAGGCCCTGGGCCTTTTTGATTGATCTGAGTTGCTGTGGCCTGGGCAGGCTGTGCCAGTCTCTGTCCTCTGCCCATGATGGCTTTGATGTGGTTCCTCCTATGGGCAATGGGTGGCCTGGACCTGACTGTGGCATCAGCCGAAGAGAGCTGTGCCAAGGAAGGAACATGCTAGAGGAAGAGGATGCAATGTGCTCTTGTTCCCTGCCTTCCCACAGAGGTCCTCTAAATGGTGATGAGAGGACCACGACAAGGCCAGGCTCCACCTCACTCGCTCCACTGATCAGGAACATCAGATCATCTCTGACCGCTCGCTCTGGCTGGCCTTTGCCAGAGCTCCTATATTACCCCAGCAAAGCTGGGCTTGTGCAGCTCCTTCTGTGACACCAGCCAGGGGATCTGTGCTTTCCATACAGATGCCCCTCTTCATGTTGCCGGCAAGAGAGGCTTTTTGTGTCTTCGATCAGAATTGCAGGAGAGGATGGCACTCGACAGCGTGTGGAAATGCGCCATGTTTATCCGCCCTAATTACTGCATGCTCCTCAGCCTCCTGCTGAACCTCATCACCCAATTTTGGGCTGAGGTGAGGAAACCACGGGGCTGAGTTAAGTTTTCTGTGAAGGAAAATTTGTTTCTGATGGGAGATTTGTCCCGCTGCCCTGGAGAGTTGGGCCAGATATGCCCTTTGGGGTCACTTTAAGGATGCTGTTGGCATTAGCATTATCTAGCCTGGAGAAGGGTAAGAAGGCAGACATCTGGGCTGCACGGGCTACACTGCGGCTCACATATGATGTAGATGAAATGTGGTTTAGTCTATTTGCAAGAACATATTTCAGTCAGAGACTATACAGCTCTCCCAGGGGAGGGGGGGGGTAGCAATCCCTATCCACCTAGAACTAAGCAAAACTTATTTTGACTGCAAGAGGCTTTTAAGAAAACCATCTGCATGTCACAAAGTCACCAAGTCCAACCTGCTTTAGCTCAGAACAAGCTGTCAGCACAGGTTGAATAAGCTTCACTTGGCAAAGTGCTCCCACAGCTCTCCGCCAGCTGCCGGAACAGCTTACCCAACCCAAAGCATCTCCTGGCTCTCATGACTTCCAGCAAACACAAACATGGGCTGCTCGGCTCCACTTCCTCCAGTGCTGCTCCCCTGGCCCCAGGAAGGAGGCTCAGAGGTCTCTCTATGGCTGGCTAGAGCAGAACAACACTCTGTGTGCTGTCTCACCTCCTCCACGTTGCAGACAACTGGTGTCAGCTGCCAAACTGAGCCTAAAAGCTTTGCTTTGCTAAGCCCTTCCCTATGGAAAATACTCAGGCTGCAGTTTCCACACCCAGAATTGAGAACCTCCATCTCCTCAGCAGTTTTTCTCAGGGGCGCACACTGAGTTGCTGGAGGCAGGGGTTTGGGGAGAGTGGGGGTATTTTTCAGATTAGAAGAGTTTGGGTACAAGCTGCCAGCTGCTGCTGGTGCTGCTTCTACCCTTCCTGTGCTTCTCAATTGAGTAGTCCTCGCTGTTTCACACTGTGATGCTTGTGGTGTGCTGAGCAGCTTGGGCTCCTTGGGTCTCCCACAGCAAGATGGGATTTCTGGGATGGGGACAGGGTTTTGTGTCTGCTCTCTAGCCCCTCTAATCTTCTGGACCTAACAGGACCTCACTTGTCCTCTTCCCAGCCTCCCAGTATTGATTGGCTCCATCCTTATTGCCTGCTGGCTTCTGGCAGGATGGGGAGAGCTCAGCTTCCAGGCAGGAGAGAACTTTTCTGCCACCAAAGGGGGTCCCCTTAGAGAGGGGCTGGAGATGGATCTGTGAGATAAAATGTTTTCAGATGTTCTCTTGGGGTGGCAGGGCTGTCTGATGGAGACAGACAGGATTTGGCTTTTCCTTGTGGGGGAAGCTCAGTTCTATGTGGCTTTTGTGCAGAACGAGGCGCCGTGCGAGTAACTAGCAATTTGTGGGGTGGGTGCTCGCCTGGGAACACAGACCCAGCCTGAGTTCATCTTCTGCTTTGTTTGCAAAAGGGATATTATCCTGGGACAGATGATTTTCTGAGGATCTCTAAATGACAGAGTGAGCTACACTAACCCCTTGGAGAGCCAACAAGCTTTGGAAGCTTAAAGCCCTTTATGAAAGCATTCCTTGGTTTGTGGAGAGCGAGACCAGATGCCTTCCCAAAGGACAATGTCCACCACCATGGCCCATAAGGGGCCTGCTGCCCCACGGGAGGCTGTGGGCTTCTTACACTGTCCTGAAAACCATCCTCAAGGCCAAGGTGTAGGTGGTCTGGGTTGTGGGGATGGACCAGCTCTAGCTTAGACACGGTTCCCACCTCTCATTCATGGCAGGACTCCCTTCAGAGAAGCTGATCACTGCTCAGTGCAGGTCGGATTAAAATAATCACAGGGATCCCTCCTGGCCCTGGGGTTTTGCTGCCAACATGGCTAATCCCCAACGCACACGCAACCCGTTCTTACTACAGGTGTGTGCTGCTGTCTGCCCACCCACACACAGCCCACGTGCCTGTCCTTGAATGGGACAGCTTTCCTACGCTGGAGCAAAGCCACCCATGGCCAAGCTGGGGCAGCAAGGTCCTCTCCAAAGCCCTGGATCCCGTGGATCTTCCCTTACAGCTCCTGGGAAGGAGCAGGCTGCTGCCACCAGTGTCTCTAGCAGGATGTGGTGCTACACTTCAGGGAGAGCTGGAGGGCATCAGCTTAATCCAGTCGTGCTCTGGCAGAAGTCACTGCCTGACTGTTGGTGACACCAACTTCTTGGGAAGAAAAAAAAAATTCACTTCTGAATCTAACATCAAGGAGGGAAGAAAACTGAGCAGCACTACATCTTCCCCTTGAGTCCCTGTGGACATCCTGGGTGGTGGGAGATGCTGAGGGGAGATCACAAGCTCAAGGACAGTATGTCTGGGATGCTTCATAGAATGGTTTGGGTTGGAAGGGACATTAAAGATCATCAAGTTCCAACCCCCTCTGCCATTGGGCAGCGACACCTCTCTCCAGCCCAGGCTGCTTGAGGCCCCATCCAACCCAGCCTTGAACACCTCCAGGGAGGGGGCAGCCACCACCTCCCTGGGCACCCTGTGTCAGGGCCTCACCACCCTCCTAGAGAAGAATTTCTTCCTAATATCCAATCAAGGAACAAGCCCAACCCAGAGACAGACACTGTGGTTCAGCAGGCAGCTCGGGAGCTGGGAACACCCAGAAATGCAGGCAGCTTTCCAGGGTAAGCCAGCAAGGAAAGTGCCTACTGCACTGTCTCCTTGAAGCCCCAGAGACTGAGGCCATTTCCCACTTTGCTCCAGCCATCCTTTGCTTTTCTTTTTTATTCCCCAGCTCCACTGACTTGCCATAACTGTTCAGAGGATGAAGACCTCGAATGAGTGTTTTTCCATGCCACTCTTTCTCCACAAATGATCTCTCCTAATGATCAAATGAACTGAGTTCTCCTCCCAGCCATGAGCAGGAAGGTCTTCCCATTACTAGATATATGCAAGGAGAAGAAACAAACCCAAATTCATTGCATTTTTGTAGAGATAGATGCCAACAAATGTTGGGTTGGGGTTTTTTTCCCCCCACAAAGTATTGGATTTCAGACTCTAAAATGATTCAGAAATAAACTCTTCTCCGATCGTGTTTCACTCAGGCTATTGGGTTTAACAGCCCAGATCACATAACCCGGCAGATCAAAACCACCTAAATGTTGACTTAGCCATTATGGTCTCTCCCTCAGGAAGAAACTGCTTCCTCCTGTGAGATCAATTTTTCAGTCCAGTTCCAGGGGGAAAAAGCAAATTTCAAAACGCCAGCATTTCTCACAAGGCAGCAGCTTCTTTCTCCAATTGGTCCTAATTAACTAATGATCGGGAAAATCTTTAGTTAAAAAAAATAATTAAAAAATCCCCAAGCAAATGTGGAGTGCCCACCCCCTCCCCCTTTATTGAAAGGGTTTTAATTCTGGCCTTCAGCCTCTCCCTCCACACAGAGCTCAAGTTCCCTTTTCTTTTTTTAAAGCTGGTCACCATTTCCTCTTCCAGATGCTGTTGCAATGGGGAACAGGCCTTTAGAAAATACCGTTTTTGCCTTCCCCTTCTTCAGGGGAGAGAGGCACTGCCTCACTGTAAAGTGGCTCGCCCTGCATGCCAGAAGACCGCAGCCCTCCCGCCTCCTCAGAGACCGGCTGCAAACCTTCCTCCCAAATGAACCCCAAACAGAAACATCCCTTTGGCTGGCATCCAGCCTGCACCATGATCCTTCACTGCTGGCTGCTTCTTGAGCAGGGGATGGATGGTGGGAGTGAGGCAGGCAAGAACAACAGGCAACAGCTGGGGATGTCACCCATGCCTGCATCCAGACCTGTGGGTTGGGACCTTGTGCCAGAGCATGCAAGACCCTGCTTGAGTGATGGGGATGAATGCTTTGTCCGGCACTGGTCTGCAGACAGGCAGATACCTGCATCAGCATCGCAGTGGGGGATGCACTGCACTCGGTGCTGGGAGTGAGGGTTCAAGGCGGGGGGTGGTGGTGTCAGAAAAGGGCTCCAGAAAGTTTGTCTTCCCCTCTTTATCCAAATCCATATACTTGGAGTACATTGCTCCGTGCCAATGCTGCTGTCCTGCTTGAAGTGACAGCTCGGGTGCACACAGCACACACCCAGCACTACCTCTGCACCTCGGCACACGGAGACCAGTCAGTTTTGTTCCTTTATTACACACTGCCCAGGCATAGAAAAGCAGCAGTGGCCAGCCCTAGGTCCAAAAGCAGGCCTTGGAGAGCTGTGATTGGAGAAACCTTTGCAAGAGGTTGCCAAAATGGCAAAGATTCCCTTCAGTCTGCAATGTCATGGCTGTGGCTGAGCCTGACTGCCACCCTCCCCATCCCTCTGAAGCCCGCTCCGTTATCATACCCTGAAGGAGAGAAGGTACTTTCTCCTGACAGACCTCCCCCTGCTTCGAGAGATGTATAAGCAATTTTCACCCCACAGCATGTAAAGCTTCCCCCACTCCCCCCCACCTCCCTCCAAGTGTGCGCAAACAGAGCGTCTGTCTATCCACCCCCTCCCACCCCCAAAGACCCCAGCCCCAAGACATCCCAGAGCAGCAGCGATGCTTCAGATCACAACTGCAGACACAGGGTGCATCTTCACCCAACCTTCCCAAGCACTGACAGTCTAAACGTTAAGCTGCTTACGTGGGCTAATGGCAATATATCCGTGCTGTGAGGCTTCATCTTTCCACACCCCCCACCCCCACCCACCCTCCTCTCCACTCCCCATCTTTCTCTGTGTCTTCAAACCAACACTTCCTCTCTTTGAGCCCCACAGCAGACAAGCATATGGGGCACGTTCCCCAGGAGCTGCACGGCGTACAGGGCACGAGAGGCGAGTTCAGCGTCCAACACGGACAAGCTCATCCATCCACAGGAATCCCAGTCCAGAGCACAGTCTGGTGTATCCCTCCCTCCCACCCAAAACACGTACACAGTAATGTCCAAGTCCACACACCCAGGGAGGGTTGGGAGCTACAGGCGGCTACTGCAGAAGTCGGAGAGAGGGAAGAAGGTTGGTGGTCGGCAGCTGCTACGAGGAGGAGCTGTACGGGTTCAACGTGGAGGATGGAGGTGGAGGGGGAAGAACCCAAGAACAAACTCAAAAGGAGGGAAAGGAGGGACGCTGGGATCTGGGGGTTGGATGTCTACCTTCTAGGCAACAGCCAGCACAGGAGAGGAAAGGGAGAGTTGGTGTTTGGTTTGGGGGGGATGATTGGGATTTTTTTGGTGTCACTCACGGTAGAAAACATATTCGGTGTAAGAGGTCCAGATCCTGTCATCTGTCTGGTCATGGGCGAAGGCACAGGTGCCCGTGGAGTTGCAAGCCACCATGTGAAAGCCAGCATCAGCCAGTTTATCAAAGGCTTGCTCCAGGAAGGTGAATTTGAGGTAGTACCTAGAGGTGTACCTCTCTGGGGGCCTGTCTGGGTCCCTGCTCTCATTCAAGGTATCACCAAAGACCTCCTTGGCCAGCGACGTCTTGCCACAGACCATGATCCGTGCCACCCTGCGGAACTTGGCATCCGTCTGGCTGTCCCGGCCCAGGGTGTAGGAGCCCCGGTAGCCAATGGTGATGAAACCTGCCCTGCGGACATCGGTGCTGGCAGCACCCACGCCAGTGGTGACAGCACCCCCAGGACCACTGGCCACAGCAGTGGGGAGTGCAGCGCTGGCAGAGGTCAGGTTGCGAGTGGCATCTGCATTGGGGGAGAGCTCCTCGGGGTCACTTTGGCATGGGTCATCTCCCAGCGAGTTCTGCTTGCTGAGCTTGGGGGCCAGCATCTTCACAAGCTCCGGCAGCATGAAGTACTCGGCCTCTCGCTGCAGACGACTCCTCTCCGGGAAGTGGTCGGGCAGCACCAGCTGCTGGTCCCTCATGTAATCCAAGATGTAGCGGAAGAGGAAGCCATCCCGATCCACGAAGAAACGTCCTTTGCTGTCGCGGGCCAGGGAGCGGATGTTCTTCTGGGTGAACATCTCCCAGAGGAGCGAGCCAGGCACGCTGACCAGGGTGGGGTGGCGGGTGATGTAGACTTGTCCACCTACATTGAGTTCAATGATCTCAGGGAAAGGGAAGTCCTCGCTGGGTTTGGCACAGCCTGTGTTGTCTGCCAGGGCCATGGTGAGCTACCGCTGCCTTCCCACCTGCAACAAGAAGCAGCAACATGCCAACATTAAGCTTTCCAGCCACAGTAGCTCACCGTCCCACTGATCCTGAGCCAGATCACACTTGCTTTGGGTCAGCAAGCAATGCAGGGTCAGAGCCCTGTTTCTCCAGGAGTCAGGAAGTCTTCTCTTTCCCCAGACCCTGGGTTTTGGGATAAACAGCATCAGCTAATGCCACCTTCCTTTCCACGCCGTGCGCAGCCCTCCAGACAGCCAGCTGCTGGGGCTCAGCACCTTTGCCAAGGAAGGTGCAGTGACACTGTACTCATGTTAACAACAGGAAAGCCAGGACTGTCATGATCTGGGTCTGAGCGGCAACCCGCCTGGCCTAGCATCCTGCCGGTCAGGAGGAGCAGCTGAGCGTGCCAAGGGAGGACCGCATTACGGCACAGTGTCTCCTGCCGAACCAGGGACCTGGAAATGAGTTTATGGTCCCATGCAAGGAGCGCCCAGAGGTCTGCCAGAAAAGCAGCGTTAGATATCACTGTGAAGGACAGGGTGACAGTGCCTTTTGGCACCCCGGCTCCATCCTCCCTCCTGGAAAGTACTCAATAAGAGGCCAAGCTGAGAGCTGGAGAGTGACCACAGGATCTCTCCAAGGCTCTGGGACCAACACAGATACTGGGCTACCGGTACAGCCTTGGGCCAGATGCCACATATTTATACATCTTCCAAAGGGGAGCTGATTCTTAGACATCTCTCGACACTGCAAATTGGCGCTTACATAAACCTGGCTCAGCAGAGCGATCCAGATCCAGCCTGGCCAAAGCAGGGATTTGGGAGACCACGGAGAAAAGGGCTTCCCTCTGGACCATCCCAAACTGCCTGGCAGGGCTGGCCTGACCCTCTGCCCATTCCCCAGGGCGATGTTAGCACAGCCCTGGGACAGCTCTGAAGTTGGCACCCGCTGCTCTGCCCCGCTCGCGCCGCCCACCCCCCCCCCCCCTTTCGCCCCCCCACTTCCCCACACGAATACCCCGGGACTCGTCCTGTGGCCACGAAACCCCCCAGCAGAATCCCGGAGCAAATTTCAGACAAACTAAAGGGCGAAGATAAAACTCCGTGGGCACTTTTAGGTGGTGGGAAGAGCTGAGCCTGCATTTCATGGCCACATGTCTCCTCCCAGCTCGCAGGGATGTGCAGGGAGAATCGGCTTTGAGCAAGGAGCGACTCGGGGAAACCTCTGCCTAGGGAGAGGCTGCAAAGCCCGGGGAGAGGGTCAGCGAGGTCCACCCGCCTCCCAGCCTCCCAAATCCTCTCCCGCAGCGGCTTCCAGACCCCTCCTCTGGAGGCATATCCACGACGCCGTTCCCCTTTTACCGGCAGACCCCTTTGTCAGGGCGGCGGAGGGTGAGGGCTGCGGCTGGGCTGCCCGCAGCAGGGCGAAGGGTTCGCAGGGGCGGGGGGGACGACAAGGAAAGCCGACCCCCCGCCCGCCTCGTGCACGGAGCGCAGGCTGCATCCCATCCCGGACCCGGCAGAAACGCGGCTGGACCCCGACGGGGACAAGGCACAGCCACCCCCTGAGGAGCCGGAGCCGCCCCCAGCCTCCCCCGCATCGCACCGGCCAGGGCACCCTCCTTCCCCGCCGCCCGCCCCATCCCGGCGGTGCTGGGAACCTCGCCGCCCCGTTACCTCCGCAGGGCGGTCCAGCCGATCCGCTCCGCGTCGCCGCTCCTCTCTGCCCGCCCGGCCCTGGCCCTGCCGTTTTATGGTCGGGAAGGCGGTGAGCGCCATCCCTCGCCGGCCCCAGGTCCGCCTCACCCCCGCCCTCCCTCCCCGCCTCCCGCGCTGCCGACTCGGTGTGTGGGTACCACCCCCCTCATTCCTGCACCCACCCCCATCGAGCAGCTCCGTGCCGGGGCCAGGCGAGATCAGGGCATCCCGGGGGGCGGCCCTTTCCGCCCCTTGGCAAAGCAGGATTTGGCTCTAATGCCATTATCCAGCTGGGCGAAAGCGTTGCAGCCCCCTGTCCTCCTCCTCGTCTGGTCCCGGGAGGGCTGCCTGCCCTCCACACCCAGCCCCAGGCTGGTGCACAAAGTGCTTTGTATGCTCATGGTGGGAGTAGGCGCTGGCCCTTGGACCCTGCTGCAGGCAGGAGCAGGCAGAAGTGGGTGTTTGGCAGGGGGGCATGTCCAGCCGGCAGCCCCAGCCCAGCCAGACTGGCCCATCAGGGTGCATCGCCCAGGGCCTGACACCGTTTAGGCTGGCCCGCTGCAGGGCCCAGTACAATCTGCCTGCAGTTCCCCGAGTGTGCCAAGCCACCCAGTTTGCCAAGGAGCGGGTCCCTGGGTAGGAGGTGGAAGCAATCTCCCAAACCAGTTGGGTGCCAGAGCATCCCTCATCCCTCTAGCTTGTAGCCATCCTCTCAGCTCACGCCCTGAATCCCACGTTGCTGTTGCCATGCAGAGCTGCATCCCCACATTGCTCCGAGGGCAGAGTGCAGCTCTGAGGAGCACGTATCATCTCCCATTGGGTTGGCTCAGGTACTTGGGGTGAGAATGCTCCAGGATTGCAGAACCTTGTCTAAAGGGCCACTGCTTGTAGGAGTCCTTTCTGCTTGGTCCCACAGCTGGCCAAGGCTGGGCAGAGACAGGGAGTAAGGGATGGAAACCAGGTCACTTTTCTGCCCCAGATAATTTGCTCAGGGTCTGTTGAAAACTTCCAATTGTTCAGACCTTATTGCTGTTCCTGTGATGATTTTATGTTCTTGAGCTGCAGGGACTGAAGTCCTCCTTCCCAAGGTATGAATAACACCTGGTGGGGTCATGATACCCTGTTGTTGATGCTGGTAAAGCCAGGCATGAGAAGAGAGAATCCATACCTTTTCTATTTGCTTAAAAAGGCATGCTTTCTCTAAAGACAGGAAAATAGAGTGACTCCAAACCACCTCTCAATATTTGCCTGTTTCCTGAAAACCTGATGAAGGTAGCCTAAAATCCAACTGCCCATGACAGTCCCTGAAAAGTCTCACCTCAACTGGAGGTGTCTGGAATTCAGCAGCATCCTTGTGAATTCAAGCTTGGTGATTATTAGCCATGTGGATCAGTGCTGCCAGGGTTAAGTTTTCCCACATTAAACCAGCAGCTTTCCCATGTGCATGTTATGTGGGATGGGGGAAAGTTAGAAATGGGATAAAGTGTTTTGAGATTATAGAAATGAACAACAAAAAAAACCTGCCCCAAAATAAAAAACAGAAAAAGAAAAAAGGAAAGGTAAGTAGGGAATGTTTTTAACTCTTTTTTTAACCTCAAAACTTTATTTCACCTGCAAATGCTGTAACTTAAGAGAAAACAGAGATGCAATCTTGGAGAACCAAATTCCCCCTCACCAGACCCTTATATAAAATGATTACAGCTGGGTATTGGTCCTAGCCAAAATTCTGGATGGGATGGTGGGATGGATGCATGGATGAATGGATGGATGGATGGATGGATGGATGGATGGATGGATGGATGGATGGATGGTGAAGATCATTTTGCTCATCAGGAAGATGAAGCATCCTCTTGGAAAATGTCCTGGGGGCAAATGTAGTTACCATGAGCTCATTTGATTGGTGGGGTTGGGTCAGGATGAAATCTGGTGCATTTCTGTGACTGCAAGTTCATGGAAGAACTCCCAGTGAAGATTCAACTCTACAGGGCTACAGCTGTCCCTCTCCAGAAGGTGCTGTGTCCCAACCATGTTCAGAGTTAATGGCTCAGCACTTCAGGCCATCTTCATCTCATCCATCTGGGCCCACTGGGACTTGTAGAGGGGTAAAGGACGCAGACAAAAAAGTCTCTATACAATCTCTGTGCTTCTTCCCAGACAAAATCCTGGTGGTGGTCTTACAAAGCCTCATCTGCTGCCAGTGTGGGCAGATGTGAAATAAGGAGCCCTGTTAGAAAGGTGTTTGGACACGTGCAGATGGGAGCAGCCAGATGTGAATGGCAGGCAGGCTGCGTGCAGGCGCCTGTGCTTCACATCACAACCTCCACTGTGGGCTGTAACGCGGTGAAACACCCTTGTATGCCTAGTGGGAGGTGTTGCCCGCCCAGCATCCCCCAAACCACAAGGACTGGGGGCCTGTGGGTTTTGTCTGAAGGATCCCCCGTGGCATGTGTTTCCCTCACAGCACCGGTGCAACAAGGACAAAGGCTCCGAACATGGGAGGAGGGCAAGATGGAGTGGGTTTGTCTGGTGGGTACATTAGCCTTGATTTGCCTATTTATTAAATGTCTCCTCCGTCCAGCCCACTACTTTCCCCAACCATCAGAAAGAAATCCCTCTGACACCTTACAGTGCTCAGCCAAACTAGGCTGAAATCACCCAAAGAATTCAAAACACACGGGGGAAGGCAAAGGCAGAGGCACGCTGCCTCACACCCAGCATGCACGCATGCGTGCCTGTGCTGCCATCAGATTAATCTTGTTTCCTTAGGAAACGAGCCTAAAAATAACCTGAATTTGATAATGCACTTGGAAGGCTACAAAAGCAAGGCTGCCCCAGGAGAATTAGTTGAAGGCTTCCAACAGACAACGCTCTGCCCAGCACCCTTGGCAAGGTGGCAGCTCTGTGAGGCTGGAGGGATGGGGACCTTATTTTTGGAGTTGGAGTTATCCTGGAGGCTGTGCTTTATTGTGCTGAGAGAATTGGGGTGGGAGCCTGGGACAGGCATGGTGAGAGGAGGACAGCAGGGAGGTTTTGATGCTGGGGTCTTGGGAAGCTGTGGAGAAACTACGCTTTGTCTTGTCTGCTCAATGCAGGGCTCCAAGCGTGTCACAAGTACATGAAGATGTGTATTTACTCTGTATCTGTGCCACCACATCCTGGAAGAACAAGCTCAGCCCTTCTCCTCCAGGCTCCCTCAGATGGATTTTAGATGGCACTTTCCTCTCCTGTTGGTGTTCAGATGGATTAACCTCATTCTGCCTGCAAATTCCTGTCCACCATCATCTATCTGAGCAACAGTTTAGCCCTCTGCAGTCCTCATGTCAGCCCCTGCACTCATGCGATGTAACACCACTGCCTTCATCAGGCTTGCTGTGAAGGCTCCGTGCTGCTTTAGTGCTTGGCCCTACACATACCAAGGCTCAGATTGGAGAAAATATTTTCATGAGCTGTGATGGAAAGCATCCAGGCCACTGCTGACATGTCTTGAGGCAACATGAAGTGTGATCTCCAGAGAAGGGGAAGATGTTTGGCACCATAGATGCGACGAGGGGGTCTGGAAACCCAGAAGACTTTGCCAAGAGATTTTATAAACTGGCCTTTACAAGTTCCAAAAAAAGAATGAAACAAAAATGTGGGTCCCGCTCTGTCTTATGAAGACTTTTATTGACCGCAGCAGTGGAACATGATTCATCCGCATCCCAAGAGAAGGAAGGAATGGGCTCCTCGCGTGTTTGTTTGTGTCCCCTCTGTTACTGCACAGAACATGGTCTGGTGACTGCAAGGAAGGCGCTGGCATAGTTTCCTGGCTGCAATTTCCAGCTCTCCATGTTTTCTGAGCTTGGGCACAATTCACCTCGCTGTGCCTCCACCTCCTCATCCTCAGACCTGGGGTGCTGCCCGCTCTCCAATCACCATGAGCATTGCCACAAGTCCCATTGTGCCCATCCAAAACTTTGCAGTTATGTTTTTTTAAGGGCTGGAAGGACTGTACACTGAAAACAAGATGCAAATTTTTCCATTGCCTGTTTTTTTTTCTCATCTGAAGAAGGAAAAAAAAAAAGATAAATCCGTTATGCGCCCTGCTCTGATGATCTTGTGATATATCACGTTGCGAGGATGTTGTCACAGAGAACTGATGCTGCTACATCTGCTTGATCAGTTTCTTATCTAGTGATAACAAGGAGTAATGTGTGTTGAGGGAGGAATATTTATTACAGGAAAGATCCCGTATTTCATGTACGTCAGGAAGGTCCGGCACACAGAGGTTCAAATTCTGCTGTGCCACTGTTATGATTCATGAATAAGGGCTTGATCCAGGAAGCTTTCATCCTTAAAAAAAGAGGAGCTACTCCTAAAAAGGCAGGAGAAGCCCTGAGTGCCAGATGCTTATGGGGTACTGCATTATTTTTGATAGGTTTGGGGCCTTGTGGCCACATCACCATCAGTCAGTGGGAAAGTCACCCTTCACAGCATCTCTGTACCTCTCTCATGCTTCCAGCTCTGTCTCCCTCTTCCCTATCTGTGTTTCTCCTCTTTTCTTCCTCCGTGCTGTGTTTCTTTCAGCTCTCATCTTGCCAGTCCCTCTCTATGTGCTAATTAAAATTAAAGTTAGCACGTAGAACAGCGAGGGTTCTAGTAGAATGAGAACAGCAGAGGGTCAAAAGGAGCTCTCACCCCCAAGTCACCAGTCCCATGCAGGACTTGGATGTCTACCAGCAAACCAGTACTGGCATCAATGAGACATATATTTGGCTCTCTTCCTTCTCCTCCCTTCCACTGGAGAGAGTCCAACGAAGGGCTACGGAGGTGATTGAGGGCCTGGAGCATCTCCCCTACAAGGGAAGGCTGAGTGAGCTGGGGCTGTTCAGCCTGGAGAAAAGAGACTGAGAGAGGATCTGATCAATGGTTATCAATATCTGAAGTGTGGGACACAGGGGGAAATGGTCAGCCTCTTCTCAGTGGTCTGTGGGGACAGGACAAGGGGCGATGGCCTCAAGTTGGAGCACAGGGAGTTCCACATCAATCTGGGGAAGAACTTCTTCCCGGTGAGGGTGAGGGAGCCCTGGGACAGGCTGCCCAGGGGGGTGTGGAGTCTCCTTCTCTGGAGAGATTCCAGCCCCATCTGGACGCCGACCTGTGTGACCTGTCCTAGGGACCCTGCTTTGGGTGATTTCTGGAGGTTCCTTCCAACCCCTACGATTCTGCGATTCTGTGATTCTCTGGGAACTGTTGAGGCCTGTTGGTAGGCACAGACCACACGCCCACGTGAAGTTAGGCAAGCGAAGATCCTTTCATGTCTCCGCCTGTAACATTCCCCCCGCCTCCTCTGATGAGCATGGAAACTTCAGCCATCACCAGCTTCTATAAAAAGTGGTTAATCTGCTTCTGTGGGGCAAGGAGCTCAAGTGGCTTTGAGGCGCTGGGAACGGAGGGGGTGAGCAGCCACATACATCTGCCCTCGGCTCGTCTCATGGTCCTGTTTGAGACATTGGGCTGCCATTTCCATAATTTACTTATACATCTGATCTTTCCCATTTTTAGCAGCATCTGCCAACTTGCACTACCGTTGTTGTGTCCTTTGCGTGACAGATGGGTTTGGACAAGGAAGGAAAAGTGCTGCGCTTAATGGTGCGCTTTAATTGGCTTTTCATTACGAAAGCTTAGGTATCTCTGCAGCAAAGTGCAGTTAGAAGTCAGGAGCAGGGTGAGGACTAGGCTGCAAACTCCTCCCGAAACGTGGGAGCTGCTGAGGATCAAGGTTTTGATGACTACACGAGGATTTTCTAGGACCCTCCCTGTGAGTGGTGAAACCGGCATCGTCACCGCTGACTTTGGGGAAGATGGAAACGCTGCTCCGGAGATCCGTTTCCACCCTGTGCAGTACTTGCTAACAGTAAAAGAACATGTGTACCCGCTGATCTCATTTCACCATCTGGAGTCAGGAACTGGATAGCCACCTTGAAACTACTCATCCTGAAAGCAGAGATGTCTCGTGGCTTTTCCTTCATGACCTCACTCAAGCTGGTAAATCGAAGTCGTGATGCAGGATGTGCATCTCAGGCAAGCGTCATCACATCTCACCATGTCTTTAGTGCTCAGAGGGACAGGGGTTAGGAACAGCCTGGGGACAGTAGAAGCATTGTCTGAAAACCAGCAGAGCACTTCCGAGCAAGTGGGATATCAGTTAACTAAAGCCTCCCAATATTTCTCTGCCTTGACTCACTGTGACCACTCTGGAGGACTTTTCTCCCCTCCAGACCAAGTTCTGCCCTGGGCATGAGCTAATGACCCAGCCAGTTCAATGTTTTGCTGTCACAACATCACTCTCCTGTAGGTACCTGGGTACTCTGCAAAAGCACACATCCTGCCCACCGTGCTTCTAGGATGTGGGTCAATTAGACAGTGAACTGGAAACAACTCAGGCTATAAAACTTTCTGTGTAGACTTAGATTTTCATACATGGAGGATATATTTAGGTGCCATCCAGTAAAACCCAAGCTTGCATCATGCAGCAGAGAGATGTGATAGGAAGACTACGTGAAGTCTGAACCGAGGTAGGTGGCAGGAGGGACCTATGTCAGCCTTGCTGCAGACGGTCTGTTCCTTGGGCTCTGCCAACGCGGTGTCCCAGGGTGAAGATGCCATCTGGCTCGGCAGAGCAGCCAGCCTGAGGATGGTGCTGGTGCGAGCAGAGGGGTAGGAGGATCTGCTTTGGCCTGTGCTTCTTTTAAAGGCAGCATTTCAGCAAACCTGACTGGCAGATGGCTCATTGCATCCCAGCTTGGGGCTGGAACTGGATCAGGGTGGGGGAATGTGGGGTAAAACAGATGTGCCAGCCCATCTGTCCTCTGAAACCACGGATCTGGAAACACGCTGGTGTTGCCGCTGAGTGGAGCTGTTAGGAACCTCTCTGGGCCATGGGAGAAGCCCTGTATGCTGAACAAACCACAGCAATAAACCCAGGGTACCCCAACACAAGCTCTTGTGCCCACCCTCTCCGTGCTCTGCAGCAGATGGGAGGGCTTTTGGCCTCAGAGGTTTCCATGCCTCCCCTCTGAGACAAGCTTCTAGTACTGTATTATTGCTGCAGATGAGAAGGAAACATCTCAAATGCTCCTGACTCAGGACCAAGATGTTTCTGAAGTGCCTGAAAAAAACCTCTTTGTCTATGTGCTACAGCCCCTTGGAGATTGGGCTGTAGCATCCGACTCCCCAGCTTTAGCCTGTGTCTGCTTGAAACACAGTCTGTCACATGCCACCAGCAATGCAGTGTTGTACGTCTGCCAGGAATGTAGGCTGGAAGAGTCCTCCAAGGTCATCTGGTCCCAACCTGTGCAGCCCCATCATAAAAACCATCCCCTGAATGTATCAAATTCCACCTAGGAAGGTGGATTTTCACCACCATGACTCTTACTAGAAGAGACTGTGCCGAGAACCGTCTCCTCTTCCACCAGAAAGCTTGTTCTTGGCACTTCTTGTGTCACTGTCATCCTTTAGCTCAGACAGGCCTTGTCGCTTCTGTCCCTTCATGAGTAGCCTGAAACACAGAATGGGAGAGAGACTTCCCCAATTTACCACTGCTGTAGCAAGTCAAACATGAGTCAGGACTGAGATCCAAAGCAACCTACTAGCCCTGGGCAAGAACGAGCAAGAGCTCAAGGTGGATTAGAAATACCAGGGGGCTCAAGTCCAGCAGTTCAGAGGGGAGTTACTGCCTCCCCATTTTGCAGATGGAGAAACCGAGTCACAAGAGCATCAATGTGACTGCCAAATGTGGGAGCCAGGTTTTGGAAGGCAGGGTCTGATTCAAGGAAACCTGTTGGCCTTTTTTTCTGGTGATGTGCTCTACATGCCTCAGAACTTTGAGCACACCAGTAATGCCAGAGCTGAGCAGAGAGAGAAAGGTTTGGAAGAGTTTTTCTCATGCTTGAAAGGGTGTTTGCAGCACAGCACTGACTTTTCCAGGAGTGATAACCCATTTCCCAATTTATAACTCACGTTGGGTCAGTGCTTTGTCTCACCTCTGCATGCACGTACCATGTAAAGCTCTATCACTATGAAACACTGGTGGGGACACATGGGCACACACAAAGACTGTGAACCCCTCGAGCGAAGTGCTTAGTCTGGGGTTTGGTGAGCACTGGAGCCAGCAGGACCGTGGCCACCCAAACTCTTCGCTCCCTGCAGGCGCCACAGCAGGCATGGTAAAAGGAAAAGCTTTACAGAGCTGGTTTGTTGTTGGTTTTGATTTTGCCTTTGAAGGGGTTCCTCTATCTGAGGTCACTTGTTTTGCACTAAGCACCAAAGCACAGGTCAGGGTACATTAGGGGGGGATCTGGTTGGGTTTTTTCACCTTCATACCCTTCTTTATCCCAGTTTTACAATTGCTCTACCAGTACCACACAGCCAAAATCCCAAATCTCCCAGCCCTCCCATTCCCGTGTTTCAACCCATGGATGATGCGATGATGCTTCCTCCTACAGGTCATACTGTTAATTTTCGGCATTAAAGATGTGCTGCGTGCAGCACAGTAGCACACAGGCTACCACGGTTGTAGCCTGTTTATATAACGCCTTCAAGGTCAAGGAAAAGGATGAACTTAACACAACTTTGGCAGGACTGCCCATCACAGCACAGCCACACCAATGGGGTGTTATGAGAAAACAAATAATGGTGGCTAAATACTTGCTAAGGTGCCTTCCGAGGCGGTGGAGCCCTGCCCTGTGATCTCCAGGCTTTAGAGCTGGGTCAGAGGGTAACTGCGGGTGACCTGGGATCAGCCTTTTGCCTCTAGGCAGCTTGTAGGTTTGGGACCTGGGGGCGGGCAGGGGGACGGGTCTGGGAGTGATGGGGACATTTCCTTTACCATCCTCTTTGGGAGTGTTTATCATCTCTGGAGTGGCTATCACCTACTGAAATATCCCAAGGAGTGAGATGGGGTTTCTGGGCTTTTTTTAACATAGTGGCAGCTCTTTCTAATTGAGATGGGTGTCCGAGGCAGGACTCACCCATGGGACACTGTGGTTGCTCTTCTGACCTCCCACCCTGAGCACAAGCAGAGAGCAAAGGATGCGAGGGTCACAACTCTGTCCCAAAGGCAGTTTCCACCCTGAAACCTCGTCATGTGCTTCAGTGGATGAAACTAGGTGCCTTGTGTTCCACCACGCAGCTCCTCTCCACAAGCCTGGGTACAGGAACATAAAGTCTCACCTCACCCAAGCCCAACCTGTGCTTTAATTCACCCTTTTCCCACCCAAAGGACAGCTTATTCCCCTTAGTAAAAGGCCAATTAATAGCTGTTTTACACATGGGTTTAAATAGAACTGATAAAGAGTCAAAGCAATTCCCTGAAAACAGGAGAGCATTTGTTCCCTGGCATCTCCTGACTACTTGCCATTGTGTTTCCGTAGAGAGCACAGTGACAGTGATGGCCATGCCACCACTAGAATAGGTGACTCAGATGTTGCCCTCACATTACCTGCTTGAAATGCTCAGCTGTCAGCCCTGCTATGTGTTGAGGTTCAATTATTGCCAGCAATGATGCCATGGCAATGCTAGGCAACCCATACACTAGCAGCGCTGGAAAAATCCGCTTCAAACAATGATGGTGTTTAACATTTTCCATCAAAAAAACCCAAAAAACAGAGTTTTCCAAACACAGGGCAGCAACCTTTTTTGCCCCTGCAAACAAGAAAGGGGTGGGGTGACTATTTAGAAACCAAGCAACTTCAACCAACCAAGACATAGGGAGAGGTGAGGGAGGATGCAGGAGATGGACATCAAGGCTGTCAGCATGTCTTCTGGGTCTGCAACATGGCCACTCCCCAGGTCTGGTCAGATGTCTTTTTCTTATTACTTCCTTCCTTCTGAGCATCACAAGTGTCATTCAGGCAGAAGCAAGATGACACTCACAGTATTTAAGGGAGTTTGAGGAGAAACACGCTCGATTGCATTCCCCTCCAGAGGAATGCATCAGGCATGGGGCCAAAAGCACAACAGCTGTTAAGGCCACAACACTGTGGCTAAGGAAGCGTGAAGAAATGCTGAGTGGACATAAAGTCAGAGGCAGGAATTTAAAGAAGCTCACTGTACACATCTGCAACACACCTGGATGTACTGCTTTACCCTCATTCTGAGAGGGGTCTAACTCCTGACATGCCCTTGCTCTGTCCCCTTGTTCTTGTCTCCTCTTGCCTCACAGTGGTGCTCACCTCCCTCACAAACATCAATCCCTGCTATGGAGTGACTACAACCTAAAAGGATCATCAGGATCACCGTCCTCATACTGTGGACGGGGACCCAGGTTACAGGCAGGTGAGTGGTTTCCCAACAGTCACACTAGGAGTGATGAGGACAAGGAAGACGATGTCTTGCAAAGGCCATAGCTGAGGTTCCAGAGATGTTGCAGCTTGGCACTGAGCAGAACCTGAGATATTTTGGAATTTTTCTGTGCACAAAATAGGAGAGCACCTCAGCCTGCATGTTTCCATCCTTGACATGAACCAACCTGGTAAGGACTCAGGCCCAGCTTTTCTACAGGTACGTGAGTCTGCATCACATCCAAACTGCTAAGGGACCGGCTGCATGAGGGTGATGGGTCCTGCTCTTGTGCAGTTCTTCCACTTTGAGCTCCAGACAGCTTCACAAGGGCAATGTCAGACATGTCACTCAAAACTGCTGCTCCCACAACAACAGTTTTGGTGTCTGTGACTCACTATTTCCTTTTTTTTTTTAAGAACTCATAGCCAACTTAGAAAACAGCCTGGGGCCACCACCTGAACCCCTCCCACCCTCACCCGTTACCCTTCATTACCTCTCCTCTCATAAAGCTCATCCCTTGCTCCCAGTAAAAGCTTCAGAATCATATCCGACCCAGAAAACAGCCTGGGGCCACCACCTGAACCCATCCCTCCCTCACCCGTTACCCTTCATTACCTCACCTCTCATAAAGCTTGTCCCTTGCTCCCAGTAAAAGCTTCAGCATCGAATCTGACCCACAGCAACACCGATGGCAGCGGCTGGATTTAGAAAGCAAGGGCAGAGGGGCCATCCTGCTGCAGAGTGACACAGTTTATTGCCCTCTGGCATCGCATGGACCGACTGTCAGTACATGGCAAACCAGCTTATGTCAAAGCTTAACGCTGGCTCCATGAGCAGAAGGGTTACTCTGTGGATGAAACATTGAATATTTCATGTGAACGGTCAGCAGTGAAACTCATTTCCCTTTTAAGTACTTTTAAGGTAGGTGTTACCTGCCAGTGCAGCTGCTGGGCAGAGGGAGTGATAGAAAGGGCATTTGGGAAGGGCTTTCCTGTCACAGGACTGGTATATATGTTATATATATGTTATAGTATGCATGTTTCACTCTCTGTTGCTGATTTGGTGTCGATGTGAAGTTTATCTCCCAAAGAGATGTTGCACAATTAGGACATCAGCATGCCACTCTGTGTGCGACCCTAGACTCAGCCAGCTGGGCACCTGGGCACCCACTAAGGCCATCATCTGCCGTGAAGGGTGACCCTGGTGATGCCTTGGGGAAGTTAAGTGCTGGGGGTTGGGAGGATGACAGACACAAGGCTGACACTCTCCCTCCCTGTTCCCCTGAGGACATCCATATAGGTCTTGGGAGACCTGAGTCTGTCTTCTAAGATGGTCCAGAGGTGGGTGGATGCTGTTTGGTTGTGCTACATGTCACTGAGGTGGGGAAGAAACCTCTCAATGTCAGCTGTGTGACAGGCTCTTGTTTTGCTTGGTGCAAAGAGAGATGAGCACATGGTTGCCCTAAAATCTCTTGCTTGGTCTCACTTGGTTTATTGTCGGTGCTTACTCAAGGGAAAAAAAAAAAACCAACCCAAAAAAAGTGGGTCCATAAACTAAAGACAGGCTTTTTTGTCCTTCAGTGATACAGTGCAGGTTGTGCTGGAGGTAAATCAGAGGGAAAGGGAAGACAGTGAGGGCTTGCAAAGGAAATAAGGCACCAAGAGCTACCAGGGATGCTTGGAGGACCAGGTCTGAGGCAGAGCCTGCTGACACTTCCTGGCAGAGCTGGGCAGAACCCTCTGGTGGGATCTCTGCTGTGGCCGACTCTCTGCTAACATCCCCTGAAAACACATGGGTGAGGAAGGATGAGGATGTGTGGCCCTTTCATCCACTAGTGACTTGAGAGTCCACCTAAGAACTCACTGAGGTCCACGCACACAGGAGGCGAAGGTGCCTCAGCATCGGGAGCTCATCCAGAGAAGTGAGGGGTAGTGGTGGAGTTGCCAAATGGGCTGATCTGTGAAGCACAGAGCAAAAATTATTTCCCCACACTGCCCCAGACAAGTCCTTCAGCCCTCCTCTGCTCTCTGTGAGATGGGAACCAGAGCGCAGAGACCAGAGCACCCCAGGACTGCTCTGGGGCTGAAGGAGCCCCCTGAGCATGTGGGATGGGCCCAGAGCTGATCCTCCTGGCAGAGCAGGGGATTATCCGCATTGCCTCCAGCACCAAAGCTCTGCAGCATCCCCGCATCCCCCTGCGAGTTTCCTTTGTGGTCGCAAAGAAAGAAACCCAGAGGAATCAAAAACCATCCCCCAGGAATTTGCCATTAAAGAACACGGGGCAAAATACCTCCCCAGTCATCCCCATCACAGACCAGTGCCTTACTTGGCCCCATTTATTTTCTCCATTGGCAGCAAATGCTGGGCGCTATGCGACCAGCGCGGTGCTCTGTTTTCCTGTATGCACTGATGTGATGTTCTTCCAGAGGAGAGGCTGTCCATCCCTGGACCACTGATCCCAGCCCTCCTGGGTTATCTTTAGGTATGCTCAGATGGGCTTTTGTAAACTGTGGGGCCATTTGTCTGACTCGAATCCTGAGGCAGTGAGGCCCTTTGGGCAATTATATCTGGCCTGAAAAGATGTTGTGTGTCTTTTCATGCTTTGCCTCTTAGATTGCAGAGTGGCCTTTTGTTCCCAAGCTGCAGTGCTGAGTGTTGCTGCCACATCAACCGACAAATAACTTCTGGAGATTTTATGGGATATAGCACGGAACAAATGGCCTCCCCTAAAATATTTTCTTTCTTTCATAAATCATGATTATGCTGCTATATCCTTCCCAGACATCTGAAGCTGCTCCGGACTCAGCTAAAAAATGTTTGGCCTTTGTTTGTTCGGTGGTAGGTTTTTTCCTTCTCTTTAACCCCACATCTAATTCTTCTGTGGGAAAGATGTCAGCGCAATCCTGTTCCTCATGTCTGGAGAGATGGGCAGGAAGACGTGGAAAAGTTACAGGGCTTGTAAATCTGAGAATCACAGAATCACAGGGGTTGGAAGGGACCTCGAGAGATCATCAGGTCCTACTCCCCTGCCAAAGCAGGGTCCCTAGCTCATATTGCACAGGTAGGAGTCCAGATGGGTCTTGAATATCTTCAGAAAAAGAGACTCCACACACCCCTAGGCAGCCTGTCCCAGGGCTCCCTCACCCTCACTGTGAAGAAATCCTTCTGCATATTGGTGTGGAACTTCCTGTGCTCCAACTTGAGGCCATCGCCCCTTATCCTGTCTCCACAGACACTGAAAAGGGGCTGGCCATTTCCCCCTGCATCCCATACATAAAATATTTATAAACATTAATAAGGTCATTCCTTAGTCTTCTTTTCTCCAGGCTGAACAGCCCCAGCTCACTCAGCCTTTCCTCATATGGGAGATACTCCAGGCCCTTCATCATCTCCGTAGCTCTTCTCTGGACTCTCTCCAGGAGATCCCTGTCTTTCCTATCCCAGGGAGCCCAGAACTGGACACAACACTCCAGGTGGGACCTGACCAGGGCAGAGAAGGGGGGGAGGATCCCCTCCTTTGACCTGCTGGCCACACTCCTCTTGATGCACTTCAGGATCCCATTGGCTCTCTTACCCACCAGGACATCAGACAGAGATAATGAGAGCCTTTGTACTGACCCCAGTTTGGACTCTTGGAGTAACACCATTATCTCAGAGCTTTCCACAGCATGGTTTCACCCAGCAGAGACCCTGGAGAGGCAGTTTCTCCATCTTTCTGTTTGTTTCAGCAGTTTTGCCCCAGAAAATAGAGAGGGAGCATGCTTAGATCCCAAAGCTGCTGGCTGGGCACAACTGTGAACGGGAAGAGGGAAGAAACCAGCTTTCTCGTTGGGCTAGCTCCAGCACGGTGCCGAGATTCATCTCCTTGCTCAGGAAAGCAAACAGAGAGCTAAAGACAAACAGCCACCTTGATTTACCAGTGAGATTAAGAGCATGTTAGCAGAGCAAGAGTCTTTATAAAAAATGAAAGAAGAGCAGGCGAGTGGAAAGAGCAGCGACGATGAAGCTCAGCGAGTTATCTAGGGCGTGTAAGGAAACCATTGGCCCAGCACAAATGTGAGAAGAGAGCACAGGAGGTGAAGACAGCAGGGGGAACAGGGCATTATGTTTTATTAATCTCACTTTTTAACGTTTAAATAGCATCAACTTGCTAAGAAGATGGATAGATAGCCATGTGGCTGGCTGGGGGCCAGGCAGGCCAGGAGTGGAGGGCAGCCAGGCAGGTGGAAAACAGCTCGTCTCAGGTCACGGAGGTTACCATGGGCTAGGTCTTGTCCATGGATTTGTCCATGTGTCCACACAGGCATACACAATTGCAGTCTCCTCTCAGCTTTGTGGCACAAGTAAGCAATGAAACAAAACCTTGTCCAAACTCACTTGGGAGGTGCAGGGCACATCGGGATTCAATGTTCACCCTCCTGTGTTGCGGGGCAGATCCCTCATGGGAGCCAGGAATGCTGAAGCATCCATCGTACTCTTGCACAGGACCCTTTAGCTCATTTATTCCTCCCGTCTCAGAATCACAGAATCCTAGAATGCATTAGGTGGGAAGGGATCTTCAAAGGCCATCTAGCCCAACCCCCTGCAGTGAGTAGGGACATCTTCACTAGATCAGGTCGCTCAGAGCCCCATCAAGTCTGACCTTGAATGTCCCCAGGGATGGGGCCCACCACCTCTCTGGGCAAGCTGTGCCAGTGTCTCATCACCCTCATATTGAAGAACTTTTCCCTAATACCCAACCTAACCCCCTACTTTTCTAGTTTAAAACCATCACCCCTCATCCTACCACTCTATGCCCTCAGGAACAGTTCTTCCCCAGCTTTCCTACAGGCACCTTTCAGGGACTGGAAGGCTGCTATAAGGTCCCCCCAGAGACTTCTCTTCTCCAGTTGAACAACTCCAACTTTCCTTCTTCCTTCCAAATCCATAGAGAAGCAAAACAGCTGCCATGTTTATGAAGCAGAGCACAGTAAAGCTAAGAAAGTCCAACTCTGCGGCCGCCTTCATTCCTCCTACCCCAAGTATGTGTTTGATGGAGGATCTTTCTTTGGTGCCCTACTGTTGGTATCTGGCACCTTGCGGAGCCTCAGCCAGACATAGCCTGGGGCACATGTGCAATGCTCTCCAGCATTGACCAGAGGCAGGAGCAGCCTCACCGCTCATCTTCTGCAATGGCAAAAGGCTTATTGAAGAATTAAGGATGTGAATCTCTTGAAATGCTTATGGTTTGGTCCTGGGGAGAGGACAGGGAAAAAATAAGGGAAGCCACCATGTAAATTGGTGTTCAGCTGTCATTGGTCCACTACATGGTATGTCAGCTCTCATCCTTCATTGCAACATCAAAGAAGTTGTAGTGCACAGTGCTTCCAGCTGCTTGGGGAGGAGGAAAATGGCCCGATTCAGCTGGGATTTGTCCCTGGGGTGGCTGGGATTTGTCCCTGGGGTGGGTGGGTGAAATGCATGGTATTCCTACTGGGTCCTCTAACAGCTGAACCACGCTGGTGCCGGGGTGAGGGCAAAGTGTGTCTGAGAGAAGCCCTGTTGCTGGAGAACTTTGAAAAAGCAAAGCAGAGGAGCTGATGGCAAGATCACAAGGCAACAGGCCATACCCCCTCCTCCCCCCCAGACCTCATTGACAAGGTGGGCTTCAGGGGAGCTGTTACTTGGCATAGGAGATCCCCCCTGATTGAACATATGCTGCGTGACTTACTCCAGTATTACACCATTGGTACCAGCCTAAAAATGGGACTGCTCTGAGGAGGATTGGACATAACTCGCTCGCAGTAACTGTGGACAAGTGACAATGTTCCCATGACCAGTGCCTGTAACACTGAGAGAGCTGAGAACAAGGGAATACTAATTTTTGGACCTCAACTCTCACTGGGTTTAAGAAATGGCAGCAAAAGCAGATCAGAAGATATGAGACTCAGGTAGGAGGGAGGTGAATTGGCCTCATGCCCATCTTGTTCTTTTTCAAGCAGCGGATGCTGCTCTTGACAACGGCCACATCCGAGCACGTGTCAGCACAGGGCCACCTTAGCACAGGGGGTGCTTTCAGAGGGTTGATCAGCTCACAGATGTCTCACTTGATAAGGAGAAGGTGTGAGGCAGATCTGCTGCTGCAATGGGGATAATTTTGGTCATCGACTGCAGGGACTTTCCATGCACCGGCTGAAGGGACAGCAAGTGACATGCTTGACAAAAGGAAGGCAGGAGGCTTTGACCAGAAGTAAAGCATGCCAATCCAGTCCATCTTAATCTCCTTGAAGAGATCAGAGAGGGAACCACAAAGGAAAACCCCTGGCAAAAAGCTGAGACATTTGATTTTTGCAAAGCTTTTCACAAGTTGCTCTGTAACCACCGTCTGCCCCATGGCACACCATCATTGCAAAGCTGCTGGGCAGCGTGAGGGGGCAGAGCAGCTGAGGAAAGTGGAGTGACCCCAGGTGGGTTATGAGTTTGCAGCAGTGGAGATGAACTGGTCTTTTGCATCACCCTTACAGCTGCTTCATCCTGTTTGCAGATGTGGGCAGGGAAATGCACAGCAGTGGTAGCTGGCTTTCTCAAGGTTTGTTTTGGGTGGTTTCTCCTTCCCCAGCCCTCAGAAGGCTAGACATGCCCTCTGCTTAAAATATACTAGTCGATTCCTCTGTGACTACACCAACCATGAGACTCAAGAGAAAGGATCCAGGGGAATGATCTTGTCTGGGAGCTGGTGCCTGAGGCCATGGTGCTGCAGAGCAGCTTTCTGCAAGGAAATTGGGGCTCTGAGCTGGCATCCAGATGAGTTACTCTCCTCGACCATGTTTGTGCAAGGGGGACATTTCCCCCCCCCTGCACTCCCTGTAACACCTATGAAGAATAACAAAGGCTGGAAGAGAAGAAAACATGCTCAGTGAGTGAGAAGAGGTTAGGAAGACTGAGTTTATGGAAGGAATGTGAAGGCGTGAACAGAGGCCCTGGCATAGCATCCTTACAGCCTCGTGGTGAATGATACTGTGCTAATGCAATCCTGCTGTGTGCTGCTGTGGTATTTTTCTCTCCTCCATAACGTTTGCCCCTTCTAATTTACCTTCCAGAGTGCACATAATGTCCTCAAAGCCCACAAATCAAAGTCATTTTTCCCAGGCACCGAACGCAGCAGGTGTGTAGATGCAGCTTTACTCGGCCTGTTTGGCACCCAGACGTGATGCCTGGGCATCAACTTGGAGTCTACACAGCCTCACTGATTTAGCCAGTGTTCAGTTGTGGCCCCATATAATGTGCCAGAGAAGAAGACAGGACCATATTTCACTGCAGGCTGGGACTCACAGTGACCCCCCTGCCCCATCCATCAACACTTGGTACATGAACAGTTCAATTAAACTAATGGAAACGAGGCACATTCAGGGCTGCAAAACCCGATTCTGAAGCTAAACATGATGGCAATGTGCAGGATGCACCAGAGATGGGTCTATCTGCCTTCTCGCTGGGTAAGGATGCCCCCTGCACCACCAGCCCCCCACCAGCAACCCCCCCCCCCCCCCCCCCCGCTCCCCCTTCCTAGGCATTTCCTAGCACTAGATCACCTTCATCACCCTTCAAAGGTGTCAATGGCTCACCCCCTGGTGCAGTCGAGCTGAGATTTCAGCACAGTTCCTGAAGCCCACGAGTTGTAACAGAGTTAAGAATAGAGTGAGCCTTAAGGCATCATTCACAGCCGCTGCCCTGCAGCTGGACCTGGAGACTGCTGGAGACCCAACCCTCCTAATCCTCATTCTTCCTTCATATCTCCTGGATTTATTGCTTTCTGCTCCAGCACAGACCTCTGATCTTTGTGGAACAGCACACGCACCAATGCCTGCTCCCCAACACCTACATCCTTTGACTCCAACAGGACCTGCCTGTTGGTTAATACTAAAGCATACCCCAAGGTGTCACAAGGGGACAGTATGAGGCTTCTTTTATGCTTAAAGCTAAATCATGCATCCTGACGATGCACCTTGCTTAACGAGGACACATATGGTGCTGTGAGCATCCTGCCCGACTCCTAAACCTCTTGAGGCTCCTGAGATCCCTTGTTAAAGGAAGAGGACGAGGGAGACAGCATCTGACTGCAGGTTGACTCGCAGTTGCTCTCCATCCAGCATTTTGACTCTCTTTGACAAAGCAGGGAGGAAGTGGAGGGCCGTGTTACCCCGCTTTGCTTTGAGTCGAAACCCACCACGCCTCCTGACGTTCCGCAGCCACACCTGGTCTCTGCGGCGTTTGCACGGGGGGATTTCCTGCCCCGACCCCAAGCTGGCAGCTCATGGGCTTCGCTCAGGTTCATCAGGCTTCCTGTTTTTCTCTTACAGCTTTCACTTTACCAACAAACTCTTTCCGGTTCTGAGGCTTCTTGTGACCGAAATCCTGCCATTTCTCCTCAGCAAGACGCGGACGGTAAAGTCTCTGAACATTCCTCCTTTGGCTATCGCTCTCTTCCTGGCTGTCAGCTGTCCGGGTGGGTGATGTGCACCTCTGTGAAAACTTCAGAAAGGTTTCACTGAGATCTTCAAGTCTTACAGGTTGTCTCTAGAAAATGGAGGGAGGGGGGTGTTGTGTGTTAACTGGCTTCACTACCGACAGCTTTTCAATTACATTTGTGGAAAGCATTGTGCTTTCTGCATTAACTTATCAGGGAGCAGCGAGGCCTCTATTACTTCAGCTTTCAATCATTTCCCTGTAGCTGTTGCTCAAGAGCTATTACAGCCGAATTAGTGAGTTCCAAAGCAATAGCAGGTGGAGATGGTCAGGTCTGGGGGCTGCCATCCTGCCTGCCGAATGCTATTAGAGAGACTGAAAAGCTGTCAGGGAATGAGAAACCAAGATAACCTGGTGAGGGATTGCATTCAAGGAGATGTTATGGTGACAGAATCATTTTAGCAGCGAATTTATTTATTTCTTTCTATTTTTTTTTTTTTTGGTCACAGCTGTAGATGAAAAAAGTTTAAGTAAGTGATTTCAAGCTCATTAACTACGTGGCTGAGCTGAAAGCCCCATCACTGTGAGGAGGAGGGGGGAAGCTGTTGAGTCTCACTTGGCTCATTCCTTGCAGAGCAACTAGTAATTTCAATGAGTTTGTGTTAGAAAACGTCCCACCAGCTCGTTCAAAATATTATTATTTCCCCCACCACCTGTATTTTTATTTATTCCTGACCCTCACCAAAATATTGACATCAAAAGTAACCTTTCAGCTGTAGGCACCTGGAGCAAAGGCTGCGGTGCAGCTGCTGGTTATTGCTGAGGATTCACAGCTGACATCCAGGGCAAGGACTGCCACTGAGCTGACAGTGAGAATACATCCCCATGAGCCTTAGCTCTGATGAGGATGCTGTGTGAGAAGTTTCCATTAAGAATATTGCAATTAAAAAAATGAAACAAAAGCAGTTTGTGAACAAGCTCTTGCTAAAAACACTGCTTCTGCTAAGGTGATTTAAACAAATCCTTTCCTTCTTGCACTGGGTTGACCTGAATCAGCATATCTCAATGCCACAAACTAAATCAAGTCATCTTGTCCCAACCTAGCACTAAACTGAGCTTGCCTGAGCTTTTGAGAGGCTGCAGTCTCCCTGATTTTTTTGTGGGCTGGATTTGGAGCAGGACCCTTGTGTTCAAGACCCATGGTGCCTTGAGCATGGCTTTGAGAGGCAGCCAGGAGATATCCTCATGATTAGTTTGCTTTCATACTGCACCTTCCTCCTCTGTAAAGCTGTGGTTGTGTTACTCTTGCAAAACCTCATGAGATGCTGCGATGGTTTAAGGCTGGACGCTGCGATTCCCTTAGATGGCTTCCAGCCAGGCACACCACAGCCATTCTGGGGCTGCAGAAAGGCTTGCTTGGCTACCTAAGCAGACCAAGGGGGACAAGAAGTTGGGGTTTTTTTCCCCCCCTTAGAATATGAAACCAAAAGGCTTGTGCTGGTTCAGCCGGCCGAGCGCTCAGCAGCGGGTGCAGGCACATGTCCATGAGGTTCTTGCTGGCAGGACATGGCTGGGGAATACAGACACCAGGGTCTGTAGCAGGGAATACAGACACCAGGGACTGAGACAGCACCTCAGCTTCCCCTTCCCTGTGCTACTCCTTCTCTTTTCAGGTTAATTAGCTTAGAGACAGGGAAGCTCAAAGGAGGTGGCTTCTCCTGGAGAATTTAGGAGCTGTTGGCTCTTAATATTAATTTGCTAATGAGGCAGCAGACATAGGAAACCTGCAAGCCCTTCCCTGCCCTTCCCCACCCTTCCCTACCCTTCCTTGGGTACCTTTCCTTGGATGCTCACTGATCTGAGCCCCAGGGACTGGGGCTGGGGGAGATGACCCAGCAGTATCTGCAGGGACCAGGAGGGGTCCTGTGGGAGAGGATCTGGGAGTGGAAGGGTAGGAGGAAGCAGTGGTGGCCTAAGGCTCTTCTTCCCCCTGTTATTTATCCAAAAATTAGTCTTTTAGGTGACCAGGGAGGGAGAGGGGATTCCCAGAGCTGTTAGCTGAGGAAGAAGTAGGAGCAGCTGGGGGTCCACAGAGGTGGGAGCTGCTGAGCAGAGCGCAGCCCATGGCAATGTGGAGAGGTTTGGGGAATGCAAGGACACCGTGCTGAGTTGGAACTAAAAAAGATGATTTTTTTTTGGAGTAAACCAAGGAAATTTTATTGTGGCTGTGTTCACTGGCCTGTCCTGCTTGCACTGGGCAGAAATTCAGACCATCTGATTATAAAAGATCCCTCCAGCCTGAAAGGTAACAGAGAGGGATCAGTGTGGCAGTAATGTGTTTTAGTGGCGTGCTGGAGCTCGCATGTGGATCATCTCTGCAGCCTGTCTGTGTCTCACAGGAGGTGCTGTGCAGCCTGTAGTCACCACGAGCATCGTTGGGAGGCACACGCAGGTACCACTCACATCGCCATGGCTTCTCTTTGGAGCTCACTGGAGAAAGATGTGTTCAACCCACAGAAAAAGAAACTGCTGGAAACCATCCATGTCTGGAAGACAGGGAAGAAGAAAAAGATGTCCATTCTCTGTCTTTTGGGTGAGAAGCCTGGAGTGGGGGCTGGGAGGCAGGTTGAGTTGCAAACCTGGGGAGGTTTCTGGCAGCTCTATTCAGAGAGTTTGGTCTCTGATGTCTCTTTTCCTAATCTGGGAGAAGAGATAGGACCAACACTTGGAATGCTGTATTTTGAGATTAAATGAAGGAAATTCTAATCCGAAAATAGGATTACAATGTCCAGAACTGGCAGCAAAAGCACAAGCTTCTTCCTGGGTGTTGGATGATCTCTGACTGGCTGGACAGAGTGAGCAGGGGTCTGCAGGATTGCTCCCTCCACCAGTCAGTGTCAGGTTATTTTCTTACCATTTGCATCAAACCTGTCATTAGAGGTCAGCAACAAACCGTTCTAACCCAGCACAGCATTACAGCCTGATTGTGTCCTCCACGGGTTTGGTGAAAGTTTTCTCAGTACCCAGACACTTCAGGGGTATGTGGCTGTTTGATCAGGACCCAAAGGTGCAAGTGCTTTGGGAAATTTTCCATCTCCTTTGGTCTGTGCTTTTCTAATCACTCGATCACTCCTGAGGAGTTGTTAGCATAGATTTATTTATTTTTTTCTGACAGACTTACAGGGGAGAGACTTCCCTGCCAGTCAGCTTCTAGACAGCATAGTCACCTACGACAGGATTAGTTTCTGAGAGCCTTACCCATAGTGTTTGTCCTAAATGATGTACTCCAACTCCCTCTGTAGTCAATGGAGGGCAGGAGTAATATCTCCGAGGGGTGATGTAGCCACCTGCTAAGTAGCATCTAAAATAACAGGAGTCACAGAATCACAAGGTTGGAAAAGCCCCTTAAGATCATCAAGCCCAACTGTTCCTGTCCTAAGCTAAACCATATCCCTAAGTACCTCATCTACCCTTTTTTTAAACACATCTAGGGAAGGTGACTCAACCACCTCCCAGGGCAGCCTGTGCCAAGCCCTGACAACTGTCCATGTCATCTTTCTGGAGATACCTGGCTCCTATGGGGGTACAATTATAATAGCCAGGATGATATGACACCTCCCAGATGAAGCAAGAGCTGACTGTAAGCTAATTGGCACAGGAATTGATTCTTGATGGGCTATCTTAGTGTGGGTATCAGCCAAAGAACGTGGTGTGTTGTTGCCCATGTGTTGTAGGGCCAGCTATAGGGTCGATAACAATCTTATACTGAATGGCACTAGGGCATCCTGTTCTTGCCCAGTTTGGAGCCTGGTGAAATATTACCTGTGCAGAACACAATGGCCTGGTTTGAAACTTGTTTAAATTTTTGGGAATCCCTCCATGGATTTCAAGGTGCTCAGGATTAGACCTCCCATATGTCAATATGCAATAAAAAGTCAGTAGAAACCCTGTCACATCTCTTCATACAGCCACAACAGTGTCTGTGTGTCCACCTGCAGCTTTCCACTCACACTGAACTCTTGTGTACTGGGCTAACAATAATACTGTGTGGTTTTGTGTGGTTTTTTTCCCTCTCCCTTATCCTCAGTGGATGCCTTTAGGCCAACGCAGCCCTTCCTGGTGAAGGTCAAGGTAGAGCGAGGAGAGCAGTTCAAGATAGCCTACAGGTGGCCTTTGGCAGAGCTGAAGCTGGTAGATGGAAAGACTCTCGATCAGGTAGGACTGACTTCTACTTCCAGGGTGAATGGCAGAACTGATCATGGGGTAGTAGTGTGAATGTGAAGGGACACAGGTCAGGAGCCATAGAGGGATTTGGGGCTGCTGGAGCTCAGCCCATGGGAAGATACTGGGAAGAGCAGTGGGGGCTGTGTGATTTCTAATATAGGACTGAACTGGAGCCTGAATGAGGCTAGTTTTGAGGAAATAACCACCATCATAAACATTTAAAAGCCTTCTGCCTTCCCTCAGCTGTTTCTTAGAGTGTGGTTAGGTGAGGTCTCTCCCTGGGCGGTTCCTCCGTCCTGCATCAGTGCTTTAGGACTTCTTGTTTCCCTCATCTCTTCCAGGCTGATGCCTGTGCCCAGGATGCTGAGGCTGGAATGATTTCCTCCCTCCAGAGTTATCCCTCCCTAAGTTAGGAAACGTCAGGCTGGTGAAATACCTGACTAGGATGACAGCTTCCATCAGTATCAGTCAGAAAAGTCCCCTTCTCCCTCATCAGAGGAGCTCCTGAGGCTCTCTGCAGCAACCTTCTGAGGCTGGAGCGATGGGCTGCAAAGCCCTGCTCCTGCCAGGTCTCCAGCATTTGCAGAGCACATTGTCAGGCCCATCTGTCGATGCATGTTGACAAAGCTTCTTGACAGACATTTGCATAGGGTATTTAAAGATTAAATGGAGGCATTTACTGCAAGAAGGATTATGGAGAGCTGGAGTCAGTGTGAGTCTGTGCTTTTAGGGTGACATTAAGGGGTTTTTGGGCAAGAAAGCTTGGACAAGATATTTCCTTTCTGCTCCTGGGGCTGGCAGAGTGTCGTTAAAGTTGTTATAATTAGTTTTTTTATTAATGTGAATGTTCCAGGGGCTTTGGCAAGGTGCCTGGGTATTCACAAGCATAGAAATAAATGAGAAAAAGAACAGCTTTCCAGTTCTGCATCCAGGACAAATAAAGTACATCTGCCCAGCATGTCTGAACAGAAAGTCACATTTTCAGGCTTGCAGGGCATCTCCATCCCACGGGTAGAGCTGAACCACTATCTCCTTGTCTCACTTTTTCCCATGCACAAGGAAATACATGCTGTCATCCTGCCTGAGCTTTCCTCTAGCAAATGAGCTTCACCAAGTCTTCTCAACTGCTTTGGGTCTGAATTGTTAGGATTACAGGACAGCCCTGGGATTTTCAGTCCTTCGCCCTCACTTGTCAGCCCAATGAGGAAAAACTGATCACTGTCTATATTGAAGTGTTGGGGTATCTTTGAACCCCCTCCTACTTGGAGGCAAATAATGAACTTGACTGCCCCAAATGGCTGAAGCCTTCTTATGGCTCTGAGCCTGTATTCCTACCCATATAGTTATGCCATGGCTGTCCTTTAGGTTAGACAGCTCTTCTCCTCTGCAGATGTATTTTCAGGTTGCAGTGATCTCCCCTATTAACCTTCCTTCTAGTGAGCTAAGCAGACTGACCCCTTAGCCTCCTCTTCTGTGTTGACTTCTCTCTTCCCTTTATCATGCCTGGAGCCCTCTTCCAGGCTGAATCGATCTCTCCCCGAGACAAGAAGCCAGCATTCTCCATACCATTCCTCAAATGGGGTCTACTCACCAGCTGAAGCTGCTGCACAAGGTCCCCTGACAGGATGTGCTGACATCTCTCAGGGACCCACCATGGAGGTCAAGCTCCCCAGTGCTTAAGACAGCACAGGCCCTGATACGTGGCTTGGCAGGTCCATGGAAATCCAAAGAGTTCTCTGTTGCTCAGCAGATCGCGTTGAGGACAGGCAAACCCCAGCTCCTGGGTCAGTATTCAGTGTGCACAGCAAGGTCTTGGTTGTCAGGTCTGTGCTGGGAAGCCCTCTCCATTCCCTGGCACCAGCAAAGTCCTGACGCTGCAAGTCCAGAGGTGCTTAAAGCTACAGCTCCCTTGACCAAAACAGTATTAATATTTATGAAGCGATTAACAGATCCTGCTTTAACAGCTCCTCATAAGGCCATAAACCACGGGATGGTGAATTCCTCCCCCAGCCATCGCTGCTCTGTGCTGTGGCAGGGCTGCTACCCAGCCTGTGAAGCAACGTGGGGGTGTGATGTATTGCTTTGAGGTGTTTAGAAAGCAACCCTTAATGTGTCGCAGGAGTGTGTCCATCCTCATAAACTCTGCCTGTTATGATGATTAGTATTGATAATTATAAGTGTGGCTTCCAAGTTCTCCAGAAGATAACAGGATGTGCAGCAGAGCTAATGAGATGGTGCAGGAAGGAGTCTCTTTCTGTGGGATGTTCCTAGTTCAGCAGGAACTCCCTTATTCTCTCCATTTAGTGGCAAAAACTGACTCTCCTGTGGCTGGAACTCCCCCTCCATGAGTCTACATCCTTTGGGCATGGAGAGATGCAGAAATGTTGACACTTATATGGATGAAAACAGCATGGGGAAATTCCAAGGGTGCAGGATGCATGATACTCCAATGCTGCCAGGAGAATTTCAGGACTTAGCTTGGGGAAGCCCATTTCTGGGTTCCCCTGGGTGTTCCCAAGTCTTGTGTGCAGAAGGGTTTGAGTTTTGGGGTTGGATGAGAATTGCAGAGGGAAATAGCTGTGGTGTGAGGCAGGGTTGTACTTACCCCAATTAACTTGAGCTTTAAGTTATTTGAGTTTTCTCCTTCAGCACATCATTACACTGCAGAGCTTATTGCCACAGGATGCTGCGGATGCCAATGTCACAAATAAGTTCAAATAGCCATTAGAGGAAATCAGGGACAGCAGGTCCTTCAAGGGCTGTTAAGCACAGTGCTGTGGATATAACCTCTGGCTCTGTGAGCTGCTAGGTTGCGGGCTGCTGGAGGCTGGCAGGGAATCCTGAAGGCAATATAACCCTGAGCTTGCCTTTTGAATGCTTTTCCTCTGAAGCATCTGCCACTGGCCACTGTCAGAACTCATCAGTGTTCATCTGCCAAAACCTGCAGTAGAAGGTGAGGGATTTATATAATTTGGGAAGAAATCAGTGGGCTGGATCAGGACAGTGGACCTTGGTCTGACCCACTGTGGGTGTCCTGGACTCCTAGGGCTGGAATTGCCATACATCCTTTTATTTTCAGTGCTTTTATCCTGCCTGTGATGCTTTGCCAAGCGCTGAGACCACAGTTCTCAAATCCTGCCCAATTGCTCTGGGACAGCAGCAGACGTCCAGGGAAAGATGTCTATACCTGCAGGAGAGCGATGTAAAGGGTTTTGTATACACCAGAGGAGTCTCCTGCTGTCAGTGGGGAAATACAGAGCTTGTCGGGGGAGGGGGTGTTGGGGGCAATAGCCCATTTCAGTCCTTCAGTGTATCTCAGTCTCACTATGCTGGTGCAGCTCTACCAAAACCACTCTAAGTTAACATGATGTGTTGGTAGCACTGGTCTCCTTGGGGTCACCTTCCCAACACGTGCCAGCCAGGCTGTGTTGCTGGGTGCTCTCGGGGAGCTGTCAAACCAAAGCAGTCAAGTGGGGCAGAGCTCTCTCCTCAAACATCAAACCCCTCTGCTAGTTTCCATTCACAATGTGGCTTCCTGGGGCCACTGAAACCCCCAAACTTCAGCACGGAGCGGGGTGTGTGTCACCTCCTTCAACCAGGATGTGTTTTTCCTCTGGGTGAGGGAGGTGTTTCCACAGTGCTCATCCCACCATGCTGCACAGGGAGCCTGCCATTACAACCTGCTGCAAACCCGTGCCGACTGCATGCGGTGTGGCCAGGAGCATACAGCTGATGTGGTAATTAATTCCTGTCATCTAGGCAAGCCTGGATTTTGATCTGCAGTTTGATAAGGTATACAAGTGGACCGCTAGCAGCTTTGACGAGAAGAAGAACTTTATCAGATGCTTGTGGAAGCTGAACCACAGGTTCCTTGGCGGCTCTGTCACGTTTGTGAATGTCCCCTCTTGTGCAGCAGAAGGTAATTGTTTCCTTGCCATGCTCAGAGTGGTTTGGCTTTAGGGTGGGTATCTTTGGGGGGGGGGATTTTTTTGCATCATTGCTATCATCACTTCAGAAATGGGAGGTGAATAAATTTCAAATGGTGAAGTTTATTTTTGCTGGGAGAGGCTGAGGTGGGTATGGGTGAGAGGGAAGTGGAAGGATCCATTTCGTGTGTCTGGAGGCAGAGTCATTGGGTTTATCCACTGCCCCTTGCTGAGGAGACACGGTGCTAAGCTAGGAAGAAAAATTATATGGATGGTTAATCTTATCTCCAGAGATGCTACCTGCACTCTGGATGGGGAAGGTGAGCAGTGAAGGGTTGGTAACATCAGGCCAGGGGAGACTGTCTGTGTAACGACATTCCCCAGCATTGCAGCAGGACATACAGGTACAAAAATCTATTTTACTCTACAGCACGTGACTGTCAGTGCATCTGATCAGAAGAAGCCTGTCTGTCTCTGAAATGTATCTCAGCTTTGTATAACAAACATACCAACATGCCCCAACACACAGTCCTGGAGATGAGAGCAAGTGCAAATGTGACCATAGCTCAAATTAGCTTTCAAATATCCATTCTGTCCCTTCTACAAAGCTGTCCCTTTATCCCACCCACATCTCTCTTTGCTCCATGCTGTGATGTTACTCTGTGACCGGCAGACGAGTGTTGGACTCGTGTCACTTGGACCCAAGGGGACCCCCTGGGGCTAATGTTAGCAGGGGTAATAAAATGATATAACTAGAAGACTTAGCCATCTCCCCTTCTCCTGTCTGTGCAGGCAGACAAGGGCCCCAAGAAGATGGGAAGGGCATGGGGAAGACTGAGAGCCCGGAGGAGCTCAGTGCATACCAGGAGATGACACCAAAGGAGGCTGCTGATGTGTTGAGGCTGATGGAGGAGCATGAGCCCCTTGTGAACAACTCTGTGGCCTTTGCAGAGCAGCTAAGCAAGGACCTCCACGTGCTGGATGAGGTAAGGGGGCTGGGAGCTGTGGCCCAACCAAAAAGAAGGTGTCTGGCACATAAGGGCACTGGATTGAGTCTCTGGGCACCAGCAGTTCTTTTGTTTGCTATGAGGGCTTGACCTGAGATAAACTCATCTCGGTGCTGTGCTACGGCATCTCGTGTGCGAGGCAGGAGCACGCTGCTCTCCTCTCACCCTGTCTGCCCCACTGTGCACCTTGGCTGGGCTGCTGGCCCCTTGCAGATGCTCAACAAGAATTGCAGCCTGTCTGACAGGCACAAGTGTTGTCTGTCTGTCTGTGCTTGACCTCAAACCCCTGAGACATGGGCTTGAGCGGCGTCTCTCTGATGAACGCGGTGACTGACCAGCTCAGGGCAGGTGAAGCCCACTGTCAGCTTTGCACGCAAGTGAAACAAAGTAGTGACAGAGATGCAGCTGTGGAGAAGGACAGGGAGCCCAGCTGCACATGGTCATGGTGGGGAGTATAGCTTCTGGGGGCAGCACAGGGTCAAAATGAAGCGGGGTGCTCTGGGGCTGGTTGGGAGTGGTGGGGGAGAATGGGGAGCTCCAGGATCCCATTTACAGTGTGCACACAGTGTCCCATGCAGCGTGAATCAGGACCATGGTCTCTGTAGTGACCCATGCAGGAAAAGTTGGTGTTGGCGTGTCGCTTCTGACCCAAGCTGTGCCTCCAGCCGGGTCCGCAGTGACCTGGAGCAACCCCACAGCCTTCACCATGTCTGGAAGAGATGTGCAGGAACCATTCCAAAGGGAAAACATTGTGATGATGCCCATGCTATGTGTCTCCCCTTCCCTGTCTGCACGGGGTTGGGTGTCCCGTGGGCAGTGTCAGCCTGCCAGACACCTCGGGGCACTGAGAGCTCCCCAAACCTGCAGCCCGGTCTGCAGCTCAGGGCAGGCCTGGGCCTGTGTGGCCATCACAAGAAGGAAAAGCAGCGACCAGGGAGAAAGGAAAGAGGAAATAATGGAGCAGAGATGTGAGGAGATAAACAGCAAAAGATAAACTGCTGTAGGAAGGGAGGATAAAGAAGGCACAGGTTGTTTTCAGACTAGTGAGCTTTATTTACTTTATTAGAGTTGCTGCGTTTTACTGTGCTCCTGCAGTGGGTAACTTGTTTCTCTGAGTGCTGGGGCAGAATAATGCAATAGCTGCTCTGAGCATTTAGTTCATGCTAATAAACACAGTGCTAGGACTTTATGGCTAGGTAGCTGAAGAACAAAGAGTGGTGGAACAAAGAAACCAAGCCATACAAACCCTAAATCCGACCTCCTTTAGCTCCAGTGTTTGCTCTATTCCCTGGTGGAATTTCTATACAACCTCTTACACGACCGAGCTCCCAAGGTTGGCTCCCACTTGCTCTCTGCTAGCTGTAGCACTTTGCTACTGCTTCCCAGGTGAAAAAGCTACCCCATGAGAGTAGCTCATAAATCTGTTTGGTTCTTTGAGATGAAAGGTGATGGCAAATACATCATTTTAATGCCCACTGATGTATAAATGCCACATACTGCTAACACAAACCAACGAACAACATGCTTCTATTTATAAGCTTTAATCTGGGATATTAAGTGTTATTAATACCAGCAAGTTAGACTCACACATGCATATATTTAAATGTTTTCCCCCAAAACACTGTGCTGATCTGCTTCTGAGGGATGGAAAGCACAGCCAGGGCACCTGGGAGGCCGCGAGCTCTGATTTTTACATTGGTATTCCTAAGCTTGCAGGATACCTGCTGAAACTCAGGCAGCTCCAACCAGGTTTGTGCTACTTCTAGCAGGAGAGTTATTACTCTCACCCAGACGGCGATTCTCCAGAGAGCCCTTTCCACTGGCGGTTGCCCTGCTGATATGACTGGCGATGCTTTGCTCTAGGGGTCTGTTAGGCCCTAATAAGACAATCCGAAGGCACGACGGGGACAGGCTTGCAGGAGGTTTATGGCTGTAATTTAGGAACATTTAATAAAGTGGGAAGCTCTGGGCAGAGCCTGGGGCCGGGGTCCCTGGTGTGAGGCTGGAAAGCAGCAGTCTGGGAGCGGGGCTGTTTGCTCCCTCCCAGACCCCCTGTATCATCGCTGGAGCTTTCTTTCGGTGATGGGTATCTGTGTGCATTAGCAAACCCTGCTTTTAATCTGACTGCTGGGGAGTGAAAGCTCTGTCTGCTCTGCCATCACTGGGCTCCCAGGGGAAAGCTGCATCGCTTTGCGCCAGGGCAAATCTGCTGGAGCTGCTTTGCTGTGCTTGCTCTGATACCAGGCTTTTCTTTTCTACACCGTCCCTCTGACCTTCCCAGATCCTTTGTGAATCCACTGTTCCCTCACACAGCCTTCCCTCACATGCTTACCCACAACAACCCTACGTTTGCTACAGGAGCGTGTAGACCATGCTTTGCCAGTGAGACCACAGCTCTCACTCCTTTCAGGAGCTCCTCTGTGCTGCTCCAACACCTTCTGCATGTGGCTCCCCAGGACCTAGGCCCACCAGCTCGTTTTTATCCCAACAGCAACACAGGTGGAGCTTGGAGAATCTCCTTACCACAGCACTGTAAACACCCAGCACCTGTGACTTCAGGCATTTCTAATTCAGACCATGGGGAAGGTCCAGGTCACAGAAACCTGACCTGGGGCAACAAGGCTTTATGCTTCTCTTCCTCCTGATACTGTGAAGAGCTGAAATCAAAACTCAGTAGTTGTGGTGACTATGAAGTAGGTATTCTTTATTGCAGCACTGGGGATCGCTCCTCCTAATATGCATGCCATGAAGGGTCAGTCACACAGCTTTTCTACAAGACATATATGCATATTCGTAGGGGTTCCAATTTTTCATAGGGGTTAATTTTTCCATTATGAGAGCTCATTATCATCCACCTTCCTACCCCACCCCAGACAATCTCTTGGTGGGCTTCAAAGACCTTTTACTTCATTTACTTTTCTTCACTACAGGTCCTTTTGGTGAGCTTTAGATTTTTGTCTTGCTAGCAAAGCCACAGAGCTGGTTCTGCAGACTCTTTTTCCCTCTTCCTCTTCATCACTCCCTTCTCAGGGAGAATTTGCTTCTCCAGAGGCATCACAACGCACACTGTGTGCTAACATTGCAGTCCTTTAGGCAGAACTTTGCACATCCTTTACATAGTTCCTTGCTGACTGACTAATATCATAGTGCTCCCTGATTTGCTCCTCTCACTTCCCACAGGTGAGCAGAGCGCAGGGTGAGCTGGGGGGGATGCAGATGCAGTTATTCTGAAAGACTTCAGGTAATTGAAATACCATAAAAGACAAACTTCTTCAAAATCTTTATTAATGGAGAGAAAACTGTCAGTCTGGAAGCCTCACACCTCCCAGGCCTGTGATGTTGATTGTTTTCTTTGCTATCACAGGCCCTGAAAACAATGCCAGAGTTCCTCAGCAGCGATTAACACGCTGATATCATCTCTACCACCAGTCAAAGCAAACACCTGAGACCTCCCTTGGCAAATTGTGCCTTCAGTTTCCACATTAGAGATATATACATGCATGATTTCACTGCTGCTTGATTCCCCTGCCAGAGCAGCTCAGCTGGGTAGTGCCCTGGAAGTGCCCTAAGCTCAGCTAAACATGCTGTGATGGGCACTTGGCATGGCCATGGGCAGTGAAAATGTGTTGCAGAGAAGGCCAGCGCCTCAAAGCTGGCATGTGCCCTTACAAACATTGTGGGATGGACACCCAGGTCTTCACCAGTTGAAGGGATTGAGGGATGGAGGCTCCATGCAGCTTTGCACAGAGGGAAAAGCAGGGTGCCAAAGCTGGCAGGGCTTGGTGCTCTCTCCCAGCCTACAAAGACAGTGTTCTGCTCACAGTCGGATTTGCCTGGCATCTCTGCAGTAACTCTTTGCTGCGGCAGGTCAAAGTCCTTGGAGCATGCACCTTGCTCAGGGAAGGGTTCTGCCCTGGCACTGCAGACTTGCAGATGTTTGCTGATGTGGAGTTTAACCAAATGCAGAGTTGAGGCATTGACCTTGTGCAGGTAGTGATGCAGAACATCTACAATTACGACAGCACCTTGCATGTTGTGATGGCAGGGTCTCTGCTTTGACCTGGGAGGGTGGAGGTGATCAGTCCCTGCTACAGTGCTGAAGCCCTCTGTTTCTCCATTTTATAGGCAAACCTTAGAGCCATTATCTCTTCTGAGAAGCAGGTGACACAACTGATGAGCTCCATTGATGAGGCCCTGGCAGAGGTGGCCAGAGTGGAGGAGACCTTGCAGATCTATGACGAGTTATTGGGAAGCGTGAAGCAGCAGATGGACCACATCCACCAGGAAAACTCCTTGCTGCATCAAATTGTTTCCAACAAGACAAAGCTGATGGATGAGATCCTCTTCCTCACAGTAAGTGGATTTGAAAAAGCATAAATCTTCAGCCTGGTGGATCTGTTAGAAAAAAAACCCCAAAACTTTCTGCAAGCTTCCAACACTCTGGAAACTATTATCAGTCTGCAAAGGCTGCAAGGCTTCTCTGGCCTCACAACGAGGGGCTACCCATCTGGGATGCGCTACAGGTAGACCAGCTGTAGACGTGATGTTCAGTACCCTCACTGTGACCCAGGGCTGGAAGAGGGGTCCCTGAAAATCCGTTTTGTGGGCAAGATAAGCCTCAAATGATGTAAAGCCCAGGACCTCCCAAATGCAGCTCTGCAGACATTCAGTTGGGATGCTGTGATCTGCCTTTCACTGTTGGCTTTGGGGTTCAGGGGCTGCTAGGACAGTGCTTTTACCTTTGCACCCAAAGCCCTGAGATCCTCCTGGCCTTGTGCCTTCAAATTCCAGGGGTACCCACCTCAGGTTTGTGGGGCTTCCTGTGGGAAGCAATTGTCACTGAGAGGAGCTTCTGTCTTCCCTTCAGTTAGGGTATAACTTTGTACTGGGGTTAACAGCTCTCATTAGTAGATAATAGTAATTTCATTGGCCAGTAATCACTGCTCGGGAATAAGACAGCACGGTACTTAAGGAGCAATTAGAGGCAGAGCTTGCACCCCCCCAGCTCTGGTCAAAGGGTGCTCCCGTCAGTACTGATCGCCTCCCTCACATGGTGCACAGAGGTAAAGTGTACATCAGCCCTGGGAAGAGCATGCTGGGGACTGCTGTTTGTCCAGGGACCCTGTTGCTTCTCTTCTGGCTGATGGGAATTTCCCCATCAGAGCTTTCCTTTCCTTTCTTTTTTTTCCCCCCTCTCCCCGCCCCTGAAGGAAGCTGAAGTCCTACATCAGTGCACACTCTCCACACATCAGTCTGGCTCAGCAGCCTCTGTGGAGTGAGAGAACTGCAGAGCTCCAGGGCTGCAGAGACACTGCTGCTGGGGCCGGCACAGCCAGGGAAAAGACTCTGGATGGGAAAGCGAATTCTTTACAAACACAGTATAACGTAAATGCAAGGACCATGCAGTAATAGCACAGCTAATCCTCACTTCCACTGTGTACCCTGACCTCTTGTGCCACTGACGTTTTAATTGATGAGTAATGCAAGCTGCAGTTTCCTTAGCTTTTTCTTTCTTCTCCCCACCACTTTGTTGCCAGCAGTGATCCCAGAGGTTCTGGCCCTTTGGACACTCATGCTGAGGTTGGCCACTGCTGCAGATGTTACCCTGCAGACCTTTGGTTTTAGTGGGGACGGAGCAACACGGTCTTCTTGGCAGACTCATGCAGCCTGGTAGCATGCAAGAAGATAGCACTTGGTTGTTTTGAGCCAGCCGCCTTCTTGGATGGGATAAGGAGGGATGAGAAGCTGGTCGGGCTTGTACCTGTTCTTTTCTGGCTTTGTTTTTAGACCCACCTCAACCTCAGCAGAGAACACTGTGATGCATTGAGCCGGGCAGATCTTTCCAGCCCCAGCAGCGTGAAAGCCTGCATTGCTGCAGCAGAGGCTTTATCTGGCTGCATGAACATCCAGATCCAGCCAGGTGAGTAGAGAGGAGATTTATGTGTGCAAATGGCATCCCAGCACCATCCTGTGCTACACAGCCTCTGCAGGTGCCCCCGAACCAGCGAAGCTGGAGAAGGTGTTCTCAGGAATTGGCTCACAAGTTTGCTGGGCAGCGGCAAAGTAGAGAAGAAACAGAAGGCAGGTGTGTTTTTGGGAAGCTAAACTGACCGGGGCGTTCATGGTGCAGAGCACCCTGCAGCCCACCTGGAGCTGTGGGAAACAGGCTCACGGAGTCGGCCTATAGGGCGACAAAGTTGATTAGGGGTCTGGAACATCTCCCCTATGAGGAAAGGCTGAGAGAACTGGGTCTGTTCAGCCTGGAGTAAAGAAGACTTAGGGGGGACCTAATTAGTGTTTACAAATATCTTAGACATGGGATGCAGGGGGAATTGGCCAGCCCCTTTTCAGTGTCTGTGGGGACAGGACAAGGGGCAATGGCTGTAAGCTGGAGCACAGGAAGTTCCGCACCAACATGGGGAAGAACTTTTTCCCAGTGAGGGTGACAGAGCAGTGCAGACAGAATAGGCTGCCCAGGGAGGTGGTGGAGTCTCCTTCTCTGGAGATATTCAAGTCTCGTCTGGACGCCTATCTATGTAATATGAGGTAGGGAGCCTGCTTTGGCAGGGGGGTTGGATCCGATGATCTCTTGAGGTCCCTTCCAACCCCTAAGATTCTGTGTGATTCTGAGATTCTTCTGAAGGTATTACTGAAGCTTTTAAAATCTTCAGCAGCTTCTACCTAGAAGCTCAGTCTAACAGGGCTGAGAAAGCCTGTGTAACATCACCTGGCTCCACTCCTGGAGGAATCCAACTCCTGCTGCGAATGGCCAAGCTGGGGCATCCACGTACTGCAGCAAGTCTGCAGCCACCTCTGGCTGGACTTGGGCACCAGTTTGCATTGAAGTTGAGACAAACTTATGGCAAGCATCTGTACAATTCCTCTAAATACCTGGATGTACAGCACCATTGTCTGCCGTCTGTGTACAGCACCCCTTAGGAAAGGAACTGGTGGGAAGACGTGTTTGGAAACTGGGGGCAGCCCGGTTGTCTGTGTTTGAGCACAGAAAAATGACTGTTTGCTGTAGCAAACCCTGTGAGTGTTGGAGACCTGCAGGCGGACAGAAGCTCGATCCTAGCACAAAACCCTGTGGTCTCCTTGTTAAGAGGCTGGGTGTTTGTCCTTGGCCAAGGCTGGACTGATGGATACTTTGCAACTTTACTTCTTTCACTTTAACCCCCTCCCTGTCTGTGTTTGCCTGGTACCACAGCAAATCTTGTTTCCCTTTGTTACCTTTTGGGTGGTAGCACTTATCTCAGACCCTCCTTGGAGACCTGTCTTACTTGCCAGCACTCTGAGCAGTGTTGGTCTGCATCCACGACAGCTTGTGCTTGGTCTGTGCTGCAGCACCTTCTTTTTTATTATTCATTTTGGGTTTTTTTTCCTCAAGGTTACCGGAAACTTCAGGCTGTGGCTGAGCAGCTCATCATGTTTGAAACACTCAAGCAGAACTTTGAAAACGCTTTCATCAGTCACATTACAAGCATCTTCGAGCTGCAGGTAAAGATGCTCATGTGGTATCGCAAAATCCTAGGAGACTGTAATATTCTGGTAAAATAGTACCAGCAGCATAGAGAATGCCACTGTCAGAGGATTCTCCAGAAGTGTCTCCCCAAACATAGGTTTGTAATATAAAATCCCAGGATAAAAGCCAAACGCTCGGTCCTTTGATTGACATTTTCAAATGCTCATCTTGTAGTTTAAAAGATGATGGCAGATGAGATTTCTGTGGGCAGCAATCTGAAAGGAAAATGTTGCTCTTCTAGATTTTATTTCATGAAGAAAAAAGGAGTAACCCCCAACTCCTTAGCATTATTTCCTTAAATCTTTAGCATTTACTTTCAGGCATTGACTCTGGGAATTCAGGGGTAATTATGAAGCAATTATTTGCCAGAGCTGTGTTTCATTTGACTCTTTCTGCTGTTTCTGTTGCTTTAGGGTAATGCTCAGGTCCCTGCTCTTGGTCAATCCATTGGAAAGTTATCTGCACCAAGCCATGAACTCCACCATGATGAACTGGTGCCCTATATCCCACTCATGGCCTGGCTGAGGAACACCAACTCAGTCCTGTTCTGTGATGTCCCCAAGGTACGTTTGAAATCCTGACCAAATATTGCAAACCATCCACCTGGAACAGATTAGTCCAACTGGTCAATTTGTGATGAGAGCTTGGTTCCACCAAACCCATACCTCCTACAAGCTTCCAGCATCTGTCCCTTCTAGGAGAGTGTCTGGCCAGCTTGGCCACAAGATTGGACCTCTGTGCTTGACACAAAGCGGTCTGGAACTTGGTGGTAGACATTGTGCTGAAGAAAAAAGTCTGCAATGTGAGAATTTGGTCTTTTTGCTTTCATCTGGCCATTTCTCTACTGAATGAGAGTGAAAAGCATGAAATAAATGTGGTTAATCTTGCATTATATACAACACTGCTTTATTTAAAGGGTTCCAGGGAAAAGGCATTGTAAAGTCCTCAGCCTCTTCCCTTCATAAGGACATTGTTAAGTAACTGAGATGGTTCTTTTGATATCACTGAGTCATTTTTTTTGCTTTTCCTGCTGGGTTTTGCCCTTCAGAAGGCTTTACACACCAAAGCCAATAGGTCTGTTGCCATCTACTGACTTTTGTTTTACGTGGGTGGCTGAAGGAAAAACTATGACATGGGCACAGTGCACAGAGAGATGAGATATACTGGGAATGTCTCTGTCTGTCTCCTCTTTCCAGGTCTATGCCCAGAACCTCAGCAGACTCTATGACCGGGAAATCAAAGCCTTTTTTGAACAAGCCAAAACCTTCTTGTTAGGAAGAAGAAAAGCAAGTGAGTGTTTTGCAAATAATGACTTTTGTGCCACTGAGTAGTGATTTATTTGCAAGTAGGGAACACAGCAATCGTCCTCTATCACAGGTATCTTCCCCAGATCTTGTGCCACGAATTTACTTTCTTCTCCATGGACTGGGTCTGCAGCTTGGCAGCGTGTGACAAAGCCAACTTTGCTTTGTACCAGGCAGCCTTTGTGGGAGCCTTGGTTCTGTGTATTATCCAGTTTTGTGCAGCTGCTTCTCAGAGCTGCAGGTTTTGTGTGCCTTCCCTTTGCTGGACTCAGAGATGAGGCATGGGTGGCTGAGATCGTGTCCCCACGAGCTGTAAGATGATGTGGGACTGCCTGGCTAATGCCTGGTCCATATTTCATGCAAGCAGAGCAGGTCACAGACTCCTCAGACGCTCTTCTTCCTTCTAGAGAGATGGCTCCAAGCCTGTCCCTGAAGACACGAGCGTCTTCATAGCAATGTTTGTGAGAGCAGGATGATTTCATACTGAGCTGACTGTGAGGCTGTGTTGTCCCAAGGCGATTGTTTCAGCAGAAATCACTGCATCTGACTCAAACGCTCCTGTCAGGTGTTTCTGAAGATAAAAAGAGAAACTGATCCGTCTCCTCTGGAAGTTTTTGATCACACAGAAGTCATATTTTCCTTCAGCAAAACAAAGCACTGTAATGGAAAGTTCCAGGCCAGCTTGGCCCCACTTGAATGTCACAAACCAGTTTGCACAGCATGTTTAGTCTATCAGAGAGCTAGCTTGGCTGCTTCCAGCTCTGCACCTACTTCATCACTTGTGTCCAGGTGCAGAGCCAAGCAGTGAAGGACACAGGGCTGGTGGCTGAAGGATGCTGGCGAAGGGCTCTGCCTCCCTGCGGTTCTGTGCTGGTCCAGCAGCAGATTTTACACCAATCGTCTCTGTCCATCTGACACAGCTGCCCTGGTATCTGTCCATCCTTCTTCTTCTGGGGTGAAGTCCATGTCGTTCTGGTAGGGTGCAAGGGATGGTTAGAGAGCCTGTGCCATGGCAGCTGGAGGGAGCTACGCTGAAGGTGACCAGGCTGCAGGGTCAGATCATCTCCACTTCTGTAGCCCTCCATGGCCCTCTCCCTCAGTCCCAGAGGTGGGATAAAGGGAAGAGTGATATCTGGGTGTTTTGCTTCTCCCTCTTCTGGATCTGTGAAGAACCTGGTGAGTCTCAAGCAGGTGGAGAGACAGCCTGTGCCAGCAGTAACTGTGGGAGCAGAACAGTGCTTCTGCTGGCAGATTTTTACCCCTTTGTCATGCTGAATGTCCTCCTCCCTCCTTGGAGGTGCTAGGGACCCAGCCATGCTGGAGCACAGGATACATCACTGTTGGATCTGGGATACCCACCTGTCAGTCCCCGCTGCTGCCATCTGGACACCAGGGTGGGCACCTACCTTCAAGCAGACAGTGGTGGGTTGGTGATGACACCTCATGAGGATGCAGCTTTTCCTGGGAAAAGGTGCCCTTTCTCACGTAAAAGTAGGAATTCCTGATAAGAGGTACGAAGTGCCCAGGTAGCAAGCTAGCCTGGGGAATCAGCAGTGGGAAGCAAACGCTGATCTGAGGTTAGTAAGATAATGTCACCAAATGCCATTTCCTGAAGAAGGGTGACTGAGTTTATTTAACTGGAAGGAAACAGGAAAGATGGGGTACAGGATAAAGAGGCCCTGGTGAAGTGATTGATGGGCTTGCAGTGAGGGACTTTAGTTTTGCTGGGTGATGGGAAATAAAACCACCCAGGTTTGTTTCTTCCCAGAACATGGCCAGCTCTGCTCAGAAAGCCATTAAAACAGGGGGCATTGTGGGGGCAGGTGGCTGTTTAAAGAGGCCCCTTGTGAAAACAGACTCGTTAAATTTAAAGGGGAAATAAAAAGAAGAAAAAGATAGTGTAGGGCATGTGTTGCAGCCAGCCTGCCTGATCCCCTTTTGGTGAATGTGAAAACAGTGATTCCCTTTCAGTGCTTTTGTCTGGTTTTAATGCCTACATAAGTCCCATCAAGTGGGAGTCATTAAAATCCTGGGAGAAAGCCTGGTGTCAGGAAAACCCACCGCAGCAGGAGCAGAACAGCTTGATGGCCAGCAGCCTGTGACTGCACTGCTATCCATCACCCAAAGGCATCTGCCTCTTGCTGGTGTTGCTCCCACAGCCAGGACCAGATGAGAGGAGCTTTGCCTGTCACTGGCACCATGTGCTGCTCCTTGGGGTGGGAAGAGGTTTGGGGCAGGTAGGAAGCTCCAGGCTTGCTTGGGCATGCTCAGCATGCCCATCATTAATGTGAGCAGCAGGTTGAAACTACAGGCACCACATTGCTGTCAGGTGCACATGGAAATGGTGGGAATTATTGGAAAATTGTACCCACGGAGCTTTGGCCAACTGCAGAAAAGCACCTTCCTTGGGGCTTGAGGTGCCACCAGCTGAGAGCCACCTGCCTGCCCCTGGAGACCCTGGGAATGGAGCAGGAGGGAGAGCACCATCTTCCTCCGGAGCTGAAGCTGACCTCTTCTTGGCTCAGCAGGGTCAGCAGCACCCTGGAAACACATGGACACGTCCTTCTTCAGAAGGAGCTTGGCAGCAATGAGTGCTGAAAGCCAGCACAGCCTCTCCCAGCTCGCAGGGAGTTTCAGAGAGCGCTGATGAAATATTTTCTGCAAAACTGGCTGGTCTCAGGCTGTTTCACAGGGAAGGTCTGGCTTTGATGAACTTCTGCGGGAGCCTCATCCAAGGTTTTTCCTGGCGTTTCACCTACTCAGCTGCTCCTTGGGGTGAGCCGTGGCATGGATGAAAGCCCAGGCTGCTAGGATGCTTGCCTGATAACATCCCTCATCTATGCTTTAAAATATCCCAGGTTAACACTAGGTCTCTGTGCCTCATTCTTTGTACTGATTACTGTGGCACTGAATTTTCAGGGTTCCTTCCCTGCTCTCATTTACACCAATTGCATCTAAATAGACCACCTGATGATTTACTGTCTTGTGTCAGTATTATGGGAGAGTTTAGAAGGCAAACTCCCAGCTGTTTATAATTAATTGTGAGCCAATAGTTAAGTCTATGCTCATTTTCCCATTCCCTTTTCCACACTAAAACTTCCAGGTTTGTAAAATTCTTTCCAGTTCGCTGTGGGGAGATATTTTCTTTCTGGTTTTGCCACTTCCCAGCAAATGAAATTATCATCCCCTGTTGCATAAAGGTGGGGAAATAGAAAGATGATGTAGCAGCTTATTAATCTTCTATTAATTAATCTATTATTAAAGCTGAAGTGGTGAGAAGGGCTGTCTGTCATCTCCCATCCCTGTTCAACATGTAGGGCATGTGACAAATCCTTTTCCAGAGGTAAAAGCCCTGCAGGGAGTGGCTCAAATAAGGATGCATCAGGTGTGGCGAGAAATGGAGAGCTGGCCTGACTCACCCAGGACCTCTTGGGTTAGTGGAATGATACTGTTTTTTAGAGTTAATTATAAAATAATAGGGATATTTCCCCACTGGTTTCTTGCAGTGAATATAATAGTATTTTTTTTAATGTACATTTAAAAGAATTTTTTTAAAAGTTCCACTTAAGTCAGGCACCCAGTGCAAACAGAGGAGTAAAAGCTGGTGATGTTTGAAAAGTATATTAGTTTCCAAGTGGATGCTTATAATTTTGTAAAGGCTATTTTTTGGGGGTAAAAAACACCACCAAAACCCCAACACCAAAAAACCCCGACAAAAACCAAACCAACAAACCAAATCGCCTCCCCCCCAAAAAAAACCCCACCGCTCCCCCCACTACCTGGGGGTTTTATGGTTGTTTACCATCAAAACTGAGCAACAATTTCCCTGAAGCTCTTGTCAGGGCTTTCTGCTGATTTATGCTCTTATCACCTAGGATTTTTCACTCCCCAGTCCTCAAGAGTTAATATTAAGCACTAAATAGCAGAAAGGTAAACGTCACAGGCAGTGAAATAAAAGAAGAGAGCAATGAAAAAGAGAGAGGAAAAGCTGAGAAGACAGATTTAAAAATGAGCTAGAACCCTGCATCCCACCTCTATCTGAATCCAGCAGGAAAAGGCCAATTCATGCGTAAGAGCCATCGTAAAAAGAGACATTTAAATCTGTTAAAAGGATCAAAGGAGCTGGAGAGTCCAAGAGGACAGGTGATGTCTAACCTCCTACCAACATAAATGTGCAGGTCTTCAGGAAAGCTTAGAGAAGCCGATGGTGATAGGGAGCAGGCAGCAGTGTCGATGGAGTCTCCCTGGGATCAGAGAAAGCCAGGAGGACATGCCAGACAAAGGCAACATCATCAAGGTAAGGAGCTGAAGTTGTCTACAGGGTTCACAGGTCTGAGATGGTCTAAGCCAGTGCTGCAGCCCATCCCATGGTCCTTTTGCTAGTGCTGTATACCTGGGGCAGAGGCAGGGATGTACTGTACTGCTCACCTGGCTTAGATGTCACTTCAGGTGGACATGGACATCTACTCCAGTGTCCTCAGTGCATGCTAGAAAGGTTTTCTAACATGCTCGATGATTTCTAAGCAGATATTGGAGCAGGTGCTGAGAGAGCTGCAACCCCTCTGCACCGCGGAGCAGCAGTTCATTGAGAAATTCTTCCAGCTAAGACAGGATGCTGCAGACCCCCAGGTGCTGGAGGTAAGTGTGAGGACTATGTCCTCTCCAGTCCTGTTAGCCAGCTCTCCCCCCAGCCTCAGCAGGCACAGTGAAGTGGCTATCAGATACCTGTGCTCTCCTGGGCTCTTGTCGTCTGCAGCCATCATTGGTGTCAGTAAAGGGGGGAGCTTAAGGCCTCCTGATGACAAAGGAGAGTTGAAGTTAATTGATGGCTCCAGAAAAATCACAGGTTCTCTAAGCGTTAAACACAGGACTCCAACATGAGGCAGCAGAAATAAAACCCAGATCTCAAGTTTTACTCTCTGAGGTACACAAAGCATAATTCCCATCACATTCTTTCTTTCAGGCTTCTATTACTAAGGGAGGAGAAAGCATGGCACCTCCAGAGGACCCTCCTTGTGCCAAGCCTCGGAGCCAGTACGTGGGTGACAAGATACATCGTGGCTGCTCTGACGGGGACATGGTCTGGGGTGTCCTACAGGAACTGCTCAAGGAACTGATTCAGGGATTTATTTGTCATTCTTGACCACCCTGATGTCAACTAAGTGGTCTCAGGTTTGAGCCCTGGATAGCGAAGGACCAGGAGGCATGGTAGCTGGGCATGCAGAGAGGATGAGCTGAGTCTGAAGTTGTGCCTCTTTCCGGCACAGTGGCTCTGCTTCAGGGTGGATCAAGCAGCACGGGTTCTGTTTCATGGAAAACCCTGTGTTTTGATTGGGTTGATTTCCTCATTAGCGGTATCATAAAGTGGAAATGTGCTATGGAACAGAAACCTTATCAAACTGTCCACATGAAAACACTGGAATGTTTCATTTGACTGGCAAAACAGGATGTTTCAGTGTCCTCCCACAAGCAGAGGTGGTGAAGAGTTGAAGTATGACCCAAGCTCTACTGTGATGCAGAGGTCTTTGAGTCTTTCTTTAGCCCTGCCCTCCCCTTTTAATTTCATACTTCTTTTTTTTTTTAAAGACTAGAAGAACCTACAACCCGACTGCTAAGTGAGCTATTCAGCTGCCTGGAATCAGAGCTGAGAGGATTTCTAGATGTCTGCAATAAGGTCCACCCATTTGGCTGCTTGCAGGTCCTGTTTACCTTGAATGACTCCATCTTTGAGATGTGGGACTCTTCCTCGGCTCTCCCCTCATCCTTCCTCAACACTGTCCTGGGTAACATGCTGCTCCTGGCCAAGAGCAGCTTCAACAAATGCATTGTGAGTGTCAGTAGGAATAAGCCTGAGTAGACCTGAGTGATGTTTGACCTCCAGAATCTTCTAAACTTCTGACCTGTCCTCTGTTGAAGGCAGTATTGGTTTTATATCAGGCAGGGATCTGGCTCTTCAGTTTTGGGAGGACTAGACCATCACTGCATCAACAGTTGTGTCTGTGTGAGGGAGGTGGGATACAATAAATAGGTGCCATCTGTGCCTCCTCTTACCAGGATGGTCAAACCAAAGGGTGTTCCCCATATAGACTACTGGCAAGAGTACTCCACCTCCTGGAGAGCAGCTAGGGCAGCTTCACGTCCAGCCTCCAACTAGGAAGCTCACGTACTGTGAATGGAGAGAGAGGCACACAGCAGATCACTCTGCTTGTTTTCTGGCCTAGGCCTTAGTGTGCTGTAAAACGAGTCTGGGGCCAGGTCTGATCTGAGAGTGCTGTGTCTTGTGTGTTCTTGCCAGGGGACCTTGTGCAAAGAGATTGAGGAGGTAAAGATGCCCAGTAAGATGAAAGGTGGTGGGATCCTGCCCTCCGTGAGCCGCTTTGAGGAATTTGTGAACTTCTCGGAGGAGGTGTTCAGGACAGCACGGCGGAGAGGGGTGCTGGACCAAGCACATCTCAAGCTGGCCAGCAGCGTCTTCAGCAGCAGTGAGTACAAAGGCTGGCAGCTGGATCCATCAGTCAGGCAAACATATATGTGCAGCCATCAGCTGAGTCACAGGAGCAGGGTATATGGAGGCTACCTGCCTCCTGGGCACTGCCTGTGGCTGAAACTGCCTCCACAAAGCAAGAGCCTGGGAACATCAGGCAAATTCAGGGCATGGCATGCCATGTGCATGGTGTGTGCCACACCAGGACAGTCCCAGCTGTGACAGGGCTGAGGCACATGTGCTTCCTCTTACAAGTGCAGAAGTCTTGGGAGCAGTGGCAGTGGAAGAGCAGCTCCCCCAAAACACCAAGACAGAATCACAGAATGTTAGGAGTTGGAAGGGACCTCGAAAGATCATCTAGTCCAACCCCCCTGCCAGAGCGGGATCACCTAGATTAGGTCACACAAGAACATGTCCAGATGGGTTTTGAATGTCTCCAGAGAAGCAGATTACCCAACCTCTCTGGGCAGTCTGTCCCAGGGCTCTGCCACCCTCACAGTGAACAAGTTTGTTCTTATGTTCACATGGAACCTCCTGTGCTCCAGCTTGCACCTATTGCCCCTTGTCCTGTCATGTGACATTGTCTCAATGTACTAACAAAAGTTAAATCCTGGTATGTTATGTGGAATTGGAAATTTCTTTCAAAAGCTACCACACAGAGAACACCTTTAAAACAATCATTATCTTCATTGTTTTCAACAGCAGAGTTTGTAGGGAGAAAAGGGTTGGGAGAGCAAGGCATATAGCTTTCAGTAGGTACCTGTGTTGTCCCAGCTGGTGCTCTCAGCTGCTTGTCAGGGACCTTGCTTCCCAGTTTGGAGACAATCTCAAGGGCTGCAGAAGTAACAGCCCCAAGCCTCTGAATCAGAGATCACACAGTGAGGCAGAGAAGTAGCTCCTGCCTGCAGATGAGATGGGGGTGACCCACTGAATAAGTAGTGCATAAATCCATGAACTCAGCCTCTTCCCAGCTCCAACAATGCTTACTGCAAAGCAGGTGAGATATGGAATCAAGCAAGTGAAAGCAAGTGAACAGGGATCAGATAGTTACTCTCTCCAGTCCTGAAGATGTCAGATGGTTCAAATGAGAGAGTCAAATGACATTTACTGCCGGGAGGAGCCCCATCTCTTCTGCATGCACAGTGAGATACTCAAGCTCTTGCCCTCTCCAGACCAGCTGGTCAGCGTGGTGAGCCATGCCTCTGCTCAGCAGGCCAAGTGTGTGCTGTGCTAATGTGCTGCTTTGGCACTCAGGTCAGGAGCAGATTTGGACAGGGCTGGACTTGGATGTCCACCCCCAAGACAAGGTGGCTGAAGAGCTGAACAACCTGTGGTGATGCTCGCCCGAGCTCTTTGTTAAACTCATCACTGGTGACCAAAGCCTGACCAGTCTGCAGGGTCTTCTTTCCATACCTGATTTGTTCTTTTCTTTTAAGTCAACAGCCTGTCCTCAGCAAACCTGAAGGTGAACACAGATATGGTCATGATGGAAAATTTCCACCACATTCACAGCTTCCTGTGCCAAAAGAAGATCCATTGCCTGGAAGACAAGAAAAGAGAAGCCAAGCAAAAGTATAGTGAACACATGGAGAAATATGTCATCAAGTACCTGGGCCAGCCACTGGAGAAGCTTCATGTGAGTACGGGATAAACTGACCCTTGCCTGGGTCTCGAAGGGCAACTGCACTTCACAACACTATGAATGAATTACAGCGTTCAAGCTACCCCTCCCCAAATATAGACTGGGATTATGTTTAGTGTGCTGTCACATCCCCAGTGTCCCCATGCCTCTGCCTGCATGCTGCTGGGTTTCACAGAATCACAGAACAGTTGGTGCGGGCAGGGACCTCTGCAGATCACCCAGTCCAACACTTCACCAGAGAAGGATCACCTGGAGCAGGCTGCACAGGAGAGCATCTGGGCAGGTTTGAATGTCTCCAGAGATGTAAACTATCCAGGCAGCCTGTCCCAGGGCTCTGCCACCCTCACAGTGAAGAAGTTCCTCCTCGTGTCCAGGTGGAACTTTCTATATTCCAGTTTGTGCCTGTTGCTTCTTGTCCTGTCCCTGAGCCCCATTGAAAGAAGACTGATCCCATCCTCTTGACACCCGCCCCTCAAGTATTTATCAACATTGATAAGATCCCCCCTCAGTCTTCTCTTCTCTAGGTTAAGAAGTCCTGCGTCCCACAGCCTCTCTCCGTCAGAGAGGTGTTCTAGTTCCCTCAGCACCTCTGTAGCCCTTTTTTGTACCCTCTCCTTCTTGAACCAGAGAACTGCACACGATACTCCAGATGAGGCCACACCAGTGCAGACCAGAGGGCCTCACCATGCAGCACATCCCCAGCAAGGAACAGGGCTCAGCAGCATCTGACGCGGGTACCAGCATCCCTGCAGTGGCATGAGGACCTGTTCAGCCCCCCCTGCCCCCCCTCCGGGTTGCGTGCCTGTGCCTGGCAGATGCTGGGGTTATTTTTGCACGGCTGCCTGGACTAATAAGTCTAACACAGTTTCACGCTTCCCAAGCGGCTGCTTCATTAACTGAGCTATGAGAGCTAACTGCTCCTGAAACCCCTCTTCACTCTGCTCCCTCTCTCTTCTCACTGCCCTAAAATGCCTCACAGACTGAGATCAGCTTGAATTATTTATAGGGCCTGTTACTTTTAATTTGTTTCCAGTCTTTGCTGTCAAACATCTTGTAGGTTTGCCTGGAAGATCAGCTCGGTGTCTTGTGCTACTTGCAGCCCTGCTACATTAATGGCTCCAAATCCTTCCTCTGTGAGGGAAAGTGTAATTTCATTGCTTACAACAAAGCAAAGCAAGGAGCATATGAGGGTACCTGGCTTATGTTCTGCTCAGGGACTTCCAGAGCCTTCTCTAGCAGACCACACAGCTCTTCAGGTTTGGGCACAACTCGCTAACAGCAAGAGATGTTGCAAAGGGGCCTAAGTAGTTAAGGACCCCCCTTCGGGGTTTGTAAACAGCTAATACATTTAGGAAGCGCTTTCCCTCTGAAAATCCTTAGGATCTGGAGTATTTCTCTGTAGCAAAATTGCAGTGGAAATGCCCAAGACAGCAAGCAGATTATTGGGCTGTTTAAACAGGAGGGTCGATGTTAGGTTGAAGGAAGTGATTATTCCCTTTTTTTTGGCCTTCATTAGACCAGATACCAGATGTGGAATACCACAGAGGAGGGGCAGAGACAGACTGAGATGTATGTCACATCCACCTATGACAAGAGGTGTTGCTAAACTGGAGCAAGGCCAGTGGAGAGCCACCAGCTTGGTGAGGAGAGGCTGAAGGAGCTCAACTTGTTTGGGCCTGGAGAAGAAACAATTTCAGGGATACCTAGAAGGCATCTTCTCTAGAGGATTACTGAGGTGCACAGCAGGAGGAAGAGATACAATAGCCATAAAACGTAGAAAGGAAGGTTGTGGCTGGATAGCAGGAAAAAAATGACTATGATTATAATAAAACATTGACAGTCTGTCCAGAGAGGCTGCACAGTCTCTATCCTTGAAGGTTTTAAAGATCTACCTGGAGAAATGCCCTGGGGACCCTTGTTTGAATTCAGTGTAAAACCTGCTTTGAGCAGGAGCTTGGGTTAGAGACCTCCTGAGGTGCCTTCCAGCCTGACAGATTCTGTGCCTGAAAAGGTTATGCAGAAAAAAAGTGTTTGCCAGCATGGAGCTTTTTGTGGAACCCTGGAGATCTGTATCCCTTGGGGTTGGCACAGTCTTGGGCTCTCAAGCAACAGCCATGCTTGGAGTGGGACATGTGCTCCTTTGGAAATGCCTCCCTACAGAGCAACCATTCCTGTTTTCATACAATATCCTGCAAGAACTGGGAAAATGTGAGTTTTGCTTTACACTTCAGCAGATTCTGGGGTCTCCTAATCCCACCTCCAGTTTTCAACCCTCTCCATGAAGCTGTACGAAACACCAAGGAACATGACTGGTTTTTTTTCCAGCAGCCCCATTGCTCCATGGTGCTGCTCCCCTTAGAGATGCTGCTTACCAAGCAGGGAGAGAAGAGAGCTGATGAAATTCCCTGTGCCCTGCTTTCCTGGAGGAGAAATAGTCTCAAATACTTCATTTCCACTTAATTAAACATGAGAATGGAACTGAGGAAGGTAGTCAGGTTTCAGCCCTGATGTGGGAGTCCGTCTTAGGTAAGCTCATTAGTGAATGTCTCCTTGCCTTTCCAGCACTTCTTTGAAGGGGTAAAAGCCCGTGTGGCTCAAGGGGTGAAAGAAGAAGAGGTCAGCTTTCAGTTGGCCTACAGCAAGCAAGAGCTGAGGAAGGTCATTGAAAAATACCCTGGCAAGGAAGTAAACAGAGCCCTTGAGTCCCTCTACAGGAAAATCCACAAGTATCTCTCCCAGGAGGAAAACCTTTTGCCGGTAATTGGATTGTGATCTGGGTGATGTTTTGGGGTCTCAGCACTGCACAGCATGTATAGCTGTCACAGGCTGATGAAGGCAGCTGATGGTCTGTTTTTCCCTAGGTGGTGTGGCACGCTATGGAGCAGGAGTTCATACGTCAGTACCGAGAGTTTGAGGATCTGATCCAGCGCTGTTATGCAGGGTCAGGGATTGCCATGGACTTCACCATGGAGGACTTGCTGAGCTACTTCAACTCCATCACTCTGTCCAACATGTAGAGGCAACCCTCTGAATGTCTCTTGGGAGGAGCTCAGGAATCCTCATCTGCAGCTACACCTTTAAGGGGCTAAACTCAAAACTCTTCCCAAGCTGAAGTTTGATATATGGGGTCTGTCCCACCCCAAACTTATTCCCAAAGTGCTTCTGACTTTTAGGTCTTAGGCTTCCTTTGGGGAAGGGGAATTCTCAGACCTTAACCACAGGTTCCCTACTCCAAGGAACCATTACACAGCTAGTAAAAAACCCAACCCTCCCAAACCTCAGATTTCCACCAAAGTGAGTGCCAGTGCTGTACCCTCAGCAGACCACTTCCCAGTGCAGATGAACAGGCATCTTCTCTTCAGGAACTGTCCTTTCTAATCTGTCAGATTTCATGGTGAGCCTGTGCCAAAACAAGAGGGCTACAACACACTGAGACACCCAGACGTGTGTAGCATTACGACACCCAGGCATCAGACGGTGCACCATGGCTCTGCCAGCCCCTCCTCAGAGACAGATGAAAATTCAGAGTTATCAATATAAAAAAGTTTTATTGCATTTAGCTAAGAGTTTACTTGCATGTAAACTGGAGTGGAGTGAATGCTACAGTTCTAAAGGTCCAAGCTGGTCTCTTGGGGAGTTGCCTGTTCTTACCCCATCTTCTTACGAACCATCCTATGGCAACGCCTCAACATGCTGATGTATTTTTGCTGTTGAAAATACGGCCCCTGTGTCTCATGATGATTATCATGGGGCTAAGGTGCTGTTCATTTTAACCTTCTCTCTAAAAAAGTGAAGATCCTGGACTTTTTGCTTCATTAGTGGTGTCTACGGTGATGTCACGGGGTCAGCAGCTTGAACAACCCAATCCCAGAGAGCCCAGAGAGCTTCAGACCTTTCAAAACTCCATTTCTGACAGATCTGGGTTTTGTAGATGAATAAAAAGAAAATCTCTAACTCTGCCTCAGGCCACAGAGAACCCCTTAGGACGTGCCTGTTTGCAGGAAGGGGTGTCCAGAAAGCTGCCCAAAGCTCTGTACATCACCCTCAGGCTGTTTTCTATTGCTCCTTGCTATATAACAGCTGCAGGCTGTAGGTCAGCATGGCACCTACCCCTCATACGTCCTTGGGAGCTTGCAGTGCTCTTGGGGACAACAAGTGCCTTGCCAGGAGGTTTTCCCTCACAAAGGGAAGGATGGCTACAGGTGGCTAAAATGCCCAGCCTCTTCTTCTGGGACTTTCCAAGCAGGTCTATCTATGAAGTTGGACTTTCAGTTCCTCTGGGACAAAGTTCAGCCCTGAGCAGTGTTCAGAGATCCTGTTTCTAATCTCATTGCTTTCCTCCCCCCCATTCTCCTGTGACGTTGCTGCTCACACAGCTCAGCTCTGGGCAGCTGGAAGAGGACAGTCCTGAGGGAACCATCCTGCCCAGCTGTTGGTCCTCTCTCACAGGTACTCAGACTGCTTTTGCAGCCCCCTTTCCTTGCCATTGTTTGCTGAGGGGCTCACCTGGGCTGTGGGGGGTTGTGTTGGTGAGGTTTGCTTTGCGGGAGTGGGGGGCTGCAGGCTGTGGCACAAACTTGGGAGCACCCAGGAAAACTTCCTGGGGGGCAAGGACTTTGCAGAGGGATCTTACTTGGAGGTGAGGTCATTAAACACCAAGTGACATCTGCAACAAGGAGGAGCAGTGACTTTCCACTGCCTCTGTTGACAGCTTCCCCCATAACTGGGGCAGTGGCTGGGCATGGGCCAGGTCATGCTGCACACCCAGCTTGGGGACAAGGGGGTCCTGTTCCAAGCAAGCTCCTCTGAGTGCAGTGAGCAGAAGCTGCAGTGAAACTAAACCTAGTTTTATGCTGACTTTGCTCCTGCATCAGCAGGACTTTGAATCTGTCCTTGCCAGCCATTACCATGTGATGCCAGAGGGTATGAACCCAACATAAGGCAAAACACCAAGATCCACCAAAACCCGGGCTACCCACTCCCCTGTACCCTCATGCTGAGGCCATCAGGGCCAAATCCATTTTCTTCTCATTGCCTGGTGCAAAGGTGCTCCCAGGCTCTGGGGGACAGTGGGAAGATCTGCCTCTGCCCAGTTCAGCAGCCTGAGCCTGCTTTGAATGCTCAGTGATGGTTGGGGCCCAGGGATTGTCAGGGAGTCATGAGAGCAGGATCATCAAGGAGGATCATCTGGTGTGAAGTGGGCTGAAGTGAAGCAGAGAGGTGACAAGCAGGGCCACTGAAATATTTACAGCACTCTGAATTTTCCTAAACCTGATTTTTTTCCTCTGCCAAGCCACCGTGTCACAGTCCCAGAACTCTCAGCCATTCTCCCCCTGGGCTCAGGCCCACAGTGCAGTCATGTTGGTGGCAAGTTCCCATCCTCATGGTGCTGGTCAGGGCCACAGTCCTTACCTCTGGTCCCTGTGTCACATCTACATTATAGAGGCACGAGAAGGGCTTCTGTCCCCTTCCTGAAAGATAATGACAATGACACAGCCCCTTTCCCCAGGGACACCAAGCAGCCCCTTCAGCCATGGTGCCCTCTTCTCCCAGGAATATTCTTCCCCCAGAGCCATTTCCTACCACACTGACAGGGCCCAGCTTGGCTCCACTCTGGAGCTCACCTGGATGAGTGTCCACACCTGGACACGAAGGAGGTTGGGAGGACACCAGAGGGGATTGAAGGGAAGGATCTCACACATGGTCCATCCTTGGTGTGCACCGGTTTTTGTGCGTTGGGTGTTCGGTGTGGTGATGACACAGCCCCCAGCGAGGTGACGCAGCTGGTGCTCCAGATCTGGCCCCAGCCGGGAGGGTCTGGGTCCAGACTAGAGCAAAGCAGGGGTCTCAGAACATTCCAGGGAGGAGAATTTATTTATTGCTTCGGTACTTGTGCCACCTGCAGGCCAAAGGAAAACCTGTTTGATCTCAGCTCACCGCTTCCTGGATCGTTTCCCTGAAGAGCCGATTGCTCCTAACCTTTATCTTCTGTGCTTTTGCATGTTGGTTCTCAGGCCTGAGATGATGTCCTGGAAGGAGGAGTGTATGAGTCCACCCTCATGTTTCATCCAGCACCTGGATCATCTTGTGTTGACTGTGAGGAGTATTGAGGAGACTGTAGCGTTTTATTCCACAGTCCTTGGCATGGAGGTGGTGACTTTCAAGGTAAGATGGAGCACAAACACGTCTCTGGTCTGGCTCTGCGCTGGTGGTTGCTCCTTGTGAAGCTCTTACAGGGTCTTTGGGCATCTTCGTGGGGTGGGGATGGTAGTACAAGCTGCAGGCCATCAAGCTTGGAGTTTCCAAAAACCTCCCTCCTCACCCTCTTCCCATTACCCCAACTTTGTCCCCACTGCAGTGTCAGCCTGTACACTATTTCTGTGGCTGCCCCAAAGGCAGGAAAGAGAGTGCCCATCCCTAAAAGCATACATCATCACGGCTTGGAAGTAGCTGCTTGTGGCTGTGTCATTCCACATTTCCAGGGATGTCATGGGAGCCTTGCAGTGGCCAGTCCTTGTCTTGGATTGCCAGAGCAAGAGCCTAGAGCCAGCAGGACTACAGCCAGGTCCCCAGGACTTTCAGGACTACACAGATGAGTGGTGTTGAAGGCTTCCAGCCCAGTAAGTCTCATTGCACTTTGATTCTTTCATTTGGGAACAGGGAAATCGCAAAGCTTTACGTTTTGGCCACCAGAAGTTCAACCTGCATGAGGCTGGGAAGGAGTTTGAACCCAAGGCTCGGTGTCCAGTTCCTGGCTCAGCAGACATCTGCCTTATCACACAGGTGCCCCTGGACCAGCTGCTGGATCACCTGAAGGTGAGGAAGGTGTAGAGTGTGCACAGGGCAGTGTGACACTCCCTGGGACTGTGTCTTGGGGAATGTCAGGATTGTCTCATCCAAGTGCTCAAGTTTTCAAGGCTGAGGGGGAAGAATGTACAATGCCCTGATAAGAGCTCCTTAAACATGAAGCCCCTGCTCTCATATCTCCTCCCAGGCCTGTGGGGTGACTGTTGAAGAAGGTCCTGTGGCCAGAACTGGCGCCGTGGGTCCAATAACATCCATCTACTTCCGAGACCCCGATGAGAACCTGATCGAGGTTTCCAGGTACTGCGCGGATGCGACTGCAGTCAGTGGAGGGGAACCCTAAGCACAGCCCATACTCTGCCTGTGTTCCAGCAGGAAACAGGACGTAGAGGCCGGACTTTTGATGGCCAGTTTACATGTTCAAGCTTTTATTTTGCAAACCCAGGACAAGTCTCTCAAATCCCAGCCATAAAAGCAGGGCTGCATGAACCATGAGAGTTTTCCCAAGGCAGTCTGCTCAGCTCTCATCCCTGGGTATGAATCCTGTTTTTATAAATCACCATCAATGGAGACCTCATTGACCTTCTTGGAAGATCTGTCCTGCTGCTGTTGGCACGTATTTCATGGTGTCTGATACCACTTTATCTGCAGTTGAAGGCTCTCATTTCTGTCCACCACGAGCACAAAAGAACCTGCCACTCCCCTCCTCTTTGTAGTTACTTTTTACACAGCTGAAGATTTCTGTCTCACTTCCTCTCCATCTGCTTGCAAGGCTTGGCACTGGCTGGCTGGCACCAGTGGCTCTCACATCAAGCCAATGGTCTAAATCACAGAATCACTAGGTTGGAAAAGACCTTTAAGATCATGGAGTTCCAACCATTCCTGTCCTATGATAAACCACATCTCTAAGTACCTCATCTACCCTTTTTTTAAACACACCCAGGGTCTGTGACTCAGCCCCCTCTCTGGGCAGCCTGTGCCAGGCCCTGACAACTCTTTCAGTGAAAATTTTTTCCTAACAATCTGACCCTGCCCTGGCACAGCTTTGTGCCATTTCCCCTCATCCTATCTCCTGTCACCTGTCATCTCCCTCCTCTCTACAACCTCCTTTCAGGTAATTGTAGGTGGTGATAAGGTCATCCAGCTGTGACTTTTGAAACTCGCTTCCTGTCTGGTAAATGGGGTTTTGGCCTCAGTGTCTGACACACAAAATGCTCCCAAAGCTGAAGCTCTGTGTCTCATGCTCAGCTCTAAATAAATAGCTCAGCTCTAAATAAATAGTTACAGGGTTCCTGTCACTTGGGATGGGAACGAGTAGCAATGAGATGGCTGCATGGAGGGATGGAGGGTCTAAAGGCAGTGAGTTCGCCTAGGTTTGTGCAGGAATAAAGAGGAAAAAAGATGCTGAGAAGATGCTGGTATCAGACAGAAACCACCATCTCCCTCTTGCAGCCCAGCCCTGTTTTTCCAGTAAGGCCCCAACAAGGTTTTGCTCTGGTCCTTACACCAGCCACATGTGTCTGGCCTGCACGTCCCAGCTGCAGAGGGAAGGATGCAACCTTGTACTGCAGCTGGGAGGGATCTGCATCTCCTTTCCATCCCCATGCATGACACATTCCTGTGGACTGCCTCAGGCATTCATTTTTGGAACAGCAGCCTCCCCCATGGCAACACATCCAGCGTTTTGGAGAGCCTCGGGACCAGGGAAGAGGAAAGCCAACACTTTGTTCAGAAGAAGAATCCAGAGTCACTCCAGGAACTCATGGGGTTGTCTGCATGGCATGGAGGGAGGCATGGCTCATCCCTGCGAGGGGGATGGTGTGTCTGCAGAGCTGGGACAGGGGCTTACCAACACAGCATCCACTCTGACTGGTGGCACTCAGTTACTGCCCTAAGTTTTCTTCTTTCTTTAATCATTTAAAAAGCAATTCCTCGCTTATTCACAAAGCATAAAACAATAGAGAAGGACTCAGGGTTTTTCAAGGAGAGCAGTTCTCCAGCTGGCCACACTGCGGTAGCAATGGCATCATCACGGAGAGGGTGCTGGAAGGCAGAGAAGATTCTTCTGACCTCTACCGCCCAAGCCCTCTCTAAAACTGCGACTTACTAATATTTTTTTCTGTTGCTGTTTTGCAGGAAATCCAGAATTCTGTAAAACAAATTAAAAAAATAATTCAAAGCCCTAAAAAGATTCCGCGTTCCAAATCAGTGGAATCTGGTGCCGGTGGCAGCCGTAGGGTTGAAAGTTGCTCTCGGCTCCACTTCAGGTGGGACCTGAAGACAAGAGCTGCCATTGGAGAAACCCCCCCCGGCAGCTCATAACCCTTACCGTGCGTGGGGACCCCCGGGGAGGGACCGTCCCCCGCGGTCCCGGGGCCCTCAGCCCTGATCCCCGGTCGCTCTCCGTGGTGCTGAAAATCGGTGGCCTCCTCCGCCCCTGTCACGGGGACGGGGGTCCTGCCCACGGGACAGGAGCGATGCCCATGGGAGAGGGCTGATGGTGACGTCCTGCCCCAGGTTTGCCCCGCTTCTCCCCGGCCAGGCGCTTGTCCCAGCAGAGCCCTGTTAACCTCTGGCGCGGGGTTGGAGTTACCGATGGATTGCTGACACGGATCCGGTCTGGTTCCACACTGCAAGCGTCCTTCCACTCACTGAGCTCCCTCCTGTAAATACGCTTGTGGAGAAAGGTTTCTGTGTATTAATTTTAAGCGTCATTTATCTTGGAACAGCAGTAGAAAGGAGGACAATGGCTCTTTTCTTATTCAGCCTGAGAGGAGAAGTGAAGGGCTTTGGTGGCACCACATTAATACACTCAGTGTCACACAGGCTGGTCTAGAATTTTCACAGGCCATTTTTTACCTTGGCTCTTCTCAGGCCTTGCTTCCCTCGCCAGCGGTTTGGGCCTCCTAATTAGTTAAGGATATGAAATGTTTGCTGTTTGAAACTAGAAATAACGAGTGAGAGACTTTCCTGGTCTGGGATACTGGAGGCGTCTTCTGTGCCTCAGGCTTTTAGAGGAAATGCCATCAATGAAAACATCTTAGGAATGCCTTTAGCTCCTAGATGCTCTGCAAAAGCCACTTACTGCTTCAGCTGATAAGGGGCCCAATAAAGGGAAGTTGGACTTGGCAGTCTTCCTGTGCCTCCCCTTCCTAATTTTCCACATTGACTGCTGGGAGCCATAAGGTTTGCTTCTGGTGGGACAGCCAGGACATGAATGAAGTTTAAAAGGATTTCTGGATCTCAGGGACAAAAATGTAGCCTGAAACCCAGCCAGCAAGCTCTTTTTTCAGCTCAATAGGTAAAAGGTGCTAGTTCACTCCTGCTGAGTTTCACTGCTACATGACACCCCTGCAGCCCAGAGCAGAAGGCATGGAAATGAGAACATTGGAACAAATGTTAGGACACCAAAACCACCAATAATCCACTGACACTTATTGTTCCTTCCACTGCAGCCCATCTGCAGTCAATATGTGTGTCCTGTCACATTCACTTGACAAATATTGAGCTGATGGCTGACCTGGAAGGCACTGGGTCTGTGGGCTTCCAGTTCATTGGGCTGTGAAACATGGAATGATGTTTTTGGTGATCTCACCCCTGGTTTAAACTAAGGGAAACTAGAAGCTTTTCATGGAAACTTAGCAAGTATTTGAAATCTGTTGCTTAATGGAGAAACACTGGGTAACTTCTCTTTGTTGAGAGATCATGTTTAACCACAACCAGGCTTTGCTGGCTAATAGCTATTGTTCCCACTAGGAAAACCAGCCTGCAGGGCTCCATGTAAATATATGACTCTGGAGAAATCACTGTCCTAGCTTCATCTGGGTTCCCCATCTGTTGGAAAAGCCTCTGTATTGCATATGTTCAGATTAAAGCTGAGAACCTGGTGGTATTCATAATGTAGCATTAAATCCTTATTCAGAAAATTAATTTACTTCAGTTCTTTATTCAAAAAGATTCAGTGTGGATATGCTATACATTGTGAGAGAGTGGATTAACAGGTGGGCAAACAGTTTTGCTCTGGCTGGGAAGTTCTCTGCATAGACCACTACCAGCAAGCTAAAAAGGAAACGGCCCTCACTTCTGCAAGAGATTTTGTACCTATATCATGATAATATTGGAAATGAGTCCTTTGGATCAGCAGTCACAGTATATGTTTGATGTGCAGGGGAATATTGCCTAGTTCTCCACCTCACTGATCAGACTGGATACAGGGTAAGAAAGCCTTTCAGTGACTGGCTACTCAGGAGCACGAGTACTGATTTCACCCCAGATGGAAAGGAGAGTGAAGAACCGAGTCTCTGTAAGCTTTCCCTCCTCTGGGGGGAGCGAAACAGGGATTTCCCAATGTGAGTCACAGCCTCTGTGTCCCAAGTCACCATCCGGAGGTGCCCATCTCCTCACGGTCTATAGTGACCACCTCTGTTGGGCCAGCTCTGAACAGGCACCTGGGCATCCTGTGCAAAGCCAGGGGCTGATGTGGCACAGCCCTAGGACCGGCAGGGGCCACCTCACTGGAGCTGCAGGACTGATGTAGGGTTCCTCACCTATTGATGGTCTTTCACTCAGAAAAGACATACAGGTTTCAAGGGTCCCTGAACCATCCCTTGTACAGACCGAAGTCACAAACACTTCCCAAGTGCTGGAGAAATGGGAGGGTTTTACTGGAAAAGAAAAAATAAATCCCTCTCTGCCCAAGAATGTTTCAGGCAGAAATGTTTACAGTAGCTGATAGATTTTTCATCTGGTTAGCATGACTGACTAACCATGATCTGAAAAGTGCCCAGAAGAGCACTAAGAAAAGCACACATTTTGGAGTTGAACTTCCTCTTCTTCCCAGACTCAGCAGTTAAGCATTCTGCACAGAAAAAAACCCTTTGCTTGCAGGTTTAAAAAATATCTAGACACAGTTTCCTCTGGGGAATGGACTTCCAGATGATACCCCAGGATGCTCACAGATTTCCATGAGATTTGGGGGGGTTTTTTTGGTACTTTGTGGCTTTTCAGCTACTCAGACAGCATCAGCCATGGCTTGAAATTTTATCTGTGTACTAATTACTGACACAAACACAGCTCCTTCCTTGTGGGCTCCTTTGGTATTAAAGCATCTACTTTGATTTCAAGGGGTGGGAACTTTCCTGTCATTGGAAATCAATAATAAAGCACCAATGAAGAAAGGAATCAGAGTTTCATCAGGGCACATCCCTTATCAAAACCCCACTTGCTTTACCCTCACAGGCTGCAAGCCAGCTGGGAACTATCTGACAAATTCTCCATGCTGTCGACCAGAGTGATAATGGTTTCTACTTTTTCTTCTGGAAGCACATGAGAGGCATTGGATCGAAACTTCTTCAGGAGCGATTCTTTGCTCAGAGGCTTCCTCCAGTGCCCATAGAAAGTGTCACACTTTCCTGTCAGGACATCCCCAGTGTTCAGGAGCAGTGCCACCTCTCCATACATCTTGTCAAAGTTGGCCACATTATCTTCAGGGTGCTCCACCACCACTTTGTCCAGAAGCTCCCTCAGCTCGGTCCGGTGGATGCTGCTCTCAGAGAAGGAGCTGAGGCCCACTTCACCATCCAACAGGGCAGCACAGGCATTGAACTGGAAGGAGTGTCTAGCCTGGTGTTCAGAGTTGGGGAAAGGCCGATTGATGTACTTTGACACTGGGATCTTCAGCACAACGGTGCGGATCAAAGAGGGTGAGAAGGAACCTGCATAGTTGATGAAGAGGTTCCGAACAGACAAGGCAGCATCCACCACCCAGTGCATCCCCAGGTGGGCTGGGAAGCGCTTGAAAGCAATATCCTGCTTCTCCAAGAGGAACTCATGATGGGCACTTGGTGCGGACAGTGGTTTGGGTTGGTAGATACTGTAGAAAGCACTGAATCCAGAGCAGCCAGGGATATCATCCAGAATGAGGGGGTTAGCCTCCATGCCTCGGGCAGCCAGCAGTGCTGCTTCAAAGCCCAGGCGGGTGGCATTTCCGATGTGCAATGGCTTGGCTTGAGTGGCAGCATTTGCCATGGGTGCACCTGCAAGGGATGCAGCGATGCCCAAAGCGTTTGCACACTGGGCCGTGCTGAGAGAGAGCAGTTTTGCAGTGGCCGCAGCACTGCCCATGGTACCAACCACTGAGGGAGGGTGGAACCTAAAGAGGAAATTGCAGATCATATAATAATAGAAGCACAGACTGGTTGGAAGGTCTGGGTTGGAAGGGACCCCAAGGATCACAGAGTTCCAAACCCCCTGCCACAGGCAGGGACACCAACCTCCAGGCCTGGATCTACACAAGGTTGCCCAGGGCCCCATCCAACCTGGCCTTGAACACCCCCAGACACGGGGCACCCACCCCCTCTCTGGGCAGCCTGTTCCAGCCCCTCACCACTCTCTCTGTAAAAAACTTCCCCCTAGTATCTCATCTAAACCTTTCTTCCTTTAGCTTCAATCCATTCCCCTTGTCCTGCCATTGCCCTTTGAAATAGCTGAATCGCCTCCTGTTTCTCTGCTCCCTTCAGGGATGGGAAGGCTGCAATGAGGTCCCCCCACAGCCTTCTCTTCTCCAGGGTGAATCAGCCCAGCTCCCTCAGCCTCTCTTTGTAGGGGAGCTGCTCCAGCCCTCTAATCATCTTCGTGGCCCTTCTCTGAACCCTCTCCAACCCTGCCTGTTTGACACAGGGAGCACCCAAGCACCTCACCTACCAGACCTGCCTATGGGACTGGAAATGAATGGCCAAGCCACACAGTGGAAATCCCTCACAGCTCTGGTGCAGGTGGGATTCACCTAATGCAAAATTTAGCCGTCTAAAAACTAGGTGTCGACCCAAAGCTTCATAGGAGACAGCAGAGTGAGCTCAGCATCTCCAGAAAGCAATTTTTAATTGGCTTGTGTCCATACAGAGAAGTGTTCTTCCCCCCACCAGACAAATAAGGTGGCCTCATCCAATGTGCCCAAAGGTAGCAGATCTTGATCAATGCTATCCCTTGGACCACAGCAGGGTACTGCCTGGTGAACGGCAGTAGGCACAGGCAGAAATTGTGCCAGGGACTGTGGTCACAATTAAGCTGCCTCTATGGCTGTGACCAACTGCCTGTCCTGTGCTTTTGCCCTGGTTTCTTTAGATGATGCACTGCAGACCGTGTAGTAGAAGGTTATTTTTAAGGCAGGATCACCAGAGGTCATCAAATGTATATGAACTAAGTGATGCCTCACCAGCACTGGCAGAACTGGAATTTGGCTCTCAGTAGGGCTTTACACTGACCCCGAGTTCTGCTGGACTTAAACTAACATTTTGAAACCCAGCATAGGCCTGTTAACAGATTCACCAATCCTCTTCCTACTTGGTAAAGAAAAGGAGTTTACCTTTTGGGAATGTTGTGAGCCTCAGTGGAGAAATGCATGAGTCTTCCTTGCACTTCCAGGCCCACATTAAACGCCAGCAGGAACTCCATGCCATTGGGTTTGTTGCTTGGAGGTAACATTTGGGAAGCTGCCAGAAGAGCTGGCAGAACAGCCCCCGATGGGTGAGTAGCAGGGTGCCAGGTATCATCAAAATCCATGGAGTGAGTCTGCCAGAGAAATGGAGATGAGGACATGCTGGTGTGGGGGGCTGGCAGCTGAGGGAGGTAGGGTTCCTTGACGATATTGCTGAGGCTATGTCTGTAACAACATCTACTCAGTCACCTTCTGGTCCCTGTGGTGGCTGGTTGGTCCCTCCCAGAGCAATGTGCAAGACTGCAGAGCAGCCCATGACTCCCCCACTACCCCTCCTAGTCACCAGTCTGCTTTCTGTAATGTCTTTGAAGACACTGCAAAGTAGAGCTTCTCCTGGAAGAGCCCATCTTACCGCAACTCCGTTGGTGAATGCAGCCAGCGTTGGGGAGAGCTTTATGCCTGGCCTGCCATAGACAGAGCTCACAGCAACCGAAGAGTACAGCTCCTGTGAAAGGGAGAGATGGTCAGGTGGGGACCTGGAGTGATTGTGTGATGTCAGAACACACCTCTACTGCAAGGCAGAAGTCCTACACTGGCATGAAATCAACCCTTGGTTATGGTTGTGCTGGCAGGTTGGGAACCATGGAAGTATCAGGTTCTTCCTACCCGGCAGTACTGTAGCGCGATATCGAACACAGGCGTCGTGCTGCCCACAAGGCCAACCCCAATGCTGTCAAGGATCATCCTCTTGCTTCTGTGACAAACGGTCTTGGACAAGTGCTCAGGTCGGACTTCATGGATGAAGGAAGCAAAGCTGCTGGTCACGGTCTCCTCCGCAGCGCTCCTGGCCACCACTGCAGCACCGAGAGAGAGGGGAGTGTGTAAAGACACATGTGGAGCATGTCCTGACAGCTCACAGGTCTTCACCCTCTGGTTGCACTAGATTTGTTGAAGGGCAAAGGCAGGAGGAGAGTGCAGGGTCTGCCCAGCATCTCGCTGGGGTAGCTTCAGGAAGGTCCAAGTGAAGCAGTGTCAGGGCTCAGTCCCATCCCCCCGCCCCCCGGGTTTCAAGCAACCATCTGCTGGGGGGTCAATACAAATTATGTCCCTTTCTGGAGAACAGGCAGTGCAGGTGCCCTGGCTACACTACCAGCAATGCCCTGTTAGGAGTGGATCACATAAAAAGTAAACTTCCTACAGCTTCCATTATTTTTTGTTAAGCAAGACTAGTCCCTAAGCCTGGATTGGTCCAGAAGTTTGGTCCTGCAAGGCAAAGAAGTGTCTTGCCTCAGCCAGCAAAGCTCTTAAGCCCTATGTACTCAAAAGGATGCTTTAAAAAAATAAATAATTCAGCCTAGGCTTCTGAAGGGGATTAAGCAAGGAGATCTCCTGAGCCTGATCTTTGAAGGAGTTTTTCCTGTCTCTGAAAATAACTTTGCTGGTTGATAAGAAGCAACAGATGGAGCTTCCCAAGGCAAAATGGATGCCTGTGTTTATGACCTGTAAGGTAGAGGCAGGCAGACAGCACAAAGCACTTGATGCTTTTGGATTTGGATGTTACTATTTCCAAATCTTTGGAGGTGTTAAAATCCTGTGGATTATATTCAGTTTGGAACTGTTGTACTGTCCAAATTCAGTGGTAAATTGCAATGTTTTGCTGAATTTATAATTCATAGAATCACACTTATTATCATCCATTGTAATTTATAGTATCAATAGAAAAACGATAAAATCCAATATAGCTAACATCCACATGATTGTGAGTCCATGTGTATTTGGATGTGGGGGATATACCTACAGGCGCACACAGATAAACGATGGCATCAATGTCCTAATGAAAGTAATCACATGAAAAAGTCAAGATGAGTGAAGCAAGAAAATAAAATACTTTGCTTCAACACCTTACAGAAAACCTCATCAAAAGCAGCAGCTACATATGACTTTTTTTTTTCAAACAGAAACATCCCAATTAAAAAATCCCCACAAAACATTCCCTAATTTCACTAGCAAGTATTCATTCTTAAATGTCATGCCTACTGACTCACAGTTTGCTTGCAAATGTATTTGGACTCACCTAGAGCCCAGGAGTCTAAAAACTACTTGTAAACACAGCTGAGAATGCCATCATTGCTGTGACTCACTGAAGTAAAATCCATCCCCTGCAGCGGGCTCTGTGAAATATATTGCTATAGGAATCCCTAGCACTCAGCAGTTTGGAAACTTTCTGCTGATAAAAAAGGAAAAAAAAATACTCTGTGTAGTCTGGGAGCATCTTCAGTAAACCACAACTGAAAGTACCAACGCCCCTGAGGAGAAGGAAACAGTGAAGCTGAACTAGGCTGGAGAGGCTGGAGGAAAATCTGCTCGAATCACACTGCACCCATAAAGTTTTGATCACTTCCTTCCCGTTATCAGCTGCTCTTTGTCACTTCAGCAAGCAGGGATGGTTTTTTAACCCTTAGGTTAAAAGTGTTTCATGACTCTTGTGTTTTTGTGCTGGTCTGGCAGCTGCAGGACACAATTTACAGCCACAAAAAAAAAAGGGTCTGTCTAATAAGGTTATCCAAGAGGAAACAGATCTGCACAGATTCTTTTATTCTTGTTCTTATTCTTTCTCTTATTCTTACTCTTATTCTTTTTGATCTTCACATTCTTATTCCTTATTCTTACTCTTACCCTTATTCTTATTCTTACCCTTATTCTTATTCTTACCCTTATTCTTATTCCTACTCTTAGTCTTCCTGCTTATTCTTACCCTTATTCTTATTCTTATTCTTATTCTTATTCTTATTCTTATTCTTATTCTTATTCTTACTCTTACTCTTAGTCTTATTACCATTCTTATAATTATTATAATTACAATTATTTATCATTATAATTACTATTACTATTATTATGATTTCTCTTGTTCTCAAGTGTTCATTAACTAACACACATCCCATGTATTATATTAATTACACATTTTAAAATAAAGTTTCTAGACAAACTTGAAATAGACCAAGTGGCCACGCAGCAAAGTTCTGCTTTGCTTGCCCAAAGCTGGGAAGCCACAGACAAGCAGTGCTGGAGGAGGCAGCACACTGGCTGGGAGATGTGGAGCAGGATCCCTGTACCCCTTCGAGCAGTGTTAATAGCAAGATCAGACATAACAGAGAAATCCCGGCAGAGTTAAGGATCTGAGCAACCCACTGACAGCTACAATTTAGATATCTTACATTTATGGTCAGGGCAGGAATTTGGAAAGTCTGGTTCTACAGCAGTTGAAGTGTCTGGTTTAGCACAGGACCAGCAATAGATATTTTTCTCACTTGTTACTTTTCTCCTTGTTCTTTAGCAACTGAGGGCAATAACCACCAGCAGCCCTCCCAAGCATGCCTTGTCTTCCAAGACTTTGAGCAGTTTATCTCAGCACGCTTAGCTCAGGGCTTTTTCTTAATCATAATGATATGATTATTTTGGGCTGCTCTTTAGAAAAGGAGAGGGGTTGCTGTTCTGCAGGGAGATACAAACCGTGAGCAGCAGTTTTGTGAACTTGCCGGGAGCTTGCCAAGAGCTTCTGGGATTTCTAGAGTAAAGACAGAGAAAGAGCCTTTGTCACCTACGGTCCTTGAATTTTTTCAGAGCTGTTTGAGGGGTTGCACCTCTACCATGGCATTGCAAGGCACTCGCACAGATCAAACGAGCGGGTAAAACCAACGATGTACTTAAAGGAGAGACAAAACAAACCCGCAAAACTTTCCACAGCTCTGTCCAACGAAGGTGCCAGGAACAGCCAGGGAAATAAAGCAGCACGGTTGAAGGGGCAGCACAGCCTTTGCAGCCCTACCATGAAGTCCTGTAACGGCTGCAGGACCAGCTCAGAGTGGACACGAGGAGAAATAAAAAAGCACCACACAGCATGTCCCAACAACAACAACAAATCCCCTCCCCTCCCATGGCACTGTACAAACCATGTTTGGGGCACATAAAAGGAACAGGCATGGAAGGAACAGGTTAGTAACTATGAATAAAGTGTCTGTTAAAACCATCTGATGCTGTTAGTATCAGGGCAGGTTCCCATTTAATGTCACGATGGTTTTGGAGCCGCCTGGGGAAACGACATTACCTCCTTAAAGTGAAAAAGGAAAGGTTAGAGAGGAGCAGGTTTGGTACATGAAATAGCAGTTACCTGTAAGGTGAAGTAGACCATGCTGGTGGCTGTTACCAGTGCTTAGTGCCCAGCTCTGCACTGCCCTATTCGAGCGATGGGAGAGGTGTTTGTCTGGAAGGTGCTTTGGTGTCAGGGTTTATATATGCTTCTGAAAGGCAATTTGCTTTTTTGTTTTTTTTTGCAACTGAATTTCAAGTGTGATGACATCAGCCTCTGGGGAGTGAGAGGGTGGGGGGAATAGATGAGGAGGGGTGGTTTTTCTCTGCTGAACAGAAGGGAAACCCCTCAGGTTTCAGGAAATAATATTAAAAAAAAAAAGATTTAGGACAATAACTGACGAAGTTCAAGGAAATTCCTGTCTCCAAAATGCCACAGGTGCCAATGAGTGAAGTAACTGGCCACAGGCTCCTCCTACAGAGGAGGACTATAAAACTGGTACTTACCAGGAAATGAGAGGGACAAGAGCATCCTCCCATTGAGCTGAAGTGTCACCAAACCAGGTAATCCAAGCTGCAGAGGGAGAAGCGTGGCATTGGTGTTTTTCTTTGATGCTTTTCTTGAATACGTTCAGTGTTTAGTCATTTGGCTGAGTCTTTTCATAGCTCTGCTCCTTTTCAGCTCTGTGATGCCTGCCATGTGCTGCGGGCTCACAGAGATGCTAGTGCAGACATGACTTCTGTAGCTTCCAGGAGATGTTGGGACCTTTCGTTCCCAAATTGGAGGGGGGATGCCATGGTTTTTTGCTTTGTCCAAGAGTGAAACATGAGGACATTTAACATGCTGCCTATTATTTTGTACAGAGTAACAGCCTGGTGTGATACATCTTGCATTTAAAACCAGCCTGGATTTTCTACTAGGCAGACTCTTGACCACAGTGAACATAGCAATGCATCTCAGGCAACGTCGTGCTGTTGTTCACCAGAAGAGAGCCAGGGCTGTGATATTTATTCCAGCTGCGTGGAGTTGTTGTGCACTGTTAATCTTGCTGTGTGCTTATCCAAAAGGAATTGCATTTCATTCTCTTAACGTGTTTATCTTGAGAGACACGGTGTTTTCTCAGAGCTGTGTAAACATTTGTTATCATTAATAAGGTGGGATGGAAAACTAATCGTGAAGGACCACTGGGGAATAAGTGTCTGAAAATCTAAGGCTTTGGTATTTGTATGTGTGTCCTGTAGTGTGCTGAGCCTCCTGCAGAGACAATGTCCACACAGCACCACTTCCCTGCTAATGATACTCAAGGTAAAGCAGCACAGGCAGCAGATGTCAGTGCATGGTAGAGGCATGCAGTGATGTCTACAGAGCCTGGGTATGACAGCAGGATGGACAGGGGGTGCAGAGGGGAAGGACCTTTTCTGGAGGAGGTGAAGGGAGGTTATTGGGAAGTAAGTGGCAAGTAAAGGAAAAGGTGTTCAGAGACTGTAGCCCAGCTGGCACGCTGGCCATGTGGGCATGGCTCGGAGGATGTGGTGAGGGGAGAAGAGCCAGAGTGGAGGGAGGACCTCACAAGCCATTCCTGCAGACCCCAGGATGAAGAATATCAGGGGCAAGCAGGAGAAGGAAAGGAAATGGAGGAGGTTGGGTGAGTGAGAGGATGGCTTTGGCTTTGCCCTTGCTGTGTGAGGGATTTGTATGAGGGTGGGATTGTCCGGGGCTGCCCCAGCAAGGGAAGGATCACCCCAGGTTGCCCCATCCATTCCCTCTCTGAAAGGCCTGGCAGTGCCCCAGGTCTCTATCCTTGTGGTTTCCCAGACTGTGGCTCTGATGGCTGGTACTGGTGGGTACGGAAAGCCACTAACCCCTACACATTGGACAGTGATGTCCCATTTGCTCCCACGCCATCCTGCACTGCCTGTGTGATGTCCACCCAAAGAGCTACTTTGCATCAGTCTCACAGGAAAGACTTGGTGAGACATACCTCCTTGCATGGAGTGAGGTGTGGGCACAGGGAAACGGTCCTTTCGAAGTGCCAGGGGCAGCACCTGTACAAACTGGGCGTGATGCACCAATGAGAGGTTTTATCCCAGGAGCAAGCAAGGCTCCAGCGTATTTTTCATTAATTTTTGGATGTGTCTTTATGTTGCACGAAATAGAGGGAGGAAGCAATGCACAAATGCTGGAATGGTCTTAGGACAGGGACCACAAGTCAGTGTTTGCAGCATGGGGGGATGCTGTGGGTAGATCTGTTTCTAACCCCAAAACCTTCTCCTCCCAAGGGAAGCTCCTTCATCCTCCTCCTTTCCCATATCTTGGTCTAAATTCTCTCCCATCCTTTCCCTTTACACCTCCATAGCCTGATATGGCATCCTCTGCTACTCCTTTACCCACTTCTCTGATGTCCTACAAAGCATTACACTGCAAGCAGAGGGAAGCATCTCTATCAGTCGTGTCTCTGCTTCCTTCACAAAGCCAGCTGCCTGTCACAGGCTCTCAAACTGCCAGCACAGCCGTTGTGGCCACGCAGCAACCGCGGACAAAGCGAGCCTTGGCAAATCAAACACCGCCTCTGCCAGCCAAGTAGCCACCTGGCCAGCCCATCTCCCTCCAGAAAGCCCATCTCATCCTCCTCTGGGGACCGACTCAAAATAGGGGCTCGTTGCAGCATGCCTAGAAAGCCAGTCTGAGCTATTTCAGAGTGAAACATCTGGAGGAACTTAATACTGTGGCTCGCCTCCAAGTGTAACTGTTTAACCCAAAACATTTGTATCTGAATGCCATTTGGAGGAAAACAAAAGACAACTCAATGAGCTCCACAGGTAGCTGCTCAGCTCTTCCTAAGGTTGTGTCTTTTCTTAGGCCCTCTTTCAGGTCAGTAGTTTATACAGAGGCTTGAGGTTAAACAAGTGTTACTCTTGCAGAAATGTGATTTGGAAAGACCTCTCTGAATAAAAAAAAAAGTTGCTTTCAGCACAACAAATAATTGAATGAGTTAATTGTCCCCCAGGGTTCACTTGAAATTTTTCACCCTTTCCACATTTCATGAGGGTTTAAATTGCTGAACCAGTTCAGAACTGTTAGGAGACAATTTATCCTTCATTCTTCTTTTTTTTTTTTTTTGGTGAAAATCACATCCTTTAGAATAAATGGAGAGAAGGAAAACATGGGGGTTCTAATGGAACAAAAAATTCCAGAGGCCACCGATGTTTCCAAAACACTTATGCCTGCCCAGGAATACCATGCTTTTAAGAGTAGACACTGAGATTTAGGTTCATTAATATTCACAAAAATATTTTTTCTTTGGGCTGTGCTCCTTCACTTCTCCCCTCTTCCCATATCAATAGCAGCACTACACACTTTCCTTTCTTTCCTTTGGCTTCTTTGGAATGGCTGAGAACAGAATACATCACTCTCTCCTTTTCCAGCTCCTTTAGGTCATAAAAAGTTCTATAAATAGCAAAATAACAAGAACATTGCTGTTTTATTTTCATCTTTGTTTCCTAACAAAAACCTCCAGAGAGCAAACTCCAGCTCATGGTACTCAGGAGAGCAGAGGAATGGAAATGTGGGGGCTGCCTGCAAATAGACGAGTTAATGGTAGAAATATGAAGGGTTTGAAAATAGATGATTTAGTCACCGGGGCTTCAAGAAAGGGATGGAGCTGGAAAATTCCATCTGGAAGGGAGACTGGGTATGTGTGCATCGTGCCTGCCTGTTTGTCTGTAACAGTGGATAAGAAATGCCCTGGAATGGCTCAAAAATACCTTGTGGCTTTCATCTGAATGTTTGTTCATTTGTGTTAGGCTATTCATTCCTCTCCATCTCCAGCAGCCTGGAGAAGAGGGGGCAGGAACCATCACCACCACCACCTGCAGCGCTTTGGGGCACCTAAACATGTTTTTGCCAGAAATCCTTGGTAGCCTAAATAGGTTGTGTGTGTTTTTTCTGGATAGGACTCCGGAAAGTAGGCACCTAAAGTTCTGCTTTGAATTGAGCCTTTGTCTGGAGCAACGAACGGGAAGGGACTAGGGAAACACCTGAGCCTGTCACCAGTTTCTCCCTCCTTGGAGCAGGGACACAGCTCTGAAGGCTGGCCGGGAGCCCGAGTCAAAGCAGCGCTGGTCTAGACACCGACGATGGTGAGGTTGTGGGGGCGACCGCTGACACTCTTGTTTTGTCTGGAAGGGCCATGGCGAGCACGGCGGGTTTCGCAGCTGTCTTCTACAGCGAGCCGGCGGTGCTGGGGCTCCTCGCAAACGTGGTCAGCGCCTTCCTCCTCTGCCTGCAGAACTTCACCGTGGCACACACGGGCCTCAGGCCACAGGAGGCAGAGGACATCCTTGCAGGTGGGTGGCACTGCTCCTGGGGGACATCGGGGCCCCTGGTTGGAGGTGAACTTTCCCCTAGAGCACCAGGTAGGATGGAATCTATGGGCTAATGGACAGCAATAGTGGGACAGGTAGGGAAATGTGGGCCTTCCCCAGCACAGGTCCATGTGCTCCCTAGTGCTGCTGCTCCTCCCTCCCTAGCAACTCGGCCAGGAATATGGTCCATTAAGGGTTTGGACCATTCCCCTATCTTCATAAATCCAAACCATCCCTGGACTGCTCACCATATGGAGTGTACCATGGGGTTCAGTGGCCACGCATCAAGGCTCAGCACAGAAATTTGTTGTAAAGGTGGGAAGGGAGGGGAAGACAGAGGCCATAGCGCTGGTCACAAGAACGCTATGGGACCTGCAGTGGGACACCCTTCAGAGCTTAGAGACATGGCATGGCTTCCTGCAACTCCAGCCTTTTTATGGCTTCCTTCCTACCTGACCTCTTCACGTGTCTCCCAGGTGTCCACCTCATCCTGATCGGAGGTTTTGTCCAGCTCCTGGCGGGATTTCTTGCCTTCCGGAAGTATGACCACCTCGGAGGCGCAGCCTTTCTCACCTTCTCCTCTCTGTGGAGTAGCTACGGGGCTACACGCATCATTGTGGCTGCTCACCCCTCCTTGCCAAACATAACACTGCCCTCAGGGAACACCAGCCACCTCTTGCCCACTGGCATGGCCCACCTCTCTGCCAGCCAAAGCGCGGTGGCTGGGCTGGTGGCCTACATTTCCATCTCCTTTATCCTCTCCTTCTGCTCAGCCACAGTGAACTACATCATGCCCTTCATATTCGGGGCCATTGCACTTGCCCTGGTGTTTGAAGCAGTTGCGCTCTTTGGCCAGTGGGCCCTGGTAGTATCAGGCGTCATTGAGCTTGTCATTGTCATGTGCGGGTTGTACGGAGCGGTGGCTCTCCTGTTCAAGGGCATCACACAACGGTACGTCCTTCCAGGCTTTGGGCATCCTCTCTTCAATGTCCTGCTGCTGGGGTCAGCACAGAAGGGCTCTTCCAAGGCCATTGGGGAGGAAAAGAAAAAGAACACAAAGTATGCCGAGCCAATGGCCTTAGGCAACATCTGCGATACCATCTCTGCCTTTTTATTTGCATTTTACTTCTTTGGGTACATGAAGAACTTTTGTGTTGGAGCAGTGTGGATATCCATCATCTCCTGCTGCCAGCTGCTGTCCAGCTTCTACAGTTATCTGAGAGGCGATGTCTACTACACTACCAAGTTTGGTGTCCACAGCCTCTACTGGCTGGTGGTGTCTTGGGAAGAGTTTACACTGACCACCTTCCTGGGGCTGCCCCAGGCTCAGGAAAGCAGGCTAGGAATGTTTGGAGGGTGGTTCTTCCTAGCCATTGCCTGCATGCTGTTTCTGATGTCTACCCACAAAGATACCCTGGAGATGCTGCAAAATGCCTCATTCATCATCCTCACCTCTGCCTTCATCCATCAGATCCCAATGCCAGGGGCTTACCTGTTCCTGGGGGCTGCCTGCAGCCTTTGCACTGCTCTCTCAATGTACGCCACTTTTGCCAGCCTTATCAACTCCATCGGGGAGAAAGCTTTGATTCCAATTGGTGTCCAAGCTATGTCCAGCTCAGCTCTTCAAACCACACTGATGGCTACCCAAATCTTCTTCACAAGGTCCAAGAATTTCTCAAGTGGCACCAAAGCTGAAGTGCCAGACGCCTTGTTCTACATCTGCAACGGCCTGGCTGCACTCTCTGCTATCCAGGGTAGTTTCAGTGACCAGAGCAGGCAGCAGCTCTCCATACCCTCTGTGCTCATCCCAGGAGCCATAATGCAGCTGTATGTCTGCAGGATCCAGGTTCAAGGAGGGAGAAGGTCTGGTTGCATTCTTCCATTCTGCTATGCTGCCTTCTGGGGAGCGTGGACCTGGCTTCGGTTTGCAGGTAACGTGAGGTCAGGATTGCTATTTTTCTTACTCAAAGCTATTTTATTTGCTATAATAAAGGGGAAAAAAGGGGGAAAAAAGAAAAAAAAAGAAAAAAAGAGAAAGAAACAAAAAAGTCTTCTCCTCCACCCAGGAGATTCAATGACACCAGGTTTACTAAAATTCTTCCATGTAAAAAGATAATGACCAAACATCCCAGCTTGTACTCAGGTTATTTGCCATTGCTGCAGTCACTTGTTACTCTCACAGCCGCAGGAGTCTAAGCTGTGTCTTCAACAGACATCAAGATTTCCCTGCTGTTATCTCAGAATATCAGTCCAGGAAATGCTTTTCAGGCAGTGGAAAACTCCAGGTCCTGGATTTACCCTTCAGAAGCCTGGAGCAATTCATCCTAGTCAGCCGCAGCCACGAAAGATCTCAGAAAGATGAGCCTGGGCTCATTTCACTCCAGGTGGGCAACATGTCCATACCTCTGTCGTGTCAGGTCCTGTTAAAACAGGCACCTTTGGGGAGAGTTAAAACTGTTGCTTAAGAGCTATGGCAAGAAGCTATTAATGTTTCCAGCCAGACCTTGGTTATGACAAGCTGGAAGTAAAAATCATCAGCTTTTTTTTTTTGGATAACCATCACCAGCTCTACAGTTAATACCTCGAATGCTTTGCATTGCAGAAGCAACAGGTTTCGGTGTGGTAGGTTTTCTTTGCAGCAGCCATCATCAATTAGTTTGAGCTACAGTCATTCCAACTGCAGATATGTCATTCTTCCATCGTGCTGCATGTCGTGGTTTCCACACAACCAAACCTGTCTTGTTTCAGGCCACCTGGCAAACATTGGTGCAGGCAACAGCGAAGGATTCACTGCTGGTTCTATCGCCTTTTTGGTGCTCAATGCATTTTTAATTGTTTTAGGTAAGTTTCAGTGGGATAGTTTGTTGAGGGGTACTTGGGGTGAGATTGCATCTGTGGTCACTGAGGTGGAGATGCTCAAGTGAGGGAGTCTCTCAGCTCTCTCCGTCAAGATTAAGCAAGAACTGAAATATTTTGCCCTCAGCCAGTAACAGAAGCTGAGCTGGGCTTAGGCAAAAGAGTCCTAAGGGAACGGAAGAACATTTCAAATAAAATAAAAGGTTCAAACGAGGTTACAGTGTTAGATGTATTGGGCCACTGGCATATCTCTGCAGTCACCCTCCAGCCCAGCTGCTGTAAATCAGAAACTTCTTGGCTGCCTGAGAATTGTTTTCCATGTGAGCACAGTGTCCTGGCCGATTAAGGGTTTGGCAGCTCATCTTTTGAAAGCTGAGGGCTGAACAAGCTGTAGCTGTGCCTCTCTGTTCCTCCATAAACAGGGAAGTCAGACCATGGATGGCTCAGTTTAATCAAATAAAGTTAAATTGATTTAGGAACTCTTCTGCTGTTTCATATACATTTTTATGTGCCATTCTCTGATATAAGTCCCTCTTGTTTCAATTTCTTTTCACAGCTTCCTCATTTAACCTGGTGCTTCTCTGCATGAGCCTTGCAATGGAGCTCTTGGCTGTTTGTTTTCTGCTCTTTACATTGGAGAACCTCCCTTTGCCATTTGAAAGTGAGTTTTTGGTGAACTTGGTCCTCATGCTTTCGCCCAGAGAGTGAAGTGAGTGGGCTCCTGGTTGGGGCCCAATGTTCTGCTCAAGCTCAAGATGTAAAAAAGGAAGCAGAGTGCATCATGTTTCCCTAGAAGACAGGCGTGTGTGCAGGCTATGGACGCTGAGCCTTTCAGCTCCGTTACTAGAGGAAGAAACCTTTCCTCATTCTATCCCCAGGTCCCTGAGCTTTCTAACAAACATCTAGGTGTAGCTGATACTGCTGAATCAAGACAACCTCCTGAGGCTGTGTACAGTTCTACTTTCTAGTAGCTAATTAGTGAGCTAAGATTTGAGATGAACTAAAATGCATCACTGGTATGGAAGGCTGTAGATCTCTTGAAGCTTTGGCTTTGCAGAAAATATTTAATTTGTAACTATACAGTATGTTTTAGCAAGATGCTTTGTAGAAGCTTCTTCACCAGGAAAGAGAAAAAAAAAAAAAAAGCCAAAGCCATATGGGAAAAGATGTGCAGGTAGGCAAGCCTGGAAATGCCTTGAATTTTTAGACCCACAAATATGCTGGTCTGCAAATGTTGCGTAGCAGGAAAACCTGAAGTAGGTTTTCAATGCTAGGAAGTCATGAGACATAGAAGAAAATAAAACTTTGTCATCACCATTCCTGCCTTTGACTCTCTGAGGTGTTTTGATGTTGTGGGGTTTTTTTTCCAGTTGTGATGCTAAGCATCTTCAGCATCATCTGCTTCTATGGAGCAACAGCATCACTAGCAAACTGCATGTTTGGGAAGGATCTCATGATGATGGGACCCCCTCTGTTCACAGTAAGAGAATATTTGCAAGAGCTTCCCTGGTCAGGGTGGATTTCCTGGGGTCTCTGGTCTCACCAAGGCGAGCAAATTTCCATTGAATGTCCTTCCTTTGAATCCCTTACTAACGTTTAAAATCCTTGTCACAGTATTTCTGTAGGGAGTTAGGAGCTGAAAGAAATCTCTCTTCTATTATGAATAACATATATGGAAACTTGGAGAAAGGGCAGAGGCATTTACACAACTCCTACCTTGCTCCAAAATGCCTGTCTCCATCATCCTGTGGAATTAGCCATCTCCAGTCCAAGAGCTGTTTTTTAAAGGCCATAACCTTAGGAGTAGGGAATTAGAGAGTTAAAAGTTTCCCAAAGTGGACAGCTAGAGCTCCTCACTCTGTTAACTTTAAACTTTTTCTACTGTCTTGTATGTCTGAGCAAGGAGCTTCCATCTAACTGGTTTGATTGATCTAACAGCTCTAATTCCTGCCACAGAGAAACTTATCCATGAAATCAGCATTTCTAACCATGAAGACTCATGAGAAACTCCTTGAAACTTGATCTTACCAAAGTTCCTCTGGATTTAAGATACCCTAGCATTTTTCTTAGGTCATTCTGGAGAGCGGCTGTTTCTCCAGGAAGCAGCCACCATGCTGGGCGGGATTCATTTCCAATAATTTTAGACTTCAGCAGTTGAAATGTTTGCACCTAAACTAGTCCCTTTTACTCTCTTCACTACTAGGACAGAACTAACCACTTCTGCCTTATAATCCATCTCAGCTGCTTTAGGTGAAGCATCTCCAGAAGTGCTGCCTCTGCCCTTAGAGCACGGCACTGTGAGATACCTGCATTTGGATGGGCTGAATCCTACCCTGTGCTTCACACATTTGCTTATTCCCACCATTATTGCCAGGCTGAGAGCTCTAAGAAGGACACCGAAGATCCTCCTCCCTGCATCTGCCCCAAGTCCCACTGTACGAGTGGCCTGAGGACCATCGCCGACCTGCTGAACACAGGGGCGGTCTGCGGGGTCCCGACAGACACCGTGTATGCTTTGGCAGCCTCCTGCAAGCACCCTGAAGCCATCGAGAAGATCTACAGAATCAAGGTGTGAATACAAGGATGTTGTCTTGTTACTTGGCTCCTGCTTATGACTTGTAGATGGATTACATACAGAGGCAGAGATGGGAGCCCCTTGTTTAACGTTGTCCTAAGACTCAGAATTAGACCATGGACAGAGGTGGACAAATCACAAACCCAAACTGGAACTGCCCTGACAGCCCTCAATTGGGTCCAAACCTGTGTTTGTCTTCTCTGTCTCATGAAGTGCTGAATCAGAATCCCAGGTCTGAATTTCCCCAGACTTTTGGAGACATGCCCTGCTGGAATCAGACCCAAAGTTTGCAGCTTCAATACAGCTTCTGCAGCCTGGCCCTGTCTGTTCTCCATGAGGCAATTTCCTGGCTAGTCCAGAGAAATAAGCATAACAGACTATCTCAGCTGGCGCTTAGTGTGAGCATCAGCAACAAAGGCAGTCTTTTCTGTCCTGCTTTGGTGCCAGAGCTAACCTTCCCTGTGGATGAGATAATATAAACAGAATGTAAATACATGCCCAGTTCTTTAGTCATTTGGCCCCACTGAAGCTGATGTCAGTTGAGTTCTGAAATGACACCTTTTCTGTGAGCTCTTTTGGTTCTTCCCTCCGTATCGCTGCTCATTTTACAGCAAGCTTATTTCAGAGCAGTGGAGAACTGATGAAGCAGTCATGGAGATGTTGGTTTCCAGGGGGTTAGCCTCTCCTTCCGTTACCCTGTTGTGAGTTGGTGGTCTTCACCTTGATTTATGCCGGCATTAAGTTAGAAGAAAGCCAGGTCCCTGGTGTATGAGATGTTAAAAACACTAACACTGAGCAGAGAGCATCACTGTCCCTGCATTGGTTGTGTCCAAAGCAGGGAATTTGGGTGCATCCCACTGAGTTTCCCAAGAGCAGATTTCTGTTCTCTCCCTTCTCCAATTTGCACGTGCAGATCTGAGCTGCAGCATCAGTCACATGGTGCTGTCCCCTCCTGAGCTCAGCATTTTGTGCAGAGATAGCATCTTCCTTGGAGCTTCTGGTCCCTGTGAGGCATGAAAACTAGGATTTCAATGGGCTTTGATAGTTTCGACACAATTTTTCTCCCTTCATCTACTTTTTCTTCCCTCCTCTCTGTTTTGGGTTTGGTACTTTTTTCAGGACAGGCCTCAAGAGAAGCCTATCTGCATCTTCATTTCAAACCTGGACCAGTTGCGAGCGGCTGCTCCCCCCATCAGCCCATTGCTTTGGGAATTCATGGAGAACGTTTACCCTGGTGGCATTGGCTGCATTATCAAGAAAGGAGAGTGGCTAAAGAAGTTAGGTGAGATGAATAGAACAGCCCTGCTCTCCCTCTTTCATGCCTTCAGCATGGCAATCCACAGATCCTTTGGGATGTCAGAGAGATGCTGCTGATTTTATCCTGATAAATCAGCTCTGGAGCTCTTAGTGCCTTGGTAAATGTTTAGCAGAGAGTGTTAATGAGCTGGAATGACTCATCTGCAGTGTGTGAGCCAGCATGGTGATTTCTTTATCCCAGTCAGACTCCAGCTCATCAACTGGGAGGGTCACTTCTTTCAAGCCCATAACTGTTAGCTAGGAATGAGCAACTGCTGGGTGGAGCATCAGAGCATCAGGGACTGGAGGCCCCCCCTGGGTCGGATGTAATTCCTACGGGCATCCCTTTTTCTCCTCGCTTCTTCCTTCCTGACAGAGGGACAAAGTCAAACCACTGTGAGCAGCAGTATGATTCACGCTCAAGTCTGGCTTCTGGGAATCAATGGAAACATTAAAGGCTGAAGAAACAGTAGGAACTTCACACATTAGACAGGCAGAGGCATGTGAGAGAGGGTAGGCAATGATCACAAAGAGTTACAGTCTGTGACACAGGTAGGTCCTGTGTCCATGAAGGCATCTAAGCCAATCTCTGGTCATTAATCTTTTCCTTTTCCTTTCTGATCAAGAAAGCTCTCTGAAACTATATAAAAACACTCGTAGTTCTGTTTGGGATATAGAGTGGGGTCACTTCTAAAGAAAGCAGGAGATGTCTCTCTGCTACCATGCTGGGTGTTGTGCCAGTCTTCCCTCTGCCAGCGTCCTCTGTCTGTCTTTCAAGGGATTGGAGCAGGCTACAGCAGAGTGGGAACTCAAGACAGTATCATGATCCGAGTGCCTGACCTGACTGTCCTGGTGCATCTCATTGACATGACGGGACCCTTGGCAATCACATCTGCCAATCCCAGTGGAGAGGTTGACAGCACACACCACAACATGGTCATCTCGTGAGTACCCCGTTCACCAGCATTTCTATCATGGTACAAACCTCCTGCCAGGTGGGTGGACAGCAAGTTCAAGCGGTGTATAGACCATGATCTGATGCCCTGCACTGAGAGGAGCTTCAGCACAATGGAATATGAAGTACTGTTTAGTGTTGTAGCTTTTTATTTTTCCTCTTCTTTTTTTTCCCCCTTTACAGGCGTCTTGGCCACAAGCTGGAGGGTGTTCTCTGTGATGGAGAATCTGATGAGGTGGTGGCATCCACTGTGGTCAACTGCACAAAGATTGATGAAAGTGAGTGTAAGAACCACCCATTCCATGTCAGCAATTGCATTTTCCTGGGATGTTTCCACTCCTTTCAATAGTATCAGTCTGGCAGTACTGTGTGCTCCAAGAGCAACAGTTCTTGAGTGCCTGGGCATTTGCAAACCTGTTGATGAAGAGGAACAAACAAAAGGTGTCCTTGGAGGACCTCTGTGTTGACAGAGAACAAGGCAGAGAGGAGAAACAAGATTGTGTAAGCAAAATCTGCCTTATAAGAGCAAAAATGCTGCAAGTGGGAGGGTGGATGGTTCTGGAAGGAAGGGTGTGTACTCCTTGTAGACCACCAGAGCCAAGGCATTAGAGGAGCTCGTCCACAATGATGTAACAGCACAAGCTAAGGTGTCATTAGCTGGATCTGGGCTGTCATTTGAGTGGGATTCTTTAGTGGAAAACTCAACTAGTTCTTGAACAAGTGTGGGGTCAGTGTTGGTAGGTGTGTTTCTTTCTGACAAAGTTTCTGGTTCTTTTGCTACACAACGTTATTAATTCAATGTCCTGAGAATTTGGATGGTGCTACTGGTCCAAGATACTCCTTTATATCCCCTTCCCTTTCTCTCACCCTTTGGGCGTTACCCTAACGTTTTCATTCTTCCTCTGGGAAGGTGGCATCACCATCGTGAGAGAAGGCTGCATTCCAGCATGCCAGGTGATGCAGATATTTGAAAAGGTGAAGAACAGAGTGGTCTGAAATCAAAGGAAACTTTCCCCCAGCAAAGGGACAGTGTCTGCTCTCTCTAAAGGACATGAGGCATCCTGTGCCTCGCTGGAGCACGTGGCCTTGTAAAAGCCATACCTTGCCTAATCGAGCACTTGTCTTCTTGGGAAACAGCAGCAGTTCCCCACCCAGCATCTCTCCTGGGAGCTTTCTGCGGCTATTCATTGTTTATCTCCAGTAAGTGCCTGAAACCGCCGGGAGGCCTGCCCACGGAGTGCCCGCAGGATCAGGAGCTGATGCTTGATTGCAGGGATTCCCAGAGTGCCTGTGTTTCCTAAATGCCTTGAACTGTGAATGTCACGCCTGCTTGTATATCCCCTTCCACATCACTTCAGATCTGTGTATTTTAAACTGCTAAAACCCACTAAATAAATCCTCTTTTTGGAACATAAAGAAAAGGCTTCGAGTTTCATTTGGTCTCTGCCGAGCTATTCATCCTCCAAAAACTGCACGGTTCCATGGCTAAACACTAGAGGAAGGAATAAACATTGGAAGGAGTAACTCTGAGAGAGGGCTTACAGTGAGCAACTCAGCCCTGTCCTTCTCCGGCATCTTCCCAGGCATTCCCTGCTTGGCCCAGGCTGGTCTCAGGGCACTCAGCTCCTCGTAACACCCATAGGCTGATGTGGCTCCACGGCAAAGCTGGGACCTGCAGAAGGTCGGGTGGCCACTGGCTGCTCTGTCTCAGTGGCCGTCCCTGCACTGGTCCACAGGCTCATAGTCCCGCATTGTGAGTAGTCTGCCCAGAGCAGAACTTTCCCTCCCCTCAAAGCAAACAAGACCCAGGGGGAGTGAGGGAGGAGGGAAATCCACTCTTAATATAGTCAGACCTCAACCAAGGAAACAATGAGCTAGGGCCCAAAGGTAAGAGGCAGGCTTCAAAAAATTTGAATTCCCAATTTGGAGGATTTCTGTAATGTTTTTTCCTGCACCGGAGGCAGCGTCCAGGCGTCAGATCTCTGCCAGTTCTCTGCCGTTGTTCCTTCTCCTGCTCTGGGCAGAGAGACTGGTCCCTTGGCACAAGCCCAGTACCACGTCCCACCACCCAAAGGATAAGCCCCTTCCCTTCTTTTCCTTCCTGCTGTTTTGGAGCATCTTTCTGCCTTGCTCATGGACTTCAAGCCACATACCCCTCTACATCTCTGGGCAGGAGCTCTCTCCCTCACTCCCTTCCTGCACACCCAACACTGCTCAGGGACCTGAGTAGCCAAACCTGGGAGCTTTTGGGGCTGGATTCCTCCCACGCTTCATTCCTAACACATAAACAGTAACTCCGGTTTTAACCGTGCTCGGCTTGCTTTGGCACTGGGATTGTTGTCCATCTGATCCTCTGCGAGGTGCAGACTGCTATTTAGTTTGCATTCAGAAGTCACCATAAATAGCAGCTTTTACTCCAGCTCCAGATGACGAATGGTCCTTCATTCAAGCTGCTCCCCAAACACCCTTGGCAGCTGTTCCCTGGGTCTGAACACAGGCTCCCCTTCACGCTGCAGCCCTCTGACCCTGCAAACCCCCTTACACCCTCTGCTCCCGGGCTGAGGGCAGTCACTGTTCACTCTGCTGGGGCACAGATGGGTATTCCCAGCCTCCTGTGTTTTCCCAGCCTGTGCCAGCATCTGTAAGTGCAATTAAGTCATGTCCTCCTCCCTGCACATACCCTGTGACAGCTAAACAAGGCTCTGCACACACTGGGCCCTTCTCTCGCACACAAGCATGTATTCTGCCCCGCTGAGCCACCAGCCAGGACGCACCTATATGACCACTCTGTGTGTCAAGAGCCCCTGTTCATCCCTGAAGGTTAAAATCAGCTCCCTCCTCTTGCTGTCAGCGGACAGCATGTCCCCGTAACCTCCCCAAAGTGCCGTCCCTCCCAGGGGTGAGAGCAGAGCAAACATCTACTCGTCTTTGCCAGCTCCAGGGGCTGCCCAGGACACTCCTCTGATGAAAAGCGAGCCAGGAGGGCTCTGCCTCGCTGCTCTTATGCCCATCCTCAGGCAAGGTGCTGAACCTCTGTGCCAGCCCTTCTCCCCAGCATAGAGTTCTTCATGATGACCAGGCTTCCCTCCTTCCCATCACATCCCCTTGTTTTCTCCGGGAGGCTGTGGACCTCCTGGCATAGATCAGATTGATCGGCTCCATCTGGCACGAGGGGAAAGTCAGCAGCATCCCACTTCCAGGGTGAGGTGGACCTGCTGGGAGGAGAGCAGGAAACCACAGGAGACTGGGTAAGCTGAAGATTACACTGGGGATTTCTGGGGAAGTCTTAAAATATCATCATGCATCCTGGCCCGGACTCAAAGAAGACACAAAGTCGTCAGTAAGGCAGTGCAGAAAAATCCTACTGCTTCTCTGGGAGAGTTACCCATGCTCCTGGTGCACCTGCATCCCAGCTGTGGATGCTGCCTCAGAGCATGAGGTAACTGCGTTAGACAAACAAGGAGAGCGGCCACCACTAACGCAGGGTTATTTGTGAGGCACAGAGTCCTTCGCCTGCTGCAAGCCCTGCTGCCATAGCACACTTGTTCAATAAATGGATTTAAGTGCCAGCTGAGGTCCACCACCACCCAGGAGAGGCTTAACTTTCACTTGTGGTGAAGTCCCACAACATGGGGTTTCTCTCATGTTTTAATACTTGAAAACCTGTCTGACCTTTCCATGTCAGTGAGGTTTTGGGTGTTTTATTTTAATAGTGGCCATCAACTGCTGGAGTGAAAAATCAAAAAGCAGAAGGTCACAGAATCATAGAATCATAGGAGTTGGAAGGGACCTCGTGAGATCAGCGGGTCCAACCCCCCTGCCAAAGCAGCTCCCTAGCTCATATTCCACAGGTCGGCGTCCAGATGAGTCTTGAATCTCTCCAGAGAAGGAGACTCCACACCCCCTGGGCAGCCTGTCCCAGGGTTCTGTCACACTCACTGGGGAAAAGTTCCTCCGCATGTTGGTGTGGAACTTCCTGTGCTCCAACTTGCAGCCATTGCCCCTTGTCCTGTCCCCACAGACACTGAAATGAGATTCATTTCCCCCTGCATCCCATACTTAAGATATTTAAAAACATTAATAAGGTCTCCCCTGAGTCTTCTTCTCTCCAGGCTGAACAGCCCTAGCTCACTCAGCCTTTCCTCACAGGGGAGATGCTCCAGGCCCTTCATCATCTTCGTAGCCCTTCTCTGCACTCTCTCCAGGAGATCCCTGTCTTTTCTATCCCAGGGAGCCCAGAACTGTACACAATACTCCAGGTGGGGCCTGACCAGGGCAGAGTAGAGGGGGAGGATCACCTCCTTTGACCTGCTGGCCACACTCCTCTTGATGCTCCCCAGGATCCCATTGTCTCTCTCAGCCCCCAGGGCACACTGCTGGCTCATGGCCACCCTGTCACCCACCAGGACCCCCAGGCCCTTCTCCACAGAGCTCTTCTCCAGCAGGTCATCCCCCAGCCTGAAATGAGTCCTCCTTGCCACTTCTGCTCTGTGGGTTAGAGCATCTCCATGTCAGTGGCAGAGGACATTTCAGCTCAAGAGAAGGATGTGGAGCTCCCCATCTGCTGTGATCAGCACACACACCCACCAAATGGCCCAGGGTTTGGTAAATCACAGCAAGTTTTGGCCCAGGTGGAAAAGGGTCTGTGTGCTCCTGTGTTGCTGCACAGTGAGCATCTTGCCCTGTACTGCTGCTCTCTGGCAGGTAAATCAAAACTAGGACGTCCCAGCTCTGCAGGAAAGTACTTCAGAACCTGTGGTGACTGGAAAAGCAGGGGTTTAAATTGAAACTATTTTGAAACTTCAGACCTACAGAGAAATCTATAATTTACGTTATAAATGGACCAAGGAAAGAAAATTACAGGAGCCTCTTGTCTTCAGACAATGGCTTTGTTTCAGGAAGAACCATGAATGGTGCTTTCTTTGACAGCATGGTCATGCAAAGAATTACCTACTGGCAGAGCACAATGAAATCAATAAAATCTTTGTGCTTACAGGCTGGGTAAAAGCCAGAGAGGTAAAGATGGGGACTCTTATGCGTTGAGGTTTTATGGCTTACTGATTGAGAAAGCAAACAAATGATTTACAGAAAAATAAACAAACCACAAACATTCATTCCCCACAGTCTGGGCTGGCTGCCTTGCTACTTGCTATCTTGTGAGCATTCTGCTGACCCATGATAAATTATGTGCGTGAGGTGTTTGCACTGTATCTGTTTCCCATGATAAAATCAAATAGATGGCTTTATTTAACATAATAAACTGCACAATCATCTTCTCCCCCCCCACCCCCAGCTCATGCTGGGAACAAGTGTGTGTTTCTTTGCTGAAAACAAGGAAACAAACTGGATTTTCCCCGTTGCTGTCTTCGTGCTGCTGAACAGAGGGGAGTATTTCCTTTACAGAACATATTCAGGTAAACCCCTGTTCTGTGATCATCATGACAAAGACTTTTTGCTAAAATGCAGTGAATTGCAGTATTTTTACAATAACATTGTTTTTCTGCTCTTTTAGATGAGGTTTACCATGATTCCCCTCTTGGCAAGCAAACCTATTGTTCCCTAACCTGGAGTGTTGTTGATCAGAAGTACCCAGTTAGGTGTGCAAGACAATGGGAGTAGAGGGACTGTAAAAAAGGGCCTGAAGTTGTGTCTGGCCTGGGGGTTCCTGCCCAGCAGATATCCTCAACAGATGTCAGAGAGAAGTATGAGTTGTTCCAAGCTGCTCACCCATTGCCTCTAAGAGGGTTTAATTTAACTGTATCCCAAATAGCAACAGCTCTAAATCTGGAGTATGTGTGATGAGATCCATTGGCCATTGGATCTCCAGATACCCTTTGGGATTTTGGTCTGTACATCAGGTTGTCAATTCTGTCATTTTAGCCAAGAGTGAAGGATGAAAACCAAGTCAGATTTGTCCCTAAACCGCTCCTGGTGGTGTGTGTCTTCATACTGTCGGTCTTCCCCCCACCCACTGCAGGTTCTCACATCCAGCTGTTTGGTCAGAAGTGATCTGAGCTCTAATGACATGGTTTTCAATGATGCAGCACCAGGTCTGGAAGACAATGAGCAGCCTATTTGCATGTGCAATTGGATGGGAGAGGGAAAGAGGTCTAGAGGTAGGGATGGGGGGGAAGTCTCAGGCAAGGGGATAGAAAGTCATTATTTTACTGAAAGAAACATTGGTGCAAAATGTTGCAAAACTAGATGTCTGCTTGCATTATCAAGGGAGTAAACATCACTGGTGGTGAAGGGCTTCATATCTCCGGTCCTGGAGAGATGCTGGAGCCTGGTGAAAGGGACATTAGGGCATGACCATCCATCCCTCTGTGGACAGGCCTGTTTTCTGACTGGGACCAACATCCTGAGGGTGACAGCACCACCAAATCTCCAATGTCTCTGCAGTGCCCCCTTTCTCAGGAAAGAAAGATTTGTTTAGTTCAGCATCCCAGGGCACTGAATTTCCATCTCTGTTTAAGAACAGTAAACCAAGTTTCCATTCTGCCAAACTCTCAGCTGGCATCTTTCACCAGAACTTAATCTGAAAATAAGAAACAGTCATTCCTAAGCCAGGACAGCAGGTTCTGTCAGTTGGTTACTCTTTATCACAGAATCACAAGTTTGGAAAAGACCTTAAAAATCATCAAGTCCAACCAATCCCACCCTAAGCTAAACCATATCCCTAAATACCTCATCTACCCTTTTTTTAAACATATCCAGGGATGGTGACTTAAACCCCCTCCCTGGGCAGCCTGTTCCACATCCCCACAACTCTTTCAGTAAAAATCTTTTTCTAAATTCTAATCTAAACCTGCCCTGGCCTAATCTAAACCTGCCCTGGCAATCTGAACCTTTACCTGGAGCTGACCCATGTCCAGAGTTGTGCTGTCTGGTGTCGATTCTGTTCTGCCCATATCTGATTCCTTCCTTCTTCTTGTTTTCTCACTCATTGATTATTTCTTTGTATCTCTCAGATAATGAGTCAGTAAAAACACCTTTCCAGAGGCCATGACGTCGTAACTCCTTGAACTGGTATCTTACTCACTGCACACTTTCGAAGTAATTTTGTGCCGAGTATCAGGAAATAATAATCAGTCTCTAGTGTTATCCAGACCCATGGGTGCACCTTCCTACCCACTCACCCTTCCTCCAGAGACCTGTCAGGACTCGCTTCCTCCACAGATGGGTTTAATTGTTCTGGGCAAAGCAAATGCAAAAAGTTCAAAAAATCACCCAAACCTGCAGCATCACAGACATGGCAACCTCAAAGGATCCATCAGCTGCTGTGTGAAGCTGGCCTTCAGGTCAGAGCCCCCAAAGCTGCTTTGTTTCACATCAGAAGTGTAGCTATGAAGAGACATGGACAAGACCTTTACCTCCCTTTGGCTCACACTTTGTTGTGCCTTTGGAGAGCTAGAGCTTAGAAGGAGAGCAGGATCAACATGAATTATGTCTGAGGAAACCCCATCTTGGCTCTTTCTGTGGCCAAGGAGAAGCAAGTGTCCCAGTGGTCATGATCATGGCTGCCTACTGGGTTTGGTTTCTTCCTCTCACCTCAAACTGTATGAAGCTGCCATGTCTGCCCCTTCCTTAGTCTTCCTCCACCTCTGTTGGCATCTGAACTCAAGACTTGAAGACTTGAGGTCTCAAGACTTCCCACAAGAGACTCTTGTATTACCAATTAGGACTTGTTTTATTTTGTAAGTGCAGGCAGCTGCTGGTAGCCCTGGGGCAATTGTAGGGGGTGGTGAGGAGGAGGATGAGGCTGTAGTACCCCGGGGTCATGTGAGATCTGATAACCTTGTGTGGGAAGCCATGGTCCTTAGCAAGGGGGAAGGATGCCAGAGGCAGTCAGGGGACTTAAGGGAATTTCGAGGAGATAAAGTAAGCTTGGTCAGGGGCAGAGTCAGTGCTGCTGGTACTTACCCATCCTCCATGTCCTCAAGAATAACACACCAACATGAAATCTGGGCGCACTCTGCAAATTTAGGGTGTTGTCACTGACTGCACACTGACCCATAAGAGCAAGAAACTGGTTGTAGGCATCCATCATTAGCTCAGCAGTCAAGAGAGCAATTGTTTGGTGGGAACCAGCAGTCATGTCAAAGGAGGAAAGCTGAGGCTGTAACTGGTGTTATGTCAGAGAAGGAATTCAGAGCTGGTTATTTACTGGAACTTGTCAATAAACACCTTATTCTGAAAGGCCTGTGCTACTTCCTGCTGGGTGGGTAATGTGAAAAGTAGGGTCTGAGAACGGAGGTGCTCAGGCAGAGAACTGGGGAAGTGATCCCACAACCCCTGCTCCTCCGAGAGCTGCATAGAGCCGAGACAGGCTGCCTTGAGAGGTGGAGAAGTTGATGCTCCTCAAAGGTGCCTGGGCATGGCTGGTCCTGAAAGGACTCCAGTGTCCCTGTCCTGCAGCTGTGGAGGCAGATATATCTATCTCAGGATAACTGTCTGAACCCTGACATCCGCCTCATGGCCGGAGCAGAAAATTTGTTGAAATTCCTGCTCTTTTGGTATCTAGGAAGAGATAATAACACAATAAAATCTCTCTGTCTTCCAGGAGGGAAGGAAAAGGTGATTCTCACAAGAACCAACACTTCTGAGCCTTTGAACATGGGGTTTTCAGTTGAGGTATTTATTACGGCTGCTGCACCATGGCCAGAAGCAGTGTTGAACTGGATGTACGGGACAGACCTCCCCATCCACCCCACCAACATGACCCCTTGCACTGACCACTCTGCAGTGCTTTCTATCTTCCTCCATCCAGCCCATGGGGCTGAGGAGCTGTGGGATGCCTCGAGTACCGAGACAGGAGCCAGTGCAGAGAGATGGCTCCCATGCCCCATTGTCTTTGTGGTCCTTCACACCCCATGTTGGATCTTAACAGAGAACTGCCGGGTTAGGCATCTACATTGACAGAGCCAGAGATGCAGGATCACCTCCATCAGAGGTCACGGATGAACAGCATGGAGCCACCAACCCGAACATGAGCCCGCACGCACATGGCCACTTATTAACTGAGCTCCCCTGGCAGTGAGATGCCAGCAACTATGGGAATGGAGCCAGGGAATATGGTGATCTGCTAAACCCATTGATCCTTACCAAAGACACAGCTACCACAGACCCCTTCCTGCCTCAGCCCCAGCGATGACCATGCCCTGCGTAAAGAGGAGGTGAGAGTCTTGGAGCCATCAGATACTTTTCTAGTTGAGGCAGAAAAGGAAGACTAGGGCAGAGTCACAACTGGAAATAAATCCTGTTAGTTCCTGTGACGACTCAAGAAGCTCAATTGCCAGACTGCTGCTTTTTTCCCACACAAGATTTTTTAACACAATCAATTTTATTCATTAGGTAGCTACACTCTCTACTGCTGCTCCAGACATGCCAGCTTCAGGGGCACCGTGAATTACAACAAGGGCGACATGCAGCAAAAGGCAATGTTAACAGTTATTTTCTGCTTTGGTTAAGTGCCTGGCTGCTGTCACCCATCTCTCTCTGCCCTGATTTATTCTGAGCTGCTCTGTAAACTCGGTATTAGAGCTGGCATGATCAGCAGGGACTCCCAGACTGCTCTTGGCCATTAGAGACTGTCTGGCTCTTGGCTGTGCACCGCAAGTCAGATGTCAGGTATGAAAACCCAAGCTGCGTTTGGTGGAGCAGCTGAAGATCTGGCCCAGGATTTTGAACCATGCTCTTTCCTTGTTGTTCTCGGTATTTCCCCTAAAAAAAGACAAACCAGATTATCGGGTAATTTTGCCGTAATTAACCTTAGGCCCTTGGTATTATAGGGAGGAGTACCAGGAAGAATGCAGCAAGGTGAGTATGACATAAAAATCACTGTGGGTTGTGTTTTCAGACGCTGTGCCCTCTACAGAATCATGATCAAAGGGTTTTGCTTTGTCTGCTTGGCACCTGATTAAGCACGACTTTGTGTCTGCCTTTTCCTTGACCTCATGTCCCATCCCAAGATATTAGTACACTTTGACATTCATATTTCAGGAGCAAAATCCAAATAAAGGAGAGTCTCAGTGCCTACAGAGCTCCCAGTTCCTGGCGTTTCTTTAAGCCAGAGGTGGGCAAAGGACATTCGTGACTCTGACCATGTCTCAAGGCTTCTGCTCGGCTGGTGATACTCATGAGGTGGTTTCGATGCCGCCCTTCCTCTCCGAACCACGCTACCCACTGTAGTATCAAGTCCACCCACTATACCAACACGCATCCCCAAAGATGTTGTTGAGTCAGTTCCTGTTCCTATGGCACAGCTCTATTCCCAGAAGGGTGAGCTGTTTTCTTCCCTGCCACTGGAAAATACACTTCTTTATTTTCCATTCTTTTTTTTTTTTTTTCCATTGACATGGATGTCTGGACTGAACAAGGGCAAAATCAAGGTGGGACAGCCCTTCTTCCTGGGTTATTTTCAGCCCCAGTGGGATTAAGATGTTGGCTCTTGCACAAAGAGTCCCATTCATTCATGAGATTGTTTTGCCTCCCTGAGTGACCTTTCAGACCTAAAGGCCTCCAAGCCATCGACAATGCAACCGCAGTGGGTCTTTCTCAGAAGCCTCTAATTTCCCTTAGCCAGTTCAGACTCCTCCTGTGATGGAGGCCTGAGCACCCCAAGTCCCCTTCTGTCCCACTCCCTAGTGCACTGCCATGGAGCAGCCCCTTCCTGTTAACCAGGGCAGGAGAGGAACAGCACCAGAAATGGGAGTCTCTGCCAAGGAGAGCTGGACAACCATTTTTCACCAAAACCTACATCTTTACAGCAATGGAACTATTCCATAAATTATTCTCAATTCCTCAAAATGGATTTGAGCTGTGATTTTTCAGAAAACATGCTGAAAAAAAATCAAATTTTGTCTCAACAGTTTCACACTGAAGTGTTTTGGATTTGCCACTTAAACCAGTGGCTTTTCCTTCTCTTTAATAGTGTTTTTATCTTCACCTCAAATGCTGGGGAAGCTCTGGAAATATTAGAAATCTTTTTGCCTTCATTAAACTGCAACATCCCATTTAAATCTCCTCCCTAAACCATTTCTCTCCAGTTTGTTTCTACACAGGGGACCTGCGGGTGGGGTAAAACAAGGACCAAGCTGAAATGAAATGTCTCCCTGTTCTGCACCTCGCTCTGCAAAGTGAGAAATGGTTCCCCCACATGTTCTCCCCGTGTCCTGGCGCTGAGAACAAAGCTGTCTGTGAGAAACAAGCTCCGTGGAGAGGGAGTGAGAGAGGAAAAATGGACCCAGGCATGGCACGCTGTGGAGAGCCCAGCTCTCTAAACCACTTTGCACTTGCAGTGCACTAAAACGTGTCCTGGTTTGCAGCACAGGGCAGCAGCACCCCTGCTATGCTTAAACCAGGGCTGTTTTCCCACCCATCAAAAAGCCTTGTGAAGCATCAGCACCTCTCCAGACTAATGCTCAGTCCCTCAGATTTCAGTGTTTATGGGGTGTGGGGGTTTTTTTTACTGATTTAAGGAAAGGGGAGAAATTCAGCCCTGCTGTTCATGAGCTCATTAGCACTCCTCAGGGAGAGACCTGGCATCAGGGGTTGATGTTAATAGTTATCCTCTCTTTTCCTTCTCTTCCCCACCCTGGAAAGCCACACAATGTGATTTCCCCCTTAGACCATTGGTGCACACGCTGAAATCCATAACCCTTAGACCCACATGTATTCTTCCAGGTTCTTGTGTGGCTTTTTTGGGGGGTGGTTGGGTTAGTTTTGTTTTGTTTTGTTTTCTAGTTCAATGTGACATATGACTGTTTATTGAAAATATTTTATTGCTTTCTAAAAATCAGTTTTAATGAACTCCAAAGAGATACAGTAAGTAGATCAGCAAAATTATTTAGCAAACTCAATTATCTGGCATTTTCTTTCTCTGCAGGACAAGAGCCAGTTCAGTAAGAGTGAGCTGGGAAGACCTGGTTTTGCTGTAGTTCCTAGAGTCTGAACTCTTCCAACTCCACAGCATGTAAGGTTAAGTTCCAGCAGAACTTCGGGTGAAATCAATGAATCAATTCATCGGTTTCAGCCGGAGTTTGATCAGCACCTTGCACCTGAATCAGGTAAGAATAAGAGGAACAGGTTTTTTGCCCTTGATTGCACACCCAAGGGATTTTTTGTCAAGGGATATTCCTCATGTTGGTTGGGAACTTTTCTCTTCAGCAGTTGCCACACTGCACTAGGGAGGAAACGCACTGTGAGATGTCTACAGTTATGCTGGAAGGCAAGAGACCAGCTTCTACTGTCCTCAAATGCAGCACGATGATGATTCTCCTAAAATTCATGCTCTGCATAAGATAACACGGGAAAGGAGGGTTCTCCATAAGGCTCCAGCACTTCTAAGGAGATAGTATTGGAGTCACCCAAATGGTAATTCCGTCCTCACACTGACTGTGCAACACCAAGAGTGGCATCTCAGGTAACAACATTTCTTTTTAGTGCTGGGCTCTGAGACCTCTGTTTTGAGAAGCCATGTCAGAGAAGATAGTCCCAGCTCCTGAGGCTGCATCTTGCCTCACCCCCTTCTGAAAGAAGTCCCCTGTACCCACCAGCACTGTACCTGAAAACATCTTCCCTTCTCCCTCTCCCACCTCAAGTCTCATGCAGTGTTTGTCCCCCAACAGGCAATTACAAAACACTTCACATTGCTCTGTGCCCCAAACCAAAGGCATCAACTCCCAGTGAAAGGAAAAGGACTCTGTTACTCTGGAGACAGTCTGTCCCCAGTATAACACTTTCTGTGGTCACATCTGATCTTTAGTGAAAGCTGGCAGCCTCCATAAGGGAAAATTTTACTCCTGGGTGACTGTAAGTCAGGTCTGCACGGGGCTATTTTAGCAGTATCCAAAGATGAGCAAGTCACCCCTGCAGCTGGGAAACCTCTCTCTCCCATCCCCCAATTTGACTTAAATATAATTTTTCAGCAAACACCTTCCCAGTGAGCAGGAAGATGCAACTGCTGGACCTGCACGGGGGTCAGAGGCGAGTGCGATTCTCGCAGCCGCCATCGTAGGCCTGCACCGGCGCTGTCTCTTTCCAGGCTGCCATGGCCACCCCGTTGTGCAGAGCACCGCTGTGATTCAGATGTTCCTCCTCATCCTTTGAGATGCGAGTGCCACCAGTAGAACCCAATGTCTCCTTCTTCTGCACCTGCTCCAGTATCTGCAGCACCTGGAATTAGTAAACATGTCCATGAGTTAGTAATTGGGGGAAAACACCAATTTCTGGGGATAATACGCTATTCTTTTTCGAGGTACATGTCTGGGCTCAGCCTTGGGATGATGTTAAGCATTGCTGTCTGCTCAAAGGTCTCTGAGACAGGTGTGAAGGGAGAGCCTGCCCAGGGAGGTCCATGACCTCGGATCTAAGAGCTCTTTCTGCGAAGGAATCAGTCCCACCTTGCACATTCTCCAGCAGTTTGCTTTAGCAATGGTGCAATGGTGTCCAGAGGCAGGATCAGGACACAGGCAACATGGAGCTCTGTTCTGCTCTTTCATGCCACCCCATAACTCCTCATGCTATCACAGATTTCCTTGACTTCTTATGGAAACCCCCAGCCTAAAACCCGCTTAGTGGAAATGGGGAACAAGAAGAGAAGAAATAAAATCAAGATTAATTTTACCTGAGACTTGGGGATGATACCAACTCTGAAGAACCCTATGTTTCCACTGTCGATTTTGGTGCAGTCCACCACGGTGGATGCAATGTTCTCTGGAGAAGGCCCATCACAAAGAACTGCATCCACCTGAAGAGCAAGAGATGTTCACACCAAGTTCCCCTCAGGCACTTGGGCAGTTTCCCCTTCTCAACAGCAGGCAATTTTCATTAAAGGCAGCTGTGCTCCTTCCTACCCTACTGTCTTGACACTCAGGGATGAATTTGGAATGAATGAACTGAATAAAAGCAAGGAGAGAGTGAGTTCTGTGGGGTGTAGGCCAGCAGTACAGCAAGGACAGGTTTACAACAGCTGAGGAGCTTTGAAGAAGTCCCATTCATAAAGTAAATGTGAAGAAAACCAGATCTTTTATGAGTTAGATGTGAAAGACTTGAAAAATCTTTTGTTTAAAACTGTCCTCAGGTAAGATGCCATAAATATAGGACCAGGATTAGTGCTCCCAGGATTAGTGGTGAAATGAAAGACAGCCATTTGAAAGGCCATGGTCATTGTACTTCCAGAACTTATCTAAGTTATAAAAGCCAGGAATATTTTAAAGCTTTGGCACCAGTTTTAGAGCAGCTTCAGCTTCAGACGGGAATCCCCCGTGTTCTGAGAGCCCAATGCCAGCTGGAGCCCTGCTGCATTCAGGCATCAGTGGGTTTAGTGCATGTAAGCAAGGAAGCATTGGGGGTTTTTTGCTCGTATCATTCTGTGCTGGAGGATGAACTAACTCACACTGCCAAGCCATAACTTTACTATATAAACCAGAAGTATTTTGGTTTCCCAACAAGTTCTGTATTTTACACAGTTCATTCACTCTGACACTGACATGAGGAGCATCTTTTTTAACAAGATGCTTTCCCAGATTCTTGATATCACCTATTGATCTGCCACCTGGAAAGTGGTTGTGTTCCTCCATCCCCACATCTTTTGGGACCAGCTGTAATGAAAAGAGGCAGCACCCCAATTACCTTGTCTCCCAGCTTGGCATATACTTGGTTGTGGTGTGTTGTGTCTGCCTCTCCCGTTGGATTAGCTGATGTGACCACGATGGGGCCAACCTGGCAAGAGAAAAATGGGAATAAAAGCTCTGAGCAGGTTTTCTTGTATAAAACAGATGACTTGAACTCTGAAGTCCACTTGTGAGTGTCTGCATCTCTAAACAGATCTCAGTGTGACTCACCCAGGTGGACACACTGACTTTGTAGGCACCTACAGTCCCACCGAATCTGTGTACAAGTGAGCAACACCCTGCTGAGCTGGGGTTTACTGATCAAGAAAGAATATTTTGTTGTCCAACAAAAGTAATTACCAAAGACCTACAATGTCTGTCCTAGAAATGAACAGAATATGCAGGTTCCTCTGGCCACATTCTGGACTTTCTGAAGTTATTGCTGCTTCACATGAGCCCAAGCTTGCAACTAACCTATTCTCTGTAGGAAATCAAACTGTCATCTAAGTCCATTTTTTGGCTTTCTGACCTGATGGTTATTCCTTTTGCCCTCTTTTCTGCAATAAAATCAGCCACCAGCTGCCTGGATACCCCACCCCTTCTTAATGTTTTTTTTCTTGTGGGAGTTACTCATTTTAGCCTTTTTCACTCCCCAAAACTGCCTGATCCTGCTAGGACCCTCACTTCACTGAGAAAGGGAAGAAGAGAGAAATGACATGCCAAGGGGGCTGATAGAGTGTTCCAGCCTCTTACTGTCCCTCTCCCCTCCAGCAGGACCTGGGTGCCAGAGGCTGACACCAAGCCTGTTGCCTGGACAGCGGAATGGCAAGGCTGGGTGCCCAACACCGCTGGCATGAGTGTGTAGGGCCACTCACCAGGTCGATGAGGTGCGTGGTGACGGAGCAGTCGGGGATGCGGATGGCAATGCTCTGAGGGGTACCAACGTATTTAGCAGAGTCTTTCATTCCCAGGAAATCCACCCATTCACCTGCACAAGGAAGAATGACATGGCACTTATGGATGTACATCAGTCCAAACACACTGCTCTTACCAGAAATATCATGGAGCACATGGCGTCGCAGGGACGCATGACTTAAAGTTGGAGTTTCACATCAAAAGCTCTCCAAAGCTCGGAAGTAACATCTTTTCCTCACCTCTGGGAACCACCAAACTAATAGAAGATGGCCAGGCAGCCTCCATGAAGTCCCAGAGGAGGGGACTGAACAAATGTTTTGCAGGTTCCAGTTGCTTTAGGCTAGAAATCCAGAGGGACATGGGGCGATCCTGAGCCTGGCGCTTGGAGCTGGAAAGGAGGCAAGCAAGAAAAATGAGCCTGGAAGTAAGATGGGGATTTATTTTCAAGCTGAAAAAGAAATTGTACTGGTGAGACCTAGAGTTAAGAGTAGGTGTGTAGGTTCTGTCCCAGGTCACAGTGGTCTTTAGTAAAAGAAGTCATCTGTTCAGCAGATGACTTGACAGGAAGGGACATTAGTAATTATTCCAAATCAGGAATGCCTACTCCAAAATAGAGTTCTAGCTGCTTGCATAGTGATGGGTAGAAGTCCCAGTCACCCAAGATCTGAGGAAACCCCCCCAAATGTGAAGGGTTCTTGCTGCTTGCAGAAGTACAACTAGAGGCATTTGTTAAACACAAGAGGGGTTTTGGTTGTGACAACTGCTACAATAATCCCCTGCCCTATTTGTCGCTCCTCTGAGTTTCCTTGTGCTATCTAAGCTACCTGGCTCCTTCACCTGCCAGGAGCTTTCAATATCCTAGAAGACAATTCCAGCACAACTGTCTGCTTTCCTCATCCAGATCTTCTTCAAGGTCATCACCTTGTTGCTCCCATGAAGGATAAACCATGTGTCACACTGCTCACGATGGTTACTGTAGTTAGTGCATGGTGGCAGAATAAGGCTTCTTTGGACTAGCCAAGGAAGCCCTCACTAGGGCAGCAAGACAAATACTTACTGGTGAGCTTTCTCCACAGCATCAGGGCGATTACAGGCTGCCACAAGCACATACACGGTGTCTGTGGGGATGCCGCAAGTCCCTCCATTCTTCAGGATATCTGTTGGCATGTGAACAGGGCACAATCCCTTGAGTGACTACAAGTGAGGGGCTGTAATTCACAGAAGAGCTGTCACAGACAGAACACCCAATTCGGTGCTCTCATCTCCTTTTCCCAACTAACAAAGCATTTCCTCCAACAGTGCATTTTCTAGGATTGATCCAAGAGGAGATCTGGCATTTAGGAGAGCTCTGGGTCACGTTCATCAGGGCTAGAATGTCATTCAGCCCTCTGGAGAGAGCAAGCACCATACAATTTTCCTGCTTTCTCTGTACAAAACTTCCAGTGGTATACCCAGACTGAAGAATTTGTGCCCCAAATGAGCAGAGAGGGATATAATATGGGACCCTCAGCTGGGTTAAAAACTGTCTGTATGGCCGGGCCCAAAGAGCTGTGGTGAATGGAACAGAATCCAGCTGGAGGCTGGTCATGAGTGGCATCCCCAGGGCTCAGTACTGGGTCCAGTTCTGTTCAACATCTTTATCAATGACCTGGATGAAGGGATTGAATGCTCCCTCAGTTAGTTTGCAGATGACACTAAGCTGGGAGGAAGTGTTGATCTGCCTGAGGGGAGGGAGGCTCTTCAGAGGGATCTGAACAGACTGGACTGATGGGCTGAGACCAGTGGGATGAGGTTTAACAAGGCCAAGTGTAGAGTGCTGCACATGGGGTATAACAACCCCATGCAGCGCTAGAGGCTGGGGGGAGACTGGCTGGAAAGCTGTCAGGCAGAGAAGGACCTGGGGGTGTTGGGTAGCTTTAGACTGAACACGAGCCAGCAGTGTGCCCAGGTGGTGAAGAAGGCCAATGGCATCCTGACTTGTGTCAGAGACAGCGTGGCCAGTAGGTCTGGGGAGGTGATTGTGCCCCTGGACTGGGCATTGGTGAGGCTTCACCTTGAGTGCTGGGTCCAGTTCTGGGCTCCTCACCATCAGAAGGGCATTGAGGTCCTGGAGTGAGTCTAGAGAAGGACAACCAGGCTGGGGAAGGGGCTGGAGGGCAAATCCTATGAAGAGCAGCTGAGGGAGCTGGGGGTGTTCAGCCTGGAGAAGAGGAGGCTGAGGGGAGACCTTATCATCACCTACATTGACCTGACAGGAGGGTGCAGAGAGGTGGGTGATGGTCTCTGCAGCCAGGGGACAGGAGATGGGACAAGGGGCAATGGGCTCAAGCTGTGCCAGGGCAGGGTCAGATCAGATGTGAGGGAAAAGTTCTTCCCTGGCAGAGTTGTCATGGCCTGGCACAGGCTGCCCAGGGAGGGGGTTGAATCACCTTCCCTGGATGTGTTTAAGAAGAGGGTAGATGAGGTACTTAGGGATATGGTTTATCTTAGGATGGGATTGGTTGGACTTGATGATCTTAAAAGGTCTTTTCCAACCTTGTGATTCTGTGGGAGAGAGAGCAGCAAATTCACTGCTAAAGCCAACTCCTTATCAAGGAATCGGTCCTATTTCCCCCATGGTATATTTAGCTTCTAATGACTCTTGTAGCTTGGCCCACTTCATGAAAATGCCAACAGATTATCGTGGCTCCCACCTCTGGATTGGAAAACTCCTCTTTTAATAGTGCTCTGCTACAAAACCTCCCGGAATTTACCCTCCACCTCTGCATTATGTCCTATGTATTTCCCTTACCTGCAATTCTCTTGACCGAGGAGGCTTTCCTGGCAGGCAGGTGAAGGCACTTGGTCATTCCTCCCCCCACACCACTGAGCGGCACAATGGCCTGGCCCATTGGTAAGCAGGAACCCTCAAAGATGCTGTTGAAAAGGGCGGATAGGAAGCAGTAAAAGCTGACCAGACCAAAGATGAGAGTGGCAGCAATGTCATAGCCAGCTGGAAGAGCATGGATAGCATCTAGCAAGAAGCTGACAGGAATGAGAAAGAAAGTGAGGGAGTAAAGGAACCAGGCAATATTTAAGAAGAGTGTGCAGAAGACAATGAAGCCATTGAAGAGCATGAAAGCAACGATGCCTACAGCTGCATGGAAGCTTCTGTTAGTGCCATAGAGGCCACCGTATCTTGTCAAGCCCCAGATGATCCATATGACAGCATAGAGAATGAAGGCAGTGCTCTCCAGGGTTTTACCCCGGGCAAAGGCCACTGAGCCACTTAGAAGCTTAAGGAACCCACCAGCTACTACTACCCATGGAATTACAACAGTAGCAAGTGGAGCCTGTGGGTCCCCTGACATTGTTATGGCAAAAGAAGCGAGGACGCTGCAAGCGTAGCCAAGTACTTCTGCATCTGCATACTTGGAATACCCCAGGTAGGGAGCATGAAGGTCTGCCCCTTCACGAAGCTTCAGAAAACTGCTGCGAGCAATTAGGGCCTTCACAGCATCCTTCCCTGTTGGGATCTTGGCACTTGCTTTCACATTGTACAGGTGAATTAGAGCCATCAAGGCTGAGGCCACGAAGATGGCCACATCCACGCCTTGGGGTCCCCCTTCAAAAAACCCCTTGGGACAGCAAGCTAAGGCAATGCAGTAGGCCACATAAAACAGCAAATACAGCCCATCCACCGGGCTCTTCAGAGTGAGAAAAAGAGCCAAGACAGCAAAAACAATGGAGAAAACCACCAGGAATGGAATAGGGAAAGATGGCTCCACTGGTTGCCAGAGTGGGTACAGAAGGCAATAGCCTCCAGTAAATTTCAGGAGGGAAGTGAAACCAAAGAATGTGGCTGTTAGTACATCCAGTGCCCGGTAGGATAAAATACAGATGCCGATCTGGTAGATCCCAGCTGCCCACAGCCAGGGCACTTGGCCGATAAATAGCTTATCAGTGACACCCAGGAGCCTACAGCCAAAGACACTGGCAGACAGCATGTTCAGGATTAGACCAGGGACTGCAAAATGATTCACGCTGCCACTGGTGGATTGGACCTGTTCATGGGTCTTTTTCTTGGCCAGATCTGCGCCAGGGAGGGTGATTTTTTCTTTGCTTAGGAAATAGAGAATCCTTCCCAGAGCAAAATAACCACCAACCAAGCAGACAATCATGTAATTGCAAGCCACGGCAGAGGAACCAAAAGCTGTGCTGTAATACATGGCAACTTCATGAGCACTGGCAAGGGAGACAGCCGCAGCAACCATAGCTAGGATGACCTCCCTGAAAAGGAAGCCCACCACTGCAATAATGAGTAGTGCCAAAGTAAATGTGACCAGGCCAGGCACCAAGGCATTGCGGAAATCACCAGTGTCATTCAAAACTCCTTGCCCTCCCAGGATGAAGATCACTCCATAGCCACACCAGAACGCTGAGATGGTCAGGCAGAGAGACAGAAACAGGGAGGGATTTCTGGGGCTTCTCCGAATTCCTGTGAAACAAACGACAACGGAGACACAATTCTGATTTTGAGACAGTGATAGAAAGGGGTAGTTAGGACAGGCAGTTGTGCCACAGGCACATGGAAACGTGGTCACTGTGCTAGCATGGAGCTGCACAGGTCCTGCAGGATGGCAGAGCCATCCATCACAAGTTTGGGCAGGTCTGCTCCATCTACACTGTGTAGGTGTGACTGCAAAGACTCCATCAGCACAATGCTTTGTGGGCATCAGAATGCCCGAGGCGAGCTCAAAGGACATGAGTTCCTCCAGCCAAGTACTGTGCCAGGCCCAGCACGCACTAACGAAGTCAAGGTTCAGCAAACCATTCTTCCCTTCCTTGTGATGCCTACAAAACCCAATTAATACAATTAATACAAATCAAGTCTCGACACCTCTTTCTTTTGGGTTGCCTGGTGGTTTGGTATGTTCTTGCTGTGAGCTGTCAAGTCCAAAGTCTGAACCACAAGTGCCATGCAACCTCCTGAATCCCCCCCTAAGTAATCAGGCCTTCACAGAAGACAGAAGCATAGGGATGGCAAAGCTCATTCCTTCTCAAGAATTATCCTGTTCAGTGTCCTGATCCCCAAAATGGTAAAAAAAGACTTTGACTGACAATACTTAATGATCAATGGAAGCCACCTATTACCCCCAAACAATATCACAAAATACCTTATTTTTACTGCTATACTTTCTCACCTCATGATGTGAGGACACTGATCAGCATGGAGAGACCTGACAGCTTCCTTCCAAGCTAGAGCTTTGGAATGGACTTATGCCTCATTTCTCTCTCAAACCAATACAGCCCTGTGAACCAGACTGGCGCTGGGAGGATGAGTTTCCAGGCTGTAATCACACAAGTATGCAGCTCTCAGAACAAGGCAGCACAGAAATTCCTGCCTTTGGTAGGAGGCTGTAGGTTCCCACCATGAAACATCACTTGCCCAGTGGGCCATTCCATATGGTCCCATCAATACAACTGCATCTAAGTGCTTTCTGCTGCTGCTTTGTGCCACCGCTGTCTGAGAGAAGAGCAGGACCTATATGTTTTAGGGGTTGCAATATGTAGCATCTCTCCCAAGTTGTCTGCTTTGTAGAGGAAAAAATACCTTTCTTTATGTCCTCATTGAGTTAAAAAGGAGAAATAACTCAGCACTCGTTCTAGAAAACAGGGACTTTGTTATAGCCAGTGGTTTTCTCTCTCCAACAAGTTGATCTCTCAACATTTACACATAGACGTGCCATTTCAGTCCAGGGATGCCTAAAGTACTCTCAGAAAGCCTGGGAAGCTTTTTAATAGCAATCACATAGTCAGGTTGTTCAAGCTCTCTCAGGCTCTGGTAAAGCTTTTGCTCAAAACTAAATCTGTCTTCTTTGGTTGTCAATATAGGAAAATATTGCTGAGCTGCCATAGTCCTCTAGCAAGAATGAACTGTTGGTCTGGCAAGGCTGCCGTGGTTGGTATGAATCCGTTGGCAAAGCAGACCAAATACATGCAAAGCTGCAGAAGGGGGAGGCCTGGAAGCCAGCCACCCCCCGAGTCTTACCTGCATAGGCCAAGAGAGCTGATAAAATCAACAGGATGACTCCTAGAGCTGTGCTGGGGATCAGAGGGGCTGCTCTGGGTGAACTGTAGAAGTGCACTGCCAGTAAGAGTGATCCTGTGTGTGACAAGGGAGGTGGAAAAGAAGAGGGAGCTTGTTAACTTTGCCCCGTAAGAGAAACTGAAAGGCAGGAGTAGGGAATAGAGAAAAAAATAGCAGTGCAAGATCTACAAATAATGAAATCTAGGAGCTGGGGGATTGCTGTTTGTGTCCAAGGTCTCACTTTTTCCTGGGTGCCTAGTTTTAAGAAACTTGAATTTAATAGTATTTTACAGTGCCTGCCCCCCTCCCCATCCCTCACCCCCCACCCCACTGTCAGATAAAAGAGGAAATCAGCTCTCTGATTCCAATTGCACAAGGTAGGCAAACACACCCACCCTCTACAGATGAGGCCATGGGCCTCATGCCTACAGAAAACTAGCCAAAAACTGAAAAGGGGCAGCACTCAGAGAGATGAAATGCAAAGAAGGAGCAAGGAAAGGGAGTGAGCACAGAAAACAGCACTGCAGGGAAAGCGGCTAGAAAAGGGAAGGAGAGGAAAGAGCATCCAAATAAAGATCATTTATGAAAATGACTCTCAACAAGTTTTGATTTGCTTCCCACCCAAGATGGACTGAGTACAAAAGTTCAGGCCAGCACTTTAGTGCCAAGACAAATATTTTGTTGGCTGCTGAACCAGTCCCAGGGATCTCAGAATCTAAAAGCTTGACCCAGGCAGAGAAGATTCCGAATAAACAGACTCTTTAGCCCCCTTTGAAAGGGGGTTGTCCACGAAAGCTAGTCCCAAGCCCATCCTCCCCTGCCAAGGAGACTTTGCTCGGTCCCTACCTGCGGAAATGCCCAAGAGCCCTATGGAGGAATGCAGTGACTCAGCTTTCCTGTCTGCCATGGCAGAGTCCTCCCAAGACCCAGATGCAGGCTGAAATGCTGCCTCTCTTTCCTCCCTAGCTCTTTATAACCAAACCGACTCCGCTGGCCTGTGTTCCTCCCTGCTCTCCACCCCTTTTCCCTACAAACATCTTCTGTTAGTGTTCCTCTCTGCATGCGGGAGGAAATGCAAACGAGCTCCTTGCTGCAGTAAATGTCAGTCTGTGAGTCAGTGTGGGCTGCTGGTAGCTCCCTCCAGGGGCCTGTTAATTTTACTGTTGATTAACCCTTGTTAAAAAAGACACATGAAAAATAACGCCGAGGGTTTATTGCTATTGCTGCCTTTTTGCTGCTGCCAGTGAGGAAATTACACTGGTTAAAAAGAAGGGTTTTTTTAAAGAATCCCTTTTGCTGGAGCAAACAAGTACTTTTGCAAGCCCAGGAGCTCCTTGGGGACTGGGTATTTCTCCTAACACTGGCCATGGTCCTGCTGTTGTCCTGTCACAGCTCTGAATGCCTGGCACCACTGCCCCGTGCTGGGCAAGCCCAGGGCAGATTCAGCACTGTTCCCTTCAAGGTGACTTCTGTCCATGTGTCACTCCACATTGACCTAATCCAGCCTCTCCATGCAGGCTCGAAGGGAACAACTCCTAGGTGGTTTTTGTGAGTGAGGTGTCAGCACAAACATGTAGCCTGGAGACCGTCACCATGGGGACAGATCTAGAGGAACCTTGCTGGCTTTCCAGGAGAACCACATCAGCAGTGAGCATGTATCAGCCATTGCCATATGCTGTATCCCAAAGGCACCATGAAGGACCTACCCACAGCTTCCTGCTGCTTCCCACAGAGAAGACACTGCCAGGGCATCGAGGTCCTTACCAATGGAGGAGAGGCTGCAGAGAGCAGTGGATATTGGCCTCGGGATCATGTTGGGTCACACGTCAAGTTGGAATTAGGCAGAGAACTGTTCTGTGAGAGCTAACAAAGCTTTGGTGGAAAACAGGGGCAATACTTGCCTGCACTTGCATACATTCCTCCATCTTTTTGTTTATGTGCAATACACCAGCATAGGGCCAGTTCCTGTGAAGGACACAACTCCTCTTCCCACCAGTCCCAGTTAAAGCAAATTCCGCTCTCAGCTTCCTGAGAGGATGAAAGATGCTGAACAGTGTGAAGACCTTCACACTGGGCTGGTGAAGGATGACTCTGCAGAGGCAGCAGCAAGCTGTGATACTGCTCATGGCAGATCCTGCTCTGTGTTCCCCTGTACGTCGTGCTCCACAGCCAAGGCTGGAGGACATAAAAGATGTTGGAAATGGGACTTGGAGTTGCACAGACTGGAGCTCAAAGACAGGCCTCCAGGACTGTCCAAGAAGCGTCAGATCTGTAGCAGTATCCAGAACAACCTCATATTGCCAGGGACCACAGGTAATGTCAAAGGACTCTGCTCCCCCTGCTCTCTGAGCCAGAGGGACCAGGATGGAATGGTTCTGCGGAGCAGCTGGACCTCTGGAATGGTGCCTGAACTCACCTGGTTTCTTCAGTGGTTTGGATGACACTTATCTTCAACTGTGCTCATCCTTCAGTAAGAGCTTTGAGTGAGGCAACAGGGTTCCCTCACACTCATCCTCACTAGAATATGGGTGCAGATTAAATCAAGGTGTTAATATCAAAATCCAATGTCTCTACCCTAATAAATGTGTGCAGACATTCCCACACAGCATGGAATAACATAGATAAGAAGTAGTATTGATCCAGAACGTTTATTGCAGATAGATCTTCAGGTTCAAGATGTCCATTGAGATACAAGTTACTACATGAGGAAGTATGCATGTTTTCCAGCTGCACTTAATCAGTTCTATCAGTAAGTGAAACCAGCTCCACCAGTCTGCAAGGGGCAGAGGTAAATGATGCGGTCTGCAACAAGTAGTAGCTTTGTTTGAATCATCAGCCTCTGGCTACCTTTGTTCCCTCATTATTGGGATGGCTCTCTAACCAGTTAAAGGATGAAGAAGCTACCTGTTAAAAGTCACAGCATGATTCAGCTTCCTTGCAAGAGGAAACAACACATTTCTAAACAACAGTTAGAACACCATAGATACCAAACCAAACAGCAATGAAAAGGCTTTGGGTGCTTTCCATACATACCTCCCAGCTTAGATCCTGATCTGGGTAATGAAAGGAACTGAAAGGAAAAGCCTGGGTTAGATTAGCTGGAGTGCAGGTCCTTTCCCCTTGTGCTTTTTGGTCCTGCCTGCACAGGTAGCAGGTAGGAGTATGTGGTGCCTGATGTCACTATTTTTTAAGAGATGTATGCAACAAATGAAGTCACATGTGTTAGCAGTAGATATCTTCCCTGTGCCTGCCATGACTAACAAACTTGCCAAAACACTGTTTCATTATACACATGATGTACTTCACATCTCTTCCCAATATGATAGAGATCAAGGAAAAATTCTTAGAAAAAAAACCTGAAAAGCATACTTTAGCCAAGTTTTTTGTCCTCTGAAGAGTGACAGAAGGGCCTCAACAGGCCAGAGTTACTTCAACAGTGGAAAGTTGAAATAGAGAGGTACATAACCATCGCAGGTGCATATCAAGGGTAAGGAAGAACAAGTCTCTGCAGGAGCAATGGAGTTTCCCCATCACATGCTGTGCATCTTCCAGCCATGTGCCCCAACAGAGGTCTGGGCTCTGCTGATTCCTGGTACCACTTCCCTGGGAAATGGAGAGTTGATGCTGTTGAAGAAGAATCGAGTTAGTAATTTCTAACCTCAGGACCCAAAGGCCAGGCAACAACTACAGCTGAGCGCAAAATGGGGTATAAGGATGAGAACATTTAAGGTCAGAAAAGGAAAGCTTGGTGTTAAAAGACCAAGGCTGCCTATGCAGCATAGGGCTTAAAAAATGGGGCACAGAGAGGAATGTGCTGGCTTGAATACTTGCTCTGGGCAGGCTCCCTTTGGTACCATCTTATGTGCAAAGACTTTGGTACTTTAGTCTGAAATAGAAATAGAATGGAAAATCAACAGCTGAGAAGGAAAAACACAGCTGCTGTGTTGAGCAGGTCACGTCAGCTAGGGATGCTTCGGAGACAACGTGCTGTGAAGAAGCTCTGCAAGGGAGCAGTCAATTGAGGAAACAAATAATATTTACATGCCCTGCCTGTGGCACTGGAAATAAAACCTTCTTGCCAGTAAGAAATTCAGCCCAACCCTCCTGGCCCCACCTGCTCCTGGGGGAGGGATCACGCTATAAAAGACTCCAGGCAGTGAACAGAGATGCACAGCGATCTGGGGCTCTCCAGGGACTCCTCCTGCTCTGGCTGTGACCATGGGAAAGAGAGTGGCTGTCTTGCTGGCTGGCTGCGGGGTGTACGATGGGAGTGAGATCCACGAGTCTTCCGCTGTGCTGGTGCATCTCAGCAGGGAGGGGGCACAGGTAAGAGCACCCTGGCAGGCTCCTGCCCCATCTCCAGCTCCTTTTACCCTGCTCTGCCTTTCGCTCTCTCACTCTTGCAGAAGGTACTTGTCTCTACAGAGCTTTGCAGCCTCCTGGACAATCTCAAGGTCCCCGTTGCTGCTGGGGAAACAGCAAAGTGCCTGGAGTCAAAGGGAACGTAGAAACCTCCCTGGTCTCTGCTTTGCTCTCATCACTTTGCTCTCTGGTTGGCTTGGTGCTTTGTGCTGAGCATGTCCAGACTCTGAAACAAACTTTCCTAAGTGTGTTCTCAATTCTCCTTGGCTTGCACCTTCTCTTTTCCACTGTGGTATTTCAGCTGGTTTTGGCCTCTTGAAATTCATCTTTTTAAAACCCCAAAGATCAGAACTGAAAGTAGAGGAGTTCTTGTGACTCAAGTGTGAAAAGGGGTAGAAAAGGCGACCCTCAAGCAGCTGCTCTAATGTGCCATTAGTCATGACAGCCACTGTGTGAGGCTGGAAGAAGAGGGAGAGAAGGTCTGTGTAAGATGACCCTTGTCTCTCAGCCAGACACAAATCTGGGGCAGAGCCATTCTCCTAGAAATATTCCAGGAGAATTATCACTGCAGTGGTGATGTGCTGCAGAGACAACCCACCCGATTCCAACTCCCTCAAAGTATGTATCCTCTATTTGGCTTAAACCTGAGACTCATCCACTGTCTATAATTTTCTCCTGGAGCCACTGCAGTCACTTTCCTCCTGGCCTTGCCCTGAAGTGGAAGGCTCTGAGCACCATCCCGCACTCATCCTTGGTCAGCATGGACCTCTAGTGGAGGAAGCCCAGGGGTTATTTTAAACCCTGCTTTTATGTCTTTGTCATGATTACTTCAGGAAACAAAGAATAGTGTGGTATAGAATTGTGGGAGTTTCGGTCAGTTCCTCATGAGTTGTTCTCTTTCTTAGCTGGGGGTGTCATTCCTCACCCCCTTCCCCTGCTGCACCATGGGGTCCTACCCACAGCAGACAGTCCTCCACAAACTTCTCCAATGTGAGTCCTTTCCCACAGGGCTTCAGCTCCTCACCAGCTGCCCCAGCGTGGGTCACTGCTATAGGTGCAGTCATCAATCACAGAATGTCCCTCAGTCTCTCAGGCCCAGACTGCTCCAGCCTGGTCCCCCACGGGGTCACAAGCCCCCCAGAAAACCTGCTCTGGCACAGATCACGCTCATCTCTGTGCCTCTGTCCACGGGCTGCAAGGACTGGCAGGGGCTTGCTACAATGTGGGTCACAGCATCTCCTGTCTGTCTCCCCCTGCTCCAGTGTGGGGCCTCTCCCCAGGCTGCAGGTGGGGTCTCACCTTGTCCATGGGCTGTGGGGGACACCCCCTCCAACATGGGTTTCTCCAGGGGCTGCTGGGGCATCTTTCTCCCTGACACCTGGAGTGCCTCCTCCCCCCTTCCCTGCCCTTGGTGCCTGCACAGCTCCTCACATCTTCTCACTCCCTTCTCCAGGGGCAAAAAGTGGCTGCTGGTGGGTTTTTTCTCCTCCCTGTGATTCCCAGAGGTGCTGTGATTATCACTGATGGGCTCAGCCTAGGTCAGCTGCGGGTCCAGCCTTGAGCTGTCTGGTGTTTGCTCTGTGGGGCCTGCAGAGAGCTTCTGGCTGCTCCTTGCTGCCACGCAAAACCACAACAGTAATTCAAGTGTTTTCAGTCACTACTGAAGGATAATAGAGCTTTCCCCTCCCTCCCCAGGCAGAGGTTTATGCTCCTGATGTTGACCAGATGCACGTGGTGGACCACGTGAAAGGACAGCCAACTCAGGAGAAGCGTAACGTGCTGGTTGAAAGTGCCAGAATAGCCAGAGGCAACATCAAGGATCTAGCCAAGCTGGATGTCAAGGCGCTGGATGCCCTAATCATACCAGGTAGGACAGCAGGCAGGGTCTGCACCCCCAAAGTCTAGGGGACAGCTTAGACATGCCATGAGCCTTGAACGACATGGGAGTCATGGGCTGGAGAGGAACTGGGCAGAGCCACTGTGGAAGACAACAGGCTGGAAGCAGGGACTGTAAGGACAGATGTTTTCCATCCGTGCTGGCACTGGCATGCTAGCTTAGACTTTGAGTAGAACATGGCAGTGCAGAAGCTTATCCCAGGACAGGCCAGGAGAGTTCAGCCTGGTTTGAGAGAGTTCAGCCTGGTTCAGCCAGAGGAGACCTCCAAGCCCTTTCCAGACCCTTGAAGAGCACCAGAAATTCTGGAGAGGGGCTGGTGCCAAGGGCAGGGTGGGCCAGGCCCAGGGGAGCGGCCTTCAGCTGCAAGAGGGCAGCTGGAGGAGGTGGGAGGTGGAAATCCTTCCTGGGGAGGGGAGAAGCCCTGGCACAGGGTGCCCAGAGAAGTGGGGGCTGCCCTAGGATCCCTGGCAGGGTCCAAGGTTAGGTTGGATGGGGCTTTGGGCACCCTGGGCTGGTGGGGGGTGTCCCTGCCCCAGGCAGGGGTGGCACTGGGGAGGTCTAAGGGCCCTGCCAACCCAACCCATTCTATGTGAGGGCAGATCCTCTGTACCACCTCCTGAAGGGTTTTTTATTGGATTTAAGAGTCACCCCTCCCTCACCAATTTGCCTACTTCCTTATCAGGAGAGGAGGCTGGGACAGAGGGGGGTGACTCAAAAGCAGAAGGCTTGGCCAGTCCAGCAATTCATCTTCAGTTGAAGTATGGCCAGGTGATTTCAGTGGGGATGGAGGCTGGAGCAAGGATTAAGAGACAAGTGGCAACCTGTCAGCATGTTTCACCATAACTCAGGAAAGAGCTCATGGGTGAAACACAGCACAGCACTGGGCACTGAGACCTCTCTGCTTCAGTTCTGCATGAAGCAAGAAAGGTGCTCTGGCATCTCATCTCCTGGCAGTCAGCTCACAGAAGTCCCACTTATCTGGTTTTAATTCTCTTATCAACACTGGGCAAATGCTGCCATTCACCAAATCCATTTTAGTGTTCTGCTATTACCCAAAAATTCCTGCCCTGAAGTACTAATCTTCTGGCCTAACCTGTTCTCTTTCCTCAGGTGGTTTCGGAGTAGCTAAAAACCTGAGTACCTGGGCCACCCAAGGCAAGAACTGCATTGTCTCCAAGGAGGTGGAGGATGTCATGAAGGCATTCCATGCTGCCAAAAAGCCCATTGGCCTCTGCTGCATCTCACCTGTGTTGGCAGCCAAAATCTTTCCAGGTTGTGAGCTGACTGTGGGTCATGACACAGAGTGTGAGAAGTGAGTAGCTTTGGAATGCTGATACAAAATCCTACCCTGAACATCAGAGAATCAGCAGTGCACCCCCCTCACCAATGTACAACACCCTTCCTCGACTATCCCACCCACCTACCTGAAGTATTGTGATGAGCTGAATGTTATTTCTGAGAATGTCATGCATTTATTGAATTAACCTCAGTAATCCTTAAGTAATCAGAGGGTTTTGTCATACCCATTGTCACATTCCTCTTTGTATGTTAAAATTAGAAACCTGGTTGTACTTTTACTGCTTCCCCTGCCCTGCCAGGAGGGTGCAGAGAGGTGGGAGATGGTCTTTTCAGCCAGGGGACAGGAGATGGGACAAGGGGCAATGGGCTCAAGCTGCCCCAGGGCAGGGTCAGCTCAGATGTGAGGGAAAAGTTCATCCCTGAAAGAGTTGTCAGGGCCTGGCACAGGCTGCCCAGGGAGGGGGTGAGTCCCTGCCCCTGGGTGTGTTTAAAAAAAGGGTAGATGAGGTACTGAGGGTTATGGTTTAGCACAGGACAGGAACGGTTGGACTTGATGATCTTAAAGGTCTTTTCCAACCTTGTGATTCTGTGATTTTACAGTTTTCTGCAGTGGAGGTACTTTACCATCTGGGGGCGCAGGAGGCTGCAAGAATCGCGAAGGAATAAATTCGATTTTAAGTCAGGATGATGTTCATACTCCTGGAAAGGAGGAATCTGACCTTACCTTGCCTGAGAGCAAAGAAGAACTGTACCAGAGGGATTAGTGGGACAAACAGAAGTAGTAGAAGGGCATGGACAGACAGACTGCTGCAGCTGCTGCCTTAGAATGGAGCAGCAGGCAACCAGGGCCCTTTGGAAGCCTTAACAGTTCAAACTCCTCAAGTCCCTGGAAGAATTCTGTCATTATTTGTCAGCAGATCAGAGTGCATGAGGTGCCAGAGGATTTATCTGCATTTTTGTATACTTCTTTCCACTTCAGATTTTTAACTCCCTGTAATCTGGAGGTTTTCCTTGATTTACAGTCCCAGAAAACCTCCTCTGACAGAAAAAAGTTTGGACTGTATTGAGCAGGTGTTCTGCAGGGATCATCCATCTCTCTGTAATCAGCAATTTCTCACTCTAGGCCTTCATCAAATCACTCTGTGGCTTCCCCACACAGGGCTCATTCCCTTTTCTTCTTGCAGATGGCCTTATGCCAAGACTGCTGAGACCATGAAGGAGCTTGGCTGCAAGCATGTGAACAAACATGTCACTGAAATCCACGTGGATGTGAAGAACAAACTGGTGACCACCAGTGCCTTCATGTGCAACGCCCCCATTCATGAGATCTACGATGGCATTGGAAAAATGGTCAAAGAAGTGGTCACACTCGCCTGAATGCCACAAAGCCACAGGATCCATCTCCTCTGGAGTGCAGACACAGAGCCTCACGGAACAGCTCTTCCCCTTTTACACCCAAATGTCAACAGGCAAAGTGCTTCTCACATGGAGTTCTTCCTCCTCACCGGGCCACTGGTGGCTGCTGAGGAGGGAGAACTCCAGAGCAAAGGAAGTCTTGCTGTGTTCCGCCAAAGAGACGTCACTTACTGACAGCAAACTGGCAGTGACTGGAGTGTGGGCACACATTGAGCTGGTGTGCAAAAGCCAGGCTTCCACAGGCCTCAAATACAGCTGCTGTTGTTGGTTCACATCAGCCATGACTGGGCTGAGCTGAGACATGCACATCACATGTCAAAAGGAACCAGGTCCTTTCCAAGAGTCCTTATGTATCAACTCTGCCAGCACTCCCAACGCTCCCCACATACCTGCCCCTCACAGAGGAGTTAGTGGGAAAGGGAAGGAGCAGGGTTCTGCTACTAAATAAAACCTGACACTTTTTACATGGGCTGAATTGTGCTTTGTCTTTTTGCCTTTTCCTCTGGGTCAGGAGATGCTTCAGTGCTACTGGTTGAGGAAAATAATATAGGAGGAAGTCACCAGCAACAGACCCCACTTGCTCTGCTAGGGTGTGTCAGAACCCAGACTTGGGCATGAACACGATGTGGGTGACAGAATCAAACCAATTTAGCATCCAGGGCTAATGGGAAGAGGTTGGACTTTTCCCTTGTATTAACAGAAGACCAGCTCTGACAGCAGGGAGTGTTTGGGAAGCAGCTTTCCATACTGCTCTGAGGCAGATAGAGTCCAGGTCGAGATCTAGGCATCCCAGAGGAAGTGGTGCAATTTCCAGTCCCTTCCAGTCTCTGGGAAAATTCCTAGAAACAACAGTTCTGCGTTGCAACAGAGTCAGGGGAGATGCCCACCTAGCTGAAACCTGAACTGGCTGGGTGATAGCAACCTCTGGCAAGCAGAAGGCATTAAAAATAGCCCAGTATTGGGCACAGTTGTTTGAGTAACAGGCCAGGCATGGGTTCTTTTTGGTTGAAGAGCTCACTTCCAGGCCCTGGATGCTGACAGGTTTGTTTCCATTAGGTTCAGGAGTTTTTCAGATGGTTGCTGGTACATTCTTCCTCTATAGGCTGTCCTTATACAGGTAGCATCATCTAATCCTTACAGCCTGAGCTGTTTCAGTCCAACACATGTTTTCTAAGCCCACAACTACTTTCTGAGCCTTTTCACATCCTTTTCAAAACACCAACCTATTTTTGCACTCTCACCAACATGACAAGATCCTTTGTGACAACACAGGTGGCCAGAGTGGGAAGAAATAAATCCAGGTGCTGCAGCACAGAGGGGCTCAAGCAGATCTAGCAGTGACAGAACAGCCCAGAGTAGCACAATATGGCAATTCCACCCAGGTTTCTAAGGAAAATTTAGCTTTCCAGGCACTCTTCCCTGTTTTACTTTTCCCCACCAGTTTTGTTTGCATTTTTGTACACTTCTTTCCACAAGTCTGCAGGCTTAAAAATAAAGACACTTTATTTTTAAATACAATCTTCTATTCCAAATATTCCTGCAAAAATATAGAGCTTTCAGCAGCAGCACTGGCAACTTTCCTCCTCTTTTGCAAAGAGAATTCTTATAACATCTGAACTGAATAGCAGTAAGTTAAAATGCAGCTATTTACTTGGGGGTTTTTTTCCAGTTTAAAGAACATAATAAAAAAGTGGGGGGGATAATCACCATGAGACAGAGTATAAGATGCCAATTTCTGCAAACATTAAACCAAAAACTTCAGCTGCTGGGAAAGAGAGATTTACACTACCTGGTTTGGTAGTGTAATTTACCAAACCATACTAGTTTGACACCTGGATTTTAGTCAGAGAAGGAATAAAGAATGCTGACACTGAAAAATACAACTTGTTTATTGGAAACAGAGTGTAAACATCAAATGAGAACAAGCAACAATGTGTAAACAGGTGAACAGGTGGTTCCCACACACAAGTTTAAGTCCATTTGCTTAACAAAACAAAAGTATTGACCTGTATTTTCTCCTGTCTCAAAAGAAGTAAAAGACTGTAAAAAAGTGAGGCACCTACCAAACATATAGAAACATGTGGAAAAATCACTGCAAGTCCATTTCAGTAAAGGCTGGTCTTCTTCATGATCTGCAGGAACTCTTGCTCGTTCACTTCCCTGTCCCCATCTCTATCTGCTTCATTAATCATTTCCTGGAAGAGATTTGTATTCAGAAATTAAGACACAGATTAGATTTAGATCTAGTCTAAGTTAGACTAGATCTAACTTAGAGAGTTAGATTAATTCAGAATTAGAACCACTTTTTAAGTTAGTTGTATTGGAGGGGACAGTGTTAGCTCAATGTCAGACCCACTATGCTGCAAAATATTTACTAAATTAGACACTAAATTGGTTTTATAGATATATTGACACAAAAATCACTATAGAAAGTGCTGCATTATAGGGACTGTCCTAGAAAAAACAAAGTGCTTGGAGCTCTACTGCTTAGCAGACCAGGCAGAGATGGCTCAGCTCTCCAGACAGAAGGAGAATTAGACTGGGACTACTTACAGTCTCATTTCAAACCTACCTAAATAGGTTTTAAAGAAATGTAAACATGAAAGCAAGTAATACATGATCAGGCTGTGACAGCCTCCCAAATCCAGACCTTGCACAGCAGACAGCAAGTGTGTATGCTGTGAAGTGCATGGGTTTCATCCCCCAGGTACCAACCTGCAGCTCCTCATCTGTGAGACCTTCCCCCAGTCCTTTGGAGACACGTCTGAGGTTTTTGAAGGAGATTTTGCCAGTTCCATCGTCATCAAAGAGCCTGAAGGCTTTGAGAATCTCCTCATTGGAATCTTTTTCAGCCTTGAAGAAGCAAGTATAAGTAGAAGGTTGTAGGCAACACTGACTTGCTAACAACAGAGTTATTTCATCTTTACCTTGAAAAATGAGAGAGGGTAACCCCTGTCTTGCAATTCTAACTTTTCTATATTTTGCTGTTAAGATTAAAAATAGCACTTTCATCTTCCCCTAAGTGCAGAAGGAGATGAAAGGTACTCAGACATTTTCCAAATTGCTTTCACGTTGCCTGTTAAAATTTACATACCATTTTCTGTGTCATCACTACCAGGAAGTCATTGAAACTGATATTTCCTGTTCCTTTATCAATATCTGATATCATTTTCTTGATCTTTTCTAGGTTCAAACCCTAGTGTTCTCATGGCCACCTGTAAGGACAAAAATAATGTCTAAATCATACAAAACCACTGGGAGTGGGGGAAGAGGAACTTTCTGCCACATCACCTTAAAACACACTTTCTGTGTCAGGTTAAAGGACATTTTCTGTGTCCCAAGGTAAACAGCAAGGTGAGGGGCAGACTTCTGCAGCCTTACAGAGCCTCAGGATAAATATTTTCTCTGATAAAATGTGCATTCTTTAATACAGTCTTAGCATATCTATTTTGGTATATACTTTCCAAAATTCTAGTGATGGGCATTCAGAGCATGAGCCCCACTTTGATTAACATTTCAAAGGATAAATCCCAAACTGCCACACAGTGCTGTGAACAACGATTTCCAAGGTTGCTGAAACACTGAATGTTATTCCATTCCTGTCAAGGGAATTGCTATTAGAATTCCCTTTGCAATAAGAAACAAGATGCTGAGTGCAGGCTGAACATGAGCCAGCAGTGTGCCCAGGTGGTGAAGAAGGCCAATGGCATCCTGGCTTGTATCAGAGACAGCGTGGCCAGTAGGTCTGGGGAGGTGATTGTGCCCCTGGACTGGGCATTGGTGAGGCTGCACCTTGAGTGTTGTGTCCAGTTCTGGACTCCTCACCATCAGAAGGACATTGAGGTCCTGGAGTGAGTCCAGAGAAGGGCAACCAGGCTGGGGAAGGGGCTGGAGGGCAAATCCTCTGAGGAGCAGCTGAGGGAGCTGGGGGTGTTGAGCCTGGAGAAGAGGAGGCTGAGGGGAGACCTTATCACCACCTCCACTGCCCTGCCAGGAGGGTGCAGAGAGGTGGGCGATGGTCTCTTCAGCCAGGGGACAGGAGATGGGACAAGGGGCAATGGGCTCAAGCTGTGCCAGGGCAGGGTCAAATCAGATGGGAGGGAAAAGTTCTTCCCTTAAAGAGTTGTCAGGGCCTAGAACAGGCTGCCCAGGGAGGGAGTTGAGTCACCTTCCTTGGTTGTGTTTAAGAAGAGGGTAGATGAGGTACTTAGGGATATGGTTTATCTTAGGATGGGATTAGTTGGACTTGATGATCTTAGAGGTCTTTTCCAACCTTATGATTCTGTGAATCATCATCATCATCTTAATTCACACCCTGTTGCAAGCAAGATGGCTAAACAGAATACCCAGAAATATCTCAACAAAATAACTTCAAGACAAGTGACTCCATGAAAGAAGTTTCCTTCATACCTGAGACTAAGGCAAACCTGATCAGATGGCACAAACACAAATGGCCTTAAGCGACAATGAACTTAAATCAGTTCATTTTTCATTCTAGTGACAAAAAGGGTTCTTCCCCTGATCCATGCTGGGAAAACACAATTCCAATGCTCTGTGAGCCTTTCAGACAAGACTCCTACCAGCACTGTATCCAGGGACACCTTCACTTGCAGACACATGCATGCATGCCTACACACTTCACGTTTTCCTTCTTTACAAAGGGACAAGCAGCAAGCCTGAAATCAGTTCTCCTCCCTTCTTAAGCAACATGGACATCCAGCTAGCAAACAAGAGCCAGGCAAATTCAGAAAGCAACACAAGTCCTAACTGATTACCATTCTTCCCAAAGGACAGGGGTGGGGAGGGACCAAAAATGTTTTGCAATACATAAAAGCATGAAAACTAATAACACAGGTGTGCTCCATAGCTTGGATATCTAATTTGCAAAGCATGCAATCCTCAACATCTAAGAGGGGTACATCCCCTCCCCCCTTTTTTTAAAAGGCACAACCGTTTTCTGATGTTTTACTAAGGGAGAAGGAGTGCTGTCAATGTATTTTGGCCAGCCTGGCCCTAAGGACACCTGATAACAGCAGTCAAGAGCTGTAATCAAAGAGAAGGACATCCCTGCCGGCATTAGGGTTTTATGCTGGGGGCAAGGAGGAGTCTCTCCCTTCCTGTTTAAGGTCCTGTGGGCAGTCATGCCCTCGGCAGAGCTGTGCTTGTAGCTTCTGACCTTTAGGTCCTTGAGGTCTATGCTGCCGGTGCCCTCTGTGTCAAACAGGTCGAAAGCTTTTTGCATCTCCTGCTCCTCAGTGAGCTCCACCTTGGGACTCTATTCCTCTGCGCAGCGGCTACCAGCGAGGGGTTCTTAGAGCTGGAGGCCCTGGCGTAGCAACACAAGAGCAAAGGAGGCTCAGGCCGCCGCCCCGCCCCGGGAAGGGCGGGCGAGGCCCCTGGGAGAGCGGCCGCCTCAGCCCGCAGGCCTCACCGCGGTCCCGGGGCAGCTCCGGGCTGCCAGGGGCCTTTCCCACAGCCCCGCAACCGCGGAGCCGGGAGCAGGGCGGCACAGGGGCCGAGCCCGCTGCCGCCGCAGTTGAGGGGCGGCCCGCCGGGCCGGGCCGAGCTCCGTTCACCATACCTTGGGGGGCTCCAGTGCTGCTGGGCCGAGACTCCAGGTAACCGCTAACGCCCTGTGCCGTTGCTGTGGCAACCCTTGCTCCTATTTGCCGGTGGGCCGGGCTCGAGAGGCGCTCGGGGATAGCTATTGGCCAAGCTGCGGCTGGGGCGGATCCGAGAGGCTCTCCTCCTTGCGTCAACGCGATTGGCCGAAGCGGGGAGCCCGCGGGCCAATCAGCGAGCGATACCCGGCTGGCGCGATGCTCAGCCCAGGGCGCGGGCGAGGAGAAGCGGCGGGAAGCGGCGGGGTGGGTGGGGCATGCTGGAAGCGCCCGCGCCGATTGGCTGGCGGGAGGGAGGTGCTTGAGCGGGGGAGGGCTCGGGGGCGGAGCCGAGGGGAATGGGCGGGCTGGAGCGCCGCGGGGGCGGTGCCGGGGCGAGGGGCTGGGGGCTGCGGGGCAGGTGGTGGTTCCGGGTTCTGCGGAGGTGAGGCGGCCTGTGGGGGGGGCGAGGCTGCGGGGCGGGCTGGGGCGCGGAGGCGGCTCGGGGGAGTTGGGCTTGGAGGGGAGGGAGGGGGGGGTGGGCAGGGCAGCTGGGGGTTGAGGCGCTGAGGGGAGGGGGGCCTGCTGGGGGTGAGGGGGGCCTGCTGGGGGTGAGGGGGGCCTGCTGGGGGTGAGGGGGGCCTGCTGCGGGTGAGAGGGGCCTGCTGCGGGTGAGGGGGGCCTGCTGGGGGTGAGGGGGGCCTGCTGGGCGTGAGGGGGGCCTGCTGGGGGTGAGGGGGGCCTGCTGGGGGTGAGAGGGTCCTGCTGGGCGTGAGGGGGGCCTGCTGGGGGTGAGGGGGGCCTGCTGGGGGTGAGGGGGGCCTGCTGGGGGTGAGGGAGGCCTGCTGGGGGTGAGGGAGGCCTGCTGGGGGTGAGGGGGGCCTGCTGGGGGTGAGGGAGGCCTGCTGGGGGTGAGGGGGGCCTGCTGGGGGTGAGGGGGGGCCTGCTGGGGGTTAGGGGGGCCTGCTGGGGGTGAGGAGGGCTAGAGTGGAGGAAGGGCAAGGCCTTGCGGGGGGGCGAGGCTAAGGAAGGGCAGGTCCTCGCCGGGGTGGGGGCTGAGGAAGGACAGGTCCTTGCTGGGGTGCGGGAGGTGAGGAAGGGCAGGCCCCTTGCTGGGGTGAGGGGTGTGTGTGTGTAAAGCTGGTGGTGGGAAGAAACGGGGGGTTTGTGGAGGGTGTCTGAAGGGGTAGGAGAAGGCTCTGGGGGGCTCTGGGCTGGTGCTGAAAGAGCTGGAGGGAAACCAGAGACAGCAGTTCATAAACTGCCTTTTGGAGAGGGGGAAGGCTGGTGATAAAGGAAATGTGGGGAGTAATGGGCAGCTGGAGGGTGCATTGCCCTGCACCTATGCTTCTGAACCAGCTTGGTGTTCCTGGCTGGACAGGCACCAGTTCTGCCTTTTTTGACTTTTCCCTTGCTGTTTCAAAGGGCTTTTCAGAAAAATTAAAGAACAAAGTGTTAAAGTGTGCAGCTTGCAGAGGGAGCTAGTCCAACAGATGTATTTGCCTGTGTGAGGAATGGTACTGCAATGATTTTATAATGAAGTTGGTGTAGCTGGTTCCTGCATCTCATGCAGTTGGGTTGGCACTGGTGTTGGTGAAGTGGGACAGGTCAGGGACCTGCTCTGGCTGAAAGCAAACTCAGGCAGAAAATGGTGAATTTTCAGCCAGTCATAGCCAAGATCCATCTCAGTGTGTGGATGGAAGGAGGTAATGGGAAGCACTGACTAGGAATATGGAGAATCAAATCAGCCTCTACAATGGCAGTTTTTCCCAGTGATGGGTTAAGGTGGCCCTAAAGCAGACCCAAGTCTTGATGCACACCTTATCCTTGTGTTGGAAAGGGATCTAAATGGGCATGAGGGCTTTTTCTGCCTTCCAGTTTTACCCCACGCGATAGGATCCCGGCTGAGTTGGGAATTTTGTTTGCTGTCACTGGGAGGAAGAGTCAGTGTTAATGAAGCTGGTGGCATCAACAGTCTCTGATGTGAAAATGTCACCCTTGCCCCCCCTCCCTTCGCTGATGGGCACCAGTTGAGTGCTGGTGTTTCTTCCCTGCTGTGGAATGGAAGGACATGGTGCTGCTGAAATGCTTGAGCTTTGGTTTTGCCTTGTTGTTCCTGACACCCTTGAGCAACTATGGCTTTCTGAAGAGGGTATTGCCAAAACCTGTAATAGTCTTTATGCTATTTGCCATAGAAACGTTCAGACTTATAGGAGGTGCATGAAGCTGATGGTCTTTAAAATAAGATGGTGCCTTTGTCATCGGGGGTATTTCATTGTATTAAAATTACACCTTTGAGGGAGCTCTTTGCTACTGAGGGTGACAGAGCCCTGGGACAGGCTGCCCAGGGGGGTGTGGAGTCTCCTTCTCTGGAGATATTCCAGACTTGTCTGGACACCGACCTGTGCAGTATGAGCTGGGGAGCTGCTTTGGCAGGGGGGTTGGACCCGCTGATCTCTCAAGGTCCCTTCCAACCCCTACAACTCTGTGACTCTTCTTGTACTGTTTATTTCTTCAGCACGGCACAAAGAATTACCTCCCTCTCTTTCATGCTTCTGCTTCAGCAGGATGGCTTCAAACTTGATTTCTATAACTAGAAACCTGTTTAAATATGCAAAAGTTTGGTTTGTGTTAACAGCATTCTTGGGTACTGTATTGTGAGTAACATAACACTCTCCTTTCTTAAAGGAGTCAAGTTGATAGCGAATCGCCTGAGAAATGGCCTCACGCCTCAGATCGGTAAGTTGAGGGCTCAAATGATGCTTTATAAAAGTTTGTCTTGCAGAAAGGTATTTCCATAGATATTTCTTATGAGCACTGCTAAAGAAGACACAAGAGTGTTTCTGCCTCATTGCCCACCCCGGGGGCAGTGCTGGGGGAAGCGTGGTTTACCAAGGAATAATTTGCTGCTGTTACAGTTCCCAAGGGAACCAGGAATGCTCCAAACCCCAAAGAACACCTGTGGTTTTGTCAGTGCTCCCAAATCAACTGGCCTGGAGATTTAGTTAGTCCAGGATCATTTCTACACACCTTGTAACATCATTCCATGATGAAGTTGCAGATGGGCGCCCAGCTGTGGTCCCCGAGATCTGCTCAGCCATTGTAACCTCTTCCTACTGTGCTGAATGCAGGGGGTTGGAATATGAGGAGAATAAGGTTTTGCTTAGCTCAGAAAGATGTTTGGACATCACCCTCCAGAGTACAATCTAGTCAGCTGTTCTGTTGCATTACCTGTCATTCTGTGTATACAGAAATTTTTATCTCCTGGACTATTTCCTCATTATTTCCTTTGAAATTTAGGGAAGACCAGTGAACCTCTGGTATTTAGAAAAACAAGTAAAAAACCCCAATATAACCTCATGTCAGAGAGTATGAACAAGCTGTTATATCTTCACAGCATGAGACAGGCAGTAATTCATATTCTAAAATCAATATAATCACTTGTAGCCTGGCATCCTACCTGTGTTTCTTTAAAACAAGTAATTACTCCAGGTGCAGCACTGTTAGCTGCAGTTCTGCTGCTTCTGGTCACTGAGGGTTGGTTCATTTAGCTCTCTCCAGGAGGTGTGTGTAGTAGATTGTATTGCATGGGATAAATGTGTGCTGTAGGTTATTTAAATACTCTGCTGCTTATCACCAGTTCGAATACAGCCCTTGTACTTGGGTGAGCAGAGAACATTACTCACACCGTGCAGAAAAACCCTGACTGGCACATCTGTACTGGCAGGAAATGGCCCTGATAGTTGCAGCCAGGCAGAGGGCGTCCTTCTGCCGCTGTAAAGCTTGCTCCAGAGTATCTCGGTGCGCAGTTGAGGCGCTCTCGTTTTATGCAGAGCGCGCTGGGATGAGAAAGAGTACAGGGAAAGGCAAGGGAAAGGATCGATGGGGCAGAGGGACTGCCTTTTGAGGAGGAGAAGCTGGAAGGGCTAGACCTCTCAACGGGGAGACTGCAGAGGGGAGGGATGTGGCAGTTTAGGGAGGCAGGAAGCTGATGAGCCAAGGAAATGCAAAACTTGCAGTGGGGGAATACAAGGAGAGTGAACTCCAGAGAGTCCTTAGTCACATGTTCTTTCTATGTCTGTCCTCCTGCAGTTATTCAAACCAAACAGATTGCTGGGACAGCCCATGAGGACTTTAAAAAATGTATTTTAATCAGGCTCTACTTTACAAGCAGCATTGTAAATACCTGGTGGTGCTTAAATGTAACCAAGCAGGGAACTTCCTGATTCCTGGTGTGGATAGCCCACACTTTGCAGTAGAACCTTTGCTGAAGGATGTTGCACTCAGAAACTGCTGAACAGGTGCTGTGTTCATGTTGTTTTACTGGGTTTGACTTCCCTTCAGCTCTGCAGTGTAACTGCTGGGTAGCAACAGGAAGGAGCCAATCTATTTCCAACCAGGAGAATGTTCTTTATCCAGAAGTTTCCTCAGACTCGCTGCTTGTATGTTCTATGTTGGTGCAGTTAGAGGAGTGAGCAGGCTGGAATCTGTTAATTCATCACTCCAGCATTGATTTTAAAAAGCTTGAAAGGGAAGAACTAGTGACTCATTCAAAAGGAGATGCCTTCCTTTACCTGATTGCTTTCTTGGCTTGGAGAAGCTGAAGTTTCACATGTTGGGTTTGTCCTTGCTAGCAGCAATGGTTTCAGTATCCTGAATTATTTGTGCTATGTGGCTGAAGCAAATGCTGCTTGCTTTACCATCAGGGCAGAGTTCATTGGAGCCAGTCCTCTTTTTCTTCCTGACCACGTGAGCCATTTGGATATGAGGCAGAATCCTGCCAAAGACAAACCAGCATGGGAGCTGTGAGGACCATCAGGGTCAGAACTTTTAGGTTACTGTGACAGCACAGACCTATTGATGAGTCTTTTGATACCTGAATTTAAACTCCTCCAATTAAGATAGTGACTGAGTAGCTGTGCAAAATGCCAGCATGTCAATGCCTTGGGAAGTTTGGCTCAGCCTTTAGTTGATGTGTGTCTGCCTGCTAAAGGGCTTCTCCCCCTGTCTCTGCAGGCTGGTAAGAAATGTACAGTGATCGGCGGGTCGGGATTCTTAGGCCAGCACATGGTGGAGCAGCTCCTGGAGAAGGGCTACGTGGTCAATGTGTTTGATATCCAGAAGAGGTTTGACAACGAGAGAGTACAGTTCTTCCTGGGAGATCTTTGTGACAAAGAGGTACAGACTAATAACAGTACACATGTGGGTAGATAGAAATAAATAGATGTTCATCCAAACAGCGTGCTGAGCCTCACCTGATGCACTAGAAGCCCTGGAGGCACCGCACAGCTTATAACAGGGTATGTAGATACACCCCCAGCCTTTCCCTGTGAAGTCAGAAGCCCAAGCAGTTTTCTGCAGAAAACTCCTCTAGATCATTTAAATAAATACACTTGCTGTCTGCTTGAAGCTGGAAAGAACAGACCTTGTTTCTGTATTCTAATTTGCATTACTGTTAGCTTGGATCTGCAGTCTAATTACAGGCACCATTGGTAATTGCAGGTGGGTGCTCTCCTAGCTAACCTGGGCTGCATGAGGACAGCAGAGTGCATTATCCCTAACAGTTTGAGCATGCTGAGACTCTCTCCCTAATTCAGCCATGTGTTGGAGCTTTGGGAAAGCATTTGTGTGCAATGCAAAGAGATGTCTCCCCACCTGTATAAAGTACCGTGCCTTGGAGCAGTAGGACAGACACTGCCAGGGGCTGCTGTCAGCTAGTAAAGGTGCTGCTGCTGCCTGAGTGTTCTAACTTCTGTCTCTAGGTACTTTTGAGTCTTGTACCTACACTTGAGACCATTGCAAGTAGTTAAGTCTAGATAGCCACCAGGTCTCACAAGGCTCCCAGGTTCTTCTCTGGAAAGATAAGGTGGGGTTTTGTCTAGCAAGGAGGGGACGTTGTGAAGACCCTGGGTGTTAATCCAATTTCAGCTACTCACCTTTGTGGGGGTAATGTGCCTTGAAATTTAGTGGTATGGCTTCCATGAGAAGAGCTGTTTTATTTCTTTCCTTTTTTTCTGAGTAGCACTATTACTGTTGCCTCACTTCTGTCTCCTGTGATGTATCTTCCAGGCTTTGCTCCCAGCTTTACAAGGTGTGTCCGTGGCATTTCATTGTGCATCACCAGCACCTTCAAGTGACAACAGGGAACTGTTTTATAAGGTGAATTTTATGGGAACCAAAGCAGTCATTGAAGCCTGCAAAGAAGCTGGGGTGCAGGTAGGAAAGCACATGGGAAGCTATAAGATGCCAGTGTGACTTGGTAACAAATGTAGAGTGGAACCAGTTTCAGTCCAGTTTGATAGAGGGGCAAAGGTCTCTCAGATGCTGAATTCCTACTTGTTCTGTGAAAGTTAATATGAGAGAGATTCTCTTTGTCTCCTGCTTAGTGTCTGGTGTAAGCTGAACCCATGTTTGCCACAGAAAACCTACACATGGCAATCTTCCTGACTGCAGGAAAGTTATCCATTAAAATCTGTCCTACTAGATGTCTGGGAATCACCCACAGGAGAACCATGACTGACAAGTGGATTCTTTCATGCTGCAATAAGGGGCCTGCTCTAAAGATAGCTTTTTCCAGCAGAGGAAACACTCATAGCATCTATTACTGATATGAAATTTTTGCCATACAGAGAGAGGGAATGCACTCATGCCATCATCTCAGTATAATTTGCTTTAGAGAGTCAATTGCCCACAGAAGAAAGAGGCAGAGGAAACCAGACACAGCTTCAGGCAAGGGTGTGGGCGTGTGGTGGTTTCTTCTCTTTATGTTATTTTGATATCATATGAGTTTTCCTTTCAATTCCTAGGAAGTTTTCAAGTGCAATGCATGTGAGGATCCCTTATTCTGGGCAGAGGTGCTGCCTCCAAAGCATGCCTTTTGTGCAGCAGCCACCTAATAAATACGGAGCCGATAGTGTTTAGAATGAAATGATGCCTGTCACACAGGACGTCTGGCCCCACAGTTTGTTGTTTGTAATTCTACCCCCCTCATGTAATAAGCTGTTGTAGGAAATGGGCCACGTGGTGTTTACCTTCAGGCTTAGTCTGGATTCTGTCAGACCAAGGAGTTAGTCTTGTTGGAACTTGTTGTATCTACTCATCTCTTATTACAATGTAGGTCTTGGGTAAAACTGTATGTTTCTGATTACTCAAATCCATCACTGCCTTCCTGTTTTGAACCCACTAGGGTAGGTTTTAATCCAACAGAAACATCCAAGAGAAGAATCCTTCTCTGGTGCAATCCACCATGATACTGGTATAGTTGAGATGAGCAAATAGATCTGAACAACTCACTGCATGTGAAGTGCTAAAACGCACCCAACCAGGTGGGAAGTGTTTGCCCCTTGACTGGCTGTGTTGGATGTTTGTTGAGATGTTTTAATCTCCTTTAAGTAGCATTAAACAATATGACAGAGTCAACTAAAAGAGTGTGAGTTTTCTTACCTGCAGTTTCACATCATCTTCTATTAGCCACTGTTTTTTAGACTTGCTTGATTATCTTTAGAATTAAGATTACTATTGAGTTTACTCAGCCTTTGTAAATAATGACCTCATTGTCTTAGGCTTTAAACAACTAATTTCTTTCACATCTGTTGCAGAAACTGGTGTTAACTAGCAGTGCCAGTGTAGTTTTTGAGGGCACAGACATAAAAAATGGATCAGAAGACCTCCCTTATGCAAAAAAGCCTATTGACTATTACACAGAGACGAAGATCCTACAGGAGAAGGTATTTGTCACGATATGGTTAACACTGTCCTATGGTGAAAACTGCCCTTCTGAAAGTAGGGCATGCCAGAGGGGCCACAAGGGACTCTTCAACCCTAAACAGATCTCTCTTGTTCTCCAGCATCTCTCCTCCATTAAAAAGAAGTCCCCCTTCTTACAGTTGCAAAGAAAATCTGCATGGAATCATGCAGATGTAGCAATGCCTGCTGGAGTCTTCAGAGCATCACTGAAATAGAAAATTCCCTTCTTTTAGACAAATCTGTCTGAGTTTTAGCCCTCTTACTCTCGGCGTGGAGGCGAGCGAGCTGTGGATCCCCTTGTTCTGCCACAGAGGAGTGTGGCAGGGAAAAGGATGTGGGTCACTTGTGAAAGACACGAGCAGCAGTTACAGTTGGGCTTGGGAACAGGTTACTGGGGAAGGAGAAGGTGAGATGGGGATGTAGACTGAGTTAAGGAGCACGCCAGGCTAATAACACCTTGCAAGCTAATGCTGTTGGCCATGTGCTGCAAATACTCTTGTTAAGAAAGGTCTAAGAATTTCCTCTGTGTCTGAATGAGCACTACTTTGGATCACCAGTATCTGTTCTAGCTCTGGTTCTTGATGCTGCTCTATTTGTGATTTCAAAATGGTGGGACAGCACTTTAAATCAAGGCAACCAAATGGGTTTTTTCAAACTTTTTTTTTGGTGGCTTTGTGTTTCAGTCATGAAAATAATCTATGTGCAGGAAGAATTGAGACTGGCTTCCATACTGAAGCTGTCAGTGTGTCCTCTAGAGTCAAGTAGTAGCATTTAAGAATTTTTCTTCTGTTCCTTGAAAGGGGCTTAATTGAGAGCACAGCATAAAACCATCTGTTTGTTTGCAAGTGTAACTGGTTTGCACTAAAGTGGAAGCTTATAAGCAGTGATCAATTCTACCCTGACGTGCTTGTAACTCTTGGGTGAAACAGTGGCAGTATTCAGTGTTTATTTCTATGCTTGGTTCTTGGATGTCTAATTAAAAAAATCCAGCAGCTGTTAAAAATTAGTAGTACAAGTTGTATGGAAACTCCTGGTAGATACCTTGCTAAATCTGCTTAGTGCGTGGTGCTGCTGGGAAAATGGGATCACAGCCCTTCTGGGTGCGATCCAGAAGGCCTGGGAGGGAAATCTTCCACTGATTGATGAGAGAGGCAGAGATTGAGTTGCTTAGCAGCCTTCTCTTCTTCAATGTGTCCATAAAGAATTCATGGAGCGAAGGAACTTGCAAAGCTCCTCTGTTTTCTCTGGTGTTCAATGAGAGGAGAAGAGCTCCTTTCCTTTGCCTGTCAGTTCGTTAAGTGTTCAGTAATGAAAACAGATTTTTGACTGATGTTTTCATTAAAGAGGAGGGGGTGAAGAGATGGGAACAAAGGAAGGATCCTTTATTTGTAAAGATATGGGTGGACTGTAATTCTTCCACTGATGTCTTCCCAGGGCGCCCACCCCCTTTAGTCATGATCTTGAAATCTATTCCTAAGCCATATTCTTCTTCCCAGCCTCTCTCTCCTGATTTCCTCATCATGTGGGTTTTTTTCCCTACAGGAAGTGCTCAGTGCAAATGACCCAGGCAACAATTTCTTCACTACAGCTATTCGTCCCCATGGAATATTTGGTCCTAGAGACCCTCAGCTGGTTCCCATCCTCATCGAAGCAGCTAAGAGTGGCAAAATGAAGTTCATCATTGGGTGAGTAAGGCTCAGCCATATTACAGCTTTTGTTAAAATTGATGCTGAACCTATGAAGCCCTTTTGGAAGGAAACAATATTAAATCAGTACTGTTGTGGCATGGGAAAAAAGGACATTTCTTTAATTTTTATTGGTGATCCAGGGTTCTTTTTTCTTTAAAAACCCCTCTTGTGCTGGGACTCATGCATTCAGATGCTGAGTGTTCATAATGCAGAAAGAATACTGGGGGGAAAAGCTGACATGGCTTGAGCCACCTTTGCATTGCCTAAAGAGCTGTCCTCTGAAAATGAGAGGGTTCACATTGCTTGCTGTTAATTAATACTAGCTGCTGGTATTTGAGGTTCTTGCAATTGGAAAGCCTATATGGTGGTGGCTTACTACTTCTGATAAGAGCAAAGGTATTTTATTATATACTTATTTATAGATATTATTATTCTGTTTTTAGGGCCAGATGAGTCTGGCACTGGTTTGGTAACAAACCATTTGTTCCCTTTAGCTGGACTCTTGCAAGTGATGTGCAGATTCCTTTCCATTTTCGGTACCTGTGTAGAAATAGATTGAACGCAGTGGGTTAAATCTGTTTCAGCCAAGGCTGAAGCTGGCTTATTGAGAAAGCAAGTTAGAATTTCATGAGCCAAGAAATTAATAATTGAAAGCTTGTCCTGAAGTGACTTTGTGCTAGTTACCACACTGTATTTGTTCTGCTTCTGTGGATCACTGTGCTGGTTTTGAGCCACGTAGGTTCTGCACCACTTAGAAACTTGGTAATTTGTGATGTTTAGGAATGGTCCTGTTCCTGGAATGTAAACTTTGAGGGCCTCAACAAGAGCTGAGGCAGTAACAGCCTTTCTTCTGTCTCCAAAACAACCAATATGCAGGGATTTCACCTCTTTGCTGGGGTATAGCCTGAAGTTGCAGCACAGGAGAACTGGGAGAAGAGGAAACTTGGAATAAATATATCTTGTATGAAAGCCTTTTTCTTTTTGCCACAAGCAGATTTTCAGCCTATCTCTCTGTAGAGCTAAACTTCCTTCTGTCTGTGCAGGGATGGAAAGAACTTGGTAGATTTCACATACGTGGAAAACGTGGTCCATGGACACATCCTAGCTGCAGAAAATCTTCAGAGAGACTCTCCCCTGTGTGGGAAGGTAAGGAAGGTCCTGGCAAGGACAGCAGGTCTCTAGCTGAACTTCACCTGCCACTCTTGCATGGCTTCTGCAATTTGTGCTGATATGTCTCTGTACTGAGTGTCTGTCTAGGATGAGTGGAACCAACACACACAAACGAGTCGATATCCCCCCTGCACTGTGGGTGTGATTAATGGTTGCCTGTCTGGTGACCACTGTGTGCAGCCACATGGGTTAAGATGTATGAATACACTTTAATTTCCTGCTGTAGAACTCCCTGTGAAAGGAAATCCAGGCAGAACTGTAGGCAGCCAAGACGCATACATAAGCAACACAGTTATGTAGCTTTCATGATAAGAGTTCAGAACAGGAGAGGCTTTTCTAGATCTTCATGGCACCACTGTGCCCTGGGCATGCTAGGTACAGCTAGGGTGCTTTCATGGCGTTGTGCCATTCAGTTTGATGATTTAGGAATAGCTGGCTTTCCAAGAGGATCTTGATCTCTGGAGGGTTGGAAGCAGCTGGCTTTCCTAGCAAAGATCCATCGCTTTTCAGGCAGAGGCAGTTAGTGCAAAGCAGCTTCTCATGAAGATGTGCTTGCAGTCAAGTCAGGGTCATCAGTCTCCTCAGCAGGAACGTGAGATGGGCCATCACAGAGAGAAATTTGTCAACACCATAATGACTTTATCATCTGGCTTTTTCTCTTCCTCTCTTTCAGGCATTTCATATCACAAATGATGAACCAGTTCCTTTCTGGGCTTTCATGTCCCGTATCTTGACTGGCTTGAACTACGATCCTCCCAAGTACCATATTCCCTATTGGCTGGCGTATTACCTGGCCCTGTTCCTGGCTCTGGTGCTGTGGCTGCTAAGTCCACTGGTCACCATCAAGCCCACTTTTACCCCCATGCGGGTAGCATTAGCTGGAACCTTTCACTACTATAGCTGTGAACGGGCCAAAAGAGACATGGGCTACAAACCAGTGGTGAGCTTGGATGAAGCAGTAGAGAGGACTCTGCAGAGCTACCCCCACCTGCGCCGGGCTAAGGCCTGAGAACACCTAGATGGATTTTTTTTGTTCTTTTTCTACTTGATTTTCATAATTGCTTTGACATCTTGACATGAACACTGAGGCAAATTTCACTAATTCTCTGGAACAGGGAATTTTTCCCCAGTGTCCCTCCTTTTCCTTGCCATTATCAAGGAGTCTTTATCTGGGCTGAAAAAAGCCCCTCATGCAGGAGCTGTGGTAACAGTTCTCCTCTTTGATGTGACTTCTTGTTTTGAAACAGCTGCTGAACCCTATGGACTATGAATAAACACCCCGCTGGGCACTCTTCAATCCCAACCCAGCACATCAACATTCTTTCATCTTCTCTCTCCACCCTTGTCCTCTGTTTTGTTGCTCTGGTGATAACAGCCGCCTCTTCTCAGAGCTGCAGCCTGGTTAATTTCTCACAACTGGTTCCTCTCTGTGGTTTGGCTTTATTCAATACAAGAATGATCAAAGTGGGGCTCATGCCAAAAATGAGTTCTGCCACCAGCTCTTATATCATTGAAGCTAATCCATGATTGGTGGGTGATTTGGCTTCTCACTGAGGCATCAGAAGGAAACCTGAGGAAAGGCAAGCCAGGCTGCTCTCTGTAAGGAAGCCTGTGCCTTTGTTTCTGCACAACCCTATTTTCCTTCAAAAAGAACCCAAATAAATCAAGGAGAGATGACTTCCTAATTTTGTGTTCCATCTTTAAGAGGGCAGATCCCAATTCTGAACATCTCATCAGAAATGGGATTTTAGTCATTCCCTTAGGGAAGGGGGTAGAAGCCTTTGCTGTGGCTGTTGTCAGTCAGCACATGCTACTGTACCATAGCGTTCTCGCTTCCCGTAAGAACTGCCTTGGTTGGAAGATCATACAGCAGAAAGCTCTCATCTTGTCTGACCTGTTATTGCTGGTTAACAGTGAGTTTTGTTGTTTTGACCACTTTATGCATGAAAACAACTCCTCCTTTCCACAAGAAAGTGGTTCTCCTAATACTATGTTCACCAAACCATTTAGTTTGACATTTATATCGTGTACTTTACCCTATATTCCTTGTAACTGCTGCAGTTTGGTTTTGCTCTCAAAGAGTTTAGGTTAGAGCTGGACCTGCCCTCTGTACTGCTTCCTGGTGCCTGGGAGTTCTGGTGTTTCAGATTCCAGAAGCATGGGATATGCCTCACTCAATGAACCTCAACCAGGGGCTTGATATGCTGCTATTTTAACTTGTGGTTATCTTCTGGACAGTTTTATGTTGGGGTTTTTTTAATGGAAATTTTTATTTGCTGTGTTAATAGCTAGTTAGTTTTACCAACCTTTTTCAAGCTTAATCTTGAAATAAGTACTAGCCAGGTGCTTGGGCCAGGTCACACCATTCTCTTTTGCAGTGCTCAGTCACCATGGGCTTTTATTCCTTCTTTCTTTCCTTCCTCCCTCCCTCCCCACCCCCTGCCTATAGGATTAAATATTTAAAACTTGAATTTTGGAATGCAGTTCTTCAGCAGTGTGGTTAAAAAAACCCCAAACCCACAACCCAACCAAAACAAGCCCTGTGTTCCTGAGCTTTCTGGGGTCTGCTTGTGTCATCCCACAGCCCCTTTCAGCTGGAGACAATTGCTGTTTTCAAAGCCCTGAGCCTTGTAAACCTCCACGTGGTCTGTCAGTCCCCCAGCACACAGGCAGTGTTGGAAGAAAGACCCTTCTTTCTTCACTGTTTCTGTGAGTGTGTACCCATGCCCTATCTATATATAAACAAAGAATAAGTTGTGACAGATCCAAAGAACACGCAGGGTGGAACCACGCCTGGCTGAGAGGTGGATTTCTTCCCGAGGTTTTGTAAAAGGCCAGGCACCTCACCTGCTTCAAGGGGTGAGAAGGGCTGGAGTATGTTTGCTCCTCACTCCTTTCCATAAAGCTGGGCCTGCTCCTCGTTTCTGAAACGCAGCCAGCTGACACTCAGTGTGTAGCTCCTTACTAGAAGAATGGCTTTTTGTGACAACGGACAGTCTGGGTGTGCCTCTGCTGCTTGTGGTTGAGGTAGCTGCTCACCCCAGGCTGGGGAGTACAGGAGGCCCTGAGGGATGCCGTGTTCTGGTTCAGCTCGGTGCTGTGTGGACAAGAGGGTACTGCTTTTTGAGTCATGGTGGAGCACAACACAGAGCTTCAGCTCCGCATCCGTGAAGTAGGGATAAGGCTGCCCTCACGCAGAGGTGGTGGGAGGATGGGGCTGTACTGAAGTGAACGGAGCAAGCCCTCAATTCAAACCTAAAAAATGGGTCAGAGAAGATTCTGGCCTCTAGATGGCATTTCCCAGCCAGATCTGCCTTGCAGCCTCACAGAGCCAGTCCCTAACGCGCTGGGCGGCAGTCCTTGGGCACAGCTCTCCGTGTCTTTGGAGGAATGTCAAGGTAAGAGGTGAAGGTGACAACCAGGAGGTGCTACAGAAACAAGAAGCGCTAAAGCAGCCGACACACGGTTTCCCTCGCGTGTCTGGTTAGCACAAGAAGGGTAAACCAGAGGCTTGTTGTTCTGGGGGTGAGCAGTTTTCCAGAGCTGGGCATGGAACAAAGCATTGCATCACGCTGAAGTTGGTTTGACTTGGTACTCCCTCTGTAACTAGGTCAGTTCCCAGCATCTCTTCTGGCAGGCTGACTAGCTTCTGTGTTCCCAAGCAGAGGTGAGCAGGCGTTGTTGCTGCTGTGGAGCCTGCCATCGCTGTGCCTGTGCCCCTGGCCACAACGGGAGGAACCCTGCTTTATCCATAGCCTCGTCTACTCCTGACCAAGCCTCCTTCTCTCAACTCTTTCTCTTAAGCACCTACTTGAGTCCCATCTTGTGTTTTCTGGGCAAGCCGATGAGCTCCTCTGTACCACCCTGCCTGTGACTCACTTGTTGTGCCACCTTTTTGCCACTCTGTATCTTGTGTGTGTGGCAGGAAGCAGGAGGCTACAAAGCAAAATGTTGCCATTATCAACGTTTCCTTCCAAAAATCTCGGGTCAAACACAGTTGCAATCTGATATTAGTAATGCTCACCAGGAGCTGCTGAAGACTGCAAAGACTTCCCTAGAGCGCTCTTGTCAAACTCCTTATCTCTCTCACTTCCTGGCTCTTTCTTGCTGCAGCTCCTAATTTTGCTGACCTGAGCCTGGTTTTGGTTTGACTAGCAGTGGGAGAGATAAAAGAGGTATCTTCTGTTGTTTAGTCTAGAGAAAGGAGAGGGAGGGAAAGAGAGAGAAGAATATAAGTGCTTGTCTCTGTGGAGTTAAGGTAACCAAGACCCTCATTTTCTTTCTTACTGAGAGATTGCCATGGGGATATATGCACAGGAGGAGTGTTATAGTCTTTCACTCTTACCCTTAGAGTGTGGGGTAAGCTCCTGTCCAGGCACATCACAGTCCTGAAAAGGAAAAAGGGTGGCTTGGTTGGAATAACTTGAAACAGGTAAGAGGAGGAATTGGTGGTGCTAGTGATCACCAAACACTAGTTTGAGTTTCCATGGCTTCCAGCACAGTGTGAGTGGGCTGGACTCTGCTGCTCCAGAGGATTGTTTACCAAGTTTCGCTGCTGCTTGTGCAAGCCCTTGGAAAGTGCCAGGTCCACAGATGGTGTAACTGGGCCCTTATTATGGGAGAAGGGAAGCAACTTGTTTGCCTCAGAGCCCGGAGGAAGCTTGCTGAGCTCGCGATGAGAAACAAACAGGCATCTCCCTACTTGCAACAGAGCACGTTTGAGGTGTTCCTGTTGTGGGGTTGCACACGTTGTTTCACTGTCTTAGCAATGCCACCGGGCTGGCCCGTAGCCTCAGCTTCCCTCTCACCCTGCCTTTGCTGACAAGCTCATTTTGTCTGGGCTCTGCAAGCTCCTGAGCTCCTCTGCAGGTGTGTCTTCATGACCAGGGCCGAGACTATTGTGTTCAGGCACTAAGCAGGCAAGGATACACGGTTCTGTTCTGCTACCTGCTATTAGGAAGGTGAGGTCTGGCATTTTGGCAGTGCTTTGTAATGACACCTCATGAAAAACCAGTTTGATTCCTCGTAACAAATGGGTGTAGTGGTTTTACACCCTTCTACTCATCCCAGCTCTGTGCAGTCTCTACTGAGGCTTTGGTTTTCTGTCACCTTGGCAAGGGCCCAGAGGATTGCTGGGTTGGTTACTCACTGTGTTTCCACCCTCAGTGCAAGGATGGGGGCCCAGATAGTTACACAGGAGAAAGTGGTGTCATAAAACCAGGAAATGTTCCAGTGGAGTTCAGTGCTCTGGAGTGGTGTTGGCTAATTTCTCATGACTAGAAAAAATACTGAAAACATTTTAAAGAATATATAGTAGTAGTAGTAACTGTTACACAAGGTGGACTGGTCAGGGAGGCTGTGTGCCTCTGGGCAGCAACCCACTGCTGTGCTAGGAATGACAGGAATTGCCACACAACTCAGTACAACCACCTTCCCATTGAATTAGCTGCCTGGATTTCAAGAGCTGGGCAGGTTCCCACCTCGCAGACATGGCTGTTTCTAAAGGTATGTGTACTGCACCTCTGGAAAGGAACGTACTGTAGACTTACACAAACTGGTTTTAAACTGGCTGTTTCTGGAAGCAGTAACAGTGTGCCCCTGGCAGAAGAGAGCTTAGGGCAGGCTGATTTACCCCACCAAGAAGAGACTACGATGTAGGTGTAACTGCACTTGGCCAAAGGATCCCCCCTAGGACAGCTTCCAGATTTAGGAAATGGAGAGCTCATCTGTTGAGCTTTCAGAGCATGGCCAGTATTTAGTGCCCACTGCTCTTCCAAAAAAAGAAGCCCCAATCCAGCCCACCCCCAAACAAAAGAACCTCACTGGAAAGTGTCTAGCTTGTAGCTCGGTCCTCAGTTCATGTTTTTATTTCTCAGATGCCAGTGCCCTTCAGACTTGCCACACTCTCTCCTAGACAGTTCTCATGCACTGTGGTTAAGTCACTTCTATTTGTTTTTTTTTAAAATTATTTTAATTTATTTTTTTTTTAAATCTCAACAGTCTGAGTCCTATAAATCTTTCACTGTTAGGCATTCTCTCTAGCCTGTGAGTGGTTTCTGTGGCTGCAGCTTCCTTGTATGATGTCATTCTCATGTCTTGCTGATCTCAAATGATCTGCTTTGCACGCTGAGAATACAGGGAAGCCGGATAAAGAGCAGCAAAACATGCATCAGCCAGTGCTAACAGTGAAACATCTTAATGACAGGTGCCTGGGCTTTTCTTTTAAAGGAGATTCAGGGAGAATCCATTTCCTGGTACAAGCAGATACTCCAGGCTGAAATTCACCTCCAGCTTTTACAGAAAAATAAAGCTTACTTTATTTTTTTGGGGAAAAAAAGGCCCTTCTCATGTGCTTCTCCCTCCTCAGCTCCTGCACAACCGTGTGTATATCCCTGGAGGAGGTTGTTGTATTGAAATGGAATAACAGGACGTTCCTCCTGCTTTGTGCTGGGCTGGCACACATGGATGGCAGCCTTTACTGCACCTAAGCTGCTAGTTGGGAAAAGCAGCTGCTGGCAGTGGTGAGATTTGCAGTTCTGCTGCCTTCAGAGCAGTATGGGACTGAGTTGTTCCTGTAGGTAACAGCAAAAGGACACAGTTTTACTCCCCCTGCACACACCCCATAGAGAATGGATTCCTAACATAAACCTGGAGTCTTTACCCCTAAGCCTCTTCTAGAAGGCAGAGAGATGATGCTCCTCATCATGACTTGTCTTGGTTCAGTGCCTAAAGTGAAGCAAACTGACTTCCCCTACAGACTTACTGGATGGTCCTTTAGCCCCTGGGCTGGAGCGAGCGGGCGGTGCTGGGTTTCGGCAGCCCTGTGGTGTGGTGCTCTCCCAGATGTCACACAGGCAAAAAAACCTTCTGCCTCTGGCCACTGCTGGGATTTTGAAACACTGTGTCATTAAACACTGAATATGCTCCTGTAATTATGAGGCAGAAAAACACCCGTCAGGGTTTCAGTGCCTGCTGGTGTGAGCGACATCCAGCTATGCTTTGGAAGGAGTGGTTTATCTAAGAGCTTAATTGGGATTAAAAACCACAGAGACCTGTTTGGGACTGACTGGCCCTAACTGTTCAAGCTGCTCAGCACCGTGGATGGACTTGCTGAGCTTTGTTTGCACTGTGGGAGTCCTGGGAGCTGTAGTGGTGTGACAGCACTGGAAATCTCCAGTTCACGGTAAGCTGTCTGCATGCTTGGCCATGGTTGTTTCCAACTGAACAAAGAAAAACCTTTCTACAGGGAAAAAAGAAGGAAAAAAGGGGAAAAAAACCACCCCAAACAGTGTGTTACTATCCTATGTTCTTTGATGGGGAAAAAAAGGAAGCTGTGAGTTCTGTTGGTATACTTGTATACTGACATATACTTCTGTACTACGTTAACTAGTGTCTCTGACCATCTAGTTTTGTCCTAGTCCATGTCTCACATGATGACATATTGAAAGTGCTATTCCATGTTTTGCCAGTCCTGGAAGACAACTATTCTTAAGACTTCCTTCTTTCCAGGCTTTTTAAAGTGTGCTCTCTATTCCTTGCTGTTAAGTGGGAAACCCGCTCCCTGAGAGGCCCATGCTGTTCACTTGGAGCATCCACCTCTCTGCTCCTCTTTAGCAACAGCTGTGGCTGGGTGAGTTTCCCTGCTTAATCTTTCAGCAGAAAGTGGTGCGTGGCTGCTGTGTGCTAAATGATGGCAATGCAGTGTTCTGGGGACATGATGTTGGTGATCCTCCCATGCAGACCTTAAGCTTCTGAAATGCATGAGCTGGAGATTCTCTGTGCAATTATATTAGTGGAAATGAAAGCAACTGCCCTAAAGTGAAGGGCTGCACTGCTTCAAAACAGATGGGAGACACACAACTGGAGCTGCTGGGTAGGTCTCTGGTTTAATTTCAGTGATAAGCTGGGAGTAGAGTAGCAGGGGAGCTGACTCCTGTCAGGGAGAAAAGCTGTGTGAGGTCTGTGCTGAATCAGTGGGGCTTTGGGTGGCATCAGGAGGTGTAATGCAGAGGCTGCAGTTCAAGGAGGACTTTGTAGAGTCAAGTTTGACGAATGGGGCTGGGATGGGGTAGTTCATGTTACAGAGGAGAAGCATCTCCCTGCCATCTCCCTGCCATCTCCCTGCCATCTCCCTGCCATCTCCCTGCCATCTCCCTGCCATCTCCCTGCCATCTCCCTGCCATCTCCCTGCCATCTCCCTGCCATCTCCCTGCCATCTCCCTGCCATCTCCCTACCTACGTGCTGTGGGACAGGTCCGTCACCAAGGACTCGCACACCCAAGTTGTTGTGATGGAGCTGCCAGCTCAGAAGTACATTCTTTGCTGTTCTGCCTTGCCACCACACCCCTGACTTTAAGACCTGTCTCTGGATGTTTTATATGGATGCTTGGACCTGTATTTTGAGGCTAATAACACAGTGTTACTTAATACTGCACCTATCTCTTCGTTAATTAGAAAAGCAGTGCTTTGCCGTGCTCCTTTCTTCTGAGGAGGAGAGCAGCGCCGATAGCCAGCTAGTGTTTCAGCCTGACTGTGAGCCAGTTCAACAGGACAGTTGTCTGCATCTGCTGAAACAACACTCAGCTTCTGTGTGTTTTGGTTGAGCTTCTCCTTATCCACTTCTGGTGTTTAACGTTAAGATGCTCACAATAGGTGCTTTTTCTTTTTTGAGCATTGACTGTGGAACAGAGTGTTCACACTGGGAAAAAAGCATAGCCCTTAGACCCTGGGGTGTCTCTCTGTTTGCTTGGCAGAGGACCTATTGTACCCAAAAGGCTGGCCAGGCTGTTAGTCACTATTATTTCAGGAAAGAACCTGAACGAACCTTTAGCAAATGATGGGATGACTCAGGGGTTACTGAAAATACAGCTGTGCTGTCAGCTGGAGCCCTGGAGTGGAGGGTAAGTTACTGAGGCAGGGCCTGGGCTACCCACTTACAGCATTTTAGGTTTTCCTGAGTTGGACACCGCTCCAAACCAGCATGGAGCGCTGGGTGAGGCTTTGTGAATGTTACCTCCTCTCTCCTGTGCTTATCTCAGCTGGGATCACCAGCAGCCCCTGGGGAGAAAGCTCAACCAAGCCTTTGCTGCTGCTGGTGCTGCAGATGAGCAGATCAGGGAGAGATAACTGGGATTGGAATAACGACATTGACATCAGGGCTTTTCAGATAGTATCTTGGATGTGCTGCTGGGAGTCGGGATGGGCTATTAGCCCTGTTGGAGCACATCCCAGCCCAGCCCCACTGCTGGTTTGCCCACCTTCTACAGCAGATCCCTCGAAGTGCTGCCAGGGAGCACAGGAGTGCTTCTCTCCAGCAGCTCATCTGAGCTGTAATCTCCTGATGGGTGCATGGGAAGTGTGTGCTGGTGGGAAAAGGTCTTGGCAGATGCTTGGTTGGGGCTTCATCACTGCCTTCTCACCAGCCAGCAGCAGGCCCCAGCTGAAGCCCTGACTTCTCAGAAGTGCTCTGAACTCATGTCCCCAACCACTGGTCCTTAGGAGCTGGCAAAAAGCATAGCCAAGGGTCTCGCTGTGTCCACTCAGAGCCACGCCAAAGCTGGGCCTCAGGGATCTTGTGGTGACCACAGCAATTAGAAGGGTAAATAAGCTGAGGAAGATGAGAGTACTTGGCAGTGTCCTCTGCAGTGAATAGCGATAATCACACCTATGTACCTCGTTTAATTAGCTGGAACAAGACAATCACCGCTGAGTGCTAATTGCAGCACCGGTCCCTGATGCTACCTGGGTACCAGGGCTGTAAGCAGCTCCCAGGCTCCTGTAACCCACCTGGTAGCAGTGGGGGCTGCTCCCCCTCCCTGTGGGACAAGCCTCTCCAGCAGTGCTTGCTTTGGGAAGGGATTCGGTGGGGTGAGAGCTGGGGGGCTGGTCTCTGCTGTCCCACTGCAGCACGGGGCTGGGGAACGTGGTGTTTGGTGGAGAATGTGAGGAATGTAGAGGAGAGCTTAGAGGGAGGGGAGACCGTGCTGTCTGAATGGAGAAACCTGTTTGATTCCCCTGAAGGGCAAAACACACCCAAGTCTCCTCCTCAAAACAAGGCTTGGCTTCCAGGAGCCAGCCCCTCTCTCTCCAGCCGGCAGGTAAGCTCTGCCTCACCCACAGCCACCTGCGCTGCCAGGGAGGATCCCAGATACCTGCTGCGTGTCCTTGGGAGGTTAAAGGTGCCCGGAGATCGCTTGCAGACTGCTCCGAATTGCTCTTTTAGGGGGGGAAGCCACAGCTGAGGAGCCTTCACAGGTAGGACTGGTCCTCTGGGCTGTGCAGAGCAAAGCTGGGGTGCTGCCCCACTTCACCTGCTCTCTGCCTGGAGAGGAGGAAGAGGAGGGCTGTCCTTTTCTAACCTGATGATACGGGGATCTGGTGGGGATAAGGGAGACTTGAACCAACAGCTTAAATCCTCCCCCTGAGTGGGGAAATGCAGCTCTCCTCTGGTGTGTTGGACCAAAGTGGGTCTCAGATGGTACTCGGGTGCTACAGGGATGGTGTTAGTACACAAACCAGGCAGAAGAGGGGAGGTTTGGGTGTGTGTCTGTCGCTGGCCCCTGTCTGATCGCTGAGTTCCCTCCCTGCCCACTGTCCCACATCCTTCTAAAAGCTGTCCCCTTCTTAGTTTACTACCTAGAGCAGAGGGCATGGCAGTGAGGCAACTGAGGAAAAGTCTGTGTGTGGGTGGCTAGGAGCAAGCAGTCTGGACATTGCTTGGAAAATGTGAGCCTGTGACCCATGGCAACCTCTGAGAGGTTTGGGGTGAGCTGCACCACCTCTCCCAGCCCACCTGCTCAGGACCCAAGTGGGATGGACTGGGGTGCAGGTAGGGATTTTTGTTTCTCTTGCTCCACCTAGTTATGTTTCTCTCTGAATTAGTATGAAATCAGCAGCCTGGAAAGGAGTGGTAAAGCTGGTACAGCACCTCCCTCCATCCTTGCTTCATCCTACCATGACGTTTGGAGATTGTCTTCTCCATTTCCCCATCGTCACACCTCTGCTCAGCCCTTGCCTGCTCCAGGACAACCTCCCTAACAGGAGGATGAGTTGGATTAAGCTGAACAAGTTGTTCAGTGTGAGCTGGGGAGTGGAGATGCTCTCCCACATCAGCTCAATCAGAACACTGTCTTTAGGCTAGTTTGCTTTATTCATCCAGCCAAAGAAAAAGCATTAAACTTGTTCCCCCAAATGTGTCATGTATTGATTAGAAGCCCCATTCTCCACAAGTGACAGACTTTAGTTCTCTTTTACAAAAACAGTGTTTTTTCTTGGCAAAACCAACTTGTCTCTGCAGTGTCAGGAAGCTTCAGTGGGATTTTCTGTGCTGCTCTGTTGTGGGCCTGTGACACAAACACAAAGCTCTGCCTTTGAAAGCAAACTAAACTTTTCCTTCCATCTTGCTTTCATCTTCAGACATCAAGGCTTAAGGTCAATGGCATGTGGGTGTGGTAAACAGCCCTTACCTCCTCCTTCCTTTTCAAATACAGAAATTAGTTGAGCAATTAGGAATTAATGCCTTATAATTAGAGTAATGAAACTGCATACCCAGTATAGTGAAAAATAATCTAGTGATTTTGGGCAGTAACAGCAGTGACTTTTTGTTTGGGGGGTGGTCATGCTGTGCCCAGCTCCTGGCACAACAGAGCCCAAGGTGATCACTTGGGGTAGACAGGTTTGTGTGTTGCCCTAATTAAGTTTATGCCACACTTTCCTGACTTGAATAGCTCCTGTCTTTGCCAACTTCACCTGGTCAGGCTGAGTTATTTTGTTGTGGGGTATGTGGTTGTAAGCAAATGAATAAAAATTGCAATTCTGCATCTGTAGCTTTACACCTGGTGTCTTGGACACATCTGAAATGTGCCTGCACAGCTCATGTTCATGGGTTCTGTGTGGGCTTCTCTGTGGCAATTGCAGGTTTTCATTTCTCTTCTCTGTGCTCGGGCAAGAAGAGGTGTTTGCTGTCCCCAGGTAGCGGTGTCCAAGATCTAGAGGAACTGTTTCAGGGCTGAGGCTCTTCACAGAGGTCCTGCACAGCCAGCCAGGCTCTGCTGTAGCTAAAAGCACTTGGTGCTGCTTGGTTTGTCTTCAGGGTCATGTTGGCCACCCTGAGAAAGGTGGGTGTGCAGCTTGATGAGCATGCTCCAGTTTGAATTACTTGACTAGCAGCATGGAAGGACTGTGGCAGAGGCATAAAATGTCACCTCCAGTGGAGTAACCATCCTCTCCAGCTGACCCCTGGCTCCTCAGACACCTCTTAGCAGTGGCTCCTGCAGAAAAGAGCCTCCTCTTGTAGCCTGGCTTCTCCTTAGAGCATCCATGCATGTTGAACAAGGTAGTGATGAGCTGTTGTATTACCTGAGCCTGGGAGGGTTGGTTTCAGGCTGTCAGGCACTGCTTCAGCCACAGCATTCCTGAGCACAAGCCTGACTGTAGAAATCTGTCAGTGCTGCTTAACTATCACTGTGGATATTCATACTCTGGGCTCCTCATACTGGGGTGAAACAAATATTTTGGGAACACTGGCTCAAAAACGTCCCAGCCACTGGGCACAGGGTGCTAATCCAGCACAGGCTTCCTTGGCCAGTTCATACTGGCTGAAATGAATTCAAAGGGTTAACTGTTCTTCTGGCAGGGCTCCTGCTGGATCAGGTGCAGCCTGTCCACGCTGCTTTCGCTTCACAGCAGATCAGGTAACCACTGACATAAAAGCATAACCCTGGCACAAGGTTTGCATTGTGTGCTCTGGGTAAGGAGAGAGCAATGCAGGTATGTGCCCACGCCTAATCCGCATCACTGGAGGGCGGCCTGACAGCGCAGGGATCTGGATTCACCATCCTGCAACCCCAGCACAGCCCTTCTGGGGCAGGGTGTCTCCAGGGTTGTGCTCCCTTCTGTGGGTTTGTGGAAGTCATGGTACAAGAGGGACACAGAACTACTGGGGAGTGTCCAGAGGAGGCACCCGGGGTGGGGAAGGGTCTGGAGGGGAAGGGTTATGGGGAGAGGCTGGAGGCCCTGGGGTTGTTCAGCCTGGAGGAGGCTGAGGGGAGACCTCAGCACGGGCTGTGGCTTCCTGATGAGGGGAGCCAAGGGGCAGGGCCCATCTCCTCTCTTTGGGGACCAGGGATAGAACCTGAGGGAACAGCGTGAAGCTGGGCCAGGGGAGGGTTAGGTTGGGTGTGAGGAAGAGGCTCTGTGCTGAGAGGGGGGTCGGGCACTGGCACAGGCTCCCCAGGGAAGGGGTCACAGCTCTGAGCTGCGCTGAGGGCAAGAAGCCTCTGTACGATGCCCTCAGTGCCAGCTCTGACCTGGCTGGGCCTGTGAGGAGCCAGGAGTGGGACTCCATGGGCCTTATGGGTCCTTTCCAGCTCAGGAGACTCTGGGATTCTGGGATTCTAAGCCAGGCTTGATCTGCTGAAAGTTAAAACAAGGTCCCACCTTTCACCATGTGGGCTGGAGAGCAGGGACTTGGAACCTGAGATGGGTCTAGATGACAAAATTCTCAGCAGAGTTAAGGAGGTTCAAATGAAGAAGACTCAAAAATTTTGCAAGCTTTAAATATGCTTTAATTTGAGGCCTGTGAAGGTCAGAAGAGGCACCAATTATCATTAAACCAGGATATTCTTCTGCATGGCTGACCTCAAGTCCTGTTTGCAGCCGAGGGCCAGCATTCAGGTCACTCCATTAGTACACAAGTTCCTAGCTGGTGAAATGAGCTTTGTGCTCCTACCCAGGAACAGGAGGAGCACAAGGGCTCCTTGGAAAGCAGTATGACAGCACCAGTGGTCTGTGCTGGTGGCTGCAGGTCCTGGATTGCTGTTGGAGGGACAGGATTGCTTTACAGTCGGTCACATAAGCGATGTCACACAGGCTTTGGGCTGAAGGACAGTAACACTGGCATAGTTGTTGTCCATTAGAGTTTAACTCCCTGGTGCACTGAGTGGGGAAGGCAGCAGCACATGGGTCAGCTGTGCTGTACTTGTCCTGAAAGGGTCTGACTGATACAGCATTTTCTGGCACAGAGCATCTCACAGGGACCAGCTGTCCGGGGTTCAGCTAGGATGGAGTTAATTTCTTTCTAGCAGCGGGTGCAATGCCGTGTTTGGGAGCTGGGATGAGCAGTGCTGATCCCACAGGGATGGTTCAGTTGCTGCCCAGCACTCAGGGACTCTTCAGTTGTTCATATTTTCCTGTTAACGAGGTGGGAGGGGATGCCCAGGGAGGTGGGAGGGGACACAGCTGGGACAGGTGACCCAAACTGGCCAAAGAGGGTATTCTGTGCCAATTATGTCATGCTCAGCATAAAGGGGGGCTGAGGGGGAGGAACACTCAGCTCCAGGATGTGTGGTCTTGGGGAGGGTTCAGCTTCAGGATGGCTCTGAGCTTTACAGCCCAAGTTGTGTGATTTGGTGAGAAGCTGCATCGTGCATCCCCAGTTTGATGTATTTTGCTATAAAGCCCTGTCAGTGTTACATCTGTCTCTCTGCCACCCCAGTAAACTGTCCTTACCCCAACCCATGATGTCTGGGTTATTTTGGCTTTCTTTTCCCTTCCTTCTCCTCCCAGTTCAACCCCTTAGAGAGAGTGGCTGTGTGGTGCTCTGCTCTTGGCTGGGGGAACCCATGACACACCCACAGCGAGGTGAGCCTGGTGCAGGGACATCACTGGGACATCCTGTCCCAAGACCTGGGAGCAAGGCACTGGGAACAGGAGTGCTGTAGCCTAATCTTCAGCAGCTGGCCTGGGCTTTGTGGACAGTTCAGGAGTCGAAAGGCACCCTGTGGCACTCTCCAGGAAAGCTGTATTTACTGGATCAAAGCAGCTCTGCTTCCTTTCCCAGGGCATTCAGTCAGTCCTCAGAACTAGGTCCAACATCAGATCCAGCTCATCACTGAGCTGAACAGAGGGCAAGGTGGCCATTAGGCACAAAGGGGCTATTACTGCAAGTGCCCTACAAACTCCTGACAACAGCAGGCTAAAAAATTGTTATTACCATTTTAAAGTTGCAGTTGAGCCATCAAAAAGGAGGAAGGCTGGCAGGTTTTTCTTCTGTGCTTTTGCAGGTAATAGGAGCTGTAGTCAGCTTTTAAAGAATAGTGTTTCATCTCCTGGAGTATAATTACATCGTTTTAAGTGGCTTACATGGAAAGCAGAATCCTCCCAATTAAGTGATGGGCTGCTGATTTCAGGCACTTGAAGAATTTATTAGCAAAGAGTGCTGGTCTGGCTGTGCATCAGTTCCTCTGCAGAGGACTGCATGAGTGGGCAAGGATACATCTCAGGTCACCCTGTCCTTCAGGCAGCTTCAGCCTTGGGGAGAGCCCTTGTGGACAGACAAGGGCCCAGCTGTAGTTCCTTTGTTATTCAGGGTGTGGGCTGTCACATGTCGGGATCACCCCCTGCTAAGGGTAAGAGTGGGGTCTGTGATGCCTGAGCCATCTCTCTGTTCCTCTGAGGGTTCCACTGATGATGGTGCCCACCGTCGTGGTCGTGTGGGCAGCCAAACTGAGCTCTTCAGCTTGCTTCACATAACGCAGCATTACGAGGGCCTTCACCAGGAGCTGCTCTCTCTGCTGAGAGAGGCTCTGTCCCAGTAGCAGCAGTGGGGTAGCTGGAAGCTGCCTTGAAACCTCGGAGGCAGGGCTGGGACCACTGCAGCACCCGGGAGCACGCAGAGGGAGAGCAGAGCTGGCTGGCTGCCTGCAGACGGACGCACCCTCCAGATTCAAATCTAAACAAGGCTTCATCTCCCCTTTCCTTATTAAATAGCTTGTAATTGCTTTTTCATTCACGTGATGAGGATCATCAGTGGGAGGCAGCATCTGTGGGCGCCGTGCCCTTCCTGCCTCTGAAGGTAGGGAGGGCTCTCTGCCCCTCTAGCTCTGTGCAAAGCTGACACCTGCCCCAGAGGTGGGCATAACCTGCATGTGACTTCAAGGGTGCTCTGTGCATTTGAATGTCAGGATCACTGTATAGTGAGCATGGATTTAGCCAGCAGCTCTGTTTGAAGCACCATCTAATAGGATTCCAGTCCTGTACAGGTGGAACATCTGTTTCTTGGGCTGGGGTGCTCACAATGGGTGCTTTGTCAGCAGGAATTGAGCCATCGTCCCACCCATTTTTATGGGTCTCCTGTTGTCTGGGACATCCCAGCGTTGCATCCCAGAGCTTGGTTGGTGTTTGAAATGAGCACTAATTGCAGTCAACCAGCATGGAGGTTGAGGGACTTGCAGTGAGAGTGTTTTGGATATGTTGTACTTAGAAACAGGAGGCTGTGCCGGACTGTAGAGCACAGATTATTCCAGATATCAGGAGGTGTATCTCGTTGTCGTGTATTGCCCAGGGATGGGCACTCATCATTCTGTATCTTGATGCCCTTCATAGGAAACTGTCATAAACCAAAGTCATCCCTGCTCTTCCCTGAAATCAGCCCTGCGTAGGTGATGGGGAAGGAAAGCCAGAGGTTCTCCCAGTGATATCACTTAGATGATCAACCTCACCTTCTCCAGCGTACCCGGCACATAGCTCCACCTGTGCTACATACCCAAAACCTGCTATCACAGGGAGGGGAGAGGCAATTTGGGTTTAATTGCCTGGAAGCTGGTCAGGTGCTGACTCATAAAGGGCTCGTGAGAACCTGCGGAGAGGAGATGAAGTTAAAAATTGCTCTGTCAGGTGGCCAGCATGTTGCTTCTCCCCTGTGTAGGCCCAGTTTCAGCTGACCCTGTTTCCCTGCTGTTATGACCCATGTTCGAAACATCCCATGAAGCCAGAGCCTCAGCAGAGTGCCAGCCTTCCTGCATCTTGGCTGTGCAAGAGGGAAGGACAGGTCTGGGAAAGGAGGAGATCACAAGTGAAGGAGGAGGGGGGGTGGTATCCGGGCTAAGCAGCACACCAGGGTTGAACATGGAGAGGAGAAGCTTGCAGCAAGCCAGGAGGGCTCAGTGGAAGGTTTGGAAGAGCTGAGTTGTCTGTCTGTCCTGTTGGGGCAGGATCCCATTTCGGAACAGGACACTGAGATCAAGGGTTGAATGAATGGTCTGTGCTTCCCCTCTGCTCCCTGGCATCCCCTGGGATCCCAGATTTGACAGACCATCCCGACTCTGCTCCTGGGGTAGAGTTTCACCACAGGCACTAATGAGGGCATGAGCAGGCCACTTCTGTGTGTTCCTGGAAAACACTCTTGTGATGCTGCTCGAAGCCAGTGGCAGGGAGAGCAACATGCCTGCAGCAAGGCTGATGCTTCAGCTGTGGCCAGGGAGCAGAGCGCAGCAGGGAGACGCACCCATCGGAGGAGCAGAGCTGCACCGAAGCAGCTATGTCCTTAGCATCACCCTGAATTCAAAGCTTAGGCTCTCAGGGAATTTTTATAGAGTATTCTCAGGGGCTTTTGGGCTGGATTTTGGCTGGGATGGTGGAAAAGGAGACCCTGGGAGTAGTTTGGAGAGGCTGTAGCTGGCAGCAGCGTTGCATTGTGAACTTGGACTGGCAGTGGGGAACCTGATACAGCTCTGTGGTTAGATTGGAACAATTTCTTTTTCTTCTCTCCCTCTCCAGATTTAGCAACACTGAATCCTTTCATAAATACATGCTAGTTGCACTAAGTTATTATTCCTGAGAAGAAAGACGTTAAAACCTGAAACAAAAGGCCAGCCTGAGCCCTCTGCCGTGAAGCGTTTTCGGGTTACACTTTGAACCAACATGGGTGTTTCCCTCCTTTTAATTTAATTTAGTTTAAAATATATATAACAGTGTAAGGTGCAACTGAATCCTTTGGCTGGTTTGTCATGATCTTGCCTCAATGATTCTGTCTGCTGAAAGCTGTGTTTCCACATCAAACCAGGACAACCCTCTGCTGTGCTGGAAACGATCAGTGAATAAAAACCCCTCCATCTTCTGCCTGTTCCTTAATAAGGCCTAAGAAATGAGGAAGCCCCTAACTCACTGATTTCCCCGTCCTCTTAACATTGCACTGCTACACTGAGAAAGCAGACTGTGGGGAGGGGAGATGGATGTCCCTTCTGTATGTGCCAGTGTGATTCAAGTTCCCTAAAGGCCACTTCTGTGCAGGGGACAATCCCGCTCCAGGAGCGGAGACGGGTGATGCCACCGGCTCTGCTGCTGACGCAGCCCACGTCAGCGCCTCTCTACAAAGAGGGAGGTGTTTTCTTCAGGCTGTGTGTGGTACTGAGCAGCGTGTCAGGCCTCTGCTTTTATCCTCTTTATTAAACAGGCTCAGATGGTGCCCGGGGACTTGGTTTTCCTTTCCTCAAGCTACGGCAGTCAGGAGTTAACCCCTCTTAGAATAGCAGAGCTGCCTCTAGGTAACAGACTCCAGGCGCTCCTGGTAAGGCTCAGGGCTCTTCCCTTTATTAAAGAGCCAACCTCTGGGGTTTGATTTCCCCTGCCCCGTTTGCAGACTGCATTTCCTATGGATACACCTTCACTACTTGGGAACTAATGTCCTGGCTGTAGCTTTCCCAGAGTTATTTTCAGTAAAGTCTCACATCCCCAAGGGTTTTAAGGGTCAGAAGCTGAAAACTTCTGTAGACATTTATCCTGGGAAGCAGCATCACTCTGATTCTGTTACCTCCCATTGCACCTTGTTACACACACGGGCTTTTGTGAAGCTGTTTCTGCAGAAATTCAGTAGTGGGTTTGATGCAGCCCAGGAAGGGCCTTTGGAGGTGTGTTTGCTGGCCAGGGCTGGGGTTTGTTCCTCACATAATAACCCCTGTGTCCTGTATTGCTGGGATTCAGGTTTACTATGAATGCTGTTGGAGCTTCCCCTGGTTTCCCTTGCTGTTCCCAGCTAAGTGCTTTCTCAGAGAGCTCTGTGCCTCTGCAAGTGATGCTTCTACATCTTCGTTCTGGTTTAAGGTAAAAAGTCTGGGGAAATCGGCACGTTTTATTTATTTGATTTATATATATATATATTTATTTATATATATGATGTTTATTTATATTATATATCTGGTGCTTTGGTTTTTTTTTTAATATTTTTCCAAAATATTTACCTTTTGAATAAACACACCAAAACACCAGGTGTAACTCTTGCCGCTTGCTGGAAGAACACAAGTCGCGGAGTGCTGTTGGAAACATTCATTCAGATCTGTGTGTGCAGAAGTCCCACTGGGTAGTGACTCTGTGGATTCCAAAGCAAAAGGAAGTCTGGAGAAGAGAATAGGCCAAATATGTTTATGGCAAACTATGGATTAAGCCACAAAAGCTGCTGTATTCTTGGCCTAAGTGTCTGCGTGCTGCATGTGCCGCGGTGTTTGTAACCCGCAGACGTGACTGCGACCTGGTGTGAGGCTGGGTGGTATTTCTCTTTGCTTGGCATGGGTAGCTCTGAGTCACTGCCCTTTTAAAACAGGTGAAATCTAAATTATCTAGCTCAGGAGAAGTCTATAAGAAGCTGTGGGAGGAACTGAATTCTGGCCCTTGTGCTACCTAGAAATTTTCCTTAGATTTTGTATTTGACGGGTTGGTCGTGGGTGGCTGGTGTTACCTGTCCCTGCTGAGGAAGGGGTCACTCCAACAGGCCAGGTCAGTCTGGGGGGTTTCTGAACACTTCTTTGGTGCCTCTATAGCAGGTCACACTCACCAGTTCATGTCGGTCCCATGAGAGCTGTTTCCATCCACCACAGCATCCTGTAAGCCCAAGCACCAGTGCTCTGTCCTGGAGGATAGGTGCAGCCTCCATCGACTTGTCAGCAAAGGAAATAAATGACACCTGTCTGCAGTCAGATGCATCTCCTTACTGTCCATACCTGTTTTTGGAAGGGGATCACCCCTCAGAGCTGGTGTTTTGCCAGCCAGTCTCGTATTTCACAAAATCACAGAATCGTAGGGGTTGGAAGGGAGCTCCAGAGCCCATCAGGTCCAACCCCCCTGCCAGAGCAGGGTCCCTAGGACCGGTCACACAGGTCAGCATCCAGATGGGGCTGGAATCTCTCCAGAGAAGGAGACTCCACACCCCCTGGGCAGCCTGTCCCAGAGCTCCCTCACCCTCACCAGAAAGAAGTTCTTCCCCAGATTTGTGTGGAACTCCCTGTGCTCCAAAACTTGAGGCCCCAGGTCACTCAGCCTTTCCTCATAGGAGAGATGCTCCAGGCTCTTAATCATCTCCGTATCCCTCCACTGGACTCTTTCCAGGAGATCCCTGGCTTTTTGTACTGGGGATTTCATTCAGCATCCCAGGGCACTTCTCAAACATTAAGCCCAAGGCAGCTCCGTAAGGCTGTCCAGGAAAGTGTGTTAAGGAAATCATCCTTCCAAGTGCAGCCCTTTGGAGTACACTGGGCAATACTTAATGGGGCAGGAGAGCCTGCAGTAGCTGCTTGGATGAGGGAGGGAAGAAGGATTATTGCTCATTGATGTAATGATGGCATCCAAGGGTGCCAATTAGGATCAAGGGCTGATTGTGCTGGTGGTGTGCAGGCACTTGGTAGGAGGCAGTTGGCTCGAAGGTTTCCCACTGGGCTGAAGGAAAACCTTCTGTATGAATAAGGAGGGAAGAGGGATTCTTATTTAAATGGATTTAAGATCTCTTTTTAATCAGATACTAGATTTGTAGTGAATGTTTAGTGGGAAATATATATATTCCTGACCAGCTGTTTGGTATCTAAAGCAGAGCAACTTGGTGTCTTACCGCCTGTCCTTGTAGAACAGCTGCTCCTGGTCACACAGCAGAAGCATTTTGTGTTAGGTAATGAATAAACAGAGGACAAAGAGGTGTGTCCAGCCTGGTAAGGTTGATTTTCTGACTCTCAGGCAGGAGGGAAGTGATGGATCTAGTTTGAAGCAGAAGTTTTGGCCTTCATGAGAGGTGGGGATCTCCGATTTTCTCTGCACTGTGATGAGAGTTTGCTGCTTTCTGTTTGGACTCGTGTGCCCAAAACAGAAGGAGCCCTTGCAATGTTTCCTGTCCTGAAGCAACATTTCTGGGCTATGACAAGTCATCTGCACCGTGTTCTTCCCTTTTATCTCCCATTTTGCCACATGTGCTAGGCACTGAGCTAACATTGAAGCTGATTTGGGGAGAGGAGGCCAAGGAATACCACATCTCTGACATCTTGTGTAGAGGAAACCGTTTCTTTGGAGCTTTTTTGAGATTCTGTCCTGAAAAGACAGCTGCAGTGGTGCATAGCTGAGGATGTGCTCACAGCCAGCTCCAGAGGTTCACAGCTGTGCCTCAGCACCTCCAGGAGAGAGGTTTCTCTTTGCTCCCAAACTCAGGGGCCATACTCCCAGCTTCTAAATGAGTCTAACACGCTGAAACCTTGCTTTTGGGTCCTGAAAACTCCAGAAACACTACCCACTCTGGTGAAGCCTGGGACTTAACCCACTGTGAGAAAAAATCTTACATGAAGTCTTGGGATGCTCAGAGCTGAGGAATTGCAGACCACAGGAAGCTTTTTCTATAGGGAGAATGGATTGAAGCTAAAGGAGGGAAGGTTTAGATTGGATCTTGGTGAGGGGCTGGAACAGAGAGGGGGTGGATGCCCCATCCCTGGGGGTGTTCAGGGCCAAGTTGGATGGGGCCCAGGGCAACCTTTTATAGCTCCAGGCCTGGAGGTTGGTGGCCCTGCCTGTGGCAGGGTGGTTGGAGCTCTGTGATCCTTGGGGTCCCTTCCAACCCAGACCAGTCTGTGATTCTATGATAGCAGAGATTTCCCCTCGCCTGCTGAGTTCAGACCTCCAAGCCTCATTCACGTGGCAGATAATGTTCTTGTTCTCCAGGTGGGAAGTAGAGCTCTTGGGATCAGCCAGTTCCAGCACTGGGCAAGGGCATTTGTTTCTGTACCAACACAGGACATTGTTGCACCCCAAGGCTAATAATGCCCAAATAAGTTATACCAACAACCCCCCTTTTTGCCCTTGGAACTTGACATCGTGCGTGGAGGTTTTGGCAGCATAAAAGTGTATTTTTGAAGAAACACTTTCCTGAGCAACATTTTCCTCTCTGGCCCTGTGAATCCTGTACTGCTTTCTGCACAGTGGGACAGGGATGTGGTCCCAATGTGGCCTGAGAAGCTACATCTGCTGTTTCTTATTCCAACCACCAACTGCTGGAATATCACAACGTGGAGAAATACAGTTATCAGGAAGATGCACGAGCGTTTTTCCTGGTGTTAGTTTCCTGATCTGTTTTTCTTCAGTTAGGGTTAGTGGGTCCCATGTATCTCATTCTTGTTCCTTCATCACAGCTACTATCTTGGCATCTGCAGATGTCAGTTTCCCTGCCAGGTATCGCTGCCAGCTAGCATTAAAACAAGAAAATGACCTTTCTGTTTCTCTGCAGAGAAATGCTGAGTTATTGTAACTGCAGGATTCATGGTATAACCTGGGTTGGTTTGTCTTTTCATGTACTAGTTACTGAGCAGACACTAAGCATGTGTAAGGTCAGCCCAAAACTTCACTAAGCCCAGTACCCCATGTCCAACAGGAGCTTTCAGCTGGTGATTAAAAAATACAGGCAAGAAATCGGGTTCTTGAAGCCACACAGCTTCTCATGATTTTGTTTGGGCTGTATTGCCTTGATCCTGGGGTGAGAGGCAAAACCAGCCACCTAATATTCTTTGCCAATGGAAGAGAGCAAATGATGTTGTAAGGGAGCAGAGAGCTGCCTCCTCTCTGTCTCTCAGAGAGCAGAAGACTTGCTGAAAGCTCCGTTCTGGACTCCCTTGCTGTGGTGTGGGGCAGGTGGACAGCCCAGGCTCTAACCCCCATCACTTTCTGCTAGTCCAGCAGTAGAGAAGTCCTGATGAGTCCCACTGTGCAGGTTCATTGCCCAGAGCTGCAGCGGGCCTGACCTGCACAGCGCCCAGGCTGCTGCTGCCATCACGTGAGTCACAGCTGGGAAAAACAGGTCAGCAGAAAAGGTTTGCCAGTCTCCTAAAGCCACCAACATGTCCCAACGCCTGTTTGTCCTGCCAGAAATATCAGTGGTGTGCCATGGTGCTTGCTGCAGTCCCTCCCAGGGTGATGCCAGTTGGGAAGAGGAAAAGGCTTGGCCAATGTGTAGTCCCTGGCATGTTTTTATACAGATGCTGAGTGCCGCCCTGTGCAGCTTCCCTTCCCTCTGGGTGTATTTGTTAGGGGAATCGTCTGAGTAAGAAGCAAAGTTTCTGTTTAAGCAATAAATGGAGACGTTGTCTCACAGGCTGGTGGTACGTGCCAGGCAGACCTGCTGTGTGTGACCAGGAGTGTGGAGTTCAGACCTGCACCTCTGTGAGCTCCAGCCCTCACTCCAGTGGGAATCTTTCCATACACCTTCCTAAACCTCTGCTTTTTCCTCTAAAAGGCCTGTGCTGGGAGATTCATCACTCAGCTCTCCAGCTTCCAAATACCTCCATTACATGCCAGTGTGCTGCCTGTACCTGCTTCTGGCCCTGATTTGCCCTGGAGAGGGGCCGTATCAAACTCCCATGGTAGTCCCACTGCCCCTCATCCTCCACTTGCTTCAGCTTTATTTTGTCCTGGAATTGGGAATGTTTAAATAGGTTGAAGAGGGCATTGGATGCAGCTCTGAATTGCAGTTAGGCAGGTAGCTGTGGGTCTCACTGCGCCTCACTCGGATGCTGTAGGTGGTGAAGATGCATGGATGGCTTCTCCATGTGCAGGTCTGAGATGCTGGGATCAATTTTGAACCCAAAGTTTCTAGATGACAGGGCTGTCAGCTGTGGGTCTGCAGACTGCAGCCGTGTCTCCCACCTTTGGTATAAAGTTCCCCGAGTACTTAGAGGCCCTTCATGGATATCTAGGACAGCACTACAGCTTCTGTTTCTCTCTAAATAGCAGGTCAGTGTGGGGAGGGTGATCAGGGAAGGATAAGAAGAGAGGTGGGCTGCCTGCTCCTGCTTTAGCCTGGAGAAGAGGAGGCTGAAGAGAGACCTAATCACTGCCTACACTGCCCTGCCAGGAGGGTGCAGAGAGGTGGGGGATGGTCTCTTCAGCCAGGGGACAGGAGATGGGACAAGGGGCAATGGCCTCAGGCTGCCCCAGGGCAGGATCAGAGCAGATGTGAGGGAAAAGTTCTTCCCTGAAAGAGTTGTGGGGCTGTGGAACAGGCTGTCCAGGGAGGGGGCTGGGTCACCATTGCTGGATGTGTTTAAGAAAAGGGTAGGTGAGGTACTGAGGGTTATGGTTTAGCACGGGACAGGTATGGTTGGACTTGATGATCGTCAAGGTCTTTTCCAACCTTGTGATTCTGTGAAGCTGAATGAATGGTTCCAAGTGTTTGCAGAAGGGAGATGAAGCCTTAGGGGAGCAGCAGGGAGCTCACTCATGATCTCAGTGCAAACTGTGAGGAGTGGATATGCAGCAGGTAGATCTTTGGCTGCGACAAGCCGAAGGAGTAGACTTGGCCATGAAGCAACACAGTGAGATCAGCGCTCGGCATTCCTGACGGGCGTGTGGCTTCGCAGCAGCGCTGCAGGGACAAGCCCACCAGCAGATAACAACAACCTAATTTTAGATTCACAGACTCCCAAGTAGGGTTGGGCATTTATATTAATGAATAGTGTAGTCACTGAAGAATCCAGGATCAGCAGGGAGTTTTGGCAAGGAAAGAAGAGCGGGGTGTAGAAGCTGGAAGCTGCCCCTGATTTTTCTCCTCTGAAACAAGGGCTCATCCCATGGCTCACCCCAAAAACAGGAGAGAAAAAAGAACAGGAATGCTTGATCAAGATGTAATCAGGTGCTGGATTAACCGGGAGCTTCTCCTTGCTGCTGCACTGTGGGCATTTGAAGAAGGGGCCCAGCTGCCATCAGACACAAGAACTAACTTGTGCCTCTAAGACAGGCAGTGAGACGTTCTCTCTCTCTTGGGGGAATAACAGGTATCTCTGCCAGCTGAAGTCTGTCAAGAGCCCTTATGTTATCCTCCCACTTGACAAAAATACTGAGGTTTGCCCCAGCAGCCTCTGCTGCTCTGAGGTCCTTGGACTCCAGAAGGTCTGTCCCACCCGAGGGGCTCTGGGTGCTTTTGCTAAGGTCTCCTCCATCACTTTCCTCCCAGACCTGGGAGGACACATCTGTCATGTCCCATCTGAAGCCCCACTGGTGAGGAGAACATGCCTGTTTGATTTTTCCTATCCTCAATGCTGAAAGTTACGGAGCATGGGAAGAAGTCACAACTGGTGTGTGTGCCACAGTCTCCCCCTCCTCCAGGCTCTGTGGCTGTGACACTGTCGTGACACTCTCCCTTTCACATACCTTCAAAATATTTATCATCATACCTACTATTCTGCTTTTCCCCTTTCTCATTTCTTGCAGGGGCTTCTTGTCTTCAAACAGTAACAGAAGGGGAAGGCGCTTCTGAGAGCCATGATGTCCCTGGGTGTCAGTAAAGGTAATTCCCCTCCCCATCCCAAACTGGTGGGGATCTATCCACTGTCACAGCTTTCCTTTGCCTTCTTTCCTCAGCTGTATGTGCTGTAATGTCTCTGTGCAACTCTCCCAGCTGTGTCTAAGGGTAAAGGGCAGCTCTTCCTGGTCTGGAGCCTGCTTGAGGTTCACCTGCTGACACTGAATTCTTGCCCCTTCTCAGAAACCCTTCTCCTCTCTCCTTCCTTTCCCCCTGCCTCTCTTAGGACGTGCCATTCCACCCACGGATGAAGACCGCAGGAGGATCATTAGGCAGATGAAGGTTCGCACCACCCTGAAAGGAGATAAGAGCTGGATCCACCACCATAACTCCGACTCTGAGGATGAGAAGAGCAGCAGCCCGCTGTAAGTCTGGCTGCCAAGGAACACTCCTCCCTTTCCCTCCTCAGCCATCCTTTATTGCTCCATTCTCTGGCCTGCAGAAGAAGCACATTTGGTGCTGGTATGTTGTGGGGTCCCCATGATGGCAGGGAAGGGCACTGCCAAAGGGAAGTGGTGCTTCTTTATTTTTGATAAATCTGGAGAAGAACTCAGAGGAATGACCTCTCCTAGGAGCTGGGAGTCCAGCAGCAGAGGCAGATTTGAAGCCTCAGGAGAACTCCCAACTTTTTTGAAGCCAGATTGTTTCAGCATCTCCAGAGTGACAATCGAGGGGACAGGCCTTGATGGGAGGGAGTTTAAGTGATGAAACAGCTCTGTCCTCACATCCCCCTTGGCTCATGGGGCTGTGTCACCCAGCCACCCCCATACCAGGGAACACCACTATTTGCACCAGCTTCTCTTGCATTCGAAACAAAACCAAGCCAAATTCAGTCTTCTCTTAGCAGCTCTCTCTGGAAACATCCCTGCCATGCTCAGCAAGAGCAGAAGCTAATGATGTCATTGTGTTTTCTCTTTACGTAGGTCTAGACAGGCTGGTGGGGGATCTCCAGCCTCACCACCTATTGCTCCCCAGAACAACAGGTAATTCTGGGGTCCCATCCTGTCTCCAAGACAGCTTGAAGCAGGTTCCAGGGATGCCCCCTCCTTCCCCAACATAAGGGGCCAGATGCCCATGATGGTGTCCCTTTCCCCTGGTGGAGCTTTGCCACATTCCCTTCCTGAGAACGGGCCCTCAGAGGGGTTAGTGCCAAGATGATGTTTGCCTGTGACAGAGCAACCAGGATTTCTACTCAATCTTATTCATCCTCCTCTGTGCCATCAGTCTGTGGACTTAATTTTGAGCCAGAAGACACTGTTAGCATGGCTAATTTTAATTGGCTAACTCTAAAATTCACTTTTCTTACTAAAAAATAAAATAATTTCTAGACCTGGCTCTTATGATCATTTATTTTTAAAGAATCCTTCTGAGGTTAATTTTGGTGCAGCAGCTGAGCTATCACTCAAAGCCCGTTTAGCTGGAGTTTTGGCTTGACAGCTACATGGGCATTTCCCCTCAGCACCAGTGCTGCTCCTGGTTCTCCCCACTTTCCTGAGTTCCCTAATGTCTGTTCTTTGCACAGGTCTCCTGCCTCCAAACCTCAGTCCGGTTACCTCATCAGGTTGGTACAGAGCGGCAGAGAGGGCTGCAGGGGAAGGGGGATTAGATGAGGGACGACAAGCATGAGAAATACTGCTCACTCTCAAGTCCTCCTATTAGTGAGGAAGGTTAAAATGCTCAGGGTGAAGAGCAAGTCTGGAGTATTTTGTTAAACAGGCAGTTTGATGGTGACATTACCAGAAACTCAGATCTCCCCTGTATGATGGATGGATTATCGTGCTATGAAGATGTTCCACCATCCTTGTGATCAATACAGCATCAGCGATGGGCCTTGTGTGCTTCAGCTTCCACTGTTGGCCACAAAGGCTCTGATGCCACCAAACAGGCTGGCAAGCACTGGGACACTGTTCCCAAGCCTCTGTGCAAGATGGTTTTGCCATCTTGTTCATGACTGGGGGTGGGAAGACAGGGCTTTTCCCAGGGTGTCTCTCCCAAGAAAGCACCTTCTAATTCTTGGTGTCTTGAGCCAGCAACTTCCTCCCAACAGGAGACACAGACAGTATTAGGCCAAAGAGTGGCTGGGAGTCTCTTAATTTGCCATCTAAACTCTGTCCTGCAGAAAACTGAACGTGTGTCTTTTCTCCCCAGAGGAGTGTTCACAAAAACTATCGACAAAACCTCTTCTGTGCCAGATTCTTCACCTTCTAATGAAGCACAAAAAAGGTAAATGTGTGTGTCTTTCTTCTTCCTGAAAATGAGCTTTTAAGTACTGTACATATTCCTAGTTATCCTTCTAATTTGGCTGGGGCTTCTGGGCTGAGCTCTGCTTAATCCCTACCAAATGCTGGAAGATGTGGCTGTTCATTTAACAGCTCCTCTCAGCAGACACAGGACAAAGAGAAGGCTTCAAGCTCTGTATTTTCAGAGCATGGGCTGGCAGTTGGCTGGGAAAGTGCTCACAGATATTTGGCTTTGTTTTGTTGAGTGGTTTTGAGTGGGGGACAAACCCCAAGCAAAGCTGTCACACTTCCTTTTCATGGTTTTAATGTGTTTTGTTTGGGTTTGTTTTAAAAACCTGTCTTGTGAGAGGCACTTACATTTCATAGAATCATAGAATCCCAGAGTGTGTTGGGTTGGAAGGGACCTTCAGAGCCCATCTAGTCCAACCCCCTGCAGTGGGCAGGGACACCTTCAACTAGATCAGGTTGGTCAGAGCCTCATTAAATTCTAGTAAGCGAGATCTAAGCATGGCCCTGACCTAAGCAGAGGCTTTGTGGCACCTCAAGTGAAGCCTTTTGAAACCCCATTTCTTCCCCCCTGTTTTGATTCATCTGGGGTGCCTTCTTCAGTCTCACTGGCTGATCTTGGGATGGAGCAGCACTGTCCCACGGAGGGGTATACCCACACCGGCTCTGACAATTCACAGTGGCCCTGAGGAACCAAAGTAGACCTCAAATCCTGTGAAGAGAAGGCAAATGGTTCTTTGGGATTGCCCCGTTTTCCCCATTGTGTGGAGCATGAGCTCAGCTGGGGAAGAGGGTGGTGAGGGGTGAGAGCTCCTGTTAACAGATGTGATTTGTGCTGTCTGCAGCGCTGCCATGAGGAGACACAGCCTGTCCCGTTCTTCCTCTGGCTACAGGATGACCACTGAGGATTACAAGAAACTGTGAGTGTGTGAAGGGGAGTGGGGCTTTCTGTCTGTGCACAGGCTCAGCAGCACCCAACCACCTGCACGTGAGTGCCTGGCCACCATGGCTTCATTCTGCATGGCTTCATGCTGAGCCCTGCAGAGCCTTCACTAGCAATCAGAGCAGTGCCCCATGCTGCATTCAGGCCTGTGTGGCTGTATGGTGTTCCTGAAACTGGTGATGGCTTTTGCAGGGAGTCAATTTATCACGTGGTAGTAATGAAGGCAGAAACTGGAGGCTGCAGCCTGGGGACTTGGTGTGAGGTGTTGCTGGCCTTTCCGCATGAGGGGAGAGGAGGGGCCGTGTGGCAGCACAGTGCTGCTGACATTTCCTACACAGCTTCTCGTGTCAAAGGCCGTGGCTCTAATCTGAAATGCCACCAGAGCAGCCCAAGCCAGCTTCCAGGCTTAACCCCTATACCAAGAGAATGAAATCCTATGGGCACACGTGTGCCCCAGTGTGTGTGAAACACACAAGTGTCTTCTGCACTGTATGTCTGAACCTGCTTCCACCTGCTCTGCCCTTGGATTCATCTTAGGTTTTGTTTGCATTGCCTCTGCAGCAGTCTGCAGAGGCAGCGCCCTTACCCTGGCTCTCCCCTGCCCTTTCTTTTTCAGAGCTCCATATAATGTCAAGCAAAAATCATCGGATGTGGATGAGGAGGACGTGCCTTTTACTCCAGATGAACATAAAAAGAGGTATGCCCTCCAGGTAACCACCCTTTTCTTGCAGGGGCAGTCATAAGTGGACTTCACTGTAACTGTCTGTTCCTGGGAGGGTGGGCTCGATGGTGATTACAGCTGAGCCATTAGGGCTGATTGCAATGAAATAATAATAAACTGATATTTCTACCCAGAGCCCATCCGTGCCCACAGGCGGCCGCGCTCCCAACAACATATCATTAAAAGCCTGACATGATTCAACCTGACAGCACACCCCAATTAATTTGGCAGCTGGAAACGGGCTGTGGAATCCATCCTCTGCATAGTGCCTGTGTGTAACGATAGAGACATACAGACAGCCTGGCAGCCAAGGGAGGGGTCTGCCTCCCACAGCCTCCCTGTGCGCCCTCGGGTCCCGACCTCTCAGGGACTGGCTTCTGAGCCCAGATCCCGACGGGTCTCTTGTTCTCCTGCCAGGAGCAGGGTCTGTTTTGTCTGTGTGGTGCATCTGATGCATCCAGCGTCCTTCTTGCTTTCAGCTGGGTTTCTGATGATTCTTCTCCTCAGATATGGGACTTTCACAAAGGCAAAGTTGGTAATTTGTCCCCTGGGGATGAACCAATAAAGTGGCCCTGCACTTCTCCCCTGGTCCATCTGGTGTGTAGGTGTCCGTGCAGACACAGGCAGCCCATGTAGCATTTTTTCTACACAATATTGCAGCAGCCCATTGAAAAGGGGAGCTCCCTCTGCCCTCCTGGGAGAGGAAATTGTGGGAGGGCGGGGGTTGTGTCTGATGCTTTGCATCCATGTGAAAGTGCTGTGGCCCAGCACGAATGGTACTAAAGAAAATGGGAAAACACTGTGACTTCTCTTATCTTTGGCTGGATTTCGGCTACCCAGAGTGTGGGAGCTCTGCTGGGGTTGGCACAAGCCTCCCCTGGGCTGCTCACATGAGCAGAATTGACCCCTTCCCTCCCTAACAGGACAGAGGCAGCCAACAGTGTCCTGAGGAGCACTGCCAGCAGAGAACGTGCTTATGTCCTCTCAGCCGCCAAGAAAAGCAGCGGGTGAGTCTTCAGCATCCAGGTGTGGGGCAGGAGACAGGGAAGAGGCATCAGAATGTGGTCTTGCAGGGATGACAGCCTGATCCAAGGCTCTCTGAAAGCAATGGGTACCTTTCCAGAGGAGAGGGCAAGAATTGGCTGCTGCCAAGTCCAGAAGTGCCAAGGATATCTGCAGGTTTCTTCAGGAAAGGGGAGATCCTCCAGGAGACTCAGGAGGTCTTCCTTACTTGAGGGATGAGATTTCAGGAGGAGAAAAACCATGCTAGTCCCTAGTTGCCTGGGTCCCCCAATCAAGACTTCAATTTTCAGGTTCAGTACTGCTCTCTCCAGTTTTATTGCATGTAAGGAGATAATCAGAACAGCTACAAGCTGCATCTAATATGAATCAGGTTTTTGCAACAGAGATTGCTTTCATGTTGTGTTTGAACAATAGCTGGGTTTACAAGGTCCTGATCTTAGTTGCAAGTTCAAAATAGTTCTGTGGGGAAAAAGAACTCATCAGTACCACGTGGGTGTGTAGCAGGAGTGTGAAGGAGGTGTGGGAGCTACTGGTATTCAAAACTCTGCTGTGCATCTCTTTCCTGGGAGGGAAAACCCCCGGGTTTCCAAGGTGCCCTGTCTCCCAGGAGCTGTGGTAGGGACTTTTTTGCAGCTTGCTTTCACTATAAATCCTTTTCCTCTTGACATAACTCTGGGTGACACAATGAGGCACCAGGAGGTCGCTAGTGCAGGAGGAAGGAGGGAGGGGATGCGCCAGCAGCACTCAACTGTGCCCAGAATGAGGGAAACACTCAGATGGGATTTGTGAGGACATTATGGGTGTCTGCACTGGCTGCCAGTTCCACCAGTGCACTGAGAATCCAGGGGGGGGGGGCGGGGGGGGGAGGCAGGTTTGTCTGCAGGAAGACAAAACAGCTACGTGAGGAAGTCATAAAATTAGTAAGACCTTTTGGGGACCCTTTTTTACTTCATGTGTTATAACTGGCTGCTCTTCATACTTGTGTGTCTTCTGCTCTGTGACTTGTACAGGGTTAACCCACTCAGGCACTCTCAGCTCTGCCCAAATGGTGCTCCATGACCCCATAGTACCTCGCACCACTGTACGCATCAGTTATGGGTCAGAGAGACTGGGGGGGCTGCCCCTGCCCGTGGCGTGTCTTCAACTCCAACCTTCTGACTGCTGCCTTTATGCTTCCTTTACAGCAGCCCAACACAAGAATTTCCACCCTTGTTTGCCAAGAGGTAGGTGGTCACTCAAAGTACTGCTGGGGCTGTGCATCCCTGTGCTCTACCACAGCTGCTCTTAAATTCTGGGACAGGAGGAGGGACGCTTTCCCTGAAAAGGAAGCTCTGGGTTGAATCACGCTGGCTTTAAGAGCCCACAGAGAATCCAGGGCTGGTGATGCTTTGGGTTATGGGCAGCCTGAAACAAGGACTTGTTATCTGCCTTTCTTCTGCCAGGGAAGGCTGGTTCCAACCCACGGGGTGAATACTCTCCAGGTATTTAACATCTGAAGCGGTCGGTAGGACAGGGAAATGATGCCTAGGGTGCTTTCTGGAATTTAAGCACTCAGCTGATGCTATTTGTAAAGTGCCTGTGAAGACAAAATGCCACTGATTTGGGCTGGAGATCTCTCTTTGTTCAGCCACTGAGATGCTCACCCGTGGCAGAGCACAGAGAGCTGGAGAAGCAGGAAAAATCCACCCCTAGCAGAAACAGAGGGAAAACAATAAACTGCCTGAATTAGCTAGCAGAAGGCAATAGGAAATGATGTGATATTTCTCTCTCTCTGCCCTTTGAAAGAATTGAGATAGAAGAAGAGGAAGGACAGAGGAAGAGTCCAACTGTGTCTGGTTCATGTGGGCTGACACCAGATCGCAACAGGTATTTACCTCACTCTGGCGCGGTGTGTTGGCTCCCCTGGATTGTAGGGCATGCTGAGTTGCTGTCCTTGCAGGTAACTGCATTTATCTATGAGGCAGCAGCTCTCTGAATACAACTGGGGACAGAGGCTTTTCAAAAGACATTTCTCAGAACATCCTGGTCGCCCCTTTCTTGCACAAAGGGAAAGATCCCAAATGAAAAATGACATCAGCTAACTTTGTGAAACAAATGGGCAGGCTCAGGGGCCAGGGCCAGAGGGTCACACAGTGCCCAGCTGACAGCCCTGGGGGTGACAGACTGCATGTCACACCAGGCCAGCACTGATGTGAGTTGGATGGTATAAATCTGCCCAGGAGCCCTTCCCCTGATGATGCTCTGCAACCCAGTCAGTCCTGGCTTCCCAAGGTGCTCATACACCACAGGAATGAGCCTGGTGGCAGTTCTGGAAAGACAACTCAGAGGAGGAATTGGAGCAGGTTGAGATGAGCTCACCTACCCATCAGGCCACCATCAGATAGTTGGGGTGTTCTTTTACCAGCAAACTTGGTTGTGTGAGCTGACCCCGTCATGAAATACTCAATATCTCATTATTTCCAGTCCCCTGAGACAGCTTTCTGCTTTTGTTAGACTTCAGATTTCATTATTCCACTGTGATAGCAACAGAGAGGTGTGACTAGAGAGGTTTGAGAGGTTCATTATCTTTAAATTGATCTTTGCTTTGAGGGGAAATGTTAGCCTCATTTCAAGTCCCCAGCCCCCTTCGCAGGCTACTGTAAAGGCAGAGCCACACAGAGCTGTGACAGACAGGCTGAGGCGTTCATCCCATGGCATGCAAGACCTGGGGACAGCTCTCTGGTGTGAAGTGGCAGCACTGACACCCTCCCCTTGTCCACACTGGCCAGGAACAGCTGGCCTGTGGGATGGGTGCACAGAAAGGTTTGGCTGAAAGGGAAGTGTTTGCCTTGGGAGGGAGAATCCTTCTCTGTTTGCAAGCAGATTCAGTTAATTTGGGATTCAGTGCTCTCTTCCTGTGCTGAGGGGTGGCTTGATGCCAGGCAGCAGCATTATTAGCTTCTCTGCCACTCTGGCCCTTAGTGGGCCCAGCAGGGAGCCCAATAAATGAGGCCTTTCAGCCCAAAACGTTTTCTTTTCAGGATGAAGGAGCCGCCTCATGAATTTTGGTAGCAATTTTGTGCCGTGGTGGTGCAGGTTTGAGGCAGGGCTGGGAAGCACAGTGCTCCTTTCCACCCCTATTACACACATACACGTGCTGAATTCACATTTGTGAGTGTGCTGAGCTTTAACCTGCATGTTTGGGGAAGTTGGATTTGGTGCAAACTCGAACATGGGGAACAGAACCAGCTCCAGTGGTGTCCAGTAGGAAAAGCCAGTTTCTAGGGACTGAATGTTTCAGCAGAAGGGCAGGCGGTTGTCATGTTGGTGTAGGGGGCACAGGGACAGCTGTGTGCCTGTTCTTGCACAGCAGGGCCTGTGGTGGTTCTGCCCCTGGTCTGGGAGCTGGTACCACACAGCCCCCCACTCTGAGGGGGGAAAGGGGAAAGGAAAGAACCCCAAAGCAAACCTCACGGGTTGGGGTAAGGACAGTTTACTGGGACAGCAGAGAGAGAAATAACAACAATGGGTCTCATGAAACTGGGGATGCATGATGCAGTTCCTCACCAAACTGCACAACCTGGGTCACATGGCTCAGAGCTGTCCAAAAGCTGAACCATCCCCCAAAACTGCATGTCCTGTAGCTGCACGGTTCTCCCCTCCCCCCCTTTATGCTTGATCATGATGGAATTAGTATGGAACACCCTCTTTGGCCAGTTTGGGTCACCTGTCCCAGCTGTGTCCCCTCCCAGCTCCCTGGGCATCCCCTCCCTTCTTATTAACAGGGAAATATGAACAACTGAAGAGCCCCTGAGTGCTGGGCAGCAACTGAACCATCCCTGTGGGATCAGCACTGCTCATCCCAGCTCCCAAACACAGCATTGCACCCGCTGCTAGAGAGGAAATTAATACTATACTAGCTGAACCCAGGGCAGGGCCAGAAAGCAGGATGTGCCCTACCCCCAGAAGAAGGCACCTAAAAAAAATCTTTTGTTTTTAATGCTTGTTACTTGTTGGGGGTTGGGGTTTTTTTTCAGTATTACTGGGTTAAGAAAAACCACCGCTGGGTCTCCCTGGAATGAGCTGAAGACAACAGCAGTATCCCTCTCCAGGTAATTTTGCTAGCACAGCCAGGACAACTTCAGCATCTTCCCCACCAATGGTCAAGTGCAGAGTCCTGCACATGGGACATAACAACCCTGAGCAGTGCTACAGGCTTGGGGCTGAGTGGCTGGAAAGCTGCGTGGTGGAGAAGGAAGTGGGGCTGTTGGGTGACTGCCGACTGAATATGAGCCAGCAGTGTGCTCAGGTGGCCAGGAAAGTCAATGGCATCCTGGCTTGTATCAGAGACAGCGTGGCTAGTAGGTCTGGGGAGGTGATTGTGTACTGGGCATTGGTGGGGCTGCACCTGGAGTGCTGGGTCCAGTTCTGGGCTCCTCACCATAAGAAGGACATTGATGTCCTGGAGCAAGTCCAGAGAAGGGCAACCAGGCTGGGGAAGGGGCTGGAGGGCAAATCCTCTGAGGAGCAGCTGAGGGAGCTGGGGGTGTTCAGCCTGGAGGAGGCTGAGGGGAGACCTTCTCCCCACCTCCCCTGCCCTGCCAGGAGGGTGCTGAGAAGTGGGTGATGGTCTCTTCAGCCAGGGGACAGGAGATGGGACAAGGGGAAATGGGCTCAAGCTGCCCCAGGGCAGGGTCAGATTGGACATTTAAAAAAACACTTTTTACTGAAAGAGTTGTCAGGGCCTGGCACAGGCTGCCCAGGGAGGGGGCTGAGTCCCCACCCCTGGATGTGTTTAACAGATGGGGAGATGAGGTACTTAGGGATATGGTTTAGTTTAGGATGAGAATGGTTAGACTTGATGATCTTCAAAGGTCTTTTCCAACCTTGTGATTCTGTGATCTCTCATGGCTGTATCAGCCCCATGTAGCTGTAGGTCAGACTTCACCTCTGGAGGTGATGTGAAGGAGAAAGGAGACTTCTCTTACACGCAGGCAGCTGTTTTAAAAAGGTTTTGTGTCTGCAGTCCGGGTTGTGTCCTGACAACATCTTCACAAGCAGAGCTCAGAACCTGAGAAGAAAAAAAACCAACCCTGCTGAACTCTTTCTTGCCCAATAGGTGCAGTGGGATAGTCTTCAGTCGCTTTCCCCTTTAAATTGATGGCTGTAGTATTAGAAACTGCTGAAATGGCTTTCCACAGCACTGGTTACTGACCTTGTTCTGTTACTTTTGTTCTTTGTGTGTCATTGGCAGGAGATAAATATTCCTGGCAATATCAGTGGTTTTAACTCAAAAATTGCTTCTGATAAGACTGCTTTGCAAGTGAGCATATTGAAAACAGTGGTGCTTGTCTTGCATTTTATTTATTCACAAAAAGGGTCCTGCTTCACTGCAGGATCGCTCTGGCCGGCTGCAGTGGGGAGCTGGTTTGCTCAGGAATGGCAGCTTGCTTCCTTTGCCTTCTCTTGCAGTGCTGAAACAGGCAGTAAGAGCCAAGCTACCCCATCCTCAAGTGAGACTTCAGGGAGAATCCCCACTTCCACTGAAACCAGGTAAGGCTGTTGGCCCTGCATCACCCTGAAGCTCCACTGAGGACACTGAGGAGCGGGGGGCACAGGAGAGCTTAGCTCTGCTTGATGCTGCTCCCCTGGTACACGTGCCTGTTCTGCCCGCAGCGCAGTCGTGGAACAATAAATGCTGTAGCCCAGGGAATCTGAGCAAGCAGCACTTTACAAAAGCTTTAGCAATCTGGGAGGAAACACACCCAGATGGAAGCTGTGGGCCTCCTGCAGCTTGAACATTACTCAGCTCTTTCTGATGAGAATATGAGCCCCAAAACTGCAGACCTTTCTGTCTCCTAAGCTGAGCAGCCCTTTATTTCAATCCGGTCCCTGAATCCCGTGTAGCACACCCAACAAGTACCTGTGCCTCACACTGTGTCCCCTTGTCTCCCCACCTAATTGTTCTCACTGTTTTGCTTGCAGAAATGGTGAAAACAGACAGGCCCTTAATGGGAAATCCTCATCTGAGACTGTCTCACAGCATGGGGACGGGTAAGGAGCTGAGAGAGGCTGATCTCTGCTGCTGAACATAAGGCTACTCTTTGCTCAGAAATAGATCTACCTGCTGGTAGTCTCAAACAGATGGGATCTCTCCAGTTATGGTCCTGGGCTGTGCTCCAAGAGCCTCATCTGCTGGCTAGGCTGCACCTTGTCAGCTTTCCCTGCTTTTCCTTCACCTCCCTTGAGGCCTCTCCTCTCCTCTCCTCTCCTCTCCTCTCCTCTCCTCTCCTCTCCTCTCCTCTCCTCTCCTCTCCTCTCCTCTCCTCTCCTCTCCTCTCCTCTCCTCTCCTCTCCTCTCCTCTCCTCTCCTCTCCTCTCCTCTCCTCTCCTCTCCTCTCCTCTCCTCTCCTCTCCTCTCCTCTCCTCTCCTCTCCTCTCCTCTCCTCTCCTCTCCTCTCCTCTCCTCTCCTCTCCTCTCCTCTCCTCTCCTCTGGTCCTCAGTGCCCTGTAGAATGTCTGAAGGGGTGGCTGGACAACGGGCACTTCAGATTTTTAAGTTATATCCCCTATTAGCAGGGCTGTTTGTTCTCAGTCTTCAGTCTCTGAATTCTAGGCTGTGCCAGGGTTGACACAGGCAGAGTTGCACACATGGCCTCATCCTTCACTCTGTTGTGCTTCAGCAGCTGTTGAAGGCTTGGATTCACCAAATAAGCTTCTGTAGCATACTCAGTTGATTACAACTCACTCTCCACCTCCATCAAAGAAGATAAAGTTAGAAATGTCCCCAAACCAGTATCTCAGACTGGAGAGAAGTCTAGAGTGCAGGAGGAAAGGTAGAGGCTGGACTGCTGTCATGGGCATTCAGCCCATAACCATATCCTTGTATGTCACCGCAGGGACAGCCTGATTACAACACACTCATTGTGCCTGGGGTCATTCGGGTCACATAGCTGCTCCTAATTGGGAGTCAGTGTCCCAGGGAAATTAGAGGATGCCTCATTACTTAACACCTAAAACTGCAGAGAGAGTAATTGGCAGGGCAAGGAGGAGACAGACACGCAGCTTGGCAGGGCGGGGGGAGAGCAAGGTGGGTGTAGGGTCTGGCTGGTGGGCCTGTAGGAAGGTGTTTCTGGCCTGTGAGCAGAGAGAGAACACTGTTGTAGGGTCCATGCATGCTCCTGAGCAAAGGGGTTAGCAGTACCTCACTGCAGGGAGCAATGTGTCTCCTGAGTAGCCCACAAACTGCTGCTAGGCCCTTCCTCTGTGTCCCAATAACATACTGAGTTAGCCTCAGTTCGTGCTCCTCCAGCTAAGTGTTAGTAGACTGTTCGAGGCTGACACAATGTAAAGGCTGTCAGGTTGTAGCTCACTGGCATTTTCCTTTTTTCCTAGTGACAAACCTCCAAAGGAAAAGTCTGAGCCATTCCCAAGGGATGAACTGGCCCCCAGAGCCCCCGTGGTTCCCACGAATGGAAGGTAGAGCTCGTGTGAGATCACTTTGACTTGTGAATTGTGCAGATCATAACCTGCTGCTCTGGGGCTGGCTGGAAGCTCTGAATGGATATCTACTGATGAGAAACCACAGTTCTGCCTGTGCTTCACAGAACTGCAGCAGTTTCTCTAAAATTTTAATGAAGAAGTGGGGGGGAAGAGAAAACACGATCCCCTTCAATAATACTGTTCTCTGGTTTGATCCAGTTTTATTCTTTAGTATCTATGACACAAAAAAAAGAATCATAGAATGGCATAGGTTGGAAGGGACCCCAAGGATCACAGAGTTCCAATCCCCCTGCCACAGGCAGGGACACCAACCTCCAGGCCTGGAGCTACACGAGGTTGCCCAGGGCCCCATCCAACGTGGCCTTGAACACCCCCAGGGATGGGGCACCCACCCCCTCTCTGGGCAGCCTGTTCCAGCACCTTACCACTTTCTCTGTAAAAAAACTTCCCCCTAATATCTAATCTAACCCTTCCCTCCTCCAGCTTCACTCCATCCCCCTCTTCCTGCGAGTCTCTGCCCTTTAACAACCTGATCCCCCTCCTGTTTCTCTGCTCCCTTCAGGGACTGTCAGGCTGCAGTGAGGTCCCCCCACAGCCTTCTCTTCTCCAGGCTGAACAAGCCCAGCTCCCTCAGCCTCTCTATGTAGGGGAGGTGCTCCAGCCCTCTAAATAATCACTTTTGTGGATCATTCCTGCATTTCTGGATTTCTTCCCAAAAGTTAAACCAATTCTGGAATATAATGTTTGTTATGTATTATTTTTTTACAGTATAGAGAGGTTACCACTCAGTGTCTCTCTAGGCTTCCATCCTCCACCCACCCATTTACTTTAGCAACAAAAGACCCCCTGAAAAAGCCCCAAACAGAATCACAGAGTTGTAGGGGTTGGAAGGGACCTGGAGAGCTCCTGGGGTCCAACCCCCCTGCCAAAGCAGCTCCCCAGCTCATACTGCACAGACAGGCGTCCAGACAAGTCTTGAATCTCTCCAGAGAAGGAGACTCCACACCGCCTGGGCAGCCTGTCCCAGGGCTCCCTCACCCTCACTGGGGAAAAGTTCCTCCCCATGTTTGTGCAGAACTCCCTGTGCTCCAATTTGCAGCCATTGCCCCTTGTCCTGTCCCCACAGACACTGAAAAGGGGCTGGCCAATTCCCCCTGCACCCCATGCTTAAGATATTTATAAACATCGATTAGGTCCCCTCTCAGTCTTCTTTCCTCCAGGCTGAACAGCCCCAGCTCTCTCAGCCTTTCCTCATAGGGGAGATGCTCCAGGCCCTTCATCATCTTCGTAGCCCTTCTCTGGACTCTCTCCAGGACATCCCTGTCCTTTTTATCCCAGGGAGCCCAGAACTGGACGCAACACTCCAGGTGGGGCCTGACCAGGGCAGAGCAGAGGGGGAGGATCACCTCCTGTGACCTGCTGGCCACACTCCTCCTGATGCACCCCAGGATCCCATTGGCTCTCTTAGCCACCAGGGCACACTGCTGGCTCATAGCGAACCTATTCAGTCAAAGGAAATTGCCCATCCTGTAAACTATGGCAAACCAAAAGTTGTGTCCTGGCTCCAAGGCATTGTGGAAAGTAGTTAGAGATCCCAGAACCACAGGCAGCAAGTGCAGGAGGAAGTGGAAGTGAGGGAGGAAAGGCATTTCCCCGTTCGCTCGTGGGCTGTTCGCAGCCTGGAAACAAGAAAACAGAAAGATTTAGAGCAGAACAGTTTTGGAGCAAGATACCTGAAGTTGTTCCCAGTTTTGTCAGCCCCTCTGAGACAAGCTGGGGATACCAGGGCTGTGCGTGCAGATGGAGGTGCCCAGGGTGCAGCTGTGGGGTGTAAGGGCATCCCACTGCTTTTGGAGACCTGGCTTGAATTTCCAGATGACTCCATACCACTGGCATCTGTCAGGTGTTGAGAGTTACTAAATGCTCTTTTGTACTTCACACACACTGAATTTTCCTGAAGTTTCTTGCCATTTCACTTGTAGAAATACACCAAGGAACATCTCTGGGAAGGTTTAGAGGTTTTCTCCTGTCTCTTATGTTAAATGCCCATGACAGTAACTGTACAGTGTTACCCAACCCACAGCTGCTTTCTAAAGTTGGTGTCTCTCCTTTTCAGTTATCCCAAGCACACAGAGACCAGCAATGGGTTTCACTCACCAAAGTAAGTGTAAACCTATGAACAATGTAAAATTCTCTTTTTCTTCTCAATTTTTGCAGCAGCAAGGAGGGTTTGTTGGTTTTCTTCCTGACCTAGTACTCCCCTCACAAAGGTCTTATGGGAGCAGAAGGGGGTGGGTGGACCTGATCCACCAGCTCTGAGTGGAGCCTGAGATCTGTCAGCTCCTTTCCTTGCACTAGTGTGAGTTGGTCAGATTTGTGGCTCTGACCCTTCAGCTTGCTGCAGGAAAATTACTGAGCCTGCTTTGTTCTCCAACTTGCTAAGCTTCCTTCTGTGACCCACAAAACTCCCCCTTCTTACTTAGTCCAACTCTGGTTGCAGGGACAGACCTGCAGATGCTTCAGACAAGCTGCACCGTGAGGCTGAGACCTCTCACTGCCTGGATGATGCGACGTCGGAACCTGCAAGGTCAGGGCCTGGGGCTGGTGCCCTCAGTGCAGCTCATGGAGGGCAGAGGTAGGGGGCAGAAGTAGTAACTCATCCAGAGTAGCCTTGGAAACAGAACCCAAACTGAGCAGAAAAACAAGGGGAGTCAAAAAAATCCTAGGTGGCTAAACAGTGGGGACAGCATTCCTTCCATTCACTGTTATGCATCAACTTCTTCCTGCAGAAGCAGCCTGGGAGCAGACAGAGCAGCTTTGTCATTGCTTTTAGCACTGATCTCAAGTGTCTCCATTCCACGTGGGTCTTAGAGTATGCTTGTTTCCCTGGCAGTGTGATAGGTGCAGAGTCAGGAAAGAACTGCTGCTGTTGACATCAAACACACTCATCTTCCTGAAGCTGTTTTCCTCACTTACTTTAGTCCATTATTTTGGGACTTGATTCCATGTATTGGCTTACCAAAGGACTTGAGGTGAGCAAATGATGTCTTCAAACCTCCCAGCTGAGGTGAGGAGGATCACAAGGCTCCCAGTAGGATGGTGTAAACGCCAGGACCTAGAGCTGCTGCTAGCAATGTAGGAACACCTTCCCCAAAGTTATTTGTGCTGTGCATGATCCAAAAAAGTCATGTATCCAGCCAAGGCATGTGTGAATGGAGGCCAAGTAACTGCATTAGTTCCACCAACAGCCTTTATTCTTCTTGATTAGAGATGGTGAAAACTCCCTTTTCTGAAGGAAAATCAGTTCTCTGAGAAAATTACTCTCTGTTTTCTGGTCTCATATCAAGTGCAGTGTTGCTATTTCCTGAAAGTCTCCCTTGAAGCCTTTGGCAAGCTATCCAGCTGTAGATCCCTTCCTTTGTTTGACAGGCCTAGCTTGCAGTCTGATGTACCTTCTCCTCCTCCTGAGAGAGCCCCTGTGCATCTAGAGGACACAGAATATTCCTTTAAAGGGTAAGAGTGGGGTAAATCTAGTGGATTAAGGGAAATCTGAATGGGCAGGCACAGAAAGAGGCTGCTTTTCACAGCTTTTGTCCCAAGGATAAAGGCAAGCATGCTGAGGTCTAATGCAAAATAAACCAAGAGGTTCATGTTGTATCCCTCTTCCATCTTCTCTGGTAGGAGCCAAGCACTCCAGCTTTTCTCCTCCTCTTGTTGCTGCTGTGCTTGGTGAGGTTCAGTCACTACCCACCTTCTTGTTCGCTGATAACCCAGTGGAATGCCACGGTGATGCCGGGGCGGCAGCAAGGGAGCTGAAAGGCACCTGGAATCCATTGAAACACTGCTGTTGTCTGAATATGGTCCCTAGAGAAAAGTCCTGGTGTGGGACAGTGAGTGGTGGAGATTGCCCGGCGACTAGATGGTGTTCAGCAGTGCAATGACTCGTGTGGCAGTCGTTTGAGGTGTAATGGGCCTTTCTTTAACTGTCAGATCTGTCCTGGGCTACAAGGAGAGAAGCAGCACTCAAGAGAGCAGCTCCCCCAGTCCCGAGCTCCCAGCATACAGCAAGCCTTACTGGAACGAAGCGACGTGAGGACCTGGGGTTCTAACCCCATGTTTGCTAATACGCTATTTCTACAGAAACCCCCCCCTTCAGAATACTGGAGAGGGAGGAACATTTCAGATTCAGCCTCTGGTGTTATCAGACGCTGGATCAGCTGTGATTTGGGTCCTGATATAGGCACAGTAAATGATCCGCCCCTCTGCAGGCTGCTTTCGTGCCAGGAAGCAGCACATCTGTCTAGAGAAAACATACTTTTGATGGGTATTTTTATTAAAGAGCTAATTTCAGGGTGTGAAAATGCTGCTGCTTGGTCCATCAGTTGAGTTCCAAGCTGTTAAGCAGTGCCCTGCCTAAGTTAGCGCTTCATGGTGCTGGCTGCAGGTTACCCTGGCAATATCCCGACCCCCAGTGCCCTGTGACTGTTCTCAGGGTGCACTAAACTGAGCTTCCAGGTGTTTGTGCCTGACAGCCATGAGTGGGGGTTCTTTTGCTTTTCCAGGTCTTTCCATGACTTTAGAGAGGGGAACACCACTCAAGAAAGGGGGCATGAGAGCACACAGGCCTCGGATGGCTGCAAACCAGCGCTGATCCGAGGAGGGTATGTGGTTGGTAGAACTCACCCATGGGATCTCTTCACTTCAGAATTGTTTGTGTCTTGCTCTGTTCCCAGTGTCACTGAGACCACAGAACAGATCCTCCGCTTTGCACCCAGGGGTGAGGATTTTACAGTGGCACAGGCAATCCCAGGCAGTGTCCTGAGGTGTCAGAAGCATCTGTTTGTCCAAGGAATTCTGACAAGAGTGCTTTCTCCTGTGCCTAGCACTTTCCTTCTGCGACAGTGTCGGATGAAGGGCCTTTCGCTGCGATCCTGCAAGCTAGCATGGGATTCGTACGCATGATTCCCACTGGCCAAACAGGGTCTCCTGACAGCCTGAAGGCTCCTGTCTAGGGAAGGGGTGTCTACCTATCCTAGCATGTCTTTTCTACACTACCCTAAGCACAGATTTTTATTTTAGTTTTTTGGACTCAACCAACCATGCTGAGAGGGGACAAGAACCCCCTGACAATGATATCCACCCAGAGCCCCCCAGGTCGAAGGACCATACTGAACATGAACCCAGTGTGACACGGTAAGGAATTGGGTAATTACCTTTGGATTTTCTGGCATTCCCCCTTGCAAGGGTATTGCAGGTTTCTTGAGGCAGGAGGTTCACTAGGGGTTGCACCTACATCCCACGGTGATTCTGTGTGTGGTGACACTCCTGCAGACCTCAGTGGCCATCTGTCTCGACAGGTATGGCTCCCTGCCTAGAGGAAGCAACATCACCGCTCCAGAGACGCAGCGTGCAAGCACATCAGACCCCTGCCAGGAGAGGTAGGGAGCCAGGGGACCTGACGAGTCCTTACTCACTCGCCTCGCGTTGCTGCAAGGCATTGGGGGTGCTCCTCCCTTGGCTACCCAATTCAGAAACTGACACAGCTATGGCAGTACCGCGGTCACCCGCCGCGACAGACAGGTGTAGACACAAGTGGTAAAGCTGCTAACAGGCTGTTTCCTCCCTGACAAGGGTCACTCCAGCTTATGAAGAACAGACCCATCCCACCACTGACAGTCACCGTGAGAGCCCAGGAGACTGGAGACACGATGAGCCTAACCCAGCGGCAGCCAGGTACAGTGGGACTATCACAGATTCACGGAATCATAGGGGTTGGAAGGGGCCTCGAGAGCTCCTCGGGTCCAACCCCCTGCCAAAGCAGGGTCCCTAGGACAGGTCACACAGGTCGGCGTCCCGATGGGGCTGGAACATCTCCAGAGAAGGAGACTCCACACACCCCTGGGCAGCCTGTCCCAGGGCTCCCTCACCCTCACTGGGAAGAAGTTCTTCTGCATATTGGTGTGGAACTTCCTGTGCTCCAACTTGAGGCCATCGCCCCTTGTCCTGTCCCCACAGACCACTGAGAAGAGGCTGGACATTTCCCCCTCTGTCCCACACTTCAGATATTTATAAACATTGATTAGATCCCTCTCAGGCTTCTCAAGGCTGAACAGCCCCAGTTCATTCAGCCTTTCCTCGTAGGGGAGATGCTCCAGGCCCTTAATCATCTTCGTAGCCCTATGCTTTGCTTCTCCCATCACACCCAAATCCCTGTCCTTTGCTATTACTGGCTTTTGATACAACCCTGGCTGAAGTCCGGGACCTATGTAAATTTGCCCAGGGTATGCTAATTAAATTACACTGACCAAAGTAATACTAGGTTTAGGATTCCACCCACATATACTTGTTCATATTTCAGTTATCAGATTAACTTGGACAACTGATGAATCTTGCGGCATTTGCTGGGAATTCAGCTCATGTAGGTGAGGGGAAGCAGGACAGACCTCTGCCACTCCTCCTGGCTTTCAGAACCTCTCAGCAGTGTGGTGTCCCAGGTTTTGCTTACTGCTGGCGGAAAGGGGCACAATCCAGCCTCGGCAGAGCCCAAACACTTGTGTGAGCTGGTCACAGCACACACAGTCATTTGCTTTGTGGTCAAACTGGCTCTAATTCTTTAGCAGGTCTCACTTCAGCTCCAAAGAGAGAGTTCTCAGTGCGTATGAGACTCAGCATCCCATGCCGCTGTACACGGACTGCCAGCCTTACAACACCAGCCTGTCAGCACCCAGTCACAGGATACCATCCTATGCAGACAGCCAAGTGTTCAGCACCAGAAGGTAAAGGTTTGGGGTGGCATGCAGAGACAGGGAAATCTGCCAGCATGGAAACAGCTGATGGAAACTTTGGTTTAAGTTGTACTATCACTGTGTCAACAAGTGAGAGCAGGATTTTGTTCCTAGAAGGAGTGACAGTGTCACAGGGTCTCACAACACACAGAACAAGATTGGTTTTGGAGTTGAAGGGGTGAAGGGATTCAGGAGACCTGAGCTGATAATTGCTCTTAACATTGGAGCATTCTTGGCAGGTTGTGTTCAGACCACCTACACGGTGCGTGGAAACCTGACAGATGTGTAGTGACCGCAGCTGCTTCTCCTCCGGCACTGCAGTGATGACGATTCAGGAGCAGGCTGGTTTTTATTCCCCATGAACTTCTAATGGCATGAGAGACAAGTCCTACACTTACAACAACTATTTTATGTATATATTTCCAGCCACGTGATCTGAATGCACCCCTCTTGGCCTCTTTTAGCAGTGCTGGGGAAGTCAGTGTGGCAAAGCTCCCATTTGCTTTTGGAGGTGTTTGCAGACTAGGACCAGAACAAACAGGATAGCCCTTTATTGCCGTCACCCCCCAGCACCGTGTGATGCCGACATGTGTCTCCAGTGCGGGAAACTGGAGTGCAGTTTCATTCCTGCCCTTGGGTTTCTGTTGCAGACCAAATGCCCGTCCTGCCCAGAGCAGGGTTTTTCTCCCCTCAGGATGGGCTAAGCCTGCCCCTCTCTCTCTCTGTAACGCAGCATTGATTTGCAGTGTTTTTCAACATTGTTTAACACTAAGTTATACAGTTGCCCGAAGCTTTAATCAGGATCAAAGCCCTGATATACAATATAAACATAATCTGTGCCCCAGGCACTTGCAAGAAAAGAATGACCATGAGCTATAAGCTCATTTTCTCTACCAAAAGAGCCTGAGCTGTGCCCACGGGTTCAAGCCGCTTGGATAACGAGCTCTGTCTTAGAGGCGTGAAAACATGTGGGTGTGAGACCCGGATGGGCAGGCTGTCAGGAGCTCCCGTGTGTGGATGGTGCAGCGCTGGGTTTGGTGAGCACTGGGAAAGAAAATGATATTGAAGATAGATCCGTTTATGCACTGCTTTGGTTTCACTCTCAGGCAGTGGATTTGGAGCCTGCTTTGCTAGCCTCAGAGCTCTGTACACGCGCTGCAGCTGCAGAACCAGCGTGGGCGATGTGGGCAGGGCAAGAGGTCGCCCTGCGATAGCGCCATCGCTATCGCCCCACGATAGCGACTGCCCAGACAGAACACTGGCCAGCTGACATGGGGACAGCAGTGACTTCTTGTACAATATGATTTGGGCTCTGTGCTTCCTTGCCAGATCTACCCCTGACTACGAAGGGAGAGTTTATGATGGGAGAAGCAGTCCAAGGAACAGCAGATATGACAGATATGACAGCACTAGTGCCAGTGGGCACTATGAATTTAATCCCGCAGCTGGACGGTAAGAAGTCAGAGGGAATCCAGGCTTGTTAACCCAGAGGACACCTTGCTGCTCCCTTTATTCAGTATCTGGAGTGTCCTGACCCACTTGCACCAATTCTCTGGGTCTAAGCACGTGCAGTGAGGTGCTGTTTGCATGGATGGCTGTGGTGTGGGGGTGATTTTGGTGCTAAGCAGGGAGGCGACATGTAGCCAAGATTCTTAGCGCTTGTGAGAAACCCTCACATGCTCAAGTTCGGCGCTTGAGACTGTGTCACTTCCTTTCGTAGCCATGGCTCCCTTCCCAGAGATACCACCATGTCCATTTCCCAGAGAAGCCACAGGGTGCCGTTCTACATGGACAGCTTAAACTATAACAGCACCAGGTAAATGGGTAGTCTTGGTGGTTGTGAGGGAAACCTCCATGGAACTGCTGTGGGAGAGAAGCCAGGAAGCAAAACCAAGAGCTGAAAGACAAGAAGCATGGTTTCCAGGGAGCAGATATGTGATCTGGAGGCACAGAACTACTCTTAAACCATTTCTAGCAAAAGCTGCCTAGCACAGGGTCCATAAAACATCAGTCTCTGGAGATTTTTCACTGTGTGGGGTGCCAGAATAGAGTGACAAGAGAATGAAGGGCTGGTTCTTGGCTACCTTCCCCTGACAGCTGGTTCTTGGCTACCTTCCCTTGGCTACCCTGGGCTCTCCCACCAAAGGCAAGGGCCGCCCTTCCTGTCAGGTCTGGAGCGACCCCGCTTTGCGCAGTGCCACCCTGTGAGGCACCATGGGCGCACAGCCGGTGCTCCGCCTTGATCTACATCGGTCCTGGGGCAGTTGTTTTGGGAATGCCCGCACTGAGCACAGGAATAACACCGCTGCAATGGCACTGGCACTGCCGCAAGCACCTCAGCGTGCAAAGACAGCTCGTGCTGCCTGGGGCCTGGATCCATACACGCCGTGATCATCAGCACGGGGGGTTTTCAAGGGCCACAAAACCTTCTGACAGTCCCAACTTGCATTTTCAATTGCAAGTTGCTTCAAAATATAATCCAAATCAGCCTCATTCACCACTTGTTTCTGTAAAGCAGCATTAAGTCTGTCCAAAATTACATAAATGGCTCCCCTGTTCCTGCTTTGTATGAACAAAAGGCTGGCATTGCCCTCCGGCTCCCGAAGCGCTTTTAAGGGCTCAGAGCACAAGTTGCCTGACCCGCTGCAAGCCTTCAGGAGGGATTCTGGCTGGAGCTGCAGTTGTGCTATAATCACCTTCTCCCAGCAACAAATTTACACCAACAACTCTCAGAGGGTGATGCTGACCCAGCGCCTGATCTTCTGCAGCCTGAGATCTAGCAAGCTGACTCAATTTTGATTCCCACATAGTGTACTGCAGATCAGTCATAACTGAAACATGGTTTTAAAATCATGTGGGGTAAAGCCAGAACTATCACACAGAGACTGTACCAAATGGGTGGTACATGGAGCACCGAGTCCATGATCAGTTACCATGTGCCTGAGGCCTTTTTAAAGGCTGTAAGAAAGACCCTCCCATTGTGGTTCTCATTCAGGAGCATGTATTACCGGGAAGGCACCCAAAATGTCCACATCCCCTGCTGCCTTAGCTTCCTTTCTTACAGCTGCCCATTTATCATGAAAGTCTGGGGGATGCAAGTCAGGCTCCTTTTCGAGATCTATCTGTCCAGATCAAATGGATCATCCAGATCAGCATCAGTATTATTAGGAGGTCTTACAGTACAGTCCATGCAAGGAGGCATCGATGGTGGTGGGGTTGACAGCAGTGTAGACTTCTTTTCTTTTGCCCCTCACCCACCCGAGAACCAAAGTGCGCCTTTAAGGTCTGGAAAATGCCCCGCCAGGAGGGTAACAAACCAGCTGCCATTTTAGTGGCACAGTCCTGAAGTCTGACCCCAGCTTTATCCTACCTTTCTGGATGATAAATATTACGGCTGTTTGTGGAAGTAACACTTTTCAAAGTCCAAAGAAAAATTTGTTGTAACTCTTCACTATCCATTTTCTTCCCATGTTCCTTCAAAATCTCATTGATTAGACTGATCCCCATAGTTCTCAGCTGCTTTACCTTCCTCCTGAGAAAGGTAATTGAGCTTCCTTGCTCAACTGGAAGTAATGCTTCCTTGCAGCTTGGAAGTAATGCTTCCTTGCAGCATTCTTCCCTGAGTTCAGCTGAGCTACGCCACCGGATCAACAGCAAGTCAGTGCCCCATGTTGGGTACCATCTTGTGGTGTATTGAAAGGCATGGACTCCAATTGTGGTGGATCAAAGACAACTTTAATAACAGCTAAGCAAAATTTATATACAGAGTGTAGGATCTGTAAAGGGCAGGGTGGTGTGGGTGTGAACAGGAGACACAGGATCCTTGGATAGCCTAGGACCAGCTCTGGGCAGGGTCTGCTCCATCCCTGCAAGGCAAGTAGTGGTAGAAACCAGGAAAGAACTGCAGAACTTCCTGCTGGAGCCCCTTGAATGCATCCACCTTTTAAATCATTAGTAACAGCATTAATGATAATGCAAGCTAACAGGTCCCACAGCTGAGGGGGCAGGCAGAGCTGTTCTCTGCAAACATTTAAGTAGCTGTAGTTTTGCCACTTTCTCCCTTCTGCATCTTTTGAAATTGCTAAGTTGGGGACCGTTACACTGGACTTTAGCCAACATGTCTTCATCTCCTCCTCTCCTGCAACATGTCACGTGCCATTTCTCCCCATAACTGCTCCTGTTCGGGCTACATGATTCGCTTGTATGGTCTGAAGATCTTGTTTGATCTTCCCTCCCATGGCCCTGTAAATGAGACTTTACCAAATCCCTTCTCTGGGGAAGCAGTCCTGTCATGTGGCAGACGTGAAAGGAGAAAGGAGCCTTTTTGGTCTGTGAGAAAGATGAATTCATCTCTGTGGTTAAGGGCCTCATCACTGCGCCCTCCCAGCAGTAGGGGTAGGTCTTTGCCTGGCTGCCAGCTTGGATCGTGTGTCCAGTGGCCACAGACTTCTCCCTCTCTCTCGCCAGGCTTCTCTCAGGTTCGAGCGAGAGGATCTGCAGTCCGATGGGCACCGCACCGCACAGCAGCCCTGGGTACCAGCCCGATCCCAGCTCTGCCGGGTAAGGAGCCATGGGGGGTCCTGATACTCCCACTGCAGTACAAGGTTTGCATGCAGCCACCCCTTTTGGTGACGACAAGCCAGGCTTTGCTGCTTGGCATCAGTTTGGGGGGCCATGGGAGGTTTCTCAGCCACTGCTGGTTAAGAGCACAGACACTGCCATCACAGCCAGAGCCACTCAAGAGGGAGAGATGGGCTGGGTGCTTTTCTCCCAGTGCCCTTTTTTAGGGACCAGGAGGTAGCTTGTGTCTTATCTCTTTCTTGTGGCAAAATCCTGAACCCTCCCTGATGCATTGTAGCTGGAGCTCCTTGTCCCATACACACTCATGACAGTGAGGCTCTTGGAAGACTCCTTTTGTCAGCCACAGGCAAGTGAGCAGCACACCTACAGCAAGCATATGGGATTTCAGTGGGGCTGGCGCAGGACCCTGCTCTGTATGTATTACAGAGGAGAGCATGTTGTCCTGGTGCAGCTGTCAGGTCAGAGCAGTGTTCTGGGGTTTGTGCTTTCCACAGGCTCCAGCTCAAAGGTGAAAACCTTTGACTCATACAATTCAGAGAGGGGTTTCAAAGCAGAGAGAGGTCAGTGCAGGCTTTGATGGGCAATATTTAGGTCCTCCTGGCCTTGTTCTAGCCTGCTTATCACAACACCTGTCTCAGTAGGAGACTCTCATCTGAAACACTCAACGTGGGAAGTGTCTGTGCTAGGTTAAAAAAAAAAAATAGGAAAAAGCTTTGCTTTGCTCCCCTTAGCTGTGACACGGCTTAGTTTGCTCATACAAGAGAGGATTAATCATAGCTTATAGGCAGCAACGAAAATGCACCGTGGAGAAAGAGCCTGATTAGTTCATTTCATGGCTCTGGGAAGAGAGCCGGTGGGCCCAGTGTCTCCCTGTGATGGAGTTGTACACACACAGACAGATGGGGGCATGTCAGTTTGAAAGCAGAATTTTAAAGAGGGAGGAATATGCAGGAGGGGTCAGCTCTGTAAGCGAAAAAACATCCCCCAAACAAACCAGTAGCCATTTACAATGGCTGAAAGCACTGGGGATGTTCCAGTGAGGGAGCAGGCACTGTACGTACTGCTGTGCTGTCAGGTTTTAACGGTAACAGGCAGAACCACCAGCTCTCTAAATACTTATTGTGTGCATAATCCTGACATGATTTGGAAAAGACTTATCCTTGCAAAACAGGGGATAACTGGATGAAAGAGTTTATATTATCCACCCCATTCTTTTTAATTAACTTGATTTGTTTTGGTGGGTTAATTAGAGGGGGTTTTTTGGGTGTTCTTTAGCGACAGTGCTTGATATTCTGCATTTACTCAAACAACAGCAGCTTGCTCTGTGCCTGTTTGTGCACGCGCTACATGCCCAAGTGCACACATGTGGTCCCTTACCCCATCTTTCATTAGCTCCGGTCTTTTCTAATGCAAATGCTTCTCATTCTGTTTCCATCCCTTCCTAGAAAAGGGGTCCTCTTTGTGAAGGAGTATGTGAACAGCAGCGAGCGATCAGCCTCCCCGCGCTATGGCAGGTACGAGGGTGTTCAGAGACAGTTGTGTGTCTACACACGTGTGCAAAGCAACAGCATACAGCCTTGCCAGCTAACATGCAACCTCCCGAGCTGGAGCAGCGCTGCATCAGCATGCCACAGTGCCCGAGCTAATTAGTCCTGGAGGGGTTATTACATTGGGTGGGCAGAGTTTTGCCAAGGCAGCAATAGTGCTTTGGGGACCCGGATGGGTATCTCTGCAACGCACTGTGCTGCCTGGTCCCATTGCGGTGACAGGAGTATCTCAGTCTCACAGGCTATAGCAGAGGGATAAACACCCCCTCTAAGCAAGCTGGCCCCTAAAGTGGGTGACAGGATGAAAGTGCCATGCTGCAGGTTTTTAGGCTGCTTATTTGTCAGCATCAGGCTTTGCAGCACATTTACAGACATAGGCGACTGGAATGGGTGAGAAAAGCGTGGAGGCTGAGGGGTCTCACTCCAAGTTAGTTCTGAATTAGAAAAGGCTAAAAGATTTTTCAAGCTGAAATCTTCAGTCTTTTGCATTCTGCTAAGTAAAACTACTCCAGATCAACACCAATGTGACCAAGAGCAGAATCTGGCCCGATGAACACAGTGCTTATGTTTGACGTGGCAGCCAGTTAACACCCAGTATGATGCCTCCCTGCTGGCATTTATCCTCCCTGTGCACTGTGTTGGCATTACTGTGGTAGCTGATTACAGACTCCATCAATCTCCCACCATTCCTATTCGTCAGCAACCAAAGCAAAGAGTATTGCTGCAGCGTCTAAAAACCAGGCAAAGAGAAAACAGGACTTGGTTGGGTGAGGACGTGTTCCATCCCTTTTCCCGAGTAACAGCTCAGGATTTGGGAATTTAGTAACCACTGGAAATATTTACAGGGTCCATATGTAAAAATCAGGACCCCTGTGAGGCCACAGAAGTTCTACCAGTGTTGCGGGAGGCAGGATTTCACAGGTGGTCTGTCCAGCAGCCAGCACAGGATTCTGCTGATCTCCTCTAGCAGCCAGGGGAAAATATGTCGGACCCCACAGTTTGGGTGACAACTTGTGCTTGTACCACCTCTGGACCTGCTGCTTGGCGTGCTGTGAGCTCTCGCTGACAGGGGAGCCCTTGCTCCCCACCCCTCTCCTCTCCTGTGCCCCCTCTTTTTATTCCTGCTCCCAGCCCACCCAGTCTTGCCTTTTCTTCCATTTTAATGAGTCAGTCTGGCGCAGGGAGGGGTCTGATGGCCAGCAAGGGGGTGGGAACACACTGGAGGAGGGAGAGAGGGAGCGGTATCTTTCCCTTTTCTCTGGCAAGGTTGTTGGGACTTCTCGGCCATCTCCTGAGCTGGGTCTGACCTGAGGCACCATGACTGTGGTGTGGGGCAGGGAGCAGGACACTGCCACCTCTAAGGAGAATCTGCAGTGTGATACAGCAGAGGGCGAGATCCTGATGGAGCAGGGCTGTCAGCAGCAGGCAGCGTGGCCCCTCTCTTGAGGAAAGGCCTTTCAGAGCTGGTTAGGAAGGACCAACCTTCACTCCAGGGAACGGGCAGTGGCACGGTATACCTGGGACTCAGGTTAATGATTAATCATCCCAGCTGAGATGCTTCTCCCATCTGTCACTGTTAAGTGCTGATATTTCCTTTTGCCTCCCGTGGCAGCCTCGTGGATTTGACTGATATGGAGAGAGCAACCTACGGCCACCACGGCTACCTGTCCAGCGCTCCCCTGCAGAGGTGGGACAGTTCGGGGCTACCTTGGGAGTTTTAGCAAACTGTTAAACAGAAATTACTTGGAAGTTTTACTTTTTGAGAATATTGGGGTGTTTTGGGTGAAATAACACAAAGTATAAATGATGTTTGGAAAAATACAGTGATCCTGATGTAAAGATCTGTATGACCCCGCTGTTGAGGTCTCTGCATCCCAGGGGTAACACACATCCCTCTGTACTGTCACTTGGCAGAGTCAAACACACGCAGCGGGTAGCCATGGAGAGCGGTGCTGGTGTTGGGTAAGAAACCTCTGGTACCAGTGCAAGGACTGGAACCAGTTTGTGTTACAGAGGAATTCACTCTCTGTTCCTTCACAGGTCCAGAGAACCTCTTTGCAGTTACTGCGGCCGTGAGATCCGAGACTGCCCCAAGATCATAATAGAGCATCTTAATATCTGCTGCCACGAATACTGTTTCAGGGTAAAAAACCCAACACCTTAAACTTCTGCCTGCCTCCTGTGTGCCACTGGGAAATGGCACGGTGGGAGGAGGAATCCCAGTGCAAATGCTGTCCTCGGGCTTTCAGAGCAATGCATGTAGTGTGTGCCAAAACATGTCCTGTAGTCAGAGGTGTTGGTTGTGACCCCAAAAACTTTTCAGCTCCTCAAATAAATATGTATCAGAACCAAGGGAGTTCATTATCCCACAGACCAGCAACACTCCCCTTCCTGTGTCCCTGGCCTTGGGGCAGGCTCTTGCTGACTCTCTCAGCCTTTGCAGAGTTCACAAGTAAAGTCTGTGGAGACAGTGAGTGTGGGAGGAGGAAACCTGCAGTGGTATTTGTCAGTTGTAGAAAAGCTTAGCCTGAAAGGTCACTGCTTTGGCATCCTCACACCCATCCAAAACTATGTGTGTACTGCTTGTTTCTCTGCCTGCTCCACACTGGCATTACTGCCTGGTGCTTTGGTTACTGTCCAACCCCCCTGTTTTCCCTTTGGCAGTGTGGAATTTGCCACAAAGCAATGGGAGATCTTCTGGATAAAATATTCATCCACCGGGACATTGTCCACTGTGACAAGTGCTACGAGAAACTCTTCTAGGTGAGTGCCCCTTTACAGAGTCAGGGTAAACGGCTGGATGAGAGCGCTCACAGAGCTAACTGAAGGAAGAGCATTTAACTCACATTTACTGAGTGACCCATGCAGGCATTTTCCTGTGATGTTTTAGTGGGAAGCAGTGACCCTTGTTGCAGCATTAACTAGAAACAGGCTAGATCTGGTCCCAAGGGTCTGGCCCTAATGTGATAAACAGGCCAAGTTAGCTTCACGTGGGGCAGACAAGCAGAGAGCTGGCTAGAGTGAGGAGAGAAACATCCCTCACAGATCGGGAGTCCTCCCTGAAGGAAATTAAAGAGTTCCTCCTCGTGTCCCCGGCTGACCCGCTGCGGGGGGCTGAGGGCTGTTTGCAGCCATAACATCCTTCCAGCAAGGAGGCAGTGTGGCAGGGGTGGTTGCAGCTTTATGTAAAGATCCCTTTGAGATGAAAACCACGAGGAAAGCTGGAGCTGTGTGCTCCATCAGCAGCCCGGCGAGGAAGCGGGTTGGACAGGGTTTTGTTTCGTGTGAGTAGGTGGATGTGGCAGGAGTCACCACAGGGCCACCAGAACCCCTGCTACCGCGCCGCGAGGAGAAAACGGGATTTCCTTCCCGCCCTGGCGATGGAGAGGAGGAGGAGAGGACAAGGGGCGCCTGCCTCGCCGCATCCGCAGCCGTTTTCTCTGACTCCTAATGCAATGCGACCGGGTAGCCTTTCATCTCACTGCTGTGCCTTCATCTGCTCGGCTGACCTCTGTACCACAGGGTTTGGGCGGTACCCAGCTCCTGCCTTCACCTTCTCTTTTATTTGCTTGCAGGCTTGTGTGAAGCCGGAGGAGGCAGCCAGTGGGAAGTCTTCAGCAGCACTCATGGGAATATTTCTGGCAGTTCCTGACTGGCTAAGATAGCAGAATTCCTGCTTCCCTCTTTCCTCAAGTTATTTTCCCTCTCACTGCCTCATCACAATGAATGAGTTTAACACCCACTAGTTTATGCTGTCAGCTGCGTACAAGACAAGTGCCCATGTTAACAAGATAAGGCAGTGTCCTCTACAAAGATAAGTGGGCTGATTTTTCTGAAGGTGCTGAGCCCCTCTGCCTTTAACTTCGTTAAGATGCCGGAGCGCTCTCTGTGCTGCAAGTCAGGCAGAGCTCCTTGGGCCTCAGCTAATTGCAAAAACCCTTTCCCCATTATTTTTTTTTCCTTCTACTTTTCTTTTTTCCCCTTTCATTTCTGCAGTCAGGCTGCAGCTCAGTGCGTGTGAGCCGGCACACAGTGAGCAGATAGGAGAAGTGTTAAATGCTGGATTTGAATTCTTGGGAGGGTTTTAATTTAGTTCTTAGCAAAACGCCTATTTCTGCTTCTCTCACCCCAAAATTCTGCCTAGAAATAGCTACTGCCTGATTTCCATTTGCTTTCCACAGGCTTTCAGGAGCACTTCCAGACTCACTTTACTCTAATTGTGTGTCAGCTTTAATTTCCCTTTCCTGCCTACTCCCTAGTGCGTTGCTGCAGCAGTGTGTGCGGCTGCCTGCTTGGGAAGATCACAGAATCATTAAGGCTGGAAAAGACCTCCAAGATCATCCAGTCCAACCATCCCCCTACCACCTCTATTACTCATTAACTCCTGTCCCTAAGTACCTCATCTAACCTTTCCTTGAACACCCCAAGGGACGGTGACTCCACCACCTCCCTGGGCAGCCCCTTCCAGTTCCCAACTACTCTTTCTGAGAAGAAATTTCTCCTCATTTCTAACCCAAACCTCCCCTGGCACAACTTGCAGCTGTTCCCTCTTGTCCTGTTGCTTCTTATCTGTGAGAAGAGGCTGACCCCCAGCTCACCACAACCTCCTTTCAGGTAGCTGTAGAGACCAATAAGGTCTCCCCCTCAGCCTTCTTTTCTCCAGGCTTAACAGTCCCAGTTCCCGCAGCCACCCCTCACCAGACTTGTGTTCCGGCTCCTTCTCCAGCTTCGTTGCCCTTCTCTAGACACGCTCCAGGGCCTCAATGCCTTTCTTGTAGTGAACAACACGCTCATTCACCTGGTCCTTTTAAGTCAGCCTTGGTTGGGAGGTAGCCAGTGGCCACACAACCTGTGCCAGAACCAGGAGTCTCAGATGCTGCTCCCAACAAGGACCACTGCTCGACTGACATCTGAATTTCCCCTGCCTCACCAAGGCTTGCTCTAATGCCTCTCTTTATCGCTGTGAATTATTTACATCGCAAATGCTCACTCACAAAATTGAACTTCTAGCAGATGCTGTCCTTATTAAAAGTCAGAATTGCCTCATTTTAGCCCTTAATTCACTGAGAGGCTAAGAAAGCTGACCACTGAAACCCCAAATTCAGCCCCTGTGCCTTAAAAGTAGAGCTCTGACTGCATCCAGTGTTCGTGCTCTCTCTCCAGCAGCATTAGGAACATCTGCAAGCACCCCCTTGGCTCTGCAGTAGCTCCTACCTGGAGATAGGTGATGGCAAAAGCCCTAACGCACACATGTATTGGCTGGCTGGTTCTTTATGTGCGTGGGGCTGGAAGCTGGTGCACCTGCAAAAGCTTAGCAGGCACGTGTTTTACAGTGCAAGGGCTGCTTCACTTCTTTTAGGCCGCTGTACCAGTTATTTAACCCAACTATGGGCACAACCTAAGAACCAACCCCATGAGGGGACTGCCAGTGAAAGCAGCACTGGCTCTGCTACTGGCAGGGGCAGGGTGAGACAGTTAATGCCGTGTCTGTGACTTATATTGGGCAGCTCTGGTCTGTGTGTGTGGCACAGCCAAGACACCAGTAGTCACAGAGGCGTGATTTTCAGAACTGCCTCCTCATTTTGGCTGCCTCCAGTTCTAAGTTCTCAAGTTGTTGGAGGGACATTACTTTCTGAACAGAAAAGGGTTCTGGTTTCTGAAAACCATAGCCAGTGGTTCCTTACTGGTCCAATACCAACAGCAGGGAAGGACTGGTACAGCAGCTGTTAGGTGTCTTGTTATGCCATGGTTGAAGTGGGCTCTGCAGAAGTAACATATTCAGCAACGCCAGAGCTCCTGATGGGTATGGGGCCTTGCAGGGAACAAGATCTGTCCACTCTATGTTTTGCACCATCTCTCCTCAGCACGGCGTTTCCCTGTAGCAAGTGTTTAACCTCAGTATACAGCTCTAATAAACAGCCTCAGCTTCCTCACCCGTGTCACACCCTCCTCGTGTTGTGCGATCTGATGGGCTGTGCCCGTTAGCTTCTCAGCGGCAGTCGCTGAATGCTTTCGTAGGGGGATGTGGCCATGGGAGTGAGAAGAAATAGTACTGATGAGGAGACAGGGTCATTTTGAAGGGTGGGGTGGGTTCTGCAATGGGGCTCAACACATACGTGATCTGGTATTCTTCACGATTTAAGTCTGGTTGCTCTAAAGAGCTGTGATTTCTCAGCAAAAAGGGAGCTGTGATCCCTGTAGTCTGAAACCTCAGTGGCATCTAGAAGGGTCTGGACGCTGCTCTTGCATGCCCTGCCTGTCCCTTCACCCAGAAAAATAATCTCCTTTGAAGACTTGCTGACCTACCCATCCCTGCCCCCTTTCCCTGAGCAGAAAAGAAATACTCTGAAGAGGTAAATACCCCATTTCTCACTCTCCCCATGGGTCTCCAGAGTAAGGCCCATCTGCGGGCGCATTCCTCCTGCGTGAGGCACGCGGTGACCTATCATCCGCTGACACAAAAGCGCTCGTTTCACTGGGCACCATGCTGCTCGCGGGGACGAGCCTCAGTGCCGTTACTTCAGGTGAAGCCACAAGCACAGAGGCCGCAGGTTGCGCTGCTCCCGTGGCAGATGCAAGCCCATGGTGGGACAGGGCACCGTGCTTCTGGAGACGCCATCTTCACACCAGCTGAACCTTCCCAGAACAGCTTTCTGTGGCTGTGGGCCCTGGGCTCGGTCTTCAACCCGACTCGAACCCAGAGCCCGGGTATAGTGCTTCTCTGTGGGTGACCACGGGCAACACCTGACCCATGGTGTGTGTGGGTCTAACGCACATGCCTCAGGGAGGGTGAGGAGAGAGAGGTGTTTGTGTTGTCACCTGCCGCCAGCCCTGCCCCGGAGAGACCAGTGGAGCTCCTGGCTCCTTATTTTGTGCCTTTATATCTGGGCCGTGTGCGCAGAGCCCCCCTGTGTGCCCTGCTCCCCGCCCCTTCCCCACAGAGCAACGACTTAGGGAAGCCGCAGCCCCATGCCAGGCACACGTTGCGCTTTGCCCGGGCCGGGGACCCAGGGAGAGGCTCAGGAGGGGCCGCGGAACAGCCCGGCTGGCGGCGGGCCGTGATAGAGCCGGGGCCGTTACTGGGCCGGGGCCGCCATCGCCCCGCCGGGACCCACCGCCGTCTGCGGCCGCGCACGCGCAGAGACGCCCCGCTCCCCTCACACACACACACACGCGGGCGAGCGCGAGGGAGGGAGGGAGAGCGGGAGGGGGCGGGGCCCGAATGCGCGCGCGGCGGCGGCGGCGCCCTCCCGCCGTTCGCCAGCGGGGCTCCGGACGGCGCCGGAGAAAGGCGGCGGCGCGGGCGCCCAGCGGCCATCGGCGGCCGCCGCAGGTACCGTGGGAGGGGAAGGGGAGGGCTCGACGGCGGCCGGAGCCCTCGGCTCGGCCTGGCTCCGCTCCGCTCGGCGTGGACCGGCCGCGCCCCAGCCCGCCGCAGCGCCCCGGGAGGGTCGCGCCCTGGGTCCCTCGCGCCGCGGGCGGTTCCCGCCCAGCCCCGCGCCCGCTCCTCCCGCCGCGCGCCTCCTCCCGCGGGGCTCCCACCCGCGCCGCAGCCTCCTCCCGGCGGCCATGGGGCTCCCCGCGGCTCCCGGTGCCGGCTGCGACCCTCTCCCCGCCCTCACCCTTCTCCTCCTCCTCCTCGGTTCCTCCCTCGGTGCGGCCGGCCCCGTCCGGGAGCTGTCCACGCCGCGGGACTCCCGGCCGAGCCGCGGGTGCTCGGGGCGGGGGAACCTCTTCCCGGCAGCGGGGGCCGCCGCCTCGCTCCGGCGGCTGGCAGGGCCGGGGGGGGGGGGCCCGTTTGTTCCCTGCCGCCGGCATCTCGCCCGCCGCGGGGGGCTGAGGCAGCCCGGTAACCTGCCGCGGAGAGCCCGGATGTCTTCTGAGAAAGTCCAAATGATTGTCTGTGGCACGGCAGCGCCTCGGAACGCGGCTTCCTTCCTTGCCTTTTATTTTTCTCCTACGCTTCTCTGCTTCTTTTTGTGCTCCCCCAGCCCGCGAGACAGTGAAATTAAGTTTGGCGGGTTTATATATCTCCCCCACACCCCCCCTCTCCCTTCCTACCCCCCTCCCGCATCCTCGCAGCTCTCTCTGGGTGGGTTTTAGACTCATGGGTCGTGAGAAGGGGCTACTAAACCTTTTGAATGTGTTTGTTGCCCCCCCCCCCCACTCCCCCCTTACACACACATACACCCTCAACACCCCCAGGAATGAAGACGCAGCTCTCCCTGCTCCTCAGCCGTGGAGGGGGAACTGATTTTTCGGGTGACAGATCTCATTGATATCCCCCCTTCCGCGGGGTGGTGGTTTGGCTTTGACAGAACTCCTTCGCTCTGCGCTGGGGCATCCTCGGAGACTTACTGAGCAGGAGCTTGGAAGCGTGTGGGGTGTGTGCGTGTGTTTGTAGGAAAGAGAATTTGTATAAGGGGATTTTTCTCTGTGCGTGTGTGAGTAGGGATGGGATCGTCTGGCTGCTATACGTTAAACATCCTTTCGCCGCCTTGAAGCGACTTCAGCAGCGCTTCTCAGAGGCAGGGCTTTGAAAGCCGTGCTCGAAGCTCCCTGCACTCACAGCTCTTGGTAAGCGCTGCTCGTGCTCCTCCTTAATTCAGAAGTGTGCCTAAAATTGGCATCCTGAGCACCAGAATAAAAAACGAAATGGGAAGAACCCCAGGCCAAAACTGTACCCTGTAGGAAACGCGCTCACCTACTGCTGTTACAGGCAGCTAAGGAACGGGGAGGTACCAAGGTGGGTGTCTGTATTTTCAGCCTCGTTTGCTTTGTGTGATGCCTGATTTCTGTGGTTTCCTCTACCTGCTGGCAGTTAGGCCTTAAAAACAGAAACTTTTGGACAGCAGAGAACATCCGCAGCCGCAAAGAAAATAGAAGGTTCAAATTCAGTGGTAGTGTTTGCATCAAATCTCCCAAACTTTGAATCAGCTGTGTCATCAAACTCCCTCTTCTGTCTGTCAGTCTTGTCTGCTTGTCCTCCAACATAGAAGGGACATGCAGTTGTTCTTTTAGGGGAATCTCTTTTGCTCGCTCTGTGCAGCATTAATCTCTTATTGGGGGCTTTTCCGTGAAGAGTCAGTTCAGAAATGAATGCACACAGTGAAACTGGAGCCTCATGCAAGTCACTAGCGTAGGGGGGAAAATGAGCCTTTGCTGCTTATTCTGTAAATGTAAAACCATATGTTAAATACACCAGCATTATTTTATAGCTCTTGGGAAGCCTGAGTACCTGGGAAGTTCAAAGGTGCATGCTCCTCCTTGGTCAAGAGAACTGCAGGGTGAATGGTAGTACTTGAGGTGGGAAAAGCAGAGATGGCTTTGTTTTATACCAGAGCATATAACTTATGATAGTTTTGGTTTTTTTTCTTCTCTTTTCCACTGTGTTTGCACCCAAGAGCTTGCCTTTCTCTTTTCAGCTCTGGCAAGGAAACACGCCAGTAAGGACATGGGTTGTGCTTATTTTGTGCCACAGTAACCACGGTGCCCGTCGTGAGTCTTTGGTATAAGTTGATGCAGGAGTGTTTTCAAGTTTCTTGGGCTTCTCCAGGGTAAACCTGGCAATGAACAAAGGATGTTTTTACCCTTTTCTTAATGCCGTCGCTGCCTGACGTCAGCACCTTGCTAATCATGTTTCCTGACTTTCCTCAGTCAGTGCTTTTCTCCTGTATTTTGTTTGTAAACAGGTGGAAACTAAACTATTGTGCATGGTTAAACCAGCTTCCTTTTATACAGTCTAATTTGTAGCATAATAGTTGCACATCCTAACTGCTTAAAATGAGGGATTTGTGCTTGTCCAAATGTTTCATGCTAATTTCAATCGTTCTTTTCCAATGGATGTGGATTAAATTCAGCCCCTTTCCACCCCTGTATAAACAGTATATGCTTCTAGAAGTAAGAATTTTTGGTGTGTCATTCCAGCATGCATAAAATACTGTACTTCTTTGTGATGCTATTCTATGTTTGTCACGTCTTGCAGTGAAGCTGTGTGTTTTGGATGATGGTAGTGCCTGGAAACACCCTGGTCATACAGCAGGATCGTGCTCTGGAGCCTGACTTAGGACGAGACTCAACAGAGAACTCTGCCATGGGCCCTGACACGGAGCCGGTGTCTGAGGAGGTTGGCCCAGAGCTGGAGGAGGTGCGAAAGCTGCGGGAGCTCGTGAGGAGACTGGAGATTGAGAATCAGCACCCAAGAACGAAGAGCAGCAGGAGCATGCTTGGGACAAACATACAGAGCGAGATCCGTACTGGTGTGGATAACCAGGACGCCGGTCTTACCGGGATGGAGATTAATAACAGCATCAACGCGATAACGGAGAAGCGAGAACTGCAAATAATGGCTGATCTGCACAACCAGCTAAGCAAAATAAGAAGAGAGGAAGGGGAGAACAACTGCTTAAAAAAAGACATAGATGCCCAAATGCTGTATAGTTGTAACAGCGCCACTGAGGAATTGTCTTCCAGTGTGTGTAAGGTGGAGACGGAGGCAGATGATAACGTACGGTCTTCCTCACACGTGGATACAAGTACCAGCGCAGAGCTGATGGGGAACGTGGTCGTTGCTGGTCTTCATTCCTCAGTTAAAACAAATGAACAAAATCCCAGTGAAAAATGTGGAGATCTAGAAAGCCTGTCGAATAACACAGATCTGGATGAAGTGAAAGTCTTGGAGCTTGAAAATTGCAATGAAGAAGAAGATTGCTGGTATGTATTCCACAAGTTCAGCAGTCGGGAGTTTCCGTGCTTAGGTGTGAAATACTTTTCAAGGGTATAAAGCAATTTCTGTGCAGTCCTCTGATTTTTAGCAACAAGAGTGCAGCTCTCATTATTGGCTGTTCTTATTTTCAAAACCAGAAAAAGAATGCCAGAGCGTTTTGTTTTGTTTTAAAAAGTCAACTTAACTCTAAAGCTTGTCTTTCCCCTTTCTTCCTGATGCTGCTGTAGCAAGCACAGAAAAATTCCCTTCCCTGTTAGTTTATTTGTGGTTAACAGCATGCAGATGAAGGAATAATGGAGCTTTTAAACTTTGCACGTAACTGTATTTAAATAAGAATTTTTTGAAACACAAACCGAGCCTTTAGGCCATCTGGAACCTGTGGCTTTTGCTGGCATCTAAGATGACAAATCATTTCCACTTCCTGAATACTGTTTCTTTGCAGCTAACCTGTCCCTTTGTTTAGAGACCTGAACTGAAACGGATCAGTGATGTCATCCTTAATTGACCTTACTTTGTAGGCCTCTCCAGCAGCAGCCTTGTTTGGAACTCTTATTATAAATCACCCAATTAATTTCCCTGCCCTTCCCTAGCTGGTTAGGCTTGGAGGCTAACACCAGCTCGAGCAGGAGCTGTGACTTAAGGACTCTAGGTAAAACCTCAGTTTTAAGGCCTTGCAGGATAGCCTCAGGCACCTGCAAAATGTTTCAAAGTAGGGTAGCTTAGGGATGAGTCTGGCAGCAAAGGGGACACTGCAGAGTAGCTGCCAAATGCAAAACAAATCTTAACCTCCAAAAACTCTTTAGCTGCTCTAAGTGGAGGTAAACTGCTGTCCCTTAATGGAACGGAGCTCAGCAGCTTGGTGATGTCAGCGCGAGTCTGAATTCAAGGTTACATTAAATACAGGGGAGAAGATATTTGAGGTGACAGATGGGGGAAGGCTGACCTCAGCGTTAGTTTTGTAAAGAAATGTATAGAGTTAGAAGTTCTCTTCAGGTTTCTGACATGTTCTTTCCCTGGGCACTCAGAAAGTTCATTCACCCCCCCTCTCCTGGCTGCAGATGATACAAGTGACTTCTCATTTGGTTTTAACTACTTCTGCTTGCTGTGGGTTTGGTTTTTCTTTTTAATTTGCAAGCTTTCTTTCAAAACCCAAATACTGGCTCTAACTTGATTGCTAAAACACTTTAGGAAAGCTAAACAGAATTTTGAGCTGATTTTTTTTTCTTTTTTTTTTTTAAGAATAGGAAATACATTTACCAAGTTGAATTTGGAAGACAGGCCTCATTATTTCCATGTTAATGAAAACTGCTAGTTTTATATTTGTGCTTATCCAGCCTGTGACGTAAGAGATTCTTCAAACTATATTGACTTGGTGAAGAAAGCAAAGAGAGTCTGTGATTTACATGGGCAGTGGATGCTGCTCAATACAGTCAGGTGAGATTCTGCACTCAGAGGCTCAGTGTGTTAACCTTTCCCTGAGTTGCTGCCTCATGAGGTGGTTCTTCTTTACCAGGCACCCATCTCACTAGACCTTGTAGGATCTTTGTGCTCTGATACCTCTGTTTTATCGTCAGGTTTGGTTGATATTCAGACTGACATAGTAAGAAGAGGCTCCCCAATGTGCTCAAATAATGGTGGCTTTATGGAGCCTCGTGCAGGTACTACTAACCATAAGTTCCCTTTGATCGTGTTGCATTGCTTCAGTCTGTTTGGTTCTGTCCCCTTGTCAAAGAAACCTTTTTAGGATGGCTTCTTGTGTCAGCTCTTCAGCTGAGCTGCAAGTGGGGAGCAGATAACCTATGTACAGCCCATAGTGTGTGGCCATGCTTATTACCAGGCACCTTAAGTTCTCTTCATAAGCACACCTCGCATACTATCCCTGCAGATGTTTGTGCGTTCCTGTCAGCAATAACCAGGGGGAAAAACTGGTTTAAAAAAACAACCAAAAAGCTCCTAACAAAACCCCCTTAATAGTATTTGGATTTCAGATCAACTTCATAGAGGTGGCTTTGCTGATCGGGGGGGAATCGTCTACTGTCCAGCTGGAAGTGATGTCAGAATGTGCTGAGCAGTGTATTACTGAGAGCAAATGGCTTACTATTAATTGCTAGATTTGCAGTCTTTTTCCTCATATTATCCATGAGGAAAAAAACTGCAGCTAATACTGGAACACATTGTGTGTACTTTGCTACTTCTGATTTTTGGTAACTTCTGGGAAGTGGTGGCTTTGTTTTCCCTCCCACCACTGCTGAAGTGATTAACAGCCGGGTCTTTCTGGTTTGCTGACCTTTTCTCTAACATTATCTAGTAGAGGGGGTAATGCTTTATACCTTAAAGAATGCAAAGAACTCATTCTGTATTCCTTTAAAGAATTAAAGGGTGGGGAGTGGGAAGCTTTCAAAATGAGAGGCTTTAGTTCTTGTGTCTTCATTCTGGTTTTAAGAACAGGCCTAAAGTTAGGGTGATCTTGATTGTGGGATTGTGTTTGTTCCCCGTGACTCCTCCAGAGGTTTGAAACCTCTCCTTAAGCCCACCGTGTTCTGCTGTTCAAAAGAACATTGCAGTGACCAAACCCCTGTGAAACATGAGGTCCTGCATCACCTGTGGCAGCTGTAACTCTGTCCTGCTTCACTGTCTGTCCCTCTCTCAAGTAGCTATTCACAATTGTAAATATCCTCCAGACCCAGGCAAGTGCAAGTCTCTGTGCTCCTGAGTTCAGCGTGATGCTTCAGTGAGGCTTCCCTGCCCTGTGCCCAGACCTGGCTATGGGTGTGCTCCTTACCCTGCGCTTCAGCACAGGGCAACTCCTGAGCTGTCTGCAGGGCAGCCCTTACCCATGGGGAGGGGAACAAACAAGATACACTTGCCATAGCATTACAGAGCTTGTTTGTCCTTCTTGTGTCCCCCTGCTAGCGAAGAACCAAGCTGTGGTTTTCTGGTGTGCTTAGTTGATTGTTCTTGGTGCAGTGACGTATGCTCAGCATTTTGTTACGTGTTTCTGTGCAACTGTCAGTTATTTTTTTTTCCTTGTAAGACTTGAGAGAGAGAGAGAGTTTTCATGTGGAATTACAATGAAATGATTCAAAATTCCACCCCTCTGAACTGTACAAGGTTCTTATTAGTATGTCATTGGATGGAAAGGAGATTGAGGAATAGCAGAAGTGAATAAGAACCTTTCTCAGTGGTCCTTTTCACTAGGTTGGACAATTTTTGCCTCCAGCTCCTTTGATGGAACAAGTACCAAAGTCTCTGCCCATGCCTTGCCTGGAAAGCTTTAGGTTTTCTTCTTGACAGGTGGAGTTTTTGTGTGGTTGTCTGTCCTCGATGCATACAGTCCCACAGGCCACAGAAGAGTTTGCCTGTGAACTTCCATTGCCATCAAGATGCTGCCTGACTTGCAAACAGTAATTTGCAAGGCTGTAGTTTCTCAGATTGGTACTTGTCTGGAAACCTTCTAGAGGTGTTTTTAACAATGAATCACTTATCTCTGGTGCATTAAGTAATGGATAGGTGGCTTCTCCAAACCATTTCCTGATCATCTGTCTCTCTGAACAGTGTGCTACCCAGTTGTGTGAGCTGCAGCTAGAGCCTTTACAATGTTCTCTGCGATATCTGTCTTGCTGTATGTGATCTCTGGGTAGATTAGTGCCTTCAAAATCCTCTGCACAGCTTAAAGATAGTGTTACCATCAGCAGTCTTCATTGCCAGTAATTGCTGGTGCTGGAGTGGAGTAAGCTGAAAGGAAACAGAAATCTGGCTGCTTGTCCTCCACTGTGTGCAAAATCTGCCCTTGCTGGTCAAATTGCCTGGGTGGCAGAGGCTTAAAATCACAGAATCACAGAATGGTTTGGGCTGGAAGGGACCTTAAAAACCATCAAATTCCAACCCCCCTGCCATGGGCAGGGACACGTCTCGCCAGACCAGGCTGCTCTCAAGGCCACATCCAACCCGGCCTTGAACACCTCCAGGGATAGGGTATCCACCACCTCCCCTGTGCCACCCCTGTGCCAGGGCCTCACCACCCTCACAGCAAAGAATTTTTTTCTAATATCCAATCTGAATCTGTGCCCTTCCAATTTAAAACCATTCCCCCATGCCCTATCCCTCCATGTCCCTCTGAAAAGTCCCTTCCCAGCTTCCCTATAGCACCTTCTAGTATCTGAAGGGGTTACACGGTCTCCCTGGAGCCTTCTCTTCTCCAGGCTGAAGAACCCCAACTCTCTCAGCCTGTCTTCACAGGAAAGGTGCTCCAGGCCTCTTATTATCTTCATGGCCTCCTCTGGACCTGTTCCAACAGTTCCATGTCCTCCTTATCCTTGTAATCTCAAAGGTCTCTTCCAACCTAGTGATTCTGTGATTCTTATGCTGGGGACTCCAGAACTGGACCCAGCACTCCAGGTGGGGTCTCACGGGAGCAGAGCAGAGGGGCAGAATCCCCTCCCTGGACCTGCTGGCCACACTCCTTTTGATGCAGCCCAGGATGGGGTTGTTCTTCCTGGCTGGAAACACGCATTGTCAGCTCATGTTGAGCTTCTCATCTACCAGCACCCCTAAAATGACTGAATTCTTACTGAAATACTGGAGGTGCTGGCTCACAGTCCTCTCCGTGAAAGGAGGTGTGGGCACAGTGATGTGTCAGCACAGTGGGGCTGCCAGGCTGGAGGGGGAGAGCCTGTCCATGCTGCTGCAGCAGTCCTGTGGTGCGGGGCATGTATGACACAGCTCTTAACTGTCCCACCAGCTGCCTGTTGATCACTTACAGACTTGTCTGTGTCGTGAGAGGAGCTGGTGTGGCACTGGGAGCTGCTGTGCCTTAGTGACTGGAGTCTGGTGTTCTGTTCAGTGGGGTTAGTTGCTAGATAGACACAAAGCAGTGGTGCCTCTTCAGGGTTTTGTCTTCTTTCTCAATTCCTCTTTCTTGGGAAAAAAGGCTCAAACCTCTACTTGAGTTAGTGCTATAATGGTTTTGTGAGGAGTGTTCTCCATGGCTTTTTTCTCTTTTGTTTTTTTTTTTTTCCCTCTTATGTTTCTATTGTTTCAAGACCTGGGCAGTATTGTTTCACCCATGTGGCTTCCTGCAGCACTGTATTGTCAGTATTTTTGTTCAACAGTAGTGCTAGGTTTGAGATTGGAACAGTGTAAGCACAGTAATAAATCTGAGCATCAACTCTCTGAAGTCTGGTATATAAAGGGAGGGAAAATGGAATGCATTATCTGTTTGAAATGCACACTTTACAGAAGACTTTAGCTTCTTAGGACTTTATGGGCACATATCTTTTTAAACTTAAACTGTTCTGAGCATATTTAGATACCTCTCTCCTCAAATTGAGGTTTATAGCTCAAAGGTTTGAAAATCAGTGTCATGTCTGCCACTTCTGGTACCGCTGTAGTTAGTGGTGCTCAGAGCCATGGAAGAAGTATAATAAACCAAGCATGTGTCTTAACTCAGGTACGTTACTAGTTACAGAGCTTTCTGCAGCCTGAATGATCTTCTTAGAATCTCTAGATTTACTAGTGCAAATATTCTGTATGATTAGGATCTTAAATCTTCTGTCACTACTGACTTGCACTCTTAAACTGGCAGTCGGACGCCTGCTTCATGGCATGCCCAAGTATGGATTTTACCAGTGCTTACTGGTTTAAGTTACCCTGACACATCACAGATGCTTTGGGTTGGGCAGGACCTCAGAGATCACCTAGTTCCAACCCCTCCTTGCCATGGGCAGGGACACCTTCACTAGCCCATGTTGCCCAAAGCCCCATCCAACCTGGCCTTGAACACTGCCAGGGATCCAGGAGCTTCCACAGCCTCTCTGGGCACCCTGTACCAGGGCCTCAGCACCCTCAGAGTAAAGAATTTCTTCCCAACATCTAACCAAACCCTGCCCTCTTTCAGCTTGAAGCCATTGCCCCTTGCCCTGCACTCCCTGGGGAGCAGCCCCTCTCACACTTTAGAGGATAAAACTAACTAGAAATAAAATTCTGCCTATTTTTAAACAGAGCAGAGTGAGTTTAGCTTATTGCAGAAGCCTCTTTCAGAGGAATGCCTGGCTTAGCTCAGCAGGAAGTGTGATGGGCAGCAGTAGTGCTGGGGTGGCTGATGGAGGATGACCCCATGTAGGGGGAGCTGCTAGTGAAAGGTGGCTTGTGGTTCTTAATACTGTGTCCTGAAAAACACTGACTTCTGTTGGTGGCTTTAGTTTACTGGGACGTGGTGTGCAGTGCTCCAGCAGAATGAGCTGTGCCAGCAGATTCTGAGAGGTTGGCATGCCAAGCAGGGTGATCCCTTCCCCAAAGCTACTTGAAAAGGAAAACAGTAAACCTGACACTGGGAAATAAAGCCATCATTCCCACATTTTTTCCTATAAGTTGCCTGACAGTTGTGCTTACTGAATCAAGTTAAGTGGTGAGACCATCTCTTGCCAAGAGACTTGTCAGCTGAACAGTGAGAGTGCTCTGGCAGACCACAGAGGAGCCCATCACCCTGGGAAGCAGGCAGCTCTGCCCCCCAGGGAAACAACTCCTCGATCACAGGGGTGGTACCAGACCCAGCTGATCCAGTCCTGGCTAGGAACGCAGTCACAAGCCTGCAAGGAGCTGGGCAGAACAACCCCTTCTGAACTAGAGCAGGATTTTCTCCTGTCACCTAAAATACGTGAAGAACAGCGTGACCTGCCCTAAGGAGGCTGTTGGCCTCTTTTTTTGTCTGATGGTTTTACTGCTGCTTTTTTGGTCTGAACTGTAAAATAAATCCAGGGAGAGTGAGCAAGCACTTTGCTTTCCCTCTTTTACTGGCTCAGAGTGGCTGTAATGCTCGTTTGCCCATGCAGAAATGCAGCGAGATACACTTGTGGGGTCTTTCATAAAAGCTAACATGGCACATTCAGGAATATTCCTGTTCATGTTTCTCAGCATTTATTTTGTCACTAGCGTTTGGTTTGGGGTTTTTTTTATGGGTTTTTTTTTTTTGGGTCCAGTCCTGTTCAATATCTTCATTGACACCTTGATGAGGGAACAGCATCCACCCTCAGCAAGTGCTGATGATACAAAGCTGGGAGGGGTGGCTGACACGCAGGACACTGCGCTGCCATCCAGAGACCTGGACAGGCTGGAGAGCTGGGCAGGGAGATATCAGATGAGGTTCAACAAAAACAAGTGGAGAGTCTTTCATCTGGGAAGGAATAACTGCTTGGATCAGTACAGGCTGGGGGTGACCTGCTGGAGAAGAGCTCTGTGGAGAAGGACCTGGGGGTCCTGGTTGATGACAGGTTGGCCATGAGCCAGCAGTGTGCCCTGGTGGCCAAGAGAGCCAATGGGATCCTGGGATGTATCAGGAAGAGTGTGTCCAGCAGGTCAAGGGAGGTGATCCTCCCCCTCTACTCTGCGTTGGTCAGGCCCCACCTGGAATACTGTGTCCAGTTCTGGGCTCCCTGGTATAGAAAAGACAGGGACCTTCTGGAGAGAGTCCAGAGAAGGGCGACAAAGATGATTAGGGGTCTGGAACATCTCCCCTATGAGGAAAGGCTGAGTGAGCTGGGTCTGTTCAGCCTGGAAAAAAGACTTAGGGGGGACCTAATTAGTGTTTATAAATATCTTAGACATGGGATGCAGGGGGAATTGGCCAGCCCCTTTTCAGTGTCTGTGGGGACAGGACTAGGGGCAATGGCTGTAAGCTGGAGCACAGGAAGTTCCGCACCAACATGGGGAAGAACTTTTCCCCAGTGAGGGTGAGGGAGCCCTGGGACAGGCTGCCCAGGGAGGTGGTGGAGTCTCCTTCTCTGGAGATATTCATGTCTCATCTGGATGCCTATCTATGTAATATGAGATAGGGAGCTGCTTTGGCAGGGGGGTTGGACCCGATGATCTCTTGAGGTCCCTTCCAACCCCTAAGATTCTGTGATTCTGTGATTATCATGTGCATGTGGCTTTGTGTGATGCTTGGCATGAGAAAGCTTCTGTATGAGATGTGAATGGAGACTGACTCTCTGCTCCCTGAAAAAGGTGGGTCTGGCCAGAGGCAGGAATATTATTAGGATCTGTAAAGTCATGAGTGGCATGTCAAGAGAATAATTGCTTTCCACCTGTACCCTATCCCCTGATACCCAGAAAATATCAAGAGTAAATAGCAGGTGAGGTTTTCAGAGCAAGTGAATGGAGGTGGCTCTTCACCCTGCGTTTTGGTGCAGCTCACTGCAGTAAGGTGCTGTGGGTGCTAAGAGCAGATGTGAATTCAAGTCAGGGATTAGATGCTTCACTGAAAAATAGTGCTGCTTTTTTTTTTTGCTTTTTTTTTTTCTCCTGTTGGGACTTTTTGTCTTGAAAAAATGTGAATGTGGGATATGTGAGTAAAATTCTTGAGTTACTTTTCAATCTGGCTCTTATAGCCTGTGACCTTCCTTGAGAGCAATTTTCTTTGTACAAAATCCAGTTAAGGTGCTGCTTTACACAGGTTCAGCTGTAAATAATCCAAGGCTATAAAAGGATTAAATCTGTACGCAAGGCTAATTCCATATGTATTTTCAGCACAGCACTGGGTGTATTAGAACTGTCCACAATTTAGGCTGTAGGAATACAATAGAAATAAAAAAAGAAAGGTGTTGTGCAGCCATACTTCCTAGCTGTCCCAGGATTTCCAGATATCTTCCATTTAAATGGTTTATCCCTGAAGTCTGTGAGCATCGAGTGTCCGAGAGCTGCAGTTAGGAGACAGTGGTTACCTGCAGTGCAATACAGGTGGAATATCCAGAGCTGGGGGGAGAGGGGTGTTTAAACAAAATATACAACAGTTAGAGTTCTCAAAGTAGACACCTTGAATCTCAAGTGGGAACCACCCCCTCACCCTTGCTGTCTCTGTCATGAGATGGTTCTGGGGGTAGTAGAGTGAGGAGGGGTAAGTATACCAACAACTTAAACTGTTAGTAGTGTCCCAACAGCTTGGGCTTGGCCCTTGCCTTGCAGAGGCTGTGTACTTTCTTGGTGAACCCATCTTTAAGTGAATTTTACTACTGTGACAGTAAATCTTGTTTCTCAGTCATAGTGTGTCATTTAAGCTTTATTCTCCCCCCCCTTATTAATTTGGATAACTTTTCTACTACTTATTGCTAGGCATGCTTTAGTAAATACTACTTAGGTGGCTGTATACTTTGAGTTAATGAGCTTCTTTTATTGCCTCCTTTCAATCCTTGCAAAGGCTCTACGTGTCCCCAAGAAAATCTGCTACAGACCAGAAAACAGACTCACCTCTGAAATGGTGCCGACAGGTGTTGGATAATCCCAGCCCTGAGACAGAAGCTGCCTGCAGAACTCTCATCACTCGACTCGACCAAGGTACGTGAGCGATAAGCGTTGCTTCTCCCCAGGGCTCTTACTTCCTCTGGGGTACTTGGTGTTACTGAGAAGCAGCAGAGCAAAGGAGACATGAAGTTTGTGGTAGCTGTAGTAGAGCGTATCCACTTCAGATGCTGTGCTCTGGTGCCTGTGTGTACTGCCACGTTTGTCAGGATAGAAAAACCTCCCTCTGCTTTTGGGTTCCACTGGTGATGCCTCAAGTGATGAAGCAAGAGATCATTGTGTAAACACTAAGAAAACTACACTGATTGGAACCAGGAGACAAAACAAACCCAACTGTTTGCCTCTGGTTTGCCTCTCTGTATTTTTGAAGACACAAACACAGGCATTTCAAATTCCTTGCCAAATTGACCCCCTTGCTTTGTGGTTTGTTTGGACTTTTTGATATGTTCAGAGCCTTAACGCTGAAATATTTCTTAGTGTTTTCAGGCTCTTGATGTTTTACTCATTTTTAATATTTAAACATCTCTACTGTAAGAATATGTAGAGGGGAAAAAATGCTCTCCTAGGGGGGAGGAGTTTCAAGTGAAACTAGTAGTGCAGCTTTTTTTCTGTATGAAAACTTCTGGTGTTGCATGTTTGTAATGCTGCTCGTGGCACCTCACCCAGGTAAAGTAATTGTCTGATGCTCAAAGCTTCCAGTAATGAAAGGTAAAAGTCTGTAACCTGAAGACATGGGGTCAGTTGGAAACCTGACTTTTCTTCCAGTGGTGTTATCCTGCAAAAGCACTTCCTGGTGGTTTTCAGCTGTGTTACCTAAGGGAAAATCCCTTGCTGCTGCTGCTGCTGCCTGACACAAATACCCTACAGAGCAACCCACCGTCAGTCAGTATTCCAGGGTTGTAGATACATGGGGTTTCTTTCCCACAGAGGGATCAATGCCTTACTGGCCTCTCATGAGACGTTAGAGTGGATGCATCCTTCCCATCAGGACCAAGCTGAGGTTATTCTGTTTCTGTAGCACATCACCTGGGATCCCCTGGTGAATCACAGACTCGTAGGGGTTGGAAGGGACCTTGAGAGATCAGTGGGTCCAACCCCCCTGCCATAGCAGCTCCCCAGCTCATATTGCACAGGTCAGTGTCCAGACAAGTCTTGAATCTCTCCAGAGATGGAGGCTCTACCACCTCCCTGGGCAGCCTGTCCCAGGGCTCCCTCACCCTCACTGGATAAGTTCTTCCCCATGTTGGTGTGGAACTTCCTGTGCTCCAGCTTACAGCCATTGCCCCTTGTCCTGTCCCCACAGACACTGAAAAGGGGCTGGCCAATTCCCCCTGCATCCCATGCTTAAGATATTTATAAAGGTTGATTAGGTCCCCCCTAAGTCTTCTTTTCTCCAGGCTGAACAGCCCCAGCTCTCTCAGCCTTTCCTCACAGGGGAGATGCTCCAGGCCCTTCATCATCTCCGTAGCCTCCTCTGGACTCTCTCCAGGAGGTCCCTCTTTTCTATACCAGGGAGCCCAGAACTGGACACAATACTCCTGCCTTTTGCTTTGCAAAGGCACTCTGGCTTTATATGTATGCTGTGCGAATCCTGGGCTGATGCACTGATAGTCTGGACACTGAGGGCTTTGCAGTGAGTGTGTTCCCCTCTCCTGTACCCTACAGCTGTGATGCACCCTGTGGCTGTAGGGGTGACTGGTATCCTTAGTTTCTCCTAACAACTCCTCCCTGAGAGAAGCGTTGCAGAGTGGGATGCGTGGCTGCCTCACCTGGTTTGAGTCGGGAACATCTGAACACTGAAGCTGTGGTTAGTGGTGTTTGAAAAAGTGATGTTTCTGCAGGAATTAATGGTTTGAAGCTCGGTGATGGTCTTAACAGCTGGAGAACACAACCCCCAGTTGGGTACAGAAAGTGTTGTGTGCCTGGGTTTGAACTGGCTGGCTTTGTCTTTGTGTCAATGCGATTGTTTTGATTTCAGTTTGGCCAGTAATCTGACCTCAGTGATTGGAAGTCTGGTTTGCTGTTTTTTGTTTGTGTCTAGGATGGTTTTGGTTTGGGCTTTTTTTGTTTGCTTGTTGGGGTTTTTTTTACGTTTACATACTACCAGTGTTTGGGCACTGCTTATTTTGAGTTTTTAGCCTTGAAATTCCTGATTTGAGATAACTGGCTGTAGCTTTGAGAACAAGCTTCACTTGCTTTTATAAACCATCTACACTTAAAGATAACTCTTTGCTCTCTGCAGTGTCTCAGGCTTTATTTGTACCACATTACTTCTTTTTAATTAAAATACTCTGACTTTATATTTGGGGGGGAAATAAAAAAACTATATTGTGTATCTTTTGCTATTTTCTTAGCTACTGTTCTCCCAGTGGTGGGGGCAGGGTGGGCAATTCAGCAGCCCTCAAATAGGTCCAGATCACAGAGTAAGTCATTTCCTCAGCATGATAGCTGCTGATTTCCCATTTCACTGAGGATGGATGCACCAAGTTCTGCTAATTGTCTCCCTTTTGATTGTTTCACTAACTCGTGTGGCAGTCTGTGTGCTGATAAAATGTTCAGATTGATTGTCTTTCATATTAACTTGCTGTCCCTTTAATCTAAATGTGTAGCTTTTGTGGATTAATGCTGCTTAGAGCCTGTCATTACAAACCCAAAATAACACCTGTGTGGGTGTGAAGTTGGATGGAGTTCCTTAGGGTGAAGATGGGGTGCAGAAGTGACAGGTGTTTCTGAGAAGAGACATCTCTGAAGGCCAGCACTGAAACTTTCAGGAAAGCATGGCTTCTCTAAAGACAGTTGGTCAGTAGTTGCTCTTGGAATTCTTCAGGAGTGACAGAAGTGAAAGGGGAGAGTGAGGAAGGGCACAGGCCCTGCTTTGCTTTCTGCAGCATATAACTGACCCCATCAGGATGTCTTACTTGAAGTACATCTGTTAGAAGGTTTATTCTTGTTTGATCTGATGCCTTTCTCTTATGCTCTTTGTTTTTAACCAGAACTTGATAACCTTTATGGCTTTTTTGTATTTTTTTTCCCTTCTAGCCAGTAGATGGAAAAACCTGTATTGCAGTCCCCTGGCATCACCAAGTGCACATAACTTGAATACAGAGACAGGCTCCTGTAGCAATGCACTAAACTCTCCTGGGCATCTCAAATCGACTAACAAAGCACTACTAACCTGTGGCAGCTCAGGTATGGCATGTCAGTAGAGCAGTGCAAACCTGTAGTGTTTAAAATGCAAGGAGTATTACTAATTGATAGAGGGAAAAGTTGTCAAGAGACACAAGCCCACCCATGGGGTTTCCTCCTTTTAATTTGCTTGCTTGCTGACCCAGGTTTCATCTGTTAGGTGGGAGAAAACCTCCTTGAGTTCTAAATGTCTTGTACTTATTTCATGGTTTTGTTTTTATAACTTTCCTTAGAAATTGTACTAATTTTAAGTGACTTAAAATAGGAAATGGCTATTGGGGGGGGGGAACCCAACTAACTGCTTTGAGTAATGGTATCATTCATAGGTGTTAACTTTCTAAAGTTCCTTGGGTTTGGTTTTCTGGCTTTGGAGTTTGTGAAGTTTCTTTGGAAAACACTGATTAACACAGGCAGCAGAAAGAAGCCTCATGCTTTAGGATGAAAGGTGTAGTCTCAGGATATGCTGCTAAATTAGCTGAGTCAGCAGCTGAACACCAAATAACAAAGGCTTTCCATCAGGCTTAATTGTGTTTGGAGTAAGGTTTCATACCTGAGAGGCAACTTGCTCAGAGCCTGCATTTGTGGGCCTGATAATAAGCTTCTCCTAAATAGCCTGGCCTCAAGTCTGCCTTTGTGTTTAAGCTGCTGCCTGAGGAGTCTGTGTGGGCTCTTCCTTGTTCTTGATGCCATTTATGCTCTGTACAAACGCTTCCCCCATGGTTTTATTATCAGAGGAGTCTTCCCTGGTCTGTTTGGGCTTTGTGGAAACTGCTGTATCCTAATTTGCATGTTTAAAACCATAAAGCATGCTTAACATTTTCTGCCTTGAAACCTGATGTTAAACAAACCTTTTTTTAAAAGAAAATTTTAAAAAGAGGGTTGCATGTGGATGTTTTCACAGCTGCAGGTATGCTTTTGAGACCTGGTGGTTTTCTGCTGCAAATAGGAATTAACACTTATCTCTGTTTTGCAAACAAAAGGATGTGTGTAGGACTGACTGGGTTTGTGAGCTGAATTCTGCTGGGGAAAAAAAAAAATCTCCAAATTAATTTCTTGGGTTTTAATGAGGTTAGTTGACAATCTAGATGTCTGACCACTTTTTCCACACAGAAACAGACCCCAGAGCATCTCCAAGGCTTCTGGACTTATTCATTGGGTCTGGAAATCTGATGTTGTCAAGGGTACCAAATGAAAAGCCAAGCAAACAACAGTTTAGAACTCTCTCTGAATGTGAGAGTTCACTTCATCTCTTTGGTGGCTCTTCCCTTGTGGCTTGTGAGAGTGCTGACAGGAGATTGAAGTTCACTGTCAGCTTGGTTGACTCAAATCTAATTTTCTTTCAAAGAAAAACTGAGCTCCCCTACTGTTCAAACAAAAAAATGTTTGAAATGTAGCTCCCCTTAAAAACTAAACCAAAAAAGCCTTTTCCAAAATACAGATGTGGTATATTTTGAAATCCCTGTAATGAAAACCATAATCAGTTCATCTTGCAGTGTTGAGCCACAGAGATCTCACTGATGAGGGAATGGGAATGTCTGTCTTCCTCTCCTCCAGTCTATTTAAACCAACCTGCAATTTGAAATGCAGCACCCAGGCCACACACCCACAGCTGAACTGGGAACTTCTCTTTTTAAAAAGCTGTGTTCAAAGTACAGCTTTCAGTATTGGAACCACAGAGTGGTTGGGGTTGGAAGGGACCTTAAAGATTGTCAAGTTCCAAGCCATGGTCTGTTGGGAGGTTTCCCTGTTCAGGTTGCCCAAAGCCCCATCCAACCCAGCCTTGAACACTTCCCAGGGAGGGGGCAGCCACCACCTCCCTGGGCACCCTGTGCCAGGGCCTCACCACCTTCACAGTGAAGAATTTCTTCCTAACATCCAATCTAAATCTATCCACTTCTAATGTAAAACCATTTCCCCCCCTCATCCTGTCCCTCCATGCCCTTCTAAAAAGTCCCTTCCCAGCATCCTTGTAGGTCCCTCCTGGTACTGGAAGGTACTATAAGGTTTTCCCTGAGCCTTCTCCACTCCAAAGGAGAAGGGGTTAGCTCCAGCAAGAAACCTGTGCTTACTCTATCCTGCAGGTGCAATCCCTGCTCTCACATTGGCTTTATCTCAGCTGCTTATGATGCCTTTTCCTGAGGCCAGAAGGCAAGAAACAGGGTTATGTTACACAGCATCACTCTGGGGGGGGGAGGGGTCTGGCCTTGGGGAGTGTATCTGTGTAACACAGACACGCTGCCCACGCTGCAGTCACACTTCTCTCACTCTTTTATGTAAGCATCTTGAACTAGAAAAAACTTTATGCCTTTTCAGATGTGGAATTTGAGGCAGTTTGCTCAATGTCCACGTAAGAGATGTTTTATGTCTGGTTTTTGGGTCATCACTACTCTGGCTGAAGAAATAACATTTGGAACTTGTTGATTTTTTTTCCCTGCCTGGCTGGGATTAACCATTGTTCAAAAGAATGGCTCAGCAGTGGGTTTTAGGTGTTAATTTCTAGAGTCATTGCTGAGAACTATTCAGTAGCTGCACTGCCTTCAAGACTTCTTAGAACACAGCAGGTAAAGCTGTGAGCTAAAGGAAAAGCCAGTGGTGAATGACACTGTGTAGATGCTTTGAGGAGCTGACTTAGGTTCTTCCTTTGGGGGCTGGTGTGCTGCAGCCTGCTTGTTGGTATTTATTTAAGTGGGGATCTTAAATCCCTGCTTGAGCAGGATTTGTGTTTCTTAAGCCTGCTCTAGCTGAAAGTGATGTTAAGTGCTCTTAGGCTCTTGCATATCTGCTGTCTTTATCTGATATTCTGTCAGATCAGGGGGTTTAATTTGGTTTTTGCAGGCCTAAATCTACACAATGCTAATGGCAACTTTGTCTTGGGCTTACTTTAAAGTAATGCCCTCTCTCCTAAAACAGCTCTGTCAGTTATGTTCTCCTGTGTGCCTGCTTTCAAGGGGCAGTTAAGCTGGGAGCCTATGACAGTGTTTTCTAACATGGCCTAGATCAGCAGGTTCATGGTGTAGAGGTGTTACATTCCCTAATCCTTCTGTGGTTTAGGTTTTGTTGGGGCTTTTCTTTGTTTAGTGCAAAGCAGTATTGTAGTTGTAAAATGGGAAGAGAAGATGGAGGTCCTCTCACCATCACGTGCTCTGTCTCAAAGATGCTACCCCAGCCAAAATCCAGGCTGATGGAAGGGCAGGAAGCCTCTCCTGTCACTGCCTGCATCCAGCTGCCTCTGCAGAGGGTGATAAGCCAAGGGCGAGGTGAGGCTTAGCCTTCCTGCAGCAGTAGTCACCCCAGGTGCCAGGAAGAGTAGTATCTGAGGAAAACCAAAGGCAGTAGGGATGCTGTGATACCTCATTTCTCTGCATTTTGGCTACTTAATCACACCTCCCACGTTTGAAGGACAACTTGCAAGTAGTACTACTTCTCATGCCATAGGAAATACTGACTTGCTGAGCTTAAGAAAGAGTACTAACAGGTCAAAGTTTGCACCTGATGCTGGTTATGATGCTATATAAGTACTGCTTTTCAAAAGGAAAGTTACTTGTTGCCTGAGTTAAGGGAAAAATTCTGTGGTGGAAAAATCCTTCCAGTTTGTTTTTTATGACTCACTGTGTGACCAGTCTGTGTCCTTCCCTGTACAAGAGAGTCTGGTTTATGATGAGAGGGGGGGGGGGGGGGAAGAAAAAAGGGGGAGGATAAAACTTCAGAAATGCTGAGGAAGCAATGTAGTTGTGAACTACTTTGCATAAGCAGATTGTGTGGCTGTACTCTGAAACCCATTTAGATCCTCTTACTCCTATCACTGCTCACCAGTGCCTTAGAAAGAAAGCACTTTGTATAACTTTGCTGCTTAATACCTGGATCAGTATTTTCCCCTTTGTCAAAACAGACAGAAAGAATACTGATCTTCCAAAGGATGTATCTAAGCTTAAAATATTACCAAGCATCCCTTTGCCACCTTCTGGACAGAAGTCCACAGTGTTTTCCCCACACTGAGACCCTCAGGTTCAAATACTGAGCACTGTGTCTGCAAGTAATTCCTAATTACCTCTAGCAACCCTGCCTCAGCTTCACAACCGTGCTGATTTTGTTACTGGAATAAGTACTCTGCTGCTGATTCTTGGTTTGTATTTGAATGTCTGAATGCTTTTTTTTTATGTTCTTTCCTCCTAAAGGTTACCTGAGCATGCATTCTGCACTGAGCTCTCAGTCCTCTGTGGACAGTGAGCTGAGTACATCTGATGACTCCATCTCTATGGGATATAAACTGCAGGACTTGACTGATGTCCAGGTTATGGCACGCCTTCAAGAAGAAAGTATGTTACAGCCATCTCCTTTTGTTATGGTTTTAGAGATGTAGGGAAACGTAGATGGGTTCCAGCTGATCTCCTCTCCCTCCTTGCCCCAACAGAAAATAATTTAATAGGTGTTTTTTTGATTATGTTTGTGGTTTGCAGGGGCTTAATTTAAAAATCTGCAGACCCAAACTGCCACTTAAAACTTAGCATATGCAGAACATCCCTAAGGCTACACCTGTTAAAGCACAGAATAGGCCTGAAAGCATCATCCAAACCTCTACTTGGCAAAATATAGGAATGCCCTTTAATGCTCCAGAATATTCTCCCCCTGATTGTCCCTGAAATATGGAAATATTGCTTGAGTAACTGTCGTTAACAGCAGCAGCTCAGAGCTGAACATGAGCAGCTGTGTGACTGGCTGTGGGGGTGTATCGGTTTGGGGAACTGATACAGCTGAAAAAATAACCCAGACAGATGTTTTGCTTGTAAGTTTTTGGGTTGCTGAGCTGGCTGCCCACCTGAAATCACCCTGGGAGGTGCATACAGGACTGAGTTTTAAGCATTGCTTATTACACAGAAGATGCAACACCGCTGTGTTGAGTAAAACCAAGAGTTCAAGAGTACTAAAAGAGCTGAGATTACTCTGGTAAAGTGCTCTGAGAGAGCTCTGCAAATTTAACTTAAGCATAAAACATGTTTGTGTCCCAGCATGAGGGATTTCAGGGCCCTGATCCAGTTCCCATGAAATCCGTGGTCAACTTTCTGTTGACTTGAGTGTGATTTCGGTGAGGTCCTCATTGAAGATTGAGGTGGAACAAAGTGGTTGGAACTCCTGGCCTGTGCAAGTTAATCATTAATTTGGTTTACAGGAAATGACAGAATGAAGCTCTCTGGTTTCCCTTTGGAGAACATTAATTTCTTAGCAAGATGCTGCATGTGTTTTGTTAGGCAAGAAGAGTTTAACAGTGGCCTAAGCTGGGGGAGGACCTGTAGATAAAGCAGACAGATGTGCTGTTGAGGTGGATGAAAAGCAGGTGTCTTCCCTGGGAGGCAGAAGCTCAGGTCTTTCTCTGAACCTGTTTGGATGCTGGTGGGTGTGTAATTAACTGAAGGAAAAACATTCATGCTGTAAATGAGACCCCTCTACCTGGTTACCTTGACAGCCTGCATGGCAGTATATAGTCCACAGGCACAGCTGCTCGTGTACCTGACTGTATATAGTAACTCAGGTCAATGTGAATATTAACTCTTTGCTCTAATTGAACAGTGCTGATACAGGTGACACTGTTCCAGTTGAGAGGTTGCATATGCAGAGAGTCATCAGTAAAGAGAGTTACTGACTTGACCCTCCATTGGAGGTGAAATGAATCCCTGATGGAAGTGCTGCTGCTGAATTTGTGCTGCAGCAGGGTAGGGAATTTCCATTTTAAAGCATGATGACTGGGAGCCACGTTCCCCTCTGTCCCCAGGCCTCCGTCAGGACTGTGCCTCCAGCTCTGCTTCTGTATCACGCCGCAGTTCCAGTGCCTCCCTTCACTCTCTGCGGAGAGGTACCTACAGTGACCAGGAGTTTGACACGTACAGCCTTGAGGATGAGGATGACTACGACTGTTCCCTGTCGTACCGCAGCGCCCACAGATACTCCCCGTCTCCGCTCAGCTCCCCCCGGTGCCAGTCCCCTTCTTCCAGTACAGATTACAGCAGGGCCTCTACTTCCCGTATCCGCCCCCCGAGGAGATCTGTGCAAAGTCCAATGCAAGACCGGCTCAAGTATGCAAACAGTGAAGGTAAGTGAGTTGGGAGCGTTGGATACAGCTCAAGGAACATAAAATTATGTTAATAGCAACTAAAGGCTGGTTGCATACTTGTCTACTTCTAAGTTCATCTTTATCCATCTCCTGTGTAACATTCTGCCTCCTAAACTGCTGTTGTGAGCAGCACGTAGAGAACTTGCTCTCTGTTTCAGAGGAGATGCGCCACAGCATGCCCAACCTGGCCAGGACGAGCCTGCGAGCTTTGGACTCTGTGCGGAGCAGTCGGAGCTTGGAGTCAGATCTGCAGGTGCCCAGCAGTCGAATTCCACGAACTCAGCAGCGGTCAGCAGGTGGGTGTGATGCTCTCAGACCACACTGCTGCAGTTGGTTTCCTTCGGTCTGCTTAACTAGCTAAGCCTGAGGCCCTTAGAAAGCCCAGTATCCTGAAGTGTTCTTAAAATACGCTTGCTCAGTAGGTTATTCTTTTGCTATTCCCTTTCTAGGTCTGGCTCCCAGTAAGCTCAGGTATTCCTCCGGTGCTGGGCAGTCTCCCCTAACCGTGCGGCAGCCGATGAAGGCAGGGTCGTGCACAAACTCTCTGCTAACGCCCAGGCAGCCAGTGAAAGCCTGCAGTTACACCAGCCCTGTTAGTGGAGTTCGGAAACCACAGGCATCTTTGCTTAGCACAGGCTCTTCCAGCAGCAGTTGCACTACCAGAAGTGGTAACGTGGTCACGGTGGCAAAAAACTCACCCCTTAAAGGACGGGCGTCTGTTGGAGGAACCTCAGTGCCTAAGAGCAAGCCAGTACCACCATCCAAGAGGTAAGTGTGAGACTGGACGCCCCACAGACCTGAATGTCTGCCCTCATCTCACAGAGGTGAAACGCTTCTTTTCTTATAAAGCCATGATTCTCTCCGATTTTGAAGTGTGACCTGGGTGTGGAGTGATTAACTTCACATGTAGGGTCGTGCTTGGGGGGCCCTTAAAGGAAGATTTGGGGCTTTTTATATGTTTACACAATCTATTTCTAGCTTTTACGATTAGCTTCCTAAATCACAGAATCCTGGGATGTGTGAGGTTGGAAGGGACCTTCAAAGGTCATCTAGACTCACCCCCCACTGTGAGCAGGGACATCTTCACTAGATCAGGTCACTCAGAGCCCCATCAGGCCTGAGTGTTCTGTTGGGAACAGTTCTTCCCCAGTTTTCCTACAAGCACCTTTCAGGGACTGGAGGGCTGCTACAAGGATCCCCTGGAGCCTTCTCTTTTCCAGGCTGAACCAACCCAACTCTCCCAGCCTGGCTTCACAGGAGAGGTGCTCCAGCTCTTGGATCATCTGGACACCAACAGGTGTCCAGACTCTGCTCCAATAAGTCCATGTTCTTGTGCTGAGGGCTCCAGAGCTGGACACAGTTCATAGTCTAAATCAACAGCTGTTTAGTTAGAATATATTCAGTCACCTCAGAAGAACAAGGCCTCTAAATGCTTCCAGCTACACACACGGACAGCTTTGTGCTGTTACAGCACAGCATGGGCTTACCCCCTGTCCTGAGGCAGCTGCTGTGCTTTTGTGTCTGGTAAATCCACTACCACATTGCCAAAAGCTGGTTTGTACAGCTACTCACAGTATAATCGTAGTGTTAACTTAGACCATCGAGTAGATTCAGTGTTAGGCTAATTAAAGCACTCGTGGATTGGTTTAATGTCCCCTTGTAGCCTTAAATTGAACTGTAGCTACTTAAAAATTCTCAAAAGGGAGTTAAACTCTTTGCTTGTAGCAGTACTCTGCACAGGGCTGGATTATTTTTCAGGAGTTTTGTCACATGTGCAGGGAAAAATAATTTTCTTGAGCTCAGTTGGGGGCAATACCCACCAACCCCACCCCCAGCAGTGTTAATAACAGAGCAGCATGGATGTGTCAGTGTTTAGTCACTTCTCAGAATTGCTGCTGCTGTGCCTTGCCAGCCTCCTGTAGCTGTGTGACCTCAGCAGCTTACCTGGGTTAGGCAGGTGTAGATACTGCCAAGAGACAGTGTCTCTTGGGATGAAGTTTAACAGTGCCAAGGGCAGAGTGCTGCACATGGGACATAACAACCCCATGCAGCAACAGGCTGGGGGAGACTGGCTGGAGAGCTGTCAGGAAGATAAGAGCCAGCACTGTACCCAGGGGGCCAGGAAGGCCAGCGGCATCCTGGCTGGCATCAGAAATAGTGTGGCCAGTAGGTCTGGGGAGGGAATTGTGCCCCTGTACTGGGTATTGGTGGGGCTTCACCTTGAGTGCTGTGCCCAGTTCTGGGCTCCTCACCATCAGAAGGACATTGAGGCCCTGGAGTGAGTCCAGAGAAGGGCAACCAGGCTGGGGAGGGGCTGGAGGGAAATCCTCTGAGGAGCAGCTGAGGGAGCTGGGGGTGTTCAGCCTGGAGAAGAGGAGGCTGAGGGGAGACCTTCTCACCACCTCCCCTGCCCTGCCAGGAGGGTGCAGAGAGGTGGGGGATGGTCTCTGCAGCCAGGGGACAGGAGATGGGATAAGGGGCAATGGGCTCAAGCTGTGCCAGGGCAGGGGCAGAGCAGATGGGAGGGAAAAGTTCTTCCCTGGCAGAGTTGTCAGGGCCTGGCACAGGCTGCCCAGGGAGGGGCTGAGTCACCATTGCTGGATGTGTTTAACAGATGGGAGATGAGATGCTCAGGGGTCTGGTTTAGCACCAGACAGGAACAGTTGGACTCAATGATCTTAAAGGTCTTTTCCAACCTGTGGTTCTGTGACAGACGTTGCAGGAGCCGCTGTGAACTAAACCCTTGAGCAGGCTCCTGTGCACAGGGAGAGACCAGGTGAGACTTTGCTGCCTCTTAGTGACCTTCTCTTTTTTTTGCCTCTCTGACCAGATTCCTTCAGTCAGCACAGACCACTCAGGCCCCCGAGGACGACTCCTGGAAGGAGGGGTGCTACTGACACCCCGATGCACTGCCACCCCCCCACAAGGCAGCACCCAGCTGGCTGGGCGTAAAAAGCTTCTTTGAAAATTGAAAGCCAGGAGCCCCCTCACCTTGCAGACTGATGTATATAGTTGTTCTCCTCTGGAATGCAAACCATCCTCACCTCCTGCTCTTCTGCCACACGGTGGGACGGCTGCTATACCCCATCTCCACCCTTCAAAGGGTACTGAAATACAGGTCTTCACATGGAGACCAAAAATAGCCTTATTTCATACAAACCTCAACTTGCAGCCCTTGGGAAGGCTTGTCACAAAGCTCTTCTTACCTGACTTGAGGACACTCGCTTGAAGAGGCTGCTGGTTGTCCTGTTCCTGCCAGAAAGCAGTGGTGAGCTGTTGCATAGCAGTGGCTGGGGGAGACTAGAGATAGCTACATAGATGTTAGAAGTAACACTTTTTAAACTCAACCTGATGTACTCTTAATATTTGTCTGAAATTCAACTGTTTAGTTTGGTTGTTGTTTTTTTTTTTTTAAAACTTCTGTATAGAATGTATTTCTGCAACTTTTTATTGTTTGTTCTAGAAGAGGAAGCAGGTTTTTATAACCATAGCACACTCCAAGCTGTCGTATCCAAGTGTGTGCCTCACAGTTCACAGGTGGAAGAGCAGTACACAATATTTGTGTGGGGTTGTGAACAGGCTGGCGCAGGGACGGGGACACTGTTTAAACTGCTGATCATCAGCATCTTCATATCTCTCAGCTGAGGAAGCTCAACACCAGTTAAGAGTAAACTTTTTAAAGTTAACCCCCCCTGGCTGACTTGAAGCATTTCCCTTGGACCTCTCTCAGCTACCCCTGACTCTCCTGACTTTTGTAGAAGTTTTCTACTGCCTCTTTGGCTATGAAGGATTCTGTTTTGGTGTCCTCTTCCTCAGCAAGTGCTGGATGCTATGACTGCAGTCTTAGTACAGAAAATATGCACTGATAGCAATGTTCTCCCTGCCATCGACGTGACTTTGATAGTGTAGTTCAATAAAATGTTATGGTGCTGAAATAGAGCTGCTGTATCCAAACAGTGACCCTGACTTTGAGTGATTTTTGGGGCAGGCCCAGCCCTGGGGATGTCTGCTTCCACCCTTCAGCTCCTGGGGCTCTCAGGAGTCTTGCTCCAAGCTAAACAGGGCTTGGAGCAAGGCTCTTATCACAGCTCCTGGTATGTTTACCTTTTAAACTCCTCAGATTACATAGGAATGAGGGGGGGTGTAAACATTGCTTTGGAAATTCACAGCACAGAAAAAGCTGAAGGTGCAGCTGCACTGAGGAAGCTCTGGGAATGCTTTACCACAGAGATGGCTTTCTGGATCAGGTGTGCTTTGGGAAGAAATAGAAGAGGAAGAGAGGGTTGGTACCGACTTGCTGTTTGGGAGAGCTGACACGTGTTGCTTTTGCCTAGAAGGAGAACACCAGCCCAGGGCCTCAGCAGCTGCTTGGCTCCACACAAGCAGCAGGAGCTCTGAGCAGCAGGTCTGGCACCTCTTGAGTCCTTTACACCTGGGACTGGAGCAGCCAGGCTGCTTGGTCCTTCCACTGCTGTTTGCCTGCAAGCTTAAGGTGCAGCAGTGTTACCAGAGCACACTTACCTTGCCCTGTGCAGCCAGGTAAGTGAGGTCAGGCACCAGAGATGCTTCAGGTTGATTCCTGGATTGTTGGAGTTCTCCCTTCATCTTAACTCTGGAACACAGACTTGTATTTTCCAGGCAGCAGAGCTCAGCAGCCTCCCACCCTGAGACAGCTGCTGCTGTTCACAGACACTCCCCAGACAGGGGCTGCTGGTAAAGAGCAAAAACTCCTGGCAAAGTCATATGTTGAAGTATCATGAGGCTTGAGTGTGGCTGAGGCTTATCAGGCCCCTGCTGCTCCAGTGAAGAGCTGCAGAATGGAAGTCCAGGGCACTGTGGGTTTGGATACACGTTTCTAGAGGCCAGGGGCTGAAGAGAGCAGCAAGCCATGAGAGGCACCAGGGCCATATCTGCCATATTCCTTTCCAGTGCGAACCTGCTACCAGGGAGAGCTCTGTCTGCTCCTGGGCCACAGCTAGAACATGAAGCACAACAGCCCAGGCCTCAGGAGTTTTGTCCTGGAGTTTTGTTCTTCCAAAAAAAAAAAAAAATTCTTCACTGAAAGTGTCATCAGGCATGGAACAGGCTGCCCAGGGTGGGGGCCCAGTCACTGACCCTGAATGTGTTTAAAAGGTGGGTAGATGAGGTACTTAAAGAGATCATAGAACAGGTTAGGGGGGAAGGTACCTTTAGAGGTCACCTAGCCCAACCCCCTGCAGTGAGCAGGGACATCTTCACTAGATCCGGTTGCTCAGAGCCCCATCCACTCTGACCCTGAATGTCTCCAGGAATGGGGACCACCACCCCTCTGAGCAACCTGTGCCAGTGATCTACCACCCTCAGAGTGAAGAGCTTTTCCCTGATACCCAACTGATATCTGCCCTTTTCTGGCTTAAAACCTTTCCCCTTCATCGTTATCACTCCATGCCCTAGGGAACAGTTCTTCCCCAGCTTTCCTACAGGCACCTCCCAGGGACTGGAAGGCTGCTACAAGGTCCCCCCAGAGACTTCTCTTCTCCAGGCTGAACCAGCCCAACTCTCCCAGCCTGGCTTCACAGGAGAGGTGCTCCAGCCCTTGGATCATTTTTGTGGCCTCCTCTGGGCATGCTCCAACAGGTCCACGTCCTCCCTGTGCTGAGGGCTCCAGAGCTGGACACAGTGTTCCAGGTGAAGTCTCACCAGAGCAGAGGGGGAGAATCCCCCCTCTCCATCTGCTGGCCACACTCCTGGGGATGCAGCTTGACCTTCTGGGCTGCAGGTGCACGTAAGGCTCCCCTGGGCCCACTTCCCCAGCCTGTTCAGGTTATGGTTTAGTAGAGGACAGGTACAGTTGGACTCTCAATAATCTCAAAGGTCTGTTCCAGCCTCATGATGCTGTGATTTTTCTAAGCTGTTCTCATACCAAGTGCTTCTCCTCCTCCAGACTTTTACATCCCCTCCTCCTGTGTGTTAGGACACTACTTGGCCTCAACCCAAGGGAAGAACCACCTGAACTCAAACAGTCTCTGCCAGTTTCAAAGGAAATTCAACTCCCTCACACCAATGCACGACTCTGCTTCCAACCCCTCCTGCTACCTCAGCACTGAACACTCCTTGCAGCAGCTTTCCAGAGGCTGCAGGGCAGGACAGTGAGTCCAGTCAGTCTGGTGCCCTGAGTAGAGAAGAGACAGGCAGCCGTTCCTGGGGATCTCCCTCAGGGCAGGGGTTTCCAGCACGGGAAGGTGATGAGCACCTTGTCCCTCAGCACCCCTTTCTCCCAGGCACTCACACCCCCTCTGAGCTCACCACAGGGAGCAGCAGATCCTTTTTTCTCACCAGGAATGAATCCATCAAGTCACAACAGGCTCCTGCATCAAGACCACATCTGAACCCTCCCAAAGCAGAGAGATTTTACGCAACCCTCCAGGACACACAGAAACACCTTCAGAGCAGGACTTTGACCCCTGATTTCTCCATGATACTCTCTGCAGGGTGACACTGGGCCCAGAATTGGAGTCTTTCCAGTCCTTGCCAGGTATGTGCCCATATTATACAGTAGCTGCTACCACCAGTCTACCTCTCGTGCCAGCCCCACCGCTCACAGAACTAAAGAACTCTGCTTTCTGTACAGTAACTTTATTTAAATCGAGTTCACTTTGTTTTTACACTAATGCCTCAGTGCTTTGTTTAAAAGGAAAGGAAGTATTGTCTTTAAAAAGTATTTGTACATCAGACAAGTCATAGAAATGAACACAGCAACGCCAATGATCCCTAGAACATGCACGGTGTACACTGAGCTGTGGGTGGCTCTAAGAGGAGGAGGTCAGAGGAAGGAAATCTCTCTTGAAGCTTTACATCAACTCAAAGCCACGGCAGTGACCACAGTGCCGATCAGAACCACTGACGCTGTCTGGGCATCAAGATGCAGTTAGCTTTAGTTAGGTTTCAGCAGAGCAGAAGACAAGTCCAAGCATACAAGTAACAGGAGAACTCTTTATCTAGTGCCTGCTGGGAAGGTCCAAGGTCAACGTGACACACACCAGGACAAGCACCCTCACCCTGCCAGTGCCAAGCCTGGGTCTCAGGGACCCCACAGCACCAACCCAATGTTCCTCCTTGGATGCCATCGGAAGCCTTCCCTTCCCACACCACCACAGCTTCCACCCACTGTGAGAAGCTCCTTCCCTGGCCCAGGAAGACGTAGTTTCCGTTGTAGACCACACAATGCTTTTGTGAGACTTCAGCTGTTCTATGTTCTGAGCTGGTAGGATACAAGAAGCCTGTACCCTTCACCACCCCTTTAGCCCAGTACTGGGCCTGATGGTTTTCCTGTCAGCCAGGCCAGCAGCACAGCCTGCACAGCTTCCCAGAGCCTCTCAGCAGCAGCAGCCTACCTGACCCTACATTTGGTTACTAGCCTTGGGTTTGGTTCCTCTCTTGGGAGGAGTATGTGTTACTGGAGCCTCTCCATAGAGAAAACAAGGATCCATCAGCTCCACCCTTGTGTCCCTTCTCCCTCCTCATTTCCCAGCACAGGCCTTCAGAGTAGAAGCACAAACAGCAGATACCTGTCACCTTATCGAGCCAGATCAACAGACTGGCCCCCAATTTCACCTTAGCAAGTGGTAACATCAGTGTTTGCTTTAGTCCACTCTCAAAAGAAGAACAGGAGAAATAACATGTGAGAAAGCAGATATATTACTGCAAACTTAAGGATAAACAATCATCTCCTTTACTGTATCATTTAGCCACAAATTACAGGGGGGGAGAGGGGGAAGCTGAGAAAGAAGTGAGGATGAAGAGGCAGGCAAGTCAAAACACCGAGGTGACCCCCACACCCTCTCCTGCCACCTGCAGAAAAACCTCCAGGGAAGGAGATTTCCTACAGCAGCAGCACCTACATCTCACAGGGAGCGCTCCATCACCCCGTTCCACCAGCACCGCGCCCTCCCCGTGCCAGAGCCCTACGGAGCCGCGTGGGGCTGGACGTGCCAGGAGAGGCACCTGCTCTCCCATATTTGCAGAAGGTGGGAGTTCACCCCCCAGCAGCTGGCTCAGAGCCCCCGGCACCCTCCCCGCAGGGAGGGCAGCTGCTGGCACTGCTGCTCTCCACTCACACGCTCACATGGAAGTGCAAAGCTACACGGACACAGGGGTGAGCATCTGCATCCAGCATCCCCCCAGAGCTGGACCTACCGCTCCCCCAGCTGGGAAGGTTGTCACTGGGACGGGGGAAAAAACATCAAACAAAAAAAAATCCCTTCAAGTAATTTAAAAGAGCCCATTCTGGAGGTTCCAGCTGCACAGAAGCAGTGACCAGCTGGGCCTGTTTGGGGTGATAAGGCAAAGTCTGAAGTCCTGGAGGGATGGAAGAATGAGAAGGTGTCAGTAGTGAAAGATTAAGAGTTATTCTGTAGGTTGCTTCTTCACACTCCTGTGATTCCCATCTCCAAGTGACCGGCACCAGCTGCCTCCAGTTACTTCTGCACACAGCTTGGCCACGCCAGCCCACCGCAGGCCACCGACAGGATGATGTAGAGGATAACCTGCAGAAAGGAAACAGAAGTCTCAGTTCTCTACTGAAGTGGCTGTTGTTCAGCCAAGCCCCAGCTCCACCCAGCAATCCAGACACAAGCTGGGCAGCCCCAGGTTATCACAGCCCTGGAGAGCTTGTGAAACAAGCCAAGGGCTCCATGCCCAGGCCTCTTCCTCCACATCCTTGCAGCAACAGATGGGTACAAGAGCTGTCCTCCAGCAAAACACAGCCCAGGGTTCTGCACTGACAGACACTTCCTGCATCCAGCCTGCGGTTACCCTTCAGCACCCTTGTGATAGCCCTGTCTGTGCTGGTTACAGGCTGGAGGTGCACCCTCCTACCAAAATATGCCCCTCTGAAGATAAGTAACAAGATACCAACAGGACTAAGGCTGGACAGGTAGAGCAGCCATAAGCTCAAAACACTTCACACTAAACAAAGCTAGGAAGGCAGCTGCCTCCAACAAGTCCTTAGAAGCTTGACAGAATTGTCTGCAAAGTTCTTCCTGCTGCCTGGACAAGAAGACCTGCCCAGCCTGATGCTCTTCTCACACAAGACCAACAAAACACATGTTTTACAGCTGAGTCCCTTCCAGACACAGAGTGAGCACAGTGGCTCTGAAGACAGAAATACCCTATTGGCATTTTCTGGAGTTCACCTGGTTTAAGAGCTACTGGTTACTCCACTCTGTACTTACAATTGATACAATGACGATGACAATGGTAAGCTTGAGGTTCTTCATACACATAGCTCTAGCAAGGCTCCTGCTTGTAGTTTTGAAAGTGACTGACTGCAAAAGAAAACCAACTAATTAATTCCTGAACCTGGTGCAGAAGCTGCATCCCAAGCAGGAGGTGAAGAGGCACATCCTGCTCCCCAGCTACTGCTTCCCTAATCACCCAACCCACTGCAGTTATCTCCTCTGGAGCTGTTTAGCTCCTGCAGCTCCCAATACAAAACAGGCTCCAAGAGAAAACTCTGCTTCACAGGTGAGATAAAGAATTGATGGAGCTGCTGAGTTAACTGCCAACAGATTACATGCAACTTCATTACTCTATATACACCTGCCCAAATGAGGTGACCCATACTGGTACCCTTGACACCCATTCCTCTGGGGCAACATCTTTAACCAGAGAACTTTCCTCCAGGATTTGGGCTTGCTGTTTTCTAGGGGATGTGGCTGCCCTGTTCCAAATCTCCTCCCTGTATCCTGCAATTCCACACAGGTTTTGGTCACCAAATGACCTCAAACATCCACCCACCCATCCTCAGCTGCCCCCCCTGCCCATGGCACCAACAGACCAACTCACCCACACCCTCTGGAGACGTTCAGGTTTTCCCCATGAACAACCCCACAGGTTTGTTTCTCCAGGTACACACACCTGTTCCCCCATTTCCAAGCCCTTCCCCACACTTACTGAATCCACAAGATTCTCTGTTTTATCGATCAGCAGCTCCAGCTTCTCTCCTCTTTGTGCCACAAGGTCTGGAGAAAGAGACACAAATCCAGGTGTAGGCAGAACCCCAGCGCAGGGAGCTGCAGCCAGTACCCCAGGACAGCCTCTACCCCATCGCAAGCGGTGCGGCTTCACCTCCCACAGGTCTCCCCACACCCACGTGCCACCCTCAGCCACATTCAACACAGCAACAGCTTTCAGGCCCAAGGCAGGTGGTCCTGTCACAAGTAACCACCCCACCACAGCCTTCCTTGTGATAACACAGACTGCCAGCCCAGCCCAGAGGAACACTGTGTGCATGGCACCAGGGGAAGCCACTTACCTATGTTTCGAACCATGATTCCTTTAAGTTCATCAATTTGGGCTTGTGTCTCTGCCACCTGGTCAGTGCCCTTGCTCTCTGAGTGGTATTTCTGTAAGAAAGGAAGAGTCAGTGAAATCAGGGACCCTCAGCATTGCACTTCAGCTCCTTAAGACAATAAAAGGAAACTCCTGGTCGCTACTGAACAGCGCAGATGAACAGCCTGAGTTTTCACATCACCCCAGACATCGCTCCCTGAGTAACAGACCAAAATCTGACTCTTTCAGCCACTTGCAGCTCACACATGCCCACCTGCCCCTACACTGCAGGACCTGCGAGATGCCTGCAGCCTCTGGAGCACCCAGAAATAACAACCCCCTTTCTAAGCAACCAGCAGGAAGGACAGAGAGTTAGAACGAGCATCTCATATTTTAGGTCGCTGCTGTTGTCACAGAATCACAGATGCTTTGGGTTGGAAGGGACCTCAGAGATCACCTAGTTCCAACCCCCCTTGCCATAGGCAGGGACACCTTCAGTAGCCCAGGTTGTCCAAAGCCTCACCCAACCTGGCCTTGAACACTGCCAGGGATCCAGGGGCTTCCACAGCCTCTCTGGGCACCCTGTGCCAGGGCCTCAGCACCCTCAGAGTAAAGAATTTCTTCCAGACATCTAAGCGAACGCTGCCCTCTTTCAGCTTGAAGCCATTGCCCCTTGCCCTGTCCCTGCACTCCCTGGGGAACAGCCCCTCTCACACTTTCCTGTAGGTCCCTATTAAGCACTGCTAGGCCACCAGTAGGTCTCCCCAGAGCCTTCTCCTCTCCAGGCTGGACAAGCCCAACTCCCACAGCCTGTCTGCACAGGAGAGGTGCCCCAGCCCTCTGATCAGCTTCCAGGCCTCCTCTGGACTCGCTCCAACAGCTCTGCAGGGCCTGTGCAGTCAGGCCCTGCTAGCCACAGTTCCTACTTTCCCCTTTACATCACCCTCACTCAGGGACACAGGTCCCTACAGCAAAACTCAAACTTGTTTTCTGCCCCTATGCTCCCACATGAAGAGCTTCATGAAGCACCTCTGCTTCCATGAGAGACACTCTAACGAACCTGGCAGCAGAGGCCAGGACCAGACCCTGATTGCTCTGCTTCATGACCACCCAACATGGCTTCTTAAACCCCAATTTTCTTCTTTCAATTTGGCAGGAGTCCCCAACGCTGTGTCCACACACTGGGGTCTTAATTAACGGTCATAGCACTGACTGCATCAGCTCCTTCAGACCTCAGAGATTGTTTTTTAGCAGAAGGTACAGAACTGGCACACTACCAAAGCTGGTGACTGGTTTTACTGGAAGCATAGCCTCCCTGTCTGGTATTACCTGTGCACTACAGGAGTTTTAGTGTGATGCCTGAGCTACCACATCACCAGCCTCACACTAGTTAAACTCCTTAGGTTACTGGAATCACATAGGTAACAGCCCCACTCCCATGCTGTGTGTGATGCTGGAGAGCAGGGCTGTCATCCTAGGAAGTCTTAGAGCTATCTGTGGGAAGAGTTTTCTGTCATCACTGAACTTGTGTCAGCTGACACCTGTATTTCTGTCAACATGCTGAGGCTAGAGTCAGCAGCTCCTCAGCACTCCAGGGCCATGGAAAGGGTGGAATTTGTAGAGGAACATCAACACCATGGCTCAGAAGGCTGCCTGGCTCTTCTGATAACACGAGTCATTAAGCTTATTCCAGCCACGAACAGCTTATGAACTGATGAGTCGTCACTTCATACAGTGTCAGGCTCCACACAGCAAAGCCCAGTGGAGAGGAGAAGCTCCAGTCCAATCACACACAGGAAGATAATTTAATTTATTATGCACAATGCATCAGCCCTTCTGGAGCCACAACAGTGTTACTATTCATGGCTTTCTATCTGCTGCATAAGCCAAAAAAGTTCCTGCAGCAAAGTGAGTGCAGCTCTGCCTGCCCCAAATCACCTCAGCCAGTCACAGGCACCAACACTGCTCAGGTTATGACACTGTTCACAGTCAATCAAGGACTCTTAGGAGTCTTCAGCAGAAGATTCAAAATGCTTTCCTGTGGGCCATCTAGCCTGAGGTTCTACGCACCAATATGACCACAAGGCACTGGGCAGTTCTTTATTCCTTTGCTATTCTCCATCTGACTCCACTCACTGAACTCCACGTGACATCTAACCACCAGCCTGTGCGTTCCCCACGCTGCCTTCCTCTGCAGGTGCTGAGCATCCCACTACGAACCAGGCAGGGCAAGCACAGACTGCAGCTCCTATTGTAACAGCAGTCTAATCCCCCACCTATAGAAAGCACTGTCTGCTTTCTCCCTCCTCTCCCCCACAACCCCCCTGAAACAGGTCAGGGGGGTGTTTGCAGCCCCAGGTTACCTATAAGGTCATCGCTGCGTTAAGAGTGCTCTGCAAAACGCATCTCATCTGGAGCATGCTGAACAAACACAAACACGACACTGTGCACTTCAGTACTGCAGAAGTTACAGCTGTATCCTGCTGCAAATGGAACACACAGAGCTATTGAGCTGCTTCCAGTCCCTCCTGCCTGGCAGCTCCAGGCCTCAGTGTGGCACACAGCAAGCAAAGCGCTTCTGCAAAGGCAGGATGGCACCATCGAGGCTCTATGGGATTCCTTAGAGAGCAAAATAAGCCCAGAACTCCTCTGCACATCAAGAGGGAAGCAGATGCCATCCCAACCTTTCCCTGCAGGGCCCACAACAGTTCCAGGAACTGAAAGCCATGTACTGTGCTGCCAGTGGGAAAGCTGGGGCAGACTGCACCCGTCCCACCGCAAGGTAGGGGTGCCACTGCGATCCCACAGGACACCAAGCCCTGCCAGCAGCACCAGGAATCCCCTGGAGCAGTGGGCAGAAGGTACCTGATGCTGCAGGCAGCTGCTGTTCAGTGCCCACGTAGCCCCTGCTGACGTGGGCTTTGTCCCCCTTCCAGACTGGAATCACACTGCATGTGGAACCCAGCATCACCCCGAACACCGCTGCAGCACAAGTCAAGGGTGAAGCACACGTTCCTCTCACTTCTGTAAGACCCTCCCAGTTGTGATTCTCAGCTTGGAAGGGTCCAAAGCAAATCTCAGCTCAGACAACATGGGACAAGCCATTCATCCTGCTCTTTAACCTCCTGCCCATGTGGGGAGGGGAAAGCCTTGGAGCCCCATGCCAGGCAGCTGGAGGGCCTCCCACAGTTCTGTGTACAGCACCGGGCTGTAACTCAGGCCCTGCTTTCTCTCCTGACAGGATGCAGTTCCACAAGCAAATGCCCTGTCTCACCCCAGCAGTGTGCCACTGAAGTTGCCATGAAGCAAGGGGAGAAACAGGAGGCACTGGGGATTAACAGGGTACCCAACATCTCGAGTTTCTTAAGAGACAGAGCAACACACATCTGTCCTGCTCATAGCGACAGCAACGTTTGCTTGCACTGGCAGACCAGCTGGAACTAGGCTGGACATCCTAAGTGTCACCATTAAGACCCAATCTCCAGTAACAAACAGTTCATGCATCACTATTAACCCTGTTTGTAACCAGCAAAGGAGTGAAGCGACCCAGCTTCACTCAGGGGAAGCACAGGGAGAATCCCCACCTCCCCAGCTTCATGCCCAGGCTCAGCACAGCGCTTCACTTCCAAGTGAGAAAATGCAAGGAGCCTTTCTGGGGAGAAGTTTGTCTTGTGGGGAAAAATCCCATTTAGCCCCAGCTCTCACCAGCTGTGCTGCTAGGACACTTGAGAACTCGCTGTTCATGGCGTAGGGAAGGGCAGTCTGTGCTCTGGAGCCATACGTGGTCTGAAACCTCTTCTTGATCTCATTCAGGAAGTTGAAGGCTCTGGATCGTTCAAAGTCCTGGCAGGAAGACAGCAGATCACATCAGAGCTGCATCAAGTCAGGAATGATGAAGCATACAGGGCACACAGCCAGTTGTTGAGAACTGTAATTATCAGTTCTTAGCAGGCGTGCTGCACACAACATTATGGGATGTGACTGGTTATCCCAGGGCTTGGGTAGCAGCCAGAGTTCAGGCTCAGCTTCCCGGAAAGCTGTTGGCAGCAGATCTTACTGGGGTACCCACAGGTCTGATCTGTGCTTGGTACTTTTCCCAGTGAGGGAGAAGATTTTGCTTCAATGCTTCCAGAACCGTGGAGTATTACGTGTATTTCACTGACAGTTCAACACTGGCCCCTACATCCACCTCCTGCTGCATAGAGTGAACCTCAGCAAAGCTAACAACTTCACCTCAAAACTAACTCCACGTGCATTTGAGTTCCAGGCTTAGACTTCAAAGCTGGAACGGACGTGAACGAGATCACAAGCAGTCGCTCCATGGTGACAAAAGAGGCACCTCAGATTGGCACCCACTATTGACTTTCTTTGACCTAGAGACACAAAAAAACACCCCAAGACCTGCAAAGAACAACAGCTGTAAGCAAAATACTTACATCATCTGTGATGCAGAGGTATATAATCCTGTCTTGGCAGATGTAATGAAACAGGTAACTGCAGAGAAGACAAAAGAAAAGGTTATTTGGAGCTACCACAGGACTGAACTTCTAAAAGACACTACTGCCCTCAGGGCCTTCAAGCACCAGAGAAGGGCAAATTCCAGTTACTATATATGAAGTCACAGTGATGCAAATAGATTCCAGCCACCTTTGTTGAGGTAAGTGTCTCCATGCCTATAAGCTACACCACACAAGAAATCACCTACATGTTAAAAGATCACTGGCCTCTCTGGGGACATCTAGTTACCAAACTATTTCAGTTCCACGCTCTTCCAGCTACTTGCTTATAAAACAAACCCGACAGGAAACCCAGGGGTAAGGTTTGTGTCTAATCCGAATCGATGGGCATACAAGCATCCATGATCCAGTTCACATGTGGCAAGAGCTGTGCTTCACTGGGGTGACCACAAATATAATGCTTTAGTGAACCTCCCCAGTACAGCTGGACTCTTTAGCCTTGTTTGTGTGACCACCGGATTGCACTGCCTTTGGTTTTCATCCCAAAGGCTAATAGACAAGAGCAACCACAGCAGGAAATCAATTAGACAGAACAGTAATCAGGCTCATTGGGCTTGAATCAGAATCACAGAATGTTTTGGGCTGGAAGGGACTTCAAAGATCACCTAGTTCCAACTCCCCTTGCCATGGGGCAGGGACACCTTCACTAGCCCAGGTTGCCCAAAGCCTCATCCGACCTGGCCTTGAACCCTGCCAGGGATCCAGGGGCTTCCACAGCCTCTCTGGGCACCCTGTGCCAGGGCCTCAGCACCCTCAGAGTAAAGAATTTCTTCCAGACATCTAACAGAACCCTGTCCTCTTTCAGCTTGAAGCCATTGCCCCTTGCCCTGTCCCTGCACTCCCTGGGGAACAGCCCCTCTCGCACTTTCCTGTAGGACCCCTTGAAGTCAGGCCACCATCGATAACCCAGCCACGTGATTCAGCCTAAGATTCACATAACAATGCCTTTGGTGGTGCTGAGCAAACACAGATGTCATTAAATGCAGCCCTCTGTACCCCAAGAAATGGTGCAAACCAGTTCAGAGCAGTATCTTCCTATCCAAATTAAACCCAGCTGTAACCTTAGGCCCACCAGAAAACAACCAAACCCTCAGCTCACACAATTAAACCCAAACCAGGACGGATCAGAGCATTCTGGTGGATGCCCCATCCCTGGGGGTGTTCAAGGCCAGGTTGGATGGGGCCCTGGGCAACCTTGTGTAGCTCCAGACCTGGAGGTTGGTGGCCCTGCCTGTGGCAGGGGGTTGGAGCTCTGTGATCCTTGGGGTCCCTTCCAACCCAGACCAGTCTGTGATTCTATGAATCTCATACAACTCCCTGGCTTTAGCTGTTGCTTTCTTATGACGCGCTCTAGTAGGTGATGTCTTCTTCTGATGAGTACAGCTGGACAAAACAGGAACAGAGTTGCAGGAAGGCCACATGAATACTTTTTCCCCTCCTAAGTAAAATCTGTGTCCTTTCATTTTGACCTTTGTGGGTTCCCAGAAGTTTCCCCAGTAAGCGTGCAGATCCTCTTACAAACACCACAACAGAAGGAAGCCAGTGCCCGTGCTGCTCAGCAGCTGCCTGGCACAGCTCAGTAGCCCTCACAGTCAGGTTTTGTATTATATAAAAAAAGATGGCACTAACAGAAGCTTTAGAGGTGGGCTAGAAGTGTTACTTACTGCCCTTGAGGCCTGATCTCATGGGAAAAAAATACTAAAGTGATCCTTGCACATCTGCAACTGCTGCCCCTCCTTCCTGGAAGGAGAGGAAAAGCTGGTCTGATACTACCTTGTATACTCCTCAGTAACTTCTAGAAGAATCTCAACAGCAGAGAGAGAATAACCCCAAGAACTCCTCATACTAGAGGGCTGGTTTTCCTTGGAGGTTACATAAAGACACATAATTTTTTAAGAAAAACAAGAACTACTCATTAAATGAGCTCAAGTTCAAATAAAGTTAAAAGAAACTCAAGGTTTTTTCCCTGTTTCAGAGGAGGAGAAACCATCCTGGACAAACAGATAACAGCAATTTTCCAGCCTGCAGGCTGGGTCCTGGCAAAGCTGAAGGATCCCCAATCCCTACAGACAGAAAGGACAACTCCTTGTGCTCACTCAGCTTTCACGCTTTGCCCAGTTATCATGGCCAAGGGGAGAAAAAAAACAACCAACCACAGAACAGAAAGCTTGATTCTTACCAACCACCTCAGTACTTATTGCTTAAGTGAAATTCAGATCCTGGTTATGCTTCAAAGTTTGGGGGAGGGTGGAGAGGGGGGTGAGGAAGTAGCTATTGAGCTGAGCACACATTCAGTCAGCACAGGAACACATCCTGGTAGGAACGTGGCTCCACTACATTAACTCCTGTCCCCCCCACACCGCTCTCCCCTCCCGTGCCCACAAGAGAAGCGTTACTCACTTCCCATGGGAATAGGTCAGTTTGTTGTTTTCAGAGGGTATTTTGGCCAGGATCTGCTCTGTCACCTCCAGGAAGTTCCCTCCACACCAGGCATGCTTGGCGAGGATGGTTGTGCCCCTCGCCACCACAGCGAACAGGATAGCCATGGCTCCACACCACCTGGAAATAAAAACACACCCCAAGAGTTAGACCCACGTTCTTCAGCAGAGACAGCACCATCATCCTCACAGTATCCTCTCCACGTAAGGGGAGGGAGACACGAGCTTGTTCAGTACCTCGACAGGGTACAGTTATCAGAAAGCCGCTCTCGTTTCCCCTTTCAGGTTCTGCTCAGAACAGCACCGATACTACAACCAGCTCTAGAAGAACGTCCTCTAGGAGAAAGTTCCACGTGGTGTCCTACAGTCACCAGCGATCCCATCACGAATTCTGCCTACCCTGTCTCCACACACATTCCTAGTTAGTAGCACTTCTGTTTGCTGTTTGACTGACCCTGAAAGTCTTTTCTTGCTCGTTATTGAGAAGTCTGCCTGCTGCCAGCACGCTCCAGCTCAGAAGGAAGTAACTGTCTCGCCGCTTGTTCTACAGACCCAGCCCACCCACCGCCCCTCACGCATGGGTGCTCAGGGTGAGGCTTGGGCTCCGGTTATCCTCAGCCACACACCAGTTCTACAAGGGAACACTCCTGCATGTGTATCGAACCAGACAGGTCACACCAGTGTCTGAAGGATGGAATCCTGGGAAGTCTCCAGAGCTGGAAGAACACTCCTGCTTGTCATAACCAGGGACACAATCAGCTCAAGTATCAAGCACATTAATCTACTGCTGGACCCGAGATTTAATATGTGAAACCGCATGTCAGACCACAGCGTGACATCTGCTCGGCTGAGCCACTACATCCATAAGCCTCTTTTCTGCTTAGGAAAGACTCAGGAAGACTTTTGACACTGCAAAACCCAAAAATCTTATTTTTCACTTTGCACTTGACTGCCCTCATACTGCCTGCCTTGTCTTGCACCTAGAAAGACTACACACCTATTTCAGGGCAAGCACGCAGCCCAGAGACCTCTCTAAACGGAAGCAGAGCCACAGTTCAGCTTCAGGATGCAGAGACAGAAAGACCCAACATGGGCTATACCCAGCCAACTCTCCCTCCCCACGAGCCCTGAAGTGACCTGTCAGTCTCTTCTCTAGTGGGGCTCATCCCCACTGTGCAGACAGATCTGCCCTGAAGAGGTTCTGTGTGGACTGGTGCACCAACAATCACAGCAGCAGCAGAGGTGGCAGAGGAACGCCGAGCTGTTAATGAGATGCAGTCACTACCCCACTGCATCAGAGCTCACTTAGTCTGAGCTTATCAGATTCAGGCTTGGCCCTCAACAGATAAATCTCCCAAACCTCCCGGAGGTTTAAGAGCTCAGCACTGGAGATGAAAAAGAACAAACTTGGATTTATTCAGTGAATGAATTCCACAGCTAAGCCACAGCCATCTGGGAACCCCAAGGTGTTTGGAGCCAGCACCATTGAAGGGAACAGGAGGTGAAGGAGGAGTTTGACAGGGGGCACAGCAAGCAAAGTGAGGAGCAGAGCAGCCAGACACTTCAAAGGACACAGCTTTGGAGTGCAGCACCCTGCAAACACGCTCCAGAAAACCTAAAAGGGTTCCCAGTGCCAGGAAAGGGGAGGGGACAACACATCTTCACACCATGCAGACACAAGTTCCCAGATACGCTGTTCTCCTTTGGTCTTCCTGACCAGCAATACAAGAGGGCGCCAATAGCTGAAAGGAGGAGGAAGCACCAGCTCTCCCAAACAGATATGCTGCTTTCACTTCCTCCTGGCCTGAGGCTGGCACTCCCCCGACCCAGAGACGTGCCCCTTCATCTGCCCCTTCCTCCTTACCGGCAGCAGGAGGGAAGCCCCTCGTGCCGCCTCACACCGCTTGCTCCTGGATTACACTGCCTCAGAGCAAGCCCAGGAGAGAGGCACCTTGCTGCCCTTTTCCATGACAGCTTCCCATGTCCTCACATTCATGTGCTGCTTGTTTCCTACCCACCACTTCCATCTAGGTCCCAACCTCACCTGGACACGGCTCGGGGTTCAAACAACAGGACTTATGCCTGGCTGACAGGCTGGCAACAAAGCCCCTTTGGGGAAGGCTGGAGGTGGGGGCTGCCCACACCAGGAGACCCCCGTCACTGCTGCTCAGGGGACCGGGGGTGGCAAAAGCCATCTCCCTGCCTTGTCCCTCTTCCAGACTGAAGCAAGCAGCAGCTCATTTGAAAACATCAGTGCAGAGAGGTGACAAACAGCCAGGTCTGGGGGTGTTTCCACCGCAGGTATGTCAGCTCGCGGGCTCACAACTGCCTCTGACATCGTGTCTGTCAGCACTGCAGGAAAAAAATCCCACAGAAGTTATTTTACAATCTAAGAGATCTCTAAATCTAAGGACAGATGTGCTTGTTATGTTCAGTTGTGCCTATGGCTGCTTGAAGGTGACAGAAGTCATGGAATACAGGAAAGCAAGGGTAACAGTTATTCCCCCTACACACTTACTAAGAAAACTCCTCGGCCAAAGATACCCAAGGAGAAAGAACATAAAGCTGAGAAGAAAGTCACCATTACTCGCTATCTGCACTACACAAGCAAAAATAAAGTCCAAGAACAGGTTGCAGCAGCAGGCCCAGCAAGTGATCCACAAGTTTATGAAAGAAGAGAATTGCTACTGAACAAGTATCACCTGAGAGCTTAAGAGCTGATGATGAGTTTCTTCCCTTCTCCATCCTTCCCCAGGCATCCCACCAGCCTCCATAGGGCCAGACCCACCTTCACTCTGACTCAGCACAGAACATAACCACTCCACAGCAACTCAGGATTTTTCCAGGGAACAACATGGTGAAGAACAAGTAACATTGTCAAGCAGCAAAGCAGGTAACCTACCAAAGCAAATCTGTGGTCCAGAGCCAGGGATTAGAATCCAGACGAGGTTCTAAAACTTCTGGGCTGCTCTGGCTCACCACACAGGAACATTAATAGTAAGAGGCCTGTAATATCCCAGTGCTCCCAGTTTAGAGCAAATGCCTTAAAGGAACTTAAAAACATGCTTTGAAGGCACCCTATCATCTCTTACAACACTTGAACTACCAAGAACATTACCTGGAAAGCAGAGAGCCAAGCCACTGCAAAGCCTCTTAGAAGCGGGACCGCAACCTCTTCCATCCAGCATCACTGAACCAGCCTGCCAGAACCATCTCAGAGCTGCCCCACTTCTCAAAACTCAAGCTTCCTTACAGAAAGCTGTGCTGGGAGCACTCACAGATCCATCCACCTGCACACACACAAAGCACTCAGGCTGCGTCCAAGCTGCATCGAGCTCCCCGCTATCCCACCACAGAAGGCTTAAGCGCCCATCCTAGCAGGTTTTGCATTGCTGCAGCAGCCACTCACTGATTGCATCAGGGCAGGAAAGCAGTCACAGATTCCAGTGATATTCTGCTGCCTCTGATCTTTAAAAACCGCTCTCGGCTCTTCAAAGCAGAGTGCTGCAGACATGGAAGTCTGGGGGTTACAACACAAGGCTCCAGTGCTCCAAGTCACAACTCTGCTACCTTGAGTTAAACACGAGGAACTTACTAATTTTAAGTCTCCCCCTGCAGACCTGAAGAGACCAAAAGCTTTAAGCCTGATGCTCACAGCTTTAAGATAGGAGGATCTATCGAGCAGAAGCGGGGATTACTCAGGGCAAAACCAAACTCTGTAACTCCTAGGAAGCATCCTGCAGGAGCCACCACCTCCCCCTGGAGAAGCTGTAACAGAAACCAAGCCAAAAACTAATCCAAAAACCAGACTCAACAAGTTTACAGAGATGGAAACACTAAACCTGGGATTAAAGGTTTAACTCGAGTTAAATGCTTATCACACCAGAGACAAGGGCAGCCAGCAGCTGATTCTGATCTTACAGAAAGACACCATTAACTGCCACGCAACTGGCCCCAGTTTCCCCCCATTAAAGAGACAGCAGCTCACCCCATCTGACAAGGCCAGAGAGAGCACAAACATTTTTCCCCAGCAAAAAAAATCAACTATGGCCAAAACAAATTAAAAAAAATACAACTGCCCCATCCTTGAGAGGTGATTCTCTACAAGCTTAGACTCATGCCCAACCCTCCACCTTCCCTTTGACCCATTTAGCCAGGAGATGGTACTCAAACTGACCTCTTCAGTGCTGAGCAGCACAAGTCAAAGGATTTGTGACCAGTTACGACAGCACACCCATCTGCAGCAGCACTAACTGAACCAACTGGATCACATCCCTCCAGGTCCACCGAGGTACAGTCGCCTGTGGCATGCTGGGCAGCCCAGAGACTGAACCAGAACCATGGCAGCACGTGGCACACCACCAGCTCACAGCCAGGAATAAACAAACTAAGCCTCTTGAGGAATCAGGTGATGGTCAGGTATCAAGAAACCAATCTCTTCACGCTGCAGTCACTCAACCAACTGGACCAATACAAAGGAGTGGCTGTAAAAGGAAAACCACCCACCAAGCCCTCCCACTGCAGCAAGTAGTAACCTCAGAACTGCAAAGCTCACACAAGCAGAGACATCTTAATTCCCAGAGCAGAACTACTCCAGGTTAAAACTCAGGATTATAAAGTGGTTTAGACAACTTCTAAAGTCTCCATTCCCTCAATACCAGATATCTGCAGCACTGACACTAGCAAGGTGGGAGTTGCCCTACAAGTGAGGTGATGCTCGCTGACAGTGTAGGACCTCACAGCCCTGCGACAATCAACTCACCAAGTTCACAGTCCTCAGCCTTCCTTTGGAGACAACAGCCATGTACTGTGCAGTGACCCCCAGCTTTGAGCAGGGGCAGTTAAACTAAGTAAAATCAATTACCACGGAGCCTATTTCTCACCCTAAACAGCTGCTCTTCCAGCCCCATACAACTCACAGGTTACTTCTGTTAGTAATACAGATCTATTAAACTGCCACAGAACACTCCTCCTCCTCAGAAGCTGCAAGAGCCAGGAATGAAATACATTAAGATCAACCCCTTTGCACCTTTGCCTAACACCCAGGGATCACAACTGCTTTCTAGCTAAACTAAACAACAAATGGCTGGAAACAGCCCAGACCAAACCTTTGTAGAATGAAAACTCACCCAGAGATACCAGGTGTGCCTGGCATGGAAAGGCTCCAAGTCAGGCAGGGAAGGGGATGAGGCTGCATTCCTCAGCTGCCCAACAACCACTCCGGATCCAAAGAGCGGTGCCAGAAGCACCCAGCAGCTAATGGACACGAAGCAGAAAAGCAAGTCGATGATTGTGTTTGTACCACAATGACTGCTCACCTGCTGCGAGTCATGCTGCAAGATGCTGCTGCTGCTGCCTGTGAGGTCTCTCACAGCATTTGACAGAAGGGCACAGAAAAACCTGCAGCATCTTAAAGTCAGAAACACAGGTTCCACCTTCAACCTGACGCTTCAAACTTCAGTTGGGATGATTTATTATTTTTAAGTGAGATACAAAGCAACTCAATCGTTGCTCTGGCTTTGCTCATGATCTTGAATAAGCTACTGGATGGGAGTTAAGACAGACAGGGCAAGAAGCGAACCCAGAAGACTGCACCCATCTGCTATCAGCAGCACAGCGCTGACCAGGCAAGGGGAACTCCTCAGGCCTTCTTCTCGACCAGAGCATCCACAGCCTCAGTGCCAACAAGTGACAGAGGAGATTCCAGCTTTTATTTCCAGAAACCCTCTTTACAGAAGGCAGCACCGAGCATCACATCACCGCTGGCTTCCAGCGCGGAACAAGCGCAGGTGTTGCAACTCGGCGGTGCGAGCCGCCCGACTGCAATAAGGAGACCGTTTAGCTACGGTGACTTCAGCAGAACGTGCCGAGACTTCCCTTTAACCCTTCCTCTGCAAGCTACGACTTTTGAAAGGTTACCCCAGCGTTACGCCCGGCGGTTTGAAGCCCAAGAAGCCCCACGTCTCGCCTGGCTTCCCCTCTGCCCTCGCAGCCCTGCTTCGGGTACCCCCGCTCCAATCTCTAGGCGAGACCGGCCCGGCCTCTCCCGGCTGCCCCTGGAAGGCGGGGGACCCCTCCCGAAAGGCGGGGGACCCCTCCCGAAAGGCGGGGGACCCCTCCCTCGGCAGCGCTCCGGGGTAACGCTGGACCCCGCCGCAGCCTCCCCCGACGTTACTTGCCCCTTCCCGGCCTGGCAAAGCCCACACACGCCTTCCACGCTCCGGGTTCGCGGCCTCCTCCCACCGCAGCCCCGCGTCCCCCCGCCGCCCGCTCTCCCGGCCCAACCCCCGCTGGTACCGAACGCGGCCTCTGAGTGGCACGGGCCCGCCCTGGCCAACCGGGAGCGCCCCGCCAGCCTCCTCCGCCCGCAGGGAGTGGCAGCCGGCTCCCGGCTCCCCTCGCCCCGGCGGCCGCCGGTGTCGCGGGCCCGGTCACTCAGTCAGCCTCAGCCCCGGCCCCGCCGCGGCCTGCCACCCCCGGGAGGACCGGGGACGGAGCGGCCCGCTCCGGGGCAACGGGCGGCTCTACCCGAGAGGGCCGTCCCGACCCGGCCCGGCCCCGTCACCGCTCACCAGCCGCCGCGACGGAAGGCACTGCTCGCCCAGCTCCGCTGCCCGCTGCGCTTCGCCCCCCGCCGCTCTCCTTAACCCCCCCCCGCCCCCGGCACCGGGCCGCCGCGACGCGCTTCCGGAGGGGGCGGCACCGCGTGGAGCCTGCCGGGAGCTGTGGTCTGGCTGCCATGGCCGAGGAGGGCGAGAGGAAGGCCGCGCTGGAGATGGTGAGCAGGCGCGGCCGCCCGGCCGGCGGGGACGGGGCGGGGGGGGCGATCTCGCTCGGCCGGCGGGCGCCGAGGCACGGCCGTCCCCGGCCAGCGGCAGCCGGGGCCTCCCCGGGGCAGCCCGGGCCCGGCGGGTGCCGGCTGAGAGGCGGGGCCGCCTCAGCACGGGCCCGCCGAGGGGTGTGGAGGGAGGAAGGGCGCTGAGGCCGGGGTAAACCGCGACAGCGAGGACGGATCCGTGAGAAAGCTGTCCCCGCACGCCGCCCTCGGTCTCACCCCCGGGTTGGGGCTTCGTCTCGGCAGCGGGAAACAGCAAAGATCCCGGCTGGGCCCTGGCTACCGGCCGCGTTACCGCCTTTCCCGGCATAGCCCGGGCTGGGACTCTCCGGCTGGAGCCCCTCAGAGCCCCGCGGCCCGCTTGGCTTTGCCTGGCGCGGAGCGGCTGGGGGAGGAGAGCAGCCGGGACCCGGAGGGAACGCCCGGCCCTCCCTCCGGTCTCTTGATCGTCAGGTGTTGAGATTGCCCAGCGCGGCACAGAAGCAGCTGGAGGTCAGGGAACGGCGTGAAGCTGGGCCAGGGGAGGGTTAGGCTGGGTGTGAGGAAGAGGCTCTGTCCTGAGAGGGGGGCCAGGCGCTGGCACAGGCTCCCCAGGGAAGGGGTCACAGCCCCGAGCTGGGCTGAGGGCAAGAAGCCTCTGGATGATGCCCTCAGTGCCAGCTCTGACCTGGCTGGGCTGTGTGAAGCCAGGAGTGGGACTCCGTGGGCCTTACGGTTCACTTCCAGCTCAGAAGAGGCTGGGATTCTGTATTAAAACTAGTTAGGGCTAACGTTTGCTGAAGCAAGCCTTGCTTTTTAAAGATGAATTCCTCAGTGCTGCATAACATCAGACCTTGGGTGGCTTTAACTGCCGTAGGCAGCGTGCCCACCCCTCTTGCACCCGTTTCAGGTTGCCCAGCCCTGCGCAGAAGTTTGGGGACCCTCTTTCCCTCTCCAGAACCCGCTGCAGGCAATAGAAGGCACTAGATGGCACTGCACTTCATGAGAACAGGGCTACAGGCTCCCAGCTGGGCTTACACCAGGGCAGGCTGGCAGGGAGAGCTGGCATAGGGTTATGAGGAGTTCACTTCACCTGTCTGTCAGATGGAAACGGGGAGAGCAGAGCACTAGGACAGCCATACAGGAGAAACAAGCGAGCTCTGTAAGTTGTCTGGTTTTAAAAGCTGCCTTGGGGAAGGCTTAATATGACATCTTTCCATAGTCTAAATCTACATCCCCTAAACTTTTCCTAATGGCACATCAGAGCCTGGAGTCTCTTTGCAAAATAGCCTGGCTTCTGCTAGTTATGTTCTTCAGACTCTGTAGAGCCATATTCATAGTGTCACAGACTGGTTTGAGTGGGAAGGGACCTCAGTGACCATCTAGTTCCAGCTCCCTGCCTTGGGCAGTGTCCTGGGGACAAATTAACTCTATCCTAGCTGAACCCAGGACAGGCAGGGACACCCCCCCACCAGCCCAGGGTGCCCAAAGCCCCATCCAACCTGGCCTTGAACCCTGCCAGGAATCCAGGCACAGTCCAAAATTCTCTGGGTAGCCAAACACTCTCCCCAGTTGCAGAGGCCACAGGCTGAAAGTCACAGTTGCGCCAGGAAGCCCAAAACTAATCCTAATCCTGGAAGTGTGATGTAATGAATGAAACTGATCTCTGAAGAGCCACAGTTATTAGAGAGGCCTTTAGCAGCAAACCAACAGATTCCCTGTGAGGAATGTCGTACCATACAGAAAACAGGACGTGTAGAAAGCAATGTTAGCTCTTGAAGGCCAGCAAAAGGACTATATATCTATATATATTCTAACATAAAAGACAAGGTCTGCATGAACTGCAGGGAGCGTAGGAACCAGCGAGTTGTAGGACTGTTCCCCACCCACTTCGTGTCTAGCTGATCCCATCTATCTCAGCACTGTGCTAATGTATCCGCCACAGCACTACCTAGGCACCAGATACCACGTTAAATAATTCATCATCATAAATCACAGCCCCTGGAAGTGGGAGAGCTTCTGGGTGATGCGAGATTGCAGCGCTCAGGCTTGCAGAGCCAGTAGAGGAGGAGGGTGTCTGATGCATGGGTGGCTGGGTCGCAGGGGCCGTATCCTGACCTTGCAGGAAGGGTGCACCCCAGTTGTCTTGGGGGAAGGGCAGGGGTTTACATTTCTGTTATCTCTGAGGGACTAAAGTGAGTTTGATCAATCCTAAAGGTGCCTCGAGATCTCATTAGGTTTTCCTTCCGCCTCTGCTGTAATACAAGAGCAAGAACAGTTTGGTGAAGAAACTAGCAAAGTGGTGTGTAACCAGAGCAGCAGAACTCCCTACTCCAGGGCATCAGGGCTTTGTTGTTTGGGGTTTTTTTTAACAAGTTGGCTGATAGGAGAACAAGATTTCTTGTGATGAACAGTGATCATGATGTTACCTGGACACCTCTGAGATGGGACTCAGAAACTCCCTGAGAAATCTCAGGCTTCTGCCTCAGGGCACAGGCTCAATTGCCACAGGGACTGGGAGGAATCTGTCCTTCAGGGGAATGTGTTGGTTTTCCTTGGGAGCATCTTTGTCAGAGACAAGATACCTGACTGGGTGGGTGAACAGCTGGATGAGAAGCAGTGAAATGTATGGTCCTGTTGAGATCCAGAATTGTATCCAAGAAGGAGACAGGCATTGAGTCTCTGTGAAACAGACAGGCTCAGCATGCATTCTTATAGCTGTGTGAAAGAACCATGCTCTGGCTTTTGTCTGCCAGATAATGCACAGGGTACATATGCTGTGCTGAAAGGGCAGGGGCAGCTTAAACTCACCCTTCGACACTGCTGACGCGCAGGGTGATCTCTTCCTCCGCAGAAATCAGTCTGCATTTGCCTTCTGAGCTGCTGAGTCGATTCCCCTTGGTGGCTGTACCTGCAGGAGAAGGAACAGGACTGCTTAGGGGGGAAATGAGTGGGGCTGGAAAACCCCTGGAGCAGGTGAGGATTTGGCCATGGGCAGGATGGAAAGAAATCAGCGCTCGCCCTAGCTCAGCTCCACACTTAACCTTGAAACCTCTCTACTGCTGAGAGAGGAAGTAGTCAGGGGCTGTCTGGGCACACCAGGCTCCACTGTGGCTACACTGAGCCTGGGGAAAGGTCAAAGGCTCTGCAGCCCTCTGACAGCTAAGTGATTAATTAGGTGACTTCTCGGTTTTGGAGGGGATCCCAAACCAGCCTTCTCAGGAAGCGTTGGCTGGTAAAGCTCTTCTCAGGCGCCTGAGCCAAAAGCAGCAGAAGAAAGATTTGGGGCATGTGGGGTCCTCTACATATGGGGCTCTGCAGCCTCAGGTGTGCTGGTGGGCTCCCCAGGCTCATCCTAAGCATGTGAATTTGGGCTTGCAGCTCCCTTTGCTTTTGAGCCAGGATAAGATTTCCTTGCAGCATTCCTCCCTGGGGATTTTTCCAGCTGTCCCTCTCATTTGTGTCTAGCCATGTGCTGGTGGTGGCACCAACCTGAGCAGTCACTCTTAGCTTCTTTTCACCCTGGGTCCTGAAGTCACAGCTTTTTTAGGGCTCCTCTTCTTTCCCCTGAAGAGGAAGGATGCATGGGCACTTCAGTAACTGAAGAGGGGCTTCTCTGAGGTCTGTCATTTTGCACCTTTCCCTCTGCTGCGAATGTCACACTGCAGCACCTGAGACACAAGCCACAGAGACCTAGGAGCTGGTTGCCTCAGAGAGCCTTACAGCATCTCTTCTCTCCCCACTTGCTGCAGGTCCAGGCAGATGGGACAGATGGAAACTGCATCACGTTTGTGTTGCACGATGAGGACCACACACTCGGAAACTCCCTGCGATACATGGTGATGAAGAAGTAAGTAGAGCCTCTGTGGTGCCTGGCATTGCTGAGGGCATCTCTGCCACCTCCTCTGGCCTTCTTCTTACTGTCCTACATCTCAGCTGCTGCTGGAAGAGGACAAGTGATCAGAAACTACCCATTAGGTTATTTATATCAGACTCAGTGCCAAAGACTCCTTAACTGCTACCTTTCTTCACAGGATTAACTTTCTCCTCATACTGCTCATGTCAGGGCTTATTAAACCCTGGGAGCATTAATCAGCCCTAATGGGCTTCCACCCATGCCCTGCTAAGGCCCCAGGAGCCCTATTTAAGCTTAGCTCAGAGCTTTCAGTCCCTCCCATGCTGTGTTGTAGCAGTATGGGTATTCAGCTCAGCCTGTGCTGGGTTGTGGGCCTGCCACATCTGCACCTGCCCTACCCTCCTGCTTGGGTGTTGTGGGGCAAGACTAGATAGAGAGGCTTCATCCCAGTCTGCTGTTGGAGGTTTAGCTTCCAGCTCCCCATCCCTTAGGGAACAGCCAGCCCTTGCTGCTCCGTGGTGGTTGGTTATGCAGAAAGTTTAATGTCTGACACATGAAACACTTCTGAATGTCTTATGGGTAAAGGGATATGCAGCTCCATGTAAGTGTGTGGTCAGGCAGTGCCTGTGGCTCCTGCTGGGACACACTGTCAGAAAAGAGGGAAGGAACAGGCAGTGTCAAGTAAATTGACTGTCTTTCATACCTGCATGGCGATGCAGGAATTGATGTTGGGAATTAATTACCCTGCTTCCCCCATCAAAATACGCAAATGGGTTCACCCCAGTTGCCCAATTTTATCCGGCTGGGCAGCACTGGGGGTTTGTGAAGATGTACTGGTAAGCCTCAGCAGAGCTGCAACAGGAAGTTCAGTGCATCATCACAAATGACAGTTGCATTGCAAATGTCATGTGAATTCCTCTGGTGAAGCCTCATGACAAGAGAACCAGCAGGCTCCTTGTGAAGGGCTGTTCTTTCTGCTGGGCACACAGATGTTCTACCAGCCTCCTCAGCTGATGAAGGCAGATGCTGTGCACCCTGCAAACCATCTCAGTACATCCTTTCAGTGCCCTAGCCCCATCTGCCTCTTGTCCTGCAGAGCTGCAGCAGGTTTGCATGCAGTGAGGGATCCCCTGTGTGAGCTCTGCCGGGGCCAGGGCGGTGCCTGGGCACCAGCCGTGTCCTTCCCCTGCAAAGCTCCAGCTGCAGCTCAGAGGCAGATGGGGTGGGACAGGGGTGAATAAGCTCACACAGGTAGTTTCCCCTCCCATAAGATCCTCTGTCAGTGTAGAAACATCCTGAGCCCCAAGAGGGCTGGGTTGCCTGAGCCTCTGACTTTGAGATTTGCTCTGGGTTGGCCCGAGTTTCACTGCTCCCTTCTCATTCAACCCCTGCAGCCCTGATGTGGAGTTCTGTGGCTACGGCATCGTGCACCCCTCTGAGAGCAAGATCAACTTCCGAATCCAGACCAGAGGTATGAGTGTGCATGTTTCCTTTGTGTCCAGGACCTCTTTTTTTTTTTGTGTGGAATTCCCCCTGTTCATCTCAGGTTTCACCATGAGTCACTTAGAAAAAGACTTTTCTCCCTCTTGTCTGCAACTGCTGTGCCCTGTTGCTCAGTTGGGGAGAGAGGCTGCTCTGAGCTCTTCTGTTTCCCAGCTGGAGGGCTAAGCTGAGCCAGCTGTGGAGCCCAAAGCCTTGCCTGATCCTGGGCATCTGGGGTGGCAGTGCAGGGGTGGGGTGGATCTGCTACTCACTGTCGCAGGTGATGGGTACTCCATCTGCCCCAAAAGAAGAAGGGATTGGAAAGCAAAGACAAAAGGGTGCTGACAGTGGGAGAATTTGTTTCTGCTTCTCTTCCTCAGCTGTCTCTGCTGTTTTGGTCATCAGGCCATGACCTGAAGCTTTTTGGAAAAGCCCCATCAGTCTGTGTTTCTTTTGACTTGCCTCCCAAAGAGAACTTAGTTCCCTGAAAATAGACAGTGCTGACAACTTGGAGCCTCTTGTAGTCACTCCTCCCAGCACGTCAACACCTTGAGCTTGGTCTGCTGCCCTCCATCCTGGCCTTGCAAGCTCCACAGCTTTGTCTGCTGCCTGGAGGGACAGCATTTGTTTTCCTCTTCTTCATGGGGCTATTCCCTTGAGTATCTCATATGTAGAAGCCACTTGCTGAAAGCAAGTATCTGGTTTGTGCTTGCTGACTTTCTCATTTCCTAAAAATAATGGGTGCCTAGGCTGGTTGCCTTGCTGTGTCCCCTGTGGGACTGACTTCAGGCTGTGTCTGCTGCTCCTGCACCGTAGCCTGGACCACCACGCTAAGCACAGCTCCCAGGCTGCTGCCAGTGGGCTGGAGGAGGGAAGTGTGTGGGCACAGAGCCTCTCCCTGTCATGGGACTGCCCTTGGGCACAGTGGTAACAGCCACACTGCTCCAGAGCAGCAAGGGAATGGGCTACAGACCCCTGTGGAAGCCACCCCCCATTCCTCTAATATATTTTCTTTCCTGAAGGGAACCTTCCTGCTGTGGAGCCATTCCGGAAAGGGCTGAACGACCTGATGGGTGTTTGCCAACACGTGCTCAACACCTTTGAGGTGAGACTATTCCTGAAGAGCTTTTTCTATCTCTTGGTCTCAGAGGGGAGAGGAATGGCCTGTGGCCTGTGTTGTAGCCACTGTGGACATGAAAAACCTGACAGTTTTTCCAGACATCCTCTGCCTGACCTGTGGCACAGCCTGGTGTCCTTTCCCTTGGAGTGACTGAAGCTCAGTCGTTTGTCAAAGTACCTGGAGTTCTGTAAGAGCTTCTCAGGTCCCTCAGCATTTCCCAGTGCTGGTCACAGCCAGAGCAGGGCAGAGGCACTGTGGTATCTGAGTCACTCCCATGTATGCCATTAATATTTGTCCTTTGCTCTTGTTTGCAGAGGAGCATGAAGGAATACAGGGCCCAGAGGGAAGAAGAGGTGCAGTAGCATTTGGGCATGGCAGTCCCCATCGCTGTGTGTTTTGAATTCCCTGTATCAGGAGGTTTTGTTTGTTTGTTCTTTCATTATGGCTGTTTTGATGCAAGCCTGGATTTTCTCTGATAATAAAGTTCATGAAGTTTGATGCCTCAGAGGTGATGCTGTGTTCAACACGAGTATGGAAGATGGTAGCTCCAAGGCAGCTCTGTCACGCTTCCATCCCCTTTCTTTCCCTCAGCTGTTTGCTGCCTGGGTGTTTAAATCAGGGATTTTGGAGGCGGTGTGGGGCACTGATTTGGTCTGCCCCAGAGTCCCCGGGGAGCAGAGGGCTTTGGTGCTGCGTAATGTTAAAGGTTTTAGAGAGGCAGCCCCTTCTCCCAGTTTAAACCTTTCTGATACTGGCAGCAGTGCAGTTGACTTCCAGACAGAGCCAGCCTTCCTTCTTAAAAATATCATTATAAAATGATGCTCTTCAAGGCCAGGTTGGATGGGGCCCTGGGCAACCTTGTGTAGATCCAGGCCTGAGGTTGGTGGCCCTGCCTGTGGCAGAGGGGTTGGAGCTTTATGATCCTCAGGGTCCCTTCCAACCCTTGCCTTTCTATGATTCTCTGCTCGGGGGGGGGATGGTGAAAGGAGTGAAAAACCACCTGCCTTTTTTAACCCCCTGAAGAAGGCAAAAGCAAGCCCAGACCTCTCCTTGTGTGGAGGTGTGGAGGTACGATGCTGATGCTGAAAGCGTGGCCACGCTCCGGATCTGCTGGCAGCCAGCCCAGTCAAAAGCCTTTTTGTTGAGCGTAATGTGGCATGAAATTGCAGGAGTTTTTCTTCTCTGCACAGAGCACAGGACTGTGAACCTTTCTAGTTTGCTCTGCACAGGGGGGACACCGCTTGTCTCTTCCTGGAGGTCTGCAGTTACCAAAGGAACCTGCTGGCACTCAGTTAAGTATTTAGCAGACTTTGCGGACCCCCTGCTGCTTAATAAGAGACACCCAGAGACTTTCAAACACCAACATGTTTTATTAACGGAAGGAGGAATAAGAGGGAGGATGGAAAATGTCAGGTTTTCTCTATAAAATCATTCTCTCAAACATGAATTGACAGACTTGGTCTCTCTGACAGGCTGGTGGTGGGTTTGTGGTTGCAGGCATTGGGCTGAGAAGCCAGCTGAACCCTGCCTGTCACAGCACAACTCCTTTGCCTCTCTGTTTGCCCCAAGGGATTCATCCTGCCCATGCTGGCATGGTCCCACGTGAGGGACAAGAGGGAGATGTAAAAAAATCCAGGAAAGTGATTTCCCCGGGGCAGAGGGGAGAAGGGTGAGGGGTGAAGAAGCTGGGAGCTGACTCATGTACCCAGGCTTCGTCATGAGGAATATTTACCAGGTCTCAAAACCCAGCTGGTCATTGACCTGCTGGTCCCTTCCAACATCCAGGGGCTGCTGCAGGCCAGCTAAACATTCCCTGCGAAGACCATGCCAATCCTGTACATGTGCTGCTCAAGGAAGTAAGGAAAAGAGGAGAGTGCCTGTAACTACAGCTCTCCTCTGCAAAGCAGAGCTGCAGCAAGGAGCTGTCTTTGCAGTTGCACTTCCATGAGCAGCCGAATGCAGCCTATGCACCTGTTCCTTCTTTTCTAGTGTTCATTGCCTCCCCTCTGAGCTCAAACGTCCTGGTCCTAATCGTGGCTGTAGCCTAAGGGAGAACTTCTAGGGCTGGGCAGGTGCCATCTGGATGCCAACCCTGGTGCAAGAGCTTTAGAGGGTATCATTTCAAGCTGGTGACTCAGTTCTCCCCTCTAACTTTGTGACATCAGTTTTAATAGGAGCCATCTGGGAGGAAACCACACGGGGAAAGTGATACCAGAGGAGGCTGAAGGCACTGTTAAGCAGGCGTGCAGCGATGTCCAGAGCAGGGATGAATTCATGTCAGTCTGCTTGTTGCAATATTAATAATGTGCAGATCTGAGACAGGGTTTGAACCATTTAACGCTAAAATGTTGATCAGAGTGTAGCTGCTAATGTGGGAGTGATTAAATCTGCTCTCAGAGCATTAAAAGAGGCGGTAGCCGCTTGGGGCCGGGGAGTTAAGTGAGGTAGGAGGATTCCCTGTGTGCCTGGAATCACTATCTGAGAACAGGCAGGTCCTGCCTGTTCTGCCCATCAGGAGCAGATCGTGGCTTCTCTGTTCAGGATGCTGCTCCTCCAGGCTTTACCCAAGGTCCCTGCTTGGGAGATTGTTAAAATGCTTCAATCTTCACTGAAACAAAGCGAGCTGTGCTGCTAAATATGCTGCTTCCCATGCCCTGTGCAGGTATGGGATGGAACACCACTTGCCCAGATGCTGGCAGGCACCAAGCCGCGGGGCTGGGTGCTTTGCCCTTGTCTCAGCATCCTAAGGCTGGCTTTTACTGGAGGGGAACAACTTTACTTGGCAGCAAGGAGGGCTGCAGCACCCAGGGACAGGTCTATAAATCCCTATGCTGCTTTTTGCCTTTGCTCTTTCATCTTTTTGGTTTTAGCCACTTGTGGCTTCTCTGCCAGGAGGACATGGCAGAGCTTGATGCTATCTCCTGCTTCTTTGAGGCATCTGAGTGCATTTTAGCTGGTTACTGTGTCCCCAGAGTATTTTAGTGTTCTAAAGACCAATACCTCCTTCCCCCTTGTCCTGGCACGATGAGCTGGTGTCTATGTCCCTCCTAGGTTTGGAACAATCTTGTTTTTAATGAAAGCTGCTTCTCTTGACTCTCGTCCCAAAGGATTATGTCTCCTGACAACCCCAGTTCATCATTTCTTCTTAATTAAGGGCAGCCCTGTGGCTGGCGCTGCTGGGTCAGGCTCGGGACCAGGCTAGCAGAGGGGCAGTGCATGTGCCAGGAGGGCAGGTGAGCAGGGTGGGGGACATCACGTTCCTTGTGTGCATGCATGCTCATCCTCACCTTGACTCTGGTGCTGATTTGGGGCTGAAGCTGTCTCTGCTCAGCGCATCTATTGGCCTTGACTTACCTCCTGTGACCCAGACTCCTGGTCCTCCCCTCTCCTCCTCATCCCACACCCATCTCAAAGTGACTGCATCTCAACCTTCCTTCCTTTTTCACGCACATCTCCCCACCCCACATTTCCACCCGGGACAAGCGGCCGTAAGTCACTGGGTTTTCCTGCAAGGAAATGAAAAGTCCTGTAGGGATCTGAATCCCCTTCCCCTTCCTCCAGAGGTGGCTTGGACCAGAGGACAGATCAGCATGGTTCAGAGTTAGTCCCATGGATCCTTCCAGGTGGGTTGTGACACGAAGGCAAAAACGATTCAGGCCCGGCCAGGGAACAGCCGTGTGAGAGAAGAGGAGGGGTCCTGCCACCTGGGCACCGTGCCGCCCCCTCTCGGCCCCGCGGGTGGCACGGCCTTAGGAGGAGCTGTACTTGTTACTCAAGCGGGAGCTGCTCCGGTCCAGCCCAAGCTCCTGCCCGTTGGCTTTCCACTTCCCAACAGAGCCCTTCTCGTCCGTCGGCGTGATGCTCAGAGCCGGCCTCTGGCACCAGCAGCACAGGCAGGACTGCGAGGAGACAGGAGGGTGGGGAGAGAGGTCACAAGCGTGGGCTACAGGGCAAAAGAGCAGGGAGCCTTCCCTCAACTCACGTTGGTGAGTCAATGGGTGCAGTGCCAGGCTGGGAATGGCAGCACTCCTGAGCCTGGCTGTCCTGCAGAGCTGCTGGGAATAGGGCTGGTGTGGGCTGCGAGTGGAGATACCGAAATCTTGGGCACCTTCTTCAGCTGTGATTTTTTTTGGGCCCTTGGAGGAGAGTGCTTAGCTGGGCACGACTCTTCCTTTGGCCACAGTAGTTGGGGGGTGACACCCACCCCATTCCCTCCCCTTCCTTTCTCAGGGCTCTGCCGCTCCTGAAAATGATCTCCCAATTACTGGCTTAGCATCTTAAGCCGCTGCAGTCCCTGCTCTGATGTTTTGTGGAGGTGCTTCTGATCCAGAACAACAGGGGCTTTTTTGTCTTGGCCTTGGTCCTGCCTGGGCAAAAGCCTCCCCACTGCACACAGGGGGCTCTCCTGTACTTGAAGCTGATAAGAGAGGCACATAGCAGGGGAGAAATTTGGGAGGAGAAATATGATCAGTAGGTGGGCAAATAGGGGAATCCTGTGGGCTGCTGGCAGTCCCAGCATGTCCCTGATGGGACATTTGTCTGGGAGCCAGGAGCTACCAGGTTCAAACCTGTCTCTGCTGTTGCTTTTTGGTGACTTTGCAAACCACTCTCCACCTTCCCCCTCATCTCATAAGCACAGAGGTCCACTGCGATGTCAGGGTGCCTCTGGCTGCACCATACCTGGTCCATGGGAGCTTGTGCCCTTGGGACCGGTGTCTAGGTACAGTCATCACCTCCAGGAGCTCTGGAGAGACCAACCCTACCTGGAAGCAGTTCTTGAATTTCCGACTGACGAAGTAGAGAGCCACAGGATTGATGCAGGAGTTGAGGGAGGCCATGTTGATCCCAAAGTAATCCATCACCAGGAGGAAACTGAGGCAGGAGAGGAGAGAAGAGGGTGGACATGTTAGAAGCTCACCAAGTGGAGAACTGAGGAGGGTTTCCAAACTGCCTGGCCTGGGAACCTACTTCCATGGAGGTCAGTGACTGATAATAGAGGTGAGCATGGAACAGCACAAACTGCAATTGGACAGCTGCCCAACACTTTTTCTTACCAGGAGCATTTCCTGAGGAAACCAAAAGCCTGGGATGTGATTCCCCCTGGTCACTTTGATGCTTTCAAGCACAAGCACAGTAGCAATGACTGGCCTAAACTGCATTTTGGCATGATGGGTAAAGAGGAGAAGGCAAGACAAGGCACCTACCACATGGCAGAAACCGTGCACAGCCCTCAGACTTGCTGCAGTCCCTTTAGCCCTGCAGTTCTTCTGCCCAGGAGACATTTTCTACCCATAGCTTTATAGACACATTTCAGAATTTAATTTCTCCTCTTTTTATGGTCATCTGTGTCCCTCCACCTCTTTCCCTGTGCCTATCAGGACAGCATTGCCATCTAGAGAGGAGCTATTGAAACAAGGTGTTTGGAAGGCAACACCAGCCTGCGATGAGCCCAGTAGAGACTCTGCCAGTGCCCCCAGGGGCCCCCAGCATGGTGTCCCCCTCCTGATCCCCCTACCTGAGCAGTTCACATCTGTTGGGGTCCGTCTGGTCGTAGATGGTCTTTTTGAGGATGCGGCTGAGGTGGAGGGGCAGCCAGCAGAGCGCGAAGATCACCACGAGGCAGAACACAGTCTTGGCCACCTCCCGGCGCTGAGAAGAGAAGGTGGGCAGGAGAAATGGGACGGTCTGGCTGAACATTGGAGAGTGGGTGGAGGAAAGCACCATCTCCTCATGTTGAGCAGAGGCCCTTCAGGTAATTCCTATCATCTAGTGACAGTTGGGCACCTCTTTCAAGTCTAGCACACGACCTGCAGGTCCCAAACCCTGCATCATGAGGAGGACTCTGAGATCCAGGCTGCAGGAAGGTGTAGGCCACCAGCATCACAGTATGGACCAGACTCCTTCCCACCATTTCTCCTGGTGGTTTTGCTGGGGTGATACTCCCTGGGACATGGTGAGTCCTCATCCCCCACCCTTCACACTGTTATTGTGACAACTGGTCTGACTCAAGGGATCATTCTGCAAAGTGTGGGCAGGGGCAGCAAGCTGTTCCCCTTGTCTGGGATAGGCCACATTAAGCATTTGGTCCAGTTTGGTGTGACCTGGCCTGGCCAGGGATAAAGGACCATAGCAAATTGAAAATCAGGCTGGTCCATGGCCATAAGGCTGGTGGTTTGGGTTGTCTCTGGGACTGGAGACTGTGGAGCTGAAGGCCCAACGTCCCAATTTAATTCACACATCTGCATCAAGGTGCCAGTATCTGTTGACTGCTGTGAGGCCATGTCAGCTCATGGGTGTCCTTCAGAGGGACAGCCACATGTTCTCCCCTTTGATGGCACTCCCTCCTGCTTTGGGAACTACTGGGGTTTCTGCCCTCCTGGTTTCCTTACCCGTTTCATGTGGTCGTTCAGAGCAATCCTCATGCCGTTTCTCTTGCTCAACATCTCGCATGACATGAGGGTGTAGAAGATGCCAGTGCATACCAAAGGCAGGCAGAAATAGAAGCCAAAAAGCCACCAGTCCTTCACATCACGGTAGAACTGCACACAAAGAAAGAATAACTGCAAACTGGGGACAGTGTGGGGGACAAGTGGAGCATGAGCCGACCCTGGTCCCTGACACCGATGCTGTCCTGGTTCCAGCAGTTGTCATGTGTGAAAGGGCAACAGCTCCTGTGCTAAGCACACGCAGGATTATCTTAGCCCAAGGCTGGTGCATGTGTGTAATGTATAGAAGTAGCAGCTGTGTGCATCTGGCTACCAGCCCCACCTAGCACTCTTGAGCAGGAAACAGTCACAAGGAGCTTGTTTGGTAGACATGGTGGGATAAGGTCTGATGCTTTGTAAGGGTCCTTATTGCCTAGCTCAACCTTAGCTGGCACTGTAATAAAGGCTACCCAAGCAGACTGGTTTGTGGAGATGCTCTTCAGCCTGCTGGGACAGCGTAGCATGTTCTGAAGCTTCCTGAGATGTCATGACTTTCTGATGTGGATAGGGAAGACACAACATAGTGTAAGGACCATCTGCCTGTTCTGATCCCGCTCTCCCTGTGTTCACCCTGATGGCTAGAAGAAGCCATCTACAGAAGCATCTAATCAAGGAGGGAGGATGCCTTGGAGGGAGGATGCCCTGGTTACCTGTGTCTCCCTCTCCCTTGCGCTGCAGCTGAGGTGGGACAGGGTACGTACCATCATGAAGCTGGATTTCTGCTCGGAGGCGAGCATGCACACCCACAGGTGCTGTTCCCAGTAGTTGAGCTCCACCATGTCAAAGGCTATAGCTTCAGGGACTGCAAGTACAATGGCCACTGCCCAGATCAGCACCACTTCCACTGCTTTCCACATGGGGATTCCTATCCCCTGGATCCGGCTCCAGGACGCTACGGCTCGGTACCTGCCCAAGGTGTGGGAATGCAACGAAAGCAGATTAGAGTGAGAGAAGTGTCAGGAAGGTGATGAGAAGGTACAGAGTAGTGTTGTCCCCAGCAGCCCTTTCCCTTACTCCTTTCTTACTCCACCCCTGATCCTTCCCCTTCAGTGGAGTGGGAAATGCCAGCAACGAATGGGATGAATGGAGCAGTAGCCATCCTTGCCCAATGTTTACTTGCCATTGGGGAGGCACTACCCTTCCCACCACCCCAGCAGCTGTACCAGCACACCATGATCCTCCCCTCAACCTCTCCCAACAGGACTTAAACTCTGCCACTAGAGTCGGTTCCTGTTGGATTTCAACTCCACATGACAGCACGCTGTCCCCACCTCTGGATCTGGCCCAGGACCAAGCCACCCTGCAGTCTGCCTTTCACTGACAGTGAAGGGACATGGGTCAGGCCAGGCAGAGCAGCTGTAGAAGTTGCCTCTTACCTGTCAATGCTGAGTGCGCAGAGGCTGAGGACCGTGATGCCCACTGAAGCCTTCTGGATGAAGGGGACCAGCTTGCACACCTGCACACCAAAGGGCCAGTCCTTTGCCAAGAGCTGGGGAAGAATCACAGGATTACCAAGCTGCTTTGGGAAAGTGTGTCCAGCTTCCTGCAATGGCAAGGGGTTACCCACAAGGTGTGAGGACCCCACAAAGAGCAGCTGAAAGCACTCTGAGGTCACCTCCACTGGTGTTAGGCGGTGCGCACTCTCTGGTAGTGTGTGTTGTACTGGGAACCCTTTGATTCCCAAAGGGCTTGTTTTGAGGTGAGCTGTCATGTAGATAGAAGGATGGCCCAGACACCTGGATCCATACCCTGGGTTGTTTTGGGTGGATCTGATTCCTAAATGCCACAATGGGCTTTGGATTGCTTCCAGAGGGAAAAGGGGTGTCACTCTGAAACAGCCAACATCCAGTGAGGATGGCTTCTTAGACATACATACACTGCAGCCCCAAGCTCAGCCTGGGGAAGCAGAGGGTGTTAGTGGGGACAAGATGTCCTGAAGGTAGGAGAAATCCAGGCCACTCACGAGGATGTGAGTGCACCTGGGTTCACACCCCTTCCATCCCATGACATTTGGAGCCATCCCAAGGTTATTCCTACTCAGAACCAGCCCACTGTGCAAGCTCATTAGTTTGGTCTCGGCAGCAAGACAAATTGATCCAGAAGTTCTCCTGGAAATCAAGGTCCTGAGTGAAAACAGAGCCTTACCCCTTGATCTGAAAACACAGGGAGTCCACCTATCTCTTCTGTTGCTGAGACACATCACGAGGGAATGGGGAGGTGGGCTCTACCCCATGGGTGGAGGGGGGAATCCTTCCCCTGGGTTGGTGCAGCTTGACCCCAAGCTACTCTGTTTTCTTGCATGTGAGTGAAAGCCTCTGCATGGACTCATATTCTTGTGACAGCAGGGATCATCCAGCTCACAGAGAACCTGTTTGTTCTGAGCTGAAAAACCTTTATAATTTTTCAGTCCATTTTCACTTAAAGTGTATCTATTCACAGCGATTTGAGACCCTCCACCAGCTGCATCTGCTTGCTCTCACTGTCAGATTACGTGCACCTTGGAATTTCTCTACACCCCAACCCCCCACTGCCCCCGCCCCCTCCACCAGCCTGCTCAATCCAGGGCTCCATTTCCATTTTCCAGGCTAACAAATCTGGCTGAGCTCTGAGTTCTCCCCCCGCCAACAGCATCCCTACCAACCTCTCACAGAAACCTCTGGCTCCAGCCCACCAAAACCTGTCTCAAACAGTGGGAGAGAAAGAGCTGCAATAGCCCAGAGACATCTCACAGACATCCTAACATCCCTGCTCTGAACTGGGGGCTCAGCTCTGCTGCCTGCACTTCCCTGTCAAGCAGAGCCCAGGTTCACCTCATTATTTGCTGGGCCTCTTCTCTCTAGCTCAGGCAGCAGTGTCTCTGGGAAAAGCCCCTGTTTTGTAATACAGCCTCCTTCCTCACTCCTGGATGAGTCTCCACATTGCAATAGAGTAAATAAGATACTTGCTTGGGGCTGATTCACTGAACTGTGCTGGGAGAAAGGTCCCTGGTGCACAAGGACATTCATTTCTGCTCAGCTGAAATGAACATCGGGTTGTAATGTCAGGAGGCTGCAAGTGATTCTTGGATTGTGCTTCTAAATGAGAGTTAAGAGATCTGGGAGGTTGTGTGCCTGCATGTGTGTGTGTGTGTGTATAATGCAGCCATAGCTGGGGACACCTCTGCTTTCCCAGGAATGTGCTCTGAGCTTCCTGTCTGTGCTTTTCTCATCATTTGGAGAGCAAGAACACCCTCCCTCTTTCCCTTGCAAAAACAGAGCCTGCAATAAGGAGCAGAGCTTCAATATTCCCCTGGGCACCGAGGCAGGTGGGAGCAGACACCATCCCTGCAGCACGGGGAGCCTACCTTGTATACATTGATGGGCAGAGCGATGAGGATGTAAAGAAGGTCTCCGAGTGCCAAGCTGGCAATGAGGACGTTTGGCCCGTTCCTCATGCACTTGTTCTTGTAAATGATCCTCAGGAGCGTCGAGTTCCCGACGATCCCTACTATGAAGATGGTGCAGGACACGATGGTGTTGATGTACTTGAAGATGTGTCTGATGTCTGTGGGCTTCACGCACACGGGCAGCAGGGGTGGCTCTGAGCTGGTGCTCCTGGGGAGGTTCTCCGAGTGGTTCGACAGCGTGGAGTCCTGGAACAGGCTTGGCTGGACCAGGCTGTAAGCCTGCTCCTGGTTAAGCACCTCAAAGGCGACGGTGCTCTCCTGGAAAGCCCCTGGGGTCTGGCCATGTGCCCCGGAGAGGAGACAAGTCAGGAAAAAGGCTAGAGTGGTGGGATCTGGGGCTTGAGCCATTGAGGACTGAGTGGCCAAGCTGGGTGCAGAGGCCCTCACCGTGCTTGTGGGACGTCTTTGCTTGGGTCTTGGTGGGATCTGCAGATGGAGAAAGGGGAGGAGAAGAGAAATCAGTTAGCAGAGGAAGGAGGAACGAGATGGAATGGAAGCAATTGCTGGAGATAGTCCTTCATCACAGCGACCAGGAATAACATGAGGTTAGTCTCCATCTGGGCGAAGCAGCTGTCCCCTGTGGGCAGGAGCCTTTGCTGCTAAAATCAAACATGCTGGTTCAGGAACACAAACTAGAAGGAAAACAAGCAGCCTTTTGTGCCTCCTAGGCAGTGTTTCAGCAAGAGAGGACAGCCCTTCTCAAAGAGCCACATCGAGTCAGCTCTTGCACCTCCCGCTGCTCCCCAGCCAATCTGACTTTTCCACCCAGCACAGCCTCATTTAGTATTTAGTCTTAATTAGAGTGTTTGAAGTAGCAGTTTTGGGCACCCACCCTGTTGATGCCTGCACATCTGTGTGATTCTGCAAACCCTGTCTTGGGGGGCACACGGAACCTGTGGCCTTTTTCTTCTCGTTCATGCTGTGGGAAGCCTGGAGCATCCCTAGGATCTCACTCAGCAGGTCCCATGGGCTGCCACGCGCTGTCCTTCCGTGTGAAGGGAAAAGACTCGGCACAGTCTTGCTGGGAACCATGGTGGGGAAAAAAACTACAAGGGTTTTTCTTTCCCAGAAATCCCATATTGATACCTGACATCTTATTCCAATCTATGTGTGAGAAGAACAGCCCCTCCTTCCCCATCCTTATCACCATTAACTGAACCACTTCCTCTCCAAATCCACTGTGCCCATTCAACTCGATACTCGGGGATATCAATCTCCCTGTGCTGTTTGCAGATCTGGCTGCTGAGCACAGTGAAAGGGCTCTCAAGCTCCCCAACGTGACTAATAAATATCCCAGAGCTTTGCCAATCTCAGACAGGGCTTCCAGGCAGGACTGGCTAAGCTGCTGCTCCATCACCATGTGAGAAGGCTAAGGAAGGCTGTAGCACTGTCCTGGCATGATGTGGATTTGTGTCAGGGCCTTCTGGATGATCCAGATATGGGAAGTGAGCCCCAAGAGGGAGTGGAGGAGGTCAGCACCCCGACAGGTCTTGAGGCTCCTGGTTAGGGTGGGCAAAGAAAATGTTTCTCAAATGTTAGAGCTTTCAAGGGATGAAAAATTGCCATGCCTAGACTGAAAGCTGTGAGCCTCTTTGAGCTTCTCTGGGATGTGTTCAGCTCCAGGGGAGACAGTTAGGCAGCGATTGGGTCAGATCCCCTGGTCAGCCTGGGGTTAGAGATGGGACTTAATCTCCACTCTGACTTCACCAGGCAGAGCTGGGGTCTGAGCCCGAACCAGCTGTACCCTGGGGATCTGCTGCCCAGCACCATCTGGATGAGCCAATCTTGGATTGCAGCACCATTCCCCCTGCCCAGGACTGGGGAGACACCAGGACCAGCAGTGGATGCATGGTGGGGCCATGAAGTTCCCACTCCAGGAAGGCATGACCAAGCTGACCATGAGTCCTGTGGGGTGCAACCAGAGCTTCTCCAGATACCTGCCATGCATCCCTCACACGACATGGGCTCAGGCCAGGCTTGGCAGAAACACCCATGCCCCTCTGCTTGCTTGGAGGGCTCCAAGCACAATCAGCATGAAGCTGGACTCTTTCCCATCAAACCAGCCCATCCAGGTCTTCCCTTTTCTGTCTCACCCTACTCCTCTTCCCAGAAAATCTAAATCAGGCTTAGTCCCTCCTGACATTGCCTTGTCCTTCGGACATGTCCTTAGTACTTCAGACTGTAAACAAGCAGCCTTAGGAGGAAGCCTAAAACTTATGTGTCAAATATAATCTGAATAGAACCCAAAATAACCAAATCACTTTGATGACATTTTAAGATGTTTCTTTTCTAGTTGGAATCCTTGTAACTGCACCATAGACATGGTTTCACCAGATGGAAGCGGTGAAACCCATCTCCTGCCAGCTAAAGCCTTTGTGCCTGGTGCTTGGTCATCTTTCTGTGCTCTTGCTGCCTTTTATCTGTGTGGGCTCAAACCACTTTGCAAACTTATCTTGCAGCCAAACTGCAACAGTGTGAGCCAGAGCAGGCACTGGGGAGTGATCTGCCTGCCTCTGGCTGGGGAAAAATAAGGAAAAAGAACCAAAAGGTGTGGAGGGATACCTGCAGCTGCCATGATCTGAAAACTGAGGAAACCCTCAGCCCATAGTGTTGCTCAGAGCTGAGGCCTCCTAAAGTGATCTCCAGTGTGTGGAGAGGAATGTCCCACCTGCTTGCTGAAACTGTCTTGGTCCTTGCTGGCCACAAAAGTCCTGGTACCTTCCCTTGGTCTCAGCACATCCCCCATCAGCTAATTGCCACACCTGGGACATTGTGACCGGAGGAGTTTCTCCACCACCACCTTCTTCCTGATATTTATCTAAGCATCTCCTCCAACTGACCTGGGGACAGCTGGCCAGGCTGGACTTTGCTCTGAGGTGTTTTGAAATTATTCTCTGCTTGGCTCCTGCTCAGGTGTGGAGCACCCAGCTATGGTGAGAAGGAGGGTGAGAAAAGATGGGAGAGAACGGATAAATAACCCAAAGGACCAGACACCTCTCTCATTGGAGAATGGGGCTCAGATTCCTGCTCTGACCTGGAGTGGGGCTCATAGGAGAGGGCAGACTCAGCTCAAAATCCTTGCCCAGGATCCACAGGAGTCTGGTCAGCTCACAGGGAGCAGGTTCAGGTGGCACAGACCAGCATCTGCCACTGTCTTGGGGCTTGGAGAAAGACACGGGGTACCAGAGGGGTACCAGAGCATCCCTGGGAAGTTGTGTCCCATGTACTCTGCAGCAATGGGCTGCTCCCATCCTCTCTGCCCAATGCAGGACGGCAGAGACTGGCGTGGGGCTGTGCAGCCCTCGGGGATTTGGCAGAAGGGCTCATGTGGGTAACTATCACAGGACATGGCTCGCTGCATCCTGACTGATCCCTCCACAGCGCAGCTGCGAAGCACTGAGGAGAGAAAACACTTCTCCCCAGTCTTGCCTTAAAATCCCAAGTTTACTAAAAGAGAAGTGCTGGGTTTTCCTCTTCATTTACTTCTTGCCCTCCATGCTGCCTCTCACATCTCAGAGTGCTTGAAAGCATTACCCTCAATCACTCATAGGGGAAACTGAGGCACGGGAGGGTCAGCAAGTTTGTTCAGCGCCCCAGAGATGAGAAGCCAGAGGCAGCATCACTGGACCCCAAATCCTCTGAACTTTCCTTATGTTGCAAATCATCCAGGGAAGTGACTTGGTGCCCAAAGGGGCCACCTCCATCCCACCTGCCTGGCCAGGACTCCCCTGTGGGGGCAGGAGAGCTGAGTCCAGGTGGCAGCTGAAATCCCTGGACTCATAATGTCCATCACGGAATGATTCCCAGGGAGGAGATGAGACTGAAAACCATTGTCACAACCCTGCAGAGCCTGCTTCCACCAAAAGGTCCCACCGGTGGGCTGGGAGGGATCAGTATTCCTCCTGCCTGGGAGCCCAGGAGAGTTGACCACATCCCGGCTGGAGTCCTCATCTCAAGGCAGCCTCTGCTGGCACGGCTTGCTGCCTGCTGTCCTGCCTGCAGCAGCTCCACTTGCTCCCCTCTGCCCAACTAACCTTGCCAAACGCAAACCAGCCCTTTCCTCTGGATAAACATCTCCTGTGGCAAAAACGCCATGGGTGGGGGAAAGGAAGGAGAAAGGCAGATGATAACAGCACGTCCCCTGCCGCTTCCCTGGCCTGAACCCACGCCGGTCCGTAAGCAGATGGACCTTTTCCCCTGGATTTCTTCTCATGCACCCTCTCCCTGCCCATCTGTTACACCTTGCTCAGGCATCCAGGTCCCTTCAACTCCTCCCTCGGAGTGGGGGCTGAGGGGGGGTGGGAGAGGGTGGGATCTGAAATCCATGCAAAAACTCACCCTGAAAGAGGAAATCATTTTGTTTGCAAATCAGCACACGGAACAACAAAGCTCTTCATTAAGTTACCTTCCTTGTAACCACGAACTTTGGGTGCTCCAGGGGTCAGTTTCTTTCCCTCTCACAGCTCCATCCCACTGCACGGGCCCTGGGACAACTGCAGCGTTGTAGGTCCTGGAGTTGGCTGCTGTGCACAGGCTCGTGCTCAGGAGAACGTTTCTTCCCTCTCGTGACTTGCTGAGGTCTCTCTGCACGGAGAGGTTGGTTATATAGAAAATCACAGGGCTCCCCCCAAGCGCAGCCCCGGCAACCAATAGGCGAAGCACGGGACAGGGATGGAGGAGGAGGGCAAAGCAGGAGAAACGCAGGACAGCTCCGTGAAGGAGATGAAAATAATAAACAAACAAAGCTGGAGGGGGAGGGGAGCTGGGGGAAGGCTGCTGACCGCAGAGCAGCGTGTCGGCTTGGCACGCTGGAGCAATGGGCTCGCAGGAGCCCTGTGGCTGTGCTCTGGGCAGGGAAGCTGCAGTCCCAAGTGCCTCTGGGGAGAAGGGGCATCAGAACCTTCTCTGCTCAGGATGTACAAAGCCAACTGCTGTCCCAGGAGCTTTTCATGCCAACATTCACGAGGAAGACGAGCGCTGCGCGCAAAGCAGAGGGCACCAGCACATGGGGAGACACATTCACAGCCTCAGGAGGAACAAGTTTCCATGGGGAAAAACCACTTCAGTGCTCTGCTGCAAGCTCCACGTTCATGCTGGGGAGCAGCACGTCAGGCGATGTAACTCGGGCCATACCCACATGGGGTCTGCAGACCTTCTTGCAGCCCTGGTTAATATTTTTCCTCCCAGACCATCAAGAGGCAGCTGAGTTTAGACCCCAGTGTATCTTACCCTGATCCTTGTAAGCTTCTGAGTCGAGCAGGTGCCCAGGCAGTACCTTTGTAGGACCCATCTGCTGTGTTTGGAGCACAGATACTTCTGCTGCTCGCTCCTGGAAACAAATGTTGGACTCCATCTGCTTTCATCCCTGTTGGTCTTCAGTTACTGCACCCTAAAATATGTTGTCATAGATCTTTGACCACTTAGTTCTCTAGTGACACAGAGAGGTTGAAGCTCTTAGTGAGGGCCTTGCAAGAAATTAAGACTCCTCTTTTCCTAAGGTAACACAGGAAAGGGCTAGGTTAACTGTCAGTGGTAAAATATCTGGACTAATTTCAGCTGATTTCCCTTAGGTCTTGAGACCTCTTCAGACTCTACACTCTGGCCTCCAAAATCATGGGCTTTCCCTCTTTTTCTGTGTCTTATGGCTATAAATCTCTTCTTCAGCTGCTCTCTCAGCTAAAAAAGAGCTCCTCTGTTAGGGAGGCATGTCCTCCTTCTCCCAGTGCTCCTTGTCTTTGGGGGGTTGGTGACTTCCTAAGATCCTGGGGTAGCATCTGGTTTATTTGACCAACATCTGGAGTAATTCCAAGCTTTCAGACCTTGGCAATGGCCAGACTACAAGTGATCAGGCCGAGGTTATAAAAGGTTTATTTCTGGTCTGTTCTTTAAAGAAATGAGACCATGCCATCTTTCATTCATGCTTCCTTCTTTCTATGAGTTTAATCTTATTTTTGATCAAACATTTCAAAATGATGAACATCTCTGAGATGTTTCCCATTGTTTTTCCACCAGCTCAGCACAAAGAGCAAACCCAAACCAGTATCACCAGTAACAGGAAGGCAAGCGGAGCTCCACCACTGCCTGTTGTGGCTGGGTCCAGCCAGCTGGTTGAGCGGTGCAGGGGTACATGCCTGTCTGCACTCAGAAATAACCCCGGCAAACACAGGCTCCATCAGAAGAGGGGTGGCAGCAGGGACAGGGAGGGGATTGTCCCTCTCTACTCTGCCCTTGTGGGGCCCCATCTGGAGTCCTGTGTCCAGAGTTTGGGCCCCCAATACAAGAAAGATGTGGGACTGTTGGAGAGGGGTCAGAGGAGCCATGAAGATGCTCAGAGGGCTGGAGCAGCTGCCCTGCGAGGAGAGGCTGAGGGAGCTGGGCTGGGTCAGCCTGGAGAAGAGAAGGCTGTGGGGGGACCTCATTGCAGCCTGCCAGTCCCTGAAGGGAGCAGAGGAAGAGGAGGGGAATCAGCTTTTTAAAAGGGTAGACACTGGCAGGGCAAGGGGGATGGAGTGAAGCTGAAGGAGGGAAGGTTTAGATGAGATATAAGGGGGAAATTTTTTACAGAGAGAGTGGTGAGGGGCTGGAACAGGATACCCAGAGAGGGGGTGGATGCCCCGTCCCTGGAAGTGTTCAAGGCCAGGTTGGATGGGGCCCTGGGCAACCTTGTGTAGCTCCAGGCCTGAGGTTGGTGTCCCTGCCTGTGGCAGGGGGTTGGAGCTTTATGATCCTTGGGGTCCCTTCCAACCCAGTCCAGTCTGTGATTCTATGAACACTCCTGTGGCAGGAGCATGTTGATGAGGAGCAGAAACCAGGAAGAGCCTGGGTTTGGTTTGTCACATTATTCGTGGGACGTGTTTGTTGTCCCCTGAGGAGAAGATCCAGCCAGGCTGCAATACCATCTGCGTGCGATGGCCCCTTCCTGCCTCGTCAGCAGAAGGATGAGGGGGTTAGATGTCAAGATTCAGAGAGTTCATCAAATCCATGCTAATTCCTAAACTCTCCCTTCAGAGACTCCTCATGTCAGGTCCGTCCATCACTGCTGTGCCAAACCCCGAGGAGGACTTCTGGCTTGACTACAACCTCACAGAAAAAGGTGTGGATCCTATCCAACCTCTAAGACACTATTTCAAAAAGGAAGCAAAAATAATCCTCATTAATGTGGGGGGTGCAAGTAAATCTCTGCTCTGACACTGAGAAACTTTGTCCTGGTTTTGAAATGGATCTTGGTCTTCAAACTGGGTTAAGTGAGAAGACACAAGAGGTTGTTCAAGTCTCCTTTACGGCCTGAGAAAAGGACAGAATAACTTGGTGCTGAAGTGTAAGTAGAACTGGATCAAGGAGGGACAGATCTTGAAATTAAAAAAGGATCAAACCATGACAACTGACACAACTCTCAACAGGGACTGTTGTTACTGTTGGCACTTGCCAGACAATAAAATAGAAGAGATGCTACGTTTCCCTTGGTTTATAATTGACTCCAACACGTTCAAAGTTGTGGCTATCCATCTTCAGTCCTTTTCAGAGGGATCATCAGTGAACTTGTGCAGGATCTCTGCCACTTATGGGAGAACTGCTGAAGTTCACAATAAAATACTGATACTCTTTCCTGAGTGGATCCAGACACACGAATGGATCACATTGTCCATCCCCATCCCATCTTGAGATGTGGCCAAAGACACCACCGAGAATTTGACCAGCCAGGCTCTTCTCAGTGGCCAAGGTCTGCACATAGGGTAGAGACAATCCATACTGGGAACTTTCTGCCTTGTCTGTGTGAAAGCAAATTATCTGTGTTTCTCCACTGTATCAATTCCATGATTCCTTGAAGATTTGATGAGGCAGAGCTGTGGATAATCATAGAATCGTTAAGATTGGAAAAGACCTCTAAGATCATCTAGTCCAAACTATATTACTAATTCCTAAACTCTAGTAATATACTATTACTACCACCTATATTACTAACTAAAGCACATCTCTAAGTCCCTCATCTAACCTTTCCTTGAACACCCTGAGGGTCGGTGACTCCACCACCTCCCTGGGCAGCCCCATCCAATGCCCAACCTCTCTGAGAAAATCCGCACTTATGTATTTACTGCACAGCCTTGTTTATCAGAGATGACACCTCACATAGAAGAGAGGAGGACAAAACCTTCATTCAGACTTGTCTCCCTTCATTCTATTGAGCATCTGAAATGGGAGAGTCCATCTTAAAGATCCATCATCTTCTCATCTCTCTGTGACTTCTCAAGTCTTGGCATATGTCTGTTCTGTAGAGACATGTGAAAGCACATAGATAGAGATGTCCCCAACAGCACTTTGGTCTAGCAAGGTGCCAGGTGATAAGCAGGTGTTGAAGCATCTGGTTTTCATGGTCTGTTTTTATTTTTTAAGTTGAATGTTTTAGTTGTAACTCCCATTTTATGTCTATTTTGGGGCAGAAGGATGCTTATGGAGTCCTCTTGAGGATCTTGTTTCTCACTTTCATTGCTGACATTTCAATGCAGTGACTATACTTGGCCGTCTTGCTTTCTTTTCCCCAGCTTCACTCTTCCTTGCCCATGTCATCTTAGCGTGTGGCAGACAACATGAGTCTCTGAGAATGGAAACATAGGGTAAAACCAGCTAGTGGTCTGAGCTGGATGGGTACAGCTCATCTCTGGCCTTGCTTCAGGGGCAGTCAGCTGGTTCACCACACACACACCCCTCTTCCTTTTGGTCAGTAATGCTCATAGGTGTCTACAACTTGCAAAGCATGTGTCTTGAAGTTAACGCTGGACCTCAGTGAAGTGTCTGGGCCAAGATGGGAGTGGACAAGTTCATTACTGGCTGGTGTCTTTGAAAGGCATCCGGAGGTGACCCTGCATCTGCCCTCTGCCCCACAGTCCCCAGAGAGATGGGGAAGTATGTCCCTCAAATAGCTCATCTCCGCCGGGGGCAGAAATCACGGCAGATCGGTCGATGCCTCCTTTAACCCTTTGGCCTGCTTCCGAGGGCTGCAGCTTTGCTTTGGCTCTCTTCCCGGAGCACACGAGTCCGCATGGCACCTCTCCTCCCAACCCCACTGCGGGGGTATCCTGCAGCCCTTTTCTGGGACAGTCATGTTTCTGCATGTGACAGAGGGATGAATGGGCCTCTCTGTTCTGCTGGAGATGAAGAGTGGCTCCAGCCCCCTTTGGAGACCCTCAGGAAACCAGAAATTTTCTTGTACAGTCAATCAGTGTCCTTGAAAGACAAATCAGTTTCAAAATTGATGTTAAGGGTCACTTAAATTATCAGAGTTGAAGAAGCTACTTCTGAATTCAGCCACGGCACAGCTCAGCAGCAGCCAGCAGTGCGGCACCGCGCAGGCCAGCAATGGCTTCATGGGGCCTGTTTTGCACAGACTGCCCCTCCATTTCAAAGATGACACATCAGGTATAATTAATTTGGCTTTCTGCTGCCTTTTGTGCTTAACCGATTTCCATGGCAGCAGCACGGAAGGTGGCTTGGCAAGATTGGCCCGTCCTGTGCATGGCAAGCTCAGAGGAGCCATAGCTCAGAATTCTCACTGATTTGTCACTGACTCCTCACTGATGTATAACAATCACAGAATCACAGAATGCTTTGGGTTAGAAGGGACCTCAGAGATCACCTAGTTCCAACACCCTCTTGCCATGGGCAGGGACACCTTCACTAGCCCAGGTTGCCAAAGCCTCATCCGACCTGGCCTTGAACACTGCCAGGGATCCAGGAGCTTCCACAGCCTCTCTGGGCACCCTGTGCCAGGGCCTCAGCACCCCCAGAGCAAAGCATTTCTTCCAGACATCTAAGCGAACCCTGCCCTCTTTCAGCTTGAAGCCATTGCCCCTTGCCCTGTCCCTGCACTCCCTGGGGAACAGCCCCTTTCACACTTTCCTGTAGGATTAGATGAGGAGGAGTCTGGTACTGTGTCTTCACACTACCTTTAAGCCAGGTGGACTGATCTGCAGCTTGGAGCTAAGATTTCATTTGGAAATCAGGCGTGTTGTCAAGGCCTTGTGAAGGCATCTGGCTGAGATCCGGCTGAAGACCATCACCCATCTGTCAGATGCCACAGCCCTGTCATACCACAAGAAAGAGCACATAGCTCTTGCTTTTAACTTAGCGAGCTGCTGGAAGGATGTGCTCTGAAAACCTACCTCTGCAGCCAAACCTGAATGGCTTCTATGAATTACTTTCAATGCAAGAAGCTAAGGGGTGGGAAAAACACATTTTTCACATTTCTGCAATTAGAGTAACTGTCTCCAGTACCTGATTCATCTCTCTGTTTTATCCAGCACTTGTCCTCTTCATTCTGTGTTTCTCTCAGCAGGGGCTTTGGATCTATGGTGATGACCTAGTGGGACCTACCTCAAAACCTTCTGCTCTTTCCCATTCCTACCCAACCTGTTCCTGTCCACATGATACTTGAATATCACCAGAGAAAGAGCTAATAGACAAAACCTAAGTGGGATACTTGAATATCACCAGAGAAAGAGCTAATAGACAAAACCTAAGTGGGATACTTGAATATCACCAGAGAAAGAGCTAATAGACAAAACCGAAGTGGCATGAACTTCTTAGATCATAGCAAAGAGGTTCTGAATGAGCATAACCCAAGGAGTGCTACTGTGATGGAAGAGGTCAGACCAAGGTGAAGGGAATGGTAACCAAGTATTGCGATGTTTGTGCACTCTGGGACTGTCTTTGACTGGTAACTTTAGGTCTAGCATTCCCAGTTTGAGATACCTGTAGGAAGTAGTCCTCCAGAGCCAAAATGGGTTTGTTCCTGGCCTTTGATCTGTAGCCCTCCTGCTCATCTCAGAGGAAGTCATCCCAGTGCATGGCTTTGCCTGGGAGCTGTTAACTGTTTAAAGCTGTGGCACCAAAGTGAAGCCAAGTCCCATGATACCGTGTCACAGCAAGAAATCAGTTTGCTGGTGTGATCAGCGTATCTTTGTGGTCTGAGAGGCACAGATTAGGATGTCCACTCCTCATAGCTCTGCCAGCTGTGGGAATATGTTGATGGCTTCCTAGCCAAAGCCACCAGCACGGCAGGCCTTGAAGCACTGGTAAAAATAATCGCTTCTGCTTCGAGCCCAAATCACTGGATTTAACCAGCAGATAAATGAGCTTGGACCTGTCCCACAAAGAGTCAGTTGTGCTCTGGTTTTTGTGTGTGATCACATGAGAGGAACCAGGCCACACAGGTGTGATCCTACAGCAGAGAAATATCTAGAAGATCATTTCAGAGGTCCATTTTACACACCCCTAACACACAGACACATGCATACTGAACCTCCTGAAAAGTGAATGCAGCTCACTACCCTGAAATGTTTTCAGGGCTGGGCTGGAGACGGCTGTCAGGACCCTGAGGCCACTAATTGGTGTTAATGGCCCTGAGAAGCCTCACCTGAGACCCCATCCCCACCCCTGAGCTCTATTTCAGGTCAGCTTTAGGAGTCCTAGTCTCCAGCCTATACATCTGCTCCTGTGCTCCACTCTGAACCACGATGTGATGGATGAAAAGTTATGATGCTCATGGGGAGTGATATAATTCAATGTCAGTGTGAGCCTGGTTGTAATTAATCCTGCTGATTAGCCAAGGGGATGTACTTTCTTCCCCCTCCCGGGGCATGAGTCTATGTTACCACAAGTGCAGGGGTTGTGTTGTAGGAAGCAACACACAGAGGAGCAGGAATGCCTGGGAGAAGAGGATACAGATGTGGATGCCAGGTGTAGTGACTCTTCTCTGGGACCTGCACAGGAACAATTGGAGATGGTCCCTCAGGAATTCAGACAGCTGAAACATCGTGAGGAGGAGACTGCTGGGGACCTGCACAAAGAAATCCTTTGGGAACATGCTTCCACAGAGATGTGAGTGGGTAAATGCTTGGTGTATTTTTCTGAGGGGATCCTCCTGGAAGGCTTGGGTTTAACTCTGGGGCACTGGGAGCACTGATGTCAAAAGCCCAGAAGCTGACTCCAAAGCTGGTATCTGTCATTTTAAAAATAACAATAATTAAAAAGTTATGCCTGCATTTCTAGTCATCCTCTTTAAGTCTTGATACCAGCGTTCACTTTATCTTGCCTCTTTTGCCTGAGCAGTCTGGAGCCCTGGAGCAGAGCTCTGGCACCTTTCCAGGGGTGCTTGTTTGCAGTAAATATTTTCATTCTCATCGAGCTCTGTGGTGCTGCCGATCTCTGAACTTTGCTATATCCTTCACCCTCTCCAGGCTGACATCCCATGGTTTTAACCCCCTGGTGTAACCAGTGTAGCCACAGACAGTGAAGAGAGCAGGTGATGGCGCCAGTGCCTATCTGCCCTCTCCTTGTCCCCTTTTCTTCTAGGCAGTCTGAAGAGATGCTCCCTTGGCTTGGAAAAGCTCTGAAACAGCAGGACCAAAAGCCCCGATTTCCCCATATGTTTATCAATGGTTCCCCACCATTGTACCAGCCCAGGAGGAGCTAGAGGTGGTCTCCTGAGGATATGACAAAATCCTCCAGCAATTCCAGGAGAGACCCCACCAACCTCTACCGATGTGCTCCTTTGTTAAGGGCTAGACAAAGGTAGTTGTTTGAGTACTTGCATCTGCCTGTGTGCGGGTGAGTGTCTGCAGCCACGTCCCTTCCCACCTGTCAGGATGGGTGAGCAGCAGAGGAACAGGCTTGTTTAAAGCACGTGGGGTGCTGGGACTTTCCTGCCCATTGGGAGGAGGGGATGTCTTGGAAAGCATCTCTGTGCTGCAGAGCCAGACCACTGCTGTTCCCACGGGCCCATGCTGACCCTGCACTTGATGGGTTGTTGGTTTGTTGGGTTGTTGCTTTTTTTTTAAACTTGTAACTCTCTTATCAGCTGGGGCCAACCAAAGTCATGCTGGCTGGGGATGATGGGGCGTTTCCAGCTCTGACTTCTGAGGCACGGGGAGTTTCATGACAGCAGTCACAAATAGAAAGGGATGCTTGCCAGCTCCTTCTCTTTGAAGGCCGCCTGTTATGTCCTGGTGTCAAGTCTGGGGGCGCGTGTGTAGATGTGACTTCCTGCTCGACATCTGATCAACTGGGGGCTGCGATGAGCAGATGCCTCTTGTCATCTCCAGATTCCTTAGGAGGCAGCCCTGATTTAAGCCACTGGGGTTCAGGGTAACTATGCAAATACTGACTACAAAGATGATAGCTGTATCCTATCAATAAAAGTAAATAGAAGTGATTTGATATTTCTTGTCCTCCCTGTGAAAGTGGAGGGAAAGTTTCGGCTTCTTCTGGGTGTGGTTGATTGTATTGGGATAAAACCATCCATAAAGCTGGTCTTTCTCAATGCATTCAGAAAGTAGCCTGTGGCAGCATCTTCTCTGGGTGCTCCAAGAAGTTTAGTCCCCTGTTGGGTTTGATTCTGGGATGAATAGAGCTGAAGATAGGGGTGAAAAAGTCTGCCAGATGAGGTAGTACATTTTACAGAGGTTTAAAAAATTATAACAAAATGTCTGTAGATGGGTGGGAAGGAGTATTTTGGGTTGTCCTAGTGAAAAAGCACCCATCTGTAAGTGCAATCCCACCCTTTGGGACCACAAAGGCAGGATTGCTGCTGTCAAAATAGGAGATGACGGAGCACCCCCCTTAGATGTGGATGCTGCACTGGTCTCTCTTCACCCAGGACTCTGCCACAGCACCCAGACCAGGGCACCCCCGCTCTTCTGAGCAGATGTAGAACTGTGGATCCCTGCTCTCTTGGACACAACAGAATTGTATCTTGCCTGGGAGCACAGAGTCCTGCCAAATTATGCCTGTCAGATTGCCCTGGCTACCGTGTCACAAGTGCTTTGACTGTAAGCTCAAGGAAGAGAGTGAAATTTAGTACATTAACACAGAAATGTCACTTTTTCCAGAGGTCTTTCATCACAAGGTGTGTTTCACTTGGTGGTTTTGAGAAGATCTCACATGAACCTCCCTAGAAAGCACTGATGCTGTTAGCTAACAGCCTGATTAGAGGTAGGGTACTGCACCTAGCAGCACAACTGAGATGTAAATATTATATTAGTCCCCCTATAGCAGCTCTTTGACTGAATTCTAAATGTTTTTGGCCTTAAAAGTGACAGTATCATAGGGTTTCATAGAGCTGAGCAAACTGTCCTGCCCTGTGGGGCTGCTTTAAATAATCCTTTATGTGGTAGGTATTAACTTGATAGAAAATTTTAATGGATTTTGGTTTTTAATGTCTGAAATTTGTTTATTGTCTCCTTGTGGTTTTTTGGGGAGCTGTTTCAGATCGAGACCTGGAAGCTGTGAATTGACTTTGGGATCAATCTTCCTGGGCTATTAGAAGTCAGTTGAAGTAAAGTAAATCTGAGTGCCATCAGTACAGGCACAAATCCAGCCATATAATGTCAAGCCCATAAGGAATCTGGGGAGATCAACAGATCCTCCTGAGTTCTTGCCAGCCTGGGAACTTGCTGATCAGCTCAGGACTGCACAGCAGAGGAGCAATGGCAGCCACAGCACCCAGAAAAAGCTTAGTGGTAACTTTTATGGACTATTTCCCCTTCTCTCTCTCTACCTTCCATTCCCTCACTCCATTTAACGAGCTTCTGAGAAAAGTTTGGACGAATGGGTTATTGCTCTTGAAATAATTGCAGATAATTATATAAAGATTAATGGCCTCTTTTTGAAGAATCACCAGTGCAGGCTTCATCATCTTCAAGCACCAATGACCTTTCCAGGAAATGGGAATGAGGAAATGCAGTGGGAGATGGATTGGGTAAACAAAATGTAATTTAGGCTCTTTAAAATTATGGGGAGAGCAAGACCGATGCGATTTCCCCACGTCCAACCCATACCACCCCCTGTGCTGCAGTTTGCAGACAAACAGCATTAGTTGGCTGCTTACCAGAACAAAGTCAAGAAGGGTAAAGTGCAAAAGGCCTCAGAGACAGTGGAAAAATGTATTTGGAGTAAGGGAAGGTGGAGGAAAACACAAGTGTGTATTACCTCCCCTAACATCTGATAGATGATGCCATTGTCCTCTAGTCTGATCTTTGGTTACCCCTGGGGAAAATGAGTAAGAGCCAAAAATACAATGAGGAACTCAAGGCTTTATTCACTCTGGGCTTTCCTGATAACTTTCAGCAACTCGGTAGCCAGAATTTAACGTAGGTGGTGGCAGACTTGCAACTGGCCTGTTCCTGCATGTGCTGCCTCAAACTTGCCCTTTGAAACCAGATCTTCCTAAAGAAAAAGGGGCCCATGAATGCCATCAAAGAAAACTGAGAAATTTCTGCCCCTGGCACCCCCCACTGCCAAAAGAATATCTGACCCTTTAATAAGGGGTCTGCAGTGACACGGAGGAGGCTTTATATGATAACCAGCTGAGTTTTACTGCTCTGCCAGAGTGGAGATCAGATCTCTGCTCCATTCCCATCCTTTGAGGGTGGAGAAGGAGTGAGGGGATCGTGCTGACTGCTGAATCATGCCACTGGGATGTCTCTTGCTGAGAGAGAGGCTCTCAAGGCAAAAGCCTTGCTGGTAGGCAGTCCTACACCATGGTTTGTGATGGTCTTCTCTGGCCCAAGCAATTGGGTTCTTGAAATTAGTGTCCCCAAAACAGTTTGAGAAAGAAGAGAGTTGGCAAGAACCTTCTCAACCCTCCTAGTAATTACCTTGCTGCTGCAGGGTAATCTTAAAAGAAGATAGAAAAAGCATTCAGTGCACGTGCAGAAAGCTGGCTTGATAAATTAGCCATCAGTCAAAAATACACTCATCTAAAGAAGTATCCATCCCACTCAAATGCCCTGAGATTGTCTTCATGCCAGCAGCAGGTAGCTCTCCTCAGTTCCATTCTTGAGCTTAATGCCAGTCCCTTTGGAAGCCCCAGACACTATCCCAAGTGTCCCACTCGTGTTTATGAGTGCCTGCTCCAAACAGAGCAGCCAACTTGTCCTTGCTAGCTTCAGGCTGGAGGGGATGTGCTGGGAGAGGCAGCGTGAAACTCTTCCCCCAGAGCTGAGGGTGAGTCAAGTGACGTGAGTGTATGGAGGGGCTTAGAGAAGGTTTTTCATCCCCCTGGAACGGGACTGGGATGATGCTGATGGGGGAAGGAAAGCAAAAAAAAGAATAAATTATAAAATGAGGAGTTGCTTGTAAATCAAGGATGGCCTGGAGATAAAACCCAGTCACGCGTGTTAGGGCTGACTGGTTTCATGTGAGGCTTCTCAATAGTGTCTCTGTGTGGAGGAGACACTGGCCTTCTGTGGAGGGCTGCACGTCCCCACAGAGCTGCTGGGTCACAAGCAGCACATGTGACTGGAGACTCTTGGCCCAGCTTGTGCCCCACCATGGCCAATCCATCTCCATGGTGGAGCTACAGACTGTGCGTGTGAGGACATCCTGCCTCAGGAAGCCTCTCCCTGCTCCATGAACTCCCACAAGCAGGAGAGTTAAGGAAATGTTGGGTTGTTTTCTGCATGTTTTGGGTTTTTTTCTAAGTATTTCATGTTAAAAATGCTCACAATGTCCCATCTTAGGCTTTTAAAACCTCACTTTCAGAGGAGCTTTGTAAGCTCACGTGCACAGGAGTTCTGCAATGCAGTTGTTGCTGCTACAGAGCGATGAGAAGAAGGCTTTTCTTGGGGACACTTCTCATTTTTCACCCACAGATCTCCTCAGGGATTTACAACACGAAGGCAGCATTTGGGCAGTAGATGATGCCCTCTGTTTTGCTGGTGATGGAGGTTTCTTTTAGGCTGGGAGGTCTCTCTGCTCATGAATGCACCATGGAATCTGAAGACACTTTGCTAGTTGGTGTTCCAGCCTCTGGGAGGAAGGCTTACCTCCGCCCACAACTGTCTGTCTTGCTCTTACAGCCTGCTCTGCTGAAGATGTCCTGGCATCCAGGAGGTGCTCTCAAATGCTTCTCAAGCCTTTTCATTCCAAGTGGTCCCTATGGCAATGGGGAAACTTGGGCGAGTAGTTTGCCTCTCCTGGAGCACGTCTCCCCACCAGAGAAAGAGCCTGCCAACAGTCCATGGAGGCAGGTTGTAGATCTCTGAGGGAGAGACTCTGCTGGATTAGGCAAAAGGCAACATTAGAGGAACCAAATCCTGCAGCCAGGGGCTTGTTTCCCAACCTGTGCAGCTCTGATATGGTGTCTTGGCCATGGAGGTGATGTCCATACCCACTGAGGAATCCTCCTCAGGTGGTGGAATAGCCAGAGCTTTCATATTGTGACTCCTTGGGATGTGCCTGCTATCCCTGTATGTCCCAGAGATCCCTTTGTCATTGGCATCACCCGTTTTTCAGTACCTAAATCAAGATACTAGCCCTGCCTGCTAATTAATGGGAGGTCTGAATCTCCTGGCACTGAACTGCCCAGGGCTTTCTGCTTGAGGAGGTGACAGCAGGAGTAGAAAAACAGTTTAAATAAACCCCAGGAACCTAATTCACCCTCCTAAACTTTGATGGGACAGTGGCACTGCTCAGGGGGTAAGCTGGGTCCCGCCTGTTTATTTTAAGCTGAAAGCCAAAATGATCCTGCTAGTTACTTAAAAGAAAAGTTTGTTTCTGTGTTCTGCTAATTAACAGCCCCCGAGAGGCACCCAGAACATATCTCTGGGGCCCAGAGTGTTGCAAAAAACATGGAAAGGTTAATTGAAGGCAATGGGAAAACAAGCATCCCAGCTTTAACCTTCTTGGTCTGTCCTTGTTATGCGCACAGCACGGTGCAGGCAGATTTAATGACTCCTCATTACCCTGCTACCTAATTAACCTTTTGCCCTGAAACACAGGGAGTCTAAAAAAGCATCTCCCTGCCCAGGAACCCCTTCTGCCAGCAGCCCACAGGTTAAAGGAGACATCTCCAGTACTGCCAGGCTCAAATCCCTATGTGGGGTCTGGGGGATTCCCTTTGACAGAGGAGGAAGAGGAGGATGATGGTTGGTGTCTCTCTGTATTAGGATGGCTCTGTGGCTTCTGGTGGTGTTGGCTGTGGGACACCTGATTTGACCACTCTCACCAGTGCTGAGATGGGAGCGGTGTGGCTCCCAGGGAGGGAGCTGGCACCAGGCAAAACTGTGGTGGTAAGGATGCTTGGGTTGGGGGAATGGGCAGAAACCTGGAGATCTGTCCCCCATCCCCTCAGTCATGGGGGGAGGAGCGGTGAACCTCTCTGCTGGCAGCAGCAGCTGTCACTCCAGATGCCTGGAATTGTCTTGTAAGGTAACAAGCAGCTGCTGGTTGTCCTGGAAAACAGAGAAAAAACATGCTGCCCATTGCTTTCCTTGCATCAGCTGTAGTTTTCCTTTCTTCCCCCAAAGGGTGCTCCCAGGTGAAGTCATGGAGTCAGACTAGGCACTGGGTTTGCAAGCATCAGGTTGTCCAGCTCATGTCCTTGGGGCTCAAAGCTATGGGCACAACTCTTTTGGGCATAATTTTCTGTCTTGTGTGCCCTGTGAAACCAGTCGCTGTCAGTTAGTCTGTCAGAAACCAGCACGATGGTAACTGTGCCCACAAATACCCTCCAATCTGTAATTAACCCCTCATCAGAATTAATACAACCTTCTGCTGCTCCCGCTGCGTGGGACCAGAGAGGAGATCCAGCTCCAACATGGCATGGCTGTTCCACCAGGCGATTTCCATCAGAGTGGCATTGCGGTCATGGAGATGGCTGACACCTCTTCTCCCATGGCAGTCCGGGTGACAACCAAGCACAGACCCCACTGGCACTGCGAACTGTGGGCAAGGTGCAGAGACCTGCAGCTCCCAGAGAGCTGAGGTTGCTCAGTGGGGCCTGGCGGTGCCTCTGAGGGAGGAAGGTTCTGTCACCCGTGAGAAAGCTCAGCCACCAAACATTGAGACTACTCAGTGTTTGGCTGTTGTTACAAGAACTGTAGGTGTTTTCTCATGGTACCCTGGCTTGGGTCAACTCAATGGCTGTGATGCATGGACGCAATGCTGCGACCATAGTCTCCAGCGGGATTGTTGGAGTCCCTTGGGATGCCTTGGCTCACATTAGCTTTCCTCTTAGGAGCAGCTGGGCAACTGTAGGGACTTTGGGGCAGAATATGGGCAGCAGAGAGACAATGAGCAGGGGCATCTCGGTGGGACACAGCCACGTGGTGGGAGGAAAATGCAGAAGATGGAGCTCAAGCAAGATCACATCACCCCAAGGCCTGCTTGAAAGTGCAATGGTCTGCAAGGCTTATCTCAGCTTCGTTGGCAGTACATGAGTGTTGTCTCTTGATGTGTCAATGAACCAGAGAGAAGAAAGGATTTTTTGGAGTTCATTCTCCAGGATATTTGCCCAGAGTTTAACTGCTTTGCAAGCTGACAGTTTGCTCAGATCTCGCTTGTCCGCACGGAGAGATACGGGGTCATTGGCACAGACTGACACAGACTGCTCTAAGTCTGGGTTTCTGCATGGTATCTTTAGGCATTGATTGGGCTGGGATGGAGCCCACACTAGGGGTGCATGAGAAAGGTGGGTCAACAAACTCCTTGTGCCTTTCTTCTCTTGCCCTTCCTGCAAGCTATTGGTGATGTTGCTACCAAACAATGAGGAAAACTACTCCCAGAGCCAAGAGCTAGGAGTGGTGGCAAGGCAACAAGATAAATGGGTCGTGACACATGGGCTGATGGGGTCCCTCCCCCATAAACTTCCTTCCCATGTACTCAGGTGGCAGGAGAGGATGCTGGCAGAAATATGCAGGACAGCATGGCTTCTGATGATGCTTTTATGGTCCTGAAATGTCTTGGCTGTCTTTCATACACAGTTTGCTCTGTGTGGTTGGCCTTTCTTCTCATGCCTGTATCCCTCTAAGATGTGGTTGTGACACCATGGGATCAGGGGGTGCTACACTGGGAGCACAGGTCTGCGTTGGGTGCGATGTTGTGACGGGTTGTGACAGCCCTGCTGCTGTGTAAGAAACAGCTCTGTTCTCAGTGTGGTACTTCATGCCTGGACTCCACAATGGTGGAGTCTTTCTGTCCTCAACTCTGCCGCTGATGGTTCACTGGAGGGCTCCCCACCACAGCTGCCTTTGATGGGGTAGAAAACCATGTCCACCTGATGATTGGATGCTACTGGTGAGGAGGGTTTGTGGTGACTGGTGGGGTCCCTGAGGGCCCAACTGCTGTGCCAGGAGTACCAAGGGCTCAGATAGAGTAGAGCACATGGGAAGACTCTTCCTCTCCTTTTCCCACCAAGCTGGAAGAGCTGCTCTGTGATTGCCATGGTGGGAACTGGAGTGGCAGCTGTGTAAGGAGCCCTTCCCTGCCCCTCAGGAAGCAGGATGCCAACAGAACTATTTTGAGACCGTTGCTGCTTGTTTTGGCCCTGACTTGACTGCTCTGGTCGTCACCTCGCTCAGGTAGCTATTTTTGGTCTTGCCAGGAATTGACTTCCTGAAGGGCAAAATGATGTGGGAGGGGAAGAGCCTTGACTTTGTGTTCCTGAGACAGAAAAGATCACTGGGTGCTTCTTGGTGTTTCCCATCAACAGTGGTGGCCAGGGCAGGAAGCTGTGGAGAGGCAGTGTCCTTGCCCCAGGAGGTACTGGGCCAGTCTCAGTTGCTGGTGACCAGTGCAGTCCCTTGGTTGGGGGAAAATGGGTGGGACATGGGCCATTGGAGCTCCCTCGAAGCCCTGGCTGTAGGGCTTGCTCAGGAAGGGGCTGGTTGCATTCCTGGTGCCCTCAAATGATGCTTGTCTGCCTCCTGTGTGTGGTGGCACCAGGATTTAAAGCAAAGGGATCTGGGGTGTGGTGAAAGATGAACCCCCAGAGCCCTCTGGTGTGGACGGGTGAAGGGACAACTGGGTCACCTCTGTGTGTCTTCTCAGGAGGAGGAACGAGGCCAGGCAGCTTTGGTTTTGCTACCAGCCTTTTCCTTGGCTCCTGCCCTCCTGCCCATACTTGTCACATGTAAGACCCCCCAGTGTATGGAGCCACGGTTGAGGGGGCAAAGCTCACTGAGCTCCATGTCTGCCCCTGGGCTGATCTGCAACTTCATCTGGCTCTGGTGTTCAACTCCTTGGTGAGGAAACCTTCCTTGGCCAAGCACATGGAGGTGAGCACAGCTGGGCATCTCTTCTGGGCTGATGCCACCAGAAATCCCTCCTGCATTGCTGGGGTGGAATGACTGGACCTCTGAACTACAAGCCCAGTGGTCTCCTAGAGCAGGCATTGTGGGATGCTCCGCTTTGCACCAGTGCTGATCGCCAGGACCCTGCCCTGGGTCCCCAGCCCAGAGGGAGGAGATCTGCAATCCTGTGTGCTCCCAAAGCACTGGGAGCCAACACAACTCTTCCAGCCCCAGCCTTCAGCTGCCTGCATCTGGTAGGACCCTGGGCTGCTGCGTTGCCTCAGGGCAAGGGGCTGGAGTTGGCCAGAAGATGGTGCTGGTAGGAAAGTGATTGAAGACCTTGCAAGGCTCCTGATGGCAGAGCTTAGATTGGGCTTTTTTCTCCCCTCTCCTCCTTCCTTATAAGAAAGACTGTAAAAATAACTCTGCATGTTTAATGGTCCCAGACCTGCCACGCAGGGCTCCCAGAGTTATTTATTGCATCCAGCAGGTTACTGAGAGCTAAACTGCAGTAACTCGAGACCTGTGAGGCGAAGGATGCTTCTGGGCAGAGGGCTCTCTGGGCAACTAATGGAAGCATAACCCTGATTGATAATGGTTTTAGGCTTATTTATCTTTCCCCAGGATCCTTCTCAGAACATCTTCCTGAATGGTTGGGCCAGGCCAGGCTGCCCTACAGTGTGGTAATGCTGGGGATTCCCCCGAAAAGTAGCAAATGGTGAGGGGGGACATGCACACCCCATGCTGGGGAAGGACTTTTTTAGGGTGGAGGTGTCTCCTCACAAAGGCTGTGACAATACAGGGATTGTTTCCCTTCTGCAGTTTCAGGCTGCCTGTGCTGCACTGTCCTGGGGACGTCACCTCTGCCACAGGCTGTGGAACCACGTCGGCACCTCTGGTCCCTCGAGCTGCTGCTGCTCACGCTGCGGCCACTCGCTGATGCTCCTGCCTGTGCTGTCTGGCAGCATCCACAGCGATCCCAGGAATAACCTGGCAGCAGCAGAGAAGCCATCAGCTTTCCTCTCCCATCTATGCACCGTTGTGGGCTTGCCAAGCTGGTGGCGACCCCCTCTCTGGCCTTGAGTTACTGTGCTGCAGGGACCGAGCTGTTACAGTACCGCTGATGTTTGGAGATGCGGTCCTGGAAGTTGCTTGGGGTGGCAAGGGGCCCTTTCCTGCACTCCCCTGCCAGTGCACAGCCCCTGACCCTGCTGTGGGCAGAGCCCTGCTGTAGTCTGAGTACCACGCTGCTCCATCGCAGCCTCAGCCCGGCTCCCGGCGGTTACACGAGTATCTAGCGGCCCCTACCAAACGCCGGGCTTGCAGAGCTGTTGCACAGCAGGAGGTCTCTGCGCCTGGGCTGTTATTCCAGTTTTCCAAGCTGGGATGAGTTAAATCAGCAACTTCCAGAAAGCTAGGAGCTTGCAGGGGCACATGGCTGAATCCCAGTGCCAGGAGAGAGCTGCTTTAGGATCGTACCCAAGGCAGCGGGACCGGAGCTGAACCCCTCTCTGATCGGGTAACAGCCTGGTGGCGACCACAGCTTGATGCTGGAGGGGAAAGGCTGCACTGAGCCGAATCTGGGTTATATCCCTGCACATCCCAGAAGGGCAAAGGGCTTCTTCCCAGCCTGAGCAATGCCAGTGTCTGGGACTCTGCCCTTTGTGTGGTTGGGTGCAGGGGTCTGGCCCTCCTGGGAGTTATGGGGTGGGAGGTGTGCAAGCTGGCATTTATTCTGAGCTCATCAGGGGACTGAATCATTAGCCCCCAGGATGAGGATTTATGGTGATGGCTCTCAAAGCACAGGTCAGGTGAGCGGGTGGGAGCCACATCAAGGGGAGACAGTAGAGAGATTGTCCTTACATGTGTCTTGGGGGTGGGGGCTCCTACAGGACCATTGTCCCTCCTGGAGCGGGGATACTCAGTTTGGACATCCTTTCAACTGCACGCCTTCTCCACTGGGATCCCTGGGCCTATTATAGACTGATTAAATATTAAAACAATTCATTTTGTACTTAAACTGTTCCGAAGGCTCCTGCTGATGATGACTTTGAAGTCTGCAGCGAAAGGGTTTGCTCTCGTTTTCTCCTCTTCCCCTCACCCCCATCCCCACCTTTCCCCAGGCAGGAAGGGGAGGGTGAGACCCCAGCCAGGTCTGGCTCTCCCAGCATCAGGGGCTGGGGTCTCGCTTGTGCTTGTGGTAGTGGTGGGTGTTTTGCTCTGCGTGTGGGAGCTTTCTGGTACTGGAGCAGGAGGAAAGCCATGGTTGCTGGTGGCCCAGGCCTGGAGACCCCTCAGAGGGAGCAAACTACGTGCTCTGGGTATGGATGCTAAGAGAAAAAGGGGCAGTGGAGGGGCTGGAATGGCAGCAGAGCTGTACTCCTCCTCCCTGGGGACAGGAGGTCCCTGCCTGGTCCTGCTGGAGTCCTGAAAGCCCCTAAGAATTGGGGCGGAGCAGAGTGTGGAGGCAGTGCGCTTTCATCACAGGGATGTCCATGTCGCCTGTACTGCGTGCTGCTCTCTCCTGGCAGCTGGGGGCTGGTGCACGGAGGAGACACTACCCCAAGCATTGTTTGCTCTCCTCAGGACATGACCCTGTAACACCCGAGCTCTGGGTGCAAAGCCTCCCCTGGCCTTGTTGCCCCCAAGAGACGTGCCCTCCTGCCCCACCCCACACCCCCCCCCCCCGGGCTCCTGGGGTGCTATGAATGGTAGCACAGGGGCTGTGTGGAGGAACACCCACCCCCAGAGTCCACTGTGTAGGTGTAGCCTGGGTGGGCAGGGAGCTATGTTGGGGTCTCTCCCACCAGGCTGGGGGGATTCTTTCCATGCAAAACACCTGGCTTTGTACTAAAGGACATGGGGATGGAGACATGTCAGAGGCACCCAGCCATCTGTGGGCCCTGTGGTGGTTCTTCAGGGGATGGAGTTGAACGATTCAGGTGATTGTCCACCTCTGTCTGGAGCCAGTCTGGCCTGTGGCTGTTCCTCCCTCCCTGTGCACCGTGTCTCAGCAGTGAGGTTTCTGTGCAGGCTCTGTCACCTCAGCCATCACCTGGAAAGAACAAGAGGAGCTGGACAGCCCCATGCCCTGTGCCTGAGGATCTCCTGACGCAGGGAAGGGGAGGACAGCTCTGGGGAAATGAGGGCTTGCTCATGGTCTGCTGGGGGAGAACCAGGGGAAGGATGCTTGGGCACCCAGAGGGCTCAGGGCTTAAATTCCAAGCTGCACCCTGCCTGTTTGTCACAGGAACCAGACCACAGGAGGACCTGAGCCTCTGTCTGCTGCAGATGGAGGGAAAGGTGAGTGGCGAATATTTCATCCCCCCAGCTGGACCCGGCTTCCTGCTCCTTTTCCTCCCCCTTCACCAGCCCCATCTTTTTTACAGCTGTTGTACGTGAAACCCAGCAAACTCTCAGCAGAGCTCATTACTCACGGCCCGTTGCTCTGAAGAGGGCTGAAAGGTCCTGCACGTAATGATTTGGAGGTGATTTGTATTTAAGGCGCTTGGCTTTCAGATGCCGGTGAGGGGGGGGGGAAGGGGAAATTAAATAATTGAAAGCTAGTGGGGAAGGGAAGGAGAGAGAGCACCTGGATAGAGGGAGAGGACAAGCTTCTCATAGTCCCCAAGTGTTTCTGCTCACCTGCATTTGTTGCACAGTCTGTGCAGGATCAGAACCTGCCCCAGGGGTAGGCTGAGCTGGACAAGAGGCTTCTCCAGGGATGGCCGATTCTCATCATGCCTGACCAGTGAGGGCAAAAGGGTGGGACAGGGCGTCCTCTCCCCTCTGGCCCTAGTGGGACATGAATGCCTTGGCCATGCCAGACTCCCCTTTCCTCCTTTCTCTGCCTTTCCCTCTCGCTGCCTCCCCCAGCTCTCCGCTGCCTGATGCTTTAAGGATTAAAGACAATGTTCCAGCTCTGGCCCAAAATGTTGGGGGAATCCTGCTGTCAATGTGGCAGAAGGGTGAGGAAGGCTGGTGACTGCTGTGCTGTCCATAACCCACACAGGACAGACTTGGTGGCCCAGAGCCATGTGAAGAGCATGGCTTGCTGATGAAAAATTACAGAAAGAGCCTTCAAGAGTGTTTCTCAGCATCTCAAAGCAAAAGGAGACACCACGGGGGCAATCCCTGTTTGGTGGGTGGGGAAACTGAGGCAAGAAGGGTAGAAATGAATTGCCTAGAAAAAGGGTGGGTGGGCTGAGTGTTACTTGCCTGAAAGTTTGGCAAAGTGGGATGCAGAGCTTAGGCTTGGTCTAAACCAGTGTTGTTCTCCTCTCACACACCAGAGCTCCTTTCAGCCTCTTTTTTTTTTTCTTTTTTGTTCTTTTTTGGATCAAATCACAGAAAAAAAATAATCTACCTGTCTGGTCCTACCTAAAAATAAGTGCAACTGAGTGCTTGTGGCAGGGAACAAGCCTCCTGGTGATTTCTCACGCTCCATTTCTTGTAGCTGAGTGCCAGACCCCGGGTCCCACCAGCCTTTGGCTTCTGGAAACCAGCAGACACACGCAGGGTCCCTGCTGCACTTGAACTTGAAGCTTAATTTCCAAAGCCTGCTCTTAACCTTGACCCAGACTTGTGCCTCCCTGCAGATGCAGGGGCAGGGTGGGAAGGGGGAACCTCTTGCCCAGCCCAGGAGACCCTGGGACACAGATATCCTTCCCATTGCCCTAATGAGCTCCCAGCAATCCTCCAGTGCTGGAGGTGGGCGGATGGCTCATCAGACAGTGTGTTAGGCCTGGGCAGGTGACTTTGTTCGGGCTGGTCAGCCTAAGATCTAGGGATCAGCTCAGATTAGGCTGCCTGATCCCAAGCTAACGAGTCGGGCGATGGCTGGGGGAATGAAAGTCAAAAATCAATAGCCTGGGAAGATCTGATGCTTTAACACGTGCCACTGTGTATTCACAAGCTCTGTGCAGAGAGCAGGGAAGTTTTAGGAGCCTCCCCTAAAGCCTGGTGTTTAACCCTTGTGCGTTCTCTCCCCTGGGCCAGTTCTCTCTCCCAGGGGCCATTCACACATCTTCCCAGAGCATCACCCCTTCTCCCCTGCAGAGGAATGTGCCTGGCTCTCGTGCTCATAGGTAAGCCTAGGGAAATTAGTTCTCCTTAATCTGGTGGCAGCTCAAACAGGGACCGAGCTCCCATTGTCCCAGCATCTCCTTGTAGGTGGGAGTGGCTGGGGGGTGGAGTGGGGGCAAAGGGCCAGGGAAGGTTACAGCTCCCGAACGCTGCAGGCACCGGTGCGCACCCACAGCACCCAAATACCTTTCCCTCCAGGGAAAACACGTTTCTATTGATCTTTGGGGTGAGGAACAGCAGCACTTTTGTTTCCCCTACCCCCTGCTCCGCTCTCCAGCGCGTCTGTGGCTGGAGCCGGCTCCGCAGCTGGTGCCCCCTGCTCTGCCGGGGACTCGCAGACGGCCCTGCCCAAAGCGGCTCTGCGGGGAGGGGGGGGGCGGGGTGTGCGGGCGGTGTCCGTCCGTCCATCCCTCCCTCCACCGTGCCCAGCAGTCAGAGCAGATGGCTGGGGCGGGGGGGTTAGCGGCCCACCCCTGCAAGCTCAGGCGGTGCTCGGGGGTAGGAGGGGGGAGGAAGGGTGAGGGGTGCTGTTGCTGCCAGAGATCCTTGAATACACGGTGAGATGTCGGTGCGGCACCTTCTGCCGCCCTGAGCCCTGAGGGGGGTGTCCCGGCTGGGATGGCACCCCGGGGGGTTGGTACACCCCGAGGACTGGCGGGCTGGGAGGTGATACCTCTTCTTTGGGGAGAGGGGGGAGATGGGTCCCCCCCCCCAAGCTCTATGGTGGCCGCGTGAGGGGGTCGCAGGGCACAGTGCTGGCCACTGGTGCAGCCACCCTACAGGGAGGGTGCTGGGGAAGAGGCAAGGCACTGGAGGAAAGCTCCAGATGCTGCGTTACAGGCTGGAGGCAGCAGGCAGTGACAGCGCCCGAGAGGTCTGGGCCATGCCAGAGGCTGGTGCCAGCTCTGAGTTTGCTGGAAATGACTCTGCCTTGTGTCTGCAGGAGCGTTCTTGTGTCTTCTCAAAGCATCAGGTGTGAGAACAGAAGTACAGGCCACCCAACATCTTCCCAGCTAAGCATTCCTCACCCATCCCCTGCTTTGCTGCATCCCTGGTGCCTGTATCCCTGTGTCCGTCTGCCCATGCCCACCACAGGTCACAGCTGAGCAGAGAAGCGCACAAGAAATGTGTATGTTCAGAGTCAATCCTTCTCCTGGTGTTCAGTTTCCAACAGCAGGGAGTTTGGGGTGTCCCGTGCTTGAGACCTTGCATGTCCTCTGCTCGTGACAGCTTCACATCCCATGACAGAGTTCCCCAGCCAGCATGCTGATGATGCACTGCCCCAGCTTTACTTAAACCTGTTGCCAGGTGAATCACACCCTCGCATCCTCAGACCAGCTGCTCTGGGCTGCTCTGGCTGCTGAGCCTGGAACTTGTGCGTGGCATCCAGGGTGGAAGTCAGGCAGGGAGAGGGAGATGAATTACACACACCTGGAAGGTGAGGTGGGTGGCCTCTCCCAGTTTTCCTCCCAGCACTTATTGCCCTGAAGGTCTTAGAAAATTTTAGGTAATATGTTAAAAAGAGGAAAAAAAAAGATAAAAAATAAAAGACAGAACAAAGACAGGGGCTGTACAAAGCATTGCATCATTGCATCAGTAGAAATATTTTCCTGGGAAACAAAATCAGTGGTAGACAGTGTATTGCAAAGTTACACAAGAACAGCTTGAATGAGCCCTAAATATTTATTATTAATACCAAAGCTGTTTGTTTTTTACATATTAAATAGGTCATATATCTCATCTGATAAAACCTCTGTATATGGTGCTGGCTCTGCTGGGTTGGAGAAAGGTTTTGCTGTTGAGGGTTGAACAGAGAGTGGGGACAGGGGAGTCCCTGCTTGGGCTGGGCAGGCTGCACTACTCAAAAGTGATAAGAGAGGTCTGCTGGAGTGCTGAAAGTCTCCTTCATGTATGGCCTCTTCTGGTGCCTCCTGGGACATGGTCTAGAAATATGACCAAGAGGTGGGCTCAGAGCAGGGGGTGCAGGTTCAAGTCTCAGCCCATCCAGGGATTCCCTGTGTCAAGATGGATAAACCACTTAACTTAGACCGGGCTTCAGTCTGGAAATGGGATTGCACCAACCAGCCCTTGGGGATCCCCGAAGTGACTGGGAGGCACATGGTGACAGCAAATGCTCTCTTCCCCCTTCAGAGACATCATTAAGCAAATATCTACAAAGCTTCCCGAGCTTCAGAGGCTGAAATCTTGAAGTTAGCTGGATACTTAAGTGCTTCAGGAACTAATTGCTGCCAAGTCCAGGTGTCGGGGGGAAACAAGTGTTGTACAAAGCCCCCGGCATTTTAAAATCCCCATCCAGTGGCATTAACCCCACATCAATCTACTGCGGCCTTCCAGGAGCTAAGGGAAGCTGGGTATCCTCAATGGATTCCCTTCCAAATGCAGTGAAGCCCCTATTCCTACTCTCACAGCAATGCGAAGCACAACACCAGGCTCCAGACTCTCCTCCCATCCCCACTAGCCAGCTGGGTGGTGTTGAGCAACCTACATCCACCACCACTCGTGCCTCAGTTTCCCCCATTTCCAGGTGAGAGGCTGTCCTTTAGCTTTGGGGACTGGAGGTGTGCTCCAGGAATCAAACACCCATCTCTCTAATCTCCAGGACTGGATTTGCAAGAGAACAGAGAAGGGGGAGCATGAGAGACGTGCACAACATAGAGGGGTTGAACAAGACTTGTAGGGTGGTGTTGAGCAGTTGTGCTTAGTTTGATGGCTTCAGTCAGGGGCATGAGGTTTCTGAAAAAAAGCTGTTTCCAGGAGATCCGATGTGTTTGTGTTCTTCAAGAGTGCAGAGCAGCAGGAGCTGAGCCAGTCTGCAGCTCCAAGAAGTCCTGTGCTCAGGCTTGCTGTGGGGGGGAGCGTTGGTGCCATTCGCCCCAAACACTCTGGCTGCAGCCGGGAGGTGGCAAAGGCAATCAGCAGATGCTGGAGCGGCCCAGGCCCAGGGGATCCTTCTCAAAACTGATGCTGGTCCCTTAAGGACCTGCTGCTGTAACACCACTGCTTGGGTGATTCGTCCCCCTTCACCCCCAACACCCAGACCCCTCATCCTCTGCGGGAACTGTGGAGTCTCCCATCCCTCCCTGCAAACGTCCTTTGCCCTTTCTCCTTTCCCTTTCTGCTTGACCCCAAGCTCAGCACAAGAGCCAGTCCTGGGCTCCTCTTGGCTGTCAGAGGGAGGCGATCCACCCAAGGATGGGCTTGTGGGTCCCTGTCCTGGCGAAGGTACCGTGGAGTCTCAGTCCAATTGGTAGCCAAAGTCAAGGCTGCACGTGTGCTGGCACGCTTACTGGCCTGGTTTGGCTGGGACCAAGACAGGGTCCAAACAGCATTTGGGATGGCCATGGGGAGGGTCTGCTCCTACTGCAGGGCAGGTCCAACCTCTCTCTTCAGCAAAGACCAAGCCTGAACACGGGTGCAACCACAGACATGGGACCGAGCCCTTCTTGGGTTTGCCTGGGAGCCCAGACATGTTCTCCGAGTCAAAGGATCTCATTTCCAGGACTAGGCAGTGCATCGTTTGAAGGCTCACGCTGGAGTTCACCTCCTCCCCTGAAGGCTGTCCACCCTTCCTCCAGGTACGTATGAGCCTACAAAGAGCACAAAGCCCTTCTCCCACCCAGCCCCTCTGCCTCCTTGGCTTTGGTGAAGGCTTTGGTGCATCCCTCCTTGCTCCTGGCAGCTGGGGCCGGGCTCCTTCCCGTGTGCTGGGTAAAATACTGCTCCCCCTGTATTTACATCCAGCGCCCTGCCCGCTGTACATTAACATTTAAAACAAAATACCCGGCCCCATCACGGGCATCTGAGCTCTGAGGGACGGCGGCACATCGCAAACATCGTGTAAGTAATTTGTTCAACATTGGTGATAATAAGCTACGCAGAGCAATAAGAACATAAACACAGGCAGGGCTTTGTGTGAGCGAGCCTGTGTATTTTTTTTTTCCTCCTCTTTTTTTTTTTCCCCCTTCTTTTTCTTTTTCTTTTTCTTTTTTTTTTTCTAAAGGAACCTCTGAGGGGAAAAAAAAAAAAAAAAAAGGCATGAATGATTCATCGATGCAAGGGGGGAAAAAGATGGAGAGAGAGAGGGAGGGAGGGAGGGAAAGAGAGAGAGAGATTAAGAGAGAGGAGCTTCAAAGTGACTGGAGCCGATTTGAAGTCCTGAGCGTTCCTGGGCTGGGTAGGCCAGCAATTCACCAGAGAGGCCCCGTCAAGCTCCCCCCCACCCTCCACCCCGGCCTCATCCCTGCTGCTGCCTCCTCCTCCTCCTCTCTGGCAAACACAGCCTCCAAATCGTAAGTTCAAAGTTCACCATCATCTAATGATGTGAAGGCTTCCCAGACCCTCTGTGAGTGGCATCTGTTTATAGGCATGGCCCTTCCCTGGTGGTTTAGCCTGGCTTAAAATAAAAAATAAAATAAAATATAAGAAAAATAGGAGGAGGAAGAGCGGAATCAGATGCAGGGCTCCTTTTTTTTTTTAAAAAAAAAAAGTATTAAAAGAAAAATCTACTGGTGGTAAAGTGCCTTTGATTCTGAATATTAAAAAAGCCCATTAGATTTAAATGTAATGAGAATATTAACGCTGCTGCCTTGATTTGTATTCACTGGCTACCACAGATATACTCTGGGACTGGGAAAGAAAAATACAGCTCATGCCCGGATGGAAGCCCTCGGCCTCGGTAGGGAGCGACAAGCCCCGGCGCCGGGCGGTGGAGGGAGCGGGAAGGAGCACAGGGTGGGGGGTACCAATGTTGCCCCCATCCTTCTCTCCATCCCAGACGTCAGAGGGATGGGGACCTTGGAAGGCGCCTCTGCTGGCGTGGTTAAAACTCAGCCTCCTTCTGCAGGGAGTGGCTGTGCTCGGAAAGGAGAATTCCACGAGTTCTGGGGCAATTTATATTTTCCTAAATTTCATTTTGTCCCGATGCTTCGTGAAAACTCTGCTCCTCCAGTTGTAATGTTGAATTGGGTGTGTGAGCTATCCTGACAAACCTGCCCTGCCTGAGGAAGGAGTGATGCCTGCAACAAGACCCCTTATCGCTTGCATATCACAAATAAATGCTAATGAATGGCTTAATGCTTTAATTAGCACTACATGCTCACTTTATTAATCAAAGGCAGTGGCGTTCTCTGGCTTAATGAAACAGTTCAATGTTTTAATACTTGGGGAAGAGAGGAAGAGATAAGGGCTCAGTACTAATTAGGACAGCAGTGGATTTTAGGAAAAAAAAAAAAAGGCCTCAAATTGTTTCCTGGCTGAAATAAAGGGTCTCAAATACTGCAAATATTCCAAACTGCAAAGTGAAAAGGCCAGAAAACAAACCCAGAAGCTTTGATGTTAAGAATATAACAAATAATATAGCCTGCCAGCCTGTCACGTCACGGCACGTTGTGACACATCACTAGTACTTACAAGCAGTGACGTATGCACCGCTCCAACAGAAGCATAAAGGAATTATATTCAACAAATGATGCTGTCACAAGTGTTAATATTAACCAAAGTTAATATTTCATTTCCTAGTGGACCTTCAGGGACTTTTAAATTATTTTTAGGGAGTGAAGTACTCTAAACCGAGTCCAAATCAAATTATTTTTTGCAAAAAAGGTTTCAGTTTTGATCTGGGAATTTTTGGAAAGGGAAAACCTTGGTGTTGATGCCTCCCAGGAGCCCAGATCCCAGCAGAGAGCTGGTGTAGAAACCTCTCATGAGCAGCTGCAGCGTAGGCAATGATGAGCTGTTCAGAGCCCTCCATCAAAGCGAGAAGTGCTGTCCAGACATGGGAAGGAGGTGACACAGAGCAAGGAAAGGTTTGGGCAGGAGTTTCTCTTAAGGCTGGGCTGACTTCGATGAAGATGTGAGCTTAGGGGGAAATCGCCCTCTCTAAGCAAGTGTCAGGCAACCCTCCAGTCATTGCTCAGACCTGGGTTGCTCTGTGGCTTCCCTCCCTTACAAGCATCTTCCCCTTCTTCCTCCTCACTTGAGTTACCATCTATAAGGAAAAATGTAAAGAACAAGCAGGATGGCCATTACAACAGGGATATGGTCATCACACCTTGACTCTGTTAAGCCTTTCAAAGACAGCCTACCAGAGGCTTGGCTTTCTGTTCTGTCCCAGACTGGCTGAAGTTTGGAGCAATATCTGAGGGTTCCTTAACCTCTGGTAGCCCTTTGGCTTGAAACAAATACTCTGACCTGAAAACTGGTGAGTTATTGCTCCAGACACCTCCAAGATACTTTCAACAACATTGAGGACTGAGGAATTTATGGGCATCTGGGACTCTGTGGCTTTAAAACATCATCAGTCCTCCACACAGATGTGCCCGTGCTTTGCTTGTCTACGCCAGGAGGAAGAGATGGGGACAAATCCTACCTCAGCAAAAAGAGATCACAGAAAAATCCGGTTTTGTTTGTAATTATGGTGAGAGCCCTGACCTATGGTGCAAAAGCCAATGGATGAATGAAGCTGCAGTGATAACAGGAGGACAGTGAGCTGTTCAGCCTCTCCTTGTCCAGTAACATGGAGCAGATGGCAGCTCAGGCAGCAGTGATGAGGACTATGGGAGAGATGGAGTTATGATGTCTCTAGCCTTCTACAGTCTTAGTGGGCAGGATCAGCTCTTTGACCCAGTTGAAGAACTGCAGATCCACCTCATTCTGGTGCAGATGTAGGACAGGGGAACTCCTGGAGATGAGAATATTTTGCATTTTGGCAGAATGGATATAAACTGGACAGCTGCACAGTGGGTGTCCCTTGCCGGGGAGCTGTGGGAGCTGCTGGTCACCAAGTCCCAAAAAGAACCTGACCAAAACCCAACAACAAAAAAACCCCCAACCCAACCAACCAAAAAAAAAAAAACCACCAAAACCCCCCACAAAAATGCAAAAGGAAGAAAAGCTGGGTTAGGGTAGGCTCAAAGCAGCTGATCTCAGTACAGTTTTAAATCAGTGACAAACACCCTCTTGAAGAGGTCCAGTCTTCATTCTTGGTTCTTAAATCAATCTCAGTGTACAGAGGGTAAAAAAAGAGATAAAATAGCATCAGCACCAAGTCTGGATGCTCTGAGGTACGTGAACTGCAATGCCAGGGTCAGGCTGTTGTCCTGAGACCTGACACCTCTTCTTCACTTCATGGCTGTGAACGTCACCCAACCAGCCAGCCAGGCTTGCTGTGAGACCCTCCGACACTCGCAACAGTAGGAGCTCGGTCCAGGCATGTGGTCAGTTATCCTAACATCACCTAAATACCAGTGCTGTGAGACCCCAGCTCCCTGGACAGTCAAGAGGGAGGATTTAGGGCTGAGGCCTGACCACCTGCAGAAGGTACTGACCTTTGGTGGTCTGCATGAGTCTCTGCACTGACTATGCAGCAGAACAGGGCAACTGCTGGTTGGAAACTTTCCTCCTTCTTGTAAACCAAGAAGTTCAAGGAGGTGGTCAAGCACGGCCTTTCCTCTGTCACTTCAAGATGTTCTCTTCACAGGACAAATAAAGAATAAGAACTGATGTAACACTGACTGTATCCTCTCCCACTTCCTTTCCTTGCCACCAAAGTCTGCGCTGCAGTTGCAGCCTTTGAGCAAAGGCCATTGAAGCTCTTGAAGTGGTTGGATTCAATGATGCTGGGTCAGCTGGTGCTGGCAGAGAGTCTGGGCGGGTATGTTGCTGCTGCAGACTGTGATGTGATTTCCCCCAGAGGAAAATTCCCCTTGCAATGCACAGACACACAAGGAAGCACAATTAACTTCACTGGAGGAGCCTGAAGCCTGCTCTCCTTGAGTGTTGTGTAATTAAAACCTCAGTCTTGTTAATACATTAGTGAGATTTTTTTGCATATAATTCATCAAATGTTTATGAAAACGCGTAACAAATAATCCTGACAAACAAGTTGCTTAATTGAGATAAGGGATGGGAAGCCTTGTGAATTTTTAATAAAAAGGGGGGAAGAAAGCGTGCTACGTTAATCAGATGAAGTTATCTCATTCGATATTTCCAAGTGACTTCTCCAGCACACATTTTATTTAATATATTACACAAAAGGAATATCTTGATCCCCCAATGAGATCTGCATAGAAACCCCTCTCTTGCAAGAGACATACTGTTGGCTCGAGGCATTCCCTCAGCTATTGATCAAAATATTTTTCTTTTTCTTTTTTTTCTTTTTTTTTTTTTTTGTTCCTGACAGATAACAACATTAAAACCTGCCAGAGATTCATACTTTCTGCAGCTGGAAGAGGAACAACTAACGCCAGTTGATGCCTGAGTGTCTTTCTCCAAGTGAGTGGGGAGCTCTGTCATATAGCGTCAGCGATGATGTCAAAACACATAAGACTGGGTGAATTTAGCTTTGCTTCTAGCTGATCTTTAACCACACAGAAACAATGGTGAGCAGAGAGCCTTTCACTTACCTCAGATATATCAGCTGCTCCTTTTTGCCTTTTTTCTGGAAGGCTCCTGGGGGTGGTTTATCTCGTATCTCATGATATACCTGAAAATCAGGTCTCCAAGGCCAAGCTGGACCCCCCAGGCTGGCAGAGAGAAACAAGACTCACACAACCTGTCCTGGATGCCTTGCTTCTGCCAGCACAGGTCACAAGCTGCAAGTTGGGTTTTTTTCTCTCTACTCATCCTAAAAGGTGGTGGGAAGGAGAGAAGACCAGCTCAGGTTTAAGGGCTTTGCATCCAGGTGTTTCCCTGAGGACAGAAGTATCCTGCTTGGCTGGGGCTCTGAGCAACCTCATCTAGTTGAAGATGACCATGTTCATTGCAGGGGTGTTGGATTAAATGACCTTCAATTTCCCTTCCAACACCAACCATTGAATGAGTTATCTCCTCTCAGAGCAAGAGCCAGTGACTCCAATCCTCTTTCACATCTCTCTATCAGCATAATAAATCCCCACCAGCAAGGAAAGTGCCAGCGTGTGCCATGGGGAGAGATAGTCTGGACCCAGATTAGCTTGTTTCGTTTCCCCCACCTCCTCATGATCACATACGACCATTTAAACCTGAGTTTGGTGGGAGAGGTAGTTGCTCAGAAGTGCAGTGTTCTAAGGGCACCCTGGACTTTCCAATCACCGATTTGGTTTAAGTTTTAAAGGTAATGTAATAATAGACTAAGGCTGGGGAATGGAGAAAAGAGAGAGTTGGACGGAAGGACAGACTGGTTGGGACAGAAGGGCTCCGAGCAGGGAGAGGCAGAGATTCACACCTGTGTCTGGGGAGAGCAGAAGTGTGGCCTTGCACACTGAGCCATCACGTCTGGATGAGAGCACAGGCATACAGGATGGCTTTGGTTCCCCTGGCAGACCCTGGTACCTCCTGCATGGTCCTTCTCTAGTCTCAGCTCCTGACGCTGCCTGGGCTGATTGCAGTCACCCAACGAGCTCATGGGGGCTCTTTATTGTCCATGGCTAGAGGCAAGCAGGAGGCTACTGCAATTAGGAACTCCAGGTGAAAATTGCTCAAGGCCCAACAAAGCTCAGCCTAGCACGTTTGATTGCACTCCCCAAGTACTAGCACAGAGCAAGCCAGTGATGAAGAAACATAAACTACGTGGTTTAAAAAGCTCCCATCCCAGAGTCAGCATTTCTGCCCTGGCCCACCTCATGTATTATTTAGCAGGGGACTTGTTGATGCGCACTTACGTCTCTCTCCCGGTGGAGTTGATGATCTCCTTTCCCGTGAACGGCCTGGCCGCTCTCTCCCCACACAGACGCCACCATCAGCAGGCCGTGGATGGAGCAGGGCTGGGCTGGTGCTCATCACCGGGGACTTCAGGATGATGGACGTCACAGCACCCGTGGCAATGGTGGGGGAAGGACTGGGAGGCAGGGATGGGAGAGGGGTCTATGGGAGAAAGGAAAGTGGGAGAAGTGCAGTTGGAAGTGAGTGGTGTTAATGAAATATTCAGCAGTGGTGGGCCTAGACGCATTGCCGAAATTGCAGAAGCAGAGATGATTAATATTTAACAGGGTAAGCTGCCACTTGGCTGCTTTCTGCACATAGATTCCACCCCCACGTACGCACACACACCCCCTTCGTCCTTCTTCCCACCCTTCTCTGATTCCCCCAAACTCCTGCCTCCACAGTCCTTGACTGGCTCAAGGCAATGGCTCCCACTGCTGTGGTGTGGTTGGGGGAGGCTCCTGGGCCCCTCCATGAGGTCTGCCCAGGGGAGGACAGGTCCAAGAGTTGCCTGGTGGGAGAAGTGCCAGAAGGTGGGGGAAGGTAGTCGAGAGAAAGCGCATCATTTATTTTTCATGGGATTGGGAGAGCAGGTTGTCCTATTTAGTCACATTAGATGCTCTGTTAACACAACAGGAAGAAAAAAAAAAAGAAAAAGGATGTATAAATGCTTGTAGCTGAAGAAGGCTGTTGTCTGGGCAAGCAGGGACTGGTCTTTCAGGGGGTTAAGTGTTTTGGCTCCAGCTGAGTCTCCCTTGGGGTGTCCTGTTCTAGATGATGGACAGCTAAGAAGTGAATGAGGGCACGAGGCTCCTCACCAGCTGGTTTGGTGCAGGTGGAATGGCTCAAGGTGCAGACTGATATCTGGGACATCCTCATCCACTCCTCCATCTGGTGTGGAGACAAGTACATCCCAGCAGACTGGAGGACCTCCCTAGAAACATCCCCATAGTAGGTCCCTCCTTGTTCTCTTGTAAACCCTCCCTAAACTTCTTTGCTTCGATGCCTTCTCAGGAGCTGTGACAGCAGTTGAGCTGTTGCTGTGCTCACCAAGCTGACCATGGTCTCCATGGGTTGAGCTTTTTTCAAAACAGTTTTCTTCCATCTTCTGCCTTTTGCTGTGCATTTAGGTAGATGCTCTCTGATTTAGGAATCATCTCCGCACTCAGGGTTTGTGATGCTCTTGGTGCAGAGAGGTTTTAGCCAACTTAGGCTAATTTGAGGCAGTAAATCAATACAAACAGATAACAAGAAGATGTGAAGCTGTTACCAAATGGAATCACTGATACAAAAATGACCCACAGCAGATCAGTGTCCAAAGGTACATCGGGGACTTGGAAAGATGAGCCCAGCCTGCCCTCAGCCTTCTGCATCAGTACAGATGAGATGTGTGAGAGCAGGTTCGTGTCCCAACCACCCAGGTTTCAGAGATGCACACAATGAGTAAAGATGAGTCCATCATGTGATCAGTGTGTAAACTCCATACAAATTGCTGCTAATTTGAGAGATGTGTGTGTTGTGAGAAAGCTGATCTAACCCAGCTCTGTCCATGAAATCAGGGAGGGAGGGTAAGGAAACTAAAGACTTCAGTGTACTTTCAAAAGATCATAGAATCACAGAATCGTGGGGGTTGGAAGGGGCCTGCAAAGCCCATGGGGTCCAACCCCCTGCCAAAGCAGGGTCCCTAGGACAGGTCACACAGGGCGGCGTCCAGACGGGGCTGGAATCTCTCCAGAGAAGGAGACTCCACACCCCCTGGACAGGCTGTCCCAGGGCTCCCTCACCCTCACCAGGAAGAAGTTCTGCATATTGGTGCTGTGGAACTCCCTGTGCTCCAACTTGAGGCCATCACCCCTTTTCCTGTCCCCACAGACACTGAAAAGGGGCTGTCCATTTCCCCCTCTGTCCCACGCTTCAGATATTAATAAACATTAATAAGATCCCCTCTCAGGCTTCTTTTCTTCAGGCCGAACAGCCCCAGTTCATTCAGCCTTTCCTCGTAGGGAAGATGCTCCAGGCCTTTAATCATCTCTGTAGCCCTGCGCTGGACTCTCTCCAGGAGATCCCAGTCTTTTTTATACCAGGGAGCCCAGGACTGGACACAATACTCCAGGTGGGGCCTGAAGATGGTGAAAAGATGCTGAAAGCTAAATGAAGGCATGAGGAAGATCTCTGCAAATCTTTTTTCCACACATACCTCCACACCACCACTCCCCCACATCCCCCACGCCCCACATCCCCCATCACACTCTATGTTTTAAATGTTGGGAACTCATCTTCACTGAAAAAGCAGCTTGCATCTGGGGGAGAACAACCCCAGGTACCGGTTTAGGTTAGGGATGGATCTGTTGGAGACCAGCAGAGGGGAAAAAGACCTGGGGGATGACCATGAGCCAGCAATGTGCAGTTGTGGCTAAGAAGGCCAATGACATCCTGAGGTGTATTGGAAGGGGGGTCATTAGTAGATCAAGAGAGGTCCTTCTCCCCCACTGCTCTGCCCTGGTGACACCCCACCTGGAATATTTGGTCCAGTTCTGGGCTCCTCAGCTCAAGAAGGACACGGAACTCCTTGAAAGAACCCAGTGCACGGCCACTAAGATTATTAAGGGAGTGGAACACCTTCCTTATGAGGACAGGCTGAGGGAGCTGGGCCTCTTTAGCCTGGAGAAGAGCAGACTGAGGAGTGATCTTATTAATGTCTATAAATATGTAAAGGATGAGTGTCAGGACGAGAGAGCCAGGCTCTTCTCAGTGATGTTCAGTGGTAGGACAAGGGGCAGTGGGTGCAAGCTGCAGCAGAGGAAGTTCCATGTGCACATAAGGAAAAACAGTTTTTCACAGTGAGGGTGATAGAACCCTGGGACAGGCTGCCCAGAGAGGTTGTGGAGTCTCCTTCTCTAGAGACATTCAAACCCCACCTGGACATGTTCTTGAAACATTCTGCTTGGCTTCAGTCCCTGAGACAGTTTTAAGGTGTTTAAGCCAATTAATTAAGCAGTGGCATTTAGCCCATTGCCTTCACTCTCGGATCAGCAGCATCCTGGAGGAGCTCTGCTGGCTTCAGTGAAGTGACCGACCTTTTTCAGTCTGTGTCTCAGGACATGACCCACAGAAGAGCACAGAGGATGCCCTGGAGATCCTACTACAGACTCTGAGAAATGGGAACACCTTTCCAAGGGTGGTTTGTATCTCAGAGAAACAGAAGCAGCTTCCAACCAGAGAGAAAACCTCGGGTAACATGGCTCCCCAGTTAAGTATGAAACTCAGAGCTGGAGGAATCAGTAATGTTGAGGAGATCGGGTGCAATGGCCTTGCTGTCAGAGCCTGGAGCTGCCATTTCTCCTTGGGTCTCCACGCAGTCTGGCTAGATGGATGCCCTGTGCAGGTGGGTGCTTATTTTGAAAGCTGGATGCCCCTCATGCCATGTTTGCAGTCCAGAGCTCACCCTACGCTGGCCACGCATCCACAGCAGATGAACAACCTCAGGAAACCCAAAAAACCCCTCAAGGAGCCATGTGCTGAGCTGTGCAATGTGCCACGTCAGCGACCCGCCTCTGCCAGGTTCTTGTGGTATACAACCAGGGTGTCGGGAGCAGGGAACCCACCCCACACATCCCTTCCGCGGCTCCTGCCACGTTGTGACAGGGATTAATGGGGACAGATGTAGAATGTGAAAACAGGACATGGGCAAATGCTGGACCGTCTGGGGCAGGAGGAGGAGGAAACCCTGTCGAAGGTCCCAGAACTAGCGAGAACAGACGACTTGATTTCTATTGTGTAAGTGGGGATTTGTCCGTGATGGTATAGGAACAACTAGAATTAGAAAGGAATAAAGAGTGAATTCTTCCTTCATCCCAAGTGTGTTCCCTCCAGGGCAAAGGTCAAGTGCATTGTGTGGCAGTGTTTGGATTCAGAATAAAATAAGTGACAAGGGCGAAAACCTGGGGCATGCACAGGGACTGAATAAAGAGGAGTGTGGGCTGGATACCAGAAACCACTCTCTTACCCTAGGGGTCATTAACATGTGCAATAGGTGACCTCATGACATGGTACAGGGGCAATAGAGACACTAATGTGAGTAATTTAAATGCTGGCTTGAGTATATCCAGCTATTGATAAAAGCATTATTTCTGAGCATTGCTGTTGGCAAAGTGACCAGCTCCTCTAGTAAAATGGAGACAGGCCCTCCTGCCTGGGCAGTTTGCTGGGATTTACTCTCATCTATGCTCTCTTAGTGGGAAAAGGGGGCTTTGTTGGTTTCCCTCTTCAGATTATCTCCCCATCCCATCCAGATTCCATAGTCAGAGTCCACGCACCACTTCCTGGAGCAAATGCTCTGGGGAAGGAAAGGGAGTTCAGTGTAAAGCATGAGACACTGATGGGGATGGAATTTGTCCACAGCTTTTGTTGAGAGAGAGCTTAATAATTTTGTTTGAAATCTGATGAATTATGCTAGATGGAGACCTCAGAAAGTTCATCCATTGTTGTGAAGCTGCATCAAGTCTAAACCATATCCATCTAAAAGTCTGCCTTGTCTGTTCTTCAGCATCTCCCACAGGTGACCTTGCCCACCATCTGTGCCCAGTTTACTTCAGCTCTGGCAGATTGGCCCTTTGCTTGATGTCCAGCTTGATGATACCAGCAGAAGATGCTGTGTTGCAGACTTTGCCTTCCTTGGATAGAGAGGTAGAGAGATGGCTTCTAGCATTTGTGGAGGAGATATAGGGAGGTGTAGTTTAATCCGAGAGTTTCAGGCTGCCCCACAGAAAAAGTCCTGGGAGCTCTGTGGTGGTGCAAGTACTTATTGGAACTCCACTGTTCATCATCTTCAAGTGTGTGCAAGTGGGGTCTCAGGTCCCAGCCTGGGGTCTTCTGAAATGAACTTGCTGAACTTGACTTTGCCCGAAATAAAGTCTCCACCATGACATGACCTTCCCATTGTTTGTTTCAGCTGGAGCAGGGTGAGTCACTCAACCCAGTGCCCTGAAGAAGGCCCCTCCACCTGAGAAGCCAGGTGTGCATACCCTGGCTGCGTTGAAGCCTGGCCACAGAAATCTGCACTTCCCAAGTGTGCTTTTGAGTAATCCTTATCTTTGCAAATATTCCTGCAAGTGGCATGTTTATTCACAGTGGAAGGAACTACCCCTTGAGACACCTGAAAACCCATTCCTGAGAGTACCCCAAATCCCTCCTTCTAGCTAATTAGATATTAGAGACTCCAGTCATACAGCACAAATCCATCAGACAGCAGCTCTCTTCTATTCGGTGTCCCAGAGGACACTTTGAAGACATCATCACCTCCTCTTTAAGGTCCTTACTGGGTGAAGCACTTGTCCTGCATGTCGCTTGAGCACTAAAGTGAGCCGTGCCCTGTCCTCGCCAAAAAGAAGGTGCCTGACTGGAGGAGAACGTTTTGTCCTGGTGGTGAGTATAAAAGCAAATGTTTTCTGTCCTACCCTGAGTCTCAGCAAATTTTTACTACCATAAAACTTACTGAAGGAACTTCTCTAGTATCCCATTGTGGCTTCAGACTCGACTCTAAAGAGTTACTTAGTCTATTGACTGATTTCATTTATTTATTTATTAGTCAAGATCTTCTTTGAGGTTCTATCATCTCTTTCTCAACTGAACTTCAGATAATCTTTCTTAGAGCTCAGGGTCTTTGGGGCTGGCCAATAGTGGAGATAGGTTTGAGCTGCAGGCTCATGTCTGAAGCTGGATCTGGGTTTGGGATTTTGGCTCAGAGCTATTCCATGTTGTGATACAGTTGTTATCAGAAAATTTGAGATGTTCTTGGGAGACATACATTCAAAGTGGTGGAAATCTTGTGGGAGCAAACGATGCCAGATAGCTTCACCCATCTGCCAAACTGTTAGGTCTGTATCTAAACAGACTCCTAAGCTAGACTGTGGCCTGACCCAAATTCAGCATCCTTCCTTTCAATTGCACCCTTAGTTTTTACGTTCAGGTCCCCTACCCATAATGCCACTGATCCCCTTTGAGATGCTCCAGAAACCAGCATCTCAGGGTGGCAAGGGAGACAAAATTCTACCCAGCCATTCCTCCTCCCTGGCAGGGATGACACAAGTGCAGCCCCAAAGGAATGGGTTTCATTTTGGTGTTTGCCCTCATACCAAGATTCTGCCATGGTACATTGAAGATCAGACAGAGAGAAACCACAGGCAAAAGCCAACAAGCATTGCCACATGAACTCCCTGGGCCACTGTAGAGGTGCTGCAGGGTGAAATGTTTGGAAACAATTGATGTGCTCTTACACCAACATGACCTTTGAGAGTGCCAGGCCTGTAACTCGAGCTTTAATAATGGATTACCAAAACCAACCAGCTGCAAGGGAATCACTTCTCCCTGCTTAGGTAATTCTCCTCCCTCTGAAGAAGAGCTATTGATTTTGATACTGATTCCTTCTTCCCCAGTGGAAGGGCTACACCCCACCATCACTGCCTGTGAGAGTGAGCGCTCTCCTGATCAGCACGCACTGTACACATCATCCACGTTACCCTGCTCCAGCAGCAGAGACAGCCCTCCAGTCCAGCTGAAAGCTGTGTGCACTTTCTATTTCTCACCAGATGACTCCACCAGCTTTGTTATTCAGCGCTGGTGTCTCACGAGACCACAACAAGTGACCTCCCTGAGCACCTTGATCCTGGCTAGATCCACACTGACTTTGCAGTATCCACAGCAGAACTGGGTAAGGACAAATGTCAGCTTTGATCTACCACATGCACACAAGCTGGTTGGTGCAAACACCCTCACACATGCATGCCTTTGCTTCCCTATCTTCATCTGTTCTGCTCTTCTGAGTCCATGGTGGTGTTTCACCATGTGCGCTTGCGCTTGCTGGTGCTGAGATGGAGCTCTGGGTGCTGCTGCATTTATGTCCTGCTCGAGCTACAGTCCTTGGTGGGGCTGGAAGGAGGGAGAGCAGCATGCTTTGAGCTTCCTCCTGGTAAGAAGCTCTTATGTTCATGGACTGAGCTGAAAATTTGTGTCCACTTGGCTCTGGCCCAGCCTCAAACAGGGACTGTGTGCCATGTTGTGGCACCTATAAATAGAACACTTACTTTTAAACTGTTTTCCAAAGGAAAAAAAGAAAGAAAAAAGAACAAAGATGTTTGCAATCCCATGTTTTTGTGCGTGCATCTACCACCTGCCTTTCACCCAGTGACACTTGAACTCATTGGCCAGCTTTAACTGCATTTAGCTGTGGTTGGTAAATGTGGTCTACAAAGACGTGATGAAATGAAGCAGTCGGATGTAACACCTAAACCCTCCTCACAGCCTGAGAGAGGGCAAGCCTGCAGCACGTGTTCAACCTTAATGAGACACTGGAGAATCCACCCGGGAGAAGAAAGCTGCTCAGAGTGCCCTGGGTGTGGGGCATCTTCTCGTCTGAGTTCACACAGCTCCAGACATCAGAGAATCCAACTACAAGAGGCAAACCTACAGGGAATTGGACTTCATTAGTTCCTCTGCTTGCAGAGTAACTTGTTTTCTTGGAGCACCTTTCATCTCTTTGCAGGCATGGGCTGCAGAAACAAAGGGCTGTATTCATGACAGGGTGTAGGGTGCTGTTACAAAATGGTGGGAGCAAGGGTCCTCCTTTACCTGAGAGCCCCACAAGAAGCCAGCAGGATGGGATCTGAGTTGTAGCTGTGTGGATGGGTGCTGAGCCCTCACGATGGTTAGGAAGGGGCTTCTTGCAAATCCAGCCCAAGGAAATGTAAACTCTTTTTTGACAGAAATGCTGGAATGAGACTTTTGAGTAGTTTGAGCCTTGTCCATGGGAAGAAATGAGATTAAACGAACAACTGAAATAACTCTGTGGTGCCAGTGGGAAGAAACCCTGGGATCTGCTGGTTTAGGGCATACAAATTCTTTCTGCACAGTACCAAGAAACAAACACCATCAACAAAAAGCCCACCAAAATCCCAAAACCCAACCTCTTAACCTGCTACAGTAACCTGCAGACCACATGCCTCCTGGTCTTCCTGCCTTCCGCAGACCCATCTTCAGCTCTATGGAAGTTCATTAGGAAGCTCCATAACGAAGTTTCTGCAAATTTACCATAAAGAAGAATCCCTAAATTCTAGGATCTGCAAAAACCCGCCCCCAGCACCTGAAGTACCCTGTAAAAGCTTCAAGCCCCCAAAGATCTACGAGCAACTGGCTCCCCGCAAACTTATTATTTAATAGCACACCGATTCCCAACATCCTTGCTCAGAGTTGGGTGGTAAGATGAGATATCCAACCATTTCGTACTGGTCAGCAAGAGAGCATCGCCGAGCCCACGAGTTAGTCAGCTTTAATTAAGTAAAAGTTGTGTCATGACTATAATTTTAAACGGGTTCCCTACAAAGTCTGCCTGGGGGAGCCTCAGGGTTGGGAAAGCCTTGCAGTGTATGTTAGTGTGAGTTAACTGTGTACGGGCTGAGATATCAGCAGGATGAGCACAGGAGAGAGAAGAACAATGAGCAGCACTCAGCCTCATTAGCTGCTCTGGACTTGGAGGAACAAGAGTATTATCTTAACCCAAACCTGAGTCAAAAAGGGATTTTTGAAGGCAAAAGCACAGTCTGCAGACATCTTCTGACTAAAAGCAGTTCCCACTGTTTGAATCACAGAATCACAAGGTTGGAAAAGACCTTTAAGATCATCAAGTCCAACCATTCCTGTCCTATGCTAAACCAGATCCCTAAGTACCTCATCTACCCTTTTTAAAAAACATACCCAGGGAAGGTGACTCAATCCCCTTCCTGGGCAGCCTGTTCCAGACCCTGACAACTCTTTCAGTAAAAATTGTTTTTCTAATATCTAATCTGACCCTGAATATCCAATCTGAACCTGGTATTTGTTTGTGTCTACTATCCATCCTGCTTCCCTTTGCAAGAATGTCCTGTAGATGCTGGAGATGTGTCTGACCCATGCCACCCACATCGGGCTCTGGGTCTCCAGTGTCCCACCCAGGAGTTTCCTCTTGATCCATAGGGCAAGCAAGATCTTTCCAGGGTGCTCCCGGGGGTACGGGGTGCGATGAGGCACAGCTTGTGGAGTGAAACTGTGCGTCCCATGCACTTTTCAGATCCACGGCTTTTGTTTTAAGAAGTGTTGACATCCCCTTCGTCAGTATTGGCTGCGACAGTCCAGGAGTGGAAGGCTTCTGATTAACACGTTGTGCACGTAACCTGCCACGTTGCCCAGTTTTAATATGCTCTTTTATCAGGTCACACAGCCCCTTTGAAGGTTCTTTGCATATTTCCAGAGCACAATATCTACAAACAACTCCCACTGCCCTCCTCCTCAGTCGCTTACACCCATGTTGACAATCTAAATACCACATCGCCTGATCACCGGCAAGTTCCTCTTTCCACTTATGTCTCCTTGAATTAAAAGCAAAGCCGAGCCCAAGGAGAGGCTTCCACAGTGAGACTCCTGCCCTGGAAACTACAGCCAACCAAAACAATAAATCCAGCCTCTCCTTCCTCATGGACTGGCTGTCCCTTGCCCAGAGCAGTTGAGGTGAGGGTGGTGCTCACGCCAATTTGTGTTACAGCAAATAATTAAAATTTCTGCTTCAACCCCTTTATTTGGTGCATTTTTTAAAAATGCAACTTAAAAATTAACCAAATCAGGTTTTTCATTCCCAAGTGAGACTTTTTGCATACAGCAAATAACAAAGTGCCAGTAGCAGAGTGAGCAATTATTGGGGTAAATACCTGCAGCACCCCAGAATGCCCATAGCTATGGAACTTCCCTGCACTTAAAGAAGGTGTGTTTTCATCTCTACACGCTGGTGTGGACATAGCCTTTGGCCTTTCATCAAGGCAAGACTGACCTCACTGAATCTTGTGGACCAAGGAATCTGCTCTTTATTAATGTGCTTCAGTCAAACACAAACTGTTGGATTTGGTTTAGGAGCAACCTGATGAAAACCCGTGGCCTGTGGGATGGAAAAGACTGATGTATCTTCCAGTTCCTGGGAAGTCCAGGGTTTTGTTGCAAGGGATGAAAAAAGAACAGTCCCTTTGGCAGATGTTTTTTTCCATCTGCCTCACAGTTCCAACGCAGGATGAGTAAAACAGCTTTGGGCAACATGGCTGTGCTTCTCCACCAGTTGCAAAGGGGTTCTTAGATTCAGATGTCTCATTTTTGGATGGGTGAAGCTGTGTGAGATGCCTGTGAGGCTCTAGGCAAGACCCCGTGTACCGCAGTGTCAGTCCTAGAGTTGGAGGGAAGATGCCTGGTGATACCAGGATGCTCAATCTCTCCCATCAGGTGTTTTCCAGCTGGCAGAAGGCAGCAACTGGCTTCACCTCAATCATCCTGCCTCCAGAAGCAGCCTAGATACCTGTGCTGTGGTCAGAGAAAGAAGTCATGCCCAGACAGTCCCCTAGTACTTCCCTCCAGCTGTTTGTGAAGTTCGACCATTTCTTATGTCAATCCCCTTTAACCACCTGTAAAATCCACCTATCCCTCACAACGATTTTTTTCTTCTATGATCTTCTGCCACTGGCATCTCTCACATCTGGTGATTTGCCCTCTCAAGACCAGCAGTTTGACCTCCAGTCAGTGGTCTAGCCCTATGCCTGGGTCACTCTCCAAAGAATGTGGTTAGGCTGCAGAAAAGGTGGCCAAGCCTCACGCCAGAACACGCGAGGTTGGGTGAAGCCCGCACTGGTTTCCACCCTTCTTTTTACTGGTGCTGCAAGAGAAGATGAGGCAGGTGGTTGACCTCATCCTTTCAAGTACTTCTGCAGATCCTTGCCTTGCAAAGGACCCCCACAGCAAACCTCAGGGAGCCCCTCCACCCCAGGCAACGCTGGAAGCCAGCATCCTGGCTCTCGCGCCCGCCGAGCCGCAGCGACGCCCTCTCCTCCAGGCCTGGCTGGGGGCTGACTTGCCCCCCACAGCCATGACCACCTCTTCCTTGGAAAGGAGTTGGATTTTGGCATGCTCCTGCAAGGGAAAGGAAATCTTTTTTCTTTCCCCTTCTTCTTCTTCTCCTCCTGAATTTTGATGGGGCTTGAGATCTCTCGGAGGAAGACGCTCTTCCCTTTTTATCAATTAGGAGCACACACGCGCGCTCTCTCGCTCTCTCTCCCACCCCTACTCTGCTTTCCTCCCAGCTCCCCTTGGCTGCCGGTTTCAGACAAAGATGTGTGAGTCCTTTGATCTGCCTGGCAGCCACCACTGGGGGATTGGCTTGGAGGTTAATTACACACAGGCCGTCTCCAGCTATGGCAGGGAGCCATTCGGCTGGAGAGGGAGCTGTCCCTTCTCCCCCCCAGCTACAAACTTCAAGGGGACAGGAGGGCAAGGAAGGTACCACTGAAACCCCTTTTGATATGACAAACGGGCTCCTTGCTTGCCTCTCTGGTTCTTGTTTTGTTTGTCTAACTGGTATTTGAAATATGGATGAGCTCTCAGTCCTGAGGGTCCAGCCACTGTCTAACAAAACCTTGTCTTCTCCTCCCCCCAGCCCCACTTCCCCTTCCCGCCTGGGCAGAACTGGAGTTAGCTCTCCTGTCTGTCCACCTACCCGTCCGTGTGTCCTTGTCCAGAAGACCTCTGCCAGCCTGCCCATAACTCAGTCCATCACTTGTGGGGATGCAGAGGCTGGACCCTGTTCTCAGTCCATGGTCCAGCAGTGCTCAGTGGCCATGGTAGCAACTGGGAGCCCATCAGGCAGAGGAAAATCACTCAAGCTGACAGCTGGCACCCAGGAGGTTTCCATTCAATCCCTCTCTCTGTGGCTGACTTGCTCTGTGATTATTTTTTTTTTCTTCTCTCTTTCTTTTAAAAACACTTACATCCCTGCATGCCTCAGTTTCCCAGTCTTCAGAATAAAGGCAAGAAACATTTGTCAAGGTGGATTGAGGCTGATAGATTTGCTTGTCCAACATCCCAAGCAAAGTAGTGCCAGAGAAGAGAACTGTTGTTGTAATCCCTCCCTGCCTTAACAAAATCCTTCCTGAAAGGAGCTTATATCGATGCTTCGGGGCAGGGTGTGGATGGATTTCCCTTGCTAGGCTCCTCTGTTGTCTTTGGGGCTTCCCCACCATCTCTAAGTGTGTGGCTGGAGTCTGAGCATCCCAGGAAATGAGCTGAGGGAACCTCAGGCAATGAGATCAGCCCTTCCGTAAGAGGCAACAGTCTGTGCCCAGACAGCCTGGGCTGCACCCATGCGAGACCCTGCTCAGATCTGGGAGCAGAGTTAGGACAAGACCCAAATTCCTCATGCAAAACACTTTTCCATTGCAGGTGAGAACTACAGCCAGCTCTGCTGCCTGTGGTGGAAACTATCAATGATTTGGGGCAAAACACACTCATCTTGAGAACATGCATGAAGCCAATCTGCTTGTGTGCTTGTCAGGGGTGTGAGCAGAGCTCAGAGCTGCTCAAGCAGAGGGCACACATCTGCACATACTTTTTTTGCTGGGAAGTGGAAGCTGAAGTGTGGCCTGTGCGTGGACCCTTGGGCACAAACCAAGCCCTGGCACACTGTCACAGCATTTGAAATTCTTCTTAGCTGCAGGGGCTGATGGTTTTGCACAGCAAACCAATACCGAATCATAGAACTACAGAATGCTTTGGGCTGAAGGGACCTTAAAGATCATCCAGTCCTATCCCTTGCCATAGGCAGGGACACCTGTCCCCAGACCAGGCTGCTCAAGGCCCCATACAACCTGGCCTTGAACACCTCCAGGGAGAGGGCAGCCACCACCTCCCCAGGCACCCTGTTCCAGGGTCTCACCACCCTCAAAGTGAATATTTTTTTCCTAATATCCAATTTATATCTCCCCCCTTCCAATTTAAAATAATTCCCCCTTGTCCTGTACCTCCATGCCCTTCTAAAAAGTCCCTTCCCACCATCCTTGTAGGTCCCTCCCAGTACTGGAAGGTACTATAAAGGTCTCCCCAGAGCCTTCTCTTCTCCAGGCTGAACAACCCCAACTCTCTCAGCCTGTCTTCATATGATACCTAACATCAGTTATTTTGGTTAAACTAAGAAGGAGCTGTAGTTCTACCTCCTCCTCTGTTCCCTCTCCCTTCCTTCACTACCCACACACTGTCAGGTGTCTTGGCTGCTTTCTCCCTCCCTCCATCTCTCTCTCCCTCCACACCATGGGCCATCCCAGCGGTGCCGCAGGGCTGGGGAGCAGCGCCCAAGCTGGTGGGCGTGCTGGAGGGAAGGGGCTGCGTGCCCCTCCGATCTGTCCGAGCTGCCTGTCTCCACTGCCCGAGCTGGGAGGCTGTTCCACTCAGGCAGCAGTGAAGCGATTGTTCTGTGCTGCGGGCCTTTCACGGCTTCGTAATGAATAGGGACACAGCTAACGTCTTACAAAACGCTCCTTCTCCCTGGGAGACGGCCAGTGCTGACACTTTGAAGCTGTTCCAGAGTCAACAGATTCAAGAAATGAGACTAGTGGAAGGAGACGGGCACACGGCTTCCCAGCTGCAGGCAGGGGAGGAGGTGGCATCCTTCAGCCTCAAGTGCCACCCAGAGGTGAGGACACCGGGGGTTGGATGCTTGAGTGGGTTACGGAGCCCGTTGCTCACATCCCTGGCAGAGCTTTGTCTGAGCAGAGGCAAAGAGGGAGCTGCAGTGGGGGGGAATGGTTCTCTGTCCTGTCTGCACTGTCCAGGCCTTCCTTGGGGGTTGTATGGGAGACAGGCTCTCCAGGGACTGGTGAGATGGTCTCCCTTTGAAAAGTTACCACATTGAGAGGACATCTGGTGCTTGAAGGCCCTCTGGAGACAACACCTGAGGGGTTGCACCTGCCACCTTGGAGTCCTCAGCACTTTCTCAGAAGGCTGAAGTGCAATGTCTGAACAGACCAAGTGCCTCAGCAAAAGACCCTTCCCCTTCTCAGTCCTGTCGCACTTGAACTGTCACCTTGATGTTATCACCCTCTGACTCCTGCCCTCTCCCCCAGCCACCCCACAGGAGGTGGAGGAGGGAAGGGATGGGATGGGATGGGATGGGATGGGATGGGATGGGATGGGATGGGATGGGATGGGATGGGATGGGATGGGATGGGATGGGATGGGATGGGATCTTCTGCTGTTCAAATCTCACCTCTTTGCACTAAAGCTTATAATAATGGGTAACAAAGGAGGTAAGAGTATAGTGGGGAAATGAGGGAGACACTGCTGCCTTTCTACATCCTGTTTATCCTGAATTAACACCATGTTTTGGTGTTTCTGTTCATCTCTTGTTATTGGCAGGAAGAGTTTTTCCCTTTCTCACCATGCAGCTTGACTTCTGTGTGGCTGCTTCATGTTTCCCTCTAAACATTTAAGACCTAAAGGTTCCCTGGTGCAGTAAAGGTCTCGTATCCTGAGGGTGAGGGGAGGAGGAGCATAGGAGGGTGGTGTAGGAAACATCAACTTTTGTCTTAATCCAGGGTAACTGTGATGCTCTCAGTTTGCCTGGCTTTCCTCCTGGAACATACAGACTTGGGGGCTTGGACTGTTTAATGGAAGTTGTAAGCTTGTTGAAGGGCAGGTCAGTGTTGGGAAACCTGGAGAATAGGTGGGTATTGTGGGTGTGGAGGTGTGCTCTGTGGTCTTTTCTGATGATTGCAGGACCCATTACATGTCAACATAAGGCAACATGGTCCAACATATCAAGCTGTTTTCTGCAGGTGATCAAATCACAACCTCAACTCAACACTTCTGCTTCTCACCGTGGTCACAGAGGCAATTGTGGTCTGGATTGACCATTGCTTTATGGAGGGAGCCTGGCACTGGTGTTGGAGGTCTTGCAGAGCCCTGAATGATCAACCAGCTCTCCTCAGATGCCTCCAGGGTCTCGCAGATGAGTCACGGCTCCTGCTGACTCAGCCAAGTGAGTTACTCACCACTGGCTCATTAAATGTTTCTTGTCAAGTTGTCTGCAGATGAATGTATGAAAGAACACATCTCAAAAGTTGCTCCCCTTCTGTTTTGCTTCACCAGAGAACCTCTGTGACCTCAGGGGCAGCTGGTGCAGGAAGGCAGAGGGGAAGATCTGAGGAAACAAGCTGGCTCAGAGGGTCTGCCCTTGCCCTGAGCTGTGCTGCAGAAGGTCCCCAGGGCCTGTCTGCATGAGCATGGGAGGCCACAGCTACGGAAATGGGTTCAGGGGAGATGTGGAGGTCAGTGATGCCCACAGCAGCCCCTGGTTTGTGCAGACACAGCAGTGGAAGCTCCTCTTGTGTGAGGCCAGCAAGCTCTTTCTGGACCTGCATTCCACTTCTGGAGCTGGAGCCTTTCTCCTGTATATTCCAGATCTTGGAGCGCCTCTTCCCTGCACCTCCCCGTCAGTCACATCCCTCAGCTCGAGCTAAGTGAGATCCCACTGCCCGCACGTACCGCTGTGCCCCTTTGCTGTGGGACTGACGGTTTGACTAGATGATCTTGGAGATCTTTTCCAACCTTAATGATTCTATTATTCTGTGATTCTGTGGGGGAGGCAGGAGCCAGGGACCCCCTGAGAGCAAGGGCCCCCTGGGGAGGTCCCATCCAGGGAGGGAATGGTTAATCTGCCAGAGCATCGCACCCTGGTGGGCTTTTTCCCCCTGCAATAATGAGAAGTGGAGTGTGCACATCGCAGTGTGATTATTACCTGTTTATTTTTTCATGAGGCTTCTCCACTGTGTGTCACTCTAGTGTCATCATCCGTAAACACATTGATTTACCCATTACTCTGGAACAGCGCTCTCCCGCTCCGCAGGCTGGATACCCGTCCCCTGGGGGGACCTGGAGTGACAAAGCGAGATCAGGGCTCATCCTCCAGCTCTGCTTCACTCCTCCTGCAGCACTCGCCCCTCCTCTAGCTCCTCTTTTTCCGTTCATCTCTTTCTTCCCTCTTCCTCTTCTTCACTCCCTGCTCCACCTCCCACTCCCATTCAGCTTTCTGTCCCCTTGGCTGCCGCCTCCGGCCCTCGGCAGAGGGGGCAGGACAGGAGCATCGCCTGCCCCAGCCTCCTGCTCTGCAGACACGTCAGCAGCTCCCAGTGCCACCGCTTGTGTTCGGCTGCACGCTGTCAGGCACTGCGTGGCACATGCATCCCTGCATCCCTTCCCTCCCAGGCGTGAGGGATGCTCCCACAGGAACTGTCCTGCAGAAGCTGTCAGCACACGGTGGTGACAAGGGGTGACCATACACCCAGGTGTCTGTGGACCTGGAGGGTGGGATTCACCTCCTCTCCTCCAAAGGAGTGTGAGCAACTTAATTTCTGCATCATCAAAGAAGAGAGCATACTTCCAGTTCCCTGGGAAGGTCCCTGGAGCTGTTACTCCCTGGATAAGAAGGCAACCACCCAGATTAGCTTTAGAACCACCACCACTAACCACTGGAGGCAGATAAGCTGGGGCCACCCTGGGGGACCTGCTGTACTTTTATAAGGCTGAAGTCCACACCCCATGGGCTGGGGCAAGCTCTCAGAAACTGAGCATCACCACATCAGGTGCCTGCAGAGCTGTGTCTGTTCTGCAAGGGACCTTCCTCTCTTCTCCCATCCCTCTGCCTGCCAAGCCCCCCCTCCATGTCTGCCCTAGAAAGCTGTCCCCAGGCAGCCTGCAAGCCAGAGACCGTCAAGGGTGGAGGATTAGGAGGGTTAGTAGCTGGCTGGTGGGGTTGTCATTATTACAGATGTTGTCACAAGCATTATAAAGGACGTAATCCAGACCTTTGCACCCAAAGTGAATACAAAGGGTTTGATGTACAGGACAGCGGGACAGACAAAACTGCTGCAGCCCAGCCATCTGGTGTGCCATTATTTCAGGTTCCTGGCTGTGTTTCTTTCCACAGCTATTGCTCTCTCCAGCTCTCCTCCTCTCAGCACCATTTGGGTCTGTTGAATTTGCTGTCCTCGATGCCATGGTGCTACAAAGGGAAAGACTCAAGGGAGGTGCTTGAAACATTTTATTTTTGAGATTTCAGCAAAGGTACTTGGAAGGAATGGAGAAAAAAAATAGGGAACAATATTTGAATTTGAAGCTTTTCAACACATCCATTTTTCTGATTCTTCTTCCCTGTTATGATCCCCAGAGCAGACAAGGGCCAGGGAATCTCCTCACCCCCTTGTTCCCACCCCGCCAATGGATGGGTTTGCTCCGAGCCCTTTGAGGGGAAAGGGCCCAGAAGGACAGCTAGTGTCATCTGGAAGCTGAGCAGTGCCCCAAACGGGGTGTTAGGCAGAGCCAGGCACGTCATTTACCAAAATAATTCCTTCCTGTTCAATTTAGGCTGAGGAACCAGAGGTGCTGAGGAGATGCCACAGCACCGTGCAGCCCTGTCTTACTGCCCAGGTGCTGGGTGGCATGCCTGCGTTGATGATAATCATCATGGGGACCACCAAGGAGGAGCTGGATCGCCGCTTCTCCACAGTGAGTGCCACCCCGCTGATGCTGACAGGTCCTCAGGGACAGTGGCACCAGCTGCTGCTTTGGCCCCGAGTCACGCCAGGACGTGGCCCTGGGGCTCCGCTCTTGAACTTGCTGAATCTGCTGTGGGGAACAGCAGCCCCCCCTGCCCCACCTCTGCAGTGCTCCAAGTACAAGTCTGTGTGGTTCTCCGATGCTCTGGAGCTGAAGGACCTGTCGGCCCCTTGGTAAAACGGCTTTGCTGATCCCCACTGTTCATGAAGGAATCAGCAACGGTCCCTGAGGGACCCTTTTGTTCTGCTGTCAAGGCCTGGGCTTCTTAGCTGAGTCTAACAACCCTGAATGCTTCTGCAGGAGAGCTCTGCGTGTATTATTTAGTGTTGTCAGGATTGTTACACTTAATAGTCACACTCACCTGCCCACCGCAGGCTGTGGGGTGACACGATGCCTTCACAGTGCCAGTGCTGCTGACTCACAGCCCCATCCTGACGTGGTTAGGGTGAGTGTGGCGATGTCATGGTGGGTGAGGGTCTTTCCTGGCCAAAGAGCAGGTCCAGGGCCCCACACACACGAGAGAGGCTGCCATCAGTGCTGCCCTAGGAGAGAAGTGAAGGGTTCAGTGAGGCCAGAGGCTGAAGGTGAACAGCAAGGAGAGCTTGCAGAGGGAAAGGAAAGCATCTTCTCCTAAACATCTTCCCTAGCAAGGCAGGAAGCACTGTCTGAAGGCCAGTGAGGAATTCCTGTCTCTAGTGCAAGCTTGGGAGGGGCAAGGAGAGAGGGTGAATGGAGCTAGAACAGAGATGGATTTAGGACTTCACTTGTAATGAAGACTGAGGAATTTCCAGGGACACAGCCTCCCCCTCTCCCCAGAGGTCTTATGATCATTGAGGACCAACGGCAAACTCCTTCTGGGGACCTCCCAGTTCACACGGAGGAAATAGGGCTTGGGGGCACAAGCAGCTCACAAACCTCCTTCAGACCCACACAGCGATGTGAACCATGTGGCATTCGGGAGAAGCCCTTCCTGTTTCCTGTGTCAGAGGAGCAGGGGGTCTGGCCTTGGGGACCTGCTTGGACGTCCATCCTTGGTCTTTCCTGTCCCTTCTCATCGAGGAGCTTCAAGGTAGGGCTGCCCTTGGAGGATGGATGGATGGATGGATGGATGGATGGATGGATGGATGGATGGATGGATACCTGGGGTGGATGCCGGTGACTTTGGCCTCACATGGTGCTGCAGTGGTGAGCCAGCTCCCATCAGGATCTCCATGCTCTCACCATCTGGTCCCCACCACTCACAGTGGCCACAACCAGCCAGGCAAGGGACACCTGGGGATGGGAGTGGGGGTGGGGTGTGGAATGGCAAGAGCAGAATGAGAGAAAAGAGGGGCCAGGAGGCAATGGAGGAGAGGAAGAAGATGCAGAAAAGAGAAGGAAAAAGAGACAGCAGGGAGCAGAGCGAGAATACACACTGGAATCCAGAATTGGCTTTTCCTCATAGAAGCTGCCCAGTTTTAGCAAAGTCCTTTTCTGTCTTTAATGAATTCTGGCTCCCTTCCCCCTGCTGACCCCAGAGAAGATGGAACATTTCCAAGAGCAGGAGGGAGGGAGCAGCGAGAGGGGCTTGGAAATAAAATTTAAAGACACACACAAAAAAAAAAAAAAAAAAAAGGGAAAAAAAAGGGGAGAAAAAAAAAAAAAAAAGAGACTCCTCTTTAAAAGTCACTTTGCATCCCCTCCCCGAGCGGGAAGGGAGCACGGGTCATGTCAGAGCCCTCCGCCGATGTGCCTTGCCTTTGCAGCTTTGCTAATGACACTGGAAATATGCTAAGGAGCTGGCTGCGAGGGGCTTTTCTAATGCGGTCACTTCCTGGGACCTCAAAGAGGCTTTAATTGCGGGGCCGCGGGGACGGCAGGTGTGCTTGTCATGTCTAATCACGCGCCGGGCGCGCGGGCCGCCCGCGCCAAGAAGGCGGGTGTCTGGCGCTCCCCCCTCCCCGCCTCGCCCCCGTACCCCCCAACTTTTCAACCACTGCACACTTGTCAAAATGATTATGGGAATGAGACTCCATGGCGGGCAGGGAGAGCAGATTTGAAGGAAATCCTCTTTCTCCCTCACTCTCGCCCTTTCTCTATTCTGTGTGTGGTGGGTTGGGGGGTGTTTTTTAGTCTTTTGCTCACGTTCGCTCAGCTCAAGAGGGATTAAGAGAAGGGGAGGGGGGGGGAAAAATAAAAATCCCCCTGGTAAATGGATCCTAAACACGCATTGTTGGCGGTGGGGTGGAGTGGGGTGGGGTTTTTTTTATTCCTTCCTTGGTATATTCTGGAGTGGTAGCAAGGTTTCCACACCAAGAGAGAGCCCATGGATGAAGCCGTAGTGTAGCAAAGGAGAAGCAGCCCCTGTGAGAGACACCATCCTCCTTGTGCATCGCACCTCTTGCACACGCACAAACACCCCCAACACCTGCACACGCACACATATTACCCTGTATAGAAGCCTGGGTGTAGGATACTCCAAGCCAGCCCCACACCACACACACAGACCTGCCACTAAGCCACTTTCCTCCCAGATTGGTGATCTGAACACAAGTGGGTGAGTCTCTGATTAAATTCCTCGCTAAGCAGCAATTAGCAGAGAACAAAGCACATAAATGCCTGGGCAACCTGCAGCAAGCCCTGTGCTGGTGGTTGTGGAGGCAGATTGGGCTCAGAGGCAACAGAAAACCAGCAGAATGGTTTATAAATTAAAGTATCTGTTGTTAAGAGTAAATCATGGTCACACAAACAGGTCTTTGTATTGGACTGGTCATCTTCTGCCCATCAGCACAGGACACAAGAGACACCAGCCAATGATGCAGCCATCCATTGAGATGCCAGCCTGCTGCGGACAGACAGACATCTCTGCAGACAAGCGGACATGTGTCGAGCTATTCTGACACTCCTCAGTGGGCTGTGGGGTGCAGGGGGGCAACAACAAAAACCACTCAGCCTGTCCCAGTTCTGGAGGTTGTGGGCACTCTGCTAACCCTTGTCAGCACAGGCGCTGAGCGATGCTTGGGCTGCCCAGGCAATGGGACCCACTTCTAAACCTGCAAGTAAAGAAACCCCAGTGGGATGTGAGGCAGAGGTGGGCAGGGGAAGCAGGAGTTGTTTTACAGGTTGTAACACGGTGCCAAGTATGGTGGGGGAACTGCACTATATGTATATTTTATAGTACATGGAAAGTGACTTTTAAAGCATCTCCAGTGATGTTGTGATGCCAGCAGAGCCCAACGCTTCTCTGAACCTCAATCACTCTAGTCTCAGGTTGTTTGGAAGTAAATTGGTTTATTCTGCTGCCTCCCCCTGGTTTTTCCATCTTTGCCTCCTGCTTCCTGCCTCTTGCCCTCCAGCCTTCTGCTTTGCCTTGCAGAGTCCTCTCCTCTGCTGCTCTGACCTGCTGGATCTTGTGCCTGGCTGCAGCTCTTTCTCTGTACCCCACCTCCCACAAGCATGCCACATTCACTGTGTCTCCATGGCTTGAGAAGCAGCAGCCAGCATCTTCCCTCTGTGATGGAGGCTCCATCCTTTTTATGACCTCCAGCAGGCATAAGAAACCTTCTGTCAGAAAGGTGGCAGCTGCTGAGATGGCTGAAGCTGTCTCCTCAGGCTGAACAAGATCATCTCCCTTAACTTCTCCTCAGGGAATACACTCCTCAGCTCCCAAACACCTCAGTGGTCCTCCACTGAACTCAGTGGTGTTTGCTGTCTGTCCTGTGCTGTTGGGTTAATGAGTGCTGAGTGGAGGGGGACAAACCCTTCACTTGATCTGCTCCACGCTCCTTGTCAGACAGCCTGGGCACTCTGATGGCTCACAGCCAGCTTGTCTACCAGGACCGCAGGGCACTTCCAGCCCAGCACCCCAGGACGTTTCCAGCAGAGCCAGCCTCACGCCCCAGCCTGAGTGGTTGCAGGGATGTTTTCCTTCCCAGGGCAGGATTTTGCACTTGTCTTCATTCCTCTGCCTTTACACCAACACAATATGCCCTAGTGATGAGTTCCAGGATGCAGCTGTCACTCACATTGGTGACAGGATATCTTCCTCAATCTCCACATTGCCTTCACTTGCCCCGCTGTGCACACTCTACAGTTACAACTTCCAGCTCCCCTCCAAGGCATTTCTTTCCTCCTGTGGGCACTTGCTGTACCTGGCCAGTTCACCTCTGCAGTACCTGCCTGATGCTCTATGAGCACTGGGACTCCAGGCCTTATGATTTCTAATCATTCTAATGTCTTTTCTTGAGCGCTTTCCAGAGGAGCAGTAGCTCCTGCTGTAGGAGCTCCTGCTGCTCCTACATCCTGTACCAGCCACAGCAATCCCAGTGCCCACCCAGCACCCACACCTGCTCAGGAGCAGCATCCTGTGGCACATCTCTCTTTCCATCTGTCAGATGATGAGGTTTCTCCAGAGCAAGGGGAGAGGGATAACATCACTTTCAGATGTTTACAGTAAAGGAGCTTTCGATGCTCCAGCACTCTACTAGGTAGAAAGATACTTGTAGGAAGAAAAAAATTGCATGTCAAAAGGTGTTTAAATCCCAAATTTCTCTTAGGGGTCCTGTTTAATTAGTGGGCAAGAGACATGGAAGATGAGAGGCAGAAAATCTCATTCCCCACCAACAGGAGAAGGAAACACTTGCTCATGGTCACCCAGGAGCTCTTCAGAGGATGTGGAGAGCAGACCCTGCTTTGCCCAGCCCTATCCTTGCCAGTAGCTTTTTGTGTTGATGGAGAAAAAATATTTCTGGAGGTAAGGAGTAGAGGGCTTTTGATGACAAGCCTTCATCATCTCTTTAGGCACTTTTCAGTGCTTGGTGGATCTTAAACATGTATTCAGACACCTGGAGTCCAGGTCTCCGTTTAACCCCACACCTCTCACCCAACTCAGGAGCACGAAAGGAAGAGGAGAAGCAGAATCTCCCCATGCAGGATGCAGCACTGGCAAGCAGAAGTGGGGGAAAGAAAGAGAAAACACAAGTGAAGGAGTGAGGACAGAAGAGCTCATTTTGTCTATTGAAAAGATTCTGTTTAATAAAAAATTGATGACATTTTAGTCTCTGAGATAGGCCTGTTCCCCTTTAAAATGAATCCCATCACTCTATTTTTCATCTCACTCAGGTCCTTTCTGATAATCAATCGGGCGTTTTCTCCATCTCACGGTGGGATCCACCAGAGACCCTCGCGCGTGGCTCCTTTTGAAGCGGGCGTTACGCAGCGCGGGAGGGGAGGGAAGGGCTGGTCCTAAATAAATAAACAAACTAACTAACTAAACTCCTTTTTTGTGTTATTCCTATAAGGAATAATGCAAAGGATTTCAAAGGAGAGGGAGAAGGATCGTTAAAGCACAGAGAACAAACAGTCTGAGCTTCTTCCTGAGAGCACAGGCTTCAAGAATTCACCTAGGTCAGACGGTGCCTGGCCAAGTCCCTCCCATACACAGCACCCACCTTCTCCTTTCCCATGCTAACTATTGGATTCATGGGTTGGACACGGGAATGGCTGCTCTCCATCTCTTCTAAGAGAAATCTGGGACCCTCCACACGCAGGGCTCTAAACAAGTAAGAGGATGTGGTAACTCACGTGGCAGAGGGAAGCTGCAACACCCGTGCTAAAGGCTTGTGTGGGGCAGCAAACCAGGCAAGAGAGATCCCACCCCAGAGAACTAAGTGCAAAGATATCGCTTCTCCCTGAGGAAGAGCCCAAACCAAACGCTGATGCGGGCAAGGAAAGTGCTGTGGGTAGGGATTTCTGCCTGACTCCCCAGTTCCTCTCCAGGTCCTGGAACCAGTCCTGGACCTGGCAGGACCAAAGGAGCTGCCCCTTAGGACTGGTCATTGACCTGGCTATGACATATCTGACCGTTATGGCAGATTTGAAGACCTTGTGAGTGAGACCTCTTCCCATGACTGCTCAGATACCTTTTAGACTCATCACTTCAGGCACTGGCATGAACGGGACATTCCAGAAAGTGGTCAGTGAATTTTCCTCCTGGTATGACACTTCTAAATGCACCAGACTTCTACAGTCAGGGCAAAATAAAAAGTGACATCTGACCAAAAAGCCTAGGGCTTTGCACTGCCTACAGCAGGCTGTGTTTGTGGGGAGAGGAAGGGAGAAGTCTCTTCAAGTAGGTGGAAACACCAACTTCTCCACCAGTCCCGCCTGCACTAACACCATCTCCTTCCACAGAGGTCAGCTTAAACTGGTGTCCTTTCCATGGAGATACTGGGTGAGGATACAGCTGTGGGGATCAGGATTGAAAGGCTCAGCCAGTATTATCATGGATTTTTAGCAGTTTGTCTCATTTCTCCTTTAGCTAGTGGAGAAAACACCTTGGCATGCAAAATCTGACTGGATTCTTCTCCAGATGCCCAGATAAATTGTCCAAACTTTATCTTTCACAGTAGTTTAGACTAATGTTCTTTTTTGTTTTATCAGATCTTGCTTGTTGTGCTTTCTCTTTATTCCAAGGAGACTTTCTTGTTCTCAAATCTTCGGTTTTCTATAGGAAAATCAGAGGGGAAAAATTTACCAGAATATTAGTCAAAACTTATTTCTCTTTTTTCTTTTTTTCCCTGAAAAACTGCATCCCTCTCCTTCAGTACCTCACATGGCCTCAGAAACCTCAAGAACTTTGCAAAGGGCGTCCCTAAAACGAGCAACGTGCGATTTTGATGGAAAGGATGATGTTTGCAAAATACAGCTGCCATTTCTTGAGACCCATGTACTCACTGCTCATTTTCTCAGTCTGTCTCTCAGCGAATCCTTAATTAGCTCTTACTGGAGAGGAGGTAATTTCTGGATCCTCATTCAGATTTGCAGGCAACATTAGAGCCCTTCCTTTGGTGTCTGGCAGTCACTGAGACACCAAGGTTAAGGGATTAGCAGCAACTCAGGAATACAGGAATACGTCTGGATCACCCAGCAAGTCAGAGACAAAGCCAAGAATGGAGGCCACATCGCTCAAGTCCGATTGTGATGTGCTCTACCAACAAGAACCAGCTCGTTTGGCTGGATGGAAGCAAAGCCTCCATAAAAATGATCATGGACTCCAATATCCCGTCCTACAAAGGGTTTTATGTTGATATGCCATATGTCTTGTTCTTGCTCTGGATTAACGAGACCCCTCTGGGAAGTCCTTTCTTCATTCACCTTGGGAGAAACTCGACAGGGTGTTACTGGACACATTCAGCAAAGCACACAAGGTGCATCATCCAGTCCTCACCTCACTCTGTGCCATCTGATTTATTTAAAAGCAGCTTGGGAGATATCTTTAGCAAACACCTTTCCCCAAACTATACCTCTCAGCCATTCAGCTGAAAGATGGTGTAGATCATGCGTGTCATTCTTTCTTTAAAATTTTAATTTTAAGTATCAAAAAACAGGAGCTTAGAGAACTTTTAAAAAAAAAGGTCATAATTTCCAGTTAATTCCTTAGGTAGGGCTCTAGCTCATCTGTCCTGATACTGGGGATGTTCACTTGGATGTTCTTTGCAAACCAGCATTTTTAAAATGCCAAAAGCCTGGACAAAGGTATTTAGCAGAGCATGAAGCATTGCAGGAAGTATCCTTTGCTCTGACACTGTTCTTCTGGGAGCAACTGCTGGCTCCAGACAGCTCAGCCTGTCTTTTAGTGAGGTATTGCAGGGTGAAAGGATCTCAGGTTGGCATCCTGAAGGTCCCTGTGGAGAAAAAGCTGGCGGTTGTGGGGGAAGTCTTGACTTGGAACAGCCCATGGGCAGAGGTGTGAGGTTATAGCAACCTGCTTATGCAAGGGGAGAGATAGAATCATAGAATCATAGAATGGCAAGGGTTGGAAGGGAACCCAAGGATCATAAAGCTCCAACTCCCCTGCCTCCTGGAGACACTGAGAACAGCTGGAGCTGTGGGCAGAGCAGCCCAAGCGCTGGAGACTTGGTGATGATTAGTTTAAACCATGAAATGACCTGATCTATAAACTTCAAGCTACTACCCCTCACACTGCTCATACCTCCCAGGCTTGCTCTCAGATCTATGGGTTACTCACCGTAGGATGCTCCATGTCAAGGTCTGGAAGGAAAAAATGCCTGGGAAGGACTTTCCACCTGCTCCAGGGTCAAAAGCAGGAAACAGGCTAAGAGAAGAGACCAGCCACAGACACAAATAGAGGACAGTCCAGGAGGGCAAGGCCTGTTTTCTGCACCAAAAAGCAGTTTTGCAAGCTTAGCCTAATTGCACAGAGGTGTTGGCAGCATGTCAGTGCTGTAGAAAATCAGGAGAGGTTAAGATCGTGTTAATTTGTACACACACAGGGGGATCTGGAGGACTGGAAGCAGGGGAGGGAGCGAGGGAGGGTGGATGAAAAGAGGAGGAGGAGGGAGAAGACTTCACATGAAAATGTTGAGTTTATGTGTGTGGGGGGGTCCATTTCCAAAGCAAGAATACAAATGATCCCAACAAAGCCCAAGCTGTCCTGAAACCCTGTAGCCAATTAGTGCACATCAATATTTAATCAGATCTCGCTATTGTGCAGCCTGGACTGTGCTACCCCAGCCCCTGCCACACTCACTCTTTCCCATCACAGACACACTGTTATGACACATAATGATATTGTCAATGAATAATTTAGAGCAGTTTTTCTCCTCTTCTCTCTCTGTCTCTCTCTCTCCCCATGCCCTTATTAACAGAAAATGTGGAACAACTTCTGGGAGGAGGCGAGGAAGGAGCTACTTCCGTAATGTGGCTCGAGGACCAGCCTAGCCTCCTGCCTTCCTTGGGCATCTGTAATCCCATGGCTAATGCTCCCAGGATGGGTTTGAGGTGACCTTCCTTTAGTGGAGGGATTGGGCAGTAAGATAAGAGGGAAGGTTGACCTTGAAAAGCCTGTTGGAGCTCCTCAGACTGAGCTGTCTTAAATGCCAGGGGTCATGACCAGGTGGGAAATGCCAGCCAAATGTGAATAGAAGATGTCCAAGGAGATGTCCCTGGGCCTAAACTGGTGAAAGGGAAACTGGTGAAAGATGTCCCTGGGCCTAAACTGGTTTGGTCTTCCCTGTCCATGCCATGTCTCTGGGCATGGAAAGTGAGGCATGTCCAAGGATGCTGTGGCCAGGCACTATTCACATCTAGGGTGAGATCATAGAATCATAGAATCATAGAATGGCATGGGTTGGAAGGAACCCCAAGGATCATAGAGCTCCAAACCCCTGCCACAGGCAGGGCCACCAACCTCAGGCCTGGAGCTACACAAGGTTGCCCAGGGCCCCATCCAACCTGGCCTTGAACACCCCCAGGGATGGGGCACCCACTACTTCTCTGGGCAGCCTGTTCCAGCCCCTCACCACTCCTTCTGCAAAAAATTTCCCCCTAATATCTAATCTAAACCTTCCTTCCTATGAACCAGCTTTGCTGGTCCTCATAGACATAGTGTGACCTATGTCTATGAGGACCTCATAGACACCAGCGTGAGCGCTCACTTTGCTTGTGGGGCAGGACTCGGAGTAGAGGTGTTGAAGATGCTGTGATGAAAAGTGCTTCATGGAGGCTCATGGTTCTGTGTGTGTGGTCAGTGATGGGTGTCCTCTTGCAGGGACTGCAGATTGGCTCAGCCCTTCCCTGCATCTTGAAAGGACTGAGAAGCGTTGAGCTGTACCTCCATCCCTACCAGGTTGAGCTGTACCTCCGTTCCTTTTGCCCTGAGGGCTAATTTGTTAGAGCTGACTGATCCTCATGATAATCCTTCAGAAAAATTATGGGGCAAAAGCTGTTGGAAACACGTCCTAGAAATGACTTATTTTTTAAATAAATTTTTAAAAAATTATATTTTTTTTTATTTTAGATTAATCTGAATCTAATCAGGGAAGCTACTGAATCTGAACTATTTTTCTTCTACCTCCACTCTCTTTCCACTCCTGCCCTCTCATCAGTAGCTTTTGACCTCGTGTCTGCCAGGCTTTGCCTTTCTCCATGGTAACTTCTGAACCTGTTGGCTGAAGTCAGGCAGTTGGGGTGAGGAGTCTCGGGGGTTATAATGTTCCTACAGAATACAGTTGAATGTAGAAGACAGGGACAAAATTGGCTCCTACATCATGGGAAATGCTGAATGGCATGGGTAATGTAACTCCTGGTTGTCAAGCCTGGTATGGATGACAAGGGAAGGAATAATTATCTCTAGCAATGTTTCTTCTAAAACTTGCAAAAGGTCTGCTCCCATCACTTTTGTCACCAAAAAAAAACCCAAAAAACAAAAAAAAACCCAAAAAAAGAAAAATTATTTCTGGCTACATTTATTTTGGGGAAAGAAAAGCTTGTCCTGATTTCAAGCACTAGGGTGTGGGAAATTCAGTTCTCTTCTGGCATGAGTCTGATATGGAGGCCAAGCATCCACGGTCAGTAATCCAGACTTCCCATCCATGCCTGCCATGCTTACTGTATTTTTTTATGCCATTGTGAGCTCAAGCTAACTGCAGTGTCGTGCACATACGGATTCAAAACGGAGTGCTGCTCTCAATGAGACTGAAAACTCAGGAGGGATACTGCAGAGATGTCTGCCCATGACCTGTTTGTTGTGGTCCTCCAGAGCTTCCCCCCAGTTTTACAGCAAATTGTGGACTGGTGGATTCAGGTCTTGAGTTTCCAGACCTAAACAATACTTTCCTTCAGAAGTGAACTTGACCCGAGCTGTGCTGTTGGAAATGGAGTAAGAACCAGAATCAGCCCATCCTCCTGGAAATAAGGCAGACAACTCCAAGACAGTCTGGCTAGGCTTTCCAAGGCACTGCACTGAGGTAGATGGCTGTGGATACCTCTTGCTACGTGCCCACACACGGGTGGTAACTGCGGTCCCTGTGCAGTGTGAAACACTTTCCCTGTGTTTCATTCTCATGCCCTAAGCTAAGCAAAGCTGATGTCAGGTTACATCCATGAGGTTTCGTCTCTGAGATTTGCATGCAGTGCCAGAACAAGCCCAGCAACTCTCTGTCCACCCCTCCACGTCACCAGCACAGCATCAAAGATCCTCCGTCCTGTCTTGAAATCATTACTATTGGCAAAATAATTGCAACAACAAAACTACTAAAAGCCCTGTTTGCAGTCCTTTCATCTTGGCTCAGCCAAGATGTAGCCAGCCTTCATAATATGTACTTTTAAAAGAGAAGAGGAAGAAGGGGAAGAAATCTTATCCCTATACTCATCTTTACCAGGGCATCATTGGCTATTCTCATCCTACAAAGCATGACATTATTTGAGTTTAGGGGGATTTTTTTGGTGTGTGTTTGTTTCTGAAGCAATGAGTGTCAAAGTTGATTATTGATTGAGACCGGGGATCTGAGAACCACATGAAGAAAACTGACTGATTATTCAAACCCCTTTTTCTCTTCTTTCCCTTTCTTTCCTTTGCACCACGATTGGATTGATCGACCCCGTCTTCATTATCTTCCCTTCTCCTTTTCTCTCTTCTGGCCCCTACTGGGGATTCCTGACTAAACTATGGCCGGGCTCAATTGATCCTCCGCAATTCACTCGCTCCTCGCAAGGAGGAAAAACTGCACCGCTGCATAATTCAAAAAGCAAACACAGAGAGGAGAGGGAGAGGGGGAAAAATCAATACGGCTACAACTGATCCTGCAGATAAATGAAGCGGCGAGCGCTGACGAGAGGGAGGATCCCTGGCAGCGGCACGGCTGAGCCCGGAGAAAGTTCAGCGACTCAGAGATGGGCTCAGGAGGAGATGGACCAGCACGTAGCCCTTTGGGAAGGGAGGGAAGGCAGGAAGGACAGGGGTACCTTTCCAAACACCTTTGGGGGTGGGAAAGCCCGGGGATGAGCAGGGAGACCCTCTGCATGCACTGTGCTGTGTTTGCAGCAGAGTCCATGCTCCCTGCTAAGGGATGATTTCAAGAGAGCAGCTTGGACTGCACATGGCAGAGATGTCTTTTTGCTCCTCTCCCTTGTTAACTTTCAGGGCTCCTCCTGCCTCCTTTCCAGACCATATTGGGCCGTTTTCATGTTGCACCCTGTAAGGCGGTTTCCTTGCTGGACAGCTGCTGCAGTGGCAAAGCTTTGCCCTCTGAGAGCTGAGGTGGTTGTGATAGGGGAAACAGAATGGAAACAGAGGCTCCTCTGCCTCTCACTGGGAAGCCTTGAGGCTGTGACACGTCAGCTAAGCCCTGCACCCTGGGGCAGAGCATCTCTGTGCAGCTCAGGCAGCATGGCAGTCCTGCTCTGAGGGTCACTTGTTGCACTGCACAGGCATCCTGACTCCCAGGGAGCCAGCAGCCGGGCAGGTTTCTCCCTGGAACCTGGAATATAAGCCGGACAGCAACAGGGCAAAACATTATAAAAATCCCACCTAAAACACACCAATCCCCCCCAAATCAAAGGCTACAGTTTTCCTCCTGCACAGAGAAGATGGACTGACACCAGTGCTGGCTTTGGTTGACATCCTGGTGGGACAACAGCAAGCATCTTTCTCCTCACTTGGGGGAAGGGGTAAAGAACTGGACTGCCTTGCCAGAGGGACACTGGGCAGGCAAGTGTGGGATCCCATGTTGCACCAAGGGCAGCCCCCCAGTACCCTTCCCACGTGTCCTACGTAGTGGAAATAGGGGAAGGGAGTCACGAAACTGGGAGGATGACATCTCTTGGATGGACTGGTGAGGACAGACACTGAGGGATAGCATCCAGGGGCACTGCTGCCCAGGCTGACAGGCCATTGTCCTTGGTGACTCCTCCAGCCTCTTCCTACCACACACATCATGCCTGCTGTTTAAACCAGCTAGGAACAGGCCCCAAACATACAACAAGCCTGCAAAATCTATATCCAGAAGTCTGCAAAGTGGGATTTTGGGGGAGGGGTGTGTCATTTCTTTTTTTTCTAGTGCCTGAACTTTGACTCTACCTCTACACTAAGAGGTGGGTGACTCTCCCAAGGAGCAGCATGCTGGCTTCTGCACTGCTGAGCACTGCCAAAGGGAGGGGAAATGGCCAAGAGTTTCAGATGTTGGCAAGGGGAAGAAGAAATAGGAGATGCACTCCATTCTGAGATAGGGGGTACTGTCCTCGGAGTCTTCCCACCCCTGCTCCTCCATCTGAGAGCACATGGCAACGTGTTGCACAAAGGATAAAGTAAGAGAATGGAATTACCTGGCTATGAAACCAAAGACCACGTAAGAATGGCAGGAGAAAGGACATTGCAGCCAAAGCCCTGCCTGAACAACCAGGAATTTGGGTATATTCCCTCTCTGAAAGTGAATTTTGCAGCAGAGCTTCCCTGTCCTTCAGCAGCTTAGCAAATACAAAATACTGCCTGGAGCACAGAGATCTCACACATTAAATGACAAAGACTAGGAATGCCTGGGCTACACACAGAGTCCTGTCGAGCAGCTAGAAATGACGTAGCGAGAAAATCCTTGCTTGTACCAACACATTGTCACTGTCAGGCAGCACCCAGCCCTTTCCTGGCTTGTAATGGATCCCCAGAAAGCCCTCGAGCTGGTGTCTCACAAGTGCAGGGAGCTCTGCTGAGCTGCATTGAGGTTTCCTGCAGCCGGGAGAGAGCAAAGGCTTTTAAAACAATATTGCTCTGTATTTTAAAATGATTTAAGAACCCGAAGAACAGCCCAGCACTGGGTTTGCCAGCAGAGGGGATAGATTGTTCTCTTAAAAGCTTTTAAATGTGTGTGATAGAAAGGGGAAATACAGCTGCCTCGCTGAAAGATATTGCTGTGGTACCCGCTTCCAAGCTGCCCACACATCACTTTAACTCTGCTTTTATTTGGAGCTGAAAGACACTTTTGTTCCGTGGTGGGATCTTCAAGGATCCCAAGTGAATCAGGCACCCAAGAGAGGGATTTCAAAAGAATGTGGGTGATAAGAGAGGTTGGGAAGATTTTAGTGCTCCTTAGTCATCCCAGCGCTTGAATGAATTCCCCTGCAACGCTACAGCTTTTCAGGATCCCACTGCCCCACACAAATCTTGGCTTTGCTGTTCTCCTCAGATGGTTGTGAGGTGAGTTCCTCCGCTCCCGAGTTTCCATCAGAAACACAAAGCTGCTGACGTGCTGCACCCACCCCAGCCAGGAACGAAGGATGGTCACACAGCGCTGCCCTGTGAGCCTGGAGCAGCTGAGCCCTGGGAGGTTTCAGAAAGGCACTGGCAGGGTGTCTTGGCAGTCTGCAGAGTTCAGACTTGATTTCTCTACCCTCTCCCCGTTGCCCTCAGAGCACTTGTGTCTGCAAAGCGCTGAGTCAACACCTCCCACCCTGCTTTTCTTCATCGCTCTGGAACAGAGCTTGGACCAGTATGTCTCCCAGCAACAAAATGATAAGGGCCACCTTGTGTGCCCAGGCTCTGACTCCAGATGCACGGTCTTCATGCAGGCTGCAATGCTACCCTGAAACGTATTCCCAGTTATTCCATCTGTGCCAAGCACTTTGCACTGAATAATGTCCAATTTTCTGCTCTGCTAAAACTCGCAGCCTGGCTCTAGGCAACCTCCACCCAGTTTTCCCAGATGTCTCTGGAAAACCTTTGCACAACCCAGCTGTTCTCTTGCATTAGAGACATCTCTTCTCCAAGGCCGAACAGGACAGCAGTTGCCCTGACCCTTCTGGTCCTCCTAGACAAAGGCAAATTGTTTCCCTGTGTTGGTGCAGCTCAGACGCTGGTAAAGGCTCATCAAGTCCCACGATTTGGTTCACTAAAGATTCCCAACCATCCCAAACAGGCTCAGACGGTGTGGACAGAGCAGAAAGACCTGGAGACAGGATCCCAATTCCCACAATTATTTGTGCTCCTGGGTGCTGCTTGGCCACCTGCCCAATGGCAGCAGCACACACAGGGATTCAGTGCCAGGTCTGGAACACAAGGGGGTCTGAAGAGTCCTAGTCAAGGCTCCTCTGAACCATTACACTACACTATCCACACAGGTCCATGTCCTTTAAACGGCAGAAATCCTCGTGGCTCTCCCTACATTAAATTTCTTGTATGCTGTGCACTCCCTCTGTCTTTGCGCCCTCCAGGGATGGCTTTTGTCTTCTGCCGATGTGCTTACATGTCTCAACTTTTGTCATCCCTCAGATTGCCTGAGGCAGTGGAGGTGACCTTGTTGCTGAGCTTTCGTTTCCCTTTTACATGGGAAGCCTCTTCCTCCTTTGAGCCGCTCGTCACCGCGCTGTGAAGCTCATTTTCCCATCTTGTCAGAACAAGTCTCGCTCAGGTAGGATTTGGCCATGAAAGACACCATTGAGAGGGTGGTGCAGCTCATGCTATCAGCATCCACCACCTCCTCTGCCTGCCCTGGACCTGTCTTGAAGATGGAGAAAGTGAGCTGTGGTCTGCCATGGCTGAGCCCCACTCCACGACCAGCACATACCCTTCTCCCAAACACCCACCTCCCTCCAGGCCACACGCTTCTCACTGGGTCCTTTCAGCCTGAAAGCCCCTGAGGTGGGCTGCAGAGGAGCAAGCTGGTGGCTAAGGGTGAGTTGCAGCAGCGGAAAGAGGTGTAGGGTATTGGACAGCTCCAGAAGAAGGGTTGGGAGGGTTCGTGGCTACAAGGTTACCAAGACTGATGAAAGAAGGATGGCAGCTTAATTGCTCTAAAGAGGAGACCGTTGTGTTCCTCTGGCCATCTTTATTACCTCTGTCTGTACCTCGCCTCGTTCTTCTGGGTCCTGTCGGAGGGCAGAGGTGAAGCAGTGAAGTTGCTTGAAAGGGGAGAGAAGATTTGGGGAAAGGAGCTGTCGATTGCAGGTCACACAAGGCACACAGGTCTCACAGTGCTCTTTCAGAACACATCGATGCTTTAACTTCTCACTGCAAAAGCAGAGCTGAGAGCTTTCCAGTCACAGTTCCTGTGGGATCCCAGCTCCAGATTAAAACCAGACTTCCCATGTCCACAGCATGCGCTGGGCCACTACGTGCTGCTGAAGAGAGAGGAAGGTAGTCAGGGGGAGATATTTCATGCTCTCGTGGAACTAAGATGTGTCCACCACCTGAGCTATGACATTGATGTGGAGACTTTGTCTGATCTGGCTGAGCTCCTCACTCTCCTGCTGTGAGCCTCAAGGGCTGCTGGTTGCCTCCCATCCAGTCATGCTGGTCCTGCAGACACTGTATCTCCAGCATAGGCTCCCATGAGCCTTTCAACATCACTGGGGCCACGTTGTCCTGACCTTGACTGGCCACATCTCACATCAGGCTGGTCCAGACCCTTTCTCCCAGCTTGGGCTCTGCTCCCTCTTCACCGTGCACAGGAGAGCTGGTGGGATTTCAGGCAGGAACTGAGAGGAAAGTTACCTCTCTTTTTTGGAAGAAAAGTGGGGATTTTCCCAGGTTGGGCAACATGTAGGTGCCCTTTTCCACACTCTCCCTGCAGAGGTACATTTCACCCATAACTCGCAGTGAGAGACAACCGTGGATTTCCTGCAGGGACCTCCAGTGCTATTTACCCATCGGGATCGGTCTGTTAATAGCAACAGACAAGAGAATACAGGAAGCAGGGTCAGCACACAGGTGCTTCATCCTTCTCCCCAGAATGTCTCACCGAAGCTCTTTTTTCCCCCCAAGGCATTTCATGAGGAAGAAAGACACTGAATTCGGAAAGCCTGCAAGGTAGCTGGAAGGGCTCTTCCTTCTTCAGCCAGAGCCCAGCAATTCAGGTTTGTTAGGTGCGAAGGACCTCTCAGCTATTCTTTTTGATCCGGCAGCCAGGAGAGGGAGCTCGGCATCCTAGTCCCAGCCTGCGCTCACCAAACATCACTGAAGACAATGTTGATAATTCTTTTGTTCGACAAATAAAAGAAGTGGCCCACCAGGGAGCCGTGTTGGCAGCTGCTTTATAAGGGCTTCGGGGAATTGTGGAAAATCAATGTTTGCCAAAGGCAAAATGGACAGGGCTGGTGGAAGAAAACAGAAGTGACTACCAGGCTTCTGGAGACTGTTGCATGTGGAGGACGCGATCTTGGAAAACTGGGGTGTCAGCCCTCATGGTCATCAGTGGGAGCATCAAGCACTCGGTATCTGTCAGGGCTGTAGAAAAGTGTGAGGCTGAACTTGGGACATCGGACATTTGTCACCAAAACCCAGAGGATAGTCCTCTCAGTAAGAATTCCGGGTTCCCTTCCCGGAGCACCAGAGATTTGTGGTTCTCAGCAAGCTCCTCAGGAGCAGTAGGCTGTTCAGGGATTTTGGCATTTCAGTGTTTAAGCATGGGGGTGGTCACCTAGCTTCAGGTGTCAGAAAGTGAACAGAATGGAAATGCGTTCCCAAATGTACTGAACGCTGGCAGAAAGGAAGGCGCTTCAAAAACGGACAATTATTCGGTGCCAGCCTGCCACTGAGGAGAGGAATTTAGTAAGGCTTGAAGGGAGACATTTGTTTAGATACAGAGTCCCATACTCCTAGGGCAAAACCTGAGTTTAACAATGCCAGAGTAATCAGTTCTGATTAACAGTGCTGTGATTCCTGGATTCACTGAAAGGTTTATGTCTTTATTTCCTTTTGGTGCTTAAGAGCAAATTGTGGATGTGGCTTGGCCAACCTGTTGATGAAATAAAGGTATCACCTCCAGGATTTTAGAGATGCTCCTCAATGTTCTTTCTGAAGGCCCATAAACCTGTGACAGGCCAGTTTCCATCCTTCTGTAGGACTGATGTCTCCTGTGAAGCTTTTGCACTCAGGCATAAAGTGAATAAAGGAATCAGGTACAAGTAGCTTTAAGATTTGATCCCATGGAGGGTGGACATCCTGGTTCCTAGTGCTACGTGTGGTGTATTTCTGAACTGCAAGCACTGGTGTGTAGTGCGTAATCACGTCTCTTTAACTGACTTCCACCTCTTTTTTCCATGCTTGAGGAATATCCCTGGCTGGAGAGCAATTTCCTCATCATCACTTGTACTCATTCTTATTAGCAGATCTTCAGATCCATCATGAATATTCAAAATTGGAGCTCATTTGCAATTGGCTGGCTATATCATATGGCACATCCCTGTCTCCTGGTTGGAAGGATGTCCTGGAAGCCCTGTTGGCCATTCAGATAGAGAGTATGTTTTCTGGGACTGTTCACACATTGACTTTGAAATTAGTTTCCCACAAACATTTGTCCTCGAAAACCAATTGCTTCGATGGCTGAAGAAAGCAGACATAAAAGAAACATGGGCATTTATAATTGAAAGGGAAAGTCCTTAGCTTTGTTGATTCTCCTACCGGCGGTGCCAATTAGAGACTCCAGGATCCTGGGTGGTGCCTGTCCCTCCCCAGCTCATTTCGGAAGGGAGAGCAGCAGGCATTTGCAGGCACTGCCGTGTTGGGTCAAGATTAGACCTACAGCCTTGAAGCAAAAGTTGCATGAGTCCAGCTCCCCCATCCTGAAGCCAGCTAGGCCCCAGAACTTTTAGAAACTGAAAGGCTGAATGAAAACATCAAATACTGAGACAGTTTGCAGGAATATCAATGAGAGAGGGGAAAGGAGAAAAAAAAAACCCAAACAAAAAACTAACACCAAAAAACCTAACAAAAACCCCAACTGTACTAATACCATCACTGGGCACAGACAGCTCCAGATTTTGTAGCTTCCAGACAAAGTCAGCAGCAACCGTCAGAATCTGTGTTTCAAGTCCGACCTTCTGCTTTTATCTATATTTTAAACCCCACACAAGGTATACAAGGCGAATGTTGCTGTTACAGTCAGAAAAGCCTAAATAATGGATGAAGAACAGAGGCTGTAAAGGGGGGTGGGGGGTAGGAAAAAAAGAGGGGGAAAAAAAAAAAGAAGAGAAAAGCTTGAGGGGAAAAAAAAAAGAAAGAAAGAAAGAAAGAAAGAAAAAAAGAAGCAAGAGCAAAAGAAAGGAAAGAACCCTCCAAAATCTGAAGAGGCTGACACCTCTGACAAGGTGGGAGCTGAAGCTGACAGTGGGAGCATCTTTTCTTCCATTGCTGCAGTGAGGCACATGGAGAATTGATTGGGGGCTCTGGCTGGAGCAGTTGCCATTTGCTACTCTCCAACTGGAGCCAAAAATGGCCTTTGCCCATACTCTGAGCTGCTTTTCCAAAGGGCACGGGAATACTCCCAGAGGAAGGAGGCCTGAAGTTGGGCACTGTGGGTGAGAAGGTGTCTGTCCCTGCTCGATAAATATTGGGGGAATTGGGTCCTCTTGCACAGACATTGAGAGAAAGGTTTCTCCATCATGGAAGCACAGATGGGGGGTTGTCCAAGCTCCCACTCTCTTCCGGGCAAGGATGAGGACAGGAACCCTTCCTTTGCAGTGATCTGAGGACGTTTTTTGCCTTGCCTTCCCCAGTTATCCATGTCTTGTTAGGTTTATCATTGAGAGGGATAAATCAGGACTTCAGATGCTGGACCAGGAGCATCTCTGATGAGGGGAAGTGACAGAGTTTATTCAACATGCTTGGACACAGCTGGCACATCCATAAATCTCCTCCAGCACTGTCTGCCTCTGGAGCAGCCTCCATGACCATGCTTTTCTTCCTGACACCCCACCATCCCCAGATTGACTCAGGGTTGGTGGTTTCCTGTGGTCACAGCAGTGTAGACGTGATGAAGACACAGCTCTAGGAGCAGGGCGGGGTGTCCTTCCTGGAGTTGCAACGGGTCAGAAGGGGGATAGCAGAGTGATTTTAGGGGGCTGCTTTCACCCAGAAGCTGGTTGAGACCAGCAAGTGCCCTGATTTGGGACACCACGCAGTAAATAAGCCCAGCAGCTAAAATCCCCCAGTATTCCCCATGCCCGGCTCTCTTCCTCCGCTATCATACTCCCGAAGATCTCCTTTTCATTCATGGGAAGGTTTGAGAGCTAATGAGTTAAGGCCATCAGGGAAAATTGCTTTCTGATGAGGATTTTAGCAAAGGGAGCCATGAAGGCAGAAGATCTTTGTATGTAAATGTTTGCTGGATGCTTTATTATTTCCATTAGAAGTTAATATGGAGGCAGCATCTGCGCTTTTGCTGTGGGACTGGGAGCACAGGGGAGGAATTTCCTTTGGGCCTCACCTGGACCCCTCCGAGGGCAGTTAGCATCTATTGCCATAGGATAACCTTCAGCAGAATTTAGGCCCCTGAACAGGAGAGCTCTTTACCCAGTTAAATATTTGGAGTGGCTTGCAAGAGGCCACCTTCTTGCCTCTCCAGCCCTCAGAGGGATGCTGGCTCCAGCCCACAGGAGCTAAGAGCCTTACGAAGCAGAATGAAGCCATCAAGGCTTGGCGCAGAGGCAAGCTGCACTTCCATCCCCTGCAAAGTGCACAGTCACTCATTCCCGACTCCCTCCCGGGTCGGTTTAAGTGGATTCTTGTACTCTCTGTATCTGTGCTCCCTTTTCAGGTGCTGGTTGTTCTTAAGGAGCGAGCAGCCTCACCAGAGTGGAAGGCTGTGTCGGGATCAGAGAGCGAGTCCTTGACAATCATCCCAAGTCCTCTCTCCTCCATGTGCCCACTTCTGGAAAGATGCCCAGGAGTAGGTTTTTATCAAGCTCTCTATGCTGGTGGTCATGGCTTGTAACATGCAAGTGGCTGCCTGACTCCAGCCTTGTCCAGCAAAAGGAGTATGATATGCTGTGTGTCACCAGTGCTTGGGAAAAGGCAGAGGAGCAGCTTCCTTTCCACCCATGCTCCTCACAGGGTGACCTCCCTGCCCTCCCTGTCCTCCCCAAGTCACAGCCCCCAGGACCCTGACGCTGTCCCAGAGGGATGCCACTGCATTGAGGGGCAGTTCCAGCCCAGCAGACGAAGCAGCTGGCACTCAGCAGATGTTGGCAGCCCCTTGCCCCGCTGCTGACTGCAAACAAGGCTGGTGGGAAAACACCAGTGGCAGAGGAGATGCTCACTGGGTTAATGGAGCAGACCTGCAGAATGGGGCAAGAGCTGAACTGGAGATGGGAGGGAGGGAGGGAGGGAGGGAACGAGGCAAAATACAGCTGAGGCGGAGCTGAGCAGAGGTTTTAACAGGGGTGGCCTGAAGACAGCAGCTAGGGTCAGATAGATAAATGCCAAAGGGGCATCATCCTGCAACTGGCTGGTTTGTATTTATGACCAGTCAGAAGAGACTTTCTTTGCACCCTGAGGCCACCTGAGATGCAAATACGGTGCCATGCACAAGGGACTTTGTCCTTGCAGGAAGCGTGTGAAGGTTGACATTGCAAAGGGAGCATGGATGGTCTAGAGATCACCTGATAATAACTAGACTCATAACTGGTTATGAAGCCTTGAAACCTCACCCACCTTCTCCATTCTGGATGTTATTCCCAGAAACTCTGGTGCTCCATTGTGTGCTCAGCTGCATAGGACACTAACTACCTGGCCCCAGGCAATACAGGCAGTCTGCTGATGACTCTGCACACCTCCAACAAAGATTTTTTGCAGCTGGTATCTGTGGTGAGAGTTGATGCTTTGGGTACAAGTACTCCAGCAATAGCAGGAAAGCTGATAATTTGGTTGGGTTTGCTCCTACAATGTCTGCAATTTCATGGTCTTCATTAACCAGAGTTATTCGGGATCTAATTGCTGATGGTGCCAGTATCAGATGGCACAGTGAGAGGCAGGGAAGGTGGTCATGTGGGCATTATGGTGGGACAGGGGCACCATGGGCAAATCCCTCATGCTGCCCAAACTGTGATCTGTGCCCCTTGCAGATGTTCTCACCTGCCCAGAGAAGGCCTCACCTTATGGTGTAGACCAAAACCTCTACTAATCAAGGGGGTTTCTTGGCAGTAGAAAGAGCAGGGAAACAGCAAGGCTGGCAAAAATTGTAGGCGTGAAAGTTGGTCTGGAAGGACATTGATCCATCAGCCAAGGGAGAGAGATGTTCCCTCATTCATGAGAAGTATAGCAAGCCGTGTCGATACAATACATTAGTAATAAATGGTGGGAGAATGGGAAGAAACAGCATGGCCAAAGGGGATACTCAGGTAAGAATTCAAAATGCCTCTTCTGTCAGAATTGTGTCAATCGGCTTCTTTAACGAGGCTTCAAAAAAAGTCTGTCTAGAGCATCTAAAAATCACTGTGGCTTGCTGTAGCCATCACAGCAAGTGTGGTACAGGTGGGGGGTTATTTCTGCGCCACCAGCCAGATTGGGTCTTGTGGTAAGACTGTCTTGCTGAGGACCCACAAGCACAAACATTGACAAGTCTATGGTTGCAGACCTGGCTGTGCAAGGGCACATCAGCCTTAGGAAGGTCTCACCTCCAACACCAGGAGATGACATAGGTCTGTGGGAGCTCCACTACTCCATAGCAGGCTTGAGATGCTCCAAGGCATGAAATGACTGGAGAAGGAGTGTGAGACTGGCTGGCAGAACGAGGGCTGTCCCTGCTTGGTTGCCACTGCCATCTGCACCTATAGGGTGTAAGAGCAGCCGGAGCTCAGGCTGCCAGACCTAGTCGGTGTAGAAGGCCAAAGCCAACCTGCTTGCCCAGAGCTGACCACAAAAAGACACTGCTCTCCCCCCAGCAGCATCCTCAGGCACACTGAAGCACATCTGTGTGGCCATGTCACGCCTGCCTGGGGCAAGCCTGAGCTCGGAGGGCAGCACAACTGGTGTCTCGGGCTCTCTGCTCTCAAGGAGACTCTGCAGACCCAGCTTCGAGGTCTTCTCAGTGAACACCTCATCTAGAAGTTCGCAGTTGGAAGCAACAAAGCTGAGCTGTTGAATTGATCTCCATGACCCCATGATTTCAGTAATTGGAGGCCGTAGGCAGAGGCCAAGACACCTAAGCTTTAATTGAACCTTTGCTCTCAGCAAGGCCCAAAGAGCAACGCCCTACAGAGGGAGCGTTAAGGTTTCCTCAATTTAACCAAAATATCCTGCAGCCCATTTAACAGCACATTATGAAGGTTTATCATAAATAATTAACACTGAACTACAATTGACATTATGAAGCATGTGGCTGGCTCAGTTAGTACCTTACAACAGCCAATCATTCACAGGGGGGATGCACAGCCATCATGGCAGAAATCAGCCGCTTCCCCCGGCAAGAGGAGCACTTAATGCAGCTGCTTCTGGGGCAGAGCACGGCAGCAGCTTAACAGCACTCTTCCAGACAAGGAGCGAAGGAAAATATGATGTCTGAACTGTATTGCAGGGTCAATTTGAGGTGGCAGAAGGTCGAGAGCTTTTGGCCAGGACTTGAAGGTCAGTACCTCACAGCAAGAGGTCTGTAATTGTGTCTGAGTCTCCTCCAGGCTGGTGCAGTACCATGCTGTTCATCCCATCTGATGGGACACCAGCTCTTTGGTGAAAGGCAAGCCTGCTTTTCTGATCACTTGCAGGCACCAACAGCTCTTGGAAACTTCTACAAGAAGTCAAGGTTGGAGGTCCATGTCCAGGCACTGGAAGCCTGCTCATACCCTGCTCCCAGGACCAGGCAGCATTGGGTGCTGCTGCCTGTGCACCAGAGGTGGCTGCACGTCTCAGTGGCACTCCTTCAGCCAGGCCAGTGCTGCCTGGAATGATCGCCCGCACTTCAAGGTAGCCAAGAACAAAATTGGACCCAGACTCAAAGTTTCCCGAGGGAAACCTATACCTCCTAAGCTGGTACCACGAACAGAGTGACAACGTTTCATCCCTTGTCTCACAACAGAGCTGCAGGCAATAAAACTCAGCATTTCCATCAGCTTGCCCACCACACCCCCCCCCCTTCCCTGCCCCCGGCTGGTTTACACCCCTCGGGGACATGTCCCTGTCTGTCCACCTGCCTTTACACCAGAGGAGACAGCAGCACAAAGGTAACAAGCAGAGGGGCTGCACTTCGTGATGAATTAGTCATGGCCAGAGAACTGACCCCGTGTCCTGCTGATCCGGCTGGCTGTACCGCGCAGCTGTCGGGGGCTGTGAACAGTTGTAGAGCAGAAGATTCCCATGGTTTTGGCTACAGAGAGCATCTAGAGCGGAGCTGTCCCCCCTCACCACCCCCACCCCCCTCCTTAAGCTGTGTCTTTTAATAAAGACATACAGGCAGCACGCTCGAAAAGCTCCCTTAGATCTGAACCGAGCAGCACAGCCAGGGTAAGGAAAAATCCATGCGAGGAGCCGGAGGTAGTCGGCACTCCCGTGTGCTGGCTGCAGGAGAGGCGCAGCGCTGGAACGATACCTCTGGTGAGGGAGAAACCCAGGCAAAGACAATTGAAGCATCTCCGGGAAGAGCCATCAGAAGCCATTAGCCCAGGCACAGGAGGCTGTGCTGCCTCCCCGGCTCCCCAAAGAGAGGTTTGGGTCTCTAATGGGAGAGGCTGGAGCCTGGGACTCCCTCGGTGCCTCTCTGCTGCTGGTTTGGTCCCGGTTTGTCTGCCCCAGCAGACCAGCTTAGCTGCAGCTGCAGGAGGTGGGGGAGCAGAGCAGAGGCCAGGGATGGCCTCACAGGGAGTGTGTCTGTGCCAAAGGGTCCTTCTGAAGGAGCAAAGGGTCCTCCTGGCAGGGGAAGGGAACCCCCCCCTATATGGGAGCATCCCCCACACCAGCAAAGCTAGGTGGGTTTGAGAGGAAAATGTCCCTCCTCAGCCAGCACAGACCATGACACAAGAGGAGCTGTGCTCAACATGGGACATGCTGCCTCCACTTCCCATGGGATGGGCAAGTCAGGAGCCCTAGAGTTAAAGCAGGAGAGCTGGACCATGTGCGGACTGCAAGGACCAAGCCCCCCTGGGAAAGAGGGAGGAGAGCAGAAGAGATAGCCAAGGAGATGGGGGAGAAGATGAAGAATGAAGGCAGGATGAAGATGAAGGCAGGATGAAAAGGAAGGCAATAAAGTCAGGAGGAAGGTGCTGCAGGGAACAAGTTCACTCATGGTGTGACTCAGAGCAAGGAAAGGGGCCTCCAAACTTACATAGACTGATTTAGGTGGCCACATGAAAGGAACACCACTGCCCTGATCATCCACTACCACCAGCGGGACCCTGACCCAGCCCTACGTTCATGTTTTAGTGTCAGCAGCACCTGGCTAAAAATGGGACAACAAATTGGTCATTCTCAGTCTAAGGATCCTGAGTGCTTCTCTCTCCCTTGGGACCCCGAGGCACACAGGGAAACCCTTGATAAACAGCAGGAAAAACTCTGCGCTGAATGTTGAACCTTCCTTGGCGTTAGGAACTAGTTCAGAATCGGGACAGATCCCCAGATCCAGAGTGGACAAACACCTGTGGTGGGTCCTGTCCCAAAACCAACAGGCATTTCTCCTCCTTGAGCTGGGCGCTCTGATTTCCAGGAGGGATGGCCGTGGCTTTGCCCTGCTCTTTAGCCAGCAGCTGTGCAGCGAGGCTGGGAAGTGCTTTCCTGCAGCCGGCGATGAATGAGGCGGTTTCTGCTGACTCGCTTGAGACACGCTTTGCGGTGTGCATCTCTGAAAACAAAAACCAAAACCAAAACAAAACAACACAACAACAAAAAAACCAAACCAAAACCTCCCTCTGATTCACAGGAAGGAACTACAGTTGGGTAGTTACAGAGCCGTGGAGCAAGATTTTGTACAAACACTTTTTTTTCTTGTGTGAAACAAAACCCTTCCGTGCCTGATATGAATAAAACATGGTTCTTAGTTGACATTTTCATATTTCTCAGAGCACTCTTATTTTCCTATAGCTGCTGGAAGTGTCAGGAAGATGCTGCAGATGAAATAGAGATTTTTATCTCTGATCTCTCTATCTCCAGGATCCCAAAGTTTCTGAAATCCCCTGTGAGTTTCCCTACTCTCTGATTCACCCAGTGATCCAAAGTCAAATCCCACAGTGCTTCTTTAGAGCTTACGGCTAAAAATGAGGTACCGTTCCCTCAGGGCTTTGGTTGGGCTGCTGCTGAGCGCTGGGGCTGTTCCTTTAGGTGAGGACTGGTGAGATCAAGACCTGGGCCTTGGCAAGAGAAAAGTACCAGATTACATCTCTGGAAGTGTTTCTTTAACACAGATGTGGTTTAGAAAGCAAACAGCCTGTAGTGCTGTCAGGATCCCTTACTGTCCAACCTGTAGTGCTGTTAGGATCCCTTATTGTCATTGGGGGGAGTGTCTGGAGCCAAGCGCTAAAGCTGGCCATGCTGCAGGCAGGTTGAGCACCCCAGCTCCTGACTCTGGTAGCAAGAAGGAGAAACCCAGAATTTGGTCCCTCCCCAGGCTTTCCCCGTGCATCTCTACCCACCGAGACTCATCCCTGCCCTGATGCGACAACACAGGGAGACTGGCTGAGCTCTGGTGGGAATGTACAATATGGGGCCTGATTCTGCACTCCCTGCTCAGTCAAAATCCCCAGCAACTTCCCCGAGCTGGGGGAAGGGTTTGGTAATGGACAGCACAGAGCAGAGCAGGGAGACCTATGGCCTGACCGAGGACATGATACTTGGGAGGGGTGACGGATCAGTCGGGGAAGGGGATAACCATCCTGCCTGCTCCCCTGCAGCCAGCCACTGGCCTTGCCCCACGCGATACCCTGCCCCACTTCCCAAACTCTTTCCCAAGAGGGCTAATTGCTCACCTTCCTCCTGGGTTCCCCCTGGAGCCCGGCTGTCCTCCTCCCTGCTCGGGCACCTATGGAGCCTGTAATTACTGCTTTACTCCTTCTTCCCCTCCAGTGGAACAGAACCTACTTCAAGCACCGTCCTTTTTAAAAATGCATCTGCTCCGCACCGCGCTAAAACACATGGAATAATAGAAGAGAGTCCGTCAGCAGGGGCACCCTTTACCTGCATGGCTTTCAAAGGCAGGGATCTCTTAAAGAACACGGAGCATTTTCTCTCCTCTGGACCCAAAGCTGTGACGTGTGGGTAATATTTGATCAAGGGGGTTCAGGTATCCCTGCTCTGGCTTATGAGCTGGTTGCAGTGACACACATGTAGTCTGGAGTTCCTGCTCTGCTGTTAGGCAATACCTGTCGCTGTTCCTGGGGATGGCTGGTGGTGGTGGTGATGGCCACCTTCCTGATTCCCTACATCCTTTAAAGCTCTGTGTGAGGACCAGATCTAAAAGCCTCAAGAGACGGGTCCCACTGGTGTTCTCCAGCTATCCACAACAGCCCTCACCTGGTTTCCCTCCCAGGTGGGGATCTCACCCCATTGGCTGTGTGATTTGATGCTGACACCAGAGCTGTGCTGGCACCGTTTGCCATCACCCTGCAGCTCAGGAGCCACAGTCAGTTGCTGTGCCTGTGAAACAAAGTGGGGTGAAAGGGATCTGGTGCAGCGTTACAGCCGTACTCCATCCCAAATTAGTCTCCATAATTCATTAGTCTCCTAATTAATATAAAAGATGGACAGTGCTTCCTCCAGGATTTCTTCAAATGTGTCTGCACTTGCCTGGAGTTCCCAGGCTCAGTGCAGCAGAGCACGGGTAGCTTTAAGCACCTTCCTGCACACGTTGGCAGGTGGTGGCATGGACACCCTGGCCTGCACCTATGCTCAAGGGGCTGCCCAGGGAAGCAGTGGAGTCTCCATCCCTGGAAGTATTTAAAAGCTGGTTAGATTGGGTACTGAGGGATATGGTCTAGTGGATGGCAGGTTAGGGTGATGGTTGGACTTGATGATCTGAAGGGTCACTGCCAACCAAGACAATTCTATGATTCTATGATGCCCAGATACCTGAGGGCCTTTTAGAGCAGGAGAAATAAAAACAAAACAATAAAAGATTGTGGCATGGAGGTAAACAGCTTGGAAGTGAGAGCTGCATTGCAAGAGAAACCCTTGCTGCAGGGTCACACACTGGCTCCCCAGGCTCACTAGGCAGAGCTCCAAAAAGCCTTGTCTGGGAGCTTTAGCAGCCCAGAGCTGATGGCCAGCTTTCCTTAGGAAGCTTTTGCAGCACGAGGGGTAAGACTCATCTCCACTAAACTGCCATGTCCCCATTTATAGATGTCTCCATCTGAGCTGGTAATTCAGCATCTTTACAGTCTTTAAGGTGAGTAGGATGCCCCTGGAGTGCCGTTCACCTGCCCCACTTGAGAAGTCAGTGTTGGAGGATGATGTGAGCTGCAACACAGAATCCTTGTTTGCACTCAATTGAGCCTAAAGGTCTAGATTCCCCTGCTCACCCTTGCTTTGAAGGCCCCGTAGCAAGGCTCAGATCCCTGGTGAACCAGCTCTGTGTGATGCTTTTGAGTTCCTAGGATTAATCATCTCTTGGCTGTAGTGCTGAAGAAGGTCTGGCCCACCCTATCCCACCAGCTTGGAGACAGATTAGGAAACAAGTCCTCTAGGGTGACCATCACCTCCTCACTGAGCTCTGGACCAGCATCAGTGATGAATGTGCAGGTACCCTCAGAGGTGGACCTGCTGCCAAAGCAACAGGTTTAGTAACCCTGGAGGCTGGCTCATGTGTCAGACCTCAAAGGAAAAAAAAATTAAAAAATAAATGTTGAGAGCAGCGTGTCCAGTGCAATCGATATTCCTTTAATTGAATGCTGGCTTGGCTCTGGGGTCATGGTTCAGGGGTGTCCTTAGCGGTCCAGGAATGTGCCCACGACACACTCACTATGCATTTCTTTTCCTTCTTCCAATGCTCTGCCTGCTGCCCCTGCCCTGGACTCTCCCCCTGTGCCAAGTGCATGTGGAGAGGCTGGATGTGGAGGCAGTTGTGTTGCCTGTACATATCCAGCCTGGGCCGGAGTGCTCGAGGCGAGACCCCAGAAGAGGAGGAGGCCCTGCAGCCTCTGGGCTGGGCTCCCTCACCACCCCTGCCCACCGACCTCTCCCCAGCCCTGGCACCTTGGCAAGGAACCGGGCACAGAAACTGAGACGCGGGGCCAGGGCTGTCCCCAGGGCTGTCCCCAGGGCTGTCCCCAGGGCTGTCCCCAGGGCTGTGCCCAGGGCTGTCCCCAGGGCTGTCCCGGCTCCCAGACCTTCTGCCGTAACGGAGCGGCAGCTTTGCCCCGACCTGTACCCCGCAGGTGGCTGGGGGTGGGATGCAAAACGGGCCCTTCCCCACCTCCTCCTACTCCTCCTGGACCACCTCCCCTCGCATCCCGGAGCCTCGCACCCGCCTTGCGCACTGCTGGAGCAGGAGCGAGATCAACCCCCGGGCCGCCTCCTGCCCGCGTGTGATGAGTTCGCCAGGCCTCAGCCCCGCTCCCGCAGCCGCTGCCCGCCCTTCCCGGCCACCTCAGCTCTCTGGGCACGGCTTCTCCTCCGGGGCTGCCCCCGTCCTTTGCTCTAGTCCCCGGACAGACGGATTCTCCCCCCCCCTCACCCCGCCTCTTACCTGGCGGCCGGCAGCGCGGTCCCGAGACCGGGGCTGTGCTCCCCGCCCGCGGGGGAGCCCCGGCCGGCCCGGCCCCTCTCCAGCTCCCGAGCCGAGCGCGCATTTGCCTAAGCGCTTTGCATTTGTGCCTGGGAAATACCGACTCGCCTTTTTATGATCGCGGGTGATAAATATTGCATCGCTCGCCTTTGCAAACTTTTTAAGAGCGGGGGCAGCGCGGCACCCGCCAACCGCAGGCACCGGGCACCGACCCCGGGACGGTGCTGCGACCCCGGCGCCCCGGAAAGCATCCCGGACAGGGCTCGGGCTCTCGGCTTTGGGAGGGGGCGGTCGGTTGGGGGGACACACACGACGGGGGACACACGCTGCGAGCAGGAGCAGCGGCAGACTGGAGTGTGTTATGTCTGCGAGGGAGAGCCGGGGAAAGGGCGGGGGGGGGGGGGGGGCGGTGTGCGGGGGGCGGTGAGGGGAGCGAACAGGGCCCTGCTAATGCTGCGCGGAGCTGATTCTCCAAGGCCCCCCCGGGCAGCACTCAGCATCCAGCCTTCATTAAAATTTCATCGCCAGCACTTGGCCAAGGTCTATTTATGAAAATGCGCTTTTCGCTTCATGGAAAAAACAGGAACGGAGCGAAAGAACAAAGGCGGGGATGGGGTTTGCGAAGCGCCCAGGAATAGAGCCGAGCGGCCGCAGATGTGCGGGCCGAGGGGGTGGGGGGCGCGGAGAAGGGGGGTGCCGGGGCGGGTGGCCCCCGGAGCCACCGTCGCCGCCGCCCGGGATGCGGTGCAGCTCCGGTTCCCACAGCGCAGGCAGGGCTCTGCCCGGCACCGCCGAGCCTGCTCCGCTCGCTCCGGTGAAGCGGCTGCTCCGACGGTTGTTGCGGGCGCTGCACGATTTTCCCTCTTTCCAGGTTATTTTATTCCCCCCCGAAAAAAATCCTGCCGGTTCGGCCGCTCGGTCCGTCGGGGTGCAGCATCGCACCCCCTGTCCCTCGCACTCCCCGGCTCCCTGCGGTTTTTGGTTAAAAATGAAATTGAAAGTTCTAAAACACACCAAAAAGAAGGCACAAAGAAAGCGCCCCCCTTTTTTTTCTCGCACCCACCCCCACCCTCCCCCGGGACCGAGGGCACAGCCCGAGGGATGCTCCCCCCGCTGCCCAGCGGTCCGCGCTCCTTTCGGGTGAGGTTTCGGTGCCAGCGGCCGCGGGAGACGGACCTCGGGGATGAGCGGGGTTAAAGCATCCTTTTCTCAGCCGTCTCAAGTCGCACCCCGATCTGGGCCGGTGGGATGATTGGAGGGGGGAGCGGAGGTGGCAGAGGCTGCCTGGAGAGACTCACACCTTCTCATCCTCCCCGGGAAGGCGGAGTGGGAGGCGAGGGACAGAACCCGTCCCCGCAAGTCGTTTGCGGGAGAGCCCGGGCGATGCGGGCTGCGTTCCGCCCCAACCCGGGCAACGAATTTAACCCGCGGGAGCATCGCCCGGGTTTCAAAGCCAAACCTATCCCGGGACAGACAGGTGGGGCTTCAAAACACGCAGGGTTCTGGTTGGTGCCGGGCGAAAAAGGGACGAAAAGAACACGCACCCCCCGTCCCCGCCGGCTCCGGACCCCGCTGAAACACGGCGAGTTCTCTCGGGACGAATCCCCCGCTCCTTCCCGGGTGGGAGAGGGCAACCCTGCCCCGCGTTTCGTTGCCTTTCGTTGTGTTTCGTTTCTTTCCCCACGGAGGTGGAAAAGCCGAACCCAGACCGCACTGGGAGCCGGAGGCCGGAGGCGGCGGGGATGGGCTGGAGGCAAGGGGGCTCTCCCCGAAGCCGTGTCCGGCTGCCGCAGTAACTCCATGAGGCAGGAGGGTGAGGTAAAACGTGCATGATTTATTTGAAATGCTGCAGCGTACACAGACACCAAATTTCATTCAGCACACACACAGCGAAACGAAATCTCGTTTAATTCCCAAAATAAAAAGAAACAAACAAACAAAAAAAATTTTAAAGAGAGAGAGAGAGAGAGGAAACGGAGGCAAATTTCTCTATTAAATAGGCGAAGCAAAAAAAAAAAAAAAAAAGAAAAATTAAAAAAAAAAGCCTTAGAAAGTGCAGAGTTCGCTATTTGCAAAGGCAGCCGCCCCCGCGGAGCCCGGGGCTGGCCGGGCATCCCCGCTGCCCCGGGCCGGTCCCGCCGCTCCTGTGAGCCCGAACGATTTGATTGTCGAAGCGTAGGGGTTGGGTTTTTCTTTTTACAGTGGAACCATACCGATATCGAACAGTTGGGGTGAAACCAAAGCAAAATAAACCTCAATTTTCCCCGAACAAACTGTGACTCCAGGGAAAGCCAAAAAGATTCTTTCTCTTTTTTTTTTCTTATTTTTTTAAAATTCTTTTTTATTATTATTATTATTTATCCTTTTTTTTTTCTTTTCTTTTTTTTCCCCCCCTCTTTTTCAATTTAGCCGATGAGGTAGAAACAGAAACTTTATTGCAAAAATGCGATGGGTTTGCTGGGGCAGGGGAGAGCGAACAGAACCATGCAAGTGCGTGTGTGTGCGTGTGTGTGCATGGAGACCCAGGCAGCGAGGCGGGGGGTGCGGGCCGGCACCTCCCTATTTACAGCTGTCCGGGGCAGCTTCCAGCTCGTTTTCTTTCTTATTTATTTTCTCTTTTCCTTTTTTTTCTCTTTTTTTTTATTTTTTTAATATATATATATATATAGTTTTAATTTTTGTAAAAGAAGAGGCCCGGGCACCAGGGAGGGAGCGATGCCGTGGCTCCCCCCCTGCCCAGCCGAGCCAGGAAGGGGTGAGGGGCTGCAACAAAGACCCGCTGGGCTCTCACCGCCAGTGCTGTGCCCTGACTCCGGGCACCCCAAAACTCCCCCCTTAGGCCTTTCATTTTGTCTTTTCCTTTTTCTCCATCTTTTTTTTCTTCCAGTTTTATCTACAAAAGCAGTCTGTACCAGTCATAACAGCAGGGCTGCTTCGCCCGGGGGGTGAGGAGCAGGCACCAAACTGTTCGCTTCACTTTGGGCAGGTTTCCCTTTTTTTTTTAAGGTTTATTTTTCCTTTCTTTTTTCCCCCCCCCCAATTTATTTTTTTTTTTTTGAACCAAAAATAAATTAAAAAAAAGCCAACAACCCCCAAACCCTGCCCGTTTCAGAGGGGTCAGGGGCCTGGATGGGTTGGGAGAGGTGGGGCAAGCACTCCCCCTTTCCCACTGCCCTCCCAGCCCCTTCTTCAGTAGGTGGCAGAAAATTTCATCCTTTTCTGCTTCTGTCTCTGATTGCAAAACCAGACCCGCACCACGTTCTTCTTCAAGTCTAACTTCTCGGCGATGGCGGCGATCTTCTCCGAGGAGGGCCGTGGCTGCACGGCGAAATAGGCCTCCAGTGACCGCTTTTCGGGGGCAGCGATGGAGGTGCGCTTGCGTTTCTTGTCACCCCCCGTGTAGATCTCAGGTTTGGTCATTTTCTCCCTCTGGGCCCGCTCGGCCTCCTCCAGCCACGCTTCTAGGATGGGCTTGAGGGCCACCATGTTGTTGTGGGACAAGGTGAGGGACTCAAACCTGCAGATTGTGCTTTGGCTAAGGCAGCCCACCCCTGGGATCTTCAGGTTGGCCAACGCGGAGCCCACGTCTGCCTGGGTGACCCCCAGCTTGATCCTCCGCTGCTTGAACCGCTCGGCGAAGGACTCCAGCTCCCGGGGGTCCGTCTCCGTCTCGGGGCCGGAGATGACAGCGTGGGAAGCGAGGCCGTGGGGGTGGGACATGTTCATAGGCTGGGAGTGGTGGGCCATATGGTTGATGGCCGACATGTGGGAGTGAGGGTGTGAAGGTGTAGAGCCCACATCCGGCCCTGGCACCCCTCCGAGGGGGAGAGCGGAGTTGAGGTGGTCCAGAAGCTCGCCGTCCAAGCCCTGGGAGGGCTGGTGGTGGTGGTGGTGGGGGTGGTGCGTGGTCAGCACGGACGGGTGGTGCAGGTGGACGGAGGACGAGGTAGGAGTGCAGGACACGCTGCTCATGGTGTGGTAGGTGGCATCCGGCTTGAAGGGGTGGGTTTTCTGTGATACGATATCCACAGCGGCCAGAGCCTCAGCACCCCGCAGCAAGGTCTCGTCAAAGCCCGCAAAAATGTTACCTTGGATCTGGATGGGGCAGAGGAAGGGGGATAAAAGTGGGAGGAAAAACAAACCAAAAGAGTGGGAGAGGATTAAAAGGAAAGCAGCATCCCGGAGATCCCGCTCTGCCCCTCCATCAGCGCCTGGGACAGGTCAGATCAACCGCGTTCGACCCGTCCCCCTCCTCCCCAAATGAAAGGACCAGGATCAGGGTGTTGGGGGTTCGGCACCCACCCATCCCTCCGGGGTGACCTCCCCCAAGAAAAGAGAGAGGCCGCGGAGGGGGACGGAGCCGTCGGGAGTCCCGCAGAGTCTCTGGGCAAGAAGACAGTTCACCCGCAGCCCGGACGGACTCGCCAGCGCCTTCCCCAGCCCCTCTCGCCGCTTTGAGCACCCTCGGCGGTAGGGTCAGCCCTCGGACCAACCGCCCCGGAGCAGGGGAGAGAAGGGACCCCCCGTCGAAACCCAAACGAAACTCAAACCCCGACGGACACCATCGGCCGTCGAAGCAAGTTGGGGAGAGCTCAGGACAGGACGGTCCGCGGGTGCGGACCCCCCGAAACCCACCCGGGGAGAGGAAGGTGGGGGAGGAGGCGGTTAGCTCTTACCTGGGGGGCGGGCAGGCAGGCTCTGCGGATGGCCTCGGAGCTGGTGTGCAGGTGGGGGTACTTGGGCTCGTGCAGGATGGGGTGCATGCTGAACGCCTGCTTGCTGTTCATGGACATCATGGTGGGAGAGGAGCGGGGCAGGGGCGCTCCGGGCAGCCCGGCTCCGGGGGCGCGGTATTGTCTGTCTCCGCCGCCCGGCATCAATGGCATTATAGCCCGGCCCCCCCGCCCCCCCGCCCGCTCATTGGACGGGTCTCGGGAGGCACCTCCCACCGCCCGCCCCCGGGCAGTGAGCTCACCCCCCCACACACACTCCGGTTGTACCCCCCCAAATCAGGGCTCACCCCCCCCATTCACACACCACTCCCCGCTCCGGCACTGCGCAACCCCGGGGGTCCCCGCCGCTGCGCCGCTGTCCGGTCTCAGTCCCCCCCATCGCGAGGAATGGGGGGGGGGGGGGTGGAGGTGGCATCGCTCCGGGTTCCCTCCAGCCCGCACCGGCGGCGGGGCCAGGCGAGCGGCGCCGGGTCGGTGCTGCGGCCGCCGGGCCCCGCTCCTGCCCCGGGACGACGCCGTCGAGCAGCTCCGGGGCTCGGCACCGTACGGCCGGGGATGCGCCGCGGCTGCGTCCTCCTGCCCGACATCTGCCAGGCCCCTGCCCAGCTCCGGTCCAGCTCCACCGACCCCTGCCCGCCTGCCCGGCTCTGCCCAACGCCCTGCCCGGGCCGTGCCAGCGGCTCCGGGCTGGCTTTCCCCCGGGGAGATATGGGGAGCAGAGCAGCCCTCAGCCTTCCCGAACAGGAGCTTTCCTGACCCCACTCTTCACTTTCTGAAGGGTAAAGGTACCTCGAGTTAGAACCATGAGAATGGGCAAATAAGGACAAGTTTCACCAACTTCTCTCTGCCCAGTTTTGGCGACGGCATCTGGATCCATTACCCAAATCCTCCCTCTATTGTGGAGTCCCACGGTCCTGTCTGTCTGTCTGCAACCTCTCCATCCTCCCCTCTCCAGCCCACTGCTGCCCATCTCTGCCTGACAGCCTTTCTGCCTCCGAATCCATACACTTTTCCATGCAGACCGTGGCCTTTCCTTCCCTCTCCTCCCTGCCTGCCACCAAGCCCGGATCCTATCGCTGCAAACAAACAGCATGAAGGTGAAGTTTGGTGGCTGCATGCTGGATCTGGGGGGGGCTGCACAGCCCCCCCCCCCCCAGCCCCTCCAGCTGCTCCCAGCCCTGCCAAAAGGCATGTGGTAGGTGTGACAGGCTGCAGCACTGTCAGCCCAGAGCAGGGGCGCTGGAGGAGGGGGACCTCAGCGCCTGCTGGAGAGTGGGACAGCAGCCACAGGGTTGGCAGAGGACAGGAGGGTGCTCGGTCATGCTGAGAGCAAATGCCTTCTCAAGGGAATGGTGTATCTTTATCCAGCCCCAGCACCTCGTGTGAGGACAGCGGTGCAGGTGCTTGTGGAGTCAGGGTGAGTATCAGCTTTCCTGGCCCCTCTCCCACTCACCCTCTTCTCTACAGAGCCAGCACATGGGATCCTCTGAGAGGTCGCCTCTCCCAGGGATCCTGCCGGGCTCCCTGGGTCAGACAGGGCCAAGAAGAGTCACAAGGAAGGGAAAACCCTAACCTAACCGCAGCCTTACCGGAGAGGCTGAAGTGTCCCCCAAAAGTGGGTTCCTGGGCTGTGGACATGTATGGGAAGGTCAGATCTGGTGGTAGGAGACTATGACCATGCGGGGGGCTGCCCGGGTTCAGGCACAGGCACTGAACCACGAGGCTTCTGCAGCGAGGAGGACCCTAAACCAGACCTGTGCGGCACATCGCTTGTGCGGGGGGATGGGGGAGAGGCTGCAGGGAGCTCAATCCTGACTCTGGAATAGTCTGCTCGGGGGTAGAGCTGCATCGGCACTACAGTGCTGCCAGGAAAACCCCATCCCTACTGAAAGTGGGAGGGGGACAGCATGCAGCCCCTGCACCCCACAGTTCAGGCAGCCCTTCCTGTTCACTAAAGCATCCTATGCGTGCCTGCCGACAGGCTGACACTCCGGCTATCCAAAGGCAAGAGCGGGCAGGAGCTCTGAAGCCTCTTCCCCTTCTCCTTTCTACCAGCACAGCCCTCTGAGTCATGGTCTCCCCTCTGCTGCTTGCAGAGAGATTGCAGCATCAGGTGATGGGCAGAGGAGAGCAGCTGCCAGGGAGGTTCACTGGAAGCTTTCTGTACAACGGGGATTCAGGCAGAATTGCTGCAAAGCAGAATCGTCCCTCCTGGGTGCCCAGCAGTGGCCTCAGGGACCTTCTCTCCCCTTCATCTGACAAATCCCTGGTGTTTGTTAACTCTTTCAGAAGCTTTTGACAGAGTACTGCATGCCTTCTTTTACTGGGTTCTTCTTGGTGATCCCACTCTCTTCTTCCTCCTTGCTCCCTGCGTTTCAGCAGCTCAAGAGGAGGAAGGCTGGGGAGAGCGGTTCAGTTCCTAGCTCTGGATTTAACTCTCCCTAGGGAAGTGAACCTTGTCCCAAGCTGTGTTTCCCTGCATGGCGCTGACTCCAGATGTGCCCAGGAGGTTGGAGATGGGCATGCTCTTCTGCGCATCACTCAGAGTCAGCTGGAGCAGAGGGAAATCAGATGAGAGTCCTCTCTCTGGCTTTCTTCTTTATCTTCTCAGCTTCCTTCATTCAGGAAGATCAGGACCAGGGTGAGCTCAGCCCCCAAGGACAGCACAAGGCTGGTGAGCACAGCAAGACACACAGAAATACCTTTTCCAGCACATGAGGCCGTTTCTGGTGCCATTTTCCACACTTGCAACCACTGAAGCGATTGCTGGAGCAGCAGAAGAGCTGTCCCAGGCCAGCCCAAAGACTCAGTAGCCTTGAGTGTTCACCTAGGAAAATTAGATAAGAAGCAGCTGAAGCAAATGCCACCCCCTCCCTTTCATTCTGTAGTCCACCAGAGTTTAGCAGATCTCTTTTCCAAACAGCCAGCTTGCCACCCTTTGAGTTTCTCCTCATCATGGTGATGGCCTGGAGCATCCTGCCCTGGATCTGAACTTCTGGATCCCTGTAATGGACTTTGCAAGGAAAGGGCCAAATTTTCAGGTGATTGGCAATGCTCAGCTATGACTTTCTGGGTGCCACGGGGCAGCCCTGCAAGGCTCACAGCAGCCTCTTCATGTAAATCCCGGATTTGTTCCCTAACAGCTCTGACCAGGCTCCGCGCTCGTACCCATCCATGTTGGTCACTCCTGTGAAGCAGGAGGTGTTTCACCAGAATCAGGATAAAAGATAAGAGAGTAGGGATCTCTCCTATTAAGCTAAACAAATACACTGAATAAAGAGCCTCATAAACTCCTCCTTAGGGGGAACGGGACCCAGCTTCCAGGCCAAGAGCTGGCAGCCCAGCCTGGCTGGTGGCTTTGGGAATCCTTTCCCCAGGCAGAAATGAAAAGCCAGAAAATTTTTCACATTACTGGGGCTCTTTGTGATGGTTGGATGCCATGATTATCTGCCATGGCACAAAAAATTAGCCAAAGGGCCCAGGGATGTTGTGGGTATCGTGACATCTACAGCCAGCGCATCAAATGCTCTCGTTCACTGTTCCCACAGGGAACTGATCGTGGAAACTTTCTCCAGCAGGCTCTGTGCTCAAGAAACTCCATCTCTCCATTGATTTTTGAAGATGACCCACAGTTTCTCTGTCTGGCTTCCTGTCTCTAACCAATAAAATCTTGCAACACTCCGCCTGATCCCCACACTTCCTATCAAAGGCCAACTCCATCCAGACTTTTCAGAGGGTTGTCCTGCCTGCCATGTGGTTTGGTGCCTCAGGCAGTTGCCTCCAGACTCCAGCTGTTTTTATTACCTAAGTGGGTTTGATTGCTCCTTCATTTGTGCCTGAATGAGAGCCCTTGGCACCCTCGTGGGCTTTAATGGGGTCTGTGTGTTCTAGCTACCAATTAAACCCGCTGGCAGCGATTAACAGCTTCCAACATAATGCTAACGTGGAGCAGAGGGGATGCAGTCGGGACCTCCAGGTCTCCAGGAGAGGATCCTGCAGAAAAGGGACATGAATTTCAGCCAAACGGGGAGGGGGAGCACAGGAATCCTCCTGAGCTTTCTTCTCCTCAGAGGAGGTCTGGCTCACCTGTCCTGGGAACACTCTGGGCCAGCTCAGAGATGTTTTTCCAGCAAGGAGTTGGTTAAGGTGACGATGCTGGTGGGCAGACAAGGCTGGGTGTCACCCCAGAGAGTGGGTGGAGATGTAAGGGGGATGCTCCTGGAAAAACTTGAATGGGGTGACACCTAGACCACAAAATCAGCACACCGAACCTGTCAGTGTGATAAGTAGGGGTTTCCTTCTCCCCTCTGCCCCCCCTCTTTCCCTGTGCCTAAGCCAAAGGTCAAAGGAGCCAAAAAACGGTGAATTTTTCTCACAGTGGACATTTTAGGCTTCAGCCCCAAATAGCAGATAGTCTTTTCTACCCACAACCATCCCAGTCCCTGCCCCTGGCAGCATCCCAGCTCTGTCCTGCAACCACAACTCCTCTGCCCCACTCAGCAGATCTGACAGCTCCCCTGCCACCTGTGGAAACCCTGGGGAGGATCCCCCCCTCGAAATGAAGATGTTTGGGGATTAAATGCTTCCATCTCATCGGAACTGACGTTTTCTGATGAAAATTGGTTTTGTCAGAAAACGTGTGAGCGGCTCGACCTGCCAGAGGACCGTACCGTGCGATGGGGTGGCGGTCTACACTGCCTGCCTGAGTGCAGGGACAGAAAAACCCAAGCCCCAAGTGCTTTTTTAACTAAACTAAACTCTACGAGCTGCCTCCCTTCCAGGAGAGGCGCGTGGCATTGAGGAGAAGTCTTCTCTGTTTTAAATGCAGCCCAGGGCCGTGACACACCACAGCAACACCCCACGCGACTCCGGGGCAAGCGGCGACCTGACGGGATGCTCAGAGTCTGCGCTGGAGTTAGGAGAAAGAAGGTTGAGGCAGGGTTCAAAACATCATGCTTCTGCGGAGGCTGGGAGAGGGATGCAGAAATAGCTCCTGATGAGGACGAGGAGATCTCTTCCCTTGCCTGAAGAGCGTGGTGTATCTGAACGCGCAGGTCTAGCGCTTTAGGTGTAAGGGAAAGACTATCCGTGCAGCCCAGCACTGCGAGCCAGCTTGTAAAAATCCTTATTAAAACCCCACTGAGCCTAATCGTGAAAGATAGCTTTTAATTAAAAACTGCAACCCTTCAGCCAACTTTTATAGGAGATTGCTGCGACCCCAGGAGATGCCAACCAGCAATAGACTAAAACTCCTTCCGGAGGGAGGGATTTTTTCCCATCCCTTGTTAGCTGGCAGGGAACATCTCTGACTGCTTTAAATGGGCAACTTCACAAGTTTCCTGAGTGTGGTTTCTTCCATTAGGAAATGGGAATCTTTTAACAGCTCACCCAGGCAGCAAAATTCCTCCACTCCATCTATTGCATTAGGAGCCCAGAGTCCAGGCTGCTCAACTCCACGGAGCAGGAGAGAGAGAGCAGGAGAAAAGAAAATCCAGATGGGGCAAAGCGTAGCTCGACTTTTTAATACTAAATTATTTACAGTAAGTAAAATCGTGTGTGTCAATTGTGAAAAGAGTCCAATTTGTTTGATTTACATTGCAGGGGGGTGCCCTAGGGTAGGGGGTGTTTAACTATCTCCTCTAATGTAATTGCCTATGGCAGCCCGTTAAATATTTGATAGGCTGCCTGAGCAAAGTAAGGAACTTCGTCTGATACGCTCCCGCAACCCTTTCAGTGTATCAAATGTATTTGCAGCCAGAGAGTACCTGAGCCCTTTCTATTGTGTAACTGGGGCTAAGCACACTCTTTTTAAGCCCACACAGACTGCAAAGGGCACGTTTTAGCCCACTTTTAGGGCACACTTGGGTTCTGCGGGAACGCGTGCTTCCCACCGGAGCGCCGGGGCTCTTCCTCTCTACCAATAGCTTATTTTATGTTAGAAGCCTGAGTTTCTCTCTCCACGCCTCAGAGGGAGCAGATCAGAAGAGCAGGGGTTGGCACTTCACAGCTCCTGGCTATTTCCACTCCAGCCTCAGCTCCGGGCAGCCCTGGTGCCAAGAAGACAACTGTCCCTTAGCCCAAGCAAAGAGGTGAATGGTGAAGCAGCTGAGTAATCCACCCCTGGGAGATGCTCAGCTGCTTACAAAGCCTGCTTCCTGACTGGTGGACCTGTCCCAGCTCACGTTGCTCCCTTTGCACAGCTTGGTTGGAAAGCCAAGGGGAAATACGCACATGGCTTCCCTGGTTGTACAGGGAAGGGCCTCCACTGCTCAGGAGATGAATCCTGCTGTCCGATGGGATGCTGAAGGCAAAGTCAGAATCACAGAATCACAGAATCTTAGGGGTTGGAAGGGACCTCAAGAGATCATCGGGTCCAACCCCCCTGCCAAAGCAGCTCCCTATCTCATATTACATAGATAGGCATCCAGATGAGACTTGAATATCTCCAGAGAAGGAGACTCCACCACCTCCCTGGGCAGCCTGTCCCAGGGCTCTGTCACCCTCACTGGGAAAAAGTTCTTCCGCATGTTGATGCGGAACTTCCTCATGAAGTCACCTCACATGATCCCCTTTTAGCACCAGTTTGGTTCTGGGGGTATTCACACTCACTATTCACAGCCTTCCTGAGATGCGTAGTGACCGCAAAGGCTCCTCCAGCAGCAGAGAGGCAAAGCAGCATCTCTGAAACTCAGTTTGGGAAGTTTATTTCCTGGCTGGCCCGACCTGGAAATCACAGATTAAGGGACACCCTAATGTCCCTCTAGCAAGACAACGCCACTGACTGAAACACTTCTGACGATGTCCTGAGTCTGTCGACTAGACTGTCCTCAAGACTGGGGACACTCTTTTGTTAGGAACTACAATGAGCCCAACAAAGGGCCATTAAGACCCACAGTAAGTGACTCACACCCTGAGACAAACAAAGAACACCACAGGTAGCACTGGTTTCCTGAAAAAGAAAAACAAAATACAAGCAGTGCTTGACTTGAACACACACCAGAAGCGATCCGCAACACATGTCTCAGCAGCTCCAGTTGTAACACCAGCTCTACTCAGGTACGGGAGCACAAGGCAGATATCAGCACAGTTTGACATCACTGGAGGGTGCTGATGAAAAACAGGAAAGAGGTGGCTGACTGATTCCTTCAGCCAAAGAGAAGGAGCTCTCAGAAGACAGTCCGCAATGGCTACCGTAGCTGATGGTTGCTAAAGGAGGAGGGAGAGGTGAGTTCGTGAACTCTGCCCTGTTAGGCTTTCTTCCACCAGGTATAAAGCAGTTCTCCCTCTCCCAGCTGGGAGGAAATACCAGGTCCTTGCTTTGGCAAACTCTAGAACCTGCCCAAGCCCAGCCCAGCACCACCTGCTGCCTTGATCAATTGCCTCCATGCCTCTGAAAGGTCAGACCTTGCCAGGGATAGTGCTGTCACCAAGCCCTCAGGCACCCTGGGCATGGGAACAAGGTTTTGCTGCTCGGATGAGGCTGGAAGAAACCCCTGTTCCTCTCTGGTCAACCTTGTCGGTCCCTAGAAATTCCTAGAGGGTAGGAAATATCACATCACCCGTCTGGGATGGTAAATATTTAACAAGGGGAACACCCCCTTCCTTTCTCCCTCCCCTTTTCATACATATTCAGCTCCCACATCTCTTCCAGCTTGGCAGCACTGCCCCTCTTCCTCTCTGGCTCTCCATTGCAGTGCCACAGCAGCAGCAGCACAGAGGCTCATGGGCTGTGGGGAATTAACCGAGGTGACCACAGATGAGGGACAACGAGAGCTTGTCAGGAGTGATGAGCATTAAATGTACCTGTGAAAGGTTTTTGGTGCTGAGGAGGAACAAGGTGGAATAAATATCCTGTGTCCCCACTGCTGGACACCCTTGATGTGTGCAGGCTGCTTTTGGGGACTCACACTGTGCCTCGAGCGCACCCCTAGTTTGCTGTTTGAGGGTACCAGTTGGGTTGGGTCAAATCATGCCAAGGAGTGCACTGGTTGTGTAAGATGCTGCCAAAGGAATTTTGGCACCTGGTAGGACTGTTCCTCAGCTCAGAGGACACACAGCTGGACACACAGCCCTGTCCTGAGATGTTCCTGGGAAATGGGGCACAGAATATTTGTGTTGTCCCCTGGAGAAGGGTGCCCAAGTCGTGTCCTAGGAGGGGTGGTATCTGCAGGTTCTCTGCCCTTTGAAGAGTCCCTGGTTTGGGGGAGGTACGCACTGGTCTCCAGTGCAACAGCCTGTTTGAAGAGAGGCCAATTAGAGCAGGCAAACATCTCCAAGGACAGAGACACCATCATCTCTCTGGGCCTGTGTTGTGTGAGCAGAGAATGGGTGTCAAGGGTCTTAATCTACAAATGCAGCTGAAACTTGCCTGGAGGAGCTGCACCGGCCCGACTCAGCGTGGTGGGGCTGAGGATGAAGGGAAATGGGCTCAGATGGGAGCAGTGGCAGGTGGGACCCAACCAAGCTCCTCTCTGGTCGCTGTGAACCCACTGGGGTTTCTCAGAGGGTTTCTCAGGATGGTGGTTACTGTGGTTGGGAGACAGGGGCAGCTGCTCAGGATGGGGTGGAGGAGGGTAGAAGACCAGCAGACAAGGGACAGGAGGAGAAACCTGCTGTGATGCTGACGGAGGTTTTGCAGATCATGGCCATGCAGGAATCCAGGCTGATGCTCCCGGGCCCCTGGGGCCTCCCAGGCTGCTCCAGCACACACGCCCCTGCCGACAGGGAGGCTCTCTGTGGTTCTCCATCCCTTGCTGCTCGCTCCAGCTCTTACAGAAACCAGCTCTATTAATATCCCCATCTCTTCCTCTCGGCCCATTATTCTCCTGATGGTCCAAATTTCCAGTTAGCTCCTCTCCAAATTTAAACGATTGCTTCCCCCTCTCCTCTCAAACCTCCCCCCCCACCTTTCCCAGAGATGATGTCACTGATGACCTATATTCTCCTTCCTCTTAAATGGCTGGCGCCGGGGCTATTAGATCCCCGCTGCTGGGCTGTGATTGGCTGACAGCCAGTCCCAACCTCACAAGTAACCACGGCTGTTCACCGGTGTGGGGAAACTCCGGCACTGCCAGCAGGGTTGGAGAAAGGCAGAGGAAGGAAGGATGGAGCTGGCTGGAGCCACCTCCCACCCAGGGGGGATGTTACCAGGGAAGGGAGGAAGGAGAGCCGTAAAATAGTTAACGGCTTCGATCAGACGAAAGCAGCCAAGGATGCTGTGGAAAGCATCTTCATGGCCTCACATGCTATCAGGGTCTGCCAGGACCTGGTGGCTGAGACCCTGTGGATTGCTGGTCGGATTGCTTCTCCTCTGACCCTTCTTACAGGTCCCCTGGCTCCTACAGCCTGGCAGACACTGATGGGAACACCATCGCTACGCGTGCCTGGACACCTTCAAGCCGGCATAGCCCCGAAGTGCCGTTGTGAGCACTCCCTTCTGCCCTGGGGGGCTCACGTGTGTTGTGTTTCTTTGTGAGCCCAAGCACCAAGCCAAACACCAGCATGTTTCTGATTAGGGACAAACTCTTTGGGGTTGTTTTGGTTTGTGCCATGACTCGGTGGAGAATCTCAGCCCACGTCCGAGCACCAAGTCATTACTCAGCAGGGAGGCCAAAGCTCAACCAGTCTTTGAAAGGGGAGGCCAGAAACAGCAGGAAAGAGACCTTCCATGGTGTGAGAGTACAGGGCAATGTCCCTCTCTGCTGCCCATGGCTCTGGCCAAGGTATCCCATGTCCAATGCCTTCCTGGGAGTCATCTCTGGCTCTTCTCAGAAAACAGGGCTCAGTGTCCTGTTAGTCCCAGGCTGGGGAAGAACCACCATGAGCCAATGCCCATGGCACCAACCAGCTCAAGACCACATTTCCAATAAATAGGGGAGGGAGAGGAAGGGATGTCATAGGTAAGAGGTAGCAACAGAGATCTTGTCCTTCCCTCTGGCTTTGGACATTGCTCAAATATGATCCTGCTCTTCCACATTCTTTCAGATCTTCAGCCTACTGCTAATCTCCAGCCCCATGAGTCCAAACCAGGTCCTTCTAGAGCAGGCTTCTCCAGGCAGCTCTGCCCATGCAAGCCCAGCATCCCAGACCCCTCTTGCCATAAGCCCACCCCATCCTGACCAGCTCCCAAAACTGGCAGGAGACTTGAGCAGAAGAAAGGCCCAGTCACACAGGAAAACCCATCCCAAAGGCCAGTGGTGACATCCTGCTTCTCCCCAACAAGTCATGTTTGATGAAGAGATGATTTTTTTGGCTGGATGGTCCAACATCTAGCTGCAATGGGTCCTCTGTGACACCCAGCCACAGGGGACCCACTGCTCATGAGCCCAAGCCAAAGGGATAGAGCCCCCATGGGGATGAATATGCAGACTATCTCCTCATCCAAAGGAGATTCCTTCTGGTCCTCATCTTGGTTTATTCAGAAGAGGGAGTTTCCTAGAAATTAATGCAGTTTGGATTTCCAGCAAGAGAGGGAGGGAGGGAAAAAGAAAGAACAAGAAAGAAATTGCAAGAAAAAAAGAAAGGAAGAACAGAAAGAAAATGAGGAGAGGAAGAGAGGAAAAATAAGGAAGGAAAGAGAGAGTCTTGGTTTTCTGAGTTAGAAGCAAAATTATCTTGATTTCCATTTGAATAATTCATGTTTGCCACGGGCCATGTATTCCTGAGCTTGGGTGTCAAGTGTTTATTGAATATATCTCTTGACAGGGCACTTGTGTGATATTCAGCCATTGCCAGAGTGTTAAAAAAACACACACAACAAATGTAAAAGGGGGAAAAAAAGGAAAGGCTGAAATGACGGCATCCTCCACCTCAGTTTGAGAATAATTGGTCCAAATGAAGTCCCTTTCCTTTCGATAGAGAATCTCCCCCTGCCCCCTCCCTTACATGGAGAACCATCTGGGAGCCCAGCATGGGTGGCTGGGACATTGGCCTTGCACCCAGAGGGAGAAGCTCTGCAGTCATCTGAGAAGATGAGCCTGGCAGGTGCTGGGGAACTGGAGCCTTTTCCACCTCTTCACCCTTTGACAGGACTCAGAGGCCAGATCCTGAAGACTGGAGATGTCCCATTCCAAATGTTTCCACCTCGGAGGGTATCCCAGTTATGCTGTAAGGTTCAGGGTTGGTTTCTAGATGTCTTGGACTGCCACCTCAAAGTCTCCATGGCCATGGCACCACTAGCTATGGGATTTAAGTGTGTTTCTCATGTACTCAGTTGTAGGGGTTCATTGCTGCACAGTGATGGAGCAAGGATGGAGGTGGTCAGCCACCGGATCTGGTAACATCACTGGAGCAACAGGGGAGAAGACCCAGGGTCCCTGGCCCTTGGTCCTGGGGGGCAGGAGGAGGCAGGAGAGACAGAAGCTGGGAGGATGTCTTCTCTGCCTGGATAAACCCAGACCTGGCCAGGAAGATGATGCCATTGCCAGTGGCTACTTGGAAGGTTGTGGTAGCCCTGAAAACAGAAGGGAAGGCAAGGTTGTGTTGGCAATGCACACAGTGTAGGGTAGTGCTGGGGTGGGGGTGGGGGGATAGGTAGGAGGGGTAACACCACCAAGGGGGACCTGAGCATGAGGTGAAGAGAGCAGAACAGGGATGCCCGGGAAGAAACCTTGACCACTACCCTCCCCCAGCCCCTGGCCAGCCAGTGAGACCCTGAAAAGGCAGACGTCCTTAAGAGGTGTCCTTTCAATAACCACTTGGGCAGAGGGAGGCAGCCAGACAGGGAGACGGGAGCCTCTCGCCGCCTGCTCTCGCCCAGCACCCAGTTCACAGCTGGTGCACCAGCAGGGATCCCTGCTTGGCCATATGCTCTACGTGCTGCTTCAATTACTCCTCAGAGGAGCCGGGGCTTGCACAGCTCCTGGGAGGTGGAGGAGGGGGCCATGGGGGAAGGGAGGCACAGCCAGTGGGGAGAAGGGAGGTCCCCTCAGATGGGTAGGATGCCAAAAACTGGGAGGATGGCTGATGAGTTTAAATCAGAGTACCTTTGCTCTGGTCCGTGTGGGATGTCCCCAGTGCACCCCTAGGGCATCTTTGCATAGAAGAGCATCCCTGGGATACGGGGGCGTCCGTGTCAGCCTTCTGCTGACACAGGCTCAGGGCTGGGTTTAGCAGCCCCACACAGACCAGGGAGCACGCCAGGCTGGGGCGGGGGGGGGGGGGGGGAGGGGGAGGGGGAGTCCCTCTGCACCCTTTGGGAGTGGATTCCACACAGAAACCTCCCGGTCAAGACGTAGGACCTGGAATTAGGGATCCATCCCCAGCTCTAAGGGTGCCCAAAATGTTCCAAATCCTCCTCCTAAAACACGGATTATTTCCAACCTGAGCTCCTGAAGAAACTGTGGAAGTGGGAAATAAACAAAAAAAAGAGTCTTCCACATCTGCTTTGATTTTCATAAACACACCCTTGTGATTACACAGACGTGTTCATGGGGAGCACTCTGATGCCTTAAAAAAGTCTCTCTCCTATCTGCTAAAACCTAATATTTTCGACATCTTACCCACAGGTTTGGGGTTTTTTTTGGTTTTGTTTTTCCCACCTTTTAGCTTTCTTCTGAAAATATTTGTGTTTGGGTTTTTAGCAACTCAAGAAATGTCAGTTCATGATTGCCTGATGAAAGTAAAAACCAGTCGGGTTTCCTGAGTCATTTTCATGTCGGGTTGTTCACTGCCCCTTCCAACCACACCCGAGGAGAAATCTTTATGTGAGCAATGCTCATGCTCATTAGACACATCACCCCCACCCTTTTCATGCTAAACAAAAATAAATCTCAGCCTTACACACACAGAGCTCAGGTTCCTCTGAACTGGAATCAGCTTCTCTATTCCTTAGGAAAACCAGTGGGATTCCCCCACCCATCCCCAGTTTCTAAGCAGAATAGGAAAGGAAACCCAAATATACATGAAAAAAGAAGCTTGTGCATAAAGCATCAGGGATTGACATGAAGTTTATCAGATAATTTTGAAATTCACCCTCTTCATTTCAACTTTTTCCAGCTACTGGAAATATTTGTACAGTCAGGAACAGCAGGCTTCATTTCAAGGATTTCAAGTGCTATAGAGAAAAGCACCAAACCAGGACATGTCAGTGTTCAAGGCAGCGCTTTTGAGCTGACAAAGATTCATCCAGAGGGTTTTGCTTGTACTCGTTTTGGTCTTGCCTGGCTGCAGGAGCGCTGCCTCTGCTGTGACTCTGGAGCACTTCCAGATCCACAGCCCTGGGACATGCTCCTGGATTCAGGCAAGATTTGGGCACAGTTTCACAATTTTCACAAAGTCTCGATATTTGTGAGATGGCAACTCAGGACAGAAAGAGGTGATCTCATGAGTTGGTGCTAGGTGGAGGCAGCCAGGCTGTGTTCAGTTATCTCCAGGTCCATAGCAGCATCCCCACGGCTCTGACTGCAGATCCTGTCCTACTGCATCTCTTCCCCATGCTCTGCCCTTACCCCCTCAGACGTGGCCAGCAGTCACTGACCAACACCAAACCCACACCAGTGTCACTGAGACTGCCTGAAACAGGAATCTGTTTACTCTTGCTTGGGCTGGTCCGTTTTTTGTGTTCACCTGGACAGCTTGGGTGATGCCTCCAGCGAGCATCGCCAGTGCGGGATGAAGCTGAGATGCCAGCGGATGTCACAGGGTTGTCCAGAGGAGCTGCATGGGGTTGGGCTGGGAGCTGGGACTGGCTCCTGTCTGAGGCCTCAACCCTGACCCTCCTGGCACAGGGAAGGAGAACGAGCAGAAACAACTTGGGGACTAATTCTGAGTGTCAAAGCCACTTGAGGAAATTGCTTTGCTTCTGGGAGACCCACAGGCAGAAAAGCTTGCCTGAATAAATGATTATCATCCACCAGTCGCAGAAACTTCCACAACTCACCCACATACTGTCACTGCTGTCCCAGACACCTGTCCTCTCCCTCGACAACCTCCTTCCCCAGCACCCCTGGAGCCCTGCTTCCCTTCCACCTGCACCAGCATCTGCCCAGGCCAATGCTTTTCAAGCCAGGTCGAGGGGTGGAGTGGTTGGGGAAGACTACTACAGAAGTCAGCGCCAACATCCCTGGGTGGGAAACGAAGGATGATTTTATCCCAGAGCCCCTCTGCAGTGACAATGGCCCCAGGAGCGTGCGGCGGCAGCTGGACGGTGCAGGCTGGTTTTGTTCTGGGGACAAAGGAGGGCTGGACCAAAACTGCACTTGGGCAGCAGTTGAGCTGGGCTTTCCAGTGCCCATCTGCAAACAAACCCTCCCCGGTGCCTCCAGCCCGGCGGGACGATGCCGGGCAGGTTGTCCTCGCCAGGCTATCTGGTGACAGGCGTGTGCTTTTGTCCCCACTCCTCAGGGGGAAGCCAGTGTGAGGCGTCAGCGGCGCGGAGGGCAGGCATCTAAAGCAGGGAAAGTCTATCCCCTCGGCAGGTTTCTTTCCTTTCAGAGCAGACAAAGCTGCCTGTGCCTCCGCAGCACCCGGTGTATCCGCACCTCCTGGGGAATAGGATCAAAGCAGCCAGTGTCTCAGGTCTTTTCTTCCCACCTCCCATTTTTAACCCCATGCTCCTGGTCCTGGGTAGCACCAGTGCTCCCCTGTGCTTTGATGGCTCAGAGCTGGTGTTCAGCACTTCCCCCCCGCCCCTGGCCCAAGCTGTGGTCATCCTGTCATCGGTCAAGTCAACTGCCCACCCACAGGGCGGTCCTAGGACATGGCAAAGGAGCATCTCTCCCCTGGGCTTACCTGCAGGAGCCCACCCACCATGTGAGGACAGCTTGCTTAATGGAAAAACAGCACACAGTTTGGAAGAAAACCATTTGAAATGGGCTCAATCTTTGCACCTAACGTAGTAAGTTACTTCCGAGCTGTGCCCTTCAGCAACCCCACGATGGGATCAGAACTGTCACGCCAGGTGAGGCTGGCTTCAGCCGTGTGCCCACAGCCACCTGCACGATGGCCATCAGCACTTGGACAGGCAGCAGACACAGATTTCCAACTTACCACCAAAACAGCAAGACAACAAGGCATCTTAATCCCCTGAGACCTTCTGGGAGAGGACAGTGTCTAATAAGCCCTGCAGGATTTTTCAGGATGGAGGAGGAGGGACACAATGGGGACAATATCTGAGTGGGATGGTCTATTCGATGTTTGTGCATAAATCTACATTGTCCTTTCTGACAGACAGAATTCTTCCAGGCTGGACCCAAGGGACTCAGGGGAGGAAAGGGTTAAAGCCCTCCAGGCCGTGGGCTGACCCACAGACCTCCCCACATTGTCCCTTTTCTTATCCCCCCTCACTGGGGAGATTAGCAGCCAGCAGATTAACCTGGTCTATGCCCTGCAGGCACTTTGGAGATGAAGGGCAGAGCAGGGAGAAGCTGATCTTTGAATTCTTGGATGTCCGTGTAGGAGGTGGAAAAGGGCTGGGGGGAGAGTAGGTCCAGAGGGCTGGGAGAGTGAAGGATGCACAGGGACGGGACGGTGGAGAATATTAACCTGGTACATCAGCTTTCTGCTCTGGGGGAGAGAGGTTCAGCTCTTGGAGCTTGTGTGTTCCCGAAGGGCATCAGCAATTCACAAGCAGAAAGGTCCCCACGAGGAGATGCTGAAGTCTCTGGGACAGGACTTGGTGGCCGAATCTAGAGCTGCACAAGCCAGATAGCCAGGAAGGAGCTCGGCGGCAGGCGGAGGTGGGTGGAAAAGCTGTCCACAGGTCAGGGAGGGCTCAGGCAAAGCCTTGTGTGGGCTCTGGCCCTGCCCAGCAGACATGCCACGGGCTGGACCTGCTGCGCACTAGTTCTGGGAGCCCTAATTAGTGCCCTCAGCAATGCATTAGCACGAGGGGTGCAGCTGAGCCACAGCTCTGATAGAAGAAGACAGCTCTGCAGATAGCATCCGCTCGGCTGAGCTAAGAAATTGCAGAGGGAGAGCAGAAGGGAGGTTTCAGAAATGATCCGATTTGGGATTTTCTTGCCTGAAAACTTCCCAGGGTGCATAAAAAGAGGCATGCCCAAGCCAGGCAGGTGGGTTTCATGAAAAAAGAGCGGGGTGGATGGCCTGGCAGGACTTAGGTACCTACTGTTCACAAGGGCATGATGAGAAAAGATTATCTTTTCATGAGGAAAGCTTTGATATCCCAGGGGAAGCCTTGAGCATGATTCCCATCACTTCCTGAAGGGACTTAAACTCTGGTCACTCATGCTATAGCTAAATCCTGACCCCAGGCTATGCTGGGACTGGAGCTCTCTGCTCCTGTGAAACCTCTTCCAACCGATTGGGAACAATTCAGTATCCACACAGGGATGTGTGTGATCATGACCTGAGTCCAGCAGTTAAGACATCTCCACTCCAGCCCTTATTCCTGCTAATTTCCTGGCGATCGATGCAAAACAAAGTAGATGTCTCAGGAAAGTGCATCTAGCACGCTATGGAGCTCCCAGGTGTCCTTGAAGCCCCAAGGTTCCCAGGAAGACCAGCATTGCTTTGACACCTGGCATGCCTGGAGATCCAGCACTGGGCATAAAGCAATTTATCATGGGAGGTAAGACACAGCCTCAAGGAAACTTCTCTGACATAGTGGGAGCAAAACCAAACACCCATACCCCAGTGCTGTCCAGACCAAAGCTCTGCGTTATAGTCCCCACCTTGCACCAAGACCCTGTAGTACCAAACTAGCCAAGGAGCACAGGAGGGATCCAATTTGTCTGCTTAAGCCTGATTTCCAGCCTGCAATTCACATTTCAGATGCTGAAAACCATTCAGGGTACATTCTGATTTAGGGGCTTGCAACTGTTGCATGAAAGATGCGATGGGCTGACCAGCAAAGCTGCATGAACCTTTCAGAGCAGAGCTTTAAGTCCTGCATAGTTCCAGTCTTTAAATGGGGATTGATCACAAACCGTGTAACAGGGTCACACTTCAGGCTGCTTCTTCCCCGTGTGACAAACTGAGGGAAGTCAGAGTCACCTCTGGACAGGGGAAAGAAAATTCCCAGTTGCTTTGCAATCTGGTTTTGATTTCAAATCCAGGGGAGAAAAGAATTAAAAAAATCTCCACGATGTCTCCTTGCGCAGACAGCTCTTCCCCAAAACCCATCCCCCAAAAAGCACCGGTGTCACTGTGGACCTCATCCATTTCATTACAGGATTCACCTACACCCAGCCAGGTTAGAGGGAACCAGAGACAGAAAGGGGAAATCGATGGATGTGGAACTGAATGAGCTGGTACTGATGGGAGAAGCTGTCAAGCTTCATATCTATCCATCAGTCCTGGGCATAGTCGCCACCACACATAAGTGCTGCTGAGCTAGCACTAGCACAAGGCTTTCAGAGGTATTTAGGAGAATACCCATGATTTGAATGCAGATAATGCCCCTCCAGAGCATCACCAGCAGCCTGGGACTGAACCTGCCCCAGCAAAAGGGGTGCAGACCTGCTCCAATAGCAGAATCACTTTGAGGAGAACTAGCAATTGCTACCCCAGCATTTGCAGGAGCCACAAGGTAAGAGGAGAGGTGTGCAAGGAGAGTATCTAGGATTACCTGGCGCTATGCTGAGTCTGGGCCCTGCCTCACCGGGGAAGAACCCTTCACCCCCAGATCCAGCCTCTCCTGTGCAGCTCAATGTATTTAAGCTGAAGCCTTGTTTCATTGATCAAGGCCCGAAATCGATGGGCATCAGAGTGCTAAGACACCGTCCAAATAAAGATAATACAAACAGCAATAAAATAGCACCATTGATTTTAAAATTCCCCATCTAAGGCTTTATAAAGTATTCATTAAATGTCTATTAGGATAAATTGAAAGCATTAGGAACACGGGTAACTGGTTATGCAGATTTGCAAGTGTTTTTGGTTAATTTATAAATGCTACATCCACATAGATAGAGCGGTAGTCACGGATAATAATTATTCCAATCCGTTTTGTTATTCTCCATATAACTTGGAGTTGTGAATATCATGCTATTAGAGACGGGAAGGGATCCACTTCCTTCTCTCCTGCACTTGCAGGAGGTCAATAAGCTAAGGAAGACGACTGAATTTTTCATCTGTTAAAAGGAACAAAGACGCATTTAGCGAAGGCTTTATGTGGCTTGGGGAGAGTGGCACCACTTCATTAGAAAGGGCCTGGTGCTTGCTGATTACACGGTTGTTAATATGGTTGAGAGGGTCACAGTTTGCAAGCACATGGTGAGTTGTATCATTTTCCTCCCTTGCAAAGAGAAGCTGCTTCGGTAACAGTGGGGTGTGTGTCAGTGTATCTATGGGGCTATCAGGGAGGATGGCAACCCGCGCTCGTTCAATGGCTGTCAGTCAACCACGGAGCAAGGACAGGGTTATCGCTGAACAGCAGAGACCTGGGTACTGAGAAACGGGATGGTAAAGCATACGTGAGGGGCTGCTCTCCTCTGGTGATGCAACTGTTACTCACTGTAACCGAGAGTGAGGAAAAGCTCTACTGTGCTGCCTGTTTGCTGGGCCAGAGGTGAGATTCCCCTTTTGTCACTCCAAACCGGCTGCCTGGGTTTTCTCTGGCTACAGAGAGAGGTTGAGGCTCGCAGAGCCCCACTGGTGCCTTGACAAGGTGGCTGTGGCAAATCCTCTCTCCAGAAAGGCAGACACAGCGATGACGGGAGGTGAAGAATCTCCAAGGTCGCACCAGCTACAGCCAGGAGCTGGTGGGTGAATGGGGTCATTAGTCACACTCTCCTGCACAAACAAACCCAAGCACAAAGAGACCATTAAGATGCTGCAGGACTCCAGGAGGCAGAGAGAGGATCTCTGTCCTCGGACTCATTTGAGGCTCAAGCTGCCCATAATTAAGAATTACAACTGTTATGTGTAAATATCCTATGCTGGCCTGCTACCACGCCCTGCACATGGTGTGTTTACAGAGCATCATCTCCCTCACCACAGCCTCTGGAGTGAGGGGTTAAACCTTCTTGGCAGAGGGGGAACAGGAGGGCAGGGAAACACCCCTCCCTCCTGCTTACGGACAGGTTTCTTCTGCAGAGCAGGTTGCTCAGGCAGCAGCCTCCTCTTCCCTGGCCTGCGCCAGGGACTTTTCCCAGAGTTCAAAGCACCTGAGATACAGCTATGGGAGAGTGCATCAGGAGTCCTGGCTGCCTCCCTGTCTCTCTGCTTCTGGGGGAGACTCAGCCTCCCCGTGCCTCAGTTTCCCCACTTCAAATCACCAAGGAAATCCCCTCCCCAGTATCTGGATGTTACAGGGGTGAGTAACGCTGAGCAAGCCCTGGAAGACCAGCGCAAGCCAGCCCATAACACTTCGTCCCTCCGTTTAGCCCCTTCCCTCTGTGCTCTTGCATTTCCTCGCCTCCCCGCTCCCCCTCTTCTCCTCTCATTGAATGCTCTGAAAATACCTGGTTCTGTTGCTTTGTGAATTATTAGAGGCATTTACCATAGGCCCTCTCATTAATTATTCACAGCTGTTTTGTTCTGGGGCTCAGATGTAATTAATGGCTCAATTAATATTTAAATATTAACTATTTTTAAAAACCCAAGACATCTCTGTTAAGCTTGTCCATTGAGAAATAAAATGCAGGGCAGGCGAGCCGTGGGCAGGGAAGCTGAACAGCGCAGCACGGAGTGGACAGCCCTGTCCTTCTGCAAGCATGGGGCCACCAGGAATGTGAGCCTTGGAGCAGAGACTAGAGATGGGAGAGGACATCCAGGTGGTGACGGCGACCACAAGCCCCACCAGACTCTCCCTGGAAGGCAGGGAGAGAAGAGCAGGAGGTCTGTTTGTGTTGGACCCTTGGGGAGCCACTGTCTGTTAACTAACAGTGGGTGCTTCCCCACGGACTTTGTAATCTGGAGGCTCCTGGTCTCCCCAGGATTTGGGATCTCCAGCGGCATTTCAAAAGAATCTCGCAAGGCTGGGTATTCTGCTGGTGTTTCCACCAGTTTCTCCTGCCCCACACCCCAGCCTCCATGAAAAGAGAGGTGCAGGAAAGCAGAAAGGTCAGCCCCAAAGCTTGGATGGTGCAAGCTGGGAAGAGTTGAGATGTTTCCCCCACCAGTGGGAGTATCCCACTCCCGCATCCACCTCTGATGCTTCTTATGTCTTTGCTGCTTGGGACAGTTAATTTGACTTGGTGAAAAACTCAGAGCCACGTGGGAACTTGAATTTCTGTCAGATGGAAGCAGGTAAGATTAGGTTTGCCCATAAAAGAGAGTATTTGGAGAAAGGGAGAGGGAGAGACTGGCGTGGTGTTTAGGTTGGGTGGGATATTCCAAATTGATAGCACTGTGATGAGTACGTTTTCTGGGGTTTAAAAAAAATTAAGAAGGAAGGAAAAATTAAAAGCAAAGTAAGTTTACTGAATTAGAACAAAGTTGATGTGGAAGCAAACCAAGAATTTTATATTCTAACTGTAATAAAACAGAACATTGTTACCATCAATGCTGCTCATTTTTATTTGTCTGTTTCCAACACGAAGTTTCATCCGAACAGGTTGATGCTGCCTACCCCCCAATTCAGTTTCACTCTCAGCAACACACCATTTCCCCACCAAAGACACAACCTGGGGGGAGAATTTTTCATCCCCAGGGGACAGCGCAGAAATATTTCCTCTTGCCCTGTCCTGAGCTCTTCTCATTCACTAAACACCTCTGGGCCTACAGTGCTGACAGCCAGGTAATGTGAGTGATGCCCTGAACAAAGAACCACTGCTGAGAGCACGTTCGCTGCTCCCTCCTCCTGGGTCTCCCGGACCCAGAGCCTCTGGAGGCTGAGGTTTATCCCACCGATGGGCTTGTTGCCCTTTGTCTAGTCGGTGGTCTGGGAGGTCAGACCCATCTCCCAGGGTCTGACCCGGTGAGAGGCTCTCCAGGGCGCAGCGGCGGGCGCAGGAAGGTGCTGGTCTCGCCCTCCCGTCACTCTGACGGGAAATCCGTGGGACGGGTTTCGCTCGCGCTATATAAAGCATTACTGGAGCCAGGTACCTCCGGGTGGTTTCCGCCAGCCTCCTGCTTGTATCCTGATAACTCACAGCGGGTGATTTACAGCATCATCCCCCCACACAGCAGGCACTTGCCCACCTTGCCTGAGCCGGCGCGAGGCCGGGTCGGCTCAGCTCTGCACACCAACATATACAGTAGCACGCGGCGGCTGAATAATAGATGGCTGGTGCTTTGTGAAGGTCCCGTAACCTGATCTCCATCGCTGGGACACATGGACAGAAACGGAGCGGGGAAGCCGCCCGATAATGCGAGCTGGCCACCCGATATGCATCCCTCGAGCACGAGCTGGTGCCCGGCCAATAGATGTCTATTGGGGAGGAAATGAGAGCCTGGTTTCTTAGGGACCGGCTGACGGTGGCCTCCCTCCCCCCCCCCAGCTCTGAAAGTGCAGTAGTCGATGGGCAGATGCTGCAGCAGTGATCCGCTCACACCCTGCCCTTCCCTCCCCCCCAGCCACAGTCCCCACGCTCTCCAGCTGGAGGGTGGTGGGCTTCCTTGGGGCTGTGTGGCACATCCTGCTGTCCTCAGCATCCTGCCGGGGATCCAAACCAGCACAGGGGGGCTGTGCCCTCCCCATCTGGGTCCCACAGAAGCACTGCACTGGCCTTTGCTGCTTGGCCATCCCAGTGTCCAATCTCTTCCAAGGAGAGCACATGAGAGGACTTGCTAAAAAAAAAAAACCCAGCTCCTTTCCAAAGCTTGCAGAAAGCCAGCCATGCCATTCTAGCTTTGCACTGCCTACTAAAACCAGGCACAGCTCCAGTGCAGCCACCTTTTAACAACAAGGAGTTCACTGGTGCTGCCTTCCTCTTCTACCAGACTTCAGACTCCCTCTTCTTCCTCCCCTCCCCCACAGACAGAGGCAGACACACGTGGGACACAGTACTCCTCTGCAAGCCCACTCCCTGCACCCCGCAGCCTTCCCCAGTGCTGCGGGGTAAGCCGGGGTTATGTTCCCCCAGGAGAATGATGAGGTGTTCAGAGAAGGCTTGTTCCCAAGAGCTGCAGATTCAGAAGGTCCCTGTTCCCAAGTGCTTGGGTGCTGCCGAAGCTTGGAGATAACTGGGGAATGCCAAGGACCATCAGGTCCTCATCAAGCCAAGTGTCCTGACTGCTGGAGGGTGAAAGAGCCCAGCAGAGCACACAGAAAAGGGGTGACATGTCCCATGCCCTACCAGTACCTGCTACTCAGCTCATGGAGATGAAAGTCCCTTTCCCACCCCACCGCTCACATCCAGCAGCTGTGCAATGGGAAGAGAAGCCGCTGGCAGGAGCTGCCCTGCATAACCCATATGGGATTCAGGCTGCAAAACCCAGGGTGGGAGGGCAAAAAGTCTCCAAGTTTCCATCTCTCCAGGAATCTCACCCTCTGTGAGACCTCTCAGCTCCCCCTTTGCCTTTCCCCTTGTTGCAGACCTCTTGTCTGCCCACCACCCCACAGTCACGGTGTGAGCCCGAACCTGGTCCTGGCACGGCACCCTCTGCAAGTGCCTCAAGGGATCTGTGTGAGACTGGGATGCCCCAAGTCCTAACAGCAACACGAGCTGTATCAGCACAGCAAGGACAGACAGACCAACCTACCAAGGCGTGGGATGCTGTCACTGCAGACGGGCAGTGGTGTGACAGGGCGGGGGGTGGCCATGCACGCCCACGCCTTGCGCTGCATGCTGCTCACAGCCGGCAGCCGCTGCAAGAGTGGCTCCTGGAGCAGGAGATGCTCACCTTCAAACCCGGAGGGAGGGTAGTTCAGTGAGATCGGAATAAAAATCAGTGCAGTTGGCTGGGAGTGGAAGAGAGGGGTCATCTCCCTCGGGACATGGTGGGGGGAGCAGGGAAAGGGGTTCAGTGACAGCGGTCACTCCTCCTGCCTGCAGTTTTTCTCACTAAATCCCAGCCCAGCCCTGGATCCTTCCTGCCAGCACTTTAACCCAGGACTACCTGGCAAGCCCACTGCAGGGAAAACTGGGGCTGGACCCCACGCTCACTGGGACCTGCTGTGCTGTGCTTCAATCACACGGATTCCCATCTGCTGTCTTGCTCTGGGGCTGTGCCACTGCCTGCCACACTCATTGCATTGCTGGCAGCTCCCAGCTCTGGGTAACTACGGTGTAGACCTATCCCTCCATCCCCAAACCTGACAGCCGGCAGGTTGCATGTCTCCGCCCGGGCTTGAAAAGCCTTGGCGGGGCAGGGTTGCTGCAGGCAGTGATGGGTGCGGATCCCAGCACATACGCAACGCCAGTCCCATCCCTGACTGCAGGCAATGCAGTCCAGCACCAGACGCGGGGCGGGATGCGGCATGGGGGGCTGCTGCCACGGCATGGGGGTCAAAGGAGCCGGCGTCAGCTGTCAGGCAGAGCCACCCACCTCAATTACCCACCCCGGCTGCTTGTGGCCGGGGGGCACACGCGCAGACCGCGGGGATGAAAGGAGGGAATGCGAGGGGCTGAAAGCACAGCTGGAGACCGGGAGGGGGTTCAGTGGGGTGCCGCAGCGGGGAGGCATCGCCCAGCACACCGAAAACCCAGCTATGGCCTGTGTGAACAGGTATAGCGAAAACAAGTCACGTGGGAGGGAACCCAGTTCGGGTACATTGGGAGGCTGGGTTGGGTTTTATCCCACACACAGGGAGAGAGAGATGCTGCTATGGAAAAGACGCCTTGCACAATTACTGAACAAAACTTTGCATTTCATTTGGGAGTCATCAGGACTCCAGCTTTAAGTCATTTCCCAGCTCAGGGCTATTTAAGACCCCAATCACCATTTTGAAGCCAAAAATCCCCAACAACTCCCCCCTAAGTCAATGCTGTTTAACATTTCCCAGCAACTTCCCCACTTTTCCTTCTCTTTGAACTTGGCTTGGGTTTCATGAGCAGGTTTACAGTTCTGTTCAGGTGACCCTGTTCATGAAATCCAAGTCAAGTGAAAGCTTTGCATAGCACAGGCTTAGAGATGGGGGTGGGGGGGGAAAGAAAGACAGAAAAGCATGGCTTGAAGTATGATTCCTTGTGTTTCACTCCAATAAAAAGTTCCATAATATTCTGTAGAAGAAGTAGATCTGTTTGGTTCTGCCGTTTTATCAAAGGGCTCGTTAGACCTGATTGTTTCTTGAGTTGGAGTTTCTTAAGGTGCTGTGCTTATCATGCTTAGGAAGGTAACCCCCAAAACCTCCCTGTTCTTTGTGCCTCCAGAATAAAATCTTGAAAGTGGAATCTAAGTGGTGAGATGGGATTAAAGAGGGGGGCTGTGGAAAGGGATGAGTCAATAGATGTGGTTTGTGGGGCTTCCGCTGGTTTGGGATCACCAGATTTGTCCAATTTGGTGGTGGGGAGGTTTTGTCCTTGCAGAGGTTGTCTATTGCTGGGAGAGAAGAGCAGGAGGAGGAGGAGAGGGAGGATAGGGCTGCCTCCTTGCATGGGGAGCGTTCCCAGGACACCCCTCATTGTCCATGCGTTGGTCCCAGCTGCTCCCCTGCCTGCCACCAGCCCATCTCCATAACGTGAGCTGACACGGCTGCTGCAGGAAGACGTGGGATTGAAAACCCTCTAATTGGAGTTAACTTTTGCCCTGGGAGTGACTCTATTACCAGGGAACCCTGTGGAGGGGCAGGGGGAAATTGGGGTTTGATGTCTCCGGACAAAAGTTCCCTACCACTTCACACTTCACTTTCTCCTGTCCTTTCCCCTCCTGTCACCCTCTTCCCTCCTCTCCCCATCAGCTGCTCCCTGACTGGTAAAATGTTTACACTCCATGCAGATCCACAAATCAATTAGAGACACATTTTGCTGACATATGGCTTCTCCAAGTCCATCGCCTTGACTGATACAACCAGAGGGAATAAAAGACCTGTGCTGGAGCCCCTGTGTCCCACCCTTATGGACATCACCAGTTTTAATGACCCTTTAAATCAGTTCTGCTTGAGAGGCATGGGCCAAAGCCATTATCCTCTGACATTTATGACCAGGACTCACTGACTACTCTGTCCATACTGCTGCTGGAGTACAGCTCGCTGGTTTTACCCATCAGGAAACTGGTAATTCTTCTCTTCCCCAGACATCCACCCCTGGGCTAGGAGATCTCAACCTGCCCCGCCTGGAAAGAGCAGCAAATGCCAGGGACTTCTGTGAGGGCAGGGGATGGAGGGAATGATTTTCCCATCGCTTTGATGGCTTCTTCTGCCTTTGCTTCACCTGCCTTCACTCCACCATGGAGCAGCCTCCAGAGCTGGCCCTTGTCTGCGCAGATGAGCAGACAACAACCTGAGCAGAAACCTGCTCCAGCAAAGCACCAGCCAGCTCCAGCCTCTGCCCCACGAGCAGGTTGCTAGGAAAAGGTCCTTCAACTTTAACACCACTGAACCGATGCACCACAGAGGCTTTCCTCCCTCCCCTCTGTCCACCTGCTTCTGCTCTCTGTAAATGTACCAGCTAATAAAATGGCCAAAAAAATTCTCAAAATTCTTCCAGCAGCAGCTTGGAGAGCACGTGGTGAGCAGAGTAACCCAGGCAGGGGGAGGAGGAAGGGGGGAGCAGGCAGGTCAGGGGGACAGCAGCAGGAAAATGTAGAGGTGGCATGCTCCTGTCCCACCATCCTCTGGGGACATTCCCCACATCCAGCTCTCCCAGGCAAAGGGGATGTAACAAGCCTGCAGTCATTCATTGCTCTGCATCCCTGCACAGTAGCAGGGGGTGGGAATGGAGATGCTGCAGTGGTACAGAGAGAGGGCACAGGGGCTTGGCCTGAATTCAGGCTGAATGCTGTTCCCAGAGCTCCCCCTGAATGGCTGTTTGCGATTTTCTCTGCTTTCCCCCCTTAGTGTTTGCTCCAAGACCACTGCAACCCTGTGTGAGAAGCAGCCACCATCCCAGCCCAACCATGGTCCTCCCCGTGTCATGTGGCTGTGACCAGGCATCCACTGCCACCACCCCTGAGCAGCTGGAGATGTGAGGCAAACCCTGCCATCGCATTCCACCCCACCAACACCCCTGCCTGACCGGTCCAGCCTCCCAGAAATAGCAAGATGCAGAACAATTCCCTCCCCCCTGCTCTGTCCCTTCCCTATCTCACAACCCAGCATTGACCACCCCACCGCAGTGGAAATGGGGAAAATGGGGACAGCTGAGACTTCCCCGGGAACCTCCACTGATGAAGATTTCTTCTGCCGGCCAAGCACAACCCCTGGGATGCAACAGCCGTGTCCCAGCCCCACTCCCTCGGTGAAAATTTGCCTGCAGAGATACGAAAGCATCGAGAGCACTCAGACCGCCTCCAAACCTCCGCGGGAAGCCCACCCCTGCCAGGCTCTTCCTGCGTGGATTTACCGCACCCACCCGGCCCTTGGAATAAGAGGCGGTGGGTCCGGGTACAGAGGGCTTCTTATTCTCCTGGGATGAGAGAGCTTTTGGGCCAGGGAAGCAGGAGCCACCTCCGAGGCAAGGCAGCTCCTGCCGCATCGCCCCATCTAGTGGCACAGGGCGAGGAGCGGGATCTCTGCGGCCCCATTAATGCAGGAGGGATCAATGAACGGTTACCCCTCGCTGGGTATTTTTAGTGCGCAAATGTTTCGCTGCTGTAATATATCTCCCCGGGTTGAGGCCGAGCATGGCTCCATTTCCTTCCAGCATTACGAGGATGCCGCTGCAGCCAGACTGACGAGAGACTGGTTTCAATTATAACACGAGGAACCACATGTCCGGGGGGCTGGTGGGCAGGACGGCCGCTGCGAGGAGAGCTGGGTGCTCTGGTAGTTCCAGTAAAGGTACAGCAGTTTAAGTGGAAATGACTGGTATTGATCTTGGCAGGCAGCTACCAGCAGAAGTAAAAATAAGCTGCTCTCAATTAACCTGCATTGATCTGAATTAAAAGAAAAAATGGATCAGCCCCTAAATAAAATAAAGCCCGCGCCTCTCGAGCCGGAGAGACCAGCAGTGGGTGGGTGGGTGGGTGGCTTTTCAGCAGAAGCAGGTGTTTGACTCCAGAGAGGAAGCGCCTGGCTTTAAAGTGCAGCTCTGGTTAGGAAAGCAGCGGTACGGGGCTGGATATTCCCCCCCCCGTTTCCCTCCCCGTGGGTGACTTCCATGTGATGGGGCCTTGGTTTGCAGGTAAACAGCTGTTTTCCAGAAGCTGGTCTCCACAAAGTCCACCCAGCAGTTGTCCTGCAGCAGTAACAGATGCAAGTGATGGGAAAAGGGATGCGGATGGAGGGATTGGAGTTACTCAGCCCCAGCAGCCTGCAGACCCTCTGCAGTGGGCAGCACAGCAGGACCCAGAAAGAAGCCAGAAGAGCAGCGATGGACCTTCCTCCCCAAGGGCAAGGGAGTTTTCTGAGTAAAACTGGTAGCAAAAGAGCAGAAAAGACGAGGCCATGTCCTGCTTAATCCTCTCAGGGCGATGCTTTGGTAGTCACAAGGTCAGTAAGTAGGCCCTATTCCCTCCCATTTCTCAAAGCAGAATTTAACTCCATCTCCTGACCCACAAACTCCATCACAACAACTCCTCACAGCAGGTGCAGGGTTATCAAGCATGACAGCCCCTCCCTAAGCAGTATACAGCCTAAAAAACTAAGATGCTGACTTTCCCCCCCGTTCTTGCTGTCTAGATCTGCCTTCTGCCTACAGCTGTAACCAGTCTTGAACTCACCACTAGCTTGAACTCACCACCAGCTTGAACTGTCTCTAGTAAGAAATGTAAACTGGGAAAAGTTTGGACATAAAGACAAAAGATCTAGAAAAAAACAGCAATGGCAAGGAAGACAAGAACAGAGAGGAGACACATTAATGTGCTTAAATATTTGGGGTGTTCCTGCAAGGAAAGATTCAACCATCCTTGGACAGCACAAGAAGTCATGGATTTAAGCAGCACAGGAACACTGAGTTTAGGCGGTTTCTGTTTTGCAGAGGTTGGGGAGCAGGGAAGGAGCTGTGGAGAAGGAAAGAGTAGGAGAAACCAGAACATATTCCCCGGAGTTCACAACTCCTTGTCTCACTCTCTGAGCCCAGGACCAGACCTGCCTAATGAGCACTAATGAACCTGCCACCCGAGCTCAGAGAGTGAACTGAGCTGCTCTCCCGGGAAAGCAGGAGGGAGAGGGATTTGTGGTGAGGAGGAAAGCTGGCATTGCCCCAGTGCAGATGGGTCTGTGTGCCAAGCCTCTGCTCTCCTGGTTTTGTAAATGGAGAATAATGCAGCCTCGGGCATTGAAGAGGAGATGCAGGTGGGCTGAGGTCCCTCAGTGGGCAGAGCACCCAGACTCTGGAGGATGGTCATACTGGTTTTCCAAAATGATCTATCTTTGCAAGGAAAAGCACAGCTCCCTGAGGTTAAAATACCCTTCCTGCCCCTCCCCAAGCTCCAGCCCCATAACCTGCAGTCTTACCCACCCATCTTCTACTGCCACCTGTCTTCTACCAACTCAGGTACAGATGGCATCTCTTCCTCTTCCTTCACTGTCCCTTGCTCTTCCTGAAACATCCTCACACTAGATTTACCTGTCACATAATTTTTCGAGTCCCACTGCAGACAATGTCCCAATGGTGCAGTAATTACGTCAAAAACTGGACCAGAACACTGATTTCTGGCTGCTACGGGCAGCTGGAGCTCCCCAGGTGTTCTATGAGAAAGAAGAGCAGATGCCTGGTTCTCTGGTTCTAGAGACCACAAAGCCTCTCAGAGTATGTGTAATCTCCAATAAATGTATTAGACCACCAACTGATCAGGACAGCAGGTTGAAGGATATAGCTGAGTGGGTGCATGGCCTCAAATAGATCACTTTCAGCTCCTACAGCTCACCAAAACAATTTCTGCTTGTGTCTGTCAGTGGGGATGGATGGCGAGGTCTGTAACAAGCAGCCTGAAGGAGTGACCAATTAAGTCCTCCCTACAAGCCCTTTGGAAGAGCAATTGTTGAAGCCAAACGAACCTTGTAAGAGCCAAGCTGAGAGGTGGGTGAACACCAAGCTTGTGGAAGGACCATAAATTCCCAGAGGACTCACTGAGGAGCAGGACAGGCTGTAACAGCTGCCTGGCCCCAGTCTCCCACACCATCCCCACCAGGAGCATTCTGCCTTGTAAGAGAGAAGGGCAATGAGGGGAGAATCACCAGGAGTGCAAGTGCCATGGGAGATGAACACCTTCTGCAAGGGAAACCCAATGATCATGGTGAGTCCAAGGCCATGGGCCATGTGTGGCCAAAGAAATAAGTCTGGTACTACACTTACTGCTTTTCCTCAAGTACAGAGACATGAGAAAGGTTCTGGTGGCTCTGCAGAGCACTGGAAAAGTAGGCTGGCAACAGCAGGTGATGGCATACATGCAAATCCACTTCTTGGCACTGACTTGCTGAAGAGGGATTGAAGCAGAAACAAGGACAATGGGGTTTATTTGGAGGAAAAAACATGTTGAATGGAATGGAGACCAGTTGGGATAATTATCTGGATATCTCGTGACCTGATTGCAAAACAAGAACAGCCTGGAGCTTCTTTCTTAAGCCTGAGCATCAGCACTACTTAACCGGCACCAACAACAGCTGCGGTGCAGCGCACAGACGGAATACATCTGCCTTCCCAGCCCTGCAGCTACAGGCAGCACATACCAGTGCCCAACAAGTCCCAACGATCAGCCAGGTCTTACAAGATGCTCCATTTCATGACCCAGCCAGGGACTCACCTAATGAGGGAAACCATTAACTCCCTTCTCAAGACACCATGAAGAGAAAACTCCCCTGTGCAGATGGCATTTACTGGTGAAAGATCTGACATTGCTGAATACATCTCCCTGGGAGCAGAGGGATGTTGCAGAACTCTCGGATCCCAAGGCAAGCTGAACCATGCTGGGATTCATGGCACACACCAATATGGCCAACCAAACTGAACCCCCACCTAGGAACACACCTACATCCCTGCACTCCCCCACCCCATCACTCCTGGAGAAGTCAAACGCAGACAAGCCTTGCCCAACCTGCCAAAGGCAGAGTCTCAAGGCTTTTCTGTCAACATGAGCAGTTTGAGGACCTACTGAGAAGGGCACAAAACTCCTGGTCCATGCTCAACTCAGTTTCCAGGCAGTGCCTGTGTGAAGTTAGCGTATCTACTAGTTGCAAAGAGACACAGAGTCTAACTCGCATCTTGGCACCTTACTCACATTGATTTCAGATAGGAGTTAGGTGCCAGAACAGGAGCAAGAAGTGAACCGAACCATCTGACTTCGGGCTGAAACACTGCCGCTTCCCCAAATCATTGCTGCCACACCATCCAGTCTGGGTCTATTTCAGGCATTCATCGTGTTCCCAGATGCACAGTAAATGCTGGGAAAAGAGTGTCCCAACCGCCCAGGTGAAACACTGGGACTCGCCAGACCTGGCTTCTCTTTCCTGTGTGCAGACAGCAGGTGGAGAGCAAGGCTGTGGGCACGTCTCTTCAGAGCAGAGCTTCTTAGTGTCAGTAAGACAGGGAGAAGAATTTCCCAAGCAGATCTACTGGCTGGGCACCCAAACCCTTGTGTAAATGTGCTTTTCACCCTGATATTTCTGGCTCTTGGGAAACAAACAGGAAGGGAGCAGTGCAAATGTTACTTCCCACAAAGGCAAGCCCTGCTCCATCCACAGCTCAGACAGCTCCCCCAGGCTCCAGACTGATGCCATTCCCCCATGCTGGCTGCTTCAATTTGGGTTCCTGGGCTGAGTTTGGAGCCTTTGTTGTGTTTTTTTTTCTGGAGAGCGCATTTATTAGGGAAGACCTTTAATTTTTCCGTTTTGGAAGAACCCCAAATGGGCTTCCCGGCAAAACTAATGTGCAGGCGCTCGGCATTAAGCACTGAGTAATCCTGGAAGTACAGACCTGATGTCTCTACAGGCAGCAATAAACTTTTCAGCACAATATTGTAACCTCAACTCTTCCTCCTTTAATGGCTTTTCTCCATGCCATTAGCATCGCGGCAGAACTTTCCGTGCATGGCATGCGCGCACGGACACACGCAGGCGCGCTCGGGCGCAGCCACTTCTCCAGCTTCCTCAGGTTGGGAATGCAGCCTGCAGGGTAAAACACGTGCAGGAATCTCAGCCAAGGTTCGGATGCTTCTCGCCTTTGTTCTCCACAGGACACCGTGGCCCTGTGCTAGTTTGGGAGCAGGGAAAGAAGATGGGGTAATTGTCCATAGTTCTCTGCTTCGGTGCCACTGAGGTCATATCTGGACATGGTTTCTCACCTCAGGACAGGCTGGCACATGGGTTGAGCCCCAAGAGCAAAGAAATCAGACCAGATGAGGCAGGTCACATCGAAAATGGGGTTTGTTCACACAGGATCCAGGCTGTGTTGGGGCATCTGCCACTGTGTCCTTGGCCCTGACCCCCACATCAGGAAGCTGTCCCATACATCTCCTCCTCGCAGCGAGACCACCTCAGCTCCCCAAAACAAGGGCTGGGAGACAGCAAGAAAGGGGTCCACAAGCCAACTAAGGGTTGAAGATGATGGGTGAGCTCCCTGGCTCCTCACGGTCTTGAGGGCTGGATGCACTGCAGGTCTCTGTCAACGTCTCCTGGGTCCTGTGGGTAGCTATCCCCAGCCAGGGACAAGTCTAGAGCCCAAGACAGATGTGGAGGGTCAGTGTAAGTCCAGGAATAGTAAAAGACCTGGCTCAGCTGATGGGAACAGGTTGTCCTAGGCTGACCACAGTTTCCTGTCGAAGTGCAACATACTGGAAAGGAGGACAATATCTGGGAATAGAAACTGTCTTGTGACACTTCTAGCAGCCTCACTAGCAAAGGAGGGCTCCCTTCCAGAGAGGAGGATGAAGACTGTCTGAAAAACCAGTTTCCAACTCGAGAGGTGTGGGAGCATTCACAGAGAAGAGCCAGTTCAATTCCCCATCTTGGTTTTCTCTGCTCTACCTACCAATGGCTGCGAAGGCGAAAAACTCGGGCTCTGGAGAGCCCTTCATCAGCTCAGCTCCAGTCAATTAAAAAGCACTACTGATTGGCTTGGAGGAAGAGCCAGCAGCAGCACCAAGTGAAAATTAATGCAGGGAGGAAGGAGAGTTTTCTGCCACTCAGCAGCCAGCGCTGCCCCGATGTGAAGCAGCCTCAGCTGGGAAGAGCAGGGGGCCGGGGCCGGCTCGGCTCCTCTCTAATTGCATTACATTACATGAGAGCGGGGGAGACTGCCGTGAGCTGGGCAGCACTAGCACGGGGCCAGAGGGAGGTCCAGACCCCCAGCCTTCCTGAGCAAATTGGCATGTGCGACCTTGCAGGAAGGAGGATTTTGAGTGACAGGGGGGCACTATATCCGTGGCAGGAGCCTGGGAACCTGCATCAGCATGTTTCAGCTCTCGGTTCTTTTTCTTCTTCACAAAATTAAAGATGTAAAACTTTCCTTTGAAAGCAGACAGTTTTCTTCTGCTTTCCATCTTCCAAAATTAATTCTGATTTTTTTCTTTTTTAGAGGCACTTTTGCTCAGAAATTTTTTCCATGCCCAACTGGGGAGGTTCAATGTTGTGTGAGGCAGAAGAGACTTTCAGACTTTCAGCTCAGAAAAAGGCTTGCAAGCTAATCATCACAAACAGGGATCCATCTAGGCTCACTGTGGGTATCAATGCTGTCATCTGAGTCCTTGGACCAACAACTGAGGTGTGCTCTGGGGCCTCCATCCCATGTGGGATGCACCTCTACATCTTGTTCTTAGATGCCTTGTCCTCTGATCTGGTAGTTATAGCAAAGGGATATGAGCCCAAAGGCAAGAGAAATACTCAGAGATGGCTCAAAACTATCGACTCCCAAAAGCTGCAGAGCCTCCCTTCTTCCTCCTGCTGCCTGCAAATATGTTTGGATGACACAAGGTGCCCAACTTAATTAACCAAGAATAACCAACACAGCCCAAGTGCTGCACAGCTCCTGTCTCTCCCAAGGTCTCTTTTTCCCAGCCTCATTCAGGCTACAGCAAAACATCTCTTGAATTCTTTGAATATCAGCTTTTCTCCAAAGCTTCAGACTCGGGATTAAGGAAGATTCTCCCTGGGAAGTTCAGATCAGAGGAGGAGCCTTAGGATACCAAGCAGTGAGGTCTTCCAGCCCCACAGCAATGTCACTGCTGGGGTCCTCACCTCAGCTTACAAAGATCTCTGCACTGGACCATGGAAAGCAGATTCCTGTGAGTTTCCTAAGGGGCTTGAGGACAACAATCGCCCATGACATACCCTTGGGTTTACATCATACTGAAGCCCTGAGCATCAAAGTGCAACCCATGTGGATTGTACCAAGGGGATGGCGGTTTCCTGGGCTCAAAGGGAACCTAGCAAGGGAAAAGGATGTGGTCAAAGAGCTGTCATGCTCACACACACACAGAGCACTAAGTGCACGAGTCTATCTCTAGCAAAGTAGGTCACATCAACAAGAGGCTGGCTGAGTGAAACAGGACGCACTGGTGTTAGATTAACATTAACATTATGAGTCGCTTGCTCCTCCCTGGGGGTCCCCCTGGGCCTAACTGTTCCTTCCTCTTGCTGGCAAAGCCCCCAAGGAGGATAAAAGCTCCGGGAAGATATGCAGAGTCTGACTCTCATGATGTACAGAGTGGGGAGTTTCCTGGAGATGGAACTTGCTGCCTGCAAGAGGAAGAAGGAGGAGGAAGCAGGTGCCAGAGTCCTAGAGGAAGGCTCCCAAACCCTAGGCACCCATTCCCTGGTACCAGGCTGAGTTCCCAGCTAAAATGAGCAGGCACAGGCAGGGAGAGAGGAGATGGATGGACCACCGCTGCTGCACCAGCAGTGCTTTGCATTCATAATGCTGTCTTACAGGCACCAAGTATAAACTTCAAACATCTACCTCTGTTTTGTGACCATCACCCAGGCTCTCCCAGTGCAGGAACTCTCCCTTCCTGTTCCTCTCTGCTCATCACTTCAGCTTTCCTCCAGCTGTCAGCCAGAGAGAAGATGGACCCAGATCCAACTTCTGCCAGCCCACCACAGCCCGTGTAGGTCAACCTTGGGGACCTATGACCACCCGTGACGCAGGGCGCGAGGGCATTTTTCTCCTGTCTGGAGCAAATAAATGAATAGATAAATAAATAAATGAATGAATAGACAAATAAATAAATAAATGATCCCCGGAGTTCCCCAAAGGTGCCATTAAGGAGCACAGAGTTAGTGATTAGTGGCAACAGGAAAGGGGGAAAAAATTATAAACAAAGAAGTCATCGCTGTGTCCATGGGGAGAGCACTTCTAAAAACCCTTTAACAGGGCTCATTAAATATACATGGCCTCGGTGGCTGGCTATACATCCTGATTAGCCCATGACTTCAGCTCCTGAAGTCCAGGGTGTCTCTGTTCCTCACCAAGGAAACAGAAGGAGGTGGTCCATGGCAGTGGGCAGCGTGGCATGATGAGATCACAGCACCATGGAGCCCTGCAGACCCTCCTCCTGATGGGTATGGCACAGAGGGTGCAGGCATGAGCTGATGGCTTGCTGCAGGGTGCGAAGCAGGGCCAACCCATTCATTCTGGGTGGGAAACAGAATGAGAGAAGAGGAAGAGAAATCAGCAGGAACAAAAAAAGTCCCCAAAGACCCACTTTTAGGTGTTTCCTTCTACCTCTGATAGCCACGGTCTTGACATGCAAAGTGCCAGCCTGTTTGATCCAGGAGCATAGCCACACAGAGGGTGAGGGGCAGCGGGATGCTGTGTAAGTCCCTGCTGCAGTCCCACACAGGAGGGACAGATACCCAGGTCAAGGTTGGTGTGCACCCTTTACTTGCCATCCTCCCTCATTCTTCCACTGGAGAACACGCAGCTCTCATTCAATCAGAGGAACAGCCCAAGACCTCTTTCTTTACCCCCTTCCTTTAATGATATTAATATTTTATTACTTTTCATTGGAAGAAACATGCAAATGAATGTGTGTGGGAAGGCCCTGGAGTCTTCCAATGTTAACAAAATAAGTAAACAAGGATTGTCCTCCTTACGAATGATGTTAACACAATATACAAGTGTTGTTCTACAATCGATAACCTCATAGGAAACTTGGGTGGCTGGAGGCTCTGTGACTGCATTAACTCAGATTGTCATTAAAAGGTTTCTGCTTTGCTCTCCCCCAGCGAGATGAGAATTTCTTTGAAATATCACAGTAAGATCAGAGAAATGCAGGGCTGCACAGGACCTCATGGCTTGAGTGGACCAACTCCTAGCACCTCAGGGGCTGTCCTGGAGCCCTCAAATGCTCCTAAGGGGATAGGGACATCTTCAACCCTGTACCAACTATCTTCAACCCTAAACCAACTATAGGTTGTCACCAAGGCCGTAGAGCAAGAGGTCAAGTGGACTATAAATTCCCCACCTTAGACAGTATTAGCCTAGCAAGGAACCAAGGTGCAGGAGGGCTCGAAACCACCTTGAAGAATGTCCTGACACCTCTTTTTGGGAAGGGAGATGAAACCGGGAATCCCAGCATCTGTTCGCAAGGTCTTCTACTGCCTGAGCTGAAGGAGTTTACAGGTCTGTAAAGCTGGGCTGCTTTCAGGAGGCAGATGCTCAAACAGGACATCTGGAAAGACAGATGTGGATTAAGATTCATAAAGCACCCAATGTGCTTTATAAAACATATCAAGGTTGGACAGCGTTCAACCCAAAACCCGCGGGTGAGGAGGAGGGTGAGATTTATTGCTGCCAATTTTTAGCTGCTGATCTCAGGATGGACTTTAAGTAAAAGCAGGAGACTTGTGCAATACAAACCTTCCAATCCATGTAAGTCAAAGTCCTACAAAGAGCATGCCTGCCAGAGGTCCCGATAACGGCTGTGTCGTCACCACATGCAACACGCCACGGATGGAGCGTGACATCAGGAAAGGGAGGAAACCAGCAACAGGACCTGCTCACAGTACAGTGGGGTTAAACTTTCCTGAAATCAGGAGAGGTGGGTGCAGAGCAGCATGTCAGATTGGGTCCTTTGAGGAGGCTTTCTTGCTTTGATTTCTTTGTCTGTTCAGGGTGCAAGCGGAGGCCTGGGGTCCTGCAGTGTAACCCCACATCACCAGCTTTATGCCAGTTTTCAGACCCCTTCAGGTTTCAGCCATCCCTCACCGAATCCCATGCACGGATGGTGGAAATGTTGAGTGGGAAATCCTGCTTATGTGGCTCTGCCTGAGAAGCAAGAGCTGCACAGAGCTAACAGGAAGCTCAGGTCCAGCACAGCACTCATGACCAAGCCAGTCTCTTCCCAGATCCCAGTCCCACGACTCACTCAATCACATCCATAAACATCTCCCTTTGAAACAGCAGCCTGTTTTTCTCACTCCTCAGCCTGGCCTGGGCCAGTGGGTAGAGTAATTATGTTAATTCTGCCATCAAAATGATTAGCCATTCCATTTCAGCCAAGAAAATGCTGGAAATCGGCTCATGATTTATTCTACACTCTTATTTCATCTCATCCTTTTAACACGGCACTGGGGTCTCCCTGCAGCTCACTGGCCAATTAGTTGAATCAAAGGAGGCACATGGAAACTCAAGCCTTAAACACAGCCCAGGTCCACACATTGGTGGGATCTGAATGGAGCCATTCTCCAGGGACTGGGGAAGTCCCATCTGCCTTTCCCTGGGGATCTTCCACCAGGCTGGACTCTTGCTCCTTCAAGGCACCACCTCCATGGAGGACAGACAGCTCCTACACTCATGAAGTACAGTATTTCTGAGATTTGTCCAAAGATGAAAGACACTGGTCTTTCACAACCCATAATAGGGATAAAACTGCTCAAATAGAAACCCCAGCTGGAGGCAACCAGCAGTGAGCAAGGGTGAAGGGTCACCAGAGTCTTTGACTCTAATCTGCTTTCCAGTGTCCACCACAGGCTCTCCAGCACTTCTTCCATGGCCCAGTACATCTCTCTGCCAAGAGGTTTCCCTGGGAATTTAATTTTAAATTAAAACCCTCGTTCTTCTTCATTGCTTTCCCTTTATGCCTTGACATGTTCTCCCTGCACAATCATTTTGCTGAGAAATGATTGATGCATCCCCCATTCAGAGCATGGCACACCTGGCCCTTCCACCCTGCCCATCACCTTTCCCAGCTCTGTCTTGATTTTCATGCCAATCCATTCACCTCAGACACTTCCCATACCCTCAGACACTTCCCATACCCTCAGACACTTCCCATACCTTGAAGCCTGAGAGCTCTGTCAAGTGTCCAGAGGGCACAATGAGAGGGTCTTCCTCGACCTGCCATGCCCTTGGCCAACCCCTCCAAAGATGCCCCACTCTGTGGCTACTGCATGTCACACATCTGTTGTCTCCCATTCAGGACACGTCTCTTGTGACCCATGGCACTGTCCCCAGTCACATACCTGCCACTCTGGCACAGCACCACAGGGCTACCTAGGGCCACATGTCTGCCTGAAAGGACCTTCTGAGTCCCGTCCCTGCCTGCACACCTGGGCTATGGGGTGGGATAGGTCGACCCTTCCAGGAGGAGCTGAACCGGCACCCCCATGGAGCAATTTGTCTCTCTCTGACCCGTCTCAGGCCAGCTCCTGCAAGCTGCTAAATGGAAGTGACTCCCACGTTCTCCTGGGGCCACCTCCCCATTTATCTCAATGAGAGCCGTGACATCCCGGACGGTGATGCATGAGGCATGCCACCTTCCTCCACACCCTGACATCTCTGGGGTTTCTGCTTTGCTGCCTCTCCACCACACTGTCCCACGAGACGCCCATCACTGCTGGGGTGACAGCTCCTGTGCTGGCCAGGCAGGCAGCAGCACTTCCCAGGAGGAAACACATTATTTGCACTCTCCTTTAAAAAATCCCAAAGGAATAAATCCACCGACATGTCTGAAGTGCCAGTGGTTGCTTCTGAACTTTCTGGTTTGCTCCTCTCCAGGCTGTCCAGACTGACTCCATAGCCAGAGGTGCTCCCCATGTCCCAAAATGCTTGGGGGGGGGGAGGACGGGTCACCACTACTCCAGTGGCTACGAGGGACAAGGCAGCCCCACCAAAGGCATCACAGCTGCTGATGTGTCACAACTGAGGGACAGATGACCTCACGCAGGATACTGGGGACAGACACAGGGCTGAGGCCAGGTGTCCCAAATCCCAGACCAGTGCTTTACCCACAAAACTGAAACACTATCCTACAGCTCAGCAGAAGGTCCTGACGATATTCAGTGCTTCTTCCCCACCTTTGCACTGGGAAAATTACCTAAATCACACCAAAAACCAGGGTCAGGTTTTCCAGAAGACCCCCAGGGTGGCAGCACAGGGGGGCACAGCAAAGCTGTTGTCCCTAACACCTGCTTTGCAGCACCAGCAGATCCACAGCAGCATCTCGCTCACTGTGGCTCATCCAGCCCGAGTTGCTGAAGGAGCATCCCAGAGCCTGAACGGGGACTCAGGCACCGCTCACAGGAATCTGGAGTGGAGGTTCCAGCCTTTCCCTGCTGTCAAAACCAGCAGAGTACTTGCAGCAGGCTGCAACCTTACAATGGCCTCTAAATCACTCCTGCAAACCCTGTCAGAGGGAAGGTTTCCTCTGAACATCATGAGCAATTGGAATGTGGGGGGTGATCTGAATGGCAGAGCCTTTCCCAAATAAAAATACCACAGGGAGGAGGAAAGGTGGTGAGAGCAGCATCCCCCCTGAGCTGCCCTGCTGGGGGCTCGGGAGCTGAGGGCTGTAAATTACAGGGAAGGGGCTTTTCTCGTTAATGGTTTCAATTTTTCTTTTTATGTTCAGAGGGGGAACTGCGTGATGTACAGCACAGCAGATCGCTGCTGCTTCTCCCTCAGAGCTCTTGGGCATCTCTCAACCTTTTTTTTTTTTCCCTTTCCCATTAGTGGGCAGCCCTAAAGCAAAGCCAAGGAGGCTCATTGTCGGTCAAGATCATTCCCCTGCCCGAGCCAGAGACGGACAGATGCTGGCAGAATCCAATAATTGCCTCTTCCACGCCATCATTTCTTGCTGGCAGGAGGAAGGAGGTAGTGAAGCCTTAAAGGCAGACAATGCTCCACTTGCTGGGGCATCCCTGGTTTATCGGAGCTGCTCTGCTCCAACACCTCCTCTGGGTCCAGCCCCTCCTTGCAGCCCCTCACAAATCACACTCACAAATCCCTGCAGAGATGGATTTTGGGCAGATCTGGATGTATTGCACCCTCTGAGACGCAGAAAGGCTGGATGGTCCCTGGGGAGGGGAAGAACAGGAAGGGTGCAGGTGGGGAGGGGCTTTGGGGCTGTGGGAGCAAGAGTCCATCCAGGACAGAATTTGCTGCACTCCCATCCATGGCTTCTGCACCCTCATGATGGAGAAAATCATCCCAACTTGTCTAGTAAAGACAGAGCCACCGATTCATGAAGCAGGCAGGCAGGGGACGTGGGGCAGAGACACACGAGCTGGTGGGTCAGAGGCCCACGGGCACACAGGGCAGTCTAACTGCACGACCCCAGTTTGAGTTAGCCAAGGCTGGGCTGGGTCGGGCTGGCAGCCTGAGAGCAGTGCTGGCTGAGGATCTCCTCTCCATGGCACCTCTCAAAGCAAACACACCCCTTACCAGCAAGCTACCAGTTTTGTCACTCTCCTAAACTTCTTGGGTTCCAGTGAGATGAGAGCTGAGGTCACTGGACATGAAACACCAGCCCCAGCCCAAACATCACACGCACTGCCAAACCCACGCCATGAGCTCAGCGGGACCTGAACTGTGGCTGCCCAGGGTAGCAGAGGTGTGACCCTCTGCAAAGCAGCAGGAGCTCCAATGCCACAAATTAACACCCAGGGACATGGTGCCAAAGGAGGCAGCAGCCCTCATGTCTGCTTCTGAGAGCTTCAGCTCGTTCCGATGGGACTCTGTTCTCAGGGAGTATCAAAGTCCACTTCAGGCCTCTGCACTGGGTGTTCACTGCACACTCCCATGCATCCCCACCACAAATGTCATACACCGAGACAGGCTTCCCCAGCAAGGCTAACCATGCCTCCAGACCCCAGCCCACATCACCAACAGTGCCCCCGGAACCCCTACGAGCTGAGCTGCCTCTGATGCCCACACACCGCTGTGCCACCCTCCGCTCCAAGCACCCCAGTGCTGAGCTGGGCAGTAACGGGTGAGCACACCAGCCCCTTCTCTGTTACCACCATGGAGATGACATGGAGAGAAATATAGAGAAGCTGCAGGAACCTTCACAGTGTGTAGGGTGCTGTTTCCTGGCCTCCCCCAGAGCTCAGCCACCCCCAAAGGCAGCCCTGCTGAAGGAGACTAGCTCTCTGTGGAATATCCCCAAGCCCTCTCTGGTGTTACCCTCACTCTGCCCATGGGCTCTGGCCACTTCGTCTCAGGACAAGCCAAAAATACCAATTGCCCCATTTATCCCTCCCTCTCTCCTTCTCTTTCTCCCTCCCTCTCTCCCTCCCTCCCTTCTTCCCCTGAGGATACTGACAGTGGACATCAAGTCAGGGGGGTGAAGCAGATGGCATTTGAGGAGATGCTAAGGAAATGGGGTTTATTACCCTGGGGAAACAAAGTCCAGAGGGTCTCGAGGCACCTAATGGGCATCATGGGTAGGATGGAGCCAGACTCCCAAAGGTGACCTGCACATGGTCAGTGGCCAAAAGCTGCTGCAAAGCATTAAGTTGAATAAGGGAAAGCAAGAGGGTGCCCTCGGGTTCCTGTGGCACGGTGAGGCAGATCAGGAACTGGATCCGGTTAACACTGACTCAAGAAGAATAGGCTTTGCTGCTGCATCTTGGGTTCGTGCCCCTTCACCGGCTCTTCGCCTTGGCAGCGGGACACGGAGCTCGCTGACAGACCTGGTGATGGGGAGGGATTTCTGGGAGCCGCCCCGACGTTAATTGCCATTATCATTCCCGACAGTTTTGCTGCATTTGCAGGTTGAGTCACAAGATGGAGCAATTGCCCTGTTTGTCATTCCCGGCTGGAAATCGCCGGGATGCCCCCGGCGCTCTCTGCATCCAGGAGACCCCAAAGCATCTCTATGCCCAAATTTCAGGTCTCTTCAAAGCAACTGGGGATGAATAGACCGGGCATCACGGATTCAGATCTTCATGCTCAAGTGCCTTTAAGCTTCTGTGGGCAGCTGGGATCCCATCTGGGATGCCAAAGTCCCCTTGGGAACCACACAGGCTGGTCTTTTGGGATGTGGCCCCACCTCCAACACTTTCTCCAGGAGTGTTGGGTTCTGCCCCATAGCTCAGCGGATGGCAGGACTGTTCCATGGACTGCCTGCAAGTACCATGGCAGGGAGGAGACGGCCAGCCCAGCAAAGGCTGAGGGGGAGAAACCAGCCAGGGAGGGATGTGGGAGGCTGGCATCTTCCTTGGGAAGAAGTGGAGGAGTGATGGGAGAGGTGAGCAGTGAGGTGTTCCCTTTGAGGAGATATCTGGGCAAGGAAACCAAATGGGGTGAGATGCCCCTTTTTCAGCCAACATGGCACATCTGGAGAGATGAGGTGGCAGAGTATGACAGGGAGGCATTGCACGGTTCAATCCCACCATGAAGAAGAGGCAGCGTGGCTGTTCCTAGGGACCTACTGTGACTTGTGCAGCCAGCAAACAGCTTTCATTAGAAAATGATGGCTCAGATGAAGTGGAGTTGTCCCACTCCTCCAGACCTCTCCTTGTTAAAAACAAGTTTGGAAATAGATGAAGCATCCTGTTTTTCCACAGACATGTTTTTCTTGGGACAGCTTTTCCCTCCTGAAAGTCGCTCTGAAGTTGATTGACACAACAAAACAGCCTCTTTGGAGTGAGCAGCTCCAAAATAGTCATTTAGCCTCTCCCTTCCCTAAAGCTTTCATCAGGATGGGAAAGCAGCGAGACCTTGGGGAGAAAGCCTTTCTCAGCAACTTCAGCCATCAGGGACCGTGCCAGCTCTCTCCCTTGCTCTCCACCCAGGCCCACGGCATGGCTTCATGGACCCTTTGCCCCACACACTAAACATTTGGTGGAAGTTCAGGGCCACCCAGCACAAGGCAAACAGTGAAAAGCCACAGCTGTATAAATAGCAGGGGCTGCTGGCTGTAACCCTTCCTCCGGGATCCCTGGGACCTCTCAGTATGTGTGAGGCAACCGAGGGAGAAATGCTTCGGCTTCACACTCATCCCCAGTGGACTCCCTAGAGGAAGCAGCTCCAAGCTTCTCTCCCATGGAGTTCCAGCTGGGGTGCAGCAAAGGTCTTGGTCTTTCAAGCCGCCCCCGTGTTCATCCCACTGCGCATCTCTGAGCCATTGACCTGCCACCAGCAGCTCCAGCCTTTCCATAGGGAGTGACAACTGAGGTCTCCCCACCATAGGGTAGATGGTCATCTCATCTGAATCATCTCATGAGCAGGGTAGATGCCATGGATGTGCAGGGGGAGTCCTGTGAGGCTGGAGAGATGGGTTGGATCCATGTGAGACAGCAAAGTACTGGCCCCATATGATTTGCTGGCTCTGGAAAAGAGGATCATAGAATGATCAAATCTTTCAGGTTGGAAAAGACCTGTAAGATCATCAGTTCCAATCATCTGTCCAATACCACCATGTCAGCTAACCCATGTTCTGCAGTGCCATGATTACGTGCGTTTTGAACACCTCCAGGGCTGGTGACCCCACCACGTCTCTGGGCAGCCTGCTCCAATGCTCCACCATTCTTTCAGTGAAGAATTTTTTCCTAATAGCCAATCTAAACCTCCCCTGATGCAACTTGAGACCACCAGAGAAAGTCTGTGACCACTTCACTTGAGCCCACCAACATTTGTGGGTCAAAACCCCTCAGTGCCAGCCCCACTGAGCCCCATCCTGATGGCTGATGGGGCTTGGACAGAGACAGGGGTGACAAAATACATTACTCCTCCAGATCTGCTTGTCCCATGGCAAACACTATTAGCAGCGCCCACGGAAAGCCCGAGAGTCCTGTCTCCCTCCTGTCCTCCCCCTATCCCCGCCAGCTGCCCCAGCCGCTCATTCCAAGCATGTTTCTCATGGCCGTCAGAGGAATGCAAAGCCCTGGGGTGCTCAGGGATACCAGGACCAGATCTCTTCCGAAAAGGGACAGCGGGGTGATGTCAGCGGAAACATATTTTTAACCCACATTCGAATGCAAAGGAAACGGCCCAGAGGAAATGCATGGAAAAAAAGAAAAAAGCCCCTCCTGACAAAGAAAATTCCAGCTTTGCTTTCAAGTTTTACTTTTCCCAGGACACTGACTCCCTCCTGCCCTTGGCTGGGAGGGAACAGAGCGAGCGATGGAGCGAGAAGCCTCCCTGCACACCCCACAAACAGGAAATGTTGGCTATATAAAGATCAGGGCTGCGTCAGTAGGAGGAGGGGCAGGACAAGGGACGTGCCAGGGCATCCCTGTGACATCCACCTGGGCGACCAGCCTGCCTGAAGACAGGCACGTTGGCTTGGCCAGCCAGCGCAGAGCAGGGTCTGACACCATCCGACCTCCGTTCCTAGGGCCATGGAGCCAGTGTGAGCCAGCCAAGCAGAGAGGTGTGCTCACATCCTCCTCTGCAGGGAGATAAACCCTGGGAAATGACATGAAGGGGCTTCCTCTGCAAGGAAGGGCTTTTAAACACGTCCTCACCAGGCAGCTGTGCAAATGGCAATGCAGCAGGTTGCTGGTGAATAAACCCCCAGGGGTCAGAGTCCGCATCTCCTCGTCCCCACTCCGCCTGGCAGAGCCGGCGGGTCTCAGCCCGCCCAGGACACTACCCCTCTAACCCCGGAGCTGGGCTGTCACCAGGGAATTAATGCTCTGCATCTCTCCACTGGCCTGACAGCTGATCGATGCGCAGAGGAAGGAGGTTCGTCAGCTCCAGACGTGCCCCCTCTCCTCCCCCCTCCCCAGACCCATCCGTTCCCATGCAGCAGGCTGCGGAAGAGCCGTTTGTTGGAACCTCTGCCAGAGAAGCTCATTAACATCACTTAATACCCCATTTCCTGGAAGCATGAGGGTCCTGGGGACAGAGAGGGGAATGGAGGGAAGGGGGTGGTACCCCCACGCAGGGCATGCCTGGCCCCAGGTGGTGCTGTTGGAGGTAGCACAGAGAATGAATTCCACCACCCCAAAACACAACTTATCACCCTGTGAGATTGCAAGTGGATCTGCTTCCAGGACCTGCTGCCCATTCGAGTACCCACGCATCACAGGGGCACCCAAAGGCAGGGCTGAGACATAGCAGCTGAGGCTGAGGAGGGCAAGGGTGCCCCTAAGGTCCCATGGGTCACAGATGGCTCCAGGCAGTTTCTGGGGGGGGACTCCCACCAACAATGACCTGAAGGTCTTCCTGTGCTGTGTCCAGTTGTGATCTCTGGGGGCAACTTGGGTGGGCATGATGTTCCAACCCTGCACAGCCCGCTTCATGCACAAGGCTGCATGTTGATGGGGCCAGCATCTCCAGAGCCCTGGGACCATGGGACCAGCATTTCCAGAGCCCTGGGACTGCTCCATCTCTGGGTGGGGAGGAAACATTGGCTGATGCAGGTCAGAGCAGCACAGCTCAGCATCTTCAGCCCCAGCACACTGCAGGTCAGTGTGTCCAGGAGGCACTGACGGTCCCTTCTTATATCATTTTTCTTCCTGGGCTGAACTCCAGCCCAGAAGCTCTTCCCCAGACCTGCGTGAGGGAGTTATTTTTAGGCACCACGGTGGGAGGCAGGGGCCAAGAAGAGCTTGGACCTGCTTGCAGGAAAGTGGAGCTTAGCGAGGCAGGAAGGAGCCAGAGGGTGGATACGAGGAGACCTCCCTGCCTGCAGCCACCACGGCTCCTTCCTCTGTCACACGCTTCCAAGAAACAGCCACCCAAGGGAAAGAGGACACTCGCTTGCCCACCCGTGCACAGAGGGGCCCTGTGCTGAGCCGTGGGCAGGACAGGGGAGGGCAGAGGTGGCTGTGGGAGGAGAGTAGCTTCCAAAAGCATCCCATGAGACCCCAGCCTGAGGGGGCGGGTGTCCCCCACAGAGGCCACACCAGCTTTTGCCCTCATCCAGGGCTGGTGGGAGCAGCAGGATGGCGGAGCAGCTTGGCGAGGGGCTGTGATGCTGTGGCACATGGGGAAGGGTGCTGTGAGGAGAGGGTTAGGGGCTGAGAGGTGTACGGCTGCAACTGAGCAAGCAGGAGTCGTCAGTCAGATGCCCACAGGTATGCCCAAGATGGGTGTATCGTCAGGCTGGAAAGAGTTCAGACGCAGATGCAGCAGGCAGGGGATGCTCCCTCCACGGTGCCCCGAGGTTCTTACCCTCCCCGTGTGCCTGCAGTCCTGTGACTGCATCCCCAGTGTCCCTGGGGTGCCCAGCAAGAGCTTCTCTGTGGGCTCATGGGACAGGTCTGAGAGCTTTGTGCTCAGCTGGAGCCTGGGCAGCATCAGCATGACGCGGGAGGATGGCTTCTTCTTCAGGGAAACACGACAGCCGAGAGTTAAACAGAGAAAGAACAGCTTGAAGCAGCAGTTCCCAGGCTTTAAGGCAAATCCCCAAATCGAGGGACTGTCTGATCTCCGCCTGTCACCTGCATCCCTGTCTGCCTTATGCCAGGGAGAGGATGTGCTCTTGGAGCCGTGGCAAGAGGCATGGCAGAGCCCCAACCACCTCTTAGGCCAGATGTCTTTATTCCTGGGAGGCAAACTGGCTGGAGTGTGTTTCCTAAAGCATCCTGCACCCCCCTGCCCAGCAATACGTGTCTGAGAGCTCTCATGTGCACTTGAGGAGGGATTCTCCTTCCTTGTCTACGCTGTGTGCCTGCCCTTGCTGTGTGCCTGACATCCCTGGGACTTGGAGGTACATTTACTTCTGGTTTAGGCAGGAAAACCGGATAGACCAATCTTTTATCTGCAGATTAGATTTCCTCCTGAGACATCTTCCCAGCCCCCATGCTTTATCCAAGCAAACACAAAGTCTCAACTGCAGGAAAATTGTTTCCAGGCTTGCACTACTGAATTCCTGGGCTCTGACAGGCCCGGGAAAGTGCAGCCTATCTGCGGAGAAGAGGAAAAGAGAAAATCAGCAGAACCAGTTTTCATTGCCCCCCTCAAGACAGTCCCTATCTCCTGACCTGTACACTGCCTGCAGGTATTCCCACATCCCATCGTCGTTCCTCCCCCCTCCCCCCCCCCCACCGAAGCTTTGATGGACAACTTCCTTCACGCTGAATGACACTTGGGGACCCACCAGGGTGTGTGAGGGGTTTCGAGGATGACTGACCCGGTCTGCACCCTGTAACAGTGACAAGAATGAGCCCTTGCCCTTTCCTTAATCCACCTTCGCCCCGTCGCCGAGAGGAGCCGGTGAACCTTGTCCCCTGACCTGTGAAACGTGAAAGGGACAAGGCAGTGAGGGGGGGTGGAAGTCAGGACCTGCAGAGGCCGGCCAGCACTGGGCATCCCCCAGGGCTTTGGGCCACCCCCAGCACTCACCACCCCTCATTGTGCATGGAGAGCAGGGAGGAAGGGGCGCCGGGGCGACCCCATCCTGCCGGCAGCGTGAAAACTGCCTTTGTTGCCGGTCTGTCACCCCGGTCCAGGCATCTTGGCCTCTGGTTTCCAGGACGACCGGAGGAGGAGGAGGGTGGGATGATGGAGAGGAAGGTGAGAGATGGCAGCAGGGAGGTTTGGACAATGAGTCCAAAAAAGTGACTCGGTGGTTTGCTGGAAAGGGAGGTGACGAAGCTGATCCTGGATCGCAGCCAAACCCCTGCAGGGAGCAGGGTGAGCGAAGGGGTCAGGATGTGGCCCATGGGTCTGTCTCGGCTGTACCCCATCAGTGGGGTCCTTTCTGCTCGCATCTCCTAGTCTCAAATCAAACCTTCCCCAGCTCCCTCCCGCTCACAGAGGGGAATTTGAGCTTGCAGTGGGACCAGTCAGTCCCAGTACCTACTTGCCCTCTCTCACCATGAGCTTACGCTGCCTCCAACCTCCCCATCCACCCCACCTAGCACTCAGAGCGCAGGTATATTTTTAGCCAAATACTTGTGGTTTTCCCCTTTGCAGCTTTCCATATCCATCAGACCTGAGGGGAGTTCAAAGGTGTTTTCCTGCCTCCTGCAAACTCTGTGTTATTTATAACGGTCAGATGTTGGCAGCCCCATTTTCATGGACAACAGTACGGTGACAACGTGCGTGTGGAAATGGCTCATTGCTTGGGAGTAACTCCAGGACCAGCCATGAGCCTATGGAGTGATGAGGTATCACTCGCTGTCCTGTATGGGAGGAAGAGTCGGAAAGGGACAGTGGTGAAGAGCAAAGAGATGCTCCTTTAGGCTGGATATCAGAAAAAAAATAAAACATCAGCTTTTCCAGGGAGACCTCTTAACACTTTGGGATGCTCCTCGGGGGGAGTGATGCTAATCCTGCCCCATGGGCTATTTCAAGCAAGGGTGGCCTAGTTGCCGTAGCTGTTCTCACTGGTTCTAGCTCTTCGGATGTTCTTATTCACCCTGAGGTGCCCAGGAGAGGACAAATATCCTATTGGCATGCTACCATTGCTGTTCTCAAAGCCCTGCCTATTCTGACCTGTATGCCTCCACAGCAGTACTGTGCCACAAGCCCCTCAGATGCCTGTATCCAGCTCCCAGGCTGCAGAAAGGGACCTGGGGGGCTACAGAGTAGGAGCAGGGGGGGCTGCCTCACTTGGAGCCAAAAGCATGGCTTCTTACGCATCCATTGGTGCATGGCTGGGCCTCTTCCAAGGATGCCACCAGCCCTGATGATGACCAGAAGAGCTGACAACCCCAGGCGAGCTCTGACCCACTGTCATGGTGCAGTCCTGCAGCAGTGAACTCCTTCCAGGAGAAACCAAAGGGCCATTCAGACTCAAGATTTGTCTTTCCATGGAGACCATCATGTTCAGGGAAAGATGCAGCAATCAAGTCTTTAGGGATCGTGTGGCTTCCAGGAAAAGGGAAGGTGAATCCAGACTCCTGCTTGCATTCCCACACCACTGGAGAACACGCCAGACCTGACTTAACACTGCAGCATTTTCCACTCCTGCTAGCAACAAGCTCTCTGCCCGCCTCATGCCTCTGCTGCCAGAGGGACCGCTATCTCCCGCATCTCTTCCAGTGCTTCTCCACTCTGACTGAGGGCAGGAAGGGGAGAAGAATACCACATCCATCTGCAAGCACACAGGAACTCATAGGGAGCTGGAAAAGAACTCCCCGAGCTGGAGAGGGTCCAGGGCAGCCAGGACACACACACCCCTCCTGCTCAGGAAAGAGCCAGAGAGACTTTCATTGCTGCGGCGGCCGCAGATCTCCACTTTACATCCCATCTGGACACAAACACTTCACCTTCCTCACACACACCTCTCCCTTCAGCACCAGCTGCTGGCATATGGGAGTGTGGTGGGCTATTTAAGGAAAACGCCCAATAACGTTACAATTACTTACCATAAAAGCCTCGTGTTTCCAATAGCAGCCTAATGTTCCAGGCACCTGTCCAACAAGCTCGGAGTTGTCTTACCTGCCCACTGCAGGATTCATATCCATGGTGCTTCCCAACAGACATCGAGATGTGGCATTGAGGAAGACCTCAAAAGAGCTGCCAGAGCTGTCTGCAGTGGGGACAGGGGCTAGCAGAACCTTTCATTGTGTTCTGAGATCTGTTTGAGATGCAACATCAAAACCAGCAGTTCACCTGTGACCGGAATAGTCTGTATCTGGCTGAGAGCATCTGGCTGGCTTTGACTCCCAGCGTGGTCCCCAGATGACTACAGCTTCTCCTGCCAACGGCTGATGACTAGGGAGGGGCCCCATGAGACCAGATGCCCCTCTCACCTCCTGACACAGTCACCCTCGTGCTGGAATGAGGCGGAAACGGACAAACGGAGCCCAAACAAAAGGGCTCATCAATGTTTTTCTTTGGTCAGGTCCCATGAGCCCAATCAGCAATATCCGCAATGGCTTTCACAGACCCGGCTGGGCAGTGAGATGTTGTTCAAGGGTTCCCAGGGAACCAAAAAAAAAAACCAACCAACCCAACAAAAAAAAACCCCATCATAACATCATAAACATGTGTCTTGATGAAAAACAGCCCCTCCAATATGAAACTATGATTGCTCACCGGCGAAGTTACTTGTGGGCTTGGGAAACAGTTCATGAGATGGTGTAACAGGATGTGGGCATCTAATCTCTCCGTACCAGTAGACAGTCATAAGCACTGGCACTTACCCAGCAGTCAGCTCTGATTTGTTTGCACACAGGGTTTGCTGGAAAATTGCATCCAGCCGTCCAGTTAATAAAAATCATCCTCGCAGAGCTCACCAGCAGCCTTTGCTGAATGAGAGATGGATGCTAAATTATTCACTCTGCGCCACTGGAGCCTCAGTGGTGGAGGAGAGGGGAGGAAGATTTTGCTGCTGCTCGTCATGTTATGCCGGCAGTTACGGAGCACTTCACTCATAGAGCTGCAAGGAGACCATCTGGTACTGAATTCACCAAGAAAAATGGGGGGAAAACCAGAAAAAAAAAGGGTGGCAGCATTTTTAAGCATTGGCTACTCATCATGCAGCAGCTTCAGAACATGTTTTCTAGCTTCACAGGAAGTACTGGTCCAGGGGGAAGTGTGGAGCCAAGGGGGTAATACACCGTATGGAGTATCCCACCTACACAGAGGTAGGAGAAAAACATGAGGGCACAAAATGCCATTCTGCCCATCCTGTCTAGCACCTGAGAGGTTGGTGGAGAAGGTTGAGGTGGCACAACCTTCTAGACGTGTCACCAGCCTTTACAGCCAGGCATATGCCCGTTCGTCTAAGTATTCAGCCATTCTCTTCAGCTGCTAAGCCACCTCTCAGCCCACTCAAGTTCTGAAGGGTTTTAACCCTGGCAGCCAGGGAAATGAAGATAGTTGTCAGGTGATCATCATCCTGGGAGGTCCTTGTTCTCAGCAGATGACTAGAAATGCTCAGAGAAGAAATTCAGAGACAATTCTGTAGGATGTTCACAGCCAGGTGCTTTGGTGTCCGCGGCGGAAGGGTTTTGGTGGAACTGCACGGTGACAAGACCCCAGATGCTTCATCTGTGCCTGGAAACACACCCGGCCCTGCTGCATACCACACCAAGCAATTTATTTTATCAGGAACCAAGCAGAGGAGACACATTAAGCAGCAGAGCAGAGCATGTCCCCGCAGGCAGAGCTGCGGAAGGAGATAGAGCACCTTGGCGGGACATAAAAAGCTCCAGAAGAACAAAAGAAGAGAAGGAGGCAACAAAAATCAGACGTGAAAACAAGCTCAATAGCTTGTTCAAAGAGCCTCAGACAGCACTGAACACTAGAGATTTTTTCCAGTGTGGGGGGGTGTGGTAAAAATGGAGACAAGGAGACCATATGATTCCTTAACCACTTACATGGCCCAGACAGGAGAGAGGAACAAAGATGCTGTCCTGCCGTGCGGCTTCCCACAGAGCATCACAATGTTGGGAAGAACTGGGGACAACCACAAGATGCCTTGGGTAAGTTCAAGGAGTCTTGACAAAACTTGAGCTGTCTGCTGCCTTCACAATCCTGCCTGATCCCAACCCATCCAGACTGCATGAAGGCTGGGTTGCTGGAATGGAGCTGAGAGCTCTCATGAAGGCTATAGTGGGTCTGATCTGGAAGACAAGTGTAGACTCAGAGTAGGTGGCAACGATTTGTCTGGTAAGGTCCTGTGGTAACTGCAGCCTCAGCCATCCTCTCTTTGTTTGGTGCTTTACTGAGATACTGCTTCAGTGAGGAGATTCATCCTGCCTGCTGATGAGATTCATCCTGCCTGCTGATGAGCTTTGTATTGGTGAGGTCCCTCACATGGGGTCTCTACTGCTAGCGGGGCTGCCCAAGGAGATTGCAGATCCTACCAAGTCCTCCTACTGCACAAGGTCTAAAACATGCTTGGAATGAGGCTCCAAAGAACTCCAAACCGGCCCCCACCCAACACAGAAATGCTCTGTAGGTTCCCTTGTCTTTTTCTGGATTTCTTTCAGTCTCCCATTCCTCTGACACCCAACAGCCAGGCTTTATTGATGACTCTGTTAGCATGTGTCTGGAGCTGAGGACCCACCTCCTACTCCCTCAGAGTTTGTCCCTCTTCAGGGACCTGAAGGGAGAGCCAGGCTGGAGCTTTCTCTTCCAAAGGTAGCTTAGGAGTTGGCATTTGCAATGCATTGTGAGGAGAAAAGCAACCAGCTAATTCTAGGAAGAGCCCCTCAATGTGATAGGAAAACCAGAGCCTCCCCAAGGATGTGACCCAGGTTCCCACGAGCTTTAGAGCTGAAGCTGTTGATTTACTTGCACAAGGGCCACTTTTGCACCACATTTCACAACTGGTGCCTCCTAACACAAGAAGGACCCACTGATGGAAGGTGGTAGAGCCTGGTTCTCTCTCCTTCAGCACCTCTCCACATGCCCCTTGCCATCTAATCTGACCATGCCCCTTGCCATCTACTCTGACCATGCCCCTGTGGACAAAGCAGTTCATAACAGAAGGAAAGAACTCTAACATAAGCTTGAATTTTTGGTCATCTTTGGCCTCTCCCATATCTCCCACCTCTTCCTGCTCTGGAGTGTGGGCTGTTGAAGCTCCCACTTTCTTCTTATCCCAACCACCTTGCCAGTTAAGAAGTGATGCTCCTGCACAGACGTGCAGGATGCTCTGTTGACTTCCTCTCCTCTTTTCTTTCTGAAGTTGGTCTTTCTACCCTTGAGGACCTGATGAACTCTCAAAAGGGAGGCAAAACCCCACATCATACCAGGTGGCAACATCCACAGACACAAGCGCCAGGTAAGGCACTCACCCCTCGGCATTTCCTGTTAGCTCCCAGCATGTCAGACTCATTCAGCCCACTTCTCTCCCTCCAAAACCGGGTGGGCTTTTAGCCTGAGCACTGGGGGGTGTTTGATTTTTAATGCTTACTTATTTATTTTTGACAGTGCGGAGGCCATTCCAGCACCCCCTTTATCTCCAGTGATCTTTGACCCTGGCATGTCAGGAGTTCAATCTGGGACGTTCCACTCTTTGCCCCCACTTAATTCTTTTTTAGCTGCTCATCCTTTGAAACCTGGTGCCATATGCCAGCCCAAAAGAGTCCCCATCAATACTGGGGGACCGCGTGTCTGTGACCTCGCAACCTGCGCCGTAAAGGGCAGAGGGCAGAGCAGAGTGTTGGCCATGTTTTCATGATGTGATTTCAGCTGCGTTTGTTGGAGGGGGAGGGAGAGCCTTTCTTGCTTGCTTTCTTTTCATGAAGTTTAGTCCAGCTGGGACACCAGAGCCTGAGGACTCCTCTGCCTTGTCTAATGAAACTGAGCGAGAGAACCACTAAAGATCAGGATGCTTGAAAAGGTGAAATAGAAAGATCAGCAGCACTCATCTCATGTAAGAAAGGAATTGTTCGTGCCTGTCCCTTCCAGGCAGCCCAGGTGCTTTGGGAGGGCGAAGTGCTGGTGTCCCTGGCAATGGAGGGACCTGTTACAGACTGCTCAGTCAGCACGGAAGACCCCTGGCAGCAACCTTGCTGCTTTGCAAAGCAGGGGGGGCACCCGATTTCTCTCCCCCAAAGCACAACCTCTGACACGGCTGAGCCTCTGCTCCAGGGAGAGGATCCCTGGGAAGGTGCTGTATAACCCTGCACCCCATACTGCAGGCATGGTGGTAGGGATGCCTCAGCCCACCCCACTGAGGGGCTTCCTTTCTCAAGGTGTACTAGCCAAGGGCCACTGTATTTGAAAGCCACTCATTCTTTCAGGCACAGACCTGTTTCTTGGTCACTTTTAGGGTTTTTTCTCCTCTTCTCTGAGCAAAAGGTACCAGCACCTGCCTTCTACCCTGGTTGCTTTAGTTCTTGGAACAAGGAGAACAGATAAAAAGATAAAAGCTTGCAAGTTGTTCTTGGGACAGCTGAGCATTGATGGTACTGCTTCCAAAGGGACATAGAACCCAGCTTCACCAGAGAGGAACAGCCAGCAGTGAAGTCTGTGGCCAGCTACTGAGCATCTACAGGATCTTCTCCGTTTGCTGCTGTGGGTCCCACCTCCATGGCATCAGGTGCTGTGTCCTGGCTGAGCAAGGCTGCCAGGGACGGTGTGGCAGGGCCAAGCTGACGGTGCTATCGCCTTGTTTGTAACACGCCAATTCACTGTGTCCTTTGGGTAAAGGTCGTGTCTGGTGCCACAGACATAGCTGGGAAAAAGCTACTCCCCAGCACAAGTACCAGACCTCCAAGGGGTACAGGACAGGACTTGGCCTTGGAACAATCCTTGCAGACTACCAGTTTGGGATCAGTGGCTTGTGCATGACCCTTCTCGAGGACTTTTGGGAGCATCTTTGAGTTTAGATGAGTCAATGACTCCCCCCTACCCTAATTACCGAAAGCACTGTGGGGTGAGAGCACCATGTCCTGGCTCTCCCCAGTGTGTCTGGATTTTCCTCTGAGACTGAAAAGCCCAGAAAGCCCCCAGGCACATTGGTCTGTGACCCAAGTGTTTGCTCAAGGACAGGAAGGATGGGGTGTCTTGTACTTAGTGTGCAGTCCCCATTGGGGGCAAGGGGAGCGGATACCCCAGACAGCGGGCACTGCTGTGCCCCATCTAATTAACCCTTCTGACAGCTTGGATTAAAAATAAAGGGGCCTTCAGGTCCCTGCTGGAGTGGCCTATTTTATGCGTGCATCTCCTTGGTTTTGCCTCAGCATATGATGTTCAGGAGGCAGTTATTTCAGGAAAGGTACGCTATAGATAACTGATCTGCCAGCCAGGTGTCATGTTCCTTCATTTATTTTCAATTACTTTGTCTCTTTAGCTCCGGTGAGAATCGCCTGGTGTCAATTCATTTGGTCACCTCCGTGCCTGCAGCACCTCTCCGGAGGCACTTCTCCAGTGTGGTGTGATCTCTCCCCAGGGGCAGCCTGTTACAAAACAGCTCTGCTTCTCTTTCAGTTTCATCTCATTCTCATCTTCCGGGCCACCCCTGGGCTTTGTGCCCTTTGTCGGGGTCAGGGAGAGTTTCTGGGAGCAGCGATGCTGTGACCAGGCAGAGGAGAAAAGCTCCATCCCTGCGAGAATCCCAGTTCTTGGGGTGGGAGCCTCCCCTCTGCTCCTCAGGGTGCTTGTGATGGGTAGCAGCCGTGCCCAGCTCACCCAGCTGGAAAGGTTTCCTGCAAGCCTCCTTTCCCAAGAGCATCTGGCTGTCATGACTTAGTAGATGGAGAGCTTGAAGCCCCTGGATCTCATCCTTCTGAAAATCATTTTCCCCCTCTGCTGCTGAGCGTTGGGCCAGTTTGGGTGTCCATGTGCGCATACAGTGAACTGGAATGGGGCGCTTGTCCGGCCAGTGTTCCTCTCCGTGGTGGGGAGCTGTCTCAGGGTGGGCATCCAGGACCTCCCAGACCTTTATCGTAGTTTCCCTACACAATGTGAGGACACAGGCATGTGGAGATGTCTTATTTCTCCAGGGCAGAACCTGCCTCTCCTGGACAAGACCCTTTCACTTGGGACAGCATTTTCCCCTTGGAGGTGCACCCATGGGTGCCAGCAGCACCGTGAAGTCACCAGAGCACAGGAGCCAGGCACTGTTCCCATAAGTATCAGGATTTGAGCTGGCAGCCTCAGGGCTCCTCTCATTCCCTCTGTGGAGTCTGTCTTCTCCCACCACCAATACCAGCACCACGCTGTGCCCTTCAGCAGCTCTTCCCTGCTGCCCACCTCCTGCTCCCCCCACAGCCCAGTCACTGCTCCCTGCCCATCCATTTGTGGCCACCTCAACCCTGGCTCTGTCCAACAGAGCGGGCACCTCTGCTGAGACAGACATCAGCATGCAGGAAAATAGGGACCCTCCTGACAGGAGGTGACACCAAAGTCACCAGACATTCCATGGGAGACAATCCAGCCCCCACGCCTCTCTCCCACACAGCACTTTGTGATCAAAGACAGTCTGAACCCTTCAAATCCAAATTCCCCTATGCTTAAGGGGAGTCCAGACCTGTGGTTTCAGTCTGGGCTTTCCTCCAGCTGAACCTTCTCAGGGAGGACCACCTTTAGGATTAAGTATTGTCATGCCTGCTTACACTTCTGGGCATCTTTTCACCTCCCTGAGCTGCTCGCCAAGTGCAGTGGGAGCCATTCCTGGCATGTCCCCGCTCCCGCTGGCACCGCTGAGCTGGCAGGGCTGGTGACATGGGCTTGCTTGTCTGCCTGCTCACCGTCAGCAGCACGGCCAGCTCTGTGCTGATGGTGACAGCAGCAGGAACTGAGAAGGGCATGATGTAATTTTCAGATCCGTCGGGAAGGTTTTCAGCAATGCTGGCTGGAAAAAAACAGCATTTTCCTGTGAAAAAGGACACATTTGCTCTGGTTTCAATGAGAAAGAAATAAATAGAAAGCCTGGTAGTGACTGTCCTTAATTGATTAGTCATTTCTGCAGATGATAATTGCACATCAAAAGACTGAGATCCTACTGCTTCATGCAAATGTCCTTACGAATAGCAGAAAGGCACAGGGGAGGTGGGTACAGGAAAGAAATCCTTTTGGAGCTACCCAGGAGAATCTGGAGTTTGAGCTTCATTTGCAGAAATCAGTTCTGCTCTGGACGTGCCTGGAAGAAATACCCTCCACCCCAGACACTTCCCAAGCACCAGAAACATGGAGAGGGAGCATGCTGTGGGAGCACTCAGGCAAGGAGCTCTCCAAGGGGAAAGCATTGGTTCTTTGGACACGGGTGGAGAACTGTACAGCAGCTGTGGTGCCAGGGGCTGAGAGGTTGCTGCTCGTGCTTGTAGGTCTCTGGCAGTAACCCCAGAAAGACCAGCAGCCCTGCAGCTTGGACTAAAAGATGGACCTCCTGTCCCTCCTGCATTTTGGGCATCATCCCCAGGTTGAGATCTTCTCCAGCCCGTGTCAGGGGGTGTCCAGTCTGACTCCTGGTCTGCGATGTCTGGGACACTGGTTGAACCGCCGGCTCCCGGGCTCACCCGAGGATCTGGGTGCTCATTTCATTATTTCAGCAGAGCTGCTAGCCCCAGTGTCTGGCAAAAGAGGCTTGTGAGCATGACTCAGTCAGCCTCCAAAAGCAGCGACGAAAAACAAGAATCTGCTGTGAGCTGCATCTTGATTTCTAAGGCAGTCTTGTGGTGTGCTCTGGGGCCAAAGCAAGGGTCTGTAATATCTGAGCAGCCCCATGAACTGTGGGTGTTTCAGGGTGATTGTCAGCAAATTGTCCATTTTATAAGAGGACCGTGGCACGTTGTCATCACTGGGGTCACAGAGACGTTCTTGTCTGTGGGGAGTAAGACCCTCCTGCATCCCCAGGCCTGCAGCCCCAGCATGGGTAGACCCTTTTCTGGTGTCATGTCTTGTTTGGGCTACTGAAGAGGTTCCTGGCTGCCCTCCCACCTTCCCCCTCACCTGTCCAGGTCCCTGTTTCCCAAACATCATGAGCAACTATGAATGGTGGTAGACCCAAGGGTGGGGAGGCACCATCAGACAGTGCTCTGGTATCTGCCCTGACCAGAGCAGTGTTCACTTCTTCAGGCCAGAGCAGTGGGCAGAGGTCTGTCAGGAAATAAACTGCCCTCAGCCCTACACAGAGTATGACCATGGCCAACCACAGTTACAGTTGTGGAGAAGCTATTCTGCAAACCCCTCCAGCCTAAACTCTACTCCATGGTCCCTACAACCCATGCTAACAGCAGGCACCCAGATCTGACCTTCTGTCTGGTCCTATCCATCCCTAACCATGCCCAGGTGCCTACAGGCATACCGCCTTCCAGCATGAGTTAAAAAACTGCTGACATTTAATTATTCCTTTGTCTCCTCATCACCGTCACTGATGAAGTCACCAACGAAGCAGTGCTTTGGATCCTCGGGGCTGACCCATCGAAACCGTCACGGAGGCCAAGTTCAGATCCATTACCTTCAGATGTCTTCAGCACAGAGGGCTGTCGAGAGCTCCTTCCCTCTTTGTAGTCAGTGAAGAGAAATAGGCACTTTCAGGGCATGAGTCATCTGACCTATTTAGCCATCTTAGGAAGAGATGAATGAGTCCTTAAGAGGGCTTGTTTCTTTCCACTGTCTAGACAGCCAACCTCTTGGCTGTAAACACCTACCTTCACTCTCCTGGAGCACATCAGCCACCCTTCTCACCAGGCACCCTTCCTGGGCTGGTGGTGATGATGGCTTCCTCTGGGTTTCCACCACAGGCAGAAGGTTGGATCACGCCTGGACATCCTCAGATGGATTTAAGTTTGGCCTAACTTTGCTCGCTGTAAGGTCAAGAGATTTCAACACCAAAAGGATGTAAAGCCACTTTTGGAAATCATTCTCAACCTTGAAGGAAGGTGTTTGTGGAGCTGAGCTTGCTCTGGCCATGCTGGACCATGCTATGGGCCATTTCAGCTCTGAACAACATCTGGCTGTGTTAGCCAAGGAGAAGCAGCTTATTATTCTATGCTGAACCAGCAAGAGTGATCCAACCATCCAGATGATGCAGCTGCATGACTGTCACCTGGGATTACCTCCAGTTCACCAGGGATATGGGCCATGGTGTGCCTGGGTCCATGGAGTCTCTTCCTGGTCTTCACAACACGCAAAACAGAAAAGATTAGAGATGCAGCTTAGAGACTCACCCTAATCTTAGGGGAAGGTTCAGTTACTGTCACTCTGCAATTCCTGGGACCATAATGACTTTCTTTACACAGGAGAAGGAAAATGTCTGAGCAAGTAGTCACATCCTTTCTCAGATCATCATGGCCTTCGATCTGATCTCACATTACAGGTCCTGAGCTCTCCTTCAACCTTACTCTACATGACCACAGCCCTTAAGACCTGTGAATGCCAGCAAGATTTGGCAGTATGACCTGATGAGAACAAGCAGGGCTTGGGAAGGCAGTACTACACAAGCCAAAAGGGCTCTGAGATGGTTAAAGGCAGGCTGTGCATCTAGGAATGGAACTGGTTGGCTGTCCAAGAAAGAGGGACTTTGGCACTGAAAAGAGCCAATGGGTGGCAAATGGCCTAAAGCCATCTTTTGTTTTAGAAGCAGGAGAAGAGTGACTCACAGCAGGGGACTGGGCTCACATCTGTAGTCCACAACCCTGAGGCAGACCCTGAATGCTGTGGCTGAGGCATTGGGGCGTATTTTGGAAAGCATGGTCAGTACCAGCAATGGTATGAACTGGACTCTGAGACCAGTAAAGCAGCCCACGAGAAGGCTTTATGGTGAGGGATGTGGGAAACACATGGTTTTATTTAAGCACAAAGGTGAGAGGACTCTCAAGCACAGGTCTAGCCTACCAAAACCATCTCATGAAAGGACCCTTGAAGGAAAAGATGCAGATGGAGTCAAGGGCTGGAAGCTGAAGCAAACAAGCTCAAATGGGAATAAGGGAGGTGCCATTAACCATGGGATTCCTTAAGCCATCAGATCTGTGTGAAAGGACTTCATGCTCTGAAAGTGCTCGAATAAAGATCCACTGTCTTCATGAAAGAGGAGCTTCAGACAAACAGAAGACACCCTCGAGCCAAGAAGACATTACCAGGCTCTGTACACACAGAAGTGCAGGAAACACCAGTCTATGATATGCATGGGGAGATCAGAGGCACCAGCCTGATCCTGCAGCTGCTGTGGCCCAGGTTTGTGCTTTTGGGGCTAAACACATTGCAGAGGTGCCTTCTGCAGCTGGTGGGGAGAGGCAGCCATGTCCAAACCCTAGCTCCCCCTGCAGAAGATGTCCTGGGGCAACACCCCATCTCTTCTGCCAGTAGAATAAGCCTTGGGAATGTGTTGAAATCTCTGTGGAGTGACTGATCCCTCCCCAAATCTCAGGAATTTCTTACCTTAGTCCCTCCTTGTTTGGTCCATCCTCAAGCATCTGGGACAGTTGCAGCAGAGAAGCACACACTGAGAGTTTGAGGGGGATTTTTAAGAGGGCTACCAAGGGAGATCTCATGGAGCTAACAACCATGCCCCCAAAACCCAGTCTGTACCAGCACAAACCCAGCCACCCAGCACCCCACAGCCAGTACCAGCCCTGCCCAAGCAGGAGTCATCAGGAAGACAAGGGTGAGACCACGTTCAAAATTAATATATAATTTTATTGAATAGTTGCTCTAAGTGGGCTTGTGAAGCCACCCATAGAATTACTTCTTTCAATCTTAGCAGTGGTTCAGTAACATTTATTTAGCTTTGCAAGAGAAGAAAACCAAACAGAAGAGGGTGCATTAAAATAAATAGGTTCTTTTTTGTTTTTTCTTATCTTTAAAATAAACTTTTCAAATAAATACTTTGGTGGTTTTTTTCATTTTTCTTTTTTTCCCTTAAAAGGTACAAGAGTATTGTCAAAAACCAGCCATCGGGTTATAAACATATATTATACCTTATAGAAAGGAACCCAAATAAAGACAGCTGGGGGGTGTGGGGGGGTCTCTTTATACACTGTACAGAATGCCTTTGTACCAATTAAATGGAGAATTAGAGGCTTCGGTTCTTGGTACGAGGCTCTCCTTTGAAGCCAAGGGTGATCCATCTTCTAAGGAGAGCTTTGTGCTGAGGGCACCTGGGGAGGCAGGAGGCTGTGGCAGAGCATTGCAAAGGCCCGAGGGAGCAGCTGGGAAGGGGTGGGCAGCAGGGAAAGGGGGAGAGGGGCTGCCCTGGGGTAGCACAGGCAAGGCAGGGACCGGCCGTGCCAGCTCTGGGATGACCACACACCTCTCGTCTGAGGCGACTGCTGGGACAGAGCATAGGAGAAACCTTATCTCCTGAAGCCCAGGGTAGATCACCAGGGTGGGTTTGGTCCTGAAGATGCTGAAGCCCTTTGGGGTGCTGCAGGAAGGTGCAGCAGGAGGGATGCCCAGCGAGACACCTCGCACTGCTTCCCCTCACCCAGCACTCACACGTTCACTCTATTCCATGGAGATGTGTGAGCTCTTCCCACCCATCCAAAGTCCCTCCTGCTTGCAGACCCGTGGAAGGCCAGCGTTCGGCCTCCCTGGATTACATCCTCAGGGGTTCCTTCTGCAGCACCACCCCAAGCAGCACAACAGATCTTACCTGCGCAACCTCCCAACCTCCACTCTGGCAGAAGGAGTTTGCAAGATACCCCAGTGCTCACCAAGATACACCCCTGACACAGGCTGAATTCAAAGAGATCACAGCTCTGGCTTATCCCGCACCGACCAGATGCTGACCAGCAGCCCCAGGTGCTGCAAGCACCCCACAGGTTAGGGCTCCAGACGCTCCTTGGAGGAGCCTGAACCAGGTCCTATTACAGACCGAGAATGGGCTTTGGGGTGGGGGTGCGTTTCTTATCTACTTTCCTCACATGCTGATCACCACAAGTCAGACCTTCCAGTACCTGAGGACATCCTGCCTTTCTCCAGCCTCGAAACACCCAAGGGCAAGAGACAGAGCAAACTGTTTGGGTGCTGGAACACTGATTTTGGGGCACAGTGTGCTCCATACGGTCCAGGCCCGCAAACCTTGTGGCAGCTCCTCCCAGCTCTCCGCTCATCCCTCTGTATTGCACTAAAGCAGCTGCTCATAAGCCGCTTGTCTGTGCTTTGGCACCTTTCTGGTTGATGATGTTGCCCCAGAAGTCTTTGGGTTCACACACAGGGATGGGGAGAGCAAACCCCATGAGGCTTTATGGGAACTGAAGAGGCCCAAAGAGCTTCCGACCCTCTTTTTTGAGGTTCTTGGCTGGGACCAAGCTTTCTCAGTGACAGGTAGACAGCTGTCCATGGACCACTTTTGCCCTTGCTTTGGGGTAGCTGGGATGGAAGGGAGACTCTACCTCAGTCCCCCAGCAAACCCTCCCACCTCACTGGTGCTGGGGCTGACCACATGTTTACCAGTAGCAATGGAGGGGAGCAGGATCAAGGGAAGCCTTGGAGAGAATGAGCACCAGCAAGATCTCATGCGTGGATAGAGGTGTGGAGTTCTAGGCAGGAAGAGGAGACTCCTGTGTGAGGAGCTCAGGTCTTGATTAGGAGCTCCTGCCTCCTACCCCTTTGGCACCTCGATCTCCATTTCCCTGCCCAAAATCTGCAGGTTTCCTGGAAAATAAGCCCACAACTGGTAGAGACACAGACCAGAGAGAAACGTTCCTGTGCACAGCAGATCCATCCCTGACAAATCACGGGGCACGGGGAAAGGGGAGGACCCGATATGTGACTCTCCCATAAGAAAACCAAAAAGACACGTCAGGACAGAGAGAAACCCAAACTGCCAGGACAAGCAGCTGCAAACAAACATCTGGAGCAGATGTTATCTGACTCATTGCAGGGTGGGGCAGGAAAGGGGCTCACAACCCCAACCAAGACTGGAGTCGTCTCTGCAGGGGAACCAAACTATCTGGCAGCTGGAGACAAGGAGGGAGCAGGATGGAGCTGGTCTGAAGATGTCAGGAAAAGCTTAGGGGGAAAATAGAAAACAGCCACAGCTGGAGGCTACCCACAGCCTTGCTGATATCAGACGAGTGCAGTGAACCAGCACTGGCCTCCTGGGAGAGCTTTTGGCACGTCCCAACCTGTCCTTTCTGCTGAGAGCAAGGAGCGGGAGCTCGCTGGGGCCCCCCAGACTGAGCAGCAGGCAGCAGCCCCAGCGTGAAGCCACCTAAGAGCAGGGCAGGGAGCAACACCTCCACACTTCTCTAGCATCATGGGTCTAGATGCAGCTTTGCATTTTGCCCTCACCAAAGCCCCACACTGGTCTGGCAGCCCCTAGCACTCATCTGGGGCTGTCCACCTCCCCCATTCCCTTTTACATGTCCCATAGCTCATAAAACATATCTCACAGGCTTGTCATTTCTTGGAGATGAGACATTCAAGAGACCCAGAGGGACTCCTCAGCCCTGCACCCAGGCTACAATTCCCAGGTAGAAACGGCACTTCAGCACCAGCCCAGAAAAATCCCATTAGGTGGAAGGCTCCTGGCCTCCTACCAATTACTGAAGGTAAATATGCTGCAAGAGTAGCACGGGGCTCTGCCTCGCCGCGCCAGTGCCAAGCAAAACTGGCTCTGGGGAGCTGGTATGTGGACAGCCGTCTTCTCATCCTACAGCTCCAGCACCCGGGGGAGGTCACCCCGCGCTCGCATGACTCGGGAGGCTGTGAAAATGATGAAGCCTCACATGTTGAGTCATTCCACCATCAGGAGAGGAAGCAATGAATTGCAAAGATACAGAGGTGGTAACTAAATTTACAAGTAGGATCCATTTAAAAAAAGGAGGAGGAAAAAAAAAAATTAAAAAAATCAAAGTGGAGCGAGTTGGAAAATTCTGTTCATTAGTTTTCTTTGAGAAGTTTCAATGAAGTATTCCACATTGCCATTCAAGTGAGGCAGTTCCTCAAATCCTCAGTGGAAAAGGGACCGTTTTTCCCTAAAAAAAACAAACAAAACCCAAACTGACATTCTTTAGGAAGAAGGAGTAGCACCAACAAAAAAGTGAACCGTGCGCTCAAGAGGAAGAGTGTCACTTGGTGGAAGCATCTCCCCAAAATACCACGTGCAAGTAAGGAGCCCAGTGAGTATTGGCTTATGGATAAATGTGCTTGCATTGTGGTTTACAGCTGCTGCCAGAGACACGGACTGATCTTATGGGGGTACGCACACCTCCAGGGCATCCTCTGAGAAGGGCATCACCTTGAAACCTGAGCGATCGATTGGGTCCCAGTCGGGTCAAGGGAAAGAGGCACTGCCAGAACATGGCTTAATGAATGATGTTTTCAAGCAGGATGAATCACTCTTTCCTCCGCTCTTCTCTGCAACGGAGCTGAGCTTGGATCAGCCACGATTTTGAGATAGCAAACGCACGGGCAGAGGAATCCCATCATCTACCTCCTGCCTCACCTCCCCAGCCAGCACTAAATCTTACCCTATCCCTGCAAAGCAGATCCCCCTCCCCACCCCTAAGGCCAACCTGCCAACCTCCCTTTCCCAACTCTCCCAATTACCTAGGAACTAAAAGTCTAGGATTAGCAATAAACAGGCTGGGAAAACATCCTCCACCACGTGTGAGGGTACCAGGGAGCCGAACCTTGCACCGGGCACCATTCGCAGCAGTATGGTGAGTGTTATTAGCAATAGGCCTAGCTGTTCTAACCTTATATTTATATATACAAAAATAGATCCACAGAACTCTATGTAAAGAGGTGGCTGAGGGAAGGCGACGGACGAGCCCTGGGCAGCAGCGTCTGGGAGGAAGCCAAGGGATGTGTTGCATATATTTCTCTGGGGTCGGGGGGAAACATTCGCTTCCCTCAGCACTCACACACCTCAGAGGAGGGATGGGTGGGCAGAGCAGGGCACTGGGACATCATCCCCAGCTCCAAACTTCCACGACCGACGTCAACAGGGCCACAGCTGCAAGCTGGCACTGGGTGCTTGCAAGCAGAGATGGGTCTGAGCCTGGGACCAGGAGGAGCTCCCCACAGCCATAGACAGGTTTGGCTTATTATCATCACAGCAAGTGAAGCACAAAGCCCTGACCTCCCTTCAGGTTTCCCACCAGTCCGCAGACGTCCCATCCCCAACTCGGTCCAGACCCATCTCCAGTTTGCTGCCAGCAGCTGCTGATGCAGAATACCCTTCAGCAGTGCCTGCCAGCTCAACGCTGGTGGTGGTGGTGTGACTCGCTGGGGTGGGGGGCCCAAGGAAAGCGAGGTGAGGACTCAAAGGCAACTGCTGCAGGGAAGGAAGGTCAGGGTCCCATCTTCCAACACCCACTCCTGCTCTCTGCTCCCTCCCCGCCCAAGGCAGGATGGCAGAAGCCCCCGCTGGGGAGTCCCCCGGGGCCGGCACTATCTGACAGAGGAGGGGTACAAGCAGCAGCAGCAGCAGATGTGTTCGAGGTGTTTTCTTGGTTTGTTTGTGGGGGTTTTTTAAAGTGAATTCAGTGCTGGTGGAAGGTACCAGGTCGGGGACTCCAGCACAGAGCCGGTGCCTGAAGCATCTGCTGGGCAGTGGGGTGGAGCTGGGTTTGTGCTCCGGAGGCAGCCCTCTGAGGCACCGAGAAATGAATGGCAATTTCAAACCAGCTTCTTGTTCTCAGCCAAATCCCAGAGGGGACCTTTCCCTCACTGCAGTCGGGCAGAAGCGAGTGGGCTGGGCTGCCTCCGATAGCTCCTTCCCCTGCCAGAAGGTTTCTAGAGCTTCCCACACCTTCCCTTCCTCTTCGAGACAGAAAAATGTGATGCCACCTCATTTTGTAGCTCACTTCCTTCTCCCAGCAACTTCCAAGCCCAGAGGGAAGCCACTGCCAGCAGTGGGACCCCGCAGCACCCCAGCTCCCCAGGGACAGCGGACCTACTGCTGTGTGAGAGGAGGGAGACCACCCACAAAAAGTGCTGCAGAGAGAGAGAGGAGGAGGTCTGGCTCCTGGAGGACTCTTGCACATGGAATGCATCAGCCTGTCTCTTCTCCCCATCAGGAAGAACTACACCATGGGGGAGCGGCAGCTCCAAACACATTCTGAGAGCAGAGTCCCCAGGACATGCCCCTCCCCGGGTCACCCTTCCCCACAGGCAATGGCCTGGGAGAGCACCCGCAGCTCCCTGCCACTCCCTTGCCAAGGTGTGCAAGCCCACCATTCCCCTCCAACTGGTCACCCACAACCTCCTTGACGGACCAGGGGACCCCCCAAGTCACCCATCCCACCCCCAGGAGGTGATGGCGGGCAGAAGGTGTTGCTGCAGAACAAAAGGAGATGAAGGAGAAGGGGGATGGAGGGGAGAGGAGGAAGAGGAGTAAAGCCTGCTTCTCCTCCCTGGGAGGGTCATACCGGCTTATCCAGCGTCTTGGGGAAAGGCGTGCCGCTGGAGGAGGAGATCTTTCTGCAGACCGTATTGGTGTGGCTCTGGCAGCGGCAGCCGGGGCGTTTCAGGCCATCATAACCACGCTGGCAAAGTTTGAGACACCCCAGGGTGGGAAAGTAGCAGCAGAGGCAGGGCATGAGGAGGGAGAGGAAGCTCATGGCAGCCCAGCGGGCGCAGCAGGACCCTGGCCCGCAGGAGCAGGGGTCATCGGCGCACGTGTCCTCATCATCGGTGGAGCAGTGGTAGAAGAGACCCTTGACACAGCAGAGGCAAGTCCCATAGTCGAGGAGGCTCTCTGGGGAGCAGAGGCAGCGCTGGTTGCAGAGCCAGCAGGAGGGCAGGCTGCGGGCAGCCGTGCATCGCGCACACTTGCATCGCCCGCACTCCTCGCAGATGAAGAGGTGCCCAGTGTGGAGGGTGGGCTTCTCCGACACCCCCTTCAGAGGAGACTCCTCCGCTTTCAGCTCACCGGCCCGGGGCTGCGTCCGGATGAGGGAGTGCCCGGAGTGGGAAGGCGTGAGGCTGCTCAGGAGGCGCTGGTCGGAGGCGGTGGTGCTTTGGGAGACGGAGCTGGCTGTGCTGGAGTGGCTCATGTGCTGCTGCAAAGGTGGCATCTGGTGCTGTTGGCTGTGGCTGCGGTGCAGATCCTGGAAGGTGGAAGACACCAGGCGGTCCTGGGACCACTCTTGCTTGTGTGGTGGTTGGGACAGGGATGGGTTGGAGCGGGCTTGCTGGAAGCAGACAGCCGGTCTCTCCACGTAGTTGTTGCTGGCACGGATGGAACGGATTTGGTCGATGGACAGGACCTGCTGGAAATCCTCAGCAGGTGGGTCCATCGTCTCGTCACAGCGGAGTTCAGCCACGCTGGAAGAGAGCTGCATTTCCAGGAGTGAGGAGGCCCTGCAGCATCAGGGCACATCTAAAAATCCTAAAGGATGGGGCAGGAAGACAAGAGAAAAGATGAGTGTTACATTTTAGAATGGATCCACCCAAGCAAAGCAGGGAGCAAAGGCTTGCTGGAGAGCTCCTACTGAAGGCACTTCCAACAACCAGGCTCAAAGCACTTCTGGGCATGGGGAGACCCAGGCTGGACACATCCAAAAGGCACGGGCTGCAAGATCTGTGCCGTGAAACAGGTGGATACAGCATCTCCCCACACCTTTGACCTCTCCATGTCCTTCCAGAGGATTTCCCATCCCCTTGCCAGGACCAATGGGCTCGATCTGTCTTCTCTCTCCTTCCATGAGGCGAAAGTGCCAGCCATCTCCAGAGGAGGGAAAACTTGAAGCTGCAACTTATCCAGAGTCGCAGGGACAGAGCTAGGAATGGCATCTCCTCCAGAGCAGGAGATTCTGTTCTGGGGCTTCCCAGCACACCCCAAGCAGCATCCTAGTACCCTGTATGCACCCAGGGCACCGGGACAGAGAGGAGCTGAACACATTTCATTTCGGGCAGCATCAGCAACAAATTGCAACTGAGGAGACACGTGCTTGGCCAGGGACGCACCAAGCACAAGGGCTCCCTGAGTCCTGGCCACTGCCACTGCAGCATCCCGTTTTCCCAGGCACAACCCGATGACGGCCCAGGACTCTATTCCCTGCTCCATCAGGGCAGGTTTCTCTGTAACCCCAGCTCAGACGCAGGGCGAGGCGGGGGAAGCAGCCTTTGCGTCAGGCAAGCCCTGTCTTGCTCCTTGCACCGAGGCTGCCGTGCCATTCGCTGCTGTTTTCAGGAAATGGCACTTCCCCGAGCCCGCAGCGCTGGCAGCGGTGCCGGCTTTATCCAGGGAGGGATCTGAGGGCTGTGGGCTGGGAGCACCCCCATGTCCAGGGGGAGCACCCCCAAGACTCCCCCCTGCCAGGTTTGACCGCACAGCATCAGCACCATTGCCAAGCCCTCAGGGGCTGCCGGACCTTGGCGCCAGTGTCTGGGTGAAAGCTCTGCGGGGGGGGGGCTAAGCAGGAGAGGGGGCAGAAGGAGAGGGTCTGCACTGGAGCCACGTCTTGGGTCTTCGGAGGGAGGCAGAGAGAAACTCCCCAGCTCTGCTGCCCACAAAACAGAGCTGCCCGGGAGCGTGCAGAGGACGGAAGCCACTCGTTGCATGCCAGCCCCCGGCGCAGAGCGTTCCCCCAGTGCTCCCAGCCCAGATTTCAGTGCTGGATACGTGCTTTCCGTGCTCAGCCAACTTCCCCGGGACAAAGCCATTCTCCTCTGGCAGATCAAATGAGCGATCCCTCAGCGACACAGATATTGTCACGGTGCCCGGGCCCACAGGAAGACACTGTTTCGATGGGAAGCTCCCCACTGGCCTTGCACATGGTCAGGCAGCGGCGGTGGCTTTCAAGTAGGTGAGGGGCCACAGGTAGAATCTGCTCATGCAGCAGAGAGAGGCAGAGGGAAGATTGATTTTCATTAGCTAGGCTGACCTTGAAGAGCAGGGAAAAGCAAAGGCAACTTACTTTGACTGTTCAAGCAAGATCTGGCCTCTCCCATCCCCCTCCCCGGAAAGAAAAGGCAACTGATCTGCTGAGATTTGGGGTTTTTTCCTGCACACGGAGCCCACCTGCCACCCCCTCCATGTGATCTCAAGTGAGATGCTCACCCCGTCCAGGGAAATGCAGACAGAGAATGAGTCACTCTCCCAGGACACCCACAATTGATTTGGACACCAATTTGTGTAACAGAAATATCAAGGTGAATTAGGAGGGCACGGCTGACCTGGGGAAGGTTTTTTAAGCATGCTGCCAGGATGGGAGCGAGCCACAGAGGCAAAGCATCCTCTCAAGAGCTGCTCCTTGCGTAGGAAGGTCCTACTAAAGCACAGGCTGGTGAGCCAGAGCCCTCTGGACCCCTGAAGGGTACACGAAACATCTCACTCTGCAGCTAGGGCCATGCAGAGGGGAGCAGAGAGCAGCTGTGGTGGGTTCCTGCATCTCTGATGACACAGATCCCATCTTGGAGTGGGATCGTTAGGGGACAATGCTCACTTACACCCAGAGAGGAACTGCTCGCCTCCGGGCGGCCCTTCCCTCCAAGCTGCATGCCAAGATTTGGCACTAGGACTTGGGCATTAGGATGTGGCCAGCGAGGCTCCCATGAGGGACCTGGACCGAGGTGGGACCCAAAGGGAGAGACTGAGGCAGCGGAGGGCCCCACTGTGATGGCGGCGGTGGAACTGGGAGGTGAAGGGCAGACTCACTATCGCTACACCCAATCTGAGGAGATGTGAGGAGACCCGAGAGCCATGCTTAGGCAGGAGGAGATGCAGAGGGGACACTGTGGGGAGGAACAGAGAGAGCCCTGGGGAGAGCAGGCAGCGAGGAACTGACAATTGGGACATGTAGCAACCCGGACACTTAGGGTCTGGAGCTTGGACACAGCATCCCAAGGCAGGACAGGTCCCCCCAGCACCGACCTGGGGCCTGCATGCTCCTGGGTGTATGATCCCCAGGTGTAGGGGTTAGAGATGGAGCCAGACTTCCTGGCTGTGGTGGGGGGCAGAGGTCTGCCTGGGACCCAAAGGGACCTGAACCTGAGGACCTGTGGGTCCTCCAGGCAGCGGGGCAGAAGGGAATGGTCCGAGCTGGGCCCCTAGTCCTGCTCTGACACACCACCCCCCGCCGTGGGGGACCCAGTGCCCCCCCACTCCCTCCCAGCTCCAGTCCAATCCTGGGGCTGCAACCAGTCCACATCTCACTGATGCGACCATCCCCGAATGCTGCTGCACCCCTCCCTGCCTACCTGCCCGCCTGGGGGGAGCGGGGTAGCGTGTCCCCAGCCTCCTCCTCCTCCTCCTCCTCACACCCTGCCTGCGAGGCAGGCATGCCAGCCCTGGAAACCGGGCGCGCTTTATGGCCGCCAGCAGCCCCAAACATTTAAAGTTCGTGTGATAATGGGCCAGAGGAGGGATCGTAAAAGCAAATGATTTACAGGCTGGAGGTGGCTACGAGCCGGGGACGAGCCGCGCAGGGCGCCCAGGTGGGGGAAAAGGGCTTTTCCCCCGCGAGGGACCCACTCACCCCGTCCCGGGTGGAGGGGGAAGGTGGGGTGGTAGGGGGCTGATTCCCCCCCCCCCCAGCACCGCTCTGTGCACAGCCCACGCGTGGCCGGGATTCGGGCTGGAGCCCCGATGCACAGACCCGCTGGGTGCTGCACCCCGCGCTCCCCCACACCCCAGCCCTCCGTGCAAGGCAGCCCACGCGTGGCTCGGGACCGGATCCGTCCCGCAGCCCCCACGCGTTTCCAGGACCTCCGAGCCCCGCCGTGCTCGCAACTCGTTCGCATCCCGGACCCCCAGCCCCGCAGCGCACGCCCCACGCGTGTCCAGGGACCCGCAGCCCCGCCGCGCACACCCCGCGCGTGCCCAGAGACCCTCCGCACACCCCGGCAAACGGCCCACGCGTGCCCAGGGACCCTCCGCACACCCCGGCTAACGGCCCACGCGTGCCCAGGACCCCCAGACACGCACTCCCCACGCGTGTCTCTGCGTCCCCCCGCCCCACACACCGCGCACGCAGCGGGGTCCCGCGGCAGCGCAGCCCACCCCACACGTGTCCCCTCCGCGTCCCGGCGCACTCACCCCGCCGCCGCCGTCTCCGCCGGTCCATCCGCCCCGCGGAGCGCCGAGCCCGGCCGGGGCCAGCCCCGGGGCACCGGCCGGCCCGGAGCGGGGCTGCCTTAGGGGCGGCCGGCGGCGGGCATGGACATGGAGCACCGCCCGCCCGCCCGGCCCCGCAACCGGGCCGTGCTCCGCGCCCCGGGGAGCGGGAGCGGGGCCGGGCCGGGCCGCCCGCGGGGGCAGCGAGGGAGAGCCCGGGAGCGCTGCCCGGCTCCGGTTTGTGAATGCGGGCGCGTCCCCGACGCTCCTTGTGAATGGGGGCAGCGTGGAGGATGGGAGGGAGGGAGGGATTTATCGCTGCCCGTTAGCATCTCTCCCTCTCTCTGCCGCTCGCCTTCCCGGAGCTGGAGCTCTTAACGCTTACCTAAGTGGCGTCATCCCGCTGAAATTGAATCGGCCCATTAGCAGTCCCCATAGAGCCCGGGCATCCGCTCCCCAGATAATGACTGCAACGGAGCCCGGGGCCGCGCCGGGCTGCGGCAGGCACTATTTAAACATTTCCGTCTGCCTCGGGCTCCGCTTCCACCCCTGAGCCCACCGGGACAGCCCGCCCCGGGACCCCGCCGCCCCCCAGCCCAGCTGTGGCGACCACGCCGTCCCAGTCGCGGGGTCCGCGGTGCCGAGGCGTCGGGGTATCATCCGAGCCCGGCGGCGCGGGATGGGCTCGGCTGGGTCGGGAGCGCGGCAGGTTTGGCTGCCAAGGGTCAGTACCGATGGGGGGGGTCTCTGTCACCTCATAGGAATCGCTTTGGCTGTGGATCGTGGGGGCATAGTCACCTTCTCCCCTCACACACCTGTCCAGCCCGATGCCCTCCACCCCCCGACACCACCAAAAAGCCTGTAGCAAGACCCGAATTCACTCCAGTAACAGACACTCGGGGCAGAGCAGCTAGAAAAGGGCTTTTCTGCACCAAGAGGCACAGAACCAGCCCACACGCCCCCCCAGAAGCAAAACCCCCAGACTCAAGGTCCAAGCAGGACCCAGACTTTCCACCCCAGGCACTTCCCAGAGTCTCTGCGTGCTCCCTCCTGGTGCCACTTCCCCTCAGGGAGCAACCACCACTCAGGAGCACCAAGGATCCTTGTGACACCCCCCAGCCCCATTCATAAAATAACTGGACCTGGTTCAACAGTCCCAAAGAATACAGGGCCTCCCCTTGATGGCACCAGACATTGGCCATGGACCCCACCAGCATTCCCACCCTCATTTTACTCCTCTCAACCCTTCCAGGTTGGTCGCTCATCCTCTCTCATAGCTTTCGCTTCAAGAACAAAGTGATGTTACCAGCCCAGGGAGGGCTGAGAACCCATCACCAAGAAGAAAAGATGAAGCTATCATGCCCTCAGCTATCCCAGACAGGTCCCCCACAGAGCCAGAACCCGCTGCCCCATGGCAGTCAGCAGCCAGAGGCTCGGCCATGCATGTTGGCTGCTGATGGGGGAGAAAGGGAAGAGGAGCCTAAGCAACAAAACCAGTGCTCGTTGCCCTAACAGGAGGGCAGGAGCCAGGATGATCCCACTGACCTCAGTGGCTGCCTCCCAGTTGATGCCAGCAGAAGCACTGGAGCCCTCCCCGGCAGAGGCCAGTGACCCTCTGCTCTCCCCACGTGGTGCCCAGAGCTGAGCTTTCCCAAGCTCATTTGCAGGCATTTCTAGGCTGAGTGTTTCTCCATCTCCACGGGATCCCACCAGAGATGTTCCTCCAGGAGGGGCTTCTCCAAGAAGAACAAATCCCTGACAGCACCTCGCAGCTACAGCCCAAGGCTGCATCCCTCTGCACTCCCAGAGCCCCTCCTCTCCTCCCCAGGGCTCTCAGCTCCCTCTTTAAAGGCACAGAAAGGATGCGAGCTGCCCCCAGCGACTGCCAGCTGGCTGCCAGCACCTGACTCCTCACAGCACGTGTGATGTCCTCCCTTTCTCCCGGCCCAAATCTATCACTCCCACCTTGAGGTGCCGGTGATTCAGGCTTCCCTCGGCTGGCTCACAGCATCCCTAGCACAGCCTGCGTCGTGCTCAGCCAGCGCTGCTTTATTCCTCACCCGCTGCCGAGGGAGGGCCAAAAAGGCATGAATGCAGAGATACCGAGACGAGTGGGAGGGTGGGAAGCAGGGGGAGAATAGCAGCCTCCTGGTGAGTTATTGACCGCAGCATCTCTGAAGAGGAGGGTCTGGGAACCCGAGTGCATCCTCAAAGCAGAAAAGTTTAGAGGAAGGGTCTGGGACAGAACCTCTGGCAGGTTTTGGAGGGGGGTTGGCTGTCGGAAGAGGGATGCGGTTACCCGGCGGTGCACAGCCGTGGTGTGAGCCGTGTCAGAGGGAGGTGTGAGACTCCGTTAGACTTGTGATCCTCTCTTCCTACTCGGGGTCTGTGGGAGTGAGCAGCTGCAGGAGTGAGGATTTCACATCCCCACCGCCCCCAGTGCCCCACACACCGCTGCCTCTGCTCTTCCTCAGCCACTGCCTGCAGCTGGTCCCAGCGCTTTAACTGCCTCTTTGGATGGATTTCCCTCTTCCTCCCACCTCTTAACCCCTTGGACACCCCTGGGGTCCTGGACAAAGGAATGGGGAGAGAAGCAGCACCCAGGAGTTCCCTTCTCTGCCCTTATTTTAGGTTGTGTCAGCACACCATCCTTCCCAGGATGACAAATAGCACCGAGATACAGGTGCTGGGATGGCAGCAGCGCATCCCCGTGTTCCCAGATCCAGCCAAGCCTGGAGTCTGCTGCAGATCTCTCCCTTGGGGGAAGCCCCACAGGCCACCAACCATTCCCCTCTGCTTTGCTCCCTCTGCTCTCTCCCTCTGCTCATCCCATCCCTCCCCTGTGCATCCCTAAAAAAAAAAAAGATGAGGAGTTACTCCCCTTCCTTCTCCTCCTCCAAAACCGTTTCTCAAGCTACACAAACACGTTCCACTAAACCAAAGGAGCTAAACCTGGAGCTTGAGGGACTTAATTGCCATTTTCACCCAAGGAGGGGAGCTCAGCACTATTTTCTAGGCACGTTGTCCAGCCGCCTCCAAGCCTGACCACCTCTGGTCCTGCTGGTGCAGACAGACAAACAATTAAGCGCTGTGAATCAGTCCGGAAGCGGGCAGTGGAGAGGAGAATATCCCAGAGCAAGGCTGAAGATGTCTGATCTCTCCTGATGCTATTAGCCAAGCTGGGTTACAGGGGGAGGGCAGATTCATCTTCGGTTAAAGATGCTGAGGCAGGGATGGGGGAGGGGGGAGGAAAGGCAGGGGGAGGGAAAAAAAAAAAAAAGGAGGAGATGGAGAGAACATGCAATTCCCCTGATTAAATCGGCCAGAAACAACGAGGTGGTGGTGCCCTCTGATTTTTAGATTCACAGATTTTATGGCCAAAAGGGACCGTGATGTTCACCCAGCCTGACAGGCTGTATTATGGAAAAGCCACTTGAAGCCAGACAGTGCCACTGGCTTTTTAGGAGCCACAGCAAGCGCTGGGGAACTTATTAAAAGGCTGTAATTCTCCTGGGCTGGAGGGATATGTGGCTCTGCTCAGGGGGAAGCCAGGGACATACACCCCAGTGGGCTCAAGCTGAATGGATGGCAGCGCAGAGGGGGAAAGAAAGCATCATTTCTCTCCCATATCCCAGAGCTCCTCTGCCCAGCAAAGAGGGATAAGCAAGCAGGAACAAAAAGCCAACCCTCTCCTGTGTTTTCCTTTCCAACCTTCTCTAGTCCCTGGAAAGAAAACGCCCCACAAGGATTCTGGCCCCATGGCGTCCCCTGGCCGCTTTGGGGTGAAAGCCCTCTCTGTTTGCCGTGATGCAGCTTCACAGCAGTGGGAGCAGAGCTGGAGCCTCCCTGCGAGCCAGATCCTGAGCTCCTTTACTCAGCCTGCAGCACCGCGGAGGTGTAGTCATTGACTGCAATGTGAGTTTCCCTCTGAAGATGGAGCCAGGCAGCATAAAACATCAATAAAGAGCTCAGGATGCGTCCCTTTAATGAGATGAGATTGTAACGCGCTGACGGAGCTTGCCAGAAGCTGCCCATTCTGTCAGGAGGAGTAGATCCTGCTGGAGAAGTGTTAAGTGGGTCCTGCTGACTCATTGATGCAGATGGCTCCAGTCCCCACACCGACAGCGACAGCAGCGCTGCCTCCAGGGAGAGCATCCTGCAGCCAGCACAGGGGCTGAGCTGGTACCCAGGCGTGTGAACCCAGCCCGAGGGGGACAGCAAAGCAGAGGTTGGGTTGGGTTGGGTAGGGTTTTCCTTCCCAAGCATTGGGCAAAGCTCAGGGCATGGTAGTGCATTGAGAGGCTCCTTGTGTTTTCAAGGCAGCTCTTCTCCTTCAGAAAACATGTTTGTCCACATGAAATCCCCAACCAAACCCAGAAACCAGAGCAGAGGCGTGACTCGAGCAGCAAGCGTGGCTCCAAGCATGCAACATGGAGCCCCAGCCCTGAGCTCCTGGGGAACTGGTGGGCAATGCACTGGTGATAGAGATATGGGGTGGGGGGGGGATGTCAGCACAAGCATTCCCAGGCTGGGGCATTAACTCCATCTGCCAGCTCCCTGGAAGGACTGGCAGATGCCTGGGCACACATTCTGCCTGTGGCACGGGCAGCCAGCACTGGAGCTGGATTCCTCACACCGTGTCAGCCGGGCGGCTGCAGGGGCCCTTCCTTCAGCAGACAAGGGGTGAGGAGCTGCAGGCTCCTCACTCCCATCAGGAACAGGCTGTCTTCTGTGAGCCAAAGCTTGAGGTCCGTGTGGGGTGCCACAGGTGGGTGATGTGTATTTCCCAACTGGAGATTCGGTTTACAGCCTCCAGACCCTGAATGTCCCCAGAAAGCCCATGGAGCTCTGGTCCCTCTTGCCAGGCCTGGCCCTGTACCTGCAGGAGACGAGCTCATCCAGCCTGGGTCTGTATTGCATATTCCACCCCACTCTGATGGGGACATGATGCTCCCACACTCATCCCTTCTGTCCCCAAGCCCTCGGGGCTCTCTCTCCCCCTGACTCCTCTGCCCCAGTGATGCTTCTCCACCACTCTCATCTCTGTCAGGAACAGTCACCCCCACACTGTTCCAGGTCTTCAGGCTTTCCAGGGATCCCAGACCCAGCTCCACCAGGCATCCCTCCTGCAGACACCCCAGTGCTCTCAGCTCCCTGCAGACCAGCCCATCCGTGCACTCAGCAGATCTTCCACCTCCCCTTCCCCTGAAAGCCCAGGCACCCACCTCAAGCATCCTCCCTCACCTGGGTACCAACCTCCCCACTCCAGACCAAACCCCCTCACGCCCCAGCGAGCAAAACTCATTCCCCGAGGATGGAGGTGGTGGGATGGGGGAGGCAGCTCCCCCCAATTTCTTTGCCTTCAGCACTTTGAGTTCCCGTTTCAATGTCACTTTAACTTGAGCGCGTGCGAGCGCAGGGGAGAAAGGCTGGGTATTAAATTGCCAAGCTGGTCACATGTTGCCTGGGATTTGGCCGTAGCTAAGCAGCACCACCCCCGCATTCACTTTTTTGGCTGGTGACTCCTCTGCTCGGCGTAAGGCAGAGCTGGTGAAGAATAGGAGAAGCTGGAGGGGGAAGGAAAGGGGGGAAAAAAAATGAAAAAAATAATAAAAAAACCCAAGGCAAGTCATTGTGAATGTCAGGAGCTCCTCGGCTTGCGGGTGTGACAGCGATCCTCCCCCTCCAAACTCACTCCGGGTGAGAGCCAAAGAGAGAGGATTTCATTAGGATCTGGTAGCAGGCTATTTTCAGAGCTGACATCCTACCCACGACTAAAAATAGCTGGTCCCCTCCACGCAAACCAGGGTTTCTTTTCTGTTAAACTTTAATAAACCTCAGCAAGGCTCAGACCTTGCTTTCTCCCCACACCTGGCTCCTCTGATTGCTCCGCTCTCTTCCAGCATCCCTCACTTTGCCCCTTCACCATCCCTCATTTCTCGCTGCCCAGGTCTGGTCCCAGCTTGGAGAAATCACCGCAGTGGGGCTGGGGGAGCAGCAGGATGGGGTAACATCCTTCCCAAAAGCAGGACCCTGTGCTCAGAGCCAGAGGATCTGGGAGCCCAAGCAGGCAGCGAGGGCTTGAGATCCCCAAGCTTCTGCCAGGCACAGGCAGGGAGCCTCAAGCATCCCTCTGGAGCCCAGCCCCACTCCCGCATGTTCATCAGAGATCCCCGAAAGGAGGGACCACGTGCTGCACCCCAGGAGCGTGCCAAAGCACAGCTGGAGCAGGGGAACAGCCAGCCCCAGGGTATCACCTCCACCAAAGGGAGATGCTTTGCTTGGCTCTGATCTGCTCTGCTTTGCTTCAGCATGGGGCACGTGTCCAGGCTGGACTCAGAGGGGTCGCAGCGTGAAGCTGTCCCATCTGCACAGTCCAGCTCCAGTACTGGCCCCAGTTCCCTCCGAGAGAGCTCTCCTAAAAAACATCGCCTAGCCTAAAAACCACCTCCCTTCTCCATCCCCAGGGCCCTCGGAGCCACCATTGCTGCTGGCCCCTCTCTGAGGGCTGCTCACAATTCCCTCCCTTCATTAGCACTGCCACCTCAGAGGTATTTATAGTCAGCACCTGCCCCCCCCCCTCCCAGCTTATGGCAAGACAAGACAAATTTAAGTCCTTCCCATGCCCCCCTGGACTCCAGCCCAGCCTGGCAGCCTAACCCCCCCTCTATGGAAAAACCAACCTCTGCAAAGAACTTCCCCATTTGGTCCATGCACCCTCCCTGTCGCAGCCCAAATCTTCCTTCCTGCCCAAATCCCAGCATGGCCAAGCCTCAAGTGCTGCTCTTAGGATGGAGCAGAGGTTCATCAGCAGATGCCTTCTCAGCTCATCCCAGCTGCCCAACGCAGCAGGGAAGGGATCCAGCCCTGCCAGCTCGGACCATCTCCCAGCAGCCCACCCAAGGTGCATGGGCAGAGCTGGTGGGGGACAGCCTTGTACACTGTGGGGACATCCAGGATGACCAAGACCAGGCTCATCAGCTCAGCCTGGTGCTCGCCAGCACGATGGGCTCTGCTCGCCTTCTCCCTCCACCCCGCGCCGGGTGCGCGCCGGCCCTTCGGAGGCCCTGGCTGCCGGCCAGCCAGCCATTTCCTGGTAATCTAATAGCTGCAGCAGATGAACTCAAAATGCATTTCCTGCCACCGTGCTGTAAAATTTTTATTAATGTAAGGAGAGAACGTAGCACTGGCTCGCGCTGCCCGGGGCTGCAGCGGGGCGGGAGGCAGCGGGGGCCTCGGCAGAGCAGCCGGAGCTGGGGGTCGCAGGGCCATGGCAGCAGTGCCCCTGTGATGCTGTGGGGAGGTGGATGTATGGGGATGCATCCCCCACTGGCAGCGTTGCAGTGCGGGGAAACTGAGGCACGGGCAAGGGAAGCGCCACCCGTGGAAGTAAAACTGGGCAGTGGAGAGAAGGGAGGCAGGCTGAGCGGAGCTGGGATGCGCCAGCAGATGGGCACCGCAGTGGGAGACCTGCCACATGTTCCTGCCCCTACGGCATCTTGCTCAGCTCCTGATGGTCTCCATGGCCTGGGCTGACCCCTTCCCAGCTGGCCAGGGGAAAAATCCCCCCTGAAGGTGCTCCTGGGTCAGGAACAGCCCACAGCAGCCAGCAAATCGTGACCACCGGCTGCTGACCTGGCCCAGGGAAGGGGCAGAAGTGCTTGCTAGGGAGGAGCAAGGTGCCAGAGCTGGAACACAAGTGTCCTCGCAGCTCTGTTTCAGCAGCAGTCACTGTGTCCACGCAGGACCCACAGCCCTCAAGGGCTTTGCAAAGGAACCGCAGGGCCAGCAGCCTGCTCAGCATCCCCTCCCCACCCCTTTCAGCATCCCCCTCCCCACTCACTCCTGGCCCTGCATCCCACCAGGACCACAACACCACCCCAGGACACCCCTTGGGTGACACCCCTGCAGCGATGGGGAGCTGACAGCCCCCAGGGCTGTGGAGTTGGAGCCGTTTGCAGGGCCCTTTTCCCACCCAGAGGCTGCTCCTCACGCCGAGGCAGAGCTAAATTGGAGAAACACACACAATGACCTCTTGTGGAATGTAGTATGAATATTTGATAGGCCTAATGTAATCATATCCAATCGATACAGGCAGGAATATCTCTGTCCCTCCCCGCGCTCTCACTCTGCCCTGTCCCTTCCTCTCTTTTCCTCTCTCTCCCTCGCTCTCCCTTTCATTAATGCATTCTCCACTTTACATTATTTATTAACTTCCTTCCTTTTTTTTTTTTTTAATTTAGAAAAAAATAAATTAAATAACAGTGGTTATGGGGAGGCTCAGCCCCTCCTGCCTAAGCGTTTTTGGACCAGGCAAAAACTTTTCTGACTTTCTCTCAGCTCCTTGCTTTCCTCTGCTGAGACACAGGCTGGGACCCCTTCACACCTCCATCCCTCTGTGCCCCTGCCTCAATGCAGCCCCATCTCCCACCTTCCCACAGGTGCCTGCTCTGGTGTGAGCCCCAAAAATCCCCTGGGGATGTCTACCCATTGCACGTGGCACAGCAGAAGATGCCCGAAGCCCGTAACCAAGGTGCTGAGGTGCAGGCAATGCCTTGGAGGTTGGAGGTCTCCAGGTCTGGGCAGAAAGGCTGGCTGCTCCCACCTCCAGCATGGCAGAGCCAGAGGATTTTGCTTGCTGCCCCCAAACTGAGCCCAGCTGGAGCCAGCCAAGCTGGGCGAGTGGTAGTCAGACCCACAGTGAGCCGGTGCTCTGTTCCAAAGCTTCCCAGACCCAGCTCATCCATCCCTCCCTGCGCTTCCCAGGAAAAGCATCTTCCAAGGCAGGCTTTGGGGCTCCAATGGCAAGGGGGGGCTGATGCCAGAGTCCCCCAGCTGCCCACACCTCCCCCAAAAAACACCTCTCAGTAGCAGCTGGAGCTCATCCAGCTGCAAATCCCAGCCACTGGCACTTGGCGTGGTGGGACCCCCCAAGCAAGAGGAATGGGGGCCAAGCACAAGACAAGGAGGGGGTTTCTTGCACACCAGCACCAATGGGGGGTGAACTCCACCCCCCCGCCCCTGCTCCTCGATACCCTGGGGGCTGGTGACAGAGAGCAGCAGCGATGCTTAAAGCCCCTCAGTGGGCTGAGAAAGGGGAGGAGGAGGAGGTTGAAGCTCCTTGGATGGGGCTGGGCTCTCCCCCCAGCTGTGTCTAGCGCTTCCCAGAGCAGACAGGTATGTCCTGGCAGTCCAGGGATGCTCCCCAGAGATGCTGCTAGTCCATGCTGCCCTACCAGGGAGGGGCTGAGCACAAGTGCTTGCCTGGATGGGGACAACCCCAGGGTCTGTCTTTGCACCAACTGCCCCTGACACCAAGGCCCTCCACCCCTCAGGGCCACTTCTTGGATAAAGAGCCCCCCAGGGCTGGAAAGACGCGTTCCTCCACTCTGAGCGGACCTGAGGGGTTGGGGCAGGGATGGGCTCTGCTGGAGGCAGTGGGAAAGTTGGGGCTGCTGGGGAAAGGGGCTGTGTGGTGCCCAAAGTGGGACCTGCTGCTCCGCAGTGAATGGGCAATGAAGTCCAAAGGAAGAGCTTGTGGTTGCCCACACTGGTCAACTCCTCCATCCCCGGAGGACATCCCCAAGCATACATTCATGGAAGTCCCAAAATGATGTGGGTTTGCAGTTCTTGACTCAGTTTACCACCTCTGATAGGTCCAATGGCTTGTTCTCTGTCTGGGGTCATTTGGGAAGGATCCTCCCTGCTCTCATGCTACAGGAGGTGTGGGAGATCCCTGGGGCACGGCCAGAGGTGGAAGATGGCCACTGCTCTCCAAGACCTCACAATCCAAAGCATCTTTGCCAAGTGTCATCACAGGAAGGAGGGACAAGATCCAGCCTCAGTACTGGACAGAGCTTCTCCAGACTGCTGGTGTCCCCAGGCAGGTCAGAGCAACGCAGGGGCTTTCAGCTGGGAATGGGTATGAGAAAGTCCCAGTCTGCTTGGAGAAAGCATGTCTGGATCCATTTGGGTCAGTCTGAAGAGAGCAAAGGGCCGTTCATCCCCAAGGCAGGGAGGCCTGAGGGTTTCCTGCATCCCCACGGAAGGGTCTCCAGAAGGGGCTCTGTGAGGAGCTGCTCAGGGCACAGGGGAGAAAAAACCACCCAGACCTCCCAGAAAACCGGGCACAGCACTGGTGGGGACCTGGGTCACCATGACAGCTCCCCCCAGCCCTCGCACCAGACCCAGCCACACTGCCATCGCACGTGTCAGCGCTGCCCAGCCCCGGCCAGCGCTCCCCTCATGGACCAGGAAAATCGATGGCGGCTGTCTGCCCGCGGCCAGCCCGGGTGGGGGACCGGACAGAGAAGAGGAGGGGGCTGAGGCAAGGGGGGGAGCAGGGGGACCCCAGGGGCTTGGGGTAAGGCAGCAGCGTCGTGCAGCAGGAGAAGGTTTGGATGGAGGAGACCTGCAAGGATTTGTCTCCCATCTCCACAGGGTCTGCTGATGCAGCCCCGTCCTCCCAGCGCATCCCCTCACCCCCCACCCCCCACAGGCAGAGCCCCGGCTGCCGTAGACACACGGGAACCGAGGGAGACTCTGCTGTAATGCGAATCACTTACTGACCCTGCAGAGCAGAGGGCGGAGGGAGATTGAGAGGAGGAAGCACAGGGAAAGAGCTCCAATTAGCAGCACCAAAGCTGTGTGTTATCCTCTGGAAGGAGTGCCCGGGCCAGCCGGCAGCGAGCCAACACCGAGGCTGCTGCACCACACGGTGCTGGGCATCACTTGCCCTCACACACAGCCCCAGGAACCCCCAGAGCATCCCCACTCACCCCCCAGGAAAGACCCCAGCACCTTCCTCTGCAGGGAGAGGCTGCACGGCTCGAGGTGGCCACTTTGGCAGACATCCAGGGTTGGGAGAAGGGAGCTGGAGCCAGGAGCCTGCCAAGAGAGTGCTGGGACCATGGGAGGGGGTAGGTGATGTGCCCAAGGATGGGCAGAGACAGACCCTCCCCCTCGGCTACTTGCGCTCTCTTCTCTGGGTCCAGTGGTGCTCTGCATCATTCCAGCTATTCCCTCTCACTTTCCCAAGACACTGGGATGCTGGAACGGACAAGGAAACTTGCTGGGAGCCCTGGGAAAACCTGGTCCGTGGCAGATGAGCAAGAGGCAGGAGAGCTGCTGGGATGCAGGGCCCAAGGCTGGAGGTTTGGGAGCTGCCTTGGCTGGGAGAAGTTGGAGTCTCGACAGGAGGGAGGAGGGAGTGTGGGGGGGTGGGGGGTGACCCCCCGTATTTCCCACTGTTCTCCCCTAAGGGGGGTGCACCCCAAGGCTATCTTCAGGGCCCCTCCACTGCTGCAAAGACAAGACCACTGAGAGCAAATGCTCCCTGTCTACCAGACAGACAACCCCTTCTGGCACCTTCTCCAGCCATTTCCACCACATCTCTGCCTCTGGACCTCCAGCAGCCTCCTTAACCCTGCAAGGATCCCAGCAACTCATGCCCTTATCCCACCCCAATGGGTCTCTGACCCCAGGGGTTCTGGGGGACCCCAGAGCCACCCCAACATCCCAGGCCAGAGGTTTTTCCTAGGAGAGCTTCCAAAGTTTCCTGAGCTGATCAAGCCCCTGTTGTGCAGTTCCCTTTCCTTTGAACTGCGTCCCTAATGGAGCAGGGAGCCAGAGGACCACAGAGGTTCCAGATCCACCCCTATCACTCACCCTTGGGACATAACACTCCCAAAATATTCGCCACTTACAGCCACGTTGAGCCCATACTCCAGCTGGGAGGAAGGGGAGATTTGCAACCCAGTGGCTCACAGCAGGAGCAGCAGGATGAGCTCCTGTCCAACTGCTCAGACCTGGAGCACCCCCTTCCTCCCTGCCCGGGGTCTGTGATGGCCTCAGACATTGCTGAGTGCCCATGGCTGAGTGGGACCGTCCTGGATGAAGAGGGTGAAGGTCTGGGAGAAAAGCACAGCTCACACTGCAGCCCCTTTGTGGGTTCTCCACTGCCAGGGCTAAGCCGTGGATCCGAGCCATGCCGTGGGCCAGGGGCTCAGAAGATGACACCAGGGCAGGGTGGGGGGGAACCTGGCCTGAGGGGAGATGCTCTCCTTGCAGACATCCCACCAAGAAGGGTCCCATGAGCTGATGACAAAGGCGCTGCCTGTCCAAGGGTGAGCGTGGCAGTGCAGGCAGCTGGCAGCACGCAGCCCCAGGCCAAGCTCATCAGAGAGAAGCCGTGACGTAAGGCTGGGGGAAGCAGGGTCCTGGCCTTTCCCAGGCTCTGCCGTGCTCCACACTCCAGTTCCCTGCCAGTTTATCAGCCACTGGAGCGCGACCAAGGGAACATCAGCCAGGACAGAACAAACAAACAGCCGAGTTTGGGCTTCCTTCCTTCCTTCCAATAACCAAGAAAAAAAGTGGAAGGGGGGGTGTGTGTGTGTGATTAAATTCAATTTAACCCTCCCCAACAACCAAAACCAAGTTAAATAAACAAGGCTTTGTGTTTCCATGGGGACGTGATGCACTCTCAGGAGCAGGAGCTTAGCCTCAGGGAGAGGGAACAGCAGAGCAGCGAAGCCAGTGATGGCACCAGTGGCCCTGTGGGCAGCCCACTGCTGCGCCTGGAGGGACCCAGCATAGGTCCCTTGGCTCTGCTAGCCCCCAGACCACGCACTGTGCAGGTGGCTGCACATGGGGGTCAGGATCACTGCCAGAGCAGGGGCTTTGCTGCAGGTTTTGGCTCACTTTCTTAGTTGTGTGCTCCAGGTTTTCCTGCTGGGCTCTGATCCCTCAGTTCTCATTAAATCAGTGACCAGCATCACTGAGATGGATGTTCAGAGATGACCCTAGTCCTAAAAAAGGAGAGTTAGGAGGAGCAGAGAGGCTCAGCCCCTCATTACAGACCCAAAAATGCCCCTGGATTCTCAGGTCCCTAACACATGGCCACATCTCACCAGCTCAGAGCCTGGCTGGAGGGGAAGGGTTGGTTTGCTCCTACTTCACCACAGCAGCCTTGCAGCAGGTGTAGGTTAAGGCCAGCAGCAAGTGGAGCTCCAGTCCATGGACCCTCCTCTCCTTGACCTTTCTAATAGGTCCTCTGCATTTCCCAAATGACCACGCTGTGCTGTGCTGTCCATGAGGGGTTTGGTTGGGTTGTATTGACTTGGGGTGGGTTGCATCATTCAGGATGGGTTGTGTTGTGTTGGGTCATTTGTGGTGGGTTGGGTTGTTCATGGTTCGGTTGAGGTGGGTTGGGTTGTGTTGGGTCATTTGTGGTGGGTTGGGTCATTCGTGGTGGGTTGGGTTGTTTGGGGTGGGTTGGGTCAGGTTGGGTTGGGTCATTTGGGGTGGGTTGGGCCATTCGTGGTGGGTTGGGTTGTTTGGGGTGGGTTGGGTCAGGTTGGGTTGAGGTGGGTTGTATTGTGTTGGGTCATTCATGGTGGGTTGGGTCAGGTTGGGTTGAGGTGGGTTGGGTCAGGTTGGGTTGAGGTGGGTTGTATTGTGTGGGGTCATTCGTGGGGGGTTGGGTCAGGTTGGGTTGAGGTGGGTTGGGTCAGGTTGGGTTGAGGTGGGTTGTATTGTGTTGGGTCATTCGTGGGGGGTTGGGTCAGGTTAGTTTGAGGTGGATTGGGTCATTCATGGTGGGTCAGGTTGGGTTGGGCTGAGGTGGGTCATTCCCATGGGGTTGGGTTGGGTTGAGGTGGGCCATTCATACTGGGTGTGGCTGAGGTGGGCTGGGCTGCATCATTCAGGTAGGGCTGTACCTCTCCAGGCAGCATTGGGCTGGGCTGGACAGTGACATTCAGGTCAGGCTGGACAAACATCAGAATGAAACAATTCCCACACCCACGCTGACTTTTCCAGAATTTTTATCCCAAGAACCATTTCCAGGAACAACCCCCAGCTGCCCTCCACTCCTGCTGCTCTTGAGGAAAGCACCACGTTTCCTGTGAAACATGAATTCCCTCTGCTAACCCATGGAAACATCCCCCAGCTCCTGACAGCACAGAAGCCACACTCAGAGGGAAAGAGAGGCCTGTGTGTGCCCCACACAGAAAGCTCAGCGTGCAGCCACACCAGCAACACCACATCCCAGGAACCCCACCAGTTCTGGAACAACCTGTCAGAGAGGAATGAGCAAGCCCAATGGAGGATGCATCCATGGGATGCAGAGGGATGCAGAGTGGCGACGGGCTGCTGACCTCTGAGCCCCGTGCAGCGCTGGAGCTGCTGGCAGGGCCCAGCAGAGCCTTTCCCAGGCTAATCCCGTGGCCGCAGGGCCGGATGCAGGGTCTCACCACCAGAATCCACCGAGGGAAGAGCACTGTGTGGGCTGCTGCTTTTTAAAAAGCTGCTTGTGACCCCAGGATGAGCATTCGGGTGACCGACGCTGCTGGAGGAAGGAGGGGAAGATTTGGGTGGGGAGGAGAAAATTCCCAGATCCCAGCCAGCCCTGGGAAATCCCCAGAAAGCTCCCAGGCGTTTTCTTTCTTTCCTGCCATGCAGGATCCCACGTGCTGGGGGCAAGCAGCAGGCGTGGGTTGGCAGCACTGCCCGTCCCTGCCCCACAGCACCCCGCGGGTACGTGCCAGCACCGGGAGCTGGGCTCGGTGGGGCACAGGAGGGGGCCCAGGCTCCGCACCCCAATCGCTGGCTTGTCTAAGAAAGAGCCACGCATGGCAGGACATCACGATGCTGCTGCACTGCCTGGCCCAAACGCTGCCAGCAGAGAGGGATCAGCCCTCCCTTGAGCTCCCCGACAGCAGCTCTCCAGCCGCAGACACCCGCCCAAGTCCCGGTTCGGTTCGGTTCCTGCGCCAGAGACGCTGTGAGCGCCGGGCACGGTGGGGGAGCGGCCGGGGCTTCCTACGGGCACCGCGGGGTGGAGGGAAGGCCGAGGGACGGGCGCCGGGAAGCGCCCGAGCGGGAGGAGCGCGGGGCCGGCCACCGCCCGCGTCCCGCTGCCAGCTCCGGGGAGCCAGGGCTCGCTCCCGGGCAAACAGGAGCCTCTGCCGGGAGCTCACCGAGCGACCTGTCCCCCGGAGCCGCGCCGGGACTCTGGGAGGCGGCCGGTCCCCTCCCGGGGAGCGCGCCCGGGGGCCCGGCGGGGCTGGGAGGAGGAGGAAGGGGAGGCGGGCGCGGGAACCGAGGCGCCGGAGCAGCGGAACCGAAGCTCCATCCCGCGGCTGCCGGGCCCGGCACCGCTCGGGGCCGCCGCGGGGTCCGCCCCGCCCAGGGGCTGCGCCGCCGCGGGGCCAGGCCGCCGGCGGGGCGCGGGGCCAGGCCGCCCTCCAGCGGCCGCCTGCGCGGTTCCCCCGCCCGGCACCACCGCGCCGCCGCTCTGCGCCCGCTGGCGAGAGCCGCGCCTGAGGCCCAGCACGCCCCGGCCGGCCCCGTCCGCGCCGGCAGCCCCCGGAACCCGGCCCGGCCCCACGCCCGGGTGCAGGCGGGTAAAGCCCGGCCCAGCCCGGCCCGGCCCAGTCGTAGGGCCGCTCTCCCTTGCAGTGCGCATGCGCTATCCGGCGCTCTACACCGCGGCGCCGCGCTCTATGGTCTCCCCGGGGCGCTCTATGCTTAAAGCCGCGCGGTGCCTCTCCGCGCTCCCGGTGCCGGTGCCCAGCGCCCGCCCCGCCCGCTCTCCCGGCTGTCCGGCGAGACGCTCCCGAGGGGCGGTTTCCGTGCTCAGAGAGGGCTCACACAGCCCTCACACCCTCGGCACGACCAGATCTCTATGGTGTGAATGCGACGCTCTATCCTACCCGCCCGCCCGCGTCTCTGTGCTGGCGCGGCGCTCTACCCGACACCCTCCTGGGTCTCTGTGGCCACAGGCCGCCCCGGTGCGGGCCGTGCCTCCCCCTCCTCCCGCTGCGCTGACCCGGCCCGACCCGGCAGCCACCGAGCGCGCTCCGTCCCGAGCCGCCCCGGCCGCGCTCTATGGCGGGCGGTGCTGCGGCCCGGCCCGCCCACTGTCGGTGGGGCAGCCCCGCCCCGGGGCGGCCCGGGCAGCGCTTGACGCCGCCTGAGGCGGGCTGGGCCCCGCTCTCGCTGCCGCCCCGCGGGCTTGGGGCCCGGTGAAGCCCCTCGGGAGGAGCCGGGGCGGGCCCGAGCCCCGGAGGAGCTGTTCGCAGGTGGGTTGGGGCCTGAGGCGGTGGGAGCACCGAGCTCCCGGGCCGGGGGACTGAGGAGGGAGGCGGGAGCTGCGCCCTGGCCGGGTGGGCTCTGCCGGGGCCGGCAGCTCGTCGGGCGGCGTTCGCGGCCTGGTGGGCTCCGTGCGTGGAGGCCGGGGGAGTTGCGGCCGGCACCAGCGCGGGGAGAGGCCGCAGGGCCGCCGGCGGCCCTGCGGCCTCTCCCCGCGCTGGTGCCGGCCCCGGGGGCGGCGCTGGGGAGCGGGGCCCGGAGCCAGCCGGCCGCTGTGGAGCGCGGCGGGATCGGGTCGGTTCCGTTATCTCCGGGGGTAGGGGGGTGGGGGTGAAGCCGCTGTGAGGCTGGCGGTGCCTGGGGTGTCTTTGTTGTCTCCCTAATTCAATTGAAATCCCTTGCGGGGAAGGGCTGGGAGTCTGGTTCCCGACAGCTGAGACCTGATAGAGCTGTCGGCCGTGACGGAGTGTGGTCTGCGGGGGGGAAACAGGGGACAGGAGCCTTTCCCAGCGGGGGGCAGCCCCTCTGCCTTCTGTTCCCTTTGTAATTAATAGGTAAGCCAGGCCAGCTCGGGTGTTAAACCTTTAACTGAGCGGCAGAGGTGCCGTGCATTGGATGCTGTGCTGTTCCATGCCTGCCACCCCCGGGACTTGGCCTGCCCGGTCACCTGGGTGAGCGTACTTCGCTCGTCGGGTTCTGGCACAGCCCCCACAGGCAGCAGCTCAGCTCAGCCTTTGGTACATTCCTTGGGGGAGGGGGGGGCGGGTTTTCCAAAACCTGCGTTCCCTTCGGGAAGGTTTCCTTTGCTTGAGCGGTGGGACCTCGGGGTGTTTGTGTACGTCTTCCAAAGCGGGTGGAAGGGTTGGATTTAACGAGATGTGCATAGCCAGGAGAGCAGGATGCAGTGCCTGAGACCTGTGGGCAGTGTTTCTCTGCCTGACTTGAAAACTGCTTTGTTTTGCCTCCCTGTCCCTGTCCTTCCCTGTCCCTGTTGTGCCACTGGAGCTTTCCTGTATCGAAGGATTGGGGAACCTTTGCCTTAGCCAGATGCTTCCAGCTGTGGAAAAGGACACATGAGCAGCTGGGTGTTTGGAAATGTGTAATGAAAACCAGATAGGTTTTTTTTTTCAGATGCCAAATGAGCTCAAAAAACCAGGCTGGACCTGCATTCACAGTGATGCAACAGGGCTGTCTGCAGCAGTCAGGGCACCAGAGCGGCTTCCCCCACACCAACAGGCCAGTGTCACCACGTTCCTAGAAGGTTTTGGCTGACAGCTGGCTAAAGACCTCAGATTGGTGTGGTTTCTCCTTTGTAATACGTTTTCAGTGCTGAAACTATTTGGTTACTCTTTTTTTTTTTTCCAGCTTGGGATGGGAATTGTGGCATTTTATCAAAACCAGGTACTGGTTCCTTCAAATGCCTCTTGTGCTGGGAGGGAGATGGCCCAGACAGGAAGCCTTCTGGACATGCCAGCCCCTCCTGAGGCCCACTCTTCCTTCCTCCTCTTGCAGTGCCTCTCCTCTCTTTTTCTCTCTCTGTTGGTACGTATGGTAGTTCTTCCTTGAATCGCAGGATATTGGGAGCTCTCACACAGAGAGCTCTGCTTGGGCAGACGTGGTAACTGGATGTGTCTCCTTCTCAACATCCACTGGTGTTTATGTGTAGGGTAGTTTAATGTCTTCTTCCTCCTGCCCTTTCTGAATTTTGAGGGAGATTCTGTGTTGGGATGTCCCTCCTGCCCGGTGAGCTGTGTGCAGTCTGGGCAGCATAGGGATGAGAAGCGTGACAGTGAGGTGAACAGGAGCACTGGGGGGCCAAGAGCTGCTCTCGTTGCAGCCAGGAGAGAGCTGCCAGCTCTGGTTAAGCAAATGCAAAGGCAAGATTAAATCCTCTCTCTAATCAGGTGGATTAATTCTTTGTCGATTTCAACTCCTCATTAGCTTTTGTATCTCTTGTAAAGATTTAATCCAAGGCCTCTCCCTGAGCTGCTCGTGGTGTCGGCTGCCAGCAAGAATGGCAGAACAGTAAGAGCCCTTGTGGATGTGATTAAATAGCTGGGTCACCACCATCACACGTGTGTGTTCTCTGGTGGGTGCTGATACTGGAAGAGGAAACTTGTGCAGAAGGAGATAACCATGGCTGGAGCCACCCTAGGCCAAAGCCACCGTCTGATTGGATTTGTAGCTGAGCTTTTCCCATCAGGTTTTGGGTCCTGTGTGAGGAGAAGCTGGCTGTGCTCAAACGAGCTTCCTTCTTCTTCCATTTTGTTCCCTCCTCTGGGTTAGTGTATATCCTTGATATCCAAAAGCCAAACTGGATAGAACCTTCCCTCCTGTGCTTCTTTCTCAGAGAATAATCTGAAGCTTTGTGAGTGGTAACGCTTGGGTCAGGAGGTTAAATCATTGCTTTAAGTTAGGGAAAGTCCATCAGCATCATAGTCAGCTCCTGGTTTACTATAGCTGTGGGTTTCCTTCACTCAGTTACTGTTTGCTTGTCTAATTATTTTTCCTCTACTAAGTTTTCAAAGCTGGAAGAGGGGAGTTGGGAAGCCTTCTCCTGGAACTTCCATCAGCGTTCCTCCAGAACCCCATGTTCTGTCTGCCTGGAGACTGCCAAAGGGAGAACTTGTTACCCTCGTGTGCTTTCAGGTGACTCAGGCTCTGGAAGTTCTGCAGTGCCTCTGTTTCTGTAGTGAGAATGCTGGAGCCTGCTGGGATGTTGTGGCTCAGTCAGCATCTCTGAGGAGCTTCACAGTGGGGTTTGAGGCGCACGCTCAGCTGTGGTAGCAGAGATCTCGGGTACCGCAGCTGCCGGGCAGCAGGCGAGGAGCTCCCAGTGCTCCCATCCTGCTGTGCAGAGCCAGACATCAGCTTCTGGTCCAAAACCAGCTGACTTGTGGGACAGCCGGGTCCCCTGCACCCCACTGAGGAGTGAACGTTGCATTTTGGCAGCCACAGAATTCATCAACTTCCAAGCTGTGGCCAGACCCTCGCAGAACTCGACGGCTGCGAATTACATGTCTGGATCTCACAGCATGGTCCCTTGAGGAAAGTGTCTCTGGTTTCCCCCCCTCCTTAGAGCTGGCAGGCTGCATTTGGGTTTGTTCTTCCTTCCCATGGTGTTGCCTGGGAATATGGCTCTTCTGTGGGTTTTCCTGTTAGTGCCAACTTGTGAGATGTCGGCGCTGAGTCAGCCACGAAACAGAGAAGCAGCTGGGTAGCCAGAGCACCAGCGCCTGTCCTTTTCAGATAAGAAAATGGGGGAAAATCAGAAGTCTGGGATAAGAAATGCTTCCCAAGCTTGTATCTGAGCCAGTGATACCGTGTTCTTATGCACTTCAGACCAGAGTTGTTAAAATCCTGCTGGGTTTAGACCAGAAATTGCTAAACATGATGGGGTGTTTAAAACCAGTCTTAAAATCTCTAAGGGATTAGCCCTTTGTAGTGAAGAATTGTTACAAAAACCTCCCTCTGAGAAATCGCTCTCTAATCTCTAGCCTAAAGTTAACCAGTTGTTTTTAATTCCATGCCAGCTGTATCCTTCAGCACAAGTAGAGAACCCCCTCCTCCTCTTCCTTCTCCTTCTCCTCCTCCTCCTTGTTTTGCATACTTTTTCTAGGTTTGACCCAACTATTGGCTGCCTCTAGTCTTTGTGTGTTTAACCAAGGTCATGGTACTTCCCCAATCCCTGTAGTTCTGTCCAAGAAAGCTGGGAATGCCAGAGAAGGGACAAGATGTGCAACAGATGAGTTTTTGACAGTATCTTGCCCAGGAGCATTAAATACATGTCTGACTCCTCTGGAACAGCAGGTGGATCCTAGGATTTATTTCTTCCTGGGACTGTTTTCTGCTCTGTTTCCAGTGGTCATGAAATACACAAGCCACCCTTGTCTCTCCTCCTGTTCCCAGCTGGTGGGCACAGGTTGGGTTAGCTTCTGTAAAACGTTTCCTTGACCTCCCAACAGTTAATTCCCTGTTCCTTCCATTCCACGTGGCCTTGGGGGGCAGCCAGTTCTCATGTGCCACTTCCCAGTCTTCCTCCAGGGTGTCAGCGATGTCTGTAAAAGCATCTGCTGCTGCTTCTGCTCTTAACAAAGGCCAAGGCCCCACTTTGGGGGCCATTGTGCATGGTCTGTGTGCTGCTAACCAAGGGTAGGTGGATTGTAGGGGCTGGGAAAAGCATGGCAGGTGCTCAGTGTCATTGTCACTGGCAGAACACAGAAGTGACGCTGGTACTCGGGCTTGGCAGTGAGGGTGTTCAATATGTGACTCTCTAAACTCTCTTTTCACATCCAAGAGGTGCTCAGGAGGTCGGTGATGCTCTCCTCTGGCCAGGCTGCCAGTTGTCTTTCCCACTGCTGTTCTTCCTTTTCAGTGGGCCGGTGTTTGCTCACCTCTCATCAGCTAAACCACAGTTGGGGCCGGACGATGCTGCTTTTCCCAGAACTGCCCATGGGGTCTGGTGCAGGAGTGCTGATGTGGAGCCTGGGATGCACTGCAGTAGCACAGCCAAGTCCCCTCATTCTCTCTCTCTCTCCCCCTTCTCTCCTGGCTGTGCAGGATGTGGTGCCGGAGGCTGGCGCGTCTGTTGGAGGTGCCGTGCTGGCTGGGTGGAAGCTGGAGGCATCGCTTGCCCCATGGCAGAAGGACCGTCCTGGCTTCCGCAGCTCGCTGGCATCACACAGCCCCCGAGTCCCTCAAGTGTGCCTGGCAGCTCCACGGTGATCACCTAGGTAGGTGTGTGCTGTGCCTGTCCCTGCCGCGAGACTTCCCTCGCCTTGTTCCCCAGGAATGCTTTGGGTCACTTTTTCTTCTGAAATGGCCTGTGTTAGAGGGGTGCCTACTCGAGTCCATGTTTTGTGTTCCCTCTGGGGATTCCCAAAGGCAGGGCCATGGTGAGATCACTGACAGCCAGGCCTTCTGCCAAGGTGTTCCACCTGGTCTTCATCCTGCGGCAAGCTAGCTTAACTTCTGCAAAGAGGCAGTGAGTCTAACGGCCTCGGCGTCCTCTCAGTGGGATCATAACCCGTGGGCTCCTGGCACCACTGCATCTCCTGAGCCTGTCCCTCTTTGCAGAGCTCAGGTATGCAGACACGCTGATGCGCTTCGATTTTGTCTGGCTGCGGGATCACTGCCGCTCCGCTTCCTGCTACAACGCCAAGACCAACCAGCGCAGCTTGGACACGGCTAGTGTGGACCTGGGCATCAAACCCAAGGCTGTGCGAGTGGATGAGACCACGCTCTTTCTCACGTGTAAGTAGCCAAGAGACTGTACCCAGTGTTTTTTACAGGCCAGTGATGCTGCTTGGAGGGAGCTTTGTTGATGGGTCCCACCCATAGGTCTGCTGGGAGAGAACAGCCTTATCTCTCCATCAGTTGCTCTTTTGGGAAGAGATTTAGCTGTAAACAGACTTTTAAAGTCCACCCTTCTGAGCAGCGCTGTTCCTGTAAACACTCCTTAAATTTGGTCTTAAATTTGTGCCTTGGTTTTCCTCCCCCTCCTGTCCAGCCCTTGCTGGGTAGAGAAGTGTGTATCTTCTCTGTCTGGGTCTGTCTGAACACAGCAGCACCACAGGCAGTGAATGGATAGGGTCGAGCAGTGATTGGTTTTCTTTTCCTTGCCCTGTCCTATTTGAGCTGGGATCCCTGATTCCTGCTTTCTGCCCCTTCCCCTCAGCTTCCCAGCTGCTTCCTCCCTTTGGTTGTAGTGTTACATTTATTTACAGGCTTCTCTCCATGCTTTACTTTCCCTTGGTGTCCTGGCAATAGAAAACAAGCCCTCTCAGTCGAAACACATAGTTCTGGAGTCCTTGCAGCAGTGGCAGTGCTGCTTGGGACTTGTGGCCTTAACCAGACAGCAGTTTGGGTGGCATTGGTGTGCAAAGAGTCCATCGCCAGCAGCAATTAACAGGGTGAGGGCTGTCCTAGACTGACGATTGCACTGGCCATCGTCTCAGGCTGTTCAGTGCGATTGTGGTGACTTGTGTCCCTTCTCCCTTGCCCAAGGGCCAGATGGGCACGTGACGCGGTATGGGCTGGAGTGGCTGGTGAAGAACAGCTACGAGGGGCAGAAGCAGCAGGTCATGCACCCCCGGATCCTCTGGAACGCAGAAATCTACCGCCAAGCCCAGGTCCCGTCCATCGACTGCCGGAGTTTCCTGGAGACGGACGAGGGGCTGAAGGAATTCCTGCAGAACTTCTTGTTATATGGGATTGCCTTTGTTGAGAATGTCACTCCCACCAAAGAGGACACCGAGATCTTAGCGGAAAGGATCAGCTTGATCAGGTAAGTAGGGCCCCCTGAGAAGGCTGCTGATGGCTCTGTGGAGGAGCTGCAGAGGGCAGACTGTCACAGTCCCTTTTGTCTGGCAAGGTGCTGCCTTCCTGTCCTGCACCTTGTGCACTGCAGCCTGGTGTGTGTAACTTCTGCAGTCTCTGGACAGCCTGCTTGAGCTGAGATGGGGTATTACCTCTTTTCGGGGTGGGGGGAGAGCCTGGAGTTGCTGGGCTGTGGAGCCTTTATTGACAGAGTGGCACTGTGCACAGAGCAGTGGCCGAAGGGAGCAGCCTGTCTGGGAGGACTGGAGCTCTGCAGGGAGAGACGTTTCCTGTTATGACTTGAAAGGTTAGAAGGGCAGCCCTGGCCCTGGGAGCCAGGGAGACTGAAACTGGTTTGTAGCTCTTGCTAAAGGGAAACCTTGAGAAAATGTTTCTTCAGTGTTTGTTTAAAACATGCTGACAGCCTGGCAAGCCAGGCTTTGGGTTTCATGTTTTATCTAAGCTGCTGCAGGAACGGTTTAACTTGCTTGGGCTGCTGGAAGAGGAGGAATTTCTTTCCATGAATAGTAACACCAGATAGAAAGGAAGGGCTCCAAGGAATAACCAGCCATGCTTTTTCCCCAGGCACCCTCAACCCTGTAGTACTGTTTGTCCTCACTTCTGTCTGCTCCCTTCCATGTGTGTTGTAGGGCCATGATCCTACAAACAGGCATTGAGATGATTTTAGGCAGCCCCGCGGTGGGTAGAGCACAGCTGTGCTCTGGCAGCTCCTCCTGTCACCCAGTGGCTCATACCCACCAGTGGGCTGATGTTTGGGGTGAGAGGATCTGTGTCTGTGAAGGGGAAGTGGCCCCGTTGCTGTCAGTCTTCTCGAGGGGGAAAGGGGGGAACACCAGGACTCAGAGACATTAGAAGCACCATGTCCTGACAGCATGAATTCTGCAGAGCTGTTCTGCTTTAACTTCCTCTGCCTGTAGGACAGAGGGGGGGAACCTCAAATGTGAGAGTGGATCAGCTTTACTGCCACACTGATCCCCTCCAGCAGGTTACCATAACCACCCCTCCTTTTCCAGGGAGACCATTTATGGCAGAATGTGGTACTTCACCTCCGACTTCTCGCGGGGAGACACTGCCTACACCAAGCTGGCTCTGGACCGTCACACCGACACAACCTACTTCCAGGAGCCCTGTGGGTAAGTGCCCTCGCCGGTTCCGAGCCATGCAGCACAGAGGGTGGGAGCACCTCGCAGTGCTGCGTTTCTAGTGTCATGGGCTTCCATGTCTCCAGTGCTGCTATTGGGATGCAGTTCTACTACTCACACAGCAATCCTGGGTCCTGTCCTATCCAGAGGAGGGGGATAGTCTGTAGATCGCTCGTTTCCCTATGCTTGAAGCTTCCCTGTCTTCCAGCATGCAGGCAGTGAAGGACCTGGCTCTCAGCTGACTGCTGCTTGGTGTGGCTTCGGTTCAGGTAGTCTTCATAGCCACAAAGAAAGCTCAGCACTGTAGTTGTGTCTGTGCTACCTGTGAGTTTCTCTGACAGCCTGTTCTGAAGTCACCCACCTCAGCCTCTGAAGTGACTGAGGCAACATTCAACCCCACAGAACCCAGCAGATGACTTGTCTTTTGGGGACACCTGGCAGGCTCAGCTCCTCCTCCAACGGCAAGTGCCCATTATCAGCCCTGCAAAAATTTGCTGGGACTTAATCCTGCTGTCTGGGGGCAAACCCTCCTCACCCACATCAGTGCCCTGATGGCAGAGCTGGTTTAGCTGTAGCCTGTGAGGAAGGAGGGGAGAGCAGCTCAGCGTGGCACCGGTGTCAGCCACTGCCTCCGCTCTCCGGAGCAGTGACCGACGTATGCAGTGTGCTCATGTAAGCTCTGTGCAGCTGCTCTTGGTTCAGACAGATTGGGGTTTGCATTTTGGCACTGGGGCAGCCCTGTACATAGGCAGAAACCAGGGGTCTCCAGCCCTTCAGAGTTCACCCACGTGTGTGCTTTTAAAAGCAGGTTGTAGCTACTCAAATGTTTCTCTCATGCTCCTTTGCCAACTGCTTTTCTGATCTAACCTCTGGGCTGTGGGTTTTGCACACAGCTGGAGAAGGAAAGGCAGCAGCCCTGGTCGCTGCTCACAGTGAAGTGCAAGAGACTTAAGCTTGATTTCTGTCTTAATTCATTTATTTTTTTTAATGCCTGCTTTCATCTCATTCAAGAGGGGAATGATGGGGGAAATGGCCTGAGGGAGAATGGAGGAAGTTCTGTGATCTCCTGTGGAACTGGGGCTGCTGGAGAAGTCATCCAGTCCACACCTCCTGCCCGAGGGCAGGATTAGCTCTTCCCAGTGAGGCTGCTAACTTTCTAAACCTCCTAATGGGAAGGATCTGTGGTGCAGAGCTGTAAAAGCAGGGGAGGATGGAGCGGGGAGATGGGTTGGCTGTGTGCGGTTTTGGAAGCAGCCCTTCAGCCCAGGAAGTGTGGGGTTCCCTGGGCACCCCGAGTGAGCGTTGCTCTCTGGGACAGAAAGCTTTTGGGTGGTAGCAAAGCAGCTGGGTGTGAGGAGTAGAGGACATGGGTTTCCATGTGTTCTGTGGAGCTAGAAGTATCCAGGAAGCGTGTGTCCTGCCACGCACTTGAGACAGATTTAGGTGGATTCCCTGTTTTCAGGTCGCTGACTGCAGGACCTGTGTGACTGACATGGCTTAGGAGCCTGCAAAATCTCACCCAAAATAAAATTTAAAATTAAAAAAAAAGTAATTAGTAATCCCAGCTTCAGCCCACAGAAGAGCTTTGAATGAACTGCTCGGTGCCAGAGCTGGAGAGCTCGTTTCAGGCCTTTCTTTTCCACTGGGAGAAGGTAGGCATGTTCTCAGTTGTGGGGGCTCACCACTGATGCCTGTGATCCTGCAAAGCCATAGTTGTGCAGGAAGAGTGGGAGGGTCTGGCTTTCCTGAGCCCCCATCTCTGCCAGGCTGGTTCAGACTCACTTCCAAAACCCTTTGACCTGCTTCTAAATGAAGTGAGGTGTTTTTTCAGAGAGATGTGCTCCCTTGACTATCTGCTTCCCCCCCTCTGCTTTGGCTGAAATCAGCCAAATCTGATGACTCTGAGGTTAAAATACTGTGAAGGGTAGAGGATGGAAACTCCCCAAACTATGGGAAAGACCACAGGTTCCCTCATCAGCCAGGGACTGAAGATCCCACCCTTGGAAAAGCTTTTCTTAGTGCCTGAAGTTGCAGGAGGAGGTTTTGCCTTTGAGACATGGAGGGTCCGTTGCTCCTGTGCCTGTGTACTGACTCTAAGCCTATCCTGCAACTGGGGTGAGGGTGCTGGGAGCACCCTGTTGGGAAGGTGCTGGTGAGGGTGGATTTGGGAGATCTGGCCACACCGCTTGCTATGGGACTGGGCCAAGAAGAGAGAGTAGAAGATAAAGGCTTTCCCTCAAGGTCACAGTTCATTATCTGACAAGTTAAGTTGGTGCACAGTGAAAAGTGGGAGTAGGTGGACAGAGGCAGCTCCTGGTGTTTGTTCCTGGTGTTTGTTCCCTTCTTGTTTGGGTGAGGGACAGAGAAGCTGCAGGGGAGGAGGAGGGACAGGAGCTGGGTCAGATGACTTCCCCCCCCAGGTAGGTTCCTCTGCTTCAGGCTTTCCAAAGGGTCTTTAATGTTTGGTGGTGAACTGAAGGGCTTCTGACCACCTGAGGAGGTGTGATGCGCTGCCTTCGAGCAGAGAGTCACCCTGGGCTCCTTCTCTAGTCTCTGTAAAGCCCAGCACTCCTTTTACCATCCTCCCTTTCCAAGATCTTCTAGGGAAGTTAGTTTTGAGCTTTTGAACCTCTGCATCCTACTGCTTGGATGGACTTTAGGTCCTGATCCTATACCACCTGAGAATCTCCCTGACTCCCATCACTTGACTGGGGAGGCGGCGTAGGCAGCAAGCCTCTTGGAAAGCAAAGTGTGTGAGGTTGGGCCTGAAGAGAGACCACAAGTACAGCAATTTCTTGCTGGTCTGTCTCCATTCCCTCACAGGTCTTAGAGAAATAAAGCTCATTACATCTCTCACAACCATCAGAGAAGTGGGGTACACCCATCTGCATCTCCCTGGATCTATGGGGAGCGCCTTCTCCCCACAGAACAGGCAACCAAGGTCTTTTCTGTTCTGGATTCTCTCACCCATGCAGCATCCAGGTGTTTCACTGCCTGAAGCACGAGGGCACGGGCGGGCGGACGCTGCTGGTGGATGGTTTCTACGCAGCAGAGCAGGTTCTCCGTCGAGCCCCCGATCAGTTCGAGCTGCTCAGCAAGGTGCCGCTGAAGCACGAGTATGTCGAGAACGTGGGAGACTGTCACAACCACATGATCGGAGTCGGGCCGGTTCTCAACGTCTACCCCTGGAACAACGAGCTCTACCTGATCAGGTAATACCAACATCGGGCCTCTTGCTTATAGGGAGGAGGGAAGGTCTGTGACAGATGATAGTGGTTTTCCAGAACATACTGTAAACTGAAAACCGACATATATTTGAGGGGCAGGGGTGAAACCACAGAAACTGCTACATTTCCTTCTAGGCTGTGCATTGCTTCTTCAGAGGAAGTGTCAGAACCACCAGTAGAAAGATGGTTGTCAGTGCTGAGCTTTGATTTGTCACTCCCTCCAGCTGCATGTCCTCATCTCGCTTTGCTTGAGAGGCAGCAGAATTCAGCCGTGCTCTGAAGAAGCCTCCAGACACTGGACTGGTGTGCAAGGAACAAGGAGGGTACGGGCTGGTCCCCTTCAGAGGATATTTGGGCTGCTTTTAGAAACTCTGGTGTAGCTTAATGCAAGAGGGTGCCCAGCTCTGCTTTGCACTCCCACTCTGAGCAGCACTTGCAGCATCACCTCCATAGTGACCTGTGTAGCCTTCCTTAAATACTGCCTTAAATCCTGTGGGCTCCCCTTGGAAACACCTGGCTGTGCTCACAATGCCATGGGGATGGTCTCTCATCTCTTCTTTGCTTCTAGATACAATAACTATGATCGTGCCGTCATCAACACTGTGCCTTACGATGTCGTGCATCGCTGGTACGCTGCTCACCGCACACTCACCGCAGAGCTCAGGAGACCAGAGAATGAACTGTGGGTCAAACTGAAGCCGGGCAAGGTAGGACAGGGAGCTGGGGGGCTTGTGTGTGTGGTACAGGGAGGGTGGCAGGGCTCCCTGGGATGTGTGACTAAGGTGGGTGCTTCAGGCAAGCTCCACATGCTGTAGTTTCCCTCTTCATGGCTGGTTTAAGGTGCCCTGTGTTAGGATACTGCCATCTTGGGGTGCTGTGTTCCTACTGTCCTAAAAGAATAGGAACTTCCAGGTAAGGCAGAAATGTTTGGTTCAAATTTGGCCTCCGAGGAAGCTCATCCCAGTGAGGGAAAGGAGGAAGATCTTTCCCGTCAATGGCAGAGGGACTCTCAGAAGCAGAGAGGCTGGGAACACTGGTCAGCCTCTGACTTCTTCCAGAAGAACACAGAAAGGTGTGGGGAAGTGGAATTTACTTCTGAGGTTTTATTTGAACCTTTAGATGGCTAGTGGGGTCTCGGGGCTGTCTTCTCCATCCCAGAAGTGGCTGTGGTGCCGTTTCTTTTACTGGTGAACTGTTGCTCAATCTCTCCAATGGAAAAGCCAGGAAACAGCCCAGACCTTATTCCTGAGCTTCTCTATCCATCGTGTTTTAACTTGGGGTTAGCAGCAGAGCTAATGTGCTCTAGCACAGCTGTTTTAAGCCAGGGCAGCCAAGCTGAAACATCTGGCTGTGGTCTCACATGGCACAGCTTTCCCTGCCCTTCCAGTCTCCATGGATCTCTATCCCTGGGCACGATGGTTTCCCCTCTGACAGCCCATTTCTCTTGGCCTGCAGGCTCTGTTCATAGACAACTGGCGTGTCCTGCACGGCCGGGAGGCGTTCACAGGGTACCGCCAGCTCTGTGGCTGCTACCTGACCAGAGACGACGTGCTCAACACCGCGCGCTTGCTGGGACTCCAGGCTTAGCCCAGCCAGCAGTGGGACCTCCTGCCACCTCCATGAAGATGTTGCACATACCTCAGACACCTCCGCCCTCTCCAAGTGGCTCTTGGAGAGGGAGCAGGTGGAAGCCAAAGGTTATGGGAGCTTTACAGGACCGAATTCTGCCCCTGAGCATGGTCGGCTCTTGCTGTCTGTGTGCCCAGCCTGGTCTTTCAGTCAGTCTGCCCTCCTCAGCTCTGCCAACACCACAGAAAGTGCTCCTGGTGCCTATTGATGTGAAGTGCTCTTCTGATCAAGTGCCTTCAGGATTTGAAGTATTTGCCTTTTTTCCTTCTTGTTCAGCCCCTCTGTCAGCTGGTGGCTCCAGGTGAGGTTTTTTTGCCAGAGCAGAACGGAAATCTTCAGGGTCCCAATCTCACCTCAGCCTGGGACTTCACCCCTTCCTGAGAAAATCAAAACCTATGGCCTCTAGTTGATAAAAACACCACTTCTCAAAGTGAGGGCTGTTGGCAGATCTCTGTGCCTTCCTCCTTCTTCAGCCTACTGCACACCCTTGGAACAACCACCAGTAGGAGCTGTGCTGCCTGAGGGACGGCCTGGAGCGGGGTACCCAGTGTAGTTTGAGTATTTCTGCAAAGGTTGAGTTTGGAGAGGGAGGAAGTAGTGAGATCTGCGTTGTCAGGAAGGAGGGATGACTCCGTTAGATGAGGGATGTATTTCCTGCGTTTCCTTCACTTCCAGTAACTCCCCCTTTTGTGTTCTTCCTGCCCTTGTGCTGTGCTCAGCGATGGCTCAGCACTGACAGGATTTGCTGACAGAATTCCCTGCTGTGCCTGCCCCTTCCTCTGTTGGGAAGGAGGCATTTGTGTTAGGCCATCGCTCCAGGGCTGCTGGGTGGGGCTGACCGAGTGTTTTTTGGGGGGGTGGTGGGGTTAGCAGGTTCTCCTGTGACAAACACGGGTGCCTTGTGGCTCCTGGCAGCTGGGAGGATAAACTGGCACAAGGCAGGGCCACAGCCTAAGGAGAGAAAGCAAATCCAATCGTTACCAGAACCAGGAGGGGATTTTAGGATTAGCTTATTTTTCATTCTCTCATCTCTTCAGTGTTGTTTGCTCCTCTGACTGGGCCTTAAAACAGGGCTGGTCCCTCTTATTCTTGGCTTCCCTGTAAGAGCTGCTGTGTCCAAGGTACAGGTACAACACAGATGCGTCTGCGCTTGCTGCCCTCGTTTGCTCTGACTACTAGTGACTTAGGTCCCAGTGTCAAGCTGCTCCTCGCATGGACTGAGCTTCCTGGGGCCATCTCATGCAGTGTTCCCAGGCTGCACTGAGCTGCTGCTGCAGTCCTCAGAGGTGACAGGGGTTCCTGGGTGAAGGCTTGGCAGGAAGCTTGGTCAGAGGATAGGTGAGGAGGTGTAATGTGAGCAATGGTGGCAGGTACTACAGGCTTGAAGTAGCTGGCTGCTGTTGGGTAGACTCCCAGGCCTGGGACACAGGCAGGAGCTTGAGTTTTCCCTTAAGCTGAGCCAGCACATCCCTGAGCAGCCTGCAGCACATGTTCAGCATCTTTCTTCAGAGGTTCTTCCTGGGCACCAGTTCCACCAGCAGCACTTGGATGCAAAGTTTGACCTGTCTTCTTTAATCCTGTTGAAGTAGCAAACTCCAGGGGTAGGTCCGCTGTCCCTCAGGCAGCTTGATGTCCCTCAGGCAGCTCTGGTGCTCTGCTGCTGGTTTGATACTGGGCTCTGTGTGAAGCCTGGCCTTGGGTGTGGGGGAAGAGGAGAGGTGGTGACAAAAACCAATGACAAAGGAGCCTGATGAGTATTTTAAACCCTTGAGCACTCTTTTGAGGGCATCAGGGGTTCCTGAGCTCTTTTTGCCCTCGAGTGTACAAGGGAAAGGTCTGGGGTAACATGGAAAACTTCCAGCCATCCCTTTCCCTGCTCAGGGACCTCTGTTGCAAGGTGGAAGCTGTAAGCTGGAAACCTGCCTCTGCCCTGGAGCATGCCGGGCTGGGGCTGAGCCCAGTGTGTCATCGTGACATCGGTGCCTTTCTGACCTGGAGCCTGGTGCCTGTGGCTCTGCTGCCCAGGGCTGTGGGCTGCAGGCACCAAGCTCCTCCTGAGCCAGCTCCAAGCCAGCACACTCCTTGAGACACCTGTGTAATCTCTTCTGGGGAAAATTCTTCACAGTGGATACAGAAGCACTTCGCTTCCTTGTAGGTATTACCCAAATAACTCAGCCACCCCAACCATGGAGCAGAGAGAGCTTGGTTTAGATCTTCCAAGTCTCCTCTCCCCCTTTCCCAGGAGGGCTGGCTGACTTCTTCCCAAGCAGCTATCACCACTCCATTCCAAGGGCCAGGACTTCTTGGTGTTTGTGGGGCTGTGTCATAGAGCGGGTTCTGTTTCCTGTATCAACAACGGATCAGGTTTTGTAATCGAGCTTTTTCACTTCTTTCAGCCAATAAAGGGTGAACTGATTCCTTCTCCTGGTCTGTGTTTTGAGACCCTTTTCTCAAAGGAAGAAGTCGGATCTTCAAATAAATGATTTCTAAAGCGGTCAGCTTAGCAGAATGAGTATTTCAGGCAGTTGTGAACTGGAAAATAAATTTGTATTACCCATCAAAGGTGGAATAAGCGTGAGGAGCAGTAACCCGGTGCCTCCCCCTCGCCTTCACAGCGTCTGTTCTTGCTTTGGCCGCACGGTGGCAGAAGACGTAAGAAATTGATATTAAAAAGCCCAAGCCTGGTCCCAACCCACTGGCTGCAGGGTGAGCACCGAGCTTCCCTGCCTTCCCAGCGAGCTTACTCTTCACTGTCCTTTTTTCAGCCCCCTTATCCCCTGGGCTCTTCCAAGCCAGGGTGACTAGGAACAGCTTTAAAGAGCTGCAGGATGCGATTGATGTCCATTGAGCTGACAAAGGGTGGAGAGGGAAGTGGAGGTGATGGGGGGGTCATGCAGAGGGAAGCTGAGCACTCCAGGGGGTGGTCTGAGGGTGTGTAAATGGGTTTCGTGCCGTGAGGCAGGAAGGAAGCTGGGCTGAGCAGTGTCTGGACAGCCGGGGCAGAAAGGAGCAGTGAGGGCTGCAGCCGAGGGGAGGGAGGGGCAGCGTGTCCCCTGGGGCCCTCAGAGCATACAGCTCCATCCCTTTTGCTGGTGTGGGGCATCTCTCCCTAACCCTGTGCTCCCCAAGCAAATTCCTGCACCCCTGGTTGCCTCCACCCAGCTGCCCCCTGCATCCCTCTGAGTGGGGTCTTGGCTCCCCAGCATCCCCTTTGCTCCCCATGGGACCCTTCCCCTTGGGTGTGCAGTACAGCCCCCCCATTCGGCTTTCGGTGCTCCACAGAGTCCTCAGGGAAACCAGATTCCCTCCCCAGTTTACCTGCTGGTTGCATCAGGAATCCCCAGTTTTCCTCCAGTACACCCTGGAGCTTTCCTCCTGCTGTATTCCAGAGCCCCCCAGCTCACCATCATTTGCTGTGTGTCCCCTTTGCCCCCACTCTGGTGCCACCAGGAGCCTTTTGCTTCTTCCAGGACTTGACCAAAACAGAAAGGGACAGCTTTGCACCCCAGGAAGCACCGTTGATAGAAAGAGAGCCCATGAGGAAGGGTGAAGGATGTTGTTATCACTCTTGCAGCTGTTTGAGCCACACTCCCCTCGAGGATAACCTATGTGTGGTGTTTAAAAGCCTTTTCTTATGTAAAAACAAACAGTTTGAGCCTACATTTGTTACACAAAAATGAGTATTTTCATGCTTCTAGCTTTATTCCCCATTTCTTTCTGGCTACTGGAAAGCATAGAAGCTATTTTAATAGGGTCCTTCAGCGAAGTTAACTAAAGCTGCAGTTACCTACAGTTAATAATTAACTTAATTAAAGCCCTCAGTTTAACCCTGAGCTGTCAGGAAGACCACACACAGTTCTGCTTTGAAAATGAGGCAACCCGAATTTACAGCAAACCAAGGGGGAACTGAATCTCCACAGGGCCAGTGTGTGTCACCACTTCGAGGAAAGGCAGATGGTGCAAGCGAGTTTCCCTGGCACCAGCCTCGGTGACGAGCTGGAAGGTGCTGCACAGGGCATGCATCATGCCTCACGGCCACAGAGCCTCCTGCAGACCCCTCTGTCCACCCCCTGCTCCAAAACTCTCCAGTAATCCACAGCAGCAGAGATGGATCTGCCTGGAGTTGGTGGGGATGTGTGAGCACTCTCCAACACACCGAACAATCCCTACCTGCTCGCTCTACCCAGGCTCTCCAGCACTCCACCCATTGGTGGATGAGCCCGTTTCCAGTTCCTTACTGGTTATTGACTTGTGGGAGCACTTGGAGACTGGGGAATGGAACAGGGTAAATGTATTGAGAGGGGGTGCAGTAGGGGGGGAATCATGTTACCACCTAGTGCCCTGGGTAGCTTTAATGAAATAAAGGAAAAACAAGCTCATCAGAGTCTGGTGACAAGGGCCCCCACCAGGACTTTCCAAGCGATTAATTATTCTGCTGTTAATTCACACCAACCCATGGACCAGGTATGTCCCTTGTCTTGCAGTTAATTAATCCCTCAGAGCATCTCTGAAGGGTTCAGGGCTGGGCACAGCAGCAGCGAGGCTGAAGGGGCTTGGGAGTGGGGGGAGCAGACCACCCTCTGCCCTCCAGCCCAAAGAGGCAAAATAGGGACACAAAAAAAAAGGGGGGGGGAGCAGGTTACATAAAACCAGCCACCAGGCTCTCCACAAAACCTGCTGCTCAATAGCTGTTGGGATTCTCAGGACAGCCAAACCACAAAGCGTTTCACAGGCAGGAAAATTGAGCATTGTGCTGAAAAAACCTCTGAGGTTGGAAACTCCTGTCTGCCCCATCCTGCCACAGGGCAGAGCAAGGCCCTCTCTGCACATCCCCATCCCACCATGGGGCAGAGTGACCCCCTCTCCACAGAGCCCTCCCCTCTCTGCAGAGCCCCCATCCCACTGCAGGGCAGAGCGAGCCCCCCCTGTGCAGAGCCCCCATCCCACTGCAAGGCAGAGCAAGCCCCTCTCTGCAGAGCCCCCATCCCACTGCAGGGCAGAGCGAGCCCCCCTGTGCAGAGCCCCCATCCCACTGCAGGGCAGAGCGAGCCCCCCCTGTGCAGAGCCCCCATCCCACTGCAGGGCAGAGCGAGCCCCCCCTGTGCAGAGCCCCCATCCCACTGCAGGGCAGAGCGAGCCCCCCTGTGCAGAGCCCCCATCCCACTGCAGGGCAGAGCGAGCCCCTCTGTGCAGAGCCCCCATCCCACTGCAGGGCAGAGCGAGCCCCCCTGTGCAGAGCCCCCATCCCACTGCAGGGCAGAGCGAGCCCCCTCTGTGCAGAGCCCCCATCCCACTGCAGGGCAGAGCGAGCCCCTCTCTGCAGAGCCCCCATCCCACTGCAGGGCAGAGTGAGCCCCCCTGTGCAGAGCCCCCATCCCACTGCAGGGCAGAGCGAGCCCCTCTCTGCAGAGCCCCCATCCCACTGCAGGGCAGAGCGAGCCCCTCTCTGCAGAGCTCCCAGCACTGCACCCCAGCAAAATACCAGTTGGGAATCCTTAAAGGAGGAGATTGAGATGAAGCTTTTGGGTTTGAAAACCCTGGGAAAGAGGAAAGCAGGACCCACGAGGGGCAGCAAGAGGCAAAGAGCTGCTGCTGAGCAAAGATGAGAAATAAAGAGAGATTAGAGATCACCAGTGTTACCTTCTGAGAAACAGCCCCATCCAGCACCAGCAGAGGCTGCTTTTAAAAGCCCCAATGAAAGGTAAGAAGTTTCACTCCCAACACTTGCTTTCAGCATCAAAAAAGGAGGAAAAACCCCAACCCAGACCCCTGTGGAACAGCCCGAGCACCAGTAACCAGCTGAACAGGGCACAAAGAGCATTAACCCCCTTCTCTTGCTTCAACCCCCTGCTGCTACCTCACTGGTGGTGCAGACAAACAGTTTTTTTCAGGGGAAAGTATCTGTCAAGCAGTGTGGTACAGCAAGTCTCCTGGATAAAAGATACACATCAGCTTTTATTATTATTATTATAATATTATTTTTCCTCTGGTATTCAGGTTTAATCATGATTTCTGCAGTTTTCCTTCTGCACGTCCGCAGCCATCGCATGCGTCTTTCTGGGTGTTGGAGAGCTGTAGTTCTCCTTTACCAGGGCCACAGGTGGAGAGGGTTTGAAGGCAGTTAGGCAAGGAAAGGGCAATCTGCTGTGCTGATGGGCTGGGCCTGAAATCAGCCTTAAAGCTTTCCCTGGGGATGGGGGTTGGGGTGTTTTTCTGGGCCCAAACTGGCTGGTAAGTGGTGGGGAGGATGGGGTTCTGGTTTTGGGGTTTTTGTGAGCAGCAATGATGAGCTGGGTTCTCCTATTTCTGGGAGGGGGTGTTCCCCACTGTTCCCTGGGTGTTCTTGAGGAGGAAGCCAGAAGATGACTGCTGCATCCCCAAACCAAGTGGTCCTCACTAGGAAAATGCACTGTTGTATCTCAGATATGCGTGCTCTTCCCAGGCTAAAGGTGAAGGACTTTTTCTAGCTTGTCCTCCATGAAAGTTGGGAAAGACTGGGTGCTTTTGGTGATCTTCGGACGTGTTGTCTGCCCAAGAGGTTTGCTTGAGCTGGAGATGCCCTAGCATGTACTCAGGGAATTGGTGCTAGAGAAATCCTCCCCTCAGAAAGGGGGATGTGTTTATTGCACAGACTTAATGAGGCTGTCAGATCTTAATGAATGCAATTAAATATTTTTGTGGGTAGAACCCTTCAGAAAGTAGCAAGAGATGAGAATGTGCTGCACCCCAAGTGATGGGGATGTGGGGTCCCTGGGTGCTGCTGCCACTGCCACCATCAATGATGATGATGAGCTGACTTCTTCATGTTGAAGTACCAAGTGGTCATGGTGCAGCAATAATTTTTTTTAATTTTTTTTTTCTTTAGCTCAAGTGTTTTGCTGGTTATGTGCTGGCTGAGATGAACTGTACGTGTTTCACAGCTGTAGCTGGGAAGGGGCTGAAAAAGGAAGGAGCTCTTCACCAGCCCATGAGATACTGCAGTTCTTGTGGAGAAACTGTAATTCATGTGCTCATCTGCTGCTTCACCTCATCCTGCTGCTGCTCTGCAAGGTTCTGGTTATAGTGCTGGGGGGAAGTTTCCTGCACTGTAGCTTTTGGCAGCTCCAAGCCTGTTTTGCAGCCCTGGTGCTCTTGCTTCCTGCCTGGCATCACTCATGGCTCTAAAAGAGGCTTTGTGTGATGGTGTGTGTGGGGGGGTGGGAACTGGGACCAAAGTGAAGGTCCCACAGTCACTGGGATGCGTGGGCATGTCATAGAATCACAGAATGGTATTGGGGTAGAAGGGACCTCAAGGATCATAGAGCTCCAACCCCCCTGCCATAGGCAGGGACACCAACCTCAGGCCTGGAGCTACACAAGGTTGCCCAGGGCCCCATCCAACCTGGCCTTGAACACCCCCAGGGATGGGGCACCCACTACTTCTCTGGGCAGCCTGTTCCAGCCCCTCACCACTCTTTCTGTAAAAAACTTCCCCCTAATATCTAATCTAACCCTTCCCTCCTTCAGCTTTAAACCATCCCCCTTGTCCTGCCATTGTCTGCCCTTTAAAAAAGTTGGTTCCCCTCCTGTTTATAATCTCCCTTCAGGGACTGGCAGGCTGCAATGAGGTCCCCCCACAGCCTTCTCTTCTCCAGGCTGAACAAGCCCAGCTCCCTCAGCCTCTCTTTGTAGGGCAGCTGCTCCAGCCCTCTAACCATCTTTGTGGCTCCTCTGAACCCTCTCCAACAGCCCCACATCTTTCTTGTATTGGGGGCCCCAGCTCTGGACACAGGATCCAGCTGGGGCCTCAGGAGGGCAGAGCAGAGAGGGACAATCCCCTCCCTGTCCCTGCTGCCACCCCTCTGCTGATGGAGCCCAGGATCCCATTGGCCTTGTGAGCTGCAAGAGCCACTGCTGGCTCGTGTTAAGTTTCTCATCCACGGTGACACCCAGGTCCTTCTCACAGGGCTGCTCTCCAGGAGCTCTTCTCCCAGGCTGTATCTGTGTCTGGGATTCTTCCAGCCCAAGTGCCACCCCTGACCCTTGGCAGTATTGAACCTCATTAGGTTCACCCGGGCCCATTTTTCCAGCCTGTCAAGATCCCTCTGGATGGCTCCTTTCCTTCTAGGGTGTTGACCACACCACTCAGCTTGGTGTAATCTGCAAACTTGCTGAGGGTGCACTCAATCCCATCATCCATGTCATTGATAAAGATGTTAAAGAGAATCGGTCCCCAGACAGACCCCTGGGGGACACTGCTTGTCACCGGCCTCCACCTGCACATAGACCCATTGACCGCCACCCTTTGGCTTTGGTCTGTTAACCAGTTTCTTATCCACTGGATGGTCCACCCATCAAATCCACATCTCTCCAGTTTGGAGATAAGGATGTGGTGGGGGACTGTGTCAAAGGCCTTGCACAAGTCCAGGTAGATGACATCGGTCACCTTCCCTTTATCTACTGATGCTGTCACTCCATCATAGAAAGTCACCAGGTGGGTAAGGCACGACCTTCCCTTGGTGAAGCCGTGCTGGCTGTCCCAGATCACATGCTCTTCCCTCATGTGCTCCAGCATGTCATCCAGGAGGATCTGTTCCATGATCTTCCCAAGCAGGGACCTCTCCTGACAGCCACGACTTTTCAAATATGATGGAGAGCGGCTCAGCAACCACATCAGCCAGCTCCTTCAGGCCCCTGGGATGCATGTCACCCAGCCCCAGCTCCTTCAGGCCCCTGGGATGCATGTCACCCAGCCCCAGCTCCTTCAGGCCCCTGGGATGCATGTCACCCAGCCCCAGCTCCTTCAGGCCCCTGGGATGCATGTCACCCAGCCCCAGCTCCTTCAGGCCCCTGGGATGCATGTCACCCAGCCCCAGCTCCTTCAGGCCCCTGGGATGCATGTCATCTGGCCCCATAGACTTATAGACATTCAATCTCATGAGGCGGTCTTGGACTTGCTCTGCTCTTACAGTGCAGGGGGATTTACTCCCCCAGTTCCCACCTAGAGTTCTAGAGATGCAAGGTTCTGGGATTTGAGAATTATGAGAATCTTGGCTGCCAGAGAAGACTGAGGCAAAGAACTCATTCAGTACCTCAGCCTTCTCCTCATCAGTTGCAGCCAATTCTCCTCTCTCATTTACCAAGGGAGGTACGTTCTCTTTGGCCTGTCTCTTCTGGCCAATGTACCTGTAAAATCCCTTCTTGTTGTTTGTAACATCCCTTGCCAAGTTCAGTTCCATCTGCGCCTTGGCTTTCCTGACCCTGTCTCTGCAAGTCCAAACAGCATCCCAGTATTCTTTCCAGGCTACACACCCTTGCTTCCAGAGCTTGTGTTTGCCTTTCTTTTCCCTCAGTTTGACCAGCAGGTCCTTACTTAGCCACGCTGGCTTCCTGCCCCTCCTGCCCACTTTCTTATTCAGAGGGACAGAGAGCCCCTGAGCTCTCAGAAAGGCATCCTTAAAGAGTAGTCAGCTGTCCTCAACATTTCTGTCTCTAAGGACCACCTCCCAGGAGATCTTGGCCAACAGGTCCTTAAACAGCCTAAAGTTTGCTCTCTTAAAGTTCAGTGTCCTGATCCCACTCTTCGCCAGGCCCACATTCCTTGAGATCACAAACTCAACTAGGGCATGGTCGCTGCAGCCCAGGCTGTCTCCAACCTTAACACCTTGAATGATCTCCCCCACGTTGGTGAGCACCAGGTCCAGCAATGTATCTCCTCTGGTTGGTCTATCAACTATTTGAACCAGAAAGTTGTCATCTACAGACTCCAGGAGTCTCCTGGATCTCTTGCAGGTCGCTGTGTGGTTTTCCCAGCAGATGTCTGGGTGGTTAAAGTCCCCCATCAGGATGAGTGCCTGTGACTGTGATGCCTCCTGCAGCTGAAGGAAGAAAGCCTCATCAGTATTCTCTCTTTGGACAGGTGGCCTGTAGTAAACCCCTATCACCAGCTGCTCTTTATTAGCCCATCCCTAATTCTGACCCACAGGCTTTCGACCTGCTCCTGGCCACTTCTCAGAGAGAGCTCCTCACAGTCTATCCACTTTTTAACATAGAGGGCAACTCCCCCACCCTTCCTTCCTAGCCTATCCCTTCTAAAAAGGCAATACCCTTCTACAGGGGTATCCCAACTGTGGGAATCATCCCACTATGTTTCCCTGATTGCAACTAGATCATAATTTCCCAGTGTCATCACGGTTTCCAGTTCCTCCTGCTTGTTACCCATGCTGTGTGCATTCATGTAAAGACACTTCAGCTGGGCTTTCTGACTCAATAGCTTTTTAGAGGAGCTCTCCCTCAAACCTCTGAGAAGAATCTGAAGTTTTCCCCCACTGCCTCCTAGAGGGACATTAAAAGGTTCCAGAAGAGGGGCCAGCAGTACTACCTCCTCTGAGGAGTCCCCAGCAGTTCCTATGGGACACTTTAGAGGTATTTCCCTACAGTCTTGTAGAATTTCAGCATCCCCAAGCCCTTCTCTATCTTGTTGAATTCCACCCTCTTCACCCTTCAAATCTAGTCTAAAGCTAGAGGCTACTTGCTCTACCCTAGCAAGCCTCACTATATCCCCTTCCCCCCTTTCTAACTAGTTTAAAGCCCTGTCAATGAGGCCTGCCAGCTCTTGAGCTAGGATTCTTGTCCCTCTTGGGGACAGATGGCACCCATCCACTGCTATCAGGCCAGGCACTGAGTAAACAGCCCTGTGATTAAAAAACCCAAAGTTCATAAAGCAGCACCAGCCCCTCAGCCAGCTATTCAACACCTCTGCTTTCCTGGCCCACTGCGTGTTCTTCACTGCTCCAAATGGGATAGAAGAAAACACCACTGGCATTCCCCCTCCCTCAATCAGCCTCCCTAAACCCCTGAAGTCTCTTTTGATACTTCTCAGACTTCTTTGAGAGATATCATCACTGCCTGCCTGAACAATGAGTAGTGGGTAGTAGTCAGAGGGATGAACCAGATCTGGGAGTTTTCTAGTTATGTCCTTGATCCATGCCCCAGGGAGACAGCACACTTCCCTATGGGTAGGGTCTGGCCTGCATATGGGGCCCTCTGTTCCTTTGAGAAGGGAATCCCCAACCAGAATCACCTTTCTGTCTTTCCTAGTGGAGGCAGTCTTGAGTTGTGGAGTTGACTTCCTCACTCTTGGCCTCCTATTAGGGGGATTGTCTCCCACCTTCCCATTTGCCTCCTCTTCAACTCCCAGCACCTCAAACCTATTGCTTAGAGGGACCTGAGGAACCGCGGTAGGCAGGGAGGAGGTTTTCCCATGGCGCAGAGCTGGGACTATCTTCCAACCTTCTTCTTTCTGGTCACTGGATTCTCCCTGTTCTGCCTGGTAGGGCTGGGGATCCATCATTTTTTGGGGAAAATTTCCCTGGTGACTTTCCCTCTGTCTAGCCAGCGAGTTGCTCCACCAGTCAATTTCCCTCTCACACTCCCCAATGCTTCTCAGTCTCTCCACCTCTTCTTTGAGACCTGCCCCCATGCTAAGCAGATCTTCCACCTGCTCACACCTCACACAGGTGAGATTGTCAACACCAACTGCCGGCAGGAGCAGGCTCAGGCACTCCCTACAGCCAGAGACTTGCACAGCCTCACTCCTGGACAGGCCCACAGTCTGGGTCTCCATGCTCTTAATGAGGTGAGCCCTCTGTCTGCTGGAGGCCATGGTAATCTGTGGTCTCAGAGACTGTCAGTAGGTGAGACAGTTCCCCAGGTGATGAGAGCCAGAACTTACCTGCCCAACCACACAAGCTACAAGGTCAGCAGTGTCAAAGGGATTTCTGCTGTGGGTGCTTAGGGGTGTTGGGCTGTATTGGTTCCTGAGCATACACGTGCTTCTGGAAGCAAAAGAAGCCTCTAAGGAGAACATCCCTGACCTTAAAGCTTTACTCTTAGAGACAGATACAGAGCTGGGGAGGTGAGCAGGGTGTTTCCATGTTGGCACTGCAAAGGGATGCTCCGTCTTTGGGGGGTTGGACCCGATGATCTCTTGAGGTCCCTTCCAGCCCCTACAATTCTGTGATTCTGTGTGATCTCTCAAGTGGCTACTGTAGGTGACAGCGTGAGGATGAGCCCATCTGCTGCTCGAGATGATGCTCCATCTCGGAAAGACTCTTCTAGGTGAGTGGCCAGCTGAGATCCACCCCTAAATCGCAGCAATTCTCCCCAAATCTGGCCTGCAGAGATGCCATCCCATGCAGAGAGGAGCCACTTGAGCGGGGAGAGGTGCTTGGAAGCCTGTGAGGGCTTCTGCAGCATGACTGCTATGTCTACCAGCCCAATGCTGGGGTAACAGGCATGGAAAGCTCTGCTTGGGGTGGCACAGGGCTTCCCCAAAGGAGGGAGGAGGGGGAAGGGGCAGTACCCACACAGAGTCCAAATACAACCAAATACTTTGCTGCTTTTAGTATTTAAATAAACCCAACCCAGCAGCACCACAGGTTTCAGAGCTATGGTGCATGGAAGGGATTGGGACTGTGAAGTACGATGTGCTGTGAGAACAGGAGAAGCCCTGATGCAGGGACAGCGGGGCAGTACCTTGCTGCTGTGGGAGCTGGGCCAGGCTGGCCACTCACAGCACCCCTCTGGGTGTTTCGATGCCAAGCACAGTCCCAGCTCAAACCAGGATCCAAGGGGGATACAAAGCACGGGGGGTCCTGTGCCTGTGTCTGTCCTGGGTTTATGAGAGAGAGAGAGAAACTGCCTTGGCAAGGAGAGCATCCTCAGGGAAAGAGGCAAACACAGACATTTTCCCTTGTTCCCAAACCTTTATAGGCTTTCTCTGCCCTTCAGAAACCACTGATCTTTCCCTGGCCATCGCTGCCCTCTGCAGCTCCTTCATTCTCTGCCCTCCCCCACGTCCTGTTCACCCACCTGCACTGCAACTAACTTTCCATCCTTCCTGCTGGAGACTCCTGATGGACCCTGGTCACTCCAGCCCCTCCCTGAGGTGCCCCCCACCGATGTGATCGTTGTGCTCTGTGAACACAGGCATCTGTCTCTGGAGCTGAAGAGAGATTGAAGAGGCACCAGTGTGCAGCTAGGCTTCACCAGGGCTGCCTTAAGTGGTGAGAAGTCGGTGACCCAAGGCTGCTGACCTCCCCCCTTCCCAAGACACCTCCTCATGCAGATTTTGAGGTCAGTGCAGAGCTCAATTTCTCACCACGGAGCCTTTGCTGCACCTCCACGGCGAGTGAGGCATGAGCTCTCTGCAGGGATTCTGCACGCTCTGCTCCATCCTGATGCTCCTCGGTGAGTCTGGGATGGGGAAGGCAGAGAGGGGTGTGGGGTGTAAGGCTGGGAAGGGGTTAATGCTGAGCTGGTATTGTAAGGGGAAGCAGCTGCACACAACTATGAAGGGCTCTGCTGAATAAAAAAAGGGTGGGGATTTGGGGGGCTTGAGGTTGAACACTGCAGTGTGGTATGTATAAACACTGTGAAGGATGTGCCAAAACTCCCCCCAGCCAGAGAGAGCTGGAGCCAGCACTGCCATTTGCTGCACAATACCATCACCCAAGAGCACCCACAGCACCTGGACCAAACCCCAGCTGTGCCCTTCCTGGAGGGGAAGAGAAATCCTCTCTCAGGCTGAGTCAGTGGTGTTCTCAACCCACGCAGCCCCCTGTAAGCCCTGCAGACACAGAGCCCTTCGATGCCAGAGCTTGCACCCCACAAAAACATCTTCCTCTCCCTCCCGCCCCCCCCCCCCCCCCCCCCCACTCCACCAAAACCTGTGGGTGCAGCTGCATCTTGCTGAGACCCAGCTTCTGCACAGGGGGCTGCAGCTGGTGAGGGGTGCTGCAAAGCCCCCGGGCTCTGCTCGAGGAGGGGAAGGGAGCGGGTCCAGCCCCAGATCCTGTGCTGTGGGGGGAAGCAGGTCACTGATCTGTCCCTCCTCCTCTGCAGGGAAAAACCCGGGCATCCTTGTTGATGTCCCTCAGGATTTGGTCACTGGCACCGTGGGTCAGTCCGTGCTCCTGCCCGTCTCCTACAGACTCAGCGATGACACTGGCTTCCCACTGTGGATTATCTGGAGGTTCAGTAACTTCCCGGACCAGCTCACTGCCTGCACGGTGCCGAACTGCTCCCTGGGCGCCGGGGGGGCTCCCAGCCAATGCTCTGTAGGCTGCTTCACCCACGCCATGTACCGTGGCCGTGCTGAGCCCTTCCCTGAGAACGGGTCCTTGCTGCTGCGGGACCTGCAGCCCAGTGACAGTGGGCTTTACACTGTCACCTTTGGAACATCTGACAGGACCTGGAACATCACCCTGACTGTGCATGAGCAGCATCTCTCCCCGGAGCATACGGATAACTGTGAGTCCAACCCCATTCCAGAGCCCAGTGTCCTCCACAAACACACTTTGGGGACCACAGAGGAGCCCAGGGTGAAGGACCAGCCTTGCCATCCCGTGCTCCATTTCTGCCCTGTAACCTATCTCAGCACTGTCAGGAGGAGGAGGGGGGGGGTTTGGGCAGGGCTGATGCATTTGAGGCAAGAGTGGCTTCATCTGGCTGTACCTCATCTTGTACAATGGAGCCTCAGATGGCCACGGCTGCCATCAGTGCAGGCACCAGGGCAGAATTGGGACCTTTGTTTTTGGATGGACTGGGTCAGGCTCTACCTGAAAAACCTGATGTTCCCCTGAACATCAGGGCTAAGGGGAAGCACTGTACAGTATTGGCATTCCCGGGTGGGCAGGGCAAGCATGGAGGTCTCTTCCCAGCCAGAGGAGAGCCAGGGAGGAGGAGGACCCCACAAAAGTGGGCAGAGAGTCCAGCAGCTGCTGGACCAGGGAAGGCCTGTGTGCTTCATGCTGAGCTGGGGAAAGGACCCGGCGCTGCACACTCTGCCTGGGAGGTGCTGGGGGCTCTCTGCTGCTCTGCAGGGGACAGGAGGAAGCCTGGGGATCCCTAGGGCCACGTCCTGTGAGCTCCTGAGAAAGGTAAGACCCCAGGAGATATGCAGCAGAAAGGAATGTGGGGTGTGTTGGGGCATGGGACAGGAGCCATCCCCTCACCTGTCAGCAGTGTGGGCAACTGCTGAGGTCTGGCCAGTGGCCTGGGGCATCGGAGACACTGCCAGTGCCACAGCAAAGGCTGCCCAGCAGCTCCCCTTTCCCCTCACAGACGCTGCCACTCGCATCCCTTGCTACGTATTTGGAGGCTCCTACTGCTTCATCCTGCTGTTGCTGCAGCTGCTCTTCTGGCTCTGGTGGTGGATGCACACCCCTCCAGGTGAGATGCCTGGGGCTGTCGGATCCCATGGGAAGGCCAGAAGTGCCAGGGATGGAGCTGGCAGGGTCTGGGGCCAGGTGAGCTCCATGTCCCTGAGGTGATTCCCCTTCATGACGCTGCTCCCTGGAGCAGACCCGTGGCAGGGCTGAGCAGTGCTGGAGAGCCACAGCGCATCCCTGGACAGGGGATGCTGTCAGCTCCGCTCTCATTTCAGAGCTTCAGTTTTGGACAACTGCTGCTTTGTACCTGCAGCCCAAGTCCCAGGAGGCATCCGACATGGGTTCCTGCTCAGCGCCCAGGACAGACAGCGGGCCATCAGCCACAGCACGGGGCAGCTCCACAGCCACAGTGATGCTGCTTCCTGAGGCCTTTGGATGCTGCTCCAGACAAGAGGGTGAACATGTGGGAGCAGCCACAGCAGCACTCCAAGGAGTGCTACTGCTCTGGGCAATGCCCGTGCAGCAGTGCTGGTGCAGGTTAAATGCACCAAACTCTTCCTGGGGCTGGTTTCCTTGTGCCACCCACTCTGGTTTGTCCCTTGCTGGTGGGGGAGTCCCAGGTGCTACTGAGCATCCGACTGCAAAGCAAAGGGGTTTGTGCTGTGGCACCTCCTGCTCTCTTTGCACCAGCAGCTGTGCCCCCAATGTGCCTGCTGCTGGGGAAGAGGCCTGTGGTTTCTCCAGTATAAAATGATTCCCCCAGTGTAGTCTGGTCTCCCCATACTCCTACAATGCTGGATCAGCTTTCCCCCACGTAGGTAGCAGGCTCCAAGCCAGCCCCAGGCAGCAGCAGCCCCCCCAACGCTCCTGCTGGCCTGAGGCACCTGTCCTCCTGCCCTGTGTCCTCACAGGGGTTTGTGTCTCATGTGGTCGCTTCCCCCACCCCACCGGCACCTTCCCCGTCTGCCAGCAGCGGTGCAGACACCTCTGCAGCAGCACCTTGTATTGCTGCCCCTCCCAGCACCAGCTCTCCATCCCTGTGACCAGTATCAAGCCCCTTCCCCTAGTGTGGTACCACTCCTTCCAGCCCAGCACCCCTCGGTAGCCCCTCCTCCAGTCAAACACACACCCCTTCCCCACCCTCTTCATCCCTGCAAGAGCTGAGGCTGTGCCTGCAGCATCACCTCAGCTGCTCTGGCAGCCAAGCAGGAGGGGCGATGCTTTGCCAAAGCCTCGGCCAAGCCCAAAGCAGACCAGGCTGGTTCCCCACAGGTGAGTGAGGAGGTGTGTGGGGCACCTGTTGGCACCCTCCGTGCTCCGTGGCCTATGCTGGGGTCGTGCTGTGCCTGCCCAAGGGAGCAGAGGTGACTCGACACGTAGCACTGTGCAGCCGGGGCTGTGGAGGTTTGTAGCCCCATCTCCACTCAGCTGGGCTCCACCAGCACCCACCCATGTCCCACTGCTGTGGTCACAGAGCCGTGGTTGTCTCTGGACAGCAGCAGCCAAGATACAGCTCAAACAGGCAGATGGGGCTCCATGGCTGCTCCGGATGTTTCTGGGATGGGGTAGTTGCCTGTGAGAGCATCCAGACCCCCTGCCTTGCTCCTGTCTTGTCTAATGGGGCACCGGCATCCCTTAATTTGGGGAGCAGAGTGCAGGAGCTGCAGAGAAGTGCAGCCCTGAGGAGCCAGCGCAGGGGGGTGGTGGTTCCTGGGCTCAGAGCTGTCCCATTGCACATGCAGCTCCTGCTCCTTCCCACACTCGGGTCCCTGTGGCCGCAGCAGCGGCTCGCTGACACATACACTGTCACGTCTGTGCTTCCCCATGGCCCTGCTCGGCAAGAAGCCCCAGAGCTTCCTCTCCTCTCTGCCCGCCCAGGGAGGGCTTGGCCAGCACTGCTGTCCTTCCCCGAGCCCCACTCGCCCCTCTGGCTGGGCGCTTGGCAAGTGCCTTCTGTGAGCGAGGACCAGCAGCGAGCAGGGCATAGCCGGAGACCCCTGGGCTGCGCAGGGTGGGTGTCTGGCCAGGACCCCCCTTGTCTCCAGGTCCCACCACCAGCGGTTGCAGCAGCCCACAGGAAGACACCGGGGCTCCACCGCTCGCAGATAAACCTGGGGCTGCACGCGGGGCTGAGGAAGAGTCGCTGACTTCCTCCCCTGCTGAGGGCACGGCTCCGAGATGCTGGCTGGCGGCCTCGGCACAGAGCCCCGCCGCTCCCACCCCGTGCCGGAGGCATGGTGACCGGCTGGCCAGTGATCCCAGTTCAGCCCCTCTGCTGCAGCTGGAGCTGGCACCCAACACCCTCAGGAGATGTCCCCCGGGAGGTGCCGCTGGAGCCTCAGCTCCCTCCTGCTGCTCCTGGGTGAGTCTGGGCTGCGATGGGGGGTCCCAGGCATGGGGTGCACTGCCAGGGGCATCCCAGCAATGGGGTGCCATGAAGGGGATGCTGCTGTGAGTCCTTGACCAGGAGGTGGTGATGACAGATTGCTGGTGGTCCCAAGGACCCTCATCCCCGTTCTTTACCATCGGGGACCTGTGCTGGTGTCTGTCCTGGGCAGGGTCACAGCAGCAGGTCTTGCTGGAAGGGGCTGTTCCTTTGTGTCCCCCTTTCCTATGGGGACACAAGGACTGAGAGCAGCTTCATGATGGCCAGAGCAGCAGAGCCAGTGTGCTCAGGTGCCAAGGACAAATAACTCTGAGGGTGGTGGAATTTTGGAGCCCACCTCTCAGCCCTCTCTGGGGCTGCTGCCTTGGCTCATGGCAGGCAAAGCCCCCTGCAAGCCCTGCAGAGACAGAGCCCTGCGCTGCCAGAGCTCGCGCCCCACACAAACATCTCCCTCCCCCCAAAACCTGTGGGTGCAGCAGCTGCCCCTTGCTGAGAACCAGCTTCTGTGCAGGGGATGCAGCTGGTAGGGGCTGGGGCGAGGGGTGCTGCAAAGCCCCTGGGCTCTGCTCGAGGAGGGGAAGGGAGCGGGTCCAGCCCCTGATCCTGTGCTGTGGGGGGAAGCAGGTCACTGATCTGTCCCTCCTCCTCTGCAGGGAAAAACCTGGGCATCCTTGTTGATGTCCCTCAGGATTTGGTCACTGGCACCGTGGGTCAGTCCGTGCTCCTGCCCGTCTCCTACAGACTCGACAATGACACTGGCTTCCCACTGCCAATTATCTGGAGGTTCAGTAACTTCCTGAACCCGCTCATCACCTGCACGTTGCAGAACTGCTCCCTGGGCGCCGGGGGGGCTCCCAGCCAATGCTCTGTAGGCTGCTTCACCCACGCCACGTACCGTGATCGTGCTGAGCTCTTCCCTGAGAACGGATCCTTGCTGCTGCGGGACCTGCAGCCCAGTGACAGTGGAGTTTACACTGTCACCTTTGGAACATCTGACAGGACCTGTAACATCACCCTGACCGTGCATGAGCAGCATCTCACCCCGGAGCATACGGATAACTGTGAGTGTGAGCTCAGCACAGACACGTCCAGTGCTGCCCTGGCCACGCATGCAGAGAGCAGCAGGTGTTCTCTATTTGTCCCCCTTCCCGAAGGGATGAGCTGCTGCAGGGAAGGCTGAATTTCATGGGGTCTTTCATAGGGTGCTGTAGGTCTTTCTTTCTTATAGCAGGAAAGTCATCCTGACCCGCACCTCCAGCTCTAACAAAGCCCAAGGCGTTCCTCTGCCCAAGGCTGTCTCTGCTTGCGAAAGGCTCTTCTGCCAGCCACGGGTTTACCTATGGACAAGAGATGGGGGCTGAGAATCCCAAGCACTGGGTTTGGGGCCTGGACTGGAATAAAGGCAGTATTCACTGCGGGGAACAGGGCACTTGGGGATAGACCTATGGCCACAGAGGCTGAGAAAAACATAGTGAATGATTGCTGCTATGGCTGGGCAAGAGGTGTGTGTCATAGGGCTGGCACTTTTGCTGTCAGCACCCGCCCAAGTCCAGTATGTTTATTCATGCTGCCCCATGGTGTGACAAGGCACCCCGCACCCCTCTGTCTGTCCGTGTTCATCTCTTGCTGTTCCCCAGCTTAGTTTATCATTCTTCCATGCCCCTTCCTACCCCTCAGCAATGCCATGAGATGTGTGCATTGCTTGGACTGTCCTGGGAACAGAAATATCTCTGAGAACATTTTCCGGGCTGTCACAGAGCTGCTGGCTGCCCTGGGGTGAAGCTGCTGGATGTCATCCCAGCAGCACAGAGAGAGAACCCTGCACAGCCCCTTGAACTTCCCTGTGCTTCATGGGGGGCTGGGAGAAGATGCCCAGCACCAGCTGAGCACCAGCATCTCCCAGGTCCGGTACCCCCAAGGGCTGCGATGTCAGAGTGGCAGCACCCCCACAGCAGAGTGCGGGCAGCCCCCAGGGTGTGTGTGGTGCAGGCAGGTGTGCTGGCAGGAAAGGAAGCTCTCCAATACTTGAGCTGTGGGTCTGAGCAGGCTTTTTGCAATGCAGCATTTCCTTTGAGCCATGTGTCCCTTGTGCTGCTCTCCAGCTCCTCATGCTGCCCTCGGATCCCACTGAGCTGTAAAACATGGTGAAAATGCTGCAGTTGCTTGTTTGGAAAACACCCAACCTGTTTTCTTTCCAACAGCAAACAACAATGTGATAAGTTACATTTATTACTGTGTACCTGGAATTTGCCTTCTAATCATCCTCCCGCTACTGCTCTGCTGCTACAAACAGCGCTGGGGTGAGTGGATCTGCTCTGGCTGTGCACCCTCCCATTGGCATCCTCCAGCTCGCCCAGGGGGTGTTTCTTGGGTGTCAGAAGTAGCAGGGTTAGAGCTGCCTGGGTTCTGCTCTTCACAACAGAATGAACCCTCCCATAAGAGCATCTCTCATGTCTGCAACCTCCTCCCAGGCATTTCAAGTGCGTAACACAGCTTAATGAAGCACAGGGGTGTTGCAGGGCGTTTCTGAGCAATCCAAACCCTCTTGGGTTGACCAGAATCGGGACCCTCACGCACAACTGGTCTGTAAAAGAGCTATGCCTTCAGGGACTCCAAAATCCATCCTCTAAGTGTGACTGTTCTGCTGTAACCATAAAACTCGGGCTGGGGAGCATACTCTGGAGGGATTCCACTTGAAAATAACCCAAAAAGGCATGTACCTCCTCAGCTCCCACCAGCACCATCTTTGAAACCTTCACCCCTGAGGATGCCCCTCTTCCAGGAAACAAATTAATTTCTTCCCAAGGGAGAGGTTCTGCCAGTACTTGGAAAAAGGAGTTAGGGAAATCTCCATCCTAAAGGCAAAATCCACACTGACCCCCCAGCCAAAGTGCCCATAGAGTCATCCCAGTTCTCCCAGCACTGGGAGGGAGGAAGGTGCAGGTAATAAAACTCTCTTTTCCCTAGGTGCAGCTCAGCAGAAGAAGAGAACTGTTAAAGAACAGCAGGTATGAGGGGAAATCTGGATGCTCTTGGGCACAGGCTGGGTTACTGCTAACCGCTGGCTTGAGGTGCCCCAAGCTGCAGGAATGGGGTGTTGGAATTAAAATTAGGAAGTTAATTCATTTTTGTAAGAGAGGGCTGCACACCACTTCCCCTCCACTGCCCTCCCAGAGCCCAAACCAACCACGGTGGCTGAGAGACCTTGTGACAGCACTGGCCACCAGCAGCAAGAGAGGTGCCTGACAGGTGAATGCAGAGAAGAGTGCAGATCAACACCCCTCCCTGCTTCCCAGCCTCATGAATTCCTGTTAAAGCCCCTCTCTGGGGTTTGGTGTGGGTGACCTGGGACTCATCCCACACAGTTTTACCTGGGAGAAATTAATAAAGCTGAGAGGAAGAGGCAAAGAAGTGCAAGGAGGAGATGAGCAAGTGAGGTAGCTCAGGGCATTTCTCTGCCCATCATGTAGTGCTGGGTACAGTCACTGCATGGGGTTGGCAGGTGCCCCTGAAGTTTGAGAGTACCCTGGAGAACGTCATACAGATCCCACCCACCTGCAGTGGCTTCCAAAGAGAGAAAAGAGGGATTTCTGATTATTGGTTTTCCCATGAAAACAGCCAAGGTCAGGGGTAGGCTCCCCACCCTGAGCTCTCAGGTCTGGAAACCAGGACCAAACCTTGTCAGAGGTTGTTGTCATCATCTCCAGTGTCGCTATGCTCTCCCAGCTGCTTTCCAGGATGTGCCTGTCTCTTGTCTGAGAGGTCCTTGGGCAAAGGAGATGCAAACCCCATGGGCTGAGCCGGTTTTGCATCCGTGGGGTGGGAGAGCAGGGACCAGTGTTCCCCAAACACTACTGTGGGTAAAGCCATCTGGGATTTCCATAGCTGCTGCCTCTACCAGCTCCTCATTACGTGCAGTCAGTAGCTCTGGTCCCTCCTGATCCCCCATCTTTGGTGCTCTCTTTGTTCCTCTCTAGGGCCCTCACGAGGAGTTGCCCATGGAAAGCCATGCAGCAGGGGAACTGGCAACTGTTTATGCCAGAATTGGGGAACACTGTGGGCAACCACAGCCGAGACCAGCGTCAGAGGCCATGTATTCATCTGTAACTTCTCCTTATCTATTGTGCCGGGACACCGGGATCTACCACATCCTGAACTGACTGTGGGAGCTGCCTCAAGCAGGAGCTTTGCAGAAGATAGCTGTGCCTCAAAGCAAGGAGGATGTTGCACCCCCGGTGCTCCCCCTCCAGCAGCACTGCATGCTGAACCTACGCTTGAAAGGGTTTGAAAGAGCGGAGCCTAGAAACCCAGTGGTGTGCCTCCAACTGCAGTCTGTCTCAGATTCAAGGGATGAGCTGGTGTTAGCTTCTCCTTGGGCTGGCTTTAGCTTCTTTCTCCTTGAGACTGACAGTACTGAGACGACCAGCGTCAGAAGAAGATCCCGAAGGCAGAGGTAAATCATGTGTCAGCTGTGGGAAGCTTCGTCCCTTACCTGGAGGGGTAACGGAGAGCATCAAGTGGATTTTAACCGGTGTCCCAGGTTCACTTCCAATAGTCTTGTCATATTAAAAGAATATATAAAGACCCTTTGACCTGAGAGGTTGTCCTTGTTTTTATCAGTATGCCTAGTGGTTGTTGAGCTGACTCCTCCTATGATGACATTTGCTTGGCCTCAGGATCCCAGGGCAGCAGGACCTTCAGTTGTTCTGAGATGTCCTGCTGAAGCCCAAGGAGATGGGGCTTTCTGCGTCATGGATTTCCTGGCACGTGATGCCACTTCCTCAAAAGGGTATGTACGCATGGCTGGAGGAAAGCTGAGGGGTGTCATTCTAATTTAAAATTAAAAGGCCACGTTTCCCCCAGCAGCACCCCCATTTTCAGGCATCTTTCAAATGCATCCAGGACTTAAATCGTTCTTGTTTCCCCCTGGGTTTCACAGAGAGACAGGTAGTACCTACAGAGGCACCATCACTAATAATGCCAGGAAAGGATGAGAGCCCCCAGCATCTTCCCACCACAGCTGCTCTCAGCACACACAGTAATGCTGGGCAGGATGGAGCATGGAAACCATGGCTGCTGCCTCTCTCCCTTTTGGGTGCTCCTGAATCAGCTGGAATGATGTTGAAGAGGGATTATGCTGAAGATGATGTTCAAAGCACCAAGCTCCCACCAGTCCTGTGCCTTCCCCCAACACCTCCAGCAGCACCAGAAGCTGCCTCCAATGCTCCTGTCTGCTGTTAGTGATGAGAGAAACCTTCTGGAGAGACACAGTGGCACACTCAGCTTTTGCTCTCTTCTCACCTGCATCTCCAGCTCTGCATCCTCCAGCCACTCTCCCAGCACCAGGTGGAAGATCTGCCCCATGGCCTGGCCGCTCTGCACTTGGAAAGCCCTGCCAGCATCCGCAATGGCAGAGCCTTCCTGCAGCAAGAAGGCTTTTGTGGTTTGGTGAAGCCATAAAAGCAAAAAACCCCAAACCAGCTTGCATTAGGTGAAGACAGATCTGCTGCTGTGGTTACTGCGAGGCCGTAAGTAAACAGTTTGGAGAGGCACAAATACAGCTTTCGCTCCCTGGGTGGAAGCACAGTGGGGTCGCTTGCTGGCAGTCCTTGGGGCAGAGCTGAGGGTCTGTCTCTGCACCACTGCTGGGGGGGCTTTGGAAATGCCATCCCTGGGGAGCATGTGGGGGTGAGGGAGGGATACTCAGACCAATCTGGTCCCCAGCACCCACCAGCAGTCGCAGAGCCCATTGAAAGGGGCAGCAGAATAACCTCTTAGTCCCGCTCTGTGCCTGGTAAGCCAGAAAATAACCTCAGCCCTGGAACAAAAGAGAGACCTAGAACTGAATTCCTGAATTGAGCACCCAGAAACATGACTGCCCCATTACCAGGACCTGTCTCCCAGAGATCCCTCCTCTTACTCCTGGCAAAAACACCTCTGGGGATTCCACAGGCTATGGCAGCACCCCGGGCTCAGCTGCTGCCTGGAAGATAATCCCAAGAGGCAGGAGCAAGCCCAGATCTGTGAGTCTGCAGGAAAGCTTGTCAGGGCATGCAGAGACCGCCCCGTTATCTCCTCTAACCTTGTGCTGTCCCCTTCTGCTTTGCACAGTGGTACCCAGTGCAACCCCGGTACTGGTACCAGTACTGGTACCTCCAAGTTACTTCATACCATCTGGTGCCGAAGGCCCGTGGAGGGAGAGGAAAACCTGACACCTTGAAGCTGCTCATGCAGGGAGCTGCTGGTTTGCTCTGGACTTCTGCTGTATGGACCCATGCTTTGTGGGGGGATTAAATTGTCCCCAGAGGACTCAGGTCATGGTGTTACACCCGGAGCACTGGTACTCCTATGAAGTGGCCTGACCTCAGTTTGAGTGGCTTTTTGAGCCACAGGAATGAGGTAAGCCTTAGCTGCCTGTCTTTCCATAACAGCCTGAGGTCAGCTAAAGGAAACCTCTAATGCTTCGTGTGCTGCTGGGGGTACAAAAATGGGATTTGGGCTAAGCAGCCAGCTAGGTGATGGCAACATTCCATTAAATGAAGTTAAAGTACACTTCCACTATCAGAGGAAAGGCAGATCTCTCCCTAGCTACACCCGAGATAAACTGATAACAGCTGAAAGTGACGTTTTGCAAGTGCAGAGTTTTGGTTTATTCTTCTGCTTTTTGGTAAGGTTGAGAGGTAGAGAAGAGGAACTGCGTATGGCAGGGGCCAACCGCTGCAGCTCTGCTCAAAAATTGAGAGGGATGGGATGGGACAGATAGATAAGGGAGTGTGTGCTGGGCGTTTACCCTTCCCGGAGCTGTTGAACCGAACTGACAGGTCAGTTCAGTGGAGGAGGGAGTGGTGGTGGGTTTTTTGCACTCGGAAAACAGACCTATCAAGCAAAATTTATCTGCTGAGCTGGCATGGATCTGTACACAAAAGGCTTTGCAGTACAAGGCTTGACTGGGCAGGACTGTGGGGCTCACGGAGTTGTAGCGTCAAGGTGTAATGTGATTCAAGGCCTTTGCTGACTGGCTCAGCCTCGTGAGAGCCGCTGCTGTGACCCTGCCTTTTCCCAGCGTGCAATCCGCTGTCTCTGGTGGCTTATTCCCCATCAATCATTGGCACTGGCTTTCGAAGGGCTCCTTTCTGGGGCTGGAGTCACTGGGGAGGAGGGTGAGGAGGAGGAGGAGGAGGAAGGAGCTGTGCATCAGGGCAGGCCACTCTCTGGCTGGGTGGATGGGAGGATGGCGTGGAAGGGAACAGAGAGGTCACAGTGACCTCATCTAGAGCCACAGGGCAATTGCCACAGCTTCCTGGACATGTCACAGAAGAACTGCAGTTTCCATTTGTGCTTTAATATGCCCAGAGGGAGACTGAGCTTAGGCTTCGCTTGGTTGGGTTTGGGGGGTTTTTTGCAACCCAATTTTTTCCTTCCACATGTTGTTTTGAGCTAAAATTCCAGTTCTGCCACATCCCAGGCATGGTTAGGGGGAAGACTGCACCAGCATTTTGGGTGACGGGCTTAACAGGAACTTCAGCACTGATACTGGAGGCAAGGTGCTGCTTGCACCCATAGTTTTGTTTTCTCCATTGTGCAACGTGCATGTCACTTGCCAAACACCTCACCCAGGAACAAGGGGTTCTTCATTGCACCCCTGCCCCAGAGCTTCCAGTCTCTGCCATATTCGCTTTAGCCTGTGCATCCTGTTGGAGAGCAGAGCTGGGTAGCAGCAGGTCTGTGCATCTCTGGGGAGAGGCAAGTGCTGCACTAGCAGCCCAGATCCTACTTCGTGTGGTCGCTGAAGCTACTAAAGTTCAGCATGGCCTTCCTTGTGGGTGGCTGCAGATGGCTCAGTGCTCGCAGACCTCAGGCACTTGCAGGCCGTATCTTAGAGCAAGCTTCCTCCTGCTAGATACATGCAGCCTCGCCAGTCCTCTCAATGGCCTTGCTGCGCTTGTAATATATTCTTCCACGTCTCAAGCCATCCCAGACCCGGGTGGGTGAATGTCCTCCTTTGAGAGTGCTGCAGGGTGGGTGGGGGACATGGTGGCAAGGTGCCTTCCTCGCCTCGTTTTTCACCGGTAATTCTTTTCAGTTCCCCCATGGTAAGAAGGACTCCCTTGCTGGGAGAGGATCAGGTTAGGCAGCACTTAAGCAAACAGGAAGTGCGTAAGCCAGTGGGCCTGGGGAGGATGTGCCCACGAGTGCTGGCAGCATCGCGAGGCCGTTCTTGATAATCTCAGAAAGGTTCTGGCAGATGTTAGATGTTTCTGAAGCTGGGAGGACTGGGGGAATGATGGGGCAGTGGGACCTATCTGAATCCCCGGGCAGGGGATGGAGCAGCTAATCTTGGGAACCATTTCCCAGCACATGAAGGACAAGAAAGTGATCAGGAGGAGCCAGCATGGATTTATGAATGAGAAATCCAGCTTAACCAACCTGGCAGCCTTCCTCAATCAGGTGAGTGGCTTGGTGGGTGAGGGGAGAGCAGTGAGTGTCATCTGCCTTTACTTCAGCAAGGTTTGTGACGCCATTTCCCATAGCATCTTCTCAGAGAGGCTGACAGAGTTTTCTAAGTTTTTGATAAGTGGATTTATCAGTTTGGTCCGTTGAAAGCTGGCTAAACATCTGGACCCAGACACAGCCCTGGGCACCCTGCTCTGTGCGACCCTGCTTGAGGAGGAGCTTGGATTAGATGTTCTCCAGAGCTGTGTGCCACCCTCAGCCATTCTGTCCTTCTGGGGTTTGGTCACGCTATTGGTTTACTGGGGAGAAGTTGCAGTTCTCCCTTACACACAGGAAGTGCATTGCACCTGCCTGAGCTGACCTCACGATGAGCACAGCACAGTTATGAGCACAGTTGACAGCCAAGGCTACCAGACACCCTTTTTCCCTCTCATTTAACCCTAAGTGGGGAATTTCAGGACACACACACACCCCCCACCCTCATGCTGAGCTCTTCACAGACACCTCCATTGAGCACCCACACGCTGCTGGTGACTGTCAGGAGCACATCGGCCAGAGCAAAGGCCTCTGTGCCTGGGCCGCCCCAGCACGTTACTGTCCAGCTCAGTAGTTCTGTGGTCAGGGCTCATGAGTCTTTTTCCACCACCCCTGACTGCTGTGGGGTGGTATTTGGTTTTCTCCATCCTGCAGATGGCAAAAGGGGGGTTAGCGGCCATCACCTGCTCCATGTGCGTGCTTGCTCCTGGGCTTGCTCCTGCTGGGGGTGGAGGTGTCTCCAACCACTGTCTGAAAGAAGGATGCTGAGGTTGACCAAAAAATGCAATTTACTGTTTCGTCCGCCCGCTTCTGACTTCTAGCAGGGACCAATGGTCGCTCCCTTCGTGACTTCGGTGTTGAAGCAGCGTGACAGTGGGGAGAGGGACCTCAGGTTGTGCTACCACACAGCCTGTGGCATGAGTTTCACATCTGCTTATGGTTGTCTGCTCTTCTTATCTCTTTTAAACCACAACAAGCTACAATGGCCCCCAGCAGTGGGTGTGCAAGCTCTGCTGCTGCATTTGCTGTGTGGTCTCTACCAGCCTTTCCGGCACTTGTGCTGCACCCTGAGGGTGCTTTCTGAGGGGTTAAAGCTGCAAGTGCCGGAAAAGCTTCAAAAATACTTCTGAAAGGAGTTAGGGGAAGCCTAGCTAGCTATCTAGCAGAAACCTGCCTTGTTTTTTCTTTTTCATGTCTCCAAGATGAAGTGCAGAATGTTTTTAAAGTTTCCTTCCATTACCCTGGAAGGGAATGAATGGAAGGAGAAGATTAATGGGGTGAGAGTGGCCTGGCTGATGGGAATCATTCTTTGGAGCAGTGAAATCGATATGGATGATGGGGATGTGGTGGGAGCAGCAGCTGGGCAATGCTCATCTACAGCAGCATCCTGCAAGTAAATGAAACATCTGCCAGGAGAAGGAAAGCTTCACCCTTCAGCGTCATTCTGGGGACACACTCAGGTGAATGGTCACCCCACACATTGCTGTCGCACAGTGACGCATCCGTTGCGGCTGCCAAGGGCTCCCCAAGAGATGCGCTGCTCTGGGCTGGGGGGAAGGTCTCTGGGACAAGGACAGAGCTCTTGTTGCCTTTTCCTGCTTGTGCCCATGCCTCTGCACTGCTCTCAGTTGCTTTCAGCTCCTGAAATGCCCCAAGCTGGTGTAAACTGCAGGCAGAAGGCAGCAACCCTTCGCTGCAACAGCAAAATGCTGACGGACGTGTGATGTGACCCCACAAATACCCAGCCCTGCATTGAGGAACCGAGCTGATGGGAATGGACAAACCTGCACACTGCTGGGCACGGGGAGAAAGAGAAGTTACGTAAGAATGAAAATGCAGAGTTGGTCACAGAACGTGAAGGCAGAGTCTGAGTGGGGGCAGCCTCCCTTTTAACATGCCAAAAACCCCAACAACCCATACAGTTTGTACTGAGCCGGTTATAAGCTCTGCTGGTCCCAAAGGTCATTGTCCTTCCTGTCTGTAAACGTCTGTCCTACTCACTGGGGCTGCAGGTACATGATGCAGGCACTGCCTTGGCTCTAGCCAAGGAGGAGCATCCCAGCCAGGGTAGAGGAATCATCTGTAACCGTCAGATGTGATTGAACACAGCCTGAGGAACATCAAGACTCAGCGTGGTGTGTGAGGTGCAGCTGGGTTTCACAGTCACCAAGGTGGGAGAAAGGAGAAACAACCCAACTTCTCAGCCAAGCCTGTAGAGCACTGGGGACCTCTTGGGGAGGAGATTTGCAAGGTCAACGTCACCTCGGTAAAGCCAGATCTGCAACGCCACCTACAGCTGAGATTGCCTAGGTAATGGTGTCGGGAAGGCTAAATTTGGGGTCGGAGGCCATAAAATGAGGACCATTGGAGTCCTATTTATTTAATTGGCATAGTTATTTGGGAGTAAGCAGGTGGAGAAAGAAAGGATCAAGAAATGGGCTTGATGGACAGCTTACAAGATGGATGTTTTCCCTCGCTGGCAGGGCTGACGGAGTCAACAGGTATCACTGAGTTGGTGCTCTGGACCTGATGACATCTACACCCACCTCTCTTTTCCCAATGCTTTACACACAACTGTCCTGTCCCAGCATCCACTGTGCTCTGGTTTTGGTGGACTGTGGGAGTCAGACAGGGTCAGCCACACTCAACAGGGCAGGAAAGCTTTCCCTAGTGCTCGACCCCCGCCGAGGGTCTCATCCCTCCGCTTTTTAGCCTAGAGCACAAAGCTTAGTTCCTGAGGGGTCCTCTGATTCCAGGAGCACCTCCCTCTTAAACCCTTTCCAGAAAGCTTGTGGGGACATGGATGATTCCCATCCATGTCTGCCTCCTCGCAGTAGAATGAGTGTTTCAGAGCCTTTGTGAGCCCAAGGTCACTGCTAGAAACAGGCTGGGGGATGAGTACAACCTCTACTCTGCTCAGGGATCCTCTCCTGGACTGGGCTCGAAGATGGCAGAGCTGGGCATGGGTCTTCTGACCACAGGAAATGACCCAGGACATCCCCTGTAATTCACATTGCAGCAGGAATTAACGTAGGAAACCCCTCCTAGAAGCGAAGGTGGACAGGTTGTTCTCCCTGCTTTGGCCTGGCAATCAAGCACAGTGTTTCTACAGCAGGGCCATTCCTGGGGTGCATTGCAGCTGTGTTGTGTGCCCCTTTGGAGTCCTGGGGGGCTGAGCACTGGGAGCCACGGAGCAGGGAGCGATTGGGCAGCTCTGCCTTCCCACGCTGCCCGCTTGCTGATGCTGGCCGCTCCCTGGGGCTGTGACCAGCATCAGCGAGCGCAGGGACGAGAGCTGGGAGCTGCCACCCGTCGCTGGGAAGCCTCCTGGGAAGGTCTGCGGGCAGAGGGGCGGCAGAGGAGGCAGCGAGGAAGGAGAGGAGCAATCCGCAGGGAAAGAGAGAGGCTGTAGCCAGTCCAGGCTGGACCATCCACGGCACTGCCCTCACGAGCATCCAAAACCCCATCCTTAGGACTGCGACTGCTCCTCACACGGTACAGCCTCACCTGTTATTCTCATTACAGCATGGGTTTTTAAGGGGCTTTTTAAAAATCATGGCAATTTTTGAGCCATTTATCCTTGACAGATGCTGACAGGCCATCCCGCGGGGCTGCTGGCGACCTGCTGGGTGCTCCTTGCAGGTAAATTTGTCCCTGGGTTGGGTGACGTGGTGATGCCATGGGGCTCCCAGACAGATCCTCACCTATTGCAAACCCACAGAGAGCCTGAGGTTTCAACGGAGCTTTGCAATTGTGTGTGGGGATCTCTGGTCCGTAGAGGTTAGACTTTTTACCTGGGGCAAAACACTTAATCTGAAAGGGAGGTGTGCCTCTGCTTCGCTGGCCAGAGACTTAGGAGGTAGCTCAAGAGCCAGGCACTGTGCCAAGGCTAAAAAAGATTTATTTGGGGCTTATCTATGTAGCAATATGAAATGTATTGCAGTTATGTTCATGTGGCTGGTCTCACTGGGGTTGTTATGGATGCGCTTGAAGCACAAATGCACAAGGATTTTCAGGATGAGCATCTAAAATAGGAAAGAAACCCATTACAGTGCACTTAAGGTTTTCAGCTGCTGTGGTGTTAGTGAGCTCTGTTTGAGTGTCTTGAGGGCGAGCAGTTGTCAAAGATGCCTGTGATGAAGTGCTTTTACCTTTTACCAGGGGTACTGCACGTTCTGCATAGTGTCTGCCTAAAGCAAGGGGATTTTTGCCCAGCACATCTTACAGTCTGGTGCCATTAGGGCACAAAAATAAGAAGCTGTTTCTCGAGGTTATGAGTGAAATTAAATTCATCAGCTGAGCATGATGTACATGGATTGTTAAACCTATTTCCTTTCTCACCTGTGCTGTAAAAATCACTAAATCACTAGTCAGAGCATAAGGGACAAAACATGGGGTTGTTTGCAGAGGCAGCAGTGTAAATGCAAGTGAGCATCTGCTTATCAGAGCAGGAACAGAGACACAGTGGCGAGAGAAGAGCAAACATGGTCTGGGCAGATGGTGGGTCTGCACCAGTAGCAACCGGCTCCCTGAGCATCCCTCCTGTGCCTGTCCGAGCATCCCTCCTGTTCCCATCCAACGGTCCCCTCTGCCCAGTGAGCATCCCCAGCTGCATACCAAACATCCCTCCTGCCCACCTGAGCATCCCACCACCTCGCTGCAGGCAGCCCACTGGCACTGGACACAGTGGCTGCAGTTGCTCAGCAGTGGGTGTCTGGGGCCAGGCTGGGATCGCTGCTGACAGTGCCCATCTCACTGAGTCTCAGTCCAGATGCTGCTGTGTAAGACTTGACAGCTCTGCCCAGCAGAAGGGGACCTTCAGCAGCATTCCTGGTGCCTGCTTCAGAGCAGGAGTGCTCAGATTGCCACAGGCAACTACCTGAACCACTGCCCGGGTAGATAAATACCCTTTCTTTCATCTCCTCTTCCCAGGACTGGCTCCCTACTTTAAGCCCCTTGACCTCACCTTTATTTTGTAAAGACTCCCCTTTAGGAGACAGGTCTGTGGTAGTCATTTCTGCCTGGCTTTCCGAGAAAGCTCTTTTTTTTCCAAGGGCTGGGAGCTGTCACCTACCCACAGCAGCTTCCCCAAAGTCCTCAAGCACCTGTTAGTGCCCAAGTAGTGACAAGCCCAGAAACTGCCATGCATTTGGGGTGACAGTCCTGCTCTGCTGGGACCATGTGGATGCTTCCAGCCCCAAAAAAGACCCTGAATTGGGAATGAGCCAGGGAGTTAGGTCAGGATAGAAAGTCCCTACTGGGTGCAGAGATGGAGGAAATACACACAAAACCAAAGCAGGACAAGCTTGCAGCCCTGCAGCAAGATACCTCCAAGTGCCCTGGGCTGTGTTTAGGCACTTGGGATGTCTCCCTGCCTGGCAGCATGATGGGCGATGGCTTTATGAGAGGCTGTGACCAAGCGGTCCAGGTACCACAGCTGTATCCTTGGCACAGGGGGTACCTGAGCCTTTCCCGAGCCGTGCCAACTTGCTCTGTCTCCCCAGCCCATCTTCTTTTCCCCTGCCACCCAGGGCTTCTGATGCCTTTGAACCAGGCTGCAGATGTGGTGGGACCCCTCAAGAGAAAAGCTGCTGCTGTGGGATCCTCGGTGCTGCTTCCTGGGCCGGATAACATCACACACACCTATTCCATGCAGTGGGAGTACCTCAACGGCACCGACTCCCGTACCATCCTGCAGTATTACAGGGGTTCTCATAACCCAACCATCCATGCACCCTACACAGGACGAGCTATTTTCCATCCATCCAATGGATCTCTCTTGCTGGAGGACATCCAGGAAAGTGACAGTGGCATCTACAAAGTGACCATCATTGTGGGAGATGGGGAGAGCCTGAACATCCTGCTGGAAGTCCTGAGTAAGTGGTGGGCATGGGAGGGAGGAGTGGGGTGATGGTTGCCAATGGAGCAGTGGCGTTATATGACCGTATATGGACCATCAGCTAGGCAAAGGGATTTGAAGAGAGGCTTTGAGCTAAGTCTGATGAGCCAAACATGCATGCATTTGAACCTGCCAAGACATTACTGGTGAGGATTTAGGATGAGGGTCGCAACCTTCCCAGTGGAGGAGATCTGGTGGTGCTACACAAGGAGACCTTCCAGGGCCCAAGGGCACCTGGCTGGGACAGAGGGCTGGGCTTCCCCCAGAAAGACTATTTCCTCCCGTCTCCTCTACTCACAGGGAGGGACTGGTGGGATGCTGTGTGCCCACCATACCTGCAAAGAGAGCCCCCAGCACTCCTACAAGAGCAGCCCGAGCTGGTGGGTCTAAGCCCAGCAGGGTGGGCTTTATAGAGGAGTCATGGAAAAAGTCTCACCCTCACACCACACTGACTGACAGACAGTTTGCAATTTGCAGGCGCCAGCTGCTGTCGCAGAGACAAGAGCAACACACAAGTTCCTCCTCAGTATCGTGCTCAGCAGTTCCCTTAATTTGCTCTGGCACTATCCCTGCTCTGCTATAATAACATTGCTGCCATAATGCTACCACAACAACCCTTCGCCACCACTTCTCCTTTCCACCACTCATAAATCTAAATGGGACCTGGATTATCTTCCTCTTCTTTCCCTACCCTCCTTCATTTCCTGAATCGCTTTAAGACACAATTCCCCAAACACAATAACAGCCACGGCTCAGCTGGAGTAAAAAAATTCCCCAAACCCAGAAGGCACAGCAGCTCTGTGCAGCACAGGACTTTACAAGGGAAGGGCACCTGGGTTGCACCGTGGCAGACCCAAGGATCCACGGTGGGCTGCAGCCCTGATCCCCACGTAGGTGCCCCAGGTCATGTCACAGGATCACAAGGTTGGAAAAGACATTTAAGATCAAGTCCAACCATTCCTGTCCTGTGCTAAACCATATCCCTCAGTACCTCATCTACCCATCTGTTAAACACACCCAGGGGCAGGGACTCAGCCCCCTCCCTGGACAGCCTGTGCCAGGCCCTCACAGCTCTTTCAGGGAAGAACTTTTCCCTCACATCTGCTCTGACCCTGCCCTGGCACAGCTTGAGCCCATTGCCCCTTGTCCCATCTCCTGTCCCCTGGCTGAAGAGTGATGTTGGTGTTTCTGTCCCCTCTCCAGAGCCTGTCTCTCGCCCTCGGATCTGGAGCGGTGTCCTCATGGCCCAGGTCAATGGTGAGGTGCTCTGTGAGGTGGCAGAGGGCAAGGTGGATGCCATCACCTGGAAGAAAGATGGGCAGCCCCTTCCCCCAGACAGAAGTTTCCAGCTCTCCAGCAGCCTCAGCGCTTTGTACCTGAGGTCAGCAAAGAAGTCGGACTGCGGCTCCTACTCCTGCAACGCCAGCAATGGGATAAGCTGGCAGGAAACCTCCCTGAACGTCACCATTTCAGGTGATTGCTGCTGGGGTTTCACCTCCTACCTCTCTTCTTGCTCTCCACCCTTCCCTCGGGGTCCCTGGGTGGTTTCATCCCATCCCTCCCCTTCCTTCCCCCAAGGTCCTGTCACTCTCTCCTGAGGTCATGGCCACGCACTGTTGGCAGGAACTCCCCCTCGTGGGATGATCAGCAGCAGCTCCTGGTCTCCAATCCCACCAAGGCAGTCTTTGGCAGGGTGGGCAGCAGATTAGCTGATCCCTCCTGCAGAAGGTCCCAAGTGTCAGCCCTCGGCCAAGGCAATGGCGAGCAGGACATGGGCAGGGGGTGGTGGCTGGAGACCCTGCAGACAGCACGCACCCTAGGTCAGATGTCTCATGGAGCACTGACTGCAGTAGAGAGCGCTGATTTGGCCACCAGCTAGAAAATCAACTGCATCTGTCCTGGCAATGAGGAGCCCCATGGCTTACCCAAGCCATCCATGCTGGTCCTGCCAGTGGCTTGACTCCTGGCTTCTTGGGGAGGGGGGTTCCCAGGTCTCTCCTCTCCCTTGCAGGATGTGCTGAGGATTGCAGTCGTTGCTGTGGTCTTTGCTGCTGTCTCTGGATTGGGATTAATTATTCCTGTCTGCCAGTCTGAGAAGCTACGAATAAGTGAGTCTGCAGTTGGGGGCAGCTGAACTCTCATTTCTCTTGTCTGGTGCGGGGTGGGGGGGGATGGTGAGAAGGGTCCCTGCTGGTAATCAGCAAATTCCCTTTCTGGCTGTCAACACACCTCATCTTCACGTCACCGGGCAGGTCTTTGTCAGGGGACAGAAACGTTCTTTGGCAGTTTACTTTTATTTCATGGCAAAAATGGGTTTTACTGAGTTTCTGAGCTAGGTTAGGTCCTGGCACGTCCCAGGCATTTTTGTCATAGAGGGTTCAGGCAATTGACTGACACTTTTCTAGAAAAAGATGTTTCTTGGGAGAGTTTGGGGTTTTTTTATTAAAGATTTGCATGTTTAAGAGGGTGTGTTTAGTACATGGTACGGGGGAGGGGACACAGAGCCCATTCCAGCGGTCACACTAAAGATGAGGTCAAACCCACCAGGCCCTGGCCGGGGATACCCCACAGCATCCCAGGTGGAGATGGGCCAAATCCCAGCCTGAGAAGGGGTGGGGGGCAGCACGGGGCATCACAAAGGGTCCTGGTACTCACTCCATGCTGCTCTGAGTGTTTAGGGGGGGAGCTGTGGAGGTGGCTCAGCGCCTACACCTGTGGGCTGGTGTGCATCGCCTCCATCCTTGCAGGCACCGCTGGGATCCTCTGGATGCAGGAGGAAGGTAGGAGGTGTCTGTGGGGTGATTTTGGGGGGAGGGGAGAGGGGGATGCTCTGCAGACCCCACTCCTTTCCCGAGTGCAGGGTGCAGCACAGAAAAGCAATCCCTGCTGTGCAAAGGATTCGGGGGGAACACCCAATGGGAGATGGAGTCTCACAGGGAGGCAGGGAGGAAAGCAGTGCTCTGGTGAGGAGGGGTTCATGCAGCAAAATACGTGAGGCATCATAGCCTCTACACAGAGAGGGACAATCTCCTCCCTGTCCCTGCTGCCACCCCTCTGCTGATGGAGCCCAGGAACTCATCGCCCTTCTGAACTGCAAGAGCACACTGCTGGCTTGTGGGAAGTTTCTCATGCACCAGAACCCCCAGGTCCTTCTCAGCAGGGCTGCTCTCAAGGAGCTCTTCTCCCAGTCTGTATCTATGTCTGGGATTCTTCCGGCCCAAAGATGGGATGGACCCAGCCAGAGCAGCACATGGCTTCCCCATGTGTGACCTCAGCTAGTCGTGGGCGGCTGGACGATCAAACAGATTACACACCCCTCCGTACAATTAACACCGTCACTCTCCTTTACCCAGAGCCCTTTCCCTGAGTTCAGTGGTTGAAATGATCAAGTGACAGGGAGGCTGCAAAGGCTGGGAGTGGGAGGAGGCAGGAGGGGGTGCACAGTCACACAGGCAGTAGGCAAGTGCCAGAGAGGGCACTCTGCCTTGGCGTGCTTTCTTGCAGGCCCTTCAATAGCCATCATACTGCCAGAGGTCGCCCTCACCTACCTCACTGTGGTAACCTTCCTGGTCTCCATCATCGTCACCTTCCAGCCTACGATGCTCATCCAACTCAAGAGTAAAACGGGTGAGTTGTTACACCAAGGATGGCAGGGAGGGAGACGACACTGGCCTGGGGCAGGGGTGTTTTTCCCAAAATCTCTTCCTTACCATTTTAACAAAAACTTTACTTCTACATCTGCAAAAACTCCAGCTGGTGGCCTCCCCATCAGATCAGGAGTGAGGGCAGACCCCCATCGAACATTAACATCAATCACTTTGCCATCTTTCCCTCGGCCAGCACAGCGCACGATGGGCTACGCTGCTCCTGGAGGAGTGGTCTTGGTGGTGCTGAAGACCTGCTTCCTCATTAAGAACATCCACCAACGTCATGGTGAGACAGGATGCTCCAGGAACCACCCCAAGAGTTTGTTGAGCAGAAACTACAACTTGTCCCAAATACATAATCCTGATGGCCCTGCAACTCAGCTGTTTGGAGTTAGACCCGCTCCAAAACTAATCCAACAAATGGGGGGGTTGCAGGAAGTTAAATCCTTGGAGGAGCAAACCCAGCTTTCAATCCCCCCCTTGGGTTTACTATTTTTTGCATGTGTGCATGTTTTTGTGGTGGCAATTGGCCTTTCTCCTCACTCTCCTCCTGCTTCGTGCGGCTTTTGTGCTGACACCTGATTTCTCTGGCCACAGAAGAAGGATGCACGGCCTTCGTGGACATGACCGCCCTCACGATCAGCACGGCGGCAGTGTCGGCCCTTCCGCTCCTCGCCATCTTCCTCTGCTGTAAGTCCCTGACACCCCACGCCGTGCGGTCGCTGCCCTGCACGCACCTTCTCCTGACGCCTTGTCCTTTCACAGATCACACAACTCAGGGATGGCAGAAGGGCTGTGACTCTGACTGGGTAGACAAGGCAAGGTAGGTCCTCTGATGCCATTTTTCTGCCTAAATTCACACTGCCTTGAAGGGGAAAGAGCAGGATGCAGAAACTATCCTTGTTTTAAGTCCTAGACCCCGAGAAAGAAGCATTTCAGCCCTCCCAGACCCTGGTTTCTCCCTGGCTTCAGAGTGGGCAGTGCTGGTGGAGGGCCCTGGGAAAGACCCTGGGATACTGCAACATCAGCTTCAGTTTGCCCCAGTGAAAACCATTCTGAGATAGAGAGGAACGAGCCTCACAGCCATCTGTAGGGTGTCAAAGTGCCTTTGGGCCACAAAAGGGTGGATGAGGAACCCCCACAGCCCTCCCCTCTGCTTGGCACAGGGATAAGTCTGGGTGGGGACAGCAAAGCCCCTGGCTCTGGTGATACTCAGCACAACCCTCCTCCTCTTCCTTCCAGGTCCTTTGAAATGTCCCAGCCCAGCAGCAACGATGCTGTCTCCACCTGTTAAAATCCAGATGTTTCTCACTTGTCTGAGTCAACCCAACCTCCCAGCTTGGGGTGGGGGTGACCCTCTGCATTATCACAATGAGTAATAAACGGCAGTTAGCTCATTTCTGTAATTTCCCTTTTTCTTTTTTACCCAGCATCATGAGAGACCAAACGGTTGTTTTCATAGAATCATAGAATCCGTTATACGGGAAGGGACCTTCAGAGTCCATCTAGACCTACCCTGCAGTGAACAGGGACATCTTCATGAGATCAGGTCACTCAGAGCCCCATCAAGCCTGATCTTGAATGTCTCCAGGGATGGGGCCTCTACACCTCTCTGGGCAACCTGGGCCAGGGATCCACCACCCTCACAGTGAAGAACTTTTTCCTAATATCCAACCTAAATCTCCCCTTTTCTAGTTTAAAACCATCACCCCTCATCCTATCACTCCGTGTCCTTGGGAACAGCTCTTCCCCAGCTTTCCTACAGGCACCTGTCAGGGACTGGAACGCCACTGTAAGGTCCCCCTGGAGCCTTCTCTTCTCCAGGCTGAACCACCCCAACTCTCTCAGCCTAAAGACAGAGTTCCGTCCTCTTTAAAGTCAGGTCATGAGGTACAGAAACACCTTTAGAAAGCGGGAGTGGAGTCTCTCTTTAGTAGGTTCCCATAATGAGGCCTTCAGCATATTAAAAGTGATAAACCCAACCAAATCAGCCACCCCACCCTTAACCGCTGCCATGCCTGACTTCTCTGTTCCCAGATAATTTAGGTTGTTCTTTTTCTTTTCATTTTTCCCCCTTTTTTCTTTTTGGGAGGGGCGTGGCGTGGCTCTCTCCCCCTGGACTCCCAGGTCTACCTGCTGGCTGACCCCTTTGCTATGGGACAGCATAGCCAGGGGACCGCTTTCCTCCCACCCCCCTCATCAGACCTGAGGCCGGGTTTCCCCTTTTCAGTCTACTTCCTTAATGTCAAATCAATTTCACACAAGCCTTGACCCTGACAAGGTGTACAAGCTGATGGCTCTTCCTGTCTGCAAGGAAGAGCTGTGGGGCACATATAGGGTGATGAGTCCAGGCTTTGGGTCCTGCCTGCACAGAGGCAGTCGTGCTTGTGCTTCAGGGCACTGAGCTCTCACTCCTTATGGCCACCAGGTATATGGATCCTTATTAACTTTTTCTCTTTTTTCGTTTTTTCCCCCTTTTTCTTTTTTTTTCTTTTTCTTTTTGTTTTTGGTGCTCCTCCTTGTTTTTTCCTGCCTTAACAGGGCAGCGTCACATCCGCAGCTCAGCCCTCCTCCCCCTCTCTGCCTCCCAAACAGAGAAACAACTGCTCTGGGGCCTCTTACACCAAGAAAATGGGGGGAAAATCCCATTACCTTCAGCAGGAACCTTTCTCTGGACGCTTCTCCAAACAACTCACTCTCAGGAGTTCAGTGAGGTGGAGGGATAAGGAAAACAGACATTACCATCAGGAGCAGGGGTTACACTCTGAGCACCCTGTACTTTTACTCTCCTGGCTACGCAGTGGTTTGTGGCTGGTTTTAGCCATTGGGATACAGCGAGTCAGGCAGTGGGGAGTAGTCAGAGGTAAATTAGCTCAGGGGCCTGGTAAGTACCTCAGGCAAAACACCCTCATCCTTTCAGGATGCCAACTCAGCTTCTTGCTGGTACCTGAGAGCATCCTTGCACATCTTTGCACAAGCTCACTTTGTCTTCAGCTGCTGTTTCGTTACCATACCCAGTTTCTTCATATACTTATTGTTTTATCTCAAGGTCCATAACCAGTACCCATTGTTTTAATTCAGAGTCCATAGAGATTTTCCATAGTGATAAAGGCCCACACCGCCTTGTCCCTAAGAGCCTTAACATGCTGTATATTCTCATAGCTGCTATAACTCCTTTAAAACCAAAATCATATTCTAAACTAAAACCAAAGTGATTTTATTAGGGTGATTGTAACACATGTTCCTGCAAACGTAACTGTGCCCCCCAGCTCTGCAGCAGGTGTAAGCAAACATGAACAGATGGTTTCTGTTGTAAAGGGCATTTTCTCTGTCTTACAAGCTCAGGGTCACAAGAATCTTTAGACAGTAATGGAAAGGAGAGGGGAATGATTACCAGAGCCTTATGTCCTACTCTCCCGTTGCCTTAGTAGCAGTGATTATTAAGTATTTACTGGCACTGTGCATGCTTGCCCTTGCCAAAGCAGGCAGGCTCTGGCTTTTCTGTAAAATCATTGAGCTTAAAAGAAAATAGCTTCTGATTTAATATAGCAGGTTGAACTAGACATGCTGAGGGCACATGGTCACTTATTACTGTTGCCAGATGGCTTTTGTATGCTGAGAAGGATGGAGACCCCACAGCCTCTCCAGGCCAGTGCTCAGTCACACACAGAATGAAATTGAATTTTCTTCTTTTCAGATTGATTTTCCTTTTAAACACGTATCCTTTACAGATTGGCCACTGAAAAGTCTGGCTCCCCCTTTGTTACACCCCCCTTTAGATATTCATCCCCCTGGATGGCCTCCTCTCCTCCAGGCTGAACAGTCCCACTGCTCCCAGGTTCTCCTCAGCTGAGCGATGCTGAGCTTTGTGACACACAGAAAAGGGTGACCTCCCTCAAGCCACCACGATGTTCCACCTAAAGCAGCCCAGGACATGGCTGGGAACCTCTCCTGCAAGGACCCGCTGCTGGCTTGTGATCAGGGTGGTGCCCACCAGGACCCCCAGGCTCTACAGAGCTGCATCCCTATGTGTCCTGGGGCTGCTCCTCCCCAGAGGCAGGACTGGTCTCCTTGGTGAGCTGATGGGGTTAGGGCTAGAGGAGCTTGAGAGGTCCCTTCCAACCCATCCTTCTGTGAGTCTGCATGTGAACTGTACAAGGTTCCTCTCAACCTGTGCCTGCAGCATGCTGGTGGGCAGTGTGACCATGGGTCTACCAGTCTCTGATCCCAGCTGTGTAGCACCAGCAAACTGGTGGTGCACTCTGACCTACAGTCTGGGCCATTAACAAAGATGTTAAACAGACTGGACCCCCTGGGATGCCTCATTAGCGACAGCCCTTCGGGCTTGGCTGTTGGGCCAGTCGCCAGCCCACCAGACTCAGTTAGTTCCTTTAGGAGGATGCTGTGGGAGATCACAGAATCGTTAAGGCTGGAAAAGACCTCCAAGATCACCCGGTCCAACCAGCCCCCTACCACCTCTATTACTCACTGACTCCTGTCCCTAAGTCCCTCATCCAACCTTTCCTTGAACACCCCAAGGGACGGTGACTCCACCACCTCCCTGGGCAGCCCGTTCCAAGGCCCAACCACTCTTTCTGAGAAGGAATTTCTCCTCATTTGTAACCCAAACCTCCCCTGGTGAAACTCACAGCCATTCCCTCTTGTCCAACACCAGACATAAGGCTGGTGGGCACGATGAAGAGCGGTGGGAGATGTTTGCTGTCACCAGCCTGTCTCTGGAGGAGAAGCAAGCCCGGGGTCCAAGTCCCTGCAGAGATGGGTGACCTGGGGAAACGGATCCTCTGGAAAAGGCTGGACCATGGTGCTGGCTGGAAAAGGCCTGGCTGCTGGGGGGTGGGGCAAAGGGGGTGGACAAAGGGGGTGGCGGAGGAGGAGGGGAGAGCACGGGCAGGGGCGGAGAGAAGCGGTGATGGAGGGCGGTTCCAGCCAGGAGCCCAGGGCCCGGGTCCCCACAGGCACAGGCGGGTCGCTCCGCTCGGCGGGGTCGGGCATCGGCCCCAGCACGGCGGTGAGTAGGGGAAGCAGGGGGCAGCCCAAGCCCCACTGGATGATGGGTTACCCTGAGGGTGGGAGGGCATGCCGTGGGGCTGCGTGATGGGCATGGGAACTCAAGCGGTGGGGAGGGCGGCTGGAGTGAGGGGGAGCAGGAGGGAGCAAGGGGACCGGAGCGGTGGGGCCAGGGCCTGGACCCATGGGCACAGCACTGGGGCAGCGGGGAGGGGGACTGGAGTGACAGCCACGGCTGCTGGATTGATAGGGACAGAGCCGTGAGTCAGGGGCTGGGATATCCCCCCACATCCCCTCGCCTGCTTCCTTCGGGATGCAGCTGCTCCCCTGACGCAGGAACTTGGCTCAGCTCTCCCCTTCTACACAGCTCCAGAAATATTACATAAATACTGTGAGACAGTCCTACCGGTGCTGTTTAGTTTACATAGTTCCCAAACAGGCAGCTGTCCGTGCTGTCCGTTAACCCACAACCTGAAGGGCTCTACTCAGAGATCTGTATCCTCACGGCTGTGATCTGCATCTGCGTTACCCAGCTGTCCCTTTCACCCGTACCACCAGCACCACTGGAGCTGCAGCTCTGCTGGGAGCAGGCATGGGGCTGGCTGAAGCCCACTCACATGTGGGGCAACTCATCATGGCACTTGGGGTTGAGTATGGTTACTCTTGCATGTGTTATTTCAGCTATGTGGTACCAGAACTATTTGCCAAGGGCTATTTTCACTGTAACTGCAGGGTGCAAAGGGCATTACAAGAAGGGCAGAGCGAAGCTGCAAAAGCTTCTGAAGTGGCTCCCTTTGAGGAAGGGGGTTTCTTGCATCTTTGGAGCTACATGCTGCATAACGTTTCTCCTCTCCAGATGAGTGCTACACCTGCTTTGCTGGATGCTCTCACTCTTGGTTTGAGTACAAACCAATCCAGACATAAGTTGCCACAGCTTGTTCCAGCTATGAGGAACCTGTGTGAGAGCCGCTGCTGTCCTTTTTGCCACACACAGCGGTTGTAAGGCTGAGCACAGAGCTAGGCACCGCTCAGCGGGGTTCTGGAACACTCAGTATTTCAAAGCTCTGGGTGGGATGGGATGATTTGCATTTGTTTGGGTTTTTTATTATGCCAGAGTTATGGGATTTACATAAAGGCAGAAAGGGAATACAAGTCTATTATAGGCTCCTGTACATGGTACCAGGTGGTGCCATAGGTGTCTGTTTGTCCTGCTGTGCCATTTACCCTTGCAAATCGCTCTGTAGGTGTCTGTTTGTCCTGCTGTGTCATTTACCCTTGCAAATCGCTTTTCTGGTGCATTTACCCTTGCTGCATGAACTCTTCTGGTGTATTCGATGTGTACTGGAGTCACTCAGGGTGACAAACACCCTTCTGCAGGACCCCATGTCTCCTCACTCCTTCAGGAGACATGTCTTCAGATAAGCGTGGAGTTTGAGCATCCCAGTCTGCACAGCCCATGTCCAGATAACACCCACCCCGAGACCACCCATCCCTTCCTTATGCTTAGGGTAGATAGGCCTCTATCTCTCCCCTTACAGCCGGGCATGAGGGCCCCCTGGCACAGGCTGTGGTTTGCCCACAGATCGCAAGCTCGCTGTTCAGCTGACTTCTATGCTACATGCAGAGTGTGGAGGAGGATGAGCAGCTGCAGTATCAGTAGACCATTGCTTTACCCACCGCCCCCCCACCCCTAGACCGTTGCACTGCCCCCCACACACACACACACACCCCGGCCCCTATCCCTCAGGGAGCCTCTCGCCCTTTTGCAGCTGCAGGGAGGAGTCACTACTTTGTTTGCAGAAAGCTGATAAATATCCTAGCAGGCTGGGGAGCTTCCCTTCCCCAACACAGGCTTTTTTTGCTTGGATATGTGAATCTCAGAGGTATTCTATAATGAGCACATTGTTGTGGATGGAAAACAACTGACGTACATCCAATTCCTGGAAACCACTAGACAAGAGGCTGAAAGGCCTCAGATGCTTTGCCCAAGTGCTTCATAATTCCTGCTCTCCTAAGATAGTCCTTAAAAGGCCTCTTTGTAAAACTCTCTGTCTACAGGAATTTCTGTTTCAGCTTTTGCACATCGCAGCAAAGGGATGATGCTGATTCCTCTGCTGATGTCTGATTCCTCTCTTCCAAATACACTCCATCTCCATCTCCTGGGATGAGCTTTTCTCTTGCCACAGGCACAGATGTGGGTAGGGAAAGGTCATTTCCACCCCTATGGGTGGAAACTCTGATGGGTTTGCTTGGAAAAAGGAAATCCTCCACCTCTAAAGACCTTAAGCACTGTTGTTCCTACATGCTTGGAACAGCTTTGCAAGCCATAACCTAAACCACAGTTCTCCTTTCCTTGTCAAAAGTCATAGACGGTATTGCTCAAGCCTCAGACAGCAAGAGGATACTGGGAAAAAACGGCGGAGTCCAGCTGAGTCCAGCGCAGCGCCACCTTCCTTATGAGGAGAGGCTGGGCCTCTTTAGCTTGGAGAAGAGGAGACTGAGGGGTGACCTCATTAATGTTTATAAATTTGTAAAGGGTTAGAGTCAGGTGGAAGGAGCCAGGCTCTTCTCAGTGATGGCAGCGATAGGACAAAGGGCAGTGGGTGCAGCCGGAGCAGAGGAAGTTCCATGGGAATGTCAGGAGGAACTTTTTCACTGTGAGAGTGATGGAGCCCTGGGACAGGCTGCCCAGAGAGGCTGTGCAGTCTTCTCTGGAGACATTCAAACCCTCCTGGATATGTTCCTGTGTGATTTAGTCTGGGTGATCCTGCTCTGGCAGGGGGGGTTGGACTAGATGAGCCTTCAAGGTCCCTTCCAACTCCTAATGTCCTGTGATTCTGTGATCTCTAATTTTGCCACCACAACCCTCCCATCTCTAACCCTCCTGCAGGCATTTTTCACAGGAAAGATGACATCGTCTCCTGCTCCATCTCCGCTTCTAATTAGATGCATTGATTAATGAGCAAATAAAATACCAGATGCACAGCATCTCCTCCCAGAGAAGTGACAGGACTTTTCACGGTCTCCATGTATCCAGTGACCCAGGAAGAACACAACAAGGATTTCATGTAAGACATACAAGCCTTCACACAACCAGCTTTTGGCACATTGACGCAGCTCTGCAGCCTGCAGCAGCCACTCAGTCCCAGATAATGAAGGTTTTTAGCTGCACAGAAGCTGAATCTCCCTTAACTCAGGTGAGCTCCCCCTGAACCTTATTTCCTGGATTCCTTTTAGCACGACAGAAACCAGGGATGTGCAGCCAACACCTACGGTGATGGGAATGTCCTGGGCTGGAGGTCTCCATTGCAGGGCTTAACATGACATACCCTGTCTATTTTCCTTTCCCCTGGGGTTTGGGGTTGGGGTTTGGGGTTGGGTTTATTGCTCTTGCTCTTCGCCTTCTTGGGGTTGAGGGTTTGGGCTGGAGGGCTGCTCGGCAAGTTGTGCTACACACGTGGCCAGCTCCGCGGTGGCGATGGCTTTCCTTTCACAGAGAAAGAGCTGCAGAGAGCGGCCTCATGCTTGTCGCACCCCCAAGAAGTGTCACTGCTCTCAATGCTGTTGGATGCCAGTGGTCTGGGTGTCAAGGAGAACTTTTTAACACCTGGGGTACCCGTGATGCTTTCCCTGAGCTGCGCTGTCACAAGAGGCGTGGGATCGGGCTGCCACACAGCAACCCCCTGCCTCATCCTATGCTGCCTGTGCTGCAGGGGTGTGTGGAGGGGGATCCCCCATCCCTGCGCTGAGCACCCTTGGCCTTTCCCAAGCCCTGCGAGGCAGATGCCAATGGTGCTTTTCGTGGTGTCCTTTGCAGGCTTAGAGCAGCCATCCCGAGAGCACGTTGCTGAGAAAGGAGCTCACCCCTTTACTGGTTTGAAAGAGCTGCAGGGCTGTACCATGTCAGCCCACCTGCAGTCAACCTTTGCCAGCTGTGAGTATGAACAGGGACTTGTGTGGGGCTTGCCCCTCCTTGGCGAGCACACGCCTGCAGCATTTCGGTGCTCCCCCTGCATCCCCGCTCCAGGTTGTAGCAGCATTGGGAAGGGTGTTTGCCTTTCCTCCCAGTGCCAAGGCATCACTGTACCTGCCTCTAGCACCGCCACCTCTTGCAAGCAGCTCTCCTTCACTGCACACCTAGTTGGCTTCCCTGAGAGTCTCTTCTCACTCCTCCAACATGGTGTGACCTCTGGGAGCCTTGCCTGAGCTTCCAAGCCTCCCCTCCACCACTGTTCCTCTTTGCTTAGCTGAGCATCGCTCCTGCAGCTTGTTCCCTCTGCAGCAGCCAGCACAATGCAACCTCTTGACTCCGGGATGACGGTTGGGAACTGGAGATATCAGATGTGTCTTTCCGCTTGCTAAGTCCTTGTGTTGCCAGCAGCACTACAGTGGGATTCCTGGGGAAACCATAAAATACTTTGGAGGCAAATGCTTTTACAGAAAGGTTCCTTTTCCCGTTAAAAGCAGCCACGTACTAAGCAGATACACCAGAGAGCTGTTCTGTTACTCAGGGGTGCCAGGAAATGTGAATTAACACAATGAACTAACACCCACCACGTGCAGAATAAGGTCACTGTGTGCCTAGCTAAGTCAGTACATCAGTTTTGTGGGGTTTAACCCCACTTTGAGAGGATGGTTATGCCCAACGTGCCTCTAAGGTTTAACACCTTTTAGAAAGGTCAGCTCTCAGACACGGGGTGTTTAGCAGTCAGGCTTATGTAGTCCCAAGTACTGCATTTCAGAGCTTGTATTCCAAACAATGCTCCCATTTCCTGCTGCTGAGGGGGCACCTTGAGATCCAGCGGTGAAGCCACACTGATTAGAGTCCCTGCCATTGTCTCCTGATGTGCAGAGAACACCCAAAATGTGCAAATTAATTTCATTTTCAGCCCAAAGGGAAGGGAACTATATTAACCAGCTTGCAGAATTTATATAATACCAAGAAATTGTGACCGTTTTTATCTCAACATAGGGGAAGGAAATGGGATACGTTATGTAACCGGCTACAGAAAGTCAGTTGGTACATTGTGGGCCCTTTCTCCCCCCCAAAGAATACCACCACCACCACCACCACCCCCAAAACTAGTAACTACAAGGAAATACAGTTGCTCCTTGGGTTTTGCTTTTAAACTAACCCCTCCTGCTCTGGCATCTCTCCTGTTTCCAGACCTGTTTCTGGTTTTTCATGGGTCCTCCACAGTGGTGGCAATCACAGAAAGAAGAGTTGCTGCTGAAGGATCCTCCGTACTGATGCATGCACCGGAGGTCAAGGACATCAGCTTCACAGAGTGGAAATACATCAGAGACACCACCCCTGAATTCATCCTGCAGTACTATGCAGAATCCAATTCCACAACCATTTACGCACCTTACCAAGGCAGAGTGACCTTCTATCCCAGGAATGGCTCGATTCTCCTGCAGGGCTTAGGAGAGTCAGACAGCGGCATCTACAGAGCGACAGTCAATCTGATGCAGGATAAAGCTAGGACAACCCACCTTGAAGTCATCAGTAAGTCAGATGTGTTGAGAGGACTTTTTGTCTGTTTTCTCAGACAAAGATTTGACAGTCAGTGCAGCCAATGAGTCCACAAGTTGACCACCAGAGTAGCTGTAGGATCATAGAATCTCTCAGGTTGGAAGGGATCCATAAGGATCATCGAGTTCAAGCCGTGCTTGAACTGCATAACACTAAATCATATGACTAACTCCTTGAACCAGGTCAGTGCTGTGACCACTTCCAGGGGGAGCTTGTTCTCCTGACCGACCACCCTCTCCACAAAGATCCTTTCCCTAATGTTCACCCTGACCTTCCCTTCATGCAGCTTCGTTCTTTTTCCTCGTGTTGCTGGTTATTAGAGAGAGGAGATCAGCTCTTCCACTTCTCGAGGAAGTTGTCAGCTGCAGTAAGGTTATCCCTTAGCCTTCTCCAGGTCAAACAAGCCAAGTGACCTCAGCCATTCCTCATGGCTTGCCCTTTCACTCATGGCTCCTTCCCCAGTCAGGTTCTTACATATTGATGTCCTTGTGTTGAGGCACCCAAACCAGCACACAGCACTCACAGCGGGGCAGTGCAGAGCAGGACAATTCCCAACCTTGTCCAGCTAGCAGTGCCATACTTGATGCACTACAGGACAGGCTTGGCCCCTTCAGCTGCCAGGGCACATTGTTGACTTCTACTCAACTTGCCATCAACTCAGACCCTCAGATCTCTTTCCGTAGGGCTGCTCTCCAGTCTCTTATCCCCTGGTTTGTGTGGTCACTGTAGGCAGTGATAAGGTCTCCCCTCAGCCTCCTTTTCTCCAGGCTGAACACCCCCAGCTCCCTCAGCCACTCCTCATAAGATTTCCCTCCAGCCCCTTCCCCAGCCTGGTTGCCCTTCTCTGGACTTCTCCAGGGCCTCAATGTCCTTCTGATGGTGAGGAGCCCAGAACTGGACACAGCACTCGAGGTGCAGCCTCACCAATGCCCAGTACACAATCACCTCCTCAGACCTATTGGCTACGCTGTCTCTGATACAAGCCAGGATGCTGTTGACTTTCCTGGCCACCTGAGCACACTGCTGGCTAGTATTCAGTCGGCAGTCACCCAACACACCCAGGTCCTTCTCTGCCTGACAGCTTTCCAGCCACTCAGCCCCAAGCCTGTAGCGCTGCTCAGGGTTGTTATGTCCCATGTGCAGGACTCAGCTCCTGGCCTTGTTGAGCCTCATCACATTAGTCTCAGCCCATCAATTCAGCCTGTTCAGATCCCTCTGAAGAGCCTCCCTACCCTCAGGCAGATCAACACTTCCTCCCAGCTTAGTGTTGCACACAAACTTACTGAGAGAACATTCATTCCCTTCATCCAGGTCATTGATAAGGACGTTGAACAGTACTGACCCCAGGACTGAGCCCTGGGGAATGCCACTCATGACCAGCCTCCAGCTGGATTTTGTTCCATTTTCCACATCTCTTTGGGCCCAGCCATCCAGCCAGTTTTTACACAGAAAAGAGTGTGCCTGTCCAGGCCAGTGGTAGCCAGTTTTTCAAGCAGAATGCTGTGAGAAACCGTGTCAATGGCTTTTGTCCTGACCAGCCACTCACAGGAAGTGTATTGCATTAAATTCCCTCAAGAGAAGCAATTTCTGCTCACAACCAAGGAACCACGGTAATGATTTGAGGAACTCAGGAGCTGCAAGTTGGGACCAGTCCCTTGGAGCTGGGGACAGAAGCTCCTTGGCTGCAATCCTGGGACAAGTTGCTGCCTCACATCACTGCTGCTCTTCAGAACCAGATTCTGAGATAAGCTGTTTTATGGATGCTCTTCAGAGGAGAGTGAGTCTGTCGGGCAGATGTGTCAGATCTCCTTCACACTATCATTGCCTATCATTTCTCTCTGAATTTCCCTGAAAAATAAACAGGAGTGAGAGCTCATTCTATTCTGACCTGCCTTTTCCTAGAGCTTAGCATCAGTATGTGAGCATACTGCACATAGGACATCCAGGAACGAAGGAACACAGGAGCATGTGGTTGCTGTCAAGTGAAAGTCCAGATGTAGTTAAGAGCCGCCCTGAGTAGTGCAGGTAGCAAGGAGTTAGCTGAGGAAAGGACTCAGCTCTCCTTTTGCATGTGGCAGGGGCCTCCAGCGTGCCAGGCTTGCTCCTCTGTGCTTTGGAGTTGGACTCTGTGGAGTTGGACCAGTTTAAATGCAGGCAGCTCTGGAATCTCTCTGTTGCTCCTTGGCTGACCTCCAGGAATTCTTTAACCCTTCCCATGCTTCCCTCTGGGCTTCTGTGTGGGAAAAGTCCTCTCCTCATGGGACACTGATGGCAGTCAGTGTACAGAAGGCCCCTGTCATCTCTTCACAGCATACTGCCAACTCACAGCTTTCTCGGGTTGGTATCCCAGAGGCCAGGCCTTATCTCCAAGGGTCAATAGTGTCCATCCTAGAGCAGGGATGGGGACATCTGCCTTCTGCTTTGTTCTGGTGGATTTTTCCCTACTCCTCCATGACTTACTTTCCCTCCAAATTAACCTGGGGTAGAAATCATGAGGGGAAGGACCCGGTCACTCCCCAATATGCTCAGTGTACTTGCATGTCAGCCAGTTTTCAGGTCCAGAGCAGGGCAGTCCTCATGCTCCTGGGAGTGCTACCATGCCTCTGTCTGCTTTTCAGAGCCTGTACCCAAGCCTGAGCTCCAGTCCAGATCAAACCTGGCAGGTTCAGACATCGAGCTGGTCTGCGTGGTGCCAGCAGGACCAGTAGTTTCCATCTTCTGGCAGAAGGATGGACATCCACTTTCCACCAAGATGTGTTATCTGCTCTCTGGAGATTCCACCGTGCTGCAGATCAGGAATGGAGACAAGCTGGACTGTGGTGTCTACTCCTGCAACGTCAGCAACGTGATAAGCTGGGAGGAGGCAACGCTGAACCTGATGGTGACAGGTGAGCCTTGCCGGGGTGCGGCCGGGGGCTTGTTGTGTTGTTGCAGGCCCACCCAGCAAGGCCGCAACAGTCTCTCAGGGGCTTTCTTGGGGGAGAAAGAGCCAGGACTCATCCCTCAGGTTTTCCAGCATGTTACAGTTTCCTGGCATCGCAGCTCTGTGTTTGGGGGTGTCCTCAGCACGAGGTTTCCCTTCTGCTCTGCCTTGCAGGTCTCACACCTCTTCTACACCATGCACAGAGGGTGGTTGTCGTTGTCCTGATTCTCATCCCTGTGTCCACCATCAGCTTCATCATTCAGCTCCATCAGATGAAGGAACGAGGATTGGGTGAGTGCCAAGCCTGCGCCCCAGCTCCCCAAACTAAACCCTTCTCTCCCTGCTGCGTATAGGACAGATGTGGGAACTCCTCAGCCAAGCTCCTTCTCCCCCATCATCCTAATTCTCTTCGGTGGTGGGAGGAAATGTGCTCAGCTTGCACATGCCTTTGGTGTCTCTGTGGCGTGCACAGAAAATAAAACTCCCTGGAAACAGCTAATCCCAAATGGCTTTGAGGGAAACAGCCAAAACCATCACAGTACTGAACGTGTGAGCCGTTCGTCCCCCACTTCCTCGGGCACCCCTGGGAAGGAATAAAAGATGGGGTCCACACAGGCATTCCTGCTTGGAGCTGGCCAAAGATCACGTCTCATGGGTTCTGGTGACCAAGCATGCTGGTGTTTAGGCCATGGCATTGGATCGCTACCCAAGGAGTGTAGAGGTTAACGTGGCTGCTTCAATAGTAACATGTATATTGATTAACAGCAGAGAGGCCAAAGACGCAGCCAACAGCAAGTTCTCCCACAGTCTCTGTAACCTGCTAGTGTGTTCTTCTACCCACCATGAGCAATCCCCACGGTAACAGAGACCACCTGAGCAGCAGAGGTGAAGCCCTGCAGGGACCAGAAAGTTCTCCCCTGGGTATTCACATCTCAGCTTCAACCCTGGGGACACGTGCAGGTTGTGGTGTTGGGTCTTGCCTTTGGTTCTCCACGCTTCGTGCTTGGGGGCTTCCACCCATGAAGTGGGTCTCTAGAAGAAATCCAGGACTAGTCAGGTCATTATAGGAGGTCAGAACTCAGGCCAACATGTTGTAAAGTGTCTCACTACCTGGAGTTGGTGTCTGGTTCAGTGTGAACAACCCCAAATCTGGCTGGTTTCTCCCCATTCCTCCCAAAGTCAAAGCAAGCCCTTGAAAGTTCTCCAGGTTTCTCTTCAGGGTTTCTAACCCTCAGGAATTATATTCTTTTCAAAGAACACCCTGTTCATCTTCTCTCTGCATGACACACCCATCCTGTTTGTGTGCCACTGACTGCATATGTCTTATCTTCTTTCCCAGCAAAGGAGGTGACGAAGCTCATCCGTCTGTTCATGTACGGACTGTTGTGCATCTCCTCTCTTCTCCTGCTTGTCACCTCCATCATCTGGATGGGGGAAGAAGGTAGGACTCCTGTAACCTGATTTGCTCTTGGTTGTTTCAGTGTCTGGTCTTTCTTTTCTCTCCAGGATCTTTGCTGTAGTATGGTCAGGATTTAATTTGGAGAAGTTGAAGTTAGACTTCACTGCTCTGTGCCCTCCTGCTCTCTCTCTGCTCTTTTGAAACCAAAGGCTACGCCTGTCCCTTTGCACTCTCCAGGTACTGCTACCTCTTCTCCAGCACTTCTCAAAAATCAAGAAATGGTTCACAAAGGCCTTCCACCAGATCAGGGTCTTCTCCCTGCTCTCTATAGAGAGAAGGGTGCTGCCTGTGTGTGCATTTATAGTAAACACTGCTTGCTGCCAACTCCCAGGATAAAACTGCCCTCAGCCGTAGGATAAGGACCACTTCACAAACTGCTTCCACCAGACCTTAAGGGACATGGGTGAGGAGCACAAAGCTCAGCAGTTCTGAAATGTCTGCAGTGATGGGGCCTCCACCACCTCTCTGATTGAGAAACTGGCTGCTACTAGCCTGGACAGGTGGAGCCTCTGCTGGGTTAAAAACTGGCTGGATGGCCCAAAGAGCTGTGGTGAACGGAACAGAATCCAGCTGGAGGCTGGTCATGAGTGGTGTTCTCAGGGCTCAGTCCTGGGTCCAGTTCTGTTCAACATCTTTATCAATGACCTGGATGAAGGGATTGAATGCTCCCTCAGTAAGTTTTCGAATGACACTAAGCTGGGAAGAAGTGTTGATCTGCCTGAGGGTAGGGAGGCTCTTCAGAGGGATCTGGACAGACTGGACTGATGGGCTGAGACCAGTGGGATGAGGTTTAACAAGGCCAAGTGCAGAGTGCTGCACATGGGACATAACAACCCCATGCAGCGCTACAGGCTGGGGGAGACTGGCTGGAGAGCTGTCAGGAAGAGAAGGACCTGGGGGTGTTGGGTGACAGCAGGCTGTACGTGAGCCAGCAGTGTGCCCAGGCAGCCAAGAAGGCCAATGGCATCCTGGCTTGTATCAGAGACAGCGTGGCCAGTAGTAGGTCTGGGGAGGTGATTGTGCCCCTGTACTGGGCACTGGGGAGGCTGCACTTGGAGTGCTGGGTCCAGTTCTGGGCTCCTCACCATAAGAAGGACATTGAGGTCCTGGAGCGAGTCCAGAGAAGGGCAACCAGGCTGGGGAAGGGGCTGGAGGGAAAATCCTCTGAGGAGCAGCTGAGGGAGCTGGGGGGGGGTTCTGCTTGGAGAAGAGGAGGCTGAGGGGAGACCTTATCACCACCTACAACTACCTGGTTGTGGAGAGGTGGGTGATGGTCTCTTCAGCGAGGTGATAGGAGATGAAACAAGGGGAAATGGCCTCAAGCTGTGCCAGGGCAGGGTCAGATGGGACATTAGAAAAAAAATTTTTACTGGAATAGTTGTCAGGGCCTGGAACAGGCTGCCCAGGGAGGGGGTTGAGTACCCACCCCTGGATGTGTTTAACAGATGGGGAGATGAGGTACTTAGGGATATGGTTTATCTTAGGATGGGGTTGGTTGGACTTGATGATCTCAAAGGTCTTTTCCAACATTATGATTCTGTGATTCTCTGGGCAACCTGTGCAAGTGTCTCACCACCCTCAGAGTGAAGAACTTCTTCCTAATGTCTCATCTAAACCTGTCATGCTCTAGTTTCAAACTCGTCCTATCACTCCATGCCTTTAAAAACAGTCCTTCCCCAGCTTCCCTCTAGGTCTGGAAGGGGCTCTGAGATCTCCCCAGAGCCTTCTCTCCTCCAGGCTGAACAAGCCCAGCTCTCTCAGCCTCTCTTTATAAGAGTGGTGCTCCAGCCCACTTATCATCCTCATGGCTTTGAGGTCCATGTCCTTGGGCTGAGAGCTCCAACGCTGGACGCAGCCTTGTTCAAAGACTACCACCCCCACCCCTTTCCATCCCAACTTCTGGTTTACTTCTGCTCCCACAGGTCTTTCCGGTCCCTACATCTTGCTTGGGCTGTTCTTCTTCACTGCGATGGCAGCAACTGGTCTGGCAGCAGCCATACTAGTGTGTAAAGGAGCAACTCCGGTCTGCCTCAAAGAAAAAAGGTGTAAGTTGGTGTTTATCATCTAAACCTCTGATGGGAAAGGCCTGAGAAAAGCCCAGCAGGAAACTCCTTGGGTTTTCCCTCCCAGGAGGGAGCAGCAGTTCGGCACACTGCTGTGGTTCCCATCAGAGACGTTGCCCACACCTTGCCCACCCTCCCACCCAAGCCCACCCTGCGGTCCTTACGCATTCACATCTGCCAGCAATTTTTCCCTCTCCCAGGGTACAGAGTCATCCAGAACTCCACAGCCCCCACAACACTGATTGTCAACTTGTTTTTTGCCACCTTCTTCTACCACAACATCAAGCGGCTCCATGGTAAGGGGTGGCCTGGGCGCCACTTCACTTACCTTTCTTCTGGGGGGTGCATCAGGGGGGGTATCAGGGTGGGGTATCAGGGGGGTTTGGCTTCACACAGGGAAGAACCCATGGGTGCCAATCCCAGGCTGGTCTTGCAAGAAAGGTTGGAGTTGGTGTCATCATGGCAGCTTCATGCTGAGCAGGGAGGTCACAACTATTATGTTGCAAAGACACATTCACCCTGGTGCCACCATGACTTCAAACACCAGGACCTCCCCTCTCCATCACAGAGGAGCTCCCTGGATTAAATTCATGGTGCCAAAACTTTCAAAGGAGGGGTGGAGGCCAGAGGAACAACTGCTGACAAGTTCTCCCTCCCTCTTCCGCAGAGCGTGGCTGCTTGGAAGCCGTTGATCTGACAAGCAGCATTGGCTTCGCTGCTGTACCAATTGTGGCACTGCTGCTGCCCCTCCTCTTCCACCTATGGTGTAAGTAGCCCCATGGTTTCCTTCCAGGGTCTGTAAGGAGCTGCTCAGCCCTTGTGAAACCCCAGCTCAGCTGTCACACCCTCCCTGGCAACCAGTAGGAGGAAGGGTGGTTTCAGTTAGGCTAAAGCCAGACATTGCTTTTCAAGAGCGAGACAGTCTGAATCAGCTGAGGACCCATTTCTGGTGTCCACCCTTTTTGGAAGGCCGTGGTAGGCACTGGTCCCTGCTGTGGTCATTGCCAACACTTTGCCCACGGATGCTTGAGTTTCTCTTCCAGAACATCCTACTGTCATCAGCCCTAGGACAAAAATACCCCCTCAGCTACAGCAAGCTTTGGGAGGAGAAAACTGTCTGCTTACCAGGTAGAAATAGGTCTGGGAGCATCTTATGACCCGGGGTAGCAGCTGACCAGTCATCCCAGTGAAGTGAGGCTTGTGGTGTAAGGTCAGGTAGTTCACCTCCCATCCCTCCAGCTCTGGGATGGGACAGAACAGAACCAGGAGGTGATTTCCACATGTCTCCTGTGGGTTTCTCCAGCTTCTCCATTTAAAGTTCCTGGTTTCTCTGGACTGACCATGTGAATGCCATCACGGCCATGAATAGCAATTGTGTCTGGCTTCTGCCTGCAAGGCCTCCTGAGGACCGTGCCAGTGAGCTCTGGATGCCATGTAGCATCTTGGGGAGCTGGTAGGAAGGTCGCTAGCATGTTGAGGAGAGGATGTTCTCGAGGAGAGGATGGAAAGGGGACTTTCATGCTTTTCCAGAGTGCACAGAACATTTCCAAGTCTGAAATACTGCACTGAGTAGAAAGGGAAGCAGCTTTGAGTTGTGAGGGCTTGTGGGCAAGGTGAGCGTTGTAAGCAGAAGTCAACATTCCATGTTGCCCCTGATCACTTGCTTTCCTTGTAAAAGGCCCCCAAAGGTTTTGGGAACTGGGCTCTGTCCAGTGCAAGGCTCCCGTCTTTCCTGCTTTTCTTCCTCTGTCCCATGAAAGGTCAGGATGCAGGCTGGGGCATTGTTGGAAGCCCAGGAGTTTTTTGGCCTTTCTCTTCTTTCCAGGTACGAGGAAAAAGCAGAACAACATGAGGAATCCCCAGGGCACCACCGAGAACCCACAGACCATGCAAACCTTGGTAACTGCCATTAGCTCGTTCTATAAGCTGCAGGTCCTTGTTCTTTAATTCATAATGAATATTCATGAGTATTTAAGCCATAACAAGAAGGAAGCATCTGCCTACCATCCTGCAGAACAGTATGGGCTTTGTCCTCACCCTGGGGAGGCACACGGTGATCTTGCTGGTGGCTGGTGCCATAGTTCAGCTCGGTCCCACGGGAGTCACCACTGCATTCTAGGGGGCTTTACTGGCTTTGGGGTGAGGTGATGATGCCCTGCAGTTTCACCTTCATGGATGGGATGCCAGAAGAGCAGCTGGGTGCCCTGAGAGTGCCACTTCTCAGGACTGCTGCAGATGGCTTTGGGTAGGAACAAAAACTCCCACATCTCACCCAAACTAGATGCAAATAAGATACAGAGGAAACCACAGGTGCCCTACCCATGCCATAACACTAAATATACCCATCTCCTGTAGTCGCTTTGCTCTCTCCCCCCTTCCGCCCCACTCTGTCTCAGAGAAACCAATCCTCCCCTCACACTGGCATCACCAGTGCTCAGCCTCACCCAGCTGTCTTCTCTTGCTTGTTGTGGAGATGCCAGAAGGATCTGGGGGTCACGGGAAGTCCTCCCCTTTCCTTTTCCTGCAGCTGAGCCATGGGCTCCATGCTGGCACACAGGGGGAGTTTATGCTGCACCTCATTTTTCAGGCGTATTTCAGGAGTGCTGGTGCATGCCCAGCTGCATTCCTTTCCCTGCCTCTGGAGGGGGTCATGGTGGGGGAGTATTTACTGCCTCCCCCCAGGCCAGTCTCTGGGGGTGATTGGTGGGATTGGGATGTTTAAGAGGAGTACAAGAGCACTGTGTGCTGGGGGATGTGCTTGTCACTATGGGAGGCTTCACAGGGTGGATGGAGTTCCTGGTCCTTTTCCTGCTGCTGAAGGACACGGTTCCTGTTTTTTTGGCAGGTGATTAAGGAAAACCGAGGACAAGGGCTGTAATGGGAGTAAAGGGTGATCCTTCTGCAACCGAGGAGCTGCACTTACGCCGGTGCCAGCAGCAAAAGGTCCCTGAGGAGTTGGGAAGCTGCCAGCTGAGCTCTGCCTCTACTCCTGCATTAGCAAGGCAAGACTTTTGGGAAAAATCTTGCCAAAAAGTTCTCACCCAGGTCTCCAAGCAATACCTCCAGGAGACAAATGATACTTCCCCCAGCCCCAACACTTCCCCTGCCCATTATTGCTGAAACCCAGGCTAAGAGAAAAGAGGAGCCATTGCTCTTGCTAACGATGGCTGTCACCCAACCCAGAGCAGCTTTTCCAGGAGCCGGAAAGGGTATCAGACTCTCCGCTGCCGAGATGCTGTGCCAGACCTGTCCGGCCCCTGCTTTTGCTTCTGCAGCTTTAACCCAACCCTGCTTTGCTTGTATGCCATGTGTGATGTCTGTTGCAACTTTCTGTTGCTCCTTCCTCCCCTTTGTAGGTCCCTTTTCAAGTGGGTCGGGCTGGTTTCTCGGGGCGGACTCCGTGCGAATCTGCAATCACACCTTTCCCTCTGCTGCCTTCTCTGCATTTTGCAAGGCAACTGTCCCCGTGTCACACCACCTTCCTCAGAAAACTCAGCCCAAGCCCTTCTCTGTCTGTCCTACGCCCACTCCTGTCCTTCCTCATTAGCCACCAGCTCCTTGGGGCACACCCGTAACCCCAACCTGGAGAAGGATGCCTTACATTTGGGAAGGACAGCCAGGAAAGGCACCTCCAGCAGCATCCCCATGTACCTTCAGAGGATGTTTTGGATGCATTTAAAGCATTCCTGAACTAGGTTGGTGTGGTTTGGCCCTGGCTGGAGGCCAGATGCCCACCAAAGCTGCTCTATTACTCCTCTTTTAGCTGGACAGAGGAGAAAATATCTATTGAGAGGCTCAGGAGTGGAGATAAGGACAGGGAGAGGTCATTCCATAATCAGCATCATGGGAACAACAGACTCAACACAAAGAAAGGAAAGAAACTATCATCTCATTTACTACACTACACTGTGCACACAGTGTAGTCTGGTCCAGCCTGGTCCCCCAGGGAGTCACAACCCCCCAGCAAACCTGCTTCAGCGTGGGTCTCTGCATTTCTGTGTCTCTCCACAGGCTGCAAGTGCTGGCAGAGGCCTGCTCCAATGTGGGTCACAGTGTGTTCTGCATGTCTCCCCCTGCTCCAGCGTGGGGTCTTTCCACGGGCTGCAGGTGGGGTCTGGCTGTGGGGAGACACCTGCTCCACCCTGTGTTTCCTCAGAGGCTGCAGGGGCATCTTTCTCCCTGGCACCTGGGGCACCTCCTCCTGCCTTCCCTGGCCTTGGTGTCTGCACAGCTCTTCACATCTTCTCACTCCCTTCTCTGGGGACAAAAAGCTGCTGCTGGTGGGTTTTTTCTCCTCCCTGTGATTCCCAGAGGCGCTGTGACCATCACTGATGGGCTCAGCCTTGGTCAGTGCCAGGTCCAGCCAGTGTTTGCTCTGAAGCCTCCTGCTGCTTCTTGCAGAAGCAGCCCCGGCAGCCCCCCTTCTCCACCTGAACCCAGCCACACAAAACCACACCAGTTGGCCTGAGAGGATTCCTTTGGCCCCTTAACCCAGGTCGCATTCAGAAGGTTCTTTTGCAGGGAGTAGTATTTGAGTTGGAGTTCTGATAAATTTTGCCTTTTCTTTGGCCCATTGGGCAGAGTGTCACTCCTGAACACGCACAAATGTAAAAGCAAAACACAAAATAAAAACTAATGTATGTTTTTTACTTCGCTTCATTATAGCAGCTGCTCTAACAGATGTATTTCAGGTGTGTGGCCATCCTGTACCCTTAAGAAGATGACTCCATCTCATTCCTGGCCGCACTCATGGGCTGGTTCCTGGGTTCCTCTGTTTCCCCAGCCAAGCTCTGCTGCTCAGCGATGAAGGCCAATGCTGTTTTGGGATGAAGGCGGCTTCTCCCTCTCTGTTGGACCTGCTTGTTCCTGGCTGCTGAGCACTGTGAGGCTGCAATGGGACTTGAGGCCTCCCTGGTGCAGCCAAGAATCATCCAGGCTGGTAAGAAGGGGGGTGCTGGGTGCTGCACCTTTGCTTGGCACCTTCCTCCCCATCACCACCTGCCTTGACCTCCTCCTCAGCACCCAGGCTGTGCTGGCAGGGATGCTGTGGGTAGCAGCATAAGGTGGTTTGGCCATGGCTGGAGGCCAAATACCCACCAAAGCTGCTCTGTTGCTCCCCTTTTCAGCTGGAAAAGGGAGAAAATATATACTGGGAGGCTTAGGAGTCGAAACAAGGACAGGAAGAGATCACTCTGCAATTAGTGTCATGAGCAAAACAGACTCAACACAGAATAAAGGGAAGAAAATTAATTTATTACAACTACACTACACACCCAGTGAAGGATTTTTCTCCCCTCTTCCCCCCAAACTGTGTTGTGAGGAGGGGCAGGGACTGGGGGAATGGGGTTTTGGTCAGTTCCTCACAAGCTGCTTCCCTTCTCCAGGTCTTTAACCACGTCTACTTCCCCCCACCCCTCCTCTCTTAGCAGACTTTAGTCATAATTTCGCTCCCTTCCCCTCCATCCCCATCATGGCACAGGGAGGGGCAGAGAATGGGGAGTGGGGGTTTTCAGTCCCGAATTGTTCTCCTTCTTAGCTGGGGGGACATTCCAAATGCAGTGACTCATTCTTACCACCACCCCCACACCCCCCCCCAGTTCTTCCCTGGCCTTGGTGCCTGCTCAGTTCCTTACATCTGTAACTCCCTTCTCTGGGGGCAAAATGGACCTTTCTGTGGGGTTTTTTTCCTCCTCACTGTGATTCCCAGATGCGCTGTGACCATCACTGATGGGCTCAGCCTTGGCCAGTACCGGGTCCGACCTTGAGCTGGCCAGTGTTCGCTCTGCCAGGCCTGGGGGAAGCTTCTAGCTGCTTCTTGCAGAAGCCACCCCTGCAGCCCCCCCTTCTCCACCAGAACCTGGCCACACAAAACTGCGACACAGCATTGTCCCACTTGTCCCTTGGCTGTGCTGGGACATCCTTCAACCCTGCCACACGCACACCAGGATAGACTCAGGGTGTCCCTCCTCACTGGTGGGGGAACAGCCCTCTCCCGAGCTGGATTTGGGGTGCAGCCCAGGCACTCCAGGCTCCAGCCAGGACGCAAAGCCATTAGCCAGAAGATAACGAATTTCCTCCATCAATCTACAAACCCAGTGGAAAATCTCTCCAAGAGCTCCAGGCCTCTGGAGTAGCCAGCCAGAGCTGCATCCACCCTGTCCCAGCTCCTCCTTTGGGCAGGGACAAACCAGAGCACAGGGATACACAGCCCAGGTTCACAACGCTGAAGGGACATGATGCCAAGGACCAAAACCACCTCCAGTCACCAACTGACAAGCCATCAAGAACTGATGGAGCTTTGGAAGGGGCAAACCTGGAGCTTGCAGCTGATAAAAGGCAGGGAGCAGGAGGAAGATGAGCATTTGGAGAAGTTGGGCAGGGGGGACGTGCCACTCCGCTAAATGTATTCAGGAATGGTTGGGGGAAAGGGTAGAGGCAGGGAGGTTAAGAGGGGCTGGTTGTGCGAGCGAGCCCTGACAACCCCAGCAACTGGTGGGGACTGGTGTGATCACCAGTGAGACGAGAGCTGCAGCAAAGGTTGTAATGGGAAGAACTCCGCCAGGGAAACATCCACCAACACACCAACAGCAGAAGGTGTCTGCAAGGCTGGGCACTGCCAGCCTGGGGACCGGGAGCAGCCTTGGGAGCATGGCTCTCAGCTGTGGGGTGCCACTGGGTACCCGAGGGCCTCCAACAGCATCAGACACCCTCCATAACCACGAAACCAACAGCGGCAACAACACCTTCATCACCCGGAGAGGGGGAAATTGGTCCAAAACAAGTGACCAGCGGTCTGTGGGGAAGCAGGAATCGGTGATGGGTATCGGCTGCCTCAACCCCAGCGACACAGAAACAGCCGGAACAGTCAAAGTTGGCTTGAGGAAAGTAGAAAAGTCACCTCTGGGCTGCTCCAGTGAGAGAGAACCAGCGAGTGGTGTCCTACGCCCCCTCACGACACTCTGGGCTAACATCACTCCATTTCTACCCAAAATGGAGCCACTACCTGCAAGAATTCCTTCACATGAGACGGCATCCCTGCCTGACACCCCATCATCCACGCGTTCTCATCCCTTGTCACTAATGTTTCACCTGCATCCAATAAGGGCTGCAGATTCTCCTTGAACTTCCTTTTACTGTTAATATATCTATAGAAGGACTTTTAGTTATCTTTTACAGAACTGGCCAGTCTGAGTTCCAGTTGGGCTTTAACCCTTCTCACTTTCTACCTACATCATCTCACTACGTTCCTATAGTCATCCCAAGACACTTGCCCCTTCTTCCAAAGCTCATCTTTTTCCTTCCTTTTTTTTTTTTGCATTTTGCAAGGCAACTGTCCCCGTGTCACACCACCTTCCTCAGAAAACTCAGCCCAAGCCCTTCTCTGTCTGTCCTACGCCCGCTCCTGTCCTTCCTCATTAGCCACCAGCTCCTTGGGGCACACCCGTAACTCCAACCTGGAGAAGGATGCCTTACATTTGGGAAGGACAGCCAGGAAAGGCACCTCCAGCAGCATCCCCATGTACCTTCAGAGAATGTTTTGGATGCATTTAAAGCATTCCTGAACTAGGTTGGTGTGGTTTGGCCCTGGCTGGAGGCCAGATGCCCACCAAAGCTGCTCTATTACTCCTCTTTTAGCTGGACAGAGGAGAAAATATCTATTGAGAGGCTCAGGAGTGGAGATAAGGACAGGGAGAGATCATTCCACAACTTACATATGATAATGACTTCCAGGAAATAACATAAATATGCTAATCATTCCCCTCCCCTCTTTGAATTGAAAACAATCAGCAACGTTTACCAATGATTTTATAGCATAAGAATATAGATAAAGTGAAGCAATCTAAACCAAATCTCTGCCAAGGTCCAGTTAAGAAGCGAGCATTCTGTGCAACTCTAAACAATGACATTGATTAAAAAATATTAATAAATCTGTTGTGCTTTGTACCTGTGGGTGTACAGGTCTTTGGTGGAGCCATCCCCAGTGTTCCCCAGTGCTGGAGTAAAGTGCCTGCTCGCCTGCTTTGTGTAGGTAAGTTCTTCAGGACTGCAACCTCCGACGGTGTGAGCAGCTGATGGGAGCTGCAGCAAAGGTTGTAATGGGAAGAACTCCGCCAGGGAAACATCCACCAACACACCAACAGCAGAAGGTGTCTGCAAGGCTGGGCACTGCCAGCCTGGGGACCGGGAGCAGCCTTGGGAGCACGGCTCTCAGCCGTGGGGTGCCGCTGTGTACCCGAGAGCCTCCAACAGCATCGGACACCCTCCATAACCATGAAACCAACAGCGGCAACAACACCTTCATCACCCGGAGAGGGGGAAATTGGTCTAAAACAAGTGACCAGCGGTCTGTGGGGAAGCAGGAATCGGTGATGGGTATCGGCTGCCTCAACCCCAGCGACACAGAAACAGCCGGAACAGTCAAAGTTGGCTTGAGGAAAGCAGAAAAGTCACCTCTGGGCTGCTCCAGTGAGAGAGAACCAGCGAGTGGTGCCCTACGCCCCCTCACGACACTTGGGCTAACATCACCCCATTTCTACCCAAGATGGAGCTGCTCCCCGCAAGAATTCCTCCACATGACGCCCCACCATCCACGCGCCACGCAGACTTTGTCCTAGATCAAGCGGCCTTGGCCCTGAGAGCGCTTTGGTGAGCACTCCACCAGTGACATTCCAATTAATACGGACACAGAGGTGTTCACCTGAGCAGTTAACCACGGCTACAGCCACCTCGAGTAGCAACGTGCCGGTGTGTGGATGCACACCGCTTTGGTGGTGGCAGTTGTGGTCGGGGCTTGAAATACATACACATACTTGCTTTTTCTGGAGTAGTTCTGTTGTAACATGAACTACATGTTGCTCTACCGGTGGAGATTGGCTTGCTTGCCAAACCTGAGCACGCTGAAACACCCCCCACTGCTCCAGACAGGTGCCCGGTCAGATTTTGTCTACGCTGCTACAGGGAAACGATTGAATTTCAGGGTCGTTTGCCAACAGCTTTGCTAATTAGGTGCACAGCATGTTAAGATGCTAGGGCTTCCCAGGGAGGGGGGAGAGATGCAAGAGGGAGGGAGGATAGGATGGCAAAAGCACAAGGCTGCAGTGGAGATGGCTGCTGGCATCTCTTCCACAGGGACACCCCAGCATGTCCGACACACAAACGCAAGGACCTGTTTACTCAGGCCACGTTTAAACTTTCCATCTTTCCCAAAGGCCATTTCCCCCCCCCCCAGATTTCACCATTACAAAGCACAGAGGTATTTCCTACAGCCTGGCAGATGTTTTTCCGATTGCAAACACAGCCATAAACCTGCACACAAAGGGCACCAGACAAACCCCCCCCCCAGGGTCCCCAGAGATGTCTCTGACACCGTGTCCTTTGGGTGGCATCTCACAAGTCCACCACCCCCCCCACGGGACTATGGGCCATGCCAAGGCAGCTGCTTGCCAGGTCCCAGTGACTCAGGGAACTGACACAGGTTAAAAATACCCTCACCCAGTTTCAGAGCAATGTTACAGGCTTGGTTTTAACCCCAGCTTGGTGCCCCGAGCTGTGACCACCACAGGGGGAACAGATCTGCCTGGGTGAGGAAGGGGACGGGGATGCAGGCAGAGGCAGTGAAGTCTTCCCACCCCAGGCAGCGGTTCTTCCTGCAGAGCTGGGCATCAGGGGGAAATCCATCATCTGCAAGGTCTGCCACCAGCTGCGACCCACCCCTAAGGCCTGAATCCCACACAGGGCTAGATGGAGGGAGCACATCCCCAAACACCGCAGGCTTTAGATAATCCCAGCAGGTTATTTCCCACCTCTCAAGAACCCAACATCACCACACACACTTTTATTAGCAGCAACAGACATTAAAAAAAACCCTCACACAGCGTATCCAAAAGGGCTTACAGACAAAATGTTTAGAAAAGTGTTTGTAAAACACATGGCAGCGTTCCTTGCATGGCTCCAAATGCAGTAGGGAACCAGACAACCAGGATGGCAGCTAAAACAGGCTGAAATTTAGTTTCCTCCCCCCAAACTGCTCCACTTCCTTTAACACTCTAAGAGCAGCGTGAAATCCCAGGCATGGAGATGGCCGTTTGCTGCTGGCCCATCCGTATCCTGGCTATCTCCCAGGCAGAGCTGCGCTGCACCCTCTGCCAGCACAGGGAGAGCAGGCAGCGTGCGAGGTGCTCCAGCTCCAAGTCAGTTCTCTCTCCCACCATTTTCCTATTTGCAAGAGCAAGGACACACCATGGGACAGGATTTAAGCCTCTCCCAGGTGCATTTCCATTCTCCAGAGAGAAGGGAGAGCTCCGAGGAGGGGGAAGCCCCCAACTCCCCCCGCCAGAAAACGCTTTGCTGCAGAAGCAGGTCTAAAGGCAGCACCCCAGGAGCAGGAACACCCACTGCCCCGCACCCCTATGCATGCTGGCAGGAAGGAGAGGTGCCCCAGCCCTCAGCTGATCTGGGAGAGGAGCAACCATCCAGTAGACAGCCCAAGGCACTCAAAGCACCCATCCCCGCCGAGGTGCTGGGCATGGGGGTCATCCCCACCAGAACCAAAGGTGGGTGCAGACTCCCTGCCCCCTCAGCAAGGCACTGTGTGAGGGCGAGCGCTCCCGGGTTTCTCCAGGGTGAGGATGCCAGTTGTACCCCAGGCTATGAAATGTCAAGTACAGGAAGGAAAACCGACCCCTCCCCAAGCAAAGCCCGGAGGAGCTTCACAGAAGTAGCATGGGGAAGGGAAGCAGCAGGACTAGGGGCAGGAAGGGAGGATTCCCTGGACATGGTGAACCAGACCAAGCCTTTCACCAGCAGGAGTGGTGAAAGAGACAGATGAGTATCCATTGGCATGCAACCCAGGCAGATAGAGCTCAGAAGAGGAGAGGACATCCCTGGATCCCACCAGAGCTCAAGGCCAGAGGACAGAGGAGATGGGTTCAGAAGCATCTCTCAGTCTGCCATGCCAGGCTGCACCACTGATCCATGGCCACAGGGATTTCTTTGGGGTTTGCTTTCTGAAAAACAACTATTTGTGGGTTTTGGCAGCTTCAGCAATTCAGAGGTGAGCTCAGAAGATGCTGGGTCAGCATCGGACGTCTGGCACTCCCCAGGCAGCATCCACCACTGTCAGGGAAGGCAGCAAGGACGCAGCTGTCAAGCTCTCTACCTGCAAGGAGAAGAGAGGTCTCCACCCGAGCCATCCCCACCTGCCACATGGTGCTGAGCCCTGGACTTGTGCTCTGCTCCCATTCCGAGGAGCTCCCTCAGACACCTTCCCCCTAGGAGGAGTCACTCACAACCCAGCTGCAGGAGAGCCAGCCCAAAACCCTCTTAGTTTAGACTGCCTGCAGTGGGGGATGGGGCTTTCCATCCTTGGTGGACCTCATCCTCACCCTCACCCTCCAGCAGCTGCAGTTAACAGCCCGAGTTTTTTGTGGTCACTTAAAGTGAGTGCTGAGAAGATTTCAAGAACCACTCACTGCCCAGAAGCCTCCAGAGCCCTTTGGTGAATTAACACCCCCACAGCCCCCCAGTTAAGGACCTGCACATCCCCTGCATTGGCCCCACGCCACTGCGGTGGTTTATGACAATCTGGGAAGCATTGCTGGGAACCTGAGTTAGCCCTGTCTGAGCCCCAGAAGAAGCACTGGAGAAGCTGAGTGTTTCCCCTCCGGACAAGGTCCTGCTCTCCCCAGAAACACAGCATGAGTTTTTCACCTGCTTTTGGAATGGGATAACAGGAACGGGACATGTCCCCTCCCTCTCCCTCCGCCCACACGCTTATCACCCTGGCACACCTGGAACTCTGTAAGGGGCATGAACAAGCCAACGTGGAGGGGGAAGGAGCCACCTCCAAGAGAGGGGTTGAAGGCATCTTACCTGCAGCTGCCGCGGCACGGGCGCTCCCTTGTCCTGCACCAGACAAAGACACCTAAGGACAAACCAACACCATCTCCATTAAACATCCTGGAGTTGTTGCACAGACAAAGCCCGGCCACACTCAGATGGGAAACACCACACCAGGACGTGTTTGGGCTCCCAGAGAAGCCAACCCTGCCCATCACCATGCTCCAGCCCAGCCGATGGCCAGGGAGCAGAGCTGGACACCGGCTCTGGCCACATGTGAGCAGGTACACGGGTAGTGTCACGGGGACAACACGGATGAGCACCACGCCAATGAGCTCTTCCAGCACCTACCCAGTGCCTGGAGGCTTTTCACAGGAAAAACCTGAAAACTTTGTGCAATAGCAAAACAGAAATCACCTAGGGAGAACCTCCTACTTCTATTTTAAGCTGCCAAATCATCTTCTCAGGTCCAGACTTGGGTGTTTTTCTTTCTCCATTCTTTTTCCTCCTCCAAGCTTGCAGTTGGCAAAGTGAGAATTGAAATCACCCCTTTGCCAGGGACCGGGAATGAGTCAGGAGAAATGCTCTCCAGCTCCAAAAAAGGAGGAAAAACAAAACCACTAAGGAAGCCCATTTCCCTTCTGTGGGCAGAAAGCAGTGCTGTTGCCCTAGAAAGGATGTGCAGCTTCCCTCCGTGTCCATGGAACCTTGGGGGGGAATCAGCCCAGCTCAAGTATCATTGCACACCCATTCCAGGTATACAGGAGGTGTTCTCATTACAACTTCCCTCACGTGTCTGGGAGCACGGAGGGATGGGAAGGCAGCAGAGGGCAGAATTACCTCCTTAGAATGGGGAGATGTCAGGGACAAAGCCCCAACCCAAGGGAGGGAAACCCAGCTCGCAGGAAGGATGTGCCACACCAGCCAGCACAGATTCTCACACCCTGTCCCTCCTGGAATGCAGCTCCTGCCCAAACACCCACCAGCAACGCAGCAGCCAGCCAAAAGACCAGGACACAGAGTCAGCCACAGCACTCACCTGCAAGTAAGCCGACGACAACGCACGCCAGGATCACAGGCAGCACCACGTTCGCAGCATCTGCAAACAAGAGGATGCACAGCCTCTGCAGCCAGACCAAATTTAACCCCCTACCCGTACCCACCAAGCAAAACCCAGCCACAGGGCAGTTATGCTCGGCATGGGGACACAGAGGCAGCCAGTGAGGGGGTAAGGGTTTTTGGGAAGAGACGACCACCACTTACTCTGGACGTGGAGCAGGAAAGAGGTTTCATTCTGGCTGACTGCGTTGCGGACCACACAAGCGTAGTAGCCGCTGTCGTTCATGGACGCTTTAACGATGCACAGGGTGGTGTTGTCCACAAACTGGATGTGGTCACTCCCCAGCAGCAGCTCCCCGTTCTTCTTCCACCAGTACATGTCTGCCGTCCCTTCCAGGACATTGCAGACCAGCTTGGTGTTGCCTCCTGCCTTCACTGAGGAGTTGCCCACAATTTCTGGCTCCGACAGCGGTTCTGGGAGAGAAGGAGCGACTGTCAGCATTCAAACCCCGATGCCAGAGCACCTTCCTCTGCAGCAATCCAAGCTCCCTGGCTGTGGCAGAGGGTCAGTTTATCACATCACTCACCCACAACGTGGAGCTGGAACCAGCCTGTGGCCTCTGACTCAGACCTGAACCGGTACAGCCCGTCGTCCTCCCGCTGCAGCACAATCTGCAGTGAGAAGTCAGTTTCGTTGAACCTCGTGCGGTTCTCGTAGGCACGAGACGTGTTGGTGGGTCTATCAAAGCCATAACTGATGACAACTCCTTCCTGCTGGCCCGTTCTGTATTCCCAGAGGACAACTTTGCTGTCCTGCAGCGGTGGTATCGTCAAAAGCACCGTGCAGCCCACGGCTGAGACGAGCCTCACCGACGCCGGCCTGAGGTCAGCCGAGTAGCATGGAGACAGCGTGCGGGCTGGGAAAGAAACCTGGCATTACTTGACCGCTACCAAGGCTCAATAGCATCTACTGGGGGGGGGGGGGGGGGGTGGCCACAGAACCCCCCCAGCAAACAGCAGCGCTGGGGGATGGGTGGTCTCTGGCTTGCAGGAGCGACGGGGAAAAGCAGAAGGTCCCAACGGCTGCGTACGAGCTCAGCTTCCTGTCTCTGGCCTGAAAAGCACAGTTGGTGTCCGTACCACTCGGCTCCAGCAGCTCTGAGCTGAGGATGGACACTGGTCCCAGGGATGGCAGCAAGGGGACACCTCTTCCTCCCTCCGCCCCCACCCCCCCAGGGAACAAGCCCAGGGGTGACAGAGCCCTCGCTGTGCACAAGCACGCTTTCCTGCTGGATCACCACCAGGAAAACACAGCAAGAGACAGGAAAACCTGCAAGCTCCTTCCCAATCCTCCTTGAAAAGCTTTTGCGGGGGGAAAGGCGGGGTTCAGGTCGGCCCCCCGAGCCTGGGCTTTGCTTTTGCGCCTTATAAAGGAGCCCGGAGTGATGTTGAGGTAATGTCGGAGCGATGTCGTGACACCACATCGCTTCCACAAGGCAGCAAGGGGCCCGAAACCCACGGTGCCCGGCCCACGGCCACCCCCCACCTTAGGTGCGGCCCCGGGACCACCGAGCGCAGCCGCGGACCCGGCGCTGGGGCGTCCCGGCCACAACCCCCCCTACCCCCCGAGTAGGGACTTGCCTGTGATGGCCAGGCCGGCTGCCGAGCTGCTGGAGCAGGCGAGGAAGAGGAGGAGGAGGAGGAAGAGAGGAACGGGCAACATCTGCGGGCGCGGAGCGGAGGCGGCTCCGCGGACGCACCGGGACGGTCCCGCCCAGGGATAGCGGGAAGAGGAGGGGGGACACCGGGACACTCCCCCCGCAGCGCCTCCTTCCCCTTCCCCCCCACCCCGCCCCGGCTCCTGCCGCTGTCGCTCAGCCCGGCAGCTGCCCCGGAGCTGCCCCCCCGCCCCGCGGGCCGCCCGGGCTGGGCAGGGCCGGGCCGGGCTCCTCCCGCGGCGGGAAGGGTCAGGGCTGGGCTGGCCGCGGGCCTGGCTCCCGCCTGCCCCGCCCGGCTCCGCTCTCTCTCCTCCTCCGCTCCCTCTCCTGCTTTTCTTTGTATCCTCCCTCTTCCTCTCTTCCTCCTCTTTCTATCCTCCTCCTCTCTTCCTTTTCTTCCTCCTCTCCTCCTCCCTCTTCCTCTCTTCCTCTTCCTCTTCCTATCCTCCTCCTCTCCTTTTCTACTCCTCCTCTCCTTCCTCTCCTCCTCTTCTTCCTCTCCTTCCTCTCCTCTTCTTCCTCTTCTTCCTCTCCTCTTTCTCTTCTTCCTCTCTTCCTCTTCCTCTTCCTATCCTCCTCCCCTCCTTTTCTACTCCGCCTCTTCTTCCTCTCCTCCTCTTCTTCCTCTTCTTCCTCCGCTCTTCTTCCTCCCCTCTTCTTCCTCCCCTCTTCTTCCTCCCCTCTTCTTCCTCTCCTCTTTCTCTTCTTCCTCTCCTCCTCCCTTTCTTTTCTCCTCTTCTCCTCTCCTCCTCTTCCTCTCCACCTACACCTCCTATCATCCTCCTCCTCCTCTCGTCTCCCCCTCTCCTTCCTAGGGCATCCAAACCCAAACATGCAGGACAAAGCCCCTCATGCAGCCCCGGCCCTTGGCCCACATACCCACTCTGTTTCCCAGGGCGCAAACCCCCCCAGCACAAGGTCTCACAGGGCACTGGGGTGCTGCACCCATGCACTCCTCGGGGGCCCTTAGCAGGCAGAGGAGCCCACAAAGAACAGAGCAGAGGGGTGGGGGTGTAATAATTTGCTGGAGCAGCCTTCCAGCACGAGGGAGGGCTCTGCAGGAGGGTGAGAGGTGGATATATAGATACACAATCTATATGCGTAAAAACTAAGCCAAGCCAAACTGGTTTGAGAGCTCTTGTGGTGTCCCATCCCCACCCTGGGCAGGAGAGCTTCCTGCTGAAGGCAGGTTCGGACACCTCCACGGCATCTATCCCCAGCCCCAAGCATCTCCAGAGCACCACGAACTCAACACGCCCCACGGCTGGGTCCCCTCCGTCCCCTGCCAATGCCTTCAGTGACATGGAGGGTGGGTGCTGGGGTTAGGGGGCCCTTCTGATGTCCATCCCCCCCCAACAAGGTACCGCTCTGGCTGGGTCGGTTCCTCTGGATGTGCACAAAGCTGCTGCAGGAACACACTGCACAAACGGTGCCTGCAGCACGAACGTCAGGGAGAGCAGGGACCGAGCTGGCACACCATCCCCGATGGCTCTCGGGATGTCTATCAGAGGATGCTCTGCCCAGCTGGGAGCAGGGAGGGGAGTGGAGCTGCAGGGGGGTTGCGGCCAGGGACCGGCGCGGCCGGATCTCCAGGAAGAGGAGAAGCTGGGCAGGAGAAGCGGCGTGGGTGCCGTGCCCGGCTGGGGAGGCCACATGTCCGTCCCACTAGAGGGAGCGAGAAGATCAGTTGTCAGAGGCAGCGAGGGGAAGAGTTGGGATGAAGGAGCCCAGCGTGGAGGGTGCAGGCCCACACTGTCCCTGCATCCCCCGACGCAGCCTGGGGATGCTCCCGGCTGGGGCGAGCATGCCTCAGAGCGAGCAGTGGAGTTACACAGGGTGCTGCTGCATTGGCAGCATTGGGGATTCACAGCCCTCTCTGGGGATGTAAAGCTTGCTGGTCTACCACTTTATGGGACTGGCCTCAGCCTTCCCCTCACCCACCCACCCTGCCAGCCAACCTTCCACTGCCGAGCTCATGAACTCCCACCAGCAAAACAGGAGCCCCGTGCTCCCACAGCCCCCCTGAGCCCCCCTGCTCCTCCTTTCCCTCTCTCACCACCCCTTGGCTCTCAGCCTCCAGGTCCCACCACTGGCCTGGAGGTCAGGAAGGGCTGTGAGCATGGCCAGCACGCTGTCATGGAGGTGTGGACTGAGCCAGACACGAGCAGGAAAGAGCCAATGCATTCACACATCATTGCTCAGAGCCCCAGCCCAAGCTGGAGGCTCCCCGGGGACCCGGCACCGCTGCTGGGACGTCTCCACATTGATGGCACCATGCGTCTCCAAGCAGCCAGCCCACAGCTCCAAACAGGCAGCGAGGACACCACCGCTCAGCACACAGCTTCTGGGAGGTCTGGTTGTGGAGGTCCAGTGCAAAATGAGCCATCCTGAGATGTGGCACAGCCTGGCCCAGCGCAGAGCCCCAAGGTGGCAGGAGGCTGAAAGCAGCCAGGATCACTGTCTCCTCTTCCCACTGCACAGGAACCAGGCTGCCCAACGAGCACCTCAGAAAGCACCTTTCCCAGGCCTGCAGCTCCACAAGAAAAGGCATTTTGGTCACCGCCCACACGCCCTCTCGGAGCACCCAGCTTGTCACCACGCTCAGCTAACACCACAGACACCTTCACACCTGTCCTTCCCCATGCCATGAGATGGAGATGCCCTGGAGATGTAATCCCATGTGGCAGGATGCCACGGGCAGGACACAGAGGGGCTGGGAGCAGAGGGTGCTGCCTTGCAGGAGGGCTGGGGAAGCAGGCTGTGAGGTCAGGAGCTGGAGGCATGGCTGGCCCACGCAGGCAGCTGACGCAGCCAGACCCTGCTGGGCTGGGCTCTGCTGTTGCTTTTCCTCCTTTTTTTTTCCCTTCTCTTTGTTTTTCTCCTGGTGTTTTGCTTTGCCAGGACGTTTCCAAACGCCAGTGATGAGTCAGAACAACCCAGCGCTCCCTTTTACCCTCTGCAGCCCAGGCACATCCCAGCTTCACAGCTCAGCAATGGCAGGAGCTGCCCGGGGACCGAGACATCCACCCCAGGGCTGCACCACGCTGTGCGAGGAGAAGCTGAGCCCAGCCAGCCCCCATCCCACCGCCTGCCAGGAGGCCACACACAGCCCAGCTCTCATCTTCTGTGAGGGCTCAACGAGGGCCAGCTTGTGCCCATCCAATGTGTCCTGTCCCATTCAGGGAATGAGCCTGGGTGACCCTAATGAGGTTCAACACTGCCAAGTGTCATGTGTTGCACCTGAACCAGAAGAATCCCAGCCATAGATACAGACTGGGAGAAGAGCTCCTGGGGAGCAGCCCTGTGAGAAGGACCTGGGTGTCATAGTGGATGAGAAACTGAACATGAGCCAGCAGTGGCTCTTGCAGCTCACAAGGCCAATGGGATCCTGGGCTCCATCAGCAGAGGGGTGGCAGCAGGGACAGGGAGGGGATTGTCCCTCTCTGCTCTGCCCTCCTGAGGCCCCAGCTGGATCTTGTGTGCAGAGCTGGGGGCCCCCAACACAAGAAAGATGTGGGGCTGTTGGAGAGGGGTCAGAGGAGCCACAAGGATGATTAGAGGGCTGGAGCAGCTGCCCTACAAAGAGAGGCTGAGGGAGCTGGGCTGGTTCAGCCTGGAGAAGAGAAGGCTGTGGGGGGACCTCATTGCAGCCTGCCAGTCCCTGAAGGGAGCAGAGACACAGGAGGGGAATCAGCTTTTTAAAAGGGCAGATAATGGCAGGACAAGGGGGATGGATCAAAGCTAAAGGAGGGAAGGGTTAGATGAGATTTTAGGGAGAAGGTCTTTCCAGAGACAGTGGTGAGGGGCTGGAACAGGCTGCCCAGAGAGGGGGTGGGTGCCCTATCCCTGGAGCTGTTCAAGGCCAGGTTGGATGTGGCCCTGGGCAACCTTGTGTAGCTCCAGGCCTGAGGTTGGTGTCCCTGCCTGTGGCAGGGGGGTGGGAGCTCTGTGATCTTTGGGGTCCCTCCTAAACCAGGGCAGTCTGTGATTCTATGATTCTATGTCCCATTCCCTCCGGCCTCAACCCTACTACACCCAGCAGTGTGTGGCAGCAGGAGCCGGGCAGGGACAGTCTCCCTGACATCCTCCCCTTGCAGCCAGCACAGAGCAGGGCATCCCAAGGGATGCTTTAGCCGAAACCCACCACTCCTCAGCAAGGCTGCGCCGAAGCCGGGCATACGTCAACCCCAAACAAGCAGGGTATCACCCCGAAGGAGTGTTTCCACTAAGGGACAGCGAGGTGGCGAGCACACGCTTCCCCCGCGAGCTGCCTGGACAAGGGGCCGGGGGCCTCTTGCAGCTCCGCGGGTGGCAAACGTGTCTCAGCATCCTCACAAGGAGCTGGATAGATCTGGGGAGGGGAAGGCATGAAAAAGCCCTGAGCCAGCAGAAAACCTGTGGTGGGAAGCTCTGAGTCAGCTCTCACCACTGCTTTGTGGAAACCAGTGTCCCCCGCAGCCTCAGCAGAGCTTGCACAGCTCCCCAAATTCCTGGGAATAAAGCAGAGGGGTCCCTGCACCTCGCAGAGCCAGGGCACGTGACATCCGTCTGCATCGGTGTGTTGAAGTGGGACCTGTCAGAGGTCAGACCAAGGGGCTCTGTGCGGGCCTGGCCGAGGGACCAGCCCAAACCAGGGAGTTCAGGGGAAAGGGCCAGGCTCCATTGAAATGCTGGGACTGTGGTCTGGACACTACTGCACAGCACAGCAGCAAAGGGGAAACTGAGGCATGGAGTTGGGCCAGCCCGTGGGCTTGGATTGTGTGGGAGGAAAGGCAGAAGGGGGGAGACAGGTAAGCACAGATGTAAAGCCTAAACCAGCTCTCCCACAGGTCTCACTGGTGGCATCAGCACGGCCTGACTGAAAGCACCAGCCCCAGCCAGACCCCTGCAGACCCCCCAGGACCAGCCCCTTGCACCATGCTGCCTGTCCCCTTCCCAGGGCTCCCACCCTGGAGGGTGTTTCGGATGTGGCTGAGAGAGAAGAGCTGCTCTGGACACCTCTCAAGGACACAGAGCCACCCATCACACAAACTTTTGGGTTGCTGGGGCCGGGGGTGCTTGGGGTGAGGGGCGATTTTCAGCCAGTTTGCAGCTCCCAAGCAGACTGGAACTGCCAATGCCAGGGAGAAAACATGCACCCAGCTGCTGCTGATTCAGTTACTGTGGTAGGAGCACTTGTCAGGCAGCATTTCTGGGGTGCTGAGTCACGCTGTTGGGGTGCTGAGTCACGTCTGCTTGGGTCACTCATCCCGGTCCCACTGACACATACTTGCCCCCTGAGCAGGCTGCCATGGGGACCCCGCAGCAGGACGGCACAGCACCCCATGCTCACTCCATCCTCTCCTCTTGCTCCCAGGGCAGGGCAAAGGGGCACCACGAGCCCCATCTGAGACACATCTGTTCTCCCCATTCCGAGCTGAGGTTCGATGTCTCCTGAAAGCAGATGTTGGTCCCTCGCCCAGCATCTCTGCTGCATCCCCCAGGGACACCATCTGAGCCCCTGCACCGCAGCACCCCAGCATCCTGCCTGCGGGCTGTGTCCCCCCAGCCTGCCCTCCTGAGGGGACAGCCACACAGCCAGACCATCCTCCTCCCAGCCATGCCCCGCCCCACGCCCAGCAGACCCCACTCCCACCCTCTGCAGCAGCCCAGCTCCTTGCCAGCTCCTGGGAGGCCCAAGCCTGGCTCCCAGCACATCGCCCGCGCCAGACGGGTCCCTCCAGATTCCACTGCAAGATGAATGTTGTGTAAAACCACTGGTACTCAGCGGGGGGCAGGGAGGGGGTTGGGTCAAAAAGACCCCGCTTTGATCAGCCCTGTCTGCTCCAGGCAGCAGCTGGGCCATCTCCAGGGATTTTTCTGCCCACAGCTAATGCAGGGATGGTGACTTTCTGCTCTGAAACACATGGCAAGGGACGACACTGGTCCTGTAAACTTGGCCCTGGGACCTGCATCCCCACACTGGGCGTTTTGCTGCTGGTATCCATCCCAGCCCTGCGCTGCTCTCGTTCCCACACTGAGCCCAGTGCCGTACCTCAGTTTCCCCAGGTGGGCAGAGGCACTGGATGGAAAATCACCCCAGTAAGACCTGCGCCCAGGTCACTGCTCAGCATGCTGCGCCTCTTGAGCACCACATCCTGGTGCCCTCGCCCACAAGAAGGTTCCCCACCCTGCCTCATCCCATGTTCTCCCTCCTGGTCCCTGTGGATCCATCTCCAGCTCATCTTTTCACTTCTTTACCCCAGGACCCCTTTGGGATGGACAAACACCAGGACATTGTCCAAGCTGGACATATCCCTGCCAGGGATCTTGGTCGCTTGGGAAACCCTGCAGGAAGTGAGGTCCTCTGTGCTAGACAGAGGGAAACTGAGGCACAGAGGGCCCATGCTCAGTCCCCTGCTTCCCCAGTTCCTGCAACAGCTGCACAGAACAAGGGATGGGGTGAAATGCAACAGCTCTGCTGGGCCATTGAAAAGGGCTGGACAAAGGGAGCAAGATCGGTCCCTGACCCCCCCCCCCGGGAGAGGGACCAGATCTGAGCTCAGCACAAAGGTCCTTGTGGGTTCTCCAGAGCTGGTCAGGAAGCTGAATGGATCCTTCCCACTGAAGTACAGCGTGGTGGGAAGAGGCTTTTCCCCCCCAGGAAAATAAATAAATCTCAGCACGGGAGTCGATCGGTTGGACTCAGAGGCCAAGTGTCTGAGGGAGCACAGCAGGGAGCTCAGCACAGGCTGTCCTGAGCTGCGTGATGATGATTTCACCTCCCCGGGGGGTGGAGGGGCTGCTGCTTCCTGGCTGAATCCCTGTTGCCAACGCATGTTGGAAGTCATCACCAGCCGGAGCTGAGGCTGGCCTTACAGGAGCAGCCGCGGGAGCTGCGCCCAGCTCGAGGGGCTGCAGCCCGTGGTAACCCAACCGACCCCGTGCCCCCCAGAACACCCCACGGTTCACACACCTCGCAGTCCTGCCCGGAGCACAGCCGAAGCGGCTCCAAGGGGCAGGCTGGGAAAAGCCACACGTGCGACTGGCACCCCCGGGCGGGTTCTACCCCTGCGCCCGGCTGAGCCCCAGCGAATCGCTTCTCCTGCCCTCCTGCACTTGCTCTGCACCGCCCAGCGCTGCGGAAACCAATTCCCAGGCTCTGCCGACCCGGCTTTCCTAGTGCACGGACCAGGAAACATTAGAAGTGAAAAACAAGTCCTCAGCCAGCATCGGGCGGCTTTTTTTTCCCTTTTAAATCTGGCTCCCGCCCCACTCTCTTTGCAGAGCTCCAGCTCCGCTCCTGCTCTCGCTTGCAGGCTCGGCTGCCCTGCAAACCTCCTGCTTCCCAGGCACGGGGAGCAGCCCCAGGCTGGACGGTTTCAGTCTGAAAGAGGAACGGCGACAGGAAGGAATTATGGTGGTAATAGAGAAGGAGAACTTCAAAGCCCCTGTAGCTCCAGGCTTCCCGCAGCTCCTTGGCAGAGCCCATCCAACGGAGCAGCATGCAGCCCAGGACCACGGTGTACGGATGAGCAGGACCCGGGTTACTTCTGCATGTCTATCCACACCCCAAAATTGCAAGCATATTTGGCTTTCCAAGGTCACCTCCACCAAAAGCTGGAGCAGGGGCATCTCTGCCCCCCTCTGCATCCCGCTGGGCTGGACCTGCCCCACACACACAGCCCTCCGACACCAGCAACAGGCAGAACTGCTGACCGAGCGCACAGGAGCGGAAGGTTTTGCACCAGATCATGCCCCAGACATGCCTTCTGTAGCTCTTCTCCCCCCACCTGGCTCTGCAGGTCCTGAGCCTTGGCAGTGAGAGCAGCCCGGGGCAGGTGGGGGCTTGGGTTTTCATTGGAATGCTGTGGAAGTGGGTGTTGTGTTGGATCATTTCAGCTCGCTCTCTCCTAGATCAGCGCCCTTCCCCAGGTCCAAGGAAAGCATCTCACCTGGGCAGCGAGGATGGTGCCTGGGCAGGGATGGTGCCCGCATGAGTGCTGAGCTGAGCTGAGCGGCATCTGCTTCTCCCAGGCTCTGGGCACCAGGTCACACACTGGGCTGACAGAGAGGAGGGGGAAAAAACCCCTCTGGACTTGGCAAATGCTTTTGACTGACCGATGCCCTTGTCTGAGGAGCATCCTCATGGAGCCGGGAGATGGAAGGGGCAGCATTTTCCCCCAGGACCCTGAAAGACAAGTCACATGTTCAGCAGGAAGGGTGGAGGACAGCAAAGGGTGGTTGGTATGAGAGCGGCACCAAGACAATGAGCAGCCCGAGCTGGAAGGCTGGGACAGCTGGTACCACCTCAGCCCTTCAGCATCCCCCTCCTTCTCCTCCCTTGCCCACACCAGGTCCCACCTCCTTCATCCTGCTCCAGCAGCTTCACTCCAGCCAGGTCAACAGGAGATGGAGAACAGGGAGGAGCTGCAGCCCCCCCCCCTCAGCATCAGTGCTGCCTTTCTGCCGAAAGAGGAAAACCTATTTGCTACCCAGAGGATGCCAAGGAAGCTGACAGCCTCATGCCCACACTCCCCCTCCACACATCACAGTCAGCTGGAGACGCTGAGAGAGCGATTAGATCAGCCACCTGAGAACACTCCTACAGCGCTGGCGTTCTTCAAGGCTCTGCCAAGTCTTTTGTGAAAGGCTAAGAGCAGATAAGGTGACTGGTTACCCCCTTCCCTGGTTCTGCCAGGTCTCGATAGCTGGCACCACGGCTCCTCTGCAGCCCAGCACGCCCAGCCGTGCTGCAGGGTCCATGGCACATCAGCACACAGCTAAGGGTAAAGTTGGGCTTAGGGACACCAATGCGCTGAGTTCAAGGATCCCCAAAAGCAAGGTGAGCACGGGTGGAGGAGACCCTCTGAAAACTGCCCAGGCTGCCAGGATGGGTCCAGAGAGCAAGGGTCGGGAGGAAGGACGTGTGTCCAGATGTCAGCTGCAGGGCAGGTGCCTCCATCATGGGTCTGGCCAGGGTCCCGGTCTTCCCACTCGTGGTCAGGTCCCTGTTTTGCTGTCAATCCTGACCTGCCCCCACCTCGGGGTCACCAGGGTGGGGGCTGTGGGCTCAGGCTGAGGCCAGTGTGCTTTTCCCATGCCCATCCCTCGAGAAGGAGCAGTTCTGGGAGGACTCGAGTGCCCGTGTGTTTTGCCAAGACCTCTGCTTCCCAGCCAAGGTAAGAGCATGGAAACCACAGGCTCACCTGGCCACAGACGTTGGGCGACAGCCATTGCTCAGCCTTCCTGTTTGCTGTCCAAACAGCTCAGTGTTTGACTTCAGAGCGGTGGGGAGCTCTGCCCACCCATGGGACACAGGAGCGGGACTCAGCAGCCGAGCCCCAGCGTGTGTGGGGGGACAGCCTGCCCAGGGTGGGCTCTCACCAGTGGGCAGAGTGGGCACGTTCTCCTCCCCCCCAGGCAAGACCCCTGGGAGATGCTCAGCAGGACCTGACACCCCCTTTCGGCAGACTTTCACTGGTCTGAGCTCCTGGGGTGCTGGGCACCGACCCCATCGCCTAAACCCGTGTGTGGGGTCACATCCCCCCGGCCCGGAGACCTCCCGTTCTCAGCCCGGGCAGCACGGGGGGGGCGGGTCTCCCTCTGAGCCGAGCCGGGTGGGGCCGCCCCGACACCCCCCTACCCTGGGGGCGGGGGGAAGGTGTCACACGGGGCTTCCTGAGGTCCCCGCGGTCCCGCCGCCCCCCTCCCGCTGCCCAGGGGACACCAGCCCGGCCCCGCGTCCCACGCCCGGGGCCACCCGCGGTCTCCGCGGCCCGGCCCCATGGCGGCCCGGCCCCATGGCGACCTCGGCGGCGGGAGGAGGAGGGAGCGAACCCCCGGCCCCTCCTCCTCCCGCCCCCATCCCGCCCCGTCCGCCCGTCCCGGCGCCGTCGAGCGTGGGCAGCGGCAGCGGCCGGGCCATGGCCCCGCACCAGCCCAGCGCCGGGCAGTACCTGCGCTCCGACAGCGGCGGCTCGGAGGCTCCGATGCTGGCGGACGGCCCCGGCTCCGGTCCCGGTGAGGGGCGGCGGCGGCGGCGGCGGTGGGGGCCGCTGTGGGGCAGCGTGGCCGTCATGGCCATCCTCGCCCTGCAGATCGCCTCCACCACCGGCCTCTTCGTCTACTTCACCATGGCCATCTCCAAGGTGAGCCCGCCGGGGGGGCTTCGGCCTCAGCCGCCCCCCGGGGGGACGGAACCGGCGGGGAGGTGGTGGTGGGGGGGGTGTTGCTGCAGCCCCGAGAGCTCCAATGGCTACGGGGGGGGTCTCTGCCCGCTCCTCCTGCTCCCCCCCTCCCGCCCCCCGGGACGGCAGCTGCCGGCGCTGCCCCGCTGCGCAGCCAGATGTGGAGGCGGGAGCGGGGGGGGGGGGGGGAGGGTCGGGGGGTGTGGACACTGCCCCCAGCTCCCCCGGGAGCCGCGGATCCAGATGTTGGGGGGTGGACACTGCCCTCGGCTCCGCCCAGAGCCGCGGATCCAGATGTGGAGAGAAGGAGCCTTTGTCCTGGGCTCCGGAGCCGGGGAAGGGGCGGGAGGGTCCTGCCCTGGGGGCCCGTCAGAGGCTGCAGCTCCAGATGGGGCTGGAACGAGCTGCCTCATCCCCCCCCGTCTCGGCCCCATCCTTCCCATCCCACCCCTGCTCCAGGACCACCGAATTCCCCTCACCCCCCACAAGATGCTGGAAGTGGCCTGGGCAGAAGCACACACACCCCCCCCTCCCCAACAGTAGCAGCTCTTGGGTGCTTGCATCCCAGGGGGGGGTAATGGGGACTCAGTCTCCCCCTCCCCCCAGCATCACTTGCATCAAACCGTTCCCAAACTCAGCTGTAACGGCCCTGACCCTGCTAACAGACCCCCCCCCCATCTCGCCCCTGACAGCTGATTCAGGCCCAGGGCCCTCCCCAAGCAGCCAGGGGTGGGTGAGGAGGGGAAACCACCAAACCGGGGAGGTCTTTGCTGTGAGGAGGGGGAAATTCGGAGCCACTAGGCACCGACACCACCCTTCATCCCTGATGATGAAGGGCCAGTCAAGAAAAGGGTCCTGCAGTGCCAAGCATTGCGCAAACCACAACCTGGGGGGGGTGGGTGGGGGGAAAGAAAAAGCCCTGCCTGGTGATGAGGGAGGAAGGGTCTGTCTGGGGCCAGCGGAGCTTGGTTTGGAGAAGCCACCAGCTTTGAGCTTTGTTTCCACCCCTGGACCGCATGTGGCACCCACCCCATACATTACTATGGGGGATTTCCTCGAGGGCGATGGGGACAGGCAGAGCCCCAGGGCCCCTGGCTCGCTCTCAGGGACAGCCTGCCAAGACCCCAGCATGGGGAGTGCTTCCCGTGGCTCCACTTTTACAAAACTTTCCCACTTTTTCCTTAATTTAAGCACCCCACCCAGCACAAGGTCCCCTAGGAGGGGAGGTGGGATGGGGGGTGGTTACTCTGTGAGGAGAGAGATGCTGGTGGTACACCAGCCTATCGCAGCAAGCCTTAGTCAAAGCAATTAGCATGATCAGTCAGTGCCAGGCAGTTGTTAGGACCCAGAGGGATGAGGCACAAGGTCCCAGTCCCGGTGCTAGGGCTGGGAATGTGCTGCTGCTTTACTGGGACGGTCAGGACCCTGGTGTGGGCAGAGCCCTGGGTGATGATGTGGCCAAGCCCAAGGACTCTTGGGTTGCTGCATCCATGACGATGACAATGCCAGTGTTCAGCTCCAGCTGCTGGCACGCTGGTGTCAGGGCAGCTGTCCCATTTGTGCCTCAGTTTTCCCACATCCTAGACAGCAGCAGGTGACGAGGAGACCCTACACCAGCTGTGCCTGCCCCCCCATTGCCACGCCATGGCCAGAGCTGAGCCAGGTCAGTCCCAGGACAGCCTGGGAAGGGGCAGCTCGCCACGCAGCAGCACACGTCATGTGGAGGGAAGGCTTCCCAGCCCAAACCACAAGCCAGCACAGGCTAGAAAGCATCCGAGCTCTGCCTGGGCTGACGCAGCACTACATGTGCCTTGGGGTCCCGTCTCCGGGCAGCACAGTGCAGCAGCTGGAAGGGCAGAGCTGCATGAGAGTTTGTTTTGCAACCCCAGTTGGGCTCAGCAGCAGGGAAGCACCAAGAGCTCGGATGAGGCTGCCTGGGCACGTCCAGCCTGTGGCTGCAGCTCTTACTGGTGCTGTACGGAGCCAAGCCTCGCAGCACAACCACTTCCCTGGGGGCCTGGAGCATCTCCTTCCACGCTAATAATGCCAGCTGCTTCTGCTGGAGGAGCCTCAGCTCCCCCCGGGGCAGGGGAGGGTGCGGAGGAGGAGGTGGAGAACGGGAGGTTTGGGTTCCTTTTCTTTACCACACTGCTTGGTGAGAGCCCTGGAGTCTGGCTGCTGGAGCTCAGTGAAAGGGGCTGTGCTGTTCCCTGGGGCGCTGGGGCTGCCAGGAGTCACAGGAGGACAAGCTGAGCTTGAACCTGTCCAGATCATAAAACCAGGCTTCTGAGGGAACTTGGGACCCACCCAGCCCTGTGCCACCCGCCTGCATCCCAGCACTGGGAACACTGCTGGTGTTAGCATCCCAGCAGTGCTGCTCTGTCCCACTGCCAGCTCAGGGCTGTTCTGCACCCCATGGTGCAGCTGTGAGCACCCTGATGCTGGAGGAGCCGTGACAAAGGTGGCTGCGCAGTGCACACACTGCACCAGGGTCCCTGCTGCTCCCTCGAGCCAAGCTGTGCTGTGCCCACCTGGAGTGACACGGGGGTGCCTGGGTGTTTCTGTTCCAGCTCAAAGCCCAGGTGCCCGGCAGCACGGAGGAGCTGCGGTGTCTGCAGGTCATCAACCAGCAGCAGGAGGGATCCAGCCTGGAGGAGCTGATCAGCAACCAGTCCTGCCTCAAGCTGGCTAACACTATCAAAGCCTATGTGGCCACGGTGAGCCCAGACTTGCCAGCTTTGGGGACAGCTCCTGTCTGCCTCAGTTTCCCCATCTGCCTCACTGGAAAGGCGGCAGAGGGCAATTGCAAAGGTTGTTTAAGGGGGAAGGGGTGGAGAAGTGGGGCTGGAGGCCAGCGCCATGGCGAGAAGAACGAGGTCATGAAGACCTGGGAGAGATGGGAGGAGCTGGGGCATGGGGAACATCTTGTTTCACCCCTAACCATGGGACCGTTTCTCTTCTCCAATGGTTCAGGTGACGGAGAGCGTCATCCGCAGGAGCGTGGTGAAGGGTGAGTCCCTCCTGGCCCGGCACCAGGGTGTCGCAGAGCCACCTCCCAGCAGCCGGACAGACGGAGCCACGGCCCACGTGTGCACAGCTCGGCGTGTGGCTGGGAACGCCAGCGGGCTGGGGTGGGAGCGCTCGCTCCCGGGGCAAACTCCACCAGGCACAGTGCTTGGGCTGGGGCGGAGGAGGGCAGGCAAAGGGCACACGTCCCCAGGGAGCGCGTCAGAGGGACAGCCGTGTGTCCGTCTGGGGCTGCAGGAGCAGCACAGAACCATTTGTTAATGATTCACTAACCACTTCCACCCCCAAATAACCTCCCTCTTTTGCGGGTCTGTGGGGCATTTCCCTGCCCAGCCCACCCCACGTGCCCTGCCACGACCTGCTCTGCTGGCACGGGGCCGGGCGTCCCCACGCTCTCTGTCCCCTAGAGCTGTCTGTCCCTTTCCTCGCAGAGGCGCGGCGGGGCTATGCCAACACCTCAGAGGGACAGGTTCCTCCCAAGACAGCTGGGAAGCCCTCAGCACATCTCACCCTCCGCCCGCAGAGCCTGGCCCAGGATGGTGAGTCGGGGACCCCTCCCAGAGCCGAGATGGGGATGGGGGAAAGGTCCCACCCAAGAGCCGGGGACCGAGAAGGGTGGATGTTTCTTGTGGGAGATATTTGTCCCGTCCCAGATCACCTCCTCCTTCCCCCCTGCACGCCAGGTGACTGTGGAAGGGAGTTGGAGCCCTGCACCTCACTGACCCTTCCTTCTCCCCAGGAAACTCCAAGCGCTTTGGGAACCTGTCCCAGTCCTGCCGCCACGCCATCGTGCGCTGGGAGGACAGCACCATCCACTCCCACCTCCAGAACCTCACCTACCACGACGGGCGGCTGCGGATCAACCAGGCGGGCAAGTACTACGTCTACTCCCAGATCTACTTCCGCTACCCCAGCGATGGGGCCGGTGCCCGGCTCTCCGTCCCCCAGCTCGTGCAGTGCATCAACTGGAAGACGACCTACAGCCAGCCCATCCTCCTGCTCAAAGGCGTCGGCACCAAGTGCTGGGCACCCGAGGCCGACTACGGGCTCCACGCTCTTTACCAGGGGGGGCTGTTTGAGCTGAAGGCCGGTGACGAGCTCTTCGTCTCTGTCTCCTCCTTGGCCATCGACTACAACGATGCAGCAGCCAGCTATTTCGGAGCCTTCCGGCTCGACCTGTGACTATCACCTCCACCCCCACTTCCTGCTGCTCCCGCCATCGGCTCCTGCCAAGCAGTTATTTGAACAGAACCGCTGGGGTTACCAGGACACACACGCAGGCTCCTTCCCTTGGAGAGGCACCGGTGTCACATCTGTGACTTCCAGACAAAGCATCTCCACGGCAGGACGATGCTCGGCAAGTCTGACCCTGCGTCTGGCAGGGTCAGAGCCGTTCAGCTCGGCTGTGGGCTCTCAGGACCCCAAGCTGGAGGTGCTGGAACAGGAGCCAGGCTCAGCAGGGAAGCAGCAGCACAGTGAGCATGGGAACAGTGCCAGCACCCCCAGGGCTCAGCGCCAGGGGACAGCCTGCGGGTAGGAGGCAGGTCCAGCTTTGCTTTCCAGAAGGGAGTGAAGGGGTTTCAGAGTTCATTGGGAGCCTGGAGCAATGCTGGCACTGATGCTGGAGACAGGACCACGAGGCTGGCAGCAGTCAGCTGCAGCAGAGAGGAACCTTTGGCCCAAGAGCTTCCCATCACACCTCCCCTTCGCTTCTGACAGAGCATCTGTCCGGGGGGAAGCTGGTCCTCCCCATGCCAGTGGGCCAGCACAGCTCCCTGCTCCTCACCCCTTTGGGCCCAGCGGTTGTTAACCTCCAGGATTTCACCTGGGGATGAGCCCCCAGCACTGGACCTGGAGAGGACAGGACCTACCCCTCAGTTGTATCACATTGGACACAAAAGATGGGTTCAAGCAGGGCAGAGCGTGGTCAGAGCCCCACAGACTCTGGGGTGGAGGCAGCCCCCTTTTGTAATTAATTACCTGTATCCTCCAAACGCCTTCAGACTGTCAGTGAGTACGGACGAAACAGCAGCTCCCAGGAAGGACAGGAGCAGGCCCCGTGCCGGTACGGCTGCGAGGGGGGGCTCTCGGTGTGAATAAAGCCTGTACTCCCGCTCCGGTCTCCTTGCATCAGGCACCGTGCCCCGGGCAGCCGCAGCGCTGGGGTCTGCGGCGTTCCCACGCTCAGCTGGCCCGATGCAGCAATCCCTGTGCCAGCCCAGCCAGAGCAGTGGAGCAGCCCATGTGCAGTGCCAGAGCTGCTGAGACAGCCTAGGGGAAGGGGTTTCCCAGGAGCTCTGGCCCCCACAGCTGCAGCCAGCCCCAAGTAGGCTGTAGGCAACAGCCAGGTTCTGCCTCATCCTGCAGCAACTTGAAGGACTCTGCTGACACCCATTCTCCCCCACGGAGAGCTGCTGAGCCCAGTGCCCCGGATACCCCGGGACTAGCTCCTCCAGCAGAACTCCTCCCAGGAACCCATTCCTCCTCCCCTGCTCCCAGCACCCTTAGGCCCTCACACAAGGTCCCCAGGGGATCCAGTGCTGCTCCCCTCTCCACTTCAGGGTCATCAAGCCTGGCCAAGCCCCGGGGTGCCAGCGTGGGCTTGTTGCCCATCACACCACACTGCTCCTCACTGCCATCACCCCATCACACAGCTCCCCAGGCCTGACCGCCCCCCTCTGCACCTTGGCTGGGGGCTGGTGCCGGTTGAGCCAGCAGCTCCCGTGTCCCCCCACACTCACAGACATTGGTCATCACTAGCCTCCATCTCCTCAGCATCCCCAAGGCATGCAGTGTGGGTCCTGCACCCCACAAGATTGCATGGGCCAGCCCCTAGTTCAAGTCCATGGGCACCTTCCTAGGCAGCACCCTGCTGCCTGCCGAGGTGTACATGGCTGCTCCACACCACAGGGGCCTGCTGCCCCCTCTCCCACCTCAGCCGCCCCCTCCATGGCTGAGGTCCCCAGCCCCATGGAGGGAAATGAGTGTGTGCTCAGCCCTGACCGGCCCGTCACGCTCTTGCCCAACATAAACAAAGCTCCAAAGCACGCAGCGCAGCTGGGTCCCCCGTGACATCCATTGGCAAAGACCCCCGAACACATCAGCCCCAAAAAACCCCTCCCTTCCCAAGCCACCCCTGAAACGGTCCCTTTTTCTTGCCCTTTTCATTCCTCCTCTGGCTTTCCTGGCCTCTTTGGTGATCTGTAACAGGAATTAGGCTCCCTAAAACCCCTCCTGAGCACCGACCCCATCCCAGCTCCCACATTGGAGATGCAGGAGCCGGGACGAACTAGACAACCAGGAGCTGAAGGAAATGAAGCAGGTGGGGCAAAGTTTTCCTTCAAAATAGGGTTTAAAGCAGCCCCACTCCCCAGCCTGCCAGCAGCAGTGCAGGTAAAGCAGCTCCTCGCGTGATCCGGGAGAGCTGGGCTCAGCGCCAACAGGGGGATGGGTTGCTCCTCTTTCCTGGAAGGGAGAGAAGTTTCGTGGGCGGATGTTTTTTGGAGAACTGCATGAACATGGGACCCAACGGCAGCCACGGCCCGGCTGGTGAGAGCCAAGTGGCACTGGGCTGGGAGGGATGGGATGGATGGGGGGGCTGGGGAAAGTGGAGGCTGTCTTCAAGGTCCCAGCTCTGGTGGGGGGCTCCCTGGACTGGAAGCAGCACCCAGCTCAGCCCCCCACACCTTACAAAAGCTTTGTGTTTGCAGCAATACCTGCAGAACAGCCCAGAGGTATGGAGAGGACAGGAAGGGGGTCTTTAGTCACAGCCATCCTTTCCCAGCCCTCACACCTTCACCTACTGCTGCCAGGGGTGGAGAAAGCAGGCTGAGTTGGGCAATAAACAACCCTGGCACAGCCACCACTGGGCAGAGACCTTGGGCCCCTCACCGCCACAGATTTACACCCCACAGCCCGTGTAAGCACCCACGGTGTGGTTGGCACCCACCAGCATGTAAAACAAAACCACCTGGTTGTGTCACCCCTCGGGGCTGGGTTGCTCTGCCCTGCTGTGATTCCTTCCCTGCAGCGGCGGGGGCAGAGCCGGGGTGACGGCAGGGTGACATGAGGCAGGGTGATGGGATGCTGGCGCTGCCTGCCCCAACGTGTGGTTTCAGGGAAGAGGATGGGCACGAGGCCTCGGTGCCAGCACACCAGTTGCTCAGCTCATCCCACTCTGAAAAAGCACTTTGCCTTCCCCATGCCAAAGGCAATGGGGAGCAGGCTCGGGGACGCCCTGGACAAAGCAGGGTGGGGGAAGGAAAGTAAGCTGAAACTGAAAGCTGGCCCTGCCAGGAGACAGCTCAGAAGCCTCCCTGCTCCCTCCCCAGGCTTTGAAAAGGAGCCAGGGGGTGTTGAGTTTGGGGAGGGGGACACACACACACTGCAGCTCTAACAACATTTTCAGGTTGACCTTATTTCTCCCGGCTCCGTGGTGCGGATCTGAGCCGGACACATACTGCTTCCCTGGGGCCGCTGCCAAAGGACCGGGTCATCTCCGCTGCTTTCAACCCAGCGCAGACCCAGCGCCAGCCAAGGGCGTTCACAGCACTAACCTGCTGCCCTTTGTCTCAAAATCCATTCTGGGGCTGAAATCTCTTTCCCCCCCACCCCTCCTCCTGCTGTCATTAACCAGTTCATGGCTACGGCCAAGCCTTTTGTTCCCTTCCAAACAAGAGCCTGGTTTACTTTCAAGTCCCAAGCCCTGAAAATGTCCACAGTGAGAAAGGAGGAAATCCATGCTGAGCAACACACCAACACCCCAGGAAATCATTGCTTGGGACATTGTAAATAAAGCACACAAAGAAAGCAAGCCCAGGGTTGTGACCCTGCTGTCACGTGGGCCTGGATGCTGCTGGTACCCACTGCTCTGCCCCAATAGATGCACACCTGCACCAGGATACTTCAGGATGTCTCACCCAGCCAGGATCCCCCCAGCATTAATTAATTAGCCTGGGAAAAAATCAAAAGGAAAACAAGGCAGCGATCCCCTTTCCTGCAGCAAGGACTCAACGGGCTGTGGGATGCTCTGCCAGATTAACACTCCTGCAAGGTGAGCGAGCAGAGGGAACCCTGTTCCATCCTTTTACCATTCAGAGCTCAGCTACTGAGTAACAGACCTTAGGGGCTGGGGAAGCAGCTCCTGGCACAGTCCCAGGCGGCCCCACTGGCACTGAGGGTTCCCGGCTCACAGGACACACCGTTTTCCCCTTTATCTCCCCAAACAAGATCGAGTTGGAGGAAGTCTCCTTCTATTTACCTGGGAACTGGTCCCTTGCTCGTCCCTGCACATCCAGGATCACCAGGCTGCTCCAGTAAGTCCTGCCACTGGCAGCACCCCGCTCCCTGACAGCCTCCGTTCCCACTGGGATCCCAGCAGGGGCTGCATCAGGGCCCAGTAATTGCTGCATGGCCTCAAGCCCGAGCTCAGCAGACAGGAGCTCCTCCAGGGCAGGAGGAGAAGTGAAGGCAAGTGGCAGAGCACCCAACACTCTCCCAAAAGGGTCCCTGATAACATACTCCATACACAAGGTGTCCCCCCCACCTCCTCTGGGCTGGGGGCAGCACCCCACACCAGTGCCTTGCGCGCAGCATCACCCCTGCAGTGAGGAGGGTCAGGGCACGGACCAGAAAGGCATCTAGGAGAGCATCACCCTCCTTGGCTTGTTTCAGCCTGGTGCTGCAATGAACATGCTGTGCCCAGCTTGGGCTGCATGCGAACTCTGAAGGGGATGGATCCTCTCCAGCTCCAGGCTGTGTGCACAGCCCTTTGGCTCCAGAGGAAACCCAGGGCTCCTCCTGGAGTCACTCTGAAGGCAAAGCAATGGAAAAGCAAGACCTAGACTAGGCAAAACCCTCCATGGCGATGCCAGCTGGCCCAAGGAAGGGTAACTGTGCCAGTCAGGGCCAACAGAGAAGATGCTTGGGTTAAAAGCCCTTGGTGTGGTCCCTCTCCTGAACTTGTTTATGATGGGATTCAAAGAATCAGTAAAAGCAGAAAGCAAGCAGCTGAGAACATGTCTGTACCCACAGCATCCCCCAGCCATGTTCCAAGCACGGAGCATCGCTGCTGTAGCCAACACAACCATGGAGATGGGTAACATCATTACAGGCTTCCCCACACAAAGAATTACTGCTTAGGAGCCATCCTGGAGCTGAAATGAGTCTTTCCCTGACGTGGACCCAGCTCTGTGGGTTCAGGGGCTCAGCAGGGCTTCACTCAGAGCGGCTACAACTCACACCCCAAGCCCTGATTCACCCAAACACACACATACCAGACCTCCAGCTGTTAAAACACACATCCCCATTCATAGGGAAAATACAAGGTTCCATGTTAAAAAGGCAGCAAGAGCAGAGAGAGCTGCTCGAGCTGGAAGCAAAGAAAGGGCTCACACCCTATCAGCGCTTCCCTTTTACTCACCCATCCTTACTACCTTTGGTTTGGCATCATGAGGATTCAAATCCCACCTGGGGTTTCCCTTTCCCTTGGGGACTTGTGTATTGGGGACCTCATCAAAGCCAAGGCAGAACACCAAGTATTTCAAGACCAGAGCAACTTAGGGGCAGGCTGTAGGCTTTGTTCCAGCTCACCAACCACATCCCACTGTACAAAACCACCACAGACAACATCTGGGCTTTTATTCCTCAGCAGAAGGTACCTGAGCCACTGGTAACACCTTGGTTCCATTCAGCTTTAAGCTGCACACGAATTCAGAACATCCCCACCTCGCCATGTCACCGCCACTGACCGAAACCAGGGTGAGCCGCACCAACCTCCCAGAGCATCCATATGCCTCCAGAATTCCAGGAAACGGTCAAGGTTTTATTAACAGGAAAATAATCTGCTAAGATCTGGGACCTGAGGGGACATGGAAGGAGTTACACGGCTGACAGCGGTCAGCAGGGGCTTTATTGCATAGTTGTTGGCAGAAAGAGGGACACTGAGCAGGGCAGGTCCCTAAAGTGGCAGTGCTGCCTGTCCCGGGATCGAAGCCGAAGGAGCAGTGCCTGAACCCACTCCAGACACTGCTGATGGAGGCAGGGAGTTCTGCAAGACCTTTACACCATCAGAGCTCCTGAGGAAGCGCAGCAGAGTCCACCCAGGACTCAGCCTCTGCGATTTTAGTTACGTGCTGGAAGGAGTAATTAAAGGAGAAATCCTCAGGCATGTATCTCTAAAATAAAACAAATAACATAATATAAAAATAAAAAGGGGGGGGATAGCAATGAGAACATGAGTGTGAACTCCTCCTGCTGCCTCCTTGGGGTTCTCCCAGCACAGCAGCGGCAAAAGGATTAAATACATTCACAGATTAATCAAAATAAACTTCTTCCCAATCAGAAACTGGGCCCCAGCTTAAGGGGATCTGGCCTTTGGGGGATGCTGGGTGTTGGTTTTGTGGTGGGTTTTTTCCCTCCTTCCAGAAAAACACCCTCAGGTAGCCAATCCCCACCCCCCTACACCCTGTTTTGACTTGACAAAGTTGTGATTTTTTACCGAGTGGTCGATTTGGAACAGCCCCCCCTGAGTGACAACCACATCCTCCTGCCACCACCTGAAAATTGTGTGCAAAATCATTCTTCTCCTTCCTTACTCCTGAAGGTGCTGACCTCACCATCTCCTCCCACATCAGCAGTGAGAGTTCAGACACAACAAGAGAGGGAGAATTAACTCTACCGCACTTTGCTTTTACTCCTTCATGGAATCTTTCCAATGCAACTTCACAAAAGCAACATAAAAAGAGTCTTTTTGGGTTTTTCCTCTTCTAAAAAGAAGATGATGTTCCACAGATTACGTAGTGCAATTGGTTATCTGGTAGGAAAACAAATTATCTTCTTCAGCTCCACGGAAGGAAACGCTGAAAACAGCTCCACGGTCTCCATAAAAATAGGAAAAGTCTATCCAGGATGGTCTATAAAGTGTTGGGTTTGTGTTGGACACACAATACCTACTAGTCTGCCTTCAATTGAAGAGTATCGAGTCTGGGTCCTGGTTAGCCAGCTGTGCAATGTGCTTTAGGATGTCCTTTTTGGTGATGATCCCCAACAGCTTCCTGAAAGATGGAAACACATCGTTAGCACAGCATCCCCAAGGGATGCTCACTCCTGATCCCACTCCTGCTGTCATCATAAGGTCTCTTCGGATCGGCTGTGCCGATGCTCCCTGCGACATCTGGCACTCGTGTCCCAGGAGAAGTTCTGCCGGTGGTGGGGGTTCTGGGGTGGTTCAGCCTGAAGAAGGCTCCAGGGAGACCTCCGAGCCCCTTCCAGTTCCTGGAGGGACCTACAGGAAAGCTGGGAAGGACTGTTTGTAAAGACGTGGAGTGCTGGAATGGGTGATGGTTTTAAGCTAGAGCAGGGCAGGTTTAGATGAGACCTATGGAAGAAGTTCTTCACTCTGTGGGTGGTAGATCACTGGTCCAGGTTGCCCAGAGGTGGTGGTCCCCATCCCTGGAGATATTCAAGGTCATGGATGGGGCTCTGAGCGACCTGATCTTGTGAAGATGTCCCTGCTCACTGCAGGGGGTCGGACAAGATGGACTTTGAAAGCCCCTTCCCACCTAAGGCATCCTGCTATTGCATGAGTCAAAGAGAATTTGAGTCTCTTACAATGGCTGGGTTTGACAGGAGGCTATGGGCCCTTTCCCCCCATCTCCCTGCGGAGCCCTGCCCTCCCCAGACAGGCTGCCCACTTCAGCTAAGAGCAACTCAGGGGCTCCACAGTTGCCTTCCTCCAGGCACCAACCACTCCAGCTGATCTTGGGCTCTACACATCGCTTGGAGAGGAGGTTTGGACTGAGGTCCACGGGAACCCTGTGACCCCTGGGCTCTGCCCACAGCTGCCTTACCCATTGTGAGTAACCAGGCACTGGCGCAGTCCCAGCTTGCGGAATATATCCACGACGATTTCCATGGGCGTTTGATCTGTCACTGTGAAAGGACTGAGGTCCAGGATGCTCCTGAGTTTCAGCATCGAAGGGGAGCTTGGAGGCAGCGGAGGAGAGTGGTCAGTGAAATAAATAATTGACGTGCTCACAATCCCATCCTGCTTCTTCCGGGCATTTTCTGGAAGAAGAAACGTGTGATTAATTATCCTCCCTCTTCTCCTTTTCCTAACGGAGCAGCCTACCCTTCCCTCTCTCTGCCCACACTGGGATGGCCTCCAAAGTCTGTTCCTTCCCTTCCCTGTGCTGCTTCTCAAGGCAACTGATGACCCAAGGAGGATGCAACACATCCCAATCCTACCTCCTCGGCCCCAAGGCCTCCAGTCTCACCCCAGGGGTGAATCCACACACACTTTGTGGGACATCAAGGCTGCCGTGCAGCTCAGCGTTCTGCTCTGGCCACGTAACCGCCAGCCCTGGGCAGCAACTTCAGCCTCCCAGCTTTCAAAGTGGCAGATAAACGGCTTGCAGCTTCATCAGTCGCTGCGTTGGGTCCTGTGCAGGGTGGCTGAAAGTATTTCTAACCCCTCAGTGTCACAGGTTTAGCATGGAGCAGCACGTTGCCATGTGCACCCTGGGGAAAAGGCGGCTCGTAACAAATCCTCAGAGCTTCAGAGTGCCACAGCAGCAGGAACTGGTGGCCGTACCACAGAGCAGCCTGACCAAAGGTGGCAATCCACGTAACAAGGATACACCAGCACACTGCTCTCTGCATTTCATCCTAGCACTGCCACAGGACAAGGCTATCTGGGCTCCAAGCCATCACACCACCCCTAAAGAAAGCCACCAAGCCCGAGTTGAGCCAGCATGTTTGGCCCTGGAGAGCCAAACAAGGGGACCAACCCACAGGAGCTAAGTGAGCAGGGAGGGGACATGCGTTTTGCCCCTGATGGCATCATTTATCTAGACAGCACCTTGCCCCTTACCAATTGAAATGATGAGGTCTCTCCTGAGGACAAACCCAACCAGCCTTTGGGACTCCCGCGACACCACCACCGGATAGCCGCTGTACGTGGTGTCGTTGATGATGGTCTCGACATCTTCTACGGTCATGCTGTCCTGAGTGATGACAGTCAGAGGAGGGTCGTTCCTCCGTGGCCTCATTACATCCATCGCGAGCGTCTTGTGCGAGAACTCTTCCTTGGCTTCCAAGAAAGGGTATCCGTTCAGGCGAATGTGGGCGTCGTAAATGCCCTCCCGCCCAATGGCATCAGCCACCCACTTGCTGGTCATCGCTGCTGCCATCAGAGGAACGATGTACTCCAGCCCACCAGTGAGCTCAAACATGATGACCACTAGTGACACAGTCATTCGGGTCACCCCACCTGCGAACAGAGCAGAAGACAGGCAACGTGAACGGGTGGTGTTGGGCTTTCCTAGCAGAAGAGCTGCTCAGAGGTTTGTCACGGGTGTCCTCTGCCAGCACGTCCAGAAGAGGTCTCTATCAGCGCGAGGTCACGCTGTTGGGCTCCATCACATCCAGCAGCGTGGTGGAAACCCAAGGTGAGCAGAACTCCACACTGAAACCAGCTGTCCATTCCAGGACAGTGCGCTGTGGGTTGGCGGTCAAGGGTCCAGGACACAGTCCTGATGCGTCTCCCCCTGAACTCAGAAGCAGCCTTAGAAGATGGAGAACTTTTTGTCACTTAGCTAGCTGCAAAACAGGCTGGCCATGCCATGGAAGGGCCTTTACACATCTCCATGGCAGGGTCGTGATCTCTGAGGGGCTGTACACAAAAGGCAAGGGTCCTCCTGACAGCACTGCCTGCCCCCTGAGCGAGGGCACCCAGCAGCTCACCTTTCAGGCTCCCCGCGTTCAGCCAGACATTCCGACCACTGCACATGACACTTGTGCAGGTTTTCAACACTAAAAACACCAAGAAGGTTCCAGAGAAAACAGAGGGGTCTCAAACACCTGCATCGTTCTTTTCTAACAGCATTTTGTCTTGGTGAGTTCTGGTTATGAGGTTCAAGCCCCAGAGCTACTTCCCATACCCACCTCCTCATGGGCACATACCCTTGGGTACTGCCCAGTGGTAAACAGAGTTAACGAAGCAGAACCAAATTGATTTTCATGGGTTACATGCAAGCAAGAGGGTGTAACCCCTCCAAAAGGCCAAAGGAGGGGGTTGGTAGCTTCTCCTGACACGTGATGGTGTCCCTCAGGTGAAATTATTATTCCACAGGGCAGAGAATTGGGAATTACACTGAAAGTGAAGTTCACTTGACTTCTGAGTGGAAGAAGCATTACAGAAAACCCAAGTGCTTGAGAGAAGAACTGCATCGTCGGGTTTAAGCCCGAACGGGAAGCAACGCCAGTTAAATCCACACAGGAAAACCCACAGCCCCCTGGCCAGCCCCGCTTGTTCGGGCTGCCTCTCAAACCTGCCATGTCCAACGACAGGTCACTGCTGGGGAAAGAACGCAAAAGGGATGGGAAGAGAGTTGAATCCCACCACTTCCACAAGAACAGGGGGTGCATTTCACCACCACGTTCCCTGATGCGGCTGACTGAGACCCAGACTGCAGCTGGGACTCGGGGAGATGTCTCACTTACCTAAGCATGCAGCAGCCCCCACCATCGCGTAGAGGCCAGGGGTGATGCAGTCGGCTCCCTGACTGCACCAGCCACTGAAGATGGCCCAGTCGTGGTGGTAAAAGGCCAACTGCTCCACAGCCACGCCGAGCATGCGGCCTGCTATGGCACCCACTGCCATGCTGGGGATGAAGAGACCCGAAGGGACCTGTGAAAACACCCACCGGTTAACGTGTCGTTCCCTGGATGTTCCAAAGCCTGGTGACCGGGGCAAGTCTGAGGCAATGCCAAAGTTCACACAGGCAGGGATGCCGTGCTCTGGCACCCTGCCCTTCCCACACCCTCGTGCTCTGGAGCCACTGCAGCACAGCTCCAGAACGCTCTTCTGTGAGCAGAAGCGCCCACGCAACAGGTCAGCATGGAACCCAAGGAAATTTTTTTCCTAAAACCTTTCTTCCCCAAGACAGTATCACAAAGATTCATCCACTAACACTCCCCATAGCATTCCGACCCCATAAGCACATACTTATCACACAGACAGGGCTTTCCCACTCTGCTGCTGTCGTGTACTGGGACTGGAATCGCCCATCTTCCCTGGGAGAAATTCACACCACGCCGTGAAAGCAAGAAGAAATTTCTCCTCATTTCTAACCTGAACCTCCCCTGGCACAACCTGCAGCCATTCCCTCTTGTCCTATCACTACTTATCTGCTAGAAGAGGCTGAGGCCCAGCTCACCACAACCTCCTTTCAGGGAGCTGTAGAGAGCAATAAGGTGTCCCCTCAGCCTCCTCTTCCCCAGACTGAACAGTGCCACGTCCCTCAGCAGCTCCTCATAAAACTTGTGTTCCAGCCCGTTCCCCAGCCTGGTTGCCCTTCTCTGGATACACTCCAGGGCCTCGATGTCTTTCTTATAGTGAGGGACCCAAACCAGAACCCAGCACTCGAGGTGCAGCCTCACCAGAGCTGAGCACAGGGGGCTGATCACCTCCCTGGTCCTGCTGGCCACGCTACTCCTAACACCGGTCAGGATGCCACTGGCCTTCTGGGCCACCTGTGCACACTGCTGGCTCATGTTCAGGTGTCAACCAACACCCCCAGATCCTTTTCCTCTGTGTAGCTTCCCAGCCCCCCTACCCCAAGTCTGTAGTGCTGCCTGGGGTTGTTATGACCAAAGGGCAGGACCCAGCACTGAGCCATATTGAACTTCATCCCACTGCCCTCTGCCCGTTGATCCAACCTCTCCAGATCCCTCTGGAGGGCCTTCCTGCCCTCCAGCAGATCATCACTTCACCTCAACTCAGTGTCACCTGCAAACCTACTGAGGGTGTGCTCAATTCCCTCATCCAAATCATCAGTAAACATATTAAAGAGGACAGGTCCCAGTATCGACCCCTGGGGAACATCACTTGTGACTGGTCACCAGTTGGATTTAACTCCATCCACCACCACTCTCTGGGCCCGGCCATCCAGTCAGTTTTTAACCCAGCAATGAGTGCACCAGTCCAATAAAAGCCCAAGCTGTGGGGCTCCTGCAGAGGATGAGAACATGAGCTCCTTCACAAGTACCTCTCACCTTCATGCCAAAGGTGAAGATAGTGATGAAGGCTTTCATTATAAGGGCCAAAGCCAGCTGCCACATGGCTGTGTAGACCCCTGGGCCAGCAGCTCGGTCAGGCAGGTCATCCCCTTTGGTGCTGTTGAAATCATTCACGTACTCGCAGAGTTTGGACGAGTCCAAAATCCCACAGTCATTGAAGAGCTCAGAAATGAGCTCGCTGGTGCTCATTCTGGTGTACTCGTTGGGGAAGGCCAGAACAGCCGTGATGGCAGTCACCACAAACACCTCCAGCACCGGGTATTTGCCCAGCTTGGTCGTCTTGCGGCGCCTGCACCAGGCAATGTTGCTGCGGATGAAGAAAGCACCCCAAAGCCCACCAAATATTCCCAAAAGGATGAAGGGCACAAGCTCCAGAAGATGCCATGGCATGTGAAACTCCACGTAGAAGAGAACCAGGCGGCTGTTCCCAAAAGGGTTGATGGAGCGCAAGGTAAACGCAGCGACCAGGGCAGCGAAGAAGGAGCGCCACAGTGTCTTGAGAGGAAAGTAGTAACTTACCTAAGACAGAAAATCAAAGCACATTTCGGTTACTTCAACGTTCATCACCCCACCACCAGCTGCCCAGTAACTAAATCCCCACTGCAAGAAATCAGAGCAAGGACAGAGGTCGACATACGTCGGCCGCACCTCTCCACCCAAGCACCCCAGGCTCTGTGTTGAGCTCCCGCTTGATGTGGTTGCAAAGACCAGGACAGGTCCTGTCCTGCAAATGTCCAGCTCAGCAGGTGCCCTCTCCACTCCCTGAAGTGCCAGTGACTTACTCAGGCGATACAAGCTGCTAGAAATGAGCTGCACAGCCCAGAGATGTCCAAGGACAGCACCCACCATAGCGGCCACCACAACCACTGCTCAGCTGAGCAGAACCAGCCCACTCCTCCTCTGAGCCCAGCCCTGAAGTGAGCAGCAGGGATCCATTCCATGCCCAGATCGAAAGAACAAGGAGCAGAACTTCCTTGGGAAGAAAAAGGTGTTTGATGAGCCAGGGAAATTTGTTCCCAGGTACCCTGGGACAGAGCTGTCAGGAGAGAGTGGGCACATGGAAAAACTGGGAGAGGTCATGGCTGAGAGCAGCTGGTGTCGCTGAGCATGGACGGACCTGGGGAAACGAAGGGGTTTATCGCAAAGCTACGGATAGACACCATCCACAAGACATTCTCCAGTAGTCATAAGAATTACCTGAAACCCCAATAAGCTTTTAGGTTGCTTGGCCTTGTAAATACAGCACCAATCAGTATTGACCAGGGTCTCCTTTCCACACCCAAGCAGTTACGAGTGGACTGTATTTCTAAAGCAGCAGGGTCAGTTCTTGCAATAAAATAGCTCACCAAGAGCAAATAGGAAATGCTGATGTTACCTCTTCCAGGCTAAAGAGCACTCCTCCAATCGGTGCGCCGAAAGCTACAGACACACCAGCAGCTGCAGCTGCTGATAAAACCTGAGAGAGAAACCAAAGAGAATCAAGTATGTTCAGCCTCCCTCCCTCTCCCCCTTCTTTTTTTTCCCCATTTGCCTTTGGATTTGTAGAATTTCATCACAGAATCACTGAACTGTAGGGGTTGGAAGGGACCTCAAGAGATCATCGGGTCCAACCCCCGATGATTATCCTTGGTGACCCCACAGTAAGCCAGGGTCTGACCATCACTGGTAATTAACTCTTTGTTTCTGTGGTTTCATGCTCTGGTTTCACCTCAGAGCAACCCTCACCCCCCAGCACAGGGGTCTCCCCGTACCTCTCTGCGCTTCGCTTCGTTCTTCCTGTACTTGGTGAAGAGGTGACACAAGATGTTCCCACAGCAGCAAGCGACGTGTACCAGGGGCCCCTCTTTGCCCAGGCTCAGCCCAGAGGACACAGCCAACACCAAGGTGATAGTTTTGATGATCAGTGTCCACTTCCCCAGGTAGCCTCTAATGATGAAACCACTTAAGATAGTTTTGATCTGGAAGTCAAGCACACAAAGCTCTACAGGCTTTTCATTCGAGCCCCAGGCGGAGCTCCCATTTTACAAGGTGCTCCCAATCCTGCCCGCAGTGTTCAGAGTGCTGCCCCCATCACCACCAACTATGGAAAGGAAGGGAGAGCTGGTAAAAACAGCCCTCTGTGCATATGTAGAGCAGCCATTTGAGTCCTTCCTTGCAGGGGTGGGGGGAATCCCCCTGAGGGACAGTCTGAGGCTGGCACTTGGGTTTGTGCAGTAAACACCAGGATCATTTCTGTTTTAAAGGGACTGCGTGGAGACCGAAGTGCTTGGCACATTTCAGTAACAGCTGGGGTAAAAGCATGTGTTAAGCCATCAAGTGAAAGGACAAGAAGTTATCATTCCATTTTTTAAGGTTTTTGTAACCTTCAGGTGGTGGGTCTCTGCCCCACTTTAAAACAAACTCCCCAAGCCATTCTCATTCTCACTCACCTCTGGGATGCCTGAGCCACAGGCATAGGGAGCAAAGCCCTTCACGAGCAGCACGGCAAGGAGGGAGAACATCAAGGCCCAGATAACGTACATAAAGTAGTTGAGAATATATGCAAAGGCCCCCTGGAACGCAGAGAGAGTTACCCAAATTAGATCACTTCGACCGAGACCACATCAAAGCTACACACTGAAGCACACAGGGGATCTCACACACAGTTATCAGCTGAAAACAAAGAGAACTACAGCCAGCCTGAGGTTTTGAGGACAAGTGATGCAAGTGATGCCTGCTGGGTTACGGGGATATGAAGCAACTGCATCTCCAAAGACTCCAGTATAAAATATCCACCTCGAGCCTGTGCTTCTGGCATACACATCCCCATCCCACAGGCCAGGGGGAAACAGGACACACAGCAGCAACAGCAGTCATAGGCACACGTCAGTCACCTCTCCATGGCCGAGGATCAGCTGGGACCAGCTCTTCCACTCAGGACACACATCTCTGTCTGTGAAGGTTGTGTTGGATTTCCAGCAGCAGTGCTCGTGGTTAAACCAGAAGCCAGCTAAACATACTCCTTCCTTCAGATCTGTCATCCAGTGGGCAGAGATGTCGATCAGACCCGCCAAGGAACCTAGCGACAAGGGAAGAGGAAAATTTAATGATTAATGGTCAAAGGAGGTGATCCTTCCCCTCTGCTCTGCCCTGCTCAGTCCCCACTGGGAGTATTGTGTCCAGTTCTGGGCTCCCTGGTATAAAAAAGACAGGGAGCTCCTGGAGAGAGTCCAGCAGTAGGGCTATGGAGATGGTTAAAGGTCTGGAACACCTCCCCTGTGAGGAAAGGCTGAATGAACTGGGGCTGTTCAGCCTGAAGAAAAGAGACTGAGAGGGGATCTGATCAATGGTTATCAATATCTGAAGTGTAGGACACAGGGGGAAGTGACCAGCTTCTTCTCAGTGTCTGTGGGGACAGGACAAGGAGCGATGGCCTCAAGTTAGAGCACAGGGAGTTCCACACCAATCTGGGGAAGAAGGGTGAGGAAGTCCTGGGACAGGCTGCCCAGGGGGGTGTGGAGTCTCCTTCTCTGGAGAGATTCCAGCCCCGTCTGGATGCCGACCTGTGTGACCTGTCCTACGGACCCAGCTTTGGCAGGGGGTTGGACCCAATGATCTCTGGAGCTCCCTTCCAACCCCCATAATTCTGTGATTCTGCAGACTCAGGAGCCTGAAGGTTGCAGCTGCCCTGCCAATAGAGCTGCTGCCTAATTGCTGAAAATTAACTCCTATTCTACAGAGAGCTAAGTGGGAGGATGTGCTTGAGTGTATGTACTGAAAAGAGCAGGTCAGGAAACAGAGTGCACCTAATAACACTTCCAAGGTTGACCAGCACAAACGGCTTTCAACCCCACTCTACCTCACTAGAAATGAATTCTGAGCTCAGCACAGCATGGGAAGCAGTTTGGGAGGCAGAGGGGGATGTGCCCTGTTTCTGGAGCATGCAGACATAAAACGTGTCACCGGTCTCCAGCACCAGTCTCCAGCAGGAGAGCCGAATGTGGGAGTTACACTGACAGCACAAAGTCTGAGACAGGAGCAACTCCGAATGTGGGGAACACATTTCCAGTCCCAGTGTGGGGGGGAATTTAAAATAAAAAGGGGGGGGGGGGGAAGTTAGAACTGTGTCAGGTGAAAGTAGAGAGCTGGTGCAGGGAGTAACTCAGCTTTTGGGAAAGGAATGTCCCAAGTGATTTCTTCTTTTTCGGTTAAGGGTAACTCCTACAATACCCAAAGCTCAAAGCTGCCACCAGCTCTGGTCCCAAACTTAAATGCCACATCAGCACAAGGGCAGGGAGGGGAGACCTCCGACCCACACAAGCAAGCACAAGCTCCAGAGGCAGCAATAAACACTTCACCAGTCTCATGGTTAATGAGAAACCGGCTCACAGGTCTCCTCTGTAAATATTAACAGGAGATCTGATTTCGTTCCTTGTGACAAACACTTAGCTGCTTTGTCTGGGGAAAAGCTGAATCTGACAGATCAACTTCTGCTGCGCTGGGGCCACAGTTTGCTTCTGAAGTCCTTTAGAAGGTCTCAGCCAGTCAACCTGACTTCCCAAGAAACACCTCTCACTTAGATCCAAGTACAGGAGGAAAAAATAACTCCTGTATTCGGCCTTGGCGAGGCCACACCTCGAGTGCTGAATCCAGTTCTGGGCTCCTCACCGTAAGAAGGACACTGAGGTCCTTAAGTATCTCCAGAGAAGGGCAACCAGGCTGGGGAAGGGGCAGGAGGGCAAATCCTCTGAGGAGTGGTTGAGGGAGCTGGGGGTGTTCAGACTGGAGAAGAGGAAACTGAGGAAAGACCTTCTCACCACCTACAACTACCTGAAGGGAGGGTGCAGAGAGGTGGACAATGGTCTCTTCAGCGAGGGGACAGGAGATAGGACAAGGGGAAATAGAACAAAGCTGTGCCAGGGCAGGGTCAGATGAAAGAGTTGTCAGGGCCTGGCACAGGCTGCCCAGGGAGGGGGCTGAGTCACTGCCCCTGGGTGTGTTTAAAAAGAAGGGTAGATGAGGTACTGAGGGATATGGTTTAGCACAGGACAGGAACGGTCAGACTTGATCTTAAAGGTCCTTTCCAACCTTGTAATTGTGTGATTGATAGAATAAAGTCTTGCCAGCAGCCCTTGGGGTTAACCTCTCCAGTGTCAGCGAAGAGCGTTCAGCAGCGACACGCAGCACAACACTCTCCTGACCCAAGCTTTGACCAACTCTGTTGTGCTGGATCCATTTTTTACTACTTTTACTCTTTATTTCAGAGCTCTGGACTGGCAGCAGATCCAGAGCAGCATCCAGGACATCTTTTAGTCTCCGTATTGTACCTGGCCATTTACACAAACACAGCAAAATGATTCCCCACGAACTGCAAAGCAGCGGCCGGGCTGCAAGGATGGGGCAGCCCCTCACACCAGGCTGGATTCTCCCACCCCAGCGATCCCTGTCAGGGCTCCCGGCAGGACTCGGTACCGACACTGCGGTGCAGGGTTGGGTTTGAAACGGAGGCGTGCTCTTACCTGCCAACAACCCAATGAGGAGCATCAGCAGCCAGCCAGAAAAGGCATCGCTCACACTGTGGATCAGGGCCCATGTAGACTCTTTGCTTCTACTGATGATCTAGAAAAGAGGAAGTTTGGAGGTTTTTTTCCAAGAAAGAAACAACAATCCGTTAGGACAGCAACCTACTCAGGTGACAGTGCCCTAAAAAACTCCATGGTGACGCTGTCTGTGGGCATTTTGCTTCCAGGGGTGAGGGGAAAATGAGAATGGCAGGAGGTTACTGCTGTTTGTCCAGCAAAAATGAAAACATTCAAGTAGTGGTTTCCTCTTATGTGTCTTCTGCATAAAGACAAGTCAAAATTCATCCCTCAATCCTTTAAAGCTGTTATGTTATGACAAACTACCTGATGCCACAAGCAAATCTGACAGCTAAAGGAAGCATCCAAGCGCTTTGTCCCCAGCAACCCACCCGTATCGGTGCCCATGACCTGTGAGAGCAAGCAGAAGCTGTCACCAGCATTTCAGAGCCACCAGCAACTGCCTCAGCATCTGCAGTACAGAACAGACCCAGCGCCGAGCAGAGGGGGCTCTGCTGAGCGCTGCTCAGAGGGATGCAAGAGGCGCTGTGGGTTTAACACCCATCAAGAGGAAGGGTCAAGGATGGGAACTGGGTTGCACTGGGAAACGGGACTTGGATCCAACCAAGATGCCCCAGAACAGTGGGCAGGCGTGGCTGAAGCCCATCAGGCTCACTATTGACAGGCAGATGAAGGGTGAGGGAGCAGCTGATGTGTGCCCTGATTGCCTGGCTGCCTCTCCCAAGGGGAGGCTCCAGCACTGCTACCTTTCCCAGCCAAGCGAGGGACAAAGTAAGAGTCCTTTCAGCCAGAATGATCATCACCTGGGATTTACTCAGTGAGTTTTGCCTTTCAAAGGCTGTACTGCCCAAGGCAGGGCTTGGGTGGGCAGTGAAACCCTTCCCGCCACCCACCAGCCCTACAGCTCTTGGCCAGCAGTAACTGCTCCCCATGCACAGGTTCAGCTGCTTTGGGTGAGGACAGGCACACGGCCTCTTCCAACAAGCATCTCTGCAAGAGACGAAATAGATCCACTCATGGGCATCACCTCCCACGTACATGAAGAAGCCTCTTGGGGTGTACTCTTAACCCACTGATAGGAAGAGGTTTTTGGGCAGGAGGGGCATGGAGCCCACTAGCTGGGCCTGTACTCACTCGAGTTTGGGGATGATACTGCGCTGCTCACACCAAGCAGGGGCTGTGTTTGGTTTGTGCACTGTGATTAAGACATGAGTTATTTTGTGAGGTTCAGGGTCAGGGCAAGCAAACAGACCCATTGAGCCCAGTCCCATTGAGCCCAGTCATGACCCTACGAAGCTCTGCCAGCGAGGGCTCCTCATCAATCGGGAGCATGCTGGAGACCCCAGTACTTTATTTATAGCACCCTTGGCTTTCTAAGCAGATTCATGTAACTGCAGAGCACGGTGAAGTCCTGAGAATGCAGCCTGGAAGAACTGTGCTTAGTTCTCCCAAACAGGCAGCACTAACACCCCCCAAGAGGCAGTGCCCCAGTCACAGGCAGAAAAACAGCCCGTTCCTCCACTGACACACAGACCACGGTGCTTCTTTGTTCAGCCTGGACAAGAGAAGGCTGTGGGGGGACCACACTGCAGCCTTCCCATCCCTGAAGGGAGCAGAGAAACAGGAGGGGAATCAGCTTGTTAAAGGGCAGAGACTGGCAGGATAAGGGAGATGGAACGAAGCTGAAGGAGGAAAGGTTTAGATTAGATATCAGGGCCAAGTTCTTTACAGGGAGAGTGGTGAGGTGCTGGAATGGGCTGTCCAGAGAGGGGGTGGGTACTCCATCCCTGGGGGTGTTCAAGGCCAGGTTGGATGGGGCCCTGGGCAACCTTGTGTAGCTCCAGGCCTGGAGGTTGGTGACCCTGCCTGTGGCAGGGGGTTGGAACTCTGTGATCCTTGAAATTCCTCCTAACCCAGACCAGTCTGTGATTCTATTCCTCTACCGAAACCACACGACAGCCACGTAACTCTTCCGAGTAACACGTGCACCTCCCGTGAAGAGCGGCACAGGTCTTGCTGCGCTCAGAGCCCGGCGAGTTCAACACAGCCCAAGGCAGCATCTCATCAAGGTGCTGAAGATGGTCAGAAATCCACTGAAGCTTCTTAGACAAGGAAAAGCCTTCCGTGGAGAAGGAGCAATTACTTAACTGCCACACAGTCACTTCAGCATTCCTTCTCCTCAAAGGAAAGATCCTACAGAGATGCTCTCTGTTCCCACGCTGAGAGCAAGCCCCCACCCTGGGTGTGCTCCCAGTGACTCCCAAATCCACAGTCACAACTAAGATCAGCTCTGGCCAGTTCACCAGTCTGCCTTCGATGCCAGTCAGTAGCAGTAAGAAATGTTTACCTCTCTGTGCCTGTCCCGGTCTCTGGACTTCTCTCGCACCCAATCTATCGTGTTAAAGTCTTCGTAGGTGCCCACACCAGGAAGAGGTTCTTCCAGGAAATCCATCATTGTGCTTGTGCCGTTCATCCCTCCTCCATTATATGAGGAAAATCCTGTGGAAGGAAAAAATAAATATAAATAATCAAGCATTTCTTAGTTTCCCCCCTTTTTAAGGAGGGGAAAAAAGGAAAATATTAAAATAAAGTCACCAAAACACTAACTTAGGGAGAAAGCCACAGATTTTGGAGGAAGCAAATGGCTAACAAGCTCCTCCTTGAGCTAACCATGCCAAACAAGTCTCCCCAGGATGACCTGAGCAGCATGGGGATGTCCTGCCCCAGCTCCAGCAATTCACACAGTGATGGGCCCATTCCTGGAAAGAACGGTTCTGGATCCAAAGTAAACTAACACTTGCACCTCGATGTCAACTTCCCCCACATCCAGGCCTTGCCATGACAACCCTTGGCCCTCTGAGGAAGGCAGAGGAGCAGGCAAATATCTGAGAGCCCTGGTAGAGCTGCCGGCAGTCCCCGGTGGCTCCAGGGGAGACAAGGGGAAGCAACGAATCTGACCCCATCACCATGGGCCAGGGGGCCACCCAATAGGGCTCAGGAGGGTACTGAATCATGCAGCCGCCCTTCACGTGAAACAATCAGCCAAATCGCTCGCCCTTCAGTCTAGTCTGTTCCAGCCCATGGAAAACAATGCTCAGCGTGGATGGATGTGCCCAAAATTTGGGTCAATGAGACAGTCTCCTCCCAGCAGGAGCACAGAACAATGCTGTGGGTAACACAAGGGCCTACAGAAACCATTCGCCTACAGAGTGACAAGGGTAGGCCACGTCCACCCAAAGAAGACATCCAAGGCACAGATCGTACAAGTCACACTGCCAAGCAAAGCCTCCCATGTGTCACACCCCCCCCCCCCCCCCCCAGCTCTGCCATCCCCTGCCAAGGAAATAAATCAAAGAGCTGAAGGGACCTTTAAAGACCATCTAGTCCAGCCCCCCCTTGTCCTTCAGAAATCCTTCAGGAGTTACTCCATATATTTTTCTTTCTAAGCTGCTGAATGCTCAAAGGGCAAAAATCAGCCAGGCTGCTCCAAGAAACACTCTGTTAAACTTCAGCAGGGGTGAAAGGTGCCTGCAGCCTGTTACCCGCCATGCGAAGAGGACAACACACCGGTTGTGAAGCTCCCTAAGGAGCCTTTCACGCTGCCCCCACTCCCCACTGCATGGGTTTCCCTCCCCATTTCCAAACACCAAGGATGGGACAACGGGAGCCACAGGAGCACGGGGCAGGGCTGAGAGCCCAGCTGCCAATCCCAGCACTCGCCGGACTCGGGCTGTTCTGCAGAGCTGCCTCAGCTGGGATGCACGCGGAGTCGGGATGAAGGACACCATCCTGTTACAAAGCCAACTGGAGACAGACCGGTCCCTTCCCTGCACGGAGCCCGGCTGATGACCAATGCACACCATGGAGGTGCCCGACACCCACCAAGCTATGCAGATCCCCATTCGCAGCCTAGGGCACTGCTAGGTTACACCCCCATGCCTACGAGAAGCCAGTAATGACCTACCAGAGCATCTAAAACCTTTGTGCTGAAGAAGTGTATAAGGGAATGACACGACCCATGCAGGTGAAGGAGGGAGGGGTGTGACCATAACCCTTCCTTTGGCATCTACAGCTTGCTGCTGACTTCTGTGGCTCACCATGAGACACAGTCACTGTGCTCTGCTTTTGGGGGCAGAGGACAGAGCTGAGCAAGGAGCTGTAAAACAGGATGGGGTTGCACAGATGACATCCCTGACATGCCAGCTCTGAAGACCTTTTAAGACCATTCTGTACAACTCGCATTGCTGGTCAGAAGAGGAGAAGAGCAAGGTGTTGCCAGCCAGCTAACATGCACAATGGGTGATGTCAGGAGCCAGCATCAAACCAAAGGGCAACAGGGTGCAGACAATCAGCGGGAAAGCTGTAAGAGAAACCCTCAGCCACCCATTTCTCACCTGAGTTGGGAACCCCAGACTTAGCTAACCACAAACCATTCGCTCAGCACCCAAAAGCCACTTACAGCCCATAAGCTCTGCCAAGGAGGCATGAGCTCACATACTTCCAGCCATCCACACTTAGCACCGTTCACCCTCCAGCCATACGCAGCTTCTGAGGGCACACACAGGGAGGTGGGTTTTCAAAGCCAACCTCAGGATGGTTCCACAAGACACTACGAGGTTACACCCAGCCAGAAGGAATACAGTAAAAAGAGACACAGAACCCCAGATCCAGTCAACATCGAAAGGTGGTGCAGAAGACACAGGTTCAAACGGCCGTATGGAAGGGTAACATTCAATATTTCACTTGGCATGTTTAGGTTGTAGGTCCCCTCAGGGCAAAGATGTCTCAGATTGGGGAGGAGGGGGGAACTCTTAACACTTGCTCTCTATCCCATCATCTAAAAGCAAGAGAGGGGAAAGTTGACCCAGGATGTCTTCCCAAGCCCTGCTCCCGGCTGGCACAGCAGACTCTTTGCAGAGAGGAAGCTGCAGGAAAACAGGATGAGTCACGTAGCATGGCCAACAACTACCACAAAATAACCCGCTTCAGAGAGGCTGCTGCAGCTGGGACAGAGCAGAAGAGGCTGCCTGGAGTTCTCCAGAGACCCTCCCCAAGCAGGGGACGCACAGACAGTGAGCCCCCCCTGCCCGCCTTGTGCTGTAAGGAAGATGGGGCACATCTGCTATGAGCTTTGGGGAATTCTTCTGCTTTTAACTACGGGCTTTGCACTTCCAAGGCCAAGCACTCGGAATACACTGACTGGCACCAATGCTTGTGGAGCCCATCCCATGCGAACAGTCCTGACTGGAAATCCAAAGCACTGCTCCTCAAATCCGACAGACCGACACCTCCTTGAGTAAACCACCCCAGTAACAACAGACCAGCGGGTTCGGCATGTACAGCACCGAGACACTCCACAGCTCCTCCTGCTTACCTGCCTCTGGATGAGTGCCACCCCATGGCTCTCCCGGCAATGAGCCCCCACCGAAGGGGTTGTGTGATGGACAGAGGGGACAAGACAAGGCACCATCCCAGCCAACCACAGCTCAACCAAGTCCCACCAGTTCAGAGCTGCAGATCTTCACACTGAAGGCCAGGAAGCGGAGACCGTGGCTGTAGTGGAACAACTCAACTGGGGAGGTGAGCCAGGGTTTGGTCCAGCACATCAGCACAACGGCCACCTTGGGCTGTGAGCATGCCACTACCTCCAGGACCACAGAGCATCCCATTGCCCACCCAGGCCAGCCAACATTCTCACCATGCTCACCAGCTTGCTCACCAGGGTCTGATTCCCACTTCCAGGTTTCCCCCACCACATGGAAGGGGGATGGATTTTAACATCCTCGATTAGATGGTGGCTGCATTTCTGGGAACGGTGAAATCGAAATTTGGGGGTGGAGGGATGGTTACAGATGGTTACAGTTTACCCATCCAGGCATTTGTCCCCCAGCCAAGGGAACCACCATGTGCTGACCAGAAGTCAACACTGGGTCTACCTTGAGAAACAGAAGGTGAACGACTGTATACTGCACCCTGACCCCTAAGCCATGCTGTCCAGCCAGAAGAATGCCAACTCTCCTAGAAGCACCACCACAGTTCCTGTCTCCATGCTGCAGGCTCTCACTGCCCAGTCAATTATATTTTGGCACCTACCACAATTTTCCCTAAAGATTAATCAGATACTATTGTCCTAAAGGAAATTAAAGAAAGTATTAATGAAGCAGCATTTAATCTAGACCACAGACTACTCTGTGAAGTCTTTTCTGCAAGGAGATGAGATCTGGGTCCTTCCTTGCTCACTCTCCTGAAATAACTGGTGTTGGGTCCCAGCAGGCATGATCCCCATCCCCACTGTAACCAGTGGGGACACAGGGCATCCCGTGAGGAGGCCAAGCACAGAAGGGATGGTCTGACATGACCTGCGTTCTCGGGACCACCCAGGTGCTGTTCAGAGACTGCTCCTGCTCCCCAGCCACCACCAACCCCTCCACCCCATCCCCAAACCTGCAGGGTTTGCGCTGCAAAGGCAGCGCCCCGAGGTCTCCAGCCACAAACAGCAACTCGCAGCCACGTGAGTGGATAAGCCGTCCCTTAGGCACAAGATAACGAGAAAACGGCTTCCCCCCCCCACCCCCTTCTCTCTTCCAGGAGTAAAACCGAACTATAAAATGGCTGACAGCCATAAATATTTATCGAGATCATGTTTCCTGCCTCGGCTTGCTGCAAATCAAGGATCCCAGGATAACCAGATAGGGATAAAGGAAGAAAACGAGCTCCAGTAGGTAATACCTTGCCAAAGCACAGCCAAAAATCATTGCACAGGTCGCCCCGCATGCTGGTGGCCCCATCAGTGCTGAATGCTGAGACACAGCGAGTTAAATGTGACCCCGGTAGAGAAGCACAGCTCATTATTTATATTTTAAACTGAGATTTGCTGGGGTTTGGGTCACTTCTCCCCCAAAGGGGTTAATGCTCCTCTGAGAGAGTCTGACGGGATTAAAGGGGGGGATAGAAAGGCAGCAGTGCCTGTTAAAGTTACAGGCGTCGGTCCTGTGCGGCACAGCAAATCCAGGGCTGGGGAATGGTCCTGCAGCTCAACAAGATGACAGCAGGGCACCTGGGAGAAGCCTTGCCTCCTCACCGCCTCCCCTGCTCCAGCTGATGTGGGAAAAGCCAGGGATTGGCGGACAAAAGGCAGCCCGGCAGCGAAGAGCCCAGCATTACACAGCAGAAATGTGCCCCACCGCCCCGCAGCTCGGCCCAGCCGCCCCTTCCTCCCAGCGGGAGAAGCTTCGGAGCCGCCACCGGCGGTGTGCTGCTCCACAAGGCTCGCCTGCGGAGAGACACGGCCCCCCCTTGGCTCGCATCCCCTCTGGAAAGGGGTCTCCTCACCCTCGCTCAGCTGCATTTCCTCTTTTGGGAGCCCGTCCGTCCCATGGCCGTGCGAGCGGAGGGACGGCGGCTGCTCTTCGGTCTCACGGCAGCACTTAGTGCATCCTCTTCCTCGGACCCGGCCGACGAGGAGCCCGCAGCGGCGCTGAGCCCTCCCTGCACGGCCGGCGTGTCGTCACCGTCACATGAGCCGGCCCTTGCACCGCGCTGGAAGGGGCAGGAGCGGAGCAGAGCGGCGGCTCGTCGGAGGGCAAGGACAGAGGAAAACAGCTCCAGCCGGGCCCCCGGGACGGCGGCTGCACCCCGAAGCCACAAGCAGAGCCCAGAATGCATCCCCCGGGACTGACGCGCTGCATAGCCTCACGCAGCCTTGGTGCTGCAGAGCTGAACACCGCACGGAGCTTTAAGGTGGAGAAGAGCTGGTTGCTTATGCTGTTTGCTCCCCTCAGCAAGGGAAGTCACAGCAGTGACTGCATACCCAGAGCCCCTCCACCCCCTCACACACAGAGCCCCGCACCCCGGCAGCCCCACCCCAGAGATCAGCAGCCTCAGGCTGTCTGACACAAGCCCCACGCCGGAGCAGGGATGCTCCTGACCCACCAGCCTGGGACGGATCCTGCTCCGCAGCCGCACATTTTCAGAGCTCTGGACTAAGCAGGGCTTCAGGACAGGAACTCACCCCTTCACCCATGGGGTTTCCCCACACCGGTGGGTCAGGCAGGGATGCACCAACAAAACCCCTTGCCTTTCCCCACTCCGCTGACGCTCTGCTCCCTATGCAGCCAGCTGCGATGCCCTTTGCTCCCTGTCTGTCAGGAAGACAGGCAGACACTCCATTTTTCTCCTGTCTCCTCTACATCAGCAGCTCCCAAGCGCTTCCCCAGCCCCGCCTGTCAGCACTCTTTATCTCACCAGCCAATGTACATAAGAGCTCAAAGGGGCTGGTGATTAAGTGCTCCTGGCTCCAATTTGCTAGTGATAGCTTGTCATTTAAGCATTGTCTGGGAGCCTGAAACACTACACCCCAGAAAGCGTTAGCTTTGGTCTCACCGATATGTGGGGACAGCCCTGGGTTTCTGCCTGGAGCTCAGGGAGGAAGACGGCTGAAGAATTTATGACACCAAGCTGAGTTGCATTGTTGATGCAAAAGAAGGACAGGAGGCCATCCAGAAGGACCCTGACAGGCTGGAAAGGTGGGCCTGGGTGAACCTAATGAGATTCAACACTGCCAAGCGTAAGGTCTTGCTTCTGGGCTGGAAGAATCCCAGCCATAGACACAGACTGGGAGAATTGCTCCTGGGGAGCAGCCCTGCTGAGAAGGACCTGGGTGTCATGGGGGATGACATGAGCCAGCAGTGTGCTCTTGCAGTTCAGAAGGGCGATGGCAGGACAAGGGGGATGGAGTGAAGCTGGAGGAGGGAAGGGTTAGAGGAGATTTTAGGGAGAAGTTCTTTACAGGGAGAATGGTGAGGGTCTGGCACAGGCTGCCCAGAGAGGTGGTAGGTGCTCCATCCCTGGGGGTGTTCAAGGCCAAGCTGAATGGGGCCCTGGGCAACCTCGAGTAGATGCAGGCCTGGAGGTTGGTGGCCCTGCCTGTGGCAGGGGGTGGGAGCTCTGTGATCCTTGGGGTCCCTTCCAACCCAGACCAGTCTGTGATTCTATGAAGAAAAAGATGGGAAAAAGCCATACGACACGAAGCTTCGCTACCCCTCACACACTTTTTGGGTACTATTGGAATTCTCGATTCTTGCCCCGAAAGCTTGTATCCTACAGCAAAATCCTGATCCTCCAGCCACTGAGACACTCTTCAAGTGTTCCCCTGAAAGAAGAGGGGAACACAGCCCTGCCTTCGGCCCTACAACCTACAGCCCAGAGAAGGACACAACACCCAGGCATCCTCTTTCTTCCACAGAGGAAGGACAGGATTTTCTTTAGAAGGTCTTAAGCAGACTGGTGAGTAACAGGGAAAGGTTCCCCTTGGAAAAGTTCCCCTTGGAAAAGTACCGGGCTGAAGACACGGGATGTTAAAGGCATTAACTCCTATGTCTGTGAAAGGAGCAAAGGCAGCAGAGGAATCCCATTCACATCTGCTTGCACCAGGGTATCCAACGCGTCCATGAGTGGTGCCTTGTGCTGGGCAACCAGCATCTCCTGGGCTGGCTCCGAAGGGCCACAGCCAGACTGTGAGAGAGCAGAAGAAACTCAATGCCGACAAAACAAGGGAATACAGGGAAGACAACTGTAAACAACATCCTGCTCTGAGTCAGATGCCTGACTTCAGAACTCAAGTGTCTGCAGACAACACTCTCTGAGTCATTGCTCAGTACTTGGGAACAGACGACAAGGAAAGAGCTTTGGTTTAGATCCCTGAAACCAAGAAACAAGGAAGATTCACTGCTGGCCAAATGCACCTTGACCACCACATGGAGTTCTGGTGACCTCTGCTGTGGCACAGAAAGGAGGTGATGCCGGGAAGACAAAACCAACTTCTGGGAAATTCCGTATCCTTAAAAAGACCATGCCACCTCCTCAGCCCGTTGGCCAAGATCAAACTCCACACTTTGAGGATGGAAGGCTAGGATTTGCTTGCTGGCTGGTGTAACACCACTGCTTTAGTACCAAGGCTACAAGGAAGACTAAGAGAAGGTCAGGAGATATTTTTAAAAGCCAAGCCCGATTCCAAGTACAGCTTCCCAGCACGGGAAGGAAACCAAATCACAGCAAGTCTTATCTATCACCTTGTATTGCCAAAATGCTGAAGTCCAAAGCAGAGCAGATAAGAGCAAGGGAACGTGGCTGCTCACAGTGAGTGTTCCATAACGCACAGCAGCCGCTGGGAAAAGCCACCGCCACAAATCACTTTGCCCAAAACAATCCTGAAGCACACACAGCACCTACGTTTTGGCTCAAGCTCTTCCAGAGGTCCAGCCCTTGGGAAGCTGGTGCATTCTTGCAAACACCGGTGAGGAGCAGTTTCCTACTCAGTCTAGAACCCCCGTGAAGCTGCTTTTCCACACAAGCATCCTGCCAACAAGGCCAGTGGTGCCCACCAGGGACCTCACACGGGACAAAAGTCCCATCAGTCCTTGGTCAAGGAGGCTTGGGAGGAAAGCACGGAGGAGCTCCAGCTGCTGAATGTGCTCCAGATGTATGGATCTACCAACAGCAGGTCATGCTTCCTCCTCTGGTCCCTCAAAGGTCCGTAAGCTCCGCTTGTGGCTTTTTCTTCAATGCCAGATGCCACCAGTCTGACAGGAGAGCTTGACAGCCTCGGAGAAGGTATGAGAGGGCCGGGTTCTGGTTCCACAAGGCATCACTATCTCACCCCTGTCCAACAACACACCCACAGCAAAAGCAGCCATGTCCCAGCCAGCTCCACCACAGCAGAACCTCAGTTGCCACCTCTCCAGCTCCAGCCAAGCCTGTGCCAGCGCATCATCAGGTTGCCTGCCTGGCACCCCAACATCTGCCAGCCAACATCTCCCGCAGGCAGAAGGGGATCTCTGTAGAGTGAACCGAAACCAGCATTTGGGCAAGCTACTTCCCCCTTTCACAGTTCCTTTTTTATTTCTGCGCCAACCCTGCCACGGATTTAAACATCCTGCTGAGAAAGCCCCTGATCTCCCAGATGAACTGTTCCTCTTGCCTGGGCTTAGGGTGCTGATACTGCCCCAAGCCAACGGAGCCCCACTTTCTGCCCAGAAGTAGCCACAGGACCTCAAACACCCTGAATGGAGATGAGAAAAGGCTCATGAAGCAAGGAGGGAAACAATCGAGTGCTCTTTCAGGCTGGCAGGGAAACCAAACTCAGTTTGAGTTCCCCACTGCTGCTTCTGAGCTCCATAGAGTAATTTCCTTGTAAGAGGTGAGAGAATTACGGTCCTTCTCTCCAGACTCTAGACACAGGCCCACCTTTACCTTCACACAGAGGCTACAGACAACACAGCTCTCACCAGTGGCTACGAATGGGCATCTGCAGCTCTGTCATCAATGTGCATAGTGTGGCTATTTCCTACACACCTAACTCTGTGCCTACTAGTGAGGAGTAAACCTTCAGGAGCAAATTCAACACACTTGGGGTGCAAATCTTGCCCCCGCCCTCCTTACGTGCAGACAACAGGGTTTTAACCACAAATCAGTGCTTATCACTACAAAAACTAGTGAGCTTCCTGCACGTGCCTGAAAGTGGGGAGAGGGACCAAGCCAGTTGAAAAACAATCGCCTGCTCCTCCTAGGATCTCCAGCAGCAGCAGAACTGGTAGTTTTGGTTCCTGACAGGTGACATTGGAGCAAGCCTGGCTTTATTTGCACTCCCTCGAGGCAAAGCCTGTAGCTGGGAAGCAAACCAGAAGGGTTTCTGTTCAATTGCTGCCCTACAGTAAACAGGGGTGGAGGAAGAAGAGGACAAGAAGGTTTACAGGAACTCATGGAACTCACAGGGATGTGCAGCCTGCTGAATAAAATTAAGTATTTTGGCTTTGAAACTAACTTATGGTGATTCCAGGAAGGGAAAAGTCAGGAGATCGCACCGGACAGTGCCAAAGCTCCATAAGGCTGGGCAGCTCAGCCTCTCCCCCATTAGTTCTACAGCCCCCAGCTCAGAGGATGCAGTGACAGACCTGCTCTGGACAGGGGAAGCTGAGCATCTCAGGCTGGGGGCTGAGGAGCAAAGCCTGTAGCACTGGTACACTCACAGCATCACGGAATCATAGGGTTGGAAGGGACCTCCAGAGATCATCGAGCCCAACTCCCCTGCCAAAGCAGGGTCCCTAGGACAGGCCGGCATCCGGATGGGTCTGGCATATCTCCAGAGAAGGAGACTACCTCCCCGGCCCGCCCCCCTCCCCCCACCCCCCCCCACTGACTCGGACAGCCTGTCCCAGGGCTCCCTCACCAGGAAGAAGTTCTGCATATTGGTGGGGAACTTCCTGTGCTCCAACTTGAGGCCATCGCCCCTTGTCCTGTCCTCAGACTGAGAAGAGGCTGGCCATTTCCCCCTGTGTCCCACACTTCAGCTATTGATAATGATTGATCAGATCCCCTCTCAGTCTTCTCTTCTCCAGGCTGAACAGCCCCAGGTCCCTCAACCTTTCCTCATAGGGAAGATGCTTCAGTCCTTTAATCATCTCCGTAGCCTCTGTTGGACTCTCTCCAGGAGATCCCTGTCTTTTTTACACCAGGGAGCCCAGAACTGGACACAACACTCCTGGTGGGGCCACTCAGAGACTCTGCTCAGAGCGGCAAACCTTTACAATTACGGGTGAGGACGGAGGGGAGGGGGACTCTCTGCTCATACCGCAGCCCCCTTGGACTGGCTCTGCGCTGACACCCCTGCCCAGCACACTCAGGCCTCCCTCATGGCACAGCCAGCTCTTCCCTACAGCTGCCTTTTCCTTCCAACAGCTCCAGAAAGGGCTATCCAGGAGCCCAACAAGCAGAGCAGCCAGTGAGGATCTGCTGCATTTAACAGCAAAGCAGCAATGGCCAACCAGGCGCACCGCCCTCACCGCTGACAGGTCCCTGGAGGGACGAGCAGTGCTTCCCCCTCCACCAAACACCACACCACTCCCGCGCTCCCCACGGTTGCCGTTTAGTTTTAAGGAGATTTCTACTTTGCATGGAGCACGTGGCTCCCACCAGCCTCTGTTACAAAGCCACACCGTGAGCCCAGCGCGGCATGTGAGCTCAGCCGCTCTGTGGAAGAGCATTCATAGGTGCAAGGCAGCATGGAATCCTGCAAGCCATCCCCAAAACACCCGGCTCCCACCTTCATCAGATGCCAGCGGGACCCCCATGGAATGTATCGACAGGAAACCCTACCAAGAGACGTCACAGAAACCAAAAGCCAAGAGAGGTGTGAGCATTACCTCCCATCTCCCTGTCGAGTGGTGGGTCATCGTCTGCCATGGAGAAGTCCAGGGATGCTCCGGCTATTTCCAGCATATCTTCATCACTGGTGCTGCTCTGGAAGCTCTCCCGCCGATAGCCTTTCTGATCCATGGCCACAGCTTCCACACCTTGGAGCCAAGGGACATTGGTTAGAGCACAAGTTTTCTAAGCCAATGGGACTGACACCAGCTCTGCGCTGAGGCCCAGGAGGCTGTGCTGCTCCACCCATGGGAAGGGGAAGCGCAGCGATACCCCCCTTCCACTGAAGTTTTGGGTAAGCAGCTGCTGGGGGCAGGGCTGGGTAGTTTCTACTCCAAGCAAAGCTCTTACACTAGATTTCATGTCGGCACATGCCAGGAACAAACATGAAGTCCCAGTATGGCAACTGGGACCACAACTGGGAAGACAGACAGACAGACACAGCAGCAGTATGGCACCCAGGCTTTTAAAGGACAAGTTCAGAAAGCTCCATGCGGCTGAGCTGAGCCCACCCCTGAGGAAAAACCCTTCCGCTGTAAGGGATCCTGCACGCATGTCCTCCACTTCTCCTGATGGAAAAGGGCTCCAACTGGGTTCTGAGTAGCCAGCTGCCAGCCACGGGACAGGCTTAATCCAGGCTGCGAGGCGGCCAAACCCAAGTAACATCCCAAAATCCAGCCCTATGTCACCCACCGCCACAGCTTGTGCCCCAGTGACCTCACCATCATCTCCCACACAGAGCAGCTCTCAGACAATGATATATTGTATATATAAACCCAGTTGTATTTCCAAGTTCCAGGTCTAAAAGCCTGTCAGGGTATTTCCTTTTCCTCCTCTGTATCTCCCAGAGACCAGGACGTGTTTCTATCTGCAGAGCCAGGAATTAAGGAGGAATCCACTCGAGGAGCAGGTAAAAACCAGCCCAGGTCAAGCCCACGTTAAGACAGGACAAGTGACATCCCCCAATGCATTTTCTACGCCATCTCCACATGTGCTCAACAGGTTCACAATGACTTTTTTCCCCCCCCTTTTCCTTCTTTTTGACCATTGTCCCCCAATTCCCGGCCCCCTGGTGTCCTTGTATTTATTTACTGCTAGAGCCCTGTGCAAAGCCCATCACAGAGGAAGGATCCTTGTGGGAGAAGCGCAGTTGTGACACACTCCAGATGTGCCAAGCTCACCCACCATCCTGCTCCGAGCCATAGGCAAACCATCAAAACACCCCCAGCGAACGGGACTCTCAACAACCCGCACACGAAGATGCACCAGGCAATCCGCTCACCAAGTGTGTAATTACACTTCATGAGTAATCTTAAGTAGAATCATAGGATCCTAGAATATGTGAGGCTAGAAAGGACCTTCAGAGGCCATCTAGTCCCACCCCTGCAGTGAGCAGGGACATATTCACTAGGTCAGGTCACTCAGAGCCCCATCCACCCTGACCCTGAATGTCTCCAGGGATGGGGATCACCACCTCTCTGGGCAACCTGTGCCAGTGATCTACCAGGGGTCTTCCTCACTCCAGAGGTTCAGAAAAGGGTCTTCCAAAGACAGACTCATACAATCATAGAATGTGTAAGGGTGGAAGGGACCTTCAGAGGTCATCTAGTCCAACTCCCCCTGCAGTGAGCAGGGACATCTTCACTAGGTCAGGTCACTCACAGCCCCACCCACCCTGACCCTGAATGTCTCCAAGGATGGGGACCACCACCTCTCTGGGCAATCTGTGCCAGTGATCTACCACCCTCAGAGTGAAGAGCTTTTCCCTGATACCCAACCTAAATCTGCTCTTTTCTGGCTTAAAACCATCACCCCTTGTCCTATTGCTCCATGCCTTCGGGAACAGTTCTTCCCCAGCTTTCCTACAGGCACCTCCCAGGGACTGGAAGGCTGCTACAAGGTCCCCCCAGAGACTTCTCTTCTCCAGGCTGAACCAACCCAACTCTCCCAGCCTGGCTTCACAGGAGAGGTGCTCCAGCCCTTGGATCATTTTTGTGGCCTCCTCTGGGCATGCTCCAACAGGTCCACGTCCTCCTTGTGCTGAGGGCTCCAGAGCTGGACACTGTTCCTGGTGAGGTCTCACCAGAGCAGAGCAGAGAGGCAAAATCCCCCCTCTCCATCTGCTGGCCACACTTCTGGGGATGCAGCCCAGGATGAGGTTGACCTTCTGAGCTGCATAGGTACACTGGTGGCTAGTGTCCAGCTTCTCATACATGAGTACCCCATAGTTGCTTTCCAGCACATCATCTCCTACCCTGTATGGATAACAGGGGTCGTCCTCACCCCGATGCAGGACCCCGCACTTGGCTTTGTTGAATCTCATGAGGTTCCCCTGGGCCCTCTTCTCCAGCCTGTCCAGGTCCTTCTGGATGGCATCCCATCCCTTTGGCACATTAACCTCACCACCCAGCTTGGTGCCATCAGCAACCTTGCTGAGGGTGTGCTCAATCCCACTGTCAATACCATTAATAAAGATATTAAACAGCACCAGTCCCAGCACAGATCCTTGAGGAACACCTTCCATCTGGACATCAATCCTTGACCTGCTTCCAGGCCTAGTCATCCCGAGGAGCTGCCTGCACCACGGCACAAGACCTGTCACCTCTGCTCCTCCATTCGCAGGGAAACTACAGAAGCACAAGCTCTGAAGACGTAGCAATAAACTAAGTTGAAGAAAAACATAATCTGGTCTTGGCCTCCAAAATAACCTCTGCGACCCAAAAGCAGGAATTGCTTCCTTTTGCTGACAGACCACGCTGGCTGCTCTCTTGTGAGCAGGCTTGTTTTTCAAGAGAATTAGAGAGGAACCAAATCTGCAGCTCAGCCTTATTTCAGGAAGGGAAAAGGCTGCCAGCCCTTGCGCACGGCCCAAGTTAGGCCCTCAGCAGAAAAAGCACTGCCAGTTACACAAACCAACCCAAAACCTGCACAGCCCACAGGAAAAAGCCTTGGTGCTGTACAGTGCAACACGGAGGGCTCTTCGCTAGGCCTCACGCTGTGGGACACGGCATTATGTGATTTTTAAGCCCTGTTTATTCATTAAACTGCGGCAGAATAGACCAGTAAAGGAAAGCACTGAGCACTGGCCGTGCGGAAGCAGGTGCTGGGGAAGGCCTGGGCACTGCAGCCTGCCAGCCCCACCACCTTCCCACTATGAAAGCACAAAGACAGCGTGGGCTGTAGCCCTCCCTCAGCATGCATGGAGAACCGAAGGTGGGAGAAACTAAGGAATCTGAACCTATTATTTGCCAGCTAACAACAAAATTAATTAATTAATTGCCAGGAAAGTGCTGTGTGGCACCCCTGGTAAGATGCTTCCAGGGATTCCCAGGTTTGCTTTGCCAGGCTGAGTCTCTCAGCAGCCAGAAGTCATATCTGAAGATGGGAGTGACGACACCGCCTGCTCCCCCCAGTCCATTCCCACGTTTTGGTCTCATTTACAGCTTAAAGTCCCCAGGTCCAAGCCAACTAGCACACCCGCTTCCCAACACAGCAGAGGCACAAGGACACAGAAGACAGCAACTCCATGCTTGCTGCTCTCAAAGCCCCAAAGCAGTCCCTGCAGGTGCAGCTTCAAGTCCATTTTCCAGGCAAACTATGCCTCTCTGAGCTAAACCATGTGCATCACAAAAAAAACCCCAAAACCCAAAAAAACCTCTCACAACCAAAAAATTCTCACCCCAAAACCCTGTCTCATGCTTATCTATGTCCCTCGCTGGCGGCAGCACTGCAGGCAGAGGCTGCATGAGTCCGACTAGGCAGAGGCACGGTTTGGGTGCCCGCGGCAGGCGTACGTACCGAAAGGCTCCCGAGGCGCCCAACGCTTGCGTGAGCGAGAAGCCATCATCCTCTATCCTCTCCCGTTCACCTCCGCTGCCGTTTTCAGTCCATGCTGGGTCTCCCCATCATGGCCGAGCAAAGGGAAGCAACAACCCGAGGGGGGTGGGATGCCTGGAAGTGACTCAGATGGCAGCGCTCGCGATCAGGAAGCTGGAGCGCCCCGCTGCCAGCCTGCACAGCAAACCCAGCCCCTGCGATGGCAGCTCCAGCTCTCATGGTGCTTTTCCATCCACATCAGCCTTCATCACTCACTCAGCCTCACCGCAACACGCACGTCCCTTCCTCCCACCACGGTCCAACACTCCCCAAGCCTATGCGGTAAAAGGTCCTGCAGCAATGTTCCCCTTCCGACGCACTGCCGGACGGGGGCAAAGACATCACATTAGGAGATTCCAACTTCAAAAGGAGCGGGGAATGGTGATCCCGACCACCAGCCACCTCCGGAGGTCTCACTGCTGCAGGGGAAGGAGCCAGCTTACCACCTATAGTGGCAAGTTCCCGGGAAAAATCCCAAGGTCAGATCACAAGACTGTTCCGACTGTTCTTCTCTCTTTATTCTTCCCCCCTCCAGCCATCAGCAAATCTGAGCTGAGCTTTGATAGCTCAGGGTACAACTTCCTTCCCATCCCCACAGCGTCTCTTCCCACAATTACCAGATCCAGCGGTACAGGAAAAAGGGAAAAGACAGAATAAACCAGTCTGACCTGGAAAAAAGCAAAGGAAAGGAGCAAAACCCCACACATATATAGCGTTTAGCCATTACATGATGCTGTGGGTACCTGGCTTGGAGCCAGCAGAGGAGCAAATCTGTGACATTCACTCCTCAGGTTCACTGTACCCTTACCAAAAGTAAAAATTACAGAAGGGTTCTCCTTCAGAGGGTACTTGTTAGGCTGGGAAAGAGGAAGCTCAGCGCACCGCTCAGCTAAGGGAGCTGGTTTGGATGTCCACACATCCCAGCCCCCAAGGTGTGCCTCCCCGCCAGGGGGGGCTCTGTGTACAAGCTTGGAGTGAAGCAAGAGCACTGGTCTGAAAATAAAATAAATCAACAAACCAAAACCACCATATAAAGCAAACACACACACCCCCAAAAAAAATCAAAAAACCCCAAAACACAAGCAAAACAACCCCACCACACCCCAACCAAACCAACAAGAAACCCCAAACAAATCAAAAAACCTCCAAGCAAAACAAACAAAACCCCAACAAAACAACTGCAATTTCTTCTCTGACTGCTGGAAAAGACAAACCAGAGCGGAGCAGAGCCAGAGCAGCAATCTGGGAAGAGCCCCAGGGTTTCCAGCCCCCATCCCGCAGCAGCTCAGGGCCCAGATACTGGTGGAGCCCCATCATTCCATGCATTCATACATGAGACAACGCCGCTTCCCGCATCAGTCTTTGGGGCAGCATCCCCTTTTGCAGGGCTGAACTGCCCCCAGCACCAGGAGGATGTCTGACAGCAGCCTTAAGTTCCCCCTAGGAGCAGTGACATTCAAAGGTCTCCAGGGAAGAGTGCGATGCTCCAGCGCACGCTGCTGTGCCGTGAGTGATGGCTCAGTTTCCCACTCAGCACACAGGTTCCTTTGCAGCGGGGTCTGGTGCCTCGGGTAAGATCAACCCCCGTGAGCCCTGCCATCACCTTGTAGGTCCACTCTAATAAAAGCATTTCTTCGTTCGCCTCTTGCCAACTATCTGCGTCTCCTCTGAACAGCGGACGACTTCTCTGTCCCTGAGCATCACCCTGCAGCTCCCACTGCACCCTGTCCTCAGCAGCCGCTCGAGCAAGGGCAAACAACGCTGGGGCGAGCTGGACGGGAACAATAGATGGTTTGAGAGAGACTGGGAAACCTACCAAGAGCAGCACAAAGCCTTGGGTTGTTCTCAGGCTGCTCGGGGCTCTCCCGTTGTTCTTTGTGCTCGTGGGGGCCCCAAGGAGATGGAGACAGCACCCCATGCTCCACTCCAATGTCCTCCCAGCCGCCAGGACGTTTCACCAGGTAATGCCGCAACACAACGCACGAATTCTGATGTGTTTCAGGATGTTGAGGGATTTGCTGCCATCCCAGAATGCTTGTGTGCTGACAGACAGACAGACACAGCTGATGGCCTTCAGCTCTTGCTAACTATTGCCTCTCCTTGAGTAATACATCATTCCCCATGGCTTCACCTACTCAGCTCAGTAAAACTCAAGTGGAGGCAAACATTGACCCTGGATTTCCCTCTCAGCTCATAACAACGCTCAGCTTCTGAATAAAACCCTCACTTCCAGGAGCACCATTCCATCTCCCAGGCCTGCCCGAAACGTCTCCAGAAGCGAGATGTTCTGCTATTTATCAGATTAAAAATCCTCCCCCAATCCCCTACCTCCAACTAAAGAAATGCCTTGCTGCAGCAGCCAATTTGCATAAAAGGTATCTGTAGAAATAATAATTAATAAAACACAACAAGCAGCCCGTTTCTCCTGCTTTACCAGGATTTCCCACAGCTCCACGCAGCTGGTCAGAGACTTTGGGAAGCCAAACTCACTCGTCGGACAGATAGCAGAAAAACTCTTGTGGGTTTGCTCAAGGTTTGTGTTGGGTTTCCAAGGACAGAGGAAAAGGAGCAGCTGAAGACTTTTCTCCCACTGCTTTCTGTGCAATGAGCATGAAAACACACAACTCCTACAAGGCAAAAGAGTTGGAATGGCTCTGAGATGCTCCAGTGACTGAGGAGATCGCTTGTTATTGTTGGGGGATGCAGGGAGGACATGCTGCTGCCAGAGCCTGGCCAAGGTAATGACCTCGCTTCCCAGGTGCATTTGAGAAGCACAGTCTGTTTCCCCCCCCAACTTCTATGCTTGTTTGCACCAGGTTGTCCCCATCTGTACCTGGAAGGTCTAAACCTTGGTAAAGACCTTGTAGTACTTGTTAAAACCGGTATTTGGGAGAAATCTGGTCATGGGAGACAGGAGCACTGAGCACGCTGCTCCTCATCCCCAGATACGCAGGCATTCAGGCAAAAATCAAGCAGGAGCGCGCTTTCTGAGTGCTCCGGGGAAAAAAACCCAAAACAAAGGAGACATTCCTGAAGAAGAGGGATAAAAAATGGCATTTTGGATGCACTGAATGGCAGCCTGACAGGTCTGAAACCCCTCATGCTGATTCAGACCAAGCTGGCATGCAAACAATGGGGCCGCGGCACTGGCCGCAATGCCGAAGCGGCTCTCGGTGCTCATTGAATTTCTGCAGAAGCTTCAGCTTCCTACAAAACCAGGACACCACGGCTCCCCTTCCACCCTCCAACAGCAAAAGCTGTCACATTGCGGTGTCCCAACACTCCGTCGCTGCCAGCACCCTCAGAACACAACGGGGTTTCTGTATCCCCTTTGGAAAAGAGGGATTTGCCTAGAGAGTAAAGCAGCTACGGCCACTGAAATAAGCAGCCTGACCCTCTAAATCCCTATCCGCAGCGGGCTTCAGACCCCTCTTAACACCACCTTCCACGCTGTTGGCTATCAAGCGGCCTTTTCCAGAACACAGCGTGTACATTTCATCAGGATCTGTCCCATTTATAGTCATGGGATCACAGGCACCCTACAAACACCCGGAGGATTCTCCCTGTATTGACTGTGGTCCTTATGGTCCCATGTAAGAGCGGAGAAAGGCTGATGCTGCATTCCTTTATTTAAAAGTCTCTGAAAATAGGTATCTGGAGACATTGGTGTTGAAGGAGAAAGCTTGCCAAGAAGCAAAAGGACTCCCAGGATGAAAATCAGTGGCACGATGAAAATCACCCACCCCCAGACAGCCAGCACCCCTGAGACAGTCCCACCCAACCCCAGCCATGAGCAGCAATCAGCTCCTGAGGAAACCCTGGATTGTGTCACCCAAAGGATGCAGTGACACACACCCCATGTCCCACCTTCTGTGGCACATTCATGCGGAAAGGGAACAACCATGACACACAGCCAGTGGCACCGCAACAAGCTCCGAAACAGGAGGTGACAGCATTTCATGCTACTTCATGGCATCCAAGCATCAGTGGTGCACCAGTGGGCACGCCGCACACACGTCACTGGGCTCTGCAGCAGGCAGAGATGCACCCAGGGAAACACGGGCTGGGGCGCCCGGTCCATCCTGGCTGCAGGACCCCAGGACCCCTCATCTGCTCTGCCTTCAGACGCTGCCCAAGCTGTGCTGAGGACATGGAGCCAGGAGTCTTCCTCACTCCAGAGGTTCAGAAAAGGGTCTTCCAAAGACAGACTCATACAATCATAGAATGTGTAAGGGTGGAAGGGACCTTCAGAGGTCATCTAGTCCAACCCCCCCTGCAGTGAGCAGGGACATCTTCACTAGGTCAAGTCAATCAGAGCCCCATCCACCCTGACCTTGAATGTCTCCAGGGATGGGGACCACCACCTCTCTGGGCAACCTGTGCCAGTGATCTACCACCCTCAGAGTGAAGAGCTTTTCCCTAATACCCAACCTAAATCTGCCCTTTTCTGGCTTAAAACCATCACCCCTTGTCCTATTGCTCCATGCCCTCGGGAACAGTTCTTCCCCAGCTTTCCTACAGGCACCTCCCAGGGACTGGAAGGCTGCTACAAGGTCCCCCCAAAGACTTCTCTTCTCCAGGCTGAACCAGCCCAACTCTCCAGCCTGGCTTCACAGGAGAGGTGCTCCAGCCCTTGGATCATTTTTGTGGCCTCCTCTGGGCATGCTCCAACAGGTCCACATCCTCCCTGTGCTGAGGGCTCCAGAGCTGGACACACTGTTCCAGGTGAAGTCTCACCAGAGCAGAGCAGAGGGGCAGAATCCCCCCTCTCCATCTGCCGGCCACACTCCTGGGGATACAGCCCAGGATGTGGTTCACCTTCTGGGCTGCATATGTACATTAGTGGCTCATGTCCAGCTTGTCATCCATGAGCCCTTCCAAGTCCTTTTCCTTAGGGCTGCTTTCCAGCACATCATCTCCTACCGTGTATGGATAACAGGGGTTGTCCCGACCCAGGTGCAGAACCCTGCACTTGGCTTTGTTGAACCTCATGAGGTTCCCCACGGCCCACTTCTCCAGCCTGTCCAGGTCCCCCTGGATGGCATCCCATCCCTCCCTCCTATCCCACAGAGCTTGCAGTCCTTCAGGAACAACTGCACACTGCTGCGTAACCAAGAGCCAGTTGTTACTCCAGCAGGAATAATTAAAAGCGTGATGCAAGACAGATGGAAATACTCCAGCCCACGCTGTTAATCCCGCACTCGGAGCCGAATCCCAACTCCCGGACAAACCCCATGGGTGAAGGTATGAGCAGATGATGGCAGCGTCAACCATCACCAGGCTGGGGTACTTCAGCCACCCAGTCCAACTTCACCTGCCCCCCAGACACCTGCATGACTTGTGAGGTTATCTGGGTGAGGGGAGATATTTTGGGGGATAAGTTTGCCTTCCTTCCCTACTGTCCTGATCCTGCTGGGGACCTGGCTGGTGCTACCTGCCACACCTAGGACAGAAGAAGAAAACGAGGATCCGCGGCCAAGAGACAAAAATAACATGGGTGTCAGGGAAGGAGGACACAGGGCAAAGCAGCCAGCAAGCTCTGCAAGCACACGGAGCTGCAAGCACCCCGATCTGAGGGCAGAATGCTGCTGACCCCCCCAGCTGGCACCTGCGGGCTCCCCCCATTTCTGACACTCCTCCATCAGCTCACGCAACAGCACCAGCTGCCAACCTAAGGGCTGGCTCTGTGATTCCTCCCATCAAACCAGTTGTTCGTGCAGGGCAGCTCCCCATCCCAAAAGCACGCGACTCCCCGTGCTAATTGCACGCTGCAATGCGACGATTGCACAACCGGCTTCTTCCCCTCACCAAGACACCCAGAGCCAAAATCATGTATCACTAACAGATATTTCCTGAAATATCGGTGTTAACAACCACATTTCTTACTCAAGTTCCAGCTTTGTGGACTTTTTTTTTTTTTTTTTGCTTTTTTTTTTAAAAATAAAAACCCTAATGGATCAAAAGCAAACAGGACAAAACAATGCTGGAGAGCAACCAAAGGAAAGTATTCCACTGAAAAGAAAACCTCGCCTCACTGCGTGACCCAGTCCTGAATCGCAATGGGGCTGCCAAGAGCATGGAGCGAGGGACATGCCAGCAAAGAGAAGCATGTCAGCATGGCACAGCTCCCCTTGACCCCCTACAACACCAGCAGGAGAAAAAAGAGAGAGGGGCTTGTGTGTTTCAGGGTGATTTTGTCCCCCCCCCCCCTTCCAGCTTTCTGGTAGCCTGTGAGCCCACTGGAGGAGATTTGCTGTTAGGTTTTCAAGCATTATTACAGGGGTAGAGGCTGCAGGGACAAGGCAACACCCATAACAACCCCTCCACGTTTCAGCTGGGAGCTACCCCCAACCCAGGTGAGGTTCTGGAGAACAGCTATTAGCGGCAGCACCACGAAATAACCAAACCCAAACCTCCTAAGGTATCTCGCTGCGCTGGGTTTGAGGCCATACCCACAGCACCTTCCCCTGCTGCCACGCAGAGGGTGCAGGGTGGCTCAGAAGGGAGCAGCGAGGCTCTGCCGAGGGCTGCGCACGACAATTCGGCCCTCAGGATTGCCTGAATTGCCAGAATTCCTGAAGAATTAAAACCAAGTCAGGGTTTTACACAAGCGCCACCCAAGTGGGGTTTTTAAAGAGCAAAACGATCCCGTTTGCAAGTTCTGGGAATGGAGGGAGTCGGAGCTGCAGCGGTGCCCGTGCTGCCTCCCAGGTGCCAGCACTGCCAGTCCTGCCCCATGGCCACCCCCAAGCAGAACCATCTGCACCTGGGGAATCACGACACTGCTGTTCACAGCCACCAGCTCCACACAGGCCTGAGAAGCTAAATCCTCCTGCCTGCCCTGCCTGCACAGGAAAGGGAGGCAGCACCTCCAGGCGTAAGGCTTCACAGCTGGGACGGAGCAAAGCTCACACCACCCTGAAGCCAGCACCACCCGCTGCGCTCTGAAGGATCCCCAAAGCTCAGCTGAGTGATCTCTCGCCCATCTCTACTTGGAGTCTCCTCCGGATGGGAACATCCCTGGAGTGCCCAAAGAGGCACTAAGGGACGGGACGCCCCCTCTGGCGCCACGCTGAGGGGTGACACGTCCCCGCAGCTCTCCGCACACTGCCCGAGCCCCCTTCCCAGCTCAGCACCGGCGTTCGCCCGAAGGAGAGGCCGACGGGGGCCACACAGGATCATCTACCCACCCACGGAGCGGTGCCAGTGCCTCCCACCGGGGCTCAGCAGCTCCCACCGCCACTCTGATGCTTCGCGGAGCTGTAGGAAGAGACACTTGCACCCTGCCCGGACAGGGAGCCAGCCTGGCGGCGGGGCAGCGTCAGCCCCTCACTCAGGGCGGGGGCTCCGCATCTCCCAGGACTCCACAACCCGCCCGGAGCTCCGCACAGCCCCGCCGGGGCTCCACACACACCTCACTGGGGCTCCACACCTCACTGGGGCTCCACACCTCACTGGGGCTCCACACACACCTCACTGGGGCTCCGCATCCCCCTGGGCCTCGTAACCCCCGCGGCGCTCCGTAACCCCCCCGCGCCGGCGTCCTGCCGTTCCCCCCTCCCGCGCCGCTCCCGACCTCTCCATGCCAGCTCTCCCCGCAGCTCCCGCTCCCCAGCGCCGGCCGCGGCAGCCCCCGGCCCCCGCCAAGCTGCCCCCGTCCGGCCTCGAGGCCCAGCGCCCGGCCCCGCGGACGCCCCGCCCCGCGCCACAGCCCCTGCCCTCCCGCCCCAACAGCCCAGCCCCGCGGGTCCCCGCCCAAAAGTACCTCCGCCGCCCGAGCTCCGCTCCGCGGCCGAGCCTGAGCCCGGCACCGGTACCGGCACCGGCCCCGCCACCGGCACCGGCCCCGCCACACCTGCGCGAGCGCGGCTCCGCCCGCTGCGGGGCGGGGCGAGGCAGGGGGAGGAGCGTGGGCGGCCGCGTGACGCCGCGCTGACTGCCCCCCCTACTGCCCGCCCATCCGCCCGCCGGGCAAGGGCCTGTGCGCATGCGCACTCCTGTGTTGAGGCATGCGGACGCCATCTTGAGTGTGGGCACCAGACTCTTAAAGCGGGGGGGCGGGGTGCGAGGGAAGAGAAAGAGAAGGGGGGGGGGGGGGGCGGTCTTTGAGTGAAGACACAGTGCGAATCATCGCATCTCGTCACTTATCCAGCCAGGCCTGCCCGAGCCCCTTCCCTGCCCGTTTCTTCTGGCCCCCCATTGTTGTCCCACCCCACCGCAGACCCCCCCCCAGAGACTCCCCACCACTGACCTCCTGTCGCAGACCTCCCTCCTCCTCCTCCTCCTCTCCCCCCACATCCATCCTGGTGCAGCAGGTCCCAAGGGACCAGGCGAGATGCTCTGTCCTCAGCCGTGAGCCCCGCTGGGGCCCCCCCCAAGCTGAAACCCTTGGGACCCGACCCAAACATCTCCTGCTGTTCCCACACCACCCGACCCTGGGCTGCCTAACCGCTCCTGGGGGGCATCTTTCAACTGGTCTTAAAGCTTCCCTCGCCCACCCTTCCCTCCAGCCACCGCGGAGGAGTCAGGGTGACACAGAGGCGTTTCTCTCCCTAAACGCCTTCAGCTGCAGAATTCATCCTGGTACCAAGTGGGCACCTTCCAGCCCCCCAGCTGGGAAGTCAGTGGAGAAATGCTCACAGGAACAGGAACGTTTATGTCACTGGGAACAGTTTCCCCTCTGGAAACACTACGTAAACACACACAAGCTGTTAGTGCTCCCCGTGACCCGCTGCCAACCTGTCCCTGGCACCGGCTCACTGGCCTGGGTGCCGCCATGCCCACTGTCTGTGCTGTGCTGAAGGGGAGGGTCCCTTGGGGCAAAAAATATCTAACACAGGAGAAAGGTGGGTTTAAGACAAGTGGTCAGCATCAGCAAAACAACTTTTCCTCTCCCAGGTCTGCTTCTGGCCTGTGGCGTGGCCGCAGAGAGCAACATCAGTGACAACGCCACGTCCCAGGCCAGCACCGCCCCCCCCGGAGCCAGGGCAGAGCTCCCTGCTCCCTGCCCCCGGGAGGCTCCATCCCTTCTGTCCCCCAAAGCAGACAAGTCTGGAGGAGCAAAGGCTGTCCTATCCCCATCCAAAACACCGTGCCTCTCCACTTCTCCCCACCAGATGGGGGTTGCTTCCCATAACCCACTTCCACCCTAGTGCCAAACCGGGGGCACAGTTGGAGCAGAGTACTGAGCTACTGTGTGAGCTGGGCAGGAGCTGGCCACCGTGCCTCAGTTTCCCCTCTCCCTGCCTGTCTGCACGGGCCAAGCGCTGTGACAGAGGACTCACTGCCAGCCTTTTTTATGGGAATTTTCCCCACCGGCGCATGAGCATCCTCAGCAGCACCAAACTCCTTGGAGCCAACCCTCCCACACACCCGCGGCCACCTGAGCCCCCCTCCCAGTCCATTACCAGTACCACCAGTCCACCTGGGCACAGGCCGGCGGGGGATGCTGGTTAGCATCTTGGCCAGCACTAGAGGGCAGCAATGGTGCAGGCAGGAGCTGCCTGGGCAGGCAGAGTCCAGCACCTTGCTGGGACTCCCCCAAGACCAGTATCAACAATTCCTCCTTCTCTTCCATGGACACTGGTCAAACTGGCTGGTGTCTTTCCCAGGCCTGGAAGGGTGGCCTGTCCTTGCTGGGGAACAACCAGAGCCGTGCCCAGGCCGTGGTGTGGTGATGCTGCTGGAAGCGGAGCAAGAGGCCGAGTCCAGTGGCAGAGGCCAGGTGGGTATGAGGGGACCAGGACAGGGTCCAAGGACAGACCCGGGTCTGGAGAACCCCGTGTGCCCTGCAGAGAAGGTCCCTACCCTGGAGCAGCCCCCACACCTGGCTCCTGTGGGACTGACAGCGCTGTTTGACCGTTCCATGACATTCTCCCCTTACGCTCCCCATGGCTGTCCAGCTCATCCCAACGGCACACCCCGACCTGGCTGTCCTTGCAGCCGCTCTGCAGACAGAGCAGCAGCAGGCCCCCTCCCCAATTTCCTGCCCTGTGCTTTCTACACCCCTTCCCCCAGAGTGTCAGGAGAAGGAAGGAACGATTCCTGTGGCTGGGAAGCTGCTGGCTTCAGGGAAACAGGAAACCCCAAAATAGCTGAAACTGGAAACACATGTCCCGGGCAGTGGGGGGAGAGCAGAGCTGGGAGCACCCCATGTCCCCCCAGTCTGAATCTGCTGCCCTTTGCTGCTCCTGCGGTGGCCATTTCCTCATCTCCCCCCCCACCCTCTCCAGCAGACCCCAATCTGAGCACTGGGTGCTCCGGGAACCCCTCCTCTGAGCCACCCTGGCACCCTGCTCAGCAAGTGCACCAAGGTTGAGGTCCCAGTGACAGGAGCAGGCTGTCACTGCTGTCCTGCTGCTGGCAGGGAGCTCAGCCCTGTACCCCCCGAGGGTGGGGGCAGAAACCAGGGGAAACCCTTGGGAAACCCTCGGGGAGGAAGAAACCAGCTTCTTGGCCAAGCCCCCGTTGCAAGCATTTGGGGATGGAGCTGCCAAGGGGGTGCACAGAGTCCCCAGCCAGGTCTGAACCCACCACGCAGGGGGCAGTGGGGTGGAGGGGATGTTCTGGACCACACAATGCTGCAGGGAAGAGGATGCTGCTTCATCCACCTGATATTTCACGCAGCCTCTACTCAACTCCTCGGCACCAGCCTTCCAAGTAATGGCAGTCAGCGGGCTGCTGGAGCCAACAGCAATGAACACACCAACACCCCCCCACCCCACCCCCCAAAAAAACCCCAAATATCACAGCACAATGGGAACAGGTTTTGTCTCTGAAATCTAAACGTGCCCCACAGTAGGACATGGAGGATGCAAAAACTCATGGCACACAGTGAGGAAAGGAGCGTGGGGCTGAGTATCCCCAAACCATAAGGAAATAACATCTTCACCCCCCCAAAAAAGCTATTTCAGGTCCAAAGGTTATTGCATGAACAGACTGCCTGGCCCTGGATGCAGAACACCAGGGGATTATGTCGAGGAAGGTTATTTGCAGGCTTGAATGCAGGCTGGGTGCCAGAGGAGCGGTGACGCAAGGCTGGACCCTCCTGGTATTACTTTAATGAGTTTAATTGGGAGGTTAATGCCAGCTAAGGGGGGGGGGGGGGGGGGGGGGGGCGTGCAGCTGTGTTCTTGTGTGCTCCCTCAAGCTCACCCCCAACCCCGAATGGTCTTGGCAACATCAGCCAAAGGGTTTTGGCTGGGATGGGAATCAGGCTCCTGCCCCATGGTCTGGGGTCGCTGACATTACTGCTGGTGGGGAGTGCAGGGGGGCAGCTCCTAAGGAAGCAGGAGAAAGCCCAGAGAGATGGGGTGACCTTTCCCTGCCATCATCCCACACCCCAGACACGCTCTGCTGCTGAGCAAAATGGGAGGCACGTGCAGCTCATCCATTCTTGGTCCCCGGGGCCGGCTGGCAGCCAGCCCCTGTCCTAGCAGAGCAGAACAATCCTGGGAAGTGACCCGGTGGCGTGAGGGGACAGGATGCTGCGCTGGCCGCCACCGCCAGCATTGTCTCCTTAGATACCTGGGGGATGAAGTCAGAGCCCACTGAGGAGCCCAGGGTGGGGGCTGAGTGGGGAACAGTGCCTGGGGGGAGGGACACAAAATCCCTCTGATCACAGCGGTGAAACCTCAGCAAGGACCTGGAGGAGCTTCTCTTCTCTCCCCTCCTCCAGGGACATGGGTATCCCTCAGGGCAGAAGGCACCCAGTCCACACTAGACACAGTGGAGCTCTCCCATGCTCAGGGCAATGGGAGGGTCACACAGAGACTCTCTGGGGACTTTTTCAGGGGTCACAAAGAGCAGTTGCAGCACTGCTGAGGAAACCTCCCAGCCCTCTTCTGCAGCCCAGTGCCCACCCCAGTAGCTCTTACAGACAGCATGCTGTCTCCACAGACTTCCAGACCACCAATGGCCTTCCCAGGGCCACCCCCAAGACATCCAGGCATGGGGAGCATCCTTGGGGTCTCCTTAGAGCACTAAGGTGCTCACTGGTGGTGGAAATCGGGGTGTAAAGCAGGAGCAAGCCCCCAGCTCTGGTTGGCACCAGTGCTCTCTGCAGGCTGGAGGGTTGGACACAGCTTGAAGCCAGCTCATTGCTGCAGGGGTGAAGCTGGGCACCGATGGGCTTCACACCGGGAGGGTCTTTCAGACACTGGTTGGAGCAGGGGTGTAGCTCACTCTTAACACATCACGAATGACAGTCTGAGAGAGACTCGCTGCTCCTCAGATAAGCCCCAGCTGAGGGCTGGTGGAGCTGGGGACAACACAGGGGCTACACAGGTTGGAGAGGCACACAGCCTGGCTCTGAACACCCACCCTGGGGTGACGGAGACCTCCCTCCACCCGCTGCCCACTGCAACCTGGCTCACTTCATCTTATACCACTCTGTGTGCCTGAGCCCACCGCGCGGCTGCTGGCACCCCGAGCCCTTGCCTTGCTCATGAAGGTCATGTTGATGTGTCTTGTCACTCTCAGTCAGGACCTGAGGCCATTCAGACTGGAGTAGAGCTCTCTTCTGCTCTCCATCCTGCTTTTCCCTGCAGCAGCCAGGCTGGTCACCGTGGGGATGTCCCCAGCACAGCTGTCACTGGGAAGCCCCTGGTCTCCTCCCTCCATGGTTTCACATCCCTCCACAGCAGCTGAAGACAGTGGAAGCTGCAAGCAAGGACTGTGGGGAGCTGCCGGGGCTGATGATGCCAGGGTTCATCACACGTTTTGGTTCTGGAGAGGAAGTGTTAGGGAGAGATGAGCAATGAGCGGGTGGTCATTCCCCTCTTGCCCAAGCACGGGTGTCCCACGGGGCAGGCACAGCCACCCCACGTACCACAGTGGGGTGTCTCCTGCTGCGGTGGCTGAAGGTGAGGACTGTGAAGAGAGGCTGAGGGAGCTGGGCTTGTTCAGCCTGGAGAAGAGAAGGCTGCGGGGGGAAGTTCTTTACAGGGAGAGTGGTGAGAGGCTGGAAGAGGCTGCCCAGAGAGGTGGTAGGTGCCCCATCCCTGGGGGTGTTCAAGGCCAGGTTAGATGGAGCCCTGGGCCACCTTGTGTATATCCAGGCCTGGAGGTTGGTGGCCCTGCCTGCAGCAGGGGGTTGGAGCTCTGTGATCCTTGGGGTCCTTTCCAACCCAGATCAGTCTGTGATTCTATTCTATGCTGGATGCTCTAAGAGCTGAATGACAGTTGGGTTCACTATGTCGGGGCAGGGCCACTGTGCCCATCCTCCCTTGGTTCCCAGAATGGAGATGCACCCCGGAGCCTTGGGTCTCGATGCCGCTTCCTCCTCTCCCAGGACACAGGTGCTGCTGCCACCCAGCCAACCTGGGGGTGGACCTCAAACCAGCATGGGATGGGTTGGGCAGGTAAAGGGTGCTGAGCCTGGCTTTTGGAGGCAAAACGTGCCCTACGATGAAAGCTGTGCCTGCCACCACATAACTCCCAAGCTCCAGCCAGAAGGAGTGCTGGGAAGTACGCTCTTAAGTGGGAACCAGGAAGGTCCTCACTTCTCCTTTCCCATCAACGTGAAAAGATCCCCCCACGCCACGTGAGCAGGCTTCTCAGGAAACACCGCGGCAGCAGATGGCACCCCCATGGCAAGGTTTTCTCCCAAAATAGTTACAGGCTCTTGCATTGCCGTGGCTGGGCTGTCTGGCAGCTGGGGACTCCCTCCCCCCCCACCCCGAGATGATGTGGGCCCTCTCTAAACACAGCATGGCACCCACATCCCCGGGTGCACGCAAGGGAAAGCACCCTGGGGCTGGCAATGCTCCGCAGGCCAGAGAGGACCAGAGAGCCCTGCCTACACAGGGATGAGGAAGAACTTTTGGTGGGACTACTGAGGTCCTGTCCTGAAATTATGCGCTGTTAGACATGGAGCCCCTCTTGCTACACTAGGTTTTAAGCACAAGAGCAAGAGCTCTGGGCGGTTGGGTGTCTCATGCTTTTTTCTCAGGGCTGGCCCAGGTGTGATGAAGGAAATTCAGCCTGTAATTTTCTCAGGGGAACTCTGGGGACTCCTTTTACCCTTGCAGAGGCTGGGGAGGTCCTTCCAGGCAGCACCAACTTTGTGGAGGAACATCAAACTTGGGTAGGCTGAGGGAGCACGCCCCACTCCATCAGGCTCATTCCACAGGCTGAGGGATGCCTCAGCACAGATGGCATCCATCACCCTGGATGCTAGAGGAGGGACAAGCGGGAGGCCTGTGAACACAGGCAGTATCTGCCCTGAGGTGGTCCCCACGCTGGTGGCCACCAGGAAGGTTTCTGGCTGCCCTCTCCACTAAAACTCTCACCTTTGTGCCCCAACCTGACCATTCGTGTCCCCAGGACACCAGATGTGTCTCTCCCTGAGCCAGCATCGCAGCCGGCGCTGGAGGAGGGGAAGGACTTATCACAGGCCCTGCGACAAGAGCGTAGGGGACCCACCGCCGGAGCAGAGCCCACTCTGCCGGCAAATAACTAACACGTCTTCAGAAAAACCGAGCGTTTGCAGCTGGCCTGGAAGGGAGAGGAGCAGGCAGGAGGCCCGTGCAGTTGCCGCAACTCAGATTAGCCACTTCCCGTCCCGTGGTGGCCCCACGTATCCGCTCTCGCTTCTAAGAAGCGGCGCTGAGCAGAGCAGACCGCAGGGCGCTGCTCGCATGCCGGGAGCGCTGCCAGCCTTGCAGGTTGGCACCACGCAGGCACCGTGTTTCACCTCTGCCAGCCACGGTGGGATGGGGAGGGGGCTGCAGCCCACTTCTCTGAGTGCTGCCTGCACCAGTCTCCCGGACCAGCAGCATCCCCAAGCACTGCTCAGGGGCTGACTGCTCTCTGGCTCCTCCAGCATCCCTGGCTCCCAGTATCTCCAGAAGGTGGGTCACCACCTTGGCAGGTCTAAAGCGTTCTCCAGACTCTGCACAAAGTCCAGCCTGGCCCCACAGCTCCCAGGGCTCCTTGGCCAGCCTCCTGTTTGCTGTTGTGGGAAGTGGGGCCCAGGGAAGGAACTGACAGGGCAAGACAGGCTTGGTCACGCTAATGATTTTTGCAGCACCTCCAGCCCTTGTGCACGCAGGGGCTGGCCAGCTCCCTCCACTGACCCCCTCAGTCAGCCACAGACCTCCCTGCTCTTGGATTTCCAGCTGTCCCAGGAGCATGGCTGGGAGGCAGTGGTCCCCCCACATGGTACCCATCTCAGTGCCACCCTGCCACACCCCCTACTCAGTGTTCCCAGGTCAAGGTCCCCGCAGAGGAGCTTCCTAAGCCCCTGTGTCCAAACAGGTCTGCCTGCAGCACTGGGCACCAGCCTGTCCTGGGGGGTCAGGCTGAGCATCTCCACTGCCTCTTATCAGCACAGGACTGCGCTGGTCTTAGGTCCTGTGTCACCCCATCACCCCCATGGAGCGCTGTCCTCCCAGCACCCACCCACGCAGATGCTGACAGCTACATCATGAGGAGGGAGAAGCTGCTTGAGCCCCAGCAAGGCTCCTGCACACGGCGGGACAGCTTGGCCTCGTGATACAGCAGCACCCACGGCGCCTGCCCGACGGGAGGGACAGGAGGAGAGCCAGGGTGAAACCCAAACCCTCCCCCTGGCAACCCCCACAACAAACAACCCCTCTGGAGCTTCCCCACCTCCGTTATTTGCATCAGCTGCAGCAGATCCGGGGTTTGAGCATATTTATGAAGTATTTATACCTGCAGCCGCTTAGCAACCTCTGCAGATCCGGCGCTGTGCGAGCCGCGCCTGGGGAAGGCGGCGGCACCGGGATTCCCCAGCCCAGCACCGAGCAGTGCTGGAGACTCCACTGTGGGGTGGGCTGGGGGCGACACGTTAAAATTCCCCTTCCCACGCTGACTGGTATGACGTTTGGGATGCCCAGAGGCAGACAAGGACCATGGGTGGAATAAATACCGACATCAGAGCCAGACTGCCTGGGCGAGACGCCTGCAGGCGATGACGTGGAGGGGAAAAAATGTCCCAAGTGTCGGTGTCGGTGCCACCAGCACACACAGAACCCACAGGTCCTGCTGTCCCAGCCATGGGGGCTGGTGGTCTGGCCCCCACGGAGCAGCTGAGCATCATGGGCACAGTGCAGAGCATCACCGCCGGCCCCGCCCTCACCCCCATCTTTGGGCTGTGCTTTGAGGGGGTTGAGGGTGGTTTGGGAGGCAGATGAGTGTGTGAGTCGCATCACACAGCGTGGGAAGAGTGATGGTGGGGAGAGCAAGGAGGGGGGAAAGCCCCCCTAGCACGTGAGCAGCTTTGCTGGAGAGCCCCAGCCATGCTCCTGCCCTCTTTCTGTAGCCCTTGAGGTCCCAGGATTGATGTGTGCTCAGCAGACCTCTGAGACAAAATGACCAACACCCTCCTGACCACCACCCTGTGAGCCGGTGGGTGAGGGAAGCGGCTGAAACCATCGTGTTTCCTGTGCAGACAGTCGCAAGCCGGCAGTGCGTGGCTCTGCTCCACTGGCTGTGCCAGGGAAGGGCAGCACTGCCAGCCCAGGATGAGCAAAGCCTCACATTCCCCCACTCCTCTCAGCCATCCCACTGCTCGTGGGGCAGCTTTTAGTGAGGGGAAACCCTGGGGCCACCAAATCCCCCTCATTTGCCCCCCCAGGGTGATCCCACGCCTGGATTGTTCCCCCATGGGCACAGCACCATCCACTTGCCCCACTGAGCCACCCACTCACCCAGCAGGGACACGAGGGGATCCAGCAAGGCAGGGAGCACTCCCACACCACCCAGAGGGCTGCGCTCCCTCATCCCATGGGGGTTTGCTCCTGGGGCTGCTCCTGGTAGCAATAACCAGAGGAAGCATCACTAGGGCATGTCCATTTGGAAACAGGACCCCCAGAGCAGAGTCACCCACCAACACCCCCCCAGCCTTCCCAGGCACACAGGGAGTGAACCCAGAGCTACACACCAGGCTCTGCAGCAGGGGAGCACGTCCTCCTCTTGCTTCCTCAGGACAGGAAAGAATTCCCTGACACATGCTGAATGCAAAGTGACTTTTCAAAAGACCACAGGCAGGAGCACAACAGGTCCCACCACACCCCACCAGGTCCCCAGGCCCCCTCCCACCAGAGCAAGAGCAGCAGGCAGCAGTCCATCTCCCCCAGCAGTCAGAGGTGGAACGGGGGCAGACTCTGCCCTCCTCTCCCACCTCTTTGCTAAGGCTGCCCCTGGCAGTGCAGTCCATCCCTCCATCCCTCCCTTCATCCCTCTCTGCTGCCAGGGTCAGAGCTGGGCACAGCAGGCACAGGTGGATAGTCCCCAGCCCCCATGCTCAGGGGGTCCCTTGTAACCCTTTCAGGCAGCTCAATTCGCTTCCTAGAGGCCTTCTCCCCAGTTCAACACCCCCAGGGCTGGGGCACAGCCTGCTCCCAGCCCCACAGCCAGGAGAGGACCCCTGGGAAAGGCTGGATGGACACACAGATGAGCACAAAGGCTTCAGGTCCCGCTCGCAGCAAACACAGCCCTTGTACAGCGTGCCACAGCCTTTTTACAGTATTTACAGCAGCAGTCGGGGCAGAGGGGCACAAAGCTGCCCATGCTAAGCTGATCCTCCCCAAAACCACTCAGTCACAGGAGCTGCCAGCCCCCCCTCACAGGGTAAAGCGCTGGTGAGAGCTCGTCCCAGCAAGGCTCGGTCACCCCCGCAGCCCAGCCGCCCGCACCATGGCTGGATCAGTCCCTCATGGCTGGCGCTGCCCTCCTCCGGCTCGGCGTGGCATGGGGCAGCCGGCGTCTGTGCAGGCAGTGGGTGGCAGGGGCACAGAAGCACAGGGCGCATTGAGGTGGCACGGAGCTCTTCTGCTGGGGGGCTGGTTCTCCTCTCCAAACTCGCCACCAAACCCACGTCTCACATCTCTGCGGAATGAACAAGGCCGGGATGGGGGGGGGAAGAAGGAAGGGTTGGTGAGACAGCTGTTGCAGGGAGGAGGGGTGCACAGTGCATAGCCTGCAACCCACAGGCATAGCCAGCAGCAGGCCTAGATCCAAAATCTCCTGGGGGAAGGGGGGTAGGGCACTGGTGCCCTTGCCGCCTCGCTGGCTCCCAGGGTGGCTCAGGACCAGCAGCCAGGCTTCCCACTAGCCACCTCATTTCAGACAGGGAACAGATACCGAGAACTGTGACTTGCACAGCCTGCCTGGAGGGATTTTTTTTTTAAATCCAGTTCCCTATACCCCCAGCCTGTCACCCAGGGACCCCTCCAGAGAGGAAGTGTGGCCTCTGCCTCAGCTTCCCCAGCAAGGAAGCCACCTGGGCACCAGCCAACCTCACAGGGCCACAGAGCTGCCTGGGTAGAGCTCCCAGAGGTGCCCAAAGCCCAGGGTTCAATGCCCGCAGCCAGCCCCAGGCTGTGAGCCCACCACAGCGGGGGTGTCAGTGGGAGTGCTGGGGCCAGGCACTGGGGAAGGCCCAGCCCAGTGTCTGGCTGCACTGGGAGCCGCTCAGAAAGTGCAGGGAGCAGGGCTGTGTACGTACCCTCCAAGGCTTTATCCAGGTCTGCAATGAACTCCTCCAGCTCCTGCGTGTCTCCAAGCTTAGCTAGCAGAGAGAAACACAGTTGGGTCTCTCCCATTCCACACACACCCCAAACTCTAATTTGGGAGCAGAGCCCTACCCCTTGCCTCTAGCCACAGGGGCTCGGGCTGCCTGCTGCTTCTGCACTAGCAGCAGTGGGAGGGGGATGTGGGGGGGGGCTATGGACAACAGGGCCGATCACTCTGCAGCTCAGGAGTAACACACACACCCCCTGAAATGCCCCTGAGAGCAGCATCCTGGTGGGCTGCTGCATCGCTGGGGGATTACAGCCCACACTGAAGGCATTGGGACAGCCATGCTGAACCGCTCCAAGCAGCTCCCCCAGCACTGCAGAGCTCCCAATTCCTGTGCCCACATGGGACTGAGGGCAGGGAGCTCCCCTGCGTGCACACACAGGTCAGGGCTGGGAGTCACAGGGTTGGGGAACAAGGGGCTTCACTGAGGATGTTGCTGGAGGAGGGAAAACCCCAGGACTAACTCCGAGCAGCAGACTAGCAGCATTTCTCCCCACACCCCCTCTACCCTGATGTCAGACCCAGGCTCCAGGGGAGGACGGTGCTCACAGGTATCACAACCTCAGCATCCCATAGCCCAGGCTGCTTCAGGCTCAGTATGGGGGGAAGTGGGGAGGCAGGGCATAACCTCCCAAGCACAGCAGGTTGGCCAGCAAGGGCTCAGCTGGTGCCAGTGAGGGATCTATGCGTGGCAGGAAGGGTGCTCGCCTTCTCCGTGCTGCCCCATATGTGCAGGATGCTGTGCTTCCCAGGTCAGGGGCAAAGCCCCTCACTGTGACCCTCCCCAACAGACCTCTGGCACTGGGAATCATGAGCCCCTAGGGCTCATTCTCACCTCTCAACCTTGCAGGGCCCCAGTGCCCCCCCCCCCAACACACACATACACAGAGGGAAGGAGAAGGAAGCCCTGGCAACAGCCCTTTGGACAAGTTTACCAGCCTCACCTTTGGAGGGGTAAGCACTGCCTGGGGTGTTGAGGTCCTCCTCACTGGAGTTGAGGCTGCTCCCTGGGGACGTGCTGGTACCTGCAGAGGCAAAGCATCAGTCACTGTTTGCAGCCACAGGCACCTTATGAAAAAGCTAGAGGACCAGGGACAGATCTCATGCAGGGTCCCTCGTCCACCCTTGCTCTTGCCCAGCCCATCTCTCTTCCCCCTCTGCAAGGGATTTTTGGGATAAGGCAGCTGAGGTTGCCTGAGCATTGCCAAGGGAACTCCTTGGGGCTATTAAAGCTATCTGGTTCCTAGTGAGCTCCAGGCTATCCCAAGCCTTGTGCAGTCCTGCAGCAGCCAACCAGGCAGAAGGAGCGCCACAAGACCTGGGCATGAACCCTGTGGCCATCACCCCGTGCTGCTCATCCCGGGAGGCATGAACAGCAGGAAGCTCCTGGTTTATCGTGGAGGAACCCCACAGCTCCCAAAGCAACTCCATCTGACAGACACTGTCCTCCCACAGGACTCCTCATTCCCCAGACTCACTCTCCAGCTCATCGATGCCGCTGTCGTACACGCTGTGCCCTGCTTTCCTCTTCAGCTCCTCCAGGTGCTGCTCGTACTGACGTGCAGGACCTCTCTCGAAGTCCTCCATCACCTCATCGAACTCCTGCAGCAGGTCGCTGAGATCATCAGCCATCGCTGGAGGCAAGAAGGCGGTGGAAAGGAGGGGTTGAGGCACCAGACGCACAGCCCCAGCAAAACCCTCCTCGGGAGCTGAGGATGGGGCAGGCTCCCTGCCACGAGCACCTCTCTGTGGGCAGGCTGCAGGCCCCCACTGCTTGGGGCTGACATTGCCCCCCCCAACTCTGGGAACACCCAGCGTCTTCCCGTGCCTTCCTTGGAACGCTCAGCCATCCTCCCGGAGCATCCCATCGCGGAGGTGGAGCCCAGCCCAGCAGGAGCTGGTCCTGGACCCGGCTCCTTCCAGCGGGCCCTGGCCGCTGCTCCCCAGGGATGAGCCACTGCTCCCCCCGGGCGCTGCCTGCAGAGCCAGCCCGTCCCGAACCGGAGCTGGAGCCAGCCGGGGAGAGGCAGCGGGAAGGGGTGTCCCGAGCTCCGGGACAGCCCGCTGCGGGGACGCTCGGCGGGGTCCCCAGCGCGCCTACCGCCCGCTGCGGAGCCCAGGCACGCCCCCCCGTCCCGCACGGCGCGTCCCGCTCCCCGGGAGGACACGGGTACAGAGCCCCGAGCGGGACAGGAGAGGAGCCGGGCTCGGTACTCACCGGCGGGCTCGGCGGGCTCCGGTCCGGGCCAGGACAACGAAGCGGGATGGCGGGAGCGGCGCTTTTACTGTCGGTCCCGGCGGGGCGGGGCGATGGGCGGGCGGAGCTGCCGCGGGGTCCCGGCGGGGCTGGGAGAGCCGGGCAGAGCGGGGCCGAGACGGGCTGCTCGGAGCCGCGGGGCTTGGCGGGGCTGTCCCGCTCCGCGCTGGGGCGGCCTCACCTCGGGGCCGGGGGCAGGTTTGGGTGTCACAGGACAAGAGGGACACAGAACGGCTGGGGAGTGTCCAGAGGAGGCACCCGGCGTGGGGAAGGGTCTGGAGGGGAAGGGTTGTGGGGAGAGGCTGAAGGCCCTGGGGTTGTTCAGCCTGGAGGAGGCTGAGGGGAGACCTCAGCACGGGCTGTGGCTTCCTGATGAGGGGAGCCAAGGGGCAGGGCCCATCTCCTCTCTTTGGGGACCAGGGGTAGAACCTGAGGGAACAGCGTGAAGCTGGGCCAGGGGAGGGTTAGGCTGGGTGTGAGGAAGAGGTTCTGTCCTGAGAGGGAGGTCAGGTGCTGGCACAGGCTCCCCAGGGAAGGGGTCACAGCCCCGAGCTGGGCTGAGCGCAAGAAGCCTCTGGACGATGCCCTCAGTGCCAGCTCTGACCTGGCTGGGCCTGTGTGGAGCCAGGAGTGGGACTCCGTGGGCCTCATGGGTCCTTTCCAACTGAGGAGAGTTTGAGATTTTGACACCACCAGCTGCTCACCCACCCTACCCACACCCATCCCTGGGGTAGGATGAGGAGGAGAACCAAAAGGAAATGGGAAAAGTCAGGTGTTGGGATACAGCTAACAGGGACAGCAAAGGAAGACAAAACCATAGCCACAGCGTTTGTAATTGAATAGCCAAAGCACTTGATACTGTCATTTGCTCACACCCAGCACCTGATGAACCAGGGTCCACACACTGGATACACTCAGAGCCCATCCCAGAGCCATACTGCCCCTCACTGCCCCGGGAACACAGGGACCCTCAGCCCCGTGGTCTGACCCGAGCCCTCACTGCACTCACAGCCCTGCACACGCCCGTGCCCCCAGGACAGAGAGGTCTAACCCCACACAGAATATGGAACATCTTCTGATGTGGCACCATATGCATTGTGTGGGTCGCTCTCTGCATCTTCTGCATCAGGCACACACTGCCCCTGGTCCTCTGCGTCCGGAGCAGAAGCTGCTGCCTCTGTGTCTGCCTCCTCTGATGTGTCACGAGACACATTCTGTGGGTCCAGGTCGCTCTCTCCCTCTCCTGCATCGGGCACCATCTGCCCCTGGTCCTGAGCACTTCCAGCCAGGCAAGGAGCTGTGTGTCTGCATCCTCTGATGTGGCACAAGACACATTCTGAGGGTCCAGGTCGCCTGCGGCTCACCTGTGGGGAGGAGCAGCAGGATGGAGACAGCTGTGGCCGCACACCAGCCCCCGCAGCGCTGCCAAACCTGGCCCTGGCTTCACGGCAGCTGCTGGCCACTCCAGACCGGCCGCGTTCGGTCAGCTGGCCGGCTCACCCCCCACCCACCATATCCCTCTGTCCCACCACCGGGCTCTCCCTCCAGGCCCAGCCCTCACCTGCCGGTGCTCCTGAGCGTCCTGCAGCCCCTCTCTGAGCTGGGAGCCAGCTTTCACCTACGCTTCTCAGGTAGGGGCATCTTCAGTTCGGAGTCCTCTCTTGGACACCTGCTACTGGCACTGAGGAGAGTTGCAGCCTCGGACAGAGCCCTAACCCTGGCTCCAACCACCTTGCCTTTTTGTTCAGCCTGGAGGAAGCTGAAGGGAGACCTCATCATGGCCTGTGGCTTCCTGATGAGGGGTCCCTTCCAACTCAGGAGAGGCTGGGATTCTGTGTTCCTGCTACTTCCCCTTGAGGCTGTGGGGGATTGAGCCCCTCAGGCCGTGACCGCAGCTGAGCTTTGCACAGCACTTTTGGGGTTATGCCTGTCCCCCACTGGCACTTTGGTCAGCAGCCTGACGTATTGTGTCATGGGTAAGAGAGACAGCAGGGTTATAAGCAAAATAGAAATAGGGTTTTGCTGCAGACTGTATAATAGTCACCAAGCCTGCTCCTGCAAGCTGCTCCTGGCTGTTTTGGGGTGGGGGATGCTAATAATCACCCAGCTACACCCTAAGGGCAACCGGTATCTAGAAGCATCCAGACAGGAACCTTCCAAATGTTTCAAAAGGTGAAATCTCTGAATTTGCAAATTCAGCTCAGGGAGGAGAGGAAACATGCCTCTGCTTTCCAAATGTGAACCATTGCACTGGTTCTTTGGGGCCTGGGGTGATGCTAAAGCTTCGCAGTCGCTTTGTAACATCAGGTTTGCTTTGTGAGACTGAAATAAAACAGGTTCTAAGCAGACACATGTGGACGCTGGGCAGTGACAGCCGGTGTGGCTTTGAGGGAAGAATAAACCCTGCCTACTACACCAAGGAGGCAGTTGCCGACTAGTTGCTTTCTCGCAGCGAGGCCGGTGCTGGGCTGCCCTCAGGTGGAGTTTTTGGCAATATCCACAGCAGCAGACGTGCTAAGCAGTTGTCAAGCCTCGTGCTGCGGTGGCATCTCTGCACTTGCTGCAGTAAGAAAATCCCCTCCAGCTTTGACAGGTGGATTCCCCCCCAGGGATGGATGAAGACAGCGTGATGCTCCATGAGCTGCTGGTGCCTCCTCCTGCCCACCGTTGGGAAAGCAAACTTGGAAAGGACTTCCCTCCCTTGCAAAGCAAAGCAAAGCAAATATCCACCTCGCATCTGAGCATCCCTGGAAGCGCCTGCAGCCTGCATGTCTCTCAGGTCCTCAGCCGTGGCAGAGGTCTGCAGCACCTCTTTCCCAGAAAGTGCCACCCTTAGGCACATTACCAGTGTCCAGGCTTGGTATCAGCACTACTGTGCAACCCTGCCTTCCCTTCCCTGGCGCCCAGGGTATCCGACTTAGAACACCCATGCCAGGAGGTGGCTCCAGTGTGGCCCATCACCTGCTGTGCCTAGTGAGCTGTAACCCCTACACTTAGGGCCCCGAAACTTCACACACACCCCCCAGTGATGACAAAAATGCTGGTTTTCAGTCCAGGTTACAGGTTGGCAAAGTGATCCGAGTGCCCCTTTGTCCAAATGACATTTTATTGGATCAGAACTCTTAGTGAACACCCCAAATGACTCCTGGCCCCCTTCTCAACACTCCCGCTGAGGGAGGACACAGCGAGCTCCTCCCTGGAGTCACGGCCAGCGGTTACCGGAACGCCTTGTCAGTACGTTACCGCTAACAGTCGGCAGCCGTTAGGGCTGACAGGCGATAACCAGTCGCTCACACTCCAGGGAAGCAGTGCTGGCTGTCAGCTTGGAAGCAGAGTCACGCTGACATGGGGCCAGGGTCTTCTGGTACGGAATTTGGGAGGATATGCTCTTGCAGCGGGTATAACCCCGCTGTCTGCCCGCGCAGAGTGGCTGCTGCCCCTGCTTGTGTGGCTCCTGAGGGTGCCAGTGGGCTCCAAAACACACAGCAGACTCACTCACCATGCCCGACCTTTATCCACTCCTGTAGACCCAACAGTGCTGCCAGTCTCTGGAGCTTATCAGCTCTTGGGGTTTTTCCCCCAGCTATCTCTCTCTCAACACACGCTTCTCTCTCCAGCCTGGGAACTGCCTCTCCACCCATCCGCCAGGAAAGGACCTTCACAGAGGAGCTCAGCACCCAGCCGTGCAGCTCCCAGAGAGAGACACATGTGTGGAAGATCCCCTCCCTCCGAGGCCAGGGGCACAGAATGCTCCTGCATGGTTAATACCCTCCTCAATCCTTCAAGGTGCAGCCGAACCACAGCACTGTTATGGCAGTGAGGCACACAAGCTGAGCTCTGGGCTCCTTGCTCACAGAGTAAGGTGCCCGAATCACTGAGGCACACGTTTGCACCGAGGTGCCAAGCACTTGGCAAAGCAGCCCGGCCTCAGACTGGAAGGGAGCAGCTGGAGGGCAAGGCCTTACACATGGGGACACTGTGGGGCCATCCCTGCCTCAATGGTGGCTTCTCTCCATCCCTCGCTCTGTACACCTGCGTCTGGCCACCTTGCCTCAGATTAGTATGGGGATATTTCTTCTCCATTTGCCTCCACAGGATGAGGCAAATTGCGAAGATGAGGAAGGATGGAGAGACTGATCAGTACCTCCTGGAGGAACTGCTGTCCCTCTTCAGAGCCAGTGGTGGGAGCAAAGAGCAGACACTGATCTGTGGCCTGAGCTCAGCCTGTCCCAGTCCCTCGGAGCATCAAAGGCACCTGTGGTCCCCTGCACCTGGGGTGCATCCATTGAGGTGCAGGTGATGGAGCTAGTCCTGTGAGGACAAGGGAAGGCTGCTTCCTCACTGTGCCGGCGTGTTTGTCCACCAACCAACCAAGGACTGAGCTCAGGGTGTTTTTGTCACCCCTTTCCTCCTCTTCCCAGCCCTCATCAAAGCCCTGTGGGGAGCCAAGCTGCTTGGGGCAAAACATTCCCTGCAGCTGAGGCAAAGCAGCAGTTCACTGTTAGTGGCCCCCAGGAGGAAGCCAGTCACGAAGGTGGCTCCTGGGGCCTGTGGGTGACAAGTTTGAGGGTGCACATGGGTCATGCTGGTCCCGTGTCCCTCAGGTAGAGCACAGGTGGTGCAACTGGCTTTGGATGCAGCTGAGTCCCAGGAGATGCTCAGCACCCCTGCCAGCTGCCCAGGTGGAGCGGGACTCCGGAGGGTCCCAGTCTGGAGGGCCCAGAGCCTCCCAAGCCCTGACCTAACCCCAGCGAGAGCCAGGCATGAAAGCGCTCTACCTGCCCCTCTGTAGCAGGGCTCCCACCCTCCCTCCCTAAACCCCAAAGTTATCCTCACCCCAGGGTAAACTTCTCATAACCCTAGACCTATCTAGACCTCATTGTTCCATCTGAAACACGTCTCCAGCATCACACAGCAGCCCGAGATCCCGAAAAGACACCATCACCTGCAGAATGCATTAGTGGGTCTATTGCCTGAGCATTAACCCAAGGAAAACTGCAGTTTAGAGACCTCAGAGGATTTTATTCCCTCTTCCTACACTGGCCGTACGTTTTGGGGTCAGTGCAGTGTTTTCAGCCTATAAACCACACTGCTCAAAGCCTGGGTTCAAAGAGGAACGCGGTGATTCACCTGAAATGCAGGGCCTGGGGTGTCCGTGGTGGCGGGGCCGTTGCTGCAGCTCTGTGGGCACCCATCATGCAGGAGAGCTTTCCCTCCACACAAGCCTGTGGTACGCCACGTGGCAAACGGGATCCCAAAGCACCAAACTGCACTTCCATCCTCACTGCCCGGGTAACAGTCCCCATCCACCTGCCCTCCCCGCCAGCACTGGGGGTTTCAGCCCCAGGCGCTCCCACTGTACCCATAAGCAGACCCCCACCATCACCCAGTGGTACAGCAGACAGAGGCTGGTTTGGACCCCCAAGTCCTGTCCAGTGAGTGTGGCACGAGCTGCCAGACACCTGCCTGCTACTCCCCAGCCCACACCAGTTTGCTGTCCCAGTGGGGTGGGTGGTCGCTGGGAGGGGAGAGGTTGTCCTCTCCACCATGAAGCCACCCTGCTCCCACCCAGCATGCTGCAAACCCCGAGTTCCTGCACGGTTCCGGGGATGGAAATGTCACACCTCAACGCCCCATGACACAGGTGCAGGGCGACGCTGACGGCACTTGAGAGCTGTGGGCAGGCTACAGCGTGCTCCCCTCTGCGCAGCGCTGCCGGCACAGCCGTGCATGCACAGTCACTGCGTGGGCGGACGGGTTTCTTGGCCACAACAAACCCACACGTGGAAAGTCTTTCTGCTGGCAATCCACAAACACACCTGCCTACACCAGCACGATTTGGCAAGTCTACTGGTGGCAAAGATGCTCCCACAGACAGTCGCGCTCCCATCGCTTCTCCATTCCTCCAGACTGGAAGAGAGGACTGGGGTTTTTTTGGGTTTGTCTCCAGAAGGCAGCGCGGAGGGCACGGAGCAGGCTTGCTAGATGTCAACATCCAGGTTTAGGAATGAGACGTTGCTATACAACTCTGATGAGACCAAGCTGCTCCCCAAGGCACGGGTCCAGCCAGGCTGCACGGACGGAGCATGGGCCTCTGTTGAATCCTCCCTCCCTGCGGTCCTGAGGAAGCAGAACAAAGAGAGACACTATTTGCAGACTGCTTTTATTGCCAATTCTGAGCCCAAATAGTCTCTAGCAGTGACCCCTGAGACATGCCACCTCTGGGGACAGCCCCAAAAGGAATGTGGAGACAGACAAGGAACGGCTGAGCCGCTGTGGGACTGTTCCTACCTGGCAGACAAAAAGCAGAAGTACGGACACAGCGGGCGGTCGCACGCACAGACACCTGCACGCAGGATGGGCAAAAACCACCCAGAAGTGCAGACAGGGCCCAGAGCGAAGAAAATGTGAAGGCTGGTGATGAAGCTGGAAGAGGAGCAGCATTCGTGTGCAGTCTTGAGGGATGAGAGCGGTGGAGAGCTCAGGGGGTGCAGCAGGACAGGAGCCATGGAGGTGTGCTCGTGGAAAGCAGGGTGTGAGGGAGGAGCTCTGTCGCAGGGCAGAGTTGGGTAAAGGGGAGAGCGTGGCAGAAGCTGGCAGAGGAAGGAGAACAGTGAGCTCCAGGGGATGGAAAACCTGGGATGTTTCAGCTGGTGGAAGGTGTTAGTGCAGGAAATGAAGGATTTCAGCTGGGGAGTTCAAGACTGAAGGTGGTGGGAAAAGATGGGCAGGAAGATCAGGAAGACTTGGCCATCACTTGCCAGCCATGGGGTGGGGTGGTGCTGCAGGAGGGCTTTGCCCCTGCACCCCAAGGTGCCCTCCAGCAGTGTCATGTGGAGACTTACGACACAGCATTGAGCTTCCTGCGCAGAAGGTAGTCGATGACATCGGGGTCTGTCTGAAAGAGCCGCCGCAGGATGTCTCGCTGCCTTTCCGGAGAGACCTGGGCGGGATGCACAGACACACTCGCTCGCGGCGTCTCCTTGGGGACACCGAGCAGAGGCAGCCGAGGGCAGCAAATGGACCCCGGGTCAGTATGTGCTCACTGACTGCTCTGCCAGTGTCATGCCCCATGCACCTCCCAGGCGCCTGAGCAGCACGTCAGCCCCTGCTTCTCCCACACTAAGCCCGGTCCTTCGGCTCCCTGTAGACCTGACAAATGCTATGAGGTTTTTGGGGGACCTGAAGTGTCACATTCCCAGGGACCTTTGGACATTTGGGGAATTTCCCAGGAATTTCCCTGGTCCACTCCTAAAAACAGGGCCAGGATGGCTCAGTGTATGCTCCTGTTGACCCAGGGGGGATTCTGCTAGGCTTTAAAAATGGCTGCATATCCTCTGCCGGTTGTCCCCACAGACAGCAGACACCTCAGCTATGTGACCCACATCACACTCCTTGGGGACTGCATCAGAGTGCCCGAGGCCACATGAAGCACCCATGGTGCTCAAGCTGGTGCCTCGCTTCCCATCCTCAGGGACAGCCCTGCCTGTGCTCTGGTACCACACTGCTCTCATCCTTCTCCACCAGCATCTCCTACAGTGGCTGAGGGAAGCAAAGAGCCTGGAGAGGCGTCCCGAGTCTGTCATGCCTCCCTGGCAGAGCAGAGAGGGCAACAGTGAAGGCTTGAAGTCCACCTTGACAACAATGCAGAGCAGGATTCAGCCAGGAGGAGATGTCAGAAGCTCTTATGGCTGGTGCCCCGTGGGAGGGTGGAGGGATGATGGAGCCAGACCCTTCCCAGAGGGGTGAGCCACAGCATGGGCAGGGCTGATGAGGAGAAAATTCTTCCCCTGAGGGTGGTGTGGCTGTGGGACAGGACCCAGAGGAGGCCAGAGCTCTCCATTCATGGAGATAGGTAAACCCAGACAGACACAGCCCTAGTCTGGAGGCTGCAGAGGTCTCTGCACCTCTACCCAGCTCTAGAAGGTGCTTTGAGAGCCCCAGGTCAATGCATCTCCTCAGACAGGACAAGCCCTCCCGGCCGCACACTGCTGGCTCAAATCACCCACAGAAGTCCTGTGCACTCATCTTTCCTTCTGCTGCCATGAGAAGAGTTTGGGGGGGAAGGAAGGGTCTAGAGAAGCTGCCCTGGGAAAGCCACACTTACCATGAACAAGGTCTGGGAGTGCTCAATCAGCCTCTGGAGCACCAGTATGATGGCAGCGCTGTCTTCAAAGTTCATGGCACCAGTGTCTTTCTCTCCAGGCTTCTCCTTCTGAAGGATGTTGGGACCAAAGATTGTGGCCAAGTTGGAAATGTTCATTTTATTCCCAGGGATCTGGCAAGGAAGCACGAAGGGAAATCACACACTATAGATGCACTGGTACAAGGTGTCCCAGGGTAGCCTCACCCACCCCCAGGTGGGAACACGAGGGGCTGAGCACATTGATAATCCCTTTGTGAAAGTTGGGGGGGGGAAAGCCACAACTGGTCCACATACAACCCCCCTTGCGCTGCCTGCAGACGCACAGCCAGGTCTCTCTGGGGTTACTGCAGCCCAAAAAAACCCCAATCACTTGGCTGGACTGAGAGCAACCCAGACCAGCCACGGACAAGGGCTCTGTCAGCAACCCGGTGCTGCTGAAGGATTCACCTGGGCTCGGTTTCATCCACAGCATCAAGCAAGCCCTTCCCCTGCAGCCAGGCCCACCTTACCTCCTGGCCATCGGGGCCCCAGGAGCTCTCAGCGTGCCGGGCCACCTCACTGAGGAAGCGCAGGAGCCGGTGCAGCGTGTCGCTGTGGCAGGGGGGCAGCAGGAAGAGCAGGAGCTGGAGGGTGTCCAGCTGCCCCGGGCCCTCCATGGCTAAGCAGAGAGCAGCTCATTAGCATGAGATCATTAATTAATGTGTGGTTCCCAGCCCGTTAGGCACTTCTGGCTGGACATCCCTCATTAAGACCCCCAGTAACAAGGTCTAGAGGGAGCCAAGGTTGGCATCTCACCCTCATCCCACCCACGCAGGGATAAAGACTCTGGCAGACCCCAGCAAGGGCTGCGATGTGGCCACCATTGGTATTGTCCAGCCCCAGAGGCAGAGACTGTCCCAGGGGCATTATATTCCAGTTATCAAACCAAAAACAAACTGCCTGCCAGCAGCACATCCCTGATTCCCTGGAAGGGTGGGAAGGGCAGATGCAGGAGCTTGGCGCAGCCCGGGCACAGCCCACGGGTACCCAGCTGCCCATTTCTGGTGTGGAAGCAGGGATGGGATTGAAGGGCTTGGAGAAAAGGATGGCAAAAGGGAAGCAGAGAGATGGTGAAGGACAGAGAGTGATACTGGAAACTGTGGAGACTGCCTCCAAATGTGGTCACCCAAAACACAGGGGGTGGGGGCACCCAGGCAAAGCATTTGAAGGAGAAAATTCCCTTTTTCTTTCTTTTTTCCCCCCACCCTGTACCAAACTGGGGGGGTGGGTGCTGTGCAGAGCGTGTCTGTGCTCTCTGGGTACTTACAGGCTGTGCTGAGGAAGGCTGCATAGAGCTCCCTGGGAATCAGTGGATCCGGCATGTCCCGAAGAAACTCCTTGAGGAGAGCAGCCACATCATGAACACTTTGATGCTCATCTAAAAACACATCCTGCCCACGGTCAAACTCCTCCCGCAGCTTAAAGAGGGAAGAAATGAGAGAAAGAAAAGCAATGGTCAGTCCTTCCTCTACAGACAAGGTGTGCAGACAGCTAGCTGCTCCCCATGTCCCCTCGAGGCACAGCACCCCACAAAAGGCAGGTGGGCACCCAATGGCCTGCTGCTGCCCAGGGGAAGGACCACGGGACCAGAAGCAGCTCCCAGCTGGAGAAGGGAGCTCAAAGGGGGATCTGAAGCACCAACCATCTGCTCATGTGCGGAGGCAGCTCAGAGAGATGGAGCTTGCTCTCCACGGTGGGAGAAGAGCCCAGCAGCAGGTCACAGGTTGCCTGTGACCCAGCACATGCCTGAGGTCTTTTAGACCTCTCCACGTCGATGTCCACGTTGTTCCTTCCCCACCTGGGCAAGCACCCATCCTTCAGATGCTACAGAGGAGGCAAGAAATGCCACTGTACCTGCTGAACTCTTCTCTTGGAGCTCCCAACCCGGAAGATGCCCACTGTTTGGAGACCTGGGAGACAGATGGGTTAGTGCTCCACACTCCCACAGGCCCCAGCCACCCCAACCAGTCCCAGGAGCACCTCAACACTGTGGGAGTGGTCCTCCTGCACCACACATTGGGCTGTGCCCCCTTCCCTGCTCCTGCCAAACCAAAGGGGTTTGGAGCCATAAGATTTTCCAGGGTTCCTGTCTGCGGGCCAGGGAGCTCTCATCCATGCTGTCACTCTTGGCTCAACACTGGACTTGGGGGGGGAGTTAAGGCCAGAGCACCCTAGGAGATGGGTCACCATGAGCATGCAGTGACGTTTGCTCCTCAGCTCAGATACTACACCTGGCACAGAAGACTCTCCCTGGGTGGCTTTTAGGGAGCGTTCCCTGCCCCAGGAACCAACTGCCTCCCCCTATCCCAGGGAAGTTTTTTACGGAAAGAGTGGTGAGGGGCTGGAACAGGCTGCCCAGAGAGGTGGTGGGTGCCCCATCCCTGGAAGTGTTCAAGGCCAGGTTGGATGGGGCCCTGGGCAACCTTGTGTAGCTCCAGGCCTGAGGTTGGTGTCCCTGCCTGTGGCAGGGGGGTTGGAGCTTTATGATCCTTGGGGTCCCTTCCAACCCTTGCCAATTCTATGATTCTATGATTCTATGAACAGCTGGGCCAGAACACCTCAGCCCACCACATACGATGGGTTTCCCCTACTGACCATGGGACCTGCCACCTGCCTGGAGAGACGTGGTACTAACCATACGTTTCGATGTGTTCACAGCATCTGTCCACGATGCGTGGGACCTGCCAGGTGATGGGGTTGAGGCTCAGCATCTTTTTCTTGCCCAGGCTTCTCCTTGGGTCCAGCTCGTGGGGGTGTGACAACTGCAGTGCCTCCAGAAGCTTGGAAGTGTTGTCACTCAGGTCAGTGATGGAGTCCACGGACATCGCCCCCTGGGATGGAGCAGAGGTGATTCACAGGGTGGCAAACAGGGTCTCAGTACACTGTCATTGCTGTGACCTCAGAAGGTTCTGGGAAAGGGAGGCATCACCCCCAAACAAATGCAGAGGTCTACAGAGCCCATCTGGTGTTGCAAGAGAACCCAGGAGACACCTTTCATCTCCAGGGCAGGTCCTACACCACACACAGATGTGGAGAGAGAGGGAACATCCCCAAATCTCTCCCCTGTGACTGCACAACACAGAGTCATAGAATCATCAGAGTTGGAAAAGACCTTCAAGATCATCAGCCCTGTGCCACTGTAACCACTAAACCATCTCCTGAACAGCCTCATCTACAGGTTTTTTGAACACTCCCAGGGATAGCAACTCCTCCCCCCCGCCCCCTTGGCAGCCTGTTCCAAGGCCTCACCACTCTTTTGGGGAAGGAATTTTTCCTAATATCCAACCTGAACCTCCTCTGGTGCAACTTGAGAGCATTCCCTCTTGTCCTGTCTCTAGTTATTAGGGAGAAGAGGCCAACCCCCGTGTTGCAGGTAGCTGTAGAGCCAACATGCTGGATTTAGCTGCCTGCCCTGGAGCTGCTTCACTCCAGGCGCTTGGCATGGGGCAGATGTGGGCCTCTGCTCTGAAGAAACAGGACTAAAGCCAAGAAGGTGGCCAAGGCTGAGCATCTTCCTCACCCAGTGACATGAGGGTGGTCGGTGCTGAAAGCAGAGCAGCTTGGTGGGACAACTGACAGCCCCACAGCAGTGTCCCCACAGCAGCGTCCCCATGGTGGTTCTCACCATGACCCACCGTGAACAGCCTTCTGGTGGGACATCCCAAGTGTGAGGGCCAGTTGTCAACTGCCCTGTTACCAAAAAGGTGACACTGTCTGCATGGTGAAGTCGTGGCTGCTCACTGAGATGTGATGCAGTGGAGGAGTAAAAATATCCTTGCCCCTGCTGATGCATCTCCTCCTGTCCCTGGCTGCCTCTGGCTGCCTGGACACATCCTTGGGGTAACCTTGGCTCCCAAAGAGCTGCGCCAGGAAATCCTGTCCTACCCCCTTTGCAGTCCTTCTCCTGGGGGAAGTAGGGACACATCCCATGTGGGACCGACCCAGCTCGCAGGACCAATACCGCACATCCATTAAGGAAAGACCCTGGGAAACCATATTTAGCGCCGAAGATGGAGCCATCCCCAACCTGGGTCACCACCACAGCGCAGCCTGTCTGTGCCATCGTACCCGTCTCTGGCTCCGGGAGCTGCTGTCAAGGAACGTTGGGGAAAGCGGCTCCTGGGGGAAGACCCCGCAGCTCCTGCCTCTTGGAGACCTCCTCTCCCTCTGAGCCCGAAACCTCGTCACTGTCGCTTCCACCTCCAGGCAGAGCCGGCGGCTGCTCTTCACGGCTTCCTGCAGCCGCCTGTAGGCACGGTCATTGGCGATGACTTGGGAGAGGGGGATCCCGAAGGTCTGAGGCAAGCAGTCTAGGGGAAAATGTGGGAATAGGGGAAAAATGCCGCTGGCAGGAAAATCAGGAGGGAGCTGCACTAGCATAGCGTGTAAAACCCCATCAGTACTCAACAAGCTGTTCTGTAGTGTGAATCCGGGACAGCAGCCCTGTGACTATTGGTGCCACATGTGCCCTGACCCCTCCTGCTTCCTCCTCCTCCTCCTCCTGCTCCCCTGAGGGCTGGGAAGAGCCTCCCGGATGGCCCTGGAAAAACCCGAAGGGGAGCTGATGCCCCAGACAGCCCCAGGCATGGTGTAGGGGCACTCAGTGTACAGGGCAGTCCAGGAGCTCAGCAGGGAGGGCGTAGGGGATGGTGTGCTGGAGGAAGAGGAAGGCAACGCAGGGGAGCTGGGAAGATGGCAGGAAAACTGGCCCATGTCAACCAGCTTGTTGCAGCCTGTCCCAGTTTTTCCCTGAACTTTTCTTGGCTACAGCCGCGTGAAGATGCCGTAGAGTCTGTGGAGTGGGGACTTCATAAACCACCAGGAATGTTGGACTCAAAAGGTTCTTGCCAAATTAAACCCTCCTGTTTTTGGCAGGGCTTATGCCAGCTATGTCTGTTCAGTAGTCCCAGTATGAATGGCTTTTTCCTTCAATATCCTTCCCCTGCCGCAGCTCCCTGCAGAGGCGAGGCAGGTCTGCCTGCCTTCCTTCCCACCTTTCCCTCCTTCTTTCCTCCCTTTCTTCCTTCCCTCTTCCCTTCCTCCCTCCCTCGATCCTTCCTTCCCTCCTCCACACCTCCCTGGGCCAAGGAGCCAGCAGCCAGTGTAGGAGCCACAGATCCTATTGGTAAAACCTCAGGCTGCTGCTCCACAGTTCCCTGTGGTGGGCTTGGCACTGGGGATGCTCGCTCCCAGCTGTTGTGCTCTGACTCTGGCTTGGCCAGGTTTGCTGGTATCCTTCAAGGGACAATAACACAGCACCCAGGGCAGAGCCCAGGGGTAGAACAGGCAGAGATATTTGTGTGCAAACACCTCTACAGACGCTTTGCCCATGTACCCAAAATCCCTCCCAGGCTCAGTCATGCCAGTGCCCAGGACACAGCACCTTACTGGGCTCAGGAACCTCCAAGCTCAGCCCCATCCAAAATCACCAATCCCGACTGAGAGCAGGGACCACAAACCTGGGGAGAGGGGAGGCTGCTCACCTTTCTTCTCCTTGGAGAAGCTCTCCAGTTTCTGGCGAATAGATTTACTGCCTTTAGGCCCAACTGTGAGGAGAAAAGGTGACACTTTACTATGCAGATGCACAACCCAGCAGCGCTCAGGTCTACACATCACAGGGCATCCGACCCATCGGGCAGCCAGACCATTAACTGGCCTCACAGAGAGAGTAAAACCAGCTGGAGCTGATCTTTCTGGGTGCATCCCAGCTCACCATGCCCCACCAGAGGCAACACCGATGTTGCAGCAGGTACCAGATGCTGCCTGTGCACAGGGCATGCCAGAGGCTCTGGTGAGCGGCTGAGACCAGCAGCCAGCAAATGGGTTCTCACACACAAGAGAGCAGTGGAAAGACCTTATCCATGTGAAATCCATAGCTTAGAACTGTCCTGGCCACCTCTGGGTTCTGTGTCCATGTTACACAACTGTGTTACACAGGCCAGGGCAGAGGAGCCCGCTCCCCACAGCCCCGCTGTGCTTATCCACCCGCTCATTTCGGGAGCACATCTCCCAGCCTCGCGTGAGCCCCGGCCCCGCGTCGGGATGTCGTGCCGGATGTTAATCCAAAAAAGCAAAGCTCGTCCCATCCCAACGGCATTAAGAGATCCCAGCAGAACACTGTGCCAAGTCACATCACGTCTGGTTTGGATTAGGGGGTGGGAGGCACCCTGCAAGCAAGGTCACATTCTCACACTCCTTTGGACGCCCAAACCCCCTCTGAAGGTTGGTTGGGCTCTTGAGACTCAGACCCAAACGGACTAAAATGTGTTCACAAAATAACATCCCCCCCGTGTTACGAAGCGCTGGGATGAGTGGCAGCTCAGCCCCCAGCTCTCCCTCAGCAGGAGCCATCCCCTGCCCTTCCCTACCTTTGGCCAGGCGGAGATCCCCCAGCAGCAGCTTCTCCTGCAGCTGGTAGAACGCGATCTCCTGCAGACTGGCTCTTTCCAGCTCCGAGAGGCTGTGCAGGGGCACCTGCTGCATTGTGCTGCTTTGTCCTGGCAGAAGGGCTGGGAGGGAGGTCCTCTGGAAAACAGGGATACGGGAAAAAGACCAACAAAAAAGTCAGGAGCAGGTCTCAGAGGCATCTGCCTGTGGAGGGAAGCTGCTGAAAATGCCATGGGGTGTGTAGAAGGGTAGGAGGTGCTTGGTCCTGACGCCTCTCCAAAGAGCTGAGCTGTAGGTGAGTATCAGAGATATATGGGGGAACTCAGCCCTGTCTCCCAAGACCCCGTGGGCTCCCCAAGACACCTCAGCCCTGGGCAGAGTGTTCCCTGGCCAAAGGGAACTTTTTCACCCAAAGCCCATCATGCACATGGGATGGGGCACATCCTGGCTAGCTAGAGGAGGAACTGTGGTCCTGATGCTGGCACTCAGCCCATCACCACAGCAGGAATGCAGTTCCTGGCTGGCACCAGGCTGAAGACCATGCTCCAGAGTCAGGAAGGTGCTGGTCTGACCATCCCCTCACCATCTCCAAAGGCACAACATGACCCGCAGCACAACAAAACATTTTTAAGTCATAAAAGCCTTCTGCAGACCTGCACCCAGCCCTGGCTCAGGGCTTGGTGACAAACGTGAGGGGCAGTGCAGCTGGGCTGGCACAGCTCAGCTCCTCACGATGGCTGAACCAGGCTACCCAGCTCACACGTGGGACCCAGGGAAGATGACCGGAGCAATCCTGCGCTCATGGCAGCCAATGCTGCTGGCAGCTGGATGTGGCGCTGGCCCCTATGTGGAGCTGGGAGCTCAGGGGATGCATCAATGAAGAGGGCAGCAAGCCACAGCACCCAGGGGGGTTCCAGGCTGGGCACAGCCCACTTGGGCGTTTGTATCTTATTGAGCATGATTACATTTCTCACTGTGGAATCGTTGCCCACATCAGAGCAGCTCCTGGGGCTCCACTCAGCTCCTCCCAGGGCGAGCACAGCCCCCGGCCTGGGTGTGATACCCAGCTTTGCGTCCATCCCATGGGAAGGAAAAACCAACCTGGGGGAGATGCCACTCCTTAAGAAGGGATTTTATGTACTGCCCCAAGGGAGCCACCTGTACGAGCTCAGCCTGAAACTGAACTCCCTAAGCGGCCCTACTGATCCACACAGAGATCCCAGGACATGGGACCCCCAGGACAGCCCGGGCGGAGCTAAAGCCTTGGGAAGAGAATCTCTGTGTGCTGGCAGCAGCTGCTGTGTCTCTGCCAGGCCAGGAAGGAGGAACAAGCAGAAGCGGTACCCAAGCAGGAACCTCCTGGCAGACAGAGGCTGCGGACAGACAGACACCCTGAAGGAAATTACCTTTCCGCAGCTGTGGGCAGAGCCCACCTTCACTGCCTTGCCCAAGACAGAGGGACAGCGGGAGCAGAGTCAGGGAGGATGCGGCTGCCTGGGGCAGGGAGGAGGAAACCCGATTAGGAGAGGACGGGGTGAGCACAGGAAGGAGAAGTCAGGGCGAGCTGCTGCTTATCTGCACCCCCCCGCCCTCTCCCCCCCACTCCCCCCCATCACCCCCCATTGCTGGCTTGCTGACACGCTCCCACATCCTCAGTTAACCCCCCAAAACCCAGCCTTACTTCTCAACACGTGCTGTGTGCTCACGCTGGTGGGGATGAGCTAGATGAGGATGGCCACCAACACCTTCAGCCACCCCAACGGCAGCTCAGCGGGCAGCCCAGCGCCAGGCAGGCGATGCCCTGCGGGACTCAGCAGCGGCGCTTGCGCCGGGCTGGGCAGGCACCAGTGCTCCCCCCAAGGAGGAAAGCAAGATGCCAAAGGCAGAGTGCTGCAAACTCGCCCTCAGAGGGGATGCCATAGAAGGAACCCTGGTGACTCCCCAGCCGAAATGAAATGCCTTTCGCTGGGAGCGTTAACACGGCGCTTCCTCTGCTTCGACTCGCCCGGCTTATTTTTAGGACTAGGGCTTATTTAAGGAAATCTCATGGGGAGTGCTGGGCTCAGCCACCCCTTGTATTCCCAGGGAGCTGCAGTCGCTCCGTGCTCAGCAGCAAAGTTTCCCACTTCCCAGCTGGAACTGAGGGCTGACATTTACCTTCCTCGTGTCCTCCTTGCCCCCTTCTCGTCCTTCCAGATGATGGGTTTCGAAGCGGCGACTCGTGGGGCAGCACGGAGCGGATGGAGAACAAACCTTCCTCGTGTGCTGGCGGGGGGAGAACCGGAGAAGTGACAGAGAGGAGATGCCGCAGCTGACGGCAGCCGAGGGGAGGAGAGGGGTGATGAGAATGGGAATCCTCTGCCAAAAGAAATGAGAGCCAGAAGCATCATGTGGAGGGAGAGAGGGCAGGGTTAGATGGGAAGGAACAGCACTTCCCACGCCTGACAGCACTTGTGCCTTGGCAGGGGATCCAGTGTTGCTCAATCCACCCGTCCCCCTGCTTTCCCCACTCCCCTCCATCCATCAATCCCGGACTGAAGCATCAGCTTGAAACCCAAGAGGCAAATTTGCTGCCTGGGTGTGGGTTGAGAGGGTTGAGGATAGTTTTTGCCTGAGCTCTCCATGCAGACCTCTCGATGGCTCCATCACAGCATCTTCACATTGACCAGATCCCTAGCACATCCCATGGCAGGTCTGAGGGGCTGCAGGGCCCCCCCACAAAGAGCTAGGACCCCATACCACGCACTGCCTGGGGTGGGCTACAGACTCCAGAGAGCCTCACAGATCTACGGCCACCCCCAAGACATATGGTGATACCCAAAATTAGCACCTCCGGGCACATCCCCACACCCACGATTGCCTCCAGGCTCCTGCTCGGTGACGATGGGGGTGCAACAGCGCGTTCCCCAGGCAGAGCTGGCGAGAGGCCGAGCCGTGGACGTGGCACAGAGCCCCAGGGAGCCACTCTGAAGAGCCGGCCTGAGGTTCAGCCAAGGACCTTCTCTGCTCCTGCACCCAAAGGGGAGGGGAACATCTGCAGCCGCTGCCCTTGCCCCAGGCCGGTCCCTCAAGTGGCACACGGGGCAGGGGGGGATGGGGGAGGAGGGTGCAGTGGGCTTGGCCCTGGGCTGATGGCCTCACCTGGGACCTGTCTCACCGATGCCAACAGGGGAGCTGTCGCTCAGGGAAAGGGCCCCCAGACCCTCCAGCTCAGCTGTGTGGACAGGCCTAGCTGGGACACTCTGCTGCTCATCCACAGCCGGGTGGCTATTGCTGGCCCCTTGGCCACAGGATGCTCCCACAGCCACTGCAGTCAAGGCAATTCCTGCCTCCTGCCCCGGGGGACACAGCCATCCCCCCACTGACAAGACCCGGGCCCACTCTTCTTTCTCTGGGGGGGACTGGATTTGGTACAGACTCCCCTTCAAACTGGACACTTCCTGCTCCTTGGGACCTCTGCAGCTCCTGCTGTAGCAGGCACCGATCCCCCCCCCCCCCCTCCCTAGAGCAGCTGTGGTTTGAGGCCCAAGCCCAGCTTGCAGCTCTCTCTGTGGCATGGGACCGCCCAGTGCCAGCTGCCCAATTCTCCAGGTACCACCTCAGCAAGTTGATAGAAGTGTCACCATTCTGCAGCCCACAGCCACCCAATTGTGGCAGTGAGTGACAAACTGCTGCTGCTTTGGGGTGCAGAGGAGGTCACAGCCCAGACCCCCACCTCAGAGCTGGGCAGGAGAGCAGGGAGCCTCGCAGCACCCAGCGCTTGCTGGGCCAGTGCTGGTGAAGGCTCCAGGGATTTACTCCAAGGACTGGCAGGTCTGCACTGGTGCAGGATGGGGCTGCCCCAGCAGCCCAGTGAAGAAAGCAAGCAGTGGGGAAAGATTTGCCCATTAAAAAAACATTTATTTCTTAAAAATACAACGTTCACCCGCAGCGACACAACTCTTCCAGACATCTCTAAAGAAGGGATTTCGCCTGCTTCCCACCTAGGAAGCCTCCTGGAGCAAGGGGAGCAGCTCCAGCCCCTTCCACCCATGGTGCCTGCACCCTCGCTGCTCCTGAGGCACCTGCTCTGCTCTCCCAGTGTAGGGTTGGCACCTGCAGCAGCATCCCACCTGCCTCCTCCCCGGATTTCTCAGGGTGGCAAAGAGCCAGAAGGTGTCAGGGACCCCACAGTCCCTCCAGAAGGGCCTTAGCAAAGCAGGCTGGCAGCAGCGGGACACGGGGCTCACCTGACCCTTACCTCAGTTCTACAGCACGGAGCCATCGCTCCCAAGGTCCCAGCTCCACTGGCCGCCCCACAGAACCACCACCAGATGCAGAAGATGGTCTCAGCCACAGCTACCAGGAGGCCCCCAGCCCAACTCACAACACCCACCCACCACTCAGACCCCAACAAGGCCTTCTGCACTGTGGAGCTTTTGCATTATAGGTCCAAAGTGGCCACCGCTCACCCAGTCAATCTCCTCTGGATACAGAGCCAAGGACCTGCCCTTCCCCATTCCGCAGGCTCTGTCTGTCTCCCACTGGGCTCTACAAGGGGTTGGGCCATAAAAGCATCTTCCCACCTTTTCAGAAGGTCTCTGCTGAACAGACCACCCTGACCCGGCTGAACACAGTGACTTAAGGGGCAGAGAGCAGTGGCGCAGGTGACAGTGGCGTGGGTGACAACAGCACAGGTAGGTGCCAGCTCTGCAGCAGCACCAGCAGTGCTGAGGCCAACGGCTTGCCTTGGCTGGAGGGGTTGCCCAGGTTGTCAGCCTGCAGCAAAACCGCTCTCATAAGGACAAAATCAAAGCAGTGGGTCACTGTTGTTGGAGATTCCCTTCCTGTCGGGGAAGACAGCAGGCCTGCTAGCAGCCTAGCTCTCTTCTCCCAAGATGTAGGCCCTGACAATCTTCTTCTCTTCCCATGAGACAGGAAAAGTTACTCATGCTGAGAGGATCCTAATAATCACACCTTCCGAAGGGAAGGCCCACAAGCTGAGCTGACCTGCTGCCTGCCAAGTCTGCCCAAGGCCAAGGTTAAAGGCATGAAGAGAAGACTTCCTAACCCAGTGCAGCCCTGGGGTTAGGGATTTTCCATTATTGATTTCCAGGTGGCCAGGAGGTTGCAACAAGGAGTCTGAGGGTAATCGACGCCTTCAGCACTTTGGGACCATCAGGTTTGCATATGCCATGAAGTTGGTGTGCTTGAGGGCAGGGAGGCTCCAACAAGCGATGGGGCCAGGCCGGCTCGAGGTGTTTTACCCCACACCTTGCTAACCTTCTGCAGGGCACTGGCAAGGAGCAGCCTTTGGGAAGGTCCAGGAGGAAAGACTGTGCTGCTTGTAGCACTCTCCAAAGCTTGGGCACCAAAGCAAAGCAGATGGGGAAATTTGGTGGTGAGTGGTTACTAAAACAGAGGAGTGACATGGGCTCTTTGCTCTACCCAAATCAACCAGAAAACTAAACACCCTCCCATGTACGGAATGACTTACGGGCTGAGCTGGCAACGCAGAGGCTGCCAGTGGCACTGCCAGAGTCACCCCTGGCTCCAGAGTCACCCCTGGCTCCTACCTCCCTTCGTTTTGGCCTCACTGTTAAACCAGCAGTAGACAAAAAGGCATGGAAAAGAACCAACTCTTCAGCTCAGAGCTCTCTGAGCCATCTAAATCTTCTCTTTAACATACCCCAGTTTTCAATTGTAGAAATGTCTAAAAAAAAAGCCTTCCCCTCCCACTCCTTTTTTTCACCTTTTGGTAGGTTTAGAAACCAGAAAATGCCTCTTTGGTGATGCTTCAGAGGACAGTCTGGCTGTTCCTACCAGGAAAAAGGAGGGACAGGGTGAGATTTGGGCACACAAAACACACAGAACATTGGCAGAACGTACAGCCGACACGCTGCGCTGAGAAATATCAGACATGAACTTTTTTTTCCCCCAAAATATATTGAACAGCACTTGCCCGTTAAAACAAAGAACCAATGGAAGCAGCTACACAACTTGAAGTTTCTTCCAGTGCTGCTCCAGGCTCACAGCTTCACTTACATATCATCCCACCGAGTCTGCAATGCGTGCAAGGGAATCGTCAGGAACGGAGGTAAGAGGCATCCCAGGTGTCCTTGGCGCACGCCACCGGCTGCTCTCTGCAGCACGAAGCCAGAGCTCAAGTCATTTTCAATCCATCAAAGCCACAGAACTTCCACCTCTTCTCCAGGCTGGCCCCAACCCCACTCAGCTCCTGCCTGAAGGTGTTCTGGAGCCGAGTCATGAGAACTTCCACCTCTGCAGTGCAGATCTGTGAGGAGGACAAGGCCGTGAGAAAACAAAGAGGCTTTTGGGTAGGGAAGGATGGGATCCAAGCTCAAGCATGTTCAATTGCTAACGCACAGCGAGGCTGCCCCAGGTCCCAGTGACAATCCCAGTACCCTCGTTGGGTACCACTGCACTTCGGTGGGTACAACAGACGCTAGAAATAAAGGTAAAGGGACTCGGTGCATTTTTCCCCACTGTGAGATGCAAGATAATGGATTAAAACCTTCCAAGTGCTGGAGTAACTCAAGAGTAGGTACTCCTACTACTGCCACAAGGATGGAGCTCTCACTCACTGCGTACAGGAACTGGGGACATGGGGAATTTAGGTTTCCTTTTGGAATGGTGTGAGCACTCGCCCATGGTACAGCCACTGTGCCCCTCACAGCATGGAACTGCTCAGACCCAGCTCAGACACGAGATCGAAAGGTTACGCTGCTGCAGAGAAGAAACCTCAGTAAATAAGGTGGATGGAGCTGCTTGGGCAGGTGGGACCAAAGGCCTGTTAAGCCAGGCCTGTGGCAGGGAGTGATCCCACCGGTTTGACGCGGGATGTCACCCTGCAGCCTTCAAGGTGACACCTCTCTGCGGTGGCTTTGGAAGCTTTTGTAAGGCAGCGAGCGGTAGGAAGGGTGATGTGCTGCCCAGGTTGCTCATTCAGTCCAACCTTTCTCCTACACACAGCAGTAGGCATGTGCTATCTCAGCACCATGCCCTGCAAGCGCTGAAAGCCTCATGGAGGGCATTCACAGCGTGCACATGGGGCACGTACCCGCCTGCATCCTCACCCAGCTACACAACCTGCCCCTAAAGTCACTCACACCCAGGAGCATGACTACTCAGGCATTTACTAGCTACAGTTAAGCAAGTGAAAAAATCTTAAAGATGCCACAAGAGTTTTGGGAGGTATGAAGAGTGCAAAGGCTCTCCCCTCCTTATAGTGGATCCCTGCAAGGGCTTCCAGCCAGCACTTAGCTAGGGAGAAAAGTTTTGACTTCCAAGAGCACAGGGACCACGCTGGGAAGACAGCGCACACAACAAGTATGTTCACTCTTCAGCCTTTGTTAGTGTGCACAGGAATTCCTTGGAAGCCCCTTTAGCAACAGCTGCCACCAAGAGTCAGAGCAACTGGACTGTGAGATGGATTCACATCGAGTGCATGCGCTCCTGCCATGCCACTGGCCTGCAACCAGGCAGAAACAACAGCCCAGGAGGACAGAGGGACAACCACCGGCTGGTGCTGGTTTGGTGAGACATGTAAACAGCGCGGGCACATGGGAGGAGCATCTTCTACAGGCCTGGCACCAGCAATGCTCACGGTGCTACAGTTTCTGTAATGACCCTTTCACTGCTTCCAAGAGCCCCAGGTCACTTGCCATGCCACCTGCCAAGCTGCTGTGCAGGGACAGGGGACAGGTACTCCTCAGTTGGCAGGGCCTGCTCTTGAGTGCTCCCCCCACTCCCACCCCCTCTCTGCTAAACGTTCAAAGCGGCACCCCCAACTGAAACCTGGCTCCCGACAGGGGGCAGGCAGAGGTGTGACCTGAAGTACAAGCAGGGAGATACCAATACTTCAAGTGGCCCTACAGGAAAGGGGGTGAGGGGCTGTTCCCCAGGGAGTGCAGGGACAGGGCAAGGGGCAATGGCTTCAAGCTGAAAGAGGGCAGGGTTCGCTTAGATGTGAGCAGCATGATGACATTTCTTTAGGAGCTCCAAAGAAAAGCGAAAGCTGCTGCTGACCTCAGATGAATTCGGCACCAGGAGAAGTTATGAGCTACCTCTTTAAGAGGCCAGAGTGAGCCTGGAGAAGAGGGGCAGGGAGCTATGCTTCCTCAGAACAGGGGAAATGAACAGCAAGTTATAAACAAGAGCAGCTGAAAGAGCTCCAGTTGCAAGAGCAGATTCCCACGCTGGAACATCTCCTGGTCCAGGGGCACCTCAAGGAAGAGACCCAAAGAACAGTACAGCAGAGGAGAGAAATGGAATCTCCTTGATCACCCACAAGCCCCACACAGCCCCTCCCTGCTTACTCTGCAGAGGGGCCTGATGCTGGTGACAGGGCAGCAGCTTCTGGCTGTACTAAGAGACACAAGTAGCCCGAACCATGCTTTGGTGTTTCTACTTTGGTAGTGCAAGGCCATCGCCTAGCACCTTCCCAAAAATGACTTCCCTGACTGCAGCAGTGAGTGAAGAGGCTCAGCCAAGGGCTGTGAGAGCAGAAACATGGAAAAACTTCGCTCAGAGACACAAAACTAATCTGAGCACTGGGTCTGGAGAGGATGTATACAAACACTGCCGTGGCAGAGGTCACAGCAAGCAGCAGAGAAGACACAGTTGTTTGCTCTTTCTCTGAGGTCAGGAGGACAAGGGAAGCAAAGGCAGCAAACTTCAACAGAATCAGCAAAAACACATTGTAGAGAGGGAGACTTTAAGATGGGATTCAATGCTGCAAAGTACAAAGGGTTTTCTTGAACTAGAGCAGGAGTCCACATGAACCCCTGCAGTACAACCAGCACTTGGTGTGGACAGACAGACCCACATTCCTGTGGAGCCAGGAAGTTGGGTTGCTTTGAGCACCCCAATCTAGCAACAGGTCCCAGCCCAGTGCAGAGTGGGATGATCTTTCAGCATCCCTCCCAACCCAAACCCCGATGTGATCCCAAGACAGCTAAAGGCACTCCCGTCGCCACAAGCCAGCCCCCACACTGCTCCCAGGGAGGGGGTGAAGCTCTGCCCCAGCCACGTGGATCCAACACACTCAGGGCACAAACACAGGCCCCAGCTGGCTCGGGGAGCCAGACGTGTCCATACACCCACCTTGCTGTCCAGACGCTGCAGGTAGGAGCAGATGTACTCTATGCTTGCTCCAAACGGGTGCACGTGAAGGAACGTTGAAATTATTCCTGGGGAAAGGAACACCACAAATGTCATTTGGGTGAGCCAAGAAGCACAGAACACCAGCTTGTGGCTCCTACTGGGACAGCACTGGGGATCTGATGGGGAGGTTTTGGGTGTATGGACAATGAGGTTTGGCTCACAGGCTGCCGCAGCTGCCAGCACTTAAACCAGAGCTCACCAGTCCTGGGAACATGCCCAGTGACAAACCACCCCAAGGTCATCATACATGTGGGGACACAAGGCCCAGTAAGAGGGACTGCAGAGCTCTCCTCCAGTCAAGGTCAAGGAGCAGAAGCCAAGCAGGGAGCAGCAGTGGTTTGTGTGTCCCATCCCATCAGTTTTGCAGCACCAGGTTAACCAGAGCGACCCAAGCTTGCACCCCATCACCGAGGCTCCCTTCCAGCTCATGGCCAGGCTGTAGAGCAATGAGTCTGACTCATGGTTCTGACCATCGCTGGCAGGAAAAGGCAGCACCTTTGGTATTCCCCAAAGTCCCTTCCCTCCCAGTGCAGAAACCAACAGATTCAGCTGGGTAACAGTGACTTCTGCTAGTCCCAAATCAGATGTAGAGGGATGGCTGAGGGGAACCTGACTGAGTGACGATGAACTGCAGAAAATGCCTTGTCCCATCAAGACAGGGACTCCCGTTCTCCCCAGGAACTCCCTAGCTACCCAGTGCTTCGGGCTCAAAAGTTACCACATGCCATGTTAGGTTAGTTCCCAATATTGAGCATCACTTGGTATTTCTCAGCCCACCGAGCGTGGCCTTCTCTCCCCACCCTTCCTTCCCCTCTGGTTACAACTATCAGAGCTTCTCTGCTTGGGGCCCGTGGGACAACGTGCTGACCTAGCAGCGCACCCCACTGCCACGTGGGTCCAGGACATCCCCCCACTGTTGTCCCTACACAGGAGCCCCCTCAGGTGCTTGGGTTTGACCAGAAGGTGCACAGCTGGAGATTTCTGTATGAGTGACGCCAAGGTGAAACCCTGACCCCACCACAGCTTGAGGCTTTCCTCGGATCCAGGACTCCCACACCTCCACCCACACAGCCAAAGGAACAAGAGGTGGCCAGTGGGAGCTGTGAGGCCACTGCAAAGGGCCTCCTGCTCCCCAGCATCATCACCAAACATATACAGAACCCCCAGCTTACCAACTAGCAAAACTTCTCGTTCAGATTTCACAGGACTATTGCTCAATGTCTTCTCAACTGGACATTCCTTCTCCTGGCTGCATGCACAAACTCGGGATGTACTGCTCTCCTGAGGAAAAACAAACACAACAACCATCCCATGGGGCCCGTTCCACACATCAGCACCGCAGCAAGTGGCAGGCCCTGGCCCTGCCCCGCAGCAAGCAGCATCTCAGTCGTGCTCAGCAGAGCCTGTATCTTTATTTTCCTGCTTCTGTGAGCCTTGGCACTCATCCCATCACTCTATCTATGACTTACTTTGCTTCCAACAAAGCCTGTCTGGGCTCCAAACTACCATGCTTGATTTCAAGCCCACAGGTGAAGCGAGATGCCGCAGCACGCGCCTCACCAGCCCCACTCGCTGGTATGACGCCCGCTCCAAAAGGGCTGATTTTCAGTAAGAAACCACCCCCCTGACCAGAAAACCTGGCAGTGGCCAGCTCAGATGCTGATGTTTATTTTTCAGATGTCTGAACTGAGGCAGCATGACAAACCGAGTGCCCAAAGGCTGCAGAGGGTTCAGGATCAGACTGTCCTTGCGGTACTGAATTAAATCAGATCTCAGCACCATTTGTTATCACACAAGACCACCAGCGATGCAGAGACTTGGTGGGGGCACTAAAAGCACAACTGCCTTCCCTTCCCCAGTTTTACACAGAATTCCAGTGGTCTGAGCACTACTGGGAGCTATAACTGGAAAGAGGCTCCAGCAGCCAGGGAAAGGGGCTGAACTTGGGCCAACAGCACACGCAGAATGACACGTCCCTTGGGTCTGCTTAGCTTCTCATGCCAGGGCAGTTCTGAGCTGCATGGGACCAGTGCTGGGCAGTCCAGGCCTAAGCAGGCTAGGCTTAGCTCCTCTTGGAAGGGTAAGGGGACCACACTTCAGGCCAACTACAGGAGCAACACGCTGCCTGGTTTCTCCTAGAGACAGATCCAACAGGAATTAGGAAGGGTAGCTGAACTAGCAGTGCAACATGTTACCCTGCACACCAAAAGCCATTTCCACAGGACAGTGTTGCAAATTCCCACCATTCTTCCAGCCAGAAGCTGCCAGCAATGAATAACCTGGCCATTTTAAGCTGCACAGAGAGACAGCCCATATGTGCCATGCTTCCAGGGCTCTCCACAAGCCAAACTTTTAACAGTGAGGCACCATAGCTTTCTCTTCCATGGCAGCAGGAAAGAAATGCTCCCACTTACATTTCCTTGGCAATCAGTTGTGTCTCTCTCCTTGTCCTCTTCATCAGCTATGCTTTGCTGCATACAGGTAAAGAAAAGGAAAGATTACTGATGCTGGGCTGTTATTTCTGGCCTCTGGTATCAGGGACAGAAGCTCCTACACTGAAGGTTACTGGGACAGAAAGCTGGTTTCAATTACTAGAAAGACATTTCTTATCTTCCCAGCTCATGGCACAATAAGGTGGGGCTAAAAATTGAAAATCTGAGACAAGACCTAGGAAAAACCAAAGTTAATCTTTCTTTACTCAGGTATGCATGCAGGTTATCTCACTGGTACATGGAGCCATCAGCAAATCCAGTTCTGATGGACAGCCTCCAATTTGGCAGGTCATTTTCTCCAGCTTTCCAAAGACAACAGCTCCCTAGCCAGGGCTGGGCAACTACAATGGTGCAGGACAGACATCCTTCTCTGTGCTCACGATGAGCCGTGAAGTCCCAGGGCTGCATTTGCTACTGAGAAAAAGGAAGCACTGGGATGGCACATACCTGCTCCTTCAGGTTTTCTAACAGTGTTTCTATTTTTAGTTTGTCTTCTTTCACTTTTTCTAGCTCAGCTTCCCTCTTTTTGTATTCATCTTGTACTTTCAGAAGATGCTGGAAGAGAAAAGAGAAACTCCATTCTTAGTTTGCCTTTTTATGGAGCATAAAGGAACCACAGAATTGTAGGGGTTGGAATGGACCTCCAGAGATCATCAAGTCCAACCCCCTGCCAAAGCTGGGTCCCTAGGACAAGTCACACACGTCGGCATCCAGACAAGTCTGGAATATCTCCAGAGAAGGAGACTCCACACCCCCCTGGGCAGCCTGTCCCAGGGCTCCCTCACCCTCACCAGGAAGAAATTCTTCTCCAGATTGGTGTGGAACTCCCTGTGCTCCAATTTGAGGCCATGGCCCCTTGTCCGGCCCCTACAGACACTGAGAAGAGGCTGGCCATTTCCCAGTGTGTCCCACACTTCATATAGAATCATAGAATGGCAAGGGTTGGAAGGGACCCCAAGGATCATAAAGCTCCAACCCCCCTGCCACAGGCAGGGACACCAACCTCAGGCCTGGAGCTACACAAGGTTGCCCAGGGCCCCATCCAACCTGGCCTTGAACATCCCCAGGGATGGGGCATCCACCACCTCTCTGGGCAGCCTGTTCCAGCCCCTCACCACTCTCTCTGTAAAAAACTTCCCCCTAATATCCAATCTAACCCTTCCCTCCTTCAGCTTTAATCCATCCCCCTTGTCCTGCCAGTCTCTGCCCTTTAACAAGCTGATTCCCCTCCTGTTTCTCTGCTCCCTTCAGGGACTGGCAGGCTGCAATGAGGTCCCCCCACAGCCTTCTCTTCTCCAGACTGAACCAGCCCAGCTCCCTCAGCCTCTCCTTGTAGGGCAGCTGCTCCAGCCCTCTGAGCATCTTTGTGGCTCCTCTGACCCCTCTCCAGCAGTTCTACCTCCTTCTTGTATTGGGGGCCCCAGCTCTGGACACAGGACTCCAGCTGGGGCCTCAGGATCACAACCCACCCCTCAGAGGTAAGCGGGATGAAATTCTCAAGCTCAACCTGGTCCTATAGAGGAGAACCAAGCTGTGGTTGTGGACATAACACTCTGCTCTCAAAGCAAACTGGTGAATGCTTTTTCCTGTGCTTAAAACACTCAGAAGCAGCTGGTTATTATTTTCTCCCTCAAGTAGGAAAAAACCAATCAATCCTGTTCGTTAACAGTCACAAACAGCATCTTTTCTCATTGAGGCAGTTCCTGCAGTGACCTCCAAGCACCACTCATCCCAGGAGTGGTGTAAAGAGAACCTCAAGCTGCCCAACAATGTTCTAACAAAGTCCTTCCCTGAGCTTTTACACACTCTGTACTCCTGGCTATCAGGTCAGCTTAACATCCCTCAAGTGCTGTGCCCAGTTCTGGGCTCCTCACCATAAGAAGGACATTGAGGTCCTGGAGCGAGTCCAGAGAAGGGCAACCAGGCTGGGGAAGGGGCTGGAGGGCAAATCCTCTGAGGAGTGGTTGAGGGAGCTGGGGGTGTTCAGCCTGGAGAAGAGGAGGCTGAGGGGAGACCTTCTCCCCATCTCCCCTGCCCTGCCAGGAGGGTGCAGAGAGGTGGGTGATGGTCTCTGCAGCCAGGGGACAGGAGATGGGACAAGGGGCAATGGGCTCAAGCTGTGCCAGGGCAGGGTCAGCTCAGATGTGAGGGAAAAGTTCTTCCCTGGCAGAGTTGTCAGGGCCTGGCACAGGCTGCCCAGGGAGGGGGCTGAGTCACTGACTCTGGGTGTGTTTAAAAAAAAAGGGTAGATGAGGCACTTAGGGATATCACAGAATCACAGAATTGTAGGGGATGGAAGAGACCTCGAGAGATCATGGGGTCCAACCCCAATATGGTTTAGCATAGGACAGAAATGGTTGGACTCAATGATCTTAAAGGTCTTTTCCAACCTTGTGATTCTGTGATCCAGTCACGGCTCACAGGACCCAAACTGCTCAACACTCAGCCCAGGGAAACCCCGAGGAACAGGACTTGCCCTACACACCTCCCCATGAGGATGAAAGGCCAGTGATGTTCAGGAAAGGGGTCAAAGCAAGCTTGGAAGTTTCCCAGTTCGTGGCTCATGCTGGTGACCAGGATCTCAACACAGTTACAGAGCGGGTAAGTGCACCCTAAGTACTTTGGAAGTCACAGTGTGGTCAAGGAAAGAGCACAGGAGGCATCATGAGCTATGGATTGTCTCCGTGTGACTTACTGGTTCACACTCAATCACTGTTCTGAATGCTGGGTTGGCTGGGGAGGGGGTGTTGGCAACACTGGAAAGTTGCTCCTGTTTGCTAGCTTTGATCCCATCAGAAAACACAACGCCCACGTTTCTGCTCCACATCCCACATCCCTTTTGAAAAGCCCAGGCCCACCTTCTGCATGCCCTGCAGAGCCTGCTGGAGAAGCTTCATCTGCTGCTCCTTGGTTGTGTCTTCATCCCTGCTGGCTTTGCCCTGCTCCTTCTTCAGCAGTTCCACCTCGTTGCGGTAGGCATCCAGCTGCCAGCGCAGACTGTCGTTTTCTTCTTTCAGGGCTTCCACCTGCGACACCAGTGCTGGAGAACAAGGGACCACGAGTCAAAGAACCAGGAGTGAGGAGCCTGGGGGGGCTCTCCCCAGATCTGTACCTCCCACCACACAGTTACAAACACAGATTTGCTCCAACATTGCTCTGCAACGTCTCTTTAGAAAACAAGCTCCTCTGGACAAAGAGCACCCACCTCTCAGGGGGAACACAGGGTCTCAGTTGAAAGAGGGAAAAAAAGGGAGAAAGCAAAGCAGTGGGTGAAACACCCATGCTGGTGAGGAAGCACTTTCCCAGTGACACTCAGGACAGGCTTCACCAGCACCTCCAGGCAGAACAGCTCCATGATCACCACATGGCCTGGTGACCATGCTGGGCTTGATGAATTCAGGAATGGGATTACATGGGTGGCTGCAGAAGACAGCTTCAGGAGGTTTCCAAACACAGCCTCGAGGCAGAGGGCCCAGCCTAACACCCCACAGCCCTGGATTCACCCCACTATTCAGGTCAAGGCAGAGGCACGTTCTCCTGGGACTCGCACGCTGTACTTGAGGGTGGGGGAGAGGGGGCAAGGCGGGGGGGGGAGAGGGGGCAAGGCGGGGGGGGGAGAGGGGGCAAGGCGGGGGGGGGAGAGGGGGCAAGGCGGGGGGGGGAGAGGGGGCAAGGCGGGGGGGGGAGAGGGGGCAAGGCGGGGGGGGGAGAGGGGGCAAGGCGGGGGGGGGGAGAGGGGGCAAGGCGGGGGGGGGAGAGGGGGCAAGGCGGGGGGGGGAGAGGGGGCAAGGCGGGGGGGGGGAGAGGGGGCAAGGCGGGGGGGGGGAGAGGGGGCAAGGCGGGGGGGGGGAGAGGGGGCAAGGCGGGGGGGGGAGAGGGGGCAAGGCGGGGGGGGGAGAGGGGGCAAGGCGGGGGGGGAGAGGGGGCAAGGCGGGGGGGGGGAGAGGGGGCAAGGCGGGGGGGGGAGAGGGGGCAAGGCGGGGGGGGGAGAGGGGGCAAGGCGGGGGGGGAGAGGGGGCAAGGCGGGGGGGGAGAGGGGGCAAGGCGGGGGGGGAGAGGGGGCAAGGCGGGGGGGGAGAGGGGGCAAGGCGGGGGGGGAGAGGGGGCAAGGCGGGGGGGGAGAGGGGGCAAGGCGGGGGGGGAGAGGGGGCAAGGCGGGGGGGGAGAGGGGGCAAGGCGGGGGGGGAGAGGGGGCAAGGCGGGGGGGAGAGGGGGCAAGGCGGGGGGGGAGAGGGGGCAAGGCGGGGGGGGAGAGGGGGCAAGGCGGGGGGGGAGAGGGGGCAAGGCGGGGGGGGAGAGGGGGCAAGGCGGGGGGGGAGAGGGGGCAAGGCGGGGGGGGAGAGGGGGCAAGGCGGGGGGGGAGAGGGGGCAAGGCGGGGGGGGAGAGGGGGCAAGGCGGGGGGGGAGAGGGGGCAAGGCGGGGGGGGAGAGGGGGCAAGGCGGGGGGGGAGAGGGGGCAAGGCGGGGGGGGGAGAGGGGGCAAGGCGGGGGGGGGGAGAGGGGGCAAGGCGGGGGGGGGGGGAGAGGGGGCAAGGCGGGGGGGGGGGAGAGGGGGCAAGGCGGGGGGGGGGGGGAGAGGGGGCAAGGCGGGGGGGGGGAGAGGGGGCAAGGCGGGGGGGGGGAGAGGGGGCAAGGCGGGGGGGGGGAGAGGGGGCAAGGCGGGGGGGGGAGAGGGGGCAAGGCGGGGGGGGGGGAGAGGGGGCAAGGCGGGGGGGGGGGAGAGGGGGCAAGGCGGGGGGAGGGGCGTTTACCTAATTGTCCCCCCAACTCTGTGCAGGAAAACGTTTCAAAGAGAAGGACAGTGGGTGATAATCAGCAGAGTAAAACCTGCATTCCTCATACCAGAACAGCCAAGGTGGGAATTAACCCCCTACACCAATTGGCTGCTGTGTAGGTCTGTCTGTGGGGCTGGGCAGGCAGCAGCAGTGTGCTGAAACAGAAGCACCCAGCTCCCCTGTGCTCACCTCCACGAGCCCCACACGTCCTGCTAGGGACCAGGGTTCAGACATGGCTCAGGGTTACCCTGACTGTGGCCGAGTCACAGTCTCACAGCCAGACAGAGAGAGGAAAGAGGCTCTGGGGAAGTGCAGGCAACTCTGCCTGGCCTGTGACAATTCTGGGGCACAATCCAGCCCAAACAGACTGTAAGAAACCTCTGAAAAGCACTTTGTTTGAGCTGTAACAAAGGGGTTTTACCTGATTCTTCTGTTTCTTTCATCTCTGATGGATCTTCAATCTCCTCGTCAGACATTTCCATTTCCTCCTCTCTTCGAATACCCATCAGCTCATCGTTGTGAATGTTACGAATCTCCTAAGGGTCAGAAAGCAGAGGGGGTTTTTAAATACAGGCTACAAGGAGCAGGCTGGTTGGATCAAAAGACCGAATCTAAGTCAGGAAAAACACAAGCTAGAGGACCCATAAGAAGAAAACCTGGCGCAGATGATTAGGTCAAGGACAATATCCCACTCTGGCACTGGTGCCAGTAGGACCAGCTCTCCAGGCTCCTGCGCTCCCACATGCAGTGCTGCCCAGCCCCAAGACCTCTGCTGGGGACTACCCAGCATTTGGTCTCTGTAACAAGGCAAGCTGTGTTTAATGTTACACCTGGAAGTACACTGTGTGTAATATGCTAGCAGCACACACTGTCCATGTATGTATGTATATATACACATATTCAGCTATTGCTTAACTATTAGAAGTGCATTATAAGTAGCAGAGTGTTTGACCATCAAATTACCTCTCAATTCTTGCTCAATCACCATCTGATTCCCCTTCAATCATCATTCCATCGTTGATTAATCATCAGTAAAACCCTTTTAGTTACCCTCATGGCGATGACTTAACAATTCACCCGTGACAGCACCTCCTCCAAGGTGTCAGACCCCCCTGTGACAGAGGGCTGTGGCCTGACATCGCCCTGGCATTGCCTCCTCCTGCCATACACCACACCCCGCATCTTCGGGGCACGCACGGTGCCCAGTATGGCCTCACCACACACCTTCTCCTGCAGCACGACCAGACCCCCGATCTGCAGCACTGCCCACTCTGTGCCACCTCCACACAGCTGCACAGTGGCAGCAACAAAACCTACCTGACACAGAGGCCATGCTGGTGGGCAGCAGGGATCATGACCACACCGGGGCTGCCCAGTCACCTCCTGACCATTATGGTCCCAGCACACTTCCACACTTCCCTCCCCAGCACCAGCCACTGGTGCTCAGCCTGCAACAGCAACTCCCTCCAGCTGCTGAGACCCTCTCTGCTCTGCTCACATCAGGAAAGGAACAGAGATGCCACCTCCTACGCCAGTCCCCAAGCCACACCAACTCCTGACTGCGTGTCCTTCCTGCTCTGTTCACCCACTCTGGGTAGGACCCAACCCCTCCTGCTCCTTCACACAACCCCCCCTGCTCCAGCCAGCCCAGGCTGGGCACGCAGAGTTCTGCTCAGCCCCGCACCAGCCCATCTGCAAGGCAAGGAAAAGCCCAGCTCAGCCTCAGGACAGGACAAACAAGGTTCAGACAACACCAGTCTGTTACTGGGGGACATGAACTGAGGTTGGCACAGCTGGCCAAGTGTCCCTACCTGAGGGCAACTTACCGCAACGTCCCCTGGGCTGAACACCCCATGAACTGCTGTGGAGCCCGCAGATCTGCTCAGGAACCAGAAGTGATGGCCAGCTCTTTGCAGGGTTTGCTCTAATGCTCAGAGCTTTCAGAAACTCTGCTGGCAGCATGGAGCCCATGGCAGCCAGGAGCAGCCAGCAGTGAAAGCAGCCATGCTTTCAGCCTGGATGTACAGATGTATTCTGAATCCACCTGGACACCATCCTGTGCAACCTGCTCTGGGTGATCCTGCTTTAGTAGCGAGTTGGACCAAATCTCCAGAGGTCCCTGCTAGTCCCCACCAGTCTGGAATTGCGATGCTTTGGGGGCATCATCAGGGAAAAGGGCAAGAACAAGGCAGACGTGGGTGTGATGGGCACTTCCAAAGCAGCAGCTGCCTGCTCTGGCAACCACCCTAGAACAGCACCTGAGCAAAGATCAGGGGAAAAATGTCTTCCCAGCATCTTTCACTGGCTCTGCTCGACAGGAGAAGCTGGCCTGGATGCTGGAGAAGGACGTGCAGAGCACAGCATATGGCAGGGCTCTGCTGCAATTCACCTTGTCTGCACCCTGGGAGCAGCCCAGGGTGGGAGAGGAAAAAGCATCAGAGAAGCCATAAACTTGAGCAATGCCATTCCTAAGCACAGGAATATGTCAGTGGGTAGCTACCACAGCATGATGGTTCTCCAGGTCTCAACCTTCCAGGCCTTCATGAGGAACTGCCTAATAAAACCTCCCAGAGACATTTCCCCACCCCTGAGCTCCCTGACAGGCTCTCCTCCGATGCAGAGACCCACAGGATTAGATTCTGCCAAAAGCTCTTCTGAGATGCAACTGGTGGGCGTCCCTCCCTTTAAGAGGTCCCTAAGCTGGGGCAGATGGGTGACTGGGCCCAGCAGCTCCTGGAAGAGGCTTCATCAGTGGTCTCATAGCCTTGTCCTACCAGGAGAACTTACCTTGGAACAAGAGACAGCTCCGGTCAGAGAGTGCTCCCACCCCAGTCATAGTGAGCCATCTCAGTAAGCAGGGAAGAACAGGAGCACCAGGGCTCAGATCAGAGGTGGGATCTGCATCTTATTAGCTCCTCCTTTAGCTGCAATGGGAGGCTTGCCTCAGTGGGATTCAGGAAGAAAATCCCAGGAGTGCAGTCTCATGGGGACATCGCAGCTAGAAACTTCCCAGGAAGACACAATCCTTCTGAGTTTTCCAACATTGTGGAGGATCCACCATCTGCTTTCCAACTCAAGGTCACTAGGTGGGTGTTATCCAACTCTCCAGATCTCCCTCAGGTCGCAGCCACGTGGAAAGTGGCCTGAACATCCCCAGCTTCATGGTGGTCATGGATTACCAGCCAACTCAACTCTGCCCAGACTGACTTCTGATGTTAAATAATCTTAAAGGTGGAAGGTGACTCCGGGACAGACTCATTTCCCAAGTTCCTAATAAGGAACTCAATATTCCAGGAAACCCCAGAACCACAGAAGACTGATGCTAGAGGGAAGGGGTGCCAACCAGAGGGACATGGACAGGCTGGAGGAGTGGGCCCATGTGAACCTCAGGAGGTTCAATGAGGGCAAGTGCAAGGTCCTGCACATGGGCCAGGCAGCCCCCAAAGCTGTCTGGGGCAGGCAGCCTTGGGAGAAGAACTTTGGGGTACTGGTGGGTGAAAAGCCAGACATGGACTAGAGCAGCAACATGCACTCACAGTCCTATTGCATCATGGTCTGTATCACCTGAAGCGTGGGTTCCTCAACTCATCCTTTCTCATGAGCCCCCCTGGAACACTGTGTCCAGCTCAGGAGCAGCTGTTGGAGCAGGTCCTGAGGAGGCCGCAGAGATGGTCAGAGGGCTGGAGCACCTCTGCTCTGGAAACAGGCTGAGACAGCTGGCCTGGTTCAGCCTGGAGAAGCGAAGGTTCCAGGAAGACCTCCAAACCCTTACGGTTGCTCCAGGAAAGCTGGAAAAGGGCTGGTGCCAAGGGCAGGGAGGGCCAGGCACAGAGGAATGGCCTTCAGCTGAAGGACGGCAGCTGGAGAGGGGCTGAGACTGGGGAGGCCCTAGCACAGGGTGCCCAGAGAAGCCGGGGCTGGCCCTGGATCCCTGGCAGGGTTCAAAGCCAGGTTGGATGGGGCTTGGGGCACCCTGGGTTGCGTGTGGGTGGCCGTCCCTGCCCGTGGCAAACCCACTGTTTGCCACTGGAATGAGACCAGGAGGATCCACGTGGGTGTGTGACACGGTGCTGAGTGCTGCACGAGGAACTGGTGGTAACTTACAGAAGGCCTCTCACGCCAACGCAAGCGCTGCCCTGTGAGCTCGGTGCTCTCAGAGCCACAGCTACCGAACGAAACCACCGCGCTCCTTTAACACGCTCATCCCTCCAGCATGTGGGATGCCACAGCTTCTCCCCTCTTCTGAGGGCTGTCAGAAAGATGGGATGATGAACAACACTTCTTCAGAGGCATCAGAACACCACACGGGGCACTGCTGTGCTGCGGGGGACTGCAGCACGGCCTGGCCTTCAACCACAGGAACACGGAATCATAGGGGTTGGAAGAGACCTCCAGAGATCATCAAGTCCAAGCCCCTGCCAAAGCAGGGTCACCAGGACCGGTCACACAGGTCACCGTCCAGATGAGTCTGGAATAGCTCCAGAGAAAGAGACTCCACACCCCCCTGGGCAGCCTGTCCCAGGGCTCCCTCACCAGGAAGAGGTTCTGCATATTGGTGTGGAACTCCCTGTGCTCCAACTTGAGGCCATCGCCCCTTGTCCTGCCCTCAGAGACACTGAGAAGAGGCTGGACATTTCCCCCTGTGCCCCACACTTCAAATATTGGTAAACACTGATCAGATTCCCTCTCAGTCTTCTCCAGGCTGAACATCCCCAACTCCCTCAGCCTTTCCTCCTAGAAGAGATACTCCAGGCCTTTAATCATCTCCATAGCCTCCGCTGGACTCTCTCCCTGTCTTTTTTATACCAGGGAGCCCAGAACTGGACACAACACTCCAATACTCCACTCCCTGACAGACAAGAGCACACCTGCCTGACAGACTGCCCCTTGTCCTGAGGAATAAACAAACCCACTTGGCTCTCACCACTGCCTTCCCTGGGGTGAGCAGCATGAAGCATCTCCAGAGTTTCAGCTCTACCTGATCTACGCCGACAGAGGCAAGAATGCAATAACCCAGAGCCAATAAACCTGGTTTTCCAGAGAAGTACTGGGTGGCAGCAGGCAAACCGTGCCCACCCTTCTCCCATCTCAAGGCAGCACCTTCACAGCTGGCTGCATAAGGCTCTGCAAAGACACACCACAAGGCCCCACGGTCAGTGACCTTGGCTCTCCAAGCCAGGGAACCAAAACAAAGGAAAGTGAAAATCCAAAGCTTCCAGGCAGAGGAGAACTTCTCACACACCCTGACTCTTCGTCAGCATGAGCAGACAAGAGGCTCTCGACTGTCAACACATCTGCCACAGCAACACCTCAGCAGTGGTGCTGAACACCCACCTCCTCACCAGTCCCTCAGCCACAGCTGCCATTGCACACAGCCAGATTGATATTCCCAGAGTGGCTTCTCTGAATGCCAGCAACCCACTGGGCTGGAAACCCTCTTAAGGTTATGCTGAGATGAGAACGCATCTGCTTTGCCTGTACGTCACAGAGAAGTGTCAGGATGGGCTCTGACCTGCTGGCATTTCTGCAGTGAGTAGAGTATTTCCAAATGCAGCAGTGCCTCTCTGGGTTGGGATAAAAGCCTGGGATTCTCACAGCAGTTCTTCAACACCTCAGATCTGGGTCCTACTTCAATGTCTTATCACCAGCAATAAAAAGCTCTGCCCTGCTTTGAAAGCTTAATGAGCAAGAGAAACACAATTCCCTTCTCTCTTCTCCAAACCTCAGCCCAGGGTGACAACGCTTCTGTGACCACTTTGAGCATCAACCATCCTAGAGAGGGGAGATGAACTCTGACAAGGAGACCCACGGAGTTCCCAGGACACGGTCACCTCCTCCTACTCCTCCTTCCTCAGGCCAGACAAACCCCGAGATGGGCTCTGCTGCCAGGAGGCAGCGGCCAAGCAGGACGTCCCCACACGCAGGTGATGGAAGGCAGCATGGTTTCACCGCAGGACAGGCGCCTCCCCAAAGCCTCACTTTTCCCAGCCTTCCTTTACCTCAGCATCAGCTCTTTCTGACACCGGGCCTGACTCCACAACTATCCGGTAGGATCAGATACGGGGCTGAGAACTGTTCTTCCTTGTGCAGGAAGGGCGGTTTGACCAGCAGCAGCCCACCCTTAGCACCACCTTCAGACCCCATGTTTCACTAGTGACATCTCTGCAAGGGATACACATGCAAACACAAGAACATCCTCCCCTTGGTTACCCAGATCAGCCAGCTGCCATTATTCCCACCTCTTCAGCAGCCTGTCAATAAAAATGTGATGAAACAGATCTCTGATGACACTTTGGGTTTGCTGTTTCTTCACCCCTCTCTTGTTTTAACATTAAAACCAGCAGAAAACAGATCAGTAACTATTATTATTGTGCACAGTTCTCAATGCACTGCTGCTAATAACACAAATACCAAGAGAAAATTCATTACCTGTGACACACGAGACGACCGAGCAATCCCCATCATACACTGTGAATTAAGGTGTCATTATCCACACGAGCATTGTGCAAACTTAACAGCAATATCCTGACAAGAAAGAGACTGTGCTGGAGGATCTAACACAAGAAAAAATTACCAACCTCTGCTTGTTTGCACCACACGCTGATGTTCTTACGCTGAGCTTTCGTGAAATGGTCCCAAGCCTTTTGTTTGGAGGCAGAATGGTACACGGCCACTATCTGCTCGACTGTAGTATCAAATCAGCAGGCAAATCAGGCCAGAATATCATCCAGAGAGGGCGAACAAGAGGAGTAAAGGAGTAAAAAAGTGGAATCAGGCAGTGGTTTGGCTAACCTTTTCTTATAACACTGTACTGTGCTGAAGCTACGCTCAGGAAAGGGACTCTGTGCCTGGAAAGAAAAGCGTGGACTTCACCCAGGCCAGCCTCAAGCGCTCAGAGTTACCACCAACTGGGAAACCGGCACCGGCTCTCAACTGGAAAAAAGGTTGGCACCTAAAAAACACTCAGATACACTGTGTGATGCTGCCCAGGAACGTGACGTGTGAGCACGGGCAGCACTCCCTTGCTAGAGGGGGATGGGTGGGTACAGCTGCAAAGGCTGACACTTCAGGGGTTCTTCTGCCTGGTGGTGCAGCCCCTGAATGCGGCACAGCCCGAGCACGACCACATCCTGCCCACGCACCGCAGGGGAAGGAGCCTGCCACTAGCCACCAGCTTCTGTCATTCCTCGGCTTTATTCCTTCTAAAATCTTTTTTTCTAGCAAATTTGCAGAGGGTTTTGGACATGTGAAGTGCCTTTCCTGGGTGGAGAGCTCACCCCACAGCAGAAAGCACACTTGGCTGCTGGAATAGGCTCAGTTCTTCCTAAATAAAATCAGCTCTCTGCTACTTCAGTTAATCTAAGAGCGGCTGAGATAGCAGCATTGCTGCAGGCCACTGTCTAGTACTACTTACTCTGCAGTGCTTACTGTGTTTCCCTCTGGACCATGTGCCCCCTTTTTTTTTTTTAAAACATGAAAAGAATTTAGAAAAGTATCAAATAAGTAACAGCCAAAATTATTGAATGCAAACCCGAAGTTAGGCACATTCATAACCTAGCCACAGGGCTCGAGGAGGTTTAGTACCATCATGGAGAAGGTACTCTTAAAAACAACTAAATTAAAAAATTAATAATCTTCAGAGTTATTAAGAATGAGTAAGAGGCAATGAATGGTTTGAGGAACCATTACTCAGGCCATGCCTCTTCCTTGATTTCAGGGTTCAACAAAGTATTGGGCCTTGAGAGACCCAGGCTTGAAATGCTGCTCTGTGACACGCTTTCAGCTGAGACTGAGAACAGGGTGTTGGGAACCCTCTGCTGCATCCTACCTTTGGCGAACAAATCCTGTACACTTCGCAGAGGCACCACATTCCCAGGAACTTACCTTGGTTGCGTGCAGAAGTGGAGTTGAAAAGATGATAGAACTACTAACAGACTATAATTAAAAGAGGAAAAAAAGAATTACGACTGCATTGCCTCCTCCCCCCAGATGTGGACTCTTACTCCAATAAAAGGTACCACAAGAACCTCTTGCCAAGTTAAAGATCTGTGCTTATCAGTTAACTGTAGCTGCATTGAAGCCATTGCTACTTCTTTTCCTGGAGCCCTTTTAGTGTGGCCTTCCCAGGCTCTAGAAATTAAACATCTTAATTACAACAACAACCAACACTCAGCGTGGAAACACTACTCACACTGAACCAGAATCCCCGAGAGAGCAAGTTTGAATTTATCCTTAGCTTCTTCCATCTCTTTCTCATGAGCTGCTTTCTCGTTCACAAGCCTGCGAACATGGCTGTTGGCTGACTGGATCATGGAGTAGAAGTTGTTGGCCGTCCTTCTGTTCACCTCTCCACGCTCTATCCAGGTCAGCAAGGTCTGGATGGCTTCCAAGAACTTGGTGTCGTCTACAGCAAGAAAGGACACCTTTACGGCCCAAGCACCTGCGTAGCTCCCAGATCCTTCCCCCGGCACGGCTGAACTCCCTCTTTCAAAGGTCAACTTATTTTGGGCAGCTAATCACAATTCTTGAAAGCATGGTATTATTGGAACTCAGGGCAGGTCTAACATCAAGCTGGTGGAACAAACCACCTGCTGAGGTGCAGCAAGAGGAGGGCCAGCTGGAAAACTGGAAAACAACCCATGTCTACTCAGATGTACTCTGTCAGGACAGAAAATGCCCTCTAGCTCCCAAAAAACAGGCCGCTCTGCTTCAGAGAAGGTCTTAGGACTTATGCTGGTCCTTTTAACAGGAACAAAAATGGTTTGGAAGAAACTCTTGTGCTTGGGTGAGGGGTTGCTTTTACAAAGAGACGAGCAATTCCAGGAAAGTGATGGCTGCTGCGTGCTGAGATAGGGCTCAGTCCGAAGGGGCTCTGCACCATCCCTTCAGCTCAGCAAGAGGACCACTAAGAACACCGCCCTCTGCCCCAGCAGCTGTACAGAAGGATGGCCATGGCCTGCCAAACCACTCACCTTTCAGTTTCTCAGCGATAACGCTGCATTCATGGTCGGAGTAATGGACGACGGGGGGTGGGGAGGGCGGGCGGAAGCGCTCCTCTTCCAGCTGCCTGCGATGGCGCTCCTCTCTTGCCAGCATCCGCTGCTTGCACTCCCACTCATAGAGATCATCCCGAGCCTGAGCAAAATCCACATGTAGGCGCCCAGTATCCTTCTTGTCAGTGCTGGAGCCCAGCCTGATGCGATAGCCTGGCAGCGAGGACAAGAGTGTTTGGGAAGGACACAACATGCCGTTATTTTAACCAGCAAAGAGCGTTTCCCTCACCTATCTGAACAAGCTCAACTCTGCAGAGAGAACATGGGCTTTGGAGGCAGTAGGCTGGTTTGTTAAAGTACCGAAAGCACAGAATCAGAATTAGCATGGAAATAGAAAGTGTCGCTGTATTTGTTTAGTAAAGAGCAAGGCAGAGAGCCCCAGCTGCTCAGGGCAGGTGTAACCAGCATAGCAGGCATGGGCCTTGCTGGAAACCCCCAACCTGCCAGACACTGCCTGCAAATGCCAATCACAGGGTTCTACCCTCCATGAAACAAACCTCTTTGAACCCCACAGCTGCAAGATAGGGGCTCCCTAGGCAAAGGGATCTCAGGAGAGTTGGCTCTGACAACTACCAGGGAAAAGGCCTGGTGAAAGTCAAGCACAACATCCAGGCAACAAACAATCGGGAACAACTGCTGATCTGCCTAAGCCCTCAAGCATCATCTACAAAACCCACTGGACACTGTCGCTGTTTTGCGAGGTTGGGTGCTGGAAAAGAACAGGGGGTGCAGAAAATGGCTGCTGTGAGGAGCTGCTGGAATTCTCTGGAGCTCCAAAATGTAAACAATCCAAGGTCAGAATCAATGTTGACCAGGACCAAGCCAATGAGAGATAGTCATAGCGCCTCTGAGATCACATAGAGGAGAAAACAACCTGGAAGCAGCTGCATTTTGCCACCGGAGAAGGGAGTGAGAAGATGTAATGAGCTGTGCAGACACCAAAGCCAGGGAGGGGGAGGAGGTGCTCCAGGTGCCAGAGAGAAAGATGCCCCTGCAGCCCGTGGAGAAACCCCATGGAAAAAGCAGAGATCCCACCTGCAGCTGGTGGAGACATAGAGAAGACACTGTGACCCTTACGTTGAAGCAAGCCCCTGCCAGCACTTGCAACCTAGAGAGATGAGCGAGAGAGAGAATTGCGCCGGGACAGGTTTGCTGGGAGCAGGCTGGTGACCCCGTGGAGGACTGGGAGACACTGTGATTTACTGCTGCCCACCATAGCAGGGATCCAGGCGGAGCAGCTGATGAGACTCACGTTGGAGAAAGTTGGTGGAGGACTGTCTCCCATGGGTGGGACTCCACGGTGCAACAGGGGGAGGGTGTGTGGAATGAATGCCCTCCCACCCCACCCCCCCCGCCCAAGAAGGAAGCCAATGTGCAAGGAACTGACCGAAGCCCCCATCTCCCAGTCCCTGTCCCCCTGTGCTGTGATCAAGGGGAGGAAGGGAGTGAAATCATGACTAAAGTCTGTAAGAAGGGAGTAGGGGGGGAGGTAAAGGTGTGTTAAGATCTGGAAAAGGAAAACAGCTCATGAAGAAGTGACCGAGAACCCCATTACTGTTCCTAGTCCCTGCCCCTCCTGTACTGCAAGCGGCAGGGGGGGAGGGAGGGAGGGGGAGAAGGGAGTAAAATCCTGGCTAAAAGGAAGTCTGCTTAGAATGGAGGGGTGGGGGGAAGGTGCTACTGAGAACCAAATTTTCCCCAGTCCCTGCCACACCTGTACTGCAAGCGGCAGGGGGGGAGGGAGCAAGATTCTGATTAAAGTCTGCTAAGAAGGAAGTGGTGTAGGGGGAAAGATGTTTTAAGATCTGGTTGCATTTGGTTTAAGATTTGGTCGTGCTCCCAACTCTGGTTTTCACTGTTCTTTTTAGTGTAGTGTAATATATTAGAATCGTTCTTTCCTGCACAGTGTTGAGTCTGTTTTTGCCCATATCGTTCCCGATAAAATGATCTCTCCTTGTCCTTATCTTTACTCCTAAGCCTCTTAATATATATATTTTCTCCCCTGTCCAGCTTAGAAGGGAAGCAATAGACTGGCTTTGGTGGGCGTCTGGCCTCCAGCCAGGGCTAAACCACCACAGACACTTATACAGGTACAACAGAGACAGGCTCTGGACCTCACCCCAGTACTTTGCAGAGGTTTGTGGTACCCGAGGTGAGGAAGCATTGCTATCATTCCTAGCAGGAGCTGTTTCCACCTGTTTAGGCAGAAATGCAGCAGAAAAGGAGGCGAACCAACACAAGACATCTCCCAAGGGTGACAAGGCTCCCATTATAACTGTAGAAGTCGTTACATCTCTGTAGCAGAATTTGAAGCTGCCAAGCAAGACACACATACACCTACCAGACAGGTAAAGTGCCTTGTCCACCATGAACTCCTCAGCAAAGCGGATGTGACAGAAATTCTTCTTGCTCTTCCGAATAGCTATGACTTCCCCGCACTGCTCAAACACTTCCATGATGATCTGCTCGGTGCCGTTTTCTGGCAGACCCCCAACAAACACCGTCTTACACCCTGGAGGCCTCTCCCTTGTTGCTGGAGGGGGAAGATCTGAAAGGGAGTGAGAAAGACCAGGTTAGTTTTTGGTTTGTCAGGACACGTTCCTTTCACCAGCCTACCTCTCCCGAGAGACGACGGGAGTTCCTCCAATGCCCACCCAGCTACACTGTGGTCGACGGAACCAAGCGGCAGATTGATAGTGCTGCTGAGGTGCTACACGAGAACAAGCACGTTTACCAGCCCATTTCCCAACAAACCATCTCAGAGCTTGAAGCCCTCCCCACACTCTCCCTAGTGCAAGCAAAAGCTCATTGGGCACCTTTCAGAGAACACAAGCAGCACCGGGACGTTGAAATGTTGCTTGTCAACACCTAGTCATAGCAAGTCACAGAATTGTAAGGGTTGGAAGGGACCTCAAGAGATTGAGTCCAACTCCCCTGCCAAAGCAGGGTCCCCTAGGACAGGTCGCACAGGTTGGCATCTAGACGAGTCTGGAATATCTCCAGAGAAGGAGACTCCACACCCCCCTGGGCAGCCTGTCGCAGGGCTCACTCACCCTCACCAGGAAGAAGTTCTGCATGTTGGTGTGGAACTCCCTGTGCTCCAACTTGAGGTCATCGCCCCTTGTCCTGTCCCCACAGACCACTGAGAAGAGGCTGGCCATTTCCCCCTGTGTCCCACACTTCAGATATTGATAAACATTGATCAGATCCCCTCTCAGTCTTCTTTTCTCAAAGCTGAACAGCCCCAGGTCACTCAGCCTTTCCTACTAGTCCACACAAACCTCTACAGACAGGCAGAGCCAAGAGAAAACATCAATCAATAGTTACGGGGGTTCGGTGGGAAGAGAGTGCAGCTTTTGCAGTGAATAATCTCCTTCACAGCAGGCATGTCTGGCGGGATGGGAGGGGGGACTATCCCCAAGCCTGGCATCATGGGGTTGATTGGAGGGATTCCGGTCATCATCCCAAGAGCCGGATCGAAGTCTAAATGAGGAGAGAACAAGGGGTCAGGTAGTGGTTTGGACTCATATGACAAACTGCTTGTTCAGACGGCACATGGAGAGAAGAAGCACTAAGAAGCCATCCCTGTTCTTAGAAGAGGGAACAGGAGACTGGCTTCAACCCTCTGTGCTAGGTCAGGACAGGCTAAAATAAGAGAATTCCTTCTTGCCCCATGGAACCAGGTGAGCAGGAGGAGGACATGAAAACAACGCCCTTGCAGCAAAGACAAACGCGAAACAAGGCCTCAGGGATGGAGAGCAGAGGCAGCATGCAAAGCCCAGGGTGAGTTAAGTGACACCGTTCATTAAACATGGCACCAGCTGCTCAGCAAACTGCTGCACAAGGAGAAATAGGACTGCGGAGCGCTGCCCACACAGACCCACCCTCCGCCAGTGAGCGGGCAGGAGACAGCATCCTTCTCAAGCACTTACAGAATCACAAGGTTGGAAAAGACCTTTAAGTCCAACTGTTCCTGTCCTATGCTAACCCAAATCTCTAGGTACCTTACCTACCCATCTGTTAAACACACCCAGGGGCAGTGACTCAAGCCCCTCCCCAGGCAACCTGTTCCAGGCCCTGACAACTCTGCCAGGGAAGAACTTTTCCCTCCCATCTGCTCTGACCCTGCCCTGGAGCAGCTTGAGCCCATTGCCCCTTGTCCCATCTCCGGTCCCCTGGCTGAAGACACCATCATCCACCTCTCTGCACCCTCCTGGCAGGTCAGTGGAGGTGGGGAGAAGGTCTCCCCTCAGCCTCCTCTCCTCCAGGCTGAACACCACCAGCTCCCTCAACCACTCCTCAGAGGATTTCCCTCCAGCCCCTTCCCCAGCCTGGTTGCCCTTCTCTGGACTCGCTTCAGGACCTCAATGTCCTTCTTATGGTGAGGAGCCCAGAACTGGACACAACACTCAAGGTGCAGCCTCACCAATGCTGAGTACAGGGGCACAATCACCCCACTGGACCTGCTGGCCACGCTATTTCTGAGGCAAGCCAGGATGCCATTGGTCTTCCTGGCCACCTGGGCACACTGCTGGCTCATGTTCAGCAGGCTGTTGACCAATACCCCCAGGTCTCTCTCCTCCAGACAGCTCTTGAGCCAGTTCTCTCCAAGCCTGTTCTAAAACACCGGCCTCCAAGCAAATCACTTCCATACATTAACACATTTCAAACAGCTTATTAAAGGGGTTTGTACGCAGTTGGCATTTATCTGCTGTGAATGATGGAGGCTCTCACGTACCGGGCAGGAGGGGCTGTCCTGTCATGCCCATCGGAGCCATCCCCAGGTTGTTCATCGCTGTGGTCCACGCAGTTGGGTCTGACATTGGCAAGCCCATCGGAACAGAGTCAAGGCTTAGATTTCTGCCACCATCTGCCAGGATGAAGACCCAGAAACCAACAGGTTAACGTGTGTCTGAACCCTTCTGCAGAGCACGCGCTGCCCAGCAAGGCTCTGTCCTATCAGCTTCCAAAACGAAACCCCCAACCTAATGCACAGGAAAGAGGCAAACGTGTTACACAGCCAAGTCCTGCAGACTGCCACGTACACAGTGCAGAGGACACTTCCTCACGGTGTGAGTAGATGCTCCACGTCCCCAGTCGCACCAGCAGGATTGCAGTTTCCAACCCCAATACCATCTGCAAACATTATTCCACCTGGGCTTTTTCCATTCGCTCTGCGGGCAGCACAGGGGGAGTTTCTGAGGTACCAGCTTCAGTACAACTTCTAGAGCTGATGTTGCAACCTGGAAAGCTGTTATGGTCCATTTAACAATTTGCTTTGATTATCTTAACCGTGAGTGTCTTCAGTCATGCTGGGTGTTCTGCCTTTTCATTACAGTCAGGGTCTTAATATTGAGATATTGGTCCAATTAGGGGGAAAAAAAGGGATAAATCTCCTGGGACAGGTACAGAGCTTCCACAAAGCTTTAAAAAATTAAATACAATACAAAAGTGGCTTCTGTTTTGCACAGAAACAGCCACAAGCACTCACACAAAGCCATGCAAGCATGGACCCACTGTCGTGATCCACCACAACCAGACAGACCAATTTGGCAGAGGTCAAACCCCTTTGTGTTCCAGCTGACCTCAGGTTGCCCTGGGTGGCTGGGGGCAGCTGGCCTTATCTCCTGGGGGAGGTTCAACCACGTGTTTTATCATGACCAGGTCTTCACATTTCTCAGGAATGGAACTAAGACTCAAAACAGAGTCAAGTGTCAAGTCACTTTATGTGGCCCACAACAAGCGTGCAAGAGAAGTGGGGGAGAAAGAGGGAAAAGAAAGAGAGAGCATGGTTGCAATAGCTACCACCACAGATCCGTGGTGCCCTGGACTGATGCCAAATCCAATGTCTTCTGGTCTGGTGGGGAAACATTCCTCTCTCTGTTGGTCTTGCCTCTCTACAGTGCTATCCCATTGCACAGTCAGTAAGCCCTTGGCACAGCCACACCTTCCACCCAGCAGTGGGACACATGCCCAGTGCTGTCACCAGAGGGTTACTGAAAGTTTGAGAGGGTCCAAGTCCCTTCACACATTGTCCTTCAGTTGACCCTGGTCCTGGGTGCATGTGTAAAGGACTTGGGCTACATGCTTCAAGATAAGACACTTCCATAGAATCCAAAAATCTGATCTGGAAAGGACCCATAAGGCCCATGGAGTCCCACTCCTGGCTTCACACAGCCCAGCCAGGTCAGAGCTGGCACTGAGGGCATCATCCAGATTCTTCTTGCGCTCAGCCCAGCTCAGGGCTGTGACCCCTTCCCTGGGGAGCCTGTGCCAGTGCCCGAACCCCCTCTCAGTACAGAACCTCTTCCTCACACCCAACCTAAACCTCCTCTGGTGCAGCTTCACGCTGTTCCCTCAGGTTCTATTCCTGGTCCCCAAAGCGAGGAGATCAGTGCCTGCCCCCTCGCTCCCCTCATCAGGAAGCCACAGCCTGTGGTGAGGTCTCCCCTCAGCCTCCTCTTCTCCAGGCTGAAGAACCCCAGGGACTTCAGCCTCTCCTCATAAGCCTTCCCCTCCACTCCCTTCCCCATCCTCAGTGCCCTCTGAGATAAAAAAGATGTATACCCATTCCTGACGGGTGGAATTCACTCTGTTGTGTGGGTGTCGCCATGGGGATGAGTTTTTTATGGTGACAGAGAGAGGAAAGAGGGAGCTAGGGTTCTGTCAGCATTTGTTAAGGCAAATCTCTAGTCCCTTACACCCACGAACACTGGTCTGACTGCAAGCAGCATCAGACCACAACTCCCTCTCCATCTGCCCTCCTTAGCATAGCAGCTAATTTTGGTCTACGCATACACAGACACCTTCTGTCCTGCGAGCCACCAAGCTACTCCTGGGCTCACCTGGAAGAATGGCTGCTCTCTTCCTCTTCTTGCCTGGATCGCTTCCATTCTCGGCTGGGCTTTCCGACACCCGCGGGCCAGCAGCACAGGTGAACTGCAGGGATTTGCTGGCGCTGGCAGGATCAAAGGACAGATGGTTTAAGCCTAAAAGAGAAAAAATACACTCAGAGACTTTCTCTGCATTGGTTTGTGATGCTTCAGGATCGCTGTGATAGGAGGAATGGGCAGCCCTAGGCACAAGCAGCCCATCAGGCGCCTGGAGGAGCCGTGTCCAATGCCAACATTACAGATGCCGCTCCACAATAGCGCCCACCGACACTAATCCCAAAACCCACCCAAATCACACCCATGCTGTAAAGCTGGGGGAGGGGGGGCACCTTCCTGGTGCTGTATGGTATTCCATGCTTGGAGAGTCAGAGTCCAGAATTTTATTTTCCTCTTTCTTCCAAGTTCCTGGAGGCTTTAGAAATGAAGCTGCAAGTACGGACTCAATCACAGTGAGTTTGAGAGGTATACTGCCTTAATTGGGGCAACATTCATTAGTCCTCCTTCTGTCATGCTCAGCATTTGCAGGGACACAAGGCCCAAGCGGCAGTGAAATACCCAGTTATCTTTGTCTCAGCAAACTCACTTGGAGCAGGCAACAGTAAAAACCCAACCAAGCCCAAAACAAATCCCTTCTGCGGACCCATGCGTAGCTGTTCGGGTCAGCCAGTGTTCCTGGGGGGGAAGCAAGAGAACTACAGGAGAACCATGGATGACAATCAGGCTGTGGCAAGGCTTTTGTACCAAAGCTTCCTGTAGCCACACTGCAGCAGCCCCATTTCTATTCTTGAGGACACCGCTTCCCAAGAACTTGCTGACAAACACAGTTGCTGTGTGGGGCTGTAAATAGACAGGGGAGAGGCCAGAGAAAGTTCTGAGCTACCAGAAGGACAGAAAGGCCAGTGCCCAACTACATGAGACACCTTCAATGCCACTTCTTAAAAACCCCAGAGACAAAATATCTCCTGGGCCAGGAAAGCTCAGGAAATCAAATCTCAAAGGCAGCAGGGTAAAAGCAGAGGGAGGCTGTGCACAGCAAAGAGACAGGGAGAATGGCAAGGAAGCAGTTGTAATGTTACCTCTGTTATCAGCCAGCCAATGGAAAAGGCAGTGCTACACATGAAAGGGTGTCCATCCATGCCTGGGCACAGGGAAGGAGGCGGAGAAGCAGCAGCAGAGCTGGGCACTTGTGCCTGCAACGGGCAGCTGCCATGTGGTGATGCTCAGTGATACTCAACCCCTGAGTGCCAACACACACCTCAGGACACTCCTTTCTAACCCACCCCAGAGCAAAGGCAGCCACTTATGCCAATGATCTTCCTCCTTGGATTGAGCCAGGATGCTTGATCCTGCTCTGCAGTACAGGAGGAGCACTCAGGCGCTGCATCCGCTCTGATGACTGTGCTGGGGAGGAGGCAGCCGGCTCCAGCAGCCACAAGCCAACAGGGAGCAAAAACCTGCTCATATTCTTTATTAAAAAAAAAAAAGGTTTCTTAATGTCTTTTGGGAAAAACATCCCAACCAGATTCCTTAGCTACAGGACCCAGCAGGGCAGCAAAGGGAGCTCCCCCAGCTGTACAGCAGCACCCTGCCAGTTAGGAGGGGAGCCGAGGCACAAGCAAGTGCCTGCCATGCCAGGCAGCTCCCACCAATCCCACTCCCCAACACCCCGGGCAGCCATGCCAGCCCTAGGGACCCCCACAATCCGGTTCGGCTCACGCCCCAGGCAGAAATGAACAGAGCTCCTGGGAAGCAGCTCAGGCTCTGCAAGGATCAGTCTATCCAAGCTGCTCCAGAAGCTCTAGCCCTGACCTCACACACGTAGGAAGGAGCAGAGACAGACCTACAAGTGCTCTTATGTCTTCAGCATGCGGCCCAGGATCCTGACCACCCACCCACAGCCTCCAAGTCACAAGCGAAGCACGGCAGAGCAGGCATCCACGAGCCAGACACAACCATCCCGATTTCAGCACACAGGGCACGAGAGGGGGGGACAAGAGACCACAGTGATGGAGATCCACATAGTAATTAGCACATATTGGTTGCACTTCTTGTCTTACGTCGTTTCTACCTGAAATCATCCAGAGCTCAGGCGGGGGCATTAAACACTGCCCCAACAGCAGCCATACCGAGAGCAATGAGAACAATAGGTGTGTTTCTGGAACTCATCCAGCCTTGGGTAAAGCCCAGGAGGGTGGCTCAGTAATGGAAGTGCTCTCCTCGGGGTATTGGGGTTATCTCCTGCCCTGAGGGGTCTGCCAAAACAGGCTGCGTGAGGAGCCAGCTCTCCCCCTGGACCTGCGTATGCCAAAGTCACAGCAGTTGTTAATCCGATGTCACGGAACTCAAAGCCCGGTTTCCCTGCCAGCAAGGAAAGGCTTATGGCAGAGTTAGAGCTCTGATAAAAGCTCATCTGCAGAGCCACAAAGGAGCAGAGAGAGACAGGGACGGGTGGGGAAACCTGAGGAACACCCAAGTCAAAGGGGGCTGTGACTGGAGAGTGATGAGGTCTCCCCTCAGTCTCCTCTTCTCCAGACTAAACAATCCCAGCTCCCTCAGCTGCTCTTCAGAAGATTGGTCTTCTAAACCCTTCACCAGCCTCGTAGCCCTTCTCTGGACACACTCGAGCATCTCCATGTCCTTCTTGTAGGGAGTGGCCCAAAACTGAACACAGTATTCAAGGTGCAGCCTCACCAGCACTGAGCACGGGGGAAGGTCCTGCTGGCCTCGCTGGTCCTCATGCAGGCCAGGATGCCACTGGCCTTCTTGGCCACCCAGGCACACTACTGGCTCACATTCAGCCAGCTGTTGATCAACATCCCCAGGTCTCTCTCCTCCAGACAGCTCTCAAGCCAGTCCCCTCCAAGCATGGGGTTCTTGGCCTTGTTGAACCTCATGCAACTGGCCTTGGCCCATGGATCCATCCTGTCCACGTCCCTCTGTAGAGCTACCAACCCTCTGGCAGATCAACACTCACACCAATCTTGGTATCACTGGCAAATTTACTGAGAACGACATGACACCCTCATCCAGGTCATTGATACAGACATTAAATAGAACCAGCCCCAGCACCAAGCCCTGAGGAACACCACTGGTGACCAGCTGCCAGCTGGATTTAACTCCATTTACCACAACCTTTTGTGCCCAGCCGTCCAGCCAGTGAAGTGTACATCCATCCAAGCCATGAACCACCAGCTTCTCGAGGAGAATGCTGTGTGAAACTGTGTCAAAAGCCTCACTGAGGTCCAAGCAGACAACGTCCACAGCCTTTCCCTCAGCCACCAGGCAGGACACCTGATCATAGAAGGAGACCAGGTTAGTTAAGCAGGGTCTGCCCTTCCTGATCCCACGCTGACTGAGCCTGATCACCTGGTTGTCCCACAATAGGACTGTTGACCTCCCTAACTCCTTTTTCCAACTCACAGGACAGCAATGAGCTTTGAGGCAACACTGCAGCATCAAGGATCAATCCCTCCCTGCAGATCCCAGCAGAGGGATGTAAGATTTCAAGACCTCCAAGGGGATTGCTTTAAACTGAACTTCATGACCGATAACAGTGCCGAACCACATGGGCAAAGGAGGACAGCTTGCACCCCTCCTGGGAAACCTTGGTCCAAGATTTTCCCTCCAAGACAATTATTTCTCAAGACAAGAGCTGGTTCAGAGCTACCCTTCTCGTTGATACACTCCTCCCCAGTGCCTAAACCTCTTCAAGAGGTGGAAATAGGACCTTCTTGGGTTTAAACCTCTGAATCTGCAGCTTCACCACAGCACGCAGAGCACGTGGTGCATGGGCTCTGAAGACAAGCTTGATGTTGTCTTTACCTGGTCTCAAGTAAGATCCCACAAGTCAGAAATATTCACAAGTGACAGAAAAGGGAAGCTGATGACATCAGGATCTGTGACATTTTTCTTTGCAGGCACAGGCTGGAAATGGAGCATCTCCTTCACATGTATAAATTAAATGAACATGCTTTCAGGGTAGCGCTGTCTAGAAGCAGTGAAAAGATGATGCAGTCATTCTCAGCCCCCCCTCTCACAAGAGACCTTGGCAGCTCCTCCAACAAAGCCTTCCAGGAGCCCATGACCCACTTTCACGGGCACTTTGTTCTGGTTTCTGCTCCAGCATTAAACCAAGCCAGGGAGAAACTTCCAATGCGCTTCAAGGTAAGAAACTCCTCATGTCCGATTTTCCACCCCATTATCGGTAAATGGCACGGACAGCGGCCACCTTCAGAACCAACTGCCTCTCTCCCATCATTTCTGTGAGCTGCCGTTCAGCTTGAGCTCTGACCACATCCCACTGGGTACAGAAAGACATGGAAAAGAAAGCTGAGGCTGCAGAATGGCAGAAACACTCCTCTCCTGGGCACAGAGCAGGATAAAAGCTGGCAGAATCAGCCCGTATTGCTGTGAGGCATGAGCGCTCTTCCTCTGCTCCGACCTTAACAAACCATCCTTGGTTAATTTGAGCCAGCACTCTCAGAAAGGGAAGGAGCACTGGCATGGGAGAAGGCATCGAGGTTTTACAGAGGGTCTGGGGAGAGGCAGCCAGGAGCGGCAGAACTCAGCAGATTCTGGATTCATGGCAAAGCACTGTGCTAAGAGGGAGGGAGGAGAGAAACGAGGGGGTTTAGGGAGTGTCAGGCCGGTGTGAGCATTTCTGGAGAGCCATACGCAGCACGGGCATTGACAGGCCCTTCGCCTCCCAGCACATCCAGTAGGTATCGACAGCGAGTTGCAGAGAGGGAATTTTTCAGAGTAAAGACATCAGGAGCTGCCATAAGACAGAGACTACATATTTAAAAATAAACTAATAAAAGCGAAAAGAAACCCTCATCCCAGCCTAGAAATTCCTTACTAGGAAAATAAAACCAAATGGATTGAGGAAACCAGTGAAGATGCTTAAAGACAAGCGGGAATGGACTATCAGCAAGTCCTCTTGTACAGCAGTGGGCTGCTGGAGGGGGATCTTCACCTCGGGAAACAGATGCCAAGCTGCATCCTTCGGGAAGACGCGGGACAGCGTCCTGCTCTCCCAGAGAGCGGGGACAGCCCTGTGTGTCCCTGCGGGTGGGTACTGATTCATGTCCAGGCTGGTGCTATATATGGCTTTCACAGCACGCGCTTGGAAAGGGTCTGGAGGGAGGCAGCAAAGGTCTCAATGTTCCAGGCGTAAATCAAGGGACGGAGCTTCCCTTGCCACATCCCGTGCCAGACCCTTCATTTTCCAGCCGCTACCTCCTGCTAATGGAGCTTGGCCCTCTGCCTTAACAACCTTCCTTAAGTGGAAAGGAAAAAAAAAAAAAAGAAATCAGAAATAGCCAACGTTACCGAGAGCTGAACGTGCTGACAACACTTCTACCCACCGCATGGGTCCATGCAGCTTGCTGGGCAAGGCACCTGTGATTTCAGAGGAAAACAGCACCCCAACGGAGCTCCCGCTGCGAGATTTTTTGGGAAATCCTCCCCGCTGGGTTTACTGAGGTTCAATCAAGTGACACCAGGAGCCTGGCGCTGCTTGAGACACACAAAGCAGAGCCGGATGAGGAAACAGCATGTTCCAACAGCAACCTCGCACCGCTGCTGGTCAGACACTCCAAGCGCTTTCCTGACATCCTACCAGGCGATGAAAAGCAAGTTCACAAAGCTATCCTGGTAACTCAGAGGGAAAAAAACCAACCTAGCAGCAGGTGCTCTGACACTCTGCCATGCCTGAAAGCACTTGAAAGATGCACTCAAGAAGCCCACGCAGGTTACACCCATTCACCGAACTTCTGTCATATCCAGCACCAAGAGGAACCTAAGAACCGGGCTGACACAGGCTTTGCTATAAATACGGATTTACCTTTGGCCAACGCTGGCAAACACTCGAGAGAAGCGCTGCGCAGCCTCAGCAGGGCCCATCCCTTCCCTGTGTGTTTCAAAACACACTTTAGAAATAAACAGGACTATGGGACACGATCTGCCCCCTGGTCACACACCAGCAGTGTTCAGCTCTAAAGAAATGCACTTCAGGAGAAACCAAAGTATGGAGCGTCTGCAGCGATCAGCTAGAAAGCAGCCAGGAAGGGAAAGGGGGGAAGATACCGAGGCTTTGAAGCTACATTTCAATACCAGCCTCTTGCTTTCCAAGACTAGATCCCAGGTTCAAAAGCTACCGTTGGGCTTACATGCTCATTTCAACTGCACTCCCGGCTTAGGTGTCACAGTTAGAGCTTTATAATCCTCAGCTTGATCCAGAAGCTGGCTAGGCACACTGGTGAGACTGGCAGGTTTTGGATAGTCTCTTCTGCCAGCTCCACGCGATCCTCTGAACAAGCCGAGCTCACAAGACACCTCAGAGAAAGGCCCTTGGAAGCAACGCATGGGAAGCACACGCTTTACCTGCATACTGCACGAGAAACATGGCGAGGTGCTGGTCGTATTGCAGTATTTTAGCCAGTTCTGCTGCTCCCAGCTTAATTTTTTTTGTCTAAAAGAAGGAATCCAGGATTGAGCTCCCAGGCTGGGCACCGCTCCCCGCAGACCTCCGAGCGCAGCAGGAGAGTTGGGTCCTACTGACAGCGAAACTGTCACTGCGCTGCCCTGTGGGCTGCTACAACGCTGGCACGGAGAACGCAGGTTTGGGACCAGCGCTGGCAAACAGTGGCTGCACGTGTCGCCATCAGTCTCCGGTGACTGACATCCACGGGCGGATTCTAGGACGTGGGGGACAGAGCTGGACGAGCAGGTGGAGAAGTGATTAGCAGCAAAACGCGGCTGAATTTGCAGAGGATTTCATACATCAATGCCCTTAAGCGCTGGCACGCAGTTCAGTAAGCACTGTTTGCATGCCTGAGCTTGGTCGCCTCCGCACAGCAAGATTAAGTTCTGGTAATCCTCAGTGGCAAGAGGCAGAGCGCTCACTCTCCTTGGGTTGGAAGCTTGTTCTCCAAAGAAACATTAACTTCAGACAAGCTAATTGTTCTAGCAGGGCACTGTGGGGAAAGTGGGGGTGGGGATGGAAGAAAACTAAAAAGACCAGAAAAAGCAAGAGGGACACAAAGAGCCCCTTTCTCCTCTGCCCTGGAAACACAGTGCTGAGTAACACCACGCAAATGGCATCACTTCACATATATGCACAGCAAAAAAAATTAAATCAGAGAGATCTGATCAAGTCGTGTGCCGTTTGCTTATTGTTACAGCTCAAAACACAGGATGGGGGGAGGAACCCTCTTTACTAGAGGGTGTACATGCGTACGCTGACAGACCCAGAGGCTGCAGCATGTTTACTTCCTGACAAACAGTGCTCAGCAGCCTTTGCCGACCGCCCAGCCATGGCGCCAGGTGACTAAATACCCCACGGTGCGTTGGGAGGACGCTGGCACAGCTCCACCCCATCACCTCTGCCCCTCACACAACAGCAAGAAATCGTTTTGCACAAACACTGGGATTTATGGAGGGTGAGCAGCTCGCCCTCCATTGCAGGGCTCCCAGCTCAGAGTGGATGTGCCTGACCCCAGCTCATTGCTCACATCCTTCCACATCCCGCCAACCTTGCTCATGGCTCGTGGGTGATACCCAGAGAGTAACAAACTGCCGCTTCATAACAAACGCTCAGCAGCTCACACCTTCTGCAACGCAGGTTGGAAAAGCAAGAAGAAACCTGTCAGGCAGAGGGACGTGGAACTAACTGCACAGACCTGTGTAGAAAAAAAAGGTGTGTGGGGGGAAAGAGGGCAGTCTCAAACAGCCAACAGAGCCAGAAATCAGGATCATGGGAAAACCCCAGTGCAAAAACCTGGGCAGAGGAGTGAGTGCCGCTCCCAAAGAGCTTTGCAGCCAGGCAGCATGAGGACCCGAGCAACTTCCCGTTGGCTGAGCGCGGAGCAGCCAGACGCAGTGGGAAGGCACCACACTGGGACCAACACGTTGGCTCTGGAAGAATGTCAGGAGAAAAGTTGGGGATTAGGGAAGAAATCTCACACCATCTTTGGAAGGCTCACGGAATGCCTCACTAGCAACACCTTATCTTTGAAAATTACTCGGAGATTGAACTTCATCCCTTCTACGAGCTCAAGTCACCCACACCAAAAACATGACCTTAAGCTAAGAAACCTGACCTTAGAGCAGCACATACAGAGCTTTCACCAACTTGATGCAGGGGCCTTTTTAATTAGATGCCACAAAATCCTTCAAATAAAGCATTAAGGAACACAAAACCCAACCCATCAGCTTCCAGATAGGGAAAGAGCGGAATGGCCAGAGTAAGAAGGAACATGAGCTCGCTGGACACACTCCCACCCCGGGCTGCCCGAGCCATTTACTTGCAGATCCACTGCAACGTTCTGCAGGCTGGAAAAACATGCTGTCTAATTATTGTAGCTGCACAAATGAAGGATGGGGGAGCTAGAAAGAGCAGGGACTAGTGAGTAATCTACACGTCTGTGTAACAAGCGTGTGGCAGTATAGAACAGCAGCATTTCAGTGCAGCGTGATCCAAACCACCGGCACTGTTCACAGCTGCACCCCACCCACACGGCCAAAACACCAGCAAGGCAGTTACAACTGTAGGAAACACGGACACAGAAAGAAGCCTGAAGGAGCTGAATAAACACACGCAGGCATGTATACACGTATCACAGTCAAGGGGGGCTGTATGGAGCAGGGCCGTGGGAGAGATGCAGCCCACTGGGAGCTGCAGTGCTTCCCACGCGCGGCCTGGCTGCTGCTGAACAGATCCAGTGCACGTCGAGTTACGCTGCTGGGCACGGCAGGGCCTTCCTGGGGGGCAGGAGAGGTGGAAACCAACCAGCTCCCCCAGACCAGTTGCCCCCCGACCAGCTCCTCTTGACCTGCTTCCCCCTTTGCCCCTCACCTCCCCTCCTTACCCGTCCACTCCTGCGGCGGCAGCAGCGGCCGGTGTCACACTCCATACCTGAAATCGCTTCTCTGCGGGGGGGCCCGTCCCTCTCGCGCCACCCTGTGCCACTCCACCCGCCGCCGGGCCCCAAGGGCGGCCTGGGGCCTGCCCCATCCCACGGGCCCGCCGCCGGGGTCCTGACGGCCCTCGAGGTCGCTGCTGTCCCGGTGCCGAGGACCGGAGTCCGAAAAGGAGCTGCCGCGGCCCGGCGGGTCCGGGGCCGTCACGGGAGGCAGAAAGAGAAGCCCCCGGGGCTGAGGCCAGCGCCCACTGCCGCCTCCGCGCTCCACGAACGGGGGCACCAGGCGGGAGAGACCCGCAGGAACGCACGCCGGCCCTCCCAGGCGGCTCGCTGGAGCGCTCCAGGCCCAAACCGGAGCAACCGCCGCGCCGCTCCCACAGCCTCCACCGGCGGGCAGGCCCCGAGCCGCCAGACCGACCGGTCCCGGCAGGGGCCTCCCGGGCGAGGCGAGACCCAGCCCCCCGCCAGCCCAGCCCCGCGCTCACCGCCCGACCCAGCCCCCCGCCAGCCCTGCCCCGCGCTCACCGCCCGGCCCCTCTCCCGGCCCGGCCCGGCCTGACCCAGCCCAGCCCCGCACTCACCGCCCAGCCCCTCTCCCGGTCCCGCACTCACCGCCCGGCCCGGCCCAGCCCAGCCCAAACCAGCCCCGCACTCACCGCCCCGCCCCGCCCGGCCCCTCTCCCGGCGCGGCCCGACCCAGCCCAGCCCCGCACTCACCGCCCGGCCTGGCCCGGCCCAGCCCCTCCCCCGGCCCGGCCCGGCCCGGCCCGGCCCGACCCGACCCAACCCAGCCCCACATTCACCGCCCAGCCCCTCTCCCGGCCCCGCACTCACCGCCCGGCCTGGCCCAGCCCCTCTCCCGGCCCGGCTCCTCTCCCCGCCCGGCCCGGCCCGGCCCCGCACTCACCGCCCAGCCCCTCTCCCGACCCCGCACTCACCGCCCAGCCCCTCGCCCGGCCCGGGCCGGCCCCGCACTCACCGCCCAGCCCCTCTCCCGGCCCCGCACTCACCGCCCGGCCCAGCCGCTCTCCCGGCCCCGCTCCGACCGCCCCCCGCGAACATCCGCCCCGCCCACCGGCATGGCGCCCCCGCGCGCCCGCCCATTGGCTGCCGCCTCGCTAGGGGCGGGGCGGGCGCCCCGCGCACAGCCCGCAGGGACGGGGGCGGCCCGCAGCCTGCGCCGGTAGCGGTGCGGGCTTGGCCCCGCCCCTCCTTGCTGCTCTTCTTCTCCTGCCGGCGCCACGCCCGCCCTCTGCAGCCCTACAGCTCCCGGGGGGCTGCGGCCTCACGCCCCCACCCCGAGCGCCGCAGCGTCCCCTGGCACCGGAGTCCCGAAGCGAGGGGGCCGGTGCGGGCCGGGGGTCCCGGCTGCCAGCGGCGCGGTGCCAGCGCCGCCGCGGCTCCCTCGCTTCACCGGCCCCGCGCAGAGCCGGGCCCTGGCCCCCGGTCCGGAGCAGCAGCCGCGGCCTCCCCCCGGTTACTGGGAACAGAGACGGGCCCGGCAGCCAGGCAGTTTATTCAGCTTAAGCAGCGCAGGCAGGGCAAGCGCTCTTCATCTCCCCCTCCTCCCCACCCAGGGACCGGTCCCGTCGCGGCCGTGGCCACCGTGCCCCTCCCGGGCACCGTGCCCGGCCCCGCAGTCACGGAGCGGAGCCCTGAGGGCCCCACCCCGGAGCGCCGCATCGCCCCCAGGCCCCGAGAGAGGAGCCAGGGCAGTGCCAGGGTGGGGGTGCTTGGCAAGGGCTCCCCCGCAGTGGGTCCATGCTTGGGTTCAAGCTGCGCCGCGTCCTCCAGCTTCATGAGAGCTCGGGAGAAGCATCCCCAGTCCGGGTCTGTGCCTGTGGCTCTGTCTCAGCCCTGAGCCCTACGTCCTGCAGCTCCCCAGGCCTGCACAGCCGGGGCTCCGGCTCCTGTCACGGCCGCCTCCTCTGCCAGGCCTGCGGTCTCATCCGGCCTTGTGCCCGCTCCGGGGCCGTGGGGAAGCAGCAAGAGGCACATGTGCGAAGCGCTGCCCTTCACACCCGGTACCCGCCTCCTCCAGAGGATGGCTTCAGCCACGTCAGAGGCTCAGCAAGGATGGGACGGCTTTGGGAGCTCAGGCTGACCGGAGGACAGGCAGCACAGCCACCATGCAGGGACATGATGTGTTGATCCCCAGTGCTGAGGCAGGCCGGATCCACCTAGCATCAGCCCAGGTCTGCTCCACACAGGATTTCTCTTGGGCTCTTCCTGTGTCGCTCAGCAAGGCACAGCGCCTGCTGAGGGCGGTTTGTCTTGGGCCTTTCCCAGGCAGAGGTGAATGGGTTTGGTTTGTTAACTGCACTTGTGGTTTTGCCTCTTCCTCTGGGATGGGGAAGGCCTCGAGGCCAAGGCAGGTTCTGGACATGCACTGAAGCCTTCACCTGCCCATGGGGCAAACGCCCGAGCTGGGAACAATTGCTCTTTTTTGCATAGCACCCTCATTTTCAGAGTAGGGTACGGTCTTAGCTAAGAAACATCTGGTAAGGGAAATCTTCTCACCCCGTGGATTAAAGGGACATGATTCTATGAGAAGCGGTTACACGTCCTCATGGCCTCTGGCAGGGGCAGCAGTCCAGCCCTGTCACGGGACAGTGGGATGCGCAGGAGGACTGCGTGCTGCAGGGGTCAGAGGGGGTGGGATGTGATTCAGTGCAGAGGGACCCTCACAGTCCCACATCCAGCCCCCCTGCATGCTGTTTGCCCTGGCTCCAAGACAGCCGTTCCTCCTGCTCCTTAGCTGGGGCCCAGTTACTCATTAACTCCCTTTACAGCCCAAGCCAAACAGCTACCACGGCACTTGTGCTGCCCCGCAGCTCTCCCAGGCGTGCAGCACCTGGGGCTGTTCTGTGCTCCCCGCACCAACTCTGGTGCAGATACAGCTGCTGCCAAGGAACAGCAGGAGTGCTCTCAGTGTTGCTGAAGGAAACGGAGCTGAGGCTGCCCAGGCAGAGAGCTGGCATTGCAGGCAGAGGGGGGGTCTTGGTTAGGGCAGGGAAAGCTGGCCAGCTCTGGGTGAAGGGGCCCTGAGGGCTCGGTCCCAGGAGACACGAGGCTGCTCTCGCTGAGGCTCTTACAGCAAAATCTAATGCGTTCTCCACCCACCCACAGTTTGGGGTGCCACACAGGCTGTGCCATGGCTCCGTGGGCAGGCGGGAATTTGGCTGTGCTGCTGTCCAGGCATTAGCTTCCAGACTGGTCCCACCTTGTCTGCGATCTCCTCCGCAGCTGGCAGAGCCCGAATTCACAGTCGCGATGCAGATGGGCTGGAAAGCCAGTGGCAGCCGCTCCTCCCCACGTCAGTCCTGGAGCCGCAGGCAGGACACGGTGGGGACAGGCTTGGTGCCTCTACCGGGGAAGCGGTGGCCGTTCCCCAGGTGAAAGAGGACCCTCCTCTTCACACCTGCAGCCAACTGGGAGAGCTGGAGCCGCACATCCTTCTGCCAGTAAGAGTAGAGCAAGGGGTTCAGAAGGGAGTTGCACAGTCCCAGCAGCCAGAGGTAGTGCTCGATGACTCTGTAGGGGAAGCACTCAGGACAGATGGTTTGCACGATGCTGGCGATGAAGAATGGCAGCCAAGACAGCGTGAAGCAGCCGATGAGCATGGCGACGGTGCGCATGGCCTTCATGTCGCTGGTGGTGCGGGATGGGGGGCAGCCCCCCGCCAGCCCTGCGTGCTCCACTTCCCGGATCTGCTGCACGTGCACGGAGGCAATTTTCAGCATGTCGCAGTAGAGATAAATGAAGAGAAAGAGCGCTGGGAAGAAGCCGACACAGAAGACAGTGAGCATGTAGGTGGGGTGGAAGACTCCGAAGAAGGAGCACTTATCACGGACGGAGATCTTCTGAAAGCCAGGGGTAAGGACTGGGAGGAAGCCGATGGTGGCAGCAACCAGCCAGAGCCCCACCAGTCGCGCCCCAACCCGCAGGCCTGTCACCATCTGGAAATAGTAGAAAGGCTTCCTGATCGCCAGGTGCCTGTCACACGCAACCAGAATCAGGGATAGGATAGAGGCAGCAGAAGAGGAGGTCACGAAAGCCATTCTCAGGATGCAGAAGATCTGGGGAGGATAAAAGGGCTGGGAAAACTCATCTATGGCCAGACCCGTGACCGTGAAGCCAACCATGATATCCGCAATGGCAAGGTTCAGGACAAAATAGAGTCCCTTGGAGCCGCTCTTCTGGATGAGGCAAAGGAGAGCGATGGCCACCAGTGTGTTGGCAGTGATGATGAGCGAGGCCAGCACAGCAAGGATGACTCCCAGGGCTGAGGTAGCCATGGCTGTCCCCTGCGTGGCACAGCCCAAGGGTGGCACGTCCCCACCACAATTCTAGGGCATCCCTCACCTGGGGCTTCTGGGCACGTGGAGCTTGGCGGTGGACAGCAGCACGGGCAGCCCCTCACTCTCCAGGAGCTGTGGCAGCGTCTCAGGCTGGGGAGCAGAGCTCAGCTGAGCAACTGCCTGCCGGAAAGGACTGGTGCACTCACAGCACCCGCTGTGCCCACAGAGGTCCCTCCCCTCCAGCCACGTTTCCAGACAACCCTGGAACAGGGGGGTGAGCAGTGAGTGCTCGGGCAGGAAGCCTTCCAGGGCAGGAAGCTGCCACGATGGCGAACAGATGGATGGACGGGGTGCTGGACATCCCCTGACCAAGCACCGAGGACCAGAGCGGAGGCAGCGCCTGGCTGGTACATGGGTGCTGTTAACAGGGAATGAGCAAAGCAGTTCCCAGTGCCCACCCCGCTGGTACGTGAAGGGGGCAGAGCTTGTGGGGTCACTGCCAGGCCCTGCAGGCACCGAGGGACCACCGCTGAGCCCCTGTCAGAGTATCAGCTCTAAAGACGACCTGGTTATTTTTAGAGGGGCTGGAGAGACTGGCAGGAGACATCTGCTAAAGTACAGGTGGAAAAAACAGGTCCCAGCAACTGGACCATCCTCAGCAGGTATGGCTGGGAGCCCGGGGCACCCTCAGTACGCCTAACAAAAAGGATCTGCCGTGACCTACAAGGGGCCTCCTAAGAGCAGGTAGGAGCCAGCAACCGCTGTGTGGGAGCTGGGGTCCTCTGCCCGCTCGTTCGTCTGAGTAAAAGTGGCCACCACCCCAGAAGGAGCCCCTCTCTTTCCCTGAGCCACCCCCTCACCTCGGTGCCATCCCTCGGACCCACCAGGCAGACTCCAGGCTCCCTGACAGATCATCTTCAAAGACATACGTCATCTGTCATCACTGGGCCTCACTCCTGGGAGCAGCTTAATGACCTGTACCCTAACACTCCCCATGAAATACATAGTTAAATAAAATACTCTAAGCACACACGCTCGCTTTACTAATTGTATTTACCTTACTACTAGTAACGCGTAACAAAGACATCCACAGAGACAGCCCTCACATCCTGGTGTACCAGAGTCCTAAAAACCCACCATCACGTCCTTTACCTCCTGCAGGAGGGGCACACGTTCGCAGGGTGCCACTGTGACTGATCCATCCCTTTAAAGAAAGCACCATGAGCCACCTCTCCTGCCTCTTGAGCCGGAAAAATCTGAGCTGCCAGGAAACGGGGCAGGTTTGAGGCTTCCTCTGTCAAATAGTAACCTGGGAGCACAGGCAGACGGGGAGAGGCTGAGCGCGAGGCCCAGGGCAGGGTGCAGCAGACAGGGGAGCAGTGGGTGCTCCGGATGGAGATGCGGAGCGGGGATGGCCCTTGGGAACACGCTGGGCCTGCACGGCAGGCAGCCCCGGGAAGGGCTCCGCTAGCCTCCCCCCTCCACTGCTTGTGTTTGCCCAGGAAGACATATAGGGGGGTGTTAGCCCCAATGGGAGAGAGGGTCCAAACCCCATGGCATCAGGTCCAGGTGGAAGGGGATCAGACAGAGGAAATGGGGCAGGACTGCGGTGCAGAGAGTGCAAGTACAGCCCGGAGCTGATGCCCCATGAGCAGACCCTGCCCCATCCCCTGCATGGCTTGTCAAACAGGACAGCCCTACTCTGCAAGAGCCCCCCTCCCCATCCCCACCCCCCGGGACAGAGCAGGCATTTTCACCGGGCCTGTCACTCAGCACTCGAGGTGTGGCCTCACCAGGGCTGAGTACAGGGGGAAGATCAGCACCCTGGCAATGCTGCAAGAGCAGCCTCTTGCCTCACAGCACAGAAACGTGAACAGCAAAACGGCCATGGGACTGTACCCGGGTGGCCAGGAAGGCCAACGGCATCCTGGCTGGCATCAAAAATAGTGTGGCCAGTAGGTCTGGGGAGGGGATTGTGCCCCTGTACTGGGTATTGATAAGGCTGCACCTGGAGTGCTGTGCCCAGTTCTGGGCTCCTCACCATCAGAAGGACATGGAGGTCCTGGAGCGAGTCCAGAGAAGGGCAACCAGGCTGGGGAAGGGGCTGGAGGGCAAATCCTCTGAGGAGTGGTTGAGGGAGCTGGGGGTGTTCAGCCTGGAGAAGAGGAGGATGAGGGGAGACCGTCTCACCACCCCCACTGACCTGCCAGGAGGGTGCAGAGAGGTGGGCGATGGTCTCTTCAGCCAGGTCACAGGAGATGGGACAAGGGGCAATGGGCTCAAGCTGTGCCAGGGCAGGGTCAGAGCAGATGGGAGGGAAAAGTTCTTCCCTGGCAGAGTTGTCAGGGCCTGGCACAGGCTGCCCAGGGAGGGGGCTGAGTCCCTGCCCCTGGGTGTGTTTAACAGATGGGGAGATGGGGTACTTAGGGATCTGGTTTAGCACAGGACAGGAACAGTTGGACTCAATGATCTTAAAGGTCTTTTCCAACCTTGTGATTCTGTGACTCCTCTGGCAGGTGAAGAGCAGGAGAACATCTGTGACCACCAAAGAGCTCTCAGAGAAGCAGTCCTGAAACTAACAGCAGCAGCAACATCCCAAGGAGCTGGGCAAAGAAATGGCTCCAGAACCAAAGTTACAGAAACACTGCTGAGAACTGAAAGAACGTAACAAACCTCAGCTCAGACACACCTCACAGCCCCATGTTCACCCACCACACAAGGATTGCTTTGTGATATTCAAAAATCCTTGTCAAGAGTAAAGTCTGGTGAGACACACGAACCATGTCCACTCCCTCCCCCTGCTCCCCCTCCATGTCCCCCTGCTCCCCCGTTCTGGCACTTGTGGGTATAGCTTAATCCTGAAAATGATGCTCCCTGTGCGAATCCCTCTGTCCGTGGCATCATTTCAGTCCAAGGGCTTACTGGAGTCACCCTCCTTATGCGGGCAGGCAGTGGCAGTCACGTCTTCGCACAACCACAGCAAATAATCCTCTCTCCTTTGGCTGGGCTGAATGTCGCTCCTGCAGTTTGCATCAGAGAATCCCAGACTCTCCTGAGCTGGGAGGGACCCATAAGGCCTGAGAGCATCATCCCGACTCTTCTTGCCCTCAGCCCAGCTCGGGGCTGTGACCCCTTCCCTGGGGAGCCTGTGCCAGCGCCCAACCCCCCTCTCAGGACCCCCCTCTTCCTCACACCCAACCTAACCCTCCCCTGGCCCAGCTTCACGCTGTTCCCTCAGGTTCTATCCCTGATCCCCAAAGAGAGGAGATGGGCCCTGTCCCTTGGCTCCCCTCATCAGGAAGCCACAGCCCGTGCTGAGGTCTCCCTTCAGCCTCCTCCAGGCTGAACAACCCCAGGGCCTTCAGCCTCTCCCCACAACCCTTCCCCTCCAGACCCTTCCCCATGCCGGGTGCCTCCTCTGGACACTCCCCAGTAGTTCTGTGTCCCTCTTGTCCTGTGACACCCAAACCTGCCCCAGGCCCCGAGGTGAGGCCGCCCCAGCGTGGAGCGGGACAGTCCCATCCCTGGACCGGCCGTACCCAGGATGGGGTTGGCCTTCCCGGCTGCCTGGGCAGCGGCTGGCTCAGGGGTCACTCGCTGCCCACCGAGACCCCCAGATTTTGCACAGACTGAACCCCAGCTTACAGCCCTCCTGGGCAGCAACCACTGTGTGAGTCACAAGGGACCTTCATCCAAACTAAAGCCACCCTGGGACGAGCAAAAGCAGCAGGAACAGAAGAGCCTTTGGTTTCCACAGCCATATGCAGTTAAACAAACCAAACAGAAACAAAAGGGAGGGGGATGAGCAGCAACTCTTGCCTGATGCTCTGCTTAGCACTACCAACGTCAGAGACACTGTTTTCAAGCAGCAGGACCCCTGAGTTCAGGTTTAATCCCATTTCAGTCATGTCACCTGGCTTTAACAACGATATAAGCAAAACTAATGTACAAAATAAGAAACTGAGGCTTTGCAAAACCAAGCCAAGCACCATCATTTTCTGACATTAACAATTAAACTGTGTTTTCAAAACCTATTATGATGAATCCTCAGCATTGTGGGGTTTATATAAATATGTATTTTGGGGGGAAAAAATACTGAGGGTGCTGGAACAGCAGCTTTGTTGTCTCCACAGCATCTGCTCTGCAATGTCCCTGCAGCCAATCTGCACGAACACAAACTCGAGCCGTCCTCCGGTCAATAAATAATTTAATGAGGTGACAGATCTGCAAGAAACCCCCAGAGCACCCCCCATCCTTCCCAGCCTCACCCTGCTGGTGTGGCAGATGAATGCACACACGAGCCCAACAAGGAGCTGCACCAAAGGGCCTGGGATGGCACAGATCTTCACAGAAGATATCGCTTCAGGCCCAGACGCTGGTAATACTTGCCTCCATGCAGGGAAAAAATAAACCCACCACGCAGCTGCTGCCACCAGCCTCCATCTCTTCAGCCAGATCGTGCTCTGGGAACCATGCATTTGGGGGAGTGGGAGAACCTAGACCCAATTGGGTCCCAAAACATCAAAACATGGGGATGGTGAGGTGAGGAGGAAGGCTGCAGCACTGCGCTGCCAGTCTTGAGGGCGGCTGTCAGAACGGAAGGCGCTTCAGCTGCTCATAGGTGATAAAAAACTGAGGGGAATGTCAAGGAATCTGCTGATGGGCCCAGGCTGTGCCTGGCATGGCAAGGAGGGCAGAGCACCAGCACTGCACCCAGGGAAACGCAGGGTAACTGCTCTGCTGGGTGGCACCAACTGACCCGCCCAGGGAGAGAAGCTGGGGGACAGGAGCTCCCAGGAGAGGGAAGGGACCGATGCGGAAGCAAATTGGCCCAGGCTTGCCTAAACCATTGAGAAAAGGAGGTGGCTCTAGTCCCAGAGTGGGACTTCTTTAATTGCACATAATTTCAGAGGGCAAGATGGATCTAGTACAGCCACACAGGTGGTTCTGCAGGGCCGAACTCATTTTGGAACACCAGACTGTCCCCCAGGCTTCCCCGACAAAACAGGGACTGATCCAGACACCGCAGCACCTCTGGGAGCTCCAGCCAAAGGGCAAGTGTGGAGCCAAGCACTGGAGAGTATCTGCTCTGCAGGAAGCCACCCGTGCTGCCCCACTGTGGTCCCTGCTCCCCCACAGAGAGCTGCTCATAGCAGCAGTGCCAAATGCTGGCAATTTTGGGCACTTAAACCATCCACAGACATGTCACAGCCTACATCTGCCCAAGGAGCCCACTTTGGGCTGTCATAGGGAGGGCAAAGAGGTGCCACATCCAAGGCTCTGCTCCACACTCCCCTCTACAGCTCCCCTACCTATCCATACCCACCACCTCCCAGCAGCACACTGAAGGATACGATGATGTTCCAGGGACCAAGCCGAAGCCAGTTGGGCCAGAAGCCTTTATAGAGTGCAAAGAAGCCCTCACTCTTCCAGGTCTGGGAGGAAAGAAGAGACAGATAAATTGGGAGACAGCCCTGGTCTATGCTCTGTCTGTAACCCTGACCCCATATGTGATGTCAGGGACCTTCGCAGCAGCTGCAGACAGGAACTTGTGGCCAGAACACTCAGTGACCAGCACGTTCTGTTGCTGCAGGACCTACGCGCTCGTCTCATGCAGTGGTGGAGCACAATCGGCCTCCTAATGACAGGGATTTGCACTCCCTCACCCCCTTACCTTCACCAGGCCATCCAGAGTGCCCTTGTAGAGCTCCGTGCTGCCCACTATCGCCCGCTGGTTCATCATCCGTGTCCGCACCACATCCACAGGGTTGGAGGCAATGGCCCCAGCCAGCCCACACGTGAAACTGGAGCTACAGACACACCAGAAGAGGGAGAGAGGAACAGTTCTGAGCACGGCCGTTCTGGCTGACAGGCCCAAGGCAGCATCTTCCACTGGATTTTAGCAAAGATATTTAGCCACCAACATTTGCTGCATCACCTGCCCCCAGTCAGCAAGCAGGGGGAGGCAGGACCCGTACCCGCTGGGGACCCCAGAGAGCCAGGGCAAGGGAAACACTTGGCTTTTGTCTAGCCCAGACCCCCGTCAGAGCCCACCGTGGGTCTCCCCGGGGGCAGCCTGCACTGCAGCGAGTGTCTCTGGGTGCTGTTGAGGTGGCACAGACCTGAAGGCAGCCTCTCGGAAGCGCACATCCTTCTCACCAGAGCAAACATTTCTTCAGGGCGGGGAAGGAGGGAGGAAGACCAAGGGCAGCAAGAGGGAGCATGCAGCTGCTAGTCCCCTCCCTCCACGTATGGTCTAGTGCTTGTCACCTTCAGCCCAGAGCAGGCAAACCCAAGGAGAAGCACTGCAGCACCTCCAGCTAAAGTGTCTGCCAGAAGAACAGGAAAATGTAGGTGAAAAAAGACTTTGGGAGGTCTCTAACCCACCCCCCTGCTCAGAGCAGGCTGACTTCAACGGTCAGGGTCTTGTCAGTTTTCAAGGCTCTGTTCACATCATGAGCTCTTGCAGCAACACAGCGGCTGTAAGGACAAGGACCCAGGACTGGGGCAGTTCTTTCAATGGATCACTACAAGCAGCTGCACCCCAAGACTCCTGCCTCATCCACACGGGGGCACAGACATGCAGCAACAGTGTTTGTGGTCAGCAGCAAGCTGAAATCAAGCTGACACTTCACATCACCACAGGATTTCTGCCAGGCTCCTTCTCTGGGGAGGTGTCTGGTCACTCCGAGCTGCTCCGCTTGACTCGGCAGTACCTGCTCCGTTCACTGCAGCTTGCTCCATAGACACCCCTCACCCCAAATCCCAGAGGAGCCGGTGCTCCTCTGCTTCACAAGCTCCTGCCGAGCCCATGTGGCGCAGCAGCCACAGCAAATACTCACACGAAGTGGGCAAAGATGGTGTCACCCATCAGGCCTGACAGAATTAAGTGCTTCTTGGTGATGTCGTAGACTGGCAGCTCCACCCCAACCACGATGGCGGCTCTCTGAGCTGTTGGGACAACACCCTGCAGAGCACAAACATCAGTTAGATGTGCAAACTGCTGCCTGGGGACCACAGAAGTCCTCTCATGATAAAGACTATGTCAGTGCTGGCAGCTGCCTCACTCTCCCTCCCCATCCCACACAGAACACTACAACTGCGACCCTTCCCTGACCAGGAGAACTCCTACTGTTGCCTGGAAAAAAAGCATCAGGGTTCTGTACACCCCGTATCTGACCTCACGGCTCAGTGTCCTGCTGGATAACAGAGCGCACAGAAAGTTTGTAATGGAAGGACAAAATGAGGCTCTCCAACAAAAGCTGAAGTCCAAAGGCCTGAGCACTGGTAGCTCTCGTCTGTCTTCCAGCCCCAGAACCTTATGTCACCGGCTGCCCCAAAAGCCACCACCCTGTCCTGCTCTTTGCATGCTCAAGGCACAAGTCTCAAGGGGTGTGGGTACGCAGGGACACCGGGCAAATCTGTCCCTTGGGAACTTCAGTACATCAGGTTACTCAGGGGAACTCCTCTCCCTCAGTGTAAGAAGGTGCTTCGCTACACACGTCCAGAGACAGGTAATCGCCCTGCTCACTTGGGCAGTCACCCTCCAGCTGGCTCCAAAATACACTGGGCTGAGCACCCTCCCTAGGGCAGCCCCCTGGGAGGATCCAACCAGGCCAAGGGACACTCCTGTATTTAAAACTTGACATGCACCAGCTTCAGCCCCGGTAACCAGGTTTGCATGGCCCAGCACTGGGGCTGCCATAGCACAGACCTGATCCCCACCACTGACACACTCCTGTTTGTCTAGAAACCAGAAGAACTTTGCTACTACGTGTGGTTCACAGTTCTCTGCCCAAGCAGCGCCTGGGTGTAGCAAACAGGTGAGGAAGCTGTTAGTCATGCTACTAGGGGGAAATTTGCTCACCCTCCAGAGGCCTCGGGTGCCCTCCTGCTGGTAGATGTCAATGAAGCTGCCGATCATGCCACCCTGGAATAAACTGCCTTGTGCCTGCATTCGGATCTGAAAGAAACCCAAGAGTGGGCAGGATGGCATCAGCAGGATGGCATCGGGGGGATGGCATCGGCGCCTGCCCAGGATTGTCCTGGCAGAATGAACAACAGAGCGACTCGGAGCAGAGCCTGCCATCCGTGCATCCTCTCCTGCAAAGCAGGTGGCAAACAGGGGCAGCAGGCAGAGAGCTGCGACAGCAGCAGGGTGGAATCACAGTGCAAAACCCTGGCAGGGCAGAGGAGTGAGGGACAAGGCCTTCCCACTCTGAAAGCAGCCTGAGCATGGGAACGTTCTGCAGGCTGTCTTTGCCCAGAGCAGAGCTATCTCAACCCCAGTAACACCATGACAGGGAACGGATGGGACCAGGCAGTCCCAGGGGACTCTGGTCACTCCATATAACAGGCAGGATTCGCGTCAGTGCCAGTGCAGTGACCACAGGGAAAAGAGCCAAGGAGGTCTGACAGACAGCTGGCTATACCCCTCACCTTACCCAGTTCAGATAACAGAGGCTCCACCCTGTGCTGTAACAGGTCTCCCCATTTTCCTAACAGGTCTTCCCATTTTCAAGAGCCGCATCTTTAAAAATCCATTTATTGCTCTGGGCTTCTGGTCCCATTTGTGAAACGCCCCAATTAGCTGAGCCGATGGCAGCAGTGGCTTGGAGAGCACCTCACTGCAGCTGGGGTAATGCAGCTCTGCTGGGAAGCAGCAGCTTTGACATGTCAGACCCCAACCAGCCAGGAGCTGCCTCTTACCTTCAGCACATCTGTCGGATTGGCAATGGCGGAGGAGATCACCCCTGAAACCACGCCGCAGATGACATTGATCAGCAACGTCTCATCTGCAACCAAGAAAAGGAAAGTCAGACCCTCAAGGCATAAAGAGAAACTGCACAGACTGCACCGGACAAGACAGAAGCTCTGGGAAGAGCAGAGCAGCTCAGTTCGCAATCCCATGGTGAAGCTGAGTGAGCAGAGGCTGGCCAGCGACCCTCAGCTCCTGGCAGACCTGTCCCCACACCTGCCAGAGACAGGCAGCAGCTGCTGAAGCGCTCGGCTCTCAGAGAGAAGTGGGTCTTAAGGAAGAGCCTAGGCGACTAGAGACAAGACTGTGACACGTGAGAAGTGGGAACAGTTCTCTGAGATTTCGGTGTCCAGTGGCGCGTTTCTCAGGATGGACACAAGCCAAGACAGAGGAGGACAGAGGGGGACAACCCGTCACTTCTCAAGGCAGCCTGACCCCAGTTTGTTCCCATCTGGAACCCCAGTTGGCCACACGCCACCACCTTGAGAGAACGGGGAATGGGGATGCAGGCAGAGAACGTTAGATGCAATTAGTTGCGGGGGAATAACCCAAGACCTCCAGGCCCAGTATTAGGGGGGATGGTTACGGTGGGAGGAGGCGCAGCCCATCGCCGGTACTGACCACAGCACTTCCTGGAGGAGACCAGGCCCGTGGCTGCCCCAGGCCTGTAGGGAGACAAACATTCAGACACTGGCACTCGCAGCAGGACACACTGAGCCCCAGGCGAGGAGAGCCGAGCGGCCCAGCGCACACGCACAGAGCCACACGTGGGGAGAAGAGAGCAGCCCCTGGGAAAAAGTTCCAGCACAGCTAAGCATCCCTTGTCCTCTCGCTGGGCAGCTGACTGGTCAGCCAGCCATCTCCTTCCCCAGGTCAGAAGGGCACTACAGCGTTTGCTTGCCTTGCAGCAGGGTGTCGCACTACATGCAGGTCCTGGTGCTCCATCAGTGACCACGGACCAAACTTCTGCTGCTCCACTCTCTAAGCAGGAGCTGTTGAGGCCCTTATAGCTGCAGCTGCACAGGTCAGGAGCACGGGCAGCATCCCATCCCATCCCATTGCTGCAGTCGGGAGCCAGAGCCAAAGAGCTGGACAGCAGGACTCCTGCTCAGGCATGCTGCGTTCAGGCTCCAGCTGGGACACTGGCTGCAGCTTTCCATCCCTGTAACGCAGCAGATGTACAGATGGGACAGGATGTCTGCCTGGAGACACCTGGGTCGGTGACACCTTTTCTTTTATCGGCTCTGGTGTTACAAAACGGAGATAAAGGCAGGGGAAGGGAGGAGCCTGGCTGGAGAGGGGTCTGCCTAGGGACTAGGGGCAGCAGCAAGCGCAGCGAGATGTACCTCTGTACCAAACCCCCACGCTTACCACACGAACCAAAGCCCAGCACTAAGCACCGAGAGCTCCGTTTCTGCAGGAAGGGCAGAGACGGGAAGGAGCAAGACCGTGGAGCACAGAGAGCACGAGATGCCCCACCGCACCTCGGCCAGACGCGAGTGGTGCTTGGCCACCCCCCGTCCCCATCCCTGCTCCTGGGCACCGACCTTCCATGCGATCCACAAAGAGCCGCTTCAAGCTCTGGTAAATGCCGATCTTTATGGTGCCGTAGGATGCCTGTCTCAGCAGCGCGGGGGCGATCCTGCGTGGGGGAGCAGGGGAAACCGCTGAACCCCGTTCTCCTCACACAGCACCGGCCCCCCCAAAGCCGCCCGGGATAACAACCGCGGGTACAGGGCAAACACCTCAGCCGGCAGCCTCACACCCCCCCACCACCCCCCAGAACCGCCTCAGACCCACCCCACGCAAGGCCTTGCTCCCCACCTCGCGATAACCCTGCGTCTCCGGGCTGCAGCCCCGCTGCTCCGGCACCTTGGGGGGCGCGGGGCGGGGCGCAGAGGAAGGGTGGTCCCGGGGAGAGTGGGTCAGGTAACAGGGGGGGGTCCCGGGGATGGGGGGGGTTTGGGCTCACCCCGAGTAGAGGGCGCGGCCGCCCTCCTCACGGCAGATGCGGAAGAGGGCGTGGAACATGCCGCGGTACCGGACCTCCCGGAACCGCGCATCGGCGCTCTGGCCCTGCACCTGCAGCCGCGTCTTGGTGAGGTCCACGGGGAAGGTGCCTGCGGGGAGAGCGGCCGTCAGCGCCCCGCCGGCACCCCCGCCCCGGCCCGCCCCAGCCCCGGCGCCTCACCGAACTCGGCCACGATGGAGGCGAGCCCGCCGTACACGAAGGGTTTCCAGTTGAGCGCGGACATGGCATGGCGGGGCCGGCGGCGCGCCGGGCCGGACACCTGCCTCGCCGCTGCGCGCCACCCCGGAACCGGAACCGCGGCGGGCGGGGGAACGGCGGCGGGCACCCCCTGCCGGCACCGGGCACCCCCTGCCGGCGCCGGGCACCCCCTGCCGGCGCCGGGCACCCCCTGCCGGCACCGGGCACCCCCTGCCGGCACCGGGCACCCCCTGCCGGCACCGGGCACCGGGCGCAACCGGAAGCCCGCGGTACCGGGGCGGGGGGGCGATGGCCGCCAGCCCACGGCAGCGAGGTGGGGAGGGGGATGGGAAGCGGGAGCAGGACGGGCATCGTGCCCTCAGACACCGCGCAAACGGGGCGCCCCCGGGGCAGCAGCACTCCGCCCGGGGCAGCGGGGTCACCCTCCCCCGGGACGGTAGGATTTCGCCCAGGGCAGCGACCCCCAGCCCCTGGGCGGTAAGAGCCGCCCCGCAGCGAGGAAGGCAGGCAGGGCCTTGGATACCCGCCGGAGCTGCTGCTTCCCAGAGCCAGCGGCCCTCTGCCCCCGTCCATCGCACGGCACCCCCGGCCCATCAGCCCTCACCTCCACTGAAAACACCGTAGGACACCCGCTGAGCTTCCCGGGCCGCAGGAAGGCTCCTGGGCCAGCGGTAACATTTATTGAGAGGCATTTAACCCCAGCCCACAACAAGAAAGGGCCCAGACCCCACGGCCCAGCTCACAGATTCCCCACGGGTTCAAGACCCAAATTCAGCACACGAGGCCCATCAGACACACACACACCCCCCCCCTATTTCCCTGGGGCACATTCCCCTTGTTTTGGGGAGAGCATCCCTTACAAGCAGCACCCATCCCAGCACACCCATGTGTCTAATGCCGCACAAAACCTCTCATTCCGCTCTGCAGCTCTGGCAGGGAGGAGAGCTATGGCCCAGGATGGAAGGTGAAACCACGTGGAAGCTATTGGAGGCAAGTGGTCCAGACATGGTACCCACCCAAGAGGCATGGCAGGGTGGTCTCAGCAGGTTTTTGGACAGGTTTGGGGCCACCCTCAGCCCCCACAGTGCTTGGCCCAGGGCTCAGTACTGGCTGGAGCCCCTTGTGGAGCCCTGCTCCCGGGAGGGGGATCCCTGCCATGCTCCAGAGACCTGCTTCCCTTGGGACACTCTTCTCACTGTCTGCTGCGCCTGTTGCCCTTCCTGCCAGCCTCCCCCTGCTCATCCCACAAACCAGTTTGTCCCCTCTGGTCCTGCCAGCTCCTTTCCCCTCTGTTGGGGAAAGCAGGGGGCCTCCCAGCAACCTGACTCTCCTCACAGAAGGGATTGGCCTTGACAATATCCTCATGTTCCTGTGAGACAGGGAAGTTCCTCATGCTGAAGGGTTTTTGTCATCACATTCACAAAACACGGTGGCCTGGAAGGCAGGGGTACACACTGCCCTAAAACAAGGAGGAGTTGGGGGAAGGTATTTGGGAGTAAGGGAACATGTCATGAACCAGCCATAATAAATGGTTGGCACAGCAGGTGTGCAGATAGGTTTAGACATCAAAGAGAAACTAGTAATGCTTGGGTATAGAATATGCTTATCAGAACCTGTTATATTTACTAACCAACCAACTTACTGTGATCAGTGCATGTAACCAATGAGCAGTCATCTAGCTGCCACGTTTGTAGTAACAAATGTACAAAATCTGTGTGCTTTCTCTCAGTAAATGGCTTCTCCTTAATTCATCTACTGAACTGCGTGCTGCCCGTCGTCGGTCTCCGCACGCCTCTCCTCTCCGATGGCCCCTGGTGCCGCCGGTCTTCCTCTCTGTGCTGCGTCCTGCTCCCAGCCTTCCTCTCCGAGTCCCTCCAGGGCTGCTGGTTCCCACTGGCGTAGTGCTCGTAGGCAGGGTCCTCCTTCTCCTTCTTAATTTTCATTCTGGGGTGCGCCTCCTCTGCAGGCATCGCCCTCTTCACGGCCTGCGAGCTGGGTTTTTGCTGCTCCTCTCTGCTCTTCTCCTTCTCTGAAACACAGAGTTCATCTGTGGGGACGGACAGTCCTGCAGGCATCGCCTCCCCAAGCTCTACCCAGCCCCACGGCACCTTCCGACTCCCCTCACGTTTTACATGTTGCACCCCCCCCACCCTCCACCAAGCTTCCCAGCCTGTTTCCCCACCCCCTCCAGAGAGATCCTTTTCCCTTTCAGACTCCTTTTCACCTCCAGGCTGAGCCATCCTACTCATCACATCAAGCCCTCAGGCACTTCCATGCAGCTTGGAGCATGGAGCACCTTCCCCTCACCCTCTCAGCCACATCCACGCAGTAAGGACATCGTGATCCACTCGTGGAATTTCTCTTCCCCAGATCCAACAGCTCTTTCCCCTCTTCTTCCTTTCCCTCTCTCAGTTTTGTGCATCTCCCCAGCGCTCTGGAGCAGCATCTCATCCCTACGCTCAATTTTGCTGCCTATTTTTTCTCCTCCAACTCTTCTCTCTAGCTAGGGCTGCAGCCTGACAGGCATGCCTCTCAGCCTGGTGCTAAGGCCCCATCACCCCATCCCCCCTCCCTGTTCTCCCCCACATAACACAACACCAAGCCCCTCTCTCAACAAGGAGCAGGAGCACACTAAGGAAGGGTTTCCAACCCTGACAGCACACAGGCTTAGCTGTAGCTACAAGGTGGCCCTGAACCCATGATACATGCCTGTCCCATGCAGAGCCTGGCTGTGGGAGGGAAGGCGCTTCTGCGTGCCATGAGCTCCAGTGAGCTCTAAGCCCATTTTGGAACAGTGGGCACTGTTCCCCCACCCCAAGCTGAGCACACCTAACCAGCTCAGTCAGGGAGCTACAGCCCGTCTCAGGCAGACACCACCCAGAAGCCATTAGCAAACAGCTCCTACTGAGCATCACTGCTTCCAGTACTCAACTAGCTGTGCGGAGCCTCCCACCTGGGGTCAAGGTGGCAGGAACACCCCTCACCTTTCTGCTTTTTTATGGACACGTTGTCATCTTCTGACAGGGAATCAGATGATGTGTGAGGTGGCGTTTTAACTCCGCAGCCCTTTGCATGGAGAGCTTTTGTGACATCATCTAAGTCATCGGAGTCTTTGGGGGGCCGATAATTGGCAACATGGTCCACTCGAATTGTCCTTCCTTTGATCTACAAGAGGAGCCATGCTGTTAGCAAAGGCACAGGTGCTGTGGGTCACCAGCAGCTCGTACTGTCAGGGCTCCTGCTTGACATGAATCTGTCTCTCGGGAGCCCCAGCAGGCAGGGCCACAGCCCAGGCTGCTGCACCCACCTTGATCCCATTGAAGTTGTCAACTGCAAGAATGGTGCTCCTCTGGTCCTCATAGCACAGAAAGCAAAAGCCTTTGGACTTCCCAGTCTTCTTGTCCCGCACCAGGTTAATGTTGACGACCTCCCCGTACCTGCAACACACCCTTAGCACCGGAGGCGGCAGCAACGGGGTCATGGCGGGCCCGGGGGCTGCGGCACTTACTGTGAGAACACGCAGATGACATCCCCCTCCGTCAGCTCGTAGTGCAGCCCGCCTGCGGGGAGAGGGAGAGGATGGGGGCCCGGGCCCGGCCCCGCCGCGCCGCCCCGCCCCAGGCCCAGGCCCCGCCCCGCCCCGCCCCAGGCCCAGGCCCAGGCCCAGGCCCCCCGGCCCGGCCCGGCCCATACCGACAAAGATCCAGGCGCTGTCCTTGTACTCCGCGTGCCACGAGACCGCCTCCTGCACGCCCAGCTCCGCCTCCCGCGCATTCAGCTCGTTGATCAGCTTCACCTTTGTCAGGGGACTGCGGACGGGGGTACCGTCAGCGACGGAACAGTGTGAACCCGGCCCGCCCGACACCTCCCGCACCCCCCCGCCGCTTCCCTCTCCACCTACTTCATACTAGCGGCGCCTCACACTGCGCGTGCGTCCGCAATCGCGCATGCGCGAAAACGCTCCGCCCCCTCCCGAACAGTGCCGGGCCAAGCAGGGTCAGGACGGACCGAGCCGAGTGGGGCCGAGAGACTCCGAACTTGGCCGGACCGAGCCGAGTGGGGCCGAGAGACTCCGAACTTGGCCGGACCGACCCGAGCGGGGCCGAGCTTGGCCGGACCGCACAAAGCAACACCCAGAGCTGACTGGAGCCGCAGAGACTTTATTGGGGTGACCGTGACAGGAGGGCGGCGGGGCCCCGCTCAGCACGGGCACGAGTTTTTACCGTCGGCGTCGTGTGCAGGCTCCAGCCTGCGGGCCTGGCCCGGCCGCCCCTCCAGGTCCCGGCAGAGCAGCGAGCGCTGCGCCTTCAGCCGGCAGGCCAGGCACATGAAAATGGCGTCCACGTTCTGGCTCTCCTTAGGGTCCTTGGCCGAGGTCTCAAACAAAAGCATGTTGTGAGCGTCGGCAAACTTGAGGGCCATGCTGGACGGCACCTGGATCAGGTCTTTCAAGTCACACTTGTTCCCCACCAGCACCCTGGGGACGAGGGGCGGCACTGCGTGCCCGTTGCACTCCTCGATCCACATCTTGAGGTTGGTGAAGGACGTCATCTTCGTCACGTCGTAAACAAAGACGACGGCATGCACGTTGCGGTAGTAATGCTCTACCATGCTCTTCCGGAACCTCTCCTGGCCAGCCGTGTCCCACACTTGCACCTAGGAAGCAAAGCAGAAGAGAAAGGAGGCTACGGGAGCACCGAGCATCCATCCCAAGGGAGACGGGGTGGAGGCTGGAGGCGGGGGTGTGCGTATGTGTGTGTGTCTGCTGGCCTGTCTCTGACAGCTGTGCCACTGCCCCAAGGCAAGGTGCAGGTGAGGCGTGCCTTGCAGGGAGAGGCAGTCTCATTAGCGGTGCCAGGGCTGGTGGATCAGTTATAAGAGCTTTTGGGCCTATGCTTGTTACAGTCACCCTAATAAAACAGCTTAACTTCTAGGTGATTTTGGGTTTAGTTTAGAATATTATTTTGATTTTAAAGGAGTTATAGCAGCTATGAGAATATACAGCATGTTAAGGCTTTTAGGGACAAGGCGGTGTGGGCCTTTATCACTATGGAAAATCTCTATGGACTCTGAATTAAAACAATGGGTACTGGTTATGGACCTTGAGATAAACCAGTAAGTATATGAAGAAACTGGGTATGGTAACGAAACAGCAGCTGAAGACAAAGTGAGCTTGTGCAAAGATGGGCTTCACTCGCAGACACAGTGAGGAAGACTATCGCCCACCACCAGAGAACCCTGCGCAACATAACTACACATGCGTGGAGGACATTTACATAGGATAATGATTTCCAGGAAGTAACATGAGCACACTAATCATTGCCCTCCCCTCTTTGTATTTAAAACAATCAGCATAGCTAACCAATTATTTTTATAGAATTAAGAGTAAAGATAGTGAAGCAATTAAAAGCCAATCATTGTAAAGGTCAAGCTAAGAAGAGAGCGTTCTGCTCAATGATTTTTTTGCTAAAAATTGTATAAATCTGTTCTGCTTTGTACCTTTGGGTGAACACATCTTTGGTGGAGCTATCCCCCATGTTCCCCAGCGCTGGAATAAAAGAAGTGCCTGCTGATGTGCTCTGCGTGGGTAAGTTCGCCATTGCGACCGCTAACATGCTGACAGCGCCCAAGGCCGCATAGGACAGTGCACATGCTTCCATAATTCAACCAAGCAAGCCCAGCTCATCTACTAAGAGGTACCGCATCAGCGCTTCTGTTCAGGGAGCACCGCTCCCCACTTCTCATTGCCCTCCTGATGCATGTAACCCATTCCCACCCACCACAGAAACGTAGCACACAAAGCACCTCTCCTTTCACAAGTGTTCTTGCATCAGATCAGGACATCTGTCCAGCCAATTCTACACCATGAAGGATCACAGCAGCAAGGAACTCTGCCTGGGGATGGGTGAGGACCCAACTGTGAGCTTGCAAGTGAGGATTAAAGAGCAGACCGGCGCAGGTGACAGCATAGGGAGCGTCTAACAAGCAGATGAATTGCTCTGTGGACAGGAGCAGCCTCACATTTGCAGGCCTCACTCCTCACAGGGGGATTCAACCCCCCCACCAGCTGTTGGCAGGAGAACACAGCAGGGTACAAGCAATCCAGGAGGTTCCCAGAGGGCACAGCTGTCAACTTCCTGACCCTAGGGTCAGAGAAGCCAACAAGCTCCTGGGCTGGATGAGCAGACAGGGAGATGACTGGAGACTGGCTGAACATCTCTACCTAGAAGGTGACACGAAGTCCAGTTGAACACGGGTAACTAGCAGTGTTCCCCGGGGTCAATACTGGTCCCGGTCCTGTTCAACATCCTTATTAATGGTCTGGATGGTGGGCCAGGCTGCACCCATAAGTGTGCAGCAACTGGGAGGAGCAATTGTTGTGCTGCCATCCAGAGAGAACATGACAGGCTGCTAATATGCGCTAGCAAAGAGAAGATCCAAGTCCTGCCCCTGGGAAGGACCAACTCCAGGCACCAGGACGTGCTCGGGACCACCCACCCAGTTGCAGGAACGGACTTAGAGGTCCTGGTGGACACCAGGTTGAACAAGAGCCAGAAGCGTGCCCTTGCAGCAAAGGGAGTGAGCCGTGTCCTGGGCTGCATTCAACAGTATTTATTGCCATCCCCTCTGTTCCAGGCTGGAATTCACACCTGGAGTGCTACATTCAGTTCTGGGCTCCCCAGTACAGGAGAGACGTGCACTGGAGAGTGCAGCAAAGAGCCAAGAAGATGATGAAGAGTCTGGAGTGTCTCTTCTACACAGAAAGACTGAGAGCTGGGGCTGCTTACCTTGGAGAAGGCTCAGGGGGGAATCTTACCAACGTCTGTAGATACCTGAAGGAAGACTACGAAGAGGATGATGCAGCCCGGCTCTTTTCAGTGGTGCCCAGTGCCAGGACCAGAGGCCATGGGGCACAGAAGGTTTCCCTCTGAACCTCAGGATCACCTTTCACTGTGAGGGTGACCAAGTGCTGGCACAGGCTGGCCAGGGCAGCTGTGGAGCCTCCATCCCTGGAGACATTCACAGGCCATTTGGATGCAGTCCTGGGCAATCAGCTCTGGGGCAGCTGAGCTCAAGGTCCCTTCCACCCCACACTTCGCTGTTATTCTGTGACTCCAGGAGTTCTCCTGGCCCTTGTAGGTAATGTCTTGAAACCTGGAACTGGCAATTTCCAAACAAGCATCTGTGGTTAATCCAAATTTCCCTGTGCCCAACTGTGCCTGCCCCAGAGCCTCTGAGTGGCAAAACACTGGCAAAAAAGAGCTGTTGCTCACTCATTTCCTTGCTGGTGTCTCCTGGGCTGTTCCATCCAGGCAGATGGGCTGGGGAGTTCCCTCTCACCTCCCCTCCAGCCCCAGGAAAAGGCCCACTTGCTGCACTGCCTCCTGCTCTGGCCTGCTTGAGCCAATAACCAAAGGCAGCAAGCCTGGCAATGTTTTCCAGGCAGAGGCAGTAGGCCAGGCTACATGCCAGCCTGCGCTACAGCTTACAGTGTCATGGCTGCGTGGAGCAGGACAGAGCTGGGGGAGGTGGGGGGTATGAGCAGCCCTCCTTTTAAAGGAGAGAGAGAAGAACGTTCATGGACAGTCTAAAGGCCCAACTAAAGTTCTTACCCAACAACTGTAACCCTAATTTCCTCACAATTCCTCCCTCAACTTTTGATCCCCTGTCTGTCAGTGAAATAGCAGGATTTGCAGTCAGTCTGTGCTGAACCAGCCAGCTGGGCAGGCCAAGCCCTGCTGCAAACTGGTGCTTCCCCAGCTGCTGTGGATCTGCAGGTCAGCTCTGGGATATCAGCCAGAGCTCACAGGGTTTGGGACGATGCGTTTCTCACGGCCTTCGTGTACCAAATTCGACCTGTTCTAGTTCTGCTGATATTGCACCCTCCTGGTGCTTGCTGACAGCTGTCTCCACCAGTAATTCTGCAGCTGCCAAGCCCGCTGCAACCAGCTCCTGCGAGCTCCTGGCCTTCCAGCACAGCCATGGCCAGCCTACAACCATCTGCTCCCCTGAAAACACATTGGTTCCTGCGCACAGCCCCTTCCCACAGCTCCCTGCAGCTTTGCCCAACCCTGCCTCTCTCAGTCCAGCCTCTGAAGCTGGAGGCCACCCTGACGCCTTGAGCACCCAGTCACGCTGGGTTTTGGGGGAGCAGGACAGCAGCCTTCCACCCAAGCTATGGGTCCAGGCTGCCTGCGGACTCAAGCCAACCATGTAAATAGCCACAAGGCAGCAGCGCCAGGTCCAGCCAGCGGCTCTGCACCCTGGGGACGAGACACTTTCCCCCGGCCCCCTCCTTCGAGCCTGAGAACAGAAAAGCCCCCCGAGAGGTGTTTGGAGCGCAGAGAGCAGCCCCAGGGCTGGGGCAGCGGCAGGGACCGGGTGCCCTCGCTGCCCGGGGCCGGTGCGGGTGCTGTGCGGCCCACCTTGATGCGCTCCCCCTCGATCTCCACCGTCTTCTCGCGGAAGTCCACGCCGATGGTGGCCTCGGTCTTGTCGGGGAAGGTGCCCCCGCAGAAGCGGAAGGTCAGGCACGTCTTGCCCACGTTGGAATCTCCGATCACGATGATCTTAAAGATGCGGGTCTGCACGTAGGGCTCCAGCGAGGACTCGGGGCCCGGCGGCCGCCCGCCGCCCGCCGCCATCCCGCGCCGCCGCCTCACCGTGTCATGGGGCCGCGTCGCCCCACGCACCGGCTACGGCACGGCCCCGCCCCGCGTACCGGCTACGGCACGGCCCGCTGCACCGGCACGGCACGGCTCCGCCCACCGGCTACGGCACGGCAGGGCACGGCACGGCCCCGCGTACCGGCATAGCCCGGCGTACCGGCTACGGCACGGCCCGCCGCACCGGCACAGCCTGCGTACCGGCACGACACAGCTCCGCCCCGCGTACCGGCTACGGCACGGCGTGCCGGCACGGCACGGCTCCGCCCACCGGCTACGGCACGGCACGGTGTACCGGCACGGCACGGCGCATCGGCTAAGGCTCGGCACGGCACGGCACGGCACGGCACGGCACGGCACGGCACAGCACAGCCCCTCCCCGCGTACCGGCACAGCTCCGGCTACGGCATGGCCCGGCCCCGCCCCGCGAACCGGCGCGGCTCCGCCCCCCGCCCCGCCCCGGCCTCCCGCTGTTCCGCCGGCCGTGCGCCCGGCCGCGGGGCCCTTGGAGAGCGGATCCGGGACCCCAACGCCCGGCCCAGGCGGCAGCGCCGGGACAAACCGCCTGGGCAGGCTCGGGAGCGGCAGGGCAGCGACACGGGCCGGGGAGGGAGGGAGGGAGGGAACCAGCCCTAGGGCAGCGGGGGCAGCAGGGGGACAGGACCAGGAACCGGGGCACAGAATCGCCCTCAGCCAAAAGCTTCGAGGCCCCACGCTCAGCCCCAGCACGCCTGGCGGGGCCAGAAAGCCCCTTTATACCCTGCTCACAGCCACAGGTTGGGGCCTGTGCCCATCGCAGCCCCAAGCAGGGGGTGACACAGCAGCAGCTCCTGTTAGAGAGGAGGTGGGCATCCAGCCCTACTCCCTGGCTTCCCAGGGATGCGATGGTGCTCCCACCTGCTGCATCAGCATGGGGGTCAATGGGGAAAGGGAAGGGATCTCTTGTCCCCATCCTCATAGGGCAGAGCAGGGCAGCAGGTTGGGAGGTGGCACCAATCGCACACAGCACGGGGGGGCTGCAGGGTGGAGCATGTGCGCAGGGATGGCAGGAGCAAGGGGTACAAGGTGAAGCTGCATGGGAAAGAGGACTGCCACGCAGGAGGGGGTAAGGGGACATGACTTTCTGCCATGAGTAGTCTGAAATGGGCTGGACAGTGTGCCACGGCACAGGGAGGGCACCATGGAAAACCATAAGGGTGATATAAGGGAGAAGTGGTGCAGTCTGCCCTTCTCTCTGCTGAGTCTGGGGAGACCACGGTGCTCCGAGCCCCTCAGCTTCCTAAACCAGATCAGAGCCCCCTAAAACTGGCCACTGATACAAGGCGACTCCAGCAGTGGAGGGAATGGGGGAGCCAAAGGCTGGGAAGGATTGACCAGAGGTCCCCAAGCTGTCACAAACTGCCCCAGGGTATCCCCTCAGCTCCCCACTTCCAGCAGCACTGATATAAAACAATGGCAGTGTTGAGCACTGAAGAGTTCCCTATTTTATGGAGACAAATATTTGGCCTGGAGACTTTTTACATCCCATAAAATAAATCAAAGGGGGAAAAAAACCCAGCAACATTCAACCCCCAGGCTGTGCCTTCAGTTCATTCTGTTACCAGCTCAGCTAATTTGGTGTTTCTCTGAGGGTGCTACCACAGCAGCCTTCCCCACAACTGACCAGGTCACCAGGGAGGTACAGCCCCGCTCACTGCAGCTTCCACTCAGGTGCTGCACAGCACCACCAATGCACTTTTAACCAAGACATTTTCCGGGAGCTCCTGGAGGATTTTATTCACAGACATTGTTTGTCAGAGACCAGAGCTTCTTGGCTTCTGACACTGTCTCGTTGCCTCTAGCCTGTGAAATAAGACACCAGTGTCAGGCCCAAGCTGTCGCCCTTCGAAGGGACACGGCTTCCCGCTGTAGCGCGGGAGGAACGTCAAACCAGAGAGACCTCTTTCTTCTGGCTCAACAGCCAGCCGGGAAAGCAACTTGTCCGCAGTGTGCGGGATCACGGGCTGCAGGAGAGTCCCAAAGACACGCAGGCATTCCAGTGTAACATGGATGATGGTGTCGAGCCAGAGCTGCTCTGCAGGGTCTTTTCGGTTGAGTTTCCAGGGCCTGTGTCTCTGGAAGAAACCATTGGTGTGCCTCACGCACAGGGCAATGCATTCCAAAGCCTTGTAGATCTGGAAACTTTCAAAGTAGTTGGCTACCTGCAGAGGCAGGGACGCTACGGATGCCACCAGCTCGTAATCCTCAGCAGAGGCCCTGCCCATGCCGTTTGTCTGCCTGTGGTCCCAGGCCTTTGGGAAACAGGACTCAGAGAAACACGGGTAGGTGTTGCTGGGGTTAATGCTGAGGGCTGTTGACCGGTTCAGAAGCCCCCCGAGCGCATCTGCCAGCTCTGAATTCACCAGCTTAACAACCTTCTCATCGTAATAGTCACAATCCCGCTCAGGTACACCCTGCCTTAGCAGGAAGTACCGAAATCCATCCAAAGTGTACTGCCCCATGCAAGCGAGGGGGTCGATCACGTTGCCCAGGCTTTTGGACATCTTCTGCCCACGTACAGTCCAGTGGGAGTGCACCAGGATTCGCTCGGGGGGAGCCAGCCCGGCTGCCATCAGCAGCGCCGGCCAGTAGATGGCATGAAACTTGAGGATGTCCTTGCCCACCACGTGGTGCGCAGCAGGCCACCACTCGCCGTGTCTCTCGGGGTAGCCCACCACGCTCAGGTAGTTCACCAAGGCGTCCACCCACACGTAAATAGTTTGCGTGGAGTCACCGGGGACTAGGATACCCCACTGCAGCCGGCTCCTCTCACGAGAGACGGACAAGTCCGGCAGGTCCTCTTCCAGCCAGTGGAGCACACGCTGGTAGAAAGGGTCAGGAGAAATGGCCTTTGGGTTGTCCTGGAGCCACTTCCGCAATGGATCCCGGAACGCCGAGAGCCTGAACATGTAATTCTCCTCTTTGGTCCAGTGCACCTGAGAAGGCAGGAGAGAAAAGAACACTCAGCAAACCATTCTACAACCCTCGCTCTGTGCTGGGTGTGCGAAGCCCCCGTCTCTCTCTGTGCCTGGTGGGAACCTCCTCTCCTGAGCTGCCACCGTGCTGGGCTCCCCCAGGGAACACGGCTGAGCACTCAGAGCTCAGCACTCCGCTTTCAGAGATGCTCGTGCCCCCAGGGAAGGGGAACCTTTCTGTACCTGCCAGGTTTATGCATCACCACACCAAAATTAGAGACGAGAAGATGTTTGCTTAGAAACATCATTTCACAACAGCAGAAAATCAGGGAGAGACAAAAGGACATTGTCAATGTCTTGCTAACAATCCCGACCAGCACCTCAGCTTTCCTCCTAGCTGCTACGTTCCTCCAGATTAAGCACTGGCACACCTTAGTTGCTAACTCTGTTAGCTTCTAATCACGTTGAAGTACTGACAGCGATTCTCCCATGCATTTAGATTAATTAAACAACACAATTAGTTAAGTCAATGAAAACCTTGTGGGTAGATGTGCCGGTGCTGTTACCTGATGGCCGGACTCCAAAGACACCTTGTATAGGCGCCCCTGGGCGTCCCTGCGCTCGGCCAGCTGGCTCTCAGGCAGGAAGCACTCCTCGGGAGTGCAGTACCAGCCCTCATAAGACCCTTTGTAGAGTGCCCCACTGTCCTGGAGCGCGCCCCAAAAGTGACGCACGGCTTGCTGGTGGCAGGGCTCGCTGGTGCGGATGAAGTCCGTGAAGGAGACAGCTGCCTGGGCCAAGGCCTGGCGGAAGAGTCCCGAGACCCGCTCGCACAGCTCCGGGGGGGACGTCCCTGCTGCTGCCGCGGCCTGCTGGATCTTCAGCCCGTGTTCGTCGGTCCCTGAAACGGCAGAGAGTCAGGGTACCACGGGGAGGGGTGCGGCGAGTGTCCCCCCCACCCCGCGGGGACACACTGGCGCTCGGCGACAAGCTCGGGGACAGCGCCAAGAGGAGACGGCCGAGCCCCGGGGCCGAGCCGGTGGGCGCGGGGCCTTGGCGGGCCCAGGCTCACCCGTGCTGAGGCGCCCCGGGCCAGCGCCGCGGAGGGCGCGGTGGCGGTGCAGCGCGTCGGCCAGCAGGGCGGAGTAGAGGTGCCCGATGTGCGGCGGACCGTTGGCGTAGAATATGGGCGTGGAGAGCAGGAGGCGGCGGCCGGGCCCGGTGGCGGTGGAGGCGGCTCGGCGGGGCGGGCGCGGGAGGCGGCGGAGCGGCCGCAACATAGCGGCGGTACCGCCGCCACCACAGAGACGGCGGGGCAGAGCAGCCGTCCGGAAGAGCCGGCGGGGGCGCGAGCGCGGCGGGCCAATGGGGAGCGGGGATTGGCGCGTGCGCGGTGCGGGCACCGGGGGAGGGAGGGGGGTGTCGGGCCGGCGGGACCGGGAGCGGCGTGAGGCGACCGGCGACATGTTCCGCTGCCGCGTGGCCGCCGCCGCGGGGGGGTTGGCGCGTGCCCTGCGCCCCCTCAGCCCCGCATCGCGGGGCCGCGCCGCCGCGGGTGAGTCGGGGCCGGTCTGCTGCGGTACGGCGGGCGGGGCGGGACCCGGGCCGGGGGGCTGGCGTGGGGCGGCGGGCTTGGGGCCCTGTGTGGGTGGCCGGCGGGGTCCTCGCCGCTGGCTTCCTCCTTGGGGCGTCCTTTCCCGCGGCCCCCGGGCGGTGTGCGCGGCGTCCCCGAGCCCCTTCCCCGCCGGGCCGCTGCCCGGGGAGGCGGGTCGCGGCCGGGAGCCGCGGTGTTCCGAAGCCCTCGGCTCCCCTTGAGCAGGCGCAGGGCGCCCGGACCGAAGGATCAGGCAGTTTTGAACGGAAACGTTTTCGGCGGCGAAATGGGGGCGGGGGCGTCGCTCAGCCCTCGGGCACCGGTGGGACGGGACCGCGCGGCCCCGTCGCCAGCCCCTCGGAGTCGGGGGTCTGGGTGAGGAACGGCTGGTGCCGGGCCGGGAGGGCGGCGGAGTTGGCTCACCCCCCAGGGAAGCGCTTTAGGAAGCCTGAGGTCTCGGCACGTTTTTATTTGCCCGGGTCCAGTCGGTTCTGATGCCGGTCCGTGTCGCAGCTAGCCTGAGGCAGAGCCCGGAGGGCTGCCACGGTTGGCATGTCCCCCCAGCCCGGGCAGGCGGGCTGTGTGCTGAGCCCGGGGGGCTGTCAGGGTTGGCATGTCCCCCCAGCCCGGGCAGGCGGGCTGTGTGCCGAGCCCGGGGGGCTGTCAGGGTTGGCATGTCCCCCCAGCCCGGGCAGGCGGGCTGTGTGCCGAGCGGGAGGACGCCTCCTGCAGAAAAGCCCGGCCGCTTCCAGAGCTGCGCCGTGACCGCAGCACTCGGAGCGACCCCCACCCACTGCTCCTTTCCCACAGCTAATTGGGAGCCTGCGGTTGGGCCATGGTGCAGTAAAACCTCACACAGCGGCTCCGCTAGGTGCGTGTGCCTTGCCTTGTCCTGTTCACGTGCCAGCAGGTGCCTTTGTCCAGACTGGCAAGCCCTGACACCCCTTTTCATCTGGGATATGCCCTTTAGGCAGCAGAAGCTTCTTTCCGCTGGTCGCTTACCTCCGAGGAATAAGAAAAGGGTCAGGGCTTTTTTTCCACTGGTAGAACCTTACCTGCTGCTTGTCCCAGCGAGTTTACATTCACTTCTGCCTGCATGTGGTGGAGCAAAGTGCAGTTTGGGGCCAGCACCCGCCTCCGACAGAAGAGGCCTGGGGAAGGGCATAAAGAACCGCAAGCGCACGGTGCACGCGCATCATCCCTGAGTGATGTGGGGCTTGAAGGCTCCTTCGGCTGGACAAAGTCTTTCTAGCGCTTCCTAGGAGGTGTTCCTGCCCTTCATTGGTTTGGTTACTCTTTGATCCTTCAGGTGGGTTTGGTATCCACTGCTGCCTGGAGCAGAGCCTGCAGAGAGCAATTCACAGCTCACTCAGATGTGGTGCTGGGCGTTTCAAAGAGGCAGCTCGTTTACCCGGTTTCAGGGGTAACTCAGTCTCGAAATTTCAATGTGGAACTTTGCATTGACAGTCTCTTTGTGTTCTGTTTTGTTTTTGTTTTTTTTCCTCTACTAAATTGTATTCCTCAGGCAACTTGTTGCAGCGCTGGAAGGTTCCCCTAGAAGTGCAGATGAGCAGACAAGTGGCTAGCACTGGTGTGCCCGGGGGCAAAGGCAGTAGTTCTGTTTTGGCCCTTGTTGTGGGCTTATCATCCTTAGGAGCGGGTGCCTATGTAAGTAGAAAGGCAGTTCATGGGAAGAAGCTGCCACGTGTCTCCTGTCAAGCCTTTGCTGTATTTCAGCTACCTCTAGCATAGTCCTTCATCTCTGTAGCGATTTCCTCTGTCCAAAAACTTCCAGGGGTGCTAACTGAGCTGGCTGGAAATTAACTCCTTACGATGACTTTTATTTGAGCTGTAATTTCAGTTACCTTGTGGGTTTCTTTCTAGTACAGGCACTTGGGTTTTTTACATACTGTGACCAGGCACAGCTCTGCCTGGTGTCCTGTGTGCTACAGGAGCATATAGTTCAGGGAGAGTTGGGCAGTGCAGACTTGTAATCCCCAAGTAAACCATTCTTTGCCAGGTCTTCCTTCAGGATATCAGGGTTTAGCTTGTGTAAGTACACCACATCGACCCAAAATCTACGTCCCACTCAACAGATTCAAAAGGATAAAGCTTTCTGGCCTGACTTGGAGAGACAGTCACTCTCTTGGAGAGCTGAAGAGTAGCAGTGTTACCTGAGAGCATGTGGATCCCATCATACCCATCCCTGTTTCAGAATTCTTTCTCTTGGAGGATCATATTCATTAAAAGCCCTGAGGCCTGCTTTTCCCCTAATGGAACTCTTCCTGTGCAGAAGGCCTCTGGGAAATAAAATTCCAAAACAGCACTCAGAGAAGCCTTTTCCAACTCCCTTCCAATGTTCTTTACTGTGCCCTTGATTTATTTTTGTTTTAATCAAGGTAACTGAAATTACAGAGCACATCCTGCTTTTCCCAAGATCTGTTTAATTAAGAGTCCTGCTTAATGTTCCGCTCTTTCCCTCTCTTCCGTTGCCTGTCTTCACCTACAGTTTTGCAATGTCATCACCTAAGATGCCCTTCTAGATCACTGACGTCTTCAGGTGTTCCTGGCAAAGCTGGCAGCAACCTATTGTTATACTTAATTGTAGGAGGAACAGTCACTGGGACAGGAGCTTATGTAAGATGCTTAAATAAATGTGTTTTAATGGGGAGAGGGGGTGGAGGCGGGCACCTTTCTGTATGTCCTATCAGGTACAGCCAGTAACTGAGCCATCTTTGGGCTCCCTGCCCCCTGTTACCTCATTTCAAGGGACACTGTCAAGGAATTGAAGTTTACAGATTTGATCTGCTCAAACAGTGTAGTTCTCAGTGGGGAAACATCATTAACTTCTCCATGTTAAATCCCAACCCAAAAGCTGCCCATCTTTAATTGGTAACAATCTGAGAGGCACAAACTAAAGCATCTCTTCTGATACCTGTAACGCTGGCAGATGAGAAAGGAAATCATGGACTAAATATGAGTGGGCTGGGGAGAGAAAGGAAAACTTGTGGAACTTTGGGGTTTCTTCAGAGAAGAGCTCTGAAATCTCACCCTGTTCCCTGGCAAACTACACAGCTATGCTTCTGGTGAGAAAGAACTTGGCATTGTCCCTTTGGAGAAATGTCTCCTGAAGACCTGATGTATTATTTTGCATGTGTATAAACAGGCATTTGTTTCAGAGAGGACTGGGGGGTCTGGTTTAATTCGCTCTATTCAGCAAAGTGCAGATTCGTTCCGTGGTCCTGCTTGTGGGAGCAGAGCTGGCTTTGCTAACCTTCACTTCTCTATGTGTAATCAAAAGGCTTTTAAAAAGACCCCAATTCTTCCCAATGCTGATGAAGTTTTTGTTTTGTGGTAATTTTGACACTGTCCATTCATTGGATGTGCTTTTGTCTGCCTCTGCTCTGCATTAAGTTCCTTAAGACTGCTGGCTATGTTATAAAACACTGAGTTGGGGAGCCTGGTAAAACGCAGAGTGTCTGGGGAGTAAAAGAGATTTCCAGTCCCCAAAGGAATTCCCTTTTTTTCAGACATCATTTTAATGTCACAACACTCAGTTAGCTAACAGCAAGTGGCTCAGCATCAGCTGCAGCATTACCTGGCATGCCTTTACATTTAGGAGGCTTTTATTTCTTGCTGGAAACGTTCCAGTTTCACTGCTCTTTCCCAATTCAAAATACACTAATTAGGGAGGCAGTTGTGCTTCAGACTGCCTTGGTAGCTGGGATTTGAGAAACAATGCAGAGCGAAAGCTGATGTTGCCCACACACGCTAAGGGCTATCAGCAAGGCCAGGGTTTGCCTTAAAAACTTCTTTGCTTCCCTGGGATTTGCTAACAGAGGGTGCAGATACCGTGCTGTGACCTGCTTCCAGCAGTCTGGTGGTAGTCTTCTGCTTCTCTGTTACCAATTCTTCTTGGAGGTTTAACATGTTTCCTTAAAAAACAGTTCCCTGCTCAACTGAGCAGTGAATTGTGTCCCCAGAAGACACAGGCTGTGCTGACACTGAGTTTAACAGCCAAATAAACAGCAGGTCAGCGGTCGGACATGGGAATCCCTTCGAGCTGCAGGCTGTTACCTAGACAGCTGCACTGCTGTCTGAAAGCCCTGTGAGTGATGCTGTCATTGCATCGAGCCCCTGACGTCTGGCCTGTAGAAAGCCAGTAAGGTGTTTTGTTCTGCTCAGCTGCTCTAGATGTTTCAAGCTGGGAGCTGCTCTTTGCCCTGAACCGCTCTTCCTCCTCTGCAGCGTTGTGCCGTGGCCTTGCTTGCTGCTAGCCTCAGGGTTCATTTGGCTGCCTTTCCTGTGTTGCACCTGATTGCTCTTGAAACAGGTCTGCAGCCCAGAGGCCAGACAAAGTCTGCCAAAAGGTTGGCTGCTTGCTTGTGGGGAGCAACCAGGCAACTCATCACATTGAAAGCAGATTGCTTTCTGTGTGCGTTCCTCCTGAAGCTATATATGTGTGCCTTTACAGACACCTCTTTCAGTGAGGTATATTTTGGTCCGTGGGCTTTAATCAAAAGCAGATGGCTTTTCTAACCAAGCAGGGTAGACAAAAGCCTGTCGGGGGGATAGAAGCAGAATTGTGCCTTGATGCTGCAGGACACACAAGGTAAATATCTCCTCCTCTGTCTCCAGGTATACAAGACACTGAAAGAAAACAAAGAGCGATTCACCAGCCGGGTCACAACAATAACTACACGATCTCAAGAAGATGAATCGTCTCCTTCCGGTGGGTGCCACCCTGCTAGCTCTAGCTTTGAGCCTGGTTTTCCATACTGCTAACTTGGGAGCTCAGAAACAAAAGGAACAGAGCCCTTCTGAAAACACAGATCAGCTGGAGCCGTGCCTTCACGGCACTGTTGCTTCCCCCTGTGTTCTGCTTGGGAATTCCTGTGCCTTCCCAGCCTAGAAGATGGTGATAGCTTTCCGTGAGCTGGAACAAGGCTCTGGTTTACAGATAATCGCAAGGATAAAGTAGGTTGCCTCTCTGAGCTCCTTGCTGTCATTTATGCCTTCAGTGATGAAAGGGGAAAAGGCTTAGCCCTGCTTTTGGCTGTACCCTTACTCAGTTTGACAAAGGCGCAGTGATTCCAATGGGATAACGCAGGCTTGCCAGCATGAGGTATCCGTGCTGTGCCACATCCCTGCCCTCAGTGTGGCAGGCTGGGCATGGCAGAAGTATCGTGCTTGGGCCACAGGTAGAGGGAGGAATCAGGATAATTAGTGAGGCTGTTGATGATGCTTTGCAGGCTATATGTGGACCACAGGTTGCTCCTTGAAGGTCTTCTTTAATAATGAGACCTCAAAATGCAGTGTCCGAGCTATTGAGCCAAAGGATGATATCTTCCATGGTACCTGTGGCTTCAGGTGACAGAAGGTAGGGTGTGTTTAATAATTTTACTAGGAAACCAGCAGAAATACTCCCACAGACAGGGCAGAAAACCACTTGCTTTGGTCTGAAGGAGAGGATAAAACATGTTTATCGGGGTTGAGGCTGGAGCACAGAGGGTGAGCGTCTAAATGCTGAAGCAGAGGTGTCAGGAAGTCTGCATTTCTGGAGGCTCTGTCCCTTTAAAGAGGGGAGCCATTAATCCTCCAGTCCCCCTGAACCGAAGCTTCTGGATGGAGTATCCTTGATAGCCTGTGCTTGGCTCCAGTAGGTCGGTGTCCTCTCTTGCAGGTACAGATGCCGCTTCTCGGGGCACAGCAGGTGAGTCTCGATGGTGATATTTAACTGAGCCTCTCATTCCTCTGTACAGCAGAACTGCATGTTGCTTAGAAATAGAACCCAAAAGTTGGTCTCTCTTCAGAATATAGTTAGAGAAATATTCCTTGGCACTTTATGGACCTTCACTTTCACTGAATGGTTCTCTGAGTGACCACTGCAGAGTCTTGGTCTTGCTCACAAGTTGATTTGTGTTCTTAAAGACCTGCAGCTCGATCAAACACTTTGCAGTTTGTCTTTTCCAACGAATTTTGAAAATAGCTTTCTGATTTGAGTAATGCCCAGGCCACAGCTCTTCTCCTGGTGTTTGGAATAAGCTCTTGGCTACGTCCCTCTTGCTAGCTCAGCAATCTGTCACTCGCCATGAAACCTGAATGCAGGTTCTCTGGTGCATTGCTTGGCCAGAGCAGAGGCCAGGTGTGTTTTTGCTGCACAGAGTCTCCTGATCTTGTGTGAAGCTTCTGAAATCATGTGTTGAACACAGGAAATGAACTCTGTGGGTCTTTGACTTGGGAACCTCTTCACCTAACTTAAATAGATGGGTGTGTAAAGTGAAGCTCTCTGAGAGTCTGCTGGACAAGGAGCACATGTTGGGGGTACGGCTTGGGACCCTGTAACAGGCTGGGCAACTAGTGGTGTCTCAGGCTTGTTAAGCAGGAGAGAACGTTTGTTATTCATAGCACCTTACACCAGAGAGAAGTAGAGGAGCTAAAGGCATGTGATAAACGCTGTGCTGCTGCCTGATCCAAACCACCACAGCTGCCCAGGAGCTCTGCCCCCAGACCTACCCTGGGGACAATAATTTGCTGAAATCCCAGGGTTTGGCTTGTGCTCTGGGTGAAGCAGCAGTGTGGTTCTTGGCAAGTCTATCAGGGTGGAAGGGAAGGGCATAGGAGGTGTTTGCAGGGCAGTTTGCTGAAGGAGGTCTACGCGTGACAGGTGTCCAGTGACATGCTCTGTTCTTTGGGGCTGGGCCCTTTTCCCTGCTGTATTTCAGTCAGCTGTCCCATCTGTCACCTGCAGCTCCAGGAGCTCACCCTGAGGTCCCATCTCATGTTCCTTTCCTGCTGATCGGTGGAGGAACTGCTGCTTTTGCTGCTGCCAGATCCATTCGGGCCCGGGACCCTGGCGCGCGGGTAAGAGATGCCCCATTCTAGAGCAGACCCGTGGGCACGACTGAGCGCTGTGCTTGCTTCACAGCCTCTGCCGTGTGTTTTGCTGGGCATCGCTACAGCTGACGTGTTTCCTCACCAATGAAAGGTGCTGATTGTGTCAGAAGATCCTGCCCTGCCCTACATGCGTCCCCCTCTTTCCAAAGAGCTGTGGTTTTCAGACGATCCGAATGTGACGGAGTCTCTGCGATTCAAACAGTGGAACGGCAAGGAGAGGAGGTATGTATCGCTTCAGGCTAGCCAGCAGGGAGGAGAGCCTTTCAGGAAGAGCTGACAGTGATCAAACTCTTGTTGTGAGAGAGCTGCTGCAGGGCTCTGCACGGCCCCTGAGTGCTGGGTGGACAAATAAGTGTTCATGTCTGCTGGGAAGGCGGGCAGAGGTTGCCAGTAAGGGTGATGGTGTAGCTTCACGGTTTAGAACTCTGAGGACCCTGGATTCTCATGACATTTGTGATAAAGCCTTACTGATCTAAACCCTTGAGCTTCAACAATGTGAAGATGCTAGCTCTTAAAACACACAGATAAGACTTCTGGAGCTCGTTATCACAGAATCACACGGTTGGAAAAGACCTTTAAGATCAGGACTTCCAACTGTTCCTGTCCTATGCTAAACCATATCCCTAAGTGCCTCATCTACCTTTTTTTTTAAACACACCCAGGGGTAGTGACTCAGTCCCCTCCCTGGGCAGCCTGTTCCAGGCCCTGATGACTCTTTCATCTGACCCTGCCCATTTCCTCTTGTCCTATCTCCCCTTGTCCTATCTCCTGTCCCCTGGCTGAAGAGACCATTACCCACCTCTCTACAACTTCCTTTAAGGTGATAAGGTCTCCCCTCAGCCTCCTTTTCTCCAGGCTGAACACCCCCAGCTCCCTCAGCTGCTCCTCATAGGATTTGCCCTCCAGCCCCTTCCCCAGCCTAGTTGCCCTTCTCTGGACTTGCTCCAGGACCTCAATGTCCTTCTGATGGTGAGGAGCCCAGAACTGGAGACAGAACTCAAGGTGCAGCTTCACCAATGCCAAGTACAGGGGCACAATCACCTCCCCAGACCTACTGGCCAGACTATTTCTGACACAAGCCAGGATGCCGTTGGCCTTCCTGGCCACCTGGGCACACTGCTCGCTCATATTCAGTCTACAGTCACCCAACACCCCAGGTCCTTCTCTGCCTGACAGGCAGCGATGTGTATGATGTATACATCTCTGTATGGATGTGTATGGATGTATAGAGTTGTCTTTGTATCACTGGTGATTGCTGAGTAGCTGGTATCGTGGAGAAAGCAGAACCTGTTTGATAATGGAGCTTTTTTCAGTATCTATTTCCAGCCTCCGTCGTTCTACGTGCCTGTTCGGGATCTGCTTTCCATAGAGAACGGGGGAGTGGCGGTTCTCTGTGGCAAGAAGGTGGGTACAGCACTGGCCCTCCTTCTGTACAGTTCTTCCCAAGCAGAGCCCATGCTCTCCTCTGAAACCACACAGCCATAGCTGGTGGTACAGGGGGCTGGCTGAGAAGGAGGAGGAGGATGTCTTTGGGAAGAGCGTGGATGAGGAAGCCAGGGGTATGCTAATCTTAAGGGCAGCCTGAGCAGGGTTTGGAAACAGGGGAAGTTACAAGGGATAGTAGGGAGCTGAGGGAAGGTGAGGAAGAGGGAAGGGTAAGGCTAGAGTTTGAGTGTGGGTCAAGAACGTGTAGAGCTTCAAGACAGGGTGTGCAGTGCAGGTACCGGGCTGTGGGTCAGTCAGGGTGCGGTAAGGAGAGTGATCAGAGTGGCAGGTTGTGATGACAGCAAGAGCACTGTGCAGAGGCTTGAGCAGATTCACTACCTCAGAATTTTATATGTTGCTAAAATAAAGTTTCAGTGACTCCCCTGACTGCTCAACCATGGCATGTGTCTTAGTCCTTAGACTCCCAGCCTGGGAACCTGCTTTGTGGTGGCTGCCAAAGAAGTTATCTCATTCCTACTTCCAGTCTTTTCCTTTCCCCCTCCACCACTCCTAAACTTAAAGGTGGAAGCATGTCACTTCCAGATTTGCTTCTCTGGTCAGTTGTGTGTGCAGTGTCACTCAGATGGCCTGCAGCGTGCAAACACTGGAGCTCTCCTGCTTGTTCCATTCCATAGGTTGTGCATATGGATGTTAGAGGCAACACCGTGAAACTCAGTGATGGCACCCAGATATCCTATGACAAATGTCTCATTGCCACTGGTAAGCTGCTGGGATTTTTCTCTTTGGTCTTTGTCTTGTGCCAGGCTTTTTATTTTGGTGGCATTTACCTGACAAAGAGGTTCCTGCAGAATGTCTCACTCCGTACAGCAGGACAGTCGTGCAGACAGACGCGCCGTCAGGTTTTTCACCTGCCTTGTGTCAGCCAGATTCTCTGGGACACTGAGAGCTTTGCCCTGTGAAAATCAGGAGGGAAGGAGGAAAAGGTGACAAGGAGCTCTGGTACAGGCCAACCTCTTCACACCCTGCAGCCCACTCTCTCTCGGGCAGAGCGCTGCTCCTGCACCCGACCCTGGCCATTCTGGAGCCCGCTGGTTGAAGTGGGACTGGTTGACCCCAGGCAATGGAGTGAGGTGTCTGGTGTTTTGTGCCCTGGGGTGGTTTTTGGGTCACCCACTGCTCACACAGAAGGTCTTTTATGTTAAAAACCCTGCCAGCAACAGTTTGGAAAGCAGAGTCCAGATTGAAGATCGCTGTGTGTTGTCTGGGTGGCCAGTGACATGGTCGTGGTGTCATTAGTCTGTGTGTCTCTCTGCCCTTGTCCTCAGGTGGTTCCCCAAGGAACCTTCCCGCCATTGAAAGAGCAGGAAAAGATGTACAACAAAGGCTGACGCTGTTCCGAAAGGTAATCAGGCTCCAGGGGCTTCTGGTCGTGGGGTGAGCTGCTGCTACTGGCTTCTGCTTTGTCCCCAGGCCAGCCTTGCCTTAAAGCACCCCTTGAAGTGTGTGCCCCAGCCCTGCGGCCCGGGGGCAAGAGGCTGGCATGTGGCACTGGGGCGAGAGTCTGCCCTACGGCACAGGCCAGGACAGAGGCTGCTCTCATGCTCTGAAGGTTTAGTGGAGTATGAAGTTGAGTGTTCATGTTAGCTCCTGGGTGGGTTTAAATCATTTTCTGACGAGCCAATAAAGGGATATCAGTGCCTCCTTCATGGCAGTTCTTCACCTTTGTCCCCTGCCTTGAGACCAAGTGAAGAAAAGACATGGAATCTGGCCTGTGGGAGTTGTGTCTTGTTCACCAACACCACTTTCCTCGCAAACATGGGGTTCAGAACAGGCAGGCAGCCTCCTCCTTAGTCTGGTTTGGAGAATGAATCTGGAATAAGAAGCCACATAGGAAGTTTCTGCTCTGTGCTGGAGCTCCCTAAGGTCTGGTCTGCTCAGCTTGGGAAGGGAAAGGTGGGTGATGTGAGCTGTGGCATCCCTGTAGTCCCGCATGTGCTGTCATACCTTCTTGTCTAGGAATGTCATTGTAAGTTCTCTTGAAAATGAGGGGAAAGTGCAGGAATCTGATACTGCCTGTTCAGGGAAAGCCTTGCACAAACATTTGGAAGCCCAAGAGCTTATTTCTGGGCAAAAGGCAAACAGGAGGAAGGAGAAACGTGTTTCTAAGCTGGGGAGGGAGTTGCTCTTATTTCCAAGGGAGAAACTGTAGAAAAATACCTTCTGCTGCTGTTCCTCCTGAGGATATTTAAATGGGCATCAATCTTCCTTCAGATTGAGGACTTCAAACGTCTGGAGAAGATTTCAAGAGAAGTCAAGTCCATCACAATTATTGGCGGTGGCTTTCTTGGCAGCGAGCTGGCCTGCGCCCTGGGCAGAAGAGGTGAGCGCCGCTTCCACAGGCAGCATGTCTGCAGCTGGCAGCAGGGATGGACACGGGGTGCAGGCAGCCTGATGCTGCAAACTCTGTGCTCATTCCCTGAATGCTGAGGTTTTGCAGGGATTTGTGGTTTGCCTGAAGTAACCTTAATGCACGTGTGTGGTGTTGGCTGTGTGCCCTGACCTGCTGCTCCGGCGTCTCTCTCGTTAGGCATTGAGCAGGCCCTGACCACGTGGGTTTCTGTGTGGTGGCAAAGTTACTCTGCCCTGGGAAAAATTGTGTTGGCTCTCCCAGTGCTCAAAGCCACCCTAAAACCAGTATTTCAAAGGGGGGTTTAACAGCTGCACCCTTACTGTCGAGCACACGCAGCTTTTTGAGGGGTGTCTCTGTTTTTCTCATAAGAGGAGGGTTTTTTTCTCCAAAATACCACATGTTTTCTTTGGAAGCCTGCTGTTTGCTCTCCTGGAGCAGGCAGGTGGATGTGAATCAGTGGTCAGTCACTCTGTGACTCCTGTGGAAATCTGGGAGCCAGAGCTTCTGTTTTGGGAAACTCCTGTGGAGCTCCTTGAGTAAAGTGAAGCATGTGCTTGTGTCATGAAGTCCATGCTGCCGCTCTGTCCTAAGGCACCTGCTTTGGCAGGGGGATGGACTCCATCTCTTGAGATCCCTTCTAACTCCTACAGCTCTGTGATTCCTCATCCATGGGTTGTCAGTAGCCTGCTCTTTGCTTTCCTTCCAGCACGAACCAGAGGCCTGGAGGTGATTCAGCTCTTTCCAGAGAATGGCAACATGGGGAAGGTCTTGCCTGAGTATCTGAGCAACTGGACCACGGAGAAAGTCCGAAGAGGTGAAGCTTCGCTCCGGCGCTCCTCTGCGGGCGGCAGAGCTGCCGTGGGGAGGCTGCTGGTGTGAAATACAGCTCTGCTTGTTTTGCTGGCCAAGCTGCAGGCAGGCTGGGTCCCTTGCAAGGTGGCCCAAAGGCAGAACAGAACAAGTTGTGGTTCAGGCAGCTTGGGGAACTGCCGTGACTCTGGCATCGGAGCTGTTCCTCCAGGAAAGCCAAGCCGATGTGCATGCTGGTGCCCAGGAGACTTTTCCCTCTGTGCAGAATGATCCCAGCTGCCATATTTGTGAGCTACTTGAATGGCCTCTGTAGTCAGGAATTGGAGTGGTCTCACACCAGCTGCATGTTTTCCCCCTCCCAGTTGCTCTGGCCTTGGATAACTTCGCCCCTGCCAGCCTCACTGCCCCAGCATCCCACTGAGGGAAGCGTTGCAGAGCCCCCCGTGCACACCTCTGTAAGGCCAGATAAAGTCCACACGGCTCAAGATGCCATTTTTCCATGTGCTAAGTGCAGAATGTATTCCCAGGGGTTGGTAGGTGGGAATCATAGAACCAAAGACTGCGTTAGCTGGGAAGGAGTCCGTCTAGTCCACCCCCTGCAGTGAGCAGGGACATCTTCACAAGATCAGGTTGCTCAGAGCCCCATCAAGCCTGACCTTGGATGTCTCTAGGGATGGGGCCTCCACCACCTCTCTGGGCAACCTGTGCCAGTGACCCACCACCCTCAGAGGGAAGAATATTTTCCTAATACCCAACCTAAATCTCCCCCTTTCTATTTTAGAACCATCACCCCTCGTTCTATCACTCCATGCCCTTGGGAACAGTTCTTCCCCAGCTTTCCTACAGGCACCTTTCAGGGACTGGATGCTATAAGGTCCCCTCAGAGCCTTCTCTTCTCCAGCCTGAGCCAGCCCAACTCTCTCAGCCTGGCTTCACAGGAGAAGATGGAGGGAGGTGGGTGGGACTGCAGGACCTGCTAACCCTCAGTTGTTTGTGGAAGCTGCCTTGTGGGACCCCCAGGCCTGGCTGCAGAGCAGGAGGTGACTGAATGTCCTTAGTGGCCAGAAACCTGTCTTGGGGACTCATGGATGTCACCTTGTCATCCTATGAGCCATCCTACTTTGGACTGCCATTTAAGTAGCCCTTCCAGACTTCTTAGCTGAGTTTCTCCTCATGCTTTCACTCTAAACCATACTGGCACATGCAGCAAGATAAGGTGGTCCCTCTCTTGGTTCCTGACCACTGCTCTGCGTGCGTCTTTGCACTTCAGCCAAAATCTGCCTTCCCCTGAGCACACAGTTAACGCTCCCTGTGCTTGTTCCCAGAGGGTGTTAATGTCATGCCCAACGCTGTGGTCAAGTCTGTCTCCGTCTCTGGCAATCGGCTGATGATCAAACTGAAGGATGGCCGCAAGGTGAGCGTAAATCAAAGCAGGGAGAGGGGAAAGTCCACAGGGAGCCTCGAGGAGGTTTAGGATAGTAATTATGAACCCCCAAAACAGGTGGAGACTGATCACATCGTGGCTGCGGTAGGGCTGGAGCCTAACGTGGAATTAGCGAAATCAGCCGGGCTGGAGGTGGACTCCGACTTCGGAGGCTTCAGGGTGAACGCAGAGCTGCAGGCACGCTCCAACATCTGGGTGGTGAGTACTTCCCAGGGAGTCCCAACAGCTGCCCGGAGTCATGGGGGCCACAGAACCTTGGTAATAGCAAGTCATGAGACCAATTGTAGTGCAGATCCTAGAGCCTGGTCACACCACGGCACGCTTTGTTGCTGTGGTAACCACTGCGTGAGTTTTTGAATATTTATGCTGTGTAAGAGGAGTTGGGGTAGCCTAAAGATAGCACAGCTTACTCCATTGCATAAGAGTCCCTTTGGTAGGAGCTGAGACTTCCATTTGTCTGGAAGAACGTAGCTGAGCTGATGCTCTTGTTTTCCCAAAGGTCATTGGAAAAACGCTGAGAAATTGGGACTTGAGCAGCCCAGGGAGTGGGGTGAGGTGGTGGTGCCGTTTGGGGTTCATCAGAACTCAGTGCACAGTTGGTTCTGCTTTGTTCTCTTACCACAGAACCACAGAATGCTTTGGGTTGGAAGGGATCTCAGAGATCACCTAGTTCTAACCCCCCTTGCCATGAGCAGGGACACTTTCACTAGCCCAGGCTGCCCAAAGCCCCATCCGACCTGGCCTCTGGGGATGGTGCTTCCACCACCTCTCCAGGCACCCTGTTCCAGGGCCTCACACCTTCCCAGTGCCTTTCTTGTTGGTACATTGATTTAAGCTTTCGACTGCAAATACTCAGCCCTCACAGAATGATTCTTCCCAAGGCAGGGGATGCTGCCTGCTTCTACGATATCAAACTGGGGAGGAGACGTGTGGAGCACCACGATCATGCTGTTGTGAGTGGAAGACTGGCTGGAGAAAACATGACAGGAGCTGCAAAGCCCTACTGGCATCAGTCCATGTTCTGGTAACCTTCTTTTTTCCTTTGGGGGTTTCTGGCTTGCCTGAGTTGCAGGAGCTGGTGCAGAATGTGCCCTTCTCCTGCTACTGGCAGTGGTGTTGCCCCTTTGCTGATGCCTTAGTAGCACCCCATCACCACACCCAGGAGCAGACCTGTAAGTTTGGGGTTTTCCAGACTGAAGTGTCAAGCAAATGGGCAGATCTACTGTCTCTTTTAAAACTGATTGGATAGTCACATCCAGAGAGTAGTCGTCAATGGCTTGATATCCAGATGGAGATCTGGACAAGGGGTGTCCCTCAGGGGGCCCTTCTGGGACCAGGGTTGTTTAATATGTTCATCAGTGGCATTGATGACGAGGTGGAGCTCACCCTCAGCGAGTTTATAGGTGACACCAAGCTGAGTGGTGGAGTTGACAGACCAGAAGGACAGGATGCCACCCAGAGGGACGTGCACCCGCTGGAGAAGTGGGCCCAGGGGAACCTCATGAGTTTCAAGAAAGCTTAGTGCGGGGTCCTGCACCTGGGTCATAGGGTTGGGGCAATCCTTGTCAGGATACAGGTTGGGAGACTATGTGATAGAGCAGCCCTGCAGAGAAGGGCTGTGGGATGCTGGTGGATGAGAAGCTCAACATGAGCTGACAATGCGTGTTTCCAGCCAGGAAGAACAACCACATCCTAGGGTGCATCAAAAGGAGTGTGGCCAGCAGGTCCAGGGAGGGGATTCTGCCCCTCTGCTCTGCTCCCGTGAGACCCCACCTGGAGTGCTGGGTCCAGTTCTGGAGTCTCCAACAGAGGAGGCCATGAAACTGATCCGAGGGCTGGAGTACCTCTCCTATGAAGACAGGCTGAGAGAGTTGGGTTTGTTCAACCTGGAGAAGAGAAGGCTCTGGGTAGACCTTATAGTACTTTCCAGTACCTGAAGGGGCTACAGGAAAGCTGGGAGGGACTTTTCAGAAGGGCCTGGAGCGATAGGACATGGGGATATGGATTTAAATTGGAAGGAGGGAGATTTAGATTGAATATTTGGAAGAAATTCTTTACTCTGAGGGTGCTGAGGCCCTGGCACAGGGTGCCCAGAGAGGCTGTGGAAGCTGCTGGATCCCTGGCAGTGTTCAAGGCCAGGTCGGGTGAGGCTTTGGGCAACCTGGGCTAGTAAAGCTGTCCCTGCCCATGGCAAGGTGGGGTTGGAACTAGGTGATCTCTGAGGTCCCTTCCAACCCAAAGCATCTGTGACTCTGAAAATCCCAAAGCCTGGTAGCTTAAGATGAGAAGTTGTAAGTTAGCAGGAGGTTAAATCTGGGGAAGAGTTTTACTTTTCCCAGAAAAACCCCCTCACAGGTGGTGGGTGATGCTGCCACTTACCTGCACCTCACTCTGCACCACATGGGCTCCAGACCAGAGGAGCATCTCACCTCCCTTTTAAACAGGACCCCTGGATCATCCGTTCCCATCCCACGGTTTTCTTCAGCAGACTCTGCCCACGAGATGGCAGTGGGAGGCTGTGCCTTGTTACCCGGTGTTGGCTGGGAGCTGTGCAGCCCTCACTGCATGAGCCTCCCTTCTCCTGGGCTCCAAAGCCAGCAAATGGCAGGAACCCCTCTTAAAACTTGGGCCACGTTCAGGAGAAGCTACTGCATGTCGGTCAGCCCGCGCCCCGTCGTCTCTGCCACGCAGTGCCCTCGTTACAGCCTTCAGGGCTGGGTGGGATTGCCCTGGGTTTGGCTCACTAACGCTACACGTGGTGGGTGTATTTACCCCCCTGCCCCTCCCCGCTTCTCTGGCAGGAGTGACCTGGGCCCCAACGTGGGGTACGAAGCCATCGGCCTCGTGGACAGCAGCTTGCCGACGGTGGGAGTCTTTGCCAAGGCCACAGCGAAAGACACGCCGCGAAGCGCGACGGAGCAGTCAGGTGGGGCTGCGGCTGGGCGCGGGCGCTGCTAAGGGGGGGGCTGTGCTGCAGAGACATCAATCTCTCTGCTTCTTTCTGAGAAAGAAGCTTTAAAGACTGAGCTTTAAAGTCTGGGTTTGATCTTAAACCTGATTTAAAACCCAATACTCCTCCAAGACAAGCCCTTTTCTCCCCTGGAGTGGCTTGATTTCCTCCACAGCCATGAAATGATCAGGCTTGGTTCAGGAGATCCCGTGGATCCGAGCGTATCGGTTCTGTGTGTGCATCTGCAAGGATTTGGGGGTGGAAGTTGGGAATTGGCAGTACTGTGCTCAGGGTTAGGATTGCTTTGCTCTCCTGTTACTGAGACTGGATGTGACACAAAGAAACCCACTTTGGGTTCTTAGGGAGCCCTGTGCTTCAGGCTGCTTCTGCCATTGCTGGCAAACAGCTGCCGCTTCTCCCTGCACTGGGTGTGTGATACCCCCCCTCTCTCTGTTAGGGACAGGAATTCGGTCTGAGAGTGAAACGGAAGCAGAAGCCTCGGAAGTTCACATCGCTCCGAGCGTTTCACTGACACCTCAAGTCCCAAAGCAAGGAGAAGATTACGGCAAAGGTGTCATTTTCTACCTCAGGGATAAAGTTGTGGTAGGAATCGTGTTGTGGAACATCTTCAACAGGATGCCGATTGCTCGGAAGGTCAGTGCGGGATCGGCGTGATGAATGGCAAGGCTCACTCAGCTTGGGGGCTTCTGGAGACATCAGGCTTATGAAGCTGGGCCAGGGGAGGTTTAGGTGGGATGTGAGGAAGAGGTTCTGTACTGAGAGGGGGTGAGGCACTGGCACAGGCTCCCCAGGGAAGGGATCACAGCTGCAAGTTGGGCTGAGGGCAAGAAGCATCTGGATGATGCCCTCAGTGCCATCTCTGACCTGGCTGGGCTTTGTGGAGCCAGGAGTTGGACTCCATGGGCCTTATGGGGCCCTTCCACCTCAGGAGAGTCTGGGATTCTGTGGTACCCCTTTGGAAGAAGGAGACAGAAAAGCAGATGCTCTGTGCCGCAGAGCTGCGCAGTGTCCTGTGGCAGCCGTGTCTCGGGTGAACTGGGGAGGGAGACATCCTTGTGTGTGTGCCCAAAATGGGTGCAGAACCAGCCCGAGTCAGGTTTGTGCTTCAGGCCCTTTGTGTGGCTGAGAGCTCAGGCCTGCAGCGTGTGTGGACGTGAGTCAGGGTGCTGAGCTTCCAAGCCAACTGTCCCAGTGTTGTGTCGCTTCATCTCACACACAAGTGTCTAAAACAGCCTTAAACCTGGGTCGTCCTCAGTGCACAGCCACAAGAGTCAGGTGAAAAGTAGACTTGAGTAGGGGCTTGGTGTGTCTCCATTCCCCTGGCTTAGGTCATTTTTGAACATGTTGGGAGGATTTTGGTAGATTAAACTCTGTGAGCGATTCCCCGCTATCCCCAGGTGCTCTGTCCCAAAATGACCCATTCTTGGTCTCAGAGGTTTCCCTTGGTGTCTAATCTGGAGCTCTCGTGATGCAGTTTAAAGCTGTTCCTTCTCCTGACCCTGTGAAAGAGGGATCGTGTCCTTCCCTGTCCTTCCCTTTCCTTCCCTCCCTCAGCAGCCCTTCCTCTAACCCAGAGGATGAGGATGTGCAGGACCCTTGGCCTCTTCCTCTTGTTACCCAGAAGTCTGTGAGTTTAAGCCGCTAGTTCTGGCCCTGGTAAGTCAGTGCAGAGACCGGCTGGTCTGGAGTTGAGGTGAATCATGTGAAGACCCCTGTTCTCCCCAGCCATGAAGGGAAACGCAGCAGTTGGGAACAAGTCCTACAGGGATGATGAAGTTTGGTTTAACTCCAGCTGCTCCTGGAGGCAGCTGATGTGGCTGTAGTACGTTCTGTTGTGCTGCCCAAGCCGGCACATTGTCTTCTATGAAGCTCTGCCATTGACCTAAGAAACTCATCCCATTGGCTGGTGACCATGTGCAGTCGGTCTCTCTGTGCTGGTGGGTTATGTTGGTGCAGCTTTTAACACCTCCTTCCTTCCTTCCCTCCTTCAGATCATCAAGGATGGGGAGGAACATGACGATCTCAACGAAGTAGCGAAGCTTTTCAACATCCACGAAGACTGACCCCCTGGGCAGGGGACCGGGAGTGAGTAGGGCAGTGGGGGGCTGGCTGTGCCCCCCTTCCTCTCAGACCACTCCCTCTGCATACCTGTGAATACTTCCACTCCCCTCACATCCTGTTTGCACCAATAAAGGCAGATTGTTCTAAGGTAAATGCCTTCCTCCTGCACAAGCCTGGCGCTCGGTGGGAGCCAGGAGCGTGCTGCTCTCATCTGTTCCCTCGTGCTGGCGACGGAGCTGCCTGCAGAGCTGCCTCTGTCCTTGTGGCACTTCTCAGCAGGTGAGCTGCTGGCTGGCCAGCTCATGGTGTGTGGGGCTGTGCTCGTGGCAGCCCGTGCTGCCCAGGTAGGAAAAGCACATCCCCGCGGGGTGGAATGGGCACTGGGGCTGTGGCAGCTTGTGCCTTGGAGCCAGGAGCCCCGCAGGGCTCTGCGGTGCTCACAGCTGTGCCGGGCGCTGGCCTCGCACTTGGTTTGGTCACAGAACCCACCCACCTTCACTGTGGCACAGAGGTGCACAGGGCTGTGGCAGAGCTGCCCCGACACTGGTGTTTGGGGGGGGTGGCCTGACCTGTGTCAGTGCTGCAGCCACATCTCCCTTCAGCCCCTGGGGAAGGCAGATGCAGCCACTCTGCCTCCAGTGCAGGAGCTGATGCCCGGGAGGGTGCCGGGTGCAATGGGGGGGACCCCCCGCCCCAAAAGGGCTGGGGTGTAGCTGGGCTGCAGAGGCTGGGGGCACACAGACACAGGTGTGTGGTGCAGGCTATTCACACACATACATGTGCACATCACCTCTGCCTCCCCATGGCCATGCTCGTGCCCCTGTCACCCCCCAGGTCCCCAGCTCTGCAGGGCCCAGCCCCAGCCAGCCGTGCAGCCATGGGTGAGCATGGATCCCTGGCCCTTGTGCCAGCAGGAAGGGGCAGTGCCTGCTGGGCAATGACTTCAGCCCCCACGCTGAAGTTCAGGACCTTTGTTCCTTGGCAGAATAAAGCCACCCATAACAGACCCCCCTGCCCTTCCAGGATCACTAGGAAGTAATGTCAGCAGGACTGGGGCTGCCTGTGTCCAGGAGGGAGCGGCTGCCTGAGAGCACTGTAGAAGTGCAGTGACTTTGCAAACCAGCTTTGTGCCTCTGTGGTTTGTCACCCCCCAGCTCTGCATCCTGCTACACTCCCTTTCCTCCAGTGCCACAGCCAGCCCTGCATGTGCCCCCAGCCCCGAGGAGCCCTTCCTAGCCTTGGGCACAAGCGCTACTGTGCTGAGAGCTGTTTTGGGGTTCAAATGCATCCTGGGCAGGTACAGAGGCTGAGCCAGGGCTGCAGGGCATGGGGCGCTGCCTGTGGCTCCCCAGCCCTCAGCAGAGGCCTCTGGGCTCTGTTCCCAGCCAGCACCCAGACGTGGGTGCATACCCATGTGCTGGAAGGAGCAGCAATCTTCCCAAGCAGTGTTTCCAGCTCAACGCTGTCCCCCCTGCTCCGTGGCTGCACAGGACAAAAAGACCTGGGGGCCCCCTGAGGCTCCAGCTCCAGGCAGCAGCCCCCCCATCTCTGTGTCACCCTGCAGGCTCAGTCAGCACCAGAGGCCCCCACCCACAGCAGCCAGCAGCCCGAGGACAAAGAAGAGGCAGGAGACAGGGGGCCTGATGCAGGTTCTTTCTGTACATCAGTGTTTTTGACACCACAGCATGTTGCTGCTTATAATAAAACAGAATTCAGAAAGAGCAACCAGAATACACACCCAAAGGCAAAAAACCCCTCAGCTCGAAGGAGGTGCTGCCTGGCCCCCAGGGGGGAGGCCAGTGGCCCAGGGGAAGGGGTAACACCAGCCCTGGCTGGGAAGAAACACAACACAAAGTAAAAACGAACCAACAAAAAAACCAAACAAACCAAAAAACAAACCCCAACCCCCCCACCCCCCCCACCCACCACTCCCGCTGCGGAGCGGGGGAGAGCCAGAGACCCCAAGATTGTCCTGTCCTCGGTCCTGTTAGCACCTGTACAATAAAACTGTACCATCCCCTGGAGCGGAGTGGAGCAGCCCTGCCCCGTGCCCGGGCAGCAGGTGCCATGCCCGCTCCCTCCCCAAGAACTGCTCCTGGTGACACAGGAGGGGTGCAGGATGAGGCCAAGCAGAGACTGCTCAGGGCAAGGAGAGGGCTTCTGCGGTGGCCAGAGACCCCGGGGTGGGGATGGACGGACAAGCTGCCAGGAAGCGTGGGGCACGTGTGGGGGCTGCGGGCTGCACCTGCCTGGGTGACGGATGCTGGGAAGCGGGAGCAGCAGCACGCGTGAGAGGCGGGAAGGAGCCAGGGAGGCGATGGAGCAGCAGGGTGGCTCTCAGCTGGCAGGTGAGCACCTTCAGCAGAAGCTGGCTCCAAAGCTGAGGGAAGCTGTGAGACCCCGGCCCTTGAAGGGCCATGGGGCCCCCCTGTCTGCAGCTGGCTGTTCCTGGGGGACTGCCGGCCTCAGGGACTGGTGGAAAGAGGCCAAAGGAAGCCGGCCTTCCCTAGCCTGGAGCTCACCATCACAGTGATACAGACTCAGCAAAAACAAAGGAAACATTACAAATTAAATACTAATTAAATAAATACTATGGAAGACATGGGGAGGGCAAACAGAGAGGCGCAGTTCCATGGGGTCAGGCAGGGAGGGGCAGCAGTACCCACCGCCCCTCCTTTCGGTGGAGCCGGAGCCGCCGCTGCCCCAAGAGCTCGAGCAGCCCCGCGGAGGGGGCTTCATCACCCATCGCAGCCAGATGGGGCCGACAGCTGCTTGTCGTGAAGGGACCCTGGGAAGTCCTTGGAGGCAAGGGTCCTCCCTTCCCAGCTGGAGGAGATCCTGAGGAGAGGAGGACGGGATGACCAAAGACTCGGGTCCCTGCTGCTGGCACAGAGAGGGCTGCCTCCCGTTGGTCCTTATTATTGCCTCATGATGCAGGGAGCGACCCATCCCCGTCAGCTGCTCCAGGCCTGGTACTCCACCACTGAACCCAGCAGCTGCAGCAGCTCGGGCTCGTAGTGCACCAGCTCCACTGTCTCTGCAGCACCTTGCGCCGGCTCGGCGCTCTCCTGCACCTCCTCCTGTGCCAGCACCTGGCTGAGAGAGACCTGGCGCTGGAACTCTGCCTTGGGCAGCGTGGCGATCTCGAAGTGCGGGAAACGGGCCTGGAATATGCGGGAGGACAGCTTCAGCCGCTTGAGCACGTCGGAGAAGAGGAACCAGTTGCAGGGCCTGCGAGGATGGCAAGAGGTGGCAGGTTAGGGGCAGAGGGGTCCACAGGCGTGTTGCCCACCTCCCTGCCTCCCCACTGCCCTTCCCTCAATACAGCGGTGAGCTCCAGGCACTATTCTCCATGTGCCCCTCCTCTGGCAGGGCCTGGACAGACCACACTTACTGGATCATGTCACAGCCTCCCTCACCTGGAGGACAGCCCAAGGCTTTCTTGTGCCACTGCTGTCCTCACAGGAGCTCAGGGGCTCTGCTCTGCCTGCTCCCTCTCTGCCCCAGCATTAACATCACTAAAATACTCTCTGCTCCAGGAAAAGATACTCACCCCCGAGAGACTGACACTTGGAGGTTGTAGCTGGGAAGCAGGGGCTTGTCTGAGAACTCAAACATGAAGTTGTCGGCTTCTTGCTCCTCTTCCTCCTGGTCTGAACTTCCCGGAGGGTTGAGCAGAAGATCGCATCCGATGCTATCTTTCCCCTCTGCAAGAAGCAAAGCAGGTGTTGGCATTGCTGGGTTTCATGTCAGCCAGCACTCATCACTCCCTGGGGAAGAGCTCTGCCCAGCTGGACAAGCCACTGCCACAATCTCACATGCACCTTCCCACAGCGATTGTGAGCATCAGGTCCCAGGGGCACCTTCTGCTCTCTTTCCAGCCCCTCGGCTCAGAGGAGCTCTGAGCAAGGCTCCTCTAGCTGACCAGGCTGGATACAAAGAACTCCTTATGTCAGAGCACCAACCCTCAGGTTTACACCGCTCCCGTGTGTGAGGCGAAGTGCTGCCAGCTTGTGAAAGAGCCGCTGCTCCTGGCAGTCCTTCCTCGGCTCAGCCACACGCTGGCCCTGAGGCAGCCTCAGCTCCCTCTTCCCTGGGCAGCACAACCCTCCTCAGCCTGCAGGAACCGCGCCAGAGAGGGTGGAAGTGGGCGTAGGATCCTGCAAGGGAAGGCACCGGCTCTGCTTCCCCACCCGGATCCCACTCTTGGCAACTGTCAGCAGGTTACGGCGAGGTGCGTGCCAGCTACTGTGTCTAAATAAGGGCTGCCCGGCTGTGCCACCAAACTGTGCAGCAGAGCTCCAGGATCACACAACCAAACAAGAACTGTGACTTCAGAGACCCGGCCCCACAGATTCCTGGCATAAAGCTGCCCTATCCCGGAGGTATCTGAGCTCCAGCAGGATTTGCTTCCATAGGAGATGGAGCATAGCACTCTCCATCCACAAACCATTTACAGACAGTTAAATTCACTGTTCAGCAACGTGAAAAGCATCTGTAGAAACCCAGCTTGCTGTCTGGAGTTTATTATTAGAGGTACAAATACACTTGGGTTTGCACAACAGCTTGGTCCTGTCGAGACAGCACAGGAATAACCCCCAAAACCTCCTGAAAAAATGAAGTTTAGAGGGTACAGAGAGAAGTCAGCCCAAATGTGCTGTGAGCAAATAAACCAATCACACAAAAGTTCAACACCACGTAGGAGAGAAAAGGCTGTGAAGGAAAAAAAATAGGAGTAACTTGTGGTGTGCTGCATGAGGAAGCTCCACACACCATACTGCTCTGAGAACCAACGCAGCACCCAGTGAGAACGGCATCTTAATGAAGGAACAACAGCAGATGATGGGAGACATAGGCTCAAACGGGGTCTCAGGGAAAGAAATGGAATCATTTCTTAGTCCTGCCAAGGAAAAAAAAAACCACCCAGCCCTCAGGGAAGAGAAAAACAGGGTGCTCAGATCTTCAAAACTTATTGTAGAGCAGGATAAAAGTGACAGGAATATTGGTCAGATGTCACTGGCAGGCAAAGCTCAGGTGCCACCAGCAGAAAGCTTCATGTTCTTAAGACCTGTTGGAGAGGAGCTCTGTGGAGAAGGACCTGGGGATCCTGGTGGGTGACAGGGTGGCCATGAGCCAGCAGTGTGCCCTGGGGCTGAGAGAGACAATGGGATCCTGGGGGGCATCAGGAGGAGTGTGGCCAGCAGGTCAAAGGAGGTGATCCTCCCCTCTACTCTGCCCTGGTCAGGCCCCACCTGGAGTATTGTGTCCAGTTCTGGGCTCCCTGGGATAGGAAAGACAGGGATCTCCTGGAGAGAGTCCAGAGAAGGGCTACGAAGATGATTAAAGGAGTGGAGCATCTCCCCCACCAGGAAAGGTTGAATGAACTGGGACTGTTCAGCCTTGAGAAAAGAAGGCTAAGAGAGGATCTTATTAATGCTTATCAGTATCTCATGTGTGAGACACAGGGGGAAAAGGCCAGCCTCTTCTCAGTGTCTGGGGGGACAGGACAAGGGGCGATGGCCTCAAGTTGGAGCACAGGGAGTTCCACACCAATATGCAGAAGAACTTCTTCCCGGTGAGGGAGCCCTGGGACAGGCTGCCCAGGGGCGTGTGGAGTCTCCTTCTCTGGAGATATTCCAGACCCATGTGTGACCTGTCCCAGAGACCCTGCTTGGGCAAAGGAGTTGGACTCAATGATCTCTGAAGGTCCCTTCCAACCCCTACGATTCTGTGATTCTCAAGCAACCCAGGCAAAGAGAATTAGCTGCATTCAGTGCGGCAACAGTGCGGCGTCAAGCCCAAAAACTCCTCTGGCTCAGCCCTGTCCCTCAGCCCGAGCAGAGGCTGTGACAAGAACAAGGACATCCTGTATGGAGCAACAGGGAGAAGTTGGGCACAACAACGCTGAGTCCCAGGTGTGGAACACAACCCTGCTGTGGGCCTTTGTGGCTGGGACTGCGGCAGCACGCAGTGCACGCCACTGATGACTTTACCATAGCCAGAGCTCAGAGATCCCACACCCTGGCTTCCCTCATTATCTTCCCAACCCCAGAGAGTTGCATTATCTGAAGGAAAAACAAGGAGAATGTTCCTGCCTCAAAGAATAGAAACAGATCTGAGCAGGGGCCTGGGATTTCTCCTCCAGCCTGGGGGACATGCGGTGTTCTGGGCTTTGGCTGGTGGAGCTGATGGAGATTTTGAAGGGCTGAAGGAGGAGAAGTGTTTTCTGATGAGCTGGTTTGATGCCTGAAGAGCTGGGAGGAGCTCAGCTGCAACACAGAAGCAGCAGGTCCCATAAGGGCCCTTTCCAAAACCCTCCATAAACACCACTGGCAACAAACCAGCCCCTTGTCTCAGGTGTGGGCACCTGGCTCTTCCCCGAAGGCTCAGGCTGTGTCCTGCCTGGCAAAGCACTGGCAGTGATGGTCTAATGCTGCTGCACGCTCATCTAGGCATGGATGGGAAGGGTGCTGGTCCCTTCTGCTCCCCACAGGCCTGGCAGGACCAAGGAAGAGATGTGGGAGACCCAGCACCCCCTGCAGAGATTGCCCACATATCAGGCACTTGCCTAAGCAAGGCCCCTGTGAGCAGCGACCTGCCATTGCTGACAGCACCCCAGCACCCCCATCCCCCCAAGAAACACTGGGAGCCAGTGATGGTTTGCTCCCTGTAACAAAGAACCCCTTTCTTTTTGCCTACAGGGGTGGAGGATGGAAATGTGGGAACAAAGGAGGCAAGGCAAGACTTTTCTAGACAGGCCAAAGGCTATAGCAGCCTTCCAGGCCTTGGAGCCGCTTCCCATCCCTCAAGGGGCTCCAGGAGAGCTGGAGAGGGGCTGGTGCTGGGAGGGCCAGGCCCAGGGGAACGGCCTTCAGCTGCAGGAGGGCAGCTGGAGAGGGGCTGTCAGGCAGAAATCCTTCCTGGGGAAGAGGGAGGCCCTGGCAGAGGGTGCTCAGAGAAGCTGGGGCTGCCCCTAGATCCCTGGCAGGGTTCAAGGCCAGGTTGGATGGGGCTTTCAGGCACCCTGGGCTTGTGGGGTGTCCCTGCCATGGGCAGGGGTGACACTGGTAGGGTCTGAGGGCCCTTCCAGCCCAATCCAGTCTGGGATTATGACATGGAAATGAAAGGACTGAACGAAACACAATCATCTTGCTTTTCCAAGATCTGCCTGTTCCACCTCGGGCATCGGGTATGTGCAAACAAAGCTGACAGGTCCCCACAGCAGTGGCAGCAGGTCTCCTGGCAGGAATGGGAACTGGCAGTCCACAACCCCAGGCCAGGACCTTCAAGAGGAAGGCCACCAATGAACAGGCTGCAAGCAGGTACTAGAACTCAAGCAGATAAGCCCTCCAGGTAGCCAGGACCCATGCTGTAGTAACTAAAGACAGCCAAACTCTCCTTGCCCCAAAACCAGGGACAATTTTCCTTCCTTGTTTATCAGAGAAATCCAAGTGGGAATCAGTGATAGATCGAAAGGGATAAAAACTTTACGTTAAAGATAGGACAGTTACAGAATAGCCATTTTTTCATGTGGGAAAGAGGCTTCTTACAGGATTGTGAGAGCTTCAAGAGCAAGAAATCCAGAGGAAGGAGGTTTCAAGAGTTTCTGCCTGAGAAGCAGAAGCCTGCAAACAAAGTGTTCCTGGGAGTAGTGAGTTTCATCTGTTCTGAAACGAAGAGACATCAGGGTGCTCCAAGGATAAGTCCTCTACCAAGAGCACCCTTCCACACGTGTCTGATTTCCTCACTTCCCAAAGGATGTCAGAAATGACAGGGATGAGCAACCAAACCCACCAGCCCTTTAGCTTGCAGCCATAAATAAACCAAGGGCTCGAGAGCGCTGACCTGCTGCCTCAGCAGTGGTTGGGAACTCCGCAGCCTGCTGCAGGCCCACAGGTACAGCCAGAACACCTTCATTCAGGGACCCTGGGGGAACTGGAGCACACAGTGAGCAATCTGGGCCCCTGCCAACTCAAGGAAACCTCTGAGCAGGTAACTGCAGTTCTCAGGAAGTGACAGTGAAAGGTCCGAGCTTTGCTTCTCTGGGAAACACCCGGCGCCTCTCCCAGATGAACGTCTCTCCTCCAAAGCAGAGGAGAGGGATGAGCAGCTCTGGGAACCTGGAAGCTGAAGGCTTCCACACATCGAAGGAGTAAGTACAGCCTCTGCCCAAGGGTTTATCTTGGTGACTGGTTGGCAGGGGAGTAACAAGAATTGCTACAAGAATAACATGCTCTGGGACTGATGGCCAAGGGCCTTCGGGAATCCCCAGCAGCACCTGGAGTCTAGTCTTGTTTGGCCTGCAGCTTCCCAAAGAAAAAGTGCCTTTAAGAAGCAACTCCCAGGCTGGGAGGGATGTGGACAGACGAAAGGGAATGATGTGTCATTCCCAAGCATTCCTTCTCCCAGCTGTGCTGCTGTAAATGCAAGGGCACAGAGTGAACTCACCTAGCACAGAGCTGCTGTAGAAGTCCCACGCTGTTCGAGGATCCCCATCAGCACGCCCCTGGAGATCCAAAAGGTAATCTAAAGAGGAAAAAAACCAAGAGGGTTAATCATAGGGTATCAAAATGCTTACCTGCTGGTCAAAGAATGATCCTAGTATGCATGTCCATTGATCCTGGGTGAGCCACTACAGCTCTGCTGCTTCCCCACTTCACACTCAGGTGTTGTGGCACAAGCCAGGAGAGGACAACATGACCCCAAGCCCCAGAGTGTGGGACAGAACCTGAGAGGGGAAAACAAATGCCAACACTAAGGGGGCTGGGAAGGAAATTTCTTCAGCTTGCTTTGAGTTCAAGGTCACATCACCAACACTGCGTGTAGAGTTAGGACAGGAGGAGCACAGGACAGACAGCCAGCGTGGTGTTTTAAACCTGGAGATGTTCTGCCTCATATCTGTTGGGGAGCACCACCACTCTAGCTGCCTCTTCTGTGCTGTTGTGTAGAAGCCACACCACTCATCTTGCTTCCCCCCAAACAGTGCAGAAAGCAGGCACGCTTCACAGGGACCCAGAGCAGCCCTTCCAAACAGCAGCAGACAGGCAGCACTGGCAGAGCTGGCTGAGTCAAAGGCATCATAACTTGGCAGCAAAAATACATTAATTCAGGTTAGGCAGTAGAAGCAAGAGCTGTGGAACAACGTCTCCAAGCCTCACACAGCACTGTCTGGAGTTGTGTGACCACAGCACAGCCTTTTCCTTCTACCTCAGGCTGCAAAGTGACTCACATCTAGTTTGGAAAGCAGTATCTAGCTCCAGAACTACAGACTGGGCAGTAAAAACACACATGTGGGACAGGACAGAGCTAAAATTATTCAGCCACCCACTGCTCAAGCATGTCTAAACCCTCTGAGACCCAGATTTGGAGAGGACAGAAGCCCTGCCATCCCCAGACTTGGCACCTACCGTTGAGGAAGCGCTTCATCACTTCGCTGGTGGCAAGCTTCGCAGCTGTCTGCCCAGAGTAAGTAGCCAGAGTGGGGTCAGCACCATAGGAGAGCAGAAGCCACATGGTTTCCAGGTTGTCATTTGCTACTGCGTCATGGACAGGCCTGCAAGGACAGGAGCGTTGGCACAAAAAGAAGGGTCTGGAGGAGTTCACAAAACGAATGCTCCGGTTTGGGTTGAGACAAACCTGAGACACGTGCCCTGCTCCTCACCCCCCAAGCTCCCCACACTGCCCAGCCCTTCCCCTGTCGCTGGCTTGCCTGGTGCCATCCTGCGCACTGCAGTTCACGTTGGCGCCGTGCTCCAGCAGGATGTGGAGGATGTCGATCCAGCCGCGTGCGCAGGCTTCGTGCAGGGCTGTGTAGCCAGCGTTGTCCCGATGGTTCACGTCACTGCTCTTCTTCTGGAGGCAATACAGTACCACGTCCTACGGGAAGGAGAGCGTTGCAGGCCCGGTGACACGCGACCCCAGGCAAAGCAGCGCAGGGCGCAACGCGGAACGGGACACCAAAACTCACCTTGTAGCCCAGGCGAGCTGCTCGCTGCAGAAGGGTCTCCCCTGCGTTCTTGTTCACGATCAGCCGCCGAGCTCCAGGAGGAACGTCCTGGGTCACAGGTAATTCAGGAGAACTCCCTGGGCTGACCCGATGGGATTTGCAAGAAGTCCACAAGTCCTGAGGCTTCTTGGGAGAGCTCATTTTGGACTGATTCCAGCAGCCTTTCCCCTGGGAAAGAAAGGAATACAATTCACATGTGATCACAGCTTACTCACCATGAAGTCCCCCTCTTTCTCTTCTCCAGTCATCAGCCCAAGCCGTACCTTCCCCTCGTCACACATCCCTGCCAGGTGTTTAGTTTTACATTTGCGTTTTCCTGATGGCTTCTCCAGCTCTTCTTGGACAGGAGAGCTGTCTGAGTGCTCCAGGAAGAAGCCATTCCGAAAGTCTTGTCGTCCTTGAGATTTCCGTGGGGATGGAGAAAGCCTGCTCCTCAGTCGGAGCTCTGTGCCTTTACCCTTCGCAGACTCCTTCTGCTTCCGGTACCTAAAATCTGAAGGACAAATGGGAATGAGGAGTTGCTGTAGGTACAGGCCAGCAGCCCAGATATCCAGACCCACAGCAAAGTCAATCTGCAGATTCACCCCGTCCAGGATGGACTCGCTGCAGACACAAGATGCCCAAGGACAGATGCCGTGGTCTGAAAAGGCCAAGCCTGCCGAGAACCGGGGCTCACACACAGCTGACCGCGGCTTGTCCATCGGTCTGACAGGGAACCCAGTATGACACCCCAGTTGCGAGCACACTTCCCAGCAGTTTGGGAATTGCATGCTGCCATATGGAGCACACCCCACCCACACGGCTGAGTGGGGACCCCCCATGAAGATGGAAAACACAGGAGAGACGCCCTTTATCCTGACTGCACAGTCAGTGCTTTGCTGGTTGCGAAACCAGACCCTGCCTTGGCCTCTCACATCTTTCCCTTAAGTTAAGCAGCACATTAAAGCTGCAGTTAATATGCATGCAGGTGGGAGCACCAAGCTACCTCAAGGGAAATCCAGGCTTTGCTTCCTTGCACTATACGGAGCTGTAGGGCTGCTCACTACAGAGCCCTGTGCATCGCTCAAGGACAGGCACTCTGCTCCCGTGAACAGCACCAGTCCATAGGAAGGGCACGACAGCAATGGGAAAACAGAAAATGGAATAGGAAAGTAAAGCCCTGTGAAGAAAGAACTGCCCGGACTTGTGCGATGCCATACGGATCCCTCTGTGTGGGGATCTGTGCTGGGGTGAAGCCAGTGACAGAGGAAGGGCCCAGTGAGGCAGCTGCATGCAGCTCTGCAGCACCCAAGTCTCTCAAACCCAAGCTCCCTCCCAGCCTCAGGTGCTTTCTTTGGGAACAAAGACTCTGCTTCACTTTTAGGTGAAGAGCCAGAGGCAGGAGATGTCCCAGTGGGTCAGTTCAAGGGATCAAGAAGATAAACTCCAGGAACAAAACTATGTCTGTTAGGGACACTGCTGCTTGCAGTACGAAGACAAGGTTTGTAGCCCCCAGGAGCAGCATCTTCTGCTTCCACAGATCTTCTAGATTCTCCAAGTCAAGCACCACACATAACTTCCACTTGTGCCTTGCCCTCACAGAGGCACCCAGACCCAGCAGCAACAGTCTAACCGTGCCACAGCAGGACTGGAGCCTGGGAGATGAGGTGGGAAGGGGACAGCTCTACTACTTCTCACAGCCCCACAGCAGCACCTCAGCCTCTCCTACAGATGGGCTTTGTGACCACCGATGTGGCAGAAGACAACAGGTTGACAGCCACTACACCACTTCCAAGAGAAGGCCCAGGGGTATGGAGGGCTGGCAGAAGTGCCCTCCCCAACACTGCGGCTTGGACATGAACTTCTGCACCCCCAACAGAAGTTATCTGTGGGACACTCAGACACAGCTATGCCGAGGCATCAGGATGAATCCCAGCCTTATTCCCAAGAGCCTCAAACCACCCCTGCAGGGACAGAGAGAAGGGGCCACAGAAACTGCTGAACCTCAGAGAAATCTGGGTCACAGACTTCATTTTGACCACAGGGTCTGGGCAGACACAGGAGACAAGGCAAGAGCAGAGGTAGAGCAGCAAGCAGGACACAGGCAGCTCTCCCAGCGAAATCGGAACCATGGAGGGGGAATTGCTTTGTGGCTTGCAGACACTCCAGCTTTGATAATCCTCTCTCCCTGGTGCCAGCTTGCATGTTGCCTTAATAAAGCAAGACTAAAGCTGAAAGCATCCCTGTTTAACTGTGATGGCTCCACGTCCCTCTCCTTTAGGCAGGAATGACCGTCACTCCCAGGGGCTCTGCTCATCCAGAAATATTTCCCTGTGCTACCTCGTCCGACTCGCTTTTTCCCACGCCCTCTGTCTTAATCAGAGAGTAAAGTCAGGATCTAATTAGCCACATAAGCTGCTGTTTCCTACTCTGAAATTCACTGTAAATGTTTTTGAAAGGAAAGCTCATCAATTGGAGCAGCCCAGGCTGTGGACACCAAGCCATAAATAACGATGGCATTTCATCCTTACACAAAACCCCTAAACACATCCTTCCTTCCAAAAAAAATTCCCACACACAACCAAAAAAAGCAACAAAACAGACACCCCCTCCACGCTAATCCCCAGCCTGGTACCATAAGCCCCTTCCCAGATTGTACCTGCTTTGGATTTTCGCCTTCTGTGGGGGTAGCCCACCCGCTCCTCCTCTCGCTCGGTCAAATATTCGCCTGTCTGGTACTTCCGACTTTTCTGTCGTCTCCTTTTCTTCCTTTTGATGTGGCTGTCATCTTCCTCCTCCTCATTGGGCTCCCACAGCTGCCTGGGTGATTCCACTCTCCAGGGCAACTCTCGGGTCCTCCTCGTGTAACAGCTGCTCCTCTCAGACAGAGACCTGTCCCTGGCCCTCCGACTGTGGTAGCGTGACGTCCTGTGGGATTTTCGCAGCTTGCGACGTTTCAGGGCTGTCTCCTCCTCCTCTTCCTCCTCTTCTTCTTCTTCTTCCTGATCCTCCTCCAGCAAGGGTAAAATCTCCTGACCAGTCACATCACACTCTCCCGTCACACCAGCGGAAGAGCCAGCAATGCTTCCTGCAAGAAAGTGGGATTCCAAGCTGACAAAGAGGGTATCTACAAGAAACACACTGCAAGGCAGGACAAAGGACCGGCACAAGGCGAAGTGAACAAGGAAATAAACCCTCCCAGTCCCCCTGGGATTCCCACCTGGATCCCCTAGCACCAACTCACCTGACTGACTGCGTGTGCGGCTGCTCAGCACCACCGGAATGAAATCCCGAAAGTTGTTCTTGGGCTTCTTCTCAAGGTAACCTGTGGGGAAAGCCAAGCCTTGAGAAAACATGCCTCAGGGCTGCGCATGCATGCCTGCCGGCCTCGGAGGGGCAGGCCAGCAGCACGCTGCAGCTCCCTTTTGGATCCCAACCCGCTAAGGGAAGCCACCACCTCTAGAGGCATTCAGCTCCACGAGAGCGGTGGTTGGCCCCACAGGCATTGGGGTGACAGGAACTGCTGCAGCCTGACCCTGCAGGAACACAGAAGTACCTTCCTCATGGCTGTCCCCGTGGTGTGATGGAGATGGGAACTCAGTCTTCGCTGGCCTCCGGCGCTTACGCTTTACCCTGAGGCTGTTGTGATCCTTCATGGACCCCAGGCCAGCTCGGCCTTCTCGCTTGCTCAGCTCATGAGGATTGTCATGGTGCTTCCGCCACTGTGAACGGAGGACACAGGGTGAAGCTTGAGCTGCCGACCAAGTGAGCTGGAGCAGCAAAAGAGAAGGGGCAAAACGCTGTCCCCCACTCCCCACGTTGGTGCTCTCCAGCATTTTTGACACCCCAGAGCCATGTTTGCTCTGGATAACCTGCAGGCATGGTTACATCACTGCTGGGTGATGCCAAAGAGCAAAGCCCTGCGCACTCAGCTGCCTTCCCCTAGCAGAGCTCCCTCCTCACCCCCAACCTCACCCACTAACCTCTGCCATAACCCAACAGCCTCAGCCCATCCCACCTACCTTGCGGCCATGCACGCTCCGGCTCCCCGATTTGCCCGGGGACTCCTCGCTGTCCTGGGCTTGGCACTTCAGTCTCTTGTGGGCTTGCCGGGTGTCCCCATCATGCTGCCGCTTAGCCTTGCAGCGCACGCTGCTCTCTTGCTTGATTTGGCCAGCTCCTTTGAGCTTGACCTCAGCAAAGGCCTGGGGAGCAGTCCCAGCTCGCAGGCAAGTCACAGAAGTAAATGACACGTCACACTCCACCCGCTCCTTCTTGACCCTGCACAGATCCACCTGACGCACGCACTGGAGAGGCTCTGCAGCCGGTGGCTCCTGGGAGATTTCACAACCCAGGTCCTTGTGTTGACCCTCCGTGGGCAGAGTGGGCAGCTCTGGAATCATTCGCAGGCTCTGCTGCCCAGACGCGGGCAGATCGTGCGACAAATACGCTGCTAACACTTGGTTTTTAGGCTTTGCATCCGACTGTTTGAGGCTACAGCTCCCCTGGGGAGCCTCAGTCTGTACAGTGTCCTCCTTATTGGAGTCAGCCTCTGGTTGATCACTCTCTTGACCCTTCTGAGGGTTGTCTAGCTTCCCCTTCTCACCTTTCGCATCCAAAGCGCTGGTCTGAAGAGATGGACCTGCATCCAGCGGGGCTGGATTGGCCGGCTCCTCGCAGAGCTTGGGCAAGGAGGCCCGGCAGCCCTTGCTCTTGGCCGCAGGTTCCCGTTCCTGAGGTGGGAGCCTGGGCAGCCCCTCTGGCAGGCTCTGGGTGGCTGTGTTGGACTCTGTGGGCTGCACGCTCGGGAATGTCGGGAGCTCACCTGCACCAGCTGGCTTGCAGGAGCTGTTCTGGTTCAGGGGCAGCTGCCCTGTTGTGGAGATGCCAATTGAAAGCAGGGGGGTTTGGTGATAAGGAGACCAGCCGAGAGGCAGGAGCTGAGGGTTGGAAGGTTTTCCATTCACGGGGCATCGCGGGTACACACTTCCCTGGCCAGGGTTCCAGGTGGAGATGTCCTTGGACTGACACAAAGTTGCTCCTGGAGCAACTCTGCCATGAAGAGGTCTCCTGGCAGGATCCTGCTGTCCTTCTGCACTGACCTGGTTGGCTTTCTTCCCGCAGGGAACCCCAGCGCTGCGAGGCTCTCCCTGATCGATGATGGAAATAGGCTCCTGCTTGGGAAGGTGGCGTGGGTCCCTGCTGAAGCTCACGCCGGGGTCCTTGCTGAGCAGCAGTGAGGCAGGCACCGGGTTGGCGACTCCGACATACGTGCCCGGAATGGTGCTGATGAGCGTGGTGTTCTTCACCCAGGAGCCCTGCTCACCGTTGCGCAGGAACTCGGGGAAGATGACTAAGGGAGGGGTGGCGCCGAGACAAGAGGTGACGCTGCTGCCCGTGGTTTGGGCCGCACGCTGGGACTTGGACAGGACAGTGGTGAGGACTGCTTTGCCGCTGGTGTGCACAGGCGTGAGGATGGGCATAGGAGGCGTTTTGCGTTGGCTGGGTGGAGGCAGTTTCTGACGGTTGGACTTGGAGGAGAGATCGAGAGGCATCTCGCTGCACTCCGGAGAGGAGACCATCTCACGCTCCAGCTGCGGAGGGGACTTCAGAGGAGAGAGTGAAGTGGCAGCCCCCGATGCATGCAGCTCGGGAGCTGCCGGGGCTCTGGCGTGCGCACCGGTGCCTGAAGAGGGAGCAGCGCTCCCGCACGATGCTGCCTGCGGCGGCTGGCTGGCCGAGAGGGAAGGGCCGGCGGTGGTCGGGGGAGCGGCCTCGGGGGCAGCCTGGGCGCCGGTTCCGCCGGAGGGCGAAGGGCAGCTAAGCTGGCTCACCTCCACAGACACCACTTTGGCATCTGAAGCCAAGGGTCTGGAGACGGAGAAGGTGTAGGGGTAGGAGCGCAGCTCCGGAGAAGCGATAATGCCCGGCAGGCAACGCTCATGTAGGTAGGAAGGCAGGACGGGGAGGGTGAGCGTGGAGGAGACCCCCAAGGTGGCTGGAAGCGTGGCCACGCTGAGCGGCTGCCCACAGCTGGGTGGTGGGATGTACACCAGCGACTGGCTGGGGCTCAGAACTGCCCCGGGCTGAAAGGACAGGGGCATTTTTTGCATAGCAGGGGCCTGAGACGCAGGAAAGCACACTCTGTTCAGAGTAAAGGTAGCGGGAGTGGAGGCAGAGGTGTTGCAGCTGGAGACAACCACAGACAGTGTCCCTTCTGCCAGCACGCCCGGCCCTTGCACTCCGGCACCTGGCCCTTGCACTCCGGCATTTGGAGTGGTGGTCTTCTCCTTCCCAGCAGGCTCACTCTCTGGAGCCACGGAGCAGGCTGGAGCAGTGTCAGCCTGCTTGTCACCAGGAGGATCTGCAGGTGTCCAGGCAGAATCAGCCCCACCACTCTCCTGCTCGGCAGCTCTGGGGACCACAGGCTCCTGCCCTTTGCCATCCCCCTGGTTTGCCGGAGGGCCCAGGGCATCGTCTTTCACAGTCTTTGCTGCACACTCCGGGTTTGGGTTTGGATCAGGTGGCTGCTCTTCCAGTTTGGGCCCAAGCTTTTCCTCCACCTTGCCATCAGCATCCAGCCCCTGGGCACTGCTGCCACCACTGCTGACTGCTGTGAGCTCCACCTGCACCGAGAAGGGAGAAGGTGTTCCTGAGAGCTCTGCAAGTGACTCCCAGGCGAGCAGCGGGACTTTCTGTCTAGCCACCCACCAGGACATGGAGGCAGAAGTGCCAAATGGCTCTTGCCGAAGCAGAGCACTGCTTTGCCTTACTGCACCTATGTGCTCCCCTCTCAAGAAGGAGCCTGTGGGACCTATTAGGGGAGATGCTTTTGCTTGGCCTGTCCTGTCAGGGACCAGAATTCTTGGACTGATACACACACGCAAGGAGCTCACCTTGGAAAGGCTGCTGCTGACGCAAAACTCTTGAGACCCCAAGTGCTGGGAGCTGCTCGTTTTAGACTCCTCATCAGAAAGGGGGGCTCTCCTAGCCAAGGAACAAGACACAGCATTAAGAAACCCCAAGATACCCTCCCCAGAAACCGACCCCTCCCTGTCCCATGTGCCTGCTCCAAGTAACCAGCTCCTCATCACCATGTCGCACAGTAGGTGCCAGCCACTGCAGACCGAGGAGGTGAGTAGCACTGTCCTCTGCCTGCTGAGCAGCAGCTCCTCACACGTAAATGCTTCCCCTATAGCTTCTCCAGGCCTGACAGGACTTCCTCCATGGCCCAGCTCCCTCCATTCCCAGAGCAGACGCAGGTGGACAGCCACCCATGACAGGAACAGGTCCCCCCAACATGCCATGTCCTGTTGGCCTGCACACTTGACCCTCCCTCTCTGGAAGGTAGCTTCTGAGGGGTGAGCCTGCATTCAGGGTAAGGATTGCAAGCTCCACGGAAACAGGGTGTACCGAGGAGACAGCTGGACAGCAGCTAGCGCTCATGTGCTCCACAGGGGCCCGGGACCCTCCTGCCAGCATTATTTACCAGACAGCAACTCCCTGGTCGTTAAGGGTCACTTGGAGAAGATGCCGGTGCCAGGATAAAACAGAGTTGAGTTTCTGCCGGCGCTGCGGTGTCTTTGGGATTTGCTCTCCTACCCCCAGGTTTCCACAGCAAGTAACAGGCAGGAGCCACAGGAGGAGGGTTCTCCTTGGGCTCCCCTACGCCCGGCACCAGGACTGCCACAGCGCCAGCCCCGCCGGCGGCAGCCCGGTCCCTTCGAGGGGCTCCTGCCTGCCCCCCCGGCGGCGGTTCGAAGCGCCCCGAGCCTGCCCGGCCCCAGCAGGCCCGTTATTAGCGAGGGCAGATCAGACAGCCGCGGCAGGCTGCGGCGCGGGGCGGGTGACGGCGGGCTGGGGCCGGGGCCGGGCCGCCTCAGCGCAACCCGCAGCGCCCGTGTCCCCGGCAGGCCCTGGCACCGCGCCGGGGCAGGCCCGGTCCCGCCGGGGCTGGGGGGGGCCTTAGCTGGGTGGGGCGGGAAGCGGGGCTCCTGGAGCCAACCCGCCTTGTCCCCGCGGAGCCGTGCGGCGGGCGGAGCGCAGCGCAGAGCAGCGCAGCGCAGCGGGGCCGGGGCCGGCTCCACCGCACAGGCGGGCGGCGGGGCGCCAGGGGGCGCCCGAGCGCAGCTGCTGCCCGCGGCACCGCCGGTGAGTGGCCGGGGCTGGACAGCGGGACCCGGCCCGGCCCCGAGCGGGACCCGGCCCAGCCCCTCCCCACCCCCCCCGGCCCCCGCCCTCGGCTACCTGCAGCGGGAGCGGCCCTGCCCCGCCGCCGCGCCCAGGCCCTGTCAGCTGCCGGGACGGCCCCCGGGGGCAGCTCCGACTGCCGCGGTGCGGCCTGCCCGCCTCCGGCCCCGGGCCCCCTCCGGGGCTCCTCCACAGGCCAGCCCGGGCCGCGGCGCGGAGAGCGGGCGCCGAGGAGCCCCCGAGACCCAGCCGCGAGGGACGGCGGCGGCACGGCCACCGCCCGGGCGGCCCTGCACGGGGCCGGTAGCCAAGGGAGAGCGCTCGGCGGCAGCCGGGCCGGTTGGCCTGCCTGGCTGTGACGCCCCAAAGTTCAGTGGCTGTTGTAAAGGAGGAGTAGCGCCGGGTGGTTTAGGAGAGGCAGAGGGCAGCGCCATCCCCAGCCCTTATCTGAGGGACACACAGCGGGATGAGCAGCTGCTGAGTGCTAAAGATGATCTCTGTCCGTTTCTGCCCCGAGCAAGCCTGAACCCTGCCCCATCGCACCGCTCTGCTGCCTGGCCCTCGGAGGACACCCTGCCGAGAGCCCTGACACCCACTGCCAGGACAGACACCCTGCCGAGGGCCCCGACACCCACCCTGCCGAGAGCCCCCACACCCACTGCCAGGACAGACACCCTGCCGAGAGCCCTGACACCCGCTGCCAGGACAGACACCCTGCCAAGAGCCCCAACACCCACTGCCAGGACAGACACCCTGCCGAGAGCCCCCACACCCACTGCCAGGACAGACACCCTGCCGAGAGCCCCGACACCCACTGCCAGGACAGACACCCTGCCAAGAGCCCCCACACCCACTGCCAGGACAGACACCCTGCCGAGAGCCCCCACACCCACTGCCAGGACAGACACCCTGCCGAGGGCCCCGACACCCACCCTGCCGAGAGCCCTGACACCCACTGCCAGGACAGACACCCTGCCGAGAGCCCCGACACCCGCTGCCTTTGAGCCCTGAAACCTTTTCTGCTTATGGCTATGGCAAATGTGCCAAACAGATGTAGTAGCCTCAAGGAAGCCACAAACTGATCAGTTTTGAGAATAAGACCCAAGCCCTGTGAGAATAAAAAGGCGATGCAAAAAGCCACGAGGCAGGCCAGGAACCTGTCTTGATCGATTCTGCCTCCCAGCCACTAATCCTCCCTAATCTCCTATCTGGTGGCATGTCACAACTCTGCCATCTCATCATTTGGTCTGCACTAACCCTCCTGGGTCGCCAAAAGCCTGTCTTAGTGGCCTGGCTCACAGCGAGTCAAGCCCTTTCCTTCCCCTGGCAGTTTAAAAGCACAGGTCTGGTGAAGCCAAGAGCACATGGCAATGACTCGGCCCCACCACCCACCGACACTGAGAAGGCAATACAGCTGCACACACTTCTGCAGAGACCTCCATCCTGCACTCTCCGCTCGAAGGCCCTCCTCACTGGAGCACAGGATGTGGTGACCATGGCAATATACCACCATTTGAACACACATCCATCCCCTCCCTGCAGCTTGCTCACACCTCAGTGCGTTTGACACCCCGGGAAGAGCGGGCTGAGCCAGCACCAGCTCCCTTCCCAAGGCCTCTCCAAATCCCTAATTCACTTTCTTCGCTCTCTTCCTCCTCCCTACCACGCCGCCCACGCACCTCACCTCTCCTCGTTGAGGCCACACATGCGAATCCGCTCTGTGCTGGTCCAGTTGTGCACCCCGCTATAGAGAGGTGCTGTAGAGATCATGACAGCTGCTCGTCACCAACCAGGACCTGCCGGGGCTCGAGGGGCCGCTCTGCCTACAAAAGCAAAACAGAGGATTGGTAACTCCTCCCGGGACGCTCACCATGCTTCAGACAGTCATGCCCAGCTCTGCTGCCAGACAGACACGGTGCAGTTCCTGAGGTGCTACACGTCTGTCTGGGGGAGGGCCAGAAGAAATCTGCAGCGCCTCAGGACAGAAGCCACAGCCCCACTCCTCCTCATATTAAACAACTTTATTGCCAAAAAACCTCTGGTTACCCTGAGAGTTTCACACAGGTGTCTTCACACACATATGCATCCCCAGAAATATTCCCCCCCGTTTCTTCTCCCTCCAGCACTAGGCAGAAAGCCACAAGACAGAGCTTTACCCGAGATGATGGTCTGTTAAAACTCTGACATCCTCAAGGTTTCATAGGACTTCCATAAACCAGCACACAGCAGGTTCACAGGGGAAAGCCTCAAAGCAAGGAGGCAGCTGGGGGACCTTGGAGGGGAGCAGAGGTTTGCCAACAGTGCTGTCAGACGTGCTGTCAAGCGATTATCCCCTCCCTCTGCCAGGAAGGTGCTGGTATTCAGTGGAGTTAGGGGTGGAAAACATGAGGAAATCCAGAGATTCGTGAGCATCCAAGACGCACCGTCGGCTGGGTGGAGCTTTCGAGGGAGAAGGTGGCAGCCAATCATGCAGCGCTGGGTGTTCAAGCATTAAGGCAGCTTTGCTGCTCAAGTCGTATCAGGGAAAAAGCAAGGAAGGAAGAAAGGATCTACTGTGCTAACAAGTGGAGTCAGTCGAACCAAGTAGGACTGACTGCAAAAGGCAGAGAGATGCTGTCAAAGAGGTTCTTGGTTCGGAGAAATACTATAAACACCCAAAGGTGAAGCAGGCACAGAGCCACGGCAATGCTCTCCGTGCAGCTGGTGAGGGTGGGAAGGAGCTGAAAGCGACACTTGATCCCAGATCTCCGTCGGTTGTCTTTTCCCTGACAGACTCCTGACAACACGAGCTCTGAACAGGACAAGAAGCAGCTTGCACCATCCCTTTCTGCTGAAACGAGCCACGCAGGGATCCACCGGCCAGCAGCTCAAAGGGATCAAGCTGTGGAACTGAATGAGTCCTGTGAGCGCAGCTGCTGCCTGGCAGCCTCACCTCAGCCCAAACACGCCAGCGGGGATCCTCCAGACAGAAAAGAAGGGCCAAGCACATCGGAGAAATCGGGGCAAGGCAGCTTGTTTGCAAAAAAAAAAAGAAGAGACAGAGCTGGCTGCACGTATGAGGGCACGAGTGAGCAGACAGACTACGGAAATCAGAGGTCAGGAGAAGAGGGGGAAACCTGCTAAAAGACACGATGAGATGCCAGAAATACTGTATATCGAAGGGGGAGCCGGGCAGACGCTAAGACATAGAGCAGGGTCATACCCAAAGAGAATGAGAGGTGGCCGGGAGCAGGAAGGGGAGGAGTCTTTCGATGCTTGGAGAGAAATGCAACATAAAGGAAATAGGGGAACAAACAATCTGCGGGGATTTCACCATCTTAGGCTAAACTGAAAGAAGGGGAGGAGAAAGGTTCAGCCCCTGAGCACAGTGGCAGGACAGATGTTTTGGAAGAAATTGAAGGGGACCTTCTGTGCATCAGGGGACAGGGATGCATACGGCTGCACGACAGGGAACGGGACTTGGGAGATGGGCTGAAGCCTCAAACAAGCACAAGTGTGACCTGAGAATAGCAAGGGAAAAGTGGTAACAGGGTGTTGAAGGAGCTGGGAGAAACAGCAGGTTTTGAGTACTCGAGTAAGGGCTGGTCAGCCGAGGAGGCACGATAGCCATGAGGAGAGAGCCAGGACACAGCAACAGACACCGCTTCATGAATTCCTGGCCTCTATCCTCTAAGGACGATGTGGGACACACGCCAAAGACAGGCATTTCACAGGGGATAAAGAAGAACAGGAGAGAATAAGTGTCGAGATCTCAACTAGGGGGAGGAGTAAAACGGGGGAAAACCCACAGCCGGGGTCTCAAGTACAAGCCAGCGCCAACAGCAGAAGAACAGCATCCTTAAGAAGGCAGACCAGGACATTTCTTGAGAAATGTGGGGACGAGCAGCCTCCTGACACTACACTGAACCAGAGGGAGCAGCTGCAGCATCCCTGGGTCAAAACGCACCTTTAGTTGGGTTGACAGGAGGAAACTGAGCAAATCTCTTGTCTACACCGGCGCAGCTTGAAGCGACTTTAAATGGATGTAATTAAACTAGTAGGAACCCCTTGGAGAACACAACTAGGGCATGGCTTCACGTGCCTGCCTTCGTGTAGAAGAAGCTGTTGAAGAAATTGCTGAAGCCCCCTCACCCCTCCAATCGTATCACTGAAACTACGTGGTGTTGCAGGGAGTTGATCTCTGTTTAAAAGCTTTCTGTTCCTTCCCCCTTTTCCTTTGCCTGGGCTGGCTTTAACCCATACCAGCTCCTCGATCAGATTCACCAAGAGGGAGAGGGCACAGCCTGGCACGGAATCCGCTTAATCCACTGCGTCTGCCAAAGGAAGTGTACACGAAACCACAGTCGTATTTTGATTTAACTAAAGAGGTGCCCAGCCAATTCTAATTAACTCCAAGGAAAAGCAGTTTAGAACAAAACAAGAACATCCACATGGCATTTTTTTTGCAGGGAGAATCTTGTCACGCAATATTAAAGCTCCTTCACCTCTCAAAAAAAAAAGAAAAGAGGTGGTCTAAGAACTGGGAACACGAAAGGTGCTCAGTGAGTTCACCTCCAACACAGAGACCTGGGAGAGATTGTCAGTGAAACCAATGTGATGAAAGAAGAGGGGTTTTGACCACTCAGACAAAACCTCTCATCGCTTTCCAAAAGGAGAGGACGCTACCCTTCAAACCCATCTCTTGCAGGCTCCAGGAAAAGCAAAGCAGATGTTCTCCTGGTAGTAGAAACACACTTTTACTCGGGTTAGCAATGACTTGATACGAGGGAACTTCCATGTGTAGCTACGTCAGGTCCTCCCTCCTCTGAAATCCCACTCTGCAGCAGATGGAAACAAGTCGCCTGAGATGCGGTTCTTTGGGAATGCGGATTGTCTAATAATTCTCTCTAGCCAAGTCCTGCTTGCACTACAATCCCAACAGCACCAAGACAACCATAGTTTGAATGTAGGCTGAGCGGAGGACAGCAGGACAGACCACCGCTGCCTTCACCCACCAGCTCCCGCATAGCTGAAGAGAATTAAGCCCACAAAACCTCCATGCTGACCCCAGTTAAAATCCTGCCTGCTCCCTGGTATGCCAACTTCAGTTGCCTGAGGTGAGGCTTCCTAATTCAGTTTTCCTCTGCGACGCTGCCCCTGGCGCTCGCACGTCCCACCCCAGCACTGATACGGCAGCAGCTTCTCCCAGCTGCTGACGAGCTTCCAGCCACAGGCAGCAACGAGTTGGGTTTTCACTGGAGGGTTTGGTACTGCTGGCCTTTGTCTCTGCCCCCCCAGTGCCGAGCGACATCACGTCTTTGTGGCCGCCTGGTCTAACGCTCTCTCAGGCTGCTTTGGCCAGGTCAAGCAGAGCCACCATCCCCTGCAGCCAGCTGCCAGAGCAGACTCAGACCCACAGGTACGGACGGAACCCAGAGATGACTCGTGTGGCCACTTCTCCATGGTGCAAACACATACAGCTTTAGGACCGTGCTGCTTTGACACACCCTTCTTCCCCCAAAGAAGCTTTTCACGCTATTTTCCCCTCTCCATATGCTTCCCAGAACTGAAACAACTTGGATTTCGAGATGCTTACCTTTCCTCTCCCCCATCCCCGCGCCAGGTTGTTGGCTGCATGCCAACAGGTTGCCACCAAGTTGCACCCTGCCTGAGGACCGAAATTGGGGCTGAAACACCCACTGCCAGTCTCCTGAAAATCCCACCCGCCCCTCTGACCAGTGCAAGGCTTCCCTCCACCCAGGCTCTGGGCAGGCGTATCACCCCCTGACACAGGTAGGAGAGCGCTGCATGACGGCGCCGAGCTTTGCTCGGTGAGCAATGAGCTGCGCCGTTGCCAGTGGCTGGGGTTCAGGCAACGCGTGGCACACGCTCTCCCGAGGCGAAGAGCAGCTTCACGTGAGCCTGAGGGAAGGGACTTGAGGGCCAGCTCCAGTCATCCCGCCGCACATAGGTAGGACCTCCGTGCAGCTTGGCAGGCGAAAGCAATGTGCTTGGCTGGGCTGTGGGGCTTTTACAGACACAGTGTAACACTGCCCATCAGTGGGGCTGCCTTCTGCACCGGCAGCGCTCTCAGTTGCTGCATTAAGCGGGCCAGCAACACTGAGGAAGGAAAGGGAGACTGTCCAGCCTTAGGCTGTTGAAAAGGGGAAAAGTCCAGCACATCCCTCTGCGGCAGGAGAGCGGGAGGACGCGGTAGCTCGCCTTTCGAGGTGCCGTATGGCTCCTTTGGCCAGGGGGCACTGTGGAAGGCTGGGAGGGATGCACTTTGACCCTGGAAACACACCCGCAGGAGGTACCTTTGTAACATTCATTCCCAGAGAGCAGCAAAACCTCGAAGGCAGGGTGTGCTATTTTTTTTCCCCTCCTTAGGTGGCTACAAAACATAAAAATAGGTCGGGTGCTGGAAACTCAAGCGGGACTTGCTGCTCCAAGTGCATCCTCTGCAAGCCGGTTACTTCAACAGGAGTGAAAGCAGCAGAATAAGGCTGCTCAGATGGGCCAGAAGGAAACGGCCTGCATTGACAGCAACGGTCTCCTTTGCTTGCAATAGTTTGTTCACTTTGGCAATCTTCGTTGCCATTAGTAACACAGGCAAGAAATTATATTTTGGTTGTTTTGTGCAATTGTCAGGCACCCATTTGAGGTACGGGGGGTCCAGAGCAAGTGATGATCCTGGGAGTCGCCTCGGCTCGTTTCAGCAAACCCCTTCAGTGCAAACCACTCACCACAAAAATGAAAATTAAATTTAAAAATTAACTGAAAAAATCATGATGGCACTCTCACAGGACTCAAACCAGGCAGAATGCACAGCAAGGGGAAAATTTAAACAAGAAAACTGGAAATTAAAAAAAAAAAAAAAAAAGGAAAGCATTTATCTTGAATTATGTTACCACTCAGAGGTCAGAAACTGTAGAAGAACTGACACAGAACAACTAAGGTGGAAGAAAAGCCATCAGGGCCCACCAGGCCACCTCTGCTGTCCGGCCCGTGTGTCAGCCCTAAGCTGAGTTTGGGTTTCCCACTGGCTGCACAGCAGCCCCGATGCTGCGGAGCTGAGCCAGGCTTTGCCTACACGCATTTGCCTAAGCTGATTTAAAGACACAGTAACACCGTGAGTAATTGTAGAGACTCGGTGCGATGAATTGGAAATAAAAAAAAAAAAAGACAAGATCCATCCCCATTAAAAGGAAAAAAAAAAAATTTAAAAAAAAAAATAAAAAAGAAAAGGAAAACCAAAAAGTTTGCTGCACGTTGGGGTAGCCCTGCAAGTCCTGTGTCGCTAAGCCCTCGCTTGTGACAGCCAGGCTGCCCTGTCCCCAACCAAAGCCGCTGTCGCCTATTTTTAAGGAGCAAAAAAACCAGCCATTAAGGGCAAAGTGCATCAAAACCTGCTGTATCTGAGAAGGCACGCGTTGCCTGAAACACTGTGAGTGGAGTGCAGCATCCCGCACCCAGGAGATGAGCAGGCACGCCAGAGCACCCGGATCCCAAGGGCAGCTTCTTTCTGAAGGCCAAACCACGCCAGAGCCTGGTCTCTGAAACCCTCCCAGAAACGCGTCTCCAGCCCCAGGTGACAAAGTCACACAGCCGGTGGCCTGGACAGGCACTGGGCAGCCTTCAGCACTGCGGCTGGCACCAGGGCTAGCTAACCCCATGGCGATGGTGAGGGCAGGGCGGGGAAGGGAAGGCTGATGCAGGCACGGCAACGGGATGCAGAGAAGCTGCAAAGGGCGCGGGATGCACCGGCCCTTCCCTCGCACAGATGCCGCCCCCCCCCCCCCCCAAACTCCAGCAGCGCCCGTCAGGGATGAGGGTGCTGGAAAGCAGATGCTCTGGAAGGGGGAAAAGCTCGTTCCTCTCAATTTTAGCCTGGAAGACCCTTTCCTGGTGCTTTCCTGACCCGGCTTCACCTACGCTGGGGCGAAGGCACCGGCGGCGCTCACCGAGGAGCCCGCAATAAACCTCTCGGGTATCGACACTCCGGGCGAAGAAGGTTTGGTTCCCTCTCCGGCGAGGCCGGCAGGAATCGCCGCCCACCCACTCAGTCCCGCCGCTGCCCGCCCGGCGCCCCGGGCACGGGGTGGGGGGCCTGGCCGCCCCCGCCGCGCAGGGCTCGGGGCGGGGCGGCTCGGCAGGAGGGGCAGCACCCCGGCGCGAACCCACCCTGCAGCCCTGGGGATGGGACCGCGGGGTGGGGGGCGTCGCCCCTGGCCTAGCCCCCTCCCCGCGCCCCGGCCCCCGAGTCCCGCGCGGGACGGCCCCACGCCGCAGCCGGGCCGGAGCTTCCCCCGCCCCCTCGGGACATGCCGGCCCCCACGGCCGCCCCCGGGGATTTGCTCCGCCGCCCCGCAGCCCTACGGGAGGAGGGGGGGCGGGGGGAGCAGGCCCCGCGGCGCTGCCCCGCGCTGACTCCTCCCGCATCCCCGGCCCCCGGCGCCCGGCCCGGCTCAACAGTTGCCCACGGGGCCGCTCCCCACCGGAGCGCGGAGCCTCCGCCTGTCGCCCCGCAGCGCCGGTGGCCGCAGCCGGGCCCCCGCGCTGTCGCACCGGGGCAGCCCCGAACATGGAGGTAGCGGCGGCGGCCGCGCTGCCCCCGGGGAGGGCTCTTCCGCCATCGCCCGGCGCCCGGCCGGCCGGCACCCGAAGCTGCTACCGGCGCGGTCGGCCCCGGGCACCGAGATCGCCGGGGCAGGCTGGGGCCACGCCGCCAAACTCCGCGAGCGCCCGGCGCCGCCGTCCCGCCGCCGTCGGCCGCCGCCCCGGGAGCGCTGCGCTCCGGCGCCCGCCCCGCCCCGCCGCGGCGCCCCGGGACCCCCCGCTCCGCCTCGGGAGCGGCAGGTGCCGCCGGTGCCGGAGCCGCCGCGCGAGGCAGGGCAACGGCACGCCGCGCCGTCGCGGGGCAGGGAACGGAGCCCGCCGCCCGCCCGCACGTCGCCCCCGGCCCGGCGCTGTCAGTCCCCCGCCGTCCGCGCCGCTGTCCCGCCGCAGGACGGCTGTCCCCCCTTCTCCCCACCTCCCCAACCCCCCCCCCCCCCGTCCGCGAATGTCGTCGTCGTCCGTTTCCCCCCCCACACCCCCCCCGCGCCTCCCCGCCGCCACCCCCGGGGGTGTCCCGGGACCGTTTCCATGGAGACCCCGGCCGGGCGGGCGGGGGGGTCGGGCCGCCCGCTCTCGTCCGCCTCTCCCCCCCCCCGGCGGTGGGTGCGGGGCCGCGCGGGCCCGGGGTGCCCGGGCAGCGGGGGCCGGGCGTCCGGCGCGGGGCGGCGGGGCGGAGGGGGGCGGGCACGCACCTGCTTCCCGAGCCGGGCGGGCGGCGGGGGGCGGCGGGCCGAGGCGGGCCCCTGCCCGAGGCGGCGGGTCGGACACTGGGCGCTGCGAGCGGCGGTTCGGCGGCGGCGGCGGAGACACTGGCAGCGGCAGCCGGAGTGTGAGGGCGAGAGCGAGCCGCCGCCGCGGGGGCTGACGGGAGCTGTAGTCCGGTAACCGCCGGCCGGCCGGCCGCCGCGCCGCCCCGAGGACTGCGGCTCCCGGCGTGCCGTGCGGCCAGCCCTGCCCGCGCGGGGGGGCTGTGCGGAGCCAGCCGAGTCCGGAGAGGGAACGGGCGGGCGGGCGGGGAGGGAGGGGGCTCCGCGCCCGGCACAGCCCGCGGGAGGGGGCGCGGGGGGAGGCCGCTCCCGCCCGGGGAGGGGCCGCACCGCTCCGCGCTCCGCGGACGGCACCTCCGGGTGGCGCGGCGCGGCACGGCACGGCACAGCGCGGGGGGAGCCCCACGCACACACACACGCCGCACACACACGCCCGACCCCGCGCCGGGGCACCGGCGCCCGCACCGGGGAGCGGCGCTCGCTCCGCACTGGGGGGAGGAGGATGGAGAAGGAGGAGGAGGAGGAGGAGGGAGGCAGCGGGGGCGGGCGCTCGCTCCACGCCCGGGCAGCGGCCGTGAGCGCGGCAGCGGGCAGCGCTGGACGGGCAGCGCCAGCAGCGAGCGCGGTTCCCGCAGCCCCGGTGCCCGCCGCCGGACGCGGCCAAGGGTGTGTGTATGGGGGGCGGGAGTGCCCCCGGGCGGCAGCCCCGCCGGGCCGGGACGGCGGAGCGGGCGCGGAGCCGCCTGCTTGGCATAGGTGGGCGCGGGGCCCCCGCCCCGGCCGCGGCGATGGCGCTGTGCGCCCCCCCCCTCCCTCCGTGTCCCAGGGCCCGGTGCCCCACCGGGCGGGCAGCGTTGCGGGGCGGGGGCGGCCCCGGGAGTGGAGGGTCGAGGCGCCTCTCCCGCGCCATGCGGGGCACCGACCGAGCGGCGCGGCGGCTGGAAGTTTCTCACCGGCCCCCGCCCGAGGCACCGGGGCCCGCAGGGCCCGGCGGCCGCCGCACCCCCTCGGCGGTGCACGATGCGGGGACGGCCCCGGCGGTGCCCGGCCGCGCCCCCGGCCTGCTCCGGCCCGGCCGCCTCGCCGGGCCCGCCCCTCCCTGCACCGCCCCGGCGGCTGACAGCCTCGCCCGGCTCGGGGCTGCGCCGCCCTCGGCCCCCGCACGGGCCTCGGGGACCGGCAGCCCCGCAGCGCCCTGGCGCGGCCCCGCTGTGCCGACACCCGCTGCCCGGCCCCGCCACGCCGCCCTGGGCCGTGCTCCGGCTGCCCGGGCCCTGCGCAGGCACCGCCCCGCTGCCCTCTCCCCTGCCCCTCTGCCTGACACCGCAGCCCTGCCTGCGCCCGGCCTCTCCCCGGGCCCCCCGCCCCGGCCTTCCCTCCGGTCCGGCCCCGCAGCCCGGCCGCCCCATCCGACGCCTCCGGCCTGGCAGCTCCCTCCGGTCCAGCCCCCCGCGCACCGGCAGACCCGGCTGAACCGCGACCTTCCGCTGCTGCCGGGGCGGGGAGGGGGGGGGAGTCCCCCTTTCCTGCACAGTGCGGACGCGTGGAGGGGGGACGACTCCTGCCCCCCCGGGTCCGCGGCTGCGGCTCTGCGCGGGGCCCGAGGCTGGGCCCGTCCTGCCCGGGGCGAGCGGGCAGCTGGCCGGAGGGGTCGCAGTGCCGCCGCTCGGGAATGGGGTCGGAGGCGGGGGGCAACAGCAGCACCGCGCTCCGGTGGGGACCGGCCCCAAGGGCCAACCGGCGAGGGAACACGGAGCTGCCGCGGGGCCTGACCCCGGCCGGGCCGCGGGAGGGTTTGCCCGGGGCGCTGTTGCTCTCCGAGCCCGCGGTGGGTGCCGGAGGGGCTGCCCGGGGTGGGCTGAGGGAGCCAGGCTGCTCTGAGCCCCTGCAGCGCAGTGCTGCTCCAGGGAGAGTGCCCGGGACCCGCTGCTCTGCTCCGGTGCCCGTTTTCTCCCCCGGGTTTGGCCTGTCTGACTGCAAAATCTGTTCTCGGCTCGGCACGTCCAGGGCCCTGCGAGGGCTGGAGGGGGGGTGATCCCACCCGCACCCTGGTGCCACCGGCTGCTTGCGGGAGCAGCCCCCCCATCTAACCCTTCCTCTGCCTGGGAAGGAGCCAAGTACCCAGACGGGGGGCGATTGAGCTCCTTGTTCCGCCAGAAAGGCCACGGGCAGCAACACTTCGGGGATGCCGGCATGCTCCCGGAGCAGCTCAGGGCGCTGGTCCAAGGGAAGGATGGTGCTGAACACACAGGCTGTGCGGGTTGGGGTGAGGTTTGGTGAAGCGCAAGGGGCTGGCAGCACCGGCTAAGGCAAGAGCAAGGGCTGAGAGGAGGAAGGCTGGGGAGGAGGAGGCTCTCCCTGCAGAGGGGAATTACTCGGTTTCTCCACCAGTACCCTCCCCTACCTGGTGCTTCCAGCCAGGCTGCGGGCACCACCGGTGCCAATGCAGCACAGAAGATGCTCCAAGAGGCATTTCAGATCCAGGTCGGCACACCCTGCGGCAGGCGTGCAATCAGCCCCGTGTTTATAAGGTCCTACCCTAATTTGCATCCCGGTGCAATTAAAAACGCATGGTTTGAGTGATGGTCTCATCCTGCAGCTAGCCTCGCCCTGTTCCTGTAGCAATTTGGCTTGTGACAGTGCTCGCTGGCCGGAGAGAGGCTCTGCATCCCACCGTTGCATCCTCTAACCCCACTCTGCATCTTCCTGGTTTAACTGGAACCTCTGACATCTTTGGGAGGGGACAATTTCAAAGGCATCGCTGAAAAAAATCTGTGGTACTCACATTAGCAATCCAGGGAAAGGGGAATGTCTGGGGCATGAGGAGCATCCCTCCTCGGTGCAGAGTGTGGTTAATCAGACGCCGGTCACGGACTAACTTGCAGAAAGGCCAACATGAATAACCTACTGATAACACACTGCTCAACTACGACAGGGGACGTCTCCCCAGCCAGGCTGGCTGCTGTGGGTGGAGTCGGAGGCTTCTTTGAACTCTGCTCAGTGCCAGGACACGTTGGGAGCCTGCCAGCTATGGGCAGCCCCGGCTGCTGCCCTGCTCAGAGCTTCCTCCGTGCTGTCTGCAGGGCAGCAGCACTCTGGTCAAACCACACAGGTCCCCAGGGCTCAGGGTGGTTCCTGGACCTAAAGGACCTTGCATCCTCTGCCCATGTTGGCTAGTGCACCCATGCACCCCGCCGCAGGAATGCTGCTGGGGCACAACATGCTCCACTTGGTCCCAGGCCGCAGGCGGGAAGAGCTCAGACCCTTCTCGGGACCATCGCGATGTCTCTGCGCATCCCTGAGCAGCTCTCTGCCTCTCCAGCTGGCTGGTAGGCCAGGAGATGCAAACTGATCTCTACAGTTCAGCGGGGTGTCGCAGAGCCTTCTCCTCCTCCAAGGATGGTGGCAGCTGGTGGCAGTGAGGATGGCTTGTGGCTCTCAGTGCTGGAAGAAGAGCAATGGGGGTGGTACCTGGTACTTGCCACATCCAGCTGTCTCACCCGTGGGCGTCCTGTCACCAGGCTGGTCCTCCATCGGACATCCCAGCTCCAGAGCTCACACAGTGCTGGGAAGGTGGAGGAGTTGTGGCTGAGGACACAGCCTCAAGGCCAGGGAGGGGGGGCGTTCCCTTTCAAACAGACAGACATCCATGGCCACACGCTCTGGAGGTCTCTCTCTGGGTTTCGTGGGGCTTTTCCCTCTGCTCTGAAGAAGGAGCCTCTGTGCTGCTCCTCTGGAGTGGGCAGACGGCTCACCCAGGGTTTACTGGCAGCGTAACACCGACCGGGGCTTGGCTCTAAGCACGGACCTCACCTTCCCACCCTCTGCGGGCCACCCCCACTCCAGTGACAAACACTTCTGCTCCCTGTTTGAAGGTGCAGCTAAAAGACGACAGTTTTGTCAGAGCAGCTGCCTTCTCATGCCCACTCGTGCCTGGGGGACAGCAAAAAGCGGTCAGGAAGGCTACGAGTGCCACTGGGGACACGATGAGCCAGGCTGCTGCCCACCGTTGTGCTGTGTGGCTCCTCTTCCCCATGCTCCCCAAAGGAGCTCACAGCAGGGACCATGGAGGGACATGTGATGGAGTCCCACCTCCGGCATGAGAAACTGAATTTCCTTGTTATGAGCTCCAGGGTTGATGTTTTGAACCAAGCCACTGCTTCTGCCTTAGAAAGGGGGGTTTCCTGGCCAGAAGCTTTGGGATGCTTCACCTTGGACCTTCTGTGGGCACCACAGGGAGCTTGGGGCTGGCTCTTCCTCCTCCTAATGCTCCAGAGGCTTTTGGGGGACCAACCTCCGTGCTGGCTGGAGAAGTGTGGAGAAAAAAGGCATCCCCTGAAGTGAGATGTGCAGCCAGGAGCCAGCAGTCCATACACTGCCTCTGCTGCCCTCCTCCTCCTCTTCCTCTGCAGCATTCCCAGGAGAAGCCCTGGGCTGGGGGGGACACCACTAATGCGTGAGAACTGGGAATTACAGGGGTATGATGGGGAAGGACCTTGCTGTGTCTGGCAGCCAAAGGGAGAGCAGGCAAGGCAAAGTGATGACGTGGGTGAGCAGAGCTTGGGGACGCTGGGGAGCCCCCGAAAACAGGCAAGGAGTGCAGCACGGCGGGAGGGCTGTCTGCAGGGAGCTGTGGCCCCCACTACCCGGTTAAGGAGCTAGCTGCAGGCAGAGCTGGGCCTGTTTCCGCTCCCCGGCTGCCCCAGGGCTGCTGCACCAGCCCCCCCCAGCTCCGTTACTGGCCGCCCTCCAGCCCCAAGCCCCCCAGGTGCAGCCTCAGGAGCCGCGAGGGCTCCTAATTGTAACCGGAGACAAAGAGAGCCGGTGCCTGACCGCAACGCACACTGCATCTGACAGCCCGTGCCTGGAGCCGCTGAAAGCACCAGCAGCCCCCGGGGATGGCCGGGCTGTGTTGGGGGCCCGTGGCCCCCCAGGAGCTGAAGGCTGGAGTGGCCACTGATAGCCGGCAGCCGGCATCGCCCCCAGCCCCTGGCTGCGGCTCCCCACGGCTGAGCCACGGGGGTGAGGGGCTGCCACCCTCCGCGCCGGGGCGCGGTGAGGACCGGGCTGCTGCGGCTGCTCATGAGCCGGGGAGCCCCTGCGGAGGCTCCGGGCCTGCCTTGGCTCCGGGCAGGACGCCGGCAGCCTGAGGAAGGTCGGGCAGGGAGCGGAGGCAGCGGGGCGGGGAGCACAGAGGGGCCGAGGTGGGGAGGGACGGCGGGGGCTGAACCGTCCCCACGTCTTCTTCGGACACGGAGCAGGCAGGAGTCCATCCCAGCGGCGCTTCCCTGCCTCTCGCTCCTTGGCTTTGCGGCCCGGGCTCGCTGTTCATCGGGATTTCTCGGTGCGCGGAACGAAGGACTGCGACCTCTGCGGTGGCTGCGTTTAACCAACACTGCTTTGGTAGCACCGGCCAGGGTCCCCGAACGACGCAGCTGACTCCGTGAGCACAGCTCTGAACAGCCTCTGCTCTCCCCCCATCCCCCCCCCCCGCCCCAGCTTTGTCTCAGCCTTGCCCCTTTGAGGACCCTCATTTCCCCCCCACCTCCCTCCCCAGGAGGTTTTTGGTGCTGCGGCTCTGCTGGAGCCCAGCCAGGCATCCCCCAGCTCTGGGACGCTGCTGGTTCAAGGGTTGGCAACCTGCTTTTCCTAGGTGTGGGGGTTCCACTGCCTGCCCCCTGCATCCCTTCCTGGTCTCCACGTGCCCAGAAGATCGCTGTGGGAGCTGCAGGGTGGCAGCTGGGACAAAGTAATTAGAGGGGGTGGATACAGGGACTCTCCCTCTCTCCTCCCCAGGCAGCTAAGGACAGGCAGGGACCCATCACTTCCAGGATACCCAGAATGTGACATTACAGCATGACCTGAGTCACCAGGTCCTCAGGCCAGACCAGTGACAAGGCTGGGGGCTGCTTTGGCTCCGGTGAATCTTCAGAGCTGGCAGCTGCCCATGTCCCAGTGCCTGGCACTGGACTTGGGGTGAGAAGCAGTTGGGTGCTACCGCTCGCTTCCCCGGGAGCCACCCTGGCCCTGGCCACCCATCTCCACAGGAATGGTGCGGCTGTGGGTGCAAGGGTCCCGGCTACAGCATCTCGGTGGAAATCTCTTGCTCAGGTTGTGCCGTGCTGGATACGGCATCTCCATGGAAACCCTCCCGCTCAGGCTGTGCGGGCTGGGAGATGCCATCTCCACGGAAACGCGGCTGCAGCGGCTGTGCAGGCCGGGATGCGCTGGGCACCGGCTGCCCGCAGCAGGAGGGGTTGGGGGTGCCCGGGGTGTCCCTGGCTGCGGGGCAGTGGGGGACATCCAGACCCACCTCTGCAGCTGACAGGGCCCAGGGGGAGCAGGGGACGGAGTGCAGGCCACCCCCGTCCCTGGCACAGGGGCAGGAGGGACAGGGATGCAGGAGGAGCAAGGAAGGAAGGAAAATCTGCCCCCCTCCTCGCCCCCTCCTCCCCACACTGTGCCAAGCAGAGCCTCCCAGCTGCACCAGGCTGGGGTGGGGGGGGGGATGCTCACTTCCCACTCCAGCGGCTCAGCCAGGCTTGTTCTGAGGAGGGCCCTTCCCAATGCCACAGGGGAGTGTTCAGGGATGCGGGAAGCCCCTCACTGTGGCAAGCAAGGGCACAGGAACTCCAATCCCCCCCCCCTTTCCTCTTCCCCCCCCCCCCCGACAGACAAGGGGGGGCGCGATGGCCCTGGGGCTCACTCCCCTGCCCCGCGGCACAGGAAGCCGACGGGATGAGGTTTCCCCCTCAGAAACAGCCCAGTCAAAATATTTTACAGGTTATTTATAGCCTGCGTTAAAATAAACACCCCCCCCCCGACAACAAACCCGCCCGCAAAGCCTTTTTATTTGTTGCTTTTCAATCTGCCTTTTGCTTTAATGCTGGTCTCCGGGGGTGGCAGGATCAAGCCCTCGGGCACCGGCTTTCCCAGCCGGGTCCCCTTCCCCGGGGTCGGCTCTGAGGACACACGGCAGCGGTGGCTGTGCCACTCCCTTGGCACGGCCCCCAGCCCGGGCACACCAGGCCGGGAGAGGCACAGCCTCACCGCGACTGCTACCGGAGCGCCCGCGTAGGCCCGCCCGGCTGGGCTGCCAGGCCCGGAGCCACCGCTGGCGGTTGGGATTAGCCACCGCTCCCCGCTGGCACCCGGAGCAGCTCGGCCGCCCTCGCTGAGGCTCCCGGCCGGCTCTGTAAGCCCGGCTTTGACGTAGCCCGGAAAGTAGGCCAGTAAGAGCAAACTGCAGCCGCTCACGGCTCTCTCGAGGGACGCGGTGCTCCAGCGGCCGGAGGAAGGCGTGTGCGCTCGCATCGCAGCTCCCCGGAGCCTACCGAGGCGGCAGCCGGTGAAGAGAAGGGGAGGGGTGTGTGTGTGGGGGGGGTTTCTGCCCGCACCGGAGCTCCTGGTACACACTGACTCACCCCTTGTGTGGCTGCTGGAGCCGTCCCCTCAGCTGGAGGGGAGCTGGGCTGAGAACGCTACGGGGAGGGCGAGGATCAGGCTGAGAAGGTCCTCGCTGTGAGCCAGCAGCAGCACCTGCCCCGCGTCAGGGCCCCGTGGGGCTCCCGGGCCCGTTTCCGCCCCGTCAGTGAGCAACAACCCCCCTACAAGGGCTCCCCCAGCCGCAGCTCCTCTCCCCGCTGCCCTGGGAGCTGCTGGCAGGCAGCTCCAGCTTCCCCCCTTCCTGCAGCGGTTTGCAGCCCTGGGATTGGTTTTTAATTAAGAAAACTGAAGTGCTGACATCCCTGTGCCCGGCAAGTCTATTTCTGCAGCGGAATCGGAGGGAAACCCCTTGCCTTGGACGCTCCAGAGGAGGCTGTGCTGGAGGGGGCAAGCTGGCCTGGCAGCCCAGAGGAGCTGGTGTGGCAGCACCAGCAGCCCTGCTGCGTCTGAGTCCCTCCTCTAACCCATCCTCAGCAGCTCTGGCTGGTACTTCCTGAGTTTATTTTTGAAGCCTCCCTGGATACTGGAAGCCCCAGTTCAAGCCCACACCAGCCCTGCGCTGCCCTTCCTTGCAAGGTGAGGCACAGCCAGCTCCTGAAGCTGTCCCGTCTCAAGGCTGGCTCAGCAGCCACTCTCAGTCCCCAGGACCTCACCAGCCAAAATTGAGTATGAGGCAGCCCCTGGAGTGAGGGGTCATGTGCCAGCAGGTCCTGCTCATCGCTTCAGCTCCTCATGGCCATAAACCCACCTGCTCCACCCAGGCACAAACTGGTTTCAGATCCAGTGGCCTTGGTCATCTGCAGGATCAGCACCTCAGGAAGGGACCATCCCGGTACCATCCACAGCCTCAGGGGGGACAGACCCCCTTCTGTGGAGCACAGCATCCAACAGAACTCAGCCCCTTGCCATGGGGCCATACAAATGTGGGGACAGAGACTAGAAGCACTTGGGGCTCCTCATCCTTCCAGCAGGTCCACTGGCAGGACGCTGCACTGAAGCCCCTGCTCTGAGCCCAAAGCCAGCTCTGTCCTGACTAGTGTTGGGCTTCCCCATCCCCTTCCCTCCCTCAGTACTCTCTGAGTGTCCCAGGCACCCAGCTGGCCACCATCCCATGGCTGGGAAGGAGGCAGTGGAACCCTGGGCAGGGCAGATGAGGGAGAGTCTCTGTGGTGGGAAACAGTAGACAACATGGACCTGGCTGGTCCCAGCAAACCAGGGTCAGAGGGCTTGCTACAGGCAGGTGGAGGCGCAGCAGAGGGGCTGCATAACCCCCATGCCAGGCACTGCTTTCCCCTGGCTCCAGGGCACTGTAGCTTTTACCTGGACAAAAAGAAAATGCCCCCATGCCAACCCCAGGGGCCAGGGGGACACAGGCTCCCACAGCTTTCAGGGCAGGCAGGTAGCCAGGCTCCATGCTGGGGCCACCAGCGCAGCAAGGGGCTGGTGGGCAGGTGGCATGGAAATGCTCTCTGCTTCCTCTCCTTTTTTCTCTCATTGGGGTTTTTTTTCAGCCCAGGGTAAATTAATGCAACACAACCACGGCCCCGGCTGCAGGCAAGCACTCACTGGCTACCCCAGGGTGCTGCACAGGGCCTGCGACACCCAGGCTGGGTCCTGGGCAAGGTGACAGCGTGGGCAGCACCCAGCCCCCAACCCCAGGCTGGTTGCAGCCCTCAGCTCCCAGAGCAGAGGAGCCCTGTGAGGTTTTGGGGTGTGTGTCAGGGCACGTGGTCCCACGGGTGCCCACACCCCAGCCCCACAGGCCAGCTCCCCCATCCTGGTATGCAGGGGATTAGGGTGAGCACAGCAGCTCTGCCCCAGCTGCGGGGGACAGGCAGCACCCAGGGACGGCACCTGGCTGCGATGCTGACACAGGAGGAGACAGCCCTGGCGCAAGGGATGTGGTTCCTGGGACCAGCAGCAGCTCCGACATGAACACAGTACAGGAAGGAAGAGGCCCAGAAAGATCCCTGCCAGCTCCTGGTGCACCAGAGCTACGGCCCAGACCTCAGCCACGGTGTTGGAGACACCCAGCACCCTGCCCGCACCCAGCACCCTGCTGTCGTCACCCAGGGAAGGGTGGGTCAGACAGGGAGGCTGGGCTCAGTGACAGGAAGAGGCAGAGGTGGGCAGGAAGAGGGCAGGGTCCACGCCGCAGCCTGTGGTGCAGAACAGCAGCGGCACCCTGCAGCCCTGGGGAGAAGTTACTGCAACCGTGGAGGGGAGAGAGAAAAGAACAACACCAAAATGGTTCTGTAAAAGTTTATATAAAGACAGAGCCCAGAGGGGAGGCAGGGCCCTGCTGTCAGCCCCACAGAGCTGTTCACGTTGCACCAGACCACAGCACCCTGCCCCATGCCAGGCAGAGGCAGAGCACCCAGGGCCCTGGGGTGCTGCAGGGCAGCCACGCACACGAGGCAGCCAGGAGTCTGATTGGGGGTAAAGGGGTAGAAGGTACCAGGCAGAACCAGGAGCCTCTCCCCGTTCCTCCACCAGCTCCAGTCCGAGCAGCAGAAAGGCAAGGAGCTACCGCGCTCTCTTGCGTGGGGAGCGAAAGGGTGGCTCTTGGTGCTTGGGAGCGATTTCCAGTGCTGGCTTGGCCACCCCGCCAGTTGCGGTGGCCATGTCGGGGACATCCTCAGCAGAGATGGGCTGGATGATGTGGCCCGCTCGGGTAACGACACGGGGGGCGGTCAGCTTCTGGAAGGCACGCTGCGTGTTCCACGTGGGGCCCACGGGCGTGCGGATGCTCTGCTCAAACTGCTGGTGCCTCTCAAAGGGGAAGGGCAGCTCGCTAACCTGTGGGGACACAGCAGTTCCCACATGTCCAGCAGCCGCTTGCGCCATGGTTCCAGCCCTTGCCCTGCTGAGCAGCTTCCCACCTCCCCTCTTCTGGCAAAGCTCAGGAGGGAACAGGGCTGTAAATCCATCCTCCTACCAACACACTGCTGGCCTTGAGGTCCTCAAACCTGGAATTCATGGCCAGGCAGGGAGCCGGGATGCATTGGGAAAGGGACAGTGGAAGGTTCTGAGCCAGCCTGGGTGCCAGAGCACACACTGCAGCCGTGGCTCAGGGCAGTCAGGCAGCACCCACCTGATGTGCTGCTGCGTGGATGTTGCGCTTCTCGCTTATGATGACGTGGGGCAGGTGCTGGTCCTTCCTGGGCGGTGCCGGGGGCGGCTTCAGCAGGAACCTGTTGGGCGAGCGGGGCTGTCAGGGCCTGGCGCGGGGCGAAGGCGCGCTGCCGCAGCCCGTCCGCACTTACCGCTTGACTTTCTTGGTGCTGGGTTTCAGGCCTGTGCCGCCCCACTCGCCCCAGCCCGGCAGCACCAGATTCACCGGCTGAGGCTTTCCAGCTTGCTCCGCCTTGCGCTTCTCCTGGCGGAAGTCGGCGACCACATCGTCCCCAGCAAAGGCCTCTGTGATCACCCCTCGTTGGTCAAAGCCACCGTCCTGTGGAGAGAAGAGTCAGTCCCTGGCTGCCGACCCCACCCTGGGATGCAGGGACAGGCCAGTGTCACCCACCTCCTCCTCTGTGACCAGCGGCAGGCTGGGGCACTGAACCTCCTGGGACTTCCCAGCCATCATGGCCCGCAGGCTGATCATCTTCTTCTTGGCTGGAGGCTTCTTGGCAGGCCTGGCCTCAGCTCTGCCTTGCTCCTGCTGCCGCACTCGCTTCTCTGCTCCCGTGGCCGCTGGTTCCTCCTGCTCTTCCCCATGCTCCTCCGAGGCCAGAGCCTCCACATCCTCCATTGTCTGCACGCGGCTCAGCTGCTCTGACAGCAGGATCTGCTCCTGGGCCCGGGAAGGCTGCTCCATGTCCATGCTCACCTGCTCCTCAGCACTGGCAGTGTGGAGGGGGCTGACCCCCAGCAGTTCAGAAGCTGCCTCTGTCTCATCAGCACCTACACAGTGAGGCAACCAGTGAGAAACGGGAGCAGGGATGAAGGGAGCAGGACAGCACGTGAAGCCAGGCAGAAAACAGCCCCCACGATCCCCTTCTCTCCTCACCTAGTCCCTCAGGACTCCCTGCTGGCTGCTGCTGCTGCTGCTGCATGCGCCGTTTCTGTGCAAAGCCTTGTAGCAGAGCTTCCTCCTCCGACATCTCCTCTTCCTCTGACATCTCCTCCTTGCTCTGGGCAGCACCAGGCACCACAACATCTCCAAGATCCTCCTGCACCTTGGGTTCCTCAGCTGGGTTGCTGGGCTTGCCAAGCATCCAGGGATTCATTCCGCTGGCATCCGCAGGGGCAGCAGGGATGGTCATAGATACAGGCTCCTCCTCAGGCACCTCTGCCAGCTCCTCCTCAGGCAGCTGCACCCGCACCTTCTGCATCAGCTCCTTGTTCTTGGCCAGCTGCTCCTGCATGGCCTTGCGGGCCTGGGAAGGGATGTAGATGTTTCCAACATGGGCCAGAAATAATGCACCCACCCTCCCTGCCCCACCTCAGCTGCCTGCCCCTGCCCCAGCCAGCACCAGGGACCCCACTGGGGCCTTTCAGTGTAGAAAGGGGGCTTACAAGAAGCACAGAGACACCCCCTGCCGAGGCTGGTAGCAGCAAGACAAGGGGCAGCGGTGTTAAAATGAAAGGGGGCAGCTGGAGAGAGGCTGGGAGGCAGAAATCCTTCCTGTGGAGGGGGGAGGCCCTGGCACAGGGTGCCCAGAGAAGCTGTGGGAGCCCCTGGATCCCTGGCAGGGCTCAAGGCCAAGTTGGATGAGGCTTTGGGCACCCTGGGCTGGTGGGAGGTGTCCGTGCCCACGGTGGGGAGGGCACGGGGGTTTGGAGTCCCTTCCCACCCACACCAGTCCAGGACTCAGATCTCACCTCCAGGTCGTACTTAGCCACAATGGCCCTGGAGCGGGCCCACTTCCCCTTGTTCTGGTGCTTAAGGCTCATCCGCTCCTGGGGGACAGTGGAAAAGAGAAGTATCAGGAGGAGCATCCTTGTGAGTGGGGACTTCCCAGGGGTGGGGGGAGAAGTGTGGAAGCAGCACCTGCATCCTGAGCTGCTCCAGCTCCTCCAGCCTCGCCAAGGCGGCCTCAGGGTCCGACTTCTGCAGCAGCTCAAACTCCTTCAGGGCCTTGCGTCGCTTCGTCTTTTTCAGCACACGATGGTACCTGGGGCACAAGGGTGGAGGGGAGCCAGGAAGTGAGACCTCACGGTGCCAGGGGGGGCCTGGGGGAGCACAGCACCAGTTTGGGTAGGGGGCTCCTCCTCCTCCCAGGGAGAAGAGGGCTGCTCTGCACAGTTTGTCCCCACCCACATGCTGGGCAGGGGCGGCAGCTGGGACCCTCTCCCACCACACCGAGCCCAAAAGCAAAGCCTTACTTCTTGCTCTTGATCTTCTTCTCTCGCCGAGCTTTGGCTTCGTAGTAGGACTGCAGGACCCGAGCCTTCTGCAGCTCTGCCCGCCGCTGCCGGGCCTGCCGGGAGCACAGCGTGAGGGTGAGCACCAGGGAAGAGCTTCCCAGAGCCAGGGCAGGCCATGGGGGCAGCACTCACCTCCTCTAAGCTCATGGCCTGCAGCGAGGCTGTCTCCTCCGGTGTCAGGAGCGGGTCTGTGATGGGCTGCTGGGTCTTGTGGAGCAGGGCAAAGATCTCCTGCTCCAGGGGAGTTCGGGCCTGTTGGGACAGAACAGATGCAGCAAGAGCATGAGGACAAAACACAAACCACAAGAGCTGACGCTCCCCCAGGCAGCTCCAACCTCATCAGTGTCCCCTGCAAGGCCAGAGAAGTCTGCTCCCCTCCTCCCACAGGCTGGGGTCACAGCTCTGCTCACAGGTCCCATGCAATGGCCCACACCTCCCTCTGAGCCTGCCTGGGTGCCTGGCCAGCTGCTGTGCCAGGGTGCTGAGCTGCCCTGGTTGACAGCACCCACCTTCCGTGCTGAGCTGCCCTGGTTGACAGCACCCACCTTCCGTGCTGAGCTGCCCTGGTTGACAGCACCCACCTTCCGTGCTGAGCTGCCCTGGTTGACAGCACCCACCTTCCGTGCTGAGCTGCCCTGGTTGACAGCACCCACCTTCCATGCTGAAGCCGCCTGTTCCAAGGGGACGACTGTAGCAATCTCCTGCTTCAGGGGGAAAACCAGCTGCTCTGCCCGCCGGTTCTGCAGAACCACCTGCTGCCACTTGCCCACGTCTTTAGAGGTCCGGACGTAGGCAGCTTCCCTTACAACCTGCAGGCAGGGGCAAGAAGGGAGAAGAATGAGTAGAGAACAGCCATCCCATATCAAAAAGGAGTGGATGGGCACACAGGGGCTCCACTCAGGGGCAGGACTTCCCTCTGCTGCCTGCACAGCCCTACTCACCCGCTTAGCCTCCTCTTTGCTGAGCGGGAGCTCTACTGCCTTTTTCTTCTTCACCCTGGTGAGCTCCTTCTTCACACCACTCAGGGCAGATTTGGGACGGATGGGCTGCAGGAGCTCAGACAGAACCAGCTTCTCCCCAGCACCTACGCAAGGTCCCACATATCAGCACGGGTGCAGCATTGCTGGGTTGAGGAGCTGCAGCTGCACTCAGCCCAAAGATCTGGGCCCAGCAAATCTCAAGCTGGTAGGCATGGGCCAGCAGCACCATCCCGGTCAGGCAGCGGGAGCTCTGCCCAGCCTCCTGGGATCTCACCTTTGCAGCTGACGTTAAACTCGGACACCTGCACGCTTGCCTCAGAACGCTCTGCCAGCTTCTTCCTGCAAGAACAGAAAATAAACCAAAAGGCTCCTCGCATCACCCCGCCCCCACCGCGCTTCTCCTCCCAGCCACTGCTGCGGCAGAGGAACCGTCAGACAAGGAAACGGGGCGCCCTCCCGCCCAGCCCCGGGGCCGAAAAGGCAGCGTGGCTGCCGGACACGGCCCTCGGACCCCACTCACCGCTTCCGCCCCGAGAGGGAGCTGACCGCCTCCAGGAGCCGCTGGTGCCGCCGCTCGCCATCCTCCTGCCCACGACACACGGCAGAGCCTGTTACGGAGTCCAGCCCGGGCCTGGGCCCAGCGCCTGCTCCCCGGTGCCGCGGCCTGCACCCCCGCCCTCCCCAGGCCGCCCACCGCTGCTGCGGACGCAGGGCACGGGGGAAGGCCCGGAGCTCCGCACGCAGCGGCGGGGGCTGCCAGAGGCGCCTGGCTCACCTCATCCTCGCCCTCGCTGGCGCTCACGGCCGCCTCCACGCCCAGCCACTCCTCCGCCATAGCTCCGCACGCCGGCCGAGCCGGAAAGCGTCGCGCCGCTCCCTGCGCAACCTGCCGTAAAGCGCGCAGCTTCCGCCCGGGCTGCCGCCGCCCGCCGCGCTTCCGCCCGCCCTGCCTGACGTCACGGTTGCCGTGGCAGCGGGGCCTGGCGGGCGGAGGAGGGGCCGCGCCCCGGCCTGGCCTGGGAACAGGGGGGAGTGGCCCGTCCCGGCCTGGCCCAGGCCCTGCCCCTCCGGGATCCGGCCTCTCGGGCCGCGGCCGCAGAGGCCGCCCATAGACCCCGGGCAGGAGCGGCCGCTCCCAGTGGTCGGGGCGGGGACAGTGGGTGCCTGGCCCGGCCCGGCCCTCCGCGCCTGGCGTGACAGAGCTGCTGGAGCGGGTCTCCTGCCGCGGCTCCGCCTCGGGTGCCCGGGAGACCTTGGCGGCGGCGGTGGCGCGAGGTCTGGTCCTCCCCGGGAAGGTCCGGCCCGGGGCAGGGGTACGGGGACAGGCGTGGGTGCCCTCCGAGGGGCCCCGCTGCGTGTCCCGCGTGTCCCGGCGGGCCGGATCCCCGCAGAGCTGCTCCCGCAGCATCCTTCCCCCTCCGGCCCTGCCCGCGAGCAACGGACACGAGGGGGGGCCGCGGCTGGCGAGGGAGCCGTCCCCTCTCCTTCCCCCCTTCCCGTCCCCATAGCAACGGCCAGGGGCAAAGTTCCCTTCGCTCCCTTTCCCCTGGGGCCGGAAGCCACGTCCGCGCGGGCAGCACGGCGTGCGGGCGGGCAGAACGGGTGTGCGGCCCCAGGATGCGGGGTTAGGGCTGGCGGGGGGACAAAATGGAACGGGAGAACGGGAAGCAATGGCGGCGGCCGGGCCCCCGCCGGGTCTCGGGAGACGGGCGGGGGGGAGCTCGGGCATGGGCTGCACCGTGGCAGTCTGACAGCAGCTCCTGGGGCTGGCCCCGGGCCAAACCGGGACACACACACACACACCCCCGAATTCGTCCCCGGCCGGTCCCGCTGCACCGGGGCTGCGGCCGCGGTGCCCCGCCCCTGCCACGTGCCGAGCCCCAGGGCGGCCCCGCCCCCCGCCCCGCCTCCCCTTGTCCGCACCGGGGCGGGGGCGGCCGTCGCGGAGTGACGTCGCTCGCACCCAATAGGAAGGCGGGGAGCGGCGGGGCGGGGCGGTGGATGCGGTGGAGCCAATGGGTAGCGCGGCCCCGCCCCCCGCAGCGACAGGGGGCGTGGCGACCCCTCCCGCGGCGCTGAGGGAAGGCTCGGCCCGCCCGGCCCGGCCCGGCCCGCCCGGCGCTGCCCGCACCGGCACAGGGTGAGCGGCCGCGGCGCGGGGCCCTTCCCTTCTCCTTTCCTCCCTTCCCTTCCTCTCCCGGGCGCGGGTTCCGGCGCGGCCGCGGGGCCGGGGATGCCCTGCTCGTTCCCGTCCCGTCCCCTCCCGGTGGGGCCTGTGTGGGGCCGCCCCGCCGCCTCCCTCCCTCCCTCCCTCCCGCCGGGCGCTCCCCTCAGGGCCGGGGGTTCCCCTGGCCGCTGCCCTGCCCATCCCCTTCTCCCCGCTGGGTTTCCATGGCGACACCCCTCCCGGGGCGCGGGGGTTTCCATGGTGACGGCCGCCGCCCCCCCGGCCCTCCCCCCCCCCCCTTTGGCACTGAAGCCCCGCCGTGCTCCCGCCGGCCCGAGCCGCCGCCCCGGTGCTGAGGTGCTCTCCCTCTCCCCACAGCCGCCCAGCCGAGCCCAGCGGGGCCCCCGATGATGCCGGGGGCGCGGGCGGTGGAGGAGCAGTGCCTGGACGTGTGGCGGCCGCCGCCGCCCCAGTGACGGCCCCGCCATGTCGGTGATGGTGGCGAGGAAGAAGGTGGTTCGGAAATGGGAGAAGCTGCCGGGCAGGAACACCTTCTGCTGCGATGGCCGCATCATGATGGCCCGGCAGAAGGGCATCTTCTACCTGACGCTCTTCCTCATCCTCGGCACCTGCGCCCTCTTCTTCGCCTTTGAGTGAGTTCCCCGTGGCAGCCGGGTCACCCTACGACCCAGGGATGGGGTTTGCTCTGGGTTTGTCTGCCTGCTGACATCTGGAGAGGGAGGGGAGCTGGCAGAGAGGAGCCTGGCCTGGAGGGGCTCACTCTGGTGGGGTGGGTGTTTGCCCTGACCAGCCTGACCCCGAGGGTTTTGAGGGAGGATGGGCTCTGCTGGAGCTTTACGCTGCAGCGTGACGCTGGCTCTTCGTCCCTGCTGGCTGTGCTTCCCTGTGTTTGGATCTCATGGTCCTGAGGATGGCTAGAGGGGACGGGGCTTTGGGGTGCTGGCACCTTGCCCAGGGATAGCCCTGGTGCAAGGGCACTGCTGCTGCAGCAGCCGATGCTGGTGCGGGCCAGGCAATGGGGCCAGCATTGCAGCCTCTCCGGCTCAGCCCGGAGAAGCAATGAAGCAAAGCAGCTTGGTGGGTTTAGCACTGACCCGAGTCGTGCCACAGCTGCTTGCTAGCTAGGAGTTTGGGAGGGCTGTGCTACAGCAGGCCCTCCTGCGAGCTGAAGCCCTGCCCAGTGTTCCAAGAGGATCTGGCCACCCTTTTAGATCAGCTTGGCAACCTAAAGACCTGCAGCCAAAAGCTTGGATACTGCCAAAGAGTGGGACCTGCCCCCTCCCCACAGCTTTCCCCTGTGAGCTGGGTTGGGGAATTGAGCTGGCCGTAGACCAAATCCTGCAAGAAAAGCCACAAACAAAAGGGAAAGCAAGCCCCTGTTTGCCTAAGCACTGCCACTGTGGGGAGGGGGCAGGACTACCCCTTTTGCCTGAGGATGGGCTTGGATCAGCTCAACAACTGTGAAACTTTCCTTCCCCTGTCTCTATCCGCATGTTTACGTTGCTCCTAAGGAGGCAAAGGTCCTAAACCGTGTTGGGTAATATGAAAGCTCTTTAAGCCAAGAAAGCAAGCGGAAGGAACTGCTCCCTGCTTAAGCCCTGGCTGTTCCTCCAGGTAGATAAAGTGCTCGGCCCACATGCTGGCCTCTAAGGTGTCTTCCCCATACCAGGGAACTTGTCTCACCTTCCCATAGCCCGGCATTGCTCTCTCGAGCTCCTCTTGTTAGCGGAGGCAGCCTTAGAAAGGGCTTTCTGGAACAGTCTGCCAAGGCTTGCCCACATCCCAACAGCAGCAGTGAAGCAGCTAAAGCCGGGTTTTGATCAGGTATGAGACCAGTTTTATTTCTTAGTCCTCATGCAGCTTTGTTGGCCTGTGCCGTACAACCGCAGCACAAGGTGTTGGGGTTCCCAAGTGTGGAGAGCCCCAGTTATCCCCATCTCTCTGAATTCCAAGGTATGAATTGACACCACCCTTTATTCTGTTGGGGCGTTTTTTTCCCCATCTGAAAAAAATGCAGCTAAGACTTCCTGCCTTGCAGGAAGAACTAAGAAGTGTTACTGCTCCAGAAACACTTTATGCCAGGGCTAATTGCTCTCGCTCCCTGTGGAGCCCCAGCCCACTCTGCCACGTTTGCCCTCCCCAGCTGCCCGCTCTGGTTGTGCAGGGCAGAGTGAGCTGAGGCTATGGCAGCAGAGTGGTGCCACGATGGGCAGTTGGTCTGTGGGTGCAGCGGGTGACTGGAGAAGCTCCTTCAAATGTTCCAGGAGGCAGAGGCCTGTGGAGGGGTCACTGATGTCCTTGCTTTTGCCAAAGCATCCAGGATATGTCTTCTGCTGGAGGGTTGGTCTCTGTGGGGGCTGCTGAGATGGGAAGGTTTTGCTGGGAGCAGCATCCTCCCTGGAGTTGTGTTGTATCAGCTGAGTGCTTTTAGCTGGGGAGATGAGAAAAAGTTTGGGACAATCCAAAATAGCCGCTCGATGCTGTTGGAGCCCAGCATCTTAGTGTTTTCTGTCTGACACAGCTGGGTTTGATTTGAAAGCAATCAGGGAATTTTGTGTTTGGGAATTGTTGCCTTCCTAAGCAGGAACAGCCCGTGGGGTCTCTGCTTCCCTGACTGAGGAGGATGCCCAGCTTATACCCTGTGTGGCTTCCGCGTACCCGAGGGTGCTTTTGCGTGAGGGTCTTGGCCTCGATCTTTTTGCTGTGTCATCCATTTGTTAGAGCTTTTCTTTCTTTTTTTTTAATTTTTTCAGTGTTTACGTGGAAATTCATGGGGTTCCCCCCCAACCCTGTAAAGTTTGTGCTGTGCAGAGCAATTCAGGCTGTAAGGATCTGGTTCTGGGGTTGAAGCAGACTGCGGTGGGTGGAGGAGTCCTTTCAATTCTTGTCCGCTCGCTGCAGGGGTGCCCGTTGTTGTGCTTGCTCCATTCAGCTGAATCACTTGCGCAGTCACACCTTGCCTAAACAAGGCTGGGGGTGCCTGAAGCCAGGAAATGCCTCGCTGCTCAATCCTGAGCCAGTGCGGGTTTGATCCCAGCCCTCCAGGCTGCTCTGGCTTGGCTCTGATTACAGCGGAGAGCCGGTGGTGGCTGGCATCGCAAGTCATGAGATAAGCCGCCGAGTTCCTCGCTGAAGGAGCCCTCCCCAGCCGGAAGATGACAGCCTCTCTGGGCTGCTGCTGGTATTTATTTATTGTTTCTCCCCCCTCCACGTAGCTCTGATGCTGTCAGCTCGTTGGCTGTGTCTCCAGTGGGATGCTCTGAAGCCACCTCAGCACCAAAGCGCGGGAGTTTGTAGGTTTTTAATCCCCCAGCCCGCAGAGTTGTGGTCTGGGATTAGGTAAGTCCTTTCACCCGGGAGCCAACAGGACCCAGAGAGCTGGCTGAGCTGTCAGCACTGTACCCAGAGATCCCAATTCTTCCTCCCTGATCAAGCAGAGAGCTGTGGAGCTGTCCTGACTGCTTGGGAAGTGCTCAGCAGTGACCAGAGTCCTCTGCCCAAGGGCACCTCTCTGGCTGCCACCGTGGCAGAAAGCAGCTCCTGCTGCTCAAGGGCTGTGGCTGGTCCCTGAGGGTCTGAGACCTATATTTAACTGGGTCTGCTCTGTGACTGTAACGTGTCCAGAAAATGTGGTTCAACACCCTCCCGGCGTTATTTCCCACACATAGCAGGGACATCAGCTTTGGTGAGAGGGTGCTCAGCTCTCCTAACTACACCTGTGGTACTTGAGTGGGAGGAGAAGCCCAGGTAAAGCACTTAGTGAAATGCCTGTGGGAATTAAGGTGACAGGGTGTAACGTCCTCTCTCTGGCTGCCGGGAGGTTCCTCGGTGCAGTTTGGCAGCCTGTCTGCAGTGGTCCCCCCTGAAGTGAGAGTTCTCCTTTCAGCTCTCCAAAGCAGCTCCAAGGGAACTGGATTTCTTTTGTCTGCAGCTTTTCAGCACAACTGGTCAAGGTTTGTAAATGTTATGGGCAAGATAGTGCCTGCAGTGCCAGGCTCCCGAGCACGGAAAGGGGCTGCTGTTTGACTTTCCAATAACTAAGCACGTTTATCACTCCCCACCCCCTCCACCCCCCCACTTTCTTAGCTAAGTAGAGATTAAAATGTCTTTGTTTTCTGATGAGCTGAAGAACCTATGCTGACCCTTCCTGTGACTTAATTTTAAAAAATTTATTCTCCAAACCCCAAAGATCCAAGATTTTGCACCGATAGAGATGACTTTTGCCTCTGGTTAAGTTTATGTCAAGCCCCACCAAAACACCAACTTGATCTGTGCTTTGGAGTAGCTGTAGCTTCTCTTGGTAGAGGTAGACTTGGGGGTATCCAGAGCTGAGCTCGTGTTGCTCCTGGAGACGTGTGTCTGCGTGAGGCGAATGCTTCTCAATGTTTGCATCCTCTGTCCTTTCCTCTTGTACGCTGGCTCCTGGTCAGAAGCCAACTTTGGTACCCCTCTCTCTTCCCACAGCGTGCTCGTCCTCCGTGGCACTGCCATTCCCCATGTGGATCTTGGCTGCTCCCTTGCCTGCACGGAGGTTTGGGCCTGGCTGTGGAAAGCGATGAAGCCGGTGGCTGTGTGGGTTGGGTTGGAAGCCCGTGGCTGGTGCTCGCGGTAGAACTGTGCTTTGAAGTCGGGCTGTACTGAGGGTTTAGGTGCTGCTGTTGACAGACAAGGGTAGGAGGTAGGAGGTTTGGGTGCTGCTGGGAAAGGGCCCTGAACTTGTAGCGTCGCAGTGCACCCGTTACCCGGGATTTCAGAGCAACGGTTTCCACGCTTACCGCAAGTACATCAGCTCCTGGAAAGCATCCCAGGCCTGGGAGATGTGGATGACTCAGTGCTCTGGTGAGGGTTAAACATTGGGTAAAGATCCTGCTTTGCTTCCCTAGTGCTGGGGGTATTCCTTAGCTGAAGGTTCCTAAGGTTATTCCTTACTTTAGGAAAGTTAAATAGGTAGTTTACAAGTGAGATGTTCACACACTGTACAACAGAGCTGGTGCTGAGCTCTGGAGGGACCCGGCCATGTGATGTGCTGCCTGATGGCCATGGCTGAAGTCCACTTCCATCATGGGGGGTGGTGTGTGGATGTGTGTGTGTGTTTTCCCCTTCCCCCAGAGCTTTGGTTAACGTGCTGGCTACAGCAGCTTCCAGAGTGGTCGCAGAGTAATTGGTCAAGTTGTCCTTGTACCATAAACTCATGGCACCTCCCATCTGCTGCTTCTTGCTGTGTTGTGCCCCCTACTTCTTTATCTTGATCTCTTTGTTTAAGCCTTTCTCACCCCCCCAGGCCCACCCCCCATGATGATGGGTTGTGAAGTGCTGTTATTGTCTTCTCTTAGATGACAAAATGCTCAAGAACACAGATCCTGCGATGGAGGAGGAGTCATACCCCTACATGCCAACAGTGTGTCTCTGTTGACTCTCAGCTTTCCCAAACAAAAGGTCTTTAATAAGTCTGTTAATTAGCAGTGTGAAGGAATGGCTGAGCACAATCCTGCTGTAGAGGAGGGGTGGTCAGACGGTTCCCTGGCACTAGTGAGTACCAAGTCAGAATGGCGTGTGGTGGCCTTACCTGTTGCTCAGGTGCTCTGGACAGCCCTTGGCTCTCTCTGCCAGGGCAGATGGCACTGGGCACATTCCCTGAAAGCTGCCTTTTGAGAAGCAAGGCTCTGGCAGGGACAGGAGGCTGGCAGCAGGCTCCATGTTGGGCCTCAGGATGCCATTTCAGCATGGTGGGAGTTTGTCTTTCTCACGTGTCTCTGTTCTTGCGTCTGGGCCGTGTTTGTGCGGAGGGGACGCGGCAGCGCTGCCAGCCCCACTGCCTGGGGAAGCAGGAGAGCCCTGTTTGGCCCCTGCTGTGCCGGGGCACGGCTGAGCATCCGGCACAGTGCCAGGATGTTTGCTTCATGCCGGAGGAAAGATGGCAACAGGACAATGGCATCACTGAGCAGACATCTCGTGTGTGTCAGCGAATGGCAGCTGAAGGCGCTCCCCTTTACGCTTCCTTGTGTGAGCTTCTAGGTGTCTTTTCCCCATCAGACAGGAGAATGGGCATCTGGCGTTTTCCAGGGCTTTGGCCCTGCCTTCCCCGCTGGGCGGATGGGCTGTTTGGGGCAGCTTCTCCCTGCTCCTCACCTGGGGACTCACCTTGCCCTGTGCCCTGCTGGCATTTGGCCAGCTGGGCTGGATACCAGCTGGCTGGTGTGGCTTCCTGTGCCATGGTGAGGACGGTCACATGCTTGTCACCTCGATCTCCTAAAACCACAGGCTGCTTCCCATTCCTGCAGCGCTCTCTGTGATGTGTGACATCGATCTGGAGGCCACCATTGCTGAACCTCAAGGGGTGGCTGGACTGGCTGTGTCCCTGAAGGGCAGGATTCCTTACAAAGGGGCATAGGAAGCAGTCAGTGGGGAGTGAGTCACATCCCATGCTCCTGCCCATGTGCAGGTTGAGCAGGGACCGATCCTGTTTATTCTCAAGTGTATAGCTGTGTATAGCTCTCCAGTCTGTGCCTGGGAGTGCACACCTGGCCCAGATCACATGCTTGCAGGTAATAAATCTCTTTGCTGAAGAAACATGGAAGATGTTGGAGCACATCTGAGGCTGGAAACTCTGGCACAGGTTTGGCTCAGCTTTAACACCGTTCCCGAATCTGTATTTGAAGCCCGTAACGTTTTCCTGTGGTTACAGTGGTTATGAAAGCTGTCCTGTCAGCTGGACAAGGGTCAAGCTGCAGCCCTTTGATGCAGGGCCGTGTCCAGCTCTCAGAAGAACAAACCCATGTTCCTTCCCAGTGTGGGATCCAAGGGTTCTGTTTAATTGCTGACTGACTTGCAGCTCTTTCTAGACTTTGCCCCTGCAAAGGGAAAGCAAAGTGATCTTAGGCTGCCTAAAGACGGGAAGCTCGTCCCTCTGGCTGCTCCTCAAACATCAGTAGGACTCTGCATGTGGACAACTCAAAGTGTTGTGGTGTTTCAAGGAGCTGTGGAGTTTGTGTTGCCTAAACTGAACAATGCTGGCTTAGGGGATGGGCCCTGTGCATCGCTGTGGGCGCTTTGTGTTGCAGCTGTAGCCAGAACGTTCTGTAGCTTCAGTGTGCGGCCCTTTCTGCACCTCATCACATGCAGGGAACAGCCATTTGCCATTGCTGGAGTCAAGCAATGGTGAATTAAAGCTCGGTGAGCCTTCCTGGGGCAGGTGGGGGGCTGGCAGAGGACCCCCCTGGAGCTAGCACCTGTATTGTGTTCAGAGGAGTGCCAGGAAATTGAGCTGTCCAGAACTGCATAGCGAATGCTGTGGGAGCTGGTTAGGGTGACAGAGCCACTGGGGAGGATTGTGCCGTGCCCTTCACTGCAGTAGCCTTACACTTTCTCAGAGGGAGCCGTCTGGGGGTTGGATCCAGTGCTGTGGGGTTGGGGCTTACTGGGCGCCGGCTTCCTTGGAGGAGCTGGGGCAGCAGGGTGCGTGAGGAGAGGTGGAATTTTCCACCAGCATTGGGATTTGGGTGGGGGTTTCCTTAAACTGTAGGAAACCTCCCTGGGAACTTCACCCCAGCATAAACGGGGTTTTCTGAATAGGAGGCAAAATGAGGGTTTCCTTCAGCCCAGGAGGTCTCTAAACTGTGCCTTCCATGCAGGCCTTTTGCATGGCCTATGCTGCAGTGGTCACACTGGTGTGTTTGGAGGTGTCCAGAAGTGACACGGGCCGCAGTGAGCTTCATCTCCCTGCTCCCTTTGCACTGCCTCAATCAGTGGGATTAGCAGCCTGAATTCCTTATTGAACCTTTCCATAATTATAAAGCCAATGAGCCTCATGCTGTGTTTCCTCTCCCAAGCTGGGGTTGTCCTGGGGCAGGAGCCTTTCTGCTTTATTGGGAGCTCTTGAGCCCCTCACCTCAGAAAAGGGAGAGGTAAACATGTCTTGTTGCATGGGAACGCTGCGCTTCCATGCGAGTCTGCTCCTGAGAAGCACAGGGCATGGTTCATCCCTGGAAAGTGATTTCCATGGTACTGGATGCAGCTGCTGCTTTAGGGGACAGTTGAAGAGTCCCATGGCTGTGATACGCTTCCATGCCTTTGGCTCCCTGCAGTGGTGGGGGCCCAGACCAGCCCTCGGGTGCTCCCCTGGCTGCAGCGGGTGTCCTCCAGGCAGGATGCCTCTGTCTGGTCGAGTTGCCTGTGACTGAGCAAACCCAGAGCTGGAAATAGACTGGAATGCTGAAAGGTACAATGTGTCTGGCTGGTTAAAAACGCAGTGGTACTTTGATTGTGGCTGGTTGTTAGAGCTGCTCCAGGGGTGTTTCCCTGTGGTGGTGGGATCAGAAGGAAGTGCTGAGCAGCCTCTTTTCTCCAGATGTAGCCAGTGTTTGGAAAAGTCTGGGCTCTGATGCTTTGCCAGGCTCTCTCCAGCCCTGGCTCAGGCAGACCTTGCGCTGGGCTGATTCATCACCGCCTCCTGATGTTCCTCTGCAGGTGCCGGTACCTGGCAGTCCAGCTCTCCCCAGCCATCCCTGTGTTTGCAGCGGTTCTCTTCCTATTCGCCATGGCCACACTCCTGAGGACGAGCTTCAGCGATCCGGGGGTGATCCCGAGGGCCCTGCCTGACGAGGCAGCCTTCATCGAGATGGAGATTGGTGAGTGTGGAGCCGGCTGAGCTGGTGACAGCTGGAAAAGCTGCTCTGTTTCTGGTGTGCCCACAGGCTGCATTCCCTGCAGAGCCTTTCTTCCCAACCGGCCCTCCAAAAGTGAGGATCAGCCCAAATGGGGCATCTTACTGCCTGCTGGCTAATTCTGCTTGGCTGAGTCTCAGAAAGGTGGTGTGATGTGTCTGTTTCCCTCTCTGGAAACTCTTTCCCATGCTGTTTTCTTTCCTGTAGCCATGTACTTACAAATTCAATCCGCTTTTGGGCGGGGGCATGGGAAGCTTGGTGTGGGCCCCTCAACCCTTCAGGTAGGGAGGTGGTTTGATCTGTACAGCGGCACCCTTCCGCCCTGCCCTGTATGCCCATGGAAGCTCTGGCATCCTCTTTCCTGCCTCTGAGCTGCCAGGCTGTCTCTGGACCATGTGAGCAGAGCTGCAGCCGCTGGCTGTAGACCCAGAGGGCTCTGATCCCGCTGTAGGAATAGCGGACAGGCGAGTCATCAGTCTTCTGTTGTAGCAGCAGGTCTGACCCCTGCTTGGTTCTGTCCCTCAGAGGCCACCAATGGCACTGTGCCACAGGGTCAGCGCCCACCTCCCCGGATTAAAAACTTCCAGATCAACAACCAGATAGTGAAGCTGAAGTACTGCTACACCTGTAAGATCTTCCGCCCGCCCCGCGCCTCTCACTGCAGCATCTGCGACAACTGTGTGGGTGAGTAATGCGGTGGTGGCCGCTCTGCGCTGTGCTGGGGCGTGAGGTGACAGCCTTTGGATGAGGGCAGGTGACAATCCACACCCTTTCTGCATCAGGTCTCACGCTGCGCCTGCGGAGTGAGTCCGGATTGGTGGTGTGTGAGCACATGGGGACAGTTTGCTGCCTCTTCAGCTCAGAGATCTTCAGGTTTGCTCAGACCTGGAAGCCAGAACTTCACCTTGGCCAGAACTTTGGCAATAGCTAGCCTAACACAAGTCCAACTCATCCATGTAAATATGCAGTCTGGTTTTGGGGTTCCGCAGACCGCTGGCCTTGCTGGGCCAGAGGGTTGCAGTGGAGAGCTGTGTCTTGCATGACAGCATCTCCTTGCATCAACGTGGCGACGCTGCTGGTCTGTTGAGGGCCCCTCTCCTGTCCACCTGGCTGCACGGCAGGCACCGCCTTTTGCTTATCATAATTTGGGTCATGTTCAGCACCCCTTCTCAAGGAAGAAATCCCACTCTTCTGGAACCCTCTCCTCAGCAAGTTCCCAGCCCTTTGAAGGTTTTGGTGGTTCCTTGAACCCTCTTCTAACTGTTCTAGTCAGGGCGGAGTGGCACATGGGTTAGATAAGGAATTCGGAGCCCCTAGTCCTTCATGTGACCCACGTGCTGCTGTAGTGAGCACTGTTATACCTCAGGTCTGTGGGAGGGGAGATGTGCAGGGGGCCAGGCCCTTCAACTCTTTACTAATGAGTTGCTCTGCACTTTAATACAAAAATTTGCATTTTCTTACCTGGGCTCCTCTTTGGGAAGGGGGCCATGATAGGGGGCCCTGCCTGAGCCCAGAGTTTGACTCCGTGGCCTCATCAGTTTGGAATTTTTAAGCTGGGACACGGGGATGAGCATCAGGAGACAGGCAGGACTGTGCTGGAGCAGCACTGATCTCCATCTTCGCTTCCACAGAGCGCTTCGACCATCACTGTCCCTGGGTGGGCAACTGCGTGGGGAAGAGGAACTACCGCTATTTCTACCTCTTCATCCTCTCGCTCTCACTCCTCACCATCTACATCTTCACCTTCAACATAGTCTACGTAGCACTGAGTGAGTCTGGCTGTGGAGAGGTGGATAGCTGGGCTGGCTGAGGGTGAGGGCGGGCTACAGATGGTGCTGTGAACCCAGAAGTGATGGAGTGGGAAAGGGAATTGCCCTTGGTGTGATGTTCTGAAGAAGAAAATCTGTGTCTCTCTCTCTTTGTATTGCCAGAATCTCTGAAGATTGGGTTTCTGAACACGTTGAAGGAAACCCCAGGGACATATCCTTCCACAGTGAGGAGGGGCTGGCTGCTCCAGAACTGGGGGTAGTGTGACCTGCATTATGGGGGGACTAGAGTCTTGGTCCTTGGGCTTCTCTAAGGAATCTCTCAGGGATTTTTTCTCCATGATTACAAGGCAAGGAGCGATTTTTGTGGGTTTTGGGAGGAGGGTGAAAGAGCAAACCACTTGTAGAGAAGGAGAGAAGTTAGGGTAGTGTGCCTGCGTGTACAGATGTGGCTTCGGGGCGGGGTGGGGGGAACTGTTCCTAGGAGGTTCCCAGTCCTTAACTGTTCTCACTGTACTGGAGGTGCTCATCTGTTTCTTCACCCTTTGGTCGGTGGTGGGGCTAACTGGGTTCCACACCTTCCTGGTGGCACTGAATCAGACGACCAATGAAGACGTAAGTAGAGTCTTTCTGTTCCTCTGAGTGTTTCCTTTTCTCATCACTTCCCCATTGCATCATGGCTGCATCCACCCTGCTGACATGTCCTGCAGGCCCAGGCTGGGGGCTGGTGGCATTTTTGGTGGGGCAGACCTGAGCTTGTGCCTTGACTTGCAGATTAAGGGGTCCTGGACTGGGAAGAACCGCGTGCAGAATCCCTACAGCCATGGCAACATAGTGAAGAACTGCTGCGAGGTGCTCTGTGGTCCTCTGCCCCCTAGGTAAGCTCTTGAGGGGCAGCCCTGCTGGTTTTGCCCCAAAAATGGGCACTGAGGAGCTCTCTTTGCTTGGGTACAAGATGTGGCTCCTCTTTTGCCAGCAACATGTGTGTTGGGGGCTTCTGGAGATCCCCTGGGACACGGCTGGGTGCTCTGAGGAAGGAAGGTCTTCTGTAAGCTCGGTTTGGGCTATGCACTGCCTGTTTTGGAGAGGAACCCCTGCCCCTAACGTTTTCCTCTAGTGCTTTTCCTGCCAGGACAAGAAGCCAGTGTGGGGGAGACGTGGGTCTTTCATGATGTGATTCTGCTCTTGCAGCGTCTTGGACAGACGGGGCATCTTGCAGCAAGAGGAGAGCACAGCTCAGGAGGAGTCATGTCCACGGGGACCTAGTGCTAAAGAGCCCACGGCTGCTCAGGGCTCGGCTGGGCAGGAGGAGAGCGGTGGGCAGCAGAAGGATGGCAGCCTTCCTCACCTGAATGCTGTGAGTAATTCCCTGGGGAGGGGCAGCATGGGAGGGGAGGCAGTCAGTGCCTGCATGGGGCTGCTGGTGCTTTGGGCCAGCAGAGAGAAAGGTGACAGTGTGACTTAGCTGGAACAAAGCCCCACTGAGAGGCTACCCATGAAAAGCCCGTTGTGCTCTGGCCCTGGAAACCAGCATCTCTTGGAGCTATCTAGGACGGTGCTGGGTTCTCCTGGCTCCTAGGTAAAAGCACCCTGCTGGGTACAGCTCTGAGCAGCCTGCTCTGATTTTGGAATTGGCCCCACTTTGCAGGTGGGGTTGGACAGGAGGTTTTCAGAGTGCCCTTCCCACTTAAAGTATCCTGCGAACATGGCTGGGCCTACTCCTGTTTGGGTATGAGCTGTCTGTTTCTCTGGTGGAAACAGTCCAGACTGCATCTGCCAGAGCAGTCCAGTCCTCACGGTCTTCATGAAGCCACTGCTTTGCCTGTGTGGTGGCCCTTTATCTCTCCTTGTCCCCAGGCATAGCTGAGACCTCTGCCTGGTGGAGCTGGAGGCGGGGCATGTGGCTGTGTGCTCAAAAGGATGCTCTGTATCGGGGTGTACTCATTGAGTCACCGCTGTCTTCTCTCTCCAGGTCCCTGCGCCGTCCCTGAGCAATGCTGAGATGCCAGAGGAGAAGCAGCTAATGTCCGGGGAGCTCCCAGTCCCGTCCCAGGACGCTGGGCAAGCAGAGCACTAACCTCTGCTTGAAAGGGAGAACTTTCTTGTTTTGTCTAATCAAAGCTGGAAGTGATTGAGGAGAGGAGGAGATGGGCTGGAAGGCAGGCAAACGATTCCTCATGGCCATTTTGCTTTAGTCATTATTCACCTCGATGTGCGGGCTGGCGCTGGCCTTCACGGTGTCAAAGGCTGAGGAGCCTGAGTGGCCCGTCTCGCTCACCACCGGGCACTTGTCGCCGCCGAGGCCGGTCTGCCTGTGGGCCGAGGCAGGACCTCTTGCTCTGCAGGTTGGCCTGGATGCTAAATCCCGGCTCGGCAGCCAGGGCTGTCCCTCTGCCCCGACTCTCTGACGAGACGACCTGCAGTTGAGCAGCTCAGAAGCGACGTTAGGCTCAGCCTGCTCCCTACTGCTGAGGCGTCCTGATGGGAAGGGGAAAGCAATTTATGGCAGTAGCGTCCTCTCTCCCCTCCTCCCTCCTTCCTCTAATCTGTGGCATTGTTTTCTTGGTTAACGTGGCAGGGGTTGGTGGGAGACATTTTTGGTGTCAAAAGGGCCAAAACAATGGGGAAGGTGTTCGGCAGGCAACGGTTTTTAAAGCAGCTTCCTTCTTGTGCTCCTTCTTTTGGTGTGGCTTGGCTGGCGTAAGAGCAGCTGTGGTGGGGGCCCTCCTTCCCGTCCTCTGCCTGACTGGGGGCTTGAGGGAAGGAGGCCTGTCCTGCTGCTTGTTTCCGCCCCACGCTGGCCGCAGCACGGTTGTGTAAGGGCTGTGTCAAGCTGCAGGGACGGCTCTGCTCTGGCTCTGTAGCCTTGGCTCCCAGCACAGGTCTGCCTTTCCCCTTGCCCTGCTGGGCTGTGGCATGCTGCCCAGCTGCAGCTCTGTGGGACCTCAGCCCCAATTCTGCATTGTGTTGTTGTGTCCCCCTGCCTTGCCCTGCATTTCTCAGCCGTCCTTGACAGGCTTTCAGAGTCTCGACTCTTCCCCGGGCTGGGCTGTGCGGTGTCAGCTCTCGGCACTTGCTCAGGGGAGGGAGGAGAGGCCAGGGCCTGGTGATGGTGGGACACCTCTGTGCAGCCCCTCTTCCTCTTCCCCTGCAACGCTGCCTGTCCTGCGCCCCACAGCTGGGCTGGGGAGAGCCCTGTGGCCATGGGAGATGGAGGGCGGGCACCTTGTGCCCTGGCAGCGCCCCATCCCACCCTGTGAATGCTGGGTGCTGCTGTGCCTCCCTGCAGGCCTGTGCTGGTGGTTGGCAGGAGGGGAGGGGGGGGGGTCTCGTGCAAGTGCCGTCTTCCTCCTTCCTCTGCACTGCTCCTGCCTGGCAGCGTGAAGTTGATGCTGCTCCTTCCCTGGCCCCATCTGCAGCCTGCTTTCCCTTGTGGCATGGGGCAGGGCGCAGCAGGCCCCTGGTCTTGCTGGAGCCTGACGCGTGTCTCTCCCACCCAGCCCCTCACAGTGCAGCGCCTGGCAGCAGGTGACGCGGTGGTAATGTGCCCACCACTGCTGCCCCCTCTCCCATCGTGCCAGGGTCTCCTCTCCTAGCAGAGAGGGCAGAGCTGGAGCCCATCTGGCAGCAGGGTTGGGGAAGGAGCCCTGGTCCACTCCCTGGAGCTGGAGCTGGTGGTGGGGCCAGCCCCGAGGCGCTGTGGTAGGCCCGGCGCACACCCCGCCGGCACGGAAGGCGGAAGCCGCCCTGACACGGTACTGACCCAATCTCGAGCTCGTGGAGAAGTGTCTGTTTTGGGTGAGCCTGTTTTCTATGGCGGGTGTAGAGTGCTGCCTGCACCTGCGGTTCCTCTCTGCTCTCTTCAGGTTCCCCATGAAGGAAGTGGGGGTAGGGTGAGGGTTTTGGGGTTTCTTTTTTTTTTGTTTTGTTTCTTTGTTTTTCTTCTTTTTTAATTTTAAAACAATGAAGGAAACTGAATTTGTTTGAAAATTGGCTGAGCCGTAGCCTCCGCCTCTGTCTGTGCCTCCCAAGCCAGCCTCTTCCCTTCCCTGTGGCTCTCCAGCCTCTACATCTCCTGCTTCCAGGGTACCTGACCAGTGGTGCTTTGTATCCCACTGTCCCACCACGGCAGGTGAGGGGCAGGGAGGCTCTTGCTGCACAGGTGCCACAGCCCAGACCGAGCAGTGGTGGATCCCAGTGGGTGCTGTCGGGGAGCGGCCTGGGATGCTTTTGGTTCCTCAGCTGCTGCTCCCTTCCCCAGCACCCACCCCAAGCTCTCCTCACGGGTGGGAATCGCACTGAAGGTGGGAGTAAAACTGGGTTTTGCACGCTTTTATTGGTGTGAGTGCAGAGGAATGATTTGGGGGGAGGGGGGAGTGTCTTCTGGCCCCTGTCCAGGCATGGTGGAAAGCTGCTGGCAGCCTTCAGGACTCACCTTGAGCACAGGTTTTGGAAGGCCCTTGCTGGGCTGCTGCTTCCCACCACCCAAACTTCCCCCTGAGCCTTTCCCTGGCTGCATGAGGAAGATGCAGGAGGAAGGCAGAGTGGGTGTCCTCCCTGCCCATGAGGAACCAGGCTCAGTGGGACCTCCCTACTCTTGCACCCCACTGTTCAGTGCTGGCTTTGCTCTGTCCTTGCAGGCTACTCTGTGCCCAGGCCAGCTGGCAAGGGCTCCGGGAGGAGCTCTGAAAGCTGCAGAGGAAGTGGGATAAACCTCGGAGAGCTAATGTGGGCCCGTGGCACCTCGCTGGGGGGCACACGGTGGTGTCCGGAGTGGCTGGAGTACCCACATCAGGGCAGTGGTGTGAGGCGGCGTGGTGAAAAATGTCCCGGGGGCAGCAAATGGGGTGGCCTTGGGGGCCAGTGGCTCAGCTGCCTGCAGCCAAGCAGCACAGGATGCTGGGGCCATGGGGTCCTGCTGTGGGGTCTCACCCACCTCCCTGTCGAGCGGCCATTCCTGGGGGTGGGATGCAGCTGTGGGCTGCATCCATTGCAGGACAGTGCTGGCAGGGTGGGCTCAGGAGGACTCTTCCAGGGAGAGAGCCTGCAGCTGCTCCTCAGGACCACCCAGCTCAGCCTCATCCCGGCTGTTGTCTAGGGTCTCAGATCCCTCGAAGCAGCCCGAGTCCCGGGGAATGTCACCCTTGGGCTCCGAGGGTGAAGGCTGAGCTTCTGAGCTGTCACCTTCCTCCGGCTCACTCGCTGCTGGGAGAAACAGGATGTGGCATCAGCAGGTAGTGAGGCTGCTGCCTGGGGTGCCTGGTGCCTGGGGTATCTCCCCCACCTCCCCTCCTTCCCCCCACTCCTCCCCAGCTCTTACTGTCATAATCCAGGAGGAGCTCAGCAGCAGTGAGCAGCTTGGCGCGGTGCTGGGGGTCCGTGATGTTCAGCTCGTTGAGGTGGGTTTCTCGCAGCTCCTTGAAGTCCTCCAGGGTCTGGTAGCCGTTCAGCAGCAGGGTGGAGGTGTGCTCCTGGGGTGGGGGTGGGGAGCAGCAGGAAGTGTGGTGAGGGGCGAGTGATGTGTGACTCCCCTCCTGCCCAAGCAGCATCCAGACAAACGCTGTGTCCCTGCCCTGCACCCTGGCAGCGCTTGGGCGGGAGGTGGAGTGACCCACGGAGAGGTAGTGAAGGGCAGCAGAGGAGCAAAGGGGAGCCTGGTCCTGCTGCTGGCACCCCAGAGTCTTGCTGGGTGCTGCTGGGCCCCCATCCCTTACCTGCAGGTTGATGCGCTCCAGCAGCTCGTGGAGCGTTTTGGGCTTGGGCCGCTTGCTCTTGCCAGGGCTCCGGCTCTTGCGGACAGGGGCCGTCTCCTCGGGGATGATGTCCACATAGATGAACTTGAAGGAGCCCACCTTATTGTTGAGTAGCCCGGTCCAGGTGCCCACAGGTGGCTTCTCAATGATGCCAATGATGTCCCCTTTCTGGGCCAAGGGAGATGGGGGTGGAGGCATGTGCAGGCTCCGGGATGGCTGGGGAGCTGTGGGGGGTGTGTGTGGGGGTGTCCCAGCCACTCTCCCTCTCCAAGGCCTGCACCCTGGCCCCCCTGCCCTTGCCCCCAGCCCTGGGCAGGCCATGGGGTGGCTTACCCGCAGCTTCAACGAGTCCTTGTCGTAAGGGCTGGGCGTGAAGTCGGTGTGGACGCGGGCTCGGCCACAGAAGGGGCCGGTGTAGGCCGGCCCGCTCTCCTCCAGCCGCAGGCTGTCCTGGTTGCTGCCCCCGGGGCTGGAAGCTTCACTGCCTGGGGAGGAGAGGGAGGTTGGGATGTGCCTGGCTGTTGGGTGAGGGGCCCTGTCCCGCGGGGGCCAGGCTCACCGCTGGACAGCTGGCGGCCCACGGATGGGTGCCCGTCGTCCTCCATCTCTGGGTAGAACAGGGGTCCCTTGTCCTGGCTGGGATCTTCTGTGTTGGCACCTGGGGACAGGGGGCACGGGGACCCCTCCTCCTCCAGGTCTCCCTGCTGAGGGGTGGGGGTCAGGCTGAGGCAAGGGGAGATGCCCCCCACTCAGCCTTCCAGGCCCCCTACTCACCCTGCCCTCGGCCAGGGCTTTCACTGCCATCCTGCCCATCTTGCGGTTCATGGTGCGGGAGATGACAGCCCGCCACCTCTTGCCCAGCTTCATCCCACTGCTCCGTGCAGCATCATCGGTGTTGGTGCTGCTGGACTCATCCTCTGGGATCTGGCAGAGAGATGCGGCATGAAGGCAAGCTGTGCTCCCCCTAGCTCCCCCTGGGAGCCTTAGCTGGCTCATACAGGGCTTCAAGGCTCCTTAGGGAGCCAGATCCCAAAGCCGCTGGTGCTGGAATGCCCAGGGCTGCCCCATGGCACGGGGACTGGGGCTTTGGGGAAAGAGGCTCTGAAGAGAGCTGTGCCTGGCCCTCGGGGAGCGGGATGGGGCGGCGGGACCACCGCCCCGCGAGGAGATGGGAACTCACGTTCTCCTCCAGGTTGAACTCCTTCTCGCTCTGCACAGGGGAGCTGACTTTGGCCTTGGCAAAGTCCTTGAAGCTGCTGGAGCGCTGGAGGGAGAGCTGAGGAGACAGGAAGGTGTGAGGGCTGCTGCCTGCGCCCCCTACCCCAGCTCCCACCACCCCTCCAGCTGACCGTGCCCATGCCATTGCCCTTGTGTTCAGCTCCAGGCCCAGACAATGCCCGTGTTTTTCTGCCTGCGAGTGTCATCCCGTGCCCAGAGAGCACATCCAGCACTGGCCTTGTGCCAGAGCCTCCAAAGCTGTTTGGATCACTCCTTGTGCAACACTCCATCCCTGCCTTATCTAGACTTCCCCAGCACCCCCTCCCTCCTCCGTGTGTCCTTGGGTGCTTGGCCCACGGGGGAGGGGGCTCCCCAGTACAGGGACCCCTGCACGGCCACCCAGTCCCAGGTCCCCTTGTCCCTGAGTGCCTGACACCAGTGCTGCGGTGGGAGTTTGCTGGATCTGGGTGAGCTGAGCTGCCGGCACGCTCAGAGCACACACCACAGTGCTCACTCTTGCCTTGGCCACAAACAGCCATTTCCTTTCACAAGTTAGTCTGTGCCAAAGGCAGCTCAGGCCCTTCCCAGGCCCGGCTCAGACATGGTCCTGCTCAAACATGGCCTGGCTCAGACACAGCCCTGCGCCTCCCCTTTCTCCTTCTCCTCTTTATTGACTCAACTGAGCATCCTTCATGATGTGGTTTTGCCATGTTAAGGCTCGTGTGATGGAGATGGGGCTCCAGCCCTGCTGTGGTTTCCTTAGCAGGACCAGCTCAGCTGGTGTGTCCGTGTGGAGACGATGCCAATGGTTAGCCTACTTGGGCCCCAGCACCCTGAATTCACTCAACATGAACCGCCCTGCACCCTTCAGCTTTGCACCCTGTGCCCCACAGCTCACCGCTGTGAGGATGCCGCAGTCCTGGGGCTGGCAGAGCCGGGGGTGTGAGAGCAGCTGTGGCAAGCCTGGCAGCAGGGGCTGTGTGTCCCTCCCCCCACCCCAGAGCATGGCAGCAAGAGGGAAGTGAGAGTCATGGCTAAGGCCGGGTAAGGGCAGGGGATGCCCGCGGGGGCCTGCCAGGCTAACTGGGCCACCCCGGTGCTGGGAGGAGGGCCTTCACCCAGAGTTCCCCTGGGAGCTTCCCAGCACAGAGAGGCTGCCATGGCATGTGGCTCGCCGGGATGTCTGACGTGGGCAGCACTGCAGCACCGGGCACCATCCCTCCACAGCCAGCTCACCAGGGCCTGGCAGGAGCTGAAGCGCCTGCTGGCATGGGGCCGAGGGGCCACTTGTGGTCCTCACTGACAGCTCTGGGCCCACAAGGTTTGGTGGCACAGGGCACCACATGACCCTGCTGTGCCGGGAGCTTGTGAGGGGCTGTGGTGCTGACAGCCAGTGCTGCTGGCACTTGGTGCAGCGCTGCCAGAGGAAGCGGCTGCTGCACACGACGGAGCTGCAACCCCGCGGCGCCTCAACCACAGGCACCTCGCTGCACAGGCTGGGCTCCGAGTCGCGCACCTGGCAGCTGCACAGCACTGTGGCCATCCTCCCTCTTCCCCAGCAGGAAACTGCAGGCGGCCACCTACACTGCCGAGAGCCGGTGGGGAGGGGGAGCTGCTGTGTCCTACCTCCTGGCAGAGCTCCACGGGTCTCACTGGCACCCCAGCTTGACCCCATGCTAACTGGGGGGGGGGGGTGGGGGTCGTGCATCCCGGCCGCCCAACCCACTGGGCTGCAAAGCCAGGGTGGGAGCAGAGTGCAGGGCAAGGTTGAGCCACACACCAGCAAGGTTGTGGTGGCAGGGACTGACCGGTGGCAGTGCTGCCCACAGGTCCTGTGGGGCTCTGCCTCATGGCTGCCCCAGCCCCCTGACAACCAGTGCTCCCTGCTCAGCATCCCAGGGGCAGCCCGGGCTCAGCTGGGCACTGGGCGCACAGGGACGCCCGTGGGTGCCAAGAGTGTCTGGGTGCTGCTGGTACTCACCTTCTTGTGTCCCGGCTCCTTCTCACTAGCGTTGGAGGGCTTGCGGCGCAGCATGGTGCTGGGGCCCAGTGGCAAGAGTGCAGCGCCTGGCAGGGCACGTACCGAGACACCGGCACCGAAGCTGGGAAGCACACAGGAAGCCAGCGGTCACATGAGAGGTGCTTGCAGCGGCGCGACTCAGCTCGGGGTGGCTGGCGGGTGTGTGAGCTGGGGCAGGAGGAAGGAAACCCTCCACAAAGCTGCTGCCTTACCCGGGCCCCTGGGGCGGGGGAGCCTGTCTGCACCCTGTGAGCACTTGGTGATGCTGCCACCCCTCTAAGCCACTGCTGGTGGGCACTGCGTGTGTCCCCTCATGCACAGGGTGAGGGTGCCCAGCCCCTCGGCCATGCCTGTGCCCGCTTGTTTTCCCCATGAGTGCACGATCGCCAAGGCCTCCGTGTGATGCTTGGTCCAGGGTGTCCCCTGCATCCACAGGGTCCCCTGTCTGGGCATCAGGCCTGGGTGAGACATGCACATCAGCACCCTGCTGCTGGCATCTGCAAAGCAGCGGCGATGGCTCCAGTCAGGCTGGCTGCACCGCACCCTCTTGCTCCAGCTCCTCCATCCCTTGTCCCAAGAATTACAATCTGCCCTGCATCTGTTGACTTGGCCACCCCTGGGGAAGGGCAGACGGCACAGACCAGCTCACACATGTGGGGCTGGATCCCAGCCCCAGGCCAGCCAGCGAGGCAGCACGATGGGCTGCAGCAGCAGGGCACGGCAGCGCGCGGGCACCCGCTGGTGTTGTTCATGTTTAATCAGAAACCAGCAGAGAGAAAACAAAAAAAAAAAGGAAGTGTCTGTTGGGGAGAAGAAAGCTGCAGCGGGGAGGGGGCCGGCGTGGGCCCAGCCAGAGTAGGGTCAGGCCTGCAGCCCACTGAGCTGCGTGGAGAGGAGGGGGTGAGCGGCAATATGGCCAGGGGGGTGGCGGCACTGCCCAGTGGGAAGGGCTCGGTGCTCCTCTGCAGCCAGTGGTACTCTTCCAGCTGCTGCAGCGCGGGCTCATGCGTTCCCAGATGGTCCCACATCAGGTGTTCAGGTACCAGATCTCAGCCAGGCACCGTGGGGGGGCTGCAAGGGAGCTGCCCAGGCTGCCAGCCCCTTCATCACCACCCATCCTCAGCCCCACATGCTGGTCCTGTGTCCCTGCTCTGCCTCCCCACCTCATGCACCCTGCACCTGCTCTGGCGACAGGAGGCTGAGGTCAATGAGGTTGTGGTTGTAGGGCACCAGGGACACCACCTCAAAGGTCAAGAAGGGCTCTTCCCTGCTCTGGTGCTGCTGCAGAGAGGTGCTATCGGGTGTCCCACCCCTGCTTGCTGCAGCCCCCCAGTGCCCCCATCCCTGCTAGCCCAGCCCTGGTGCATTACCCTGGTCTGTGCATCCATCACGAGGGCAACATCTTTGAGGCAGATCCTGCACTCACCATCCTGGTAGTACCCAGGCTCTGAGGACTGCAGTCAGTGCCTGGAGATTCCTGAGCCCCAGTAACTCCCCCATCCCACCCCACACCAGAGGAGTCAGTAGCCAAACACCTCCTGGCCTCGATGGGTTCTGCGCACCAGGGACACCCCCACAGTGCAAGAAACAGCCTGGAACAGTGAGTGCACACACCTGTGGCGACCGGCAGGGAGCAACACGCAATTCAGTATATGAATTGTAAGGTGAAGCCATGAAGCCAGGAAGCCAGCCAGCCATTTTATTAGGTGAAATCACCCAGATTCTAGACCTTTCCTACTGCAAACCTGGCAAGCGAAAAAACTGCTCATTGGTTACACACACTGTTCACACCATATTGATTGGTTAGTGATTATAACGAGCTCTGATAACCCTATCTTATAGCTAAACATCCTTAGTTTACCTTTAATACCTAAAAGCATCCACACACCTGCTGGTCTGACCATCTTGTTATGGTTGGTTCCTGACATGTTCTGTTACTCCCAAATCCCTTCCCATAACTGCTTCTTGGTTTAGGGCAGCCTGTACCCCTATCAGCAAGGCCGCTGTGTTTGAGAATGTGATTATTAGGATCCTCTCAGCATGAGGAACTTTTCCTTTCTCATGGGAAGAGAAGAATATTGTCAGGGCCTATGTCTTGGGAGAAGAGAGCTAGGCCGCTAGCAGGCCTGCTGTCTTCCCCGACACTGCTGGACGTTTACTGTGTTTGAAGGTGGGTGCTGGTAGGTGCAGAGAGTGACTCAAGGCACTAGTAGGACCATTTCCCTGGCTCATGTTGTGGGTTTGTGTGGCAATGATTTGGTGGTGGTGGGGCCACAGGGATGGCTTCTACAAGACTCTGCTAGAAGCTTCCCCCAGGTCTGACAGAGCCAATACCAGCCAGCTTCAGGACAGACCCACCACTAACCAAGCCTGAGCCAATTAGCAACAGTAGTAATGTTTCTGATAATATATTTATGAGGAAAAAAACCCTGCAAGTGGCTGTTTTCTGCCACCAGAGAAGGGAGTGAGAAGGTGTAAGGAACTGTGCAGGTCAGTGAGGAAGGGGGGCAGGATGAGACGCTCCAGGCACCAGAGAAGAGATTCCCCTGCAGCCCATAGAGAAAACCATGGTAGAGCGAGTTGTCCCCTTGCAGCCCATGGAAGATGATGGAGAGCAGAAATCCCACCTGCAGCCCATGGAAGACCCCATGCTGGAGTGGGTGGAGACACCTGAAGGATGCTGTGACCTGATGGGAAGCCTGTGTTGGAGCAAGCCCCTGGCAGGACCTGCAGCCCATGGAGAGAGAGGCCCATGCCAGAGCAGGTTTGCTGGGGGACTTGTGAATCTGTGGGGGACCAGGCTGGAGCAGTCTGGGCCTGAAGCTCTGCACCCCACGGAAGTGAGCCGTGCTGAGGCACTTGGTGAGGAGCTGAAGCCCTGTGGGAAAGGGCTCACACTGGAGATGTTCGTGGAGGACTGTGTCCCGTGGCTGGGTCCCCACAGTGCAGCAGGGGAAGGGGGTGAGGAATTCCCCTTCCCCAAGAAGGAAAACAACTCATGAGGAACTGTCTGAAACCCCCATCCCTGTCTCCCCTTTTACCACCTGGAGGAGAGAAGGGAGAGAAATCATGGACAAAGTTGAGCCCAGGAAGAAGGGTGGAGTGAGGGGAGGTGTTGAAAGATTTGGGTTAATTTCTCATTGTCCTGCTCAGCTTTCATTGTCTCTGTGTGTGTGTAATAAACCTGATGGGGTTTTTATTATTCCGTGTTGAGTCTGTTATGCCCGTGACACTGATTGTGGAATGATCTCTCCCTGTCCTTATCTCCACTCCTGAGCCTCTCAGGATTTGTTTTCTCCCCTGTCTGTCTGAAAAGGGGAGCACTAGAGCAGCTTTGGTGGGTGTCTGGCCTCCAGCCATGGTTTAACCATGACAGCTAGGGAAGCAATGAGCCCCAGTGTTAGTGGGGCTGCTTGTTGGCTCCATGGGGAGGTTGCAGGCCAGGAACATCTTTCATTCTTCACAACTTTTTTTTTTTGAGAGCTATTTCCTGGACATCTATCACTTTTAAAGTTGGGCTGTTGTGGTGCTTAAAAGTGACATGAGGAACTGTTAGTGAGGACCATTGGCTTGATTAGGAAAACCCAGGGCCCCAAAGTTAGCAGAGCTGCTTTTAGGGAGGTCCTTGAGCAGTTCTGTATGGTCAGGGATTTTAGATGTACCTTGAAAAGAGCCTAAGTGCCAGGGATTTTTGGAATACCCTTGAGCAATCTGCACGAGGACTTTCAAAGACCCTGATAGTTGCTAAATTAGTACAGTTGAAGGACAGGCTGATAAACATCCTCAGTGCGCATCTCCTGCCCCACCAGCTGCCTCAGAGAAAGCAGCTCATTGCCTGGACAGAGCTGCTGAGGACCAGGGGCAGAGGGAGCTGCTCCCAAAATCAGAGCCTGAAGACGTATACGTGTTGGTAGCCCAGCTTCAAGAGTTCGGCTTGTACAGCAACTGACCCTTTTCTTCCCGCATGAAAAGCCAAGAGGTACCACTTAACGACCTGAACCATTCGTTCCCTTGGATCCTTCTGCTCACTAATGCTGACAAATAGGTCCAGATGTGCAAAGAAGTCAGCATACATTTCCAACAGTGACCTTCTTTCTAGGATAAAAGTTGGGAGAACCACCTTTGTTAGGTCCATTCCTAATCTAACTTGTGACAACAGATGCATAATAACACTCTTATGTTCTTCCACTGATTCTCCTTCCCCATCATCATCTCGATCATCAGGAGGATCGAAGAGATCAGCATCGTTTGTCCCATCAGACATGGAAGAATTGAGGGACTCTGTGGTATCAGGACATTTTAGACTACTTCCTGTGCTGCTCCGAGTCAGGAGTCAGCCAGTGCCAGTGCGCTGCACAGTGGCCTCAGCGCGGCCCCATCTCGGCCTGTCAGCCAGGTTGGGGGGCCACCTCGGGGAAAAGGCCCAGCAAACGCCACAGGGGTGACAGAGGGCGGGAGACCCCACGTGCAGCCCTGCGTCCCCAGTACTGGAAAGGGCTCGAGCTGTTGGAGCGAGTCCAGAGGAGGCCTGGAAGCTGATCAGAGGGCTGGGGCACCTCTCCTGTGCAGACAGGCTGTGGGAGTTGGGCTTGTCCAGCCTGGAGAGGAGGCGGCTCTGGGGAGACCTAATGGCAGCCTAGCAGTGCTTAATGGGGTCTTACAGGAAAGTGTGAGAGGGGCTGTTCCCCAGGGAGTGCCAGCACCTTGCCACCACTGGGCACCTTGCCAGCACCTTGCCAGCACCTTGCCACTGTGCTGGCCCTTTGTGACCAAAGCATAACATCATGTGACATCATTTGTCACATCAATGTGACATTATTGCGATGGGGAGCCTTGGAGGCTCTAGAAGAGCCCAGAGCCCTGGGGCCCTCGCTTTAGGGAGAGCAGCTCCAGGAGGAGGCAGCAACTCTCCTTAGTGCCAGTAGCAGGTGTCCAAGAGAGGACTCCGAACTGAAGATGCCCCTACCTGAGAAACAGGAGGCGAAAGCTGGCTCCCAGCTCAGAGAGGGGCTGCAGGACCCTCAGGAGCACCGGCAGGTGAGGGCTGGGCCTGGAGGGAGAGCCCGTTGGTGGGACAGAGGGATATGGTGGGTGGGGGGTGAGCCAGCCAGCCGACCGAACGCGGCCGGTCTGGAGTGGCCAGCAGCTGCTGTGAAGCCAGGGCCAGGTTTGGCAGCGCTGCGGGGGCTGGTGTGGGGCCACAGCTGCCTCCATCCTGCTGCTCCTCCCCACAGGTGAGCCGCAGGCCGCCGCAAGCAGGGCTGCAGCAGAGCCGGACCACAGCCTGCTCCCTCCATGAGCACAGGCTGCACGGCCCAGAGAGCTCGGGGAGCACTTGCAGCCGTTCCACACAGGCCGGGACTAGGGATGGGCCTTCAGGGACACGGGACCTCAGCCTCCCTGAGCATGGGAGGTGCCGATGGGAAGGGGGGGGTGCGGTAAGGGATGGGCGTGACTGACATCACCCTGCTCCCCCCAGGAAGCTGAGCCCCAGCGCTGTGCCCAGCCGGCTCCCTGGGCATGGCCAGGCTGGTCTCAGGACCAGGTGGGGGGCAGCGCAAGGACCAGCCCTCTCCCCAGACAGCTCTGGCAGCAGGGCAGCAGCCGGCTGTGGGGCTGAGCGCTGCCCTCAGAGCTGGCTGGAGAGCCTTGCTATGGGGGCTTCCCCCTTGGGCACAGGGCTGAAAGGGCCTTGCTCCATGTTTTGTCTTGCAGACAGAGGACGTGGAGGGCAGAGCAGGTGCCGTGGGCCCAGTGGCCGCTAGCAGCCGAGAGCTGGTCCCACCTGCTCAGGGCACGGTCAGTGACCGGGACACGGCTGTGAGGGCTGGCAGGTGGGGGCCTGCCCCACAGGGCTGCACGACCCCTGATGTGAGAGCCACAGCCCAGTCTGTGGTGGAGGAGGTCCTGAGGTGTGTTTTAGCTAAGCGCCGGGGACCCAGGCAGCAGCTGGTGGCACAGGGGCACCTTGCATGGCCCACCGCTCTGGTGCCACCTCCAAGACCAGTGCAGGTGAAGGCTGCCAGGAATGGCAAACCCACAGCAGCTCAGCCTGGACCTCAGCCCTGCCTTACAGGGGGCACTAGAACACCTGGCAAAGCCTGTGCACCAGTCACAGGTGACCAGGTGCTGCCGGTGGTAAGGGCGGGCGGCCATCTGCCAGCCCGGCGACTTGCCCACGGCGAGCAAGAGACCAGCTGGCCTGAGCCATCCCAGAAGTTCGTGTCAGTGGTCATGACACCGACACTGGGGACAGACGAGGAGCTGGAAGGCGATGATGACGAAAGGTCTGAAGAGCTGTCCAGACCCCGTCGGCTGGAGGTAGATGTCCCCAGCCACACCAGCTGGTGCATCACCACCAAGCTGAGATTCAGCCAGGAGCCACATGAAGGCCCCCAGGAGGTGACCGCCTCACCGGGCAGCATGGCCAGAGATGCCGCAGAAGAGGCAGATGAGCACCGTCAGTGTGCGTCTCCTGCCCCACCAGCTGCCTCAGAGACAGCAGCTCCTTGGCTGGGCGGAGGTGCTGAGGACCAGGGCCAGAGGGTGCCCAATGCGGGAGAGGGAGAGAGCGACCTACAGCACGTGTCTCCTGCCACATCAGAGACCGCAGACACAGAGGCAGCAGCTTCTGCTCTGCCCGGAGGTGCTGAGGACACAGAGGCAGCAGCTTCTGCTCTGCCCGGAGGTGCTGAGGACCAGGGCCAGAGGGTGCCCGATGCAGGAGAGGGAGAGAGCGACCCAGACGCGCAGAGTGTGTCTCGTGAAACATCACCGGGCACAGACACAGGGGCAGCAGCTTCTGCTCTGCCCGGAGCTGCTGTACGTGAGCGGGCTCGCCGGCGATGGCGCTGCGGCTTCAGGACAGCTCGCCAGGCTCTGTGCAACTGCTGCTGCCTCCCGGAGCAGTGAGAGCAGCGCTGCGTGGCCGCCAGCGCCTTGCCGTCACCGGGCTTGCCAGGAGCTGCCCTGCAGCTGACCAGCTCCCCTCGTCCCATCACTGTATTAAACGTCATGTTCCATATTCTGTGTGGGGTTAGACCTCTCTGTCCTGGGGGCACGGGTGTGTGCAGGGCTGTGGGTGCAGTGAGGGCTCGGGTCAGACCACGGGGCTGAGGGTAATACAAACTGAGATGCCGTGTTTGGGAGTTGGGACAGGAGCAATGCTGATAACACCCCCATCTCTCCAGTTGTTGCCAAGCAGTCAAGGACTTTGCAGTTGTTCCTATTTCCCCTACTAATGAGAAGGGAGGGGGACACAGCCAGGACAGATGACCTGCACTGGCCGAAGGGGGTATTCCATGCCAATGACATCATGCTCAGTATAAAGGGTGCTGGGTGGAGGAGGAGCAGGCAGTTTTGGGGACAGTCTGGTTTTCATAGAATCACAGAATCACAGAGCTGTAGGGGTTGGAAGGGACCTTGAGAGATCATTGGGTCCAACCCCCCTGCCAAAGCAGCTCCCCAGCTCATACTGCACAGGTCGGTGTCCAGACGGGGCTGGAATCTCTCCAGAGAAGGAGACTCCACACCCCCTGGGCTGCCCAGCCTTGGTCAGTTGCTCAGCAGAAGCAGAGGAGCAGTGCGCTCTGCCTGCTGGACTGAACAGCTGAAGGGCACACACACATTCACACACACACACACACTGTGCCCAGCGACACAGTCCCAGAACCCCAGAACCTCCCCAGCTCTGCTAGGTGGAGAGCCAGGCTGTGGATCAGCACCGTGTCATTAACAGCTTATGCCTCGTTACTGGGATTATGACCCAAACACCACCATTCCTGCCACACTGTGACTGTGCTCCAAGCACAGCTCTGCCCTTCCTGCAGCCTGCATCCAAGGGCAAACACAGGATTTCAGCCTTGTCCCAGTGCCCAGAGCCCCCTGACAGCACGGGGACAGAGCCCCTCAAGTGCTGGGAGCCTGTAAGGACAAAGCTTGGTGCTTGAGGAGCAGATAAGGGGTGGTTATGCTCAAACCAACCCAGCTGCTTTCTACTGTGGAGTGTGTCAGACTGGAGATGGTAACGTACACGGCTCTGAAATGCAACAAGAACACTTCCAGGATTAGTTCAATGGGTATTTTGTTTCATTTCAGTCTAATGACATCTCTGCCACAAATTTCAGCATGTAAGGATGACAGACTCACACATCTCTCCGTTCCCTTTTTCCCCTCTGGGAAGAAATCATGCTTTTCCCATGGAGCCAGCAGCAACAGTCCGTTCTATAGATAGCCTGGGTGCTGGGCATGCAGTAGCATTCCATGAAGAGAATGCAGACCATGTACAAAGAACATAGGCTGTGACATCCACTGCATTTCTACTTCAAACAGCTCTGGCTTTGGAATTCTTTATTTGGTTTGAAGTATTCTGAACACAGATCCCATATCAAAGTTCTTCCAGGTCTCTTCCCAAGCTTCCCTCCCACCTCTTACCTGCCTGGGTGGATTACTAGCAATGTTCTGGGTTACTGGTTAAGATCACAACCAATTGGAGCTACCAAAAGGCAGCAGAAGTTGGCAGCAGAGATAGGAATCACAACTGCATATATGGGACACGCTTTTCTCCTCTAACCCTCCAGTTCTAGGTTCCTGGAGGATGTGCAAAGCAGGAAGGCGTCTGTCAATGCAAGGGAGGGAGAAACACGTTCCCTAGGTGTGTGCCCTGCAGAACTGAAGTCTCTCCAGGTGCTGCCCAACCCCACTGCTGAACCAGAACTGCACAGCATCATGCAGCGCCTGGAGAGATGCCGCTGCGTTTCATCACGCTGGGCAGATAAAGTCCTTGTCCCATAGGAGTGCTCTTTGCTGCATCCTAGTGCTTTGCTGTAAGGCAATGTAGGGCCAGCCACAGGTCTTGTAGAGTTCTCTTTCTCTTTGCTGAAGGGTCTGCATTTCCTCTTTCACTCTAAAGCAGCTAGTTCCTCCAGGAGCTGCTCCTTCTCCCGCTGCAGCTCCTGCACCCGCTGTTTGTTCTGCTCTAGTCGGTCCTCCAGCCACTGGAGGAGCGGCCCACTGATGGCAGACATCTGGCTGCAGAGGTTCTTTGTGAACACTGGAAAGAGCAAGAACATTGTACAAACGCACAACAGTCAGCATGCTACAACCACCCCAAAGCCAAGAGTGTTCAGTGACAGCCAAGGAAACCCTCCAGCATCTGGGCCAAGGCAACCAGACATCCCCACAGGCAGGTCCGAATCAGCAGCTTGCTGAACAGGGAAACAAGCTATTTCAATGTGACCTCTACACACCCAGGGGAGGGATGACAGACCTACAACAGAAATCTGTGCTCAGGTCATCACTGATGCTAATTAATTTCTGAATTCAGAAGCAGAGGCGGCCTCATTTATTGAGCAGGTGAGAGTGGGCAGTGGGGTATTCAGCACGGAGCTGAAGTGGGGTTGGGATTCACCCCATCTCCCTGGCAAAAGCAAAGATGTCACAGCACATACCATATAGGAAGTGCCAGGAGATGCAAATGGTGTGTATAGATGAGCCAGACACTGCAACTCACTGAATCTGAAACCCCCTGGCTGTTCTAACAGCAAAAGAAAACCCCCCAAAAAGCCAAATAAACCCAAAGGCTACTGTACTTGTAGCTGATTGTACAAAGGTGCAAGGATGCAACAGCATTCAGAAATCCCAGGATTAGTTTGTTTTACAACCCCTTAATGTTTCCCTTTAAAGTCTTCACTTACAATTCTATTCCTCCACTTGACTTTAAGTAATGAGACTTTAAGTCTCTGGGAATGCTCTGGGTTAGAGAGTGTCTGTGACTGGAAAGGAACTGTATGGCAAAGACTAAAGTTCATGCTTTTATAGTTATTAGCTCTCCCTTGAATGGCAAAGGGAGAACTGTTACACAGCTGTAGACTACTAGCTAGAGCCAAACCCCTGCTCAAGGTTCCACTCTGGGAGCAGCATCCTGGAATCTCACATGCAGAGAAGGATTCCTTACCTGAGCCGTTATGAATCTTGGTTACAGAGTCCAGATGGGTGAGGCTGTGAGAAGGAACAGAACACAGGTTAGTGAGGAGACAGCAGTAGAAAAGGCTATAGAACCAGTAGCCTACAGGTCACAGGCACACCTAAACCTCTTCACTTGCTGAAGGCCTGTACACTCACATGGGTAACAGAGAGCTTACAGTACAGAAACATCAAGTGCTGAGCACCAGAGGCAGGGAAAAAGAAAAAATTACATTTAACCTAATTTTTCAGACTTCTCAGCCCATTTACCTGGTTAAACACTATGTACTGTCACACATGGACACACTGCTGAAGTGCCATTATCTCACAAAGCTCTTGTTGCAGCAAAGGAGCAGTTACACTGAGCTGTCGTGTGCCAGGCTGAGAGAACTTGAACTCCTTAATGTGAAGGTATTCCATCAGTTCTACAAAGGCACATGAGCTGCTGATGCCTCTATAGCCCTGCTAAGGTTATGGTGGTACTCAGCATGGCAACAGCAGGACACATTAGCAAAGACAGTCTTGGGGAGGGGTGCAGCCCCAGTGCTATTACCTGTGTATTCTCCTGTAGGCATCTTGCTCTTCTTGGCAAAGGATCTTGGGCAGCTCAACAGCTGATTCCAGACACACTTTCCCAATGGTTTCATGGGGGACAACATGAATAGGAATTTCAATCCTTTCAAACCTAAGAGGGTATCAGATACAGTTAACTTCAAAGCAGCAGAGAAAGAAAAAGTAAAAAAGAAAAAAAGACAAAGGACTTCTACAAACCCACAACAGCCTGTTCAACACAAGGCACTGCTGCAGGTTTACTTCTGGATGTCTGAGCTGATGGGCAAATTGAAGCCTTTTATAGCCACAAACTTGTATTAAATTTTAATCAGGATGGCCAGTACTGACAGTGTGATGCAGGGCACACATGTGGCTGGCAGGGAGACCACACCATGCAAGCTTGAAGCTTCAACCTCTATAGAGTTAGAAGCAAAACAGCAAGCCTTCTACACAATGTCCTGGAGTACAACTTCTTACCCAGACTACAGTGTCCTACACCACATCTTAAGATACTAAATGAATCAGTTCTTCTCTTTAGATTCTCTTCAAGCAGCCTGCAGTAGCAGCAGGAGACTTTGCTCAGGTATCTCTATACAGTATTTGCTCCTTGTGGTGAGCATAGAAGCCACTTATTTGAGACCAGGCAGAAAGGAGGGACAAGATGAGATACAAGCTGGTGCTGGACAGAATATTCTCCTGCTGTACTCACTCTGAGCTCTTCTGGGCCTGAATGGACTGGAAACAGGTGTAGAGAATCCTGCCTGTCTAAAAGACAAAAGAAAATCAGATTCCAAGAGCAAAACCTAACCTAAACCCACACACAATCCTTCAGGAAGCAGAGTATGCTTTGAATTAGCATTTTAATAGGTTGCTAATGTACATGCTTCTCACTGTGACTGGCATGCTGGAACTGTTAGGAGTTATTATTGAGAGAGCAGAGAGCCAGGCTGTGGGTCAGCACAACCTCATTAATGACTCATTCCTCGTTACTGGGATTATGACCCAAACACCACCATTCCTGCCACACTTGGATGGTGCTCCAAGCAGAGCTCTGCCCTTCCTGGATGCTGCATGTGCCCTGGGGCTGATGGTTCTCATCAGTACTCTGGGGTGGGGTGTTTATTGCCATTTTTCATTTGCCTACCTTTGTGTTTTTGTCCTCAATGAAGCAGGAGAAGATAAGCCCTACAAAACCTTGGTCCATCATCTGATACATGGCTTGTGTGCGGACATCTGGAAGAAAACAAGGGGGTGAGGAGTGCACTGATCACCTGGAGGAGTGGAAGAAGCTTTGCCTTCTTCTGACCTGAAATTGGGTAACAATTATCACAAGCTTCATTTCCAAGGACTTGCTCCAAGTGGCTAAGGTTGGGGTTTTGTTCTGGGTTGGGTTTGTTTGGAGTTTTTTTTTTTTCTTTAAATTAAAATGCAATTAAATATCAACTATTGAAAATACAAGAGGAGTTAACAAAACAAGACATTATCTTAGCATCAGCCTGGTGCCACAGAGCACTATTACAAACCTGTAATGTCCCTCATATGTAAGATCCTCCTTTCTTTCAGAAGTTTCTGGGTTTAACAGTCACAGATGTCAAAAGTCATCCCATCAGGCCTGTCCTTCCCACAGCTTTTCTTTTGCTATTTCCCACATCTCAGCTCTAGTTTTCCTGCCTGGAAGAACAGTAGTTCTAGTTGTAGCTATTCTGTCACTCTTGAGTCCTTTGCAGTTTGAGCACCCAGAAGCACAGAGACAGGACTGGGGCTGGATTAGCAGACATTCCTGAAGCCCACCCAGACAATCTTGTCCTACCAGAGGAGTTCAGAGCAACCAAACTCTTGATAGCTGGGAGGTGCAGTTCTGAAAATCCATCACACTGAGCAATGTGATGAGCCAGCTCTTGAGTTTTCACACAGAACTCAGACCAAGGCTGCTCTTACCAACATGTGATGGCCAGACAGTAATGTGAGGGTGGGAGTGATACCAGCCCACGACCCTCATGGGACGTCCTGTCATCTCAGCCAACCTGTGCGTGAGTCAAGGTGCTTCCAAACCAAACAGATCAACTGGAAAGAAGGGGTTTTGTACAAAGGAAAACAGCAGAGCTTTAGAAGGGATTCTCATCAGTCAACAGAATCCAGACCCCTTCAGCATGAAGCTGATGGAAGCTTCTTCCCTGTCACCAGCAGGATCATAGAATGGGAAGGGTTGGAAGGGACCCCAAGGATCACAGAGCTCCAACCCCCCTGCCACAGGCAGGGATACCAACCTCAGGCCTGGAGCTACACAAGGTTGCCCAGGGCCCCATCCAACCTGGCCTTGAACACCCCCAGGGATGGGGCATCCACCCCCTCTCTGGGCAGCCTGTTCCAGCCCCTCACCACTCTCTCTGTAAAAACTTCCCCCTAATATCCAATCTAACCCTTCCCTCCTTCAGCTTTAATCCATCCCCCTTGTCCTGCCATTATCTGCCCTTTTAAAAAGCTGATTCCCCTCCTGTTCCTCTGCTCCCTTCAGGGACTGGCAGGCTGCAATGAGGTCCCCCCACAGCCTTCTCTTCTCCAGGCTGAACCAGCCCAGCTCCCTCAGCCTCTCTCTGTAGGGCAGGTGCTCCAGCCCTCTGAGCATCTTTGTGGCCCCAAGGATACTGCTGCTGTGGAGGCAAATGGGGTCTGTTTGCACGTGGCAGTAAATGGTGTAGCACCAAGCTGTCCCCAACCACATTTCTAAGTGTCCATAGGGAAAAGCTTTTCCAGGGCACTGTGCTTGGAAACAGAGATTTGTCACCAGGTCATTTTCTGCCATGTCTCCTTGCTGACCTCCCACCCTCCCCCAACCATACTTCAGTGTTACTTGTGATCAAATAGGAAGAAACTATAAAACACAATTATAACACAAATCCATTGCATACACTGGAACCAACAAAGATTGCAGGGAATGGCAGCTGCCAGCACAGCCCTCCCAAGGGAATAGCTGTAGAAGGGAAGCAGCAGACAACTTCAAGCCAACAAGTCTACAACACTGCACAGAATCACAGAGCTGTAGGGGTTGGAAGGGACCTCCAGAGATCATGGGGTCCAACCCCCCTGCCAAAGCAGCTCCCCAGCACATACTGCACAGGTCGGTGTCCAGATGGGTCTGGAATATCTCCAGAGAAGGAGACTCCACACCCCCTGGGCAGCCTGTCCCAGGGCTCCCTCACCCTCACTGGGGAAAAGTTCTTCCCCATGTTGGTGTGGAACTTCCTATGCTCCAGCTTACAGCCATTGCCCCTTGTCCTGTCCTCACAGACACTGAAAAGGGGCTGGCCAATTCCCCCTGCATCCCATGCCTAAGATATTTATAAACACTAATTAGGTCCCCCCTCAGTCTTCTTTTCTGCAGGCTGAACAGTCCCAGCTCTCTCAGCCTTTCCTCACAGGGGAGATGTTCCAGGCCCTTAATCATCTTTGTAGCCCTTCTCTGGACTCTCTCCAGAAGGTCCCTGTCCTCTTTACACCAGGGAGCCCAGCACTGGACACAATACTCCAGCTGGGGCCTGACCAGGGCAGAGCAAAGGGGGAGGATCCCCTCCTGTGACCTGCTGCCCACACTCCTCCTGATGCCCCCAGGATCCCATTGTCTCTCTCAGCCCCAGGGCACACTGCTGGCTCATGGCCACCCTGTCACCCACCAGCACCCCCAGGTCCTTCTCCACAGAGCTCTTCTCCAGCAGGTCACCCCCAGCCTGTACTGATACATGCAGTTGTTCCTCCCCAGGTGCCAGACTCTCCACTTGCTTTTGTTGAACCCCATCTGGTCTCTCCCTGCCCAGCTCTCCAGCCTGGCCAGGTCTCTGGATGGCAGCACAGTGTCCTGCCTGTCAGCCACCCCTCCCAGCTCTGTATCATCAGCACTTGCTGAGGGTGGATGCTGTTCCCTCATCAAGGTGTCAATGAAGATATTAAACAGGACTGGACCCAACACCCAGCCCTGGGGACACCGCTGGTCACAGGCCTCCAGTCAGATTCTGCTCCACTGATCACGACCCTAAAGTGAAGTCTGAGGTAAAGCGCTGTGCTGGCAAGCCTGCTGCTGTCTCTACTAAAGGATATCTCTGCTTCAGTGGAAGCAGCTGAAAGCTGCTCTGGGGAGATCTCCACACGGTCTTTTCTCTTGTCAGAGCGGCGCAGGATGATCACTGAGTGGATGTGAACAATCCGGCTGGTGTCAACCTGGTGGCACAGAAGGGAAAAAAAAAGACCCTTGATCATCCCTCTGGCTCCTGGAACTTGCTGTGGAAAAATGACCTGCATCAAAGCAGAGTCAGGCATGCAGGTGGGAAGCTCTCCTCACTCAGAGTCGGCACTAGCCCAAAGCGGAGAGGCACAGGCCCAAGGCTCTGTCAGGTAAACATAGAATCATAATCTCAGACTCTCCTGAGCTGGAAAGGACCCATAAGGCCCATGGAGTCCCACTCCTGGCTCCACACAGCCCAGCCAGGTCAGAGCTGGCACTGAGGGCATTGTCCAGAGGCTTCTTGCCCTCAGCCCAGCTCGGGGCTGTGACCCCTTCCCTGGGGAGCCTGTGCCAGTGCCCGACCCCCCTCTCAGGACAGAGCCTCTTCCTCACACCCAACCTGACCCTCCCCTGGCCCAGCTTCACGCTGTTCCCTCAGGTTCTACCCCTGGTCCCCAAAGAGAGGAGATGGGCCCTGCCCCTTGGCTCCCCTCATCAGGAAGCCACAGCCCGTGCTGAGGTCTCCCCTCAGCCTCCTCCAGGCTGAACAACCCCAGGGCCTTCAGCCTCTCCCCATAACCCTTCCCCTCCAGACCCTTCCCCACGCCGGGTGCCTCCTCTGGACACTCCCCAGCCGTTCTGTGTCCCTCTTGTCCTGTGACACCCAAACCTGCCCCAGGCCCCGAGGTGAGGCCGCCCCAGCGCGGAGCGGGACAGTCCCATCCCTGGACCGGCCGTACCCGGGATGGGGTTGGCCTTCCCGGCTGCCTGGGCAGCGGCTGGCTCAGGGGTCCCTCGCTGAAGGGCAGCGCGGGGAGCCGGCCCGCACGCCGGCCCGCACCGCTGCTCAGCGCCGCGCTCGGAAGGCCAGAGCCCGCAGACCGCCCGGCACGGCGGGCGAGCGGCGCCTCCGCCCCCCGCGTCCCAGCAGCCGCCCGGTACCTCGCCGATGCACAGCCCCATGACCTCCTCCTTCTCCGTGCTCAGCGCGTGGTTGAGGCACACCAGGAAGGCGTCCGCCTCCAGGTGCACGGCCTGCACCGCCATCTTGCCGCCGCCCGCCCGGCCGGCCGCCGCCCCGCCGCCCTCCGCTCCCCGGAAGTGGGAGGGACCAAGCTCCGCTTTCCCCGCCCACAATGGGCAGCGGGGCCAATCCCAGCGGGGCTGGGGGTGTCCCCTCCAGCCAATCGGTTCAGCCGAGGAGCGCCGTGGCTTCCGGAGAGACGAGCGGTGCCGCGCGGCGGAAGTACCGTGTCGCCCACGCCACCGGCGGCCCCGGGGTTCCGCGCCGGAGGCACTGCCCGGGCCGGGGCGGGGCGGCGCGGCTGGGGGCGGGGCTCCGCTGCGCGCCGGCCATTGGGGCCCGCGCGCAGGCGGGGGGAGGGGGGGAAGGCCGCGGGGTCAGAGGGGAGGGCGGGGGAAAGCTTTGCTCGGTGCACACGGCGCTGGCTCTCCCCCGGCGCGGGGCTACAGGTAGGTCACGGGCGGGCGGCCCGAGGGGCCCGGCCCGGCGCCCTCCGCTCCACCTACGGCCGCCTCACGCCCAGGGGCGGCTGCCGAGCCCTGCAGGCCCGGCCCGGGTGGGAGGCGGTTGCTATGGAGACGTGCTGCGCACCCTTCCCGCCGCGGCGGCCGGGCCTCCCCGGCCCTTCCCGCTTTCTCCCTGCCCCGGCCGGCCGCACCGGGCCCGCGCCCCTTCCCCGTGCTGCCCCCCCCTCTCCCCTTGCCCCCAGTGCCCGCACACCCCCGTCTGCCGGCCCGCCGCCGGGCCTGTGGCTCCTGCGCTGCTTCCCTCGTCCTCCCCTTGCTTCTCCGGGGCTCCCCACACGCCGTGTCCATCTCTGTTTGTCTTCCTGTTTCTTTAGATCCTACCAAAGCTAGACCTTCACTCCCCGAGCTGCTGGACAGCCCCGGCTGGTCGGTGAGCATCTGCTACCCCTCAGTAGGTCGGGCAGAGCGCTTGCTTGGGGCGAGTGCTTCAGGCAGAGTCAGAGCCTAAATCCTTAGGAAGAAGCTTTAGAGTCAGTCGATAGGCCCGTACATCGGCGTCATCCGATCCCTGACTTGTTGCGAGATGCAGGCTGGGGTGTTGGGCACAGCTCAGCTCTCTGCAGGCTGCGCACACAGAGCTCTGCCGTGCAGGCAGAAGGCCAAACCGGCCGGCGTGTGTTGGGGAGCTGCGTAGCAGCGTGAGCACACCACCGTGCCCCATTTACTGCTGCTGAGCAGCGCTGCTCCCCCCCCTTCCTTTAGCATTTGAACAGCAGCTGAACTCCTCTAACAATCCGAGCCAGTCCCCCTTTTAAATGGAAGGGAAGAAAGGGTGAGGTCGGTTCAGCACGCTGAGCTCCAGCTCTGGGCATGGTCCCGGTGGCAGCTGGAGCAATTCCCTATTTTCATAAGATATTTTAATGTACCAAATCTGAAAGCAAATAAATCGTCTTCACCACAAGATGCAGTCTTCCTCCTGGCCATTTTCCTGTTCATGCATGTATTGTATGGCTCAGAAATCCACCTGGGTTCCAGAACAGCATTAAGCTGCTCAGGCCCAGTGCTGAGCTGGACAACATACCTGCAAGTCCTCTTCCTGCCTGTGGGTACTGGGCTTTAAATGTCCCCACATCAACACCTTAAACAGCACAGGCTTCTGCCATGATGTTGATGGGAACATTAAATCTCTGTTGAATGATGTTGCAAATCTGCAATTGGGGTTTTTTGTTGTTGTTGGATGCAGTGTTTTTAATAAGCAGTGTGAAAAACAGGTTTTACAACTTGTTTAAATATAAGTGAGCTTACTTCTCCTTTTACCCATGGCTTATCTCAGGCTTTTTTATGGCATTCTGATAAAATTGGGGGCAGGGGGGAAGAATTGTATATGTTTTTCCCTTCTTAAACTTTCAAGTGCAAACATCTTTTTCAAACCTCCTGTGTCTTTCTTTGTGTTTGAGTATTAAAGACAGGCTTGTCTTCCTTCAAACTTGTCTGAGTGCTAAAGACAGGCTTGTCTCCCTTCAAACCCAATTGATGGTTTTGCCTGACCTCAAGTTTTCCTTTGTGGCACTAAGTGGGAACCCTCAGAAACAGTCTGAGAGACTGTTGGAAAGAGAGAGGCTAGGCCAGGCCTTTGAACTCTGGGAAATGAACTCAGAGCTTTGGTGTTCAGAGGAAGTTTAGGACAAATTGGTGGGGCAAAGGGTGAACACACATTAACCACTGCCCATTCTGCACAGTGTCCTCTGCATGAGGCATGGTTCTGTCAGTCCTGTGGCCGTCTTTACAACCATGTTCCTACACAGTCAACACCAACATTCATGTTGTGCTTTAGTCCTCCCACCTGTAGTTCAGCAAAACTGAACCAGGTTAGTATTTGGATAGGAGACCTTCCAGGAGAGTTTACTCCCTGTAGGAAAGAGCGGTCACTTGCTCAGTAATACTTTTCCAGCCTTGAATCTTTTGGGTCTGAGCTGTGGAAATTCCAGCTTTGAATGGAATAGAAGCAAGTTTGTGAGCATTTTTGGTCATGATGGAGCTTTCAGCAGTTTGCTGCAGAGTAGGAGAGTATCCTGGCTGAATTCCAACCTGGGTGATTACATTCAGCTGACAGAAACTGAGCAGTGGTGACTGCTGAATCTCACTGGCGGGCATTTCCACACGTGGGCTTAAATTTGTAAGGTGACTTAGGGTAAAGCAGAATGAAAAGGACTTAGAGAAATGTCCCTTTAACCCTCATAATTTATTCTTGGAGGCCTTGTGGGGCTTGTCAGTCCCCTGTTAGACTCTTCTTAATGCCAGTGGTCTGACTGCTGGGGCATTGCTTGGAGTGGCCGCACCGCATTGCAGGATGGTTTTCAGAACAGTGGGGCTTTTTCTGAAGCACGTGTGTATTCCCACACAGTGAGCCAGAGAGTAAACACAGTGGGAGGAAAAGGAAGAAGGAAAAAGTCCACCCCAAGTTTTCTTTGTTAGGAATGCAAATGCTGTGACAGTGCTGTTCAGGCTGATCCGTGGTTGGTGTTTTGTTCTCACAGAGGCTCAGTGATCCTTTGATTCAGAAAGGTAGAGAAGCACTGATGTAAGATCTAGAAGGCAACATGGAAGTGTGTTTCCTGTTATATATGTACCCCAATGTATAACGATTTGTTTTTTCTCTCCCTGACTCCCTACTTTATTTTGTACCCAGATTTTCTTGAACCTGTCTGAAATATGCCTTATAACTTTACAAGTTTTCAGAAGACCACTGTGTTTCACTGGCCTAGGAATACTGCAGCTGCTTCCTAGCAGGAGGATGTTACCTATATTGCAGCTTAATTCTCTTCTACTTTAAACCTAGATAAATAATGAAGACTGTCTGTACCGTTTCGATTACCTCTTCTAGGGTTCAAAGAGAAAAACCCTTTCCCCTGACCTTCACTTGCTAATGGCTCAGCTTGATCTAACTGGCATGCAGATAAACTTGCTGGTAAACAAAAAATCCTGTAGGAAGAACCACCTCAATGTCCAAAATTCCTTTGCCCCTGGTGGCATCGGTGGCTCTCTGTAACCATCTCAAAGCTGAACTGTGCAAAATCACCAGAGCTGTTCACGAGAAGCTTGTGTACCCACGGACAGCGCTGCCTCCTCTGGCCAGATGAGATGAGATGAAGGACCCTTCCCAATGACAGCTCTGCAAGCTCCAGCTAGGAGAGCCGCGCAGGCGGAGTGTCACGCTGTGTCTCCAGAGTGATCTTCGTTTCTTGTTGAGCTCATTCCACCTCTTGTCACAAGTTTTGGGATTTTAAAGCACCATTAGCCACGGAACTCCTCTGTAAAGCACTTTCTTTTTTTTTCCTTTTTTTCCCTTTTTTTTCCCCTTTTTTTTCCTTCCCTGTTTGACACAAAGACTGTTCATAGGACTGTTAGTGGAATAAGCAAAGCCAATACTCACTTCACAGGGTTTACCTTGGTACTGATAGCACCTTTTTTGCCCTAGAATGCCTTACACATGCCACGCAGCACCCCGGTCTCAATGCACCACTTGCCGTGAAGTTTCAGTCCCCTTAGGCACCACCTAGTCTCAGAAGCTGACTCTTAGGGACCCCTTCAGCACATAGCATCACCCACAGCCCGTCACACCCCACCCAGAGGTGCCTTGCAGACCTCTCTCCGCGAATGCGTTGGGAGGGAAGGAGCCCGTGCGTGCACCCTGCGGGTCGATGCCATCGGCCTGACGGGACCTGACTCCGCAGTGCCTGAGGGGATGGCAGAAGGAGGGCGCCCTGGCACTCCCCCTGTCCGCCTGTGGGTGCGGCGTGTAGGTGTTTACTGCGATGAGCACCGCAAAACGTGGCTCGTGGCTGCGGAAGAGGCAAGTGTCCTTTGAGCTTCCCACTGATTGTAGCTTTGCTATTGCGGGTGCCTCTGCTGCCCTGCCAGTAACTGCCTGCTCTTTTTGTTACTCTTTCCCCCCCCAGGAGGAAGGTATGCTGAGGGCTCGGATCCAAAGAGTTCAGGTTCCCCTGGGTGAGGCGCTGCGACCCAGCCAGCTCCCCCCATCCCGGCTGCCTCATATGTGGCAGCTGTCCCAGGGTGAGCAGTACAGGGATAGTAACTCTCGCGTTTGGGAGATAGAGCACCATCTCATGGTAAGGATGGTGGCAACAATAGACCATAGTCATGCCTGTTTGTGAAGTCATTTGAGATCCTTGAGGGACGACAAAGGACTGTTCTTTTGTTGAAGTCCATTAGCTCAGCCGCAGTAACTGTAGACGTATTGAACTTTTCCTTGTCGCTTACAGCTTGGTGGTGTTGAAGAGCTGCTGCTTAAACTCGTGCCTGGTGATTAATATGGTATGTGGAGACATTACCCCTGCTTTGTAACTGTGCTCTGCTTATCCCCCCCTCCCCCCCCGGTTATTCTTTAATATGGGTTTTTGTCTTTCAGGAGCAGTGGCTCTAGGAAGATGCCCTTGTATGTTTTGTACAATAAATGATTCTCTCTCCACTGAAATGCAACCACCTCTGAGGTGGGAGCAGTTAACACACAGCAACATCACACAAGGGTTTAGAACAGGCAGTGAAGAGGAGTATTGTGTCCCAGTGAAACATCAGGGAGAGTTCTAGGTAGGCAGAATGTAATTGCCCCAAGTGGAGTTTGGCCAGGATGCTGGAACCGATGCCCCAGTGATGCTGAAAAACACTGTGGGCTGGTGAATTACCTTAAATTAATTCAACAGGTGGCATCTCCCTCGCTCTGGGCAGGGGCAGAAGCTGACCTGTGCCTCAGAGGGAGCTAAAGTCCCACTACCACTTTCAGGAGCAGTGGTGCTTTCCTGTAGAGGTCTCCCATCCAACTACTAGTTCCACCAGCTTTTTGCTCACCTCTTGATCTGTCCTGGAGGATCACAGTTGCAGGTGTCACAACTGCAGAAAGTCAAACTGTGGGTCTGAGGTCCCACTTTCTAGGGATTTGAGCAATATGGAGCTGTCCTCCAGTCTGTTTGGGTGTTTGGCAGGAGGGGGGATTTCCAAGAGACTTTCTCCTGTGGGGGGAGGAAAAAACAGCCCTCCTGGTTATCTTTATGGGACATACAAAACTCATTTGTTTTCTTTGGTTGGTTTTGTGTTGTTTTAAGTGCCTCCTCTGGCAGCAGTCATATGACTAATGCCAAATCTGTGGCTGTGCAGAGCTCACAGAGAGGGCTTTTACACAAATTGGTGTTTCAGTAGAAGGTCTAGAGGCACTGACCTGTTAAAAACTAGTCAGCCATGTTAATTTGAATCTTTCCTGGAACCTTTGTGGATCCAAGTGGAAAAGGACACATTTTGACCAGAGAAAAGAAAAAGGCCTTCAAACCTGACAACATAAAACTTCCCATGTTCATTGTCCACATCATCATCCTTTAGCCAGCCCCAGGGAATTATTGTCTGTGTTGGCAGGTGTCTGTAAGCAGCAGTAGATGGTTTCCAAACTGTGAGAGAGAGGGGAACAGGGAGCTCTCTAGAGCCTTAGCATTAAGGCAGTGTCTTGCCCCACTGCCCCTGCACGTTGTTTCTACAGTAACGTTCTTCTATCATTTTAGTTCTCTGAACATGTCCCAGAAGGATCCTTGCCAGAAACAAGCCTGTGAAATACAGAAATGCTTGCAAGGTACTGAGCATGGCTTTGTCTTGCTGCTGTCTTGGTTTTGGGTGGAATTGAATTCTCCTAACCCTGTTCACCTTTCACCTTGAGAAGGAAGAACGCCAGCACATCAGCATCACTGCTTGCAAAGCAAACAGAATTACAATGTCTAGTATCTCTAGCTTTCCCTCAGGCTGGATTGTCACTCACAGGACACCATGAGTACAACCCAGAGCATGTGTAACGGTGACATTGTGCTCACCACATGGTGTTCTCCGTGCTGAGATCCTACATGTGGGCTTGGGACTCGGCTGCGGCCAGGGAGGCATTGTAAGCAGCTCTCCTACATAGTAGGTAGTGTTTGCATTGGATGAGAAGCCTGCAGAGCTTCTAGTTCCAGGGGTGCTAGAAGAGCAGGTCCTACAGATCTCTGTCAGGGATGGGTTAGGTGTATATGATCTGGTCTGTAGGTGTGATGAGATGGTGTCCCTCTGGAGACCTTACATGATGGATTATGCAGTAATGTGTTTTGGGAGCCTCAGCTGGGGAGAGCAGGCTTCTTGCTGCAAAGGACAGCATTTTGAAAAATTCTGGTTGCTTCTTGGAGAAAGATTTGCCTTATGGAATGAGTAAGAGAAAACATTCCCCTATGCCAGGGCAGCTCAGCCGTTATTAGTTAGTTCTTCCTAATTAACCTGATGGGGCCAGCATGCTCTGAGCTTCATGTGAGACCAACAGGTGGTGTTAGGGGACAAGGAGGCAGGTGGCTAGTGACACCATGGCTAAAATTAGCCAGGCCAGTTCCCCAGCCACTTCTTCCTGCCTTTAATTTATTTGAAGCCTACAGGCAGGTTGGCTAAAATACAGCAGGGAGGGAGAAGGTGGTCCTGCTGGTGAGGTAGAGGGTTGGCTTTGCCAGCTGCAGTGTTGTCATCTGTGCAGGTGACACACCATCTGGGGAGGAAAACCATCTGGGAAGAAGTAGAGAAAAGCAACACTCAGTTCCTGGCACGTGTATGTCTTTCCTGGGGTTGTCTTTTGGAAGCTGTGTGCAGCTCAGAGCAATGGCTCAAACCACCCCCTCTGTGTCCCCAGCATTTGTTGGGACAATACCTCTTACTGTCCTCATGGCTTGGAGTGTTCTCCCATGAAGGGATCCCTTCTCTTGCCATGGTAACTGCACCTAAAAGCTAATGTTTGGCCTGCTTTGGTCCCAGCTGTGCCAAAGCTCTTTTTCTAACATCTGGGGAGGTCATTCCATGATCCACCTGTGAACAGATTTGGTCCCAAGGGTTGAGTGTTGGGAAAGGAGCTCTTGGCACCCTGCTGTCCAGCACAGCTCCAGCGTCGCAGCGCTGCTGTTGGGGTATTGCTGGGCCATGGATATGTCTGAGTCGCACAGAGGGAGCAGCTGACTCCACAGCAAAGCATTTTCCCTTCAAGGATTAATGGGATGGAGGGTGTGTACAGAGTCTTAGTGACAAATGTGCAAGGACAGTGTACAGAGTGTGAAGGGCAGAAGCAGGGCTTTTGGGAGGTGCTGGCTTTTGGGGGGTGCTGGCTTTTCAAAGGCTGGTTTTGGAGTGTGTCTGTGTCCTGAAAGATCTTGCCTGCTTCCTCTGTGAGACTGAACACCCTCTGTGTTGTGCTGTCTGTTGTGTGACTAACACCTGAGCTTTGCAGGAATGTGTCCCTGACACCAGCATGCACTGGAGTTGTTTTAAAAACAAATCTGTACAGGTAGAGAGAGTTAGGAGAGCCTTGGAGTGCTCAGCAGCAGCAGGCTATGGCAGAGGGAGATGAGCTGTCCTCTCCCTTGGCCTGCCAGGCCTTCTTGGCTGCCAGCAGTAGCTTAAACAAAACCTTTTTCTGAGAGGTGACCTCTGTGCTTGTGTTACAGGTCGCTCACCAGCCCAGTTGGGGTATTTATAGCCTGGTGATCAGGGAGCTGACTTGCTTGTTAACCAGAATGTAACTGTTAACTTCTGCTTTCTGGGCTCCCCAGTGGGTGCTGTTTGTTTCACCTGGGGTTGCTGGTGCTTTCTTTAGTCTGCACTGCACTTCTGTGCAGACAAGCAGGTCACTACTAATTCCAGCCACAGACCTGGGGTGCTCACATACCCAACAGGGCTCCCCCCTGGCCTGAGGGCAGCCCTGTAGAGTACTGTGGGCTCTGCACTGAAGCCAGCAGCGGCAGCCAGCTGAGCTCTAGGGCAGCAAGGGTGTTGGACAAATCCCCTGGGTCCTGCAGTGCCTGAACCTGCTGGTGCCATGAAATCTCTGGGCCTGAAACAAAGGCAACAGGGAGAAAGTGCAGAGGTGGGTACAGCTGTGGTCCACACACAGGCCTCACCTCAGTCATCCCAGGTCAGACCAGAAGCTTGTTTAGCCCCATGTCCCAGCTCCAGCAGTGTCCAAGAGGAGACAGCTAGGTGGGGAAGGGAGAGGTGCTGAAGTAGCAGCTGTGTTACTAAGGGACTTCCTGAGCTAGAGGTGGGACCTTTGTGTGGAAGGTGGCCATGTCACTGTCTCTGTGCAGTTGGATCCAGCTTCTGTCAGCTGGCTAAGCATTCCTGCCAGTGTGCTGCTTGACTGTGCTGCAAGGCTGGAGCCTGCCCACAGCAGCCACGACGCAGCCGTGCTCCTCACCCCTCCCTTTTCCAGGCCCTGCAGTGCTGAAGATGCACATGCACCTGCTTGTACCAATACTCTTTATGTAACATCCTCTCTGGATGCTCAGCTGTAAACCTTGTCCTGATGTGGCAGTGGAGGTGGGAGACCATGGAGTGCACAGGGTAGAGAAAGGATGAGAGGGCAGCAATAAGGGAAACCTCATCTTCCTGGAATGAGATGTGGTAGCTGCAAAACTGGGGGACTGAAGATGCCCCCATCCATGAAAGCAAGGCTGCCTGCCTTTGCATGGTTCTGGAGAGCTGAAACTAAAACCAGAGAAAGCAATGAAACACATGTAGGCAGCTCCTGCTTCTCCAGAAACATGCTGAAGGGCTGAGCATCTCCTCTGGGGACAAAACCTGTTCCCCTCTGGGGACAAAACCCATTCCCCTCTGGGGACTTAGTGTCTCTCTCTTATTTTGCAGTGAACAACTACCTGGAGTCCAAGTGTGAAGCCGTGCTTCAGGAGATGCGCAAGTGCTGCGCCCGGTACGCCAAGGGCAGATCCATCTGTTGTTCAGGGTTTGAGAAGGAGGAAAGGGAGAGAGAAAAGCTTAAGGCAACTTCAGGAGGAATTCCCCCATCACCACAGTAACACAATGCAGCTCCAGTGGGTGCTGGAGCACGGACTCACCTGCAGAGCTTGTGTGTGTTTTTTCAAGCCACCTCTAGACTTTCAGGAAAGCAAGATCGCTCCTGGAACACCCCGCCTGGCACACCAAAAAGTGTAACGTGGTACCAACAGATGGCCTGGTTAAGAGACTTTATTTTTCTGTACCAAAACATCACCCACATTGTCTTTGCGTCGCGCCTGTGTCTGTGAAAAATGCCACTTGATACTTTTAGAACGCTTACCGTACCCTAATCCATCCCTGCTCTCAAAGTGGAGAACTGCAACCAAGTTCTTCTGGCTTCTGGAGCGAGAGGTACAGGGAGTGAGCTCAGAAGAGTGACTAGAGTTTACGGGTGACACGTGAACCAAGCCCATCTTGACACAGCAAAGGTATTTCTGCCATCCCACAGTAGTTCCAGGTAACATTTCCCTGTCCAGTGGTTCTAGCTCAAGAATGGGAATGGGGTCTGGGAATTGTTCCCAGGTCACACAGATCACGAGTGGCTGGAAGTCACTCTGCCTAAGTGCCTCACTTTCCCACTGGACAGACTTTTGGTTACTTTATATTTGAATCGCCTACACGCTGCTATTTGCATGACAAAGGACATTGTTTCAGGGATTGCTACAGGAATAGAGGGTTTTTTTAAAAAGCAATATTAATTTGAGAGATCTGACTGTTGATATAAAATTTATAAATTTATGTAGAATTGAACACCTTAAAGCAATATGTTATGAACCCGGCATAGTTCAACCTGCTGGTACCCAGAGGCCTGTCACAAAGCCCTGGGCTAGATCCAAGAACTGATGTAGGTGCTGCTTACTGAACAAGCAGTTGTAGACGTTTGCTTTCAGGACAGCATCCTAGACTCACTCACAAGCTGGCTCTGTCCGGATCCTAGGGAGAGATGGCTTTCCAGAAGCTCTCGCTCGCACAGCAGAATTTCCTGTGACCTGTAGGAAGAGCTTGGTAAACAGGTTCTAGCATCACCCTTGGGAGCTGCCTGTCTCCACCCCCTGTAGCAGGAGTCCAGGCACCTCAGTAGGAGCCAAGTCCATTACGAGGCACCTAAATATCAGTCTTCAAACCCACAAGGCCACTAACTCTGCCGTTAGATCTAGGCGTAAAGGACTTCTGTGCTGTGATCAAGTACAACTTCCTCATGAACCACAGCTTCTATGAACAGGCTGCTGTAGTCTAGGCACAGTAACGCGTGTTGAAGCCTGGAAGGGCAAACCATCTGTACTCACTGCTCTGAACTACCGTGATACAAAATAAATGACTGGAACAAACTGCAGTCTCAGTTTGGTTGTTTATTGAGCTGTGAGCTGGGCAGCTTGGCTGCCTGGTCCTGTCTAGAGCTCCACTGGCACCATCGTGCTTAAATAGAAGCTGCTTGACGTTTTTCTAACCAGGGCTCAGAGTAATTCAGGGAGAGCCTTCCCTTTCCCTTCCCATCCCTCTCCCCCCCGCACCCTAAAACAACCCCTGAAGGAAAACAGGGGGGTTGTGTTCTTGAAAAGTAGGGGAAAGTGAGGACAGTGTTGAGAAGCAGCTCCAACATCTGAGGAGCTTGTTTTCCCCCATTGTGCTACCTCAGCGGGGGCAGTGGAAAGAAAGCCACTAATAAACGATAAAGATAGCAGCCTCTGTTGTGTGTATTAAGAAGAAAAGCCCTGTCTCCACTGCCCTTCGCTACCTGGGTGGAGCAATGGTGCTCAGCAAGGAGGCTCTGACACCAGGATGTGACGTCATAAGCCCTACCTTGCCATGCCAACATAGGATGTGGGGGTCCTGGGCACTACTCTGTCAGTGCTGGCAGAAGCAGCAAGATGGTGAAGGCACGGAAGGCTTCGTCCCTTTCACACACCTTTATCGTCCTTATGCTTGTTGCCCTGCAAGCCCAGGATGCCCGAGCAGCCCCATGGCGAGCCCGGAGTGTAGGTAGGTGGGAAGGCAAGGCCAGCCAGCCAGCCCCAAGAAGCATAGCACAGTGCCCAGCACACCTTGGGAGGGGCGGTGGGGCTGGGCTCATGGTGTGGAAGGGTTGGGAGAGCAGCGGGGCCAGGCTGGGTGAGCTGCACTGGCATGTGGGAGACAGATGTCATGCAGGGAGGTGTCTCAGTGACACCGCAGGGTCTGGGACAGCTGATGGCTTGACACCCTGCTTGAGGCCTGTTACTGATGGTGAAGGCAGCTAAATCGAGTGGCTGTGAATTCATTCTTGAGTGGTTTAGGGCTCAGGCTCTGCCATGCTGGGAATGAGGCCCTCTGACCCACGTTCAGTAGATGAAGGGAAATGTGCCTCCTCCTCCTCCTCCTCGAGTGTTTGTCCCCTGGGACCTATGTGCCAGAGCTTGCCATGGGTCCTTGAGGGGAGTTGCACATGCCCTGGCACCGTATTTAAGAGCGCTCCAGGTGTCAGCCAAGAGGTCACCCAGGCGCCTCTGCAGCTGTGGAAAGAATCACCCATGTCTGGGTCCCCATCTCATGACCTGAGCCGCCCCCAGTCCCTGCAGGGGGGCAGGGAGGAGTAGCTCACAACTTGTAATGGACACGTGCTTGATTGCAGCTGTGACTGTAGGCGCTGCTCAGCCGACTCCTCAGATGGATCCAGTGCGGGAGGCTCCGGCAGACCCAGCAGGTACGGCCCTAGAGTGAATGCTCAGACCTGTGGAATCCCACAGGAGGAATTGGATGGGTGAAAGAACGTGCCATGGGGCGCTTTCTTGGTGAACCTCTTTGCCAGCCCCTCCAACTTGTGCTGCTTCCTGCTGCTGCTAAGCCAGCGGGCTTGTTTGGATTGAGTTGAGAGCTGGTCTGAAGTCTGGGGGATCCCTTCTCCTCACAGCTTCTCGCTTTGCTTTGTTTATAGATGTGGCTGCACATGATGAATTTGGTGCTTCTCAGCTGGGTTCCAGGACTGAGGCACCTGGACACGGCATGGGTACGTCGTGGCTTTTTTCGTCCTTTGGGAGCTTCCAGCAAAGAAGCAGGGGACCTCCTGTGGCTGTGCAAAGATAGACCTGCACTCTGTGTGCCATGTCCTTACGTGACACCCTCCTAACGTTGTGCTCATAGGTTCAGTAGATGATGGGAAACGTGCCTCCTCCTCCTCCTCCTCAAATGTTCCTCCTCTGGGACCTATGTGCAGCTCAGCTGCCCCCAGAGAAGGCCTGAGTCTGTCCCCTGGGGGGGTGGGTGCTGGGCTGGGGAGGTGCAGCTGGCCCTGGGTGGCACTCCCTGACGTGGGGATGGTTTTTGTCCGTGCTGCTCCAAGGAGCCACGGGTCACGGTGCTGTGCTCCCCCACGTGCTCTCCCTCTGGCCTCAGGAGTCCTGCTCAGCGGGACGACTTGTGCCAGAGGGTCTGAGAGAGCCCCCAGCACACACTAATGTGCACAATTGTTCCTGCAGAGGCAGATAGCTGGAGGAAGCCCCACACCATGAAGCTTCAGGGATGGCAGAAGAACTTCATAGGAGTCACCGCGGTTGTGCTGGCCTCCATGGTGAATGGGATACTGCTGTATGGTGCCATCCGGCTGTGGAGGAACAGGAAATGGTGAGGGGCTGCATGAAGCATTTGCAAGTAGGGCATTGTGGAGTACCAAGTTAGTTACTGGCAGAATGTGCCAAGATTTCTGCTGTAGGAAATCTGTGAAAGGCGATGAGCCTCGTGCAGACAAGCTGAGCTCCGGCCGAGGGGTGTGGGGCACCCCACATTCTGCAAGAGCTCTCTGTGCCCACAGTTCCCACCTGCAGCCTGCTGCCCTCCAGCACACAGGGTGCTCACTGGTGCCTCAGTGTCTCATCTACACAGCACTGCAGCCATGGTGCACTTACATGCCACTCTTCTCTCCACAGGTGCGTCCCCACATACTTGGAAGCCCAGCCAGAGTTCAAGATTTCGTTCCCAGAAATGGCCAGCTACGAGTAGCAGCCGCCCCAACCCTTGCCCCTGTGGCTGTCAATATTGTACCAGCAGAAACCAGCCCAACACAAGCTACTACTCAGTCGCTCTCTCTCTCTCAAGGTTTAACCTTATTCTCAGCTCATGATAGTAATAGCATTTCCAGTTCTGTTCAGTTCCACTAATACGTTGCTCTGAATATCTAGTGCAGTGAGGTTTTCTTTGCAAGCTTTCTAATTCTATTCATGTTTAAATAAAGTTGTGGTTTGCTTAGACCTCTTAGGTAATTGTTGTTCCTCCTGAGTACCGCGCAGAGGATTAGAGGACCTAATCTTGCCCCTGTGGTTGTTAAAAGAGACTAGCTAAGAGAGGGTTAACCTGGCCCTTGGGGCTGGAAGCAAAGGTTTACTCTGCATGTACCCATCTGCTGGGACAGGACAGACAAGTTTGAATCTGCCTGGTTTGCCCGCCCAGTGGGATGCCACAGGCCCTGAGGAAGCTGGGAAAGGACATAGCCAGGACAGGTGAGCCAAACTGGTCAGAGGGTATTCCCTGGAACGCCCAGCAGTTCCTTCCCTGGCCTTCGGGGACTTGCAACACTTTCCCTCCCAGCATCTCTGCTCACAGGCACAGACAGGTTTCTCTGACAACAAACAGCAGTTAAACATGATGCAGTTTAAGAAACATGAACTCTCTCTCCTCAGCTGCCTGCTACGGCCAAGCAGCATATGAAGGGGGTCAACTTTCAGAGGAGATTCTCTCCAAGAACAGTGGTGTTAATCAGATCATAGAAAGGTTACTTCTCAAAACACTGAACTTCTGACTGAACAGTTCATTAGACTTCTGAAAGATGGGACGTTTTCTAACTTCCTGGGAATTCCCATTCTGTCGCGGTGGGAAAGCATTGCTATTTCTGACCCGTAATCAAGTGTTTAAGCTGATGAAAAAAATAGTGCTTTACATTTTTTATAAATGTCAGGGAGAGAAAAGCAGGCAAAATTGTGGCCCTTTGCAGGCAGACATGATGCAAAGAGAGCACAGCTCATCCCTGTGCAGTGTCTGGGTCAAGCTAGACTGGGAGATACTGCATTAGGCCTGGGATGAATGTACATCCTTCTGTACCACCACAAACTGGTCATGGACTGTGACATCCAGCAGGGAGCAACACGCAATTCAATATATGAATTCTAGGTGAAGCCATGAAGCCAGGAAGCCAGCCAGCCATTTTATTAGGTGAAATCACCCAGATTCTATACCTTTCTTACTGCAAACCTGGCAAGCTAAAAAACTGCTCATTGGTTACACACACTGTTCACACCATATTGATTGGTTAGTAATTATAACGAGTTCTGATAAACCTATCTTATAGCTAAATATTCTTAGTTTACCTTTAATACCTAAAAGCATCCACACACCTGCTGTTTAGACCATCTTGTTATGGTTGGTTCCTAACATGTTCTGTTACTCCCAAATCCCTTCCCATAACTGCTTCTTGGTTTAGGGCAGCCTGTCCCCCTATCAGCAAGGCCGCTGTGTTTTGAGAATGTGATTATTAGGATCCTCTCAGCATGAGGAACTTTTCCTTTCTCATGGGAAGAGAAGAAGATTGTCAGGGCCTATGTCTTGGGAGAAGAGAGCTAGGCCGCTAGCAGGCCTGCTGTCTTCCCTGACAATGGATATGGCAACCGTGGTGGAGATGCAGCCAAGGTCAAGAACAGAGGCTCAGGAGAGGCTCACTGAGAGGCTCAGGAGTCAAGATAAGGACAGGGAGAGATCATCCCATCATCAACGTCATGGGCAAAACAGACTCAACACGGTGAAGGAAAGAAAACGATCTAATGTATTACGCTGCATTGTGCCCCCAGTGACACCGGAGTCGGGGAATGAGATCTTAAAACACCTTCCCCCCGCCCCTCCCTTCTCAGCAGACTTCCCTTCAGTCATGATCTTAATCCCTTCTTCTTCCCCATTGTGGCACTGGGGGGACAGGAACTGGGAAAATGGGCTTCTCGGTCTTTTCTTCACGAGCTCTTTTCCAGATCTTAAAACAAAAGACCAACCGTCCCAGGGCAGATGGAGGAGGAACAGGAGGCACTCCCTTGACCCCCCTAGGCCCATTGCCTCTGTCTGTCTGAAGGGACTCAGGCTGGTCTCACCAGGCTTCAGGGGTCGACGTTTTATTGCTGAATTGCAGTACTGGAATAAATACTTGCTCTGCTGTCTCCCTTCCTTACTTCTCCTCGTACTAAGAATTCTACCAGCCGTTACCACTATGCCCCAGGTGTCCTCCAACCTTCACGTCCCCCATGAGGTCTTCAGCCTCACTCCAGCCATGTGAATTATCCCACCCCGTTTCTGTGGTGGCAATCACATCACGGTCCCCTTGCCTTACAAGGACTTCTAATTCCCCTGTTAGTTTCCTGTGCTGCGGGCATGGGTGTAGATGCCCTTCAGCTGGTCGATTGACCTTGTTACGCTCCTGAGGGGAGCCTTGCTTCCCAAGTGGCAGCTGGTTAAGTTACCTAGCCCATCAGTAATAATTGCATCTCTACTCTGAATTAAAGCACTATCCCTCACGTTTCCTTGGGTGGCTGACCAGAGGTTGTTGCCAGCACACCATCCCTCAGTAACTGGAGCGCCATTCCCAGGCTCTTTTCCATGTAGCCCGGCCCTGTCCCCCTCCCCCTTTGCATCTAGTGTAAAGCTCTATTAATGAGCTCTGTCAGCTTCTTTGAGAGTAACCTTCTGCCCCTTGGGGATGAGTGCTCCTCATCCCTAGACAGCAAAGCTGGTGGTGCTCGAGCCAGCCCATTGTCAAAGGACCCAAAGTTCTGCTGGTATTAATTTCTGGGCTTTTCCCATTCCATCCCTCCCCATTCCCTGTAGTAGGAATGATGGAGGATTTCCCTTACTTCTCACTGCCATTTCCTCCTTGGACAGATCTCCAAACCTGACGGAAGCAGATGTCCAACAGCAGCTCCATCAGCCAATTCCGCCCCCCGCCCCCTCGTCCTTTGCCTGGAAGCTGCAGCTTTTGCACTTCTGGCTCTTCCTAGGACTCTACCTGGCTGCCCTCCTGGGCAACGGCCTCATCATCACTGCCATTGCCCCTGGCCACCACCTCCACACCCCCATGTACTTCTTCCTCTTCAACCTCCTCCCTGTTGCCAAATCCGTGGCCAGTTTGTGGTGGGACACAAGGGCCATTTCCTACACAGGAGGTGTGGCTCAACTTCTTGATCTCAACAGAGTGCGGTCTTCTCACTGCCATGGCCTGCAACTGCTACGTGGTCATCTGCCAGCCCCTGCTCTCTGAGACCCTCCTGGGCAGCAGAGCTTGTGTCCCCATGGCAGCAGCTGCCTGGGGCAGTGGGTTTCTCGGTGGTTGGCTACACACGGCCAATACATTTTCGCTACCCCTCTGCCATGGCAGTGCCCTGAACCAGTTCTTCTGTGAAATCCCCCAGATCCTCAGGCTCACATGCTCAGATGCCCAGCCCAGGGAAACTGTGGTCAGTGCTTGGTTAACTTTTGGCTGTTTTGTGTTCATCGTGGTGTCCTATGTGCAGATCTTCAGGGCTGTGCTGAGGATCCCCTCGGAGCAGGGACGGCACAAAGCCTTTTCCATGCACCTCCCTCACCTGGCTGTGGTCTCCCTGTTTCTCAGCACATGCATGTTTGCCTCCCTGAAGCCCCCCTCCACCTCCTTCCGATTTTTGGACCTGGTAGTGGCACTTCTTTACTTGGTGTTTCCACCAGCAGTGAACCCCCTCCTCTACAGCATGAGGGACCAGGAGCAAAAGGATGCCACGTGGAAACTGATGACTGGATGTTTCTAAGCAGTCTCAGTTTGCTGGTTTATTGAGCTGTGAGCTGGGAAGCTTGGCTGCCTGGTCCTTTCTAGAGCTCCACTGGCACCATCGTGCTTAAATAGAAGCTGCTTGACGTTTTTCTAACCAGGGCTCAGAGTAATTCAGGGAGAGCCTTCCCTTTCCCTTCCCATCCCTCTCCCACCCGCACCCTAAAACAACCCCTGAAGGAAAACAGGGGGGTTGTGTTCTCGAAAAGTAGGGGAAAGTGAGGACAGTGTTGAGAAGCAGCTCAAACATCTGAGGAGCTTGTTTTCCCCCATTGTGCTACCTCAGCGGGGGCAGTGGAAAGAAAGCCACTAATAAACGATAAAGATAGCAGCCTCTGTTGTGTGTATTAAGAAGAAAAGCCCTGTCTCCACTGCCCTTCGCTACCTGGGTGGAGCAATGGTGCTCAGCAAGGAGGCTCTGACACCAGGATGTGATGTCATAAGCCCTACCTTGCCATGCCAACATAGGATGTGGGGGTCCTGGGCACTACTCTGTCAGTGCTGGCAGAAGCAGCAAGATGGTGAAGGCACGGAAGGCTTCGTCCCTTTCACACGCCTTTATCGTCCTTATGCTTGTTGCCCTGCATGCCCAGGATGCCCGAGCAGCCCCATGGCGAGCCCGGAGAGTAGGTAGGTGGGAAGGCAAGGCCAGCCAGCCAGCCCCAAGAAGCATAGCACAGTGCCCAGCACACCTTGGGAGGGGCGGTGGGGCTGGGCTCATGGTGTGGAAGGGTTGGGAGAGCAGCGGGGCCAGGCTGGGTGAGCTGCACTGGCATGTGGGAGACAGATGTCATGCAGGGAGGTGTCTCAGTGACACCGCAGGGTCTGGGACAGCTGACCGCTTGACACCCAGCTTGAGGCCTGTCACTGATGGTGAAGGCAGCTAAATCGAGTGGCTGTGAATTCATTCTTGAGTGGTTTAGGGCTCAGGCTCTGCCATGCTGGGAATGAGGCCCTCTGACCCACGTTCAGTAGATGAAGGAAAATGTGCCTACTCCTCCTCCTCCTCGAGTGTTTGTCCCCTGGGACCTATGTGCCAGAGCTTGCCATGGGTCCTTGAGGGCAGTTGCACATGCCCTGGCACCGTATTTAAGAGGGCTCCAGGTGTCAGCCAAGAAGTCACCCAGGCGCCTCTGCAGCTGTGGAAAGAATCACCCATGTCTGGGTCCCCATCTCATGACCTGAGCCGCCCCCAGTCCCTGCAGGGGGGCAGGGAGGAGTAGCTCACAACTTGTAATGGACACGTGCTTGATTGCAGCTGTGTCTGCAGGCGCTGCTCAGCCGACTCCTCAGATGGATCCAGTGCGGGAGGCTCCGGCAGACCCAGCAGGTACGGCCCTAGAGTGAATGCTCAGACCTGTGGAATCCCACAGGAGGAATTGGATGGGTGAAAGAATGTGCCATGGGGCGCTTTCTTTGTGAACCTCTTTGCCAGCCCCTCCAACTTGTGCTGCTTCCTGCTGCTGCTAAGCCAGCGGGCTTGTTTGGATTGAGTTGAGAGCTGGTCTGAAGTCTGGGGGATCCCTTCTCCTCACAGCTTCTCGCTTTGCTTTGTTTATAGATGTGGCTGCACATGATGAATTTGGTGCTTCTCAGCTGGGTTCCAGGACTGAGGCACCTGGACATGGCATGGGTACGTCGTGGCTTTTTACGTCCTTTGGGAGCTTCCAGCAAAGAAGCAGGGGACCTCCTGTGGCTGTGCAAAGATAGACCTGCACTCTGTGTGCCATGTCCTTACGAGACACCCTCCTAACGTTGTGCTCATAGGTTCAGTAGATGATGGGAAACGTGCCTCCTCCTCCTCCTCCTCAAATGTTCCTCCTCTGGGACCTATGTGCAGCTCAGCTGCCCCCAGAGAAGGCCTGAGTCTGTCCCCTGGGGGGGTGGGTGCTGGGCTGGGGAGGTGCAGCTGGCCCTGGGTGGCACTCCCTGACGTGGGGATGGTTTTTGTCCATGCTGCTCCAAGGAGCCACGGGTCACGGTGCTGTGCTCCCCCACGTGCTCTCCCTCTGGCCTCAGGAGTCCTGCTCAGCGGGACGACTTGTGCCAGAGCGTCCGAGAGAGCCCCCAGCACACACTAATGTGCACAATTGTTCCTGCAGAGGCAGATAGCTGGAGGAAGCCCCACACCATGAAGCTTCAGGATTGGCAGAAGAACTTCATAGGAGTCACCGCGGTTGTGCTGGCCTCCATGGTGAATGGGATACTGCTGTATGGTGCCATCCGGCTGTGGAGGAACAGGAAATGGTGAGGGGCTGCATGAAGCATTTGCAAGTAGGGCATTGTGGAGTACCAGGTTAGTTACTGGCAGAATGTGCCAAGATTTCTGCTGTAGGAAATCTGTGAAAGGCGATGAGCCCCGTGCAGACAAGCTGAGCTCCGGCCGAGGGGTGTGGGGCACCCCACATTCTGCAAGAGCTCTCTGTGCCCACAGTTCCCACCTGCAGCCTGCTGCCCTCCAGCACACAGGGTGCTCAGTGGTGCCACAGTGTCTCATCTACACAGCACTGCAGCCATGGTGCACTTACATGCCACTCTTCTCTCCACAGGTGCGTCCCCACATACTTTGAAGCCCAGCCAGAGTTCAAGATTTCGTTCCCAGAAATGGCCAGCTACGAGTAGCAGCCGCCCCAACCCTTGCCCCTGGGGCTGTCAATATTGTACCAGCAGAAACCAGCCCAACACAAGCTACTACTCAGTCTCTCTCTCTCAATCTTTCTCTCTCAAGATTTAACCTTATTCTCTGCTCATGATAGTAATAGCATTTCCCGTTCTGTTCAGTTCCACTAATACGTTGCTCTGAATATCTAGTGCAGTGAGGTTTTCTTTGCAAGCTTTCTTATTCTATTCATGTTTAAATAAAGTTGTGGTTTGCTTAGACCTCTTGGGTAATTGTTGTTCCTCCTGAGTACCGCGCTGAGGATTAGAGGAGCTAATCTTGCTACTGTGGTTGTTAAAAGAGACTAGCTAAGAGAGGGTGAACCTGGCCCTTGGGGCTGGAAGCAAAGGCTTACTCTGCATGTACCCATCTGCTGGGACAGGCCAGACAAGTTTGAATCTGCCTGGTTTGCTCGCCCAGTGGGATGCCACAAGCCCTGAGGAAGCTGGGAAAGGACATAGCCAGGACAGGTGAGCCAAACTGGTCAGAGGGTATTCCCTGGAAAGCCCAGCAGTTCCTTCCCTGGCCTTCGGGGACTTGCAACACTTTCCCTCCCAGCATCTCTGCTCACAGGCACAGACAGGTTTCTCTGACAACAAACAGCAGTTAAACATGATGCAGTTTAAGAAACATGAACTCTCTCTCCTCAGCTGCCTGCTACGGCCAAGCAGCGTATGAAGGGGGTCAACTTTCAGAGGAGATTCTCTCCAAGAACAGTGGTGTTAATCAGATCATAGAAAGGTTACCTCTCAACACCCTGAACTTCTGACTGAACAGTTCATTAGACTTCTGAAAGATGGGACGTTTTCTAACTTCCTGGGAATTCCCATTCTGTCACGGTGGGAAAGCATTGCTATTTCTGACCCGTAATCAAGGGTTTAAGCTGATGAAAAAAATACTGCTTTAAATTTTTTATAAATGTCAGGGAGAGAAAAGCAGGCAAAATTGTGTCCCTTTGCAGGCAGACATGATGCAAAGAGAGCACAGCTCATCCCTGTGCAGTGTCCGGGTCAAGCGAGACTGGGAGATACTGCATTAGGCCTGGGATGAATGTACATCCTTCTGTACCACCACAAACTGGTCATGGACTGTGGTGTCCAGCAGGGAGCAACACGCAATTCAATATATGAATTCTAGGTGAAGCCATGAAGCCAGGAAGCCAGCCAGCCATTTTATTAGGTGAAATCACACAGATTCTAGACCTTTCTTACTGCAAACCTGGCAAGCAAAAAAACTGCTCATTGGTTACACACACTGTTCACACCATATTGATTGCTTAGTAATTATAACGAGTTCTGATAACCCTATCTTATAGCTAAATATTCTTAGTTTACCTTTAATACCTAAAAGCATCCACACACCTGCTGTTTTGACCATCTTGTTATGGTTGGTTCCTAACATGTTCTGTTACTCCCAAATCCCTTCCCGTAACTGCTTCTTGGTTTAGGGCAGCCTGTACCCCTATCAGCAAGGCCGCTGTGTTTTGAGAATGTGATTATTAGGATCCTCTCAGCATGAGGAACTTTTCCTTTCTCATGGGAAGAGAAGAAGATTGTCAGGGCCTATGTCTTGGGAGAAGAGAGTTAGGCTGCTAGCAGGCCTGCTGTCTTCCCTGACAATGGATATGGCAACCGTGGTGGAGATGTAGCCAAGGTCGAGAACAGAGGCTCAGGAGAGGCTCACTGAGAGGCTCAGGAGTCAAGATAAGGACAGGGAGAGATCATCCCATCATCAACGTCATGGGCAAAACAGACTCAACACAGGGTGAAGGAAAGAAAACGATCTAATGTATTACGCTGCACTGCGCCCCCAGTGACACCGGAGTCGGGGAATGAGATCTTAAAACACCTTCCCCCCGCCCCTCCCTTCTCAGCAGACTTCCCCTCAGTCATGATCTTAATCCCTTCTTCTTCCCAATTGTGGCACTGGGGGGACAGGAACTGGGAAAATGGGCTTCTCGGTCTTTTCTTCACAAGCTCTTTTCCAGATCTTAAAACAAAAGACCAACCGTCCCAGGGCAGATGGAGGAGGAACAGGAGGCACTCCCTTGACCCCCCTAGGCCCATTGCCTCTGTCTGTCTGAAGGGACTCAGGCTGGTCTCACCAGGCTTCAGGGGTCGACGTTTTATTGCTGAATTGCAGTACTGGAATAAATACTTGCTCTGCTGTCTCCCTTCCTTACTTCTCCTCATACTAAGAATTCTACCAGCCGTTACCACTATGCCCCAGGTGTCCTCCAACCTTCACGTCCCCCATGAGGTCTTCAGCCTCACTCCAGCCATGTGAATTATCCCACCCCGTTTCTGTGGTGGCAATCACATCACGGTCCCCTTGCCTTACAAGGACTTCTAATTCCCCTGGTTGTTGCCTGTGCTGCGGGCATGGGTGTAGATGCCCTTCAGCTGGGCGATTGATCTTGTTACGCTCCTGAGGGGAGCCTTGCTTCCCAAGTGGCAGCTGGTTAAGTTACCTAGCCCATCAGAGATAATTGCATCTCTACTCTGAATTAAAGCACTATCCCTCTCGTTTACTTGGGTGGCTGACCAGAGGTCGTTGCCAGCACACCATCCCTCAGTAACTGGAGCGCCATTCCCAGGCTCTTTTCCATGTAGCCCGGCCCTGTCCCCCTCCCCCTTTGCATCTAGTGTAAAGCTCTATTAATGAGCTCTGCCAGCTTCTTTGAGAGTAACCTTCTGCCCCTTGGGGATGAGTGCTCCTCATCCCTAGACAGCAAAGCTGGTGGTGCTCGAGCCAGCCCATTGTCAAAGGACCCAAAGTTCTGCTGGTATTAATTTCTGGGCTTTTCCCATTCCATCCCTCCCCATTCCCTGTAGTAGGAATGATGGAGGATTTCCCTAACTTCTCACTGCCATTTCCTACTTGGACAGATCTCCAAACCTGAATGCAGCAGATGTCCAACAGCAGCTCCATCAGCCAATTCCGCCCCCCCGCCCCCTCGTCCTTTGCCTGGAAGCTGCAGCTTTTGCACTTCTGGCTCTTCCTAGGACTCTACCTGGCTGCCCTCCTGGGCAACGGCCTCATCATCACTGCTATTGCCCCTGGCCACCACCTCCACATCCCCATGTACTTCTTCCTCCTCAACCGCCTCCCTGTTGCCAAATCTGTGGCCAGTTTGTGGTGGGACACAAGGGCCATTTCCTACACAGGAGGTGTGGCTCAACTCCTTGATCTCAACAGAGGGCTGTCTTCTCACTGCCATGGCCTGCAACTGCTACGTGGCCATCTGCCAGCCCCTGCTCTCTGAGACCCTCCTGGGCAGCAGAGCTTGTGTCCCCATGGCAGCAGCTGCCTGGGGCAGTGGGTTTCTCGGTGGTTGGCTACACACGGCCAATACATTTTCGCTACCCCTCTGCCATGGCAGTGCCCTGAACCAGTTCTTCTGTGAAAACCACCAGATCCTCAGGCTCACGTGCTCAAATGCCCAGCCCAGAGAAACTGTGGTCAGTGCTTGGTTAACTTTTGGCTGTTTTGTGTTCATCGTGGTGTCCTATGTGCAGATCTTCAGGGCTGTGCTGAGGATCCCCTCGGAGCAGGGACGGCACAAAGCCTTTTCCATGCGCCTCCCTCAGCTGGCCGTGGTCTCCCTGTTTCTCAGCACTGGCATGTTTGCCTCCCTGAAGCCCCCCTCCACCTCCTTCCGATTTTTGGACCTGGTAGTGGCAATTCTTTACTTGGTGTTTCCACCAGCAGTGAACCCCCTCCTCTACAGCATGAGGGACCAGGAGCAAAAGGATGCCACGTGGAAACTGATGACTGGATGTTTCTAAGCAGTCTCAGTTTGCTTGTTTATTGAGCTGTGAGCCGGGCAGCTTGGCTGCCTGGTCCTGTCTAGAGCTCCACTGGCACCATCGTGCTTAAATAGAAGCTGCTTGACGTTTTTCTAACCAGGGCTCAGAGTAATTCAGGGAGAGCCTTCCCTTTCCCTTCCCATCCCTCTCCCCCCCGCACCCTAAAACAACCCCTGAAGGAAAACAGGGGGGTTGTGTTCTCGAAAAGTAGGGGAAAGTGAGGACAGTGTTGAGAAGCAGCTCAAACATCTGAGGAGCTTGTTTTCCCCCATTGTGCTACCTCAGCGGGGGCAGTGGAAAGAAAGCCACTAATAAACGATAAAGATAGCAGCCTCTGTTGTGTGTATTAAGAAGAAAAGCCCTGTCTCCACTGCCCTTCGCTACCTGGGTGGAGCAATGGTGCTCAGCAAGGAGGCTCTGACACCAGGATGTGATGTCATAAGCCCTACCTTGCCATGCCAACATAGGATGTGGGGGTCCTGGGCACTACTCTGTCAGTGCTGGCAGAAGCAGCAAGATGGTGAAGGCACGGAAGGCTTCGTCCCTTTCACACGCCTTTTTCGTCCTTATGCTTGTTGCCCTGCAAGCCCAGGATGCCCGAGCAGCCCCATGGCGAGCCCGGAGAGTAGGTAGGTGGGAAGGCAAGGCCAGCCAGCCAGCCCCAAGAAGCATAGCACAGTGCCCAGCACACCTTGGGAGGGGCGGTGGGGCTGGGCTCATGGTGTGGAAGGGTTGGGAGAGCAGCGGGGCCAGGCTGGGTGAGCTGCACTGGCATGTGGGAGACAGATGTCATGCAGGGAGGTGTCTCAGTGACACCGCAGGGTCTGGGACAGCTGACCGCTTGACACCCAGCTTGAGGCCTGTCACTGATGGTGAAGGCAGCTAAATCGAGTGGCTGTGAATTCATTCTTGAGTGGTTTAGGGCTCAGGCTCTGCCATGCTGGGAATGAGGCCCTCTGACCCACGTTCAGTAGATGAAGGGAAATGTGCCTCCTCCTCCTCCTCCTCGAGTGTTTGTCCTCTGGGACCTATGTGCCAGAGCTTGCCATGGGTCCTTGAGGGGAGTTGCACATGCCCTGGCACCGTATTTAAGAGCGCTCCAGGTGTCAGCCAAGAGGTCACCCAGGCGCCTCTGCAGCTGTGGAAAGAATCACCCATGTCTGGGTCCCCATCTCATGACCTGAGCCGCCCCCAGTCCCTGCAGGGGAGGAGTAGCTCACAACTTGTAATGGACACGTGCTTGATTGCAGCTGTGTCTGCAGGCGCTGCTCAGCCGACTCCTCAGATGGATCCAGTGCGGGAGGCTCCGGCAGACCCAGCAGGTACGGCCCTAGAGTGAATGCTCAGACCTGTGGAATCCCACAGGAGGAATTGGATGGGTCAAAGAACGTGCCATGGGGCGCTTTCTTGGTGAACCTCTTTGCCAGCCCCTCCAACTTGTGCTGCTTCCTGCTGCTGCTAAGCCAGCGGGCTTGTTTGGATTGAGTTGAGAGCTGGTCTGAAGTCTGGGGGATCCCTTCTCCTCACAGCTTCTCGCTTTGCTTTGTTTATAGATGTGGCTGCACGTGATGAATTTGGTGCTTCTCAGCTGGGTTCCAGGCCTGAGGCACCTGGACACGGCATGGGTACGTCGTGGCTTTTTACGTCCTTTGGGAGCTTCCAGCAAAGAAGCAGGGGACCTCCTGTGGCTGTGCAAAGATAGACCTGCACTCTGTGTGCCATGTCCTTACGTGACACCCTCCTAACGTTGTGCTCATAGGTTCAGTAGATGATGGGAAACGTGCCTCTTCCTCATCCTCCTCGAATGTTCCCTCTGGGACCTATGTGCACCTCAGCTGCCCGCAGAGAAGGCCTGAGTCTGTCCCCTGGGGGGGTGGGTGCTGGGCTGGGGAGGTGCAGCTGGCCCTGGGTGGCACTCCCTGACGTGGGGATGGTTTTTGTCCATGCTGCTCCAAGGAGCCACGGGTCACGGTGCTGTGCTCCCCCACGTGCTCTCCCTCTGGCCTCAGGAGTCCTGCTCAGCGGGACGACTTGTGCCAGAGGGTCCGAGAGAGCCCCCAGCACACACTAATGTGCACAATTGTTCCTGCAGAGGCAGATAGCTGGAGGAAGCCCCACACCATGAAGCTTCAGGAATGGCAGAAGAACTTCATAGGAGTCACCGCGGTTGTGCTGGCCTCCATGGTGAATGGGATACTGCTGTATGGTGCCATCCGGCTGTGGAGGAACAGGAAATGGTGAGGGGCTGCATGAAGCATTTGCAAGTAGGGCATTGTGGAGTACCAAGTTAGTTACTGGCAGAATGTGCCAAGATTTCTGCTGTAGGAAATCTGTGAAAGGCGATGAGCCCCGTGCAGACAAGCTGAGCTCTGGCCGAGGGGTGTGGGGCACCCCACATTCTGCAAGAGCTCTCTGTGCCCACAGTTCCCACCTGCAGCCTGCTGCCCTCCAGCACACAGGGTGCTCACTGGTGCCTCAGTGTCTCATCTACACAGCACTGCAGCCATGGTGCACTTACATGCCACTCTTCTCTCCACAGGTGCGTCCCCACATACTTGGAAGCCCAGACAGAGTTCAAGATTTCGTTCCCAGAAATGGCCAGCTACGAGTAGCAGCCGCCCCAACCCTTGCCCCTGTGGCTGTCAATATTGTACCAGCAGAAACCAGCCCAACACAAGCTACTACTCAGTCTCTCTCTCTCAATCTTTCTCTCTCAAGGTTTAACCTTATTCTCTGCTCATGATAGTAATAGCATTTCCAGTTCTGTTCAGTTCCACTAATACGTTGCTCTGAATATCTAGTGCAGTGAGGTTTTCTTTGCAAGCTTTCTAATTCTATTCATGTTTAAATAAAGTTGTGGTTTGCTTGGACCTCTTAGGTAATTGTTGTTCCTCCTGAGTACTGCACAGAGGATTAGAGGAGCTAATCTTGCCCCTGTGGTTGTTAAAAGAGACTAGCTAAGAGAGGGTTAACCTGGCCCTTGGGGCTGGAAGCAAAGGTTTACTCTGCATGTACCTGTCTGCTGGGACAGGACAGACAAGTTTGAATCTGCCTGGTTTGCCCGCCCAGTGGGATGCCACAGGCCCTGAGGAAGCTGGGAAAGGACATTGCCAGGCCAGGTGAGCCAAACTGGTCAGAGGGTATTCCCTGGAAAGCCCAGCAGTTCCATCCCTGGCCTTCGGGGACTTGCAACACTTTCCCTCCCAGCATCTCTGCTCACAGGCACAGACAGGTTTCTCTGACAACAAACAGCAGTTAAACATGATGCAGTTTAATAAACATGAACTCTCTCTCCTCAGCTGCCTGCTACGGCCAAGCAGCGTATGAAGGGGGTCAACTTTCAGAGGAGATTCTCTCCAAGAACAGTGGTGTTAATCAGATCATAGAAAGGTTACCTCTCAACACACTGAACTTCTGACTGAACAGTTCATTAGACTTCTGAAAGATGGGACGTTTTCTAACTTCCTGGGAATTCCCATTCTGTCACGGTGGGAAAGCATTGCTATTTCTGACCCGTAATCAAGGGTTTAAGCTGATGAAAAAAATAGTGCTTTAAATTTTTTAAAAATGTCAGGGAGAGAAAAGCAGGCAAAATTGTGGCCCTTTGCAGGCAGACATGATGCAAAGAGAGCACAGCTCATCCCTGTGCAGTGTCCGGGTCAAGCGAGACTGGGAGATACTGCATTAGGCCTGGGATGAATGTACATCCTTCTGTACCACCACAAACTGGTCATGGACTGTGGCGTCCAGCAGGGTACAACACGCAATTCAATATATGAATTCTAGGTGAAGCCATGAAGCCAGGAAGACAGCCAGCCATTTTATTAGGTGAAATCACCCAGATTCTAGACCTTTCTTACTGCAAACCTGGCAAGCTAAAAAACTGCTCATTGGTTACACACACTGTTCACACCATATTGATTGGTTAGTAATTATAACGAGTTCTGATAACCCTATCTTATAGCTAAACATCCTTAGTTTACCTTTAATACCTAAAAGCATCCACACACCTGCTGTTTGACCATCTTGTTATGGTTGGTTCCTGACATGTTCTGTTACTCCCAAATCCCTTCCCATAACTGCTTCTTGGTTTAGGGCAGCCTGTACCCCTATCAGCAAGGCCGCTGTGTTTTGAGAATGTGATTATTAGGATCCTCTCAGCATGAGGAACTTTTCCTTTCTCATGGGAAGAGAAGAAGATTGTCAGGGCCTATGTCTTGGGAGAAGAGAGCTAGGCCGCTAGCAGGCCTGCTGTCTTCCCTGACAATGGATATGGCAACCGTGGTGGAGATGCAGCCAAGGTCAAGAACAGAGGCTCAGGAGAGGCTCACTGAGAGGCTCAGGAGTCAAGATAAGGACAGGGAGAGATCATCCCATCATCAACGTCATGGGCAAAACAGACTCAACCCAGAGTGAAGGAAAGAAAACGATCTAATGTATTACGCTGCACTGCGCCCCCAGTGACACCGGAGTCGGGGAATGAGATCTTAAAACACCTTCCCCCCGCCCCTCCCTTCTCAGCAGACTTCCCTTCAGTCATGATCTTAATCCCTTCTTCTTCCCCATTGTGGCACTGGGGGGACAGGAACTGGGAAAATGGGCTTCTCGGTCTTTTCTTCACGAGCTCTTTTCCAGATCTTAAAACAAAAGACCAACCATCCTAGGGCAGATGGAGGAGGAACAGGAGGCACTCCCTTGACCCCCCTAGGCCCATTGCCTCTGTCTGTCTGAAGGGACTCAGGCTGGTCTCACCAGGCTTCAGGGGTCGACGTTTTATTGCTGAATTGCAGTACTGGAATAAATACTTGCTCTGCTGTCTCCCTTCCTTACTTCTCCTCATACTAAGAATTCTACCAGCCGTTACCACTATGCCCCAGGTGTCCTCCAACATTCACATCCCCCATGAGGTCTTCAGCCTCACTCCAGCCATGTGAATTATCCCACCCCGTTTCTGTGGTGGCAATCACATCACGGTCCCCTTGCCTTACAAGGACTTCTAATTCCCCTGTTAGTTTCCTGTGCTGCGGGCATGGGTGTAGATGCCCTTCAGCTGGGCGATTGATCTTGTTACGCTCCTGAGAGGAGCCTGGCTTCCCAAGTGGCAGCTGGTTAAGTTACCTAGCCCATCAGTAATAATTGCATCTCTACTCTGAATTAAAGCACTATCCCTCTCGTTTACTAGGGTGGCTGACCAGAGGTCGTTGCCAGCACACCATCCCTCAGTAACTGGAGCGCCATTCCCAGGCTCTTTTCCATCTAGCCTGGCCCTGCCCCCCTCCCCCTTTGCATCTAGTGTAAAGCTCTATTAATGAGCTCTGCCAGCTTCTTTGAGAGTAGCCTTCTGCCCCTTGGGGATGAGTGCTCCTCATCCCTAGACAGCAAAGCTGGTGGTGCTCGAGCCAGCCCATTGTCAAAGGACCCAAAGTTCTGCTGGTATTAATTTCCGGGCTTTTCCCATTCCATCCCTCCCCATTCCCTGTAGTAGGAATGATGGAGGATTTCCCTTACTTCTCACTGCCATTTCCTCCTTGGACAGATCTCCAAACCTGACTGCAGCAGATGTCCAACAGCAGCTCCATCAGCCAATTCCGCCCCCCGCCCCCTCGTCCTTTGCCTGGAAGCTGCAGCTTTTGCGCTTCTGGCTCTTCCTAGGACTCTACCTGGCTGCCCTCCTGGGCAACGGCCTCATCATCACTGCCATTGCCCCTGGCCACCACCTCCACATCCCCATGTACTTCTTCCTCCTCAACCTCCTCCCCGTTGCCAAATCCGTGGCCAGTTTGTGGTGGGACACAAGGGCCATTTCCTACACAGGAGGTGTGGCTCAACTCCTTGATCTCAACAGAGGGCTGTCTTCTCACTGCCATGGCCTGCAACTGCTACGTGGCCATCTGCCAGCCCCTGCTCTCTGAGACCCTCCTGGGCCGCAGAGCTTGTGTCCCCATGGCAGCAGCTGCCTGGGGCAGTGGGTTTCTCGGTGGTTGGCTACACACGGCCAATACATTTTCGCTACCCCTCTGCCATGGCAGTGCCCTGAACCAGTTCTTCTGTGAAATCCCCCAGATCCTCAGGCTCACGTGCTCAGATGCCCAGCCCAGGGAAACTGTGGTCAGTACTTGGTTAACTTTTGGCTGTTTTGTGTTCATCGTGGTGTCCTATGTGCAGATCTTCAGGGCTGTGCTGAGGATCCCCTCGGAGCAGGGACGGCACAAAGCCTTTTCCATGCGCCTCCCTCACCTGGCTGTGGTCTCCCTGTTTCTCAGCACTGGCATGTTTGCCTCCCTGAAGCCCCCCTCCACCTCCTTCCGATTTTTGGACCTGGTAGTGGCACTTCTTTACTTGGTGTTTCCACCAGCAGTGAACCCCCTCCTCTACAGCATGAGGGACCAGGAGCAAAAGGATGCCACGTGGAAACTGATGACTGGATGTTTCTAAGCAGTCTCAGTTTGCTTGTTTATTGAGCTGTGAGCTGGGCAGCTTGGCTGCCTGGTCCTGTCTAGAGCTCCACTAGCACCATCGTGCTTAAATAGAAGCTGCTTGACGTTTTTCTAACCAGGGCTCAGAGTAATTCAGGGAGAGTCTTCCCTTTCCCTTCCCATCCCTCTCCCCCCCGCACCCTAAAACAACCCCTGAAGGAAAACAGGGGGGTTGTGTTCTTGAAAAGTAGGGGAAAGTGAGGACAGTGTTGAGAAGCAGCTCAAACATCTGAGGAGCTTGTTTTCCCCCATTGTGCTACCTCAGCGGGGGCAGTGGAAAGAAAGCCACTAATAAACGATAAAGATAGCAGCCTCTGTTGTGTGTATTAAGAAGAAAAGCCCTGTCTCCACTGCCCTTCGCTACCTGGGTGGAGCAATGGTGCTCAGCAAGGAGGCTCTGACACCAGGATGTGATGTCATAAGCCCTACCTTGCCATGCCAACATAGGATGTGGGGGTCCTGGGCACTACTCTGTCAGTGCTGGCAGAAGCAGCAAGATGGTGAAGGCACGGAAGGCTTCGTCCCTTTCACACGTCTTTATCGTCCTTATGCTTGTTGCCCTGCAAGCCCAGGATGCCCGAGCAGCCCCATGGCGAGCCCGGAGAGTAGGTAGGTGGGAAGGCAAGGCCAGCCAGCCAGCCCCAAGAAGCATAGCACAGTGCCCAGCACACCTTGGGAGGGGCGGTGGGGCTGGGCTCATGGTGTGGAAGGGTTGGGAGAGCAGCGGGGCCAGGCTGGGTGAGCTGCACTGGCATGTGGGAGACAGATGTCATGCAGGGAGGTGTCTCAGTGACACCGCAGGGTCTGGGACAGCTGACCGCTTGACACCCAGCTTGAGGCCTGTCACTGATGGTGAAGGCAGCTAAATCGAGTGGCTGTGAATTCATTCTTGAGTGGTTTAGGGCTCAGGCTCTGCCATGCTGGGAATGAGGCCCTCTGACCCACGTTCAGTAGATGAAGGGAAATGTGTCTCCTCCTCCTCCTCCTCCTCAAGTGTTTGTCCTCTGGGACCTATGTGCCAGAGCTTGCCATGGGTCCTTGAGGGCAGTTGCACATGCCCTGGCACCGTATTTAAGAGGGCTCCAGGTGTCAGCCAAGAGGTCACCCAGGCGCCTCTGCAGCTGTGGAAAGAATCACCCATGTCTGGGTCCCCATCTCATGACCTGAGCCGCCCCCAGTCCCTGCAGGGGGGCAGGGAGGAGTAGCTCACAACTTGTAATGGACACGTGCTTGATTGCAGCTGTGTCTGCAGGCGCTGCTCAGCCGACTCCTCAGATGGATCCAGTGCGGGAGGCTCCGGCAGACCCAGCAGGTACGGCCCTAGAGTGAATGCTCAGACCTGTGGAATCCCACAGGAGGAATTGGATGGGTGAAAGAACGTGCCATGGGGCGCTTTCTTGGTGAACCTCTTTGCCAGCCCCTCCAACTTGTGCTGCTTCCTGCTGCTGCTAAGCCAGCGGGCTTGTTTGGATTGAGTTGAGAGCTGGTCTGAAGTCTGGGGGATCCCTTCTCCTCACAGCTTCTCGCTTTGCTTTGTTTATAGATGTGGCTGCACATGATGAATTTGGTGCTTCTCAGCTGGGTTCCAGGACTGAGGCACCTGGACATGGCATGGGTACGTCGTGGCTTTTTTCGTCCTTTGGGAGCTTCCAGCAAAGAAGCAGGGGACCTCCTGTGGCTGTGCAAAGATAGACCTGCACTCTGTGTGCCATGTCCTTACGTGACACCCTCCTAACGTTGTGCTCATAGGTTCAGTAGATGATGGGAAACGTGCCTCCTCCTCCTCCTCCTCAAATGTTCCTCCTCTGGGACCTATGTGCAGCTCAGCTGCCCCCAGAGAAGGCCTGAGTCTGTCCCCTGGGGGGGTGGGTGCTGGGCTGGGGAGGTGCAGCTGGCCCTGGGTGGCACTCCCTGACGTGGGGATGGTTTTTGTCCGTGCTGCTCCAAGGAGCCACGGGTCACGGTGCTGTGCTCCCCCACGTGCTCTCCCTCTGGCCTCAGGAGTCCTGCTCAGCGGGACGACTTGTGCCAGAGGGTCTGAGAGAGCCCCCAGCACACACTAATGTGCACAATTGTTCCTGCAGAGGCAGATAGCTGGAGGAAGCCCCACACCATGAAGCTTCAGGGATGGCAGAAGAACTTCATAGGAGTCACCGCGGTTGTGCTGGCCTCAATGGTGAATGGGATACTGCTGTATGGTGCCATCCGGCTGTGGAGGAACAGGAAATGGTGAGGGGCTGCATGAAGCATTTGCAAGTAGGGCATTGTGGAGTACCAAGTTAGTTACTGGCAGAATGTGCCAAGATTTCTGCTGTAGGAAATCTGTGAAAGGCGATGAGCCCCGTGCAGACAAGCTGAGCTCCGGCCGAGGGGTGTGGGGCACCCCACATTCTGCAAGAGCTCTCTGTGCCCACAGTTCCCACCTGCAGCCTGCTGCCCTCCAGCACACAGGGTGCTCACTGGTGCCTCAGTGTCTCATCTACACAGCACTGCAGCCATGGTGCACTTACATGCCACTCTTCTCTCCACAGGTGCGTCCCCACATACTTGGAAGCCCAGCCAGAGTTCAAGATTTCGTTCCCAGAAATGGCCAGCTACGAGTAGCAGCCGCCCCAACCCTTGCCCCTGGGGCTGTCAATATTGTACCAGCAGAAACCAGCCCAACACAAGCTACTACTCAGTCGCTCTCTCTCTCTCAAGGTTTAACCTTATTCTCTGCTCATGATAGTAATAGCATTTCCAGTTCTGTTCAGTTCCACTAATACGTTGCTCTGAATATCTAGTGCAGTGAGGTTTTCTTTGCAAGCTTTCTAATTCTATTCATGTTTAAATAAAGTTGTGGTTTGCTTGGACCTCTTAGGTAATTGTTGTTCCTCCTGAGTACCGCGCAGAGGATTAGAGGAGCTAATCTTGCTACTGTGGTTGTTAAAAGAGACTAGCTAAGAGAGGGTTAACCTGGCCCTTGGGGCTGGAAGCAAAGGTTTACTCTGCATGTACCCATCTGCTGGGACAGGACAGACAAGTTTGAATCTGCCTGGTTTGCCCGCCCAGTGGGATGCCACAGGCCCTGAGGAAGCTGGGAAAGGACATAGCCAGGACAGGTGAGCCAAACTGGTCAGAGGGTATTCCCTGGAAAGCCCAGCAGTTCCTTCCCTGGCCTTCGGGGACTTGCAACCCTTTCCCTCCCAGCATCTCTGCTCACAGGCACAGACAGGTTTCTCTGACAACAAACAGCAGTTAAACATGATGCAGTTTAATAAACATGAACTCTCTCTCCTCAGCTGCCTGCTACGGCCAAGCAGCGTATGAAGGGGGTCAACTTTCAGAGGAGATTCTCTCCAAGAACAGTGGTGTTAATCAGATCATAGAAAGGTTACCTCTCAACACACTGAACTTCTGACTGAACAGTTCATTAGACTTCTGAAAGATGGGACGTTTTCCAACTTCCTGGGAATTCCCATTCTGTCGCGGTGGGAAAGCATTGCTATTTCTGACCCGTAATCAAGGGTTTAAGCTGATGAAAAAAATACTGCTTTAAATTTTTTATAAATGTCAGGGAGAGAAAAGCAGGCAAAATTGTGTCCCTTTGCAGGCAGACATGATGCAAAGAGAGCACAGCTCATCCCTGTGCAGTGTCTGGGTCAAGCTAGACTGGGAGATACTGCATTAGGCCTGGGATGAATGTACATCCTTCTGTACCACCACAAACTGGTCATGGACTGTGGCGTCCAGCAGGGAGCAACACGCAATTCAATATATGAATTCTAGGTGAAGCCATGAAGACAGGAAGCCAGCCAGCCATTTTATTAGGTGAAATCACCCAGATTCTAGACCTTTCTTACTGCAAACCTGGCAAGCTAAAAAACTGCTCATTGGTTACACACACTGTTCACACCATATTGATTGGTTAGTAATTATAACGAGCTCTGATAACCCTATCTTATAGCTAAATATTCTTAGTTTACCTTTAATACCTAAAAGCATCCACACACCTGCTGTTTTGACCATCTTGTTATGGTTGGTTCCTGACATGTTCTGTTACTCCCAAATCCCTTCCCATAACTGCTTCTTGGTTTAGGGCAGCCTGTACCCCTATCAGCAAGGCCGCTGTGTTTTGAGAATGTGATTATTAGGATCCTCTCAGCATGAGGAACTTTTCCTTTCTCATGGGAAGAGAAGAAGATTGTCAGGGCCTATGTCTTGGGAGAAGAGAGCTAGGCCGCTAGCTGGCCTGCTGTCTTCCCTGACAATGGATATGGCAACCGTGGTGGAGATGCAGCCAAGGTCAAGAACAGAGGCTCAGGAGAGGCTCACTGAGAGGCTCAGGAGTCAAGATAAGGACAGGGAGAGATCATCCCATCATCAACGTCATGGGCAAAACAGACTCAACACAGGGTGAAGGAAAGAAAACGATCTAATGTATTACGCTGCATTGTGCCCCCAGTGACACCGGAGTCGGGGAATGAGATCTTAAAACACCTTCCCCCCGCCCCTCCCTTCTCAGCAGACTTCCCTTCAGTCATGATCTTAATCCCTTCTTCTTCCCCATTGTGGCACTGGGGGGACAGGAACTGGGAAAATGGGCTTCTCGGTCTTTTCTTCACGAGCTCTTTTCCAGATCTTAAAACAAAAGACCAACCATCCCAGGGCAGATGGAGGAGGAACAGGAGGCACTCCCTTGACCCCCCTAGGCCCATTGCCTCTGTCTGTCTGAAGGGACTCAGGCTGGTCTCACCAGGCTTCAGGGGTCGACGTTTTATTGCTGAACTGCAGTACTGGAATAAATACTTGCTCTGCTGTCTCCCTTCCTTACTTCTCCTCATACTAAGAATTCTACCAGCCGTTACCACTATGCCCCAGGTGTCCTCCAACCTTCACGTCCCCCACGAGGTCTTCAGCCTCACTCCAGCCATGTGAATTATCCCACCCCGTTTCTGTGGTGGCAATCACATCACGGTCCCCTTGCCTTACAAGGACTTCTAATTCCCCTGGTTGTTGCCTGTGCTGCGGGCATGGGTGTAGATGCCCTTCAGCTGGTCGATTGATCTTGTTACGCTCCTGAGGGGAGCCTTGCTTCCCAAGTGGCAGCTGGTTAAGTTACCTAGCCCATCAGAGATAATTGCATCTCTACTCTGAACTAAAGCACTATCCCTCTCGTTTACTTGGGTGGCTGACCAGAGGTCGTTGCCAGCACACCATCCCTCAGTAACTGGAACGCCATTCCCAGGCTCTTTTCCATGTAGCCCGGCCCTGTCCCCCTCCCCCTTTGCATCTAGTGTAAAGCTCTATTAATGAGCTCTGCCAGCTTCTTTGAGAGTAGCCTTCTGCCCCTTGGGGATAAGGGTTCTTCATCCCTAGACAGCAAAGCTGGTGGTGCTCGAGCCAGCCCATTGTCAAAGGACCCAAAGTTCTGCTGGTATTAATTTCCGGGCTTTTCCCATTCCATCCCTCCCCATTCCCTGTAGTAGGAATGATGGAGGATTTCCCTAACTTCTCACTGCCATTTCCTCCTTGGACAGACCTCCAAACCTGACGGCAGCCGATGTCCAACAGCAGCTCCATCAGCCAATTCCGCCCCCCGCCCCCTCGTCCTTTGCCTGGAAGCTGCACCTTTTGCACTTCTGGCTCTTCCTAGGACTCTACCTGGCTGCCCTCCTGGGCAACGGCCTCATCATCACTGCTATTGCCCCTGGCCACCACCTCCACATCCCCATGTACGTCTTCCTCCTCAACCGCCTCCCTGTTGCCAAATCTGTGGCCAGTTTGTGGTGGGACACAAGGGCCATTTCCTACACAGGAGGTGTGGCTCAACTCCTTGATCTCAACAGTGGGCTGTCTTCTCACTGCCATGGCCTGCAACTGCTACGTGGCCATCTGCCAGCCCCTGCTCTCTGAGACCCTCCTGGGCAGCAGAGCTTGTGTCCCCATGGCAGCAGCTGCCTGGGGCAGTGGGTTTCTCGGTGGTTGGCTACACACGGCCAATACATTTTCGCTACCCCTCTGCCATGGCAGTGCCCTGAACCAGTTCTTCTGTGAAAACCACCAGATCCTCAGGCTCACGTGCTCAGATGCCCAGCCCAGAGAAACTGTGGTCAGTGCTTGGTTAACTTTTGGCTGTTTTGTGTTCATCGTGGTGTCCTATGTGCAGATCTTCAGGGCTGTGCTGAGGATCCCCTCGGAGCAGGGATGGCACAAAGCCTTTTCCATGCGCCTCCCTCACCTGGCTGTGGTCTCCCTGTTTCTCAGCACTGGCATGTTTGCCTCCCTGAAGCCCCCCTCCACCTCCTTCCGATTTTTGGACCTGGTAGTGGCACTTCTTTACTTGGTGTTTCCACCAGCAGTGAACCCCCTCCTCTACAGCATGAGGGACCAGGAGCAAAAGGATGCCACGTGGAAACTGATGACTGGATGTTTCTAAGCAGTCTCAGTTTGCTGGTTTATTGAGCTGTGAGCCGGGCAGCTTGGCTGCCTGGTCCTGTCTAGAGCTCCACTGGCACCATCGTGCTTAAATAGAAGCTGCTTGACGTTTTTCTAACCAGGGCTCAGAGTAATTCAGGGAGAGCCTTCCCTTTCCCTTCCCATCCCTCTCCCCCCCGCACCCTAAAACAACCCCTGAAGGAAAACAGGGGGGTTGTGTTCTCGAAAAGTAGGGGAAAGTGAGGACAGTGTTGAGAAGCAGCTCAAACATCTGAGGAGCTTGTTTTCCCCCATTGTGCTACCTCAGCGGGGGCAGTGGAAAGAAAGCCACTAATAAACGATAAAGATAGCAGCCTCTGTTGTGTGTATTAAGAAGAAAAGCCCTGTCTCCACTGCCCTTCGCTACCTGGGTGGAGCAATGGTGCTCAGCAAGGAGGCTCTGACACCAGGATGTGATGTCATAAGCCCTACCTTGCCATGCCAACATAGGATGTGGGGGTCCTGGGCGCTACTCTGTCAGTGCTGGCAGAAGCAGCAAGATGGTGAAGGCACGGAAGGCTTCGTCCCTTTCACACGCCTTTTTCGTCCTTATGCTTGTTGCCCTGCAAGCCCAGGATGCCCGAGCAGCCCCATGGCGAGCCCGGAGAGTAGGTAGGTGGGAAGGCAAGGCCAGCCAGCCAGCCCCAAGAAGCATAGCACAGTGCCCAGCGCACCTTGGGAGGGGCGGTGGGGCTGGGCTCATGGTGTGGAAGGGTTGGGAGAGCAGCGGGGCCAGGCTGGGTGAGCTGCACTGGCATGTGGGAGACAGATGTCATGCAGGGAGGTGTCTCAGTGACACCGCAGGGTCTGGGACAGCTGACCGCTTGACACCCAGCTTGAGGCCTGTCACTGATGGTGAAGGCAGCTAAATCGAGTGGCTGTGAATTCATTCTTGAGTGGTTTAGGGCTCAGGCTCTGCCATGCTGGGAATGAGGCCCTCTGACCCACGTTCAGTAGATGAAGGGAAATGTGCCTCCTCCTCCTCCTCCTCCTTGAGTGTTTGTCCCCTGGGACCTATGTGCCAGAGCTTGCCATGGGTCCTTGAGGGCAGTTGCACATGCCCTGGCACCGTATTTAAGAGCGCTCCAGGTGTCAGCCAAGAGGTCACCCAGGCGCCTCTGCAGCTGTGGAAAGAATCACCCATGTCTGGGTCCCCATCTCATGACCTGAGCCGCCCCCAGTCCCTGCAGGGGGGCAGGGAGGAGTAGCTCACAACTTGTAATGGACACGTGCTTGATTGCAGCTGTGTCTGCAGGCGCTGCTCAGCCGACTCCTCAGATGGATCCAGTGCGGGAGGCTCCGGCAGACCCAGCAGGTACGGCCCTAGAGTGAATGCTCAGACCTGTGGAATCCCACAGGAGGAATTGGATGGGTCAAAGAACGTGCCATGGGGCGCTTTCTTTGTGAACCTCTTTGCCAGCCCCTCCAACTTGTGCTGCTTCCTGCTGCTGCTAAGCCAGCGGGCTTGTTTGGATTGAGTTGAGAGCTGGTCTGAAGTCTGGGGGATCCCTTCTCCTCACAGCTTCTCGCTTTGCTTTGTTTATAGATGTGGCTGCACGTGATGAATTTGGTGCTTCTCAGCTGGGTTCCAGGCCTGAGGCACCTGGACACGGCATGGGTACGTCGTGGCTTTTTACGTCCTTTGGGAGCTTCCAGCAAAGAAGCAGGGGACCTCCTGTGGCTGTGCAAAGATAGTCCTGCACTGTGTGTGCCATGTCCTTACGAGACACCCTCCTAACGTTGTGCTCATAGGTTCAGTAGATGATGGGAAACGTGCCTCCTCCTCCTCCTCCTCAAATGTTCCTCCTCTGGGACCTATGTGCAGCTCAGCTGCCCCCAGAGAAGGCCTGAGTCTGTCCCCTGGGGGGGTGGGTGCTGGGCTGGGGAGGTGCAGCTGGCCCTGGGTGGCACTCCCTGACGTGGGGATGGTTTTTGTCCGTGCTGCTCCAAGGAGCCACGGGTCACGGTGCTGTGCTCCCCCACGTGCTCTCCCTCTGGCCTCAGGAGTCCTGCTCAGCGGGACGACTTGTGCCAGAGGGTCTGAGAGAGCCCCCAGCACACACTAATGTGCACAATTGTTCCTGCAGAGGCAGATAGCTGGAGGAAGCCCCACACCATGAAGCTTCAGGATTGGCAGAAGAACTTCATAGGAGTCACCGCGGTTGTGCTGGCCTCCATGGTGAATGGGATACTGCTGTATGGTGCCATCCGGCTGTGGAGGAACAGGAAATGGTGAGGGGCTGCATGAAGCATTTGCAAGTAGGGCATTGTGGAGTACCAGGTTAGTTACTGGCAGAATGTGCCAAGATTTCTGCTGCAGGAAATCTGTGAAAGGCGATGAGCCCCGTGCAGACAAGCTGAGCTCCGGCCGAGGGGTGTGGGGCACCCCACATTCTGCAAGAGCTCTCTGTGCCCACAGTTCCCACCTGCAGCCTGCTGCCCTCCAGCACACAGGGTGCTCACTGGTGCCTCAGTGTCTCATCTACACAGCACTGCAGCCATGGTGCACTTACATGCCACTCTTCTCTCCACAGGTGCGTCCCCACCTACTTGGAAGCCCAGCCAGAGTTCAAGATTTCGTTCCCAGAAATGGCCAGCTACGAGTAGCAGCCGCCCCAACCCTTGCCCCTGTGGCTGTCAATATTGTACCAGCAGAAACCAGCCCAACACAAGCTACTACTCAGTCTCTCTCTCTCAATCTTTCTCTCTCAAGGTTTAACCTTATTCTCTGCTCATGATAGTAATAGCATTTCCCGTTCTGTTCAGTTCCACTAATACGTTGCTCTGAATATCTAGTGCAGTGAGGTTTTCTTTGCAAGCTTTCTAATTCTATTCATGTTTAAATAAAGTTGTGGTTTGCTTAGACCTCTTGGGTAATTGTTGTTCCTCCTGAGTACCGCGCTGAGGATTAGAGGAGCTAATCTTGCTACTGTGGTTGTTAAAAGAGACTAGCTAAGAGAGGGTTAACCTGGCCCTTGGGGCTGGAAGCAAAGGTTTACTCTGCATGTACCCATCTGCTGGGACAGGGCAGACAAGTTTGAATCTGCCTGGTTTGCTCGCCCAGTGGGATGCCACAAGCCTTGAGGAAGCTGGGAAAGGACATTGCCAGGACAGGTGAGCCAAACTGGTCAGAGGGTATTCCCTGGAAAGCCCAGCAGTTCCTTCCCTGGCCTTCGGGGACTTGCAACACTTTCCCTCCCAGCATCTCTGCTCACAGGCACAGACAGGTTTCTCTGACAACAAACAGCAGTTAAACATGATGCAGTTTAAGAAACATGAACTCTCTCTCCTCAGCTGCCTGCTACGGCCAAGCAGCGTATGAAGGGGGTCAACTTTCAGAGGAGATTCTCTCCAAGAACAGTGGTGTTAATCAGATCATAGAAAGGTTACCTCTCAACACACTGAACTTCTGACTGAACAGTTCATTAGACTTCTGAAAGATGGGACGTTTTCTAACTTCCTGGGAATTCCCATTCTGTCGCGGTGGGAAAGCATTGCTATTTCTGACCCGTAATCAAGGGTTTAAGCTGATGAAAAAAATACTGCTTTAAATTTTTTAAAAATGTCAGGGAGAGAAAAGCAGGCAAAATTGTGGCCCTTTGCAGGCAGACATGATGCAAAGAGAGCACAGCTCATCCCTGTTCAGTATCCGGGTCAAGCGAGACTGGGAGATACTGCATTAGGCCTGGGATGAATGTACATCCTTCTGTACCACCACAAACTGGTCATGGACTGTGGCGTCCAGCAGGGAGCAACACGCAATTCAATATATGAATTCTAGGTGAAGCCGTGAAGCCAGGAAGCCAGCCAGCCATTTTATTAGGTGAAATCACCCAGATTCTAGACCTTTCTTACTGCAAACCTGGCAAGCTAAAAAACTGCTCATTGGTTACACACACTGTTCACACCATATTGATTGGTTAGTAATTATAATGAGTTCTGATAACCCTATCTTATAGCTAAACATCCTTAGTTTACCTTTAATACCTAAAAGCATCCACACACCTGCTGTTTTGACCATCTTGTTATGGTTGGTTCCTGACATGTTCTGTTACTCCCAAATCCCTTCCCATAACTGCTTCTTGGTTTAGGGCAGCCTGTACCCCTATCAGCAAGGCCGCTGTGTTTGAGAATGTGATTATTAGGATCCTCTCAGCATGAGGAACTTTTCCTTTCTCATGGGAAGAGAAGAAGATTGTCAGGGCCTATGTCTTGGGAGAGGAGAGCTAGGCCGCTAGCTGGCCTGCTGTCTTCCCTGACAATGGATATGGCAACCGTGGTGGAGATGCAGCCAAGGTCGAGAACAGAGGCTCAGGAGAGGCTCACTGAGAGGCTCAGGAGTCAAGATAAGGACAGGGAGAGATCATCCCATCATCAACGTCATGGGCAGAACAGACTCAACCCAGAGTGAAGGAAAGAAAACGATCTAATGTATTACGCTGCACTGCGCCCCCAGTGACACCGGAGTCGGGGAATGAGATCTTAAAACACCTTCCCCCCGCCCCTCCCTTCTCAGCAGACTTCCTTCAGTCATGATCTTAATCCCTTCTTCTTCCTCATTGTGGCACTGGGGGGACAGGAACTGGGAAAATGGGCATCTCAGTCTTTTCTTCACGAGCTCTTTTCCAGATCTTAAAACAAAAGACCAACCGTCCCAGGGAAGATGGAGGAGGAACAGGAGGCACTCCCTTGACCCCCCTAGGCCCATTGCCTCTGTCTGTCTGAAGGGACTCAGGCTGGTCTCACCAGGCTTCAGGGGTTGACGTTTTATTGCTGAATTGCAGTACTGGAATAAATACTTGCTCTGCTGTCTCCCTTCCTTACTTCTCCTCGTACTAAGAATTCTACCAGCCGTTACCACTATGCCCCAGATGTCCTCCAACCTTTACGTCCCCCATGAGGTCTTCAGCCTCACTCCAGCCATGTGAATTATCCCACCCCGTTTCTGTGGTGGCAATCACATCACGGTCCCCTTGCCTTACAAGGACTTCTAATTCCCCTGTTAGTTTCCTGTGCTGCGGGCATGGGTGTAGATGCCCTTCAGCTGGGCGATTGATCTTGTTACGCTCCTGAGGGGAGCCTGGCTTCCCAAGTGGCAGCTGGTTAAGTTACCTAGCCCATCAGTAATAATTGCATCTCTACTCTGAATTAAAGCACTATCCCTCTCGTTTACTTGGGTGGCTGACCAGAGGTCGCCGCCAGCACACCATCCCTCAGTAACTGGAGCGCCATTCCCAGGCTCTTTTCCATGTAGCCCGGCCCTGTCCCCCTCCCCCTTTGCATCTAGTGTAAAGCTCTATTAATGAGCTCTGCCAGCTTCTTTGAGAGTAGCCTTCTGCCCCTTGGGGATGAGTGCTCCTCATCCCTAGACAGCAAAGCTGGTGGTGCTCGAGCCAGCCCATTGTCAAAGGACCCAAAGTTCTGCTGGTATTAATTTCCGGGCTTTTCCCATTCCATCCCTCCCCATTCCCTGTAGTAGGAATGATGGAGGATTTCCCTAACTTCTCACTGCCATTTCCTCCTTGGATAGATCTCCAAACCTGACTGCAGCAGATGTCCAACAGCAGCTCCATCAGCCAATTCCGCCCCCCCCCCCCCCTCGTCCTTTGCCTGGAAGCTGCAGCTTTTGCACTTCTGGCTCTTCCTAGGACTCTACCAGGCTGCCCTCCTGGGCAACGGCCTCATCATCACTGCCATTGCCCCTGGCCACCACCTCCACATCCCCATGTACTTCTTCCTCCTCAACCTCCTCCCTGTTGCCAAATCCGTGGCCAGTTTGTGGTGGGACACAAGGGCCATTTCCTACACAGGAGGTGTGGCTCAACTCCTTGATCTCAACAGAGGGCTGTCTTCTCACTGCCATGGCCTGCAACTGCTACGTGGCCATCTGCCAGCCCCTGCTCTCAGGGACCCTCCTGGGCAGCAGAGCTTGTGTCCCCATGGCAGCAGCTGCCTGGGGCAGTGGGTTTCTCGGTGGTTGGCTACACACGGCCAATACATTTTCGCTACCCCTCTGCCATGGCAGTGCCCTGAACCAGTTCTTCTGTGAAATCCCCCAGATCCTCAGGCTCACGTGCTCAGATGCCCAGCCCAGGGAAACTGTGGTCAGTGCTTGGTTAACTTTTGGCTGTTTTGTGTTCATCGTGGTGTCCTATGTGCAGATCTTCAGGGCTGTGCTGAGGATCCCCTCGGAGCAGGGACGGCACAAAGCCTTTTCCATGCGCCTCCCTCACCTGGCCGTGGTCTCCCTGTTTCTCAGCACTGGCATGTTTGCCTCCCTGAAGCCCCCCTCCACCTCCTTCCGATTTTTGGACCTGGTAGTGGCACTTCTTTACTTGGTGTTTCCACCAGCAGTGAACCCCCTCCTCTACAGCATGAGGGACCAGGAGCAAAAGGATGCCACGTGGAAACTGATGACTGGATGTTTCTAAGCAGTCTCAGTTTGCTGGTTTATTGAGCTGTGAGCTGGGCAGCTTGGCTGCCTGGTCCTGTCTAGAGCTCCACTGGCACCATCGTGCTTAAATAGAAGCTGCTTGACGTTTTTCTAACCAGGGCTCAGAGTAATTCAGGGAGAGCCTTCCCTTTCCCTTCCCATCCCTCTCCCCCCCGCACCCTAAAACAACCCCTGAAGGAAAACAGGGGGGTTGTGTTCTCGAAAAGTAGGGGAAAGTGAGGACAGTGTTGAGAAGCAGCTCAAACATCTGAGGAGCTTGTTTTCCCCCATTGTGCTACCTCAGCGGGGGCAGTGGAAAGAAAGCCACTAATAAACGATAAAGATAGCAGCCTCTGTTGTGTGTATTAAGAAGAAAAGCCCTGTCTCCACTGCCCTTCGCTACCTGGGTGGAGCAATGGTGCTCAGCAAGGAGGCTCTGACACCAGGATGTGATGTCATAAGCCCTACCTTGCCATGCCAACATAGGATGTGGGGGTCCTGGGCGCTACTCTGTCAGTGCAGGCAGAAGCAGCAAGATGGTGAAGGCACGGAAGGCTTCGTCCCTTTCACACGCCTTTTTCGTCCTTATGCTTGTTGCCCTGCATGCCCAGGATGCCCGAGCAGCCCCATGGCGAGCCCGGAGAGTAGGTAGGTGGGAAGGCAAGGCCAGCCAGCCAGCCCCAAGGAGCATAGCACAGTGCCCAGCACACCTTGGGAGGGGCGGTGGGGCTGGGCTCATGGTGTGGAAGGGTTGGGAGAGCAGCGGGGCCAGGCTGGGTGAGCTGCACTGGCATGTGGGAGACAGATGTCATGCAGGGAGGTGTCTCAGTGACACCGCAGGGTCTGGGACAGCTGACCGCTTGACACCCAGCTTGAGGCCTGTCACTGATGGTGAAGGCAGCTAAATCGAGTGGCTGTGAATTCATTCTTGAGTGGTTTAGGGCTCAGGCTCTGCCATGCTGGGAATGAGGCCCTCTGACCCACGTTCAGTAGATGAAGGGAAATGTGCCTCCTCCTCCTCCTCCTCCTTGAGTGTTTGTCCCCTGGGACCTATGTGCCAAAGCTTGCCATGGGTCCTTGAGGGCAGTTGCACATGCCCTGGCACCGTATTTAAGAGCGCTCCAGGTGTCAGCCAAGAGGTCACCCAGGCGCCTCTGCAGCTGTGGAAAGAATCACCCATGTCTGGGTCCCCATCTCATGACCTGAGCCGCCCCCAGTCCCTGCAGGGGGGCAGGGAGGAGTAGCTCACAACTTGTAATGGACACGTGCTTGATTGCAGCTGTGTCTGCAGGCGCTGCTCAGCCGACTCCTCAGATGGATCCAGTGCGGGAGGCTCCGGCAGACCCAGCAGGTACGGCCCTAGAGTGAATGCTCAGACCTGTGGAATCCCACAGGAGGAATTGGATGGGTCAAAGAACGTGCCATGGGGCGCTTTCTTGGTGAACCTCTTTGCCAGCCCCTCCAACTTGTGCTGCTTCCTGCTGCTGCTAAGCCAGCGGGCTTGTTTGGATTGAGTTGAGAGCTGGTCTGAAGTCTGGGGGATCCCTTCTCCTCACAGCTTCTCGCTTTGCTTTGTTTATAGATGTGGCTGCACATGATGAATTTGGTGCTTCTCAGCTGGGTTCCAGGACTGAGGCACCTGGACACGGCATGGGTACGTCGTGGCTTTTTACGTCCTTTGGGAGCTTCCAGCAAAGAAGCAGGGGACCTCCTGTGGCTGTGCAAAGATAGACCTGCACTCTGTGTGCCATGTCCTTACGTGACACCCTCCTAACGTTGTGCTCATAGGTTCAGTAGATGATGGGAAACGTGCCTCCTCCTCCTCCTCCTCGAATGTTCCTCCTCTGGGACCTGTGTGCAGCTCAGCTGCCCCCAGAGAAGGCCTGAGTCTGTCCCCTGGGGGGGTGGGTGCTGGGCTGGGGAGGTGCAGCTGGCCCTGGGTGGCACTCCCTGACGTGGGGATGGTTTTTGTCCGTGCTGCTCCAAGGAGCCACGGGTCACGGTGCTGTGCTCCCCCACGTGCTCTCCCTCTGGCCTCAGGAGTCCTGCTCAGCGGGACGACTTGTGCCAGAGGGTCCGAGAGAGCCCCCAGCACACACTAATGTGCACAATTGTTCCTGCAGAGGCAGATAGCTGGAGGAAGCCCCACACCATGAAGCTTCAGGATTGGCAGAAGAACTTCATAGGAGTCACCGCGGTTGTGCTGGCCTCCATGGTGAATGGGATACTGCTGTATGGTGCCATCCGGCTGTGGAGGAACAGGAAATGGTGAGGGGCTGCATGAAGCATTTGCAAGTAGGGCATTGTGGAGTACCAAGTTAGTTACTGGCAGAATGTGCCAAGATTTCTGCTGTAGGAAATCTGTGAAAGGCGATGAGCCCTGTGCAGACAAGCTGAGCTCCGGCCGAGGGGTGTGGGGCACCCCACATTCTGCAAGAGCTCTCTGTGCCCACAGTTCCCACCTGCAGCCTGCTGCCCTCCAGCACACAGGGTGCTCACTGGTGCCTCAGTGTCTCATCTACACAGCACTGCAGCCATGGTGCACTTACATGCCACTCTTCTCTCCACAGGTGCGTCCCCACATACTTGGAAGCCCAGACAGAGTTCAAGATTTCGTTCCCAGAAATGGCCAGCTACGAGTAGCAGCCGCCCCAACCCTTGCCCCTGTGGCTGTCAATATTGTACCAGCAGAAACCAGCCCAACACAAGCTACTACTCAGTCTCTCTCAATCTTTCTCTCTGAAGGTTTAACCTTATTCTCTGCTCATGATAGTAATAGCATTTCCAGTTCTGTTCAGTTCCACTAATACGTTGCTCTGAATATCTAGTGCAGTGAGGTTTTCTTTGCAAGCTTTCTAATTCTATTCATGTTTAAATAAAGTTGTGGTTTGCTTGGACCTCTTAGGTAATTGTTGTTCCTCCTGAGTACCGCGCTGAGGATTAGAGGAGCTAATCTTGCCCCTGTGGTTGTTAAAAGAGACTAGCTAAGAGAGGGTTAACCTGGCCCTTGGGGCTGGAAGCAAAGGTTTACTCTGCATGTACCCATCTGCTGGGACAGGACAGACAAGTTTGAATCTGCCTGGTTTGCCCGCCCAGTGGGATGCCACAGGCCCTGAGGAAGCTGGGAAAGGACATAGCCAGGACAGGTGAGCCAAACTGGTCAGAGGGTATTCCCTGGAAAGCCCAGCAGTTCCTTCCCTGGCCTTCGGGGACTTGCAACCCTTTCCCTCCCAGCATCTCTGCTCACAGGCACAGACAGGTTTCTCTGACAACAAACAGCAGTTAAACCTGATGCAGTTTAATAAACATGAACTCTCTCTCCTCAGCTGCCTGCTACGGCCAAGCAGCGTATGAAGGGGGTCAACTTTCAGAGGAGATTCTCTCCAAGAACAGTGGTGTTAATCAGATCATAGAAAGGTTACTTCTCAAAACACTGAACTTCTGACTGAACAGTTCATTAGACTTCTGAAAGATGGGACGTTTTCTAACTTCCTGGGAATTCCCATTCTGTCGCGGTGGGAAAGCATTGCTATTTCTGACCCGTAATCAAGGGTTTAAGCTGATGAAAAAAATACTGCTTTAAATTTTTTATAAATGTCAGGGAGAGAAAAGCAGGCAAAATTGTGGCCCTTTGCAGGCAGACATGATGCAAAGAGAGCACAGCTCATCCCTGTGCAGTGTCCGGGTCATGCGAGACTGGGAGATACTGCATTAGGCCTGGGATGAATGTACATCCTTCTGTACCACCACAAACTGGTCATGGACTGTGGCGTCCAGCAGGGAGCAACACGCAATTCAATATATGAATTCTAGGTGAAGCCGTGAAGCCAGGAAGCCAGCCAGCCATTTTATTAGGTGAAATCACCCAGATTCTAGACCTTTCTTACTGCAAACCTGGCAAGCGAAAAAACTGCTCATTGGTTACACACACTGTTCACACCATATTGATTGGTTAGTGATTATAACGAGTTCTGATAACCCTATCTTATAGCTAAATATTCTTAGTTTACCTTTAATACCTAAAAGCATCCACACTCCTGCTGTTTTGACCATCTTGTTATGGTTGGTTCCTAACATGTTCTGTTACTCCCAAATCCCTTCCCATAACAGCTTCTTGGTTTAGGGCAGCCTGTACCCCTATCAGCAAGGCCGCTGTGTTTTGAGAATGTGATTATTAGGATCCTCTCAGCATGAGGAACTTTTCCTTTCTCATGGGAAGAGAAGAAGATTGTCAGGGCCGATGTCATGGGAGAAGAGAGCTAGGCCGCTAGCAGGCCTGCTGCCTTCCCTGACAATGGATATGGCAACCGTGGTGGAGATGCAGCCAAGGTCAAGAACAGAGGCTCAGGAGAGGCTCACTGAGAGGCTCAGGAGTCAAGATAAGGACAGGGAGAGATCATCCCATCATCAACGTCATGGGCAAAACACACTCAACACAGGGTGAAGGAAAGAAAACGATCTAATGTATTACGCTGCACTGCGCCCCCAGTGATACCGGAGTCGGGGAATGAGATCTTAAAACACCTTCCCCCCGCCCCTCCCTTCTCAGCAGACTTCCTTCAGTCATGATCTTAATCCCTTCTTCTTCCCCATTGTGGCACTGGGGGGACAGGAACTGGGAAAATGGGCTTCTCGGTCTTTTCTTCACGAGCTCTTTTCCAGATCTTAAAACAAAAGACCAACCATCCCAGGGCAGATGGAGGAGGAACAGGAGGCACTCCCTTGACCCCCCTAGGCCCATTGCCTCTGTCTGTCTGAAGGGACTCAGGCTGGTCTCACCAGGCTTCAGGGGTTGACGTTTTATTGCTGAATTGCAGTACTGGAATAAATACTTGCTCTGCTGTCTCCCTTCCTTACTTCTCCTCGTACTAAGAATTCTACCAGCCGTTACCACTATGCCCCAGGTGTCCTCCAACATTCACATCCCCCATGAGGTCTTCAGCCTCACTCCAGCCATGTGAATTATCCCACCCCGTTTCTGTGGTGGCAATCACATCACGGTCCCCTTGCCTTACAAGGACTTCTAATTCCCCTGTTAGTTTCCTGTGCTGCGGGCATGGGTGTAGATGCCCTTCAGCTGGGCGATTGATCTGGTTACGCTCCTGAGGGGAGCCTTGCTTCCCAAGTGGCAGCTGGTTAAGTTACCTAGCCCATCAGTAATAATTGCATCTCTACTCTGAATTAAAGCACTATCCCTCTCGTTTACTAGGGTGGCTGACCAGAGGTTGTTGCCAGCACACCATCCCTCAGTAACTGGAGCGCCATTCCCAGGCTCTTTTCCATGTAGCCCGGCCCTGTCCCCCTCCCCCTTTGCATCTAGTGTAAAGCTCTATTAATGAGCTCTGCCAGCTTCTTTGAGAGCAGCCTTCTGCCCCTTGGGGATGAGTGCTCCTCATCCCTAGACAGCAAAGCTGGTGGTGGTCGAGCCAGCCCATTGTCAAAGGACCCAAAGTTCTGCTGGTATTAATTTCCGGGCTTTTCCCATTCCATCCCTCCCCATTCCCTGTAGTAGGAATGATGGAGGATTTCCCTAACTTCTCACTGCCATTTCCTCCTTGGACAGATCTCCAAACCTGACTGCAGCAGATGTCCAACAGCAGCTCCATCAGCCAATTCCGCCCCCCCGCCCCCTCGTCCTTTGCCAGGAAGCTGCAGCTTTTGCTCTTCTGGCTCTTCCTAGGACTCTACCTGGCTGCCCTCCTGGGCAACGGCCCCATCATCACTGCCATTGCCCCTGGCCACCACCTCCACACCCCCATGTACTTCTTCCTCCTCAACCTCCTCCCCGTTGCCAAATCCGTGGCCAGTTTGTGGTGGGACACAAGGGCCATTTCCTACACAGGAGGTGTGGCTCAACTCCTTGATCTCAACAGAGGGCTGTCTTCTCACTGCCATGGCCTGCAACTGCTACGTGGCCATCTGCCAGCCCCTGCTCTCTGAGACCCTCCTGGGCAGCAGAGCTTGTGTCCCCATGGCAGCAGCTGCCTGGGGCAGTGGGTTTCTCGGTGGTTGGCTACACACGGCCAATACATTTTCGCTACCCCTCTGCCATGGCAGTGCCCTGAACCAGTTCTTCTGTGAAAACCACCAGATCCTCAGGCTCACGTGCTCAAATGCCCAGCCCAGAGAAACTGTGGTCAGTGCTTGGTTAACTTTTGGCTGTTTTGTGTTCATCGTGGTGTCCTATGTGCAGATCTTCAGGGCTGTGCTGAGGATCCCCTCGGAGCAGGGACGGCACAAAGCCTTTTCCATGCACCTCCCTCACCTGGCCGTGGCCTCCCTGTTTCTCAGCACTGGCATGTTTGCCTCCCTGAAGCCCCCCTCCACCTCCTTCCGATTTTTGGACCTGGTAGTGGCACTTCTTTACTTGGTGTTTCCACCAGCAGTGAACCCCCTCCTCTACAGCATGAGGGACCAGGAGCAAAAGGATGCCACGTGGAAACTGATGACTGGATGTTTCTAAGCAGTCTCAGTTTGCTGGTTTATTGAGCTGTGAGCTGGGCAGCTTGGCTGCCTGGTCCTGTCTAGAGCTCCACTGGCACCATCGTGCTTAAATAGAAGCTGCTTGACGTTTTTCTAACCAGGGCTCAGAGTAATTCAGGGAGAGCCTTCCCTTTCCCTTCCCATCCCTCTCCCCCCCGCACCCTAAAACAACCCCTGAAGGAAAACAGGGGGGTTGTGTTCTCGAAAAGTAGGGGAAAGTGAGGACAGTGTTGAGAAGCAGCTCAAACATCTGAGGAGCTTGTTTTCCCCCATTGTGCTACCTCAGCGGGGGCAGTGGAAAGAAAGCCACTAATAAACGATAAAGATAGCAGCCTCTGTTGTGTGTATTAAGAAGAAAAGCCCTGTCTCCACTGCCCTTCGCTACCTGGGTGGAGCAGTGGTGCTCAGCAAGGAGGCTCTGACACCAGGATGTGATGTCATAAGCCCTACCTTGCCATGCCAACATAGGATGTGGGGGTCCTGGGCACTACTCTGTCAGTGCTGGCAGAAGCAGCAAGATGGTGAAGGCACGGAAGGCTTCGTCCCTTTCACACGCCTTTATCGTCCTTATGCTTGTTGCCCTGCAAGCCCAGGATGCCCGAGCAGCCCCATGGCGAGCCCGGAGAGTAGGTAGGTGGGAAGGCAGGGCCAGCCAGCCAGCCCCAAGAAGCATAGCACAGTGCCCAGCACACCTTGGGAGGGGCGGTGGGGCTGGGCTCATGGTGTAGAAGGGTTGGGAGAGCAGCGGGGCCAGGCTGGGTGAGCTGCACTGGCATGTGGGAGACAGATGTCATGAGGGAGGTGTCTCAGTGACACCGCAGGGTCTGGGACAGCTGACCGCTTGACACCCTGCTTGAGGCCTGTCACTGATGGTGAAGGCAGCTAAATCGAGTGGCTGTGAATTCATTCTTGAGTGGTTTAGGGCTCAGGCTCTGCCATGCTGGGAATGAGGCCCTCTGACCCACGTTCAGTAGATGAAGGGAAATGTGCCTCCTCCTCCTCCTCCTCGAGTGTTTGTCCTCTGGGACCTATGTGCCAGAGCTTGCCATGGGTCCTTGAGGGGAGTTGCACATGCCCTGGCACCGTATTTAAGAGCGCTCCAGGTGTCAGCCAAGAGGTCACCCAGGCGCCTCTGCAGCTGTGGAAAGAATCACCCATGTCTGGGTCCCCATCTCATGACCTGAGCCGCCCCCAGTCCCTGCAGGGGGGCAGGGAGGAGTAGCTCACAACTTGTAATGGACACATGCTTGATTGCAGCTGTGTCTGCAGGCGCTGCTCAGCCGACTCCTCAGATGGATCCAGTGCGGGAGGCTCCGACAGACCCAGCAGGTACGGCCCTAGAGTGAATGCTCAGACCTGTGGAATCCCACAGGAGGAATTGGATGGGTCAAAGAACGTGCCATGGGGCGCTTTCTTTGTGAACCTCTTTGCCAGCCCCTCCAACTTGTGCTGCTTCCTGCTGCTGCTAAGCCAGCGGGCTTGTTTGGATTGAGTTGAGAGCTGGTCTGAAGTCTGGGGGATCCCTTCTCCTCACAGCTTCTCGCTTTGCTTTGTTTATAGATGTGGCTGCACATGATGAATTTGGTGCTTCTCAGCTGGGTTCCAGGACTGAGGCACCTGGACACGGCATGGGTACGTCGTGGCTTTTTACGTCCTTTGGGAGCTTCCAGCAAAGAAGCAGGGGACCTCCTGTGGCTGTGCAAAGATAGACCTGCACTCTGTGTTTCATGTCCTTACGTGACACCCTCCTAACGTTGTGCTCATAGGTTCAGTAGATGATGGGAAACGTGCCTCCTCCTCCTCCTCCTCAAATGTTCCTCCTCTGGGACCTATGTGCAGCTCAGCTGCCCCCAGAGAAGGCCTGAGTCTGTCCCCTGGGGGGGTGGGTGCTGGGCTGGGGAGGTGCAGCTGGCCCTGGGTGGCACTCCCTGACGTGGGGATGGGTTTTTGTCCGTGTTGCTCCAAGGAGCCACGGGTCACGGTGCTGTGCTCCCCCACGTGCTCTCCCTCTGGCCTCAGGAGTCCTGCTCAGCGGGACGACTTGTGCCAGAGGGTCCGAGAGAGCCCCCAGCACACACTAATGTGCACAATTGTTCCTGCAGAGGCAGATAGCTGGAGGAAGCCCCACACCATGAAGCTTCAGGAATGGCAGAAGAACTTCATAGGAGTCACCGCGGTTGTGCTGGCCTCCATGGTGAATGGGATACTGCTGTATGGTGCCATCCGGCTGTGGAGGAACAGGAAATGGTGAGGGGCTGCATGAAGCATTTGCAAGTAGGGCATTGTGGAGTACCAAGTTAGTTACTGGCAGAATGTGCCAAGATTTCTGCTGTAGGAAATCTGTGAAAGGCGATGAGCCCCGTGCAGACAAGCTGAGCTCCGGCCGAGGGGTGTGGGGCACCCCACATTCTGCAAGAGCTCTCTGTGCCCACAGTTCCCACCTGCAGCCTGCTGCCCTCCAGCACACAGGGTGCTCACTGGTGCCACAGTGTCTCATCTACACAGCACTGCAGCCATGGGGCACTTACATGCCACTCTTCTCTCCACAGGTGCGTCCCCACATACTTGGAAGCCCAGCCAGAGTTCAAGATTTCGTTCCCAGAAATGGCCAGCTACGAGTAGCAGCCGCCCCAACCCTTGCCCCTGGGGCTGTCAATATTGTACCAGCAGAAACCAGCCCAACACAAGCTACTACTCAGTCGCTCTCTCTCTCTCTCAAGGTTTAACCTTATTCTCAGCTCATGATAGTAATAGCATTTCCAGTTCTGTTAAGTTCCACTAATACGTTGCTCTGAATATCTAGTGCAGTGAGGTTTTCTTTGCAAGCTTTCTAATTCTATTCATGTTTAAATAAAGTTGTGGTTTGCTTGGACCTCTTGGGTAATTGTTGTTCCTCCTGAGTACCGCACAGAGGATTAGAGGAGCTAATCTTGCCACTGTGGTTGTTAAAAGAGACTAGCTAAGAGAGGGTTAACCTGGCCCTTGGGGCAGGAAGCAAAGGTTCCCAGGGCTTCCCCAGGGCTTGGTGTGGGGTCCAGTCCTGTTTAGTATCTTCATTGACGACCTTGATGAGGGAATAGCAACCAGGCTCGCAGCAATCACCTCCTGCCCCAGCAGCATCCCGCCTTTGGGGAATGTGGGCAGTTGGCGCCAGGATTACCAGGAGGGGGTGTTTATTAAGGCAGTCTGTGATCACCTGCAGAGGAGAGAGAAGGCTGGTGTGGCCTCATGCCATCAGGCTGGCTGTAGCTGTGGCTGTAGTTGTAGCTGTGGCTGTGGCTGTTCCCACAGGTGGAACACTGCACATGGCATAAGACAAAACAACGCTGGCTCCTGAAAACCAAGAGAGCTCACACACAGCAGCTGTTAGAGCAAAACTCTTTAATAAAATAACACTTCAAGCATTTACATAGAATATATAAAAACCTTCTGAAAGCCTCCTGTGTTTCAAACATTCTTATTGTGGAACACCAAAACTTAATGAAACAAGACCAAACAGTGCAGGGGTGGGGAGGGAGAGCAGTGGTGGGGAGGAAACACCTCATCTTGGCACCTGCTAAGATGAAAACACGGCCCCACAGAGGCTGGTTCAGCATCACCCCTTCCAGTGCAGCATCAAACAGCAACTATGTCTCCACCAAGCAACAAAAAGGAAACACAAGCTTTCTTAGGTGTTATAGGATTTTGGTGAATGTATGTCCCAAACTACAGTCTCATTGTGAGCCCACTCTGCCACGTAACTCAGAAGAAGAACGATTTCCAATGGGGCCCTGAGCAGCAGCAAGCCTTTGAGCAGATCAAACATGAGATAGTGGCCCTTGGGCCTGTCCAGACAGGGACAGACATTAAAAATGTGCTCTACACCACAGCTGAGGAGAATGGCCCTACCTGGAGTCTCTGGCAGAAAGCACAAGGGGAGACTCGAGGGCGACCGCTGGGGTTTTGGAGTCGGGGCTACAAAGGACCTGAGGCCAATTACACTCCAACAGAGAAGGAAATACTGGCCGCTTATGAAGGGGTTTGAGCTGCTTCAGAAGTGATTGGAACTGAAGCTCAGCTCCTCCTGGCACCCTGACTGCCAGTGCTGGGCTGGATGTTCAAAGGGAAGGTCCCTTCCACACCCCATGCTACTGATGCTACGTGGAGCAAGTGGGTTGCAAGCGCTGGCACAGCACCTCGTACCCACGTTCACATCAAACTCAATGTGACTGTCACTTGTTTTCCCTTCCAGCAGCACTTGAGGGGTTTTAGTTCCATCTCCAGGTGATTCCTCTCCAGAGCAGCAAGTCAGGACCCTGTGGAGCAGAACCCTTCCCATTGAAGGAACAGCCAACTATCACATTAGAAACCAAAGCAATGATAGGCAAGAACCCCCAGCTGTAGTGCTGTCAGACATCACACAAGTCCCCTGTGCCCCAGAAAGCGTCCTGCCCACCCCCCACAGCCCACACAAGCCACCCCTAAAGGATTATTGGTATTTCTTGGGGTGATTTTCCCAAGAAGAAGGACCACAGCCGATGGGATTAAGCAAGCAGGGGGTTGTGGGGGAAAGAAAAAGAGGGAAAAGGAAAAAGCAAAGAAGGAAGGAACACAACCAAGGCATGAAGGACAGAAAGGAGCCCCTCCTACCACAGCAGAACTTGGCTTTCTGGACAGTTTTGTCATTTCAGTTGCTTGCACACACCAGGGAGATGGCGCTCATGCTCTGCAGAGGCAGGTAAAGGACTCCAGATGTCACATCCTCCAATGCCACCAATGCAGCAGAGCTGCAGGGCAGGTACAACGTACCCTAAACATTTCCTGCCTACAAACCCACCCCACACGGTTCCAGCTCAAAGAGCATCACCAATGCCAAAGTGCTCAGAGAAGGTCACAACAGACCTAGAAACACCAGTCTGAGGCCCAAGGTGATTTACAGTCAGTGCACAGCTGAAACACACCCTGCCAGCACCAGCTAGCTTGACCCACAGAGACCAAGCATGTGGGAAGCCTGCCCACCTCAGAGAGTGCCTCAGCACATGCCAGAGGCAGGGCAGTCAGCTGGCAGTGAGGAAGGTGCTCTGCAGTTTGTGACTTTCAGAACACATGATGAGGAAAGGGCCCCAAGAGTCACCCACATGCTCAGCTTCCACCAGCAGTGCCAGTGCTGCAGTTCCAGCAAGGAGTGTAAGTAACAGCAGAGGAGAAGCCCAGCGGGGGTGGGGGACAGGAAAAACCCCAGCACCACACACAGCATGAGCTCGCTCCTTATCCCTTTGCCTGGACCACAGCCCAGGCCATCTCCTGACACTTCTGCAGCCACCCAGGACAGCCAAGCACATTTCCAACTGCACACGCCATCTCTGTGCAGAAGGAAGCACGGGCTTTCTGGGTACCAGGGCAGACAGAGTGCTGGCTAAAGGGTGGTGAAGAGCTGGCAGCTATTGCACATGTAACCTGGCAAACAAATGTAAATCTAACTGCCCTGGGCACCTGAGAAGCATATTTAAGAGGTTTCTCTGCCACTACATATTTATGAGGCTGAGGAGCTCATCACAAAATTTGGGACTGGGCATATTTGGTGGGGAAACGAACCACAACAATACACCAGGAGTCCTAAGCTTTCAAACCGATCCCAGCACCTCACAGCCCAGACAAAGAAGTTGGTAATCAGAAGCAGCACTGTAAAAAGTAAGGGCTGGAATCTGGGAGCAGAAGGAACTGAGCCTCTTGGCAACATTCTTTGCTTTCTAAGAACAGCAGGAGAAGAGGGCAGGGGAGGCTGGACACAAAGGGAGAGTCGAGAGCGATTTCTAGGACGCCATTCCGAGCAAGAACCCTCCAGCAAATCCTCCAGTCAGGATAATATTCTTCTTCACAAATATGATCACCTAAGCAGGGGAGAGAAGAACCAGTGATGTTCAGCAACAGGAGGTCACCCACCCACTCTCTCTGTAAGGCATCCCACGGGCTGTTCTCCAAGGTGAGTGACGCTTGGAGAAAGGTCACTGCTCAGGTCTGGGAAGGTATCCTGCCTAATCCTGAACTGATCCGGTCCCAGTGCAGACCAGCTCCTCAGAGAGCTGCAGTGCAAGCCTACACGCTCCAGGGCTCTCCACAACCAGTACAGCCAGACTGCTGACTCCACATGCCAGACCAGGGTCCAGCAGAGTCCAGGGTAACCAGGCCATCCTGCCCCAGGTTCTCTTCTCCAGCATGTTTTCTCCCAACCCCAAAGAATTTGCAACACTACATGGTAAGCCAGTGTCATGCATAGAAACCACCCTGGCTTCTCAAATATGCATGAATAGTGTTACCACCTCTCCAGTTCTGCTGTCATGCAGTGCTCCCCCCTTGTATTTGCATAACAGAAGGTATGTAAGAGCCCAGGAGTCAATCCCATTTTCTGCTGTCCCTCCAGCTAAAGCACCTGCACATGACCTGGGAGAGTTCCCTCACCTCATCCACTCTGCTTTTCACTTCTGGGGACATTTTGGTACCACTGCTGTGGAATTTCAGCTGCTGCTTGGCTTTGTTCACGTCCCGTTCTACCAACTTCCAGTCCACTTTGATGTATCCTGTGTGTTTTGCAATCTGGTTTTGAGAGGTGAAAAGAAAGTTCCCAGAGTGAATTCCTGCATGACCACTGCTCAACAGCCCCTTTTGCCCACCTCCCTTCCCTGACCACAGCCCCCTCCCACACACCAGCCCGGTGGGCAGAGAGAATGAGCATGCTAGCTTAAAAATTGGACAAGGGACCACCCCTGCAGCTGTTATGAATAGTCCTGCCACATCTGACCCAAACTGTGGGGCTCACAGTGTAGCTTAGCCTGTTTTAGCCTCTATTCTGAAATGTAAAACTGTCATTAGCTCCCCCTCACAACTGTCACGTCTATCGTTGGGACTCTCCAGCTCTCCTGCTGCTGTTGGTGGACACAGTTATTAATAGCCTGTTCCTCTGTAAATACTTTATCTGGTCAGGATGATTCAGCGGTGAAACTCTCCAGGCTCAGAGCAAGCTTTTAGCTTTTAGCAGAACAAGCAGAGCCAGAAGAGAAGGGAAAACAAGGAGAGACAGGTCCTGAGAAGCAAACAAGTAAGACTGGTGAGCTAGGGCTGAGAGCTGTTCTGCTGCCTGCAGATGTCCACGTCTGAGCAGTGCCCGGGTTTTCAGAAAAGCAGGAGAAATGAAGACACAGATCTCCATCTCTCTCCTCTTCTCCAGTGCTTTCCAAAGAGCCCCATCGGCATTGGCCTGACTCCTCAGGTGTTGGCCTGACTCCTCAGGTAGCCAGGTTGACAGGAAGCATATCACAGATATGGACAAATCCCTCTTGACACCCAGGGCTGTTCTTCCAGGGACACAGCCTCTGCGGGCACAGGACAGCTCTGAGCAGACAGTCCTGCAAGCAGCAGCAGCAGTGGGGTTTGCCACAGCCAAAGGCTGACACCTGCTTCACTCAGGTTCCTCTGCTCCCCTGTGCCCAGCCTGGCCTCTGTCAGCAACCCCAGAGCAGGCAGCACCTTGTCACCCCTTCGGTTTACACACACAGATCTGGCTCTGCTCCCACATCTGTGCCCCCAGGGAACACATCCCCCTGACATGTGGGAGCTGGGCTGGGTCAGCCTGGAGAAGAGAAGGCTGTGGGGGGACCTCATTGCAGCCTGCCAGTCCCTGAAGGGAGCAGAGAAACAGGAGGGGAATAATCAGCTTGTTAAAGGGCAGAGACTGGCAGGACAAGGGGGATGGATTAAAGCTGAAGGAGGGAAGGGTTAGATTGGATATTAGGGGGAAGTTTTTTACAGAAAGAGTGGTGAGGGGCTGGAACAGGCTGCCCAGAGAGGGGGTGGATGCCCCATCCCTGGGGGTGTTCAAGGCCAGGTTGGATGGGGCACTGGGCAACCTTGTGTAGCTCCAGGCCTGAGGTTGGTGTCCCTGCCTGTGGCAGGGGGTTGGAGCTCTGTGATCGTTGGGGTCCCTTCCAACCCTTGCCATTCTGTGATTCTATGTGCAGCCACACCAAGCTCCTGGCAGAGCAGGGAACCAGCCCCAGGTGTCCCAACAGGCAACTAGCACTAGGCAGCCCTTCAGCCCCACAGCACAGGGCTCAAACAGCTTTGCACCTCTCTTCATACACACCTGAAGGAGGAAAAAGCCACCTCCCACCGCTGTCGCTGCAAGCTTCCCAACTTTCTGGAAGATGAATCCAGTACACCTACAAATCAACCAGGATCCAGTCAAGAGAACAAGATACCAGACACACACTCTCCTCACCAAGCATCCCACAGGCAGGGCTGCCTCTGGCAGGAACTACCCCAGACTCAGAGCCAGCCTGATGAACATCAGGAGAAACCCATGGGGCAACCAGAGAAGGAACTTTGGTTTCCACTCAGCCAGAAGTGATGCTTTACAGCTTTTTACTTCTTACTATCATGTTTCAGTCATTTGCAGTGTTGATTTTTCTCTCTTCACTGTCAACCTCCCAAGAGTCATGAGAAACACATGATTCCACCAGAATCAACAACTGGATTTCACTCTTTTAACTGGTATAATCTCTGAAGGGAAATCAGGGGGCACATCTGCTGCTGCTCCATGAGAGAGAGCACAGGGAGCAGGTCAGAAGGCAAGCTTCTTTGTGGGCCAAACAGCTGCTTACTTTTTGTTCATCAGAAGAGAGAAAATGCTGAAAACAAGCAGACAGCAGCGGTCTAAAGCTTTACTGGTCTCTGTGGTGGTTTTGCCCCTGCTGAGCAGCACACAGCCACTCTCTGAGGGGGAGGTAGGGAAAAGAAAACCAAAGGCAAGCCTCGTGGGTTGGGGTAAGGAGACTTTACTGGGACAGCACAGGGAGGGGGGAATAACACTGACAGGACTTTATAACAAAGTACACAGAGCTGGGGACACACGACGCAGCTTCTCACTGAACCACACGACTCAGACCATACAGCTCAGAGCTGTCCCAAAGCCAGACTGTCCCCAAACTCCATGTCCTGGAGCTGTGCTCTCCTCCTCTCAACAGCCCCCCTTTATGCTGAGCATGACATCATGGTATAGAATATCCTTTTTGGTTAGTCTGGGTCACCTGTCCTGGCTGTGTCCCCTCCCAGCTCCCTGGGTACCCCCAGCCTTCTCCTTAGCAGGGCAGCATGAGAAGCTGAAAAGTCCCTGACTGCTGGGCAGCAACTCAACCATCAGTGTGTTACCAGCACTGCTCATCCCAAACCCCACACACAGCACTGACCAGCTGCTGGAAAGGAAACTAACTCCATCCCAGCAAACCCAGGGCAGTTTCCAAACTGGGTTACACACTGCCAACATGAAAGACATCACTGCAGCCACCATAACTCAAGCAAGCAGCACCTCATTGTTTAGTCATGTAGCAAAGAAGTAGTGTATTGTATCCAAAACAGAGTTTACTTTGACCAGTTCCCTTATCAACATTGCAAAACACCAGAGCAATCTGCTCTTACCCACTCTGAATGAGTGGGGATAAAAGAGAGAGGTGACCCACTCATATCTTATCATAACTGAGATCTGCCACACACTCTGACAGACAGGGACAAGAGCAGCAAGAAGCAAAGCAGCGTGATTACACTGAGTTCTCAGCTTAAGCAATGCTGCTGTGGGAATGAAGCTGCAAACAGAGCCACAAACCCCAGCACTTGCTAGAAGCGACACAAGACCTGAGGAACCATGCCCACAAGCACAGTATCCCACCACCCCATGAGGTTTTAGTGCAGATCCCTGTAGCACATCCATCCCCAGGGAAGAAGTTATCCTTGTTCCAAGAGGCTCACATTTGCCTGTGCTAAATTCAACACCATCCCTGCATGCCAGAAGTTAGAGACAACAATCTCACCCAAAAATTAAGGCCTGATGCAATTTCCTTCTCCAGGACATAGTCTCAGCTCTTTAACTCCACATCAGAGATCACTTTTAAGACCTCCCACAGCACAGCAGAGCATGCCAGGGCACAGTGGGCTGAACAAGCTGGATACTCACCTTCTCTGAAAGACCACCAAGTGATCCCCCTGCACCTGTCAGTGTGTTCCCAAAAGCCCAGCCAATACCTGCAGGCATCCTGGCTGCCAGGAGCGGTGACAGCAACCCCACTGGATCTTACCACCCTGTGACCCCCATGGATCTTACTACCCTGTGACCCCCCTGGATCTTACCACCCTGTGACCCCCCTGGGTCTTACCATCCTGCGACCCCCCTGGATCTTACCACCCTGTGACCCCCCTGGATCTTACCACCCTGTGACCCCCCTGGGTCTTACCATCCTGTGACCCCCCTGGATCTTACCACCCTGCGATCCCCCTGGGTCTTACCACCCTGCGACCCCCCTGGGTCTTACCACCCTGCGACCCCCCTGGGTCTTACCACCCTGCGACCCCACTGGATCTTACCATCCTGTGACCCCCCTGGATCTTACCACCCTGTGACCCCACTGGGTCTTACCACCCTGTGACCCCACTGGATCTTACCGTCCTGTGACCCCACTGGATCTTACCGTCCTGTGACCCCCCTGGATCTTGCCACCCTGTGACCCCACTGGGTCTTACCATCCTGCGACCCCCCTGGGTCTTACCACCCTGTGACCCCACTGGGTCTTACCACCCTGCGACCCCCCTGGGTCTTACCATCCTGTGACCCCCCTGGGTCTTACCATCCTGTGACCCCTCCGATCACCAGCTGTGTGGCCACGTTGTATTTCTCTGCGCTTGACCCCGAGCTGGGTGCGAAGACCTTGCGCCACCAGGGACGGTTCACGGAGTGCTCTGCCAGGTCAGTCACGTTGAACGACATCTCCTTCTCACCTGCAAGGACTCAGAGAGGCTCAGTCCTGGGACTGCCGTCCCACAGCCCCCCTGCCACCCGCTCAGGGCCACCCCAGGGCCACGGGATCCCAGTCACACAGCCTGCCGGGCCTGGCATTGTCCCCGGGGCCTTTGGGCCTCAGCCTGCGGGGCCTGGCACTGTGGCCAGAGCCTCTGGGGACCTCCAGGCCCCACACTCACCCCCCGGGGCTCAGACAGACCCCTGGGCCTCTCAGACCCCGTCCCCACGCTCCTGGGGGCCATGTCCCTGGGGAAGGGCGGGCGGCGGGTGGAGGAGCCCTGTGCCGGGACCCGTCCTCAGAGCGTTGTGCAGCGGATCAGGCCCTCGGGGTGGGGGGGGGCGGCGGTGGGCCGGTAGCAGCCGCCGCGCGTTGCCCACCGAAATGGCGGCGGGCCGGAGGAGCCAGGGACCCACCGGGAGGACCCGCTGGCGCCGGCCCGGCCCGACCTGACCCAGCCCAGCCCGACCCGGCCCGGCCCGGCCTACCTCCGCCCCGCACCGCCATAGCGCCGCCGGGCTCCGCACGCCACCGCCACCCGCGGCCCCCGCCTCACGGCACGCCCTGCCGCGTCACGGGCAAGAGGAAGCGCTCGGGGAGGAGAGCGGGCGGAGACGTGACTGAGGCGGCCGATGGTGTGTCCGAGGGACGGCCGGGGCCGGCGGGGACCCCTGGAGCCGCCCAGCCCCGGCCCTGAGAGGGAGCGGGCTGCCCGGGATCACGGCGGTTGCGTGTCTCCGGAGATGGAGGGGGGTATCGCAGCACCCCCCGGGCAGCCTGGCCCGGGCTTCTGCCGCCCTCGCAGCAAAGAAGCTCCTCCTCGTGTCCAGGTGGAGCTTCCTGTGGTCCGGCTTGTGCCCCTCGCCCCTTGTCCTGTCCCTGGGCAGCACTGAAACAAGACTGCCTCATCCTCTGACCCCCACCCCTCAAGGGTTTATCAGCACTGATATGATACTTCTCCAGGGTAAAAAGCCCCAAGTCCCTCAGCCTCTCTCCATAAGGGACACATTCCAGTCCCCTCGGCACCTCCATAGCCCTTTCTTGTCCCTCTCCCTGTTCCTGACCCGGGGAGCCCAGCACTGCACACAATATTCCAGGTGAGGCCTCACCACGACAGAGTGAAGGACAAGGAGAACCTCCCTCAATCTGCTGGGGACACTTTTCTCCATCCGCCCCAGGATGCCCTTGGCTTTCCTGGACACGAGGGCACACTGCTGGCTCATGGATAACCTGTTGTCCACCTGGAGTCCCAGGTCTTTTCCAACAGAGCTACTTCCCAGCAGTCACCCCTAATCTGTACTGGTGCCTGGGGTTACTCCTTCTAAGGTGCAGGACCCTATGCTGCCCCTGGTTAAATTTCATAAGATTCCTCTCTGCCCAGCTTCCCAGCCTGTCCACATCTCACTGGATGGCAGCATGGCTTTCTGGTGTGCCAGCCACTCCTCCCAGTTTTGGATCGCCAGCAAACTTGCTGAGGGTACACTCTATCCCTTCATCCAAGCAGTTAGCACAGGGCTGGACCCAGGGCTGACCCTGAGGAACACCCCTTGTTACAGGCCTCCAACTAGACTCTGTGCCACTGGAAGTGTTCAAGGCCAGGTTGGATGGGGCCCTGGGCAACCTTGTGTAGCTCCAGGCCTGAGGTTGGTGGCCCTGCCTGTGGCAGGGGGGTTGGAACTCTGTGATCCTTGGGGTCCCTTCCAACCCTTGCCATTCTATGATTCTATGATCACCACCCTCTGGGCTCTGTCTTTCAGCCAATTTTCAATCCACCCCACTGTCCATTCATCTAACCCACCTTTCCTGAGCTTGCCTATGAAGATGCTGTGGGAGATGTTGTCAAAAGCCTTGCTGAAGTCAAGGTAGACAACATCCACAGCTCTCCCTTCATCTACCTGTCCAGTCATGCCCTCATAGAAGGCTATCAGGTTAGTCAGACATGATTTCCCATTGGTGAACCTGTGCTGACCACCTCTGGGCAGCCTGGTGCCAGGCACAGCATGTGCCAAGAGTGGCAGTGAGCACCCAAACATCCCGTGAGCTCTCCATCCATCCTGCCAAGAAGTGCTGATTTTGGACAGTGAATGGACACAGCCAGCCTAGAACACCACAGATAATACCATGGCACTCTCTGACTTGCAGCTGTCTGTGGGCAAATCCTGCTGCTCCCTGCAACAGTTTCCTCAGCTGTAAAAAGTGAATAGCAATACCTGGATGTGCCAGTATCTCCTCATTCAACCCTTGCCTATTTTCTGCCCCTTCAACCAGGATGCTGGTCTGTCCTCCCTGTCAATCTCTCCATCTCATGAGTCTGCACGCTCTTCCATCTCTGCCTGGCTAGTCCTGGAAGCACCAAGGCCAGATCTGGGCACAAGCCAAGCACAGTGCAGGGACACCCGTGGGTAGTAGCTGCAGGGGCATCCTCAGGCTCAAGGCCAACACCAGGCCCAGCTCAGGGCTCAGGGGCAGCTGAGTGGAGGCCTTCAGGTTGCACAGGAGCTTGCTACAGCTCCCTGCATTCTGTTCTCCTTTCTTCATTGAAAAGATCAAGGAAGGAATTTTCTGGGACAGTGTTTTCTCTTAAAGAGCAATCCCCATGCTAAATTCCCCTTGTTAAAATCAGACCTTTTCTGGCTCACCAGGAGTTCTGTCCGTTCAAGGATGCCAGGGGTTGAGCAGCACTGGACAGGACACCACTGTGTCCTTTCTGCACAACTCCAAGGGCAGCATCTGTGGATGTATTCTGGGGAGTGCAGGAGAAGCTTTGCTGAATATGAGCAGCCCTGCGGGCTTGGGGCTTATTCTGGTAGTTTTTGCATCAGCCAGGGTGTCTCATGACAGACACTAAAAAACCAGATACCCCTTGGATCATGGAACCCCCCAATCTCCAGGCTGACCACAGCAGTAGCAACACTCAAAACAAGCCCTGGGGGAAAGCAACTGCTTTGAGCTTCTTTTAATCAGCCACAGTAATTAGGTGACTTTAAAAGCATGTGTGTGCCTGGAGGCTGCTCTGGTTTTACCTGGGCTGTTCTGATGCTTGAGGAGCAAATATCCTTTAGCAATAGCAATGGATAGCATCCTGTGGCCAGTGAGATCCCCCAAAGGCTTGTCATCTCCAGCTGCTGCAGGTGCAGCCCCTCAGGCACTCTGAATCATTCAGAGAAGCCTCTAATGTGAGAAATTCAAAAGGAGAAATGCTCTGCTGACCCTCTTACTGGAGGGAAAGCCAGGGGAGGGGAGCACTGTGTTTCTGGGACCTCCTCCCTTTCAACAGTTTTGATTCAGTTGCAGGGTGTTAACTGCATCCTGCTCTTCTTCCTTTCTGCAGTGAGAGGGGAGGTTGTACCAGAGACCACACCTAAATTCCCCTTCCTCTGCAACCCTCCCTTTCCTCACCTCGCTCTCGGACACAGGCCAGGACACGGAGCCAGTTGGGTCCTGCAGCAGAACTTATTGCTGCACTTGCCCTTCCTTTCCTTCTGTTTTTTCCTCTCCTCCTGTTACTGCCACCCCAGAGGAAAAGAGGGAGAGTCCATCGCTTGCACGCTCCTCTTTGCACGAACCCACTCCAGCAATTCCTTTCCTGGTGCCTTTGAGAGACTCTCCAGCATTCTGAGTCTGTGGGTGCTGGCTTTAAATCACTGCCTCCCTGTGGATTACAACAGCTGGGTGAGAAGATAAAGGCTTTTCTCTCCCCTTTGCTTTCTCACTCCTTCCTTATTTCTTTTCCTCCTGCACCCAGAGAGGTTCCCAGCTGGCAAGCACAATGCTGGTGGGAGCCCTGTGCAGCATCCTGCTCCTCTGCTGGGTTCAGGAGGGCAGCAGCAAAGTCAGAAGATACTACATCGGCGCGGTGGAAACCAGCTGGGACTACACACACAGCGACCTGCTCCCCGTGCTGCGAGCGCCCGCAGGGTAAAGCTCTTTCCATTGCCATTCCAGCACCCTGCTATGGCTGTGCTCCCACCCTGGCATGAACCGTGCCGTGAGCTTGGGTCCAGGCAGGCAGGTACATGGGGCAACCTGGCAGAGTGGGTGCTCTGAGCTTCTGGTACAGCTGGGAATGGGTGTTTCTGTGTGACTGGGAGTCACTAAGTCCAGCCTGTGATAATGCACAGGGGGAATAAATCCACAGAGAGGGGTGCAGATCTCCTCTGTGCTGCTGCTCTGCATTGCTTAATGCCGTTTGCCATTTACTGCAATCCTCTAAAGTCTGTGTCTGGAGCCAAGAGCTGGTTCTCCAGCCTGTGCTTTCTCTTCTGCTCTGAGAGCTTCGGGGTGATGCAGCAAGGTCCTAGGCCTCCTGGCCTGGTGGATGCAGAGGAAAGTTGGCTGCACCTCACTAATGTAAAAGGCTCTCTGCTGTGTCTGCCCTGGTAAAACCCAGCTGTAGTTATTTACACCTCTGTGTATATGACATTCCTAGTGCTGGGGGTTTTTTCCCCTTTAGGGGATGAAAATAATTTTTAATGTTTGGGTAAAGAACAGCCTTTGTACACAGGGACAGGAGAGAGGAGAGCATGGTGGGTTTGCCCAAAAAGCAACCAGAGGAAGCTCCACCTGGACATGAGGAGGAACTTCTTTCCTGGGAGGGTGGCAGAGCCCTGGGCCAGGCTGCCCACGGGAAAGAGAAGTGGTGGTGTTTGGGCATCGGGATAGTGGTGTCCAGAGACACACCTGGCATGGACACACATGGCTGTGAATGAGCTGTTCTGAGCTCAGCATGGGAAAGCAAGGATGGATGGCTACGTCCCCTGCGGATCATGCTGTACCCCTTGCCCCTGCACCACTGACACATCTCCTTTCCCACACTCTGTGCTGGGACAGTGACAGCCCACAGCCCCATCTCAAAGCCACGCTGGCTTGGCAGGGAGGAGCTGTGGTCAGGCACTGGAAACCAGGCTCTGGTAACGAGCCAGGTCAGCCTGACAAGCTGCTGTAATCACTGTATCACAGTTGCATTGGGTTCCCCCCACTTCATTTCTTGGGTAGGGAAGTGGCATCCAGCACCCCATTTTACTAATGCCCTCGCTGCCCCTACTGACTCGGCACCCAGATCCATTAAGCTGTGAGGGAGATGAGGTCACTCATGCTGGTATTTTTGGCACTGGCTTTAATGACACACTCACACACTGTGTCTGACCTGGGAGTGATTCAGGGACCTGCACACCATGGGGATGAATGGGGCACTGGCAGGTGGTCTGAGGTCACTCGTCCTCCTCTGAAATGGAGAAAGATCACTTTGGCTTTTTCAGAGGGGCTGGTGGTGTGCTCCACTCTAGGGAGGCACCTGGGCAGTGTAGCTCTCAGGGGAGCGGTGGTGGGAGCCCAGGCTCGCCTGGCTGTTCCCAACTGGGTGACAGTGCCCTGCAGCCTCAGCCCAGTTCCTCCCATGTGGGGAAGGTTCAGAAAAACAGCCAGCCTGGGGAGAAGGGGCATACAGGAGCAAACCAGGAGAGCACGGCAAGAGCAGAGCTACCACTGGAACTGAGATGCCTCCAAGCTCTTCTTGGGGTGTCTTCTGCTCCACCTGTTCTCCCTCATGGTATCAGCATCTCCTGGCAGCCTCCAAGGCCACACCTCCAGGCAGGACTTCCAAACCCCTTGTATATATCCAGTGGTTTCTCTGGCACGTTTGTGGAAGGCTCTGCCAAATGAATGGACTATGGCACACTGGGCTAGAGCTGCTTACACCTTCCCTGTGACTCTAGTTTCTCTTCCTCCCAAACACAACCCTACCAGCAGTGTCAGAGCTGGGCCCAGCATCTATTGTAACATCCCCAGGGATCTCAGCTCCAGCTTTGAGCTGACGGCCACGTAGCAGCAGCCCCTGTTTGAGTGCTTTGGCAGCACTGGGTGTTTACCTTGGCTGTCTCCTGTCTCCAAGAGATGAGCAGATAGTGCAGCTAACAATGCTGATTGAGGGCGCCAGGAACTTACCTCCCTGCCTGCTTCAGCCACCCTTGGGATAGGAAGCCCACAGGGACCTTAAGTGCAGAGGACCGGCCAGAAGCACATGGATCAGACATCCCTGTGCTGAATTCTGCCTCCTCATCTCTTGAAAAGGCTGGCAGGCTCTGCCATGCTAGCTGGTGACACCCCTGGTGTCACCAAGTCTCCTCCCAGCTGTGCCCCCCCACATACCAGCAAAATCCCTGTGGCTCCAGGGGATTTCTGCCTTGTTTACCATGGAATTAGCAGGACCAGCCCCTCAAAGCTCATGGCTATGTTCTCAGAGCTGAGCTTTCTGTGACTTAGGGGTTAAGGCACAGCTTTGCAACAGTGGACATCCCAGTGCCAGTGACTCTGCCTCCCCTGCCACCTCCCAGCATGGGGTCACCCTGGACCCCATTCCCATGGAGCCAGGAATGATAACAGCTTGTGGATGAAGTCAGCTGAATGCAGCAGCTCTGCTCGCTGGGGCCACGTCTGCTGGAGCCTTCCTGGCAGCCCGAATGTGGAGTTACAACCATGGTGGAAGGCAGGTGCTGGGCATGTGTGGGGTTTTTATGGGTGCCTGTCCTGCTCAGAGCCCCAGGAGGGTGAACCCTTGCCCTCCCCACAGCATCCTCTGGCTGCAGGTGGCTTCCAGCCAGTGGCGTAGGAGTGAGTGTTCATTGCACTTTCCTAAATTCGAGTCACTCCGTCTCCTTCCTTTTCCTCTTGAGGAAGAGTCGTAAAGGGAACAGCTGCTTGAGTGAAGCCTTAGTCAGGGAGGGGAGCAATCCCCCAAGCTTCTTTAGAGGGAACAAAAGACCACCTGGCTTTTGCTCCAAACAAAAGAGGCCTGGAAGCAGTCTCTCTGGTTACTGGAAATGGTCTCAGTCCTGGGGTTGATCAGCCAGCCTCTAAAATCCCTGGAGAAATTCATAGCTTTGTAAATATCCCAAGAAATGTGCTGGATTCCTTCTGGGAAATGAATTTGTTAAGCTGCTTACAGATAGAAAGTGGCCAGTGGAGGTAAGTGGGATGTGAAATAAGACTCCTTAATTCCCCTGCTGCAAAGAGAAGCTTTTTAGGGGCTGGCTGCAGATCTCCGTTTGGTCAGAGAAGACATGAATGTGGGGATGTTGCTTGGACTGCAGAGCAAACTGCCACGACCTACCATGCAGCCCAACACAGTCTTTTTCCTGGCTGAAGCTAGGGATGATGCTCAAGGTGATGTGATGTGTCTGCCACACCTGAAGGTACTGGGGCTGGGGGCTGTCACCGTGGCACTGCTGTTGTGGCACTTCAGGGTCTCTGCTGGTGGGAGCCATGAAGGTGGCAAGGCACGAGGTTGGCAGCAATGCTCTGCCTGCTCCTGGCTGCAGCTGAGTCCTGAGGTCCTGAGACACCATCCCTCTTGCCTTTGTGTCTCCTTCCATCATGACTAACACCACGATGTTAATCACTGCCGTGATGTCACTTGTGAGCGGAACAAAATGTTTCCCAACACACCTGGGCTTGTCAGGAAACCTGAAACACACAACAGGGTCCCTGGGGCAGCATGGCAGAGGCAAGCTGGTGGGGTGGGGAGGAGGATGGCTGTTGCTTGTCTGTGGACAGGGCTGTGCAATCAGCCTTGGCTTTTCCTTCCTCCTGCAGCGTGTTGGGCCAGCCGGGCCCACAGTCCCCCATGCCTGGTGTCCTTCCTCGGTACAGGAAGGCTGTGTTTGTGGAGTACCCTGATGCCTCGTTCACACAGCCCAAGCCCAAGCCAGCGTGGATGGGTAAGAAGCACCTGCAGCGCGGTGAGCCCTAGTTTCCCCTGAGAGCAGCCAAACTCATCCTGGGTTGGGTGTCGATGGCTCCTCTGCCAGGAGTGGAAAAACACCTAGTTATAGTCCCAGCACAGCAGAGCTGCTGGGAATGCAAGGAGCCTTGCTGGTGTGAGAGCAGTTGATGCTGACATGCTGTGTGAGGGACAAGCACTAACTGTGCAGGTGGAAAGCCCAGACCCTTCGGGGCCCATGGCTGAATGTGACTCTGCCTGACCTTGTTGTGTCTCCGCTTTCAGGTCTTCTGGGCCCCACCATCCGAGCAGAAGTCTACGACACGGTGGTCATTGTGTTTAAAAACCTGGCTTCCCGTCCGTACAGCCTCCATGCCATTGGGGTGTCCTACTGGAAGGCGTCAGAAGGTGAGCTGGGCAACAGCCAGGTGCTGCAAGCCCTTCCACAGCACCTCCCGCTGTGATGCCAGCCTGCCAGGAGGGAGTGCAGCCCTCCCTGACCCTACTATTCCCATCCCTTTATAAGGATAGACCCTCACAGCCCTAGCTCAAGCACAGGGTTGCAGCAAGGCTGTGCCCATCCCAGAAATAAGCTGAGCCAACAGCCCAGAGCAAACGTGTGTCAGTGACAGAGGTAACACGTAACTTAAACCAGAGGCTGGATGCTGAGGGCCGGGAAGACTCTGCCCTCCATTGTCAGGGCAGGCAGTGGATGCACAGCCTGCAAGAGTCTCGACACATCTCTGCTCACTGCCCTCAGTGGACATCACCAGTGAGAGTCAGGTTGACCCCAGGGGCTGGGGTAGAGAGGGGCTGCGCTTGGGTTTAGGGAAGGGGTGTTTCTGTAGCCACAGAGTGTTGGGAATGAACCTTCAGTGACATCTGGCTGTTCCTGTGGTTTTAGGTGCAGGGTATGAGGATGAGACCAGCCAGCCAGAAAATGAAGGTGACAGGGTGGACCCAGGGAAAGCACACACATACATCTGGGAAATCCAGGAAAACCAGGGCCCGACAGACGGTGACTCATCGTGCCTGACCCACTCCTACTCTTCCAACACCGACAGCGTGAGGGACATCAACTCTGGTTTGATCGGAGCCCTGCTCGTGTGCCGACCTGGTAAGGGCAGCACAGGGTGGGGACAGGAGACATGGAATCATGAACTGGAAAGCAGAAAAGATCAAAGATGCATTTCCAAAGGCTGCATGTGGCAGTGGAGTCAGTCAGCTGTGGGCAGCAGCAGCACATTTGGAGTTTATCTCTTTCCTCAAAAAGTCCCTTCCCAGTACAGGAGCCAAACACACTTTGAATTCAGGTGTTTGTTTCTTTTGCAAGGTTTCACTCCATTGATGAAATCTACTTTGTGTCACCATAAGGTGAATGCTATGGAGACAGAAATCTTTGCCTTTCCTCTAGAGCTTCACCAAGCTGTTACCAGCCACAGTGCTTTGTCAAACAAGTCTTGCCAGAAAAATTAGAAGGAAGTTTGTATCAGCAAGTGTTTAGGGTCAGGCAGGACAGCTGGGGCACTGCCTGTCCACAGTACCTGTGCCTGCTCTCCTTCCTTCTACAGACATGGAGGTGATCAAATCCTGACAGTTAATACTTGCTGAGTGCAAGGCACCAGGAAGTGTACCTGGGATGGGTCACTGCTGGTTTAACCATCTGGAGGTAGTTGTCCAGAGCCCTCTGTAGTCACTGGAGAGGAATGGGCACAAGTCATCTCCCAGGGCACTGGCTGCAGACTGCAGTGATTCAGGAGGGGTTTCTCTCCTGAAGTCTAGACAGGAGCACAGATGATGACGCTGGTGAGCAGACTGGATAAAATGGAGTCTTCCAGGTGACTAAGTGGATCCTGAGGAAAGCACAACAAACTGACTTTAGGGTTCAGCTGCCTCTCAAGCATGAGCACTGCAAAGCTAGAAACAGGACCATGCTGGTTTTAACACATGAAAAAAGCAATCCACAGCTTCACCTTGATTTACCAGTTCTTGGAGGGCAGAAAGGGAATTTCCTGGGGAGGGGGGTGTGGTGCTTTCTGACCTTTAAAGACACATCCCATGGCATCTTGCAGGGACCCTGGTGAACGATGAGAATGAGGACGCAAAGCAGGAGTTTGTGATGCTCTTCGCAGTGTTTGATGAAGGTAACTACCCTGTGTCAGACCCTAAATTCAGCCTGAGGCACATGCTTTGGCTGTCATGTGTCAGCACCTGCCTAGCTCCTACACTGCCTCCCAAGGGTTTAAGCCTTGTACAGCCCACTGTTGTGGTTTTTTGCTAGGAAAGAATGAACAAGAAGCTAGAACAGGACACAGCTGGTACAGGTGATCCAGGCCAGCTAAAGGGGTAGTCCATACCATCTAATGCCATGCTCAGCATATAGAGCCAGGGAGGAATGGCTTGGGGATTGCCTAGGCACCTATCTGGTTGGAAGAGAGCTAGTTGCATTGAGTGTCACCTGGTTTATACAGTCTGTTATATGTATTTTATATGTATTTTATGTGTATTTTCATTATTTTCCCTCCCTTTGCTGTCCTGGGGAACTGTGCTCATGCCAACCCACGAGTTTCACCTTTGCCTTCCGATTCTTCTCCCCATCCCACCATGGGGGGTGTGTGTATGGGAGGTCAGCTTCTGGCTGGGGCTAAACCATGATGGTCCTTTTTGTGCCCAATATGGGGCTAAGCATTTTGAGATAATTACAGATGTGACAAGAATGGGCTAAACCAACATTATTTTAAGCACACAATATTTAAACATTTGCTGGTCACAAGAGAATCATAGAATGGCAAGGGTTGGAAGGGACCCCAAGGGTCACAGAGCTCCAACCCCCTGCCACAGGCAGGGACACCAACCTCAGGCCTGGAGCTACACAAGGTTGCCCAGGGCCCCATCCAACCTGGCCTTGAACACCCCCAGGGATGGGGCATCCGCTACTTCTCTGGGCAGCCTGTTCCAGCCCTTCACCACTCCTTCTGCAAAAAACTTCCCCCTAATATCCAATCTAACCCTTCCCTCCTTTAGCTTCACTCCAACCCCCTTGTCCTGCCATTGTCTGCCCTTTTAAAAAGCTGATTCCCCTCCTGTTTCTCTGCTCCCTTCAGGGACTGGCAGGCTGCAGTGAGGTCCCCCCACAGCCTTCTCTTCTCCAGGCTGAACCAGCCCAGCTCCCTCAGCCTCTCCTTTTAGGGCAGGTGCTTCAGCCCTCTAATCATCTTTGTGGCTCCTCTGACCCCACTCCAACAGTTCCCCATCTTTCTTGTATTGGGGGCCCCAGCTCTGGACACAGGATCCAGTTGGGGCCTCATGAGAGCAGAGCAGAGAGGGACAATCCCCTCCCTGTCCCTGCTGCCACCCCTCTGCTGATGGAGCCCATGGGTTCCATTTGTTCACATGGCTGTGGTGTGTAAACCTTTCTTTGCTCTACATATTCCTTGCAGAGCTGTTTATCACCTCTGGGATAGGGATCAGGATTCTCATTGTGCTTTACCGTGTAATACTACAGAATCACAGAGTTATAAGGTTGAAAAAGACTTTTAAGATCATCAGGTCCAACTGTTCCTGTCCTATGCTAAACCAGATCCCTGAGCATCTCATCTACTCTTTTTTTAAGTACACCCAGGGTCAGTGACTCAGCCCCCTCCCTGGGCAGCCTGTGCCACAGCCCCACAACTCTTTCAGGGAAGAACTTTCCCCTCCCATCTGCTCTGCCCCTGCCCTGGCACAGCTTGAGCCCATTGCCCCTTGTCCCATCTCCAGTCCCCTGGCTGAAGAGACCATCCCCCACCTCTCTGCACCCTCCTGGCAGGGCAGGGGAGGTGGGGAGAAGGTCTCCCCTCAGCCTCCTCTTCTCCAGGCTAAAATACTGTTTTATGAGAATGCTGCTGGTCATGAGGTTAACCTGGTTCTCATCTGTGGCATCACCCTCATGTCTGTACCTCAGGGGACATCCCTTGGAACTGGTTCTTGATTGTACCTGATATACAGGGAAGATGGGGCATAGGGAGGATACTTTCTCCTGCTCTTTCAGCTTCCCTTTTCCTTCAGGCTGGGTACAGTAGCTTGTGAGAACACTGAATCCCCTTGGGATGGTCAAGCCAGCACGCTCCTGCTCCGAGATGGGATAGTCATGGGTGACAGGGCATGTGGGAGAGTGCAGGCAGAGATCTTCTTACCTCTGGTGGATTGGAACGTCACTCCAAACCAAGCAGAGGGCCCTGGTAAAGTGATGGGTTATTTGAAGGGAAAATGCTGTGTTTTTCCCAAAGAGGCACAGCTCAGCACACTGTGCTGGGCCCTGGCCAGTGTGCAACCAAGCACTGCTGGACAGTGGGCAGCACCCTGAGGGGAAAGAGAGGGAAAACAGAGGGGAAGGAGCTGTGTCTTCTTCCCCAGCCCCAGAAACAGGCACTGTGGCTACTTTAACTCTGGCAACAGGCACTGACACAGCAGCAATTGTTACGTGCTGTATCAATGTGTTACAGTAAGAATCACCCAAATTAATGAAGAAAAAGCTTTGATGGAAACAAGCAAAGGGCAGTGATGATGGAACTAAGATGATTGAACAGAGGTGATTAAAGGACTGGAGCATCTGCCCTGTGAGGAAAGGCTGAGTGACCTAGGGATGTTCAGCCTTGAGAAGGCTGAGAGGGGATCTGATCAATGGTTATCAATATCTGAAGTGTGGGACTCAGGGGGACATGGCCAGCCTCTTCTCAGTGTTTGTGGGGACAGGACAAGGGGTCATGGCCTCAAGTTGGAGCACAGGGAGTTCCACACCAATCTGGGGAAGAACTTCTTCCCAGTGAGGGTGAGGGAGCCCTGGGACAGGCTGCCCAGGGGGTGTGGAGTCTCTTTCTCTGGAGAGATTCCAGCCCCGTCTGGACACCGACCTGTGTGACCTGTCCTAGGGACCCTGCTTTGGCAGGGGGTTGGACCCGATGATCTCTGGAGGTCCCTTCCAACCCCCACGATTCTGTGATCCTGTAACTAGGCCTGACTTCAGCCAGCAACACCCAGCAACCTCCTTGAACTTGTCATCTTCAGCCCTGGCATGGGCCATGCCAGATACACTAGCCATGAGCTCCAGAGGCAACATGCAACAGTTCCAGACCACAACATCACACACCATTGCTCCTGAAAGGCTGCTATGGCAGATGGAGACCAAAAGTCATGGACTAAATTAACCCAGTGGACATATTAGAGGGTGGTCCATACACTGAGTGAATGATGTCTGTGTGTGTGTGTGTATCGAAGACAGGGAAAGTAGTGGTGATTAATGGGATAGTGTAGGATCTGGGCATGATGCAGATGGTATAGAGGAAGGGTTGGATAATGTCCTGGGTTTGGGTTAGGATGGAGTTAACTTTCACAAGGAGCTTGGAGGGGTACAGCCAGGATACTGAGCCCCAACCAATGTGCTCTTGGTTCAGTACTGCTGCCCCTTTGCCTGTGCCCCAGTTGCAGTGATGTGCAGCCCCTCCAGCTCTCCCATCCCATACCTTGGCCTTGTTCCCATCACAGGCTCAATGTGGGGGGGAGTAATGCCCTGTCATGTGCCATGGTCACTGCCATATTCATGCAGAGCTATGGCCAGCTCTGCTATGGGTTTCCAGCAGGCACCTCATGTTACCTCCCTGGATTTTGGCTGTTTCACACCAGTGGAAAGGTTTTGTTTTCCTTCCACAAGTGAAAGCTAACTGTGTCCTCTGCTCCCCACAGGGAAAAGCTGGTACTCCGAGCCCAGCTCCCTTGCAGCTCCTCAGCTCCTGCCTCACAACAGGACAAAGCTGCACACCATCAACGGCTACATCAATGGCTCACTGCCTGGTGAGTACCAGTGTGCATGGGAGGTGACAGAACAGGAGTGTAGCTGGGTCTGTAAACTCAGGGTGGCTTGTGAAAGGACATCCAGAGGAGTTTCCTGGTGACAGAACTGTTAGACTGTGTTCACCCCAGAGGGACTGTCTAATCTCAGCTCCTTGATGTGTTTTGCCCATTTTGAAGTGGAGCAGGACCTGGTTCCTGTGTTGCCAAGGGCAGCTGACCACCTCGGAGGTCTCCAGGAGTAGTACTGGTATCAAAGAGTTTCATCTTTTGTGACCCTGTGAATGAGGCTGAAGGTAGCACTGAGGGGAAAACGCAGCTCTCACCAGCCTGGCTCTAAAAACACTTCTCTGCAGGAATTGTGGGATAGAACCACAGAGTCATTTCAGTTGGAAAAGACCCTTAAGATGATAAAGTCCAACTGATAAACTAGCACTGCCAAGTCCACCACTAAACCATGGCCCTAAATGCCATGTCTACATGTATTGTAAATATGTGGAGTGATGGTGACTCAACCCCTTCCCTGGGCAGCCTGTTCCTACGATCGATAGCCCTTTCAGTGAAGAAATTTTTCCTAATACCCAATCTAAACCTCCCTGGCACAACTTGAGGCCATTTCCTCTGGTCCTATCACTTGTTATGTGAGAGAAGAGACTGACACCTACCCCACTACAAACTCATTTCAGGTAGTTGTAGAGAGTGACGAGGTCTCTCCTAAACCTGCCTTTCTCCAGAAAAGCAAAAGAAAGGGCCATCTGTGGTTTCAGTGAAGACAAATTTTGGCATTTTCTGATGTTCTTCTGGGAGAAGGTTCAGAGCTGTCTGGGAGTGAAGAATTTCCAAGGCAAATTGGGACCTAGGAGAGTCATCAGCAACCTTGGTGAACCACAATCTGAAACCTTCTACCTGGGTCTGGCCATTCTCCAATAAAGGACAAGAAGCAAAACTCCTCTGAATTCCCTGGCCTGGTGGGCCCATGGAGCTTGAGCTGAGTAGACCTCATGGTCACCTGCTGTATCTGCACAGCAGGCTTCCCTTCGAGAAGGTATCCACCTCCAACCAGCAGTCCCCTGTCTGGCTGCAGGACCTGGCCTGAGTGGTGTCCGATGGAGATGTGGTGATGGAGACCTGAAGGCCTCAGGATGGAGACTCCACCCTGTCTCCTCTCAGGCTCTTGGGATCTGTTCCAGTCACCTTTTGCACTCTGTGCCAAAACAAGTGCTTGACTCTGTAGTTGACTTTGTTTGGGTTCAGCTTCCAGGAACTTGTCCTTGTTGTTCACTTCCCCGCTAGATTACAGAGCCCTTCAACCCACACTAGTTTCTCCCCAGGAAAATATTGTTACAATGGAGTCATCTCCCACTTCCTAAGCACACCGAGTCTCTCTAAGGAAGGAATTTTCCCCAGCCTTCAGAAAATCCTGGTGACCTCTCTGTGCTCTTGTGGGGGCATTACAACTACTTCTGAGGATGTGCTGGAGCCCTGTGCCAGATGTAATGTTGCAGCCTCAGGCTTGCCAGATCAGACAAGTGAGTCCCCTTTCCAATTCCCAGTTCCCCTGTTTATAGTCAAAGAGCACGTCTACCTCTTTTGCTGCAGCATCCCACTGTGAGCTCCCATCAGCACACATCCCAAAGTCCCTGCCAAAGTCCCCCACCCTGTAAATGTAGTCTTCTCAGGGGTTGATGTGGCCTGTGACTCTCTTCTGCTCACACAGTCCATGTTCTCACGCAACTACTCCAGCCTGAAACCACAACCTTGCAGGGCAGGACATTACTCAGCACATCAGGCTCTGCGTCCGTGACACGTGAGTGGGGACAAGGGACACAGTGCTGACTCCTTGGTGCTCTCCTTCTCTCCTGGCAGGTCTCACACTATGCCTCCAGAAGCAGGTCCACTGGCATGTGATTGGGTTGGGCACTGGGCCAGAAGTCCACTCCATCTTCTTTGAAGGCCACACATTTCTGGTGAGAGATCACCGTCTCAGTAGCCTAGAAATCTCCCCTGCCACGTATCTCACAGCCCAGACCATGCCAGCAACAGCTGGCTATTTTCGGATGTTCTGCCAGATACTGTCCCATCATCAAGGTAACCTTATTCTGCAAGAGCTTGGGGGAAAAGAAGTGCAGGGGATGGCCCAGGATAGGAGTTTTATACCCTTCTTGCAGCTCCAAGGCCCCTGGAGCAATCTGGCCTGTGATCAGGATGGTATAGGTTGACCCAGCTGGATGGGGACACCAGTGGAGAGGGCCTCTCCCAGGCAGAGCCTGGGGGAGCGTGTGCCTGTGCTGGTACGTCAGCGTGACCCTTTCTGCCTGGCTTGTCTGAACCCAGCTGGCATGGAGGCCGTTGTGAAGGTGGAGGAGTGCCAGGAGGAGCGCCTGCTGAAGATGGGGAAGCTGTCTGACGTGCCAGAGGACATGGATTACCCTGAAGAAGAGGAGGAAATGTATCACGTGATCCAAGTGCGCTCGTTTGCCAAAGACAGGCCTGTGACCTGGACTCACTACATCGCGGCTGAGGAGATGGACTGGGACTATGCGCCCATGAAGCCAGAGTCTCTGGACAGGTGAGAGTGGGGGGATGTGCAGAGGAGGCTGCTCCTGGAGCAGCCCTTTCCCTCAGGAATTTATCTTCCTTTTGCTCTAGATGGCAGAGGCAATGAGACCTGCTGCTGCCTCACTTCTGGGGTGATGCAAGTGCCATATCTCAGCAGAAAGAGACCTCAGTCAGCACTACATGGTGATGACATTTGTCACCAGCCCCCATGTCCCTCTGCTGGCACAGGCTGTGTGGGCTGGGGCTGGCTTGGTAGTGGGGTCACTGGGTTCTGCTGTAGATGGGGATCCTGGCTCGCAGTCGCTAGACCAAAGCACACAGGGCAGAAATCCCCACCTTCAGTCCCATAGGGTAAGCCAGGGGTGTCTTCTCCAGCTTAGGGCTGGCCTTGTTCTTGGGAAGGAGCTGGGATGATCAAGAAAAGGCAGCTGCTCTGTTGCCTTACTGCCCACATACAGGAGCTGTTTCCTGACACATAACAACCTGCCATGCTCTCACAGTCAACACTTCACAGAACCACAGAATTGTAGGGGTTGGAAGGGACCTTGAGGGATCATCAAGTCCAACTTCCCTCTGAGGCAGGAGAGTGTCAGCTTGAGGTGGCCACTGTGCAGCCCAATTGAAGCTTTCTCCATTAAAGAAGCACTGAATTACTTGAAACATTATTCCTCAGGATGTGTATTGTGATTGCAAAGATGGGCATTCCCTGTGTGCGCTGGTAGTCCATGTGCAGCTGTGTAGGCCTTTGGACAATGGAGGGCCGTGCTCTGGTTCTGACAGTGTCCTGCATTTGCTCTTTCTCTGCCTTGCCTGCAGAAACATCAGCAGCCTGTTCCTGGAGGCTGGTCCTCAGCGGATCGGTTCCAAGTATAAGAAAGTGATGTTTGTGGAGTACGAGGACGCGACCTTCAAGAAGCGCAAGGAGTCAGACCAACTGGACAAGGGAATTCTGGGACCTGTCCTTAAGGGGGAGGTTGGAGATCAGTTTAAGGTAAGAGAGGGATTGCTTTTCACAAAGAGGGAACAGGAAGGGAAACTTCAAGGCTTGATGCTGTTCCTCCTGGTAGCTCTTGGTTTGTGGCTAGGAACTGACATAAATCCTTGAGGTGCTCTGTCATGTTTGGTAACAGCCAAAGTTCACCAGAAAGGCAGATGTTACTGAAAGCTGATGCAGAAAGCTCTCCATGAGATCAGCAGATAGGCACAGGATACAGCCCAGTCCCCTTGATTTGACTTCATTGCAGGCATCTTAGGAATTGTGTGCATTTGTTTATGACACATGGCACCCAGCACCCTCCTCTGATCCAGGAGTATCCTGTTATCCTCCACTCTGTGTGCTTTTACCATACAGTATTGGGGACCATTGCTTGTGTCTCCCCAGGTGCCTCTACTGACCTCTTGACTTGTTTGCTGCTAGGATGAAAGGGATGGTGTCCAGGAGCTTCAGATTTTTGCTCCCTGCCTGGGGTTCCCTGTGCAGTTGTGGGCAAGGAGCTGAAGGTGTCCCTTTGGCAAAGCCCTGACAGTGCTATATAGAGAAATAAAGGAAGGGTTTGTGCCGTGGAGACCACTTTGAAGCTGTTGACTTCTGTACATACTTTGTGTTCTGGTCATCTGAGGCCCCCTGGATTGACAGACCTCTTCTGTCTATTACACAAAGTGAGATAAAGACAGTGACTTCCCTTTTCATTAAGGGATTTCCTCTCCCAGGAGGACAGACAGTGTAGACTGGTAGAGAAATTAACAAACAGTTGCTTCTTCTATTCTGACTCCTGCTTTATGGTCCCAGACACATCTGGCTTTCTCCCCATTGGACACCGGCAGGTAGCTGATCCCAGAGCACTGCTGCCCAGTGTTTTCCTCCCTGTGAGGACTCTCATGGCAGCCTTGATTGCTCACAGGGCTCAGAAAGCATTAAACATTCCTGCTGGCTGTTCTCATTTCAGATTGTGTTCAGGAACCTGGCGAGCCGACCATACAACATCTACCCTCACGGCCTCACCAGCGTAAGGCCTTTCCACGCCATGAAGCCCTCTCAAGGTAAGGCAAGCCATGACAATTTGGGACATCACTTGGCCACTGCCATTCTTCTGGGCTTCCTGTAGCCCATAGTAAGGCTGGTTGTCAAACCCATCAATCCAAATGCCTGAGCACTGCAGTCCCAGAGATGATCATGGTTCTTGGTTCATGTCCCCCTTGGTGCCGTGTAATCCTGCCTTTAAGGGAGGTTTCAATGATGGCTGGAAGAAGGGACATTGTCAACCAGGAAGCTTGGATCATATTGTTTGGTCCACCCCAGCGGTCTCTCTTTTCTCATGAGGCAGGAACCCCCCTGCCTGCGTTTGCCAGTCTGGTTACAGTTCTCCTTCTCCAAGCTCCCCCTGCCCTGCTTTAATGTGGGGTTTGTTATGATCCACACTTTCCCTCTTATCATAGAATGGCAAGGGTTGGAAGGGACCCCAAGGATCATAAAGCTCCAACCCCCCTGCCACAGGCAGGGACACCAACCTCAGGCCTGGAGCTACACAAGGTTGCCCAGGGCCCCATCCAACCTGGCCTTGAACACTTCCAGGGATGGGGCATCCACCACCTCTCTGGGCAGCCTATTCCAGGACCTCACCACTCTTTCCATAAAAAACTTCCCCCTAATATTCAATCTAAATCTTCCCTCCTTCAGCTTTAAACCATCCCCCTTGTCCTGCCATTATCTGCCCTTTTAAAAAGTTGATTCCCCTCCTGTGTCTCTGCTCCCTTCAGGTACTGGCAGGCTGCAATGAGGTCCCCCCACAGCCTTCTCTTCTCCTGGCTGAACAAGCCCAGCTCCCTCAGCCTCTCTTTGTAGGGCAGCTGCTCCAGCCCTCTAATCATCCTTGTGGCCCTTCTCTGAACTCTCTCTAACAGTTCTACATCCTTCTTGTATTGGGGACCCCAGATCTGGACACAGTACTCCAGGTGGGGCCTCAGGAGGGCAGAGTAGAGAGGGACAATCCCCTCCCTGTCCCTGCTGGCCACCCCTCTTCTGATGGAGCCCGTAGCTGAGTTAGCAGATCTGCTTTCACACCCTGCCAGCATGCTCCCAGGATTATGACTTGTGCAAGGGCATCCCGCATCCCACCAGGGCAAAATCACCCCACATCCCTCCCCTCTCTTCCTCTCTGCCCTTTCTGGCACATCACAACAATGGGACCAACCACAGATGCTGGAGATAAAGCTCCTCTGCTGCAGCAGAGGTGGAAGAACCGGGATGGCAGACTCTAAGGTCTTCAGCAAACCAGGTCAGCTTCGTGATCTGTTGCCATCTAAATGAAGGTTTTTCTTCAGGAGAGTCAAAAGGGCAAAGCAGCCCATCAGCTGGAGGGCCTAAAAGAGCCAAGCTGCACAAGGGGGCTGGGAGTCCTGTCTCTGCCCCTCTGTCAACATCCCAGCCAGCCAGACACAGCTCACCAGCTTTGCCAGCGAGTCAGCTCTGTGAAAGTGGGAGAGTCGAGGTCCTGGAGCTCCAGGGATGGTGCTTTTTAGGAGAGTAGAAACAAAAAGAGCTGTTCCTACCCTGACTGACACATGAGCTCTGCACACCGCGCTCCCACAGCAGCTCAGCTGGGCTACATCAGTCCAAGATCCTGCTGGATGCTCAGAGGATTTATCTGCATTTGAGTTTTCTTTCTGTTCCTTCCAGATCTCCTCCTTGCTCTTCCCATGATCTAGCTGTATTTGCTTAAAGAACTCTCTTTCCTTGCCTTGTTTTTCACCCATTTCAGCCCTGCCAAGCTCTGTACCTTCATCTGCAAACTCCTCTAGGCAGTCCAAAGCCCAGACATCACTGACACTGGGCAGATTTTCCAGTTTGAAAGAACTTTGAGAGCTTTCTAAATTGGACATATTCCTCTCCATCCTCAGCTGGTCCCAGGGACTGCTTTTGTCCAGGTCAATGTTCCATGCAAGTTCATGGAGGCAATCAGTGTGCCATCCTGGGGTGGGTTTGGGCAATTTTCTATGTGACTTGTGAGGTCAGAAACCCTGAGAGCCTCTAAAACCTGGGATCACCCCTTGCAGGAGCAACCCAAATCTAACTGATCTACCCTCTGGCTGTGTGTTGCCAGATAAGGATGTGAAGGACATTCCTGTCCCCCCTGGCCGGTCATTCACCTACAGCTGGAAGGTCACCACTGAGGATGGGCCAACACAAGCAGATCCTCGCTGCCTCACCCGTTTCTACTACAGCTCCATTGACCCAGTCCGAGACACGGCCTCGGGCCTGATCGGGCCCCTCCTGATCTGCTTTAAGAAGTCCATGGATCAGAGGGGAAATCAGGTGGGTCCTTCCTTTGTCACCTCAACTTCCAGGCTGAAAGTCTGGAATAACGACATTGGATGAAATATTCAGGTAAAACCAAATTTGTCTGCCCTGTTCTCTTCAGCCCTACCCTCAGTCCCTGTGCCCCTGCCTTCCTCATCCTCCCTTCCCTGCTCCCTTCTCTCCAAACCAGGACCCTAACTCCTGTGGAAGAAACAGCAGTAAGGTGTTCCCCAGGCACCCAGGCAGCAACCCTGAGGGCACTCTGATCAGACCAGGAATAACCCCTTCCTTCTCTGCCCTCCAGATGATGTCAGACAAGACGAGGCTGGTGTTGTTCTCCATCTTCGATGAGAACCGCAGCTGGTACCTGGAGGAGAACATCAGGCGGTTCTGCACGGACTCAACCCACATGGATACCCAGGACCCCCAGTTCTACGCCTCCAACGTGATGCACAGTGAGTGTTTGACCAGGGGCTCTCTGTGAAGACTGGCAGGCACAGGTTCATCCTTGCCCTGGGGAACACACAGCAGCTTGGCAGCCATGGAGGAATCAGGTCCTGATGAGATGTTTCCCTCCTGTTCCCTTCCAGCTATTAACGGGTTTGTGTTTGACAACCTCCAACCAAAACTCTGCCTCCACGAAGTCGTGTACTGGTACGTCCTGAGTGTTGGGGCCCAAACAGATTTCCTTTCCATCTTCTTCTCTGGGAACACATTCAAGCGCAACATGGTCTTTGAGGACATGCTTACCCTGTTCCCATTTGCTGGAGAGACAGTCTTCATGAGTTTGGAGAAGCCAGGTTAGTAACATGGACTCTTCTGTGAACCACCAGCTGCATCCCAGCAGAGCTCAGTGAGAAGCATCAGATGTCCAGTGCCTCGTGGCATGTTGGGAACCCTGAGAGCAAGAGATGCATAACCTGCTGGGACAGCAGAGCAAGAGGCAGTGATTGAATCCTCCCAGAGCTCAGAGAAATGAATGTAACAATAATACCAGCGCTGTGTTTTACTTCATTAACAGGGCGTGTTCAGGTCACACTGGCTGCCAAGCCAGTGAGCTGGCTGCAGTGACACAAGTCCCACCAACCCAATCTGCTCTCTCAGCTCCAAGCTTGGAGGGTGAGGGTGCAGCAGTCCTGTCCCTGCTGTGGGTTCAGCCACTGGTCACAGCATCCCATTTATCTCCTATTTCTATTTCTAGGAAAGATTGTTTTCAGAATTTGGCTTTATTTCCCCTGACTCAGCATTTTCCCCTCAGCCTTTCCAGAAGCCCTGCCATTGACTGTTTCCTCACTCACAGAGGAAGCACAGAATTGACCCTGTGATTGCAAACGCTGATGGCCATGAGTGCTGAGCTGTGAGCCAAGCTGACAGGATTTCTAGACACCCCAGGAAGCTTTCTAAAATGCCAAAGATCACATCCATTTGAGCTCTGAGCAGGCAGTCCAGCCAGCAGCAGATGACAGCTCTCTCCAGCATCAAAGCCTGGCTATTTCTCACCTCCTCACCCACTCCTGGTGCTTGGAGAACATGTGCTTGCTGAGGGGAGCCAGCAGCCAACGTGTTGGCTGGGGATGTGAGGAAGAGGCAGCTTTTTCATTTCCTTCTCCCTGAGTGGAAGAGACTGTCTGGGAGAGGTGTGTTTGAGAACACCAACGTGTCTTTGGGGTGGGTTATGATGATTACTCTGCTGCTGGCAACGATCCTGGAGGCTCTGTGGGTTCTCAGATCTTTAACTGTCTCACTAAGCTGTTGTTGGGGCCTTGCAGGTGTGTGTAGCTCGCTAAGCTCTGGCAGGAAACACCAGCCCTGCTGATGGTGTTCTCAAGAGTGGCTGTGATGTTGCCAGCAACCCTGATGTCCCATGACTCCGGCTGTGAGATACTCTAGGGATCATGAACTCACTGCTGTGAACAAAAGGCTGCCTGAAAATATAGGTTACACTCACAAGGGAGCAGCACAGGGTCGGAGGCTCCACTGGTTCCCACTGTGGTCAGCTGATGGTGTCCTCTTGTCCTTTCTTGAGACAGGCATCTGGACACTGGGGTGCCTGAATCCTGAGTTCAGAGACCGAGGGATGCGAGCCAAATTCACAGTCCTGGAGTGCCAGAATGAGCAGTACCCTGATGGGGAAGAGTATCTGGATTTCAATGAGGAGTATGACACCTTTGACTTCCAGCCCAGGGGCTTCTCTAAAAGAAAGAGATGGCACAGGCCGTGTGTGAATGGGCAGCTGAACATCACCTCTTCCAGAAACGAGACAGAGAAGCCAAGATTGTGCTTGACAGAACCCAGCCATGGGGCCCTCCTGAGCAATGGTTGGATTTCTGATCCTTCTTCCAATGGCACATCAACACTCTTAGGAACAATCCCACATCCACCTGATATTTCCACATCTTCTCAGCCAGATACAGACTATGAGCCAGTGTCCTATGAATCGTTCCTGGAGGATGAAGAAGAATTATCAAAAATCATCAGCCAGGATGAAAGGTTTGGAGCTCCTGCACCTGGAGAGCAGTTGCCAAGTGTCAACAGAAGGGTCCATGGCACTGTGAGCTCAGGAGAAGGTCAGCGATGGCTGCACCAAGCCATGCCAGCTGCAGAAGATCCTGTGGCAGGAAAGAAGGTGACAAAAGCCTCAGAGGTGCAGGAGCTAGTAAAGAAGACAATGGTCCAGTCTGGTGGTACATTGGAGATCTTGGAAGCAGAGCCTCCAAAGACAACTACTCATACAAGAGTGTTGTGGGACTCAATTGCTTATCCCACTAGCAAAGCTCCTCTTCAAGAGAACAGGATCTCATTTAGTGAGAATGACCTGGAGCACAACCTGGGGCTTCAAGGCATGTCTTCACAGGATGCTGAGGACAAGTTGCTCAGAGGGGCTGATAAAACATCCTTAAATCTCTATGAGTCAAAGGACACAATCAATACAGAACCAAGTACTGATCATAACTCTTCCTCCACTCTGGACAATGCTTCTGCATCTTCAGATGAGGCAGAGGACAGCAGGACTTCTCATGCTGTGGTTCAGGGTCACACCAGAGAAAGCAATTATTCATCCAATGAGGTGGATGCTAAGCTGGAAGAAAGACCTCAGGCAGTGGTTTGGCAAGGCTCTTCTGCACCTTTTGAAGGGAAAAATGTCTCTTCCCCAGACCTGAGCCCCACTGAATCTGTGCAAGAAAAGATCCTCACAGAGGAGAGCAAATCCTTCCCTGCAAAGAGTGGCACAGACCAAGAAGCCAATGAACTTGCCCAAAGCACACACCTTCTAGAAACCACTGCTGCACACACCAATGACCTTGAGCCTCCCAGATATGTAATGACAGAAGAAAGGGATGAATTGGTCTTGGAGGATGTGTTTCAGGGTGCTACAGCCACTAAGGAATTGCCAGAGATGGACAGTCCTGCATCGAATGTCGTGGCCAATGACACAAGGCAGTTCCCAGATGCTTTCTCAAACAGCCCTGAGCAGTTTCTGAGACACAGTACTCTGGCTGTGAGCACGAGTGGCCCTTCCTGGAGGCCTCAAAAAGCCAGATCACTGGAGAAAAGAGGCCTGGTGCATGGTCTGGGTCTTCCCAACACCAGCTGGCCTGGGAGCAGGGAGCCCCCCTCTGTGGGTAGCACAGCAGAGCAGGATCTGGCCAGCCAGACCCCTGAGACAGCAGTGAATAAGAAAGCCCCAAAGCTGTGTGGACCTCATTTCCCCTTTTGCAGTGCTCACTTCAGAAAGAGATCTCTGATACCAAGTGACACTTTGCCTGAGGTGATGGTAGCCCAGCAAAGCCTGGAAGAAAAATCAAACATGGTTGAGGGAAGACTGCACCTGGGTGAGGATGCTCCACAGGCTCTGTCTGGAGATAATGCTGAGGAGATGCATCCTGAGGGGAGGCCAAGCAGAGATGGGGGTGTGTGGAGCACCAGTGAGGGAGCCCAGCACAGCAGACGCTCCTTCCCCACACAGGGAGCACTGGGAAGCAAAGCAGTGATGGCAGCAAGCAGGTCAGATAAACAGGCTGCTACTGTGGCAGAACTGGCCTCAAACTGGGACCCAGTATCCCTGGGGGCAGCAAGAAATTCTGGGGGCTTGTGGAGTCCAGCTATGGGCAGAGATGCTGGTGTGGGGGCTCCCAGCAAGCAAGCTGGTGGGAGAGACCAGATGGAGGAGGAGAAAAACTCTGTGGATCAGCTGGCTCAGTTGAGGCCTCAGTCCCAGCAGCTCAAGGTGAATGCAGTGGAGGAGCACGTGCCTGAGGGCATGTCTGGACAAAGCCCAGAAGAAATCCCCATGAAACCAGCCTCCAAGGAGGACAATTTTCTGTCTCCAAGCAGCCCTGCTCACAACCACAGCACTAACCAAAACCCAGCCAAGCATGTGCGAGCCAACCCGGAGGGATGGCAGGTGCTCGGTGGGGAAGATGTCCTCAGAGAAACTGGGAAGACAGAGGGCCAGGGCCTAGGAGAGCCCAAGGAGGATGGGGAAAGCAACAGCACAGCTGGGAAGGTGGACCATGCCCTGGGACAAAGGGAGAGGCTGGCTCTGAAAAATGAGACCCATTCCACTCCCTCAGGGCCAAAGGCTGACAAGGGGGACTATGATGACTATGGTGATGCAGAGCAGACCATGGAGGATTTTGACATCTATGGGGAAGAAGAGCATGACCCACGGTCCTTTCAGGGGGAGGTACGGCAGTACTTCATCGCAGCTGTGGAGGTGATGTGGGAATACAGGAACCAGAGACCCCAGCACTTCCTAAAAGCAGCGTAAGTGTGACTGTCCCTCATGTAGTCTTCCTCTGCTGCATAGCATGGCTTGATGCATGAGTTGGCATGTCCTGGCAGCCAGGATCACGAGTCTACGACTGCACAACCTAGGTAGCCCAGGGGAAGGATGGTCCCAGTGACTCCTCTCCACCTGCGGAGTTTTGTAGCTCCAGCAGCCTTGAGATTCCTTGAAAGTAAGCCAGGGATGCTCTGGGCTCTGCATGACCCCTGCCTGGCAGCAGCCCTGCCATGGCTGTCCTCCCAATGGGATGGTATCTCCTGACATGCTTAATTCTGCTCCCCCAGCAGGGACCCCTGGGGCGGGCGCAGGAAGCCCTTCCGGCAGTACCGCAAGGTCGTCTTCCGGGAATACATGGATGAGTCCTTCACACAGCCACTGCTGAGGGGGGAGATGGACGAGCACCTGGGCATCCTTGGGCCATACATCAGGGCAGAGGTGGAAGATGTCATCATGGTGAATTGAAAGTTTCTGTTTCCTATAAAACCTCTCACACACACACACACACACACACACACACACACACACACCCCCTTCCTGTTGCTGGCTGTGCACAGCCAGAGGCAGTGCTGAGGGTGGGTCTGCAGGCTCTGGGATGCCCATGGGTTTATCTCCAGGGTGTGGGCACAGGAGCTTCCCTGTTCACACATGGGTGGCATCAGGTTGGGAGGCAGAGCAACCATTTGGAATGGCTGAAGGAACTGGGCGTTAGAAACCCCAATGTTCAAATCCAAAGCCCTGGACCTGAGATGACCCCTGTAAAGCACAGCCCAGGCAGCTCCTGTGCTCCATGGGGAGCCTTTTGGGTGAAGAGATTGTAAAAAAGGCAATGACCTGAGCAGGGTTCAGTACAGCTTCTTTGGGTATTCTATCAGAGTGCAAGGTCTGACCTCCCTCACCACCAAAGGTCCTCCAGCACCCAACTAAAGAAGAGGTGAAAGGCTTTTCACTAGGCTTAGGACTTGGATGCCTGGAGAAGTTGCCCAGTTTCCACTGAAATCTTCACCAGGATGGATTCAGCATGTCTGGGCTCCAGAGACAGTAGTGTAGGTGACCTTGCTCCCATTGAGCAGGGAGAGGACCTCATCTTGCTTAAATGACCAGGATGTGCTTTCCACTGGGGATCACACTGTGCAGCCACAGCTTGTGATTCCACAAAGGTTGGCCACTGCCTGGGGCCCAGCTGGAGATCTCAGCACAGGGGATATGCTTGCCTCCTTCCCACTAGCTGGCTGGATCCAAGCCCAGGGTCCAAGGCACTCTCAGCACTGCACCTCACCCCCTCCCACGCTCCCTTGACTTCGCATTCTCTCTGGTGCAGGTTACATTCAAGAACCTGGCCTTGCGACCCTTCTCCTTCCACTCCACGCTGCAAGCTTATGAGGAGACACAGGGCACAGCTGCAGGTGGGGAGGTGGTGCAGCCTGGAGAGCTCCGGAAGTACTCCTGGAAGGTCCTGCCTCAGATGGCACCCACCACGCAGGAGTTCGACTGCAAAGCCTGGGCTTACTTCTCCAACGTGGACCTGGTAGGTGAGACCCTGCTCCATGGGGCATCCCAGGGAGAAGAACTGGCCAGCATGCCTGGGCCCTGGTTGCAAGGTCAAGGTTTCTCCTGTGGTGCTGTGCTGAAAGCAGCCAGTGGCTGTGAGGATTCTCAGGTGTCTAATACAGTGATGAGCGCACGCTGGTGCTTCCTCTTCCCTCCTCTTAATTGCTTCCCCCCCCCATCCTCAGCTGTACCAGCTAATGAGGCTTGCAGGGAACTGGCATTGTGCAGCCCCCCTACTTGTCTGCCTAATCTTGCTGGATTAAGCCCACAGGTTCCAAAGTTAGTGTGGCAGGGGCTGCTGGACAGACAGACACGGCTTGAAAGCACAAACAGTTGCTGCACAGCCTTTCTTAGCTGGGGCAGGGAGGGAATCCCTCAGTAAACCAAACATGTCTTCACCACTGTGCACACGCCGTGCCCAGCACACAAGTGGGGACAACCAGGGATGCAGCCAGGGCCCCTGCTTTCATCCCTGCTGTGCCTCCTGGGGTGGTTAAACCCCGGTGGGAGGCCTGGTGTCCACCAAAGCTGCTCTATCACTGCCCTCCTCAGCTGGACAGGGAGAGAAAATACACTGAAAGGCTCAGGGTGGAGATAAGGACGGGGAGAGATCATTCCACAGTCACTGTCACAGGCAGAACAGACCCAACAAGGACTAAAATGCCTGTAATTTATTACCCAATCAAAACAGAGTAGGATAATGAGAAATAAAACAAAATCTTCAAATACCCCCCCTCACTCCTTCCTGGGCCCAACTTTATTCACGATTTCTCTCCCTCCTCCCCACAGGTGGCACAGGAGGATGGGGAATGGGGGTTGGGGTCACTTCACCTCACTGGTCTCTGCCACTCCTTCATTCTCATGGGAACGTCTCCTTGCTCTGTTCCCCTGCTCCAGTGTCAGTCCCACTCATGTCAGTCAGTTCTCTACAAACTTCTCCAACATGAGTCCTTCCCACAGGCCACAGTTCTTCACCAGCTACCCCAGCGTGGGGTCCCTTCTATGGGGTGCAGAGCTTCAGGTCCAGACTGCTCCAGTACAATCCCCCACGGAGTCACAAGTTCCCTGGGAACCCTGCTCTGGCATGGGCCTCTCTCTCCATGAGCTGCAGGTCCTGCCAGGAGCTTGCTCCAGTGCAGGCTTCCCATTGGGTCACAGGTTTCTTTAGGTGCCTCCATGCACTCCATGGGGTCCTCCATGGGCTGCAGAAAGGGTCTCTGCTCCCCAGCATCTTTGATGGGATGCGAGGGGACAGCCTGCTTCACCATGGTTTTCTCCACGGGCTGCAGGGGAATCTCTCCTCTGGCACCTGCAGCGCCTCATCCCCCTCTTTTTGTACTGACCTTGGTGTCTGCAGAGTTTCTCTGGCTACAAAACCCTGCTGCTTGGGTTGTATTTTAATTCCTTACACACATTATCACAGCAGCGCTGCCACTGCGGCTGGTCGGCCTGGCCTTGGTCTTGGCAGTGGTTCTGCCTTGAACCTGGTATTGGTTCTATTGGACCTAGAAGACAGACAAAAAGCTTCTAGAAGCTTCTTGCAGAAGCCACCCCTGCAGCCTCCACCCACTCCCTGCTACCAAAACCTTGCCATGCAAACCCAAATTGCCCCTCCCCCCCGTTTCAAGGCAAACCTTTCTTGGCAGGAAAAGGACCTGCACTCAGGCCTCATTGGGCCACTGATCATCTGCCGCCGTGGGGTGCTGAGCTACGTCTTCAGGCGGCAGCTGGCGGTGCAGGAGTTCTCCCTGCTCTTCACCATCTTCGATGAGACCAAAAGCTGGTACTTCTTGGAGAACATGGAGAGGAACTGCCGCCCTCCCTGCCGCATCCAGCAAGACCACCCTGACTTTAAAAGAAACCATTCCTTCCATGGTGAGGAGTCTTGCCCTTTCCATCCCATAATCTATACTGGGATGGGAAAACCCTGGAGCCTTGAGCTGCTCCTGACGACTGCCTTCCTTAGCTATCAATGGCTACGTGAGCGACACGCTGCCTGGGCTGGTGATGTCTCAGCAACAGCGGGTCCGGTGGCACCTCCTGAACATGGGCAGCACTGAGGACATCCACTCCATCCACTTTCACGGGCAGCTGTTCAGCATCAGGACCAGCCAGGAGTATCGCATGGGAGTCTACAACCTTTATCCTGGTGAGATGGAGCGTGGGTACTCTGCGTGCCCCAGCTGCTAGGGCTTCATGTCCATCACTGTTAGGAAGTGCCAGGCCTGCGGGAGGGATTGCAAGGAGGGGGAATGGATCCGACACTGTGCTTGCACAGCACTTGGCACTGGGCCATCCAGTTACAACCAGTCACTCCCCTCTGCTCTGCTCTCTGTTTCTGGCCAGGTGTTTTTGCCACGGTGGAGATGTGGCCCTCACACGCTGGGATCTGGCGGGTAGAGTGCAAAGTAGGAGAGCACCAGCAAGCTGGCATGAGCGCGCTCTTCCTCGTCTACAACCTGAGTGAGTGATCGTCCTCTCTGTGCTCTGGCAGGCCATGGCTGTGGTCAGCATGGTTTAGAGCTCCCTACCTTGGAGCATGTCCCCTGGGGTGGCCCAAATGGGGTCTTCTGGGTTTTCACTCTGAAAGTAAATCAAGACTTCATCACTTGCCATCCTACACAGGCCAGCAGAGTGTACAGAGTCAGGGACACAGCTGGGGTGAAGACTGGGACACCAGCTTGATTTGCCTGCAAACATTTGCTCCCAGAGCTCTTGTTTTGCAAAACTGAGGGTCCCTGGACCTCTTGTAAAATGCATTTATCCCAGCGACTGCATGCACATGCTGGTGTCTTCCCACACTGCTAGGAAGGTACTGTGCCCCTCTGCCTAACCCCGTTTCAAGAGGTAAGATGAGGCACAGAGTGATGGCAGGAGGGCAGCAAGCAACACTGCCTGAGTAGAGGTTGCTCTGATATTAACAGCCCCAAAAGCAACTGCAGAATCCCCAGGAAACCTCTGTGGCTAAACCACCACACCTCTGACTACATTCAGAACATTTCTACCACGCCGTAAGTAAGCACCAGAGGAAGTGGTTTGTGAGAGCAGTGTGTTATCACACAGTGACAGCCTCTCTCCTCTTCCTAAAGGATAAATTTCAGGCAGAAAATGTTTCCATAAGTTACAAATCTGCTTAAATCTGCCTGAGATTTCCAATTTGCATTCTCCCCAGAAGCATTTCCCAGGCACTGGATATGCCAAGATGTGACGAGTTGCTAATAATAATGGGTATTATAGGAGACAAACAACCCTGTGTGCAGCAGACCAGAAGAGAGACATAGAGAGACAGGGGTGTCAGATGGACTTTCCTTTAGTGACGTGATATTTGTTTTTAAAAGATGCTGCCTAGCAACAAAAAGGCCTGGGAGCAAGATGTGTATAAGGAGGAGACACTTGCCAGCATCGCTGGGAGATCAGGACATGGGAATAATAGGCTGGGGACTCAGGGCCAGGGGTTTGGTAGGAGGCTGCGGTGGGTGATGCTGGGATGTCTCTTCTGCTCACATCAAAGTTGGGAGCAAGAACATCCCTAAAATTCAGGGATGGATGTGGAGGCATCTGAAACCCATCACTTGGTGCGAGACAAATCAGCCTTGGGGCTGCTGGAGGCTTGAGACAACCTCCCTGAGCCTGGAGTCTGCTACCCAGTCTAGACTTGTATTGCAAAAGTCTTGTTATCTAATCAACTCTCCCTGGTTTTCACCCTCCTTCTCCTGTGCCTGACCACAGACTGCAGGAATGCCCTGGGCCTGGGCTCAGGCCACATTGCAGATTCTCAGATTACAGCCTCGGGCCAGTATGGTGAGTAGGGGCTATTGCTGCCAGGAAGGCTGGTGGGGTTGGGGCAGCTTCAGCCAATGCAGCTCATGGGCTTTGCATGATGAAGGTTCTGCTACTCAGTGTAGCAGAACCTGGCGCTTCCATCCACAGCCATGCCAGTGCCCCACTGGGGACCTGGAGGTGCCACATGTCTGGCCCATCTTGCCAGTGCTCTGCCACCCTGTACGTGGCTACTAAACCCCAGGCCCCGTCCTGTGTATGGACTGCCTCGGCTGGGCAGTGCCAGGGGCCAGCAGCACCCTCATACCTGTACACTCCCCTTGCAGGGCAGTGGGCTCCTTACCTGGCCAGGCTGGACAACACTGGCTCCATCAATGCTTGGAGCGTCAGCCACAGCGACAGCTGGATCCAGGTAAGAGGATCCCTGTGGCTGGAGAAACCACTGGGAGCATGGCAAGGGCATGCTCGTGGCTGATGCACTGTGTAAAAGGACACACATGGATGGCCAGTGTCTCCCTAGCCATGTCCCATCCCACTATTTGCCCTAGTGGGAAAGAAGCTCTGAGATCCTAATGGCAGGTGGTTGGGTCAGGCCCTGGTTGCTGCTGGCCTGACTCCCAGATGCATCCTCAGTGCAGCAGAGGGATCACTTGATGGTCCAGCTCCAGCACCAGGTTGTGCAAATATACCTCACAGACCACGTGAGAACGCCTCAGCTCCCAAACAGCTCCCCCCTGCCCTCTCCCCACTCTTTACTCGTGCCCCCATGCACAACTGGTTTGAGTAGTTTTACACCCTGTGCTCAGCTGTGTCATGAGGAAGTGAGTTCCATGGGTTTACAGAGCGTTGCCTGGCCATGGCTCGGGCCCTGCCTTGGAAATGAATCCCTGACTCTCATTCTCAGGTGGACCTTCTGCATGTCATGATTCTTCACGGCATCAAGACCCAAGGGGCCCGGCAGAAGTTCTCCAGCCTTTACATCTCCCAGTTTGTTGTCTTCTACAGCCTTGATGGGCAGATGTGGAGGAAATACAAAGGGAATGCCTCCAGCACCCAGATGGTAAGGCAAACGGGGCCTGAGGAGACCCTCTTCCTAGAATGGGGGTGGTGATGCCTAGGGAGCTCTGCACACAAAGCAGAGATCTCCTGACCCCAGAGACATCTGATTAGGGCAGGAACAGCAAGTATTCACAGCCAGGACCACCAAATCACGGTTCACAGATGTGCAGGGGACTGTCTCTGCCTGTCTGTCTCACTTCAGATTGATTGTGCTGGTTCTTCCCATGGTCCCAGGTGGCTGTGAGATCCACCCCTTAATGTTATGGTGCACATTACTTGAGCTAGGCATGAGGTTTTCCCTGAGTATCTTTTTTGTCCCCAAAGCCAAAGTTGGCTTTCTAAAAACATTGAGCAGATGCAGATGATTTTGAGGATCTCATTAGGAAAAAAAAACCCACCAACCTAAATATGCATAAGCTGAGAGTGGTGAGGAGCTGGAATGGGCTGCCCAGAGAGGGGGTGGGTGCCCCATCCCTAGGGCCACGTTGGATGGGCCCTGGGCAACCTTGTGTAGCACCAGGCCTGGAGGTTGGTGGCCCTGCCTGTGGCAGGGGGGGTTAGAACTCTGTGATCCTTGGGGTCCCTTCCAACCCAGACCAGTCTGTGATTCTATGATTCTATGATGGTAAATTGGTCATTTCAGTGAGAAGGGGGGAAAAGTGTATCCAGAGAAGCCTCCATCGTGTACACCAGCTATGGCCAAAACTTTCCCCAGGTTCAGAAGTCTGAGGAGAGCCATTCTCCCCTCTGTCTGGTGAAAATACAGAAACATTCATTTGCATAGACCCTTTTTATCAGTGGTCCACCCTGTCTAGGCCCATTCACACTTCTTTGAGGGGAGTCACATCTCAAATCCTTCCCCTGAGCTGCCATTGTTCTCCTGTAAGGCTGGTGATAACCTACAGAAGCACCACACAGAAACGTTGTTCCCCCCAGTAGGCCTTGTCCCCTGGAGCTCTCTTTCTACTGCGACAGCAATCCTTGTTCTCCCCTTCCCCACAGCTGTTCTTTGCAAACGTGGATGCAACTGGAGTGAAAGAAAATAGCTTCAACCCTCCCATCATAGCCCGATACATCCGCATTAAGCCCACTCACTACAGCATCCGGACCACGCTGCGCATGGAGCTCATCGGCTGCGACCTGAACAGTGTGTCCCTCTTCTGAATACCAAAGCTGGGGTGGGATCCAGTGGGGTGCTGAGCTCCACGTGTGTCAGGACTCCCCAAGCAGCTGTGGAGGGGGAAAGAGGAGGTTGGAGATCGCATTGAGATGTTGGGGGAATAAAGCTGGAAAGAACTTGTTTTGGTTTTAGGGATAGAAGTACCTGAAGGGAGAGCATGTGGACAGCTCTCACCATTGCTTTTCCCTGAACTACCAGAGAATTCCAGCAGCAGCTAGGCTGGTAGGTGGAGAGCTGCTGTCTCAGTCTGGGGGAGCAGGGGACAAGCCTCTCTTTCCTCTGTTTTTGCCTATCCAAGGTGGGACTGCTCTGGCTCACAGTGTGACCTAAGGCAGTGGTGCTCTGGGATCCTTCCTGTGGTGCTACACACCAGAAGGGTGGGCTCTCCAGCAACTGGAAGCAGCAGGGGCTGTGCTGTCCCAGATGCCACAAGCCTGCCAGCTAGCTCTGAGGCACACTTGATCACATCATGTGCAGGGTGTCTCCATGCCGGGCATCCTTGCCCTTCCCTAGGAGACAAGTTCTGTTTATGTCTGGCAGATGCAGAAATTCTTCACATTCCTCCTTGATAAAATCTCCAGGGACAGAGGAAGGTGGGGCTAGTGGCTGCACAGGGGCACCCTAAGCACTGCAAAGACCATGACACTCCAGCGAGGCACAGGAGAACCTGTAACCAGAGGAAGTCCACAGGAGAGCAGCTGAAGCAGTGAGAAGGCATCTCCATGCTGGGTCTGTTCCCCTGTCTGACAAGCATCACTCCTCTCTTCCAGGCTGCTCCATCCCCCTAGGAATGGAGAACAGAGGGATCCCTGACCAGCGCATCTCAGCATCCTCCTACAGCACCAGTGTCTTCTCCAGCTGGGCACCCTCCCACGCTCGCCTGAACCTGAACGGGAGGACCAACGCATGGAGGCCAAAGGTAGCCCATGCCAGGACATCCCCAAGCAGGCAGCAGGGCCACAGGCAGGCACGTGGGATCCCAGCAGGCAGGCAGGGTACCTGCATCCTCTCCAAGCCAGGGCTCCATGAGGAGACCGTACAGCCACAGCCACCATGCAAGCTGCCTGCACACAGGCAGGACACTTGCTGCACTGATTTAGCACCCAGCAGCTCCAACCAGATGCTTGGTAGCCCAGGACTATCTGCAGGGTCAGCCTGCAATGAATGTGTCTTTCTCATTGCTTTCTCTCCTTACTCTAGAGCAACAGCCCCAAGGAGTGGTTGCAGGTGGACTTTGAAGTAACCAAGAAGGTGACTGCAATCATAACCCAAGGTGCCAAAGCTGTCTTCACTCACATGTTTGTCAAGGAGTTTTCAGTCTCCAGCAGCCAGGACGGTGTGCACTGGAGCCCAGTCCTGCAGGATGGCAAGGAGAAGGTAGGTAGGACTGCTCCATGGACAGGAATAGCCCATGGCCATCCCTGGAGCAGCAAGCATGGTCTTTGTCAGCAAACAAGCTCACAGGACCTTTTGCAAGAGCAGCAAGCCCAGTTGGGCATTTTCCTTCCTCAAGCATTCCCAAGTGGTGCTTGTGTGAGTTGATGGTGCCCTCAGGTCATGAACTCACTCACTACACCAGCAGAGGAGAACACAGCCCTGATTTCTCTCTCTCTTCTCCAGATTTTCAAGGCAAATCAAGACCACACCAGTACAGTGATAAACACCCTGGAGCACCCTCTCTTTGCCCGCTATGTGAGGATACACCCCCATCAATGGCACAACCACATTGCCCTGCGGATAGAGTTCCTTGGCTGTGATACTCAGCAGGAGTACTGACTGCTGCAGGGTCAGGCATCAGCAGTAATATCCCTGGGACCCTCATCCAACACTCTCACCAGGGTTGGAGACAGATCTCCAGGGCTCTGGTTGCTCTTGCTGTAGGGGAGAAGGTCTGCAGAGCTGTTGCAGTAGCTGGCTCGTTATCAGCCTCTTTCTGTCCCTCATCTAACAGATGCCATGTAGTCAGATGTAATACTGAAGAATTAAACAGTAATTTTCCAGTGTAATGCTGAAGAATTAAACAGTATGTTCCAGTTCCTCTCTGCACTCTCTCCTCTGCTCCAGTCTTGCAGTCTCCAGGGACTCAGCATTACCAGCAGCTAGAAGTTAATTAGCAACGAAGCTGATCCTCCCCAGTCCTGGAGAAGGGAGAAGCACCAAAGATAAGGACTGGGCTAGGAGGCCCTGCTCCAGCCCCCAGAGTCCATTTCACAATCAGTGGCTCAAGGGAGGCAACACTTGCTCAGCCTGACTCAGCGTTGGGCTTTGGCCTTCCACATCCCTTCATCTCCTTCCCACAATGCTTCTGCTGCCATGGCTGGGTGCCACCACCCTGCTTTCGGTGGCTGCCTCCTTCCTCAGTCACTGGAGGCTTCTGAAGGTGCCTGTGGCTCCCAGGGGCTCTGATGAGACATTGGCCACTGGATGAGGTGCCACCGTACCCTGAGACAGCTCCATCCTCATGGGATGGAGCCATCTTCCCACCATCAGTGTTTGTCCCCCTCCTTGGCACCCACCACAAACAGTAGCAGGTGTTTGTCCTCCAAGGGACAGCAGTGACCAGGATGACACCGGGTCCTGCCTCTCCTGCCTTCTAGAACATGGGGACCTTCGTGAATAACAGACATCTCACAAAGGCCCCCTGGTGGGCTGTGAAGCAGGAATGGGATCATGCCTGCTGAGAGACATGCTTTGTCTGCTAGGTGATAACAGCACTGTCATCACTGCCAGCTCTTTAGAGCCTCTGCCACCCCATCCCCAGCACTGCGTGTCCTCCCTTTGTGCTGGGAGAGCCAGGCAGCCCCACAAACACCCCCAAACCAGGTGGAGTGGGGTGGGAAGCATGGTTATGAGAGGGCTTTGGATGAGCAAGGTTGGTGCACCAGCCCAGCAAGAGCCAGGGGTTGGCTCGGGAACTCCCAGGGTGCCCCCCAGAGTCAGGCAGTCCCTGCTCACTCCAGTAGCAGCGGGGACCTCAGGGCCCTGCCATGAGGTTGCTCGGAGCCACCCGGCTCCTGTCTGCCCCTGGGTGTGTTGGTGAGGCTCACAGACACTGCCCTCCAGGGGGGAAGCAGGGATGGGTGCTGCACATCAGCCGGTGGCATGACCTGCCCAGGAACCCACACCCGGTGGAGATCAGAAGCTGATATCAAAAGCGGGGCTGAAAAAGCCTCGTGCAGCTGCCAGGCTCTGCTCTGCTGTCCAGGGAGCCTTTGCTGTGGCCCTGGCAGTGAGTGCAGCGCAGCCCGAGCAGGAGATGCAGCCACCCTTTGGCCTGCCCAGAGGAATCGAGCCCTAAGTTTCTGAAAGGGAACACCCCTGCCTGAGGCAGGGCAGCCTTCAGCCTGGGAGGACAAAACCTGCCACCTTGGGCCCTTCTAGAGGCAAAGTTCTTCAGCTCCAAGGTGAGTGAAGCCTGAATTCCCCTGTGGGATGTGTTAGGGGCACAGCACCCTCCCCATCTCTGAGCATTCACCTCTGAGGGGGCTGCCTTGCTGCAGCAGAGCTCTCTCCTTGCTCCCTGCCCAGGCTGTGCTGCTGGGGCTCTTTCCTCCTCGCATCAGTGCTCGCAGCTCCCCTTCTCTGTGTCTCCCAGCACTCTGATAGCCCAGCATTCTGATAGCCCAGTCAGGAGCAATTTTATTCCCACAAGGCAGGAGAAGTCAGAACAAGATGGGTTTTCTTCTCTTTTTCTCCTCCTCTTGCACTCCTGTTCTCCAGTTTCTTTTCCCTAGGGATTTACAGCCTTTTTTCCCTAGTATTTCTCAGGGTAGCTTTAGACCAAGGCAACCCAGGGAACTCATCTAGCAGCAGTGTGGTGGCCCAGCCTAAAGAAACCACAAGCCTCCAGGATTCTAGGGATGGTGTGAGAAACCCTTCCCATGCTGATCTTAAAGAAAATTCCACCAGAACTGATTTGCTGGTCTGCAAAGGGCAGACTTTACCTGAGGCATCAGTAAAACTTACAGTGGGAGCTCAAAAAGCTTCACAACAGCCCTTCCCACCACTCCCTGGCTCAGGAATACTGGGATCAGCTCTTCCACCTATAGTCACCTGAGTCACAGGCGCAAGGGCAGGTCAAAGAGCCAGAACCCCAGAAGAAGAAGAATCCCTGGGCCAGAAGAATCCCAGACACAGATACAGACTGGGAGAAGAGCTCCTGGAGAGCAGCCCTGTGAGAAGGACCTGGGTGTCACCGTGGATGAGAAACTTAACACGAGCCAGCAGTGGCTCCTGCAGCTCACAAGGCCAATGGGATCCTGGGCTCCATCAGCAGAGGGGTGGCAGCAGGGACAGGGAGGGGATTGTCCCTCTCTGCTCTGCCCTCCTGAGGCCCCAGCTGGATCCTGTGTCCAGAGCTGGGGCCCCAATACAAGAAAGATGTGGGACTGTTGGAGAGGGGTCAGAGGAGCCACAAGGATGATTAGAGGGCTGGAGCAGCTGCCCTAAAAGGAGAGGCTGAGGGAGCTGGGCTGGTTCAGCCTGGAGAAGAGAAGGCTGTGGGGGGACCTCACTGCAGCCTGCCAGTCCCTGAAGGGAGCAGAGGAACAGGAGGGGAATCAGCTTTTTTAAAGGGCAGATAATGGCAGGACAAGGGGGATGGATTAAAGCTAAAGGAGGGAAGGGTTAGATTGGATATTAGGGGGAAGTTTTTTACAGAGAGAGTGGTGAGGGGCTGGAACAGGCTGCCCAGAGAGGGGGTGGATGCCCCATCCCTGGGGGTGTTCAAGGCCAGGTTGGATGGGGCCCTGGGCAACCTTGTGTAGCTCCAGGCCTGAGGTTGGTGTCCCTGCCTGTGGCAGGGGGGTTGGAGCTCTGTGATCCTTGGGGTCCCTTCCAACCCAGGCCATCCTATGATATGATTCTATGAACAGGACCATCCATCCCTGAAGGAGCACTGGGCAATCCCTGCGTCCCCTCCCCTCAGAGGCACCCGGGAGCCCAGCACACACCAGTCTGCACACCAGTGGGGCCAGGGAAGCTCCAGTGCCAGGGACGTGCTCCACGTGTTCATCCTCTGGCCAGGGTGTGAGGGGACTAAGCCTTTCTCAGACCCAGCCTCCTGCCTTAGTTTTGGCACCCATGTAATCCGGCGTGAGGGATGCAGCCTGCACCCCACCTTCCTCCCAGCAGGGCCCGGACCTGCCAGCACCCCCCTCGGGCTGACAGGGGCCGAGGTCTGTTCCCAGCAGAGGCACGATGCAGGCACTGAGTTCCAGGAAGGAAAAGACCCCCCCGAGGGCAGCTGCCGCGGTGGGGACGCCGCTCCCCATCCCTCCCGGGGCCGGCCCGGGCGCGGAACCCGCGGGGGGACCCGGCGCGGAGGCGGCGGCCGCGGGGCGGCGCTTCCCGCGGGCCGGCCCCGGCCCTCCCCCGGCCGCTGGCTCCGCCCGGCGTCGCGCAGCCCGCCCGGAGGCCTGTCCCCGCCGCCGCACAGACGGAGCTTGCGGGAGTCCGGAGCGGAACCGGGGCGCGGGCCGTGGAGCGGAGCCGGGACGAGCCGCTGGAGCCAGCGGGACCGGCTGCAGCCGGCGTTAGCGGCGGCGGGATGACCCTCAAGTCGGGGCGCAGCGCCAGCGCCGGCAGCATGCGGACGGCGCTCTCCGACCTCTACCTGGAGCACCTCCTGCAGAACCGGGCCAAGCCCGAGGTGAGCTGCGGCGGGGAGGGCAGCGCCAGCCTCCAGCCCCCATCTGCCCCCGCAGCGGCCCCGGCGTGCCCGGGCCGGGCGCGCCTCTGCCCGCCTCCTGCCCCCTCTCCGTGCCCAGGTCCCCCTGAGCACGGGGGGAGGGACCCCCTGAGCGCCCCTCTCCACCCATCGCACGGCCCTGGCGCCCCCCCTTCCCCGCGGGGCCCTTAGCCCAGCGCCCGGCTCAGGCCCGGCCCGGTGTCACTCCGTCCCTCCCGCACGGGCAGTGGGGAGCGGGGCCCCTAAGGCAGAGTGAGACCCCGTTGCGGTGGGGATCCGGGTGGCACTGCGGGTCCCCGGCGCCCAAGGAGCCGGGCTTCTCGCTGGGGGACACGGGGCGGGAATGGGCTCTGGGGAATGGGCAGCGGCGTGGCTGGCACAGCAGAGCCGGGCTGGGAAGAGGGAGCCCGGGTGGGTTGGGAGGAAGGCTTCAGCATCCTGCCTCGGAGGACCTTGTGCTTGTTTTGCTGCAAAGTTGCAGCTGGTCTGAACTGGAACTGCCTGTCACATGAGCTGATTCAGCTGCTAAAGCAATCTGCGGGTCCACAGCATGGGCTGAAGGGGTGGTGGTGGGTCTCAGCCCCAGGGAAGGGGGATGTGCTCCCTTCTCATCCCTACCCCAGGGCAGGGGATGGGCCAGAGGGCAGGCGTGCTCCCCACCTCCAGCAGAAGGAGAACAGGCTGCAGCAGCCATCTCTGTTGTGCTAGGAGGGCTCCTTCCCCGGCCAGTGCCATTTGGGGTAAGTTGAGTGCAACCAGGAGAAGGTCAACAGTTCTTGGTGCTAAGCAGCTGCTGCTTTTCTCCCAGCAGAGATGTGTGGCTTTGAACAAGAGTCCCAGCAGAGCTGTACGTGGCATAACATCCCTGGGCTGAGGTTTTCTTGCAGCTCTGGGGAGCCTCTGAGGGCAGGGAGGAAACTTCCCTTAAATGCTGTCCTTGGCCTGTCCTGTTGGACACTACAGCATCCAAAAGAGGTCTGTGAGGTCTGTCCCACACCAGTGGTTTGTGTGCCTTTTATAGCTGAAGCCTGGCAGAGGGCTTTTCTTAAAAAAAGGAGAAAGCTTTTTAAAGCAAAGTGCCAGCCTTAGGCAGCTGCTGAGAGGAGCTCTCCCATCCCTCTGCCTGAAGGATCCAGGCAGAAGGCCACAGGCTGGGCAGGGATAAATCACCAGTGGCAGTGGGGCATGGAAAACACAGGAGCTGGCCTACAGCTCCCCAGCATGACTGTATATTTATCCTGGTAAGGATAGAGAGGTGGCTGAGTGGGATCTGCCTGTGGGTCTTTCAAGAGGAGCTCTGTAGGGCTGGGCCCTTCTCTCCTGAGCTTGCCAGTCGCTCATGTGCCCATCCCTGTGTTGTGTGCATGTGGAGATGCTGCTGGCCTGTGGTGGCTGTGGGCCCCTCTGTGGGACAGCAGGGGCATAGAATCATAGAATGGCAAGGGTTGGAAGGGACCCCGAGGATCATAAAGCTCCAACCCCCCTGCCACAGGCAGGGACACCAACCTCAGGCCTGGACATGCCACAGCTCTCAGGAGGGGTGCTGACTCTGACTGCCTGTTCCTTGGCTGGAGCCAAACAGCATTGCTGGGAGGTTTCTCTTCCCCTTTTCCACTGGCAGAGCCATGGCTGGTTATTGCCATCCTGTGTTTCTCCCGTGGCAGCAGGGCCTGCAGGCCTTTGGGGGGTGGAAGCCATGTCATCACTCAAAAACAAGCCAAGGGGGAAGGAGCTGCTTGCCCTCTACCCTTGAGCCCCACCACACCCCCACACATTTTTTCCTTATCTCCCAACTGGCAAATGCAGATTTACCAGAGGTGTGGGCTTTACTCCCAGCTGTGCACACTTGGTTGGCAGCGTGACCTTGGGCATGTCCCCTTATCAGCTGTGACTCAGTTCCCCAGCTGTAAAATGGGCAATGAAAGTGACCTTTGGGTACTTCTGGAGCGAGCTGAGCCTTAGGGCACGGAGAAGACACCATGCTCCCCTGTGGGCAGTGGTTCCCAGCATCCAACTTGTGTTGGCTCCAGAGCAGACTGACACCACAGCCCCTGGGGACCAAAACCTGAAATGACCATGGGAAAACTAGTGGTTGAAAGCCAAGAAAAACTTCTGGGCTTGACCAAGATGAAGCAGGAAGGGTCAGTTCCAACTTTTAAATCCCAAGTGCATTTTGACATGCTCCAGTCTATAATGGCTGCAGGGGGAAAGCCATTTTGGAAGGTGGGGAGGGAGCAGATCCTCTAGATTCCTTCTGTCAGTGTTGGGATTTTACTGACTGCCCTTTAGAAGTGGCTGGTTTCACAAGCACATCTGGAAGGCTGCATCAGCCTGTCTTGGTGGGAAGATGATGCCTCAGCAAAACTGACTGTGCTGCCTTGAAAACCTGGCCCTTCTCAGTTGCAGCACTCTGTGATCAGCACAAGGGCATTCAGAACCAGAGGCATCTTCTGGCCTCTGTGACCGCTTTTATTCCTCCTGTCCTTCTGTTTCCCTTCCCACTGTGGCTTGTTTGTGTTGCTGGGCCTCTCTCCAGTGTCAGCAATGTAATCCTGTTCAGCCTAAATGCTTTTTTTAAAACCTGGATCATATTGCTGGAAAGGGTCTTGGGTGAGGTTGCTCCAGCAACTGTGCTGGCAGGGATGAGTTACTTCTAAATGTCCACGTGGCTGTTGCTCTCCAGCCTGCTGGAACCCCCCCAAATCAACTCCCAAGCTCTTTTATTTCTTGTTGGTGTTAGTTTGGTCTTTTTACATGTTGCTGGGTTGGGTTTTTTTTCAGGGGTAGAGGGGGTTAAGCTGTACTGAGATCATGTTGTGATGCACACCATGCCATGCTGGATGGTGGGGGTGCAAGTTTGGAGCACTACAGGGTAGAAGGAGAGGTTCCTGGCCCAGGGCAGTGCCCCAGCCATAGTGATGCACACAGACATAGTGATTATAAGGTGAGGGATGATGGCTCCTGGAGTGAGCTGGGATTGTTGCTCGCTGTGGGCAGTGGAGCATGTCTCCCTGCTAGTTGAGAGGACAATCCAGGGGGACACTATACCCAGGGTTCCCCCTGCATCTGAGTTGCTGCACTTCAGGAGCCCGCTTGGCAAAGCCAGGGGCATCAGTCCAGTCTCCACGTGCTTGCCAGGGAGCCCTGCTCTTCCAAGTCACCTGATATTGAAGTCTCTTGGTGAGAGCAGCAAGGAGGCTCCGGGAATGAAGCCACTGCACATGGCCTTTGCACCATGGTGTTGCTTTCCCCATGTGCTGCTTCAGGCTCCTGCAAACATGCTGACCAGTTAATGTTTGATTTGCCTGGTGGCAGGCAGCCTGGATGACCCAGCAACCAGGAGCAACCCTGGGAGATGACGCTGACCCCACCGAAAGACAGGATGCCAAGCCCTGCAGTCCCCACTGAGGATTGCTCTGCACCCACTGAATTCCCTGTCTGGAGAGCTGGTGCCCTTCCCTCTACCCTGGGATATGGGGGAGAAATCCAGGCTCTTGAGGGAAATGTAGGCAGGGTGCTGGGGTGCACCTCTTTGGCACGTGGAGCTGGTGGCTCCTCTGCACATTGCACCTAGAGCAGAATTTGTGCATGAGGATTTGCACCCTGACAGCTAGCTGTAGGGCACCCATAGGGCTGCTGGGTGATGGGCAGGGCTGAGCAGCTCCAGTGGTGCCCAGCTCAGTCCCCCAACCTCCCCCCCGCTACGTCTCTGCCCCAAAGCTGGCGGCAGCAGTGACTCAGCCCATGGCTGTGGGAAACCAGCAGTGGCTGGTGGCCATGGAGCAGGCCCTTAGCAGCACATGCAGAGGTTTCCAGCAGAGCAGAACATAAATAGCAGAGTCTGGCCTGCTGCCAGCATGACTGGAAAGGCTCTTGAGGTCACAGACTATGCGTGGCCAAGCTGGCTGAGAAGTGTGGTGGCTGCCAGGAGAGTGCAGAGTAGGTGATCCGGCTGGCTCACGTGCGTGGAGCGTGAGAGCAGCGCACATCTTCTGCCTCTGGCTTCTGGATGCTAAACACCAGGGGTAGAATATGGCACCCTTGGGGGCCTGGTCCTCCTTGTGAGCCAGGCATTTTCCTATCTCTGTCCACCCAGTGCCCAGTGTGGTCAAAAGTCCCTGCTGTCCCAGCGTGGCTCTGTTTGGTGCAGAAGGAGCTGCTGGAGGATCCTGCTGGGTTCAGAGCTGCCATCAAGTGACTGGTGGCTATCCCCAGGCATAGCACTGGTGATATCCCCACCATAGTCTCTGGTGATAAGGCTTGCTCCAGGGTGATACTGCTGCTGCATCAGCTTGAAGGGCTGGGTGTTTTCCCCAGCTCTAAGCAGAAAGCAAAGATCAGGGTGCGGGAAGTCCAGCTGGTTGGGATGATTGGGATGGGAACTCCCAGCAGACTGTGCTGTGCCCTGGGGTCATCAGGCTCTCCTGAGCTCAGAGGTTTGGAGCTGGGGGTTGCATGGTGTAATGCTTTCCCAATGTGTGACCGAGATAAGTGTGATTTATGCTGACTCAAGCCACCTTGTGGGTACTTTGGCCTCAGGCAGGGCAGGGAAAGTTCCTTGTCCTCTTCTTGCTCCTCCCACCCGCTGGGCTCAGCAGAACCAGGACAACCAGCAGAGACCTGAGGGCCAGACCTCAGCCTCCACACTGCTGGGTCTGCCCCTCTGCCCTGCAGCCTGCACAGCAGGAGCATTCCCTGCAGGGGCTGGGGGGTGCGTCTCACTCTTCCTTCAACCCCATGAGCCTTCAGCCTGGACACTGCTCTGGGCCTCAGCCTCTTCCTCCATGGTTGAGCCATTGGTGGCTGGATCCACGCAGCTGCCTTTTTCCTCAGAGCGTGACTCTTTTAGAAGGAATTGGCTTAAAAATAAGCCATGCATCTTCCCTGTCATTGCCACGTGGGCACACAGCTCCCTGCACCCTTCCTGCCCTGGCCCAGCTCCACCAACACCCTTTGGTCAAGGCCTGGGCAGAGTGCTGGGCTGTCCCTCTCTGCCAGCCCCGCTCCTGCTGGCATGGCTTGCCCTGGTGCTGCCAGCCCTGGTGCTGCCAGCCCTGCCTCAGGCTCCTTCCCTTCTTTCAGCCACCAGCAAATGCTCTTCAGCCCAGCTTCACCCGCGTGAACCCCTCCTGGCCTGGCTGAATCTCCTCACCCCATGGCGGCTCTGCTCCAGCCCAGGGGCCTGCGGTGGGTTAGAGCAAGCATGAGCAGCGGGGTCAGGCAGCTGCTTCCCCAGCTGCTGGTCTGGAGCCCTGGGGGCCAAAGTTTGGGGGGGTGTTGACGAGTCAGTGTGCAGTGGGGAGAGGTGTTGGCTCTGCCTGGTGGGGCATGGTGTCTCTCAGTGCTGATGGGACCTTGGCTGTGGCTCCCAACCCAGGTGCCGCTGGGTTGGAGGGTGCGAGCTGCAAACTGGGCAGGGAAGCCAGCAGCCTGGCATGGAGTGGGACAGCCAGGACGGGGTTTGCTTCACCTTGTGGAATGGTGGGGTGGGTCTCGGTGTGCTGAAACAGAAGGCAGGGTCTGCAGATTAAAGCTGAGCCTTTGCTGGGATAGCACTGATTTGGGAGAGGCTTGAGGGAAGGCCACTGCACTTGGGGACAAACTGGTGTGCCTGTGAGCTGTGCAGAGACCCAGCATCCCTGAGGGGTTTAACAGGACAGCTCTCCTCAGACTGGGAGGTGGCAGCTCACTTTGCCCTGTCCCTGCTGCAGGGCAGGGTGGGTTTGGAGGCTTCTACTCAGGAACCCATGCACCCCTTCCACTGAAGAGGAACAACAGAGATTTCCCTGTGGCTGAAAGCCCCTGCTTGGCTTCCCAGTGCCAGCCAGCATGAACTGGCCTGAAGCTGGGAGCTGGGGAGGGGAACAGGAAATTTCTGGCTGCCTTGGGAGCACATTGCCTTCAGTGCCTGGATGTGGACGTGCCTGTGCACCATGCCAGTTGCCCATTGATGCGGATGAGGAAAGGCTGAACTTGGAAACTGAGCTAGAGCAGAGCCTGGCCCCAGTTCTTGGTGATGAGCCCTAAACTCTGCTCGCTGAAAGAAGCTGTCCTGGGCTTATGCTCTGCAACAAGGCAGCTGTGGGCCAAGTGCTGCTGCCACACACAAGGAGTGTTTGGGACTCACTGCTGTGGAGGATGATCAGCTGTGGGCACTTTTGGCTTCTGCTACCTGTAACTTCTTGAAAGTTTTCTTATCTCCTGTGTTTTCCAGGCTGGAAAACTGCAGATCAAGCTCCCAGCAATGTCTTCAAGGATGAAACTCTTTTGTTCCTTTTCTTTTCTTGCTCTTACCTTCCTCTCCTCCAGCACGTGGGTCTCTCCTCCCCCTGTGCCCCACCTGCACCCCAGGCACCCTAACACGGTGGAACAGCTCAGCCCCACAGCGAGAAGCCTGAACTCCCAGGCTCCATCCAGGTGGATTCCCTAAACCCTGGTCTTTGTTTTGCCCTGACAGGCCATCACTCAGTCCCCGAACGCTGTGACTGAGGACATATATACCAATGGCTCGGCAACTCTAGGTAGCCCTTCCTATAGCAACGGCCGGGAGGTGCGGAAGATACGCCTGGTCCAGTTTGAGAAAGTCACGGAGGAGCCTATGGTGAGAGCTGGCAAGAGCCCAAAGCCTGGCAGCACCCATGGGGGCGGAGGGGCAGGTAGAGCCGAGCCAATGGGCTGGCCCTGGGGGGAGGCAGGAGTTCACTGGAGACCTGCGCCCCGAGAAGAGGGTGCTGGATCCCACCTCCTTCCTGGGGATTGCAGTGAGCCCTGTTAAAGGGTGGTGACTCTTGTGCCAGGAGGTGGTGCAGCAGGGTGGGCTGGCCAGGCATGGGGCTTGCCTCCAGCCACTGTGCAGCCCACTGTGGACATAGGCCTGGAGAGGACTTTGCTGAGAGCGCGAGAGCTCTCCCCTCCAGCAAGCAGTCACGGATTTTCCTGCCTTCCAGGGTATCACGCTGAAGCTCAATGACAAGCAGAGCTGCATGGTGGCCAGGATCTTCCACGGGGGCATGATTCACAGACAAGGTAATGAGGCCTTTATGGAGGCAGTGATGGGGTACACATCTGCAGGGGGTTTCTTTCTGTGCAGAGATAAGGCAGCCCCCCCCAGCACTGCTGGCTTTTCCCTTGATGTGGACAGCTGTGTCTGTTCCTCCACTAGAAACATGTCAGGAACTTGGACTTGCTGGTGTCTCTGCATGGATGTCATGTTAATAGCCTGGAGGCTTAGGGAGAAATGAAGGATGGGGAGAAGGGCTCTCTGAAGAAGGAACCTGAGACTGACTGTCTCGTGATGAGGTCACTGTAATGGGAGCTGGGTCATGCCCCAGAGACTGTAGGGGAAGTTCTTAAAGTGCACAGCAGGACAGGGTTGCTGTGGATTGGCTCTGCAGAACAAAAGGAGGTGTCAGAAGATGTCTATAGGTGCTGCTTTGTGGGGTTTGGCCTCGCCAAGGGGGCATGTTCTGTGCTTAGAAGAGGTCCCTTTTCCAGTCTTGGATCTGAGTGGGAAGCCTGAGCTTACCCTTGCCAGAATAACCCAGAAGCCATTCCCATAGTGCTGTGGGAGCCTGATTTACAGCAGTGTCTCTGAAACTGTGAGCTGCCTGGGTGTGGAAACTGATAATATGCAGAAAGTAGAGCACTTGTATAAGGGCCCTGTAAGGGGGTTGTCCTTTGGCTTCAGGTGAGGAACTTGGGGTTGCATCTGAATAACCCTGAAACAGGTGCTTTGACCTGTCTAAAGTGCTGAAGGACATGCAGGGGCAAGCATCCTGCTGACCTGGAGACTGGTGGAAGTGGGGAGGGGTGGGGGGAGAAGGCAGGAGTCATTCCCCTTGTGTTTAGTCCCAAGTGATGTGTGGCTCCACAAGCATTGCTCAGGTACAGGCTGCCCAGGGGGTTGGGAGGCTGGAGGAGCTGTGGAGTTTGGGTTTGGTGAGCAGCTCTTGTCCAGTCCTGCATTCTCATGTTTCTTCCATTGCTGGCAGGCTCCCTGCACGTGGGGGATGAAATCATAGAAATCAATGGGCAGAGTGTGAGCAACCACTCGGTTGACCAGCTGCAGAAGATGCTGGTAGGTATCTGTACAGGGCTGTGCCCCAGGAAGGACTCCTCTGGCCTGCAGACGTGCATGCTGGCTGAGATCCACCCCATGCTAGATACCAGAGCCAACACCACTGCCCGTGGAAGCGTGATGTGGCAGGAGCCAGGCTCTGCAGGCTGCTGGGATGCAGCCTGGTGCTGGGTCTCTGCACACAGTGCTGGTGGTCTGCACTTGCTGCTTGTTTCTGGCCTCCCAGTAGCAGCAGTGAAGGCTGTTGGCTGGGTCCCTGATGTGTGCTAACGTGGGGGGGTGGAGGCTTGGAAACCACAGCTGCTTGCCAGGGCTGGTGTGCTACTCCAGCTCAGGGGGTGGCTGCTCTTGCAGACCTGAGCCACTTCTGCAGGTCACCTTTGTGCCATTGTCCTGCTGCTGAGGTCACTGTGATCCTGCCAGGCCCTTGCTAGAGACAGCTTTGGACAGTCTCAGGCCTACCTTGGGCTCACGCGCTGGTCCTGGCCAGAGGGAGGTGGTGTTGGTGCTGGGGACACCTACCAGCAGCCTAAGCAGGAGGCCTGGCCCTGCTGCAGTGCCACAATCCTCTCCTGCCTGGTGGTGGAACATCCCTATCCAGACCGTGTGACACAAGTAGGAGCTTGTCTTTGCCTCCTGAGAAGGGTAGTTGGCCCAGGATGCCTCTCCAAGCCTCCAAATGCAGTTTTCCCCCATGACCATATAGGTCTTGTGGGCACATGGAGCAACAGTTCATCTGGGTTGTGGCAGGCAAGAGAGTGCTGTGTCTCTAATGTCACCAGGAAGGCAGGAGCAAGAGGCCAGCATGGAGGAGACAGATAGAGGGGACCTGGCAGAACCAGCTTCTCCTCCCAGCTGCTCCTCACTGGGACAGCCAGGCCAGAGATGGTACAGATCTCCATGTTTGTTCTGGCAACGCTTGCCAGTGTTCACAGCTAGCCCCTTGTGGGGGTGTTTGTGTCCCCCCATGGGGATGGGACAAGCATGGCAAGGCTATCCTTCTACAGAGCTCAGCCTAGCCCCAGCAGAGCTGTTTGTTTCTGGTCAGGCTCTGGTGTCCCCTAGCATCCCACCACGCCTGGGGGCACCAGGAGCTTTGCCTTGCAGGTCTTGGCACTTAGCAGCTCCCTGCACATGTTGCTGTCAGGCTGCCTAGAGACACCACCTCCTCCAACTCTTCTTTCTCCCCTTCCTTTGTTCACTAGAAAGAAACCAAGGGTATGGTCTCAATAAAAGTCATTCCCAACCAACAAAGCCGCCTCCCTGCTCTCCAGGTAAGTGCACACTCCAGCCCCATGGGCTGTGCCAGGACAAGGCTGTGAGGCTGGGGGGGGACATGAGGGAACCTTGGGGGACCAGCACAGGGCAGAAGATAGTTGTGCTGAGGCAGGGGAAGGACAAGATGATGCTTGAGCTGGTTGAGGCTGAAGGGAACTGTCCTGTGCTCACATCACTGCCAACAAGATTTTTGGATGTGTTTACCCAACGTGTGCATAGAAATGTGGGCCTGAGCCCCCTGAGCCACCCTGGTCCATGTGTGCAGGGTGTGGGCATGGGAAACAGCAGTGTGTGCACACCAAGAACTGTGTGAGTTTCCTGGGACCTTCAGAGCTGTGGCTGTTAGAGCCACATCCCTGTCACAGGGCCACAGCAGCACCTCTGGGTGCAGCACCTGGCTCTTGCTGTTCCCCACCATCACTGATGCCCAGGGCATCACCCCCAAGGAGCAAGGGGGTGGGGACACACAGACAGCAAGCTGTGGGTGTGAGGAAGGCAGCTCCTGCACCCAATGCCACTGCCAGGGTGGGGGTGACACGCTGTAGCAGGGGGTGACACCTGCCTGGCTTTGCCTTTGGAATCCTGCTGTGGCCAAAATACTCTGGATAGGGGGAGGACTGGCTCCTCTGCCAAGACTTCAGTGCATGGTGGGTGTCCTGTTTCCAGGTTCAGGAGTCAACCCCATCATGGACAGGCAGGAGTGGGAGAGGATCTCAGAGGCAAAGGGTGGGAGCTGGATGGTTCTGGTATGGGCTGGGGGAGCCCATGTCACCCTCCTTCCTTACCCAGAGAAGCTGAAGTCCCTAAACACTGTGGCAAGTGAAAACTGTCTCCCCTTCTTGCTCAGCCCATGCTGTTCCTATTCCAGCTCAACCAGCCCTGACCCCTGTCTCCCTTTCCCTGCTCCCTGGAGGCAATAGACTTCCAGTAGAGCCAAGATACCATCCTCCTCCCTTCCTCACCCACCAGCATGACTCGCTGCAGCTCCATGCCCAAGAGCTTCCCCCAAAGCTTTCTGCATTGCCTTTCTCTCCACCCAGCCTCAGGGGGCCTGGAAAGCAGCTGGGATCCCTCTTGGAGCAGGGACCTTGTGCCTAAAGCCAGCTCTGCAGTCACAGCTGGGGGATGCGATATGGGGCCAGGAGCTGGGCATCACCACGTTCAGCCCCCCTGACTCTGCCCTGCTCTCCTTTGCAGATGTTCATGAGGGCACAGTTTGACTATGACCCCAAGAAAGACAACCTGATCCCCTGCAAAGAAGCAGGGCTGAAGTTTCAGACTGGAGACGTGATTCAGATCATAAACAAGGATGACAGCAACTGGTGGCAGGGACGGGTGGAGGGTTCCTGCACCGAGTCTGCAGGACTCATCCCTTCTCCAGAGCTGCAGGAGTGGTAGGTCCCTGGATTTGGCCAGAAGGGCTGGATCTGGGTTTGGAGGTGGGAACAGTGACCATGTGCTGCCGGAGTGTGACCATTCTGGGTTCAACCAGTGTTACTGCTGGGAAAAGGAGGCAGATATCCCCTTCATCTGCCACAGGGTGAGCCTTTACCTGTCCCAGCAGCCACCTTGCTCTTCTTGCTGTTGCATGTCTGAGGGACAGTCCCACTGCTTCCCCAGGGCTTAAGGTGACAGCTGGACCATGGTGGTGCCTTCCTCTCTTGGCAGGCGTGTGGCGAGCGTCACCCAGTCCAACCAGAGCGAGTCCCCGAGCTGTAGCCCCTTTGGGAAGAAGAAGAAGTGCAAAGATAAATACCTGGCTAAGCACAGCTCAAGTAAGTGTGAGCAGGGCAGCGGGCTCCAGCCTAGCCCTGGCCTTCAGCAGGGGTGGTCTGTCCTCCATGGGGATCAGAGCAAATGGCCCAGCCTTGTTGGGGGGATATCCCACAGCCATCAGCTTGGTTTTGAGCCCCTTCTGAAGCAAAGTCCTCATAGCCCTCAGGCAGCCACAGCTGTGTTCCCATGCAGCTTGGTAATGCATGAGGCTGGGACTGGCTTGCACAGGAGCCAGGCACCCCTGTGGTGACAACCCCTGGCACTCCTGGCCCAGCCTCCATGAGAGGTCAGGCTCCCCGGCCCTTGGACCCCTCAGGCTGCTGAACACAGGACAGGTGGTGGCCTTGCTGCTGCTCAGCAATCATGGAGCAGCTCAAACTGCTCCCTGCAGCTGCCAGGCCACATCCCCAGCTCCCTGAGGGAGCTTGCCCTCAGTTGTCCATGCAAACACCCCACAGTAAGCATGTCCTGAGTCAGGAGAGGCAGGTGCCCAAGGACATGCTGGCTCCTTGCCCACCCTGCAGCTCCAACCAGCAATCACAGGGCTGTAAAGCACCAAGATAAAGCTTCCTCAGCAACAAGCTCCCTGGAGCATCTTGCTGCCTCCCTACCCAGCTCCTGCTGTCCTGACCAGAGAGCAGCATGGGCTTCCTTCCACCCCTGCTAGTCCAGCTTCCCAGCACGCCTTCCCTCCCTTGCTGCCCTTTGCCCTGAGCAGCTCCCAGCCCAGTCCTGGTAGCTCCTTCTATTTTGCCTGAGGACCTTGCTTCAGTGTGATGCACACACAGTCCTGCTGCCAGGATAGAGCCAGCTCTGACCTCTCACTGTCTCGTTTCTCCTCTGCCCCAGTTTTTGATCAGCTGGATGTGGTTTCCTATGAGGAGGTGGTGAGGCTGCCTGCCTTCAAGAGGAAGACTCTGGTGCTCATCGGTAGGTCCTACTCCAGTCATCTTCTGCAGCACAGGGACTGCACGTTGTGGGTCCTGGAGGGAACCAGGACTGGACAGGCTCTGGGGCAGTGCTGCCCTTCAAAACCTAGCAAGCTGTGGAGGGCATTTCTTCTCATCAAGCAGGCTGACCACCTCCATGCAGCATTAGGCATGGTCTGGCACCTCCACTGCTGAGGTGGACTTAATTCAGGAGAATCCAGCTCCCAACTGTGGATTACTTTTATTAAAAGCAGCCCAGGTCTGTGCAGCTGCACCAGAGCATGCACTCCCACGCTGTGGGTGCTGAGCATTTCTTGGTAGACCTCATGGGCAGCAGTGCTGGCTGCTCAGCAGGCAGCTCCAGCTGGAGCTTGAGAACATGTCCAGGGCAGGACATGCTTTTAGAACTGAAAGACACCTCAGAACAGCCTAGAAAGCAGATCCTAGGCAAGGCACCCAGGAGCTCTGCACCCTTCCTCAGACCCAGAGCTGCAGCAGGGCCCTGCAGCATGTTCTGCCAGGCTTCTGTGAGCCCAGCTCTAGTGTCCATCCCTTGTCTCTGCAGGAGCCAGCGGCGTGGGCCGTAGCCACATCAAGAATGCTCTGCTTAGCAACAACCCGGAGAAGTTCATGTACCCACCTCCGTGTAAGTACCCACCAAGGGTGCAGGGCACAGCCCCTCTCACCTCCCTGAGCCAGGACCTTCTGATGGCAGGTACTCCTGCCAATGGCAGGTATTCCTCTGGTGCCACCATGCCCCCAGTGTCAGAGGCCACCGCACAGGGCAGCGGAGGGCCTCCAGGCCTGCTGTCCCGTGGGCCGAACCTTCCACCTAACATTGCAGACATACCTTACTCTTCAGCTGCCTCTGGTTCCTGGGCTGGCAGAGTTCCCTGCTTGTCCCAAGCAGGAGGGAGTTGGAAAGGGGATTAGTACAGCCTGGTCCTGAGGTACACAGCTCCATACCCTAGCCCCATGCTCAAAAAGGGAAGGCAAGATGCCCAGGTCACCCAGAGTAGAGGCTGCCTGCCCTGTTCTGTTCCCCAGTCCTCCTGGGGCCAGCACTCACCATCTCTCTCCCTCCCCAGACACCACACGCCCCCAGAAGAAGAATGAGGTGGATGGGAAGGACTACTACTTTGTCTCAACTGAGGAGATGACCCGGGACATCTCAGCCAATGAATTCCTGGAGTTTGGAAGCTACCAGGGAAACATGTTTGGTACCAAGTTTGAAACAGTGCACAAGATCCACCAGCAGGACAAGGTTGCTATTTTGGACATTGAGCCCCAGGTAGGGAGCAGGGGAAGGGATGGGCAGGGTGGGGGCTGCCAGACTGAACTACTTGTGTGGTGGCTGTGACTGACCCTGCCTTTCCCAGTGCACTGTCCACCTGTCCTTCCCAAGGAGAAGGCCAGGGAGCACATCTGGTCTAGCTTCACACAACTATGTCTTGTGTCCATCTGTCCCCCTGCCATGATGCACCAACTCCCAGGCTCAGGGGTCCATCGAGATTGCCCATGGTCCCAGGCTGGGGTGGCCCCTTGAGCCCACCACTGCCTCACAGCCACTGCCACACCCTGGCTAGCATGGGGTAGTAGTGGACAACAGCTGGCCCTAAGGAATGGCCACACTGGTAACTACACTCCTCTCTTCACAGACCCTGAAGATCGTCCGCACGGCTGAGCTCTCCCCGTTCATCGTCTTCATCGCCCCAACAGACAAGGCTGAGCAGGTGAGTGGCAGGACCCCAGGACACAGGTCCCCTCTGGCTAGGCTTGTAGCAGCCCAGGGTTCTCCCTGCTCCACATCAGCTTCTTCCTCTTTGCATTGGGTTTTTGCAGTCTGGGAGGTGAGGGCAACTTCCTCAGCCCAGACTTGAGAAACAGGAATTGGTGATTCCTGAAGCAGACTGACACCCTGCTCTTCCCTGCGGTTCCCAGGGTGACACCCACACACCCCTTCCCCCAGCAGCCACCATCCCTGCAGCATAATCAGCTATTAACATGGTGGGATGGGTGGCCCAGCTCACAGGGCTGTCTCCAGCTGCAGCAGTGCTGCAGAACAGGAACATTTACCCTGCCATCGACTATGCAATTGGGACACACAAACAGCAGCTCCTTTCTTCCTTTGCCTCATTAATATGCTCATCCCTCCAAAATTAGGAGGACAGAGGCACAGGAGTGGTGGTTAACTCACAGCACCCCAGGCTCTGCAGGGAGCAGAGCGGCCTACCCTGCCCTGCTGCAGCCCTGAGGGCTCACCTCACAGGGATACAGAAAGCAATGGGAGAACAGGGAAGCCCGCAGAGCTGTGCTCCTCCTGGCCTCACAGCCAGCCAAGGACACCTCTCCCAACCTGGTAATTTGAGGCTTGTGAAGCTTCACACAGCTAGCTTGCAGGGAGGACACTTATGCAGCCTTCAGAACCTGGGCCTTACGTGTGTTTAGCAGCACGTTAACCTGCAGAGGCTCATAAAGCCAGATGCAGCAGGCTAAGGGGGGGAAGCACCAGGGCAGAAAGGGCAGTGAGGCACCTGCTGCCCCCACCTCTGTGCCCCATCTCTGCTTCCAGAGGAGCTGACTCCTGCCTCAGGGGGCAGGGCCTGCTGGTACAGGCTGCCACAGAGCCAAAACGTGAACCAGCAGAGCCCCTGTGACCCAGGCAAACTGCTTATTGCTTTCCCTTCTCGACCCTCAGGGGCTGCCAAGCAACACACAGCAAAGCTGCAGCACAAACAGCATCCCAAGCTCACTTCCCCCCTCTCCAGGCACAGAAGCAGGGAGCCACCTGCGTTTCAAGCACAGTTAGGGGGATGCACAGGAATCAGGCTGGACTTTACCACTGAGGGCACAGCTGCCTGGGATGGACACTCCTAGGATGCCCTTGCTAGCTGGGGTGCTGTGCAGACCAGCCACGCTGGGAGGAGGGAACAGATACCTTTGCTTTTACTGGGAATTTTAACTCACCCCAGCCAAAACCAGTAAGAAGGAGCTGGTAGAGTTCTGCCAGCTGGTGGAGAGGGACCATCTTGCAGGGACCTTACCAGCCTTAGCCCTCAAGCTGGCTATACTCCATACTGTAGTAACAAGGAGCCTGCTGCTCAGTGAACCTTCTTTGTAGGAGCTGCCACAAAGCATGTTAAGGATGAAGAAGAGACTGAGCAGGTCTGACCTCCCTCTAGCAGGGAACTGGCTCCTCTCAGCATCCTAGAAAACCCCACCCATATTCCCAGGGATTGCACAACAGCTCCAGGCTTCTCTCTGGCTGCAGGGATGCTCTATGCTCTGATACTCAGCAACCCCTTGAGTTGATTGAGTGGGGGGAGTTTGTCTGTTGGGGTGGGCTGCAAACTTCCCCTCCTCCCCAGCCTCCTGAGCCCTCTCTCCCATCTCTTACAGTCAGAGGCTTTGCAGCAGCTCCAGAAGGATTCAGAGAGCATCCGGAGCCGATACGCACACTACTTTGATCTCTCAATAGTGAACAACGGGGTGGAAGAAAGCCTGCAGCTGCTGCAGGAAGCCTTTGAGCAGGCCTGCAGGTCTCCACAGTGGGTGCCCATCTCCTGGGTCTACTGAGAGGACATTCCACCGCTGGCTTCCCATCAGCCATCCTGCCATGGGGACAAACTGTCTCCTCAGCTTCCCCCGCCCCACACACAGCCCAGCACAACTCCCTTCCTCTGCTGCTCCACAGACATGGTCTCAGTTGGTTGACACACACACTGGGTCTCTGGATCTCCTCTCCCAGGGGAATGCAGAACAAGATCTGCCCAGGGAGTGGCCACAGCAGAACCCAGGGCACTATTAGCTCAGAGCACAGCTCCCAGCCTTACAGGGCAAAGGGAGGCACAGTTCTGCTGTGGGACACAGCCAGTCTCCTCTGCATCAGTCCAAGGGAGGTGGTAGAGCAGGGGCTTTCCAGGCAGATGCCCCTGCCATCACAGGAATGCATGCTGTACCACAAACACCTCAAAACCTGCCTGGGGTCTATAAGGCTTCAAGAAAGTCCACACCTTAGGTGGCTTCACACAGACAGCTCCAGAGCTCCTACATCCAAGGGTTCCCTCTCACAGGGTTGGGGACCAGAAAAAGGCATGTGTGGATTTGACAGAAGTGCAGCACCCAGGCAGGTGTCACCCTCTTCTGAGGGTTGAGTTTCCTGATTCACCCTGTGCAAGTGCAGTTGTCAAAACATCACTGTATTTTAAATTCTCACCGTGCTCCTTGCATTGTTGCCACCTGGCTGGAGAAATGCAGCAGTAGCTGAGGAAGTCCTGCAGACCAAAGCCCAGAGGGACCATTCAATAAGTAAATTTGAGACAAGTGTCTGTTGCATGCAGTAGATAGAAATAGTATGTCTACAGAGATCACCCATGCATGTTTGGCAGAGTCCAGGGTGCCTTGCACTCTGAGAAGGTAAAAACCACCCACACAAAGGGCTTTCTTCCTCTGCAGCTGTGTACTGATGCAGAAGGCCCACCATGATGACCATGTCTGGGAAGCACCACCACAGCTCCTGGGCAAACCATAGCCATCTTTTAGAGGAAAAGATCTCATCTGTGTGTTCAGCAGGCAGCTTGGGGGGAAGGGGAAGGGAGTTGAGAACTCCAGTGCAATTTTTTTAAGGATGCCAAAAATAAAACCTGTTGATGTGCTATCTTCATCCTGACCCACTGCAGGGAAATGAGCAGCAATAAACATGCTGAAACATTGCTGTGATGGTGTTCTGCCTCTTAGGCTTAGCACTCAGTCTGTTCCCACCCTCCCTGACCCTCACCCGCTCAAGGTCAGGCAGGCCAGAACCAAACCAACCCCCCAACCACCATTGGACCTCTCCAGCAAAGGGAGAGGAAGGACAACACTCAACTTCAGGCACATACCCTAGCAGGTTTCACCCAAGCAGAGGGTGGCCCAAAGCATTTGTGAGGTCCTGAGCAGCAACAAAGGCCCTTCCAGTGTTCCAGTGAAAATCCACACCAACAGAACCACTTCTCTGCACCAGCAGCTTCTTGGGAGTGCAGCACAAAGCCTGGGCAGGAAGGGGCAGCATTAAACTGCATCCCCCTGCAGTGAGTAGACCATTGACCTTCTACAGGAGCCAATGAACAAGCCCATCACCTGTTCCAACACAGGGGTTTTATTTTTATGTAAAAAACCAGGTAAATAAAAATGGACTTTTTTCTGCTTGGGTTCTGCCAGCCCCCAGCTGCTGGCCCCACTGCCCACGTGCATCCCTAGTGCTGGAGGGGAGGAAGGTCAGGTAAGACAGAGGCAATGCAGGAGGCTAAAACAGTGTTGGAGAGTTATCTGCAGGGATGAAGCTCCCAACAGAGCAGCCTGGATCATTCCCTAGTGAAAAGGGCTGAAACCCCAGGTCAGCACTATTCCTGTGCTGGAGGAGACCCCTCCTGCTCCCAGAGGGCCACCCCAGTGGGAAATGAGGAGAAGTCTGTAAAACCACTCAAGCCCCACAGCCAGTGCCCTGTGCAGAGCTGCCTATGGCCAAGCTTTTCCTCAGGAGGGCTCCAGTCAGAACAGCCTCCCAGCGCTCAGAGCATCATCAGGTATCAAGGGAAGAGAACAGAAAGCACTGTGCTCTCATTCCAACAACTGGATAGGGAAGAGCCAAGGGCCAGCAAGAGGTACAACACCGACAGGCTCACCAGGGCACTGCAGCTGGGGACCAGCCAACAACTACCAAGCAGGTCCCCAGGCTGTAAAGCAAGAAGCAGCAGTTTCATGTTCTAATCCTTTTACCATGAAGTTTAAAAAGTACTAAAAAAGATCTGGGTGGATTATGTGGCCTCATCTAGCTGGGAGGCTGAGCCAAGCTTATGGGCAGTGTAAAACAAACCAGAGCCCTTCCAATAACAGTAACTGTCCCCACTCAAATGGGCTGGGACAAAGCCCGGCTGTTCTGCAACTGGAAGGTAGCAGCTCCAACCCTGGAAGGAAATGAAGAGGCAGGACAAAGGGGTGAGAAATGTTACTCCTCCCTCTCAAGGTGAAAACAGAGACACCAGTTAAGAGCCAGGAGCTACAGCTTCCCTGAAGATGCCACTTCTACTGGCATCATGGCGTTCAGCTTCAGACAGCAATGCAGCGCAGGGGTGATTCTTCTGGGAACCCTTAAAACAGGATGAGGGGTACCTGAGCAGGGGTATCCTGGGCAAACACACCTGCTCACTCATATACACAGCAAAGGAACGTGGAGCTCGCTGGCCCCTGCCACACAGCCAGTCCTCTTTCTCCTCAAGAGGTGAATCTCCTCCCTCCCAGTGAGGTCGCCTTCTTTGGCCAGATCCAGTAGCTTATTCTGAGCTCTCTTCTACTTCCTTCTGTTTCTTCTTCTTTTTCTTCTTGGTGCTGGTCTCACTAGTCTGTGAAGAGGTTAGAGGGGTCAGGAAGGAAGCATAAAGGAACCCCCCACTGCTTGTTTCAGGAAGGACAGCCCCACTCTAGAATGCAGACTCCTCCCTCCCCACCACCCAAGCACACTGACCAAATGCCATCCCTGTGCCAGGAACCAGCCTCTTACCAGGGCCTGTTACAGGGCACCACAGCACAGAGCTGGTGTGCCAGGAGCATGTACCCACTGACTGCCCTGGGGCACAGATCACTCCCATCCCTGGCCAACTGCAGGTGGACCCCCACAGGCCTCACCTGCCCAGTCTTCCACCACCCTGAACCAGTTCAGTTTACAAATGCACCTACACAGACACATTTCTCTGTGGGAAGCCTGCCCCTCTGGGACACACACAAGCATTTACCCTGGAGGTACTCAGGAGGGGCAGCAATCTGCCCCACGCTGGGGCCACCACGGCAGCACCCAGTTACCTACCACTTCTATTTGTTCTCCTCCACTCTCAGCTGCCTCCTTGGCCTTCTTCTCTTTCTTCTTCTTTTTCTTTTCCTTTTTGCTCAGTTCCTCTGGTGGGGGGGTGGCAGGGGATGGGGGGGTCACAGCCTCCTCGCTTTCGCTCTCCGACTCTCGCTTCCTCTGTTAGGGGAACACATCATGAGCCATGCCATCTCCTGAAGGAGCCAGGGGCAGTTTGCAAGCCCAGAGCAACTGTCTTGCCTGACTCCATCAAGATTTAGCAATGCTTTGAGCAGGAGGCTGAGCTACAGACTGCCAGCAGCCCCCTCCAGCACACACTGTCTAGCATCTGTTTCTGCCAGCAGTGCAACCTGTATTTCTCAGAGGCTCTAGAGTTTAACACCCTGCTCTGCTTCACCTTTCCAAGTGTGGGCACAAGCCCTGACTTAGGGAACTTCAGATGCAACCCTTTTGTGGACATTTCTGCACCTGCCTGTAGCCTCCAGAAAGGGTCTCTGGCACAAGAAGTCTCCACTGTGGCTCCACATAAACTTCTTTAGATGCTGCAGCTTGTATGCCACAAGTCAGAGGTCTTAATTTTCATACTGTGCTACAGGATTTGCATCCAAAGGACAACATTCCAGACACAAACACCCAGAGGTAAGGTCCTAAACAGGTCACCTGACAGCTAGCCAATGGGCCATGCAACCCCACCACATGTTGGGGCATGAGGCTCCCAGCATATGGAACACTTTCCCCTGGAAAATAACCAAAGCAGCACCTGATAACACAACCAGCACCTGATACCAGCTGCCTAAAGGAACAGGCATGTACCCACTCCTCATCAGGACCCAAAAGCCTCAAAGCCAGACAGCACCAATGATACTCACTTTTGGAGCCCTCTCCAGCTCTGAAGCAGCTCGGGGAACAGCAGCTGCCTCTTTCTTGGAAGCATCCCTGGAAGAGAAGATGCTTGGGCTGAGCTGGACAGTCACTGCCCACCACTGCAGGAACAAGGCCCCACTCCCCTGGCAAGGGCTCTGTAACCCCAACCAGGCCCTGGGTGGGGAGGCTGGTGTAGGGAAGACTTGCAGCCTGCACCAGGGCCAGCTGGGCTGTGCAATGGCAAGGCCTCCCACATTTAATTTAGCAGACTGACTCCCTCTAAAACCACAAGCACAGGCTAGAAAGGGATAACTGTCTGCTCAGGGCCTGTCCCTGCAGCACTACCCACTAGCAGCATGTTCCTCAGGACTGTATGAAATGCCACTGTACCCCATGGGTCCAGAGAGCCTTGGGCTAGGTCTAACAGGGGATGACAGCACCCAGCCCAGCCCTCACTGCACTGGGCTCTTCTGCCCACCATGCAGGAACCACAGACAAGGTACCTGTAATCCACATATTCCTTCTTCCAGGAATCCGGTGTGCTCTCATTGGGCTTTCCATGCTTGTCCAGCAGACCCTTCTGGATCATCATCTTCTTTTGACTGGCCTGTAAGCAACATGCAACGAGTCAGACTGCAGCTCCAGGGAAGAAAAACCCTCCCCAGGGCCTCAGCCCTTCAGCCTTCAGGAGGTAATCCAGGAACAAGCCAAGCCAACAACTACAGCGTTAACAACGTAACACTTCTGCAAGGACCTTCTAATAAATGCCACAGAACCTCCCCTAGACCACAGCCTACAAGTCTCAGGCAGGATGCATCTGCATCAGTAAAGAAGGGCTAGTTTGTGGTGGAAATAGCAGCACAGTAAGATGACTGCACATGACACACAGCTCAGATCTTTGACTGGTCCTCTCCAGCTTAAAGACCTGCCATGTTTAAGCTGAACTATCTCAGCAAGGCTTTACTGCAGACTCCATCCCACATTCCCTCACGTCTGCCACCACACAGAGGTGTGTGCATCCCCCCCAGCTTTCTGCATTTCACAGGAACAGAATAAGCCACAGCAACATGACACAAGACTTTAAGTCTGAGCTGCATCGCTCCCCACTCTGGCAGCAGTTAAGCTGGACTGCTGACCTCCCAATTACCATGACTAACACATGCTTGAGATGAGAGAGGCACCCAACAACAGGTGCTCTCACTGCTCCTGTCCTTCAGGCACATTTTACTGTTTCACAAGACAGTTGGCACTTTGGCACCACTGCAGTTGCACCAGAAGGAAAAGCAGCTCCTTTCCCAGCCCTCTCCAGAGCCATCAGTGTAGGGTGATAGATTAAGGTCATCTTTGCAGAGCGCTCATGCCATCCATTTCACATCATTTGGCTCTTTACCAGAGGGCTGGTGCTGTACAACAAGAGGAACCCATACCTGAGCACCCACAGCAGCCCTGACTAGGCCTTGGGTAGAGCTACCTAGGCTCTGCTGGGAGATTTGCTCCCACCAGCACTGGCAAGTGCCACCCTCACAGCTCCAGGAGCGCACAGAACAATTACACCAAGGCCCCGGAGAAGACACAGGCACAGCTCTGCCTGATGGCCCACATCCTGATGGCTAAGCCCTGGGCTTGACAGCACCCCCACGCTGCTCACCTTCGGACCAAGGCCCCACTTGCGGGGGTACGTGTCTCTCTCCATGATCACCCTCTTGATCTTCGCCACGATGCCGTGGTCGCAGGTGGAAATGACTGCTGTGGTCATCAGGGCAATGGCTGCAGGAGCAAACAGAGCCCAACAGCTCGTACAGCAGGCACAGAAACTCACTGCATTCAGCCCATTCTTCCTCTCTCAGTACAAGGAGGAGCAACACCCCACCACCACCAGTGCCATTTCACCCACTGGACTGGTTCAGATCTGGACCGACGCTTCAGAGAACAGCCCTGCTCAAGCGTGCTGGTCATGGATTAACCACAACATAAACAGGGGCCTCCCCAGTTTACACCAGAAGACTGGTTCTGGATTAGGGAACACAAAGACCAACCACTTCCCAGAGCAGCACAAGAGCTCTGGGAGCAGGCACTGGGGCACTTCAGGCAGCTCAGGGAGTCATGCTGCTACAGAAAACAGCGGTGCTGCTCTAGAGCAGAGGCAGCTCCCAAAACCCTGCAGAGCCAAACCAGAGGACACTAATCCTACTGATTAATTGCTTTTCTTGCCAGGTGCCCAAGATGGCTGGAGCTCAGGCAGTACACACAGGGTGGAACAGCCTGGCAGTGTTACACACCTGAGGCCACTCAGTCCCATGGGTCTGGGCTGAGGAGCTCTGGAGCACGAGGCTGTGCAGCACCCAAGCACCATGACAGACCATCTGCATGGTCTGTCAGCACCTGCCACCTACACAGCTTCTCTGAAGACCCTAGTTAGAACAAAGCACCCTTCTGAGTCACTTTGCAGAAGCTGGTAGTTATTTAAGTGCTTTTACACTGATCTGCTCAGGAAGCGTGACATGCCAGGTAGCAGTATGTGATCAGACAGCATCCCTCATCTCAGTAAGGACAGAGCCCCCCCAAAAGAGGGGCTCCGACCCTGCCAGCAGTGCTTCACTCCTGCAGGCAGCCAGCCACACACCACAGCAGCCCCCAGTAGAACACTGGGAGACTGAAGAGTCTCTGGAAGCTGCACAGCACCCAGACCCTAGAACAGGAATCGGGGTGCTGCAGGAGAGCAGCACCACTGAACTCAGAGAATGGATAAACTTCATCATCACCTCACACACAGAGGACACCTGAGCATAACATGGGAAACCAGGCTGAGGAACCCTTCACACCTCACCAAGGACTGATGGAGCCACACTGTTTCTTAACATCCTACCCCATATCAGCTGCCTCAGGCCATACTAACCCACAGTGCCCCCAGGAAGCCCTGTTTAAACCTGGTGCACATGGGGACTCATTTGTTTTGCATTCACTGGGACACAGTGTTATTTCTGCTGTCAGCAAGGCACAAGGAGTTTCATACCTAGGCATATAGCTTCTCCTTTTGTGGTGATGACAACAATCTCCTGATTAAGCTCAATACCATCTTCATACCTCAGGACACCAGGCAGCATGATCTTGGCTCCGTAGCAAATGGCATTAACCTGAAAATGCAGGGAAAAGGAGGGCTTAGAAGCTATCAGAGAATAAAAGCAAGGCAAGAAGTGCCTCTAATAATTTAGCTTCCTGCCCCAGCAATAGCATCCTGATGTATCTGTTTCTTACTGTCCACTACATAAAACTTGTGAGGCTTTGAAAAAAGCAAGCAAAGCACCTATCACAGCAAGCAACATGTGAGGCAGATCTCTTACAACCAGCAGGGTCCTCCTGATGTGAGGAGAGCATCTCCCTCTGCCTTTTGATTAATTCATGCATCTTACTGCTGATCTGGCAGTGGCCCATGCTGGATCCTACACAGCCCACGATCAGGACAGCACTGGACACTGTGTGGCTCTCGACCCCTCGTTGTATCAGCTCTGTGAGTTATGAGGACACCCTGCAGAGTCTGGCTGTCAGCTGGCACTGTCCCAGCAGCTCACCGCGCTGTCTTTCATGACTAGCCGCTTGTGAGAAGTCAGCAGTTTCTCCAGGGGCAGGATAACTCTCCGCAGATAGCTGTCATCCTTGTTGTTGTCATACTGCCACTGTGCATCCAGTACGTCGTGCATGGTCACCATGTTGTCCTGCAAAGACACAACCCTCTGGAACCTTCCCACCAGCCACCAGCTCGAGAGACACACACACACACACACCCCCACACCCACACCCACACCCACACACGAGAAGAGCTCAAGTACAACAGCAATTAGTGGACTGGAAGAGAGTGAGAAACAGGTGCCCAACTCAGAAGCATCAACAAAGCAGCCTCAAAGAGGTGAGGATACTTCCCATCAACAGCTTGAGCTCAGCCCAATTTGTGCTACCACAGACTTCAACCCTCCTAATCTCAGGCAGCATTTGGATCTAGTGTGTGAGCTCTGTCCACAGGAAACTTTGAAGTATGACCAAGCTTAAACAACACAAGGGGCTTCTAGACAAAGAGAAGTCTTGATCAGACAGCTCTTCAATCTGTGACATGGAATAAATTCCTGAAGCAGCTGTAAACACCCAGTCACTGGAATTCAGAAGTGGTAAGAGCACAGACAGGTGGGAAGACACTTGCACTCCAATACTGCTTTTTGCAAGAAAAGAAACTAGTTCCAAAGGTTGCACCAGCAGCAGGATCCAGCTGTGACCACACTGAGAAGCCTGTAAGTGTTCAATGTCACACAAGATTGCACCTGCTGGGCTCCTGTGCCCAGACACCCCATGGTCAGGCTGCTCAGCAGGCAGCTCACACTTCAACTCACGGCACGAGCGTGGTTTGTAGGCTGAGAAACACAGGTGGCATAAACCAAACTTCAGTCACCATGGTGTACTTCCCAGTCACTCACTGTCCCAAAGCTTAATTACCAGCACAGGGGCAAAACCCTGAGCTGAACTCAACGCTTTGGTTGCAGGCTGGCTGTGGCAAGAGCTGCCACGTTTTTGGGGCTACTCACAAAACTCCTCCCAGACACAGGGCATCTAAACCTTCTGTAACACTGACACAGCTCCAAGGAACTCTCACCCTCCAGACAATTACAGATCTGCTGGTTATAGTCAGAACTCCCACTCTACCTTCTCCCCCAGGATGCCTGAGCGCACTCTGCGGAGCTCCTGCATCTGGCCCCCCACGCCGAGCAGCAAACCGAGGTGAACACAGAGTGTTCGGATGTACGTGCCTGCTTCACAGCTCACCCAGAAGATACCTGGAACACAGGACAGGAGAGTTATTTAAACACCTCTCTAGAAATGAAGCACCCATAGAAACTCTCTCCGAGAGCAGCTGTATATCCAACCCTTCACAGAACCATCAGCCTGGGGTGATAGATGGAGGTCATCTTTGCACTGAGTGCTAATGCCATCTAATTGACATCATTTGGCTCTTCAATGAAGGATGGAGCAGTACACAAAAAACACCATGGGATTTGCTTCTTGGGATACCAAAGTTAACACATGAAACAGCACCTCTCAACGGTGGTAAGAACTTATACCAAGACATCTGCCAAGAAGAGGAAATTTCCACTGCACAGGGAATTTTTCAGCTTAGTAGGAAGGTAGGGAAGCCCTATTTTACCTAATCTTCTCTCAGGATCATATTCCACCAGCTTGCTTTCATAGATGGTTCTGACTCTCAGTTGTCGTTTGACAGCAGCAATGAGGGGTGGCCGCTGGAACAGCGCGCCTGTCAGCGTTTCTATTGCCTGAGGACAGAAGCAAAGGAACAGCTCACACTTGTGCCTTAGCATAGGAGCACTCTGGGGTCTCCAGCAACTATGGCCACTTCCATGAATGAGAAATGACAAGGCTCAACCTAATTTGGTCATGCCCCAGTTAATAAAGCTGATCTGGATCGGTGATGTGGACAAGGTGCTAGCCCAACTGCCATGGGCACAGCTGGGCTTTTGCATCAGGTGGCAGTATGTGATCAGACATCATCCCTCATCTCAGCGGGGACACAGCCCCCCCCAAAGAGGGGCTCTGACCCTGCCAGCGCACCACTTCACTCCTGCAGGCAGCCAGCCACACACCACAGCAGCCCCCAGTAGAACACTGGGAGACTGAAGAGTCTCTGGAAGCTGCACAGCACCCGGTGCCTAGAACAGGAACCGGAGTGCTGCAGGAGGGCAGCACCACTGCACTCAGAGAATGGATAAACTTCATCATCACCTCACACACAGAGCACACCTGAGCTCCACTCCTACCCTCTCATCTCCCACCAGTGCTGAGCACTTTGCACCAGCGTGGCTAAGGGCATGCTGAGACTTACCCTGGCAAGCTGGGCCTCACTCTCAATTGCATTGTGCAGCCGAACAATTCCCACATACTCTTTGCCTGAAAGAACGACAAGAGCAGTCAGGAGCGGCCACTTGCATTTAATGTTGACCTCAAAGTCCACCCTGCTTCACAGCCACACATCCACAGAGCCCTGGAATTTTCATAAGCATCTCTCCTAGGAAGTGGGCATAGTTTATTATGGAGTTGGGTTACTCTTGCAAGACAATAAATCTAAGTGCCTTTCTTTATTTCACTGGACTGGGAGAGGCTGAGGCCATAAATCCAGTTAAGAATGTGAAACAAATCTGTCAGAAGTGTTTTTACTGACTTAAAACAGCACAAGCCCTGGAGAAACAATAAAAACAAACAAACCAACCCAGAAAACCTGCAAAAAAAACCCCCACAAAATAAAACCACTGAAACAGTAACACCAAAAAACCCCACAGAACTTGTGACAGCTGAATGTGCCCTCACTGATGGATAAGCAACCCTTAAGCTCAAGGTAATGAAGACCAATAGCAGCCCTTCCAAAGGCTGGAAATCTCCTTGTTGTAGACAAAATGTCTCAGAAGAAGACACCTCTGCACATCTCCAGTCACTCAGGTGTACATGGTCCTGGGCAGTAAACATACCTGCACTCTGCTGAGACTTGACCAGCCGCGTTGCCCTCTCAATGCACACAATAAGGCACCCAGTCACCTTGGGATCCAGGGTGCCACTGTGTCCCGTCTTCTCCACCCGAAGGATGCGCCGGATCCAGGCTACCACCTCATGGGAAGATGGATTGGAAGGCTTGTCGAGGTTAATAAACCCAGACCTGGAGTGCAAAGATGATGGAGAGCAGGAGCTAAGAATCACAGCAAACACAGCCAGAGCACAAAAACTTGACAGCCATGACAAATATTGTCAGAGAGATGTGTTTCTATCAGCTCAAATAAGCCAAGAGCTTCAGCTGCTCTCAGAGTATGTATCAAGCTGTTCTGTCCACAGCAGTGACATGTTCCACTGTCAAAGACTTCTCCCCAGGCTGCTCATCAACAGCATGCACTTAGACCAAACCAAATGCTACAAACAAATTCCAAGAAGCCTCAAAGCCTCTCAGGCCAAAGAACTTTCTGTAAAACTTCAGAGAATATATCAAGTGTTTGCATTGTCTGTCCAGAAACCAGCCCCAACCCCAAAACAAAGCAGACTAGACAGGAAGCAACCAGCAGGTCCTATTTAGACACTGGCTGGTAGAGCAAGGCACTGGGTCAAGCAAAAGGGTACAAGGGGAAGGCAGAACTAAAAGTCTTTTGAAGATATTAACTGTGAAAGGAAAACAAACCACTTGGGATGAGTTAGGTGACTGCACTCACCTAACATAGTCAGAAATCTCTCTCTTCAGGGGATTAGCACCAGAAGGAAGAGGTGTGTAGTGTGCTGTCATCACATTGAGCTTGTCAAAGTTCTGCAAAATCCAAACAGAAGTTACAAGTGTTCTTGAACTCACCTTGGTTTCAGCAACACACCTCTCCCTGTTACACAATGTCTCATTCACATGTTCAACTGGGAAAGCCTCTTCCAGAATGAAAGCGACCCAAAATGAAATCACATTGAAGAGATGGGAAAGCAGCACAATGCCAACCTTCCCATGCAGGGTAAGTCCAGCATGCCCCAGAAAACCAGCACAAGCAGAACTCTACAGAGACCACAGGCAACTGCCTGCCGAAGTAACTGGCTGTGCAATCTGGTGGGGCCTCATGAGGCACCAAATGCCACAGCTGGACAAGGGCTGTGAGGTAACTTCTGCGTGCAGGGGTCTGCCTCTAATGTGGATGCAGCAGGGTCAGACAGAGCTGGAGCTGAGCATCTGAATATGTGCTGAGCTGCTGACTGAACACGAGCCAGCAGTGTACCCAGGTGGCCAGGAAGGCCAACGGCATCCTGGCTTGTATCAGAGACAGCGTGGCTTGTATCAGAGACAGCGTGGCCAGTAGGTCTGGGGAGGTGATTGTGCCCCTGGACTGGGCATTGGTGAGGGTGCACCTGGAGTGCTGTGCCCAGTTCTGGGCTCCTCACCATCAGAAGGACATTGAGGCCCTGGAGCGAGTCCAGAGAAGGGCAGCCAGGCTGGGGAAGGGGCTGGAGGGCAAATCCTCTGAGGAGCAGCTGAGGGAGCTGGGGGTGTTCAGCCTGGAGAAGAGGAGGCTGAGGGGAGACCTTCTCCCCACCTCCCCTGCCCTGCCAGGAGGGTGCAGAGAGGTGGGGGGTGGTCTCTGCAGCCAGGGGACAGGAGATGGGACAAGGGGCAATGGGCTCAAGCTGTGCCAGGGCAGGGGCAGAGCAGATGGGAGGGAAAAGTTCTTCCCTGGCAGAGTTGTGGGGCTGTGGCACAGGCTGCCCAGGGAGGGGGCTGAGTCCCTGCCCCTGGGTGTGTTTAACAGAGGGGAGATGAGGTGCTCAGGGATCTGGTTTAGCACAGGACAGGAGCGGTTGGACTCGATGATCCTAAAGACCCTTTCCGCCCCTGTGACCCCCCCGGCGGCAGCGGGCCGGGCGCGGGGCCACGCGGCGGCGGTAACCCGCCCTCACCTTCAGCAGCAACGGCCACTGGGACGTGTCCAGCTGGGCGATGCGGGACTCGGGCTTGATCAGGAACTCCTCCGTGTGCTGGATGTCCTGAGAGGGGACGGAACGACCCGCGATCAGGCCGGGGAGCGGCGAGGCCCGCGCTCCCGCCGCTCCCGCCCAAGGCGGCGGCTCCGCTCCACGTGGGGCGGCCTCGCTCCCGCCGGGGCGGGCTGGGGGATGCCCGTGCGGGCACGCTGCGGGGCACGGCCACTCCCGGCCCTACCCCCGAGCCCCACGAACCATCCCGCGGGGATCCCGACCCCGGGCAGCCCCCCCATCCCGGCGGCGCCGCGCTCACCGCTACATCCTCGTCCGGAAGCGCCCGCTTCTCCTTCTTCCGCCGCTTCTTCACGCTGGAACCTGCGTTAGAGACACGCTGAGCGGCCCTGCCGGGGCCCTGCGGCTCCGCTCCCGCCCTCCGCCCCGCGCCGGGACCGGGCAGGCCCGCGGCCCCGCACCCCCCCGTCCCGCCGCCGCCGTCACTCCCCATCGCGGCGCCGCGGCTCCCCCCGCCCCCCGCCCGCCTATGCACACCGCGTCCGGCGGGGCGAGGCACCACCCCGGCGGCTCCCACCGCTGCGCACCGTCCCCGTCCGCCATGGCCGCGCCGCGTGGTCGTGCCACCGCCGCGCAGAGAGCGGAAGGGCCGCCCCTTCCCGACAGGCCCGCGGCACCGCATCACCGCTCCCCGCCCCCGGGAGGTGCCCGGGCCTGGCCGGGCCCCGCCCGCTCCGCGTCACCCCCCTGGCCCGGAGCTGGTGCGGTGCAGCCGCGCGTTCCGCGCCGTGCTGCTACAGGCTGTTCCCCAGCGGACACCCGAACTCCCCTTTCAGGGCACCTTCCTGGCCCAGTGTCTGTGGCTGGAAGCGGGACCCGCCACCTCCGCGCCCGGCTCCCCGAGGCACAGGCTGAGCTCTGGCAGGAGGCTGACTGGGGGTGCCTCAGGGTCCTGGGTAACACGGGTGTCTTTCTGATCCCTCTTTAGAGGGGATCAGGCCTTGCCTTTTAGAGGGCAGGGCCAGGAACGGCATTTCTCCTGCACATGGACCCATGAAGTCCCTGTCAGCCCTGGGGGGATCTAACTCCAGGCTGCTGAAGCCAGGAAAAGGAGTATTCCAGTGTTACTGGGGTCAGAGGGAAAAAACAACCAATCAATCCACCACCAAAGTGCAGGCAGAGAAGGGAGAAGAAAAAAAAGAGATCCTGTTGTAGCTTGACATGGCTCTGGTGCTTTCTGCCAGTGATTTGGAGGCGTTGGCCATGCCTGGCTTGGAGAAGGCTCTGGGAAGAACCTTACAGTGGCCTTCCAGTCTCTGAAAGGTGCCTGTCTAGGTGCGTTCAGACCCCTCAAAAGAGAGTCGCTTCACCGGTACCTGCCCGTGCTCTTACCCCTTGGAGACCCTTGGCACAGGAAGCCCATGGTGCTGCACTGCCCTGTCGGGGCAGGCAGCAGGCCTGCTAGCGGCCTAGCTCTCTTCTCCCAAGACATAGGCCCTGACAATCTTCTTCTCTTCCCATGAGAAAGGAAAAGTTCCTCATGCTGAGAGGATCCTAATAATCACATTCTCAAACACAGCGGCCTTGCTGATAGGGGTACAGGCTGCCCTAAACCAAGAAGCAGTTATGGGAAGGGATTTGGGAGTAACAGAACATGTCAGGAACCAACCATAACAAGATGGTCAAAACAGCAGGTGTGTGGATGCTTTTAGGTATTAAAGGTAAACTAAGGATGTTTAGCTATAAGATAGGGTTATCAGAACTCGTTATAATCACTAACCAATCAATATGGTGTGAACAGTGTGTGTAACCAATGAGCAGTTTTTTAGCTTGCCAGGTTTGCAGTAAGAAAGGTCTAGAATCTGTATGATTTCCCTAATAAAATGGCTGGCTGGCTTCCTGGCTTCCTGGCTTCACCTAAAATTCTTATATCGGATTGTGTGTTGCTCCCTGCTGGATACCACACTGCCACGGCTTGTGTCAGCACCAGCTGCCCTCCTGCAGCAATGCCGCTTCCCAGGCCAGCAGAAGTCTGCTGCTCCTCTGCCTCCCTTCAGGTTTGACCCAGACCTGGGGATGTTTGATTACAAAAATTGAACGCTGAGCATTAGTGTGAAGGACTGAGCTTCAAGCGCTGGCACCCACGCTCTGCTTTGGGACGAAGCTTTTACCAGTGCACTGATGGGAAGGACACATGCAGGGAAGCATCCACGTTGCAGCAACCACATGGCTGCTCTGAGCTTGTCTGGGACAAGCTGAAAGCTGCGTGGCCTGCCACCAAGCCTGTGCAATATGATATTCAAGAGTGGGAAGAAAGCAGGAGGGAAATCTGGCTGCAGAGGGCCAGGTAGGGCTCCCCAGCCACATCCCCTCAGCTCACGGTATGGGTGCAGTGTGCTCTTTGTGCTCATATGTAGAGGAACATGAGAACAGCCTCTGTCAGCCAGACCGAAGGCTGCCCAGCCAGGACCTTGCCCTGCTGTAAGCAGATGCCCAGGAAAAAGCAAGGAGCACTAGTTTTGCCCCATGCAGGAGCTGAGCACCACACAGCCACTCTCTGTGGGAGCATGGAGAAGAGGGAGAAGGGAAAAAGAAAACCCAAAGGGAAACCTGCTGGGTTGGGATAAGGAGGGTTTACTGGGACAGCAGAGAGAGCGAGCTGTAACAGTGATAGGGCTTTACAGCAAAATATACAGAACTGGGAGGCACAATGCAGCTCCTCACCAAACCATGACTCAGACCATACAGCTCAGAGCTGCCCTGAAGCTGGACCAGCCCCAAAAACTGCACATCCTGGAGCTGTGCAGTCCTCCCCCCGCCCCCCTTTATGCAGAACATGATGTATTGGCATGGAATACTCTCTTTGGGCATTTTGGGTCACCTGTCCCTGTGTGTCCTCCCAGCTCCCTGGGCACCTCCCCTTCTCATTAGCGGGGCAACATGAACAACTGAAGAGTCCCTGAGTGCTGGGCAGCAACTGAACCACCCCTGGGTGATCAGCACCGCTCACCCCAGCTCCCAAACGCCCTTACACCCGCTGCTAGGAAGGCAGCGAGCCCCCTCCCAGCCGAGCCCAGGCCGGGCGGGTACCCACGGGCTGCCCCCCAGCCGCGGCACCAAGCGCTGCCAGCGCCGTGCATCCCCCACGCACCAGCTCCAGCGCCCCCAGGGCCCCCTCGCCCAGGGGTTCTCCCGCCTCGCTTCCCCCCCAGCTGAGCGCTGCCGGCCCCCCGCCACAGCCCTACGAGCGCTCCCAGCGCCGGGGCGGGCAGCGCGGCGCCGGCCGCGGGGCTCCACGGCACGCAACGCCCCCTCCCCGCCGCCCGCGTGACCCCGGGGCGGGTGCCGATTGGCCGGCGGTAGGCGAGCCGGCGCGCAGCGGGCCGGGCCGCGTCAGTTCCGGGTAGCGGGCGATGCTGTCGGTCGTGGGTAGCTCGGGCCCCGGCGGGGCGGCCGGCCCCGGGCCGGGCCTCGGCGGGGACGGCGATTTCCTGTCGCGGTACCGGCTGGTGTCGGCCAAGCTGCGGCGGCGGTTCCTGAGGAAGCCGAATGTGGCGGAGGCGGCGGAGCAGTTCGCGGCGCTGGCGCGGGAGCTGCGCGCCCAGGAGAGCCTGCCCTACGCCGCCTGGTGCCAGCTGGCCGTGGCGCGCTGCGCCCAGAGCCTCTTCCACGGGCCGGCCGAGGCGGCCGCTCTGGCTGAGGCGGCGCAGCTCTTCCTGCGCCAGGAGCGGGACCTGCGGCAGCGCCTGGGGCTGCGCGGCGGCTTCGGCGAGCACGTCGCGGCGGCGCAGAGCTGCGGCGCCTTCGCCGCCCGCCTGCACCTGGAGCGGGGGCAGCCGGCGCTGGCGGCCGGGCTGTGCCTGGAGCTGGCGGCCGCGCTGCGCGATGCGGGCCTGCCCTCCCGCGCCGCCGCGCACCTGCAGCGGGCGGCCGAGCTGCTGGCGGCGGCGCGGCTGCCGCTGGAGGCCCTGCGCTGCCTGGCTGAGCGCGCCTCCTGCTTGCTGCTGGGCCGCGACTACGCCGGCGCGCTGGCGGCGCTGACGCGGGCGCAGGCCCTGGCCGCGGCCGGGCTGAGCGGGGCCGGGGGTGCGCCCGGCGGTGCCTTCATGGATATGCTGGCGCGCTGCGAGGTGTCGCGGGTGCTGCTGCTCCTGCTCCTCCAGCCGCCGCCCGCGAAGCTGCTGCCCGAACACGCCCGGACGCTGGAGCAGTACTGCTGGGAGGCGCCGGAGGGCGGCGCGGGGCCCGGGCCCGGCGGCGGCCCCGGGGCTGGCGGAGGGCTGCCGCCGGCGGCGAGTTACCTGCCAGCCGAGCTCTTCCTGCTGCTGCAGTCTGCCGTGCTGGCGTGCCAGGAGAAGGACGCTGAGGCGCTGAAGGCCCTGCAAGCCGAGCTCTGGCCGCTGCTTAGCGCCGAGCAGAACCACCTGCTGCACCTGGTGCTGCAGGAGATGCTCAGCCCGGCTGGACAGGGGCTCTGAGGGCCGGTGCCTGCAGGGACGGGCTGGGCTGTGCCATGATTCCTCAGCGTGGGGCTTGGACTTGTTGCTTAATCTTCTGTCAGTGTGTGGTCTATATAGTTTTTTTTTTTTTCAAAAATACGAATCCTGTAATATATACAAGTAATAATTGATGAGCAAATGTGTTCATCTGGTTATGTGTCACAGTAAACTACTTTCTCTGTATGTTGAAAGTTGTGGTGCTTGGAGAAGTGTAATCCCAGAGCAGGAAGGCTGATCCAAGGCAGGATCTGGCTGTTGCTTAAAAGACCTGGAAGGGCAGCCCCTCATTCAGTGGCCACACGGATAAACAGGATCCTGTCCTTACCTGATGAGGGACAGGCCAGAGGGGCTCTGTGGGGAGGCAGAGTGCCTTCTTGCTAAAGTCCTGTTTGAGGCCAGTGAACGGGGTCATTGCTCCATCAGCCCAGCTGACCATCCGGGACCCCCATTCCCCACTGAGTCGTTTCCAGAACACTCTGCAGCTCAACACTGAGCCTTCACAAGGTATGCTAAGGCAGCAGAAAGATGCAGATTCCCTGAATCTTGGCACGTAGTCCATTGCTCCGAATACATAGTGTGGTGGGGATTTTGTTGTGCTTTGCTTGGACCTCCTGGGTAATCATTCTGAGTACCACACAGGAGGTTATAGAAGCTGATCTTGCTGGTGTGGTCATTAAAAGAGATTAGCTAAGAGAGGGTTAACCTGGGCCCTGGGGCAGGTAGAAAAGGTTAATTCTACATGTACCCATCTACTGGGATGGGACAGACAGAACTGAGAGGAGGATAGGGTCCAGCCACGCCAAGACTTCTACCTGAGAAGAAAAGCAACGAGGTCCAGTCTGAATCTCCCTGGTTTGGCTGGCTGGTGGGATGTGACACACCCTTGCCTGAAGCAGAGCAGCATTCAGCCTGGGAGGACAAAACCTGCCACCTTGGGCCCCCCTCAAGGCCCTTCTGAGTTGCCCTCAGCTCTCCGGGCGACTGCACCTCTCCTGAGCGCAGTGGCCAGCGCTGCACAAGGACAGCTGGCTGCTGTTTCTGGACCACCAGTGCAGAGGAGCATCCCAGGCATGGTGAAAGGCTGGGTGGCAATGAGAATGGAGCAGAGGCACCAGCTCTATCCCCAAACAGCAGCTAGACTGCAGGCAGAGACCTGCACGCAGTCGCTGAGGTACTGGCCCAGTCCCTCTTGTTGATGCCCTTGCAGGAGGGCAGACCTGCCCTCTCTGCCTTGCACCCCACTACCTCCAGGGACAGGGACTCCGCCACCTCCCCAGACAGCTCATTCCAAGGCCTAACAACCCTCTCTGTGAAGAAATTGTTCCTAAGATCCAATCTAAACCTCCCTTGGTGCCACTTGAGGCTGTTTCCTTTTGTCCTATCGTTTGTCACTCGGGCGAAGAAGTCATCCCTGCCTCTCTACAGCCTCCCTTCAGGTAAAGAGCAGTTGGTTCTCCCCTCAACCTCCTCTTCTCCAGACTGAACGCTCCAGTCCTCTCAGGTGCTCCCCACACCGCTTACCTTCCAGTCTCCTCACCTTTGCCCTTCTCTGGACACGCTCCAGCACCTCAATGCCCTCCTGGTGGTGAGGGCCCCAAACTGGGCGCAGTTCTGACCCTCTCCTTTGCCCTTCGGGTGGATCGGTTATTGGATATCCCATGCAAAGGGACTGCTCTACTCCAGCCGTTCAGAGGCTGGAGACACAGCCGCGTAGATTGATTCCTGGACGAGGGGCGTCTCTAGGATGCCGAGGCTCCCCGAAACCAGGGAGCGAAGGGAGCGGGGCTGGCCCCGCAGCGGCCGCTGGCGGAGCCGGAAGGCGCCGGGCCGGGGCCGGGGCGCTGCGCCGGGAGGTAAGGCACGGCGGGCCTCGGGGAGCGAGCCTCAGCTCCCCGGCAGCGCGGCCCGGGGGGCTCCGTGAGGCGCAGGCATTGAGCAGGGACCCGCCGGGCGAGATCCGAGCGCCCGGGGAGGCCGCCGGGCACCGGCCGCCGGCGGAAGGAGCGAGCTGTTCGCGGCGGGCCGCGCCGGGGCAGGCGGGCCGGGCCGCGGGCCGGGCGAGCGGCTCGCCGAGCCCCGGCGCCCGCAGCCGAGTGAGGCGGAGACTCCGCGTTCGGCTGCGCGTTCCCCGCGCGGTTCCCGGCCGGGCCGGGCCGGCAGCTCGGAGCCCTGGGCAGTGCTCCCGCGGGGACCGCTCAGCCCGGCGCCTGGCGTCCCCGGGAGGCTGGCAACGAGCGGGGGGGTTCTCCTTCCCTTCCCTCTCCCTGTCCCTGTCCCTCTGCCTCTCCCTTCCCTTCCCACTCCCTCCCCTCTCCCTCTCCCTCTCCCTTCCCACTACCTCCCCTCTCCCTCTCCCTCTCCCTTCCCACTACCTCCCCTCTCCCTCTCCCTCCGCCTCTCCCTTCCCCTCCGCCTCTCCCTCCCCCTCCCCCTTCCCTTCCCTTCCCTTCCCTTCCCTTCCCTTCCCTTCCCTTCCCTTCCCTTCCCTTCCCTTCCCTTCCTTCCCTTCCCTTCCCTTCCCTTCCCTTCCCTTCCCTTCCCTTCCCTTCCCTTCCCTTCCCTTCCCCTCCCCTCCCCTCCCCTCCCCTCCCTCCCCGGGAGGCCGAGGGGTCGCTGCAGCCCCTCTCTCTCCCCCCCCAGCATGGCTCTGCCCAGCGCACTGCGGCCACCGCTCCGGCGCCTTTGCCCCCTGAGCGCCCTCCTGAGCAGCCGGCCCGCCGGGAACAAGACCGGGGGACAGCGGAAGAAGAAGGCGGCCGGGGAACGGAGCAGCCTGCCGGGCTCTTCCTGGGAGCAGAGGTACGGCTCTTCCAAAACCTCCCGAGCCATCTGCTGAAGCACCCAGCACCTGAGGCAGGCAGAGCAGGGGGCTGGGGGGGGGGTTCGCTCCACCCAGCTCTCCCCAGTAGGAATGGGAGAGCCAGGGCTCAGCTGGCTTCCCTGGAGCTTGGCCTGGGGAGAGGAAGAACAGAAAGGCCAGATGAGAAGCTCTAAGAGGAAAGGCAAAGAAGCAGGCTGATCGCCACGCTGGCAAGCAGAATGCCCTAGTCCTCTTGGTTTGCAGCTCTGTGGCTGCAAGCAGTTGGTGCTGGGTGCTTTGGAAGCAGCTCCAAAAACCCCAGTAGGCAGGAACAGCAACTTCCCAGCTGTGGGGTGAGTTCTCCATAGGCTGGATGGGTCAGTACATGATGGGTGTTTATGATGGTTTGGATCATATCCCCCTCCCCCCTTACTCATATATTTAGATTTAATCTAGGACAGCAAAAAAAGGTGTAATAGTGGCTGGAAATCCAGCCTGGTAGGTGATGCAGGATGGCTATGCCAAGTGATGAGAGAAGCATCTCTCTCAAGGGCAGAGGACTCCAGAGAGATGGGGCTCAGGCTGTCCTCAGAGTAGCAAGGCATGGCCAACGCCTCCAAATCACTGGCAGAAAGCACCAGAGCCATGTCAAGCTACAACAGGATCACTTTTTTTCTTCTTCCTTCTCTGCCTGCACTTTGGTGGTTGATTGATTGGTTGTTTTTTCCCTCTGACCCCAGTAACACTGGAATACTCCTTTTCCTGGCTTCAGCAGCCTGGAGTTAGATCCCCCCAGGGCTGACAGGGACTTCATGGGTCCATGTGCAGGAGAAATGCCGTTCCTGGCCCTGCCCTCTAAAAGGCAAGGCCTGATCCCCTCTAAAGAGGGATCAGAAAGACACCCGTGTTACCCAGGACCCTGAGGCACCCCCAGTCAGCCTCCTGCCAGAGCTCAGCCTGTGCCTCGGGGAGCCGGGCGCGGAGGTGGCGGGTCCCGCTTCCAGCCACAGACACTGGGCCAGAAAGGTGCCCTGAAAGGGGAGTTCGGGTGTTTGCAGCCAGCACTGGGGGGGGGCCTGTCCCAGAATGGTCCTGGCCATGAAGCGACTAGTCTGGCTGTTTCACCATGCATATCAAGAGGTGAGTAGCTCTGGGCACTACCACAATCTTGTACTTTCCAGGCTAGCTGATGCAGTGACTCCTCTCTGGAGACTGTCCTATCAGGAGCAGCTGCAGGTAAACTGTGCTTGCATGGACTTTTCTCTGTGGTGTCCCCCCAGCTGTCCTTCCTGCCCCCTTTGAGCAGCAGCCCCTGGCATCTTCATCACACAATGCTGTAACCTCTTCAGAGCCCGGTCACTGCTGCTTTAATTCTGCAGTTATTGGCACAGGCAGAACGGGCTGGTTCCCAGTGGGTGGTGTGTGTGGTCACCCACAGCAGATGCTGGGCACTCCCACAGTAATCCTGTCCAGTGGGGGACAACTGGTTCCCTGGGGTTTCAGGTTGGACCAAGTGCTCCAGGCCAGTGCTCGGGGACCATGGACACAGGGTTTCTCTCTCTTCCCCCTTCTTTAAGCAGCTGTGGTGATGTGAAAAGCAGAGTTCCCCTGGGGCTGTATCCCTCTTGTAGCATCCTCTGCTGTTGGCCTTCCCTGGGGTGGGTGATTAACAGCTGCCCACTGTCATCTGGCCCTGTGAGAGTGTTTCTGACCTAAATCTCCTCTGCAGCTGAAGTATGAAAGCCAGAAGAAGATTTTGCAGACACTGACATCTTGTCTTGAGGAGAGGGGTAGAGATATACAGAAACCTGGTGGACTCTGCTGTCCTCTCCAGCCCATAGTCCCTTCGGTGAGTATCTGGTGGGAACACTGTCCCTTCTGAGCCACCGACAGTCTCTTGCTTGGCTCCCAAAAACTCTCACAGAGGGGATTACTTGGTTGCAGGGAATGTATCTGTGGCAGTCCTTGCTAGCTTTTGCTTCTCAGCCTGTGACTGCCAGAGTGTGAAACAGGCCTAGTGATTAGGACCCCTTTTCTTCTGCCCAAGCCTTCTGTGATAAGCTTCTCACCATGTATCACAGAGAGCCATTTCTTCTTCCCACAGGGAAGTGCCAGGGGTCTTGAGCACAAGCTCCATTTCTGTGTTTTGCATATTCATGTTTAGCTTCTTGTGTTACCAACAGAACAACCAGGCTGGGCTTTGGCTTTCCTCCATTACTCCTTTTAATCCCAGGCTTTACTTTTCCTTCTTTTTCTTCCTCAGCCCATCGTTAATGGCTACAGAAACAAATCTACTTTCTCTGTGAACCAAGGACCAGATGGGAACCCCAAAACCGTGGGGCTGTATGTGGGAACTGGCAGAGGTCAGCACAGGACAAGGAGCTGAGTAGACAACTTCTGGCATGGGCCAGGCTGGGGCAAGGCTCTGCTGTGACAGCCTCCAGCCAGGTTAGAAGCCTGAATCCTGAGGGATGCTGATAGAAATGCCATGAAACCTGGGGCAGCAATTTTAGAGCCTCTGGTTTCTTAAGAAGCACCACTCTCTAATCTGTTAAATACAGCTCTAATGATGGCAGCCCTGGTAGCAGCCCCTCCAGGATTTAGCTTTGTTAATCTTAATTATGGTTTTGGCACACTCTAGGAGCCTGTGCTGAGCAGGAGGAGCATGGGGGGACATGCATGCCCGTAGGCAGGAGAGTGACATCGGGGGGTTTGGGGTGTGTGAGGCAGTTTGGGTTTGTGTGAAGAGGATGTGAGCTTTGAGCTCCTTGCAGGCTGCTCAGCTGGGAACTCCTCCACACCATTGATACTCAGGTTTGCCTATCCATGTCCAGAGCAGGAGGCACTGGGGTGGTTGCTGTGTCCTTTTCTCACTGGGAAGGAGTAATGCCATGGCTGTGTGTTATGTCTGAAGGCATTTGGCATTTACACTGAAGTGGGAACACAACCAGCTGCATTGCTGCTGCAAACCCACACTGGTATTCACCAGGTAGAAAACCACCTCGCTCTGCACTGCCTCCCTTAGGGTAAGAGCAGAGCAGTGGCTCCTTTGGTTGTTGCTAGATGACATTTAAAAAGCTCCCAGAGATCCAACCTCTTCATGGGAGTTAGTGACAGTAATCCCTGGCAAAGGGAATCCTGGCAGGTCCTGCAGACTGAGGGTGCCCAGAACTTCACAGGATTTAGGGGGCACTTAGATACCAGGGGTTTTTTGTGGGCAAATCCAGGAGAAAGGCCTCTCCATGGTTTATCCTGTACAGCATGTAGAATGAAACAAAACATTTAAATACCTGCCTGTCTCTCTCCAGCAAGAAATATTGTCTGTGTGAAAGCCAACCACATGGAGAACATACCCCCTAAACACAAACAAGTAGCTCAGGTAAATGTATGACTGCGGAACAGAGAGACTGCTACAGCTCTTACTGGGGGGAACACTGTAATTTTAGTTACACTGGGTTTGCAAGTCCATTTGCATGTTCTGAGAAGTTTCAGGCCTGACTCTGTTGATGGATCAGTAATTTTTAAAACTTGCATGTTAATGGTGCAGCCTCTAAACCATCCCAAAGAATGAAGCTAATCAGTGACAGTGCATCCCTCACCCTAGAAGGAAAGGAGCCATCCAGAGGGATCTTGCCAGGCTGGAAAGATGGGCACAGGTGACCGTAATGAGGTTCAACACTGCCAAGTGTCAGGGGTGGCACTTGGGCTGGAAGAATCCCAGACACAGATACAGACTGGGAGAAGAGCTCCTGGAGAGCAGCCCTGTGAGAAGGACCTGGGTGTCATAGTGGATGAGAAACTTAACATGAGCCAGCAGTGGCTCTTGCAGCTCACAAGGCCAATGGGATCCTGGGCTCCATCAGCAGAGGGGTGGCAGCAGGGACAGGGAGGGGATTGTCCCTCTCTGCTCTGCCCTCCTGAGGCCCCAGCTGGATCCTGTGTCCAGAGCTGGGGCCCCCAATACAAGAAAGATGTAGAACTGTTGGAGAGGGGTCAGAGGAGCCACAAGGATGATTAGAGGGCTGGAGCAGCTGCCCTACAGAGAGAGGCTGAGGGAGCTGGGCTGGTTCAGCCTGGAGAAGAGAAGGCTGTGGGGGGACCTCATTGCAGCCTGCCAGTCCCTGAAGGGAGCAGAGGAACAGGAGGGGAATCAGCTTGTTAAAAGGGCAGATAATGGCAGGACAAGGGGGATGGATTAAAGCTGAAGGAGGGAAGGGTTAGATTGGATATTAGGGGGAAGTTTTTTACAGAAAGAGTGGTGAGGGGCTGGAACAGGCTGCCCAGAGAGGGGGTGGGTGCCCCATCCCTGGGGGTGTTCAAGGCCAGGTTGGATGGGGCCCTGGGCAACCTTGTGTAGCCTCAGGCCTGAGGTTGGTGTCCCTGCCTGTGGCAGGGGGTTGGAGCTCTGTGACCCTTGGGGTTCCTTCCAACCCTTGCCATTCTATGATTCTATGATTCTATGATTCTATGATCCCTGCCAAGCTATTAAAATAGGCATGAATCACAAATTGAAGTTATTAAAATACCTTCTGAGGACTTGGGAAGAGCTTTCACTCAGTGTTGAAATCAAACAGAGCAACCAGATGATGCTAGTGGGAAGGTGACCTTTTTGGGATACACAGACCTGTACTATGACCAGAACAGTTGTCTTCACTGTCCTACAAGTGCTATTTCCCCTCTGCTCAGTGCTATGAGGAGTTCATCCGTTGCTCCCCCCTGGATCCCTGCATCCTCTTCCACAAAGGCGGGCACTGGCGGGAGCTCGTGGTGCGCACCAGCAGCCATGGCCACACCATGGCTATCGTCACCTTCCACCCCCAGGCACTGGGCCAGGTGAGCACAGGGAGGACCCTGCAAGAGGCACATCAGGGGTCTGGCTGACCTGAGCTTGCTGGGTGTATTGCTGCAGAGGGGTGCCTGACAGCCAGGTTCTCCTTTCTTGTGCTTGACAGGAGGCCCTGGCTGCTCAGAAAGCTCTGCTGAAGGAATTCTTCACGTGTGGACCTGGAGCGGCCTGTGCCTTGACTTCACTCTATTTCCAGGAGAGGTAAATCACTTGGTGCAGGGAAAGAGCAGAGTCACCTCCTTTTTCTTCCCCCAATTCGATAAAATCCAAATTCTGCCAGTTCAGAGGGTGCTTGAGAATGAGATGTTTGGGTGCCTCTTGCAGATGTGGCTTTAAGGTGGCCACACCTTCTGTTTTTCCAGCCCCAAAATACTTGAACACACCATGGCTCTTAAGTCATGGGAGTTCCAGGCTTGGGAAACTAAAGGAAAAAAAACCTCCAGTGACTTTCCCAAGACAGGAAATCACATTAGCAGCAACACTGGGAAATGGACAATAGGACTGCAGGTTTCTGTGGAGTCATTTTTGGTCCTCTCCATGAATTCCAGGCTGGGCAAACTACACATCCCTTACAAAGAATCAAAACTATTTGATCCTGTTGAAAGGCTCCCATGAAATAAAAGTTGGTGGCAAGAGAACCATCCTCCCCTGCACATCAGCATCCTTGGGAATGGGAATGGAAACAAGCTGCCTCTCTTCTGCCTTCTAACAGCTGTTTTTTGTGTGCTCTCTTAGCACCATGACCCGCTGCTCCCATGAGCAGTCCCCCTTCCAGCTCCTCCATGGAGAGCCACACATCTTTGAAGAAGTGCTTGGCCTGAAGTTTCGCATCTCTCCAGATGCCTTTTTCCAAGTAAACACAGCAGGAGCAGAGGTTCTGTACCAGGCAGTTAGGGAGCTGAGTCAGGCTGGTGGGGACACCATCCTCCTCGACATCTGCTGTGGAACAGGTGAGCACTGGCCATATGAGCTCTGTGGAGAAGGACCTGGGGGTCCTGGTGGGTGACAGGTTGGCTATGAGCCAGCAGTGTGCCCTGGGGCTGAGAGAGCCAATGGGATCCTGGGGGGCATCAGGAGGAGTGTGGCCAGCAGGTCACAGGAGGGTATCCTCCCCCTCTGCTCTGCCCTGGTCAGGCCCCACCTGGAGTGTTGTGTCCAGTTCTGGGCTCCCTGGGATAAAAGGGACAGGGATCTCCTGGAGAGAGTCCAGAGAAGGGCTACGAAGTTGATTAGGGGTCTGGAACATCTCCCCTGTGAGGAAAGGCTGAGAGAGCTGGGTCTGTTCAGCCTGGAGAGAAGAAGACTGAGGGGGGACCTAATTAGTGTTTATAAATATCTTAGACATGGGGTGCAGGGGGAATTGGCCAGCCCCTTTTCAGTGTCTGTGGGGACAGGACAAGGGGCAATGGCTGCAAGTTGGAGCACAGAAGTTCTGCACCAACATGAGGAAGAACTTTTTCCGAGTGAGGGTGAGGGAGCCCTGGGACAGGCTGCCCAGGGGGTGTGGAGTCTTCTTCTCTGGAGATATTCAAGTCTCATCTGGATGCCTATCTGTGTAATATGAGCTGGGGAGCTGCTTTGGCAGGGGGGTTGGACCCCATGATCTCTTGAGGTCCCTTCCAACCCCTAAGATTCTGTGATTCTGTGGACCCGGCTCCCGGGGACGATGCTTCACTTGCCAAAACCCCCCACCTAAAATCTTGTTTCTTCAGTGTGAATGTGCAGAGATTACTTTTGTACCCTTCATTTCCAGGCACAATTGGTCTCTCTCTGGCTCACCAAGTGTCCAAGATCATTGGTATTGAGGTGGTGGAGAAGGCAATAGAGGATGCCAGGTGGAATGCAGCATTCAATGGTGAGTTCAGACTCACCTGGGGGGAAGGTTTCAAACTGACTGCTGGAAAATCAGAAGCAGAAGGGAGCAGAGGGATCCTGTCGAGTCACCTCCACGCAGCAGGGGATGGTACTTCACGTTACCGTGCTCTGGTGCCACTGACTGTGCTCAGTTCATGTGGCTGCTTTTTGCTTCACAGGCATTTCAAACGCTGAGTTCCACAGTGGAAAAGCAGAGGTGACGTTGCCACAACTCCTGTCAGCCTGGGAAGATGCCCGACCCCTGGTTGCTGTGGTGAACCCATCCCGGGCTGGGCTCCGTGAGAGAATATTGCTCTTCTTTTTCATCTTAAAACAGAGAATTTTGTACAAGCTCTGTGAGACCTGTTACCCTGGCTCCAAACCCTCTGCTCACTCAGTCCCTAGTCTCTTACCTCATTGCTGACAGCAGCTAAAATCCCATGGAGTCTGCAGCTTTCAGTGTCTTTCTTGTTAAAGCAGAGAGCTCAAGTAGCCTTTTCCCTCTTTCACAGGCTTACAGAATGTTGTAGGAGAGAAGGAGCCCCTGGAGGGCTGTGGTGCAATCTCCCAACTAAAGTGAGGGCAGCTTCAGAGTTGTATATGGTTGCACAGGGTGGTAAAGCCCAGTTGAGGTTTAACTGTGTCCATGGGGGGGTACCCTCCCCTGACAATGTCAGAATCTCCCCTTGCTGCAGTGCATCTGTTGCCCCTCATCCTCTTCTTGTGCCCCTCTCAGAAGATTCTGGCTCCATCTTCTCTGTAATCCCCCATGAGGCCCTTGAAGATAGCAAATGGGTCCCTGCTCATCTTCTCTTCCCCAGGATGAACAACCCCAGGTCTCACACTCTCCCTGTGCACGTTGTGCCCCAGCCCTCTGACCATCATAGAGGTCTCCACTGGAAGCCCAGTGTGTATGGGGAAGTCCCAAACTGGTCCTGGTGCCCAGATGCAGTCTCACAACTGTGTGTGGAAGGTCTGACATGCCTCTGCTTAATGAAGTAACAATTTTAGTCTCATCCTTCATCCCCAGGGGAGGCAGAGGGATTCCTGCCCCTGCTCTACCCAGCCAAACTGGCTGAGCTGTCAGCAGCGTGGGTCACAACCCTCGCCTCCTAAGAGCCGCTGTCTGAGGCAGGAGGTGACAAAACGTGTGTAATATTTTCCCCTGATATTTTTGACAGTTCAGTGTAGCTCTGTGATGCTTGCTGTGCAGTCATTCCTTCTGGAGAGCTCGGGGTGGGGGTGGAGGGTCCACAGGAAAGCACAGTATCTGGTTTTGCAGATTACAGGGTTGTGCGAGCCATCCGGAACTGCGCGTCCATCCGAAGGCTGCTCTACATCTCCTGCAAGCCAGAGGGAGAAGCCAGGAGGAACTTCCTTGAGTAAGAACCTTCCTCTCTCCCTTTCCACTGACCTTCATGACAGACCCTACTATGACTAAGACAAGACATAAATATCTGACCTTGGCTCAGGAGGGTTTTTGTTCCGGCTGCATTTCGCTGTTGGTGTTTCCCAAACTTCAGTGGCATCCTGCATCCTTCCCTGACAGAACAGCACATCTGGGTGTAGGATATATGGAGCCCAGTGGGTTCACAGCAGGAAAGGTGGTCTCCAGACATGAAGTGAAGCCAAGGGGATTAGTGACTTGCTCATGGTTGATGGTTTAGCTGAGTCTTCCTTCGGGGCAGGCCTGTTTGCAGGTGAAACCCAGTGGAAGTGGTGCAGACCTGAGGTTAGCTCCTGAGTGTTGTCTTTCAGCTGGGATAGCTTGTTGGAAAGGGAGCTTTAAACCTGCCAGTGAACCTCAGCTTGTCCAGAGCTGTTTGGGGGTTCAGTATTGATGGTTCCAGACCTCATGTTTTGTCAGCTGCAGACTCTGAGGGACGCTGGCCAGATCCACTGCTTCCTTAGTGCATCATCTGTGCTGTTGTGTTACCAATAATGATGGGAAGGTCTGAAGGATGCTCTCTTTGCTCTCCACAGGCTGTGCTGCCCACCTGACGCAGGGAGGAAGCTGCTGGGAGAGCCATTTACCCCCACGTTGGCTGTACCTTTTGACATGTTTCCTCATACCGTTCATTGTGAGCTGGTGCTGCTGTTCACCCGCTGACAAGGAGGCTGTCATGCCAGTCTGGGAGCTTTGGAAGCAACCTTCTGTCCTGAAGACTGAAGCAGTTAGGATTTTAATTTATTTTCTAGAAAAAGTTAGATAAAAATAAATAATTTTGCTTCTGTTCTTACTTTGGGTTGCCTAACTGTGCTCTTCTGTAAGGAAACACTCAGATTTCTGGGATGAAAAGGTTCTTCATAGTATTTCATCACCCTTCCCTCCCCTGCAAAAACCTCTTCTTGGGCTGCTAGTTAAAGCAGCCTGGAAAATACCCTCTCCCTGGTGTTGTGGGGTTGCACCATCAATATGTGACTATGAAGTACTAAAATCCACTCTTATTTTCTAATACTGACATGCCATTAGCTCACTGCTTCCTTCAAGGGAGTTTCAGCTGTTTTTCAAGGTGATAGTGAACTTGTGATGAAGAAACTGTAGGGTTTACTGATGGTTTACTGGGAATTATTTCCTGCATAAGCTTCCAAAGCCAATACTGAATCACTGTCAGGCACAGGGATAAGTTGGAGGCAACAAAAAAGGTTTTTCTAGAAAATGAAATGAACAGAGAACAGATTAAAGTGCTCCTCCTTCCACACCTGCCTCCCACTTCTCTGCTAACGCTGATACCTAAATATGAAGTGCCCTGTGAAAATGCCAACAGCAACAAGTTATTTCCTCATCAGGTTGCTCTCCAATAGCTGATTAAAAAATGTGATGTTTTAGGTCTGTCCTGCCAGGCTCACTGACTGACAAGCTGTGAGCCTTGGTGTTAGATGAAGTTCTCTCCAGCTCTTCAAAAGAAAGAGCTGCTACAACCTGCAGGTAGGCCTGAGTGAGCAGAGTTTCCTTGTGTTTTATGAACTTGAGGGGGTTTTTGTTTGGTTTGGGGATGCTTTTTGTTTGTTTGCTTTTATTTTTCATGTCATGTTGTACTGAAGTTACCTTTTGGTTTAGCTTGGTCATCTAGGCCAAGTGAGTAGCAGAACACACCTCTACAGTCAGGCTGTTAAATTAGGTCATTCTGGTTTGTCCTGGGTTTGGCTAGGATTGGGCTAATTGTCACCAGAAGCTGGGATGGGACACAGCCAGGACCAGTGGCCCAAACTAACCCAAGGGGTATTCCATGCTGTATGGTGTCATGCTCAGAATAAGAGGGGGTGAGCTGGGGAGGGGGCGCAGGGCTCAGGGGAGGTCTGGCATCTGCAGGGGTCTGAGCACAGGCTGGGAGTTGTGCAGTTTGGTGAGAAACCAGCCTGTGCATCCCCAGTTCTGTATATTCCAAGTGCTGTTGTTAGTCCCCCATCTGCTGTCCCAGCCAAGTGTCCCTGTCCCACCCCACGAGGTTTCCCTTCGCCTCCCCATTCTCCTCCCCATCCCGAGGCGAGTGAGCAGCTGCATGGTGCTCAGGTGCTGGCTGGGGCTGAACCAGGACAACTCTGGAAAAGGAGTTCTCTAGCTGATTTGAGCAAATCAAGGCTGATAAGCTCCCAGTGTTTTAACTCTGGTCCTATGGAACCCTGAATTTGGGAGTATTAGCAACCACCAGTTCTAAGGCCACAGAGACTCAAAATACATGGGGCTGGGGCTTGAGGCTTTCTACACCAGAAAAGAAAGTGTTCTCAGCCTGGAGAAGAGAAGGCTGTGGGGGGACCTCATTGCAGCCTGCCAGTCCCTGAAGGGAGCAGAGGAACAGGAGGGGAATCAGCTTTTTAAAAGGGCAGATAATGGCAGGACAAGGGGGATGGATTAAAGCTGAAGGAGGGAAGGGTTAGATTGGATATTTGGGGGAAGTTTTTTAGAGAGAGTGGTGAGGGGCTGGAACAGGCTGCCCAGAGAGGGGGTGGATGCCCCATCCCTGGGGGTGTTCAAGGCCAGGTTGGATGGGGCCCTGGGCAACCTTGTGTAGCTCCAGGCCTGAGGTTGGTGGCCCTGCCTGTGGCAGGGGGGTTGGAGCTTTATGATGCTTGGGGTCCCTTCCAACCCTTGCCATTCTATGATTCTATGAGGGTGATGGGGAGATCCCTGACAGGCACAGGAAGCATCACTCTTGCGCTGTCCTGGGAGTGTCAGATTTTTGCAGGCTGTTCCAGCCTCTTGTTTGCAGTTTGCAGCAGGGGATGCAGGGTTTGCAGCAGTTTTGGTTTGTGTAATTACACCTTGGCTTCATGCTGCAAGGTCTGAAAGGGTTTCTGCTCAGCCTGGCTATACTTTTGTCAAAATGGGATTTGTTACAAATTAGAGGGGGAGATGTAGGATGCCTTTAAATCACAAAGGAACAGAGGATCAGGAAACCTTTCTGGAGAGCTGAACATCCAGGGCAGGTTTTATCTGCAGTGGGGGAAGGGTGTACAGTGGCCTCACCATGCCTTTTTGGCATCAGGTTCCAGGAGAGCTGCAGGGGCAAGGCATCATTGCTGCTTCTTCTGGGGCCAACGTATGAAGTGGTATGTTGCAAGCTGCCTACCTATGAGAGACCTCGGATGGGGACACAGTTACTCCCACATCCTCTGCTAACGTGTCCCCGTTTTCCCACCGGGGAGCTGTGTTTGGCTGCCGCCCCGCATCCCCGGCACTGGCTGAGCTTCCGTTTTCCGGGGGTAATTGATGGGAAGCGCCGGAAAGCAGAGGATGGCCTGAGGAGCGGCAGGAGCCTCGTTGCTCGGCAGGTGCGAGCGCTGCCCGGCTCTGGCTGCGGGGCATTAGGACCCAGAGGTGGCGGAGCGGAGGAGGCTGCATTCACCCTCCCTGCCTCTGCAGCTTCAGTGCTCTTTATGCCTCAGCTCCTTCGATGGTGACGGGCTGCCTCCCGCCTGGTCGGGCAGCCAGAGCAAGAAGGCCAGTTCCCAAGAGCGCATCCCAGCAGCTCCATGGCATCTCCCAGGACTGTCACCATCGTCGTCCTCTCGGTGGCCTTGGGGCTCTTCTTCGTCTTTATGGGGACCATCAAGCTGACCCCTCGGCTCAGCAGAGACGCCTACAATGAGATGGTGAGTGTGGATGGCAGTGGCAGCACGGCAGAGAGACGCGCCAGGGCTCCCTGCCCCTCCGCCGTGCAGCAGAAGCCGTGTGTGCGGAGGGGTACACGGAGGGTGGCTGCTCTGCTGCCCTGGGCAGTGGGAGGGAGAGGGAAGAAGCTTATGTGGCTCCTTATTTGATGGGCATGGAGAGAAACAAATGGTGTGGCGTGCCCAGGGTATGCTGGCAGCCTTTCCCTGGGCTCAGAGCCTACCCCTGGGAAAGCTCCTGCGGATTAAGGACAGGGAGAGCAGGCTGGGGGGGGGGGACGGGGTAGCACAACGATGCCCCCAAAGGATGGGGACGCGAGGGTCTCTGAAGAGCAAGGGCTGAAGAAGAGCCAGACGTGCAGCAGGCGGCTACAACGGATCCCTGGGATAATAACCGCCTCCTGGATCGGGGGTAGGAAAAGCAGGCGCCCGCTTTGGCAGCCAGATGATCATCCCCAGGATTGTGTGCTGTATGGCAAGGACAGTGGCCTGTCCCTGCCTCAGTAGTGTGTCTCCCCTGAGGAGGTTTCAGGCCAGCTCTGTCTTTCAGTCCTGGCTATTTTGGTTTGGGAGCTATTGCTGGACGTTTGGCATGTCTGGCAGCAAATGCTGCGGGGAGCAGTTCATGACCATGACATCCTGTGAGGTTCTTAGCTGGCAGAAGAATATAATTATTCATAGTCACCTTACTGTGGTTTTTTTAGCCTGGGAAATGAGCCTCTCCTCCTCTTGCCTAATATGAAGGGTATGAGGAGGGGCAGGGGAAGTCACTGTCTGCGTTTCTGAGCTGGTGAGCCACTTTGTGCTCCCCTCTGCCCAGGGCCAACCCAGCTGCAGAGCTTTGCTAGCTGCAAGCTGCAAGCAGGCAAAGGACTGGCTGCCACATTTTTCTCCTTATCTATGTTTGTTTATTCTCCTACACTCCCCCCCCTCCATTCCCCATCCCCTCCCCCATGATGTTTATTGCAGTGGCTGAAAAGCAGTGGTATAATTTTTGTACCTATAAAAAAAATAAAAACCCCAGTGCTGGAAGTTTCTAGCACATTCTGCTCTCTCCCTTTGCTCCACCTGCCCAGCTGCTTTTCCTTAGCTCTCAAATAACATCTGAATTGCAGTGCCTAGTCTGCATCCCAGCGCAGGGATCTCACAGAGAAGAATCACCAAAGTAGTAACTTAGGAGGAAGAGACTAAGCTAAAACGCCCAGAAAACAAAGCTCTTCTGCTACATAAGGGTCAGGAAGAAAGCACTGAGCTTTTAGAAGCACTGTGAAGTCCTTCCTCTGTAAAACACTTGGCTTCTGTGTCCCTTTCTGCTTTGTGAAAGTCAGGCCCACAGAGAGGAACGATCTCCATGTTTACAAGGTGGGGGCAGAGGCACTCTGCCTTCCACAGCACCCAACCCAAAACAGTAAGCCCATGAGCAACTAATGTTCGAATGCAAGGACTCAGAGGTTTTTAAGGATGGGGGTGGCTCCTTCCCTGAAACACAGAGGCAGCCGTGTAAGGAGGTTGAGTCTTGCAACTTACACTGCTACTAAATCCAGCATAAACCAGGGAGTAAAGGATGTGTAACATCAGCTTGCTTTCATCTGAGGAGAGAAGGAATCGTGAGGGTATGGAAGCACTGGATAGGGCTGGTGGATCTCAGCTTTGGTGAACAGTCCCAAGCTGAGATTGTACTACCCATCACCACTGGGATATTGTAATTGCTGTGAGGTAGAAAGTGACTGTTGTTACTGCTGCTGCCTCGGCTTTGCAGGGACTGGGTGTGTTATTTAATTATAAAGCAGGTAATAAGTATTACCTGCAGATTCCAGGAGAAGGTTCACTTCCAAAGGTGGGGGCTAGGCTGCAGAACTCTTTTCCAGTAAGGAGACAGCAGCTGATAAAGGGGGAATTGCAGGTTGATGGTGTTAATATCTCTCCCAAGGGAAGCTTTAGGGTTGGATACTGTGCCAGAGGGGTCTGTGACAACTGAGCCGATCTTCAGGGCATACTGCACATCCCTGTGTTTCAGTGGAAGTCACCTTTGCCTTTCTCACATGATGGTGTTCTGCACTATCACTGCTTGATTTCAGAAACGAGCCTACAAAAGCTATGTGCGGGCCCTCCCCATGCTAAGGAAGATGGGAGTCAGCTCCATCCTTCTCCGCAAGAGCATCGGTGCCCTAGAAGTGGCGTGTGGCATTGTCATGACACTGGTGCCTGGTCGCCCCAAAGACGTGGCCAACTTTCTCCTCCTCCTCCTCGTGCTTGCTGTGCTCTTCTTCCACCAGCTCGTGGGGGATCCACTCAAGCGTTACGCCCATGCCCTAGTCTTTGGGATCCTGCTTACCTGCCGCCTGCTCATCGCCCGCCAGCCCGAGGAGCAGCCCCCAGAGAAGAGGATCCTGTCAGTGAACGGGGATGAGCAGCCACTCATCCATGAAGCAGCTCCTGAGAAAGGCAAAATGAAGGTATCCTAGTTGAGCGTGTGGGAAACATGGACCCTCGAGGCAGCTCTCTCCAAAATCACCCACAAAGTTTGTTGGTTTTTTTTATTTCCCTATTTATATTCTGTTGCCTGTCTAAATAAAGTTGCACTTGGGGTTTGAGAGACGCAGGGTATGTCTACACTGTAGTCTTGCTTTTGCTGCTGCCCTGTCAAGTGGGAAAACACGAGCTAGCTTTCATCACAACAGCTTGGAGGCAGTTAACAGCCTGGCTGGAGTAGTGCTGGCCTCAGCAGGAGCTGCAAAATCAGCCCAAGAGCATGGGCAAAAATTTGGGCAGGTAGTCGTGCTAACTTGGCCCTGCTGCAAGGAGGGAGATGAGTCCCTCCCTGAGCATCAGCCCCAAGCCCTGTGGCATTGAACCTAGCCTGGATGCAGTTCTCCTGTGTGGCAGTCTTGGCAACAGTGGCTGGGTAGAATGTTCCTTGTGTCCTGGTGCTGGTTGTGCAGCCCCACCCACAAATCTACATTTCCTTTCCCATGGTCAAGGGGGGAAGGACCCTACCGAGCTTTAACGTGCTGCTGGTTGTGTTTGAGAGAAGGATCCCTTTAGCCTTTGCTGCTTCTGTGTCCAGTTATTTCTTTGTACTGGTTATCCAGGGAAAACATGGGATATGCTGTTTGCATCCTCCTCAATTTCCACACCTTGCAGAGGCTCTAAAACTGGGACAATGGCCTATATGACAATAAATTTTTACCTGTTTCACATGAGGCAGTGGCATCTTTTCACCCCTCTTTGCAGAGAGCAAGGATCCCTGGCTGAGGGGACGGGGACCAGAACTGCCCAAAGAACTTAAAATGTATGTCTGCTGTTGGCAAATAGCATCATGCTCCCTGTTTCCTCACAAGGAAAAAACAAAATCTCTCTCTTTTTCCACAACTACTGCAACTTTATAGAATTGTTGGTTATTGCTTAGAAATGAGGGTCTGAATGTGCCCAGGCACCTTATTGTTCATCCCACATTCAGCTCTGGTGAGCTGGGGGGAAGTCCTGTCACCAGAGCCTGAACTCCCCTGTGTTGTGTCTGTGACAGTGTCAGAGGAAGCACATGTTATCTCTGAGTTTGTTTTCCTTGGTGTTTGTCCGGTTTCAGTTTTTCCTTCTTAACTATTCATGAAAATAAACTTTTTGAGATTTGGAGAAAAGCGCCTTGACCGAAACAAATCTCTTTTTTTGGGGGGAAGATGTGTGAAAATCCTTTTCCTGGGCTCAAATACCACCCCCGAAGCAGGCAGAATTGCTTCAGGGGCATTTCAGGGAAAGCTTCCATCCTGCATTGCCTTGTCTATCTGAACACTAATGGGTCACACATTAGTAAGTCATTTAAAAGAGATGTTTTGGAAATTTTCATTAAGCATGCTCAGGTAATTTTCTATTTCAGTATAATGTGGCAGCATGAAAAGGTATTAAAACTCCAGTAAAAAATTGGCAACTGTATCTCTATAAAAATTTGGTGTTCTTGTGGAGCATATCCAGTGTTGTTCATATGTTTTTTTTGTTGCTGAAACAGATGTAGTCCCAAATAGATATACTGAAAAATCTTCCTCTTAGAGCCCCAAATAATTATCTCTATTAGATGTGCACCCTGAACAACAGAAACTACCACCAGGTCACTTCTGTAGACTATCTTGTCTTTACAGACTTCAAGATCATCCCAAATTTCTTTACTTCCCAAAACATACTTCACATAGCATGAGCTGAGCAGAGCTATTAATCTCTTTTTAATACAAAGCCAAACAAAAACCCACCACTCAACACCATGATGTGTGTTCCTATGGAAAGTACCACTTAATTGCTGCAGCCCTTTGGCCAGCCATCCCTCACACATGCATCCTAACTCTTCAGGAACGAGCCTGTGCTTGTCTTGTGCATGTTTGCCACTGGAACCTGTATAGATGCCATTAAGAATAAACACAATTATTCCATTGAGCAAAGCTTATCCTTGCAAAAACTTCTGGCTCCAAGTTCTGAATGACTCACACCTGCTATGCTGTGGATTGCTGAGCTGCTGTAGCAGCTGCCTGTTCTTTTTTACAGAGAAAGTCAAGGCTCCTTGGCGTCTGGTAACAAGGCCTCTGTGTTTACCTCTGGGTTGACCTCCAGCATTGCCCCCCTCCTACCCCAGCATTAGCAAACTATATTTGGAAGCTGCTAGTCATCTATGCTTGATAGAGGCGATAAGGTGCCCAGAACTGATTTAGCCCTTTTGTAGGACAACGATTCCAATTTAATCTCCCTATTTCTGCCCCCTCCCCTTCCCCCCAACACCCCCAGGCTTTTCTCCCTTCATCTCCCACCCTGTGACTAGAATATATGAGCAGGTTTCTTTAACAAATCATAGAAGTTCATTCTCTTAAAGTTAATCCATGAATAGATCTTCTCTTGTTTAAGAGAGACAATGGGATCCTGGGGGGCATCAGGAGTGTGGCCAGCAGGTCAAAGGAGGGGATCCTCCCCCTTTGCTCTTCCCTGGTCAGGCTCCAGCTGGAGTGTTGTGTCCAGTGCTGGGCTCCCTGGGATAAAAAGGACAGGGATCTCCTGGAGAGAGTCCAGAGAAGGGCTATGAAGATGATGAAGGGCCTGGAGCATCTATCCTATGAGGAAAGGCTGAGAGAGCTGGGGCTGTTGAGCCTGGAGAGAAGACGACTGAGGGGGGATCTAATCAATGTTTATAAATATCTTAAGCATGGGGTGCAGGGGGAATTGGCCAGCCCCTTTTCAGTGTCTGTGGGGCAGGACAAGGGGCAATGGCTGCAAGCTGGAGCACAGGGAGTTCTACATCAACATGGGGAGGAACTTTTTCACAGTGAGGGCATCTCTTGAGGTCCCTTCCAACCCCTGTGATTCTGTGATTCATGCCCCTCAGGCAGGGCCTTGTCAGACAGGAGCTGGCTAAGGCGCGGCCAGCCTGCCTGTCACGCCAGGCAGAGCTGCAGCCGACCTCACTAAAACCGCCCGGGGCACCACAAGGCCCGGGGCACTGCAGGCGCGGCCCTTTAGAGGGATGACAAGGACCGGGCCGGCCACCAGCCCTGGCCGCCATCCCTCCAGCTCCCCCGCCCCACCGCACACCGGCCGACACCACTGCGCATGCTCTGATCCGCACTCGGTAGGGCGGAAGCGCCCCGTCTCTATCCACACTGCGCGGCGCTGCGCATGTGTGAGGGGCGGAGAGGGCGCGGCGCTGAGCTGCGGGTACTGCGCATGCTCGGGGGTTTGAACGGCGGGGCGGTTGGAGCCGGGCTGTAGGTGAGTGACTGCAGCGTTCGTGGGAGCGGGGCTCGCGGCCCACGGGGTCTCCTCTCGGGGCCGCGGCCCGTCAAGGGGCAGCTTCCCGCCCTGCGGCCGAGCTGAGCGGGGTGTGGGGCCGGGCCGGCTGGGCCTTGGCTCTCTCCGCTCCCCTGGGGTCGCTGCCCGCGTCGGGCGGCCGGGCCGCTCTGTGAGGGAGCCGCTGAGGGGAGCAGGGTGCGTGTGGGCTGGGGAGGGGGAGCGGTGTTCGCGCCCAGAGTCTGTGTGGGAGCCGTGCCTTGGCGGGCTCGCTGATAGCGGGGACTGGCTGCCCGCCGGCCTGGGCCGCTCTGAGCTCTGGCGGCAGCGCTCTCTTCGCGGCGGAGCTTTCCTGGAGCGGCTCCTCGAGGCGAAAGCAAGGAACCCAGCAGGTAGGGTGGGGGCTCAGGAGCCGGGGGGGAGCTGGTAAACCCAGCAGGTAGGGTGGGTGCTCAGGAGCCGGGGGGGAGCTGGTGTAGTGCTCCCGAGTGATGCTCTGGGCTCCTCACCGTGAGGCCCTGGAGCCTGTCCAGAGAAGGGCAACCAGGCTGGGGAAGGGGCTGGAGGGAAATCCTCTGAGGAGCAGCTGAGGGAGCTGGGGGTGTTCAGCCTGGAGAGGAGGAGGCTGAGGGGAGACCTAATCCCCACCTCCCCTGCCCTGCCAGGAGGGTGCAGAGAGGTGGGCGATGGTCTCTGCAGCCAGGGGACAGGAGGTGAGACAAGGGGCAATGGGCTCAAGCTGTGCCAGGGCAGGGGCAGAGCAGATGGGAGGGGAAAGTTCTTCCCTGGCAGAGTTGTCAGGGAGGGGGTTGAGTCACCTTCCCTGGATGTGCTTAAAAAAGGGGTAGATGAGGTGCTCAGGGATATGTTTTAGCACAGGACAGGAACAGTTGGACTTGATCTTAAAGGTCGCTTCCCACCTTGTGATTCTGTGATGTACCTGAGGGCTGTTAGCTCCAGTTGTTTCCTGAACTGATGTGCCAAGGTGATTCAAGATGTAGCAAGTAAAATTCCAGAGCCTTGGGAGTTTTCTGCAATTCTTACATGTCAATCTGTTATCCAAAATCAAGACTCTCAAAGCCTGAAGCTAGTTCAGAGATGAGATGTTACTTTATTCAGGCTCAGGTGCCAGTTGTGAATCCACAAATCAAGCACACTGTGACGGATCATCCAGCATACATCTACACACCTGAAATCACAAAGTCTCTGCCTGTGTTTCCATGCTGATAACAAAGTCTTCACTTGTGCTTACATATTGATTATCTTGATCAAATGACTTTCTGTGCCTGCATGTTAAAATCTGCTGCGTTGCCAAAATGTTTCTGTGCAAGTGTAGGGTCTTTGGTGGTCATTTGGGGAGAGATGCCCTTCCTCAAGTTGTCCTCTTAAGGTATTGTGTCATCTAAGGACAGTGGAGTCTCTATTCTAGCTTGCCACATTCTTAATGATGATAGGGAGGATTCTTTGAGAAATCATAAGTCTTTCTTAAGGATAGAGAGGTTTCTTTGCTTCCCTAACAGTGAAGGACACATCAACTCAAGGCCGTTTGGACATCAAGATTAAATGCTTTGTTGTTCTTAAAGGATTAGTTGTCTTCTATAATAATTGTTACTGTGTTCTTTAGGCTAGCAAGGTACACTAAGAGTCTTCTGTGATGATTAATATTGCTACACATACACTTACTGGCTCAATCTAACCACAGTGTAGTTGCCATCAGGAATTTCCACTGTTTTGAAACATCTCAGTTATTCTCAAGCTTCACACCCAAAGCATTTTTGTGGGAGTTCTGGTATAGGTGGTGTTGCCCTTTAATGCCAAGGTTATAGATTTCAGTTAGAACTGTGTGAGTTTCAGAGGAGGTATTGACATAGCTAGCCAGAGGCTTGTTCTTGGTAAGCTGTCCAGGGAAACTAATGATGAACAATCTGTAGGAAAACTGGGATGATTCTAACCTCTTAAGGAAGTGAGATAAATAAGGGGCATGGATTGAAAAATCCTGGTTTATTGTGTGAAAAGCTAGGAAGCATAACAGGCCCCAGCAATCTGGAGACATGCATGCATGCTCCACTAAATTCAGGAAACTGTAGCAAAATTTCACACTTTCACAGAATCAGAGAGCTGTAGGGGCTGGAAGGGACCTCCAGAGCTCCTGGGGTCCAACCCCCCTGCCAAAGCAGCTCCCCAGCTCATACTGCACAGGTCGGCGTCCAGATGGGTCTTGAATCTCTCCAGAGAAGGAGACTCCACACCCCCTGGGCAGCCTGGCCCAGGGCTCCCTCACCCTCACTGGGGAAAAGTTCCTCCCCATGTTGGTGTGGAACTTCCTGTGCTCCAACTTGCAGCCATTGCCCCTTGTCCTGTCCCCACAGACACTGAAAAGGGGCTGGCTGATTCCCCCTCCACCCCATGTCTAAGATATTTATAAACATTAATTAGGTCCCCCCTCAGTCTTCTTCTCTCCAGGCTGAACAGCCCCAGCTCTCTCAGCCTTTCCTCATAGGATAGATGTTCCAGGCCCTTCATCATCTTCGTAGCCCTTCTCTGGACTCTCTCCAGGAGATCCCTGTCTTTTTTTATACCAGGGAGCCCAGAACTGGACACAACACTCCAGGTGGGGCCTGACCAGGGCAGAGTAGAGGGGGAGGATCCCCTCCTGTGACCTGCTGGCCACACTTCTCCTGATGCCCCCAGGATCCCATTGTCTCTCTCAGCCCCCAGGGCACACTGCTGGCTCATGGCCATCCTGTCACCCACCAGGACCCCCAGGTCCTTCTCCACAGAGCTCTTCTCCAGCAGGTCACCCCCAGCCTGTACTGATCCATGGGGTTGTTCCTCCCCAGGTGCCAGACTTTACACTTGCTTTTGTTGAATTTCATCTGGTTTCTCCCTGCCCAGCTCTCCAGCCTGTCCAGGTCTCTCTGGATGGCAGCACAGTGTCCTGCATGTCAGCCACCCCTGTGAAAGGTTGATCTCTCCAGCTTATTGAGGAGAAAATGCCACTTTTCATGGTTGTAGTTTACCTGCAGCTAGGCAGCTCTGCAGTGTTGGGAGCTCTTGTGCTTCACTTGGAAGTTTACTAAACTTTCATAGCTTTTCCAATCCTGACTGTGATGTAGAAAGGCTGCAGAAGCATTAAGCTTTTCCCAAATAGGAATGTAAGTGTTATTGATCCTCTAACATCTGTGCATTGGTTTGCAGGAAATCATGACCTGGTCATTGAGTACAGTGACATACACAATGTATGTAATGAAAGCTGATAATGTGCAGAATAAACCCAGAAGAAAACTGTTTACTGTATTTTGCTAAGTTTCTGACTCTGTTAGTTTTGGGATCAAAATACTATATAAAATTTTAGCAGATAAATTTGAAATTGATAGGAGTTTGTATGTTTACTGATGAATTCTTTTCTTCCCCTCTTTAATGAAGGGAGGAGTGGAGTTTTTGATACACTGTTCTCTGTGCATCTCCTGAGTATATTGTCTGAGCCTTCTGGGTGGCAGGTGGCTCTAACTGATTTCCTCTGAAGTTATTTCATTATGTGATGCTGGATCCCTCTAAAAATCTGTTTTTTTCAGGAGAATAATTTTTTTCCTTTCCTTGTAGGACACTGATGTTCTTCAACCTTTGCAGGTTGATCTGTTTTCTCACCTTGTGATGAGGGATTGGAACCCATCCATATGGCCAATGAGTAGAGCTCTCTGGTTTCAGCTAGGAGCCTGGTAAGATGCAGCGCAGACACACTTCAGAGACACCAAAGCAGCCTCTGAGAGCCCTCAAAAAGAATCAAACTGATCTGTCTGCATGGAGAAAAGAGGGGAGAGCTGACTCCCCAAAAAGCAAACAGAATGATCAGTCTCCTCAGAATCAGGAAAAGGACAGCGAAGAAGATTCCCTTGAGCATGCTCTGAGCTACTTGGAGAAAGGTAAGAGCAGTTTTAAGGAGCGTGGCCAGCAGGTCACAGGAGGGGATCCTCCCCCTCTGCTCTGCCCTGGTCAGGCCCCACCTGGAGTGTTGTGTTCAGTTCTGGGCTCCCTGGGATAAAAGGGACAGGGATCTCCAGGAGAGAGTCCAGAGAAGGGCCACAAAGGTCATTAAAGGACTGGAGCATCTCCCCTATGAGGAAAGTGAGCCGGGACTGTTCAGCCTTGAGAAAAGAAGACTGAGGGGGGGATCTGATCAATGGTTATCAATAGCTGAAGTGTGGGACACAGGGGGACATGACCAGCCCCTTTTCAGTGTCTGTGGGGACAGGACAAGGGCCAATGGCCTCAAGTTGGAGCACAGGACGTTCCACACCAATATGTGGAAGAACTTCTTTCCAGTGAGGGTGAGGGAGCCCTGGGACAGGCTGCCCAGGGGGGTGTGGAGTCTCCTTCTCTGGAGAGATTCCAGCCCTGTCTGGGCACCGACCTGTGTGACCTGTCCTAGGGACCCTGCTTTGGCAGGGGGGTTGGACCTGATGAGCTCTTGAGGTCCCTTCCAACCCCTGTGGTTCTGTGAGCTGTCTATGATTGAAAACAGAATAACTCAATTCTTAATACTGATAAATTCTAACACTGCCAGCTGTTTTTTCTCACTAATTTTTAAGCTTTGTAATATTTCTGTAGTGTCTTAGAACATTTTCCCCTTTCTCTCACTATGTAAAGAACTTGGCAAAAAGGAATATATGTAGGAACAGCTAAGAGAAGGTTAAAATAGTTAATTTTCAGCTTGGAAGTTATTTCATCCTTGTGTTTATCACCTTTTTTTTTTCTTTCCCCCTAGCTCAAGGCAAGGTTTCACTGAAAAAGAACAGTACTCTGCAGAAACACTTGAGCACTGTGGAAAGCATTGCCCTGGAAAGAGGGTTACCCCCTGAAGCACTTGATGTGTTGCTAAAAGTGGCACTCAGTGGCAGACTTGGTAAGATGTTTACATGCTGCTAACATGTCTTCTGTGAATGACTCTCTTGCCCTCTAATCAAACCTGATTGAGACAGTGGGTTTGTGGTGACTGTATTGTCAGGTACTTCAGTGTCAAAGTAAACTTTCTGGCATCCTTCAGTGTAATTTCATGCTAAAAATAACCTCAGGTTTTGCTGCAGGGGAGCAAAATAGCCTGAAAATATTATGGCTTGTTAGGAATTGTTTTGAAAAGTCTATTTCATCTGTTTATAACTCAAGGTCTCTAGAGAGACTTGAAAGTATGTCCTTAACAACCGTTGTGTCTCTTCCTCCTTGTAACTGCTCCTGTAGGTTTCTCTTTCTCAAGCTCAAAATAACTGAAGGAGGTGTGTTAGTGAAACTGGCTAAAATTCCTGTCATCCTAACAATCAGTTCAGTGGGTCAGTGCAGCACTCCTACTGCTTTATTAGTAATTAGTAATTAAGTACTCAGTTAAAAGAATCCTATTCTCTCTTTCTCCAACCCAAGAGCAGCACACAGAATTCCTTCCCCACTCTGCAAGTAGTTTAGTGCTTTGCCTGGTTTTAAATCACTAGCTTACCTCCAGAACACTAAGCTGCTGATGGTTGGCTGATAGTAACTACTCTGAAGGAAGGGGTTGTGTAATATTACTAGGAATTTGTGTTACTCTTGGTTGTCTTGCAAAGAGTCTAAAAGTTATTTCAGTACTAACATACTTGATATCCTATTTTCTTTAGCTTTTAAGTAGATACTTATCATTTTGGGGGGGTATAGGTAGGTCCCTACTAGATTCTTGTGTGCTGTTACTTGAAGAGATGAAGCTCTGAATCATCTTGTCCAGAGGGAATAAGCTCCAAAACCACATCAAAGATCCTGGATCATGAGCATCATCTTATTTTCAATTGTTTTCCAGCTGATACAGTGAATACTCGTTTGCTGAAGAGCCTGATTCCAGCCACAGTGATACCAGAAGATTCTGTGGTTTCATCTGTATCTTGGCTCTGTGTTGGCAAATGCTCAGACAACATCCAGGTAACAGTGAATGTTTACTGTGCTTACTGGTTCTGCACAGGGATGATGAGGATGGATTACTTTCAGGAAGCAAAATCCTGAAGTTTTAATATATGAGGTTTGATACTGTCATTTAGATTGGCAGACAGCCCTGTTGCTGGAGTGGCAGTGGGATTCCATCCCCTCTGAGTGGAAATCTGCACCAGTCTTTCTTGTCTTGTACCTCTGAGTTCCTTAGGAATGGTTTCCTCACCAACATTGCTGTGGGGATTCCCAATTCAGCAAGGTACCCCTTGGGTTCTCTGTGCCTTGGCTGTGGCAATGTGACTTAGTGGTAGCAAGCCAGTCTTTTTCTTCTTTAGGACTGCTCAAAGGTTTACACCATCAAATTGTAGAATCATTGAGGTTGGAAAAGATCCTTAAGATCACAAAGTCCAACTGTTAACCTAATGCTGCCAAGTCCATGTCCCCAGTCCCTCCAGGAAAGGTGACTCAACATTTCCCTGGGCAGCCTATTCCAGTGCTCAATAACACTTTGAGTGAAGACATTTTTTCCCAACATCCAACCTAAACCTCCTCAGGTTCAACTTGAGGCTGTTTCATCCTATCACTGATTACTTGGGAGAAGAGACCCAACACCCCCCTGGCTACAACCTCCTTTCAAGTAGTTGTAGCAGGTGACAAGGTGTCTCTTGAGCTTCCTTTTCTTCAGGCTAAACAACTCCTCATAAGACTTGTGCTTCAGACCCTTCACCAGCTTTGGATGTGCTTCAGGACCTCAATGTTTGTCATGCAGTGAGGGACCTTCAGGTCATCTCACACATGAACTGAGCTGCCTGTTCTGCTTTGGTATGGCAGCTGGGACTCTTGGCAGGTGTTCTTCCATAACTGAGCTATCCCTGTACTGTTCACCTGTAGCTGTCTGATTGTCCTGGGGAGTGGCATGTATCTTTAATGGTTGTGTCTCTTAAGTTGGCTAGGGATTGGCTGGTCTTGCCTGTGCCTATCACTGCTGTAATATCACTGTCTCTTTTCCTGCCTGCAGCTGCTGTTTTTAAAATGGCTGATCACAGTGTTTGACTTCATTGATCACAAGGAACAGATTCATGCTCTCTATGGCTTCTTCTTTTCCTTCCTGCAAAATGAGAAGATGGTAAGGAGAGCTGCAGAACACATGGGATTGGCAAAGTGAAACGAGATGTTCATGAGTAGTGTGTGTATTAATGCTGGGGTTAGACTGGAGTGGTGCTTGTTTAGAGACTGTTTTCTGATGGCTGGGATTTGTTTTTTTCCATTTTGCATTCTGAGGCTGCTGGGAAATTTAGATTCAGTAACTGGGAAGTTCTGTAGGATTATTTTTGTTGCAATCATAGAATGGCAAGGGTTGGAAGGGACCCCAAGGATCACAGAGTTCCAACCCCCCTGCCACAGGCAGGGACACCAATCTCAGGCCTGGAGCTACACAAGGTTGCCCAGGGCCCCATCCAACCTGGCCTTGAACACCCTCAGGGATGGGGCACCATTCGCTCTCTGGGCAGCCTGTTCCAGCCCCTCACCACTCTCTCTGTAAAGAACTTCCCCCTAATATCCAATCTAACCCTTCCCTCCTTCAGCTTTAATCCATCCCCCTTGTCCTGCCATTATCTGCCCTTTAAAAAGCTGATTCCCCTCCTGTTTCTCTGCTCCCTTCAGGGACTGGCAGGCTGCAATGAGGTCCCCCCACAGCCTTCTCTTCTCCAGGCTGAACCAGCCCAGCTCCCTCAGCCTCTCCTTGTAGGGCAGGTGCTCCAGCCCTCTGAGCATCCTTGTGGCTCCTCTGACCCCTCTCCAACAGCCCCACATCTTTCTTGTAGTGGGTGGTTTAAATATATAAACGCTGTGGTGGTTTAAATATGTCCCAGAGAATTGCTGTTCGCATCACCACTGTGTGACATTATAATCTCTCTAAATTCCCAAGAGGAACTATGATGATGCAGTGTCTGGGACTGCCTTTGATGTACCTCCCTCCTAAGGAGAAACTGACTTGCCTACCTTAGACAAAAACAAAGAACCCCACAACTTAGAGCAATGTTTATTTAAAGGAGAGAAACTAAACTGCTCTTTACATTTACATGAGAACAACCAGGCAGGAGATCTCTGCCATGACAACTGTAAAATCCAGGTGTGGGAATACTGAAGAGTTTTGATTCTGTTCTTATTAAGATGATGTTGGCAGTCATGGTAGATATGAAGTTGTTAATATTCTTTCAGTTCAGAATCACAGAGTTGTAGGGGTTGGAAGGGACCTCCAGAGCTCATGGGGTCCAACCCCCCTGCCAAAGCAGCTCCCCAGCTCATACTGCACAGGTCGGTGTCCAGATGGGTCTTGAATGTCTCCAGAGAAGGAGACTCCACCACCCCCCTGGGCAGCCTGTCCCAGGGCTCCCTCACCCTCACTGGGGAAAAGTTCTTCCCCATGTTGGTGTGGAACTTCCTGTGCTCCAACTTGCAGCCATTGCCCCTTGTCCTGTCCCCACAGACACTGAAAAGGGGCTGGCCAATTCCCCCTGCATCCCCTGCTTCAGATAATTATAGACTTTAATTAGGTCCCCCCTTAGTCTTCTCCAGGCTGAACAGCCCCAGCTCTCTCAGCCTTTCCTCATAGGGGAGATGTTCCAGGCCCTTCATCATCTTCGTAGCCCTTCTCTGGACTCTCTCCAGGAGATCCCTGTCCTCTTTACACCAGGGAGCCCAGAACTGGACACAACACTCCAGGTGGGGCCTGACCAGGGCAGAGCAGAGGGGGAGGATCCCCTCCTGTGACCTGCTGGCCACACTCCTCCTGATGCCCCCCAGGATCCCATTGTCTCTCTCAGCCCCAGGGCACACTGCTGGCTCATGGCCAACCTGTCATCCACCAGGACCCCCAGGTCCTTCTCCACAGAGCTCCTCTCCAGCAGGTCACCCCCAGCCTGTCCTGATACATGTGGTTGTTCCTCCCCAGGTGCCAGACTTTACACTTGCCTTTGTTGAACCTCATTTTTTCTTGAATATTACTAAAAGTTCCCAAACTGAGTTTCATTTCACACAAAAGTTTTTGATGGTAATTATGTCTTCATAAAGCTGGATTTAACTTGCTAAAATAGCATTTTCAGGCATGATGGGCCAATTGGAAAGGGCACCAGAGCTGGTGTGAATCTAATGAAGACACTTGCAGCCTCAACTGTAGTTAGAAGCTCTAATAGAAGTTATTTGGACTCAAAGGTGCCTTTCTTTTTGAAGGTGCAGTTGTACTTGAACTGCTGCCTCCTGAGATACTGAGATCAAGCTTCAAACACCATGAGCCAAGCTCACTGAGCAGCTTGATGGCAATAGGGACTCCTGTAGTGTTTCTGGAATGTTTCTAAATAAAATGGATGTGTGTGACATGTAAAAACAGCTGCTTGTGAAGGGAAGTGAGGGATGGGCTGTACTGTGAGGACTGGGTGGTGAACTGAATGAAACATTATGGGCTCGGCGTTGCTTTTGGGGTACCCCCCATTAGCACCCCACACCAGCAGGTTCACTCACTGCTTGCTGTCTCTTTGCAGTGCCCCTTTGTCTGCCATGTGCTCTACCTGCTGACCAGGAAGGAGAATGGTGAGTCCATTTGATTGCACAGGATGCAGTGCAGTTTGGTTTGCTGCACCATCTCTCCCACTGGAGCTGATGCAGTGGTTGGTCATGTATTGCTTTCAAGGCACAGAGGCATGAGTGGTGGGTCAGCCTGATTTGTGTAATGCTTTCTGAATTGGAAACCTGGCTATTAGCCTAAAAATAAGACTGACTCCTGCTTGCTTTGCTGTGAGTTTCTGTAGTAAAAGTGATATTGCATGTTTGATTCAGTGTTTTTAAAATCCATTGCCTTCATAACTGTATTTCCAGTCAAGCCTTTTCGGATTAGGAGACTGCTTGACCTCCAATCAAAAATGGTGAGTTCATTTCAAATCTTGTGGAGTTTGAGCTGTGGTTATGATGCAGTTTGTAAGACTAATGTCCTTACAGACTGGAGAAGGGTTGGGCTAGACTTGGGATCATAGGTTACAGTCTCTGTAGCATCAGAGCTTGTCTGTCTTGTGTGTGCACCCCAATATTCATTTGTCTTTTGTGAGCAGGTGTGCACAAAGTGATATGTTTTTATGGCTAGGTCTGGTAACATCTCTGAAGCATGGGGAAGCTTTGTTTATCTCATACCATCTTTAATTTGCTATTCATTTTCCTTTTCCATGGGGAATCAAAAATGACTGAGAAACATAAGGTTATAGAGGATCTTGCTCTGGCTTTTTTTGTAAGGAGAAACTAGCTATAACAACACTTTTGGAGCATTTAGACAGCAGTAGACTGTATTTCTTGTAGTTTTGATTGCTAAATTCATTTTTTTGGTGAGAAAAGACTACAGGAAGTTCCTTTAATCACCTTCCTATAGTATCTCATTGACAGTTTCTGTTCTTCCTTTTGTTTTCAGTCGTTCAACTGTGGTTACTTACTGATAGGTAGCTTTAGAAAATGTCCAGTAAACATTGCAGGGGTGTTGCTTCTAGAATACAGTATTCAGTTTGCTGTATAAACACCACACTCCACATGTTTTTCTCTTGCTCTGTTACTTGACAGGGAATGCAGTCTCATTTGCAGGCTCTACTATCACTTTACAAACTCTTCTGTCCTGAGCTGGTGACCATAACCCTTCCTGGGAAAACAAAGGTAAGAAATTAGATTTTTAACCTATTTGAAACCAGTATTTAGCACAGTATTTGTACTGAGCTTTCTATTTAAGCTACAGCACGTTTTAGTGGTAAAGATCAATTCTACTTGCTTTTTTCACTGAGTAAAATCAGGTCTTGTAAGGATTCTTTGCTTTGGGTACTCTTCAGCACAATGAGATGATTTGGAATGGCATATCCTTTTATCCTTACAAGGATTACTTTAATCCTCCTTCTGGTATCCTTGCTAGCTTTGCCTTGTTTCACGCAATGTTAAGTTCTTCAGGAAGCAAACTGCTTGCTTTTGTCCCAGGCATTGTCCAAATTGCTGACTCTCTTGAATACAAATAACAATGGAACTTGGAAAGAAATTTCTCAGTTGTAAAGCCTGTGTGATAGGAAGTGGGGGGGAATGTGGGAGGCTGATTGCTTAGAGCCTCAAGGTAACAGCAAAAAAATAGGGCTCCACTTTTAGAGATGCTGATCTTGTCTTTGCTCTCCCATCTTCAGAGGTGTGTTTGCTTAGCCCTTTGACCAATTGAATGTATGTAGCAGGAACTGAATAGATAACAAAACAGCAGCAGGTGATGCATAGATTCTGCAGCAGGTTTTCTTTTGGCCCTTCAGTGGGTTAGACTTGGGGTTAGTTTTGGGTTTTGAGACAATTTGTGTGTAGGCAAGTGGTGTTTCTCTAAGCAATTGTCTTATTTCAATCTTGTGTGCTTACACTGCTTTATCAACTTATACTTCTCATTGTACAGCACAGTCATCTGATGGAGAATGCACAGCTCTTTGGCATGCACACAAGCAAAGGGAATAACCAGCAGCTAACCCCCAAATCTATCTTGAGCTGCTTTTATGCACACACTGTGTTAACCTCTGTAACAAAACTTCCTTACCTAGGTCCAAACAAGTCCCAAATACTTCTCTGACAGGTTTGCACTTGTTTACTGGTATTTAAAGGCTGCAACTGAAGTGACAAAATGTTTTGTGCAGAAAAGGTCTGGGTTTGTCTTTCCAGTTTTCTTTTTACCTGTAGCTCCTAGATTAATTTGAGAATTTGATGACTCAAATTCGATGATCCCAAGCTGGGAGGGGTGGCTGACAGGCAGGACGCTGCGCTGCCATCCAGAGACCTGGCCAGGCTGGAGAGCTGGGCAGGGAGAAACCAGATGAAATTCAACAAAAGCAAGTGGAGAGTCTGGCACCTGGGGAGAAACAACCCCATGGATCAGTACAGGCTGGGGGTGACCTGCTGAAGAAGAGCTCTGTGGAGAAGGACCTGGGGGTCCTGGTAGATGACAGGTTGGCCATGAGCCAGCAGTGTGCCCTGGGGGCTGAGAGAGACAATGGGATCCTGGGGGGCATCAGGAGGAGTGTGGCCAGCAGGTGGAAGGAGGGGATCCTCCCCCTCTGCTCTGCCCTGGTCAGGCCCCACCTGGAGTGTTGTGTCCAGTTCTGGGCTCCCTGGGATAAAAAGGACAGGGATCTCCTGGAGAGAGTCCAGAGAGGAGCTACGAAGATGATTTGGGTCCTGGAGCATCTCCCCTGTGAGGAAAGGCTGAGTAAGTTGGGACTCTTCAGCCTTGAGAAGAGAAGACTAAGGGGGGACCTAATTAATGTCTATAATTATCTGAAGCAGGGGATGCAGGGGGAATCAGCCAGCCCCTTTTCAGTGTCTGTGGGGACAGGACAAGGGGCAATGGCTGCAAATTGGAGCACAGGAAGTTCCACACCAACATGGGGAGGAACTTTTCCCCAGTGAGGGTGAGGGAGCCCTGGGACAGGCTGCCCAGGGGGTGTGGAGTCTCCTTCTCTGGAGATAGTCAAGACCCATCTGGACACCTATCTGAGTGATATGTCCTAGGGAGCTGCTTTGGCAGGGGGGTTGGACTCCATGATCTCTTGAGGTCCCTTCCAACCAGTACAATTCTATGATTCTATGACTCATTGAGTTGCTCTGCCTAGCAGATATCACTTCCAGAAGCTTCCCTAGTATGGATACACAATGCATTTATTTATACAGTTCTTTTAATGTATACTTGAGACTGACTCAGAAGTCTTGGCGATGCCTTGTGAAAACGGGAACATTGTTTCAGGAGGGGGGGGAAAAAAAAAGCAGAGCTGTTGAACCCTAATCAAAAGGTAATGACCCTGAGGAATGGTGGGAGTTGTGTGCTGTGGAAAGCCAGCCTCTCAGTCTGATAAGCAGAGGTGACTGGAAGTATCTCACTGTTTATCAAAAGAGCACCCTCTTTCTGTTGTGTTGCCTTAGCCTGGCTCCTTGCACAGATGTCTGCTTTGTTTTCAGACTTACTTCAGAAACTCAGAGGGCCCATGGAAAGCAGCAATCAACCTCATAAGGCGAAGGAACCAGCAGAACTCTCCAGTGTACCAGCTGCTGCCTTTAGGCACAGCTCGACCTCCCTCACGAAAAAGGGTAGGTTATGGATATATAGTAGACCCTAGAAAGTGCCAAACAGCTGTTTTCATTGTGAATATTGGCAAATAATGGGAGTCAGGCTTTATTTCAGCACTGGGAAGGGTGGAGTAGCTATACAGAAACCCAGCATTCCCATCATTATGAAAACCTGGATACCTTTTTTCCAAAACAGGGCCTTTATGGGAACATGAGTCACAAGTGCACTTGATAAGCTAAGTGATTGGTGTTGATTTGTGTGTGTTTCCCACAGAAATGGAATAACCAGTTGATTCTACCTGCAAGCAGTACAAACCAACATTATTTAAAAGAGGACAGGGAAAAGTGTGACTTGTACAGTACAAATGAGACTTTTCCAGTAGAGCAGCTGCAGACCTTTGCTCAGCTCCTAGAAAACATCCACCGTCTAGAGGTGAGTTTCAGGAAGGTCTTGGCCACTTGAGAGGTCAAAGGATATTTCTCTGTGCTCTGTTTATATGTGAATAGATCTGCCAGACCATCTAGCCCCACCTGAGGGTGATGATTGAGTCCTGGAGATGCTCTTGTTGCTGGCAGAAGGATCAGACAGTCATAAAATGTTGTTCTCTAGCAATTTGCTGATATAAATACTGAATAACTTTCTTGACTTCCCTTGCAGTTTCCTTCCCAGATGGGTTCAGTACTAACAAACCCTTTACTGCTTCACTACATGAATTGTGTCAAGGATGAATCTATTTATCTGAGGCTCTACTATTGGATGAGCCAGGCTCTTCAGGAAGGTAGGAACTTCATGTTGCCATTGTTTGGTATGAGGTAAAAAATGTCAGAGGCTTTTTATCATTCAGATTTATAGCTATAATCACATAGCATTAAAACAACTGCTGGAGGAGAACTGAATTTTGTTTCTGACTCTGCTTTTCCTTGCTGTGCTCATATTAAAATACTATTGTCTCACATTCTAGAATGTGCCTGGTATGTGACTGATAAAGAACAACATGAAGAATTCAAGGAATTCCTGGAAACAGTTTACAAGTCAGAGTGCTTCTTGCAGGTAAGTGTTTGGAAGCCCAAGGTTTCACAGTGTCTTCTCTTAAAGTATTTTCCTGCTTACCTGTTTCCTGTAGTATCTTTGAGAAGCAGGAGTGCCTCAAATAGTAACAATATATTCCTATAGAGTCCATACTGTGGAGCTGGATATTGTGTAAAAAGGCAATTTTATCTGTGTTTTTAGGTGTGTGTAATGTAAATTAATACATATATGTTAATTTTATTTCCATAATTGTTCCTCTGAGTGGGAAGTATCATCCCCCACAAAAAGTATCTTGATGAAAACACTAGAAGCATGGAGAGTTGTGGGTTTTTTTGCTTACTAAGGGTTAGATACCTAAATTTACCAAATTAATGGGAGCTAACAGATATAAGTAATTTGGAAGATGAAGGCACTGAGGCTTATATGGTCCATTTAAAGATTTAAGTTCCTAACTTTAGGTGCAGAAGCAATAAGTTAAGGTATTTTTACAACTTTACAGGTATTTAATCTGTTTAACAAAATGTTCAGAACTTGTGCAAGGCCTTTGACACAGTCCCCCACCACATCCTTATCTCTAAACTGGAGAGATGTGGATTTGATGGGTGGACCATCCAGTGGATAAGAAACTGGTTAACAGACGATAGCCAAAGGGTGGTGGTCAATGGGTCTGTGCCCAGGTGGAGGCCGGTGACAAGCGGTGTCCCCCAGGGGTCTGTCTGGGGACCGATTCTCTTTAACATCGTTATCGATGGCATGGATGATGGGATTGAGTGCACCCTCAGCAAGTTTGCAGATTACACCAAGCTGAGTGGTGTGGTCAACACCCTAGAAGGAAAGGAGCCATCCAGAGGGATCTTGCCAGGCTGGAAAAATGGGCCTGGGGGAACCTGATGAGGTTCAACACTGCCAAGTGTCAGGGGTGGCACTTGGGCTGGAAGAATCCCAGACACAGATACAGCCTGGGAGAAGAGCTCCTGGAGAGCAGCCCTGTGAGAAGGACCTGGGTGTCATGGGGGATGAGAAACTTCACATGAGCCAGCAGTGGCTCTTGCAGCTCACAAGGCCAATGGGATCCTGGGCTCCATCAGCAGAGGGGTGGCAGCAGGGACAGGGAGGGGATTGTCCCTCTCTGCTCTGCCCTCGTGAGGCCCCAGCTGGATCCTGTGTCCAGAGCTGGGGCCCCAATACAAGAAAGATGTGGGGCTGTTGGAGAGGGGTCAGAGGAGCCATGGAGATGATCAGAGGGCTGGAACACCTGCCCTACAAGGAGAGGCTGAGGGAGCTGGGCTGGTTCAGCCTGGAGAAGAGAAGGCTGTGGGGGGACCTCATTGCAGCCTGCCAGTCCCTGAAGGGAGCAGAGAAACAGGAGGGGAATCAACTTTTTAAAAGGGCAGAGACTGGCAGGACAAGGGGGATGGATTAAAGCTGAAGGAGGGAAGGGTTAGATTGGATATTAGGGGGAAGTTTTTTACAGAGAGAGTGGTGAGGTCCTGGAACAGGCTGCCCAGAGAGGGGGTGGGTGCCCCATCCCTGGGGGTGTTCAAGGCCAGGTTGGATGGGGCCCTGGGCAACCTTGTGTAGCTCCAGGCCTGAGGTTGGTGTCCCTGCCTGTGGGAGAGGGGTTGGAGCTCTGTGACCCTTGGGGTCCTTTCCAACCCTTGCCATTCTATGATTCTATGATTTATCCCTGTGAATTTTAAGCACTATAAATTAATTTGTGACTTCTTGGTTATCTGTCTGGGTTGTTTAGGTATTTTACCAAGGGAAAAAAAGTACCTCCTTAAAAGCAGATGTGCTTTCTGGTAGCAAGGCTGTGTCCTGTGAATTTGTCTAACATATAGCTGACATCTTCAGATACCTCACCAGTTGAAAGCTGGTGTAATATATCAGAAAAAACCAAAGGGAAACTGTAGCCACTGGTCTCAGAGATTGCATGGACAGGGTTTTATTCCTTGAGGTAATAATTGACCTTGCTTTCTCTCTCTCTGCATGTTTCCTTCAGTGAACATACATGGTGCAGTTCAGCTGCTTTAGGGATTATTCAGCTCTTCACATAGATCTTCATGGTTATCCTCCTGCTGGACAGAGAACTTCTGAATGATATTAAGAATGTCCTGGTGAATTGTGTGGCAGGAAGGGAGGTGTAGGCCTCTCATTCTCCAGGGTGAGCATGGCAAGGAGCAGGTATGACAGGAGTTTTTTGAGTGTTTATCTTCTGCTTTGTAGGAGGGGTTTTCTTCTTGTGAAGAGTTCCTGTATAAGAACCTCCCTCTCTGGGATGGCTTCTGCTGCCGATCACAAGTCCTCAGGCTTCTGAGTTGGATCCCCCTCAGCAGCTTCTCTGGTATGTGTTGCTGATCCTTTGGGTGAGGCTGGACAGTGTCTGATCTTGGGGGACAGAATTTGGGCACAGATGACACACTGCCTGCTCGTTTGTTTCAGAAATGAAGTCACATCTCTATGATCCCCTGGCACAGCTCTTCTTCACATCGTCCCTTTACTTTAAGGTAACTTGAGTGAGTACAGTGGCTGCTGATTTCTAGGTGATTGTTACCTGCTCTTGTCAGGAGTAAAAGTCTGAGGGATTCTATAGGGGGCTTGTTTTGGGCACAGATTTCCCCAAAAGAAGGTAGAATATTGTTGTGTTTTCACCCAGCTAACACAACCACACAGCCTTTCGTTCACACACTCCCTCCCAGTGGGATGAGGAGAGAATCAACAATTAAAAAAGTAAAACTGGTGAGTTGACATAAAGACACTGTAATAGGGTGGAAAAGGAAAATAATACACAAAACAAGTGAACACCCCAATTTCTTCCAGCCCAAAGCTGTTGCTCAGCAAGTTCCTGGGCTGCTCCACTTCCTGGCTAGTTGCTTACAGAGCATGATGTCATATGGTAGGGAATATCCCTTTGGCCAGTTTGTCAGCTGTTCTGGCCATGCCTCCTCCCAGCTTCCTGGGCACTCTGTCTTCTCATTAGCAGGGCAGCATGAGAAGCTGGCAACAACTGAAAGCATCAGTGTTATCCACATTATTCTAATCCTGAATCCAAAACACAGGCTCTATCCCTACTGAAACCAGGACAAATACATGCTTACAATGTAACTTCTTTGGGAATTTGAGGGCCTTTAAGATACTTGATTTTTTGACTGGGACTACAAAGAACTGATAGTACACAAGACAAGAGTTGGTTTGTCTTACTGTGACTTTAACTCTCATTATTCCTGGAGAGCGTTTCAAATGCTTTGCCACAGGGACACTGGCTTCAAGGGGCTGTGGAATTCTCTATTGCTGTTCCTGGTCCTGAGAAACTCTTGATGTCTGTCCTTGTGTGTGTCCATTCTTGTGGCATTTTTTGTTTAGTATTATTCACTTCTGTAAATTGGCCTCAACCTGTTTTCTTCTTGCCTCTTGCAGTGCAGTGTCCTTGAGAGCCTTAGGGAGCTTTTACAGAACTGGTTGAATTGGCATGTGGTTCATCTGGATTCAGAGGATGACTCTCAAGCTCATTCCTTGTAAGTTTGAAATAAAAGTAGTACAGCATTCTGTATGCTGTTCACTAGTGTATTTATATGTTCTAGCCCTACTACCCAGAGTAAGAGCAGATGGGAGGGAAAAGCTCTTCCCTGGCAGAGTTGTGGGGCTGTGGAACAGGCTGCCCAGGGAGGGGCTGAGTCCCCACCCCTGGGTGTGTTTAACAGATGGGTAGATGAGGTACTGAGGGATCTGGTTTAGCACAGGACAGGAACAGTTGGACTTGATGGTCTTAAAGGTCTTTTCCAACCTTGTGGTTCTGTGATAAAGAACTAGAAGGTTAATGATGCTGGAATGCTTCTGCTATTCTGTAAGTTACCTTATCAATCCTGTTCTTTCTCTTTCTTGAAAAGTATTTCTATTGACACTGAAAACAGAAATGTCCAGAAGTAAGAATGCTTGTAACACTGACAGCTGGGTCATGCTTGTAGCAATCATAGGATGGTCTGGGTTGGAAGGGACCCCAAGGATCACAGAGTTCCAACCCCCCTGCCACAGGCAGGGCCACCAATCTCCAGGCCTGGAGCTACACAAGGTTGCCCAGGGCCCCATCCAACCTGGCCCCAGGGATGGGGCATCCACTACTTCTCTGGGCAGCCTGTTCCAGCCCCTCACCACTCTCTCTGTAAAAAACTTCCCCCTAATATCCAATCTAACCCTTCCCTCCTTCAGCTTTAATCCATCCCCCTTGTCCTGCCGTTATCTGCCCTTTTAAAATAACAATGTGGGGACCAATATTGCATTGGACAGATGGGTGCTGCTGAGTGCTAGGTGGGGCAGAAGGATGAACTTCAAGTTCTTTGTTACCACTCTTCCTTCTTGCCCTTTGCAAAGAGGGGTCTGTACTGATGCTGTGTTGTGTCACTGCTGCAGGAATACTACACTTTCTGGACAAGTGAACATGGTAGCTGAGCTGGTCCACTTTGTTGGATGGGCATCTACTGCTGCATTGCATTTGGAAAACAACTCCTCACTCTTAATGTACTTCATCCTGGATTTCTATGAGACAGTATGTATGCCCTTCAGTTTGCCTTTCAGAATCCCAGTACTCTAAAACTGGTTTGTGTTTAAGCTAGAGGATGACAATACCTTCCTCATTAGAGCTTACAGAACTCTCTGATTAATTACAAGAATGTTCCAAATGCTTGGTAGATCTACAAGTGGTTGCTGCTGTTGCAGCTATGGCAGAACTAAATGTGCTGTTAGGAAGTGGCTGCTCTCAAGTCAGAGATGAACTGTGATGGAGAAGTGACCATATGGCATAACTTGCCTTTATTAATCCTAGAACAGTTTGGGTTGGAAGGCACCTCAGAGATCACCTAGTTCCAAACACTCTGGCATGGGCAGGGACACACTCACTAGACCAGGTTGCCCAAAGCTCCATCCAACCTGGGCTTGGGAATGGGGCTTCCAGGGAGGGGAATCCACAGCTTCTGTGGGCACCCTGTTCTGGTGTCTCACCACCCTCACAGAGAAGACTTTTTTTCTCTTTTTCTTTCCCTACTATCTAATCTACATCTCTCCTCCTTTAGTTTAAGGCCACCCCCCCTTGTCCTATCCCTACATATGCTGGTAAACAATCCCTCCCCAGCTTTCCTGTAGGCCCCTCCAGGTACTGGAAGGTCTTCCCAGAGCCTTCTCTTCTCCAGGCTGAACAACCCCAACTCCCTCAGCCTGCCTTCATAGCAGAGGTGCTCCAGCCCTGATTGTCTGCTGAAGATCTCCTTAAATCATCCCAGTGCTAATTTATAGAAAAGAATAATGTTCAGTTCAATTTCAAGGAATGTTTTCTGATTTTTTTCCCTTGACTATTTCCTTAGAAATACATTCTTTCCAGTTTGCCTAACAGACAAACTAGGCAGCAGGAAATAGGCTGAAGCCTGTGCTCCAGCTTCCTCACCTCCTATCTGGGATGTGCTTACTGCTGTATATCCTCCAGCTGTGGTGTTGCTGCTCCCACAATTCAGATAAAATTGAGGTGTTAAAAAACAATACTTGGTGGCATCTGCTTGGAACTAAAATGTCCATGAAATGCACAAAACTTACATGCAATGCTTGTATAAGACTTTAAGCAAAAGCTCATTTTATGGGAATGTACAGGGAATCATGCCCCATACAATCATGGATATGTGAAATCATGTTTTGATATATAACTACAGGCTGTCTAGCAAACAACTAGGCTTTGAATTTCTTCCTGATGCTTTTATTTATGTATTCAGAACTTGAGAGATTTCTAAAATCATGCAACTGAGAGAAAGAATCTAGATTTCTGAAAATACCATTAATTGAATTACAGACACATTTGCCTACACCTTATGTGTTAGAGCTGGAGGGAGGGCATGAGGAAAGGTGGAGATCTGGCAAGTGCTCACAGAACCACAGAATGTCAGGAGTTGGAAGGGACCTCAAAAGCTCACCTAGTCCAACCCCCCTGCTAGAGCAGGATCACCCAGACTAAATCCCACAGGAACACATCCAGGTGGGGGTTGAATGTCTCCAGAGAAGGAGACTCCACAGCCTCTCTGGGCAGCCTGTCCCAGTGACCTTTAGTTATGAGGTTAAGTAAAGGAGTAAGCAAGTAACCATGTCAAAATATATATACTTAAATGGTTGAAGGAGAGACAGAGATTTACTGATGAACATGTCTCATACTGAGAAGGAAAGGGAATTGCTTCATCCTGGCCATTGAGTCTGGGTGAAGTTGATGGAGCTGACTGGAATGCTGTGTCATGCTCTCTTGCTCGTGGATGCTTCAGGGTTTGTCAAAGGGGGTAATAATCTGCCTGGATTTGCTTCCTTCCTGCAGGTGTGTGACATGTATCTGAAGTACGATCTGCCCTTGTTGATACTGCCTCCTGCTGGAGTGTTCTACCCAGCTCTTCTCAGCATGGATTCTGTCAACTTGAATCAGCTCTGCTACATTATGTACAGGTACTACAAATGGTGTGGGCTGTAGGGACTCCTTGTCTTCTCTTTAAGTTTTTCAGAGGTGAAATTACTGTGGTGTAAAATCAGAAGTCTTCTCTTTCTCACCATGCAAGGCAAAGGTGAAAGTTCCAGCTGTGCCCAGCTTTTGTGATACAGGATTTTCTAACTGTAGCTCCCACTCTTTTCAGTCAGTTAGCCAAACCAGCAGGAGTCTGACCTCTTTCCTAGCATTATTTCCATACCTTTTAGATGTGAAGGAAGGAGTCCTCATATTGTTTTGAGAGAACTTCAGTCAGCCAGCTGCAATAGCTAGTAACTAGCTCTACAACTTCTCCCTCCTGTGCTTTATTCACTAGACTTGAGCTTTACAGAGTCTGTAACGTGCTGAGCAGGAAGCACTTCTGCTCTGTGGGAGTTTGGGCCTGCCTTGTGCTGCTTGCAGGTCCAACGACAGCACCGGTCAGCTCCCTCCGCAGGGCCCAGCGACCTGGCTGCTGCTCTCAGGCTCGTTAGTTCCAGTGGCTGCCTCTGAGAAGAGCAGGGAGCTGCTGGCAGCTGGTGCAGGGCTCTCCATGTGGCTTCTTCCCTGAGTAGTCTGCAGGGTAATTAACATGACAGGATGGTCACTGGGAGAGGAGAGGAGCTAGTGCTCGGTATCTAGAACAACTGTCAAGCTGCATTACTTCCAGTGGCTTCTGTTTCCCTGCTTGGTGAATGGAAATCTACCTTCTCAAAAATACACTGCATCTGTCTGAGGGCTTTAAGGCTGGCAGTTCTTGCCTGTTGCCTTTCTGAGGGTGACTGTCCCAGGGACACTGGTCATGCCTTAAAAAATTAGGAGATGATTGGGTATCTCCCTGCTCTGCTTGGGAATTGGGGGTCTATGCCAAGAGAGAAAATCCTTTAGAGTTCCCTTTCATACACAATAGGATTTGATGAACTCTTGTGGATGAAATAAGCTTTCTTAATACATTCCTACAGCACTTCAAAACCAGTATGTAGTAAACATTTACAGGCACCCCATGCTTTCTCTTTTGTTGGTTTGGTTTGTTTTTTTCAGGTATCGAACCAACCTGGTGGCTGCAAAAGAAAATGAGCAGAGTAAAAAGGTACTGTAGGCAAATCTGGGTCCTAGAACTGACCAGTGCAAGGTGTTGGGTTGAGTGGAGGGGAGGTGCTCTGATGGCCCTCTTTTTAAGGGGCACACAACTGCTGTGAGAATGCTGTTTACTGAATTCTTTTGTCTCTCAGAAAATCCTGCAATTCAAGTTCAGTAGCCAGACATACCAAGAGTACAACCAGTACCTGACAGCTATGGTGGGCTGTCTGTGGACATCCAGTGTGTTCCAGAAGGATACTCATCCTCAAGGTCTTTGTATGGATGATGAGCTGCTGAAGAAGACCGCAGTGCAGGAATTCAAGAACAGCTTTAACATTGTCTACCACCCAGCCATGATGGGCTACGCTGTCTTCTTCATGAAGCAGGTAATGGTGTAGGCCAACGTTTGGGCCTTTGGCAACACTGGGTGTTCTGTCTTGATGGTTTCTCTAGAGAAATGACTTGCAAGCCAAGCTTTCAGAAGCTGGCATTGCCTCATGTGTTTGTGGTGGTGTTCTGGGCTGTGTGTGCTGCTCTGAAAAATCAGGCTTTATAGACTTCCACAGAGTGCACCAAGATGCTGTTTGATGGGGAGGAATGCTGGCAGGCCAAAGCCTGGTGTGATAGGTGTAGCTCCTGGAATGAAGCAAGAGAGACCTTAGCTTAAAGTTGAAGCAAAGAATGCTGGCTGAGAACACTTCAGACTTGCCTATGTTTATATGTTCCATGTCCTGAATCTAGGTAGCTTGACCCTTACTGGTGATTAAACCCAAATTTTAAATTTGCCAGAGGAGACTATTTTATTTTTGCAATGTACAACTTCTCCTTTGTATCTCTCTTGCTGTAGCAGGTTTAATCTTTCATGTACTTTGTCCTTTCTGTTCTTACACTTCTGATTCTTCTTTGTAGCTTCTGTAAGTAAAAAACCCCCAACAATCAACCATCTTTCTGGTGGGGAGTCTTTTGCATCTTCCTACTGTGGAACCAAGGCAGTGAGTTTTTGCTCAGCTACCAGGGCAGATAATGGCAGGACAAGGGAGAATGGTTTAAAGCTGAAGGAGGGAAGGGTTAGATTGGATATTAGGGGGAAGTTTTTTACAGAGAGAGTGGTGAGGGGCTGGAACAGGCTGCCCAGAGAGGGGGTGGATGCCCCATCCCTGGAAGTGTTCAAGGCCAGGTTGGATGGGGCCCTGGGTAACCTTGTGTAGCTCCAGGCCTGAGGTTGGTGTCCCTGCCTGTGGCAGGGGGGTTGGAGCTTTATGATCCTCGGGGTCCCTTCCAAGCCTTGCCATTCTATGATTCTATGATACCACAGATGTGACTTAAGACAGGAGAAACATTTAGCTGCAGTGCCATCTTTTCTTCAACGCTTGTGTGCTGAGCACCAGAGGGCACTGCTGGGCAGCACACTCAGGGAAAACAAGGAGTAATGGCAGTAGGCTCTCTCTTGCCCTTTCTCTTGCTGGGAGTTGCCTGTAATGTTCCCAAGAGGCAGCTTTTGCACTGTAAAGAGGCAATGGTTAAAGACAGCTATAAATATTCTCCATGGCCATCCAGAAATGCTGAAGAATAAGGCAAGAGGGTGTCTCTATTACCTTGCTGCTTGTGGACATGGTGTGACACTGGAAGCCCATTCTGAAGTATGATTTAAAAAATCAGAATTTCTTTGCACACCTGAAATTCCTGATTTAGGAGGGAACTAAGTAACTCTTTGATATACTTTTATCTGACTTGATCCTGGTTTTATTCCCTCTAAGGCTTGGCCAGATGATAGGACCTTCAACTTCAGTTTAATTAAGGTAAGATTTCCTGGTTTGGTGAAGTGAAAACAGGCAATTTTCAGCAGCTGTGATGGTGAATATGATCACCTCACCTTCTCCAATTCCACAAATGCTCTATAGAAATCCTGAAAGGAAAAAATTCCAGCTGTAGACTTCAACTGACTCTCTAAGCAGGACCAAACATGAGGGCATCAGCACCTGAGAACTGGTGCATCCAGTTATGTGTGGCTAGTGGTCTGAGATTTTAATGTATTTCAGTGCAGTGTCAGGATAAGGCTGTTTATTGCTCTCTGCAGACTCTGGAAAAAGCTGGGGTTTTTAATATACTTGAAGCAGAATTTCTGTTATCAATAAACTTTAATATTACACTTCTGAGATGAATGTGTAGCTTGCTTAGAGCTTTGAACAGGGATCCTCCACTGAGTAAGTACAGTGACAATTTGCTCCCTTCCCTAGATCATAGTGTACTTCAAACTTGATCTGGAGGAACCACCATTAGAGATGGGAGGAAGTCTTTAATGTCTATCTTTGGTTCCTGACATCTTTGCTGTAGATCAAATAGACTTTGCTCTTTTTAGAACTGGGATTATATAAACATCTTCAAGATTTAAAAAAAAAAAATCAAAATTAATGATTTGTCATGCTCAAGCTAAGGATGTGTAGTAAATAAGTGAAAAGCTTGGGCATTTGGGAACAGGAGGTGACTCTGTATATCTGTGTCTATCTCAGGTGACCCTGTAGCTCCAGGCCTGGAGGTTGGTGGCCCTGCCTGTGGCAGGGGGGTTGGAACTCTGTGACCCTTAGGGTCCCTTCCAACCCAGAGCAGTCTGTGATTCTATGATCTGTGGGTATTTACAGACCAGGATGGATGTTGTCAATATTTGAGGTGATATTTGTGGATCATTTCAGGCCTAAGAAGGGGACAAACCTGTATCCTGCACACCTGACTGTTCTTTCTGTTCTTGTAGGGGAAGAGGTGGAACTGGTACCTGGAATATCTCTATGCACAAGGCTTAAGTGGCCTGAAGGTCTTCATTGAAAGCAGCATCAACCGTATCTCCCGGGCCTCTCACAGTAAAGCAAGCAGTGTGCAGGTGTGACCCTGGGACTTGCTGGAGCCTTTTTATCACCTGGAACAGGCAAACAGGATGGAACAGGCTGTGTCACTAATTCTTTCTTCCTTCTAGGGAAGAAACAGTAATTCCTTCTGTCTGTTTTTGTACTGACACCTATTGCAGGAAAGTGAAGCCATGGAGGGAGTGCTTAGGCTGCTTTGGTTTGCTGACACTGAGCCCTCTCTTGTCTCTGCTGGACTTCTCTGGCCTGAACCTATTGAGCTTATGTGCATCATCTATGTTTTTGATATTGCAACAGAGACAAAATAAGAATCTTCTTTGACTGAGCAGTATTTTCCCCCTCAAACCTCCTGAGGAGTGCTGCTTCATGTGCAGGTGGTGCTGATCCCTGCCCTGCTCTGCCTTCCTCAACAAGAAGTAACAAGAAACAATTTAATTGGCACTTCAGGGATACAGTATATGCACTGGACTGGAGCACTCTGAGTTTGCAAACTTCCTGTTGTACCATGTGTAAACTGGCTTTCAGCAGGCTGAGCAAACTGACCTCCCAGAACTTCATTTCCATTGTGAAGCTTCCAGAAGAGCCTCTTTGCCAGCATCGGTTGTGATATCCTAATGCAGCTGGAAAACACTGCTCAGCTCATGGTTTATTGATGACTGGAGCACTTGGAACAATGTTCCCACCAGCCCACCACTTCAGTGCAAAAGTGCCTTTCCTTTCTGTGGCTTTAACTCTATTCATGTTATAGATATACATGTAGATGTACAATATACAACTTCTATTCTGTCAAAGGTTTCCAATGTCTTTGTGAAAGAACTCTTATAAAATGTCCAGTCTCCTGTTGTGATGCTGAGCAGAAGTCTTGAGAAGCTGCACTCCCATCTCAGATTGGAGTGAGCTTTGTTTCTCTGCTGCAAACCAAGCTTGTAACAGCTTGAAAAGGTGGGTCAGAGGAAACTGAATTCTGTACTGTGGGTCTGTACTTTGATCTAGTGAAGGAATCGGTCCTGAGAGGGACCCTAGAGCCTCTGAGGATGTTTGGTTTCTTCATCCTTTCAAAAATCAACCTGGCTCTAGGCTGAGTACCATACTTCTCAGCCCAAATATTATGTGCATCCATGTATTCTCTCCTGAGAATAGAAAAATCTTTCACTGAAGACTTTCAGAGATCTGCTTAGACTTGAGTATTGTCCTTTCTCCTTGGCTGTGTTATTCCAGCCAGTAGAAGTGCTGCTTGCTACTTTATCAAGAGAAACTGATCTTCAAAAGCCCTGAGTGTATTTTCTCAACAGGGAAAATCCCATAAATTAGAAATTCCTCCCAGTGGGTATGTTTCAGGGCATGCCCTTAACATATAACCAGTTATCTCCTTTAAGGCTGGTACTGTTGGTTTTAGACCAGCTCAGCTTCTTGACTGAGGATAATCCCAATGCCACTGGCTAATTCTTATCATAGTGCTGCCTGTTGTTTATTGGACTCCTTAAAGGTTTCAGCTAGGGATCTAAGGAGGATAGCTCTGTAGCTGTTTTTTTCTAAGTCTTCTGTGACTCATAGGATGGCCTGGGTTGGAAGGGACCCCAAGGATCACAGAGCTCCAACCCCCTGCCACAGGCAGGGACACCAACCTCAGGCCTGGAGCTACACAAGGTTGCCCAGGGCCCCATCCAACCTGGCCTTGAACACCCCCAGGGATGGGGCACCCACCCCCTCTCTGGGCAGCCTGTTCCAGCCCCTCACCACTCTCTCTGTAAAAAACTTCCCCCAAATATCCAATCTAACCCTCCCTCCTTTAGCTTTAATCCATCCCCCTTGTCCTGCCAGTCTCTGCCCTTTAACAAGCTGATTCCCCTCCTGTGTCTCTGCTCCCTTCAGGGACTGGCAGGCTGCAATGAGGTCCCCCCACAGCCTTCTCTTCTCCAGGCTGACCCAACCCAGCTCCCTCAGCCTCTCTCCAGAGGGGAGCTGCTCCAGCCCTCTGAGCATCTCCGTGGCTCCTCTGAGCCCTCTCCAACATCCCCACATCTCTCTTGTGTTGGGCCCCAGCTCTGGACACAGGATCCAGCTGGGGCCTCAGGAGGGCAGAGCAGAGAGGGGCAATCCCCTCCCTGTTCCTGCTGCCACCCCAGAAGGGGCATGGGAATGCTGGTGCCTGTGCTGGAAGGAAAGCCTCTGTGCTGTATTCCTTACCAACAACAGGATCCTCAGCTGTGTCCTTACACCATACAGTTGCCTTAAGGTGCTGACTCTTTGGATTGCTGCACTGGGGGGTCTGTGTAGGAACAGGGCTGGAGGGACTGGCAGCCCTGGGGAAATGTGAGGTGAAAATGTGGGTGGTTATGGATCTGTGTGGGGCAAGAAGCAAATAGAGAACATCTCAAAGAGGTATTTACATTTAGCCAGTGAGGCAGAGTCCCTGTTCCCTGGGTACTGTTTGGAGCTGGTGCTGGAGCAGAGCTCTGTACCATTCCTGCTGGGCTGGAAGGTGCCAGAGGCTCCACTTCACTTGTGAAAAGTCCCTGGATTCTTAAGAATGTGTGATATCCATGTAAATGTATTGAAAGAAACTTATAGCAGAATCCTTTAGGGTTTATCAGATGTTGTATAATTATTGGTCCCTGCAATCAGGTGCCCCTTGAGGTTGGTTTTTAGCTGAGAAAATGTGGAATCATGTTTGGGAAGACTTGTGGCATGGCAGGTCTGTCTTATTACACTCTGTACTGCAAAGGTCTTTAAACAGAGTGATTTTAGCCTTTAGGTGAGTGAAGGGGGAGAGGGGAGGAGGTCTTTCAGGTGCCAGAGAGGAAATATTCCCCTGAAGCCTCTGGAGAAAACCATGGTGGGTGGATTGTTCCCCTGTGGCTTATGGAAGATGACAGGGAGCAGAGGTCCCACCTGCAGCCCACGGAGGTCCCTCTGCCCAAGTGGGTGAAGGTATATGCAGGAGATACCTGGTGGGAAGCCCACACTGGAGCAAGCTCCTGGCAGGACCTGCAGCACATGGAGAGGGGGGGTCCATGCTGGACCTGAAGGCCTGTGGGAAAGGACTCAAGGGTGGAGAGAAGTTCATGAAGGGCTGTCTCCTAGGGGTGGGACCCTACCCTGGAGCAGGGAAAGGGTGTGAGGGATTCCCCTCCCCCCGCCAAAGGAAAACTTGTGAGGAACTGACTGAACCACCCCCATCCCTGTCTCCCCTTTAACACCTGAGGGGGATGGAGGGAGAGAAATTGGGAACAAAGTTTGTGGAGGGGTGAGGGGAGGTGTTTGAAAATTTGGTTTCACTTCTCATTATCCTGCTCTGCTTTCACTGGGTGCTTTCTTGGGGGTGGTGGTAACAATTAGGTGCAGGATGAAAAGTTCATTTCAGGTTCACCTTCACATCCACCAGCACCCTGGAAGCTTTAAGCTTTTAGGTCAGGCCTGCAGCCTCCCTCCCAGGAGCTTCATTAGCCAGGATTCACCAGAAAGGCAGCACAAGGTTTCCTATCACTTGGGTCTCTTCTCCAGGGTGGTGGCTTTCTCTAGAAAGAGATGGCTGTTTCAAGGTCTGTATTTCTAGCACCTGCTGATCCTGGGGATGCTGGCTTTGTTTCCTGTCTCCCTAGGAGCAGAAGGTGATGACTTGCCTCAACACCTGCCTGCCCTCCCTCCCTGGGAGGTTCCTCTGTGCTTTGCTGTATTGTGAGCAGGTCAGGCCAGTGGTGGTTGGAGCTTAATTCCATTCTGTGGCTTTTCCAGGAGCCTGGTTAGAGGCTTTCAAAAAGTGAGGCCTTTCCCTTTAGGGGAATCTCAGCCAGTGTTAAACAGGATTTTGAAGCAGGGCTCCAGAATCCTGCCTGGGGTGAGCAGGCACAGCTCTGCTCACTTCTAAGGGAGCTGTGTTGAGTTGCACCAGCTGAACAGCTGGTCTGTGGAACCAAAGCCATTAACCCCTCCCCATCAGCCCCAGTGGCCTGAGTGTTCTGCATCTGGAAACACAAATGCCTCAGGCTAGGGTTAAGCTGGATTCTTCTTCTGAAGCTGTGTTTGCTTTGTGTTGATGCTAAATCATGGTTTTCTTTTCATAGGGAGGGGCTCATTTGGGTATTTTTCTGCCTCAGGCCCTTTGAAATCTTGCTCTGAAGGAGTTAATCATTTCAACCTGTTTTCAGCTGGAATGAAGAAGCTGCTTCCTCTGTGCCCCTGCTTTCTATTCTCTTGGCCTACTTCCCTCTGCTTGCATTTTGCATTCCTAATGCCACGAATAACTCGGTACCCAAGGATTCAGGAGGTGGTACAGCTGTAGCCACTCAGTAAATGGAACCTCTGAGGCTGGTACTGCAGCTCTAACAACTGCTGGTATGTGTGTGCCTGATCTCTCCTACTGACAGCTAACTGGTACCAAAACAAACCTCACTTTGCCCTTTATATAAAATGTTTCAGGGTTTTGTGTCTCTCCCCAGCATCTCCTCCCATGGATCACAGAATCACAGAGCTGTAGGGGTTGGAAGGGACCTTGAGAGCTTATGGGGTCCAACCCCCCCTGCCAAAGCAGCTCCCCAGCTCATACTGCACAGGTCAGCATCCAGATGGGTCTTGAATATCTCCAGAGAAGGAGACTCCACACCCCCTGGACAGCCTATATCCCTCTGTCCTTTAGTGAAAGCTCAGTTACAAGCCCTTTGGGGCACAGCGATTGCCTCCTGGCTGCTGGGACAAAGTGGTTTATCACAGGCCTTCACACAAGGGAGGAAATAAGGGAGATGGGGGGATCTGGCCAGGCTGCAGGTTCCTCTTCACCAAAACACACTGCAGTGAAACTCCTGGGTGGCTGTGGTCCTACATCCTCTGATAACTTATCAATAATACACACCCAACTGCTTTTATCTGGAGTGCTGTGGCTCCTGAGAGCGAGCAAGGGAGCTCTTTGTGTGCTCTTTAGTCAGAGGATGCATCCACTGAGGCTGAAACAGGTAGTGGCAGCAAGCTTGCTCTGGAGGATGAGTATCTTGAAAGAACTAAGTCTGCAAGAATCTTCTTCCAGGGAAGATGATTTATGTTGGGGTGATGGCTTTCACTCGTGACAGCTCTGCTTTTTAGAATAAAAGTCATGATTTTGATGGTTTAATTTCACCAAACTTTGCTTTTAACTAAGGTCTTTTAGGACCTTAGCATATGGTGACATGATTTTTGGAGCAGGATTCTTGCTGTCTGTATCTAGTTGTTAGAGCTGCCCAGTGGAAGTATTCAAGTACACAAATAGTGTTTGGTAAAGCACTTATCTTGTGATGCTGCTTCATTTCTCTGCTTCTCAGTTTCCTGTCTTGTAGGAGTAAAAAAGTCTGCAGAGCAGATGGTAAGATCTTTTAAAAATGCCTTAATTATTTTGGCTTCTAATTTCCATTTCCAGGCTGCTATAGTCTTGCACAAATGTAGAAACTGAAACAGCTGCTCTTCAAATAAACCACCAACCCAAAAGCTGCAGGTAACCTTATACAGGCTCTGATTGCTGTTTATAACCTGGACAGCATTCCAAAATCTGCAGGCTCAGGTGTGAGCCTGGTTCTGCACCTGAACATGCACCAGGCAAACTTCAGTACCTACCAGAAAGGTGACAAAGAAATGGGCTGTTCTGTTCTAACACAGCCTAGGTGATGGGATATTAAACCACTGCAGCGTGGGTGAGCTCCTGAGTCCCAGGCACTGGGTTTAGGTGCAAACTGCAGCAGATGGTTCTGAAAACCTTCAGTCTCTTCCTAAATAACTTGGATTCAGGGATTCAGGGGGGAAGTTGCTGTGTACACCTATATCTTTACATGCCATTGCATCCCCGTGCAGTTCAACTCACTCTCCTCCACTCTCCATGTTGCCTGGTAGGTCTTGAGTGTGATCTCTGGAGGAAGAGGCTGCTCTCTGTGAGTGTCTCCCAACCTTCTCTCTAGACTCTTCAGGCCTGTCATGTTCCTGTTGTTGTACAGTGGTTGTGAGGCAGTTTCCTTTCTCTCAGGACACTCCTCCATCACAGTGAATCTCTGGAGCAGCTGTGTAACTGCTTCCCTGCTCCCTTCTGTGCACAGCCCAATAAGTAAGTAGGGGGGTAGAAAGCGTGGTGACATCCCTTGAACAACAAAATGGCCTCTGAAAACCACCTTCCTCTTCTGTGTGTTTTTGCTTTCTTTCCTACCATTTTCTCCTTCCTCTTTTCTCCTTCCACCTCTCCTCCAAATTCTTTTACACCCTTTAGGCACTCACCCCTTGTTCTTTGGAAGTTTCCTGCTCTGAAAAGGTTTCCTCTCTCCCTGAGAAACTCATTTGGGACACACACGACTGTCTCAGTCCACGTGCAGGAACAAATGAAACAGGGGGTTCATTCTGTTTCTGGGTGCATCAGCTGTCTGCTTGTACCAGTTCTCTTCCCATTCTCCTCTCCCACCCCAGGTACCACACTTTTAGGAAGCATGGCCCTGTTTTTCTAAACTCTTTGGGCAGGGTAGAACCTGTGCTTGGAAGACTTCTGTGTTTATTGATGCTCACAAAGGAGATGCTGTTATTTATTTGCCATCAGTTATTTAAACAAGGGAACAGATGCTGCAGTAGCTGGGCAGCTGTCCTAAAGGTTCCTCTCAAGCTGAACTCAGGGCCCCCAATTCTTGTTTTGTTCCCTCCTGCTGAGAAGAGGCTGTTGGTGCAGCGCTCCTGAGCGTGCTTGCCTGGCTGATGTGCTGGGATTGATGGGCAGGTTGGTCCCTTTGAGAGAGACCTGTTCCTTCTGCCTTTCCCAACTCAGGGAGGTACAACAACCCCCAAACTCACTGATCCCACATCAACACAGAGTTCCTGCTGGTTTGATATGGCTCTGCAGGAATCCAGTTACAACTGTTGCTTCCCTTGGGAGACCCCAATCAGGGAGCTCCACATCTCAGGAAATTAGGGAGGAGAAACAGGATTTCTTCAAGCCATAAAGGACATGGTCCTACCCCAGAAGCCATTCACTAAACCCTCCTTCAGCAGCTGGACCTGCAAGGATGCTGTCACTGTGTGACTCTAGGGAAAGTCTCTCCCTCTATTCTCCTCCCAGCAAGGGGTGTTTTCATGTGTGTTCCCAGTCAATGTTAAGCTCTGTTCACTGCTGTAGGTGCTTGGGGTCTGGAGGCTGTTTAGGGTATCAATGACTTGTTTCTGCATGTAGGAGCTTCACAGCCTCAACCCACTTCTCCACCACTAGTTTGGGGATTAAACTCATCAGGTTCCACCGGGTTCTTTGTCTGAAAAGCTGTGGGGGTTCCTTACTAGAAGTAATCTTTATTAATGATATTGACAGTGGGATTGAGCACACCCTCAGCAAGGTTGCTGATGGCACCAAGCTGGGTGGTGAGGTTAATGTGCCAAAGGGACGGGATGCCATCCAGAAGGACCTGGACAGGCTGGAGAAGAGGGCCCAGGGGAACCTCATGAGATTCAACAAAGCCAAGTGCAGGGTCCGGCATCGGGATCAGGATGACCCCTGTTATCCATACAGGGTAGGAGATGATGGGCTGGAAAGCAACCCAGAGGAAAAGGACTTGGAAGGGCTCATGGGTGAGAAGCTGGACATGAGCCACCAATGTACATATGCAGCTCAGAAGGTCAACCTTGTCCTGGGCTGTATCCCCGGGAGTGTGGCCAGCAGATGGAAAGAGGGGATTCTGCCCCTCTGCTCTGGTGAGACCTCACCTGGAACAGTGTCCAGCTCTGGAGCCCTCAGCACAAGAAGGAAGTGGACCTGTTGGTGCATGCCCAGAGGAGGCCACTATGGCGACTGGCAGAGAGCAACATGCAATTCTATATGAATTTTAGGTGAACCCATTTTATTAGGTGAAATCACCCAGATTCTAGACCTTTCTTACTACCAACATGGCAAGCTAAAACACTGCTAATTAGTTACACACACTGTTCACACCATATTGATTGGTTAGTAACTATAACGAGTTCTGATAACCCTATCTTATAGCTAAACATCCTTAGTTTACCTTTAATACCTAAAAGCATCCACACACCTGCTGTTTGACCCTCTTGTTATGGTTGGTTCCTGACATGTTCTGTTACTCCCAAATCCCTTCCCAAAACTGCTTCTTGGTTTAGGGCAGCCTGTACCCCTATCAGCAAGGCCGCTGTGTTTGAGAATGTGATTATTAGGACCCTCTCAGCATGAGGAACTTTTCCTTTCTCATGGGAAGAGAAGAAGATTGTCAGGGCCTATGTCTTGGGAGAAGAGAGCTAGGCCGCTAGCAGGCCTGCTGTCTTCCCTGACAGTCCACAAAAATGATCCAAGGGCTGGGGCACCTCTCCTGTGCAGACAGGCTGGAGAGTTGGGGTGGTTCAGCCTGGAGAGGAGGCGGCTCCGGGGAGACCTACTGGTGGCCTAGCAGTGCTTACTGGGGACCTACAGGAGAGCGTGAGAGGGGCTGTTCCCCAGGGAGTGCAGGGACAGGGCAAGGGGCAGTGGCTTCAAGCTGAAAGAGAGCAGGGTTCGCTTAGATGTTTGGAAGAAATGCTTTGCTCTGGGGGTGCTGAGGCCCTGGCACAGGGTGCCCAGAGAGGCTGTGGAAGCTTCTGGATCCCTGGCAGTGTTCAAGGCCAGGTCGGATGAGGCTTTGGGCAACCTGGGCTACTGAAGGTGTCCCTGCCCATGGCAAGGGGGGTTGGAACTAGGTGATCTCTGAGGTCCCTTCCAACCCAAAGCATTCTGTGATTCTAAATTATAATCTTCCTTGCACAATCTGTGTTCTAGTTTCCCAAGTAAAGCATCAACATTTCAGTTGGGATAAACTGATACTGTGGGCTTTGCTCAGGGAAAGAATCTAGCAGAGTATACAAAGGATGGAACACTTCTTCTGTGTAAGAGGGAAGATGATCCTCCTCTTTCAGGACACGTGAGGTTTCAAAGAAGGTAAGTTGCCATGTTTGAAGAGGAGAGAAGGTGCAATTTGGGAAACAATTTTCGTGACAAAGACTATTTTATAAGAAGTTAATGGAAGAGAGGTTGTGGGAAGCAAACCTGAAGTAATAGCCATTAACTGTATCGACATCTCAAGTATTGGGTTGAAAATGCAAATGCTATCATTTTAGTTAATGTTTTTATTGGTTGGTGATGCAAGACATGTAGTGCAATGGATGTTCCAGCTTACAAGTGATTTGGCCAAATGAATATTCCCTTTGAATAGAGAGAAACTAATAGAGACTTTAGGGTCAGGCCAGACATAGCCCTTCCTTCCAGCTGTTTAAAAATACCAGCTTGAAATGACTGCTGGTCTATCTCCACATAGCTCTGGTTCTACCTGTCATTTCCAGCACGTGTGTCTGTATTCAGGTATCCTGCATTTGGTGACTTTGTATGTTTGGGAAGGAATAACTGCTTGAATCAGGACAGGCTGGGGGATGACCTGCTGGAGAGGAGCTCTGTGGAGAAGGACCTGGGGGTCTTGGTTGATGACAGGTTGGCTATGAGTCAACAGTGTGCCCTAGGGGCTGAGAGAGACAATGGGATCTTGGGGGGAATCAGGAGGAGTGTGGCCAGCAGGTCAAAGGAGGGGATCCTGCCCCTCTTCTCTGCCCTGGTCAGGCCCCACCTGGAGTGTTGTGTCCAGTTCTGGGCTCCCTGGGATAAAGAGGACAGGGATCTCCTGGAGAGAGTCCAGAGAAGAGCTACAAAGATGATGAAGCCTGGAGTATCTCCCCTGTGAGGAAAGGCTGAGAGAGCTGGGGCTGTTCAGCCTGGAGAAAAGAAGACTGAGGGGGGACCTGATCAATGTTTATAAATATCTTAAGCAGGGGGTGCAGGGAAAATGGCCAGCCCCTTTTCAGTGTCTGTGGGGACAGGACAAGGGGCAATGGCTGCAAATTGGAGCACAGGAAGTTCCACACCAACATGAGGAAGAACTTTTCCCCAGTGAGGGTGAGGGAGCCCTGGGACAGGCTGCCCAGGGGGTGTGGAGTCTCCTTCTCTGGAGAGATTCAAGACCCGTCTGGACGCCGACCTGTGCAGTATGAGCTGGGGAGCTGCTTTGGCAGGGGGGTTGGACCCCAGGAGCTCTGGAGGTCCCTTCCAATCCCTGTGATTCTGTGATTCTGTGATTCACTCAGTGTGTCTGATTCTGATTTCAAAGTATAAATTGGAATCCCTTTTAATGATTTCAATGGGTTTTAATTCCAGCCTTTTCAAGGGGAGTGCTTCTGGTGGCAATTGGAACCTGATTTCAACTTCACGTTCACACCTTATCAAACCCAGCTTGATTTTCAGCCGTGGTGTGTTTGCACACTGTGTTTAGCATTGTGCATATTGAGAAGTCCCTGATGGGTAGGTGGAGATTCGTGGTTCTGCTAACAAGGTACCTATTTGCCATTTAGTAAAACAGAACGTGCCTGCAATGTTTTGTTAGGCATATGGTAGGTATCACTGTGCCTTCTGGAAGCTGCGTTCTCCAAGTTCCTTTTGAGATGTTTTGGTGGATGAAGTTCTGATCAGGAGTCAAAGCACACCAAATTTAGTACCCCATCCCATAAACCTTCCCATACGCTTCACGCTTACGTGAATGCGTGCTTGTGTGAGAGGCTGGGCTTGTGACAAGTCTGAGATTGGCTCTGGTTTCCTTTGAGTTCTGAATTCACAGATTTGGGTTGGAAGGCACCTCCAGAGCTCATCGGGTCCAACCCCCCTGCCAAAGCAGGGTCCCGAGGACAGGTCACACAGGTCAGTGTCCAGACAGGGCTTGAATATCTCTAGAGAAGGAGACTCCAGAACCCCCTGGGCAGCCTGTCCCAGGGTTCCCTCACCCTCACTGGGAAGAAGTTCTTCCACATGTTGATGCAGAACTTCCTGTGCTCCAACTTGAGGCCAACTGCTTGGCTGTTTGTCCCAGTTATACCCTTAAAACAGAAGGGGCCTTAGGAAGATGCTCCCAGCTGTGGAAGCAACTCTTTCACCAGAGGTTCTAGTTTGTCTCAGAATTTAAGCAAAACTGACACAAGAGATGTTTTTCTTGCTGCATTTTGCTCTCCCTGAATCATCAATAATTTAGGGTGCATATACTGGAAAGCACCTTGTCTTGTGGTTTGTGCCATCTGTAATGTCTCTGTGTTGGTCTGTCTCATGTGCATGTGTGACTTGATACTTCCTCACTTTGTTTATCCATGTTTTCACATCCCTTACAGACACTACTGGTGACAGGTGGCTGCTGCAGTTGGATTTGGTAGTATTTCTCAGCAGAATGGTGTGTTTGGAGTCACCTGGGTGGCCCTTTCAGCACTCTGTTGGCTTCTCCCTCCCCATCTCCTTGTTTAACTCAGGACTAATTATTTATGTGTATATGTGCACATGCACTAAAACAGCCCAATGGACACGGCTCACTTCTGTCTTCTGATCCAAATATGTTTTATTTCTTTTTGGGTCTAAATGCAGCTTTTCAAAATGAGTTTTGTGGCATCAGAATAGCTATTGTGGAAGGAGAAGCTATTGAAGAAGCTTTTAAAAGGAGGAAGTGTGTGGAGTGAGGCTGTATTCTGGGGTTGGTACTCAAAGTATTCAGTGTTGCTCCTTTTGGAACCAGCTGTAAAGAGGTTGCTATTTAAAAATCCCCTCAAGTGTAGCTACATGAGGTTTCAGTGCATCCTGTCTCACTATGGGCTCCTGACTCCTATTTCACCTCCCTAGGATGAAAGGAGAGGTTCCTTGGGGTCAGCCACCTACCTGCTGGAGGTTCCAGCTGGTACCACCTCGAGGAACACACTGGTTTCTTGAGGACTCTCTCAAATGTATTTTACTGGAGACCAACTGAATTTTGACAGCCTTCTCCAGGTTTAAATTAAGGTGACTTAGAAGAGCTTTTGATTCACTCACATCCCTCCTCCCTACAAGGGTGTTAGAAGGTTTGAAGGTCCCAAAACTGGCTGAAAGGTAGACCTCCATGGCTAAGAGGCTTCCCCACCGAGCGGTGGGCACTGGGGTGGGTTGGGCACTGATGTCTGTGGCAACAGCACTTCCTAACCACTGTTTCTTGCCCTGCAGTCCCTGGGAAGCCCCATGCTGCTGGGTGTAGTTTGCTGGTTGCATCCTCCCATTACTGCAGAGAAGTGTCTGAGCTGGAAACTGTTTTAGGAAAAAGATAGTATAGTTGTGAATCCCAAAAGTGTATGGGTTGGAAGGGACCTCAGGAGATTGAGTCTAACCCCCCTGGCCAAAGCAGGGTCCCTAGCACAGAAAGCTGCTGTTAAGCATCCCTTGGCTGCTTCTGATCCAGCCAAGTGAAGCTGCATTTTGGGATACTCCTGACCTACCATTTGTGAGGATAAATGCATGGAAACAGGCAACCTTTAGAAACAGCAGTGGCATTTCTGTAGGTCATGGCCATGTGAGTAGAGAATGAAAACCTTTAGTCTGTCCCTTCTGGGAAAAGAAGAACCAAAGCCCATCAGAGGTTGTTCTAACGAGGGCCAAGGATGACCATGGTGCAGTCTGGTGGGCTGCAATCAGAGGTGAGTCCTCTTTCTGATCAACTAATTTAACTCTGTTTCTTTTGGTGTGATATGGAAATGACATCACTGGCATCTTGAGTGATTTTAAACCCCTGGGTGGAATGATCTGAAGAATTCCAAACTCTGTTACAGATGGACTGAAATCCCCACTCCAGGTCTGCTTGTGTCCTCAGATAAGTTAGCAGCACAAATCCTTCTGGTTCTTCTGAGCTGAGACAAGATCCCCTGACAACTAAAAAACCTTGGATCAGGATTTTTCCCTGGCTTGGAGAATTTTCTCTTCCTTTGCTTCTATTTCTTTTCTAAGAAGAACAGGAAGCAGGTCCAAAATGAAGCTGTTACCCTATTTTTGCTCCTTTAACTTTAAAATGAGCTATTTTTAAGTTATTAGGTCTTATGCCAGACACACAAATTGCTGTTAAGAGAGGAGGTGAATGTGTCTGGCATTTTCCAGCATGCACACAGCCATGTCTAACCTAAAATGAGAGGCACCAGTCCTGGGAGGCAGCGGGGAGATGTCGGCAAGCAGCGGGGAGCGTTTCTGAGCCCAGCAGCCTGTGTCAGGTCTCCAGAGGTCAGACCACACTGCCTTTTGTGCATCTGTATTCCCCCCCCCTCCCTCCCCCCCTTTTCTTTCTCCCTCTCCATGTGTATTTTGTCTCCTCCTCCTCTGTGCGTGTCTGTCTTTGCATCCCAACTCTTCTCCATCCCCTCCTCTGGATGAATCCCTGGCTGGGGAGATCTCTGGGCCAGACACGTTGTGGGATTGTCCTTGTTCCTCCGGTGTTTATCGAGTCAAGGGTATCTCTTTGCAGGCTCGGAGAGATGCTGTTACTCCTGGTGATGTGATTGCATAGCAACACAGCAGCACGGAGCGGTGGAGGAGGAGAGGCAGGGAGCGAGCAGACAGCAGCGCTCAGCCTCAGCATGCATCCCTGTCACAGGGACTCCTTTGCTGATTCACAGAGGCAGCCCCAGACCCTGTTCCTGAAGCCCTGCAGCTGCTGCCCCTGCATCTCAGACCTGCTGGACTCAGAAGGTAGGCCATGACAACATTTGTTTCCCAATCAGATCTTGGCTGGGCTGGAAAAGGGGAAAATATCCATGGGTGGTTGAGCTGGGAGATGTGCTCTTTGGGTGTGTGTGCATGTGTGTGTGTGTATCCCTTCACAATAACACTGTCTGTGTATGTGGGGGTGAGGAAACTTGCAGAGAAGGGAAGAAGGGTGTCGGGAGGACACAGTGGGAGAAAGCAAAGTGGCCAAGATTGTTTCCACTAGGGAGAGGCTGGGAACCAGTAAGTGATGCGGATTCCCAAGGCAAACAATAGTAGCTAGAGTGCTGATTACACCCCCGTTGATTCTTTGCACTCTGATGGTTTATTTACCCTGACTGTTTTCACCTGCTCTGGGCAGGGTGTGTTCTGGAGGAGGCCTTCTAGCATCCTCCTGGGAGGATTAGACAGCAGGGCATGGCAGGTACCCAAATATTGCTCAGGTAGTAAGCTGGGATTGGTCTCTAGTCTCAGCTTTGCCCTTTTCATTCACTACCTTGCCTAGTCCAGCCTTTCTCCTTTATGTATCTGCCCTCCCCTGGTCCCCAATCCCTTTCACTCATCCTTCCTCCCCCTCTCTCAAGGCCTTATGTTGCCTCTGCTGACCTTCACTTTGATGTGGGCAGCCCAGGCTGGCGGCAGGATTGCCTGCGGGAGGCACAGGACCTTTCCTGCTCCCCAGGGTATGGTGCTTTGCCCCTCTCTCTGTGCCAGGCAGGGCAGCCTGAGCAGGGGTTCCTCAAGACCTAGTGCCACTTCACACAACAGATTACCTGTACCCAGTCCAGCCTGTTCCCTTCAGTCTTCCTTCTGGCATCAGAGGCACAGAGCTCCACCGGTGGGATCGCCAGCATCACAGACGATGGGTCTCGATGCTGAGACCGCCCTGTGTGCAGTGATGGGTGTGGAACAGTTGCTCCTGGGCAACTGTTTTAAAAAAACACTCCATGTCTGTGGCAGAAACCAGTGTCAGCTTTGGGTTTTAGTGCTGAAAAAACATCTTTAGTCAAATCTTTTTCAGCTTGTGTTTTACCTGTGACCTAATCCAAGGTCCTTACACAGCGTCTGTCCTGCTGCTCACTGATCTTCCTGGCGCTGTGAGAGTTCTTTCTTGATGATTCTCTTTAATGGCCTTTATTGCCTGACCACGGTACCCTACAGCAACACACTGCCTGAAGTCCCAGCTCCAAGGCTCAGTCGCACTGGGAGGATGCAGGAGGGTTGGAAGTCTCTGATCCTTGGGGTCCCTTCCAACCCAGACCATCCTATGATTCTGTGATTCTATGATTTCTGTCTTTCTGGCAGGCGTGTGTGGTGCCTGTGCCTGCCACAGCTCTGGTGCCATCACACATCCTCCTCTGCCAGTTCTCCCCATCCTGAGAGCTGCTCTGCTGCTGCAGGAATTGGCCAGGCAGGGCTCTGGTGACACAAAGTGTGTGATGGCTCCAGAAAGGAACCAGACTTGAGATGTGCAATTTCAAACTATCTCTTTTTGGAGCACTGAGCCCAGAAACAGCCCAGCCTGGAGTGCTGGGAGGCACTGGGAGTGGGTGCTGTGACCATGATGTGTTCGGGTCCTCTTTGTTAACTGAAGAAATGAAGATGAGGAGCACCCCTTCATTAATACCTGAGATCAGCCAACCTTGCTTGCTAAGTTTGGGCAGGACTATGAGTGGGGTTGGTCAGATTGGAGTGACTCTTCAAAACTGAATGAGTAACATTGGGAAGGAACCAAATTAATGGGTTCAAACAAAAGCCTGGAGTTCCTGAGATGTCTGGTGAATTTCTGATTAGAATTCTATTTTGAGGCCTCCACTTTGAGTTCCATATTTAAGGCTTCCACTGTAGGCTGAATGTCTATGATAAAACTGTAACAGAGCAATTAAGCCTCATGAAACAATACATACTGACCAGAAAGAGTTCAGTCTTAAAAAAAACAACCCCTCATTTTCACAGGTGTAATGATGAAACCTTTCAGAATTGAGCCAAAATACCTCCATCCCATTTTCCTTTGTTTCCCTTAGCATAAGAATAAGGTCACTCTGATACATCTCAGAAAAGGAAGGGAAGAATGAATTCATGCGGCACACAGCCTGCTCACAGAATGCATGGCCTCAGGAGGCCAGAGAACCCCATGCTTGGACTGGGAGTTTATTATAAAGACAAACTTGGTGGGGGCAAGGCAGAATGTTCAGTACAAGGAAACATGCTACTTTGGCACTGAGAACGAAAGCGAAGTGAGAAGTAAGCCAGAAGTTAGGGCAGCATCACCCTGGCTGCTGCAGTGTGGTGGGTGTTCAGCTCCCAGTATCGCTGGTGGGTTCCACAGTATGGCAAACTGGTGATGCGTTTTTCATGATGCAGCTGGAGTCGTTTCCTAACAGGAGGCAGGTTCTTGGAGGAGGAAGACAAAGACAAGACTCTGGGTTCTTAGAGGGTTTAAATAGGCTGGTTTCAGAGCCACAGGACACAACTGAGTCTCTGAAGGGTTCAGTTTTTATGGTTGGTGCAACCTGCTTTTGGTCATTAGGCAAGTTATTGCCCACCCCACCCCATCCCTCTTGTGAGGTTGAAGGATGTTTGTTGCTTCCCTGTGTCTATCAGGTCTATCAGACAGCAACTTGTCTGTGTCCAGCACAATGTGTCTGTGTTGTCTGTGTGTTTACAGCTGGGTCCTCAGGGTGCTCAGGTCAAATCAAAGGAGGAAGAGGAGAGGAGATGGGAATTCCTAGGCAAAGTGATTTTTTTTAAAATTTTTTTTTTTGGGGGGGGGAGAGTGCAGCTTAAACCCCACCTGTGAGTCTGAAAGGGCATGGGAAAGAAATTTTAGATTTCAGTCTCCTTAAAAAGAATCCCATAAGCTGTTTTGAAACAGAGAAAGGAGCAGTCAGTTCTGCATGGCCATGGCGTGGGCATGCACCCACACTCACCCAGTTAGCTGGGGACACCACCACCAGTTTTCTGGTGAAAGAGAAGCTGCTGAAATCTCTCAGGCTGAGTTTTTGTGTACATGTGTGTATTCTTTTGCTTGGGAAAATGGAGAGCGAGTGAAGCAGCAGAAGAGCTGCTGCTGCTTTGTTAGGATGTGTCACCTATTTATCCATTGAATTAAATAGCATTCTGGTTATGAGCTCAAAGTCTAAGTGGTCATTTAAGAATGCAGCTCACTAGATGTGAGAGTACTCCACTTCACCCACCCTCAGTGAATAAGGCATCTTTTGTGCCACTTGCTCGCTACCAGATAGCTACAGCAAAGATTTGATGTTATTTCTTAAGGACAGCTGCTTAATTGAAGGACCCTTCTCTCTAATTAATGAAGGGGACCTGGTGCTTAGGTGGAAGTGCAGTGGTGAAGCTGAGCTGCAGCTCTGGGTGTCTGGGATTTTTAGCCCTTGGATGATGGTACTGTAGGTGGTTGTTCATGTGGAAAATTGCTATCAGCCCTTTTCCCCTTTCCTTGCACAGGAACAAGTGAGAACCTGGACACTCAGGATGATTTATTGTCAGGAGTGTGTTTGGGTCTCTGTGCCTGGTTTGTGAAGAGAGATGGAGGCCAAGGGCCCGTACTCTGAGAGGCAGTTGTGCTGTTTGTACACTTGGTCTCGGTGAGACAAATAGTTCCTCCTCTGTCACCAAACCTTGACCTAGTGGGGTCTTGGGAAGTAGGGCTGCTGGCCCTCAATCTCAGGCTTAAACTATTTACTGACCACACAGAAAACAATTTTTTGCTGGAACAGGATGTGCTTTCCTGCTGTTGAGGGATTCTTGCTGGCTGCCAGCTTGGGAATGCTCCCTTTGTTAGCATCTACATGGGAACTGAACTTTGAAATCTCCACAAGCCTCCCACCTTTCCCCTTAAAGGGCACTGAGCATGCTGAGTTAAAACGTTATTACTTCTCTTGTACAGCAAGTTAAACAACAAATCATTAACATTTCCAGCATCAGGGAACGTGTTTGTATTTCCAGTCCCCTCATGGGATAAAGGCTGAGCTGCTTTACCTCCATATTCTTTTTCCTTATAGGCCAAGATCTGAAGTGGAAAGTTTCAGACTGGAAAGATTGTTTTGCAGGAAATTAGCAATTCAAAGCATAAGCCTTGTGTTCAAGAGACCTCTTGACCTATATGCTGTATTTGCTGTTGCTATATGTGGTAGAGAGCTGGAAATTCAACACAGAATCATAGCATCACAGAAGGCTTTGGGTTGGAAGGGACCTTAAAGCCCATCAAGTTCCAACCCCCTCTGCCATGTGCAGGGACACCTCTCACCAGCCCAGGCTGCTTGAGGCCCCATCCAACCCAGCCTGGAACACCTCCAGGGAAGGGGCATCCACCACCTCCCTGGGCAATCTGTGCCAGGGCCTCACCACCCTTGTAGTGAAGAATTTTTCCTAATATCCAATCTAAATCAAGATCAAGGACATTTTTCTGTGACTAGTTCCTGTAATAGCAAGGAATTTGGGAAGGAATCATATGTAGCTGTTGGTTTGCTTGCAGTCATGTGTCACCATCTGATTGTCTCTCTCCCACTGAATGTCCTTCTCTGTGTTGCTTGCTGTGCAGCTAAGTTAATTCTACATGATCTTGGGTTGTCCACATCTGGGCCTTGCCTTTTGTTATTGCAGAGTGGCAAAGGACAGCTAAGCCATTGCCATCAAACCTGCAATAAGGTTTCTCTTGCAGCAGGGTATTGCACAGGTGGTGCTTGAGGTGGTGGCCTTTGCTAACACTTTGCTTTCCAGCTCAGTCTTGTTCTTTGCTGCCTCAGACAGGATTTAGTTCCCTTGTGCTCTATGTTCTGACTGGACATTGTCATGACTGAAAGCATTCAGGAGGTGAGGCAAGGGCTGTTGTCATTTCCATCATGTTGGAAGAGAGCATGGAGACCCACCACATACTACACATGGATACCCACAGGACATGGTTTGTCCATCTCCAGAACCACACCTGCCCTGTGCAGAGACTTATCCTTGAGCAACATGCTCAAGATCAGTGCTAGTGACCTTCCCAGGATTGCTCCTGTTCTGTAGCACTTGCTGGTGGGAGGAGCAAGAGGCTGTGCTGGGAGGACTGGGAACAGGGGGCCCATGTATGCGTTGGAGGGCTGGCTGAACCTGCCTGGCCAGCGTGCATGACTGAGCCACAGAGAAACAGGGCCCTCAGAATGGCACCTGTAACGAGGTGTCACAGAACCTCACTGGAGAAAGTGGGTTTCCCAATCACGTGGTAGAACTCAGTGACATTCTTCTGATGGAGGCTTTGAGGCCTAGATTGTGTATTGGCTAGTTCAACCCTCACGTAGAGGGTGTTCAGAGGATATGGGGCAGCTCAGGGCCCAAACAGTACAAGCACTTAAGTATTTGTAGGATGTGGTGTGGTGTTAGCTGCTGTCAAAGTCTTGAAAGCTCCTGGCAGGCTGCTGACAACCCATCCTTAGCTGTGCCCTGGCCTTGCTGAAGCCCCCTCCTCAATTCTAGGAGCTGGGCCTGCACTGGACCCTTGGAGTTGATGTGGTGAATTCACCCCGCAAGGCTGGGGGGCTTTGAAGGTCCTGGAATTTGTAACTGTTGGTGTGTCCAGCTAAACCTGCCTGTGTAGGGAAAGGAGCACAGAGAGGGGGCTGCAGTGCACAGCTTGCAGCGTTCGTTGTGCAAATGGACAGCTGGGGTAGAGGACAGGACCAGGATCTGGGATTATCAACACGTTGGAGCGTGCCAGCACAGTCCGTACCGCTGGAGAGGGACAGAGGGATGGCAGTAGGACAGGCTAGGGGATTAAAAAGAAAAAATCAAACCAGGATAAGCTGTTCTTATAAGGAAGGGGAGGAGGGAGAGGCAGCAAAAGCTCAGGCCAGGCAGTGAGTGATGCAAACGTGTGAGAGATGGTCAGCATTTACCTGGGCCTAAGGGCTTTCTCCTTGCCTGGATGTCCAGTGTGATTGCTGGCTGTGCAAGGTGCAGTGCCTGCTGCTTGCCCTGCCAGGACTGAAATTTCTCAGCTAGTCCAAGTGAGCTTGGTGTGAAGGAGCCAGCAACCTTCTTCCAGCAGTGTCCCTCTGTCTGCCTGCCTTAGAAGCAGCCCCATCTCCACTTGGACATGAGGTCTGGCTGCTGGAGCCAGGTGATAGTTTCCTTCCAAAGGTAGGAGACCCATCAAGTTAGGCAGTGGGTTGGACAGGAGACAGCAGAGTCCCTCAGCACGGCCTCTGGACCTATCAGGCAGAATTCAAGCACCACTCTTGATCTGCTCATCTAACCTCAGATGTGCTGAGTCTGGCTCGGGCAAAGCCCTGCATAATGTTCACAGCTTTAGTGTGTTAAGTGCATCCTGTGTGAAAATGTTGCTCAGCTCCTCTCATGACACTGCCACTGGCCAAACATATAGTTTTAGACATTTTTAAGGTCCAGGTAAACAACCTTGCACTGCTTTTCTCTAGGCTTTATTTTCTCCTGGCTTCCTGTGAGGCTGAGATGATGCTCACAGTGGAACAAATCACTATTTTAGCTTGTTCAGAATCCAAACTGCAACAACAAAAAGCAGCATTGTGACGAGTGGTTGCATGTCAGATCTATAGAACAAACAAGGGGTCATTGCTAACTGGCTTCACAGGTCATACTGGTCTAAAAAAAAGCAATAAAAATGGAGTTTTATAACCTGCAGTGAGTAAAAACTCACAAAAAGCTGATGGGGGGGGGGAGGCTGAGGCTTTAGGCAATTTCACTTCTCTACATAAAAGGAAAAGAGTGTGTTTGAAATGATTGTCTAATATGGGGATATGTATATTATGTCTAAACATAAGTGGTCTTGACAGTGAGATCTCTCTCCTCCCTTCCCTTAAACCCTGGGCACCCCCTGTAACTCAAGAAACCCAACCCTTATTTAAAACACAATGTAATCTGGGGGACTCACTAGCTCAGGAGATCATTACAGCAAATTGTGTAACCAGAGTTGGACATTTAGACAGAAAAAAGATCACAGCATTAGTACAAATATATTATTTTAACCCCCCCCTGTCTCTTTCTAAGTCTTGAGCCTTTGTGAAGGCAGCACACTAGGCAGCTGGGAAGGGGCTCAGCTCCATGAGGAGGTACAGGCTGACCCAGGGACTCTCCCGCTGCTTCGCAGGTGCTCGTACCCAGAGTTGTCTCCATCCCCATGAACGTCAGTTCTGATGCAGCCCCTGGTGATGCAGGAATGGCCCTATGTCCTCCCACGCTGTCCTGAGTGGCACGTCCCAGACCCGGCACAGCACAGCAGCGTTGCCCACCCTCTGTCTCAGGTAAGAGCTGGGTCTGGGAGCCTTTCTCATGTCAGCTTTTTGCAATGGGTGCAGATGTCTGTGGACCAAAGCAGGAACTCTGTTCCTGGTGGCAGAGAAAGCTGTTAGCTCCAGCCCCCCCATCAGCTTGGACCTACTGAGAGGGTTAGCTCTCATTAAGCATTTTGGCTGCGAAATGCTTGTCAAAGTAGAGCAAGAAAGATCACCTGCAGAGCTAGATTTCAAGCTTCCTTCTAAGGAAAGAGCAGTAAGCCACCATCAACAGCTCTTGTATATTTGGTTGGGTTTACTTTTTTCCTGGAAACTTGGAAGAATGTCAACTTTTGCTGAAAATGTAGGTTTCTAACCTTCCTTGTTGCAGAGAAGAGCTTGGAAAATAAGCCCCTGGTGAAAGCTGTAGGGCAGAGGAGGAGTCTGACCTATTTCTAGTCTATATATCTTGAGGAACAGAGAGTGGGTGCTCACACTGCTGGACTCCTTCCTCCTCTTCCCCCCAAGGGTCTGTGAGCTGGCAGGTCTGGCTCCTCACCAAAGTCAAGCAGAGGTGAAAGCCTTCAGGATCCCTGGGTGGAAGGGCAGGGTGGAGAATGGAAAGGTGTTGCTGGCGACTGTCTGCAAAGCTGTCTGTGCTCAGCACTGAGCTGTCACAAGCTGGTTTAACACCTTGTGCTGGGTCACCCAGGACAGCAAGGCTGGGGAAAGAGACTCAGCTCTGCTCAAGCATGACTTCCCCTTTGCTGCCTGTAGTTGTTGGCTCCAGGGTACCTCTCACCTGACAAGAGTCTGACAGACAGTGCCAAAGCTCCTTGGGCACTGGCAGCATTGCTCCCAGGATGAATGAGGTGCCTGGCTCTGCCTTTTCCTTTCTCATCATGGCTGCTGACAACGTTAGTGACAACCAGCCTTGTTCAAAGGGTCAGCTGTTGCCCCCTCATTCTCACAAGTGTAGGTGTTGCCACCTAGGAAAAACCCTTCCTCTCTTGCCCTTGCATGTCTTGAAAGCTCCTGGCAGGCTGCTAACAACCCATCCTTAGCTGTGCCCTGGCCTTGCTGAAGCCCCCTCCTCAATTCTAGGAGCTGGGCCTGCATCCACTGGGCCTGGGAGGTGGTGGGGAGAGGGGGCTGGTCTGCTGGTCCCAGAGGGAGAGACAGCAGCAGTCAGATGTGCGGGCAGGGAAGGAGGGGAAGAGAGGGAGAGATACAGGGAGCTTTTCATTCCTTCCCTGTAGGTGGAGGAGAGCATGGAAACAATGCTGGGTGGTAGGACTGTAAGGGGCACGAGGAGCCAGCAAGAGTCTTCTGGCAAAAACAAACTATTTGCACTCAGTCCAGGCGTGCAGGAGCAGCTGTGCTGGCAACCAGCACTGGGCTGGGGCATGTGGGAGGGCAAGGAAGGCATCTTCAGCTTATTTTGGGGGGGTTAGGTCTCAAGGATGTGACTTCTGGGCAGCCAAAGCCTACCAGGACTATTTCCTGGATAAATCTCTTCCCTTGCAAACACCCTTGTCAGCTCTGCATGTGCTCCAGCATCTGAGGGACACATCTCTGCTGGTCACCCCCTCTCAACCCACCATCACCTTCACCATGGTCTTGCAGAGGCGACCTTCCCCAGTGCCCATAGCAATGGCCAACTTCCCCTGCGCTCCCCCAAGGGGTTTGCCCTCCCAGGGCGCCCTGCAGCAGGGAGATCTCTGTGCCCTCGGTGCTCTTCGGGAAGCCACGGTGGCATCACAGGAGTTAAGGCAGGTTGGAGGCTGCTGGAATGCTACTGGACAAAGCTGGGATTGAGGCTGGCTGGGAGGCATTGCCGCCCCCCTCTAGATTCCTGGGGGGTCAGTGCTCAGGGTGGCCACCCTGCTAAGCACACGCGCTTGCCTGCGTCCCTGCCGGGTGCTGCCTGGCAGCACCCGGAGGGGTGGGAGACGATGCCTGCTCCATCAGCGGAACCCAGGAGCCCTGCAGCAGATCAGTGGCTAAGCACAAGTAGAAACGCTTCACCAGAGACTGCGTGAGTGTTCTGCACCTGAGAATAAAGCTGTTCAAGGGTGGAGGGGGAAGGCAGAGCCAGGCTGCTGCTGTTGGGGCTCTGGGGAAGGGATGCTCGGGGGAAAGCGCTGCTTTTAGGAGCAGGACTCTTGTCCTAGGGGTGCAGCAGTGGCTCTTGTCCTAGGGGAGCAGTGGCTCAGCACCTTGGCCCCTGCTTGGTCACCAGCTCATCTACTGGGCATGGTCTGTGAGCCACAGGTTTGGGGAGCTTTTAACTTCTTAAACAAAGCTGTGCTGCCTTATGAACTGTGCTGCAGTTGCACTTGCACCCAGAGAGAGCTGATCACCTCCTTTGGTATCCCCCAGGATAGAGGGAGGAGCTGGAGTATCACCTGCCAGTGCTGTGGGGCTAATGTAATTCAGTGTCATGAGGATGGGCACATGCAGAGCATTGCTGGGGTTGGCTTTATAATGATTCCTATTCTCTACATGCAAGCAGCAGTTTTAGCTTGAGTCGTTTATTATTCATGGCCCCATGATTCCTGTGAGCCGTGGGGGTGATGGTTTTCTCTGTTTGCTTGATGCTTCTGGAGTGGCAAGATGGGGAGACAGAGAACAACCTGGTGTTAGGTGTTTTCTGATGAAGCAAGCTGAGCACCAGTCTTGGTGATCACTTGATTTGTCTCTGAGAACTGTTGTGGAGAGGGTATGGTTTTAGCTGTGCAGCATAACTTCTTGTCTGGTGGTTTTCTTCTGCCTGCTGTCCTCCTTAGTTTGGCTGGATCTGTTCCCTGGACACATCCAGAAGTCCTTGCACAGGACAAGTGACAAGCACTTGCACATTCCCCTTGGAAGAACAGCTGCTTTTCCTCCAGAGGCAGCTGCCTTTCTCTGGCAAAGGGGTGCCTTTTGTACCTGCTGTTTAGAAAGTGTTAATGCAGTTGATTAATCACCCAGGGATAATTATCTCAGATGATCTCTAATACTAAAGTAGTGTTAGATCAAAATGCTGATGTGCTACCTTCTCCCCAGCCGTTTCTCACCCCTGAAACACAATGTGTCCTGGGTTCAGAGAGGAAACCCCCTCTCACACCCCGAGCCCTGTGTGAGATGCTTCAGCCCTGCTGGTGTGTGTGGCTGTCACCAGCAGTGACCTCGCTGCCATCATGAGCAGGATACAGCACTAATGGCTTAGGAGAGGAATCCTCTCCTTCCCACAGCCACCTAGGATTTGTTGTCCAGGGATCAGCTCACAGTTTTCCAGGCTGAGTGGTGTGGTGCCAAGTGTGGCTGGGTTAGGATTTACTGTCCCCTGCTCCAGAGCATCCTTCCCACCACTGACAGTTCTGCAGAGGAGAAGCAGCAGCATCTCAGGTGTGCTGTGCAGGCAGGGGAATCCCACTGTGCTTCTGTAGAGGAGCAGCTGGGGCTCCCAGCACTGAGGATGCTGTAAAGGAGACTGGAAATTCCCTGTGGTCCCTAGGAACAGCCAGACCCATGGTGTTTGCTCTCCCCAGAGCACACCAATCATGTACAGTATGGAAAGAAATAGCTGCTAGCCCTGGAAGAACTGTGCCACACTAGGGCCAGCTCTGGTTTCCATACCTAGCAGTAGCTAAGTTCATTGCTGAGTAACTGAGGATCACAGAGATCCTGCAGAACAGTGAGCCCTTCCTTCAGCCTTTGCTCTTAGTGCTGCTGGAGCTGGCACTGCATCCTTCCTTCAGGCATGGCCAGGAGCTTCCCTCAAGCTGCTAACAGCTCCCTCCTGGAGCAGAGCAGCAAGCTGAAAAGCCAGGCAGGGCCAGGACAGAGAGCAGTGGGTGTCCCCAGGGAAGTGCCATCCTCAGGGGGCAGTGCTCTCTGCACTGTGGTTCTGTTCCCACCCAGGTTGAAGCCTCGCAGGATGGTGCAGGCCCTTCGTGTGTAGCACCCCGGTCTCAGAGCAGTGCCACCAGGCCCCAGGCCCCTCTGGAGATGAATCTTTGCTGGAACGAGATAAAAAAGAAATCACACAGCCTAAGGTAAGACTCTCTGTCTCTGGAGCAAGCTCCAGGGCTGGGCTGGCCTTCCAGCCTTGCCTGCTGCATGTGCTTGTCAGGGTATTTCTGAACTTGGTTTCTTGATAAGCTACGTGAATTCATGGTGACTTTGGCTTGGTTTCCCTTTAGTCCACAGACCTCTGAGTCTTTCTCCCTGAGCTCCCTCCAGTTCTACTATCCCACCCTCTTCTCCTTCACTCCTGTTTGCTTTCTCGTGCTTTCTCCATCCTCTGCGACTGCCTCTGTCCCTGTGGCTTCTTTTTGTCCCACATCCTTCCCACCACCTCCTTTGTGTTTGTCCCCTTGCTGGGAGTCCTCTCCACCATGCAGGGGGAACAGCTTCCAGAGTTCCAGAGGCTGCAGCCCCACAGCCAGCATGACAGAGCTGAACTGGGGCCTTAATGCAAGACTCCTGGAAGCTCCCTGGCCACAGGAATGCTGAGCACAGCCCTGACCCACAGGCAAATGCAGAGCAGCTCTGTCCTCTGCTCTGGGCTCCAGGATGATGAATGGCCTCTCCTTAACACCTCTGTGCAGCATCTGTGCTGGCTGGGGGTCAGGAACAGCCTGTGCTGAGGTGTGCTGCCAGTCACTGATGGAGTTTTGTGGGTGCTGGGGGGCTGATAGCCCAGCTACAGTGCTGTGCCTTCCTGCCCCAGGGAACCTACTCCTCTCTTGTCTGTCTGACCACCTTGCTCTTTGTCCATCACCACCTCTGCTGTCCCCGTTCTCCTGCCAGGGCTCGACTGGAGGCCTTTTCTGACCACAGTGGGAAGCTGCAGGTCCCTCTCCAGGAGATCATAGACTGGCTTGGGCAGAAGGATGAGGAGCTCTCAGCACAGCTCCCCCTGCGGGGGGATGTCCTCCTGGTGCAGCAGGAAAAGGAGATGCACACGGTATGTTCCCTTGCACCTCCCTGCCACCCTTCACTGCAGGTGGGCAGCCCTGCCTCAGACCCCCACCTTGTGTCCCTGTCCATGCACACAGCCTAGGAGTGAATCGGTCCTTGCCCATCTCCATCTGTGCTGCCCATGGACAGGCAGAGCCCCAGTCCCATAGCAAATACCCATTGCACACAGCTGGCAGAGCCTGTCTGGTTTGAGAGGATAAATCTGCATTACAGCCTCAAGTCATCTGCAGGTGCTGCAGCTGGTAGTGCACCCATCACATGAGTTTCCTCTTCATGTCCTACCTCTGCATCAGAGGGAATTGCCTCTCACTGGCCTCTGCTTTTGGGATCGTGGGGTCTGAGAAGATCAGTTGCTCTATAGGCAACCTGGTGACCAGGATATCAGTGACCCCTGCCATAGTATTATCATACCTGAACCTGGGGTACACCCAGAGAGCTTAGAGTTCCCTGCTTCCTGGATCAGAGCATTCCCATCTCACTGTCAGGGGCTGTTGGGCATTAGTTGATTTTACCTTGAAAACTAAACTGTTGCTTGCTGTTGCTACCCCTCATTCTTGCTGGAGCTAGCTGCTTCCCCAGCACACAAACTCCTGATCCAGCAAGACAGCACCAGTGGCAGGCTGCATTTGGATGGGAGGACATCATAAATCAGCCTGCCTCTGAACTCTGCTCTGGCAGATATGCCTCTTTTGGGACATCCTGCTCTTCCCCTGCTTGCTCCTCCAGCATCCGGCCCTGTTGCTGAACGGCTGCTGGAAGGACTGTTGGCATGACCATGCTCTCACTGCATCTCCAAGCAGTGCCTGCAAAAGCATCATCATTAAAGTGGTTTGTCTTGCACAGCCCTAGCTCAACACCCCCTCCCAGGCTCATTGTTCCATCTCCCTCTTCCACCAAAACTGTGTTCTAAACCTCCTGAGGAGCCACCTTCTCACACATGGTCATTCCTTCCCCAAACTGCAAAACTATTTCTCTGTTACCTTCTCTCTGTGTCTCCAGTGAGGTTTGGGCCCTGGAGTGAATACACCACTGCAGCCCTTGGCTAGGGGGCAACAGAGGCTCCAGCTCAGCCTGCTGCTTCACCTCTGTGTTTTGCTCTCCAGACGTTCATGGAAGAAGTGAAGTCTCGGGGGCCATACATTTACTCTGTCCTGGAGTCAGCACAGGCTTTCCTTTCCCAGCATCCCTTTGAGGAGTTAGAAGAACCAGCTTCAGAAAGCAAAGGTGTGTGGAGGTCTCCTTTCTTTGTTCTCCTGTAGTACAGCACAGCTCCTCCTAGGCTGGACTGGAGAGGATGGAGTGGAGCTGGTTGGTGAGACACAAAGAGACATGTCAGTGTGCTGCTTCGAGCCATCACCACCAGGCTGCTTCCAGTCCTTCGGCCAGAGCTCAGACTGGTGCAGTTCTGCCCTGGGTGAAGGCAGAGGCTGCTGGCACAGTCCATGATGAGAGGGTATCAGCACCTCATGAGAGGGTATCAGATGTGCTCTGGGGTAGGTTTTTACAGGACAGCAAGGTTTCTGCCTGTGAGTACAGAGAGCAGAAGGAGGTCTGTGGGCAGGCTGGGTACCTAGAGGAGCTGCTGCAGAGGTGGATGTCATTGCCACTTGCTTTCCCTCCCTCTTTCTAGATTCCTTTTTGTAATCTTATTTCTCCCTGGCCTCCCACCATGTCTTGCCCACTGTCCTCTGGGCTGGGGTCTCAATTTGCTCTCCCTTCCTCCTCCTCTGCTTTGCCTTCCCAGATGTCTCTCCCCGGCACCGGATCCAGAACATCAGCCGCTTTGTGTGGAAGCAGGCAAACGTGGCCAGCGAGCTGTGGGAGAAGCTTACAGCCCGCTGTGTGGATCAGCACCGACACATTGAACGGACCTTGGAGCAGCTGCTGGAGATTAAAGGGGTCATGGAGGAGCTCAGCACAACACTGGACCAGGCTGAAAGCGTGCGTGAAACCTGGGAACCCATTGGGGACCTCTTCATTGACTCCTTGCCAGAGCACATCCAGTCAACCAAGGTACTTCTGGCTCTGAGAAGGCTCCAGCCTTGGCACCAGGGGGGATGAGATGCTGCCTCCCAGGAGGGCAGCGCTGCTCCTCCTGACTGCTCTGTCCAATGCAGTCTCCTTACTTGGGGTCCCAGGAGCCAGGTCCTCCCTCTGACAGCTCCCTAGCTTTGTGAGGGTGAATTTAGCCTGCTGTGTCCTGAGCAATCATGTGTGCTGAGCACCTTGTCATGGCACAGGCCTGACACAGGTACAGTGGCAAGAGATTTGAGTGATCTCCAGCTGGGATGGTTTGGTGATCAGCTTTTTTCCCACTAAGGTACTCAGTGAGAGGGTTAGTCAGCAACATCTTGCCAGCTACTAGCCCACCCTAACTAGGATCAGAATTCAAGTCCTGACCACTCATCTGCTTTCCTTCTTCCTGGTCCTGTTCTCCTGGGTGTGGGACTCCAGTTGTTCAAGGAGGAGCTCTCCCCTATGAAGGATGGGGTGAAAGTGGTCAATGATCTTGCACACCAGCTTGCCATCTCAGATGTCCACCTGTCCATGGAGAACTCCCGCAGCCTGGAGCAGATCAACATGCGCTGGAAGCAACTGCAGGTGGGAAGGAGTCAGGACCAAGCACTGCAAATAAACCACAGGTGGGAGGATGCTGGGGAAGGGTTGTCACTGGTGAGCTTCAAGGATGATAAAGTAAGGCTTGGCATAGGAGGTATAGCTGGTGTTCCTGGAGGAGGAGAGCATCTGTTCAGTTTGAGGAACGTGGCTGGTAAATCTGTAGAGGTCTTGAGAAGGAAAAGGCAATGGGAGGGACAAAGGATGCTCTCTGAGGGAAATCAGGATCTGATGGGGGAGGGGAGGGTCAGTACCAGCAGTGGCTTTGTTGATGTCTGTGAAAATACAGATACAGGTTGTTGTCTTTGCTACCTTAGCCTGTGAGAGGAGATGTAGAGGGCTGAGTGGAGTGGGGAATACAAATACAAAGGCAACAGAGGAGGGAAGAGGACCTGCATGCTGGGGCATGTTTGAGTCTGTCCACAAGCCTTCCTTCCTGAATGGGGCTTCAATGTGTGGTGGGCTGGTACTGAATTCCTCTATCCTGTTCTCCAGGCTGCCATAAACGAACGCCTGAAGCAGCTCCAAGATGCCCACCGGGACTTCGGACCAGGCTCCCAGCACTTCCTCTCCTGTACGTGAGCCGGGTCCTCCTGGCTTCCTGCTGTGAGGCTGCCTCTGCAGACTGGCTTAGCATGGGCTGTGGCACAGGAGAATGGTGTTGGAAAGTCCTGCTGCTGAGCCCAGAGCAAGGCACACAGCTAGAGAAGGGCCCAGGCCTGGCACACAGGCACTGGAGCAGGAGGCATCTCCCAAAGTTAGCACTGTGCTACCTCACCTTGTGAGGACAAGGCAGGACATGAATGTGGTTTCCCTTCAGAGTGCAGCAGCAGCAGCAGTTCCCAGGTGATGCTGGAACTGTGCTGGCCTTAGAGACAAGAGATAGCCCAAAAAGGCAGTCCTCCACATCCCAGCAGTCATTCAGAGGCCAAAAATGTACACGTTAAGGAGGTTTGCAGTCACATGGAAAGGCAGGGAGATGCTGTTCCTACAGAGCTGAGCTGCTGCTGGCTTGACAGCTCTCAGACCAGCCAAGAATGGGTGGCAGGTTGTGCTCTGGAATCGGGGGTCCATCCTCAGGAATGCTGAGCCTTGAAGGGTCTCAAGGTGTTGGTGGGGTTTGTTGGCCTGTGTTTCTCTACAGACCATGAAAGGAAGAACAACTGTTCCAGCTGCTGCCTGTGATAAAGGAAAATAGCTTCTGGTTGTAAAAGGGCTTTTGTCCTCTAGGTAACAAACAGGGTGGCAGGATGAGGATGGTTTGGGCTGCATCCTCTTCCTGAGATGCAGTGGCTGACATGTAGAGCATGAGAAGCAGGGACAGCAGGCACTGTGAATGCCCAAGCCTGGCCATAACAGGCACTGCCCTGTGTGTGCCCAGACCCCAGCTGCTATGAGCTCTGCCCACTGGTGTTGCCTTGTGCATCGTCACAAACATCAGGAAGTGTCTCTTCCTGAGTTCTGAGCTCAGCCAGACCCAGAGCACCTGTCTGAAGAGAGGCACCACCATGCCTCTGACATGACCAAAGGTCTTGTGCCTCTTTCATAGGCAGCATCTGCTTGCCTGCTCCAACCCACCCCCCAGTCAGTGATTTGGGAAGGCCCAGCCTCTTCAGAAGCACCCACCTCCTGGCACAGTCCTGCTGGGCTCTCACCAGAAACAGCCTCAACCAAAAGGCATGTTTGGTGTTGGTCTGACATCTGTGTCTCTCTCCTTGCAGCGTCTGTCCAGGTCCCCTGGGAGCGAGCCATTTCCCCCAACAAAGTGCCCTACTACATCAAGTGAGTGCTCTCCCAACCCCAGCCTGTGGTGGGGACAGGAATTGGGGACTGATTAAGAGTGGGGGTCAGAGTGGAGCAGTCTGAGCACTGACCTCCAGCAATCCTGTCACCCCCAGCCTGGCAGAGCCAGGCTTTTCCTGCCAGCTCCTCTTTCTCTAAACATCTCTCATGGCAGCTGCTTTATTCCCAGCCTGACTCTCTGCTCCCTTCTATTGTCCTTCCAGCCACCAGGCCCAGACGACGTGCTGGGACCATCCAAAGATGACAGAACTGTACCAGACACTGGGTAAGGAGGCTGCCACAAACCTATCCAAGTACCTTTTTAGCAGCAGGTGCTGCGTGAGATCCTTGCAGTCCACCTGCTCTCCTCTGTGCCACAGGGCCCCCCTCACCCCCTGAGAAATGGGGATGGGGGGTGACCCCCTGCCAAGCTTTACACCTCCTCCCACAGGCACTCTGCTAGTGGGGCTGGTGCCTGTGAGCTGCAGCTGTTGGCCCTGCAGATGCTGCCAAGCTGCAGGTTGTTTCTTTTCCTGTGTTACTGCAGCGGATTTGAACAACATCAAGTTCTCCGCGTACCGGACGGCAATGAAACTGCGACGGGTGCAAAAAGCCCTGCGACGTGAGTGTGGGGACTGTTTCACTCCTGCTGGGTCTCCCTTGACAAAGGCATTAAACTAGCACAAGCTTTTATCACATCAAAGGTGGGAGCCCACCAGGGAAAGGGTAGCTGAGGTGAGAAGCACTGGGAAGATGAGCCGGTGGCTGGAAAGCTGAGCGAAGCCACCGGTGAGGTGTCTGCGTCAAGGCCTTTCTGTACAAGCTGGAAATGCCCGAAGGGCTGGTGTTAGTCAAAGGGATTTGAGAACAAAGTGGTCCAACTCAGAGCTACAAAGCTGTGGGATCAAGCAGAGGCTCATCTGGGAGCCTGGGGAAGCTGTGGATGTAAGCAGCTGAGGAGGAGCCAGCGTCACTGGCAGAGGCAGAGAGGGCTCTGCTCCACAACTTACAGAGGAGGAAGGGAGCTGATAAACCTGATGTCTGCAGCTCTGGAAAAACGCTGTTTAAACAGAGGCTGAGGAGTTTCTGGGGCAATTGGTGAGCAAGCCAAGATAGATGCTGCTGGAGAGCTTTTGGCAAGGCATCTCACCTAAGGCTCTGTCAGAATTAAACAGCAGCAGGATGAGGGAAACCCCCTCCTGAATTATTTGTTCAGGGGAGAGAGACATCCAGGTGGCAGTGGGGTCCCAAGCAGACCTGTGCTCCTTGACATCCCATGGAAGGTCTGGAAGAAGGCAGTGAGTGAGGGTGAGAAGGGGGGTTGGTACTTGAGGGAGTTCAGCCTTTGCTGTAGAGGAGTTTTGTGAGACTGTGGTGACCAGGCTGACCCATACCCAGGCACACTGGGGGCTGACGTAGTGCAAGTGAGGGAAAGCAGCAGTTAACTTTTGCCACCATGCAAAGATGTCCATGCAGCAGTAGTCACAGGAACACCAGGCATGGTGAGGGAAAGGGCAGAGAGCAAAGCAGAGCCCTTCCCTGTGCTGCTTGTGCATCTCTGGTTAACCACCTCTTGCATCTCACATGCTGTGCTGGTGCCTTCATCCCAGCTCAGAAAGGCTGTGGAAGAACATGAAGAAGTTCTTCTTACTCAGGAGGGACTTGAGAAGGGCAAGGAGGCTGCTGAGGTGGTTTCCCCATGATGAAAGTTTTGGTGGATGAGCGGTCATGTAAGAAAGAGGCAGCGTGGGGCACGTCAGAGCCCTGTGCTGTTGTTGACAGGCTGGACACAAGGGTGAGCAGGAGCGATACTCACTGCTGTGGGAATTGGGGGTTCCCAGTGCAACTGCCAGTAGCTTTGACAGGAGGTGAGGGGACTCTTACACAGAGTGAAGTTACAGTGTGGAAACAGCACTCGGTCCCCTGGGCACTGAGAATGGTCTCAGAACTGGAAAGATTCTTTCAGGAAAGAAAACTTGCTGACTGCACAGTAGCACGTACAACCTGCAGCCATGGAACAATGAAAGCAGGGTAGCCAGGGTCGTTCACACTGTCCTAGCCCTGGTTTTAAGTTTGTTTCTCAACACCTACTGCCAGCTGAAGACAGGACTGCTCAACATCTGGGCAGCTGCTCATAGGGTCTGGCTGGCTCTGTGCCCTCTAGCCTCCTTGCTCCAGCCCCTCAGAAAACCTGGCACATGCTGAGTTTGGCTCTGAGCACGTGTGGCTCCACACAGAGCCTTTCATGGGTAGCATTCTCATGGCCACGGCTGGCCACAGCAACAGGGAAGGCAGGTCACACAGAACAGTAGCTCAAGTTGACTATAGGTGTAGATGTGGGTATTTTGGGAGAGGTTTATGGGTGGAAGAGCAATTCTGGGAGCTGTGTCCATCCTGCTGAGAGGACATCCTGCTTGGGGCTGAGACTGCCCCAAGTCAGGGCAGGGCCCTGTGTCTCCCTCCTCTTGGTTCTCCCCTCTCCCGTTTTCTGCCTCCAATCCCTCTGCTTGTGCTTTCTGCAGTGGACATGGTGACCCTGGCCACGGCCTTGGAGATCTTCAATGAGCATGATCTGCAGCCCAGCGACCGGGCGATGGACGTGGTGGAGGTCATCCACTGCCTGACCGCCCTCTACGAGAGGCTGGAGGAGGAGCGGGGCATCCTGGTGAACGTGCCGCTCTGCGTGGACATGAGCCTCAACTGGCTGCTCAATGTCTTCGACAGGTAGTGGTCCCTCCGTGTCCCCCTGAGCTGCTGTGCTTGGGAGGGCATCTCCGTGCTGCTTCTCCAGCTGGTGGAGCTACAGGAAGGGCCTGGCCCCCAGCAAGGGTGCTGCCTGGCATGGCCTTGCCTCGCTGCCCCCTGTGTGAAGAACCAACTCCAAGCTGTTTCCAAACCTGTGCAATGTTCCTCCTTGCAGTGGCCGCAGCGGGAAGATGAGGGCGCTCTCCTTCAAGACGGGCATCGCATGTCTGTGCGGGACAGAGGTCAAGGAGAAGTTTCAATGTGAGTCCCTCTTCTCCTTCCCCCAGAACCTGGTGTTGAAGTTACCTGCGGAAAGCAGGAGTGCTTTTGTTTCCTGGTGTAGCCCTTCTTTGCCCAGAAGGAGCAGAGCAGCAGTTACTTGCAGTGACTAATCTGTTTCCATTGCCACCTCTCCCTCCCCAAGCCCACGCCACTTAAATTAGGAGGCGTTTTTGCAGCCTAACTTGCCGACTGACAAGATCACTGTGGTGATGGCACTGTACAGAGCAAGGCAGGGAAGGCAAACAGGCAACAGGTAGCCAGTGCTTCCCAGAAGGAAAAAACTGGGAAGCAGGTTTCAGAGAAATTTAAGGAAGCTTCTTCTCCCACTATGTTTTAACTGTGGTGCTGCATTGGAATAGGCTGCCCCGGGAGGTGGTGGAGTCTCCTTCTCTGGAGACATTCAAGACCCATCTGGACACCAACCTGTGCAACATGAACTGGGGAGCTGCTTTGGCAGGGGGGTTGGACCCTGATGATCTCTAGAGGTCCCTTCCAACCCCTATGATTCTATGCTACTCTCTGCCATGGGATGCTGTGGGGGGGTTAGAACAGGCAGCACCGGTGGGTTAACTAAAGGGATGGGCAGGTCCGCTGTGGCTGTTGAAGTGATGCTCTGGAAGTTCTGTTTTGAGAGGACTCTGAGCTGTTGGGAGCTGGAGGAGAAAGGTGGTTTAATCACAGCTCAGTTCTCCCCTCTTGTTTGAGCTCCCTGACAGAGACAGGTGGTGGAGCCCCTGGTCTGATCCACACACTGCTCCCCTGTGCCTGCGCCCTGCCCAGCGTGTCAGGGCACCGGCCGTGGCTCTGACAGGTCTGTGTGTCTCCTGGCAGATCTCTTCAGCCAAGTGGCGAACTCGGGGGGGCTGTGTGACCAGCGGCACCTCAGCGTCCTGCTCCACGAGGCCATCCAGGTCCCACGCCAGCTGGGGGAGGTGGCAGCATTCGGGGGCAGCAACGTGGAGCCCAGCATCCGTAGCTGCTTCCGCTTCGTGAGTAGGGTGCTGTGGCCTGTGCCACCCCTCTGCAGCAGCGGCCGTGCTGGGGAGGGGCTCCTGGAGGTGGCAAAAGAGCTTGTCCCCTGTCACAGCCAAGCCCCAGCTCTGAGCAGCCCTCTCCTATCCCCTCCCCAGAGCAACGGGAAGCCTGCCATTGAGGCCTCACAGTTCCTGGAGTGGGCCAACTTGGAGCCACAGTCCATGGTGTGGCTGGCCGTGCTGCACCGGGTCACCATGGCTGAGCAGGTGAAGCACCAGACCAAGTGCTCTGTCTGCCGGCAGTGTCCCATCAAGGGCTTCAGGTACGACTTGTGATGTGGGACCTCAGCCCCTGAGGGGAGAGCATGGTGTCCTGCAGGAGGGAGCTGCACTTGCTCTGTGCTGGTGGGGGGACTCAAGAGCCCTGCAGTAACAGTAGTGTTTCAGGCAGGTCAGACCAGGTGCCAGCAGAAGGGCAGGAGCAGAGTACCTTTCTGGGGACTTCAGCCGTCAGCACTGTGGGTTCAGTGGTGTGGAAGAGCAATGCAAAGCACCTCTGGCCCCTGCTGAGCTCTCTCCTTGGTCTCCAAAACAAAGTGGGTTTGGTGACTCTCCCTGTCTCCCCTTGATCTGTCCAGGTATCGGAGCCTGAAACATTTCAACGTGGATATCTGCCAGACTTGCTTCCTCACCGGGCGAGCCAGCAAGGGCAACAAGCTGCACTACCCCATCATGGAGTACTACACCCCGGTATGGAACTGGGCTGGGCTGGGAGGGTCTTGGCTCAGTGCAGGTGCCCGTCAACAGCAGCAGCCTTTGCAGGGTTTGGGCTGCTCCAGCCCCAGAAGTGGATCCCTTGTATGGTTTTGTTCCCCTCCACGTGCTAGAGGTTGCCTGTCCCCTGCTACTCTGGGGCATGATAACCAGGATACATGACATCCCTTGATGCCCAGCTCTGCTGACAGCTGCTGTGTGCCCTCCTTGGTTCCTCAGTTGTCTGTCTCTTCCTCTGTGGAGCTTGTGCCCAGCCTGAAGGAACTTCTTCCCTGCAGATGCTGACCTGTGGTGTCCCACTTTTTGTTAAGCAGCACCTTGGTAACCTTTGTGTGTCTGCAGACCACATCCAGTGAGAACATGAGAGACTTTGCCACGACGCTGAAGAACAAGTTTCGGTCCAAGCAGTACTTCAGCAAGCACCCCCAGAGGGGGTACCTGCCCGTCCAGTCTGTACTCGAGGCTGACTTCTCTGAGACGTGAGTGGGCAGGGCCAGGGCTGTGCCTTCCAGCCCTGCTTGTAGGTGGGCTCTGGGGGTGGAAGGAACATTCCAGCTGCAGGTCAGGGTGGGCTGAGAGGAGAGGGGCGATTTGTCTGGGGGTGATACAGCACCTAATTCTTGGAGAAACAGAGATTCCAGTCTTCCTCTCCAGCCATTCCCTGCCTTTTTTCAGCCCAGGTGAGACCAGGGCAGCCTCTCCAAAGCCTAGCTTTGGGTGAGGGCTGCTAAGCCTTGCTGACCAGTATGTGTCTCTTCCAGACCAGCAACGTCCCCCATGTTGCCGCATGCTGACACCCACTCCCGGATCGAGCACTTTGCCAGCAGGTATCACCCTGGGTGCTGCTGCCATGCTAAAGCACGAAGGGTCCCTCTGATGGGTGCTGTAAAGGGGCTTGGGGACAGGCATATGGTGAGCTGCTGCTGCCTGCAGCCACCTCCATGCTTCCCAGGGTACCATCTGGCAGGCAGAGGCTGAATCCAGTGGCTCAGGCTGTGGTGCCATTGGGAAGGGCTGCACCTGCCTGCTCCAACCCAGGATGCAGCTGATGCAATGCAGGCTGGCAGCCAGCAGCAGAGCTCTTGCTGAGGAACCAGCCTCCATGTTCCTTCCTGCTCTTCCCAGTATGGATTCTCTAGCTGGATTCTCCCCAGGCAGATCCCTCAGTGTCTCGCTCTGCCTCTGAGCTCTCTGGTGCTGCTGGCACATGTTCCATCAGTGCTGCCTCGTGGTTTGCAGTGCTCCTGCCCTCCCCACAGGGCCAGCTGGAGTGGGGACTGGAGGAGCGTGGGGAGCCTGTAGCTCATGCCCCAGGCTGGAGGGGAATGCTTCCACCCCTTTGCTTATGTGAGAGGAGGCTGAGCTGACCCCACAGCAGCTCTTTAATCCAGAGCAGCAGTGTCCTGTTTTCTAGAGAGGCAAAGCTCTCTGGAGCCTGTAAAGAGGGGCAGACTGGTGCAGGCCACCTGGAAGACACTGCCAGAGAGGGGGTCCTGCAGGAGCCGTTGTAAGTGGGATGCAGATATTCAGGGTGCTGCCTCTGACCGTATCTCAAGCTGTTTCTCTTCCCTCCAGGCTTGCAGAGATGGAAAGCCAGAACTGCTCCTTCTTCAATGACAGCCTGTCCCCTGATGATAGCCTGTGAGTTCTGCAGCCCTTCCCCTTTCCTTCCCTTTCCCTGTTCTTGTCTAGCCATGGTACAGAGATGTTTTCCTTCCCAGCTACTTTGAGTCTGAGGCTCTTGGGCACTCCCAGCTACCCAGGGGTGCTAAGCCACTTCTCAGCTTTAGGCCCAGAGCAATCAAAACAAGCTCCCAGATGAAACCACCACCCTTCTAGCCTGTCCTTCCCCAAGAGCAAGCACATCCCATGAGGATGATGTTCCTCATTAAAGTATTTCTCCATCTGCTTCAACAGGGATGAGGACCAGTACCTGCTGCGCCATTCCAGCCCCATCACTGACAGAGAGCCTGGGGGCAACCAGCAGCTTCCAGGAAGCCTCAACATGGATGACAAGGGAGAGCTGGAGCGAATCCTGGCCCACTTAGAGGATGAGAACAGGTAGGGGCATGGGCAGCTTTGAAAGTGGGGTTTATAGCCTAAGGAGAAGGGGCTGGAGAAGCCTGGCAGAGCCCAGAGTGGAACCAGGGGACAGCTGCTAGGCTGGAGGTGGGGATCAGGGGAGCTGAGTGGACTGGTTTGCACAGTGCCTAGGCTGAACCCTAAAACCTTCATGGGAGCACTCAGTGAGGGGGTGTTCCTCAAAGAAGTGAGAAGGCTCTGTTCCCCAAAATGTTCCTGCCCCCATCTCCAGAACCTGTTCCCCTCCTGAACTGCAAACTGGTTGAAGTGAGCCCAGGGTACTGGTACCTCTCTTGTCCCTGAGCCCCTTGCAAGCGGTGGTGCTGCTGCTCTGGATCTCGTGAGGTGATGCTCTGGGCAGGGCAGGGCAGCTCAGGGGCAGCTTCCCCTGCCCTTGGGCTCAGTCTCCTTTCAGTGCTGTCCCAGCAGTTGTGTGTCTGTCTGTAACCTGTCTGAGCAGGATGGAGCTGTGGGCTGGTTACCCTGCAGTGCAGGGACAAAGTCTGGGCAGTCCCCAGGGCTGTTTTGCCATCCCCAGCAGGCAGCTGTGGGGTGTTTCCCCCAGGAAGGGGAGTGGTGATGCTGACCTGGGCTGTCTCACAGGATCCTTCAGGGTGAGCTGAGGCGTTTGAAGTGGCAGCATGATGAGGCGGTGGAGTCTCCAACCTTGGCTACTGGCTCCCCCGAATCGGTGCAAGACCCACACAACGATGAGCTCCTGGCAGAGGCACGAATCCTGCGGCAGCACAAGAGCCGCCTGGAGACCCGCATGCAGATCTTGGAGGACCACAACAAGCAGCTGGAGTCCCAGCTGCACCGGCTGAGGGAGCTGCTGCTGCAGGTACTCTCAGATCAAGGCTCTGGGCTCGTCCTTGGGTTGGGCTGTGCTGTGGCAGAGCTGGGGCAGTGGCAGAATGGGACGGCCAGAAGAGGGAGAGGACAGGGACAGAGGACTCTGACAACCTCTCTTCTCTCTCCAGCCTCCAGCAGGGTCAGAGGGTAATGGCTCAGCAGCCTCTTCCTTGGCTTCATCTCCACATCAGTCAGAAGGCAGCCAGGCAAAGGAGAAGGAGCACAACACCCCTGACACCGAAGCTGCAGGTGAGGATGGCGGTTGGGCTGAGCTCCTTTGGTTCAGTGCTGCAGGAGCTGCCTGTGCCTGGCCACCCTGCAGAGAAGCTGGGCAGAGAAGTGGATACCCAGAGAGCCTGCTCATCACCCCCACCCCCTGCCCTGTTTCCTGCTGCAGATGATGCAGAAGCCAAAACCCAGGAGGTCAGCATGTGCCTGGAGGACATCATGGAGAAGCTGCGGAGCACCTTCCCTAACGCTCGAGGTACTCGAGTGAAATCCCCCTCTCTGGCTTCTTACTGCTCGCTCAGATGAGGCCTTCCCCAGGCAGCCCTGCCCTCAGCCCAGCTTCCCTGCAACAGCTCAGCCCCTCCAGCACCTGCAGCCAAGAGTTACGCTGCTGTGCTGCTGCTGGGACTGGTGTGTGGCCTGGACATGGAGAGGATGAGGAAGAGGTTCCACACCTGCAAGGAGAGGCAATCAGAGCTGCCAAGAGTATGGGCTGACTAGATGTCCCCAAAGAGCTGCCAGGCAGCCTCTTGCCCTGCTTGGGACCTGCACCCTGCAGGCTCCCCATGGTGAAGATGGACAGATCTCCCAGCATCAAGTTTGCAGCCAGCAGTTTTAGCCACCTCCTTGCTGCTTCCCTGTCCACGCTCCTCTCCAGAAGATGCTGAAGCCCCAGTTATCTGGCAAGATGCAAGCTCCTAGCTGCATATAGATGGCTCTTCCCAGCAGGGCAGGGGGCTGGAGGGCTGCAGGTGTGGGTATAAGTGTCAGTCTGTCTGCTCTCCCTCTGTGCTCCAGCCTGGAGCACCACTTGGTCACCAGCTGAGGCTGCCCACGCTCGTGCCATCACACCAGCACTAACATGAGGTGGGGAAGAGCTTCCCTCTCTGCCCACACAGACCCTCCCTCTCTTCCTGCCATCCCTGAGCAGAATCCTCCTGGCTCTGCAGCAGCCCTGTTCTAACCAAGTGGCTCTGGGTCCTATTTTCCTGACCTCTCCATTTCTCTTTCAGGTATGACCTCCCTTATCTAACACCTCCTGTGCACCAGAGACTTTTCCTAACCAGCTACCTGGCTGCTTTCCTCCCCCTCCTCTCCCTGCCACGCTCCCTGTGCTGCAGCAGACCTTGCACAGATTCCCTCTGAGCTGGGTGTGCAGGATGCTTGCCAGGTCAAGAAGATCTCAGGGGAACATAGGGCATGCAGGAGTGGGACTCTGGGCTTCCCAGGAGGCTGGCTCAGTCACTCAGCCACAGTGCCTGAGCCTGGGTGGAAAGGTTCAGAAGAAAGAACTGAAGATGGGAAAGCTGCCTGTCTCCCCTCTGCTCCTGGGGGATGCAGAGCTCAGCATCCCACTCCTCTCCAGTTGTGCCCAGGGCTCTCCAGGTCTGTGGGCACCAGAGCACTCCTGGAGCCACCCAGTTTTTAAAAGAACTCTTTCTAACAGCATCCAACTGCCAGCCTCATGGATTCAACTCTTTCTGCCATCCAGGGCTCTGCAGCCAGCCAGGCACACACGGTCTGGTGAGGAGGGTCTGTGAGGTTTTTGGAGTAGGGATGAGTCCATGTTAGAGCTTCAGCCCAGCTAGTAGCCTTATCTTGAGATGGTCTTTACAACAGAGCCTTATCATTTAATTTGCATATATTTATATATATTATATATATATATATTCTGTACTGAAATACTCTCATGGACTCACTCCATTAAATTCTAATACTTTAAATGTAGCTGTCCTTCACTTTCAGTCCAGCCCAACATCTGCTCCTGCTGGTGCTGCCTTGGACCAGGGCTGCTGTGAGGGGAGGGCTGGACCAGCAGCAGGTACTCCCTCCATCCTGCCTGCTTTCCTGGGAAGCTGTGCCTTTTCTCTGGCACAGAGAGCCTGTCCTGCCTGGGGAGCCATGGCTTCTGCTGTCATCCATCCCCGTGGGGCTGCAGGTAGGGGGTTCCCCAGCCATAGCTCCAGCCCCAGGGCCAGCAGGACAGGGGGTTGTGATGCAGGAGCACAGTGGTGCAGGGAGGCAGCAGGACAGTTGGGCCATCTCCTTGCTGCCCCCCAAGGAGCAGCTGCCCCTCTGCTTTTCCCCAGTTTGAGCTGGGCTGAGGGGCTGGAGGCACTCCTTTGAAGGAGGGAAGCCCCACCAGGCAGTGGAGGAGGCTGTTCTGTGAGCTGGCAGGGTGACTCTGGTGATGGCTCCCTCGGGCTGGCTGTGTCATGTTGTGTTATGTGGAGAAGGAGGTAGAGTTGGGTGCTGTCAGGTGTCCCAGAGCAGAGGCTGAGGTGGCTCTAGGGCCACAGGCTGAGCAGGAGTGAGGTGTCTGAGGCCTCAGGGCAGGGCATGGGCAGGGCTGAAGCACCCTGCCTGAAACAGGGTTTGCTGTGAGAACAAGGATGGAGCTGTTGTTGCTGGGAATGGGATATGGTGGTGAGCTTTTCTGGGGAAGCTTGGCCCAAGGCAGCCTGTGGTGGGAGCACAGGGCTGTGTGGGTGGCTTTGGTGTGCTGGCAGAGGTGTGAAGCAGCACCCACACCGGGGGTTAGGCAGCGTGAGCTCCTGGGCAGGTGTTGGGGGTCTCTGCCATGCAGGCTGCTGCCCTTGCTGTCCCCTCTCGGCCCCAGGCAAGCAGCAGGAGGGCAGCAGCAGAGCTGTTGGGCTGGTTTGTGAGTGTGCTGTGTGCAGGCTGCCTGTTTGACCTTGGTGAGGGAACACAGGCCAGGCCAGCCCCCCCCTGTTATCCCAGTGGCAGGGATGAGGGTGGAGATCAGGGGTACCCAGCCTGGGGGGGGCTGGAAGGAAGCAAAAGGCAGGATGAGGGTGTAGAGTTTCTGGCCCCAGTGCAGGTGCAGGGAGCAGTGGCAGCCAGACTGGGTGCTTGGGCTGGGCTTGGGAGCCAGGATGCAGCGGGGAGGGGAGCAGGCTGGCTGATGCTCTGGTAACCATGCCCTGTGGCACTGCTGTCCTCACTGCTTTATGCCATTTCTGCTCTGGAAAGAGAATAAATTTGTATTTATACTGAGACCTGGACCAGTGCTCTGGCCTCTTCTATCCATGCACCTTGGCTGAGTTGGGGCAGCCCCCACTGCTGTGCCATCCTGGCACTGCTCCTGCAGTGCTGCTGGGACACAGATGTCCCTGTGTCACCCTGGCTGTCCACAGCAGCTGAGGTAGGGCAGAAGCTGTGATCAGAGCCCCAGGCTGCCCAGATCTTGACCACAATCTTCCTTTGTCCTCTTCCAGCAAGTTCTGCTCAGGGTGACACAGTAGCCTGAGGGTGGGGTGGGGGTGGGGACAGTCCCTCTTCCTTACTCAGGAACTTCTGCTGTAGGAAACCCTCCAGCCCCAGGAAGGATGTAGGCAGCAGTGGGATGCTAGGCAGGCAGTCCTCTCTCTCTGTGCTTTTCCCTGGAGCACCAGTGCCTGGAGGTGTTTAGGTGCCTCAAGTGCTCCCTATGTTTCCCTGGCACAGCAATCAGCTTGGCAGAGGACTAGCTCAGGGTAAGGCCGGGGGTCTCACACCCTCCCCACCACCCAGGGTGCCGCCCAGCCCTGCTGGACCTGTCCTCACCCCTGGCTGGAAGCCATGGCAGTGCTGGGCAAAGGCACGGTGCTGCTGCAGGGAACTATGACAGCCAGCACCCAGGGGAGATGCAGGAGCTTAAATGGGGGTGAAACACAGCCTCCAGAGCTCCCCATCTTGAGAACAGAGTGAAATGCCTCACCCCTGTACCCCAGGCTCCAGAGCAAGGCAGGAGCTACGGGCTGTGATCAGGGGGCGGTCACATCCAGCAATAAATCCAGCACATCATGCCAGGGAAGAGCCTTTATTTTTCCTTTATTTATCCAGCTGAAAGGTGCTGGAGCCATTGAGTTGAGCAGGGAGGCAGCAGGGTGAAGACAGCGTTGTTTCCATGTCACTGGAGAGACAGCCCCAGCTCCCTGAGGGCTCCCTCTGTGGGTGCAGCACCCCAGTGCCTGGGCAGTGCCTCTTCCTCGGCAGCCCGGCTGCCTTTCCCTGTCCAGGGGTCATGGGCCTGCTCGGGGCTGGCTGTGCCTGAGGGTCGTGGGCCTGAGCTCTCCCTTTTCACCACCCAGCCCTTCCTGGGCTGCTATGGGGCCTAGGGATACTTCTGCCCCTCTGCCCAGCTCCCCAGCTGCCCCCAAGTTCCCGGGGTGAAGCTGTCTGGGGGGAAGGGAGTTGCCATCTCCAGCGTTTCTGTGGCTGCTGCCTGCTCCCTGCAGCTCCTCCCTTCGCCAGGTGCTTCATCCTCCAGCTCCAGGGGCCCCTTGGCTGGTCCCAGCCCCTCACTGGGGGACCCTGGCTCTGGTGCCCCACATTGCCCTACAGCCAGCTTTTCCATCTCTGCTGCTGAGCTCTCTTTGTCTTCCTCCCCCCAGTCCTCCTCTACCTCCTCCTTCTCCTCCTCCTCCTCCTCCTCCTCCTCCCAATCCTCCTCTACCTCCTCCCTCCCCTCCTCTACCTTCTCCTCCTCCCTCCCCTCCTCTACCTTCTCCTCCTCCCTCCCCTCCTCTACCTTCTCCTCCTCCCTCCCCTCCTCTACCTTCTCCTCCTCCCTCCCCTCCTCTACCTTCTCCTCCTCCCTCCCCTCCTCTACCTTCTCCTCCTCCCTCCCCTCCTCTACCTTCTCCTCCTCCCTCCCCTCCTCTACCTTCTCCTCCTCCCTCCCCTCCTCTACCTTCTCCTCCTCCCTCCCCTCCTCTACCCTCTCCTCTACCCTCTCCTCTACCCTCTCCTCTACCCTCTCCTCCTCCCTCTCCTCCTCCCTCTCCTCCTCCCTCTCCTCCTCCCTCTCCTCCTCCCTCTCCTCCTCCCTCTCCTCCTCCCTCTCCTCCTCCCTCTCCTCCTCTACCTTCTCCTCCTCCTCCTCCCTCCCCCCCTCTACTTTGTCCTCCCCCTCTACTTTGTCCTCCCCCTCTACTTTGTCCTCCCCCTCTACTTTGTCCTCCCCCTCCACCTTGTCCTCCCCCTCCACCTTGTCCTCCCCCTCCACCTTGTCCTCCCCCTCCACCTTGTCCTCCCCCTCCACCTTGTCCTCCCCCTCCACCTCCCTCTCTGCTCTTGAGCTCTCTGGCTCTGCCCCACAGAGGCCCAGGTTTGCTTCTTCCCTCAGTCCCACCCTGTCTCTTGCTCTATCCCCAGGGTGCCCCTGGGCTGCTGCTCCTCCTGACACTGCCCCGTTGCATGGAGTTTCAGGCATCCCTTGTGCTGCTCGGTCAGCCCCTGGTTGGTCTGCTTCTCTGGTCCCTGCATCCTGCTCCACCTGCCCAGGGGTCTCCAAGCCCCCAGCCTCACCCTGGAGTGCCTCTTCCTGCGGCATCGCTCTGTCACCCACCGTCTGGCTCTCCTGCCCCTCGCTGGCCTGCAGCCCCCCCTGGGGTGGCTGGAAGAGCCCCCTGTAGCGCTTCTGATCCTCCACGTGCTTCTTCCTCATCCTCTCTCCCAGCTGCTTCAGCTCCTTCTTCACAGCAGCCGCCATGGAGGGGTCAAGGTGAGCCACCCTCAAGAAGTCCTCCCGCGCCTCCCGCTCGTTCCAGACGGCAGCGTGGGCCTTCGCCCGCTTGAAGTAGGCCTTGGCGTTGTCTGCCAGGAGAGGAGAGCCCCCAGGGGGGTTCCTGCAGCTCGGGGCCACCAGCTACGGGAGCTGCAGCCCCTGGGAGCCCAGGGACAGGGCGCACAGGTACCAGTGCAGGTAGGGGAACGTGGGGTGGAGACATGTGGAGGTAGAGGTACCATCATGGGTAGGGGTACTGGGGACACACAGGTACCACTGTGAACACCAGGGGACATGGGGAGCTGGGATCATCATGGGCAAAGGGAACCAGGGTGAGCAGGGGCACCTGGATGATGTGGGACAGCATCATGGGCAGGGGAAACCAAAGGGTTCAGGGGACACCAAAGGGTTCAGGGGACATAGGGATTCACATGACATTGTACCATCACAGGCAGAGGGAGGTGGTGGAGCACTGTCATGGATCCAGAGGACAGAGTCCCTGGAGGCCATGGGTACAATGGATGGGTGGGATGCAGGGCACGGGTACCATTGTGTTTCTGGAGAAGCTCTGTCGTGTGCTCCAGAACTTCATAGTACTCGCCCAGCTCCAGCTGGCACTGGCAGTAGTTGAGCACCAGGGGTGTGACCAGGCTCTCCAGCTTCAGCCAGCCATCCTCCCATGGCTTCTCCTGCCCCAGGGGAGCCACAGTGGGTGGCTGGTCCCTCCTGGACACTCAGGGCCTTCAGGGGAGTGGGTTGCTGAAGAAACCCAGGCAGGGCTGACAAAAAGTGGCTGCATCCTGCTCACCTTAGCCTGGAGGTTCCTCAAACAGATGACAGCCTCCTGGTATTTTGCTGCTGCCTGCCCAAACTCCTTGGAGAGGACAAGGCGGTTGCCCTCACTGTGCAGCACAGGCACTGCTGCCAGCTTCTCCTCCTTGCTCATAGCCCAGGTGTCACGCTTGTACGCTGAGGGCTCCTCCACCTGCACGGGCGGTGGCAGCTGAGGTACCTGCCTTGGCCCTTCCCCAGCTGGCAGCCACCCCTGCCCTCCCCCCTTACCCGGAACAACTCCATGATGAAGATGAGGGGCTGCGGTGTCCTCTGTAGCTCATCCAGGTCATCATAGCCTGTGCTGTGGTAGTCAAACATGTTACCCATGCCACAGCGGTGCTTCTGCCCTTCCAGGGGGTCCCGGCCCTCCGCGATCCTCCGCATGCCCCTGGAGACCAGGGCGTACATCCCTGTGTGCTGCAAGGCGGGGAGCATCTTGCTCAGCAGTGTGGGGCCAGCCTGGGCACCCTTCCTCTGGGGTAGGCCCCCTGTGCCTCTGCTAAATGACACCTGTGCCCGCACCAGGCAAGGCTGGAGCATCTCTAGGGTGCATGGTCCTACGCCCTGGCTCTGTTCAAAGGAGGGGAACGGGTGTCCCCAGGCCCCTCACTCACAATGGTGTCACACCAGAACTCTGCCACCTCCCCGGCTCTCATGGAGCTGAGCAGCGTCTCCCAGATCTCCAGCTTGAACATCTTGCCCACGATGATCTCCATGGGGATGCCAGCTTCCCGACTGTCATCGATCACTGTCCGCTCAAAGTCATCCTTCAGGGTCTGGAAGTGGAAGGTGATCTGCCCCAGAGAAAGCTCAGTGTTGAGCCAGAGCAGGCACCGCAGCGAGAGCCCTCCACCCCCCACCAGCCCTGGATCCCACTGCCACGGGGCCAGGATGTGGAATCAAGCCAGGTTCCAGCAAGGTGCTGGTGGGATTGGCAGCTCTCCAGCCACAGCAGGAGCTTGTGCCTCCTCCTACCCACCTGTCTTAGACACCAAGCAGATGGTGGCGGGTCTTAACTCCCATCAGTGCTGCCTGTTGCTGCACTCTGTGGATCCCCCTTTACAACCCACTACAGGTAACACTCCCACAGCACAAACCAGCACCTGGTGGAACCCACACTCATACCCACAGGCCAGGGAATCTTGGAACCTCCCAAGACCTCCCCACCAGCACCCCTCACTCCTGTGTGACACCCACCAGAAAGGCAGATTTGAGCAGCCACAGCTGCTGAGCTCAGCCAGCCCCAGGACGGAGCAGGGGCCAGGTATCAGCACCAATGCCTGGTGAAGACCGTGGACAGCACCAGCTGTCCCTGTCAGGGCACTGTGGCTGCCTGCACCCAGAACCCTTCCAGCAGCTGCCTTGCAAGGGATCTCCTGGAGATGGGAGATCCCTGTACCGCAGACCTGGAGCTTGGCTTGTGAGCAGGGACTCAGGGGGCAGGGATGGCGGTGTCAGACCCGCTCCCCTCTCCCAAAGCTTTGGGGTGACACCCATGACTTACCTTGCTCCCATCCTGCAGCTTGGGCAGCTCCCCGTGGCCTCCGTGCAGGATCTTCTTTCTGACCCCTTCCACGTTCAGCAGGTATGTCTCCTCCATGGCTCCTGTCACCCCCCAGAGCAGGTCACAGCCACGTGCCTTTGCCCTGGCCCTCCCCCCAAGCTCCTTGTCTACCTCAAGGTATCTCCATGTAGCTGGACACACACATCATCTCCCAGGGCTGCTGCTGGCCTTTCACTTTCGGTCCTGCGGGCCGAGTTTGGAAGGCTTCTCCCCTTTCCTTGCCCTTTGGGCTGCAAGAGGGGTGTCCCACTGTGGCACACGCTCACCGAAGCCCACGGTGCCCTCTGTGGTGTTCTGGAGCTGCCTTTCTAATCCTCTTCCTACCCTGGTAGGTTAATCTGGGATTTGCCTGCCTTGTCTGTGAGGAATTAAAGAAACCCCCTGCTCAGGAGGGCCCTGCTTCTCCCAGGAGGTGACAGTTTGCAGGGTCCCTGTCACCCGCAGCCTCCCTTTGACCCAGCCACACAAGGAGCATTTTGGCAGAGGAGCAACACCCATGTGAAGCACAGCCAGGGCGTGTGTGTGGGCAGGGACAGGCTGGCACCAGGCAGAGCAAGTCTGGAATGGACCAGAGTTGGAAACAGCACTTTATTGAGTCTGGTTTGCAGGCACAAGCATTCCTCAAACTCAGGAACAAGCTCCTACCACTCCACGGCTCAAGAAGACGTGTGGTGCAGCTTTCCACACCACCTGGGAAACCAAGGAAGGTTTCCTTGGGAGGTTTCCCAGGGAGAAGGAAGTTTACAGGAAATGCAGCGTTCTGGCTGCTCTCCCAGGCAGCCTCCTGCTTCCTCAGCCCCACCAGCCAAGACCAGTGCAGTGTACATGGGAGCAGCTCTGGCCACAGGGCCTCTGGCAGCAGGTGTGTGACTACAGAAGACTTCAGCATGGCAGGTGAACACTCCCAGGTACACAGACCCAGGCAGCTCCTCACTTCTCCATGAGGGACTCCAGCTGCTCCTGCAGAGACATCATCTGGGAAGGAGAGGTGAGGCATTTTGGTGAGACATGGCTGGTACTCCTGGCAGCCCCAAAGCCCCCGTGTTTCTGCACATCTTCTACCCATGCCATGCTTCTCCTTCCCCTCACAGGGAGCTGTGCCTAGGCAAGCCCTCAGCACCACCCCTAAGGTGAAGCCACGTCATGGAGACCTTGGAGTGGGAACTTCCTCAGTAACTGGCTGAAACTCAGCACAGGTGCCCAGGCAAGAAGTCTGCCAAGACCCCAAAGCTGCCAAGACCCCAAAGCTGCCAAGACCCCAAAGCTGCCAAGACCCCAAAGCTGCCAAGACCCCAAAGCTGCCAAGACCCCAAAGCTGCCACCTTTCTTGCACATGGGTACAAGCAGGTTTCTGTGTCACCTTTTACCCCAGGTGTCAATCCCAGCAGCACTGGACTGCTGAGCAGACCCGTTTTGGCACTCTCCTCCTCCAGAAGGAAGGCTGCCACCCACCCCCAGAGCTGTGTCATGCCCTGGGCCTTCCCCCTCTGCTGCAGCAGTTTGCTCACCTGCTGCTTCTCTCGCTCTTCCTGCTGCTTGAACTCATCCAGCACGGCCTGGAGACGGGTCTGCAGAGACAAACACAGCAGACCACTGTTACCAACGTGCTCCCTGCTGAATGGGTGCTGGCACAACGTGGCTCGTGGCACAGTGAGCCCTCAGCTGCACTAAGAACCAGCCCCCAGCCGTTTCACAGGTTGTTCTGCCTCCTGGGGAAATGCTGTATGGTCACACCACAATCATTTTTAACCCAGCAGGCAAAGGCCCCTGGCTCTTCCAGAGCAGCAGCTCCATCAGTCTGCTGGAGATAATGGCAAGCCTGTGCTAAGCAGACTTGAAGGGGAGCTCTCACCTTGAGGGCTAGGTTCTCCACTTTCATGATGAGATCTTCCTGGCGCTTCCTCCTGTCCTGTGTCTCCTGGAGTTTGCTTTTCAGGTTGTCAATCTGTTTCTGGATCCCCATGACTGGAAGAGAGAGTGAACTCAGAGCCAGAGCAGGGGCAGAGCTGTGCAGCACACGCAGCCTGCCTGCCCCCCCCAGCGATTCCGCTGTGCTCCCCCACCCACTCACCGATCTGGTTGGACCCCTCGTTCTCCTGTTGCTGCCCATCAGACTCATTGAGCTTGTCCTGCAGCTGCCTCTCCAGGTCCTCCTCAGTGTCCATGATGTTCAGGTCTTCATCATCATGATGGTCCCTCTCATCTTCATCTTCACTGCTGCTGCTGATGTCATTAAATATCTCCCGCAGTTCATCGTGTTCTGGGGGGGTGCAAAAGGGAAGGTGATGATGACCTGATGACCTGACATCACCCTTTGCCTGCCAAGGACCATGTCACTACATGGTGCCTGTCTGGATGCCCTCTGCCTTTCCCTCTGGTTAGGGCTCACCCCAGAGATAACAATTACTTAGTGGCCAGAAAGAAAACAACAGCCCCTCCCCTCTGCACCTGAGGAGCCATGGCCTTGCTTATGTCCTGACATCCCTGGGGAGGAGATGTCCAGGCTGGTGAGCGAACCATGGTTGTCTACTTCTTTTGTTTCATCTTCAGCAATGACTTCCCAGCCTGAGAGCACAGACAAGTCAAGGGAAAAAGAGGAACATGAAAGATGGAGCATGACAGAAAAACATCACCCAAGGGTGTACTTGCAGCTATGGAGAGCCAGGATGAACCACCCCAGCCCCCTTTTTGATAACTTCTCTGCTGTGACTTAAGGTCCTGCTCAGCACAAGGGTACAGTCCAGGTCACCAGGAAGAAACAACAAGCTTTGAACAAGGTCAAAAATGAGGGTCCAAAACTTCAGTGCCCTTCTCTCCTTGGCACTCACACCTACCCAAAGCTGAGCTCTCCTTTCCACAGCCCTCAGGTCACACACAGTGCCCCGTCCCCCACTGGAGCACTTTTCCCTCCTAAAAGGATACGGACACTGACAGCCTCTGCATCTGTGCTCAGGAGACGTTTCACCTCCTTTTCCACATCAGGAGACTCAATATACTGGGCCAGAGAGGGAAAAAGAACATACACACTGTTAAACACCTGGTGCTGGTCAACTCCAACCCTCCAGCACTGGGCAGAGCCCTGTTTCAAGCATCTTCTCTTATGCTTTTTGCTCAGCCTTTGGCTGTGCTCACCCTAAAAGTAATTTATGCACCCCCAGAAAGCCATCCATGGGTTTTATGTGGAGCACTCCTTGGTAGGCTGTGTGCTCTCACTTTCCTACTTGTGAAGTAAGACTTTCTGTGTAAATCAGGAAAGCCCTTGAGGTACTGCTTCCTGATGGGTGGCCAACTCAACCCCTTCCCATCTCACTCAAAATAAGGTTTCACTTTTCACTTTTAAAATAGCCAGGAATCTTAATGCAGTGACATCAAATCTCTCCTGTGGGCTGTAAGAACCTCTCAAGTGATTTGTTTCCCAAATGTCATGCAAAGAGCACACCATCCTGCTCTCAGGAACTGCAAAGCAGAGAAGAGCACGTCTTCCCAGCCTCACGGTGCCACATCTCCCCAACACCTTGCCTGGCTTGTGAGTACGAACAGAGACAGTCTCTGAGTCATCTGTTGTCACTCCCCCAGCTGAAGTGACAGCTATTCTATTTGTAGCTTTGCTTGTCAGGGAAGCGATGGGGCCGTGCACAGAGAGATGATTTCAGCTGGAAAAGCAGGAATGAGCGAAGCCTCATTTCCATGGGAGCTTCCCTTCCTTGCCTCTGAGCAGGAAGAGATGTGTGGAGGACTGCTGAGCTCTGCTCCCCCAGCTGCCTCTGCACAGAGGCTTTTCCCCTCAGGAGCACTTTGGAAATCATGAAGGGAGCTCCCAAAGGAGTGTTTCAACCTAACCTCCCTTCACCCTCATTTTGGGCAAGGAAACATGCAAAATGGTTAAGAAATGAAATGTTTTCTGGACTAAAAGACAGGTCTAATGCCTCTCTCCTCCTATCTCTTGGTTACTGCATCCCCATCTGTGTGAGAAGCAGCTCACCTTCTTCTTAGCTGTCTTCCGGAATCGTCTCTTCCGTACGTTCTTCAGGGGAAGAGTGACTGTGAGAGAGGAGACAGATTGCATGTGTCAGGCAGATGGCCTAATGGGAGAGCTGCATGCCAAGAGGGAGAAGATCCCTTCAGGAAGAGTGAGAGCACTGAAAATAGAGCAGCAGCACAGCCAGGATCCGGCAGCAGTGAGTGCCCTACACAGCTGTGGGAACACTGGGGTGATGGGATGGCACAGCCTCTACTCACTGCCATGGTTCCAGATGAATTTCTTCTCTCTATCCTTGTCCTTCTTCTTGTTTGCCTTGGGGTCAGTGCTCACAGTTTGCTCTTCCAAAGGTGGGTAGAGGTCACCATCCACAGTGCAAACCAGCATCTGGAATCCCAGTAGAAACACAAAGGGTGCTCATTGTAAGGGAAGGACAAGAGGAGGCAAAAGCTATTTGGGAAAATGAGCAGTGACTGTCCCCAGGGTGTTGCAAGCCAAAGGGTCCATGAGAAACAACATTTCACACCCAGCCCAGTTCCAATCTGAACACAGCAGCAATGGAGCTTTTACCAGGACAATCCCATTTCGTGCTTCAGAAAGGGGATTTCAAAACACCAAGCAGAGTGGGGAATTTTAAACTGTTCATATCATGAAAACACAGAAATTGGCCACATTATACCAGGTATCGGGCTGCCAGAGCATCCCCGGGTTCTTCCTGGAGAGGAATTAAGCTGTTAGGGCAGGTAAGAAGGACAGCCCATACCTGGCAAATATCTGCTGTCTTATAGAAGGTTTTCTTGTCAATGGTTTTTAAGCTCTCAATGATGCAGGGCAGATCCACCAGCTTGGCTGCCAGAGGCACCCGGTCTACACGGACAATCCCATGGCGCCCGTCCGCTGCAGAAAGCCAGGGGACAGGTTAGTGCTGCCACTGAGCAGCTGAACTGGGCACTGCCTTCCTGAGCAGCAGAAGCCTCGTGGGGAAACACATGCAAGTTGCACAGCTTCACTCTGTGGGCAGTCAAGACGCCCTGATCCTGCTCACTCACCGTGCAGCTCAATGGTCAGCCTGTCCTTCAAGTTGACATTCCCAGACTGTACTGCTCGCCGCACAGTGGAGGCATATTCCTGGGAAGGTTGGAGAGACTCGAGTCAGGACTGGGTGTGCTCCTGCCAAGAATCACTACGGGCTTCTGTCCATCCCACCCAGCTTTAAGCAACCCTGCCATCCCCACGCAGAAAAACAGCTGCAAGAGACGCAGTGAAAAGTGGGGCCTCCTCTCAATACCACAGGCTAACCCACCGCCCCTCACAGTCCCAGTATGACACGGCTGTGACACTGGTGTGGGGTGGGCAGACCCCCTGTCAGAAGACCAGTGCTCCAAGGGAAGGGATGGCTCTCATGGTCTCAGCAGGACTGCCACGGCTCAAAGCATCCCACAAACAGCATCCAGCACGGCAGCAGCTAGAGCAGCTGAGGGCCCAGCACCCGCTGACGCCCTGCCTGCCCTCCCAGGAATTCCCTCCCTCCCTCCTGTTCTCCGGTCTCCTGCCCCGCATCCCGGGAGCGTCTCTCGGGAGGCAGCCAAGGCAAACCTCCTCAGCTGAGTGGGAAGGGGCTGTCCGAGGCCCAAAGCATCCAGCCCGCTTCCCTGCCCGCGGATTTCCCGGTGACCCCTCGCTAAGCCCCCTCCCAGCCTGGGCGCTCGCCAAGCAGGCGGGACCGAGCGATGGCAGCCGCTCCGGCCGTACCAGCCCGCTCCCCCCTTACCGGCGGCAGCCGCAGCACGAACTGGCTCTCCAGCTCATGCGGGGCGTCGTCCTTGCTTTTACTCATCCTTCCTCCTCAGCCTGGAAAGCGGGATACAGGTACCTGGCCGCCGAGGAGGCTCCCACCGCCCAGCCGGGCTCGGGCACACAGGGGGGGGGGCGGCGGGAGAACCCGGGGCCTTTCGGGGACCCGGGGCAGCGCCGTGTGGGGATAACACCCCGGCAGGCCCGGCCCCAGCCCTCCCTCCCACCGCCGCCTCCCGCGGCCGGAAGGCAGGCCCGGCGCGCCGGGATAGGCTCCCCCCGCCCGAGCGGCTCGGCCCGCCCGTTCCGCTTCCTGACGCCGGGGGAAGGTGGTTGGCGGCGCAGCGGACCCGGTGGTGGGGCCGTTATGGGCAGCGGGAAGGCGGTTTCTGCACGGGGCTGGGGCTGGGGCTGGCCCCTGGCCCCTGGCCCCGGCCCCTGGCCCCTGGCCCCGGGCCCTGGCGCTGGCCCCGGCCCCTGGCCCTGGCGCTGGCCCCGGCCCCGGCCCCGGCCCTGGCCCCCGGCGGCTTCACCCTCAGGAAGGAGGGGCTGGTCCGGGTGTGCGGCCGCGCCAGGGCAGGTACGGCGGCTCTCGGGCCGGGGGAGTCCCGGGCCTGCGGGAGGGCGGGGAGTGCAAGCCCCGGGGCTGCCCTTGCTAGCGGCCCGTCACCGCCGCCTTTGGCAGCCCCCTTCCCGCCCCAGGCTTGGATCCTTCCCCTGGGCACACGGCCTCCTTGCCCGTGGGGCGGTTCCGGGGTTAAAAGCAGGCTCTCCCCCCAGAGATAGCCAGCCAGGGGAGCGTTTCCAGAGCCGCTCACCCGGTCCTGAAGCTCCCGTACCTCACCCCGGGGTGTAGGGGGGTGAAACCCTCTGCTTTTAGGGCGAAAGAGGAGGTTCGGGCCCGTGTCAGGCAGAGCCAAGGCTGCCCTGCACTTAGGGGCCAGGCTGGGCCGCTGGCTTCTCCCAGGCGGTTGGGGCAGGGCGAGCCTTTGGTGTAGCTCTGCCTGAGGGTTATTGTTGCTCTTTCTCCCTTCCTCAGGGCAAGGAAGGCCACGGGTACCTACAGGAATGGCTCTGGTGGGCAGGGCTGCTCTGCAGTAAGTATCTGCTCCCAAACTGTAGCAAGATGCACATAAGAGAGGGCTTGTGGTGGTTTCCACTTGCTTTCGTGTTTTACTGGGATGATCATCGCTTGCTTGAGGTTGATCTGATTGTCTGAGGATGTTGTTGATCTAACAGTCGCTCTACAATATTCTCAAGTCTCATGCATTGCCAGATTGCTCTGCTAAATAGGACCTGGTCTGCCTGGTTTGGGTTAGTGCTTCTGAAGTGGCCTGCCTGGGTGATGCAGTTGTAATGGCACATCCAGCACTGTGGCTTCAAGTGTTACAGTGATTCCAACAGCTGTTTGACACTCTTCAACATTAATAGCCAGTTGTATGTGATTTACCCCTAAAAAGCTGTCAAAGCTGTTCTAGAAGAACCTGATTTAAAAATACAAAACAGGTCAAAATTCCTTCCAGCTTTGAGGACATAATGGGAATGTTTCTTCCTGTAGCTGCTGAGCCACATCACCACGTGTGACTAAGGATCACCCTGTGTAACCCCCAGCCTTCTCTTCCCAAGAGAACCTCTATGGGGCTTCTACTTGTTTTTACTGGTGCTGTTCTTTCCTGGTTGCACAAGATACCTCAGAGGAACAGGATGGTCTGTGGAAACTGAGGCTCTCTCCTGACAGCACTCAAACTTCCATTATGCTGAATTACTCCTACCTTGCTGCTTGCTTGACAGAGTTCCTCTTGCAGTGACAGCAAGCAGCAAGTCTTACTGCCTGCAACTTTGCCCCTGTGTTGCAGAACAAGCCCGCGGGAGGGACGCTGCAGAAGGGGTCTGCAGGAGGCCGCTGGAGCAACGATGGAGTCTGTAAGGTGGTAGAAGCATTGTCCTCCTTTATTGCTGTAGCCACAAACGTTTCATAGAATGGCAAGGGTTGGAAGGGACCCCAAGGATCACAGAGCTCCAACCCCCTGCCACAGGCAGGGCCACCAACCTCAGGCCTGGAGCTACACAAGGTTGCCCAGGGCCCCAGCCAACCTGGCCTTGAACACCCCCAGGGATGGGGCATCCACTACTTCTCTGGGCAGCCTGTTCCAGCCCCCCACCACTCTCTCTGTAAAAAACTTCCCCCTAATATCCAATCTAACCCTTCCCTCCTTTAGCTTTAATCCACCCCCCTTGTCCTGCCATTATCTGCCCTTTTAACAAGCTGATTCCCCTCCTGTTCCTCTGCTCCCTTCAGGGACTGGCAGGCTGCAATGAGGTCCCCCCACAGCCTTCTCTTCTCCAGGCTGAACCAGCCCAGCTCCCTCAGCCTCTCTTTGTAGGGCAGCTGCTCCAGCCCTCTGATCATCTTCATGGCTCCTCTGAGCCCTCTCCAACAGTCCCACATCTCTCTTGTGTTGGGCCCCAGCTCTGGACACAGGATCCAGCTGGGGCCTCAGGAGGGCAGAGCAGAGAGGGACTGTCCCGCGTTTACTCAAAATAGCAAGCTAACTAATTGGTGACATTGGGCAGTACACGAGCGCCCCCCCGAAGGATTGCTGGCTAGCCAAGGGCCAGCGCTCGATGCCCACACCTTGGCAGGAATGCTGTCTTATCTGGTTTTCTGGCTGCTTCTCCTGTTTGCAGTTTCACTTTATCTCCTTGCGGCCTTGTGATAGAGACAGGGGCTCCCTGTTCCAAGCCTCGCAGCTAGGATTGTTATGTTACAGCTGCAGCATCAATAATGCTCTCTACAGCCCTGCAATGCTGGTAACTCCACTAGGTGCTCCAAGTATCCTTGTTAGGTAAGTAGTCTCAGAACCCCTTACCTCACTTCCAACCCCACAGTGCTCTGCTTTCCCCTGTCTCTTCCCTGGGGTACTCCATCCCTCAGCCTAATTGGGTTGGTGGGGTTTTTTTTATCATCATTCACTGCAGTTCTGTCTTCCAGCTTCCTGAATGAGCAGCTGAATGTTCACAGGAAGATTGGCTGCCTCCTGAGTATCCTGGGCTCCATGGTGATGGTGATCCATGCTCCGCAGGGAGAAGAGGTTTCCAGCCTCCAGTCAATGGCAGAGAAGCTGAAAGATCCAGGTACTTAAATAAAAGGGGTCCTGCCAACTTGAGGCTGGGAAGTGACAGTAGGATACAGGTAGGGTGCAACTTGGCTAGGTTGGGAAGGACTGAACTCAGGGGTAATTGGGCTGTTTCCCAGTGTGAACCAGTGGAGGAAACAGCCCCCTGTGTCCAGGATAGCTTGTGGGTTGCTTTCTGTGGTGGGAAACAGCTGGGGCTTCCATGCTCTAAATGTGAGAGGCCAGTGTGGGAGTTACCCACCTATCCTTCATCTCTATTTGCTGCTTACTTAGATCTGTCTCTGGTGCCACTGTTCTCTGACAGTGCTCTCTCATCCTTCTTTCTCAAGGATTCATTATGTTTGCTGTGTGTGTCCTGGTGACCTCCCTTCTGCTCATCTTTGTGGCCGGACCCCTTTACAGACAGAGCAACGTCCTGGTCTGTGTCCTGGTCTGCTCTGCCATAGGCTCACTGTCTGTGTCTTGAGTCAAAGGCCTGGGGATCGCTCTGAAAGAACTGTTTTCTGGCAAGCCAGGCTGTTGGGAATTCCCTCATCCAGTATCCAGGAGCTAGGAAATGAATGCACACCAGTATGGTTAAAAGCAATCACTTTGCTTTATTCAAGCCAGCTGCTGGCAATATACCTTCAAGGGAGATTTCAGTTGCTCCACAAATAGCTGAGGGTGAGAAAAGGGGATGGGGGGGGAAGCCACCTGCACAGGATCAGGTTCCTATTGCTGCAGCAGAGTTTCTAAGTACAAAGAGCTCTTGTTGCAGTTCCTTGTTCCTGTGCTTGAGCTCCTTGTCAAGTGTTTATCTCCATGTTCAGCAAGAAGCAGTTTCACATGGGCTGTTTCATGAGCAGGGCTGCAGAGGGATGTAGCTGGCCTAGATCAGCCAGCCAGGTGCCCACACCAGTCCTGAAAGAACCACTGGGCTGGGTGTTCCCGGTGTGCCAGGAGATCTGCATCAACACCCAGATCAACTACCTGAACAAAGCCTTGGGCATCTTCAACACCTCTGTGATCACACCCATTTCCTACATGCTGTTCACCACAGTGGTCATGATGTGCTCTGCTGTCCTCTTCAAGGAGTGGCAGCACATGGTGCTAGAAAACATCATTGGCACCATCAGTGGCTTCCTCACTGTTGTGTGTGGCACCTTCCTCCTGCACACCCTCAGGGACGTGCCCTTCCCCCCTGGCCTGCTGGACCCCTTCCTGCAGCAGGACCAGGCAGCCCCCCATGCCTCGTGGCAGCACCAGCCTCTTCTGCCCTCAGAGGACAAAGGCTCCCAGCACAGAGGAGGAAGGTGAAAGCAGCTCCACTGCCAGGCTGAACACGCTGCCTCAGCGTCTGCTATCTCCTGCAGGAATTGGTGGTTACCCTCTGCCTGCCCCAGCTGCAGGAGGGGTGACCTGCCACTGCTAGGAGGCTGACAGGGACCACAGCCTCCTGTGGCCCCCAGAACCTTCAGTTCCTGGGATCTGGTGCCTCTTGTCACTGGTTTCTTTTACACAAAGAGCTGATCCGCCTTCAGCGGGACGTGGGCTTTGGCTGCACAGGGACCTGCGGCGCTAACATAGTGCTAACCCTTACTGAGTGTGACAGCCACGTCTCTGGGGAGGCCTCAGGAATTATTTTAGAGTTTTCCTGGAAGATGAACAGTTACCAGATAATCTAACATGGTGCTAAGATCACATGGAGACAAGATGGACATCTAGCTTTTATTTACAGATTCACATCCAAGGACAGAGTACAGCCCAAACTAGGAAACTGCAGCGGTGCTGCCACACGGTGCTGTGGCTCTTAGAGAGGGACCAACCTCTTTGTGCAACTGTCTTCTGTTAAAACCAGATCTGTTCTGTTCAGAGTGGCTGGTGATACATCTGTACCCAGAGCTGGGCTGGTGTGGAGAGGCAGGGAGGGGCAGGAAGAACCACACAGACATTCTGAGAGAAATTCAGGATAGGGACAGGAGAGGGAATTGCTCACTGTGGGGAAAAGGAGTCTCTAAGAGTCCTTAGCTACTGAGGTAAGTTTCTGAAAGACAACTAGACAGCAGCATCCTCACTTACATGGGACAGTGTCTGCATAGTTCTGTTAACACATCCTGAATTTGTTCCCAGGAAGGTTGCTGGCTACTCCCAGCAACTGCCTGGCAGCTCACACACCCTGCCCAGCCACCCCCAGTGAATGGACAGAACTGCTTTGCCAGGTTCTCCAAACCACTGTCAGTGGCTCGCTCCAGGCTTCCCAGAGCCAGGCTGCATGTAAACCGTGCTGCAATGCTCTGCTGCCCTTCCAGAGGGCAGGTTAGGCCTTTGTTATTCAATTTGGAGTGCCTCTATGCTGTGTCCTAGGGCAGAGGTCTAGAAGACACAGCCAGACACCTCCCAGCAGTGATCTCCCCAGGGAAAGGCATGTGGGGTTATAAAGGAGATGGTTACTTATTTGCCACAGTTAGGCTCTAAAGAAATGGCTCCTTCACAGGGCAGTAGGAGCCGTTAACCCTTTAGGGAAGATGAGCAATGGCCATGCTCTCTCCCAGAAACAAGTTTGATTCATAGGACCAAAATAACTGAGCAACAGATCAGAACTCAGAGCAGACCTTCTGGCTGGAGGACCATTACGCCCCCCTCCCTAATAATTTTGCATTAAGAAGGACCACTGGGAAGGAGGGGGAGTGACAGCAAGGGTAAATTTTCAAGTCTCAGTGGTCATCTACCTGAACAAAGGAGAGTATCATGTTAAAAATTGACCCAGTTGATATTTATTACATTGACCAGGGGAAAGCAGTTAATGGAGCAAGTCCCTACTGACAGAGTTGTGCTGCAATTTGAAAATTGGTCATTTGGCCACATGAATGATTTATCTGTGGAAGCCTGGAAGTATTTTCCAGTAGTGATGCTGCCTGGGATGGTCACTGTGGCCAACAAGCTCTTCTTGATATGGGTACCTGTACCAGACAGCACAGCCATGGCACCTGCAGGGCTCCTACCCAGGAGGGTTCCTGTTGCACAGCACCAGTTAAGGCAGCAGCTGCAGGCTGGCCTTGCCCAGAGCCTTCACATCAGCACTGGGAGCACCCCCTGACAGGAGCATCACCCCCCACCTCTGTGGTGGGGTTCCAGACATTCCCCATGGAGCACTGGTAGCCCCCAGGCCACGGTATGAAGAAAGCTGCTGGCCTGTGGGGCTGAGAGCAGCACATCACCCCAAGGAGGAGCAACTGTGCCTCTGTCGTGGGCTCTCATCTGGCTGCAGCTTCCCCAGGAACTGGTATTCAACAAACCCTAAACCCCAGTGCTGATTCTGGCTCGTTCAGGCAGCAGGAGCTGGTGCAGTGGAGGGGCCTGGCTCTGTGGGGGGCTGGCCAGTGTCCCCCCCACCCCTCCCCAGGCGCGGGTCCCGCTCAGTCGGACAGGCTCTCTGAGAAGGCCGACTTGGACTTCTGCGTCTGCTCCAGCCGGTTCAGGATGAACTGGCTGGTGTCGATGAAGCGCTCCACGCAGTTCACAAAGCACGTCTCGGCTCGGCTGTCCAGCTTCGGGCCCGGCTTGTCCATGCACTTCTCCTGCACACAGCGAGGCACCCGTTGGTCCCAGGGGAGCCACGGCCCAGCCCGCCCCGCACACCGGGACCCTGCGTACCGGGCTCCTCCGGCACACTGGCGTCCCTCCCCCTCGGGACCCTCGTCTTCTCGGGTGCGCATAGCCCGCCCCCTCCCCTCCCCCCCGCCCTGGGACTCTTCCCAGCTCCCTCCGCCGCTCCCTCCCTGCCCCCTGCTCAGCCTCACCGGGGCTGGGGCTGCTCCTGCCGTTCCATCTTACCCCCAGTTCCCCCCGGACGGGGTGTGAGGGGGGTACAAGGCCCCAGCCCGCCTCCCCCCACCCCAATTCCCCCCAGACGGGGTGTAAGGGGGGTACAAGGCCCCAGCCCGCCTCCCCCCACCCCAATTCCCCCCGGACGGAGTGTGAGGGGGGTACAAGGCCCCAGCCCGCCTCCCCCCACCCCAATTCCCTCCAGACGGGGTGTGGGGGGGTACAAGGCCCCAGCCCGCCTCCTCCCACCCCAATTCCCTCCAGACGGGGTGTGAGTGGGATACAAGGCCCCAGCCCGCCTCCCCTCACCCCAATTCCCCCCAGACGGGGTGTGAGGGGGGTACAAGGCCACAGCCCGCCTCCCCCCACCCCAATTCCCCCCGGACGGGGTGTGGGGGGGGTACAAGGCCCCAGCCCGCCTCCCCCCACCCCAATTCCCCCCGGACGGGGTGTAAGGGGGGTACAAGGCCCCAGCCCGCCTCCCCCCACCCCAATTCCCTCCAGATGGGGTGTGAGGGGGGTACAAGGCCCCAGCCCGCCTCCCCTCACCCCAATTCCCCCCAGACGGGGTGTGAGGGGTACAAGGCCCCAGCCCGCCTCCCCCCACCCCAATTCCCTCCAGATGGGGTGTGAGGGGGGTACAAGGCCCCAGCCCGCCTCCCCCCACCCCAATTCCCCCCGGACGGGGTGTAAGGGGGGTACAAGGCCCCAGCCCGCCTCCCCCCACCCCAATTCCCTCCAGATGGGGTGTGAGGGGGGTACAAGGCCCCAGCCCGCCTCCCCCCACCCCAATTCCCTCCAGACGGGGTGTGAGGGGGGTACAAGGCCCCAGCCCGCCTCCCCCCACCCCAATTCCCTCCAGACGGGGTGTGAGGGGGGTACAAGGCCCCAGCCCGCCTCCCCCCACCCCAATTCCCTCCAGACGGGGTGTGAGGGGGGTACAAGGCCCCAGCCCGCCTCCCCCGGCCCCGCCCGTACCCAGCAGAGCTCGGTCATCTGGTGCACCAGCTGCTGGAACCGCTGCTTCTGCGTCTCCACCTCGATGAAGCGCTGCAGCTGAGGGTCGGCGCCGCCCAGCCCGGCAGCGGCCGGCGCGTCCATGCCCCGCCGCCCGCCTCACCGGCACCGCCGCGACCTTCACGTGCGGCGCCGCGCCCGCGCATGCGCCGCGTCCGCCCGCCCCTTCCGCGCGCCCCGCGCAAACTCACACACACACACACCCCCCCCCTCCCGCCCCGCTCCTTCCCCACTCCCGTTTCGCGCCCCCTGCCGGCGCGGCGGCAGCCAGCCAGCCCGGAGCGTTGGGAGCCGTTTATTGCGCACAGCCCGGCCCGCCCCGGGGACACGGCCAGCGCCGGGCCGGGGCCGCAGCCGGCGGGGACCCCGCCTCCGTTCTCCACTGCGAGGGGTCTTGCCGGCGGTGCCTGGGGCCGCCCGCCCCTGCGAGCGGCTCCGAGGTGCTGCAGGGTGCGCGGGTCCGTCCCGGTCCTACCAACCACCAGCACCGGCCCGCGGTCAGGGCTCCTCGTCCGGGATGTCCAGGATGCTGCCCAGCAGCGCGGTGAACGTGGGGCGCTCCTCCGCCTTCTGCCGGGCGAGAGAGACGGGGGAGAAGCCCTGAGACATCCGTGGAGCCGCCCGGGCCCCGCGGGAGCCGCCCCGGCCCCAGGCCGGGGTCAGCGGGGGTCGAGGCGGGCTGGGAGCCGCTCACCTCGTGCCAGCAGCTGTACATGATGGCGTAGACGCGCTCCGAGGCCTGCTGCGGGCGGTAGAGCCGCAGGCCCTGGATGACGTGCTCTGTCGTCTCGCTGTTGTTAAACCTCTCGTAAGGCATCTTGCCCAGCGAGTAAACTTCCCACATCAGGACACCTGGGGCGGGGAACGGCAGGGACGGGGTGGGGTGGGGCGGGGGGGCAGCTGCGCCTGAAGCTGCCTTGTGGAGGAGCTCACAGGCGTTAGGGCCCCTCTCTCCCTGACCCCCGAGTCGCTGGGCTTAGATCCCCCTTCTCCCCTGCCCCCCGAGTCGCTGGGGTTAGATCCCCTCTCTCCCTGACCCCCCCAAGCTGCCGGGGTTAGGGCCCCTCTCTCCCCTGACCCCCCCCCCGAGTCGCTGGGGTTAGATCCCCTCTCTCCCTGACCCCCCGAGCTGCCGGGGTTAAGGCCCCTCTCCCTGACCTGCCCAGTTGCCGGGGTTAGATCCCCTCTCTCCCTGACCCCCCCGAGCTGCCGGGGTTAGGGCCCCTTTCTCCCCTGCCCCCCCCCCGAGTCGCTGGGGTTAGGCCCCCCTCTCTCCCTGACCCCCGAGCTGCCGGGGTTAGGGCCCCCATCTCTCCCCTGACACCCCGAGCTGCCGGGGTTAGATCCCCTCTCTCGCTGACACACACCCCCACACCCCCCCCGAGCCGCTGGGGTTCGATCCCCTCTCTCCCTGACCTCCCAAGTTACCAGGGTTAGATCCCCTCTCTCCCTGACCCCCCCCCCCCCCCCCCCCCCCCCCCGAGCCGCTGGGGTTCGATCCCCTCTCTCCCTGACCCCCGAGCTGCCGTGGTTAGGGCCCCTCTCTCCCTGACCCCCCCGAGCTGCCAGTGTTAGGCCCCCCCCTCTCTCCCTGACCCCCCGAGGTGCCAGTGCCACCCTCTTACCAAAAGCCCAGACGTCAGACTTGCTGCTGAACTTGCTGTACAGAAGCACTTCAGGGGGAGACCACCGCACTGGAAATTTGGACCCCATCGAGCTTGTGTACTCATCGTCTAGAACGTACCTGGCAGCAGAGAAAGGGATGGGGGTGCCTTGTGCTGCCACCAAACTCAGCAAGCCCAGTGCCCTGAGCTGGCGCTCCACATGGGGGTTCAGCAGGCAGAAACACTGCTTTGCAAACCAGTGAGTTAGCTAGGGAGAGGGTGACAAGTAGAGCGACAAGGGGGAGTGGAGACAAGGCTGAAGGCAGCAGGCCAGAGGTGGGGGAAAGAAGGAAGGAGAGGGAGAAAAGAGACAGGGCAAGTAATAAAACAGTGGGCAGAAAGCAGAGAGGCAGAAGCTTGAGCCTTGTCTATCATCAGAGAGGGGAAGGAGAAAGATGGGAGAAGACTGGAGCAGAGCTGGAGGATGGTGGGAGGAAAGAGGTGCAGAAGAGGGTGAAGAAAATGGGGGATTGAGACAGGAAGGTGGCACAGATGTATCTGACAGACCTGGAAAGGCCAAAATCTGATACTTTCACAATTCCTTGGTCATTCACCAAACAGTTGCGAGCAGCCTGTGGATGGAGAGACGGAGGTAGTCACTCCTACCTGCTCCTGGCTTTCCCACCCCCCTGTACCATTTGGAAGTTCATCTCACTCCCACCCACTTCAACACTTTTTGCTTCACTTTGTCCTGCAAGTTCACACAGGTTGGGACAAGCTACAACGTCCTCAGCCAAGACAGCAAGAGAGGGCTCCAGGAATCCTGCTAATCTCTGGAGGGACAACTTCCCTGGTGGGATTTTGCCTGGGGAGATGGGGTATGGTGCCTAGCAGGACTGCAAGCTGGCAATGCTGACCCAAGGTCTGACAAACAGCAGGCTCAGCTTCTCACAGAGATTGAGAGGTCTCTTGTGCCACTTGTGCTGCCTAACACAAACCCTGCCCTAGCCACAAATGCATTTCCAGCCTCCTGGAAATCCACCTAGTCCTGGCCTTTCCACAATCTCTGCTACCTCACTGCAGAGCACTGACTTTAGTGCATCCCACCCATGCTGAGGTGGGCAGGGAGACTTAAAGGGACGTTCTGCAGAGAGGGCTGCGGAGCTGCCCCTCCTGGTGTTCTCCTGGAGCTGCCCCTCCTGGTGTTCTCCTGGAGCTGCCCCTCCTGGTGTTCTCCTGGAGCTGCCTCTCCTGGTGTTCTCCTGGAGCTGCCTCTCCTGGTGTTCTCCTGGCTGGACCCTGTCTAGGACATCCTGTGGCTGTCACTGAGCTGGAGATTTGTCCTTCAGTCGCAGCCGTACCAGGTCCCTGTGCAGGAACTGCTTGGATTCCAGGTACTCCATAGCTTCACAGACATCCTTGCACATCTCCAGCAGCTGAGCGGGCTGGAACCGCCGAGATTCCCTGAGGAAGCTGAGGAGGCAGCCGTTGGCCATGTACTCGGTGATGATGAAGATAGGACGCTGCTTGGTGCAGACACCGTAGAGCTGCACCAGCTTCTCATGAGACAGGTTCCTGTGTTGGGGATAAGGGCAATTCTGGGCATCAAAAAAAGCACCTGTGAGGGCAGAGTTTGGAAGGGGAAGGTGCTGCTGCCCCAGCCACCAGCAGAACAGCTCACTGAAGGACCAGCACAAAGAGGGTAGGTTCCAGGATGCATTTTACAGAGTGTGAGGCCACCCGAGATCATCCCTGCTCAGCACTCAGGGGTGCAGCAATTCGGGCAGGACACACCCAGCACTGAGCTACAGGCTGCTCACCACTTACATCATGACTTTGGCTTCATCGATAAATTCATCCTCTGACATGGAGCCCTCCCTGATCATCTTGATAGCAACGTCGTACTGGCCTCTCCATTTCCCATACTTCACCACACCAAACTGCCCCGTCCCCAGCTCCTTCAGGAAGGTCAGATCCTTTGGGTCAATCTCCCACGACCCTAGGACAGAGATTGCAAGGAGAATGTGGGTCCAGGTGACCTTCCTGCAGGGTACTCCCAGTCATCTCACCTAGCAAACCTGAGAGCAGCTCACAAACATGAAAATACATCCCCAAAAATCCATGAAATCTGAGACCTATGGTGGGGACAGGCAGCAAAGTAGCTGGTGGTGTCTCTTGGTCAGTGCTGTCACCAGAGGGCCAGTGAACCTGCTTTGGCAGGGGGGTTGGACCTGATGATCTCTCAAGGTCCTTTCCAACTCCTACAATTCTGAGATTCCTGGGAAGACTCTGAGCCCTGCTGCCACGGGACAGCCAGGATCCCAGCCCCAAAAAGCTACTGCTGGTAGAGACAGGTCCTGCAGGCAGGGAGCCATGAGGCCAGCTTACCATAGCCAAGGCCAGCTGTGGAAGGAGCGTTTTTCTGGTGCTGAGACACAGGGTACTTCAGTCTGGATATGAGCCCTGAAAGGCAGAAAGACAGACTGCCACACCGTGCTCAGCTACCACATCCCAGCAGGGAACACAAAGGGGAGGATCCTGTCACACCAGTAAAACCAGTGCTGGCCTCATTCTGTGCCTCACTGACCAGCAGAGTTGTGCTGATGGTAGGTGATGAGCTCTGGGATGGTGTTGAACAGGTGCTTTTCAGCCAGGTAATACTGATTCTGGGGGGTGCAGCAGACAACGTAGTGGCGGATGGTGCCTTGGGGATCTCTGGAGACACAGGACATGGGGTCAGTGGCATGGGGAGGACAGGCAGAGGGTGAGGGGTGCCTGGAGGGGCCTTCTCAGGGGCTGTTCTTAGATCTACTCACACAGCAGACTTAGCGTAGACAGAGACAGTGTATTTCCCTGTCTTGCTGGTGGAGTCTCGGACAATGAAGCCCCCTTCCTTGCCCTAAAACACAAAGGGGAGAAGGGACTGGGTGCTTGTGGGGAGACACGACTGTAACAGGGGAGACTTGAAATGAGTGAAGGTCACAGTGTGGCTGGTGAGGATGAAAGAAGTCAGAGTCCTACTACCAGTCACTGCCCGGAGGGGAGGGAAGTGCCTGAGGAGGCCACGCTGGGATGGAGATGGTTCCTGATGGGGCAGCGCTCCCCTCTGGTGCAAGTCAGGGTTGGTCCCATGCAGGACACAACCTATGGAGGACTGGTGTGTAGAAACCACCCAGCCTCAGGAGTCAAGGCTTACCTCCTCTTTCAGCAGCTGCTCTGCTTGGCTCCGAGTGATGTTCTTGGAGTACCACCTGGAACAGGGACACAGCCATCAGGGAGATCACTGCAGCCATCACGTCCCCAGCCTGCTCTGACCCCGGCCCAACCAGGGCAGGCAGTAGGGCAGGGCTGGCTGTTGTGAGGCCAGAGGCTCTCCAAGTGTGTGCAAGAGTGACCCAGCCAGGCTCAGCTCACAGGCTGCAAGTAAAAAGTCTCTGACCAAGCCCAACTTGCCATGTTCTTCTCTTACTCACTCAAAAATCTCCAGAGAATTCCCGGTTTTAGTGACATAGTTGCTGGGGATGTATCCTTCCCTCCTGCAGGAGAAATGGGGCTGGTCACACACTGATGGATGAGGCCCAGGGGAAAGCACATTCCTGTTCCAGAAGGCTGAGTAGAAATGGGCTCAAAACCCTTGGCACAAACCCGTTTGAATTCGTGCTCAGGCAGGCTCCAGTTCCCCTTACCCTTGTGCCATCCCACACCAGGCCAGCTGCCCGTCCTAACCCCTCCAGCACTGAAGAGGTGTGTTTGCCCACCAGCACCAGGAGCAGGCACCGGGGCAGGGGAGGGCAGTGCCAGCTCTTACCCGTTCTTGTCACGGGCTTTCCACCAGGGCAGGTGGCTTTCCTCCAGGATGAAGTACTCCTCGCCCTTCTGCAGTTGCAGGTCCTGGATGTTCATTGGCACGTAGTTGTAGAGGGCCACCACCTTCTTCAACTCACTTGCTGTGCTGGGGGCCGGCTCGGGGGGCAGAGGCTTCATGACCATCTTCCCCAAAGCAGGGGGGAGCGTGGGACATGGTGAGGCTGGCAGACACGCTGTTCCCCAGGTGAGACCCACCCCAGGCCTGGCAGGGCAGCGGGCTCAGGCCAGGTCAGCGTGGTGTTCATCTCTGCTCCTGCATGTGTCTCCACAGGAGACCAATTCCACCCCAACCCCACCCCCAGTGCTTTTAATTGCACCATTTCCTCCTTCCAGACCTGTCTTCATAAAAGATAAGTGTTTTGTCTCTCACTTTTGGCTTAACTCATGACTCCCCCACCCTAGATCACCTTCTCTATCTTCCCACCTTCCCCTAGGGAACTTCAGGGCTGAGATCATTTGAGTTTTTCCTCCAGGCCTTTGGGCTCCATCCCCTGGTTCAAGCTCCTTCTCCCTCAGGGAAACATCTTGATGTCCCTTTCCAAAGCAGAGCCCTGGCCTGTACATCTTGGAGCTGTGCCTTGTCAGTCACTGAATGCGTTGGCTTTTCCCAGGTAGACCTTTCCTTAAACACCTTAAAAGCCGACCCACATGCTCGTGCTGACCCCTACCTGGTCCTCCTCAGGGGTGGGGGGAAGAGGCTTCTTTGTCTTGCGATGTGACCGCCCAACTTTTAAACCTTTAGCACAGAAACGGGACTGAGGTGAGAAGAGATTCCCAGCACTGTGCCACAGTGGTCCCCAGGGCTGGGGCAGGGGAAGGATGCCCAGTGACTTACTGCCATTCCTGTTCTCCAGGATCTGGCAGCCCATGGCATTCTTGGCTGTCTGGGAGCAGCACAGGTACTGGCCATCGATCCAGAAGCAGGGATGATACTTCTGTACCAGGTCGCTGTTGTACCGGATCACTGTGGCAAAGGAGGAGAGACACGTCTGACCTGAGGCTGTGTCCCAAGCCCACTGCAGAGCTCTCTCTCCAGAGTTCTCAGGAGAGCTTTCTGCTCCCTCAGAGCAGATGATCAGCCCCATTAAATCATTTCACCCCCTGCTGTGCTACTGATACACAATCGCATGCAGCACTGCAGCTCTGGTTCCCTCAGCTCATTGCCTGTGTTTGGGTGGTGCAGCCAGGCAAAGCCCTCGTTTGGGGAGGGCCGGGCCTTTCCCCTCAGATTTGATCAAAGCTCTTCAGCAGCTCTGCAGAGGGACAAAAACATGCTTGGGGGGGCCAGGTCCTGCTGTACTCATCCCTCCTGCCAGCTGCAACATCCAGCACCCCTCTGCTTGCAGGTCTTTTGAACCTTTCTTTTGGAAGGGGGGAGGGAGGCCAGTGCTGTGCCTGGCTTGTCCATGGGGAAGAGCAGGTCACTACCACCATCCCATGACTACTCAGAGACTTCCCTTGCTGGGAGATCATTCCCTGGCCAGACCAGCACTGACCAGCTTCCTCATACTTCTCCCTGAGCTAGAAGGACAACTGGATGTGCCCAAACACCCTGTGCAGCGTGGCGCTGGCCCACAGCATCTCCGCAGGGTATAGAGAGCCCCTTTTCTGGTGGAGCAGGATGAGGACATCCTGACCACAAAAGGCCAGCATTTTCTCTCCCCTTTTTTTTTTTCCACGGTGGATTTAGTGTGGCTTCTGCTGCCACAGCAAAGGCACGCACACCCCACACCCCCCCTGCCCACAGCAGGGAAGTGGGGAGAGGGTTGGCTGGCTGGCTGCAAGCAGCAGGGCTCTCGTGAAATAACCGACTTCCCTGTTATCAGCCGGCTCTGCTTCCGCCTCGCGCAGGCGAACTTCCCTGTGTCAATTCAAGCAGCTAATCTTGCCCCACCAGCACAAAGCCACAGCCAGATACACACGCACCAAGAGGCTCCAGCAAATTTTGGCCAACTGCAAGCACCCAAGGCCCTCTGCAAGCACCCAAGGCCCTCTGCACAGTGCTGCTGCAATGTGTTCTCACGTCGAGGAGGCAGCACGCACAAGGCCTGAGCATTAGCTGAGCAGAAAGAACCAAGTGAGGCTTGGGATGAGTTGGGAGAAACACTCCTTGGCTTCCAGCAGGTTTTTTGTCCACACATCCTAAAGTGCTGAGGGACCTACGGCTCTCCTTGCTTGCCAGTACAGCTGCAACACCTGCTATTTCCTCTTGCCTTCAGTAGCTTCTGAGCCTGCTTGAGCTAACTTGGAGAAGGCTCATGAGAAGGCAAGAAGCCTCAGCCAAGGTGGCTGTGGTGCTGCAGAGGGTGATAGAGGTGAGTGCCCATTTCCCAGGAACAGGAGTGGCTGGTGCCAGCTCAGGGATGTTAGGGAGAGTGCATATTATGAGCGTGCTCATGACAGGAGAAGTTTCTGATCAGCACTTGCTCTTCTGCAGACATAGGATAATGTAACCACGAGATAGTGAGCCCCCGGAAACCCAGGGCTCTGGGGTGCACTACATGCACAGCTGATTGCTTGTGTTTGCTTCCCAGAGAGCTGCAGAGCCCCCAGACTCACCGCTCTTCAGCTGATGGATCCAGCGCTTGCGCAACTCCTCCGTCGGGGAGAAGACATAGAGGGGCCCTTCATCATACACCACCTGTGGGACCACACAGCTCAGTGCCCCAGCCAGAGACCTCCCGGGGAGGATGGGGGAGGGAGGGGGGGGGGAGAGGGAGCTGAGGCTTGTGGCCACCCCAAGCAGCCGGTGCAGAGCACAAGCCATGCTGCTGTGTGCTTGGCCCCACACAGTGCTCGCGGGACTGTGACGGGCAGGTTATAAATAAGCCCCTTCCCCTGAGACTTCCCACTTCCTTCTCTGACTTTCGGTGTGTTGAGGACTGTGCTGGGGACCAGCAGGGGCAGGCAGCTGGGCTGGGGGCTGTGCACACAGCCGGCAAGCAGCATCCTTCCAGCCCGGACCAGGGGACTGAAAGGGGCAGGACAGAGCTCAGAATTCCAGCTAAGAGCAGATTTCCATCTAAGCAGCCCCCTTAAATATTGCTGCTCGATTCCTTGGGGCTCACAGAGGCCCACCTGCCCACCCACACAATGCAAGCAGCAGAAGGGCATCCCAAACGGCATGTGTTTGACCCTGAGTGCTTTTGGAGTCCCCTCCCCAGCACCCTGCAGCCAGGCAGAGCAGACCAGCAAAGCGGACGCAGTGAGGACTCACCTGGAAGGGGTAGGGGAACCGTTCAATGATTGAGATCTGCTCCATGTTGGAATCCTCTCCTTTCCTCTGGAAGAGAGAGGCAGAGACAGACGCTGGCATCCTCCTGCTCAGCTGCTGGCATCTTCCCCACAGCCTTCGGTGCCCCCCATGCCAAGCAGGGGTGTCCCCCATTCCCACCATCCCAGGGAAGAGGTTAGTCTTCCTACATGCCCAGTGAGGGGACAGGGAACCCTCAGCCCTTCCTCACCAGGACCTGCCGCTCTGGGGGAGGGTTGTTTTCAGGCACCACCGTCTCCACACAGGTGATCTTCTCAATGTCCACAGAGCCCTTCTTACTGCCCCGGCGCTGCAAAGACAGGGTGGGTTCAAATGATCCCTAAGGGATGACTCCAGCCAACCACCATCCCTATCCAGCCATCACTCAGGCTGGGTGCTGGCAAGGGACAGCCCCTGGGACCACCAACTCACCCCCCGCTCAAAGTCATACTCGTAGTAGGACAGCTTGCTCTCTGTCAACAGGAACAGGCGCTTCTTGAAGTTGAGAGGAGAAGTCTTCTTCTTCTGCTGGGAGCGCTTCAAGAAGATGCTCTCCAGGATGATGCTGGCCATGGTGGCCCCCCCCGGCCTCCTCCACACCGTGCTTACTGGGTTGCTGTGGGCAGGATGACACCAACACGGCACTTTCTCAGCCAAAACCCTGCCCACTGCACCTTGCTCAGGTGCACTCTGCCCCCCCTGCCTGAGGGGCAGCTGGGGGTGCTGGGACCCCCACAGAGGAATCAGCTGCAGAGGTGTGCAGGCAGGTCAGCGTTGGGCTTTGGTGATGTATCCTCTCCTGTCCCCTCTGAAACACAGGCTGCAGACCAAGCCACCACCCAGCTGACTTCAGCTCCCACAGGATGCTGGAAGGCTTCCCCTGGGTGTGCAGATGGACAGAAGGCTGGAAAAGGAGAGAAGAAGCATTGCCTCAGGGAGGAGCGCAGAGCCTGAGCAGTAACACCCAGCAGGCTCCCTCCTCCCCTCCAACTTCCTGTGTGTATGTTTGTGTGGGCCATTTCCTCCTGCCACACCACCACGGGACCTTCGTGCTGGGGACATATGACATGGCAGCGTACAAGGGGCAGCCACCAAAGGCCTGTCCCTAAAAGGTTGTGGGTAGGTCCTGGCCCTGAATAGCCACAGCGCTGTGCTGCCCAGGACAGGGAGTAGCCCTAGAGTCACCCTTCCCCTCTGTGTCCATGGAGCCCACAGGAAGGCTGAGCAATGCTCCATCCCCATCCCTCCCTTGCGAGCTGTGGTCGCTGGAGGCCAGGCTCAAAGTGCTGCCTCCAGCCAGCGACCAACCAGAGGGGCTAAGTCCTTCCATAGTGCTCTGCTGAACTCTGATGCCTCCTCCACGTCTCCTGCCTTGACCACCTGCATGCTCTGCTCCCCATTCACCTCTAACCTGTCCCTTTTTCTCACATAAACACAGCTTTCAGAGGGCAACCTGGGTGAAGCCGTTTCCCTGCCCTGCTGCTCGCAGCCCATTTCCCTGGGAAAGGCTCAGGGATGGGCCAGAGTCAGGTGTAGCCCCCTCCCCATCCCAACAACATGGGGACCGAAGGTGCCAGGAGCTGGTCCCACCCACTGTGCCTCTCTCCAGATCAAGCCCCAGCCCAGGGGCAGAAGCAGAGGTGTTCCCCCATCCACTGGCTCAGAACCTGGTGCTGCAGTCTTGATCTTCTCTCACTGCAGTGGCTATGGCCAGGGAGGCTGGGAATAAGCAGGGGTCCCCCCTCCTCTGTCCTTGTGGCCCTCATGGCTTAGTCCTTTACACCTTGTTTGGGTGGTATAAAAAAACCCAAACCCAACAAGCCTTACAAAATGAGTTTTTCAGAAAAAACAGCCGCCTCCCCCCACTCCCCTAAGCTAATCCAGGGCTGGGGAGGAGAGAACTGGGGTCCCTGCTGGGGATGGGACAAGTGGCTGGGGTGGCCACTGACCCCAGACTGCCAGCGAGGTGGTGGGTGAGTCTAGAGTGACCCCAGCACCCCCCTGCAGCCCCATGCCTCAGTTTCCCTCGTTATAAAATGTGTCTGCTGGTCCTGTGTGCCAAGAGCAGGAGGGCTCTGGTTGCCTTTCCCCAAGGGGCTGGACAGGGCAGCCCCAGGCTCTGGCCTGTTCCAGCCGTGGCTCCCCAGAAGCCTTACTTTGAGTTGCAGCAGCAGCTGGGGCACTGTCAGCAATGCCAGGCAGATGGGACACGTCCTCACGACGTCCTCTGAGCCAGTGCCACCAGAGAGGACAGGACGATGAGTAGCTCAGAGGGCTGTTCTGCCTCAGCATGGAGCCTCCCTGTCCTCAGTACTCTCTCTTTGTCCCCTCATAGCACAGCCCCCTCTCCATGGCACTGCCAGCAGCCCTGCTCTGTCCCTGCCTGTCCTTCAGGGTGGTGGGTCCCCCTTGGGACTCGCCCCCACAGCTCAGCCATCACTGCTGTGCTGTGACAGCAAAGGTGGCGAGTGGGTGGGTGGAAGCATGTCCTGTGTGCGTCCCCAGATAACGAGACTTCCTGCCTCCCCAGCCAGCCATGCTCTGACACCGCTACTGGGCCTGGCACACACTGCTGGCCCCATGTCTGCCCAGAGCGTGGTCTGCCATGGTCCCAGGGCCACCACCCTGCGGGCAGGCACCCTGACCCCTGCCTATGTCCCGCTGAGGAGCTGAGTCTGCCTGTCCGTGCTCACTGGTTGGTGAGGGGCTGCTGGGGGCACTGCCACGCTGAAGGGCAAGTGGGAAGAGCAACAGGGCATCTGGGAATGCCAGGCTGCACCGCTCCGCTGGGTGAGGCGCAGCCTAGAGAGTGGCACAAGGGTGGGAAGGACGGAGGAGGGAACCTCCTGCACGGGAGAGGCTGGGGAACAGACCCCGAGCTGCGCCCCCGCAGCACCCCCCGCAGCACCCCCCGCAAAGAGACGGGCCAGCCGCCGTCACAGGCACTGCTGGGAACCCAGCCCCCAGCTCTGGGGCACCCCCGGGGTCCCCGGCACCCGCACAGCTCCCTGATCCCGCGCTCTGCTGTGCCCCTGGCCCCCGGGGCTGGGTCCCCGAGGCCGCTGTCCCGCACGGGATCCCATGCTGCCGGCCAGGCTGCGGGACAAGGCCGCCCCTTCCCAGCCGGGCTGACTCGCCCACCTCCGGCGGGTGTCATCACGCCCAGCGCCGCGACCAGAGGTGCGAGGCCGCCCGCTGCCTGCCCCCGCCTCGGCTCCCACCCAGCAGCCCGAGGGGGCCGCGCCGCCAGCCGAGCGCCCCCCTCCGCGCCCCTCTCTCCCCGCACCCCTGGGTGCCGGGAGGCGGCCGGCCTGAGCCCTCCGCACCCCGGCACACTCACCGAGCCCTCCCGCCGCGCCTCCTGCCCGCCGGGGTCCTGCCGTGCCCGCCGCCCTGCGCCCGAGCGGCCCCAGCCCGGCGGGTCGGGGCGGCTGCAGCAGCGGGGAGGCACGGCAGGGTCGGCGGCGCAGGGAGGAAGGACGGGGCCGGCCAACCCCACCCTTTCGGTTCCCCTTTTCTGAGTTTCTGACTCAAAAGCACCAGCTGCGTTTCCTCCCGCTGCCGGGGGCCGGCCGGGACGCGGGGGAGCGCGGCTCGGGGGCCGGGCGACACGTCGAGGGGGCGCGGGGTCGGGATGCGGGGCGGGGGGATCGGGATGCGGGGCCGGGATGCGAGGCGGGGGGTCGGGATGCGGGGCGGGGGGCCGGGATGCGGGGCCGGGCGCCGGGATGCGGGGTCGGGATGCGGGTCGGGGGGTCGGGATGTGGGGCGGGGGGTCGGGATGCGGGGCCGGGCGCCACGTCGAGGGGGCGCTGGGCCGGGATGCGGGGCGGGGGCCGGGCTGCGAGGCGGGAGGGAAGGAGGGCCGCGCTCCTGCGGGCCGCCTGCCCCCGCCCTCCGGGTGTCTCCCCGGCACCCCGCGGCCGCGGCTCCCCGCCCCGCGCCGGCTCCCCGCCGCGCTGTCCTCCCACCAGCAGGGAGCGCTGCGACCACTCCTGCGCCGCCCCTCTCTATGATCGCCCCGCTCCCGCCTCCCGCTTCCGCTTCCCGCTTGTCCCTCCTCTCGGGGCCGCGGCCGGCAAGATGGTGAGCGCGGGCGGGGCGGGCCGGGCTCTATCTGCCGCCATCCGGCTCGGCGGCGGCTCCCTTCGCCCGCCCCAGGCGCCGGCTGCTGCGGAGGGTGCTTGGCTGGCGGGGGGAGGCGGAGGCGGGGGGAGGCGGAGGCGGGGGGGCCCGTAGGCCCGGGATGGTGGCGCGGGGCCTCCCTGAGCCGCGGGCCGGGCCGGGCCGGGCGAGGGGCCCACCCGGTCCAGGCGAGGGTGCCCACCCGGGCCGGGCCAGGCGAGGGGCCCACCCGGGCCGGGCCAGGCGAGGGGCCCACCCGGGCCGGGCCAGGCGAGGGTGCCCACCCGGGCCGGGCCGGGCCAGGCGAGGGGCCCACCCGGGCCGGGCCAGACCGGGCCAGGCGAGGGGCCCACCCGGGCCGGGCCAGACCGGGCCAGGCGAGGGGCCCACCCGGGCCGGGCCGGGCGAGGGGCCCCCCCGGGCCGGGCCGGGCCAGGCCAGACCAGGCCGGGCGAGGGGCCCACCCGCGGAGCGCGGTGTCTCTCCGCCGTCCTGCTGGGGCCCTGGCTGTGCTGACCGGCTTCTGTCTCCCTGCGCCTCCAGGTGAACGTCCCGAAGACCCGCCGGACCTACTGCAAGAAATGCGGCAAGCACCAGCCGCACAAAGTCACCCAGTACAAGAAGGGGAAGGATTCCCTCTACGCCCAGGGTAGGGATGGGTGCGCGGCGGGGGGCGGTTCCTGGGGCCTGCCCTGCCCCTCCCTGGCGGCTGTGGGCAGAGCGCACGGCGGTGGGAGAAGGGGGGGGCTGCAGGGTGAGACCCTCGAGGGTTTGGCGGGGGTGGTGGGTTGTGCTTGTGGCACATGCTGAGTTGTTGCCTTAACAGAGCTGTTGCCTCCTGTAGGAAAGAGGCGCTACGATAGGAAGCAGAGTGGCTACGGGGGGCAGACAAAACCCATCTTCCGAAAGAAGGTGAGTGCTGCTCCTGGAAGGAGAACCTTAGACGTTCCTGGCTGTTCACATGCCTGGCTGAAGAGGAACACGAGCTTCCTGCAGCCTTGTGGTGGGCCTGTGCTTGAGCCGTGTCGTGGCAGCTCTGTAGTCTCTCTAGGGAGTGCAAGCTCCACATCTTGCCCAGAGAGGCTGTGGAAGCTCCTGGATCCCTGGCAGTGTTCAAGGCCAGGTCGGATGAGGCTTTGGGCAACCTGGGCTACTGAAGGTGTCCCTGCCCATGGCAAGGGGGGTTGGAACTAGGTGATCTCTGAGGTCCCTTCCAACCCAAAGCATTCTGTGATTATGGATCTGTTCATCGTCCCTACTGCTCCTGTCTCACACAGATGCCCTTTTTTGCCAGGAGTGACCCAGTGTGTGTTTGGAGGGCAGGTTACATAGGGAGTCGTGATGCTGTAGGGGACTGGGGTCTTACTGGAGATGGTGCTTTTAATACAAGTGGTTTTGACATTGCTTGCCAAAGGGAAAGAGTACAGCAAAGGGAAGTGGAGCCTGCCACTTGCTTTTCTTGTGTTCCTGAAGTGTCAGTAGTTTATCACTGAAACTTGTGAGGCTTTCTGCATTGTGAGGCTGCTTTCACTGCCAAGGGTGTGATGGAGAAGTGTGTGGAACCCCTGGGGGTACCACAGAACGTGATGTTGTATCCCCAAGCTGGTAAATCAGAGCTGCTGTGTTAGGCCTGTCCTGAAGGTCCAAGGGTAGCAGTGTGTTCTGTCACAGATAACTTGCAGAAACCTCCTGCTGTCGTCATCCTCCTTCAGTGTGGATACCTGGGATCGTAGCCCTGCAGCATGTTTTTCCTTTGTGCCTCTCTGTTCCTTCTACCAAGGACTTAAGGGGAAGGGGGGCATCCAAAATCTGTAGTATTTCCAGCAGGGAAGCAAAACGTGGTGGGTTGATATCATACAGGTTTTGTATGAACTGTTAAGCTTATAGAGCTACTTGGCATGTTGTTGGAAGGCCCTTCTGGTCTACTGGAGGTGTCCAGGAAGTCTTCCAGCAAGGAGAAAAGATGAGACATCATTTTTTCAAGTAGACTTTCTGCCAGGGAGCAGGGAGCAGATGCAGCAAACCCTTCTGCAAGCAGGGTGCACAGAGAGCAGTACTGCTCCCACAGTCTGTGCTCCGTTTGTGTACCACCACATCCCCATTTGTGCTTCCTCCCAGTCAGTGTTAAATGGCTGAGGCTTCTGACTGGTGGTTACAGCTCTGTCCAGCTGCTACAGGAGCCTTGCAGCTTTGGATTCTTGCCTCTGTAGTCTCACAGGTCTGCACAGCACATGCTGTGTCACCACTCCTTCCTGGGGGAGATTGTCAGGGCAGCTGCTTTCGGGTCTCTCCTCTGCCCTCCCCTGCTGCCTGCCCTCCCCTGCTGCCTGCCCTCCCCTGCTGCCTGCCCTCCCCTGCTGCCTGCCCTCCCCTGCTGCCTGCCCTCCCCTGCTGCCTGCCCTCCCCTGCTGCCTGCCCTCCCCTGCTGCTGGTGTGCCTGTTCTTTGGTGCATTCACTGGCACCGACTTGTCACAACCAGGCTGATGTGTGGGCACCCAGCCTGTGCCCCAGTGAGTGCTTTTACCTGTGTCCTTTATTGCAAAGGCTCAGACCCAGTGTACTCTGGTGCTGGGCTTTAAGGTGCCTGGTTTTAGTGGAAAGAGCCAAACTGTGTTGGTTGTTTTCCTGCTTTCTGCTGGACCTTCAGGAGTACAAACAGCTTTTCCTGAGGGTGGTGGTTTGTCTGCCTGTGGGTGATTTGTCTGTTGAGACTCTCTGCTCTTCTCTCCCCAGGCTAAGACCACAAAGAAGATTGTGCTGAGGCTGGAGTGTGTGGAGCCCAACTGCAGGTCCAAGAGGATGCTGGCAATTAAGAGGTGCAAGCACTTTGAGCTGGGAGGAGACAAGAAGAGAAAGGTATGTCTGTGTGCTGTGAGCCACTGGGGAGGATGGCAGCACTGGCTGGCAACTAAACTCCTTCTGTCTCTTCTTACAGGGCCAGGTCATCCAGTTCTAAGCTCCATCCCACTTGTGGTTATGGACCATATTAAAGTATTTGGAAGTGAGCTGTTGCTGATCATTTGTGTATCTTCTCTTGTTGCTGGGGTGGGATTTGCAGGTACATAAAGCCAGCAGGAAGGTGTTGCTTGCAAAGCTGCTTAGTAAAGTGATGGGTTTGTAATCTGGAGGCTTCTAAAAAGTCGTGCTGGTGGGCTTGGATCTCCTTGCTCCCTTGCACAGAGGTGTCCTAGAGTTTATGTAGAGCCTGGGGCTCTTGTGGTTCTCTGCACTAGCGGCTCCTCTGTGTAAGTGGTGTGTGCTGTGGCTTTTGTCCAGGCTTCTTCATGAGCCTCCGTGGTAGAAGACTGTTCAAAAATGCCTCCTGGGAACTCAGGCAGCTTGTTAGATTTAGAGTGGTTCATATCTTCACTGTAGCAGTTCCATCTCAGGAATGCTGGGGTGAATTTGAGCTGCTGATGGATGAAGTTGTGATTGGAGAGAAGCAGTGATCAAAGCAGACTTGGCTCCAAACCCTGGCCCAGGAGGAGAGGCTGGCAGGGTTCCTTGCATCCGGCAGTGGTTTCAACACAGTGGGAACCAGAGGAATCCAGGCTCCCCTGGATTGGCTGTAGGCAGCTTCCCAGCGGTTGTACTACGCCATAGAGCAACACTGGGATCGGTTCCAGGGCCTTCATCTGAGGAGGTGTCACCTGTATCAGGTCCAGCTGTGGTCTTGGTGAAGTCTTTGGGCTGTGGCAGCTCAGAGATGGGACAGGGCTGTCACAGGGTGTGTGACAGGCCTCAGCTGCCTGCCCCGCACCCCGCTGCTGTTGGCACCTCGTTGGGCTGCAGCCCAAGCTCAGCACCCAAGCTGTACAGGCTGATGGGTGGCCCTCAGGAGCAGGGCTGCCACAGGACAGCCTCCCCATGGCTTTGCTGGCATCACCAACTTGTGGGAGCAGCATGCTGGCGGGTGGGTAGGGTTGGCAGGAGCTGGGAATGCAGTGTGGAGTTACAATGGGTGGAGAAATGCCTCTTCACAGCCTCCTGGGGACTCAGTCACCACGTAACAGAACCTGTGGCCTGGCTGATGTGATTGGCACTTCCAGGCTGCTGCTGGAGCTGCTGGCAGAGCTGCTCTGGGCTCTGCCTGTGACACTGTGTGGCTGCAGTGTGTCAGCTGCACTCTGCAGGACTCATGACGAACTTCCCGAGCACACAGTGACTGGGACAAGCCAGCTTGTTCTCTTAAAGCTTTTAATTCCCAATGCTGTGCTGTACAGGGGAACAAAAACAAAGCAGTGTCTGTTTAAGGGACACTTTAATCAAAGTGCTTAATCACAGAATTGAGGCTACTTGGATTGTGTTGTGGTTGGGTGTATGCTTGCACAGGATGGATAAGGGATGCAGTATCACTTCCTGCCTCAGAAGGACCTGTGTTACTCAGCCTTAAAGACTACTGCCAGCAATGGGAAGCCAGCACACAGGGAGGCAGCTCAGAGAGGGGGGACACCAGTGACCCCAGGAAGAGTGGAGAGGGACCTGTTACTAAAGTGACAGCCCCTGGTGAGAGGAGGATTCCTGGGGTGAGGAGAGACTTTCAAAAGCTGAGTCCTAAGGCACCTTTATGCTGAGCAGGCAGCTGTCAAGAAACCAGTTGCTAAGAAATGCAGTGATTGACACCAGTCCCTGAGTTGTCCGAAGGTGGAAGTAGATGGAGGAGAGAAGGTGGAAATAGATGAAGGAGAACTCTGGGTTCCTTCAGGAGGGGGAGGAGCAGCTCTTTGTGGACTGTGTGCCCTGGCCTGGCAGAGGAGGAGCAAGGCAGCCAGGCTGTGTTTCCTTCTTGTCCCTGAGATGCTCAAGGAGAGCGGGAAGATGCTGGGTGTATCCTTGGGTGGTGGTGGCAGTGGGCAGTGACAGGAGTTGCTGCCCTGCTGGGGCCCTTCCAGCCCCTCAGAGGAGTGAGGCGAGGTGCCACAGGAAGGGTAAACGGAAGGGAAGCATCACCCCTTTCCCTGTATCTCTTGGTGATGGGGTGATGGGCATTTGGCTGAAGGTTCAAAGTCCACGTAGAAGTGCTTGAGTAGTGAATGGTGAAGGCACTCCAGCCAGAGGAAGGCCAGGCTCCTCCTGACACGAGGCTCACGCAGAGCCCGGTGCCTGGGGAGAGGCTCTTTGTGCCTCCTACAGCGCCGCTACCCTGAGCAGCACCGTGCCTGTGGGGTTCACCTCCACGCTCAGGAAGGAGACCCAGCTGTACACCCCACAGTCCCTGCTGGTTGGCAGGATCTGCTGGATGGAGCACGCTGGGTTGCAGGCCAGCCCGTTGCCCAGGAAGCTGAGGGACAAGGTGAAGCTCCGGGGTCCCCCGATCTCCTGCTGGTTCAGCACGGCCACGGCATAGGCTCGGCCAGACAGGGGCCGCTCCCACAGCTCAAAGTTCTTGTCCTGTCAAGTGGAAAACAAACCCAAGGCTTAGCTTGGGGATGCAGAACCAAAAGGTTTCATACCTGAGCAGGCTTCAGGAACAAGTGGGCTCACTGGGCTCCTGTTGCCAAACCCTCAGCCCTCCTCTCCACCCCGCATGGCCCCGTTCTGAGGAGCCTGGCTGCCTCTGCCCCGCACCCACAGCCCGGTCCTGCTGTACCTTGCTGATCTGGTATCCCTGCTTGCCCAGCGGGTCCTGGTTGATGGCAATCACCTCTTTGTTCTGGAGCAGCCGCTTGGCCTCGGGGCTGATGTGCCGCAGGTCGTTGGACATGAAGAGGGGAGCTGCCATGATAGCCCACATTGCCATCTGGGTCACTGCCTGGTCCTGGCTCAGCCCAAAGTTCCCAATCACCAGCTGTGACAGGGAAACACAAATGCCCGGTGACACTGCCTGCCAAGAAACTGGGCCACCAACCTGAGCACTGGTAAATGACAGGATGCTGAGGGTGGGCCCCCTGTTTGGGGACTGGTTCGATAGGCTGAGTGCTGGGAGCAGGATCAGCTGGTTGGGAAAGGCAAGGCAGGCTGGTGCAGCAATTTAAGATGAACAAGTGCTGAGGGTAAAGGATCCTTAACTGGCCAGGTGGTGCTTCCGAATCTGCTTTTGGGTGCAGGGATTCCTTTGCAGTGCTGGCACCCAGGGGTGTTACCCTCTGCTGGGAGAGCAGCATTCTGGAGCCTGTCTCCCACTGCCACAGCGTTGCCCTACAGAGACACCACTTCCTCAGTCCCATCAGCAGCCACAACTCCCTTCCAGCCAGGGCCCCCCTCATGGAGTCTGTGATTGTAGGGTCCCATCAGAGCCCCTCCCCTCGATGTTGCTCCCCCAATTCTCTCCATCTCATCCTGCAGCCAAGGAAAGGGAGGTTTTTTTGCTGGTACTGCAAGGGAGGTTGGGGTTGCTCTACTTGCCATGTCAGGGTCATTCCAGCCCCCTGGCCCAGCTATCTTCACAATGCTGTCCTGGTGAAGTGCTGTCCAGTCCAAGATACTCTTGATGCTGCTCCAGGAATCATAGACATCAAAAAAGTTCCTCCAGTGATTGCAGTACTGTTTGATCTCTGTGTAATTGGGCTGCCAAAACAATTAGTGTGATTAGGCAGAGAGCCTGGCTGTAGAAGAACAAGGCTAGACTGGATGAGGGATAATTTAGGGGAGAACCAGGGTATAACACCTTTCATCACCAGCTGTCTGGATGATCTAGCACATGTTGGTTCCCTAGGATGCCTTGTGCCCAGTAGCTCCAGTCTGCCATTCTCCACTGTTGTTTCCCTTGGGAGAACACTTATGGCCATCTAGCTCTGTTAGAAAATTCCTCTGAGCACTGTTTTACTGGAGGTGTGAAGGATTAAACTGACATCCCAGTAATTACTGCCATTTACTGGTTTTACACCCCTTGGTGAGTAATGCACTTAGCTCCTGTGGGAAGGAATGGCAGCATCCTGTCATGGTGCAACAGGGGAAACCAGCTATGGGTGGAGAGAAACACACTGGTCTTCACCACTGGCTGGTAGAAATCTGTCAGTGAACAGTGTGGAGACTTCCTACTAAACAGACTGTCCTAAAATCTCTCTCCTGGGGGCCAGGGATAACTGTAAAGCTGAGTCTGCAGCACTCAGTGTCCAGGAGGAATAACACCAAGCTGCCTGCAAGCTGTGTGTCTGCATTGCCAACGTGTTTTGCTCGGCTCCTTGCAGACAGAAAGCAGATGGATGCTGCTGTCTTCTTTGGCATGGTCCAGCTGGGTTGTGCCTTCATGCTGCAGGATCCTACTGAATTCCTTTCAGCAGGGTAATGTCTTGCCTCAGGTGTGCTTTAGGGTTCTAGGGGGAAAAGTGGGTTTCTTCCACCTTCCAGTCTTGTTCTCTGTCAGACCAGAGGAGGCTGTTTTGCAACCTTAATGCTTCTCTGCTCTTCCCACCCTCGGCCCCAGGACAAGCCTTGAGCAACACTCCTTACCTGCTTCAGGGGCCTCAAATAGAAAGGCCACTCACAGGAGTACACAATGCTCCTTCCAGTCTTGTTCAGGGCCAGAGACATGCGCCTGTAGCCTAAAGGAAGGGGACAGACAGCAGTTGCACAATCATCTCAAGCAGAGGAACCAATCCAAGGCCACAAGTTCAGCTTTCAGTTCAACTGTTACCAAAACCAAGGGCTGAAGCACCACGGGGAGGACAGGGAAGTTTATAGTCTGCAGTCTCCTGCCTTCTTCACAGCTTTGCTGCAAGTCCTGCCCTGAGGGTCTCTGTATGTACAGCCATGGGAAGAGGCTGTGGCTCTGCTGTGCTGCATCTGTCTTCCTCCAGATACCTGGGAAATACCCGTTGGTATCTGTCATGCTGCTGGGTACAGCATCCCTGGGTAATGTGGCACAGTATGTTCTTAGGAGGCATTTCATAGAATCACAGAGTTGTAGGGGTTGGAAGGGACCTCAAGAGATGATGGGGTCCAACCCCCCTGCCAAAGCAGCTCCCCAGCTCATACTGCACAGGTCGATGTCCAGATGGGGCTGGAATCTCTCCAGAGAAGGAGACTCCACACCCCCTGGGCAGCCTGTCCCAGGGCTCCCTCACCCTCACTGGGGAAAAGTTCTTCCCCATGTTGGTGTGGAACTTCCTGTGCTCCAACTTGCAGCCATTGCCCCTTGTCCTGTCCCCACAGACACTGAAAAGGGGCTGGCCAATTCCCCCTGCATCCACTGCTTCAGATAATTATAGACATTAATTAGGTCCCCCTTCAGTCTTCTCAAGGCTGAAGAGTCCCACCTTACTCAGCCTCTCCTCATAGGATAGATGCTCCAGGCCCTTCATCATCTTCGTAGCCCTTCTCTGGACTCTCTCCAGGAGATCCCTGTCCTTTTTATAACCAGGGAGCCCAGCACTGGACACAGTATTCCAGGTGGGACCTGACCAGGGCAGAGCAGAGGGGGAGGATCCCTTCCTGTGACCTGCTGGCCACACTCCTCCTGATGCCCCCAGGATCCCATTGTCTCTCTCAGCCCCCAGGGCACACTGCTGGCTCATGGCCAACCTGTCACCCACCAGGACACCCAGGTCCTTCTCCACAGAGCTCTTCTCCAGCAGGTCACCCCCAGCCTGTACTGATACATGTGGTTGTTCCTCCCCAGGTGCCAGACTTTACACTTGCTTTTGTTGAATCTCATCTGGTCTCTCCCTGCCCAGCTCTCCAGCCTGGCCAGGTCTCTGGATGGCAGCGCAGTGTCCTGCCTGTCAGCCACCCCTCCCAGCTCTGTATCATCAGGTACTTGCCGAGGGTGGGTGCTGTTCCCTCATCAAGGTGTCAATGAAGATATTGAATAGGACTGGACCCAACACCAGCCCTGGGGACACTGCTGGTCACAGGCCTCCAGTCAGACTCTGCTCCTCGAATCACAACCCTCTGAGCTCGGTCCGACACCCAGTTCTCGACCCACCTCACTGTCCACTCATCTATCCCATGCTCTCCCAGCTTTGCTGTCAGGATGCCATGGGAGACAGTATGGAAAGCCTTGCTGAAGTCAGCCATGTGCATTGCCCAGAAAGGCAAACTCACTGTTTTTTACCCCTGTCCTTGTTCCCATAGAACCCTCTAAAGTCCCTTTTTAATCAGCTGAGAGGGAACAAAGCATTTCCCTCCCCACCCCCCAGAACTGCTTCAATAGAAGAAGTATCTGGCTGACACACAGGATTCAGCAAGAGGTTTCAGCTCAACTGTCCCTTAGGGTGCTGAGTTGTGCTCCTGGCTGGGGCAGCTGGTGTATGCCCCCCCAGCTGGCTTCATTGGGATCATCCCTTGGGCAGGTTCTCCCTCCCAGGCAGAGCCAGGCCTGCACGCAGGATTCCTGCTGCCAAACACCGTGGTGCTGACCATGCCAGCAGCCAGAGCCCAGTTGAGAGACAACTGCCTTCCACACTGCACTGTTTGTCCACCAAATCTGCTCCTGTGGCACTGGGATTTGCTTGTGCTTGCAGAGGGGCTCCAGCCAAGCCCCCTGGGCATGACAAACTACTGAGCTTTCAGCTGCTGACTTGCTAGCCTGTGCACAAACAGCCTCTGAACTGGGGTTTAAACCACTGGTATGCTTTAAAATGAAAGCCCCAGTAGGATTTTCATGCCAGAGTTCCCTTCATTTAGTTTTTTCCTGTTAAAAGCCTTAGTAAATGCCCTTTTTACAGCTGACGTGAGCTGTTCCAGCTTCAAGCCTCACTAAAGGGATTTAGGGTGAAGTGTGTGAAACGCTTTGAGCTCTCCAGTATGGGCAGGGCAGAAGGACAAACCTCTGCTGCATGGAAAGGTAAGGTAGCAGCCTGCACAGACTGCCCTCAGGATACACAGTCAGTGTTTCTGTGCTCAGTGTGGTGTGGTCTCTGGTGTGAGAATTCTGCTTTTCCAAGCTGTGCTTACCAGTGAAAGCTCCAGGAGGCTGAACAGCACTTGGGCCAGCAACACTCTCTGCCTTGGGCTGGGGAACAGAGTGCCATACCTGCTTTTGTAAGCCAATCTCTTAAGTGAGGTGTGGTTAAGGGAAAATCAACACCTTGGAGATTGGATATTAGGGGGAAGTTTTTTACAGAGAGAGTGGTGAGGGGCTGGAACAGGCTGCCCAGAGAGGTGGTGGGTGCCCCATCCCTGGGGGTGTTCAAGGCCAGGTTGGATGGGGCCCTGGGCAACCTTGTGTAGCTCCAGGCCTGAGGTTGGTGTCCCTGCCTGTGGCAGGGGGGTTGGAGCTTTATGATCCTTGGGGTCCCTTCCAACCCATGCCATTCTATGATTCTGTGGAGCCCAGCCTGGGCCTAGAGCTGCTGCTGTCTGCAGAATATTCCCACCCGGAAGCACGGTGCCGCCTTAGGCCCACACCTACCTTCTGCCAGCAGCTCCAGCGTGCCAGAGTTGCAGCCATCAAACTTCAGCAGGTCCACGCCCCAGGAGGCAAACGTTTGGGCGTCCAGGTCGTAGTGGTTGTAACTGCCAGGGAAGCCAGCACACGTCTTGTTCCCAACATCGCTGTAGATTCCCAGCTTCAGCCCCTTGGAATGGACCTGCGCTTGCAGACAGAGAGAGAGCTGGGGACAGGGCAGCTGGGGGGCAGGAGGAAGCCGAGCTGGGCCAGCACGGGAAGCAAAACCCCGCTTGACAGGCTGGGCCCTGGCTCAGCAGCTGTGCAGCCGCTCCCCACCCGGCCTCCCCTCTCCTCCCCAATCCCCACACGCCTGCGGGTCAGGCCCACAACTGCCTTCGCTGCCCTGCCCTGTGGCAGCACTCACATAGTCGGCCAGCTTGTGGATCCCGCCGGGGAACCGTTTCGGGTCAGCCTGGAGCCTGCCGCCTGCGTCCCGCGTCGGGGCCATCCAGCAGTCATCGATGCAGACGAACTCGTAGCCCGCATCCCTCCAGCCCTCGGCAACCATCACGTCGGCCATCTCCATGAAGAGCCGCTCGCTGGGCACGGGGAGGCACCGCAAGCGGGAAAGAAAGTGGAGAACGTGGCAGCCCGATTCCCATCGCCGACGGGGCGCGACGGGGCACGACAGGGCGTGACAGGGCGTGACAGGGCGCGACGGGGCATGACAGGGCGTGACAGGGCGCAACGGGGCACGATGGGGCAAGACGGGGCGCGACGGGGCGTGACGGGGCACGACGGGGCGCGACGGGGCGTGACGGGGCGCGACGGGGCGCGACGGGGCGCGACGGGGCGTGACGGGGCGCGACGGGGCGTGACGGGGCGCGATAGGGCGTGACGGGGCGCGATAGGGCGTGACGGGGCGCGATAGGGCGCGATAGGGCGCGACAGGGCGCGATAGGGCACGACAGGGCGCGCCACCCGGGCCGCGCTTCCGCCGCGGGACTGGGCCGGCCGTGAGCACAGCAACGGCAGCGCAGCGCGGGGGAGGCTGCCCCTCTCTGCCCCCGCACAGGGAAGGCAGCCGTGGGACGGAGCATCGCACCGCGCCGGCTGTCTCCGGCCCTGACCCCCCGGTGCCGGTACCCGGCCTCCCCATCCCCATCCCCATCCCCACCCCGGGCAGCCCGCCCCTACCTGACGCAGCGGTGCGGGTCGGCCGCGCAGTCCGTGCCGCAGAGGAAACGCTCCCAGTGCAGCCAGCCCATCGGCGGCGTCCGCGCCAGCCCGTTGTCCAGCGCCAACACCGCCGCCAGCAGCGCTACCGCCGCGGCCAGGGCCCCCGTCAGCGCCGGCCCCGCCGCCATGGCCGCCGTCTGAGGATGGGCGGTCCCGCCACACGCCCTCCGCCCCTCTGCCGGGGCTGGGCGGCCGCGGCCCGGCCCCTCCCGGGCGCTCACGGGAGCGCGGCGGGGGCAGCGTGGCGGCGGGGCCCGGCCCGACCTGTCCCTCCCCGGCTGCTGCCCCGGCGCCTCGGCGAGGTGTCGGGCCGCCCGTCTATGTGCTTCTTCCCCCTTCCCGGAGCTCCCGGCGCGGTGCCCGGCTCTGCAGCGGGCCGGGGCTGCCGTGAGCACGGGGCTGGCGGTGCTGGTGTCACCGCGGGGGCCGTGGGGAGGCGAGTTTGTGCCTTCGCCGGGGCTTTGCTTCAGCTCCGGGCTGGCCGCAGAGCCTCCCGTGAGCAGCTCCATCCTCAGAGTGGCTTCTCCTGCCTCCCACCGACCCCCTCTTAACCTGCCCGCATTCCTTCCCCCTCCCACCGCCCCCACAGACACCCAGCCAAACCCACATCCCTCGCTGCTCCTTGGGCACAACTCCTCTGCGCCTTGTCCAGCGGCCCTGGAGGAGGAGGAGGAGGAGGAGGAGGAGGAGGAGGAGGAGGAGGAGGAGGGGGTCTGTGGCCCCACTTCATCCTGCTACACTGGCTGTGTGGGGGTGTTGGGAGCGCGGGGCTCTCGTGTGCCATGGTGGCACTGGAGGAGCTGGCAGCAGGAGCTGGCAGCGTGTCTGCCACGAGTTGGGGGTGTTCTGTTGTGCTGCGGGTTGGGAGAGAAGGGAGGGAAGCGCGGGGTCTGCTCAGAGCCTGGCTCCTCTCCAGCAGGGATCAGAGGAAAGCCTGACCCGGTGCTGGTGAGAGGCCAGTACAGAGCGTGGAGCATGGCCAGGCTGCTGCTCTGCCCGCTCATGGGGATCGCTGTGGGGTGCCTCTGCTTGGGGTGCCTCTGCTTGGGGTGCCTCTGCTTGGGGTGCCTCTGCCCACCCAGGTCCTTGTGCTCCAGTGTGGTGGTCTCTCTTCACATGAGTTTGGCCACAAGGATTGGCTGTAGTTCAGGGGGCATCGCCCTGTTTGCGCCAGTAAAAGCAGCTTGATGAGAGTGAGACAAGGACCTCTCAAGTCAGCAGGACCCGGAGAGCTGAGGGGCACCCATGTCCTAATTGGCATCTCTGGGATGGAGCCCAGATGTAACCCGTGTTGGCGAGAGCACTGCTGGGCCGTGCTGCTGGAGGCATCAGCACTGGTAGCACGTCTGGCCTGTCAGGGAGCCTCAGAGGCTCTCGCCCCCAAGGCAGCCGTGAGAGCAGACTCTGTCCCCCCTGTATGATTCCACCAAGGCTGGACCAGCCCCCCAGCCCTGCCGGAGCCGTTACGGTGGGGCCTTTCACACCGGGAGGACAGGAGCAGGGTGGGACTGCGGCAGGGCCGGGGTCAGCCTGGCACTGGGCTCTGGGTGCCGCTGGCGTGCGGGGCCATCGAGGCATCTCGCTAGGTGTCCTCCCATCCTTGCTCTGGCACATCTAGGGAACAAAAGCTCTTCAGAGCCCATGGTTTGATAATTGCTCCTTGTTTTAGTGTGGGGTCCTCCCCCTGTCCCTTGAGGAGCTGAAGTGCAGAGGCTTCTCAAAGCTGGACAAAACAAGCCATTTTGGGGGCTGGAAAACCTCATCACTCTGGGGTTTTTTTCTTGTGCAAAACCACAGCCTGGAGCTTTGTGGTTACCCAGTATTCCCATGGACTGGGAGCACCACGGGGCTAATAACCTGCCTGTCTCTGGGCACCAGCCCTCCCTTGCTGCCCCTTCCCAGGTCTCCTGCCTGCCTCCAGCAGTACCTGGCACACCCAGCATGTGGGCTGCCCGATGGGCCGTGTGTGCTGGCTGGCTTCCCCTGAGCAGTGCGGGCTGGTCCCAGTGGGGATGACAGGGGGGTGGATGTGGCCATGGGGGTGTGGGGTTTGGCAGGAAGGGGGGGAACAAGGGAAGGTTTGGCACTCAGATGCCATCGTGCACAGCGGCAGAGCTTGGCACCAGCAGGATCAGGCCCTGTGTGGTTGGCAGAGCAGGGGCCTGACTGGTGGGCCCTAGGGGCTCGTTTACTTGGCCTCAGGGAGCCCCTGGGGCTGGTGAGGGGCTGTGCTGCCCCAAAGCTCTGTGTGCCAGTAGCTGTCCGGCCCTGGGCATGCTGTAGGCTGTAGGGAAGCTGCAGGTGCCCGTGATGCTCATTTTACCTCTTGGGAGTCCAGTTATCCCAGTGTAATTCCATTAACTTACATTTAAACCATCAGTTAACTCGGCCATGGCTCTTGGTCCTGTGCCCACAGCTCTTGCTGTGCAGGCTGGGATGTGTCCTCAGTGCACAGCCTCTTTGGAAAACCAATTGTCTGAAGGCAGTGGGCTTTCTGGGGGCTGGAGCCACCTGGGCTGGCCTCTGGCCACACTGCAAGCTGCGGGAAGGCACGGCGCTCAGCACCCCCAGCCTGACCACTGACACAGTCCCAGAGATGTCAGGGACCCCCTGGAGCTGTGTGCCGGAGGGCAGTGACAGCCCTGCAGCTGGCAGGGTGTGCTAGAGGCTCCCAGTCCAAACTGGTCTGATGGAAGGACCAGGGGTGGGAGTTGAGTGCTACTTCTGCCCCCAAAACTGCTCCCAAGGACAGCTGAGCCATCAGGACCTGCAAGGCCATGGGACAGTGCTCTCCTCGAGCCTTTGCTAGTGCAGCGGCCAGCAGCAGTCCTCCTCCCCAACACACCCCGTGCTACAACCAGTGCATGGGACCTGGGGGCTTTACCTTAGGAAGGATGTCCTGGGTTTTTATAATGTTCATTTTTCTGAGATGCATCAGTTCTCAGAGATTGGGATGTTCCCTTAAGGGCTGACAGCATCACATTCCCCCCCAGACAGATGCTGGGTGCCCAATCTAACGTTTGGTAACAGAGAGTGAGGAGCAAAGGCATTGGGTGCATGGCACTGGCATGAACCAGCTCCTGGATCTTCCCTTGGCTGCTTCCTCTCTAAGTTTGGGATGGGGACAGGAGCAAGACCTCAGGGCAGTTTAGTTTGCCCCATGTAAAGAACAACTCCAGCATCAAACCGGAGCGGGTGCTCTCTCTCCTCCCTGCCACGACAGACCCTGATGGGACCAGGCAGGCGACAGGGCTGCAAGGTACCAACAGAGCTGGGCTGTGAGACTTGGCCGGGAGGACAGAAGGAGATTGATGTTTGCTTGGGCATTCAGCCCTCAGCTGCAGGCTTTGCCTGCCCCTGCGCCAGCTGGGGACAAAAGCGCCGGCCCCGGGTGGCACTGCAGAGCTGGCGTAAGCCCCCAGGACAGCTGGTAGCTCTATGAGGTTGGCGCCTGCCCAGTGAGCCAACACGAAGGGGCCATGCAGGGAGGCTTGCTGATTGGGATGTTCGCCCATGGTAGGGTGTCTGAGCTCCCCTGCAGAGCCAGAGGCCCCTCTGGCCCCACATCTGGCCCCACATTTGGCCCACCTTTGGTCCTGTCCCTTGGCCAAGCCTGGTTGGGGTGGGAAGGAGTTGGAGCAACGGTGGGGAACGCCCCACAGACCTGGGACAGGGAGGGAGGAGGGATGATGGGCTTTGGGGCTGGGAGCTGGTGGGGGGCTCCTGCCCAGCCCTGCTGCCATCTCCCCCACGGGTGATAAAGCCCAGCAGCCATGGCCAATTATGTCAGAAAAACCACCCATGGGAGTCACGCCATGTGGGTGTGATTGTAGGTCAGGGCTCCTGTCCCCACGGGGCTGTGGTATCCTTGTCCCCACGTCCCTCCCACACGTGGCCCCCCCAGGAGCTGCTGGCTGCAGGCTCCTTGGCACAGACAAACCCCCAGCACACCACTGAAAACCACAGAAAGGCTTTATTTGCGTAGGAAGATTGATGCTGTTTAAAAACTCTCTGCTGCTAGAGGATGGCTTGGCTGCCCAGCACCCAACGGTGCTGCCCGGGCACTGGCACCCCCCTTTCCGCACTGCCCTGGGGTGGCTGGGTGCCAGGTGAGATGAGGGGCATCCCTTCCTCCACTTCCAAATGGGGCCTCCCCAAAAACAGGTCTTAAAAGCCTGGCCTGGGCAGGTGGTGAGGCCCCATGTGTCCACAGCGGGGAAGGTGTGCCCCACAGTGGGATGGGCCTGGCCTGGCTGGTCCTGCTGGGTCCGGGGTGTGACCTGGGGCTGGTTGTCCTCTGCTTGCCCCATCTGTGATGTAGTTGCCTGAGGTTGAGCACTCTGTGGGGTGCAGGATGCTGGGGGATGGGTTTTGGGGGGGAGAGGGTGATGCTTGCCAGGGGCTGAGGCGGGCGCTTCTGCCTGGGTCTGCAGGCAGTGCTGAGCCTCTGCCCCACAGGGTCCATTTTGCCCTTGCCATGCCATGGTGGCACCACAGCCTCCAAGGAAAGGGGTGAAACCTGTTTCCATCCTGCCCTTCCTGGGAGATCCTGGGGGCTCTCCTGTGCCCAAGGCACTGGAAGGACAGACCCCACTGAGCTGAGAGCCCCCCATGGCTGGCTGTGAGCAGGGGGAAAGGAGAGCATCAACACACTTCTCTCTGTAGGACCTACATAAACATCAACTACTGCTTTTATTTCCTGCTATGCACAGAGGATACCCAGGGCTGGAGGACTGGAAGCCTGCTGAGCTTGTCCTGTCAAGGTTTCAGATGCTCTCCTCTTGGGTGGAGGAGCAGGGGGGGTGAATCTGCCTGGGGAATGCCATGCCTGGGCTCTGGGGTGGAGAGAAAGCTGGGGGGCAGAGAGGTTTTCCCCTCTGGCTCTTTGCTGGCACTGTGGTGCCTTGGGAATTCAGCAGCCTGGGGATGCCTCCACTCGCTCTACTCCTCCAAAGGGATGGTCCAAGTTTGTTTCAATCCCAAAAGCTCTCACTTGGCAGACAGGCTGTGGGCCCTGCTCTGCGGGTAGTGCAGCGCCAGCAGCTCCTGTCTGCAGCTGCCATGGCTGGCAGCACCCTTCTCCAGCAGCAGGACTGGGCTCGTCTGCTGCCTGTCCCAGGGCTGCTGTTTGCTTGGAGGAAATGGACCCTCCTCCTGCCCACTGTCCTTGCTGGGCCTGTCTGTGGCCATGGCCATCATGGGCAGCTCTGGGCTCTGCAGGGAGGGGAGCATCTCTGGCCTGCTGCTTTCCTGTGTGTTGGAGCTGTCTGGGGCTGGAAGGGCCCCGTCTCTGGGGGCTGTGGGACCATAGCCAGCACCACACACAGTCCGGGTGCAGGCATGGGTGCTGCCTCCTGTTCCCTGCAGCCGAGCTCCAGGCCAGGGAAGGAGAGAGAACTGCAGCCTCTTGCCTGGCTGCTTGTGGCCCATAGCTCAGCGATACAGCCTGGACAAGCAGCAGCTTAACAAGGGTGGTGCAGATAGATGGAGGTTGTTTGGCTGGGAGGTGGTGACCCCTGGCCACCAGCTGTGTCCTGAAGTACCAGGGGCTCCCCTGTACCACGGCAGTGGAAATCCTTGGGTCCCTGGGGCTCCCCCAGCAGCTGTGCAGCATCTCTGACTACCCAGGGGTAACTTCATGCAGGAAGGGTCCCTCTCTCCAACTGACTGGGGGGTGGGGTTGGGATTGCTGATCCCCCCCCCCCCAACATCTGAAGGGGTGTGAGAACCACCACACAGCCAGGCTCCGAGGCCCAGCCTGGCTGTGCTGCTGCTCTGGGACAGAGGGAAGAGTGGTTCTGGCTGAGCCGGTGGTGCCTGGTTGCACTGAGGGGGTATCTGACCGTGAGGCAGTCGTGGCTTCCTGAGCCTCAGGGCACCGAGTGGATGTCCTCCGAACGCAGCACTTTGTAGATGACCCAGTAGAAGATATTGAAGACCAGGAAGGCGAAGGGGAAGACGGCTCTGGAGATGGTGTCGATGCGCTTGGCCCGGTCTAGGTAGCGCCTGCGGAGGCTCTCCCCCTCCCGCAGCAGCGTGCCGGCTGGGGGAGAGCTGTAGAGGCTGGGCCCCTCCCCAGCCCCGTCCTTCGACTGCAGGCAGTGGCCCAGCCCGTAGCCTCGCAAGTAGAAGCGGTTCTCACGGGCAAGTTCCTCCTCCTGGTGAAGGGAAAGTTTGTCAGCTGGGGCACCCACCCCATGGGCACCGGGTACTGCAGGGCGAGCGGGTGCTTGTGGCTGTGTGTCCTGCGCACCCCCCGCCGGGGATGGGGCCCTGTAAGTGCCCAGCACGTAGTGAGGAGCTGCTTCCGAAAGCCATCAGCGTGCAGGCAGAGGCAGGCAATGGGGTGGAGGGGTGCAAGGGTGAGCACTGACCTTGTGTTGTTTTAAGGGTGCATCCAAAGGCACCCCCAACCCTGGCAGCCCATCACTGATCTCCCCCAAGCCTCCTCCCAGCTCCTGCATGGAGGCCTGGGAAGCCTGGCTCACTGGCAGCTGGGGACGCTGGTGAACTGGGCAGGGGGAGATGGGCATGTGGGGGTACAGGGGACACAGGTTGCATGGGGGTGCAGGGCACACTGGGGTGCAGGGTGCCTCGGTGTGCCAGCACTACGGCGCAGCTGTGTGTGCTGCGGGGTGGGAGCTCGTGCCAGTGAGTAGGAGGGGACAGGAGATCGCTGGGGCAGAGCTGAGCAGGGATACAGGAGCCTGAGTACCATCAGGGTTGCAGAGCCTCCCTCCCAGTCCTTTCAAAGGCCCAGAGCTGCATTTCTCCCCACGACTGCTTGGCAAAGGCTGCCCATTGCAGCAGGGGATGGGGGGGCTGAGGGAGCTGGACCCTTTGCTGGTCTCTCTACCCTTGATCAGCCCATCTTCCTCCCATGCAGGCAGGCAGCTGCAGGGAGGGAGGTGTCCCCATGGGGCTGCACATCTATGATCAAGCCTGCAGAAGTGCTGTGAGAGTTGGGCAGTCGTCCTTGCCCCTGGGCTGTCATCATTTGTGGCACAGCCTTGCTTGCCTCACAGTCCCTCGGTGCCAGCCAAGGGTACCAGCCTTCCACCCCACCAGCTGCTGTGCATCCTTAGCAACTCGCCTTAGCAACTCCTGCTCTTTTATCCTTGGAGGGGTTGTATGTGTTCAGGTTTGGTGGGGGATCAACAGCTGATCTCCCAAATCGCACCACTGGCTTCTTGCCGAGCCCCTGGGCCCCTCATTTGGTCTTTCTGACTTGTCCCCTTCTGCCTCGATGGTGCCATATCTGGCTGCAGTGGGTCTCCTCTCCCAGGGCATGCTGCAGGCCAGCCCCTCCCTTTGTGCCATGGCCACATGCAGCCCGAGTGCCGGATCCCAAATGCCACCTCTGACCAGCACTGCCCTCCAAACGGCGGAGCGCAGCCCCCTCGCTGAGCTCAGCTTGTGCAGGCACCGGCCAGCAAAGGGCTCTCACGCAGGGAGCCTGCGCCTCGGTATCTTTATTTAACCCGGCGATCTGCCGGCTCAGCAAGATTTCCCCCTGGGAAGAGCTCGGATCGCTGCCATTAGTTCTCATTCGCAGGGGAGTTTTATTCCCCTGCGCCAAGCTGAGTCCTTGGGGCTGCTGTGGGGGACGGGGTGGGGGGCAGCTCTTCCCCCAGCCGGGTCAGCCAGTGGCTGGAGTACCCCTGGGGCACTTACTAGGGATAGAGGGTGGGAGCAGGGAGCTCCCCAGGCCCAGCTTTGCAGGGCCTTTGGGAGGGATTTGCCATCAGATTTAGGGAGCTGTGGGGCTCTGCTTTGGCCACTGACTGAGCAGCAGCCCAGCGGGCTCCAGGCTGTGTGTGCAGGGCCCTGCCAGCATCACCCCAGGTTGGCTCTGCAGCCTCTGCCTCAGGGCAGCTGGGCCTTGGTCTGGTTTAAGTTGGTACATGGCTCTTGGGTTTGGCAGAGCCTCCCCGCTCCCTGTGGCGGTTGGGTGGGTGTTCATCTCCAGGAGTCAGTGCTCAGTGGCTGTGAAAGGCAGGGAGCATGAAAGAGAGTGCTGGGAAGCTCTGGCAAGCATCTCCCAGTATCCAAGGGCTGATGATAGTGGAGAGGTGGCTTGAGGCAGCTTGGTTGAGTGGGGAGGCAAGGATATCCCAGGCCTGATCTCCTCCTTGGAGCTACAGTCATCCCCCAGCATCTCCCTGCCAGCCTGGAGCCTGCCCCACCACTCCTCCCTATGCCTCAGCCTGCAAAGTGTCCGTGTGCCCAGAGCAGCTGCCAGCACCGGAGTTCCCGCAGGCAGCCAGGAGTGCCTCAGACCTGCCTGTGCCCAGAAAGCCAGGCAGGAGAAGTCCTCACCCTGCCAGAGCTGTGGGCACGGCTTGGGAGGGTACACAGGAGCCATTGCTCCACCCCGGCATCCCTCATCCCCCAGCAAAGGGGCTTGTGCTGGTCCTGCCTTACAGCAGGGGAAACTGAGGCACAGAGTGGGGGTGTCTCCAGGGAAATCTGCTCCCTTCCCATCCCTCTTGCCAATCTCTTTTCAGCCCAAGGAGCAAAAGCTCCATCCTCCTGGCTCATCACTACCCTGCTTCTCCCACAGGCACCTCCCGGGTCCAGCTCCTGGGGGGGTTGTTTTGGGGACCAGGGGGGTGAGGCTGGCTGAGGGTGCACTGGACTCTGGGGGGGTGTGTCTGCCGGAGGGTCTTGCTTTACCCAGAAGCTGGAGAGCTGTGAGAGCATCGCATAGGTGTGCTCGCTGCTGCGCCAGCTGCTCGGCTGCTGCAGGGACTCCGGGCTGGCTGCCCCACTGCTCAGGGCCTTTTGGCATCCGCACAGAAACAGGACAGTGGGTGATCCGCGGCTCTCCAGGCCCTGCTCTGCTCCCAGCTGCAGCCCCGACCCTGTCCCTGCGTGCCACCAGGTCCCCTGGGTGTTTCACTGCCCTGCTGTAAGCAGTGAGCCCCCATCACCGCTCGGGGACAGTGAAGTGGCCAGATTTGGGGCTGTGGGGAAGGGGAACTCTCTTTCCCTACCCTCACTCTTTATTTTTCTGCATTTTCAGAGGAAGCAGAGCCCAAGGATGTCCTGGCAGGAGGAGGATGGCACCCTGGCTATGTTTGTGCTGGCAGGTCTGGGGCACCCATGGGTGCTGTGCACTATACTGCTCAGGCAGGGAGATGGACTGTGATGCCCGTGTGACCCTGAGGTGCCAGAGGGGTGGCCTGCAAGCCCCGGGCAGTGGGACACAGCCCAGCGCTGACCCCAGCCCTGCAGCCCCAGGGTGTCCCCTTGATGGCTGAGGACGGACAGACGTGGGACAGGGGTGGTGGGAGGGACTCACCATCCTCTGCCGCCGCTGGCGCCGGCGCAGGCGCATGAACTCCTTGTGCTGGCGGGAGACAAAGTTGACGGCTGCGTACTCCAGCAAGGCGGCAAAGACAAAGAGCAGGCACACAGCCATCCAGATGTCGATGGCCTTCACGTAGGAGACCTGTGAAGGCAAGAGGGGCCTCAGGGACCCGCTGACCTTGCGCATCCTTCCAGCTGCCAGCTTTGCCCTGCTGCCAAGGAGCCCCAGGAGCCCTCTCAGCTGGGACAGGGGGGCCAGAACTCTCCTGGCTGAGCAGAGCCATATTCTCTTCAGCGTAGGTAATGCTACAGAGCCAGCCCTTCCATCCCTGGGGCAGGGGGGGTGGGGCAGGCAGTGGGCACCCCAGGTGCCCGGGGCAGGCTGTATGGGAACCCAGTGTGGAGCCAGCACCCACCTTGGGCAGGGAGGCACGGGAGCCGGCACTTTGCGTGGTCATGGTGAGCACGGTGGTGATGCCCAAGCCCACTCGGGCCGGTGCTGCATCCATATTGATCCAGAAGGAGACCCAGGAGAGGATGACGATGAGCAGACTGGGGATGTACATCTGGATCAGATAGTAACCCATCTGCCTCTCCAGGTGGAACTTCACCTCAATGCAAGTGAACTTGCCTGTAGGGAAAGACAGCCCTGATGGGCAAAGGGGATCCCTGGGCCATGGCAGCGGGGTGCCAGCTGGTCCCTGGGGTGCTCACCTGTGTTGTAGTACTTGGTGCAATAGCCCAGGTCCTTCTCATCCTTGAGGATGAACTGTGGGAGTGTCAAGCCCTCTGCCACCTGCACAGCCTCTTGCTCCTCCAGCCACTCGAAGATGAGGTCATTCATAGTGTAGCCAACTGGAAGGGATGGAGGGAGCCAGGGGATACACACACACCCTCTTTACCCTGAATGATTGACCCCTCCTGCTCACCTCCCTCACAAGCAGGGAGATGCCAGCCTTTGGGGTGGGATGTGGGGGGCGAAGCACAACTTGAACCCCCCCACCCAGGTACTCACAGCTCTCCAGCTGCATGGTGCATGTTTGGATGTCCATGGGGAAGTTCTTGAGGTCCATGGGACAGGACAGGATCAGTGTCAGCCTGGAGGAGGCAGTAGGAAGGACAGGGTTGGGAGGAGAAAGCTGCCCCACGGGAGGCAAGAGGACAGCTTTGCCTCCCCCACCCGAGGAGAAGGGCTCTACCTAATGCTGTAGAGCACGTTGCCGTTTTTGAAGATGCGCAGCAGCTTGTTGTCAGTGGTGACCTCGTGGAAATTGGCCCCTTTCTCGTTGGCAAAGAACAAGTCTGGCTTCCAGATGGAGTCGAGCATGGAGGGGTCAAGGTCGAGGGAGTCGTCAGGGTACTCGTGGTAAGCCAGGCGGGGGTCGTTCCACTGCTGGCGCAGGAAGACGTTCACCCGGTAGTCCTGGGGCAGAGGGCACCGTGTCAGCCAGGAGCACCCCCCAGAGCCCAGGGAGGAGGAGGAGGAGATGGAGGAGGATGAAGACATGGAGGAGGAAGGGAGTTTCTGTCGAGGCTCAGCCCCGCAGGTGCTGCCTGCCTGGCACTAAGCACACGTAGGGCAGGGGCAGCGCCGGAGCCTCCCCATGCTGTGGGCAGCCAGGGAAATGAAAAACCCAAAGCCACAGTGGCTGAGAGGAGGAGGATCTGCTGCCTGCACCACTTCTTTGGGGGAGGGGGGGTTGGATGCAGCAGCAGCACAAATGGGGAATTTTTAGCCCCAGAGCTTCCTCAGAGGAGTTCCTCATGCATCTGAGAGGCTGGGGCTGGTGGGAACACGCTTGCATCGTACAGCACCTGCTGAGGCTGTGAGCAGCCAGGAGCCACGGCCAGCTGCCTCACTCCAGCCCTTCAGGTTATTTCTCCCAGCTCAGGCATGAGGAGTGTGGCCCACATGGCCAGGCTCTGGTGAACTGACCCCCAGAAAAGCCATAGCCACTTCCTATGGTTCTGCATGTGCCCACTGTGGCAGCAGGGCTGGTTCTGCAGAAGGACTCCCAGGACACCCCATAAGCACAGCCACAGGCACACACACCGGGACCTGCTGGCACAGCAACCCTCAGCCCCAAGGAGCCAGTAGAGGAGCCCATGGCTCTGGAGGAACTCTCACCATGGTGGTCTCTGTGACGGAGCCAAAGCTGTTGATGAAGATGTTGCACGTCACGTTGACGGGCGGACCTGGAAAACAGCATGGCACTGGTCAGGGAGGCACGTGCACAGCACAGGCAGGGACGCTGCCTCCTGCACACACTGTGTGGATGGATGAATGCCCACAAGCATCCCCCTGCCTCTGGGGTCACACTGCCCATGAGCATCCCCCTGCCTCTGGGGTCACACTGCCCACGAGCATCGCCCTGCCTCTGGGGTCACACTGCCCATGAGCATCCCTCTACCTCTGGGGTCACACTGCCCACGAGCATCCCCCTGCCTCTGGGGTCACACTGCCCATGAGCATCCCTCTACCTCTGGGGTCACACTGCCCATGAGCATCCCCCTGCCTTTGGGGTCACACTGCCCATGAGCATCCCCCTACCTCCAGGGTCTCCCCATGCTGGGTCCAGCTGACAGGACAAGGGGCAATGGCTGCAAATTGGAGCACAGGAAGTTCCACACCAACATGGGGAGGAACTTTTCCCCAGTGAGGGTGAGGGAGCCCTGGGACAGGCTGCCCAGGGAGGTGGTGGAGTCTCCTTCTCTGGAGAGATTCAAGACCCATCTGGACGCCGCCCTGTGCAGTATGAGCTGGGGAGCTGCTTTGGCAGGGGGGTTGGACCCCAGGAACTCTGGAGGTCCCTTCCAACCCCTACAGCTCTCTGATTCTGTGATCCCCCTGCCTCTGGGATCACACTGCCCAAGAGCATCCCCCTGCCTCCAGGGTGCCCCCATGCTGGGTCCAGCTGACCCCTCGCACACCCTGTCAGGCAGAGCAGGCACACGCAGCGCAGACGTGATCACAGGAGGGGTCAGGGCTCCAGGGAAAGTTTTGGGATGGAGCGTCCTGCCCCCAAACACATAGCTCCTCATTCCCTGGCTTTTGGTGGGTCATTGCCAGGTTTGGGAGCCTCACATCCTCCCCTTACCTTTGAAGTTGGGTCGAATCCGGGCATCGTACCCTGACGTTCGTCCCATAAGCTTGTCCAGGAAATCAGAGGGTGACATGGGCTGGGGAGAGCTTCGGGCAGCAGCTTTGATCTCCTCCCGTCCTGAGACCAACCTGCAGGGCAGAGGAGGCAGGTTAGCTGCACCCCAGGAACCCGGCTGGCAGGCACGTTTTGGCACCCCACAGGGATTGGGAGCTGCCAGGGGAAGTGGCTGTGCCTGCCTTATATTCATTCCAGCCCCGAGGAGTTCACTCCTCCTCCTGCTGTGGTCCTGGTGGCTTCCCCCTCACCTGCCACAGACTGGGTGTTGTGTGCCCACGCTCTGCCTCACCCTCCACCAGAAATACCCCTGCCCACCCTGCTCCCTGGCATGGTGTTCCAGGATGGGTGCCTCCCAGCTCCAGGTCTGTGGTGGGGATGGGGTGCAGTGGCTGGTGGCCTTGAGCGTGGCAGCCAGGCTCTGGGCTGATACTGGAGGGGGAAAATGGGGAAGGTCCCTCCCCAGTTCAGCCCCAGCCCTGGCTTGAATTGCTGAGCAAAGATCCGTGCTCCACCCGGCGTGGGCTCATGGTTTGGGGGCCCTGTGGGATGCAGCACTCCCCCCAAGCTGTGGGCTGGCCTGGCATGAGTGAAGAGGTGCCCAAGAACACAGGTGGGGTTGTGACACCCTGCCAGGGGCCAAGGCAATGCATCGAGAGAGGAGCCTCTTCTGCCTGGCAGCGGTGTGGAGCTGACACGAGCTCTCCCACACAGTGCCCTAATGATGATGGAGACTTATTTAAACTGACCTTGGAGGGGATATTTTGGTGACTGTGCCCCAGCCTGACAGTTTGGTTCCTTCCATCAGTCTGTAATGATCATTTCAAGGAACAATGCAAGAGATGCTCGCTCACCACATTGCCAGGCATGTGGCTGTGATGGGGCAGAATCAGCTGAAAACAAAGGGAGCTTTAAGCAGGCTGCTGGCCCTGCTGCTTGCTGCCTCCCTGCTTCACCAGCTTCATGCCCAGGTGGGGTCCTCTCCTGCTTGGAGCTGCATATCACGAGCCAAGGATGATGCTGGGAGCTGGGACCCCCTGGGAGCTTCCTTGTTCCTATCAACACACCTTGTTCCTACTTCCTTTCAGGGGAGTGGGATTCATCCTGGGGTGGCTTCTGTGTATCCTTGCCAGCTAGAAACAGACATCCCAAAGTGATCCAACTGATGAGGTTTTCCCTTAACTGAAGATGGGCAGCAGAGAGTACCTGAGATCAGCCCCAGCCAAGAGCAAAAGGCTGGGAGAAAGCCCCTCTCCAGGAGCTGCATTAGAGAGGTGCCTTTGGGAGGGGGATGGTGAGAGCCCAGGGTAACAAGGAGTTAAGTCAGACCTCTGCCTGCCACAGAGCTGTCAACCGTGTCCTCCTGGAGAGGAGGATGGGAGTTCTCCCCTGGAGCATGTTGGAGGAAGGTTCCCTTGGCAGCAGGGTGGCTGGCTCCTTCAAGAGGCTCAGCTAACTGGCCAAGGAGCTGGGGTCTGCAGCCCCAGCGATGTTTGGACCCTGGGGACTGCAGGAGGTGCAGAAACACGCTGGCAGGGTCACACTGGCACACAGTCCCTGGGTCCTGGCTCTTCTCAGGGTTTGGCTGCTGCTCCCCAGTTGAGGCACTGCTTGCCCCAGGGAACTCTGCCCCTCACTTGGCCCTGGAGCTCACCATGTCTGTGGAAGGGTGGAAATGGAAAATGCTCACGTCCACCTAAAAATGCCCCCCCAGACAGGCAGTTCCTACCTGTGAAGCCATGACAGCTCGCTAGGATGTCTGCCCTTCCCCACCCCAAACGCTGCAGCAGTCCCCAGGGCTGCTCCAGCTGTACTGGCCAAATGGAGGGAGGAGGAGGAGGGGCAAGATGCTCACCCCCCCCTGCTTGTCCCACTGTCCCCTGCATCCCCCCTTGTCTCAGAGAGCACCCAAGGGGGACAGAGAGGGAAAAAGGGACCCAGGGGCTTTAGATTTTCCACCTGAGTAGGCCAGGAGATGTTCTTGCACCCATGGGACCTGGGGCACCTACTTGGCCTGGACAAGCCAGGGATTGGGTCAGGGACTGTCCTGAGCTCCCTCCAGAGAGCCAGGAGAGTGTTTGGGTGTCATGGAGGCTTTGCAAAGCTGCACAAGGAGATGCCTGGACCATCATCTGGCTCAGCTCACCCATTATCCCACCGTGGTCCCCAGCTGGTCTGGAGAGAGGGGGACCAGTCTGGAGCACTGGAGCAGAGGCTGCTGTGGACAGGCAGAGCCTGGCTGTGTACGGCTGGGGCTGGAGTGGGGAGGTTTGGTGGGTCCCTGGAGTGTTGGGTCAGGGTCTCAGGGGATAGGGTGTTCCGACAGCCCGTGGGGAGGTCCAGATTGGGGCTGGGGGGGAGCAGCCCCTGGAGCGAGATCCAGATGGGGGGGTAGGAGGTGAGGGTCCCAGGTCTGAGAGTGGATGATGCCCAAATCCCACAGGAGAGATCTGTCTCTGAGAGGGGGTGATGCCCGGGTCCCGGAGGGGCAATGTGGCTCCCCGGGGGGCGGGGATGAGGGTCCAGGTGCCGGAGATGGAGGCGCCAGGAGGGGAGGGAGCGGTGCAGAGAGCAACGACCCCCGCAACCCCCACGGCCCGCGAGTTTGGGGGGGGGGGGGAGGAGTGATGGGGGGTGGGGTGGGGGGAGTCCGCCCCGCCGCGTACCCCGCGCCGTGCGCTCACCTGAGCGGGCCGCGCCGGGGCAGGAGGCAGCCGAGGAGGAGGAGGAGGATGAGGAAGGCGAGGGCGCCGGCCCGGAGCGCGCCCATCCCGCCGCAGCCCGCAGCCCCACCACCCCGGGCGCACGGGCATGACCCGGCCGGCGGCGGCGGTTCCCCCGCTCCCGCTCCCTCCGCGCAGGGGCCGCTCCCGCCGTCCCGCTCCCGATCCCGCTCCTCATAGTCCGGGCGAGCTGGAGCCCGCCGCGGGGTGGGCGCCGGCTGGCTGCGGGCTCCGGGAGCCGGGCGGAGCTTTGCCCGCCGCGGCGGGGAGGAGGCGGGCACGGCGGCGGGGGGCTCCCCGCCGCCGTGCCCGCCTCCTCCCCGCCGCCTCGGGGACCTCCGACATCCCGGCGGGGCTGTTTTGGAGCCCGCATCCCTCCCCCCCCCAACGGGGGATGGTGTGGTCCTCGACGGGCCCTGCCGCGGTGCTGGGGAGAGGGATGGATGGGACACGCACCTCCTCCCCTGCGGGGCTACGAGGGGTCGGGGGAGCGCTGAGGTCGCGGGGTGCGATGGAGCGGGGGGGATGCGCTGGGGTTTAGGGATGCGGTGAGGGTGATGGCTGTGTTGGGATCAAAGGGTGTGCTGGGGCTGAGGGATGTCCTGGGGCTGAGGGATGTCCTGGGGCTGAGGGATGTCCTGGAGCTGAGGGATGTCCTGGGGCTGAGGGATGTCCTGGGGCTGAGGGATGTCCTGGGGCTGAGGGATGTCCTGGAGCTGAGGGATATCTGGGGGCTGAGGGATGTCCTGGGGCTGAGGGATGTCCTGGAGCTGAGGGATGTCCTGGGGCTGAGGGATGTCTTGAGGCTGAGGGATGTCCTGGAGCTGAGGGATGTCCTGGGGCTGAGGGATGTCCTGGAGCTGAGGGATGTCCTGGAGCTGAGGGATGTCCTGGAGCTGAGGGATGTCTAGGGGCTGAGGGATGTCCTGGGGCTTAGGGATGTCCTGGAGCTGAGGGATGTCTGGGGGCTGAGGGATGTCTGGGGGCTGAGGGATGTCTGGGAGCTGAGGGATGTCTAGGGGCTGAGGGATGTCCTGGGGCTTAGGGATGTCCTGGAGCTGAGGGATGTCCTGGAGCTGAGGGATGTCCGGGGGCTGAGGGATGTCCTGAGGCTGAGGGATGTCCTGGAGCTGAGGGATGTCCGGGGGCTGAGGGATGTCCTGAGGCTGAGGGATGTCCTGGGGCTGAGGGATGTCCTGGGGCTGAGGGATGTCCGGGGGCTGAGGGATGTCCTGAGGCTGAGGGATGTCCTGGAGCTGAGGGATGTCCGGGGGCTGAGGGATGTCCTGAGGCTGAGGGATGTCCTGGAGCTGAGGGATGTCCTGGGGCTGAGGGATGTCCTGAGGCTGAGGGATGTCTTGGAGGTAGTGCCTGTCCGAATGGGAGGGAGCGGCTGGGAAGAGCCGGGCTCCTTCCTCCCCCTGCCCGGCCTGGCTGTGCCCGCCCCCGGCTGTGGCATGGATGGATCCTGGGGGGCTCAGCGCTTCTGTGGTGCCCCTCGGCTTGCCTGGCAGTCCTATCCCTTGGCAGGGATAGGTGAGCTCCTCAGAGAAGGGAAGATGACCAGCGTGCTGCGGGGAGCCACAGTGGCTGCCAGGGAGAGGGAAACCAAGTCAAGGGAAAGGAAGCTGCTCGTTAACTGGGATGGCTGGGACTCAGGCTGCTTGGCTGCCTCTGCCCTGTCCCTGGAGCCACCTGGGCACGGAGTCACCTTGGTCCTAGGCAATCTGTGACTAACTTGTGAGGGAGCAAATGGAGAAAAAGGAGAAGAGTGCAGAGCAAAGGGTTCCCAGAGGATGCACCATTTGGGTTTCTCTTCCCCTGCCGTGGCTGGTTCATCTCATATCCTTCTATTAATTACAGCTTGGCAATGGCTGGAGGCTGCTGTACAAAGTCACTGCTCCAGGGATCCACAAAGGTGGATCTCAGTGGAAGAGGCGAGAGTGGTAGCCCCTCCCCACCCCCTCCCCAGGTCTGTGCTGGCTTCTCCCCAGCCACAAAGCCAGCACAAGGTTTGAGAGGAGTGAGGGGTGGCTGGGTGAAGCCTGGGGTGCCTTGCCCAGTGCAAGGAGAGGACGGGGGGCTGCAGGCAGCTTGGCTGCAAGGCAGTGTGCAGGAGTCCTTGTCCCCACTCATCGGCTCTCCCAGCACCAGGAGGTGGGAGAAGTCTCTTCCAATTACCATTGCCATTAATGTTTACGGGGCTGCGGTGCTGGGAGGCAGAAGGCAGGATCTGGAGCCCTGGGGCGTGGAGCAATCACAGCCTTTGCAGCAGCTCCTCTTTCAGAGGCTGTCCGAGCTAAGAGGACCTGACATGGTCTGGAGGAGGGGAGCCAGCCATATCCTCTCCACCCTTTGAGGAAACTGAGACACTTGCAGCATGCCTGCATCTGCGCCTGCATCGGCCAAGGGGTCCAGGGCTGGTCAGAGTGGTTGTGAAGCCAGTTCTGCAGGTGGCCCATGACCATGGGTTCTAAAGAGAAACCCTGGCTGCAGCCCTGGCTGCATGTGCTGCAGTTAGCAGAGCACCAGGGCCCTGCTAACGAGGCCCTGGGAGAGGCCAGCAAAGCCAATGCGGCAACACAGGTCCCTGAGTGGGGGACGGTGCAGCCACAGTGCTCCTGCCCACCTTACAGCTCTGCAGACAGCGTGAGGAGCGAAGTGATGCTGAAAATAAGCTCTGAGAAAATGAAGGCAGCCAGCAGCATCCCGTTGGGAAGGCAAAGGCAGCGCTGATTTGTTGCCATCTGGGTCGGAGGGATGGAGGAAGAGCTGCAAAAACAGAGCCCAGCCCATGCTCAGGGGACCCCAGGCATTGCAGCGCATCCTGGCCAGGGGATTTTTGGGAGGGACAAGAACAGGCTTCTCCCCTTTGTTTCTCAAACAGGAGCATGTGGTGGTTCTTTCTGTAACAGCAGAGATGCCAGCCAGAGGCACACATCTGCTGCCAGGCTGCCCCGTGGCCGCTCTCCCTGGGGGCAGCAAGGCTGGAGGTGGGTAGGGGGGGGAGAAGGACCACAGTGTGACCTGGGGAGTGGGTCATGGCTGCCAGCCTGCTGCAGTCCCCAGGGCTGGCACTGTTGTGACCCTCTCCTGGGATCCCCACGCCCCGAAGCTGTCCTCATCACCGTGCCAGGCTCTGCTCATAGGAGAGCTGCAGGCCGCAGAGGCTGCTGATGCTCTAAGCTGGGGAGGAAAGCGGGATAGCTTCTGTTCCCTGTCCCTCTGCTACCTCCAAACCTGCACCACACGGTTTCCCTGGGGCTGGGCTCTGACCAACCTGGATCCAGAGCTCGGAGGAGTCATTCCATGCCTGGATCCCAACCCCTCTCTCTGCTGCTCAGTCCCTGTGCTGCCACATCTGGGTATTTAGCCCCCCAGTAAACCCCACAGTGCATTGCAGACAATGCAGCTCTGAAAGGCTGAGGGATTCAGCCCTTTGAGAACTCCTTGGGTGGGTTTTTTTCCCCAGACTAAAGGTTGGGAAGTGCTTAAGCTCAATTTCAGGGTGAACAGTTGCCTGTAAGATCAGTTTTGAGCTGTCTGGGATGGTCAGGGGAAGGGAGAGGGAGGGCAGTGGGCAAAGAGTTCACTTTACTCTTCATGTAGGACACAAAGTCCCCCCCCCCTCCCCAGGCTCGGGCGGCTGGGGCCAGGCTGCTGCTGCCCATGCTGCTCCTTGGTGTGGCCTTCAGTCTGCTCAGACCTTTGCCTGGGAGGGGCCAGAGCTTCAGGTGGGCACAGTTTTGTGGTGGATGTTAAATGACCTTCTCCAGCTCCCTTTCAGCAGGTTTGGAGAGTGAGGGGCTCTGGGGGGTGGGGGTGCATGCATAGAGGCAGCTCCTGTTTTGGGGGGGGGATTCGCATGCTCTGCATCTTGCAGCCCCACAGCAGGCACCTCCATCCCCTATCCCCTCATCCCCCCATCGCCTTCCTTCCCTTCTCCCAAGGCTCCCAGCCAACCCAGCTAGCTCTGGCCATTGTCTTCTCTCTTTTCCCCTGGGATTGGGATATTTTTTCCCAGGTACCAACGTGTAAACCAGATACACTAAGTGCAGGAGGGCTCTGCCACTCAGCTGGAGTCCCCACTGCTTGAGGAGTGAGGTGCTCTGTGTGAAGGGTTCAGTGGCCCTGGACCTTCAGCATAGGGCTGGGCCAGTTCCCCTTGTGATTTTTGATTCCTCAACCAGCAAAGGCAGGATGAAGCAGGCATGCTCTCATGGTGGTTTCCAAGGAAAACAGCAAACCAAACCTGAAAGCCCAGTGTGTTTGTGTTCAGGGAGGGGACAGCCTCTGCCCTGGGGTGGACAGGGTGGCAGGCTCCCCTAAGGCAAATATTTTGGGTGGCAGGCTCCCCTAAGGTAAATATTTTGAGGTGTGGGAAATCAGTGCCAGGGAAACACATTCCCTGCTAGCATGGGGCTCCCCCTGAGCCCTCAGCATGCACCCAGCTTGGGTGCTTCGTTCTCATTTGGTGACACGTTAGAGGGGCCCCTCGGTGGTCCTAGGACCAGTGTGATGCCAAGGAACCCCACTAACTCTATAATGGGCTGTGGGTGCTTCCCTTTCCCAGCAGGAGCAAAAATCATCTCAAGGCAACAAACATATGGCTTGGGATGTGTAACTGTGGTGGTGATTCAGTGGGGAGGCTGGGTGTGGGCAAGGAGCTCAACACCCACCAGGTCTCAGCAGGACAGGTGGGTGCTGTGTTCAAGGTACAGCCTCCAGCAGGATGGGGAAGAAGGTTCCTCTTTGGTGGCCTGGGAAGGTCATGGGGTGCCGGGGCGGGGGAGAGTGGGATTTGGGGCTGCTCCTCAGGGAAGGAGGCAGCATGGCATGGGAGGATGGGACAGGGTGGCAGTGGTGTGAGGAAGCCCAGCACATGCCTGGTGTTTATGCAGCGAAACAAGCAGATCCCAGTGCCTTGCCAAGCCGGGCAGGGTGACCCAGAGGAGATTGCAAGGTGAGCTGAGACGTTGGTCTCCACTCCAGCTAATGTCACTCTATGATTTTGTGGCACTTTTCCAGGCTTAAAATAGCCCTGCTGTTGGGGTGGGGTGGGCAGCGGCTGCAGAGGGATGCTCCGTGCTGCGGGACCAGCCAAGGGCAGCCGGCTGGTCAGGCTGGGGTGACCAGTCAGTGGCCATGGGGATGGCCCTCCTGTTCCCTGAGCAGCCAGGTGCAGAGGTCACCTCTTCTCCCACTCTGAGGTGACCTGCCACCTCTCTCCAGGGCTGTGCCAGACGCAACCACTCAGCCAGCAGTCCCCAAAACACTGTTTGGGGAGAGAAGATCCGCAGTGCCCTCTCTGAGCTGTCTTTCAGCCCAGCACTGTGTCTTTTGCTGGTCCTGGAGGGTGACACCAATTCATCTGTGTGCTGCTCAGGGTGTGACTGTCCCATTTAGGGACCAGCCTGGGGACAGGATGCTGCAGCAGGGCTCATTTCCCCAACAAGGGGCAGTAAGACCTGAGGAGCTCAGCCCATCACCGTGGCTGTGGGGCTGTGGCATGTGCTAAGAAAATGTGCCCCCAGTCCTTCCATAGATCTTGGGGTGAGGGGGTCATGGGCCAAGGGACATCACCTGTCCCTGTGTGTCCGAGCTGCTGGGGAGCTGAGTGTGGGACACATGAGTGGGTGGGCAGAGGGAACAAGGTCTGTCCCAGACTTGGGAGGAATCCCAGTATCCAGCACAGCAGGGTCTGGCTGGGCCAGCCCCATCCACCTTACCAATCTCCTCCCATGGAGGCTGCTCAGCCCTGCACGTCTCTTGTCACAAGCAGATGTCTCAGAGCTGGGCAAGGAGGGATCAGGCCTTGGGACCACATCTGCTTCCTTGATGGGGCGATTCATGGGGGTTTGGTCTCCTGTGCAGCCTTGGGGTGTGTTGTACCACCCTGAGGAGCGCTGTGTTGGAGGCCAGGGGGTGAGCACAGCTGCTGTTGGGGGCCGGATGCTGTGCTGGATGGGGGCCAACCCGGTCTCTGAGGGAGGGCTGTGGGCTGATGCTGCCCTGGGGAGCTATTCTACACTCTGTTCTCCTGCAGAGAAGTTGCCTGAGCCCTGCCTGGCCTCCTGGAGCCCTTGGGCAACCTCTGTGCAGGTTATGGGATGTTTCAGACATTGCTCTCCTGAAAGCTGTCAAAGAAAGGAGAGTCCAGGGCTTGTTCTTGAGAACCAGCTCCTCACCTGACAGGATCCATCTGCACAAATCTGACTTGTTTCTGTTACTTTATGACAAGCTCTCAAGGAAACATTTCACCTGCCTTCCCCCTGAGGTATGAGCAGGGTGCTCCCACCCTGGCCTGAAGACGTGGCCTGGATGGTCCTAACTTGCCTTTTCCCATCCATGGGCTGTGGACCTTGTGCCTTCTGCTTTGTGGATCATGTTTGAGCTCCTGGGGAACTACAGGCAGTGGGAAGGCTGGAGCAATGCTCCCCACTCATCCCGTGACCTTGGCAAGCCAGGAGCAGAGCAGGGAGATGTAATTTAGATAAGTGTCAAGCAGGACTCCTGAGGCCAGCAGCAAACCCTGGCAGAGATTCCCAAACCCTCAGTGGGTGCCTCACTCTCCCAGGGTGACCCAGTCCTGCCTCACCTTCATGTCCCTTCTCTTCTCCCACAGGTCCCCTCTTTGCTGCCTGCCTTGTCCCCACATTGCCCTACAGCACAGATTGGTTCCCCTCTGAGGTTGGGGATGTAGGAGGGGAATTACAGTTTGGACTGGAGCATAGCTCTCCTGGCTGAGGATGCTCCTATCCCTGCTCCCAGAAATGGCCCTGCTTAGCAAGGCCAGTGATTGGATGGTGTTGGGATCCGCTGATGGGCTCTGGGGAGTGACAGCCACTGCCCTGACCCCATGCTCTGGTTGCCTCCAGCTTTTCCAGCTGGAAAATCTATTGGATTTTGGCACTGTAAGAGCTCCCCAGCCCCCAACCTCTGCCTCCCATCCCCCTCTCCCCTCTGCAGCTCCTGCCCGGCCGGAGCCTGGGAAGGGAAGGAGCTGCCCTACAGAATTGATGCCTTGGCCAGCGCTGGGCTGAGGAGTGTTGTCTCAGCAAAGGCTGGTGAGGGATGTGGGACAGGGTCAGCTTGGTCGTCCATCCGTGGCCCCCCCCTCCCCGGTGTCCTCCCCCACTCCCCCCCCCCCCCCGGCTCTGTGCATCACTGGCCATGGTTGCCATGGTGATGCACATCATCCCTCACTGCGGCAGGGTTTGAGGAGCTCTGTTTGCTGTTCTCCTGCCCTCAGCCCCAGTGGTCTCCCAGCGTGGAGGGGGGAGGCGATCGCTGGGAGCCAAGCACGCAGTGCTGTGCTGAGCTGTGCTGTGCAGTGCTGTGCTGTGCTGTGCTGTGCAGTGCTGTGCTGTGCTGTGCTGAGCTGTGCTGTGCTGTGCTGAGCTGTGCTGTGCAGTGCTGTGCTGTGCTGAGCTGTGCTGTGCTGTGCTGTGCTGTGCTGTGCAGTGCTGTGCTGTGCTGAGCTGTGCTGTGCTGTGCTGTGCTGAGCTGTGCTGTGCTGTGCTGAGCTGTGCTGTGCAGTGCTGTGCTGTGCTGTGCTGTGCTGTGCTGTGCTGTGCAGTGCTGTGCAGTGCTGTGCAGTGCTGTGCTGTGCTGTGCTGAGCAGTGCAGTGCTGTGCTGTGCTGTGCTGTGCTGTGCTGAGCTGTGCTGTGCTGTGCTGAGCTGTGCTGTGCTGTGCTTTGCTGTGCTGTGCTGTGCTGTGCTGAGCTGTGCTGAGCTGTGCAGTGCTGTGCTGTGCTGTGCTGTGCTGTGCTGTGCTGAGCCGTGCTGTGCAGTGCTGTGCTGTGCAGTGCTGTGCTGTGCTGAGCTGTGCAGTGCTGTGCAGTGCTGTGCTGTGCTGAGCTGTGCTGTGCTGTGCTGAGCCGTGCTGTGCAGTGCTGTGCTGTGCAGTGCTGTGCTGTGCTGTGCAGTGCTGTGCAGTGCTGTGCTGTGCTGAGCTGTGCTGTGCTGTGCTGTGCTGTGCTGAGCTGTGCTGTGCTGTGCTGTGCTGTGCTGTGCAGTGCTGTGCTGTGCAGTGCTGTGCTGTGCTGAGCTGTGCTGTGCTGTGCTGTGCTGAGCTGTGCTGTGCTGTGCAGTGCTGTGCTGTGCTGTGCTGAGCTGTGCTGTGCAGTGCTGTGCTGTGCTGTGCTGTGCTGTGCTGTGCTGTGCTGAGCTGTGCTGTGCTGTGCTGTGCAGTGCTGTGCTGTGCTGTGCTGTGCTGTGCTGAGCTGTGCTGTGCTGTGCTGTGCTGAGCTGTGCTGTGCAGTGCTGTGCTGTGCTGAGCTGTGCTGTGCTGTGCTGAGCTGTGCTGTGCTGTGCTGTGCTGTGCTGTGCTGAGCTGTGCAGTGCTGTGCTGAGCTGTGCAGTGCTGTGCTGTGCTGTGCTGTGCTGAGCTGTGCTGTGCTGTGCTGTGCTGAGCTGTGCTGTGCAGTGCTGTGCTGTGCTGAGCTGTGCTGTGCTGTGCTGAGCTGTGCTGTGCTGTGCTGTGCTGTGCTGTGCTGAGCTGTGCAGTGCTGTGCTGAGCTGTGCAGTGCTGTGCAGTGCTGTGCTGTGCTGTGCAGTGCTGTGCTGTGCTGTGCTGTGCTGTGCTGAGCTGTGCTGTGCTGTGCTGAGCTGTGCTGTGCTGTGCTGTGCTGAGCTGTGCTGTGCTGTGCAGTGCTGTGCTGTGCTGTGCTGAGCTGTGCTGTGCAGTGCTGTGCTGTGCTGTGCTGTGCTGTGCTGTGCTGTGCTGAGCTGTGCTGTGCTGTGCTGTGCAGTGCTGTGCTGTGCTGTGCTGTGCTGTGCTGAGCTGTGCTGTGCTGTGCTGTGCTGAGCTGTGCTGTGCAGTGCTGTGCTGTGCTGAGCTGTGCTGTGCTGTGCTGAGCTGTGCTGTGCTGTGCTGTGCTGTGCTGTGCTGAGCTGTGCAGTGCTGTGCTGAGCTGTGCAGTGCTGTGCAGTGCTGTGCTGTGCTGTGCAGTGCTGTGCTGTGCTGTGCTGTGCTGTGCTGTGCAGTGCTGTGCTGTGCTGAGCTGTGCTGAGCTGTGCTGAGCTGTGCTGTGCTGTGCTGTGCAGTGCTGTGCAGTGCAGAGCTGTGCAGTGCTGTGCTGTGCTGTGCAGTGCTGTGCAGTGCTGTGCAGTGCAGAGCTGTGCAGTGCTGTGCTGAGCTGTGCAGTGCTGTGCAGTGCTGTGCAGTGCAGAGCTGTGCAGTGCTGTGCTGTGCTGTGCAGTGCTGAGCTGTGCAGTGCTGTGCTGTGCTGTGCTGTGCTGTGCAGTGCTGTGCTGTGCTGTGCTGTGCTGTGCTGTGCTGAGCTGTGCAGTGCTGTGCTGTGCTGTGCAGTGCTGTGCAGTGCTGTGCAGTGCTGTGCTGTGCAGTGCTGTGCAGTGCTGTGCTGTGCTGTGCTGTGCTGAGCTGTGCAGTGCTGTGCTGTGCTGTGCAGTGCTGTGCAGTGCTGTGCAGTGCTGTGCTGTGCAGTGCTGTGCTGTGCTGTGCTGAGCTGTGCTGTGCTGTGCTGTGCAGTGCTGTGCAGTGCTGTGCTGTGCTGTGCTGTGCTGTGTTCTGTAGTGCTGTGCTGTGCTGTGCTTTGCTGTGCCATGCTGTGCTGTGCTGTGCTGTGCAGTGCTGTGCTGAGCAGGGCCTCCCGCTGCCCCAGCTGCACGGGGCTCTGGGGTGTGTTTCATTAGAGACCCCCGGGAGGGACAAGTTTGGAAAACGAAGCGTTACACATCTGCAGCATCAGGCAGGGAGCAGGGGGGAAAGGGGGGGAAGAAGAAACTGGCCCCCCCTCCCCTTCCCCTCCTGGCTCAGCTGCTGCCGTGGAGTTAAGGGCTTGTTTAATTATGAGAGCAAATCCTCCTGCTGCTGCACAGATGGGAACAGCAGCCTCTCAGGCAGCAGCTTCTTCTTCCCAGGGGAATCTTGTCTGTGGGAGTTGGGGTGCAGGGTCACCATGATGGCACTCACATTCCATGGAGCTCGTGGGTGTCCCAGTGCCAAGGAACCTGTGACTGGGGGGGTGGTGGTGGAAAGCATGCTGGGAGCCACCCTGGTGTTGGTCACGTGGAGGATGGTGCCATGAGGAGCCTTGTGTGATCCTGGGTTTGCTCCTCCACTCCATCCCCTGCCTTCCCTGCTGTTGTGGGCTTTGGGTGGCTGTCCTGGGGTCCCTAGTGCAAGTGGCATCCTGGCAAGGGCATCTCATCTGTTCCCATGTCCTAGCACGTTGCCAGCCCCATGGAGCAAGGCCAGTTCTCCTGTGTAGCTGCCAGCACAGCAAGGGTGCACTGTGGCATCGCCTGAGTAGATGCAAGCACTGGAGCAGTGAGTGAGGAGTTTGTGGGGCATTCGTGGGTGGTTTCTGCCTGGCTCAGCTGGAAGGGGAGTGCAGGAGGGTTGTGGGGCTGCGGCTCTCCAGCTCTCCAGCTGAGTCTCCAAGAGACACCGGCATCTGTGACCCTGGGGAGAGGCAGCGGGTGCTGCAAAGTCTGCACCTCTCCTCTGTCTGCACCCCTCGGTGCTGTCACTGGGTTTGGTCTCCAGGAAGTGCCCACAGCAAGGGCTTGGTGACTTGGGCACAAGGTACTGGGACAGTAATGCCACTCCAAGGGCTCCCACTGCTGTCCTGCTGCTGCCTGGCCCAGCAATCACTTCCCCAGCACCCACTTGCTCATCCCTCTGGAGAACACTGCCATGGCACCTGCTAGGGAAAGGGTTCTGCGAGCCCAGGGACACGTCTTGGAGTGATCCCATCCGACCCTGTCCCCTTTTGCCCAGGGGGGAGCAATCACCCCTGGCAGGCATGGGTGAGCTGAGACTGGGACTGGCATGGGGCTGGGTCGGAGAAACATATTCCTAAGCTCTGGAGGGACATACAGGGAAAAGCTCCTTCTCCAGGTAGAAATCCAAGTCAAAACACTATGGGCACAACCTCTGCCTCCAAAAAGGGGTTCTGTGGTCAGGAAGAAATTAACTGGGGGGGTCCCAGAGCTGAGCGTGGCTCCAGCACTGCCTGCACCCTCCCTTTCCACAGCCCACTCAGGCTTCACCAGAACAAACAGAACCAGAGGGCTCCTGGGTTTGTATTTGCTCTCCTCAGACACCCTTGGCTTTGAGGAGGCAGAACATTTGTTTTTCCCTTCCAGGATTTTCTGACCACTAAATGAGAACAGTTCACGAATCCGACCCCGTGAATGGCAGAGCGGGAGCGTAATGAGCAGCTTGGAGAACAGCAGCGTGAGGCGTCTGTTTACCCTCCTTCAGGAAGAAAATCAAGGAGAAAGGCAGCAGATGTGAAAGGCAAATCTGCTGGAAAATCACCCAGGGGAAAAGAAACAAAAAACCAAAGCAAAAACCAAAGCAAAAGCGCTTTCTCCTCAAGCTCAGAATTAATCCGGGGACTTTGCTGCACCAGGAAAGGAGCTTGGTGGGAATTTGGGGGGAAAATAGGAACTAAGCAAGCAGTTTGGACTGGCATGTTATCCCTGGTTTCTGCAGTAGACAACGGGGCTATTGGGTGGGTGAAAGGAGCAGCAAGCAGCCAGCGCTGGTGCCGGGCTGGGCTGCCCCTGGCATTAGCTGTGCCTGGGGTTGTGCTGCCAGCAGCTGCTTGTGCCCTTGATTCTCTCCCTGGGTGTGGGAGGCCGTGCCTGCCACGCTGGGTTTTGTGGTGTGACAGCGATGTAGGGACAGTGGGGTGGCAGCAAGACTCCGGTGTGCATCACCTCTGGGATGCCAACTGCCCTGCCCCAAGCACAACTGGGGAGCTGGTGGTCCTCTCTACCCCCACTCCCAGGCTCGCAACTCCTCCTGCACCAGGGAGGCCAGGCACAGCTCATAGGCTGGAAAAGACCTTCCAAAATTTCAAACCTGATGTTTAAAAACAAAAAAGCAGGCTGCTGCAGGGGAAAACATCAGTCAGGGACCCCAGAAGGAGCTTTGGGCATCTGCTCATCTTCTCTAAAGAGTTAACCTCCCACCCAGGTGTCATCTCAGCTGCTGGGCACCTCCATGGCTGCCACTGTGGTCCTGTGTAAGTCCAGCTGCAGGCAGAAGGCTGGCACTGGTGCCAGGGAGGAGGCTCTGTCCCCTGCCCTAGTTGTCTGGCAGGGCTTTGTTGGACTGCCTGCAGCCCTGCTTTCTGGGAGGGTGTCACGGAATCACCAGGTTGGAAAAGACCTTTAAGGTCACTGAGTGCTAATAAAATGCAATTAAAAAAAAAAAAAAAAAGCAGACAAGGAAGATGCTTCCAGAGGCTGCCAGGGTGCAGGGTCCTGCTACTGCAGGCCCCTACGCTCAAAGCTGGTACCCACTGCCCAGCCCTCTGTTGACCCCAGCAAGGGTTTTAGCTTGCTCCTCTCCTGAACAGCCCTTGCCTGTGGTCTGTCTTCCCATGACACTGACCCATCCTCCTGTCCTTCAGTGTCTCCTGTCCCCTGACAGCCTCTGGAAGCATCTTCCTTGGCTGGTTTTTTTTTTAATTGCTTTTTATTAGCACATTTTGCAGCGACTCTGGAGTACAAATAGGACGGCGAGTGCAGCCAGGCCTGGGCAGAGGCGAGCGGGGCTGGCTCTGCCCTGTGTCCTTGGCACGGCCGGGAAGAGGCAGCTGGACAGATGCTGCTGGCGCCGCTGGGACCTTCCTGCTGTGCCATCTCCTCTCCTCTCTGCTTAGCCCTGGCTGCCTGTGTGAATGGGAGATTTTGCCCGGCAGGAAAATCCCTGGGCATCCCTGGCTGGCTCAGCATGGAGCATTCACTAGCAGGACACCTCTCAGGCTCCCTGGGTGGGCTTGTTTTGATGGGTCACCTGAGGTGAGGAGGTGGATAAAGAAGGACAGTTAAAATCAGCAGCAGATAATGAGAAACTTGGCCTGGCTGTGGAGGCGGCTGCCTAAAAATAGCAGCAAGGTTCTTGGCTGTGACAAGATGCACCGGGGCCTCTCGCACCGCCCCACATATAACAGTGAAGGGCACTGCACATGCCATTAGTGGCTCCTCCTGGGCTTACCGGGGCTGTGCCTGTATTTTGGGGGTGCAGGCTGGAGGGGCTTTCTGAGTTTTGCAGGATCAGCACCCACTGAAGTGTGTGATTTGGGGTTTCTGTGAGAACTGAGCCCTGTGCCCAGGGCAGTGCAGAAAACCAGCCCACAGGGATAGAAAAAAAAGAAAGACATTTTTTTTTTGGGAGGGGGAGAAATCCTCCCTGAAGCTGCAGGGTTGCGGCAGCCCCTGACTCCTGCTGCAGTTGGGTCCCCACTGCCTCCCATCCTACCCTGGGGTGGGCTGCCTTTGTGCCCAGCATGTGCCAGGGTGCCAGGGCAAGCAGGAGGCTGTCCCGTGCCATCAGCGTGATGGGAGTGAGCATGACAGGCTGTCTGAGGCGATTACGGGTGAGGTGGCTGCATATGGGGATGGGGACAGGGAGGATGCTTCGGTCCTCTGCCCCATATGCTCCTGCTTGCTTTCCCTCTCCCTTCTTTGCACTGATGTGGTGGAATGCCACAGATTGGCAGTGTCCATGTGGCTCTCCCTTTTCCAGGGCTGTCACTGGCTTGTCAGCCCCAAACTTGCCTTCCCTGTGGCCCACTGAAAGCCCATGTCTGTGCTGCGTCTGTGGAGCACCAAGGAGGGAAGGGAAAAACCCACGGTCAACCATCCCAGAGAGGCCTCAGCATGTGGGGTGTGTGGCTAGAGGCGTATCTGTGTGCCTCCCTCCCTTTCAGTGCCTCTGCGGAGGCTGTGGGTGGCCAGGGAAGGAAAGCCACCTGCCTGTGTGTCTAGGCCCCAGCACGCCTCACACGGGGCAGCCTGGCAGTCCCAGGCTCTAGTAATGACTGTGGGTAGCTAAGCCCTTAATTAACCTGGGAGTGGGGGATGTGTGTGTGTGGGGGGTGTGCTCTTGGATGTAATTTGCCACTGCCCAAGGGTCAGACCAAACTCTAAGGTGATCACAGAATTGTAGGGGTTGGAAGGGACCTCACGAGATCATCAAGTGCAGACCCCCTCCCCACCCCCAAATCTGCATTGATTTATAAGCATGCTTATCTTTCCCACTCTGCCATGGCCCTCTCCCGGCTGGCAAACAGGGATGCATCCCCCCTTCCCTGCCTGAGAACCAGCAGCGTGTCTCTGGTGGGAGCAAGCTGACACCAACACTTCTATACGGGCTGGCAGGCCTGCTCCAGGCCTCACCCAGGAAGGGTCTGGGCTGCAGGATTCCTCCCAGGCTCTCGCAGCCTGTCCAGCTGCAATGCAAAGGGAGAGGGGTGGACAAAGGCCTTTCCAGCATCTCTGCTGCCATGCGGGCCCCGGGGGTAGCATGGGCTGACAGTGCCTTGCTTGGGGTGCAACTGTTGGCCTCCCACCCTGCTGTGCTGCTGGGGGAAAGGCAGCTTCAGCCACTTTCCTGCATGTTTGTTCCTCCCTCCAACCTTAGAAACCCAGGGAGAGAATTCCTCCCTTTTCCCCATCTCCCCATTCTGGAGCTCTGCTCCGGAGCAGCCACGGGAGCGCTGCCAGGAGGCTGCCTGGTCGCTATTGCCAGGAGGTGATGCTAGTGGCAGTGCTGGGAGGGGGGGTCCATCTCAGGAGGCAAACCCTGACAAGCTGTGACTAATCACCAGGAATTTTAAGCCACTTTGTGCAGAAATCACCATTGCTTTTAGCTGCTGGCCTTGTCCCTGATGGGGTAACACTGCTGACCCCAGCATGCTCAGCAACTGCACAGTCGGCAAGACTGGGATTTCTATGGAAAGAAAAGGAAGGATTTATATATTTTCCCGAATATTATGTTATATTTTGTCTGCACTCTTTAGGGTTTGGGGTTTTTTAAGTTGTATTTTTCTCTTCCTGGTGGCTCAGGGCAACCCTGTGCTGCCTGGGGGTGCAGGGGTGGCCCACTGGTTTCCAGTGGCTGTAGAAATCATGGGTTATTTCCAAAGGGATGTTGCAAGGCTGTCATCCACCCACAGCCATTATTAGGTGTCACTGATGACAGGCCACCTGAGTGCCACCTGAAGGGCTAAGGGAGGTGCCCAAGGATGCCACCCCCTGTGGTGGCAGAGGCTTTCCCTGCTCTTTTGTCCCTTCCCATGACTGCCTGGGGACACTGGGCAGCCCTCTCCCACCCTAAAGTGGGAAACCAAGGCAGGTAGTGCTGTTGGGGGGCCAGGACCTGGGTCCCACCAATGTAGGGGTGCATCTGGCCACCATGAGGTCTTGGCAATATTTGCACAGCTGCCCAAGTGGTGTTTCTCCCCAGTCTATCTGTGGGCAAGCCCAGGGGTGGCTGTTTGGATGGGCAAGAAAGGGGCAGTGATCCCCATAAGGTGGCTTGACACAGCTCAGGGACCCCCCCCCCAGCCAGCCTGCATCCCCAGCTCGGGGACAGCCAGGCCCTGCCACCTCGCTGCCTGGCACAAAGCGGGACATTGAGGGACACAGCGGGGCTTTGTCCACCCAGTGCCTGCCTGGAAGAGACTGGTTGCCCTCTGCAGGCATCCCTGCTCCTGTGCTGGCTGTGCAGCTGCAGCTGGGGCACCCAGCGGGACACAAGACGCCCGAGGTACCTGGGGTCCCCATAGGAGCACCTAAGGGACCTGGCTCCATCTGTTGCCCCCCACCCCGGAGCCAGACCCATCACTTGGGGACTCATGGAGGTGCCCACCCATGTGCGGTTCCCCCATGGGGCCACGGAAAGAGGCCATCAGGAGGGGGAAAATCCCCAGGTTGGAGTCCCCAAGGATGAAAACAGATCCCTGGGATTGGGGGAATGCCATCCCTGCTGGCAGGTGCTTTGGGTTCAGGAAGGTGACAGCGGGGATCACTGCTGTCCCATGGGGCTGGTCTCCCGCACCACCGCCCTGGGACCCCCGGGGCAAACAGAACCTGGCTGGGCCCCGGGGACCCCATGAGCCCCGGGGACCCCATGAGCCCCCCTCTCCCCCCCTCATGCTACTCTCTTCCTTTTGCAAAAGCCCTTTCTCCCAAAACCTCTGAGCAGGGCGTGGGGTGGCTCTGCCTGCTCAGTCGCTGAGCACCCAGGAGCTGGCAGACAAGGGGTGCTGGGGGGGGCGAAGGGGGGAGGGGCGGGGTCCTGTCCCTTTAAGGGGGGTGGCTGTCACTCAGAGAGCCCTTTTCTTTGCTGAAGAGCAGGACAGGCACCCAGAGGAGGAAATACAGGGTGCGGGACCAGGGAAGGGCTCCTGCAGACAGCACCAGAGCAGCTGAGCGGGCGGCTGGGGGAGTCGACCAAACTTGGCACCATGGGTGAGTATGGGGTGAGGGTGGTGGACACTGGGACAAGCTGTCACTGGTGGCTTTGGGGACCCTGTCCCCGAGCAGAGCTGCCTGAAACCTTCCACGGGGCAGGTCCCAGTGGTGCCAGCCATGGGAGCTGCTGGGGGAGGATGCCTTGGCATGGTGGGGACTGCATTTTCTTTCCCAAAGTGGTTTTCTGTCCCTGTGTGCTCAGGCACTGCCTTGTGGGGACAGATGCCAGCCCCACAGCTTGTCCCACCCAAGCCCTCAGCACATGGGCTGGAGAGATGAGACGTCCTGCCTGGGACTGGTGGCAGCTGAGAGGTCCAGGCAGTGCGCTGAGACCTGTCACTGCTCATGCCACTTGTATGCCAGCTGCATGGGGGAAGTGGAGGCACTCTGCGTGCCTCAGTTTCCCTGTCCATACACCAGAGCTAATACCACCATACCCCCCCAGCATCAGGGCTGCTCTGTTCCCAGGGGTGCTGTGGGCTGCCGGCACCCTGCCTCCTCCTCCTCCTGTCTGCAGTGTATTGTTTGGCTCTGACAGCAGCTGAGTCCGGGTACAAGGGCTGGGATTGTGCAGCACAAGGGCTCTTTCTCTCCTCCCTTCCCCTTCCCAGGCTTCCCCAGAACAGCTTCCCAAAGCCTGAGGGGCTGGATCTATGGCAGGGAGCCTGCCAGGCCCTGCTGCACGCTGGCACCCACAGCCCCCCAGGAACAGGGCCGTTCATTGGGACCTGCTCCCCAGTACCTGCCATTTCCTGGGTGGCCAAAACTAAAAATATAAAGGGTATGGTTTTGGGGGCACCAGTGGGGCACTGGGCCATCCCCATGGGCCCCAGAGAGGTTTGGGGAGCAGCACTGGTCAGGAGGAGTGGGACTTCTCCTGGACCTGCTGCATCCAAGGAAAACAAGTGGGAGGGGTCCCAGCAGTCCCCCAATAGCGCTGCCTTTGTTCCCTGTTTGCTACCAGCACGGGGCAGCCGTCGGGATGGCAGTGCCAGGACAATCCCCCATTGTCCTCAGTGCCACCATGCAACCTTGCTCCCAGTGGGGAGGGGAGGGCACTGCTGGCCAGGACCCCACAGCTTTCGTCTTGTCCTTTGAGGGAGGAGATAAGCGCTGCGGGACCCAGGGGGTTGGGAAACACTTCCCAAGGGTGCCTTTTTTGGCATTTGAGGCACAAATGCTCCTGCACCCCACAGCTTGGGGAAGGAGAGTGGTTTCCCCATGGAGAGGCATCACACGGCCATGGCAGCAGGTTATGGCAGCTTAACTGGAGTCAAACTGACCATCTGAAGCCCAATGTTGGTGGTTGCAAACCCAGCTGGCTGCCCACCCCCAAACTGAGTGGGAGAGTAACTGGCTGAGCATCCCCAACCCCAGCCCGTGGGGACCCTGAGCTGCCCACCCTGCGTGTCAGAGCCCCGCTGTGTCGAAGGAGCGGGTGCTGATGGGGACAATGCAGCATTTAGGCTGCCCAAGCAGCACAGCCATGAGTGCCACCGGGAAGCCCAGGGTGCTCTGGGTGCATGCTGGCTCCTCCCTTACTGCCCCAAGGCCACACCGATGAGTGTCCACAGGGTTTTGTCTTTATGAAGGTGCTGAGTCCCCCTCCACCTTTGATGACAAGATACAGATGAGGCAGCGAGTGTCCAGTGCCTGGAGCTGGGTTGTGCCAGCAGCAGGGAGCCTGTTAGCAACTTGTTCCCTGGGTCCTGTTGGCATCACACTACATCACCTGGTATTCCAGTCTGGTTCTGCACAGGCCAGCATGGCTGGCCTGGCTCAGCCCCTTGTCCGCCTCGCACCCAGGGGCTGCCTTGCAACCCCCCCCCCACTGCACTCACCCTGCCCCTGGGCACCCACACCTGCCTGGCTGCTTACAGAGCTCTTGGGGAAGGTGCTGGCTTTGCCTCTCCAGCATCACCACAATTGGTTTCAGAGCTTTCCTTCAGCTTGCTTCCCCCTTCCCGCTAGGTACTTTCCCCCCTCCATGCTTGCAGGCTCCAAGTGTTCCCAGAGGTCCTGTCCCACCTCACCTCTCTTCTCCCCAGGTCTGCTCGAGTGCTGTGCCAGATGTCTCATCGGGGCACCCTTTGCTTCACTGGTTGCCACTGGCTTGTGCTTCTTTGGGGTAGCGCTGTTTTGTGGGTGTGGGCACGAAGCCCTCACAGGCACTGAGCAACTCATTGAGACCTACTTCTCCAAAAACTACCAGGACTATGAGTATCTCATCGACGTGTAAGTACCCTGCTTGCAGCTGCACTGCCCTTGCGCTAGGGCCCCGCGTGTCCCCGTCTTGCTCTGTGCAGGGAAGGGGTGTCCAGCTGGGGTGATGCCGTCACCCAGGCACCACGGAGGCCGCAGCCAGGGTTTGCCATACACCAGGGCCATTTCACCCCTGGTTTTACCAGGTGCCTTGGGTAGTGCTGTGCCTCCACTCTGGGTGGGTATGGAGGGCACGGGGGAGCTGGTGGCAACCTACAGCCCTTCCTGGTCCCCTCCTCTCACAGCTTCAAGCCCTTGTTTCAGTCTCCCCGGGGTGGTGTAGGGAGGGTAAGTCAGGCTGCCCCCCCAGCATCTCCCCGGCACCTCAGCATCCCTACCCACTCCTCTCCCTGGCAGCATCCACGCTTTTCAGTACGTCATCTATGGCACAGCCTCCTTCTTCTTCCTCTACGGAGCCCTGTTGCTGGCCGAAGGCTTCTACACCACTGGTGCCGTGCGGCAAATCTTTGGGGACTACAGGACCACCATCTGCGGCAAGGGCCTCAGCGCAACGGTAACTGGGGGCCCGAAAGGGAGGGGAGCGCGAGGCCCCCAGCGAGCTCACTCGTTGCAGCGGGTGTGTCAGTGTTTGGGAAAGTGGCTAGGACATCCTGACAAGGTGATCTTAACCGGGGTTCGGCACCCCTTCGCGCGCCCGCAGCGGGTTCGCCACGCTCAGCGTGGCCGAAGGGCAGGAGACTGCGGCCGTCCGGGTTTCGGGGTATCCCAAAGGGAGGCGTAGCTCAGCCACCCTCCCCCCCAGGCCTGCCACAGCCCCCATGGACCAGAGCCACCCAAATGGCCACGTTTAGTAGAACCACTTCGTGTTTAAGCATGGGGGGGTGGGGGGAGAGGGATGAGCACCCCCGGCTGCTGGCAGTCCAATGCTCTCTGGCACCCGATGGCCCCGGGGTTGAACTCTCTGCTGTGCTTTTGGGGACAGCGACAAAGCACTGGCGAGGGGAGCCTGTGGCCTGGGGGAGAGGAGGGGCACAGCTGCGGTTCCCTCGGGGCCCAGTGGCGGTGGCCCCACGGAGGGCGGGCAGGAGGGCCCCAGCTGCACTCCCAGGCAGGTTTTGCAGCTGCCCTCCCGCAGAGGCCGAACCCTGCTTGGCTGTGGCCGTGGTTTTTCCCCACACACACACACGGATGTGGGGGGGGTGGCAGCCATCCTGCTGCTGCCGCTGGGCACGCACTTGCTGGCCCTGTGAGCCGCAGGGGTGCCCTGCGCGGGCTGCTGCTCCATGCTGGCTGCTGGGGATACACTGGGGTTGGTGGGCGGTGCAGAGCCAGATGCAGGCAGCATCTCGGTCCCCTACCCGCCCCATACCCTCTCCTGCTTCGGGACCCTCATAGTCTCCTGTCCATGTCCCTGGCCGACCAGTAACCATGGTTCTGCCCTGCCTTGTCCTGCCCCTTGCAGTTTGTGGGCATTACCTACGTCCTGACCATCATCTGGCTCCTGGTCTTCGCCTGCTCTGCAGTGCCCGTCTACATCTACTTTAACACTTGGACCACCTGCCAGTCCATTGCCAACCCCAGCAAGACCTCAGCCAGCATTGGCACCCTATGTGCAGATGCGAGGATGTACGGTGAGTGCTGGATTCCCCAAAGAAGAACCAGGGCTCAGGGTGGAGGAGAGGGGATGGTGGAGAAAGCCCAGGTGGATAAAGCAGGGGCAAGTGCTGAAGAGCCCCAAAACGTGTGTGTGTGTGTGTGTGTGTGTGTGTGTGTGTGTGTGTGTGTGAAACATGGCTGCTGGAGACTGGCAGCTGTGCCTGGCTCACCTGGCTCCTGCATCTCACTAGGTGTCCTACCCTGGAACGCTTTCCCCGGCAAGGTGTGTGGCTCCAACCTGCTCTCCATCTGCAAGACCAGTGAGGTGAGCACCTCCCATCACCCCACACGTGCTCCCCTCTGGGGGTGGCCTCAGCACTGACCTCCCCAGGCTGCACACTGGAACCCAGGACCTCATGCTCCTCTTCCCTTGCAGTTCCAGATGACTTTCCACCTCTTCATCGCAGCCTTTGTGGGGGCGGCCGCCACGCTGGTCTCACTGGTGAGTTGGTGCTCCCCTGTTCAGCCATACTCCTCCACCCAGAGAGGATGTCAGGGCAGAGGAAAACAGAGGTGGTGGGCATGGATGTGACAGAACCTGTCCTCATGTTGTTTTCTGTCATGGAAGGGCAGATAGGAAATTCAGGCCATAAGAAGGTAGTGGTGGCTGCTGGAGGGGATCTGGAGAGGCTTTAGGAGACCATCAGAGAGAAGTCCTGCTGCCTGTGCAGAGTCCCCTGCCTTTCCCCAGCTCTCCTTCTCTACACCAGTGATGAGACACTGCAGTGTCCTGATGGTGCACCGGGGGCATGAGGTTCTGTGGTGCACCTGCCCTGTTGGGGTGCTGGGCTGGGAGGATGCTGCCTTGGGCATACCCAAGCAAGAAGACTCACCTGGCTTGCCCTCCTTGCCAGCAGGAGCTCTGTTTCTCCTCCTCCCCCCTTGCTTACTCTCTTCCCACCCACAGCTCACCTTCATGATCGCCGCCACCTACAACTTTGCCGTCCTCAAGCTGATGGGCCGAGGCACCAAGTTCTAGCCCAGCGGTGGAGCCCAGCCAGACCAAACACCCTTCTTTTCTCTAACCCTGAGGCTTTAACACTGCAGACACCCGATACCAGGTCTCCTGCGTTAACTCTGCCTTAGCTGCTGACTCCCCTCCTCTTCCTCCCTTGCATCCATCGTGCTGAGCATGACCAGGAAGGAGAGTTTCCTGCCAACGGACAGCTCTTCATGCACTTTTCTCTCTCTGCTCATCCATAACTGGTTTGGTCTAGGGCCAAGCCCAGCAAAACCAGCCAGAAAACAGGAGGGACATACTCTAGTTGTCCCCATGTTGCCTAGGGATGAGCAAAGGCCTTCATGCTCCTGGGAGGAGGAAATCCATGTAGGTTGCTCCATGAGTAGCAAGAGGCTACCTAGAGAGAAAAGGAAGTTGGTCCAGTCCTGGTACTATTGCTAGAGGCTCTCCTGGAGCTGTCTGCTGTCACCACCCATGGATGGAGAATAAGAGAAGGATTTATGTTTTTCCCTTAGCAAAGAACAATTAATTACCCCAAATTGCCTGCTGCAGCCAAGGCAAAGGGAGTTCAGGGCAAGGATCTTCACTGTGGAGAAGAGAGTGCTGACCCCAATGCTGATACAGCCCTTACCCAGCTCTCCCTATTAAAGCCTAAAGGAGTTTGGTGTCTCTGTAGAGAAGGGGGACTCTTGGCTTTACCCTCCAGGCAGCAGAGAGGCAGCAGAAAAGGTCTGAGCAAGAGGGGACATCTCTGTTCCGTGCCCCAGGGGTGGGAAGCCAGAGCCACCCCTCTGTAGGCAGGGGATGACCTTCCGGACCGCGTGCCTCCACCTGCCCTGCGAGCACCACGCTCACGTCCCCTCACAATGGTGCTCTTCTCTGGGGTGACGCCTGCTTCTCTAACCTCTGCTGAATCAGAGAGCTTGGTTTCTTTCTCACCTGCACCCAAAGTAACTTTCCCTCATCCTGTCCCCCCCTCTTTCCCCCCCCCTTCCTCACTTCCCCCCCCCCCCCCCCATGTTTCCTGCAAGTCAGGACTACCAGCTCGTGTCTGCCAGGGCAGGAGGGGCTGGTGGCATCTTGCTTCCAGCCAAGACCCAGAAGGAATTCAAGAGAGAAGGAAAGGTGGAGGTTTGGGGGTCACAGGGAGGAAACACATCCCAGCTCTGCAAACCAGATCCTTTCAGTCTTTTCCCATGGAGGGAGACAGCAGGGCAAGGGGTTTGGTAGAGACTACCTCTCTCCATAACTTCTCTCTGCAGCAGCTGGAGGAAAGTCCTCTGGCTGTGCAGCCTGTGTCCAGCCAGACCTGCCCAAATGCTGTTGCTGGTCTTCCCCACCAACCAGGACATTGTTTGGCTCTTTCCCCCCCCCCCCTCTTTGCAACACTAACCTTAGTGTTTATTTATTGGAGAAACTACTTTCAGTGGCAGACTGTAGCTCCATCCCACATGGATCTGTACCTTTGGGGTTTTTTTTTTTTGGTCTGTAATTATTCTTTTTTAAGTCCTGGTTTCAGCAGGGGTGAAGGGGCAGATCTGCTGAGCAGAGCGTTCAGAGCATCCTTGCTGCTGGGAATGCTGAAATAGGTTGGCCAAGGCTACCAACGCACACGGGCTGGGGAGAGGGGAGATGTCAGTAGGGAGGCAGGGTGGGGGGAAAAAAACCAACCCCAGTCAAGATCTGGGAATTCAGATTGCTGCCATCTCTCTTAGGGGTTCCCTGGAGGGGTTTAACAACAAATAACCAGATCCTCCTTCCCCCCCCCCTTGTCCCCAGACCCCAAACACGCACACATGTGTACACACACACACACACACACACACACACATGCAGAAAGGGAGTTAATCAACTGAAAGTGTTTCCTTCATTTCTGATCTAGAGTTTCAACTCGTTAACAAGCAATAAAAAGGAGCAAGTTTTTAGAGACTTATCTTACAAGATGTATTTTATAAAAATTAAAGAAAACAAAATTAAGAACATTCTGAACAAGATACACATCTCTCTGTCCATCTGTTGTGTTGGCTTCCTCACCCCCTGCCACAGCCAGAAAGAAGTAGGGCGGGGGATGCTGTAGAGGAGACCATTGGTGTTTGCCAGCCCCACATGTGGGCCAGCAGCCCCCCCAGCATGCTGCCCACCCCTCCTTCTCACCTCCAGTCAACCCTGACTTCAAAATCATTGCTCCCAACTGGGGAGCCCTTAAAAAAAAAAACCCTCTATTTTTCCTCCAGCACCCCCAAAGGAAAGCTGGGATCTTGTAGGAGCTCCTCACTCATGTTTGGTGATGTGCTGCCCTTTAACACTCAACAACCTCTGCCACAGCTCCTAACGTAGCACCTGCAGCAGAACTGCTGGGCAAAGCTCAAGAAGAGCTCATGTCAGGCACCACACATGGCACGAGCACGTCCAGTGCCATGCAGGACGTGCAGTTCTCTCACTTGCAGAGAGCCCTGGCTTGTTTAGGAACAAAGACAGATCCAACTGTCCCAGGATCCTACACGTCCTGTCCTCATTCTGTGGGTAGCTGTGTGCTGTTACTGTGGGGTCATTAACTGTTTGCACAGTGCTGGTGCGTGGGGAGGTGATGGGCTGGGGTCTTTCTACCCCTAATTGGACAAACGCTGCCCTTAGATGCACATTTCCACCGTAGCTACTTGACAGATTCAGTATTGCTTCTCTTGGAAGTTCCCCTCAGGAGTTGGGCTTGGGAGCCTCTGGGACACAAGGCCACAGAGGAACAGTCCCAGCCTCACACCCAAACCCTGGCACTGCCCCATATGCTGCAGATGTCTCGGAGCGGCGAGCAGCAGGGCAGGCTGAGCACCCACAGGCTGTTACCTGCTCATCCTAGATGAGACTCCAGCTCAGATCCCTCTCTCCCCTGGTTTCTGCCTCCCTTGAGACGACAGCGGCACTTCCCAGAGAGCCCAGCTGAGGGAGGTTTAGCTCATGACATGCTGCTGCCCCAGCTCCGTGCCCAGCTGTGCCTGCACCCTGGCCTTGACCCGGCCTGCAGAAACCCATGGGGCTGCAGCCAGCATCAATGGGGCCCTTTGTTCATCACCCTCCTCTCCCCATGCTGAAAGGGCCCTGTGTGTGTGTGACCAGCTGCCGGGCAGGAGCACGCTAGGGAACAAAACACCATCTCTTTCCCCTGGCAGAGCGTGGTGCACCCCAGCTGGGGCGAGGGCTGGGGACAGCAGCGCAAGGCAGCGTGTCAAAGTGCCCAGAACGCTGAGCGAGCCTGAGGGCCAGAGGGCACCTGTAGCCTCTTGTCGAGCTATGTCCTGCTGCCACCCCACCTGCAGACATGGGTGCTGGCCTCACAGCTCCTCCCAGGGCACCCAGTGCCCTCCAGGAACCATCTCCATCATAGCAAACCACACCACATCTCTGCGACCTGGCCCATCGCCGGGGCTCCGAGGGGCAGAGCGGGTGCAATCCCACACCTTCCCCTGCCTAGAGGCTGAAACGGGGCCGCATTCTGAGCCCACAAAGGCTGGGCCAGGGAGGGGGACCCTGCGGCAGGTCCCATGGGCTGCCTCGCTGGCGAGTGGGCAAGGCAGCTCCCACGCCTTCATCCCGTGCCCTGCCACAGCAGGAGACGGCCCTGAGCCACTGCTAGCAAGGGACACCGGGCAAGGAAGGGGCACTGCAGGGTGAGGACAGAAACCACCGCAGGGAAGGGAGCGAGGAGGGGATGGCGGCACCCAAGGGTGCTGACGTAGCGACGGCCATGGGTCCCCAGCCCTCCGCGGACGAAGCGCCGCCGGCCCCACGCTCCTGCCGGCCCCACGCTCCTCCGGGCCCCACGCTCCTCCCGGCCCCCTCTGCCGGGGCGGGACCGGCTCCCGCATCCCCGGTCCTCCATCTCCCCCCCACGGCCGCCGGCTGTAGCGGCAGCGGCCCGGGCCGGCGCCGCGCCCCCTCCGAGCGTGCGGCCCCGGGAGATCCCCCCGCAAAGGCACGGCTCCTGCCGGAGGGGCCCCGGGAGCCCCCAGAGCAGCCAGCCCGCCGGCTGCACGCCAGGAAAGTAACCTCCGGCTTTCAGCGGGCTGAGTCCGGCGCAGGGCAGCGAGGGAGCCGCACATCAGAGCTGCCCTGAACACCCGGAGTTGCCGGTCGCAGCCCGTGTGCGGCCCCCTGGCTGCACAGCCAGCTCCTCCGCAGGCACCCGCGCAGGGGGCACAGGCCCCGCGGGTCCCTCAGCCAGCGCTGGGGTTCGGCCCCGGGGAAGCTGCAGGAAGGGACACAGAACGGCTGGGGAGTGTCCAGAGGAGGCACCCGGCGTGGGGAAGGGTCTGGAGGGGAAGGGTTATGGGGAGAGGCTGAAGGCCCTGGGGTTGTTCAGCCTGGAGGAGGCTGAGGGGAGACCTCAGCACGGGCTGTGGCTTCCTGATGAGGGGAGCCAAGGGGCAGGGCCCATCTCCTCTCTTTGGGGACCAGGGGTAGAACCTGAGGGAACAGCGTGAAGCTGGGCCAGGGGAGGGTTAAGCTGGGTGGGAGGAAGAGGTTCTGTCCTGAGAGGGGGGCCAGGCGCTGGCACAGGCTCCCAGGGAAGGGGTCACATCCCTGAGGGCAAGAAGCATCTGGACGATGCCCTCAGTGCCAGCTCTGACCTGGCTGGGCCTGTGTTGGACTCCATGGTCCAACAGTGGGGTCCTCATGGGTCCCCTCCAGCTCAGGAGAGTCTGGGATTCTGTGACAGCTCCAGGAGAAGAGGTGGTGCTCGAGTCAAAGCCAAGGGCTGCCTGGGCAGAGCCTTCATCCCTACACCTGCACTAGCACTCAGCAGAGCAGGCAGCAGGCACACGGTCCTGTGGCAGGACACACTCATGCTCCTCACAGCTCCCCAGCCCTGTCCTGGCTTCAGTTAGGGCAGGAAACGGCTGCGAGTGGGGAGCAGTGCCCAGGCAGGGGCAGGAGCTGGCCAGCCCTGCCCACTGGGGCCACAGCACCTGCCCTAGGGCAAGGTCTCCCCTGCCACCTTTCAGGGACCCAACTGGTTTCTCTCCATTGGCTCTGCAAGGGAGATGACTGGGCATGAGGGGTGAATAGCAAGAGGGAAGTCCTCATGGAAAGGACCAAGACTCACAGAATCATTGGGGTTGGAAGGGACCTCTGGAGATCATCTAGTCCAAACCCCCTGCCAAGCAGGTTCACCCAGGCCACGTCCCACAGGAACGTGTCCAGGCAGGTTTTGAATGTCTCCAGAGAAGGAGACACCGCAACCTCTCAGTGGAGCCTGTCCCAGTGCCCTGCCACCCTCCCAGTAAGGAAGTTTTCCTCACATTGAGGTGGCACAGGCAGATGCTGTACTTGGCTGGTCATGAAGACAGGAGTCCTGCACCTGGGCACGGCCATGGGCACCAGGCCCTAAAGGACCCCTTGAAGTCACCAGGAAAGGGCTGCTCCCCCAGCCACACAAGGACTGGGCTTAAGGGGCATTTCTGTCCATCCCTGACCACTTTTGCCTGAGCAGTTGCTGCAGCAGTTAACCCACCATTTCACTGGCTTCACAGATCATCCCAGGCCCCAGACAAGAGTCTCTTGACTCACCTGAGGCCTTGGGGCAGCTGACATTGCTTCCCACCTCAGCCAGGCAGGGAATGCTCCTTACTCCACCACAGAGCCAGTGCCTCTGGTGCCAGAGCTGCAGCAAGCACCCTGTTAAGAACTGCAGCAGGGCTCAGAGGCCTCTGAAAGGGCATTTTTAGACTCTTTATTTTTTTTGCTCATCCTCAAAAACATTCAAGAACATACAGACCATGCTCCCATAAACCTCCCTGGTACTGCTCCTAGCCAGCCTCCGGAGCTGTGAGGAGATGCACTCGGGGAACATGGTACCTGAGCAGCCCTGGTCTTGCAGAGAGCAACCCCAGGGCACCTGTGGCATTTGGGGCTCCTCAGCCAGCAGTTCTGGAGCTGCCCTTTTCCTCAGCCCACCGAGGCTGCACTACCTGGCCCAGAACAGCACAATCCTCCAGAGGATTGTGGGAGAGGTGGATGGGTGGGACCAGGAGACTCCCCACCAGTCTGCCTTTGCAAGTGCTCAGGGATCTGCTATGCCATCTGTTCACACAGCAGCAGCTCGCTGCCTTCCTTTAGAGACATTCCTTTGCTCTCCAGAGATCCATCCTCCTGCCAACCCCATGACAAAAGCCACTGAGTCCCTGTCGTGGTTCAGCCCCAGCTGGCAGCTGAGCACCACAGAGCTGTGGGCTCATTGCCGACCCCGAGGGATGGGGAGGAGAATGGGGAGGCGAAGGGAAACCTCGTGGGGTGGGACAGGGACACTTGGCTGGGACAGCAGATGGGGGACTAACAACAGCACTTGGAATATACAGAACTGGGGATGCACAGGCTGGTTTCTCACCAAACTGCACAACTCCCAGCCTGTGCTCAGACCCCTGGAGATGCCAGACCTCCCCTGAGCCCTGCGCCCCCTCCCCAGCTCACCCCCTCTTATTCTGAGCATGACACCATACAGCATGGAATACCCCTTGGGTTAGTTCGGGCCACTGGTCCTGGCTGTGTCCCATCCCAGCTTCTGGTGACAGCCCAATTCCCAGCAGCCCTCTGCCTTGCTTGCAGTGGCAGCATGGAAAATGAGAGAAGAGCCTGTTGCTCCTGCCTCTGTCCCACCTTTTCCTACAAAGTCCCATCAGGGGAGTCAGTGGTTCTGCGGGGTTTAGACAGCCCCTCACTGATGTGAGAGCCTCCTCATCCAACCACCCTCAACTCCTCCAAAGGCTGGGACCATCTCCCACCAGGTCACCTTGTCTTACCCATTTTCAGCTGTGTTTTGAAATGGCTGAAGTACAAATGCTGGAGGCCTCCAGATCCTCCAGCCCTCATTTAAAGAGCAGGATTGCCAAGGACTTGAAACCTTATGCTGCCCCTGGAAGCACAGACAGGCAAAAAACCAAATTCAAAAGTTCTGCCAACAGAAACAGCAGGCAGAGACTCTGCAAACACAGGAAACAAGTGACCCTCCTAGCAGGACACTGGCAGAGAGCAGTCCCCATATGGCGACTTCTGCCTCAGCATCTTTCTGAGGTCATGCCTGGTTACAGCCCCCTGAAGCCTGAGGGACCAGTTCCAAGACCAGAGGAAGAAACCAAAGGCAAGTCCCTGGCTTGCTGCTGAGAGCCTGGGCTGAGAATTAAACTACAGTGACAGAGGAAGCGGTGTGGAAAAGCTCTGTTCTGGAAGTGGGGTTTTGATACGCCCTTGAGAAGACAAAACTCGTCACCTGGTGGGTTAGTTCTGGTCCTTCAACCACTGGCCTCACCAGGCACAGCCAGGAATAACCAACTGCTTCGATCCCTTCGTGACTCCTCTCTGCCAGGTGCTACAATGACCCCAGCTCCACATCCTTCAGGGAACAGGAGCCAGCTTGAACCATGACAAACCAAGATAACAGTCACTTCTTGCAGTCCCTTGGATACATCCGTATTTTATTGGTGTAGCTAAAGGTAGAATCTCAGGTTTACAATCCCAGTTCTGTAGCAACAGCAGCAGCAGGAGGGGACACAGGGAGGGGTCAGCTGTGGGCACCAGATCTGGCAACAAACAGTTCCAAATCCTGGCTCCTTTGGAAATTGTGCGTATCATTTAAAATTAAGCAATTGAAATGGATTATACTTTACAAAAAAAATGGATTTTGAAAACACATATAAGCCTAATTAAAAAAAAAGTTAACAATCCAATGTCTGTGAGGAATAACTGATGCTGTGTAACACCCTCTGGCAATACACAGCATCTGCGTGGCTGGCACACAGCGAGGCTTGGGAGGTTTGGTGATCATTGTCAACATGCACCATGGGTACTGCTGCCCCTAGCTCCTACCCTGCACCTGTACCTCCTACCCTGCACCTTGCCCAGTCTCTGCCCTCTCCCACAGGAGCTGCTGGTCCTCAGCAGATCACACCAGATGGGCAGTGGGGAAGCAGTGGTTTCACCCACAGGAGGTCCCTCTGCAGAGCCTCTGGCACAAGGGCCTCAGCCTGTTCGGAGCCTGGGCCCCTGGGCAAACCAGGTGCAGGGGAAAGCATCTGCTCAGACACCTACATGAGAACCACAGGTCACAGTCTGGGGTTTCAAAAGAAGTATCGAGTAGTGTTACACCGAAGAAAAATCTAGAGACCTGGGGAGGTCAGATATTGGTAAATAAACAGTAACAAGCACTTCAATATCCTCTAAAAATCTGTTGTTCCCTTTTGCCCCTGGGAAGGGGTGACCCTGGCTGCACATCCAGCCTGGGGGATCAGCTGCTGGGGACCAGCCATGCTGACAGGGATGTGGGGGTCTCGGTGGGCAGTGAGTGACCCCTGAGCCAGCCGCTGCCCAGGCAGCCGGGAAGGCCAACCCCATCCTGGGTACAGCCGGTCCAGGGATGGGGCTGTCCCGCTCCGCGCTGGGGCGGCCTCACCTCGGGGCCTGGGGCAGGTTTGGGTGTCACAGGACAAGAGGGACACAGAACTACTGGGGAGTGTCCAGAGGAGGCACCCGGGGTGGGGAAGGGTCTGGAGGGGAAGGGTTATGGGGAGAGGCTGAAGGCCCTGGGGTTGTTCAGCCTGGAGGAGGCTGAGGGGAGACCTCAGCACGGGCTGTGGCTTCCTGATGAGGGGAGCCAAGGGGCAGGGCCCATCTCCTCTCTTTGGGGACCAGGGGTAGAACCTGAGGGAACAGCGTGAAGCTGGGCCAGGGGAGGGTTAGGCTGGGTGTGAGGAAGAGGTTCTGTCCTGAGAGGGGGGCCAGGCGCTGGCACAGGCTCCCCAGGGAAGGGGTCACAGCCCCGAGCTGGGCTGAGGGCAAGAAGCCTCTGGACGATGCCCTCAGTGCCAGCTCTGACCTGGCTGGGCTGTGTGGAGCCAGGAGTGGGACTCCATGGGCCTTATGGGTCCTTTCCAGCTCAGGAGATTCTAATGATGCCTACGGAGGCAGAGCCTTCTTCTACATCAATGGACCTGGTTCTCCAGACACTGCAAGCACTCTCTACCTTTCTCCATGAATATGAGTGTTCAGTCCTGTTTAGAAACCAGATCCATCTAAAGCACTTTGCGTTAAAGCTTCAGTCCCTTCCACACGTGGCTGTCCTGCAGAGAAGGGCAGGATCACCCCCAGTTCCCTCAGAGGAGCCCCCCTGCATGCTCAGAGACTGCTTGGCCATATGCATTAGCTGCCACCAGCCAGCACGAGGGCAGAGACTGTCCTGCTCAAAAGCACAAGCAAGGCTGCTCAATCTGAGCTATAAAATTTACCATCTAGTAGCTCATCACAGCAGGAATCAGGCTCAGCAGCCAGCAGGTACCTGCTGAGGGAAGGTCTCCCTGCACCAGGCTCATGGGACAGTCCCAGTCAGTTTGGGACACATACCTGCATGGGAAGTTGCAGGACATGAGGTTATAATGGTAAAGACAGCAGGCAGCAAGCACTCATCACTGCCACACAAATAACTGAGGCTTAGATCTAGTAGGGGGCAGGCTTTGCTGATACCAGCACCTGCTTCCCTTTTCTAGAAGGTTCCCTGCCCCCTCCAATACCATTTTTTAGCCACTTTCATCAGAGGTGGAACCAGTGGAGCTGAACACAGCAGCCATTAACAAAGCCCAGGGAAGTGACTGGACGTTCTTTACCAGGAAGATCTGTCACATGAATCACAGATAGAATGGACAGGACTCCCTCTTAGGGAGTAAGGGCCAGGACAGCAGTGGGAGTAACCTCTGCTCACCCCATGTGAGGGGTTCTGTGTTGCAGCATCCAGCCTGGAACACACAGGCTGAGGTGACTGAAGATGCTGATCCAACAGCTAATGAAGCACAGTGGTCACCAGCTCACACGCCACAGGAGTGGGCTTCACACCTGACTATGGGTGACTTCCCCACCTGCACGCCTAGGAGACATCCCACCTACCTACCATCTAGTCTGCTAGAGCTTTTCATCCAGACACAGCAGCTGCTCCTGACAGAAACCAGCTGAGGTTTCCTGCTTCTGACCCCCTGAGTGACTCTGAACCCTCTGACAAGTGTAACTCTAAGCCCAGCAAGTGTTCCCATCAGTGTCTGTCATCAGGGCTCCAAGGTAGGAGAGCCAAGATCCAGTGTGGAGCCTCCAGGAGAGACAAAGAAACACACTAAACAAGCAGCAGACAGTCTCAACATGAAGTAACACTCACACAAGACAAAGTTAGAGGTGAGGGGAAACCAGACCAGAAACAGGCATCTACAAAGAAGCAGTGCTGCCACACTGGAACACAGGTCCATCTCCCCTTCTTGGGGAGCTTCAGGTCAGAGCTCTAACAACTCTCAGCATGATCCAGGCTCAGGACACAACCACTTATCCCAACGACAGAGACACACATCACAGCCACACCAGTATTTGGCAGGCATTCTCACAGTCACAGGGGCTAGAGTCTCTGTAACAGGCTTCATTCAGTGTTCTGAGTAGGCTTTCCTTTGGCAGTAAGGTTGTGAGTTTAGTGGGTCTAGTTGGTTGTTTTGGGGGGCTTTTTGTAGTTCAGGACTAAAATACTCTGAAGAGTGTCTAGAGCACTGTTGGCTTTGTTCTGCAGGCAATTCGTCTTACAGATCAGATCACCACTGTCTTTAGTGAATGGAAAGGACTCCTTTAAATCTGCTAAACAGGCAGAGATGGAAGCAGGACTACACTCACGTGCTCTTTTAACAGCTCCCTTCTCCAGATACATGCTCGGTGCCTGAAACCTCCAGCCAGAATCCAGATGATGAGGCTACAACTCTGCAGTGAGCAAACCACCTATTGTTCTAGTGGCCACTCTCCTCAGAGTGCCCAGAGCTTCCTGTGGTTATTCCAATCCAGCTGCCGGCTCCAGCCATGTTCCTGAAGCAGCAGCCAGGCTTAACAACAGGAAGACCCTGATTTGGAGCTGGAATGCAGGTCAATGGTGTGGCCCAGCATGCAGTGCTCTAGCTGCTCCTCCACCGCCAGCACCTGTCGCACAGCCTCCTCAAAGGCCACTGCCACATTGGTGTCATCCTTGGCGCTAGTCTCCAGGTAGGGGTAGTTACCATTTTCCATGCACCAGGCCTGTGCCTCTTCTGTGCTCACTTGTCTCTCAAGTTTGTCTATCTTGTTGCCCAGGACTACAAACGGGAAGTGTTCAGGGTCCTTCACGTCGGCGTAATAGACAAACTCCTTCTGCCAGTTACTGAGGTTCTCAAAGCTCTGCCGGTCATCCACACTGAAGGTCAGCAGGCAGCAGTCTGCTCCCCTGTAAAAGGGGGTTCGTAAGCTCTTGAATCTCTCCTGGCCTGCAGTGTCCCAAATCTGGAGGGTCACAAAACGTCCATCCACCTCCAGGTCCCGGTTTAAGAACTCCACACCGATGGTGTGGAAAGCCTGCGAGTCAAACTTGTTAGTGACGTACCGGTTCATGAGGGAGCTCTTCCCAACACCACCATCCCCGAGCAGAATGACCTTTAAGAGCAAGGACTTCCCACTCATTGCAGCAGAACGGAGGGACGTGGTACCAAGGCAATCTGCAGGGTTCAGAAGCAGTACAAAATAGCTGTTTGACTCATGGATTCTGCAGGGAGTCACACAGCTAGAGCAGAATACGGTACATTTGAACAAGTTTGCTTTAGAGGAGGTAATCTCTCTTATTAGAGAGGTTAGAGCTGGGACTTGGACGAGCTTTCAGGCATCTAAGTCCTCCACTGGGTCCAAAATGGAAGCAGCAGGTCACCACTGTAAGTACTAGGTGAGAACAACTGTTGAGAATTCAGTATCAATTATACCACTTGTGGTGCAAACTGTCTGAAAGCTGGTCCAGTTTCTCCAAGCATAGCATTACCAGTTAAACATCTCCTCTGGCCTCAGGATGTCACAGAAACCACAAAACACCAGGGATCACTACCACCGGGCCTTCGTTCCCACTGTGCAATCACTGGCTGAACAATTTCCCCTCTCTGACTTGCTCTACTGGATATAAAAGATGTAGAGGCCTCACATCAGTACAAGCCGTCCAGCCACCCAGTTCTTAATCACCCCCAGAGCACTAACTCACCTCACAAATAGAGCTGAGCTTGTTTCCTGCACGTGATGTCTACAGCTCAGAGGGGGTTTCCCAGATGCAGGGACCCAGCTGCTCTGCTGCTCGTTCCTGGCAATGCTTTTTGGAGGGCAGCTTCCTAGGGCACAGGTGCAAGCTCACATTGCGCCAACCCCGACACCACAGGCTCCTCAGCCAGCAGCTGCAAGAGAAAGGCCAAGTACCAACCAGTCCTCTCCCTCCCAGAGACATCCTGCAAGTGAAGGTAAAGGCCTGATGTGGAATAAAGAGGCTGGTTTGGCTGTTTGTACCATACCTGCTCTGGAAATAGGAAGGTTCAGTCTCCAGCACTGCCCAGGGAACACCTTCCTCCAGCATAACAGCCGCTGAGAACCCCAGCGAGGTAGTGAGGTGGTTAGAGCTGCACTCAGGGCACTGCCACGCCGTTCATAACACTGACCCAGGCTGAAGAACAGCAGCAGAGCTCCAGGAAGCTGAAAAGAAATAGTACTGATGGAGTGAAATGGCTAGAACAACGTGCTGAGGAGAGACTTTTGCTTGCCCTAAGTAAAATGGGATGTGGCCCACTTCTGACCAGGACAGAGCCAGTACATTATGGATACTAAACCCCAAATTTAAAAAAAAAAAAGACTAAATTGAAGGAGCTCTGGCATGAGGGCACAGGTTGTGTAACATGTGTCCTCTCAGTCCAGGGGCCATCGATTGCTTTGGTTTGTTTGGCCTGCCTACTCTGGAGTCTGGTCTGAGGACTGAACATGTACCTGAACCTGCTAACCAAAAGAGCCAGCTGGCAAGAGCCTGGTATGAAGAGATGGGATCTGGCTTGCTTACACCTGCTACCAGCATTCCTGGGAAAGGTGTGGGTACCAGGACACCACCAGAGCGACCTCTAACCAACCCAGAAAGGAGCATCCAACACCACTCTGACCAGCAACCCTATTCCTTCCAGGCCCAAACCCCCTTTCCACATTAATCACAGGGGGCCCTGTTCAACTCTGTTTCTGCTCCTTCCGCAGCAGTTTCAAGCGGTGCTTACCACAAAGCCCAAATCAGAAACTTCTGCTTCAAGCTAGTTTCTGTGGAAGGGCTCACTGATTTCACTTCCCCTGCACAAAAAACACCCCACATCGAGCATGGCTGAGCTAATGTGATGGTCTGTAGGGCATCTGAGGAGCATCCATGCAATCCTGAAGTTCTGAAGCAGAGGAAAGAAACATGACTATGACAAGGGACAAACAGGAATTGCAGCATAGCTCCCTGGGGCTGGTAGCTTTGGAAAACACATGGTGTTCCAGGCCTGGAACACATGAGGTGTTCAAAAACCCCTTGCTCCTTCTTTCCAAGCCCTTGCCGAGGGGGGGGTTTAAGGCAGTCACAGCCCCATCACCAAACCCCTTCCTGACACACAGCATCAGCCCCGAAAAAGAGTTTCCCCCGTGGAAACAGCTCGTTAGGCCGTGACTGGCAGAGTTCAGCAGTGACTAATGGGTCATACCGGGCCACTCCAGGGCCCGGCGGGCCAGCAGACTACTGACAGACATGACACAGCCCCGCTGCGGCCGGGCAGGCTGCCACCCACGGCACTGACACAGCGGCACGGCCTGCAACCCGCGCTCGCTGCCCCCGGCCTTTGCAGGGCACCCCGGAGGCTGGGCCTCGGCTGGCGGCGGGGCAGGGGACCCTCAGCCCGGCCACCGGCACCTGCCTGTCGGCAAGGGCAGCGGCGGGCGTGTGCGGGAGCTGCACGCCGGGCCCCGCTCTCCCCGCTCCACAAGCCTGGGCAGGACAGGAACCCCCACCCCCGACACGACCCCCGCCCGGACCCCCCCCCCGCCCGCCAGGCCGAGCAGAGGCGCGGGGAGGAAAGGGAGGCGCGGCCGAGGAGCTGTGCCCTACGAAAGGAGGCGCGGGGGCCCCCCGCAGCATGTGCCGGGGGAAAGGGGCAGCCTGCCAGCCCCCACGGACGCCCCGGGGCCGGGGAAACGAGCCCAGCCCGGCCCGGCCTTACCTCCCTCCGCGCCGCCGCCCACCGGACCCGCCGGACGCAGGTGCCGGCTGCCCCCGCGCCTGCGCGGCGCACGCGCCCTGCCGGAGGAGCGAGGCGGAGGGGCGGGGCCAGAGCGGGCCTGGTACCGCCCCGCGGCGGGGCCGTGTCAGCACCGCCCCCCCGCACCGCCCCCTCAGCACAGCCCCTCAGCACCGCCCCCTCAGCACCGCCCCCTTCAGCACAGCCCCTCAGCACCGCCCCCCTTCAGCACAGCCCCTCAGCACCGCCCCCTCAGCACCGCCCCCTCAGCACCGCCCCCTCAGCACCGCCCCCTCAGCACCGCCCCCTTCAGCACAGCCCCTCAGCACCGCCCCCTCAGCACCGCCCCTCAGCACCGCCCCCTTCAGCACAGCCCCTCAGCACCGCCCCCCTCAGCACCGCCCCCCTCAGCGCCAACCCCTCAGCGCCAACCCCTCAGTGCCCCTTCAGCACCGCCCCCCTCAGCACCGCCCCCTCAGCACCGCCCCCTTCAGCACCGCCCCCTTCAGCACCGCCCCCTTCAGCTCCAACCCCTTCAGCGCCAACCCCTCAGAACCGCCCCCCCCGCACCGCCCCCCTCAGCACCGCCTACCCCGCACCGCCCCCTCAGCACCGCCCCCTCAGTGCCCCCTCAGCACCAATCCCTTAGTGCCCCCTCAGCGCCAACCCCTCAGCGCCCCCTCAGCGCCAACTCCTCAACGCCAACCCCTCAGCGCCCCATCAGCGCCAACCCCTTAGCGCCCCGCCGCCCGTCCGCGTAGCCCTGTCTTGTCGCCTCCTTCTGCCTCCTTCTTCCCCCTTCTGCCCCCTTCTGCCTCCTTCTGCCCCCTTCTTCTTCCCCCTTCTGCCCCCTTCTGCCTCCTTCTGCTCCCTTCTGCCCCCTTCTGCCCCCTTCTGCCCCCTTCTGCCCCCTTCTGCCTCCTTCTGCCCCCTTCTGCCTCCTTCCGCTCCCTTCTGCCCCTTCTTCCCCCTTCTGCCTCCTTCTTCCCCCTTCTGCCTCCTTCTGCCTCCTTCTGCCCCCTTCTTCCCCCTTCTGCCCCCTTCTGCCCCCTTCTTCCCCCTTCTGCCCCCTTCTGCCTCCTTCCGCCCCCTTCTGCCCCCTTCTGCCCTATTCTGCCCCCTTCTTCCCCCTTCTGCCCCCTTCTGCCCCCTTCTGCCCCCTTCTGCCTCCTTCCGCCTCCTTCTGCCCCCTTCTGCCCCCTTCTGCCCCCTTCTGCCCCCTTCTGCCCTCTTCTGACTCCTTCTGCCCCCTTCCGCCCCCTTCCGCCCCCTTCTGCCCTATTCTGCCTCCTTCTTCCCCCTTCTGCCCCCTTCTGCCCCCTTCTGCCCCCTTCTGCCCCCTTCTGCCTCCTTCCGCCTCCTTCTGCCCCCTTCTGCCCCCTTCTGCCCCCTTCTGCCCTCTTCTGACTCCTTCTGCCCCCTTCCGCCCCCTTCTGCCCCCTTCCGCCTCCTTCTGCCCCCTTCCGCCCCCTTCCGCCTCCTTCTGCCCCCTTCTGCCCCCTTCCCACCCCGCTGTCCCCACAGCGCCTGCCCGCCGCTGCCGCCGCCCCGCTCCCACCTTGGGCCGGGCGGGGGGAGCTGCGCGGGGCCAGGCCACGGCGCCCTCCCCCTCAGCCCCCCGCGCCGGCAGCGGCTGGTGCCCCCAGCCCCGCACATGGCCCCGAGCCCGTCCCGGTCTGTCCCTCACCCCGGGTGTCTTCTCCCCGGTTCCCTGTGCGGCACCCTGGGGTGCAAACGGCTGGCGGCTGTCTGAAGGAGCGCGACTTGCCCCCCCGCCCCAACCCCTCACCATCACCCATGGCGCCAGGCGCCTTCTGGGGAAGAGGAGCAGGTACCGGCCTGCCAGGCGGCTGGGAGGAAATCCGGTGGCAAGGGGACCCCAGCTCTGGGCAGTCAGTGAGGGGAGAGGGCGGGGGTCTCCAGTCACCTCATGGGCACCTCATGGGCACTGCCAGCCCTTCGCCCTGCCGGTGCCGGGTTCCCACACAGAGACAGCTCCAAACCCTGGGGACACCCCTCACTGGGGGCTGCAGGACCCCCTGGGCACCTTCATCGGGGGAGATAAGAGCGGGGGACCCCCTCACATGGGGACCCAGGAGGGCTTTTTAGAGAGCCAAACCTGCTCTGGTGCAACAAAAGTGCATCCATTCCCTCCTCCCTGGAAAAGCATGAGATGGGAGGAGGATTTAAATTAAGCCAGGGATTATACTAATACCACCCTGAGTGATCTGTTGGAGGGGATGGGGAGCAAGAGAAGCGTGAGGGGCTGAGGAGGGAGCAGCAGGACCTGAGGATGAAAGGCGCTGGCAGTCTGGGGCCAGGAGCACCCAGGGAATATGGGGCTGCTCCTTAGGCATGGATTTGGGGCACCAACAGAGGCACCAGTGCCAGGCCAGAAGTGCAGAGTGCTGCCTGTACAGGTGGCAGACCCAGCTTGCATCATTGGCTGGGGCTCCCTCCGAGCCAGTCGGGGTTCCCCACACCAGCCTCACTGGGGTCACACGCTGATGGGGCAAGCCTCCGAGCATGGCAGAGCTCTCCCTGCCAGCTCCCTTTGCCTGGTACCCATTTAATCCCATTATTCATCTTTATCTATCAGAGTTCAAGTGCAGTGTGTAAAAATACCAAGGCCAGGGAAGGGGGGGTGAGACACCTCCTGAGTGAGATAGAACCATCCAGAAAGATCCTGCTAAAGCACGAGGCATGATGCTCTGCAGTGCCATGCCTGGATGCCCCGAACCACCCCAGACAGGACTGGGAAACACCAAAGCCTTAGGGGATGCTGCTTCCAGGGCTTAGGGGTAGTAGCATGTCCCTGAAGTACAGCCAAGGACACCCCGGGGCCAGTGGCCCCAGCTGACTGTGCTGGTGCTCAAGGGACCCCCATATTCCCCCAGGCTGGAGTGGGGCTCCCTGCGAGCTGCTTGGTGCCTGGGAACCCGAGTACTGGGCTCAAGGGTGGAGGAGGAATGGGCTTATCTGTGCATGACCTCACAGTGACGGGAAGCCTGTGAGAGCCCGCAGCACCCCAGCACTGCAGGCAGGACCCCAGCACTGCAGGCAGCACCCCAGCACTGCAGGCAGGACAGAAGCTTGCCTGCAGGCCCTGGAGATGGGGACACTGCCCAGGAGCCATGTGGCAGGGCAGCGGGGCAGGGACTCAGCAGGGTACCAGGCTCCTGCAACACAGAGGTTTTACTCCCAGCTGCATCCCTGCCCGCAGAGGCTGTGACATGCACCCACTGCCTAATTCTCAGTCCTGGCTCTGGGTGTTTCAGCAAACGTGGGGAAGCTGGTGCCAAGGTGAGGAACCCTGACACAGCCTCAACCTTGGTGCCAGCCTGAGGGCATGCAAAGCACTGCCAGCTTGTGCCCTGATGAACTCATCACATGTGCTGCAGCTGGGGCTCAGGCCTCCTCCTTTGTTCCAGCCCCCCCATGCCCAGCTCTGCAGCTGCTTCCACGGCATCTGCTCTGAACCCACACCCCCCCTAACACATGCCTTGCCTGAGCAGCCCTGTCACCCACAGCTGTGGCCAGACCCATCCTCCCTGAGCACATGGCTCTGAGCACTGGTTGCCAGGCGCCCTGGCACTCATTTCACTCCCCAAGACCAACATAGCTGGAGCAAAGCACGTTGTCCCCCCCAACCTCCTCTACACCCCAGAGCTCAGGCTGCCCCAAAGAAGTGCCTTGTGTGGCCTTCATGTGCTGGGCTGAGACCTTGCAAACTTGACACTTGCCAGCCACCACATGGGCAGCAGTAGCTCAGGGATGTAAGTGTCCCTGAACAGCAGCATCTGTGGCAGCAGGTCCAGGTAGCTGGGGACTGGCTGCAGGCAGGGTGGCTGCCAGCGCTGCAGGGGAATTGGGACGGTAGAAGCAGGAGTGGGAACTGCCTCCTCCCCACCCTCCCCCCAGCACTGGCACCAGGACACCAGACACGCTGTGAGAGCCTTCCCTGCAAAACCCACAGCCCTGTGAGCACCCTCCCTGCCCAGCTGGTGTGAGAGAGGAAGGGATGCCAGGGATGCCAGGGCTGCCGAGCTGCTCTCTGAGACACAACACTGCAAGCAGGGGCTTGTCCCTGCTCCACAGCATCCTTGGGACTGGCAACAGCCACGCTACATGGCACTGCCACAGCCTTTGCCTCCTCACCCTGCCTGGTCATCCTGCTGGGTGATGGGCTGGGGAGGAAGCACAGGAGGAAGCACCAACCCTAACTTTACCCGCAGGCAAACTGGGGCTTTGGGAGGCAGCACGGGGCACATGTTGTTACATGCTTATCTGCTCTGATTGCTCCCTAGCCGGTTCCTGGAAAGCCGTGGAAGCAGCTGGCAGGTGCTGGCTTGTGGCCTTGAGGGGGGGGGGCCGGCCCCCGCTGCAGTGGGCTCTGCTCAGGGACTCACAGCAAAGGTGGATGGTGGCACAGGGGCTTCCTGGTGGCAGGGACAGGAGGGGAACCGAGGGGCACTACGGCATCCGGGCTGCCTCTTTGCAAGTGCCTGGGCAGAGGGCTGGGGGGAAGCCACTCCTGCTGCTGCTTTGGGAGGTGCCAGGGGGAGCAGCAAAGGGCTGTGTGCCCATGCTGAGCCCTGGCTCAAAGCCTGCATCCCACGCTCCCCACCCAGACTGGCCTTGGTTCCCTCTGAGAAGCGGCACATTCCTCACAGGACCTTCCAGACAGGTTTGGAGAGGTCAACCCACACGGTGCAGCCAGCACGGGCAGTGGGGCACCCGAGCCTGGGGACAGAGGTGTCCCTGGGGAGAGGACAGCAACCCCTGCTTTGTCTGGACAGAGTGGGGCAACATTGCCTCAGGGGTGACACCCATCCCAGAACGACTCCAGTTTTGGATTTCCACCCCTTGAGGTTTCCTCACATCATGCTGGCACTTGTGTGGAGTCTTGGGCATCCCTGGTTTGGGTGCTGGGTGCACCCCTGCTCCCATCACTGTCCCCAGCTCCCTGGGGTGCTGCACCCCAGCTGCTGCCTCCGGAGAGGAATCAATCCCAGAGTGGGGGCTCCACACTAGGAACAAAATGGCTTTTCATGCCACAAACCTTTGTAATAAAGCACCAGGGAGAAGAAAGATGCTGAACAATGTCTCCTGTGTGAGCCAGCTGCTTCCTAAAATAAAGCACTCCTCTCCATGACCAGCTGCCCCAGCTCGGGCACAAGTGCAGGACACCGGAGCCGCTTGCTCGGTGGGAGCGTGTGCTCCCAAAGCTCCCAGCATGGGCCCACTGGAATCTGCAGAATGTGACTGGGGCTGCTCTTGGGAGTGATCTCCAAGCCACTGAAGGGCTCAGCACCCTGGGCTGGGTGCAAGGGCCTGTTGGCAAAGCTGGTCCCACCCACACTCTGCACCGCCATCAATCTGAACAAGCGTGGGGAGCGCGGTGGGTGGCAGGGGGCCTCGGTGGGTAACTCCCCAGCTTTACTCAGACCTGGCTGTTGGCAGGAGCCTGGTTCTCACTGGGGCTCTGGAGGATGGAGGCCAGGAGCTCCAAGAGCTCCTGGTTCATTGTTACTCAGGCTGAGCCCTTGTTGGTAAGGGATGAGTAAACTGCTGGTAAACCTGGCCTCCCAGGCACTATCTGGAGAGCAGCAGGTAATTCATGCTGCTGGGGAAGTCACTGCAGGTGGGTTTGCTGGTGTGGTGGCTGGAGATACCCAGCTCATTGTCACACCCCCTGTGCCACTGCTCGGGGACAGGACTGGGGCTCTCCTGCCCTGCAGCTAGAAGGGCTCTGCACCACTCTGCTGCTCCCCACCAAAGGATGGGGACAGCTTGTCTGAGTGTCCCCAGGGAATGGTCTGACCCAGAGTGCCACACTGCATCTCCTCCCACCCCGTGGTGGCCTCCCATCAGCTCCATTCCCAGAGGACCACGGTTGCAAGCTTGCACAAGGCTTTCATTTCCCTGCTATGGCTCAGCATCTTCTGCTTTCCCCTTGTACAGCCGAATGTGTAACTAACCCTGCGCACGCACAGCCGCAGCCTCCCCAGCGACTCCCAGCAGAGATTTCCCTGGCAGCTGATGCCTGCTGCCCCCTCCTCCCTGCCAGGAGCTGTGGTGGGGAGAGCCTGGCTCCAGTGGAGCAGAAGCAAGGACATGTTTTCCTCAGGGATACAGGGAATGGGTATGTGTGGGAAGGACCTGCACACAGGGGACACACAGCCTGGGACACACAACCTGCCTTTGCCTTAATCTCTTTGCTCTGGTGATAACCTCACCCCCCCTCCAAGCGGGTGTTTGCTTGGACTGGCAGCAGTGTGGGCTGAGCCCAGTGATTTCCTGCTGTCCAAACCCCAGACCCTGGTCACCGCCACCCCTTGGCTCTGACCTCCAGCTGCCTGATGGAGAGTGGCCAAGGGAAAACCCAGCTGCCAGCCTGCCAACGCCTCCGCTGTGCTGCTGGGTGACCTGTGCCACAAACCAGCGTGGTCCTGCGGGGTGTCTGGAGGGTGCCACAACCTGGCAGGGTGGGTGAATGGCTGGGAGGAGGGGGACACCGGTGTGCCTGGTGCAGGGCTGTGCACAGGCTGACTCGGGTGCCTCCTGCAAGAGGTCGGATTATCGGCCTCCGCGCAAGCAAACCCGGGGCCAAATCCTCTCCCGGCTGAGTCAGAGGGGAAGGAGCAGCCACAGGGGCAGACACTCATCCTGGCCCCGGGCCCTGAGCTGAATTCACCCCATGCTGCCGATCACCAGGTATTTACCCCACATTCCTGCTCCTCCCTCCTCTGCAGAGCAGGCCACCGCTCGCTCGCAGCAGGCCGGGTGATGGGGAGGAACCTGCAAAATGGGTCCCAGTACAGGAAGGGGCAATGGGCCATCAAGGGAAGGCAGCATCCAGCCCTGCCAGGAGGGCCCAGCTCTGGGGACAGCATCCTCTGTGCCTGAGTGGCTACTGGGCCAGCCCATGCTGCTGAAGCCACCGTGTTTCTGGAGGACATCAGCCTGTCAGGCGTCCTGGGCTCCCACACCACTGGTAGCTGTGTGCCCGCGCCTGCCAGGGTGAAACAGGGAGGCAGGGAGGGAGGGGAAGCGTTGATATAAAGGGCTTTACTGTAATGGTTCTCCCCCACTAATCCTCTGCTGGCAACAGCAGCGTTGTGGGCCCTGAGTTGTGAAACAGCTTTCTCTTAATCCCCAAACTGAGGATGCAGGGTTTGGGCAATGTGTCCAGAACTTCCCTGTGCACCGTTCTGGCAGGGGTGGGCATGGGAGAAGCGCCCAGGCTGCCCTCATTTTGGGTGGGCACAGCCCCATAGGGGTGTACAACCCATAGAGATGGGATTGCTGAGGCTGGGGAGCTGCCCCAAACTCCAGCCAGCGTTCCTGGGGCTTCCTTGGGGCACAGATTCAGCTGTGCCAGCACCTTAACCCTGTGTCTAAACCTGCACGGCTGCATTCCAGGGGTGGCCACAGTGAAAAAGCAACCCAAACCCAGGTGCACCAGCAGCTGGGGTGCAGCAAGGTGGTGCCATGGGCTGGTTCCATAGGCTTGGGATGAAGGTTGGAGCGTTGTGGGCAACTGGCACCAGTAACCCCACCATGTGGGGCAACCGCAGCCCTCACCCCAACCAGTCAGCCCCACAGGAAGGGGGGTCAGTGGTTGACAGGTGCCTGGGATGCCCAGCACCCCTGGGTAAACTGGTGGGGGATAGGACTCTCCCACCATGACCTTGTGGAGGTCTGAGTGGCTCAGGTACAGGTAAGTCACCCAGTGCTTCTCCATGCTGGCAGAGCAGCCCATTGGCACAACTGGGAACATGCAGGAGGGACTGGGGCTGTGGCAGGAGCAGCTGGGGTGCAGTGGGCACCCCCCAAGGCCTCCCTATCCCCAAAAGCCCCCCTGAGGAGCCGGGATCAGCTTTGCCACTTTGTGTTTCCATCCCAAAAGCTCCACTGATGTCAGGTCATGCTCTGGCTTTTGGGGATGGGGAAAGGGCTCAGGCTGGCTTTACCTTTGGATTTGACCTGCGTCCCAGCCTGGGTGCACCAGTGGCCAAGGGATTGCAAAGCCTCTTGGTGGGGGCAGGGGGGGGGGAAATGCTGAAGCAGCGGGAAGGCGCTTAACCGCTCCCAAGCCCAGCTCTTGCTGATGTGACCTTTTCTACCTTCTGCTTTCACACAAGAGGCCAAAGAGTCCCCAGGTCCCTCCACAGCACAGGGCTGAGCCCCCCCTGCCTACTGAGAGAATCACCCCAGGAATGGAGGAACCTTGCTGGGGCGATGAGCAGCTGCTGCCACCCTGCTACCCTGCCCCAGCAGGTCCAGGATAGGGTGCTGCCCTGGGGACATGAGTGTGGCCACCTTGCATGTGCTGAGTTTCCCAGTGCTCAGCCCAGCGTAGCAGCAGCCCCCAGCTGGGCCTCAGCATCCCTCCCCATTGCTGCCCACCCCACACAAATGCTGTTTGTTGTCCTGACAGCACCCACCCTCCTTACCTCTGCCTCTCTCAGTTCTGCTTTTTAAAGGGTGAAGGCCACTGCAGCCACACAAGCAGTGTTATTTGCAGCCCTTGGCAGGCAGCGTGGGGTGGAGGCAGTAGGCAGATAAGCACTGTGTCCAGACAGGCACAACAGCCCCGTATTTCTCTCCAGGCTCACTAGGGACACTGCCAAAACTGCTGGTTGACAAGTCTGACTCCATCTTCGTCTCATGCCGCCTGTTCAGCGACGCTGCAGACCAGGTAGAGGTGAGGAAAACCTGGCAGCACCCAGGAAGCCTCAGCATAGACCCAGAGGCCCTACCAGACCTCAGCCCCCCCCTAGCCCATGCTGCACTGGAGGACACAGGCACCTCCATGCTGTCTACTCTGTCACTGCAGGACACAGGGGTCTCCACCCCTGCAAGGGAGGGCTGGGATCAGCCTGGGGGCACCCAAGGGGGCCTGCTGCATTAATCCATGCTGAAGGGCTAGAAAAAGCTCCTTCAGCCAAGGGCAGGGACAGAGGCTGGCTCAAGGTGAAGAGAGGGAGTGTGCCAGGCTGTGAGGGGAGAGCTCTGTTCAAGAGCCAGGTGGACAGAGCCAGCCTGGCCACAGCACCAGTGGGGTACTGGCCCAGATCCCTCTAGCCACGCAGGCGAGGAGCCAGCCCAGTTCCACAAGTGATGCTTCAGACAGGGGGCCATCAGCCTCTTCAAAGAGGCTCGGCTTCTAAGTGGGCAGGAAGGCCCAAGTTAGCCTGAAGATGCACCAAGAAAACCACAATGGTGGGGGGGCCTCGCTGGGGAGTGCAGCAGCCTCAGCCAGGCCAGGGGCAAACCGAGCCCCACACAAAGACCAAGCCAGACTCACCCCACAGGGAAGCATCCCCTACAGCCCCCTGAGCAACACCAAACCCCCAGCACTGCTGCAGCACCAGGCAGAGACCTCCCCACCCTGCAGGGCCAGCCAGGCTGCAGCCCAAACCTTTCCCAGGGAAGAGACCCCAATCCATAGGAACCTTTCCCAGGGAGAAGCCACAATCCATAGGAACCTTTCCCAGGGAAGAGACCCCCGATCCATAGGAACCTTTCCCAGGGAAGAGACCCCAATCCATAGGAACCTTTCCCAGTGAAGAAGCCACAATCCATAGGAACCTTTCCCAGGGAAGAGACCCCCGATCCATAGGAACCTTTCCCAGGGAAGAAGCCACAATCCATAGGAACCTTTCCCAGGAAGAGACCCCCAATCCATAGGTACCTTTCCCAGGGAAGAGACCCCAATCCATAGGAACCTTTCCCAGGGAAGAGACCCCAATCCATAAGAACCTTTCCCAGGGAAGAGACCCCAATCTATAGGAACCTTTCCCAGGGAAGAAGCCACAATCCATAGGTACCTTTCCCAGGGAAGAGACCCCAATCCATAGGAACCTTTCCCAGGGAAGAAGCCACAATCCATAGGAACCTTTCCCAGGGAAGAGACCCCAATCCAAAAGAACCTTTCCCAGAGAAGAGACCCCAATCATAGGAACCTTTCCCAGGGAAGAAGCCACAATCCATAGGAACCTTTCCCAGGGAAGAGACCCCAATCCATAGGAACCTTTCCCAGGGAAGAAGCCACAATCCATAGGAACCTTTCCCAGGGAAGAAGCCACAATCCATAGGTAGGTCGTTACATTTTTATTTTATAATAAACTTTTCCCCCCCAGGAAGAAAACAACAAAAAAAGGTGTGAGGCTACAGAACACCAGCAGTGAAGAGTGAGCCAGCCCCAGGCCGTGGGACATGCCAGCAAGGGTCTCCACTGCCCTGGCAGAAGGGGTTTGTCCCCAGAAGCCTCCACAGCCCCTGCTCATCCGCCCACCGCATTGGAGTGAGATCAGTGCTGTCAGTGGGAGCCAGCTGAGCAGCAGAGATGGGGCTGGGTCAGGCTATGGATGGATTTGAGGGGGCCATCCTTTGTTCCCCCCACCTGCCAATGGTGCCAGCAAGGCAGGGCAGTAGGTTGGGCGATGCAGCTGGGTTCTCTCCATGGACATGATACAAATTTAAAAAAAAACAACCCCAGGATTTAATTCAAAGCAAAAAAAAAGAGAAAAGGATCAAGTGGTGGCTCTTCCTGCCAGGCCATCTCCTCTAGGAGGACTTCACACATTCCTTCTCCTGCTCAATAGCTGCAAAGGAAGAGAGGTCCATGAGCATCCAGCACGGATGGTGGAAACAACCCCCGGCTGCAGAGCAGCCCCCTCCATCCCCAGCACCCCAGGTGCCACCCAGCCTCCTCTACACCCCAGGCTGCCCCAAAGAAGTGCCCCAAGCGGACAAGCACGCTTCAAGGCTGAGGAGACACGACAGCGGCTTGGCACCTGCCCCGGGCTCCCCGCGGGGGGGCCGCACCCCGAGGCGCAGCCCTCACCCCCTGCCGCCCCAAGCTGCCTCTCCCCCTCCGCCAGCCCCCCAGGACACCCGCCCCGCGGGCTGCGGCCGGTATATGTGCCCCCCCCCCCCCCCCCCTCTCTCCTTTCCCCCCCGGCCCCGCAGCCCCCGCACTCACTCTCCTTGGAGGGCAGCGTGTTCTTCTCCTCCGTGTTGGTTTTCTTCAGCTTCTTCTTGTCGAATTTCTCCACTTCCGAGAGGTCGGGCTTGTCACACATGGTGCCTGCGAGGCGCCCGGCTCAGCCGCGGTCCCGGCCGGCAGACAAAGGCGGCCCCGGCCCGGCTCCCGGCGGACAATAGCGCAGGGCGGGGCGCGCCGCCGCCCCGGGCACCGCGCCGCTCCCCGGACCCGGCCAAGCCCCGCACCGGCTCACCGGACACCCCCTCCTCCCGCATCCACGGGGGGGGGGGGGAGACCCCTCCGCCCCCGCCAGCCGCGCTGCCCGCAGCCCCTGGGTGCCCCCCACAAACCGCCCGCAGCCCCCACCCAGCCGCGCCCCGGGCCACCGGCTCCTCGCACCGGGTCCGTGCGCGGCCCCCGGCCCGGCACAGCCCGGCCCGGCCCCGTACCTGGCTCCGTCCGTCCGTCCGTCCGTCCCGCACCGCTCCCGTTCCAGGTAAGGCTGGAGCGAGCGGCGCGGGGAGGAGCTTTATATAGCGGGGCCGCCGCCCAGCGGGAAGGGAAGGGAAGGGAGAGGGAAGGGAAGGAGAGGGGAAGGGAAAGGAGAGGGGAAGGGAAGGGAAGGGAGAGGGATGAGAGAGGGAAGGGGAGAGGGAAGGGAGAGGGAAGGGAGAGGGAAGGGAGAGGGAAGGGAGAGGGAAGGGAGAGGGAAGGGAGAGGGGAAGGGAGAGGGAAGGGAGAGGGAAGGGAGAGGAAGGGAGAGGGAAGGGAGAGGGAAGGGAGAGGGAAGGGAGAGGGAAGGGAGAGGGAGAGGAGGAGGGGAGAGAGAGGGAGAGAGAGGAAGGGAGAGAGAGAGGGAAGGGAGAGAGAGAGGGAAGGGAGAGAGAGAGGGAAGGGAGAGAGAGAGGGAAGGGAAGGGAATCCGCCCTGGGCCCGCCGCAGCCGCACGGCCCCAGGGAGCTGCTGCTCCCGCTGTGCCCCCACCGCCAGTGAGCACACACAGAGCCGCCCGGCGGGCTCAGCCCCAGCGGCCACCGCTCGGCAGGCAAGCACAGGGGCACCCACACTGTGTGTACACACAGGGGCACCCACACACCCGCCCAGCTTCACACCCTGCCCCCCCATCCCATTCACCATCACTGCTGCCCCATCCCCTTCATCCCCAGCTCTGAGGGGCAGCAAGGCAGGGCCCAGGGCCGCTGTACCAGCCCCTACCCTGAGGCAGGCAGGGTGCAGCCGGGCTGGAGGCCATGCCCTGGGTGCACAGCCAGGGATGCACCCAGCTGAAGCAGAACTTGTTTGAGAAAGGAAGCCCTGGAGACAGAAATAGCAGCCCCCTGTCGCAGCTGTAGGGGATGTTTTGCAAGCAGGGCCCGGCGGTGGTTGCAGCACTTCCTGCAGAGAGCCAGGGGCAGAGCCTGCTCCCAGGCTGGGGCTCTCCCTTGGCAGTGGAGAAAGCCCAGGGAAGGGCCAGCATAGATCAGGGGGGCCAGGGTGTTGGCTCCCAGCTGGGCAGAGGAACAGCAAGGCTGGTGGCAGCCCAGGGCCACCTGCTCACTGGCCACCAGTGCTTGGAGAGCCAGGATGCCTGTGAGGCCTTGCTGAAGGGACAGGAAAGAAGGAGCCCCACATCCTGATCCTCAGGGCAGGCTTCCAAAGCTCTTCTGAAGAGATCCCTGTGCTGCAGTGAGCAGGAACCTGCAGTGGGGCACCAGGGGTCGACAGCAGCAAGCCTCTCACCCCACTGTCTCCCAGGCTCTGGGCTCTCCCCAGCCTTACTGGAGGCTTTGCATAGACAATCCCCTGCAAACCCCAGGAAGTGTTTGCTCTGTGGTTTTTAGCTGGAAGACTGGTGGTGACTTAGAAGGGCTCAGTGCTCCCCATCAACAGCGTGTCTTGGCCAGAGGTGGTCCTTTGTATGGAGCCCTGCAGACACAAGCACCATCCTGCTCCAGTCAGCAAGCAGGATCAGCAACTGGTGCATGCAGAAAAGGCAAAGGCCAAGATCTAAAGCCAGACCCTAAGATGTGGTTGCTCTTCAGAGAAATCTGGATGCAAACAGCCTCCAGCCCCCACCTCAGGAGGCAGGGGTGATGGGAAGAGGCTACAGGTGAAGCCCGAGGCCAGGTTGCACTCAGAGCAGCTTTGATTCAGTGCTGTGGCCCCAGAGCAGGGCCAGGTTTGGAGGGTGCCACCACCTAGCCAGGAGCAGCAAGCCAAGGCAGGGCTGCCTCCAGAAGGCTCCTTCAAGCCCAGCCTGCAGAGCCACCTCACCAAGGTGAGAAACAGCTCAAAAGTGAACAAACCCCACAGCCAGTTTCAAAGCACACACAGGAAATCCTTCCTGCCTTCACACACGTGCTCACACAGGCGTTCTGCCACACATTTGCCCTCCCACTGGACCCTTCTTCCCCTGCTCTCCACACGCTTGTGGATGCTACAGCTCGCTGTCCCCATGGTGCAGCGAGTACAAGAGGACCCGGTCCCCATCCTGCCCCATGCACAGCCCCTCAGCAGCATCAGCTGCATCATCCCAGCCAAGGCACAGCCCCTCTGCATCTCCAGGATGCTGCAGTGCTTTGCAGACCCCGAGGGCTCAGGCTGGGCACAAAGCCATCCCGGGGGCCAAGCAGGCAGCAGAAAGGGGGCTCCCCTTCCCCAAACCAGGGCTGGCTGGGGGGGGAGCAGCTGTGCCGCCAGCCACCACGCTGTGCTTCCAGCAGGCGAGGCACGGCGCTGGGGAGCTTTTAAAACCCACCTTGCACAAAGAACAAGGAGCTTATATATCCCAGGAAGGCTTTTTCCTCTTGCCAGATTTGCAAAGCCTCCTGCAACCACACAACCTGCTTATTCCTCGTGCTTGTTTTGTGTGTGTGTGTGTGTGTGTGTTTCTGCTTTCAATAATTGATAACAAAAGCCCTGAGACACCAGGCAGGGGAAAAGCAGAGCCAGCCCCTGAACTGAAAGAGAAAAGAACTGCCAGCCATTTTAAATGAGGCTTAAATCTCCCAAAGAACAAGGCTGTCAGGGCTGAGACACAGCCTCACTGGTGGCCATCTCCAGGAACATTTGATTCTCCTCCATGGGAAGGAGGTTTTCTATGAGACCAGATTTTCTTTCCAGCCTCCTCCTGCCTGCTGGGCACCCCTGTGCCTCCAGCCACCCCTGCCTGTGAGCCAGTCCCTGCTCCACACAGCCAGTTTATTTTCCTGCTGGGGTTTACCCCCAGGAAAGCAGCCAGCACACTCAGGCCTGTGTCAGGGCTCCCTGCAGCTCAGGAGCTGTTAACCCCCACAACCTTCCCACTGCCCCCCAGCAGCAAGGCACTGCCTTCTCTAGGTGACAAACACTGACTCCTGGGGAGGAGAAACAATCCCTGTGCCAGTCAGAGGCAGAGGGAGAAGCAGCAGGAGGGAGCTGCTGCTGGGAGCAGTGAGATGTGCATCCTCTTGCTCCTAACAGCAGGCAGGCCCTGCTGCCCCCCAGACCCAAATGGGGAGCTGGGCACCACTGGCTGCAGCCAGGCAGGCAGGTGAGCTGCTCAGCACCCAGGGCTCCTGCCTGAGGAGCTCCCTTCTGCTGCAGCTTTTACAGCACCCAGCAGGCAGCTACTGGCCCCAGCACCACACCTGCAGCCACGCTCCAGCTCTGCAGCACAAGGGGCTGTGGCTCCTCTGTCCAGCTCTTCCAGCACTCCCAGTACCACAGGGAATTACTCACTTGGGATTTTTCTCCTGACTTGCTCCCTACAGTGTTTCTCCAGCAGCTGTGAAGACAGCCTGAGAAGACATCACACAGTTGCCCTCCAGGACACCTTGCATGCTGTACCCACTCAGACAGGCTGCAGGAACACCTGTTACTGCAGACAGCACAAGCACTTCCCAGCACCAGTGATGCTGCTGGAACTGAGCTTGCCTGGGCTAAGGGGTGAGCACCCCTGCATTACTCCCAAACCTGGAGGAACCTGACTCTGCTGTTCACACCTCAGGGGCTCATTGCCTCCAGTGGTACACCCACAGCTGTCCTGGACAGGGAGAAGAGCTTTTATTCTACTACTCACACGTGTTGAGGGCAGCACACCACTTCGAGTCAGCCACAGCCTGTCTAAAATAGGCTTAGGAACTAGAAAGTATTAAATTAGGGAAGGAACTTGGTAAGTGTTCAGCCCTTTTAAACTGAAGGAGATTTCCACAACAAAAGAGCTTTACCTCCTCAGGGCAGTTCTCAAACCCTGTCTATCACTATCACTTTTTACAAGTGCAGTTTTACAGCCTTCTCAGCCTGTGCCCTCCCCCCCTTCCCTGACCCCCAGGTCCCATTCAGTAAAACCACACACACAGGGACAGCAATGCTCACCCTCACACAAAGGTTTGGCTGGGAGGCTCCTTCATCTCTAAGGAAGGTGAAGTCTGCTACATCACAGTGATGAGACACACATCACACCCTCCCCCCCCAGTTATTTGAAGGAAAAAATGACCCAGTTCATCTATTCATTTACCAGTACTGAAACATTTGCACATGTAACAACAGTGCTGATCCTCAGGAGAAGTCTACCTGAGGTCATGTTTCCTGGAGCAGAGTTCAATCCAGGCCTGAAAACCTACTGCAAGGCCAGGGACCTTTCTCTAGACCTGCCACCTCATCCTTCTGACTTCATTTACAGCTCCCCAGCCTGTAACATGCAGTGATGGGATGTTGGCTCAGTCAGAACAAGTACTTCTCAGGGCATAATCTTCTGAGTTTGATCACAGGTTTGTGAAGACACCTGGCAGTTCTCCACCTGCACCCACCAAACTCATCAGGTCTTCCCCTACCTGAGCATTATGAGAACAGCTCTGCTCAGGAACAACCTGACCAGTGCAAGAGAAACCACACCACCACATCTAACTAATTAAGTTTAGGAAATCAAGATCCAAGGGCCACTACCTGCTAAAATAGCTTGGGACCAAGCAGCTTCTTCCATGCAACGTGAGCACAGCAAAGCTGAACCTCAGTCAGCCCTGCTGCAAGAGGGATCAAGCACAAGACCTTCCAAGGTCTGTCCCAAGTAACAGAACTCCACAATCTACATTGCAAGTGACCCCACTCAGCAGACTGACATCACAGCTGTAAGGTTTGTGTAAGCATTTCTAGGCAGAGGCCACAGCTGGGAGGGTGGGGTTTCTTTTTTAAATAAAAGTTTAATTCCTTCATCAGGTCTTAAGTTTAAACACAAATGCTGCTGGAAATCCTCACATGGCTGCTCCAATGTCCTGGCTCTCAGCTCTCCAGGCACTGGCAGCGTGGCAGCAGGGGCTCCAATTCAGGAAGCAGGAGTCAGACTCTTGGTAAGAGCTCAGTGCAGGTTGCAAAGCAAAGAAGCAAGAGACACACACTTTCCAGAAAAACACCAAATTCTTATACAAAAAGAAAAACCCAACAGCATTAATGTCACAGGACAGGAGTTCTGGGAAGGGAGAGAAGTCTTCAGCAAAAGGCACAACTAAAGAAGTATGTCCCTAGATCTTCAGCTTGAGTCTTTCAGTTATTTCCACTCTACCCCCCAGCCCCTAACTTCTCAAAGCCATGCTGGTTACTCTAGCAAGTCATTTCAAGTTCCTTCTTTTTCTCTTCCTCCAGCTCAGAAACAAGTAAAAGAGGAGTGCTTATGAAACCAGAGCATAAACCAGCTTAGGTCTACAACCAGTTCAGGAGACTTGGTTTACCTTCCGATTGTCTGGTACAGTTATGAAGCATTCAAGTTTCAGGTGATGCTTGCTACACCCTGGGAGCCTCAGCTACCTTGAATTTTGGTATTTTTCTTCCAGGCACTTTGCTGCCTGTCAGGTTGGTGTTAGATCTGCAGTTTTCCCAGTACTATGGATCACCAGCCTCTTCAAACCATTGCACCAACAGCATTGGATCTACTCCGAGGGCCTCTTCATGTCCTGCACCTCCTGTGCTCCTGGCTTGAGCTGTTTTGCAAGGAGCAAAACATCCCCCAGACAAGGCAGAGTGTGTGCCCAGGACAAGCAGTGTGTCAGGAACTTACAGGGCTGCAGGCAAGGAGAGGCCAAGACAGGGGGACACAAGGCTGTGGTGTCAGGTCACTGTGGCATCTGAGCAGGCACTTGCTAGATGCAGCAACCCAGCTCCTGTGAGACAGGGAGGCTGAGTTGCCCAGTGTGCTGGTTAAAAGAGGTGAGGGATTTGCACAGCAAGTCAAGGTGCAGCTGTAGTGCATGGCAGCAGCCCTCTGAGTGCCAGCAGGGCTAACAGCAAGCTGTGAGACTGAGGGGCTGGTTTTAGCTACACTAGGAACTACAGCACACAGCCACAAGGCCCCTGTGTAAGAGGGAGAAGAATGCCTGCCCAGGGGGCACCTTCACTGCTATGTTCCCATGGCAAGGGGGTGCTACAGACTGCTCTCACCTCTGCCTTGCTGTGTGCCATGCTCCACAGGCATTTCATTTCATCAACAGGGAAGAGGAGTTTGAGTTGGCAAACTACACTTCTCTGCTTTCTTAGGAGGAAGCCTTAGCAGAACCTCTTCCCAGGTGTCTCCCAGGGCTTCACTTGGGTAAGACAAGATTCCCCCATCACTCCTCCAAGGGCTTCTGTCATGTACAGAGCAGTAAGACAGCCAGCAGTCTCTCAGGCTCTTGCTGTAAATCCAGACCAACATATCCTAGGGAGCTCTACTTCCCAAACGATTTAGGGTGCACATGCCAGATCATCTCACCCCACCCACAGACAAACCCTCCCCCCCCACCCCCCAAATAATGGTGCAATTAGCCAAATCTCAGTCCTGCTCTCCACAGATCTGCAGAATTGGGTCAATGTTATTGATAAGCCCCAATGCATGGGGCTGCTGTTGGAGTTGGAGTGTTACAGAGATGAGCTTCCCCCCACCCACCCCCCCCCAGCCTCCCAGGGTTGGGATCAGAGCCAGTAAGCCTGGCTTAAGCAGGAGGAACTGTGGAGAACTGCACTGGAACAAGCAGAGTCTTCTACTGAACTTTACAACAAGCTGAACAACTTTTGGTTTTAAAAAAAAAGCCATATGAGCAGCAGCTGGCATCTGGTGTTATAAAGGGACATGGCTGAATAGGTAGGAGACAGATTCCCCATTATGAGTCCTCCTGATGGCCTCTGCAAGGATCATTGAGATGTCAATCACCTGAGGGGGGGAAGGAAAAGGCATCAGCATCACTGAGAAAAAGGCACCAACCCTGGAAGAACAGCTGGTTAGTGAGGAATAACTTAAAGAGTACACCCATCACCCAAACTTACAGCATGCCAGATGCAGAGAAATGATTTCTCTGCAGGCCTGGGATTTAATGACATGTAATTTTAGTTTACATACAGCACCAGAAGTATTATTTCACTGTGGATCATTGTCAGTTTGTCCTCTTTCTTTGCTGAACTGCCTAAGCTCAGTCTGTTGCCTTATCTCCTTCACTGGGGGTAGGTTGCAGAAGTTAGGGGAGTCTAAACCCAAGATGGGATTGTTTCCCTTGGGTCCCGAGGCTTCCCCATCACCAGCAGCAGCCCAAGACAAAGCTCCAGTGCTGCAGCTCAGCTCCCATCGCTCTGCTGGCTCCACCTGCTGGGGTTATCCAGGTAGCAGGAGGGAAAATCAAGTCACTTCAAAACCCCAGCAACTAAAGGATTTTGGTGCAGCCCCAGTAAGAAGCCCCACGTTCATGGTGTGGGAAAGAAGGTAAGTGAACCCCATATTTAATAATTTCTCTCTTCCAGACACTTTTTCCCCTAAGGAAGGAAAGAAAAAGCTGCAGAGCACAAAACTTGTGACAAATCCTTTAGTTCTGTGTTTCTCAACACAGAGTGAGGTGTTAAGTGAGAGCCTGAGAAACTACTCCTCTGCAATCTCTGGCTACAGCTATTTACAATGTAACATTAATTATTAAATTTAACATTACTAATTTAACATTCTGCCTACATGAACTGCAGTGTGTAGCCTGGGAAGCAGTTGAAGCACCAGACATCCTTTCAGATGTGCTCAACTGCACAAGGATCATCCAGAAGTTCATGGTAAAAACTCACAAGCCAGTAACACTTTGCAGTCAGCTTGTAACTTGCTTCCACAGGCAGCTTGAAATTCACTGCACCTTCAAGCAGTTGAGCTTCCTTCTCACCAGAACCCCAGTACTGAAAGGTCTGCTACACTCACACCACTTTCTAGACCTTCTCCAAATGCCTGTGTCCTCTCTCTATATATGTATGTCCATGCTGTGAAGCTTGTGTTTAGGATGGCCTTGGCTGTGTGCATGCTGCTGCAGCACCTGAAGCTTTGGATGGGCCTTATTCTGCCTGAATGCTCAGGTCAAGCTGCAGCTTCCATCTGTCCATTAGCACAGGGAATGCTCATGTTCTGCCTAGCTCCAGTTGCACAGCCAATTAGTTGTTCTTCCAAGAAAGTCAGCCTCAGCTTGGGAAACAGAGTGCCACAATACTGCTCCTCAATGGAAAGCCCTAGACATGGAGTGAGCATCAAGAGACCAGCTTTCAGCTTTCATATGGACAGCAAAGTGCTTTTGTTTATCTTTGGTGAGTGTCTGAACACTGTGGGGCTGGACTAGAAGGTCTGGGATCCCCCAGCAACAGGAACAAGAGAATCAGCCAGCACAGCCAGCGACCCCGGTGCCACTGCTGTGAGTACTGGGCAGCAGCATGGTGTTTCCCCTGCCAACCAGAGGCCAGACAGGGGTAACAGAAGAGAAAGCAGGTGCTCACCTGGATTTTAGGGCACTGCTTCATCTTGTCCTCCTGGGGTATTGTGTTTGTGACTACAACTGCCTCAAAACAGGCGTTGTTGATCCGAGAAATTGCTGGCCCAGAGAAGATCCCATGGGTTAAGATGGCATAGACTTTGGTGGCTCCAGCTGACACAAGCCTACCAGGGGAAAAAGGAGGAGGGTGAGAAATTCTTTAGCAAATATTAAACTGACATTAACACAGCAAATAGGGTAAGCAGGAGAAGAGAATCCCATATGCTTAGGGGACAGGCTACCTTTGATTCCTTCCACCAGCCCATTAGTGATTTGGGGTAAGAAAACAGTTTAACAGGTACCATAAAATGCACATCAAAGTATACACTGAAAAAATATTCTTCTTAGGTCTGGCATGTTTTGTGTCATACAAATCACCTTCTGTGACTTATGCCAACACCAGGTAGCAGGTATTTCATACTTCCAGTGTTGCATATGCTGGTGCTTCTGGCATGGAAGGTGTGAAAGTCACTGAGGCTTGAAAAGCTTACTCCTAGCAGAAGTTCAGACCTGTGACCAAGCTGATGGACCAGGCAGTGCTTAGCTCTACCCAGCACAGTGATGCTGCAGTAGAAGATGCACTTTCAACACAAGCATTTCTCAAATGAAAAAAAGACACTGTGGTGGCCTAGCTATTCCCAGTGTGAGGGCTCCAACCAGGCTCTTTACTCCCTTTGTATGACATGGGATAATCCACATGTTACTCTGTGAGACCTGACACACCAATTATTTGTGTGGCTCCTTGCACAGCATTCACTGACACCAGGTCCCTGGTTTAGGAAAGAATCAGTCAGCTCCACTCACTTGTCTGCAGCATGACAGATGGTGCCACATGTGTCTGCCATGTCATCTACCAGGATTGCCACCCTGTCCTTGACATCCCCCACCAGCACCATGCGATCCACCTCGTTGGCCTTCTTGCGCTCCTTGTGAATGAGGGCGAAGTCCACGTTCAGCCTGTCCGCGATGGACGTCACCCTGTGGAGAGAGCAGGCCCCACAACAGCCTCAGCCTCTTACACCCACTGCAGGAAGAGAAGCTCTTACTGCTCCCAATCAACAGAAGACACTCTGCCACCTTAGCTCCCCTTCAGGCAGTTAAAGTGCAGCCTCAGATCTAATCTCTGCCAGGGACAGCACTGAGAGAGAGGCTTTACATCCTGACCACTGTACCTCCACTCACATTTTAAACCAGCAGGTTTGGCCAAACTGAAGTGATCAGGATGCTGGAGAGGTGGTTACCTTTGTAAGACCACTCTGGAAAGGTTTATATATCCTGCTGTGACAGGATATATAGGTTTATATATCCTGCTGCACTCATAGAAGCCATCAACTGTCATGCACACAAGCACTGGCACAAGGGCAGCAGCAGGAATACACTCCCAAGTCCACCACCTCATGCTTACTTTGTGGTTAAAGCAGAGAGTAACCTTATTAGAGGCACCTAAACCTTATCTATTGATACCAGTGGATAGTAGAGTCTAGATGCATTAAGGGCAAGAAGGAACAAGGTACACAGGCCCCCAAGAAATTCCACATTTGAGGCATCTCATTCCACACTTGAGGTGAGCAGACTCCTAACCTCAGCAGGTCACTCCTCACCCTGGGAGTCCTACACAAGATTGATGAACTGTTTACTAAAGCATTTAGCTCTGCAGTGATGTCACAGACTATGGCAGCAGCCAAGACTGACATATTGCAGCTCAAGTGGCTTTTTCAGGAGTACAGATGGCTGACTCTGCATTTCACACACTGCACAAGGCATCGAGCTACAGGAGTGGCTGAATATCCAAAGGGTCTTTTGTCCAATACCTGGGCCACAACAAAGTACAGGCAGGCCCAGCAGCCTGCAGTGGTACCATCTGTTTGTAAGAGACACCTTAAACCACACTGTTAGAACAGTATGTCATCAGGTCAGCACACACCAGTGTTTTGGTGTGACAGTCCTGGACTAAAGAATGCATCTGTGTCCCTTTGCTGTTCACATGTAGCCCTTACACAGAAGATTCAATCAATAGTCCAGCTTCTCCCAGTAAGCACCAGAGAACATTCTGAGCCTCCCATGAACTGGCATGTTCATCTGCAGGCAGTCAGGGGACCATCATGCTCTCAAAGCAGAAATGTGCTACACCACATGCTGCTGCTTCTTGGAAAGAAGGCATCTATCTTCCTGGCTCTCAGGGGAGAACAGCAGCAGGCTGAAGTCCCAGATAGATATGTAAATCAAGAGTAATAAACTAAAACAATACCTTAATACCTAAGCTTAATAGTGCAAAGAAGAGAGTCTGGGGAAAGATATATGATTAACCAGCAGCACTAACCTTGCCTTGGCACAGGGCATGAGCTCCAACTCCCATCATTCCCTTTGTACAAACATCTGCTTTACTACAAGTGACAGGGTAATCACACAATTCCTACCTGTGCTATTGATTCTAGAAGCTCTTCAATTACCCACGTAGCCCAAGAAACATTCCCTAGAAGAATGCCTGACCACTTTTCACTACCTACCACAGACTGTCTTACAGAAGGCCAGGGGGAACATGTATGTTAAGAACAAGGTCACAAGTACTCTCAGGAATTCAAGCAGATAGAGAAGAAGCCTCAAGCTAGCTGTCTGACTGCTTACCTCTTGGCTCCACCAGCATCTGGTGAAACAATGGTGCAGTTCTTCCACTCTGCAATATTCTCTTTGATCCATTTCAGTACAGCAGGCTCAGCATATAAGTTATCAACAGGGATATCAAAAAAACCCTGGAAGACAACAGGAACAGATGTAGCTGAAGGTCACATTCCAAAAAGGTTAAGAGAAGCCTTCTATATGATCAGGAACACAGCAGCAGCCTTTCCATAGCTTTTGGCTGTCCTTTCTACTTCTCTTGATGCAAGGGTTGTAGCCTTTGGGATACACAGGGTAGTAACACAAGAAGCCTTCAGAGCCAGAAATAGTTTAGCAGCATAAATAACAGTACACCTGACACCCTTATGCCATGAAACAAGTTCTATCCTAAGGGGGTTACAAACCCCCCAGCCATCTATTGCACTCCTTTTCAGAGCAGCTTAATGTCTGTTTACACAGCCAATCTTTAGAGCTCATTACCTGCAGTCTCCATCTAGAGGAAACATGGAAAAGGCTTAAGGAACACATGGCTTTGAAACAGCCCAACTAGTTCCACAACTTTACACTGGCCCAGCAGACTCCTCCAGGTAATCCCCAAATCCCACTGCAAGCTAATCCTGAACAGGGAGTAGCAGGCAGGAGAGCAGGGGATGGTTACTCTACAGGAAAGCCTCAAAGTATAGGAGCAACAAATCCTTCCTACCATCATTTCCTTTGGTGCTCAGCAACCCAGCAGCTACCAAGAACCAGGCTGAAAGCAGCCAGGTGTTGGGAGCTTGGACACACAAACCAAATGACTCCATTTCACCCACTGTTGCACAGGTGAAAGGTCAACCCCATGGCACACATCACAACTCCTAGGGAAAAGCCCACCCCCTTGGGCTCTCTCATTTCATCATCTTTCTAAAAGCCTTCTCAGCTGGGCTCCCTCAGGTTGGGTTTTTTCAATCTCAAGAAGTGTTTCTGGGCAAATTTATACTGGATGAAATGATCCTGAAGTAGGAATGGTCACACTGTCAACTGTTAAAATGAAGGCCAGCCCACCTACTTCACCAGACAGCAGATACCTTGGCCTCCAAAGAGTCTGCAGCAATACAAAAGATATCCCCCCTCTGACACACCACCCTCAGTTGCCCTGAGGTGGTTTCTTGGTCTCTGAGGGTTCACTCAAGGTGGGAAGAGACACAATTGATGATTTAAGAGCTTGCTGTCCCTCCTCTCCCTGGTATATGCTCTTGTCACTTCTCTCACACAGCTCTGGTCAGGATTTCAATTCTGTTCTCTAATCCAGCAAAACCCAGGAATAATTTTCAGTTCACCAGCAGCTTGGGAGAGAAGCAAAGCCAACTTCTGTGGAAGAGAGCCACAAACTGCCCCATCTTGTCAGCACACCACCAGATCACAACCCTGGTCAGCTGAACCCTGGCAAGCAGCTACCAGTACACCTGGAGGCAGAGCTAACCTCAGGGCTGCAGTATTAGCTGCAGATCCATCAAAGAGAGCACTGCCCACTTCTCCCTGACAATTCAAAGTGTCAGAAAGTTGTGCTCAATATTTAAGGACATGAAATACAGCCATTCTTCATGTCACATTCCTCAAAGGACCAGCTCAGAATGCACCATGTTACCAGATTGGAATAAAGCTGCATGGATCACTTCCTTGCCCAACATTCATTTACACAGGGCTCATTAGGTTTAGTCTTATTAAGAACAGTTCTAATTTCTTTTACACATGAACCTGTTACCCATCTCCCCTACTCTCTTGCAATTGATTCTACAAGTCTCTCCCAGTCCCATGTTCCCAAGTGCTGATCACTGCTGTGTCCAGTATCTTTCACTGAGAAAGCCTTCAAGGCAGGAAAGAGGATCAGACTGGAGCAGGTAAGTGCTTCCCTAATTCCAGCTCCTACCTGAATCTGAGATGCATGCAGGTCCATGGTGATGATGTGGTCTGCACCTGCCACAGACAACATGTTTGCCACCAGCTTGGCAGAGATGGGAGCTCGACTCTAGTGCAGGAAAAAACACAGTGTTTAAGACAAATTCAACTCTTTCATCAACATGTCAAAGGATTCACACCAGCAGTTACTCAAAGGAGTACTCATTAGCAGCTCATCTTTCCTCAGCTGGTGATTACAGCTTGGTGTATCATAGAATGGCAAGGGTTGGAAGGGACCCCAAGGATCATAAAGCTCCAACCCCCCTGCCACAGGCAGGGACACCAACCTCAGGCCTGGAGCTACACAAGGTTGCCCAGGGCCCCATCCAACCTGGCCTTGAACACCCTCAGGGATGGGGCATCCACCCCCTCTCTGGGCAGCCTGTTCCAGCCCCTCACCACTCTCTCTGTAAAAAACTTCCCCCTAATATCCAATCTAACCCTTCCCTCCTTTAGCTTCACTCCATCCCCCTTGTCCTGCCATTATCTGCCCTTTTAACAAGCTGATCCCCCTCCTGTGTCTCTGCTCCCTTCAGGGACTGGCAGGCTGCAACGAGGCCCCCCCACAGCCTTCTCTTCTCCAGGCTGAACCAGCCCAGCTCCCTCAGCCTCTCTCTGTAGGGCAGCTGCTCCAGCCCTCTGAGCATCTCCGTGGCTCCTCTGACCCCTCTCCAACAGTCCCACATCTCTCTTGTATTGTGGGCCCCAGCTCTGGACACAGGATCCAGCTGGGGCCTCACAGGGCAGAGCAGAGAGGGAAAAGGTGCAGACCTTTATGAAGAGATAAATGTGCAGTCTCATGCTCTGAGGTTTAAAGGAAGTTAAAGAGTCCCTCTCCTCATCTCCATACCCAACCTCATCTAATCCCTACCCAGCATCAGGAGCTCCAAAGCACACACATTGATCTTCCCAGCACCCCTTACCTTGTCCTTCTTGTCCTGCCGAGCGTAGGGGAAGCAGGGGATGACAGCTGTGACCCTGCTGGCTGAGGCAATCTTACAGGCATTTATCATGATAAGGAGCTCCATCAGATTGTCATTGATCTCCCCACAGCCACTCTGCACAATGTAGACATCCTCCCCACGTACACTCTCACCTATTTCCACACTGGGAACAGAGGAGGGAAGGAGAGTTGTAACCAGAGAGAAATGAGAACCCAGCCACTACACACACACACACCTGTAAGCCAGAGGGGTTGTAATCCCAAGGGTCTGGGGGGTGATGGTTTCATGTAATCAAGGGTGTTGGGCAGGAACACTGCTGCTTATTTGCTCAGGAGCTGTTTGACATCACTCACTGCTCACATTTCATGGTTCAGTTGGTAAGGTAAAAGCACTCCCAGCCTGTACTCTGCAGCCCAACACAGGCTGAGCATGTAAAACCTCCCTGAACCAGAGGCACAACCACCTCAGCTCAAGCCAGCCCCACACAAAGGAAGCCAGGCTGACAGGCAGTCAGCAGAGCAAGCTGAGCCAAACTTCCTACCAGAGAGCTGCAGCTGATGATTAGATCAGAGTCCTATCAGCCATTCACTGGCTGGAGCAGAGCAGCCCTCCAGCATTTCACTTTGGCTTTTGGGGTTACTCTCCTCCTGGATGGAGCACACACTAAGCCCTGCTGATGAAGGGGCTGAATACCAGCCTGCAGGCTAACAGCAACCTGCCAGCTTCAGCCCAGCTATCAGGACACCCCCAGCAGAGGCAGGGGTGGAAAGCAAGCTGTAGCCTCAGGTTTGAGGCTTCATACAGGGCAAGGCCACAAAAGGCCTGTCCTAGAAAGGGACTGGCTGCTAAATATCTCCAACACTTTGGTTTAGAGAAGCCTGCTGCAGATGTGTAAGGAAGGAGCAGTCAGCCTGGTGAGGACAAGGCTCTTGCATGGCTTCTTCTCACACTAGAGATGCTCACCCACTCTGCAGACTCTGCCCCATCAAGCTCCAGGAACAAGCCATCACCCTCCCCACTCCTAATGGTTTCCTTTCAGGGCACCCCAGGGCAGATTTTCTAATTTTCCTTCTCTGATCTTCTCCCCCTCTTCAGCACAGGTTTGGTGGCTGTTAGGTATTAAAGCCTCACTGCTCCATGTCCATCAAACTGCTGTCACTGCAGCCTGACTTGCAGCATACATCAACTCCTCATGATGCATTTCAGCCAGTGTGAGGACCTCCTGTTAGTGAAGCACCGGAATTAACAGTAATTAGTATAGAAGTGCCACCTCCCAGTATACCCACTAACAGACTAACATGAAATCAATCCAAGCCATTCATTCTACAAAAGTACCAATCAACTATCCTGTTAAAATAATCATATTTTTGCTGGGAAGCATCTGCTATGGGTTTACTGGGGCAAAGAAGACATCTGTCAAGTCTTAAAGCCACATTACCTGCTGACAGGAGAACCTGACAGCTAGCTGACCAGTTAGGTAAGAGCAGTTAGTAAAGAGCAATGAGAGCAGTACAACAGCACAGGCTGGAAACCAAACAGACTGTTTTTACAACTCTCTGTACCATCTCTGAAGTTCTCAGTTACAATCAATACCCAGGGCAATAGGAACATGATATTCTAAGGCACAAATATACCCTGGAAAAAAATCACCATGTCCAGAAGAAAGGAACAGGTTGGAGCAATTATTCAGGGTTCTGTGTATTGTGCTGTGCAGTGTGTACGTGCTCAGTGTGCTTCTCTAAACCAAGCTTTAAGAGCTCTGTGTAACTTTAGCATCTCCTTCCTTTTAGCTTCCTCAAGTAGGATGGCAGCAAGGCTTACAAAGCATAAAGACAGAAAGTGAGATGAATCTTTGGTGTCAGAGCTTGGGGGGGAAACACAGGCTGCAGGCCCTACCACATCATGGGCTGCAAGGAGGTGGCAGCCTCTGATCTTTCCTGACTAATTTTATCAACACCTTTTTTAAGACTCTTCAGAGCAGCTTAAAGTCACCAGCTACAACCTAAGCACGAGACTGAATCACAGAATCCCAGACTCTCCTGAGCTGGAAAGGACCCATAAGGCCCATGGAGTCCCACTCCTGGCTCCTTACAGGCCCAGCCAGGTCAGAGCTGGCACTGAGGGCATCGTCCAGAGGCTTCTTGCCCTCAGGGATGTGACCCCTTCCCTGGGGAGCCTGTGCCAGTGCCCGGCCCCCCTCTCAGGACAGAACCTCTTCCTCACACCCAGCCTAACCCTCCCCTGGCCCAGCTTCACGCTGTTCCCTCAGGTTCTACCCCTGGTCCCCAAAGAGAGGAGATGGGCCCTGCCCCTTGGCTCCCTTCATCAGGAAGCCACAGCCCGTGCTGAGGTCTCCCCTCAGCCTCCTCCAGGCTGAACACCCCCAGGGCCTTCAGCCTCTCCCCATAACCCTTCCCCTCCAGACCCTTCCCCACGCCGGGTGCCTCCTCTGGACACTCCCCAGCCGTTCTGTGTCCCTTCCTGCAGCTTCCCCGGGGCCGAACCCCAGCGCTGGCTGAGGGACCCGCGGGGCCTGTGCCCCCTGCGCGGGTGCCTGCGGAGGAGCTGGCTGTGCAGCCAGGGGGCCGCACACGGGCTGCGACCGGCAACTCCGGCGTGTTCAGGGCAGCTCTGATGTGCGGCTCCCTCGCTGCCCTGCGCCGGGTCAAGCCACCAGAGCCCAGCCCGAGGCTTGGTCAGTGCAGGAGAAGCCCCGGGGAGGTGCATTCCCATCGGCTTTCAATGCGGTGAGGAGCAAGCTCAGACCGGCGGGTTTTGCCGCTCCAAGCAGCAACCGGGGCACACAAACCCTCTCTCCCCACACGGGCAGGAACCCCGACCCCCCCCCAATCCTCCCCGGGGCGGGGGGCAGTGAAACCCCGCAAGCCCCGCACCGCACGGCCGAGCCCTCCCGGGAGGCGGCCGCTCTTGGCAGCCGAGGCCGCTAGAGGCATCGCCGGGGCTGGGCGGCCGCATGGCTCCCGAGAAGGGGGCTGCGGGCCGGGGTGCTGAAGCGCGGGCAGCGCAGCGGCGCTCACAGGCGGTGCGGCTGCCCAGGCCCCAGCAGCTCGGCCCGCAGACCCCTGGCCCCGAGCGCTCCCAGGGGAGACCCCCGGCCCCGCACGGGGGAAAGGGCGGCACAGCCCGGAGGTCTCCGCACCCGCGGGCCCGGGGGGCAGCCTCCCCCCTCCCCACCTCGCCCCCGGGGGGCAGCCTCCCGCCCCCCCCCCCCCCACTCGCCCCCGGGGGGGGCAGCCTCCCCCCCCCCCCCACTCGCCCCCGGGGGGGGCAGCCTCCCCCCCCCCCCCCCCTCGCCCCCGGGGGGGGGCAGCCTCGCGCAGCCGCCCCGTCCCCGCCGCCCCCCAGCGCGCGGCCCGCACTGCGGCTCCCGACAGCCCCTCGCGCGGCGCCCGCGCGGCCCCCAATGGCGGCGGCGGCCGCGCTGCCCGCCGGGAGCTGTAGTGCGGCCCCGCCCCGCCCCCACACCGCCCCCCCCCCCCAGCTCTCACCACGTCTCCTGGTTGCTGAACTTCTTGGTGACCACCTTGCCCAGCTCCAGGCCCAGGCGGTCGGCGATCTTCTGGGACAGGTCCTGGTGCGAGCTGCCGCTGAAGATCTTGATGTTGGGCATGATGCCGGCGGCGGAGCTCTCCCCTTCTTCCTCCTTCTCCTCCCCGCCGCTTCGCTGCGCGCCACGGCCCTGCCGCCTCCTGCGCGGGGAACGCGGCACGGTTCAGCAAGAGCCACGCCGACCCGCAGCTACTCCGCCATCTTGGCTCTTCCCGCCCGCCGGGCGGGTTCTTTATAGGCTCCTCGCCCCGCCGACACGCCCCTGCGCGGTTCTCATTGGCTCCCTGCAGGGAAGGGGCGGAGCGATGCCCGCCTCGGCAACGGCGCCAAAGGGCGGTGGGCGTGGCTCGGCTGCCTAACGACCGCCCCGCCCACGGTCGCGACAACGGCCCCTGGGGTGGAGGGTGTCCGCGGGCAGCTTGCTAGCCCCGCCAGGGGGTGGGGCGCAGAGCAGAAGAAGGCCTGCGATTGGTTACCGCCTGTCCGCCTGGCTCGCGATTGGCCAGCGGGGCCGCGGCAGGAGCCTGCAAACGACCCTGCCCCACACACACGCGGGGGGGTCATCGGCCGCGTGATTGGCAGCCGTCTCCCCCCCCCCCCCCGGCGGCCATGGCGGCTCCCCTCCCGCAAGGGCGGCCGGGGGGCGGCAGGGCGGGGGGCGGGAGCCGCTCCCGGCGGAGGTCGGGAGCCGCTCCCGGCGGAGGTCGCTGCGTCCTCCTCCTCCTCCCACCCGGAGACGCTCCGCCGCCGCGCAGCGGGGAGCGACGGGTGTGTGTGTGTGTTACCTCAGCATGACGGTGCGTCCGCCGCCTCCTTCCGCCGCCGCCGCGGGGTGCCGGGGCCGGCCCCGCGCTACGCGGGCGGCACCCGCGGGCGATGCGGCACGGCAGCGCCCTGCCCGCCGCCGCACGGCATCTCCCTGCCCCGCCGCACGGCAGCGCCCTGCCCGCCGCCGCACGGCATCTCCCTGCCCCGCCGCACGGCATCTCCCTGCCCCGCCGCACGGCATCTCCCTGCCCCGCCGTCCGGCATCTCCCTGCCCGCCGCCGCCCCGCCTTGCCCTGCTGCCGGGGCGCCGCCTGCAGCGGCACCGGGAGGGATCCGGGGCGCCGCCGCCCGCTGCGCGGCTCCCCCCGCCCCGCCAGGCACCGCCGCGGGTGGCGGGGCGCAGACCGGGCACCCGCCGTTTGTCGCTCGGCGGGGGGCGAGCGGGGGTCTCTGAAGACCCCTCCGAGGCTGCCCGGAGCCCCGGGCTGCGCGGCCGGGCCCGCCCCGGCTGTCCGCTGGAGCAGGGGTTCGTTCCCGAAGGACGGCGCTTCCCCTCGTCCCCTGCAGAGAGAAACCGTTGGCTTGTCCCGCCCTCAGGGTCCTGATACCACCCCGGGCCGCCCCCAGGGAAGCGGGGCCGGGGGGCTGAGGCAGGGCCTCTCCCCCTCCTCTCCCTCCCTGAGACCCCTGAGACCCCTCCAGCTGTGGGGCCCTTGATGGCTGCCAGTCACAGGCCAGAGCTGAGCCAGAGCACAGACACTGAAGGAGCACGGCATCTGTCAGGAGAAGATGTTGGGAAATAAAAGATATTCCCGAGTTTCCAGTAGAAAGCATACAGACATCGGGGTGAAGAGCTCCTCGAAGGATCCTGGCCGGCTCCTTTGTGCTCCTGATGCTCCTGCTCAGTGGTTGTACTGTGCCTTTCTAAGGAGCCCAGCTAAAAGCATGAGGTGGAGTCTGTTGCTCTAGGAAGAGGTGACTATTCATTAGGCTCAGGAGTATTTCCAAGGGGCTTTTCAAAAGTGGGGTTTAGCAGAGCGTTATCAAGTGTCCTGGACTATGTGTGCAGACCTGGTGCGTGTCCCCAGCCCCTCCATCTCTGTGCCCAGTCCTTGGCACGTGCAACAAACCTCAGAGAGGCAGAGCCAGGCTTTGAACAGGCTGTGAACATGGTGCATTAGCTTTCTCACAGGATCACAAGGTTGGAAAAGACCTTTAAGATCATTGAGTCCAACTGTTCCTGTCCTGTGCTAAACCAGATCCCTGAGCACCTCATCTCCCCTCTGTTAAACACACCCAGGGGCAGGGACTCAGCCCCTCCCTGGGCAGCCTGTGCCACAGCCCCACAACTCTGCCAGGGAAGAGCTTTTCCCTCCCATCTGCTCTGCCCCTGCCCTGGAGCAGCTTGAGCCCATTGCCCCTTGTCCCATCTCCTGTCCCCTGGCTGCAGAGACCATCCCCCACCTCTCTGCACCCTCCTGGCAGGGCAGGGGAGGTGGGGAGAAGGTCTCCCCAGAGACTTCCTAGTCCAGGTGCAGAAACCACCCACCCTATTTGCTCTGTACCTGGGGGGGCAAGTGACGGTATGGGGCACCATCTCAGCTGGGCTGAAAGGATGTGTGGTGGCTGCAGTGAGAGAAGGCCTGGGCCGGTTCCTCATCTGCTCATGCCCTGATGGGGACTTACAAAGCCCGATGCAAAAGCTATTTCACACAGGAATGCAGACACTGTGCTTTAGATGAGGACGAAATTCAGACATCCCTCATTTCTATTTGCCTGTCAGCTCCCTTGGGCATGATGAAAGCAGCAGTGGGCCCCGGTTGGTCATGTTTTATCTGGGACTGCTGCAATTCCTGTGTAGTGTTGCCAGGACCTTGGAGAGGATGGAGATCCTGACTGGAGAATGTGGCCGCTACATTGTGGGGATTAGAGTTCAAAGTGCTTTAAACCACAGTGCCCAGCTGTTGTCTCCAGCTGACAATGGCCAGCAAAGTCCACAGAGACACGAGTGGTTTTATCCAGACCTATCTTGGGACTGCTGCTTGGGGTCTGCTGACTTTCCAGCTCCTGCTTTTGACACTTTAACCCCTGAAAGCCAGGTCTGCTGTCTTTCTCATTGCTAGAAAGACCAGTGATGCCCTGATTTTTGTTCCTTTTCTGGCTCTTGTCACTGGTGAGGACTCCTTGGGAGTGGACATCATTTAGAGAAGACTAAGGGATGGTCAGGAATGCTTACTGGGGCTGAGCAATGCTCACAGGAGCCATGAAATCCCTGAGCTACAGCGAGAAACTTGGGGTGAAGGCAGTCTGGGAAGGGCAGTCCCCACTGGCACTGCTCTGAGAGGGTGCATGAGGGCAGCAAACACATCCTGCCACGCTCAGATTGCTCTGGTGGGAAAGGATGGACAAAAATGGATTTCTTTTTCTGAGCACATCACTGCAAAACAATATTGCCCCTTTCTGAGAACCTATGGGTGGGAGGTAAACTAGATGGACAGGGAAATTGGAACTAGGTTTGGAAAAAAAAACCCCAATTGTTTTAAATTTTCAGTGTGGAGTAATTGCAATGCAGTTTTTTTGTTTTTTTTTTTTTTTTTGCAAAATCCATGATTCAGAAATATTAACTGGAATGTTTTACCTGGATCATTTCTTTTGAGAGCACCTCCCCTATGAAGAGAGGCTGAGGGAGATGGGCTGGTTCAGCCTGGAGAAGAGAAGGCTGTGGGGGGACCTCATTGCAGCCTGCCAGTCCCTGAAGGGAGCAGAGAAACAGGAGGGGAATAATCAGCTTGTTAAAGGGCAGAGACTGGCAGGACAAGGGGGATGGAGTGAAGCTGAGGAAGGGAAGATTTAGATTGGATATTAGGGGGAAGTTTTTTACAGAAAGAGTGGTGAGGGGCTGGAACAGGCTGCCCAGAGAGGGGGTGGGTGCCCCATCCCTGGGGGTGTTCAAGACCAGGTTGGATGGGGCCCTGGGCAACCTTGTGTAGCTCCAGGCCTGAGGTTGGTGTCCCTGCCTGTGGCAGGGGGCTGGAGCTCTGTGACCCTTGGGGTCCCTTCCAACCCAGACCAGTCAGGGATTCGTATCTATGAGAGTATTCACAAGCACCCAACAGAGCAGGGCTCCAGAGACAGCACCTAGGAGAGTACAGCAGGAATAAAGGCAAGGCTTCATCATCCTTTGTGGGTACCTACCAGTACAGCCCCTGTCTTTACACAGAGACATCTGACTGATCCTGGAGTGCCTGTTACCACCGCAGCACAAATAACAGCGTGCTGTGAGGACATGATCCCTTCGGTCAGGGTGCTGATTGCCCACTAGATGGGACTAAGCATCGGCTCCAAAACTGCTGATTAAGCTGCTGCTGTCAATAATATTTTCAGGCACCTGGAGTTGTTAGAAAACCTCTCAGCTTTTCCATGTTTTTAATCCATATCCAACTTGATACATGGGTGGGTTTTGTCCCATTCAGTGTCACCTTTAGGTCAGCATGGGAAAGGGTGCCATACAAATTAACAGGCTTGGAGGCAGAGAGAGGTGTGTGTGAGCCTCAACTGCTACTGCCTTTGCTGCCCAACACATTCAATCCCTGTACAGAGAATCATCCAGTTCTGGAAGTTTCTTTGAATTGGATCTTCATCATATTTGGCTTTTATAGTTCCTGGAGGCTTTGGGGCACAGAGAGCACACACCAGTGCCTTCCTCCCTGATAAATACAGAGCAGTGCATTGTGCCAGTCAAAATGTGTCAAAAAGGGCATCTATGTGAGACAGGAGCAGTAGGGAAGATTAACAGCTCCATAATCACAGAATGCTTTGGGTTGGAAGGGACCTCAGAGATCACCTAGTTCCAACCCCTCCTTGCCATGGGCAGGGACACCTTCAGTAGCCCAGGTTGCCCAAAGCCTCATCCGATCCCACTGCCAGGGATCCAGGAGCTTCCACAGCCTCTCTGGGCACCCTGTGCCAGGGCCTCACCAGAGGCAGCCTGGTCCAGTTGCCAGAGGGAGCAGGTATCAGAAACATCCCCTGTAGCTAGGAAGCTGTTTGCCTTGCTCAGGTTTCTCTCTGGGTCTGGCATTATGGTTTTGCTGGGCTTTCCCCTGCCGACACACCGGAGCAGTGCCGCAGGGCAGCAGAGTCTGCAGGCCAAGAGCTGCCAGTTCTGCCCAGGCAGAAGAGCGAATGCCAGGCAGAGCCTGCGACTTTACAGAAGGACAGGGCTTGGAAGGACCCTCTGGAGATCATCTAGTCCAATCCCCCTGCTAAAGCAGCATCACCTAGAGCAGGTTGCACAGGATCATGTCCAGGCGGGTTTGGAGTATCTCCAAAGGAGACTCCACACCCTCTCTGGGCAGCCTGTCCCAGGGCTGTGTCACCCTCAGAGTGAAGAAGTTATCCCTCCTATTGAGACAGAACTTCTTGTGCTCCAGTTTATGCCCTTTGCCCCCTGTCCTGTCACTGGGCACCACTGAGAAGAGTTTGGTGCCTTCCTCTAGATACCCTTTAGATATTTGTATGTATTGATGAGATTTTTCACAGTGAGGGTGAGGGAGCCCTGGGACAGGCTGCCCAGGGAGGTGGTGGAGTCTCCTTCTCTGGAGAGATTCAGGACCCATCTGGACGCCTATCTGTGCAGTATGAGCTGGGGAGCTGCTTTGGCAGGGGGGTTGGACCCCATGATCTCTCGAGGTCCCTTCCAACCCCTACAACTCTGTGATTCTGTGATCCCCTATCTGTCTTCTCTTGTCCAGGCTAAATAAACCCAGGCTAATTAGCCCCTGGGCTGGACTGAAAGCATGCACAGAGCTGGTCAGTGGGTACAGGATTTTGCTAACAGAGGGGGGTTACCCACCTTTCACCTGCTTTAGGGGCAGGAGGGTGTCCTGCAGGCACCAGGACCACACTTTCCCAGCATGGCCACAGAGTCCAGCATCAGTGGTGAAGGGGTCAGTGCTGCTGGAGGTGTTCCCCTCCCAGAGGGGAATTAACACTGAAATGCCCATTACCAACCCAAACCCACACCAACTCGGTTGGCAGGGTAAGGGCAGCGCTACATGGAGCCTTGCATTTTTCTCCTTGCTCTGTTCTGGGGGGTGTCTGACAGCAGTGAAACACCAATTAAGGCAGTCTAATTGATTAGGGTCTAGAAGCTAGACTGGGAGGAGGAGAGGAACTTTGGGATGTGAAAACCAGTTGTTTTCAAACATGCACTTTTGGTGCTTCGTGGCTTCCTTCATAGCCTGGTGCTTACCTGGTGGGCAGCCCTGCTTACCTGGTGGGCAGCCCTTAAGCTGTGCCCTTCCAGTATGGAGCTACATGTATTCCTGTAGGAACAAAACCTGGAGAGGGGAATTACTTAGAAACTGTTTTGTCCAGCTAAGAGCAGCCAGATTTTCACAGAGCTCTTAAGAAAGACACAAATGCTAGTTTGGATATTAAGATGAATATATTTAATCTTTCTTGTTTGTAAAACAAGACATAAATTTGTGTATATATAATTTATATATTTTTATTTATATATATACTATATACAGACAATAAAAAAATTTACTTCTCTATTAGACTGAGAGATTTATGGAGGAATGATAAGAGGCATAACAGGGAGCTCCAGGAAACTCAGAGTTTCGTAAGAGATAATTCAAGGGGAAAGGAAAAACTGCTCCCTGTTGGCCTTCAGCATTGTAACAGGCTTTGCCCGAGCTCAACTGGCTCTTCCACTGTGTATTTGTTACTTGTTCCTTGAAAGCAGGAGGCTGTTCCCCACAGGAGGACACTCTCTGCCTTGCTGACAGCAACTGATAAAGTCTGGGGCAGCCGTGGGCCAGAGGAGGTTATTGCACTCGGTAGAAGATGCGCGTGTTAAAAGCACATTGTGCATTTCCATAACTCCCATGGAAGAACCAGAGATCCTGAAGGTGCATGTTTAGGGAAAATGAAAGAAATTAAAAGAGAAAGATGAGAAACAACTGATCATAGAGAGATCCCTGATCATCCCCAAGCGCAGGGGTGAGCTGGCTGGGTTGGACACCCAGTCGTATCCCTCGCGCGGTGAGGCCGATGCCACGTTCTCCCTTCCCAGCTGGAGGTGGGTGTGATGGGGAGAGGTGGAGAGACCCTGGCAGGATGTGCTCTCCCCATGCGTGCATGAAGTGTGGTGGGTAGCAGGGTAAGGGTGACACAACATGGAGCCTTGCATTTTTCTCCTTGCTCTGTTTTGGGGGCTGGCTGACTGCAGTCCAATTAAGGTGGTCTGCTTGATTAGGGTCTAAAAGCTTGACTGGGAGGAGGAGAGGAGCTTTGGGAAGTGAAGGGAAGTGATTAGGAATCACTTTACCATTCACCTGGGGGGGGTGAAAGAAAAAATAAGTCTAAAAACCCCAACTGCAAATAAATAACCATCTCCCAGTGCTGGGTAACGCGTCTCACAGCATCGTCAGCGGAGTCAGGAGAAGCTCCCCGACGCCCTGGCAAGGACAGCAACTTCTTTGGCTGATGGCAGTAGCAGTACCTGGCCTGGGGACATGCCATGGCTCACAGACCAAGCTGATCTGGGGCTCCTCTCCAATGGGTGTGGTGAAACAGGAGAGGATTTGGGCTAAGCCTTAGAGGCATTGATCAGACCTCTGGAGAATGGCATGGAAGAGTTCTCCTTTCAACTGCTAGCCCAAGTTCTGGCTTGCAGTGGTCAATCTGAGTTCTTTGCAGGTTCTCTTAGGGAGGACAGAGCCATCCAGCAGAGGAAGTGTAACAGAGAATCACAGAATCAATTAGGTTGGAAAAGACTCTTAAGAGCATCACATCCAACTATTAACAGCACTACAAGTCCACCACTAAACCATGTCCCTAAATGCCGTATCTATGTTCTGTTTAAATTCCTCCAGTGATGATGACACAACCCCCTCCTTGGGCAGCCTGTTCCAATACTCAATAACTCTTTCAGTAAAGAAATTTTTCCTAATATCCAGTCTAAAGCTCCCTGGCACAATCTGAGGCCATTTCCTCTTGTCCTATCACTAGTTACTTGGGAGAAGAGACCACCACTCACCTCATTACAACCTCCTTTCTAGTAGTTCTAGAGAGCAATAAGGTCTCCCCTGAGCCTGCTTTTCTCCAGATTAAACAACTCCAGTTCCCTCAGCTGCTCCTCATAAGACTTTTGCTCTAGACCAGCTTCACTTCCCTACTCTGGACCTGCTCCAGCACCTCAATGTCCTTCATGTAGTGAGGGGCCCAAAACTGAACACAGCACTTGCAGTGCGGCCTTACCAGTGCCCAATAGAAGGGCATGATCACCTCCCTACTCCTGCTGCTCACACTGTTTCCCATACAAGCCAGGATACTATTGGCCCTCTTGGCCTTTTCCTCCAAGCAGCTTTCCTTTTTCTCCAGGCAGCTCTGGCCACTCTTCCTCAAGCCGGTCGCGTTGCCTGGGGTTATTGTGAGCTGTCACTGAGCCTTGCTGAACCTCATACAGTTGGCCTTGGCCCATCGATCCAGCCTGTCCAGATCCCTCTGCAGAGCCTTCCTACCCTCCAACAGACAAACACTGCTGCCCAATTTGGTGTTGTCTCCAACCTTTATGAGGGTGCACTTGATCCCTTTGGCTGGACCACTGACAGGTGTGAAAGAGGACTGGCCCCAGCACTGAGGAACACCGCTTGTGACCAGCCACCGACTGGATTTAACTCCTTTCACCACAACCCTCTGGGCCCAGCCAGCCAGCCAGTTTTTGTCCCAGTGAAGCATACGCCCATCCAAGCCATAAACAGACAGTTCTCCAGGAGAATGCTGTGGGAAATAGCGTCAAAGGCTTCACTCAAGTCCAGATAAACAACATCCAGAGCCTCTCCCTCATCCACTATGAGTCACCTTGTCACAGAAGGAGATCAGGTTAGTCTGGCAGGATGTGCCTTCCATAAACACATGCTGCCTAGGCCCGATCGCCTGGTTGTCCTGCACATGCCACGTGATGGCAGTCAAAATGATCTGCTCCATAACCTTCTCTGGCACTGAGGTCAGACCACCAGGCCCACAGTTCCCCAGATCCTCCCTACCTGCATGCATTAAGCCCTTGTGTTTTGCACACAGTGCCTGCACTCAGGGCTAGGGCATTGGTCCCTCAGCTGTGAGAGGAGAGCCTGCCAGGGTGACTGAGCTATGCCCCAGGATTATGGCATCCTGTCCACGTCAGGACTACTCCCCAAGCCCTATCATTGCAGCAGGGACTTGCACCCCAGAGATCACTTCTGCTGCATTTGTGGGCCAGGAAGACCCTGGAGGCAGCAGAGCTGTTTACATGGCAAGACACCTGTTTGGCTCCAGACTGCCCAAGTGAAGCCAAGGAGATGTCACCTCAGTTCCTACTAACTCACTGCCCCACCGCATATCATGACAAAGGTCTTTGCAGAAAAGAGGACCAGAACCACATGAAACCAAACTAAGAGTGGAGACGGGGCGTCTGTGACCCCAAGTACCATCACTGACAAGCCATCATGGGAGAGCAAGCAGAGGAGCTGCTTGAGACCTCTGATGAGCTGGTCGCACAGCTTGTGACAGGGCATTAATTTACCTCTCAAAACCACCACTAACACAACCACCCATTCTGCAGAGATAAAAGAGCGTCTTGGCTACCGCAGACCCCAGGAGATGTGGGCCTGCAGACACCCATCCTCACCAGACCGATGTGATTTGAGAGCCGCTGGCACAGGGCCCAGCACACACCGGCTTGTTGGTTTTCATAGCTGGCTTTACTTATTGATCAAAGTCTTTAAGGATCGCGTCAGCGTGCTCATGACAGTGGCAACCGTGGCTGACTGGTGGGCGAGCTGCTCCACCGTCTGCTGGTGGCTCAGCGTCCTGGCCGTGGACTCTTCTGCAGCCTTCAGGAGGAAGGTGTAGTTTCTCACTACTTCTTCCACCTTTGTCAGCAGCTCTTGGCGCTGGGACTGCGAGCGCACGATGTACACGAGCCTCACGAAGGTCTCAATAAGGCTGCTTAGCACCTGGAAGCTGCTTGTGATGGCGGAGAGCATGTGGGTAGGGCTCTTGTCAACGGCTGCCACGCGGCGGCAGGATGCCCGAAACTCCTTGAACTTGAGGGCGAGCTCTTGTTTGTACTCTGCCAGCTGGGAGATGTAGGGTTTGCAATCCCGGATGTCAGGGCTCACCACGCACTGCCTCAGGATGGTCAGGAGCTCGTTGGTGTCCAGCTGCACTTGCAGAAACCCATTGGGAAAGCTGTAGGCATGGCCTCGAAGGATGTTGATCTTTGCCAAGCTCCCCTCAAAACTGGAGGTCCTTAAATCTATTTCCTGGGTCTGACTCTCATTGGGACTGCTGCAGGCTGTTGCGTCTAGGACCTGAAGAGTCCTGCTCATGACTGGGACCATCTGATTGTCCAGCTTCATTCCTGGGAGTATCTGCATGGGGATTGAATAGGACAACTCATCTTTCTCACTCCCATCATCTGCAACATCACACTTCCTGTAGTAGAAGCAGTACCGGATCGAGCAGCACTTCTCATCCTCCATGTCTTCATCCCGCAGCTCAGCAGGACTTGGATACATCTCTTCCTGGACAGAGAACACTGCTGAACCCTTCTGGTTCTTCTTCTCCTGTGCTATCTGGACATAGGAGGGGTCAGCCATTCCAGAGGCTTCCTGGATTTTGCTCTTTAGAACAGGACAAAGAATGGTGGGTTCAGGCTCTTTCTGGGGGCCTTTTGGCTTGGTTGTATAGATGTTCTGGTAGATGTCAGAGGACAGGGATGTCCTATCGGTCTTATCTATTTCGCTGACGCTGTAACGACGCAGGAGCTTCCTGTAGTGTGGAGCACCCATGCACTCCCCCCGGGAAGCACACGTTTTCAAGCAGGACATGCTGTTCTCTGGGTCTGACCTGTAGTCTCTGGACTCCAAACTTGTGGATCGTATCCGCTTCCCTTTGGAAGGGCTGCTCATGCTTGTCAACCTAATGGCTTCTGCCTGCTTGTGGTCATCAATAACTTTATCCCTCCCTTTCCTCTCCAGTTCTGGCACCACCAGCTGGTTGGGGGGTGGCCTCACCCCCCTGCAAATTCGCTTGCAGTCACAGCTGCGCCTCTGCTCCCTGGACATCCCTGGGACTTTTTGCACAGGACTGCTCCTTAGCTGGCAGCTGCAGCGCCCAGGGGCAGGAGGGTGCAGGTACTCCTGTGGTGGGAGGTCACCTTTGCTCTTAGGCTTGAGCAGCTCTTCAAGGAATTCCAGCTCATACTGCTTCACCTTCTGCAGCTGGGCCTGCCGCTCATCCGTCTCCTTTTTCAGCCGGGTTGGAAAGGTTGCAGAGAAGAGGTTCCTTAACCTGAAAGGAGCTTTTGGAGCTTTGGGTTTAGCTGGGACATTAGCATCTTGCTGAGTCACCTCCAGAACTTTTTCTACTTTTTTGGAAGGCACGGTGCCAATCTGCAGGCTCTCGGATCTGGGCATCAGGTGGATTGGACCTTTGGGTTCCTCACTGGCGCTCCTGAATGTGCTGCCAGCTGATGGAGAGTGCAGGTTGCTACTCTCAGTTTTTAAGCTTTTGACTGAACTTTCCTGTTGCATTTTCTGTCCTTGGGTCGAAGAAGCTGTGTGTTTCTGAAAGACAAGGTTTGTGGCTTCCCCACCTGCCTTCTGACCCGGCTCCCCGCTTGTGGCTTTTCCTGGAGCATCTCTACTCACTTTTTGCTGGTAGCTTTTAGAGGCAAAAGTCTTACAGGGCATCATTTCCTCAGCTGCTGAGGTGAGGTAAGGCTCAGCCTTACTGCCAGGAGCTTCCTTAGGACTTGGAGAAACTTCACAGTGCTGCTGTGGAGAGAGTTGCTGCTGCTGACAGTTGCATAATGTTTCTGTGGTTTGTGGACCTCCTTTAAGCTTCAAAGGCTTGCTGCTGGCTGGCGCAGAGCTGCTGGCACCGTTCGTGTTCCTGTCTTCTTTGGAGGCTGCCTGGGGAGCTGGGCCTTTCGTGTTTGCCACTTGCTGCAGAGCGGCTGAAACGATGGCTGGAGTTACACCACTTTTCTGATCCAGGAGGAGCTTGGAGCCTGCCTGGACCTCTTTGGGCATCTTTTCTTGTAGATCCTGTGCCTGCTCCCTGCTTGGGGCTCCTGTGGGATGCAGAGATACCTCAAAGGCAGCTTTTGTGTGGCCTGCACCTTTGCATTCAGAGCCAAGCACCGGAGCTCCCCTGTTCTGCTCATTAGGCTGGGGGGTCAGCACTGGCTGGATGGCCAAGGTGTAGCTCCGCTCAGCAGGCTGCTGCTCCTGTTTGCTCTTGCAGTTGGCAATGTTGGGGCTTTGGTGAGAGAAAGCTGGCTTTGATGAGGGGCTTGGCTCCTGGCGGCTGAGGGGGTAGGGTGAGGTGAGAACAGCCTGGGCAGCACAGCTCTGGATTCGGAAAGGCAAGTCCTTTCTGGCCAGGTTTTCTTTGTTGATGTGCTGAGCAAGGAAGTAGGCTGCGTTCTGATGCTGCTTCATGGCAGAGACCATCTCTGAGACATCAGTTAGCTCTGAAGAGTTGGTTTCATGGCCAGAATCCAAGGATGACTCTGGAGTGATGGCAGCCAGGACAATAAGACCTGAGGAGAGACAAAAAGAAAACCCTATGACAATACTTACATTGCTACACTGAGGAGAGGGGAACTCCATGCTGGAGGAGCAACTCAGGAATGCAGGACCCAGTGTCCCATTAGTGAAACTTTAGTGACTTCCTGCAACTAAGAGTTAATGCTTTTAAGAGACATCATGTGTCAGCACTGAGCGGGTTCTCTAGCTCAATCCCAGAGCTCTTGACCCAGGAAGAGGTCCTAGGAAACTCTCCAGTGTTAGCAGTAGCTGACCTACAGGGAGCTGTCTAGAGCAAGAAGGAGAATCAGGTAACAGCTACTCTGCTGTAGTGTGTAGGGGAACCATGGTGGAGAGAGGCACAAATGACTATGCTGCCCACAGGCTGGTCCCAGACACACCCATCTAACAGCAGGTTTGACCTGTGAAGGGCTTAGACATGGAGAAAACCTGGGTGGGAACCTGCGAAGACCAAGGGCCAAAGGCACCAGCTGAGTGGGGTCACAGAAGGGAGGGACTCATGCTCACAGTGCTGGTTTGTTAGTGCCTCACCCCAGCATCATGCCATGTAGACCACGGCAGATATGGACTAACCAAGAGACTCCCTCAGCCACTGTCAGGGAGAGGAGTTCCACCTCAGCTTCTCAGAATACTTCTGAGCACCAGCTTGGCTGCTCTTGCTGGAGCCTGTTGCCACAACTTTGGTTTTACTAGAAGCTGCTCCACAGTCACGTACAGGAGGGGAAAACGAGACTAAAGGGAAGGAGGTACTGTAAGAACCAAAGGCTACAGGGTAAAAAGAAAGTCACAGCCACTGGAATACCTGCTGTCTGCTGTGGTGGAGGATGTGGACAGTCCTCTGAAGCAGCCAGGGCTTCCAGTGCCTGCAGGGTGGACACCAGGGCATCATCCAGCTCTTGGGCATGGTCCCGGACCGTCCGCGGTTGCACGCTGTCGATCAGCGTGACAGGGATCTCATCGTAGAGGATGCCGCAGAGGTGCTGGCCTTGCTCCTGGCTCTGGGCAGCTGCCCAGCGCTTGGGGTCATCCTCGTCTGAGCTGTTGTCTCGGAAGCCGGGAGGGGGAGCAGTGATTGCGGGGAGCAGGGACGTCGTCTCGTCTTCTTCCTCATCGCTCCCGGGTGGGGGAAGCGACATCAAGTCCACCATATTGTCCCAGGCGCTGCCAGCCTTGCCCCCCTTGCATGAGGCCAGCCGACTCTTGATTTTGGCTTGGCAGGACTCACAGTAGAAGTGTGAGGCGTCACTCCGCAGGTGGGTGTCTATGGTGTGCGCCCTGGCCCTGCTCACTTGCCTGTCTTGGTCAAGGCCATCCGGGTCGTACTCATTAGCTGCCCCATTGTAGCCTTGGCCAGAGCTTTTGGAAGTGGGGTCGGATTTGGTCCTGGGACGAGTTTCCTCAAAGAAGATCAGGTTTTCATTGATATCCCTCCTGCTCTCTCTTTCCTTCCTCTGCTCGCGCATGTGCAGGTAGCAAAAGCTGATGAGCTCTGAGTCGGATGCCCTGGGAGCTGGAGCCCCGGCCACGCCGTCACCGGTGGCAGAGCCACCCACCAACCCGCTTTCCTTCTTTCCCATGTGCCCCGACACATCAGGCCAGTGGAGGTTGTGTGTGTTGATGCAATCTAAACCAAAACCACAACAGGGACATTAGCAGCAGCACTGGGGAGAAGGGGAAGCAGCACGGGGAAGCTCTGCTTACCCTGGAGAAGCATCCGTGTGCTCTCTGCCTTCCAGCCCTCGCTGGGGCAGGCTGCAGTGGGACACGTGTGCTCCCTGTGGCACAGCCAGGCCACCTGGCTGGTCTTTTGAGAAAACATCTTGTGCAACTCACTGGGCCTGCCTGCCAGTAATGAGTGTAGGAAGAAATGTCCTGAACATACACATCATAGTTTAGGTTGGAAAGGACCTTTAATGGTCACCTAGTCCAACCCTCCTACAGCGAACTGGGTCATCTTCAACTACATCAGGTTGTTTGGAGCCCCATCCAACTAATGAATTATTAATTTAATTAATTTAAAAATGAAATTACAGGGGTTGGAAGGGACCACAAGAGACCATCGGGTTCAACCCCCCTGCCAAAGCAGCTCCCTAGCTCATACTGCACAGATAGGCGTCCAGATGGGTCTTGAATATCTCCAGAGATGGAGACTCCACCACATCCCTGGGCAGCCAAACTTTGCGTGCTTCCAGGGGTGAAGCTTCTACCACCTCTCTGGGAAACCTGTGCCAATGTTTCACCACCCTCATCATAAAAATGTCTCCTTTATATCTAGTCTGAACATACCCTATTCCAGCTTAAAACCATTACCCCTTGTTCTACCACTGTAGGCCTTATCAGTGTGCTGGGGAGTGCTGGTGCCCAGGAGACCTGCAAGCATGGTGCCATCAGCCAGGGCATGGCAGGGCAGTTCACTCAGGAGGGCACACAGGGAGGGTGCTTTTTCAAAGGAGGGACATTCCACTGGCCAAGGGGGAGGCCTGAAAAAGGGGGTAATTGGTGACAGCCAACATAGCTTCACTAAGGGCAAATCATGCCTAACAAAAGTGGGTTACAGCATTAGTGGAAAAGGGAAGAGCAGCTGATGCAATCCACCTGGACTTGTGCAAAGCATTTATCCTGCATGATATCCTTGTCTCTAAATGGGAGAGGATGGGAGAGGCGTGGATCTGATGGATGGACCACTTGGTGGATAAGGAATTGGTTGGATAGTCTCAAAGTTTTGGTCAATAGGTTGATGTTCAAGTGGAGACCAGTGGTATGTGGCATTCCTCAGGGGTCAGTACTATGACTGGCACAGTTTAACACCTCTGTCAGTAACATGGACAGTGGGATTGAGTGCACTCTCAACAACTTTGATGACAAGTGTGGTGTGCTTGACGTGCTGGAGGGAAGGGATGCCATCCAGAAAGACCCTGACAGGCTTGAGAGGTGGGCCAGTGCAAGCCTCATGAACTTCAAGAAGGTCAAATACAAAGTCCTGCACATGGATTGGGACAATCCCAAGCACAAATACAGGCTGGGCAGCAAGTGTCTTGAGAGCAGCCCTGAGGAGAAGGACTGGAGGCTCCACACGACCTGGCAATGCGTGCTGGCAGCCCAGAAAGCAAATCATATCCTTGGCTGTATCAAAACAAGAGTGACCAACAGGTCAAGGGGGGTGATTCTCTCCTCTTCTGCTCTAATGAGACCCCATCTGGAGTACCATGTACTGGGGTCCCCAGTACAAAGAAAGCTGTTGGAGTGAGTCCAGAGGATGCCATGAAGATAATTAGAGGGCTGGAGCACCTCTTCTATGAAGGGAGACTGAGAGCTGGGGTTGTTGAGCCTGAAGAAGAGAAGGCTCTGTGGGGACCTTACAGCAGCCTTGCAATACCTAAAGGGGCTCATGAGAAAGCTGGAGAGGGACTTTTTACAAAGGGATGTAGTGATAGGGCAAGGAGTAATGGGTTTAAACTGAAGGTGGACAGATTTAGATTAGATGTTAGGAAGAAATCCCTCCCTGTGAGGGTTGCTCCCCTGTGCAAGGCTAGCATTTGAAATAACTGTGTGAACTTCTGGCCAATGGTCCAGCCCTCAGGAGGGGCATCTGTCTGCATTACAGGCTGCATTGTGCAGCTGCACAGAGTAAGGTGCCTGGGGGGATGAAGGCTTCGTCTTACCAAGGATAAATTAAATCAAACAAATCCTAATTAAATTCATTAGCTCAACAAATTGGGCAATTTGTCTCCCCAAACACACGTTTGCATTACGCTGTTCATCACCTGCAGTGCTAAAATCCCAATCAAAGCAATCTCTCTCCTCTATGGACATGCTGGTGCTCAGACAGCTCTGTGAGCAAACACAAGGCTGCCACAGCCAGGGACATGCCTTCAGTGCTGGGCTGTGGTGGGGTGGCATGGATCCCAGCAGAGGCTTTCCCAAAGCCAGACACCTCTGATGGGCCTCGCTAGCAGCCTGTCCTGCTCAGACAGCCTTGCTGGCTGCTCCTGCTGAGCCACAGCCTGTTGCTGGATGGAAAAACCATGAAATCCATAATCCAGCCACTGGAGGCTCTGGGGGAGAAGGTCCTGAAGAAATGCTGAGAAAGTAATCAAGAGCATGGAGCTGCTTGGCTGATGCTGGAAGTGGGGAGAGCAAGGGGCAGGGACTTGAATTGCTTGTGAAGCTCTGGCATGGCACAAGCCTTCCCCTGGAGCACAAGGATCAGGCACACAGCTCTGCAGGGAGATGTGGAGAGATGGATCTAACTGACAGCATCCAGCCAGAGTGTGCATTTCTAGAAACATCTGCAGTTCAGCAGGAGGTTGTAGTGGGCCTTAGGGAAGAGGGATGTGCTCCTCTTCTAGGCAGAAAGCACGGGCCAGGGCTTGATTTTACATTTCAGATTCTGGCACAGCCTGCCTGCAGCCTGGAAAGTCAAAGCCTGGGCTAACTCCATTCATCCCAGTGGGACTGTCTTATCATTCCTGCAGAGATGTGCTAAGGATCAGCAGTCTCTGCTCCCTGTGATCCACCCAGCTCCTGACAGCTCAGCCTGCAGTCGTAGCGAGACCAGAGTTGTGAGAGGACTTTATTTTCTCCATACACACTAAACTCACTCCTTCTGAAGGATGCCTGAGTGTACTGGGTCTGTGGGGAAACTCTTCTGCTCCACTGGTCAGGGTGGTTTTCATTGCACCCCTGAGGATAGATCAGGCTGTCCAGAGAAGGGCTAGCTCGTTGGCATGAAGACCATGGATTCATTGCTCCACCACTGTCCTGCACTCATGGTGAATTCTCCTCACAGTCACCCCAGCCCTTGGCAGAGTGATTCTGATCAAGATCTGTTATCCCTTTAGGTATAGCTATGGACCATACCCATGAAGCAAAATGTCCCTGAGGAAAAATCCTGGCTATTATTTGGAATGCAGAAAAGCACCACTAGCACATGCCGGGTCATCCCCTCAGTGACCAGTAACTGTGGGCACCACCAGCATCCCTCCAAGCCCTTTCTAGGATGCTCTCTGCTTCCTAACACAGTCCTCTGACTCCCCACAGCCATGTGCCTCACGTGTCCCTGCAGCCCATCTCAGGGTGACACGACCCAGGGATGGACCACTCTGATGACAGCAAGTCAAGTTGGAAACACCCCTCAGTCAGAGCAAAATGTGACTATACATGTTTCTGAAGGGCATCCAGAGCAGAGAGCAGTGACAGCTGTCAATAAGAGGTGCAGGTGAAGGAAAGGAAGGAAACCATGCACAGATATACTTACACCAACATCACCTGCTGGGTCTTTCTCTGGATCCACTGAGGCTGCTGCAGATGCTTTCCTGATGCCTCTTGTGTGTCCTCCCTCATATGCTAAGCCCATGTTCAGATGCCTTCCTGAGACCTCAGAGGCACTGAGGCCTTTCCCAAGCAACCTGCTATCTTTTGGTGCTCCTCACACCTCCCTCAGCTAGTCCCACCTTGAGGAGGCAGTTTTGACATGCTTCTAGCTAAACTGTAGACTTGTCTTGCTCTCTGGAGCTGTGGTGTCACTTGGGAGGTCTGGGGGGCAACCTTCCAGGGTCAGCTGGGTTGGCACCTTGCCCACCTCCAGCCACTGATCCTGCATTTTATATTTCCTTATACAAAACATACTCTATGTAAGCACCTGCATGGACAACAGCATGTAGCTCCTGGTTGGCTTTTGTTTGAAATGACTCTTGAGAATCATTGAGGGTGACTCACACCTGCAATCCATCCTCAAGGAACAGAGCATCAGTGCCTGGTGGGACATAGTCTGTCTTCAGTTCTGGTCTCTTACATTCCCTAGACCAGCCCTCAGCTCACTGCATCAGGACAGGCACAAGCTGGAACATCAAAATTTCCTTCCTAATTCAGGAAATCAGACCCCCACTCATGAAGGCAGCAGTGTCCAAAGGCAGCAGGAGGCCCTGGCTGAGTGCATATGCTCACACTGGTCTCCTGAGCCAGGATGCTGCCCAAGGACCATGTGCTGCATCCCTGTGGCAACGCACAGGCTGTTCTGTGAGGACACAGCGTTTGGCTGGCAGCATTACAGGTCTTTTCAGACGGCACCTCCTGGATCTGCCCTAGGAGCTGCCAGAACAGCACTTGCAGGGAGCACTTAGGGCTCAAGCTGACACCACAAGTCAGAGCTTATCCAAAATGAGGTCTTTGTCTCCCTGCTTCTTGTTCTGGTTGTAAGGAGACCCGACGGTTCCGCAGGGGGAGTGGGAGCAGAGGGGACACGCCAGAGAGACCCTTCTCCCTCCTGATGCTGCAGAACCCTGGGCAAAGGAAGGAGAAGGGGGAGGCTGGGGAAGGGGCTCACAGGGAAAGCGGAGGCTGAAACGTACCTGCCTTGATAAGCTGAGGTGGGACTGGCTGGCTGGCGGCCCTGGAGAATATCATCTTCTTGGAGTCCACCAGGAGACGGCAGTAGCCTGCGATCAGGCAGGCGAAGTTGGTAGCTTCAGGCCACTCCATCAGCAACACCAGCGGCTGGAAAGCAAGAGAGGCAAAGCTGGGGGGACAAGAGGCTGAGCTGACCCAGGACCAGGGCTCCAAAGGGGCTGCACGGGGCCCTGCGCTGGTGTGGCCAGTGAGCTGGCTGGGCACGCTCAGCACCCACGCAGGAACAAGCAGCCAGGCACACGGCCTCGCTCCAGAGGGCCCAGGGAGTCGCTGTGCACAAGACAGTGTCCGCTGCAGCTCGAAATCCTGCTCGCTGACTCCCCTAAGAAGGATGGAGGAGGAGCAGGGCACAGGCTGCACGTGGAAAAGCCCCCATACAACTGGCTCCTCATCACTGGCCTGCGTGCCAGAGCTCTAAGCCTACCTCCAGGCACCAGTTTAACCATCAGGCCCTGGAGAACACAGGGAGCTGTGGAGTCTCCAGCTGCCAGAACCCCTGTTCCATTGCAGGCACCACATCACCCTCCCATAAACCAAGACATCTGCTTCCAGCAAGATGCAGAAGGGGCAAAAACCCATTTACAGGCTCCACTCTGAGCCTGTGGATCTTATTTAAATCGAACCCTTTGGAAAATTAAATTTGTGCTTGGGAGCAGATGGTGCCTTCTCTTTTAGGAGAGCATTTATTAGCACGCTAAAAAAGGTCTTTGCTTTGGAGAGAAGAATAAAATCAGGCAGGATCTGCATGCCACATATAACTATGCTGCACAATCTAGCAGCAGGTACTGAGACCACCCCCCCCCATGACTCCTGGCTTGTCCCAAGGAGAAGGTTAGCTAGCCTGGGGAAGCTGTTGTGGTGGGATCCACTCTTACCCAGCCAGTGAGGTCCCATGCACTGCTGGGACCTGCCTGAGCAGAGCAGCTTGATCGGTCCTCGCTCAGTCTGAGCCTCCAGCACTGCTCAGGACAGACTCGTGCGATGGAAAAGAACTGGCAGTGCCCTCAATGTAGGTACTGCACAGCAGCTCTACCCCTCAGCCTTCCCTTGCACAAAGCAGCCCTGCCTAAAGGACCTCTGTACCCCAGTACAAGGCTTGCCTGAGGCAGCTGGGGGATGTTTAGCTGTTGCTGTGGCTCGGCTGCCGGTCCTGCTGTGCCTGGTCTCTTGCACACTGGCAGCTCCCAGGACTCAGATAACCCAGGGTGAACCAAGCCTGCTTTAAAAACCCCTTAAGCCTACACAGCACGAAAAGCAGTGAAGTTAATTTGGTTTTCTTGGTTTCCAACCACTGGTACCCACTGGCCAGCTCCCTGCTCTGCTGAACACTTGCTTTTTTAAGCCACCAAGCCCACTCTGGCAAAGAAAGGCCCGGCACATCCCAATCAGAACTACCTGGATGTGGAGCCCTGGGCAGAGCCACATACAATCCCCAAACCAAGGGGGCAGGGGCTGATCCCTCCTAGGGCCAGGGCAAAGAAGTTCCCTCCGTGGCTACTGTGCAGGAAGAGAAAGGAGAAGAACTAACCTGACATGGGAGAGAAACAACCTGACAGGCAGACATGCTCTGCCGGCTCGATGAGGCTTGCTCTTCTGCATCATCAAAAATAAACCTGAGATGACACAGACCAAAGGGAAAGCATCAAGATAGAAAGGAGATTCTCCACACAGCTCACAGGAGGCAGGCATGCAGTCGTGGTGGTGGTGGTGGGGAGTGTGACACCTCTTAGCCCAGCTCCAGTCTTGACATAAGTGATGAAAGGACCATGTGTTCCAGTTCTGCTGTATGAAGCATCCTTAAAACAAGTGCCTTCTACTTAGGGCTAAACCTTCTTGGGTTTTTCAAGCCATCTGTTGAATAAAAAGATATTTGTGTATCCCCCCCCCACCCCATCATCTATGCAGCAGCAAGAGTGCTAGCAACAAGAAAGGCAGTAAATGCCAAGGGATGGGCCTTTGAGTATCTGCTACTGAGAGACCAAGAGCCCAAAGCAGGTTGAGAATTCCTTTTCAAAAGGAGAACTAGGCTGGGACTTTCCACCACAAGAAAGCCACATGCTCGAGATTCGAGGTGGCTCTTGGGGACACTGAGGCTGCATGGCACCGAGTTGTGATCTCCACTGATCACCCCCAGATACCACAGTGCAGCATCCCAGCTGGGTACCAGTACCTCTAGGACCCAGCCCTATTTCCACCTTTGGATACCTCTACTTCAGGATGCTCCCACCCATTCAGATACAGGACTGTAGGTTCTTGCTGGCAAGATCAGTCCTCCTGAAAGGGAGACAGGTCTGAGACACAGCCAAAGCAGAACAGTGTTTCTTGCCTACAGACAGAACACAGGCAACACACTAAGACCCTGCCAGGTCTCTGAGCAAGCCCAGCTTCCAGCAATCTGTGCATGGCACGTTGGGGTGAATTGTAGCACTGACTAGCTTTACAGCTCAGTGAGGGGTCTCAGAAACCATTACTCTCACATCCTGGCAAGCAAGCACCGCGAGAGTTCTTCTGTAATTATCAAGCACTCAAATATTGTTATTAGGGATTAAATCCCTTCAGGGGCACCTGGAAGCAGCCCACAGCCCAGGACCCTGCACTGCAGGGGCTCTGCATCCTGCTGACTGGCTGCTGGCTGTTTAATAAGACACTGAACATGAGCAAAGCTGCTGCAGGCAGGCTGTGTGTCTCCCCTTGCCGTGTGGGCTTCTCTGCTGCTCAATGAACAAAGGTCTGGCTGAAACCCTGTCCCATGTGAGGGGTACAAGACAGAATCTCTTCTGCCCACCCAGGTAATTTTACTGAGGTTGCAGCAGCTCAGCTGCCTTTGAAGAGTCCTTTCTGCTGCCACAGCTCCCTGAAAGTGGTCAGCAGATCTGAAAGCGATCCGTAGGGTCAAGAGGCAACATGATCACAGCAGCCTTGTTTCCTTGGGAAATCAGGCTACAAAGAGGAGGTGTCAGGGATGGCAGGTAATGGAGATGTTATTTTTAGGCATCATCACCCTTGGTCATCCTGTTCCATGCAGGCAAGGCGGGTGAGATCGTGTGGAGACAGCTGGGCACAGAGGAGCTGAGCGAACATCACTTTCTGAACAGCTGTGTGACAGTTTCCAGTGAGTGTCCCTAGGGGTTCAGGGTGCCTTTGCAGGGAGCTGCTCCAAGCAACAGGACAGGACTGTATCACAGAACATCAGGAGTTGGAAGGCACCTCAAAAGCTCATCTAGTCCAACCCCCCTGCCAAAGCAGGATCACCCACACTAAATCCCACAAGAACACACCCAGGCAGGTTTGAATGTCTCCAGAGAAGGAGACACCAAAGCCTCTCTGGGCAGCCTGTCCCAGGGCTCCATCACTGCCTAGTCTGTGCTTTGGGCTTCCTTGTGATACCCATGTCTTGTGGTGAATGGGACTGACATCCCTTCCTTTGGAAACTTCCTTCAAGGAGCAGTGAGGGCTCGTGCCTGCTGGTCAGGTCCCCAAGGCCTGGTCCTCAAGGGACTGGGGCTCATGCAACACTCCTGCCATCTTTTTAACTCAACCTCAGCCAGACCTGACAAAAAGGCAGTAACCTGAAATAGCAAAAATCTTCATAGATTTTCTAACCCCAGGGGGGTGGCAAAGCAGAGACACTTCTGTAAGCAGATGGAAGGCAAGGAAGGATGCAGCAAGAGCAAAACCAGTCTCATCCCTCTAAGACTGCCCCATCTGTACTGACTTCTGGAGGTGGCCACAAAATGCCATACCTCTATCCCAGCTCTTAATCAGAAGGTGGTGTTAATCACCAGTGGGGAACAAGTTATTAACTAGGATATCCCTCCAGTTATCCTCCTGCCACGCACCAATGGCGTGTCTCCTAACACACAGCCCATCATTTTTCTCCTCCTCACTGGTGTGTTCGCACTGTGAGAGTAGTGGGGGGCTTGTACCCTGTTAGCCCAGGGGCTCTGCTCCCCTGGCACCCCAGAGCAGAAATGGCCATCTGATTTCTGGGTGAAAGCTGGTTTTACACAGAGGCAAACTTACTGGGGTAATCCCACTGTTCTAAGAACACCAAACATCAGATTCCCAGTGGGATGCACAGGTAGAGGTTCATCTCTGACCTGTAATACACCAACATGAGAAGCAGCCAGTTTTGAAGAGAATGCTCTTTCTACATCTAAATGCATAACACCAGCCTGAAATTAGGGGTGTTCTGATCTTCCACCCATACTGGTTCTCTAGTTTCTAGCCCTGACATGAAAAGGACATTGTTTTCACTTAAAAGTTTCCTGCTCAGCAACCAGCCTCTCTGCAAAATACAACCAGAGACATGTATAGTGGGTATGAGATATAAGTTTCCCATTAGCTTATTAATGATATACTGCTTTTCCTATTATGCCTTGTCCTTAAATCAAACCTCAGTGTCCTTCTGGAGAATATTCCCTTGTTCAGACGAAGGTGATGTTTCATAGAAGAATGGCTGGAGGAAATTGCATGGCCAGGGTAATGCTAAAGAATCTTACCAATCCTCATATTTAAATTAATTTATGACCCAATCTCTGCATGCTATAACCCTTGAGCTCCTGTGCATTTCCTTTTAATCTCTCCCCTTTATCACACACTCTAGGTCTTACCCTGCTTCCTTTAACATAGAGTGGAGGAAAGGTGGGAGATGAATTTACATAATTTATGTTGCCTGGTTTACTTGAGGTGTGCTGCCAAGTTTATATTTAATAATACAGACATCCACCCCTAACGAGACAGCAGTCAATTTTTCACTTGTACATTGACCTTTCCTTCCCTCCCTTTAAGCATTATTAACTCAGCTCTATCAATACCAGGCTGCTGGTGATTAGGACCATTATTTCCCATTTGTTGATCAATAAACCTCCTGCCTTGTTAGCAACAGACCCTTGGGTTTCTGCAGCAGTGTCTCCTTCCTGAGGGTCTGAGCAGCCACCACCTCCGTTGGGCAAACACCCTTCTGTGTCCTGGGGAAGGAGTAGGTCCAACCTACGTTTTCCATCATGCTCCAGCTGCCACCCCCATGGGCTTTCAGCTCCTCCAGGTCCTTAAAAGGTGGGTGATTTCTAATAACCAGAGCCAACCCCTGTTTTTTTGGCATCCTCCATGCTTCCTACTTGTTGAAGCAAACGAGGCTGCAGCACCATCAGGCTGCACTCGTGCTCACTCCTGCTGTCTGCTTGGGTTTGGTTTTTGGTTCGGGGTTTGTTTTGTTTTTTCTTTAAATAAATAAATCAAGTTTGGCTTTGCAGGCTTGCAAACTCATCCTCTTCACACATTGTCTGACTCTTCTTCTTTCTGGCTGGCTCCTATCCTGGGTGCCCACAGGCAGCGCTCTGGGTGGTTCCAGGGCTGGCACCACACGCTTTGCTTTACATCTTCTTGCTAGAAAGGCTCTGCAAGGGGCAAAACTGCATCCACGCCTCCCACCCCAGGTACTGAGCCAAGGAAAAATCTCAGTCCCTCCCTCTCTCCCACGAGGTGACAGCGTTTCAGAATGGCTCAGTGCAAATAAAGATAAATTCAGCTTAGGGAACCAGAGCCTTTAGGTCCATCATCACTCCAAAGCCTCGCTCTTCACGTAGGAGAAATCTGACGGGCTTCAGGCACTGCTTGTGCGAGTGGGAGGAGAGCCAGCCTCGCCTGCCCCCAGCAGCCTGATGGCATCCCTCACCATTCCCAGATTGGAACTCGGCAAGCGTGCCCACAGCGCTGACCTAAGCACCCCCAGCACCTCCCTGTCACACTCGGCTGAGGGAAGCACCCCAGGGCTCAGTGCCAGCTGCAGCCTCACCAGCACCCACCAGTGCCAGCTTTGGCTGGGAAGGCTCAGAGGAAGAGAAGGCACCATACCACGGCTGGTAAGAGGGTTGGAGGGCTGGTGAGAGGGTTGGAGGGCTGGCAGGACTCAGCTCCTTCCAGGGGGAAAGGAGAAGGCTGCATCCCAGCCACACACGGCAGCTTTTCCTTTCCACGGCAGGCTGGAAGCGCGCCAGGGCCCCTGGGACACCGACATCAATAGCTGGATTCCAGGCGCAGCAGCAGCCAGGGACCTTTCTGAATTAATTTCCCCTTTGTTTTCCTCTGTCGAGTCTCGAGCTCAGCTAAAGCGTTGGCTGGCTGCGGGCCCTGCTGGGAGACATGAAGTCAATTACCCCCTTGCCTTTGATTGAATTGGGCTTGGCGAGCGGCCAGGCGCCTCAGGCCTCTGCCCTGCCACCGAGCCTGGGGACAAGGCCCAGCCTGGGACAGCTCCTCCGTCAGACTGCAGGCATGCAGTATGTCTGGGCTCAGGTGATGTCGCTGCCCGGAGCGTTCCTCTTCATCCCCCACTCCAAGGGAATTGGTGACTCTTTTTACGGATGCTGAGACGGAATAATGAGCAGCCCAGCAGCACAAAGCTGCACCAAGCTGGAGGGAGAGATGCTTCACTGCAAGGGGCGTTGCAGCAAGAACAAAAACTTGGGCTTCCGTGGGAACCACGGAGCAGCACAGCCAGGGACCTGGGGACTCTGCTGAGACCTGGTGGAGCCACCTCACTGGACAGTAGGAGCTGGCTCCAATGTGCCCAGGGAGCTGAGCGGCAATCCCATTGCCTCTGGCACAGGGAAGCTTGGGTGAGGACCCATCTGCCTCCTCTGCGCCCCGTCAATGCCATGAGGCTTGCCCAAATGCCAGGCAGGAGATGCTGACACTGCCCTTCCTGGGATGCTGGGAGGTAGAAGAGGACTTTGTAGGTCTGTGCTGGGGAAGAGGGGAGGTGCATGCCTGAAAGCCCAAATCTGGGCTGGTTCAGAAGCACTGTCTGCTCTCAACTGCCAGTCCCAGCACTGCTAGGCAGATGGAGGGGGAAAGCCCCAGGAGATGGAGGCCTGTGGGGCACCCAGACCACTGAGACAAGCTGCATTTAATGCATAAAGATCCCAGGAGACACCGAATGCCACTACCCTGCTCCCAGCAAATCTACCAGCTCCAGAATTAATGGTCAAACACCGGGAAGTCTGGAGCACAGGAGGAAGAGCAGAGAAGTGACAGTCCCAGCAGAGAGAGGACTTTGCCAGGTGGGAATGACATGAATGTCCTGCTCAGCTCCCACACCACTGCCGCTGGGGAAGCACCATCCTGTCTCCATGTATGTGCTGAGAACCTCCTCAGCCTTTCCAAGCAAACCTGCCCTGCTCACTCCATGGCTCTTGAGGTGAAGCCTGTTTCTCTCCTCCCAGCAGCTCCCTCAGACATGCAAGGAATAAAAATCCTTGGATGGAGTAGCAAAGGCCTGGAGGCTTTTTGTCTGCTGTCCTGAGGTTGCACAGCTCCTCTACAAGGGTTCCTGACAGCATTTGCTCTCCCCTTTGCTCCCCTTGCAGCAGAAAACAGGTAAAGAAGGCAAAGCAGAGGCACCAACCTTGGGTTTCTATCCCAAATAGGCCATTTTAATCAGAAACCAAAGCCCAGGATGGAAAAGCTCCAAAAGAAACCCACTAACCCTCCAGTGAACAATTTATAAGCCAAGCACCGTTCCTTTCCCTCCTGAACTAAATGCAAATAGTTCTCAATCTCCTTGAGCCTGCTTGTTACCTGAGAATCTTCCCAGGTCCTTGCTGGCAGGTCTGCCTGGGCTGTGGTTGCTGGCAAGCATTGGCTAAGGATGTTTGGGTGGTGCTGGTTGGTGCGGTCAGGGTGTGCAGACCTCCTGGCTGATGGCTGCTCTGTGACCTGACCCCTTTTGGATCAACTACCCAACACCGATAAACCTGGTGCTGAAGTTTAAAAAAATGGCCTTTCTGCACAACCCCCAAAGTATCTGTCACCAAATATCTGCTCTTTCCACTGTAACCCAGTGAATAGCTCTGATGGGCCACTGCCACCCCACCGACTCCACCTGGGGAACTGTCCTGGTTTTGCCTCAGCTGAGCACCATGCAGCCACTCGCTCTCTAAGAGGGTGTGTGGGGGAAACTGGGGAGGGGAATGGGGGGATGGGGAGAGGGGGAAAAAGAAGCTGGAAAAAGCACCCCTAAATCTCATGAGTTGGGATAAGGAGGGTTTACTGGGACAGCAGAGAGAGTGAGCTATAACAGCAGAGAGAGTGAGCTATAACATTGATAGGGCTTTATAGCAAAATATACAGAACTGGGGAGACACAATGCAGCTCCTCACCAAACCATGACTCAGACCATACAGCTCAGAGCTGCCCTGAAGCTGGACCAGCCCCAAAAAGTGCACATCCTGGAGCTGTGCAGTCCTCCCCCCGCCTCCCTTTATGCAGAGCATGATGTATTGGCATGGAATACTCTCTTTGGGCATTTTGGGTCACCTGTCCCTGTGTGTCCTCCCAGCTCCCTGGGCACCTCCCCTTCTCATTAGCGGGGCAACATGAACAACTGAAGAGTCCCTGAGTGCTGGGCAGCAACTGAACCATCCCTGGGTGATCAGCACTGCTCATCCCAGCTCCCAAACACCATTACACCCCCTGCTAGAAGGAAAGTAACTCCACCCTAGCTGAAAACAGGACAGGAACACCCTGGAGCTGCCCCAGTACCAGCATCCCTCCCCGTACAGCTCCAGACACCACAGTGTATCAGCCCCACAGGATGCTCACAACCAGCTCCGTAACCCACATGGCTCTGACAGGGGTGACACTGCCTTGAGCACCCGTGCCCAGAGCAACAGGACCCTGCTCCCTCAGGACCCTGCTTCAGGCACAACCCTGTAATGGTTTACAACTCATGTGAGAAAGATTTCTTTGCCAGCCAGGGCTTCAGCCAGCACCACGTTCTGTGCTCTGGAATAACTGCAGAAAGCAGACTAGCATGGCGAGGTAATGATTTTTTTCCTGCCTGCTTTTCTTAGCCCATCTCATCCATCGCTGTCCTGCGTAGGATTAGCATATGCCTCATTTCAGAGCAGACGTGCTGGCTTTGAAACCCCACACTTTAGATAACAGTTAAATGAAGACAGATAAGAGCAGCCTTTGCACTGACAGGGTGCTGCCGAGCCTGCTGAGACTCAGGAATGGGATGCTCACTCTGCTCCAGGCAGGCAGAGGGGCTTCCAGTGGCTGTAGGCAGCTGCCTGGAATCTCTAGGTGAGGTAAAGCTGCTGTGTGTGTGGCTGTGCTGGCTGAAAGTTGCCTACAAGCAGCCTTTCCTCTGGCAATTGAGATGCTGGATGGAGGGGCTGCAGGAAGGAGTCTATTCCTCCACTAGGGAAGGGCTGGTGGCGTTCTGGTTAATTACTGCTGCAGAGCAGGGCTGGGGGGAGCAGCGCTGCAGGAGCTGTGGAGCAGCCACGTGGGAATTGCCACCTAATTTATAGCAGATGGATGTTGGCATCACCTCAGCCACCAGCACATCTGCTGCTCCCGCCGCCGGTCCTGCCCGTGCGCATTGGACTGCGCCGGAGCGAAAGGACTGCCCTCCTCCAAACCACAGAGGGGGTGACAGCACCAGAGGGGCCCAGGGACCCCAGCGGGAGCACCCTGGGCTTGAGCAGCACCGCGTGGAGCAGAGCTACCACCCCACATTTCCCTCATCTCCCTGTGTGGTACTTGGCAGCTGGCGAGACGGCCGTGGAGCTGTGTGACAGCGGGAACACGCTGTGCTCGGAGTGTTCCGAGCATCGCGGGGCTGTGAGCAGCCTGTCATTAGTGTATTAATTATACACACACGTCCGAGGGGTGTGGAGGAACCAGCAGGGCTACTTGTGGCAGAGACAGTACCCCCCTTGGTTATACCTGTTCCCTAAGGGGTACATGGCAGGCGCAGTGTGCTCCTGCACAGCGCAGGCAGCTGGAGGGGACAGGCAGGGAGGGGTGCCCAGGCTGAAGCAGGGGAGGTCGGAGGATTTTGAAGGGTAAGGACAGGCACAGAAGGGCACCAGGACTTCCCATGGGCAACGACTGGCCTCAGCAGTGTGCAGAAGAGGGAAGATTATGGCTGCGTTGCTGGTGATGTGCTGGATCACAAGCACAAAAAGGGCTTCACGGGGTGAGGCTGTTGGAAGGGGTGGCTGGAGCAGAGGGGATGGGGGTGAGGATGAGTGTGGCTCCGGCAGAGGCAGCCAGAGTGTTACTGAGGTTCAGCAGAGCTGCTGGACCAGGCACAGCAACAGCACAAAAACAGACTTGGAGGAATTAATGAGCCTGGTAGGAGGAGGTGCTAAAATCCACCAGGAGAGGAGCAGCAGGTGAATCCTAAGCAATCCTGCCATGATTACATCCGAAATAGAGACTGGCAGGAAAGGGCAGCAGGAAGGGCTGAGGCCCCACAGGAGATGAGGAAACGTGGAGGCCACCAGCAAGAATGCTCAGCCTCATCAGCCCTGGGGGGAAAGGGATGAATTCGAGGACAGCAACACTGACCTACTGCCAGAGGCTTGGAGGGCTTGTGTGGGTACACCCTGTCTGCTGGAGCAGTATTTCCATGCCCCAAAGCAGTCACAGTTCCACTGTGCCAGGTGTCATGGCATGAGAGAGTCTCTACCAGGAACTGCTCCTGTCAAATTTAGCCCAGACTCGATCCTAACTGTCCTGTTGAATTCAAGGTGGGAGGAGAGGATGAGGCTTGGGACTTCTGTATCAGATCACTGCCTCTCAGCTCTGTCCTTCCTTGAGGGGCAGTGGAGAGCTGGGCATGGGGAGGCAGTGAAGCCAAGGATGCCCTGGAGCAGGCACACTGTTACCTGCCTGCAAGTCTGACAGAGACATGTCTTAGCTTATTAAAAACCTGAGTAAAGGCCAGTTGAAGATCTCCTTATGATCTTGTGGCTGCAGGGCCAGACACCAACGAAGCCACTGAAGAGCCTACTATATTGCTGACAGTCCTTCTGAAGGATTTGGGACCCACGAGAGAGGGGAGACTGCGAGGGGTGAGGAGGGGTGGTGGGGCCTGACTATGGGGATTGACTAGAGAACCAGCACTGCATGATGCAACCACTAGCAGGGGGTGGCAGGATGATAAGGCACAGGGCCTGGGGAGGGGATGTATGCTGAGGAGTGCAAAGGCTGCTCCACAGTGAAGGGGAGGGTAACGGAGGCAGCTGGCAAGACACCCGGCGAGTGGCTTAGTGGAGCCAGGGCCACCCAGCCCAGAGATGCTCATCGGTCTCTTCTTGCCTGACACTCCCCATCACTTCATTTCCAGTTCATTCAGTGACCGTGTGTGGCTCGACAAGTGCCACTAACACACAAAGCCCTACCAGTCTCTCCCAGTACCTACATCCAACCCAGGTATGGCCACGGACTGCTCTCCTCCAGCCCCAAACAGAGTCAAGGCACTGCCCTGCCTCCAAAGGGCCCTGCTACCTGCATGGCCTGTGCCACCTCCATCTGCCCTGAGGACCCTGCCCAAACCGTTGGGTAGGGGTTTGGGGCATGGCAAGAAGGGCACCACACACCCTTAGTGTCAGCCCCTGTGGCACCAGGAGCCAGACAGGCAGGGAAAGTGCCACAGACAGGGTGCCCTGTGACCACAATGTAAAAAGGGGCTTTTGAGTCTCTAGAAATCTCCAAGCAGATGCTCCAACATGCCCTTGTGTCCTGAAGCCCCTCAAAGGCGAGCACCAACCCCCTAACCACCGCCTTCACACCTCTCCCCAGCAGCCATGCCTACCTTGGCATCCAGGATGCTCGTCTCCACCCGGGCCACTCCCTGGTTCTCCCTGAACAGCTGGATCTTGCTGACCTTGCTGAACTCTGACAGCACCGTGGTGAGGTTGGTCTTCAGGTCGATGACGTGGCTGATGCCGTGCCGGGGTCCCACCAGCAGCGTGGTGGCTGGCTGCTTCTCATCCTGGTAGCACGAGCACATGGAGAGAGAGAGAGAGAGACAGATGGGTCAGTAAACACACCCTGGGGCTGCACAGGTGCTGTTGGGCTCTTTCCATGGAGCCTGGCCTGGATGTTGGCAGCTCAGCCGGGTCCCAGGTGGCTTTTGCAGAGCAGCAGGTGATGTCGGTGCCCCCTTCCCCAAGCCTCTCTGCAGAGCTGGGAACAGCATGCAGGATGCCAAGGCTATTTAAGAATAAAGCACTGAACCAAGTGTCCACATGAAATATTCAGGTGTCACCACAGACAGGTGAGAGCTTGTTACAGATCTGCCTGCTCTGACATCGCCTTGGGGAGATGGAAGCAGAGGAGGGAGCGAATACATTTTGGAAAAGAAGAAAGACTAAAGCCTTGTCTGCAAATAGAGATCTTTCCTGCTGTGGTCTGGCCAGGAAGGATGCTTCATGCCAGACCTGGAGGTGAAGAGGAGCTGGGCAGACCACTGCAGAAGAGAGTTAGAAGATACTTTTTACCACTTACACATGGTTCTACTCCTAGGCTGGTTCAGGGTCACTACTTTGGTGTCAGAGATCATAGAATCATAGAATGGCAAGGGTTGGAAGGGACCCCAAGGATCATAAAGCTCCAACCCCCCTGCCACAGGCAGGGCCACCAACCTCAGGCCTGGAGCTACACAAGGTTGCCCAGGGCCCCATCCAACCTGGCCTTGAACACCCCCAGGGATGGGGCACCCACCCCCTCTCTGGGCAGCCTGTTCCAGCCCCTCACCACTCTCTCTGTAAAAAACTTCCCCCTAATATCCAATCTAACCCTTCCCTCCTTCAGCTTTAATCCATCCCCCTTGTCCTGCCAGTCTCTGCCCTTTTAAAAAGTTGATTCCCCTCCTGTTCCTCTGCTCCCTTCAGGGACTGGCAGGCTGCAATGAGGTCCCCCCACAGCCTTCTCTTCTCCAGGCTGAACCAGCCCAGCTCCCTCAGCCTCTCTTTGTAGGGCAGCTGCTCCAGCCCTCTAATCATCTTCATGGCTCCTCTGACCCCTCTCCAACAGCCCCACATCTTTCTTGTATTGGGGGCCCCAGCTCTGGATCCAGCTGGGGCCTCACAGGGCAGAGCAGAGAGGGACAATCCCCTCCCTGTCCCTGCTGCCACCCCTCTGCTGATGGAGCCCAGGATCCCATTGGCCTTGTGAGCTGCAAGAGCCACTGCTGGCTCAGGGGGAGTTTCTCATCCACTGTGACCCCCAGGTCCTTCTCACAGGGCTGCTCTCCAGGAGCTCTTCTCCCAGGCTGTATCTGTGTCTGGGATTCTTCCAGCCCAAGTGCCACCCCTGACACTTGGCAGTGTTGAAAACCCCACAAGGCATGCACACCAGAGGTGAGCTGCCCAACCCTGCACACCCAACCAGCGCTGGAAACAGGCTCCAAGTGCTCAGCCACAGCACCCACCAGACACGTGTGGTTCTGCCTTGGCTGGGTCCCTACAGGCAGCCCTTTGAGCCGTGAGGGGAGGAGCTCCAAGGTGCGGTGGAAGCGGAGGAGATCAAAAGCCAAGAGAGATGGAACCCAGGAGGCAAGGCATGGGAAGGCAGGGGAGTGCTGAGACCTTGGGTGGGGGTAAAGGGAAGGAGAGCAGAGAGGTGACACTTACATGGAGACCCCTGGATGGGGAGGTGGAGCGAGAGGGATGGAGAGGTGAGCCAGGCAGCAGGGAGACTTAGCAGGTCCACCGTTCTCCTGTTTAGCTTGGTGGCTTTCCTCCTGCCATGGAGAAATTGAGGTGGCTTGGGTGAGGGGTGGAGATGCCTCTGATGGAGATGAGGAAGGATTGGGCTGTGATGTTGGCAGCTTCCTGAGAGCTGCCAAGCAGCAGACGGGCTGGACCACTGCTGACAGAGATGGTAAGGCCAGCTGGGCTATTCCCTGCATGGACAAGTAGGGAACTGTGTGGCCTTTGCCAAGGGTGGCCTGCCTCTGAGACAGGTGGCAGGATGCTGCCAGGGCAGGACTGAGCTATAAGCATGTGCCTGGAACTACTCTGACTTCACTGAGCAGGTCATCTTGTTGCCCAAAAGGCTGGCAAGGACAGAGCCAACCCTGACCCTGTGGAGCTGAGGATCTGACCTACTGTCAGCAAAGGCTCTGAAGGCTTTTCTGGACAGGTTGGGACCTCAGTGGGGCAGAGCAAGAGACTGAGGGAAGTCATTTCTGTGGGAGCCACATCTCCCCTGGCTCTGCCCTCCAGGGTACACTCAGGACCAGTGCCAAGCACCTCCCAGCCCATTCTGAATTACCGTACCAGTCCCACTGTGTTGAAGAGGACCCCAGCAAAGGTGGGAAGCTCATTCAGGATCCTCAGGTACTGCAGCTTCGCCTGGGCCGTGGAGACCTGACAAAACACATCACACAGGTGATCACCACCAGCACAAGGGGGAAGAAATGCAAGAGGCTGGTGCAAGCTTGGGAGGTCCCAAGGAGGAGTGCACAACACGTTTGAGGGCAGCTTGGAGCATGGCCTAGGGGCTTGATGTGGGGCAGAGGGGATCTCCACTCCATTGCTGTCCTGGCTGGGTGCTGGGAAGTAACAGAGACCAGGAGGCACAGCCAGGGAGGAGCCCAGACACTTGATGTATTATCCCTACAGAATACAGACTTCCTGGGGGATCTATAACCCCCCTGGGAGCTCTGACAGCTGCAGTGACCAAGGCAATGGCTCAGCAGCCTCCTTCAGAGCTTTCCAAGCCCAGAAGCAGAGATAACAATAAATGCAGGCTTAACCAATGTGGGCTGCTTTGGCCAAGCTGAGAGCAGGCTCTGAGCTGGTCTCACCCCACAGACCCCCAAATCCCAATCAGTTCTTGGAAGGAGACTCAGCAGAGAGTGGGGCTGCCCAGGTGTCACCCCAGTACTCATCTCCCATCCGAGGGGGCTCAAGCAGCAGTGTCAGGAAGCCCTGAGGAGCTGGGGACAACAGAATGGCTGCAGCAGAGGACATGCTGATGCCCCAGCAGCCCTGGGTTGTTGCCATGCAGGTTGGGCTCACCTTGGTGCCACCAGGCTGGTTCTGGTGGGCTTTGAGCTGCTTTGAGAGGGTCTTCCGGAGGCTCTTCTCTTTGATGAGCTGCAGGAGCGAGGGGGGCAGGAAGGGCTCCAGGCCCCACTCCTTCCTGTGGGGAGGGAAGCCTGCCTGAGTAGCCAGGCCAGAGACCCCACCGACGGCAGAGGGGGACAGAAAGCGGGGATGCTGCCTGAAAGCAGCCTCTTGCCATCAGAGGGAGCTGCTGCCGCTGGCGAACCAGCACTTCCTTGGTGTCACAGCAGAAGCAGTGGCAGCCCCAAGCCTGGGTCCCCAAGGCAGTGGCACCCCGGGATGGTGTCACAGCCACCAGCACCAGGTGGCTGGAGAACGCAGCGATGCCAGGCTCTACAGCTGAGCCTGGCTCCCCCCCACCTTCATGTAAGGAGAAGGGATGCAGGGCAAATCCCCAAAACACTTTTGGGGTCCTCATGGGTGCCACCTTCCCTGCACACACTGGGCAAGGCCAGCCTGCACAGCCCAGCTCTATGGGCTTAACAGCTCCAGGAGCTGCAGGAGGGCTGAGCCAGGGCTATACAGCTTGGGAGAGGCTTAACAGCTCCAGGAGCTGCAGGAGGGCTGAGCCAGGGCTACACAGCTTGGGAGAGACTGAGACTACACAGCCACAGGGCCTCCTCCTTGCCTTGGGTGCCCAGCAGAAGATCAGCCAGGCTTCCCATGGCCATGACCCCAGGTTTGCCAGCCCTGGCAAGGCTGCTCTGTGTGGTGTGTCAGCCTGGGAGGGCTTCCACAGCACGGTGGTGGGACCTGGGGCTGTGTTTCACTGCTGCCAAGCCTGTGAGCCAGGGGAGCTCCCAGGGTATCTCATGCTCAGCACCCCAGAATGCTGCTGGGAGCACCTCAGTTACACAAGCACTGCAAGGAGGAGCACGGGGACGCAGAGGGCTGCGTGGGGAGAGGGAGGAGGACTCACTCCACGTTCTTGAGGGACACCTTCTGGCTGGGGTGGGTGGCTGAGACAGTGATGTAGATGTGGAGGGCAGCTAGCCCCAGCAGCAGCTCTGGCTTGGGGTCTGTGCCGAAGCGCTCTCTGATCACATCGTTGCGGCTCTGCAGGAGGGAGGAGAGGTGTCCTCAGGCAGCCCCAGAGACAGGACACCCCCCACCTGAAGGGTGTCTCCACGGGGCCCAGCCTGAGCTGCTACATGGGCCATGGGCACCGTCAGCTCCCGGTTCCTAAGGGCGAGTTCCCTACCTGGATGTACAGGTACTCAAAAGCGGCAGGGTCCCGGCGCAGCAGCTCCACCGGGTCCTTGGGGAAGAAGCTCACACGGAACAGGCACCTCATGCCATGGTAGTGTGTCTTCTGCACAACCTGGGGCAGCAGCAGAGGGCAGCCATGAGCCTGGGCACATTTGCCTGCGGTGCAGGAGAAGTCCTGTCCTGTCCTGTCCTGTCCTGTCCTGTCCTGTCCTGTCCTGTCCTGTCCTGTCCTGTCCTCTCCCCTCCCCTCCCCTCCCCTCCCCTCCTCTCCCCTCCTCTCCCCTCCCCACTGGGATTGGGGGATTTGATTTCCCTCCTCCATGCACCACCTGAACCTTCCATCCCAGGGACAGCCAAGCCTTTCTTGGCATGGCAGCTTTGCCTGGTGCTGCAGGGATTTATGCCACCGAGGCGAACGCTGCCTCCACGATCCCCACGTCATCCCTGGCTCCGCTGGGTAGGCCAAGGATGTTCATGAGTGCTGTGTGCACCTGCACGGGCTGGGGCACAGAGCATCTCCACAGCTCCGTCAGGGTGGGAAGGGTAAGACCCCAATCATCTCCCTCTTTGTCTGCCCTTTGCACCCCTGAGGCCACAGGACTATGGCAGAGGCAAGCAGAACCTCCACCACCCCATGGCACAACCCCAGCCAAGCCCCAAACTTGCAGAAGAGCCTTCCTGTGCCCCAACCACAGTTTTCCCAAAGCCCACCTGCACCCAGCAGCTTACATGGGCCAGTGGCTGCTTGTCCTGGAGCAGCAGGAACCGGTGGCTCTGTTCCAGGCTGGAATACTCCAGGACCAGGGCAAAGTGTTCAATATGCCTCAGGGACAGGCGGTCCTGCAACGTCACCATCACATCCTGCAAACACCACAGACAGGTTTGGGCATGAGCCACTGGATCTCTCACTGAGCCCCCTCCTTCCTGGCATCAGGGATGAGATCCTGTGGCACTGAGAGGGACCACAGGATGGCACCCAGCCAGCTGAGGTGGCTTTGCAGCAGGCAGTGACCAGAAGCACCTTGCAGTGTTTTATAGTGGGGCTGTAGGGAGCTGGCCCCTGGCAGAGGGACTTGTGGGAGCATCCAGCTGGACAGCAGGCTCACAGCAAGGAGAGAAGTTAAGGAGTGGGAGAAAGCCATCCCTGTCAGCAGCAAAGCAAGTGGCCCAGGGAGGCAGAAGGGCTATCCATCATGCGGTGGCAGCTCGCAGCCAGCCAAGCACCACTGCAGTGGCTGTGCAAAGCAGCAGGGGACAAGGAAAAATGGATCAGGGAGGTGGGAAGGGAGAAGCATCCCGGTGCCGTGGGGGAAGGGGAGCAGAAGGGCCCACCTTCACAGTGGTTCGGCCATCGAACGTGAAGGATTTGATCTGCCCGTTCTCCAGGAAAACCTTCAGCACGTTGGGGATGAGGAGAGCTTCTTTCTTCAACATGTCCTGGCACACACAGGCAGCAGCAGGGAGGATGGGTGACAGAGACAAGGGGAGGGTGGGGTGAGAGAAGGAGTGTCAGTGATGGAGAGGCTACGGCAGCCTCTGCTTCTCTGGGCTTATGCACTAGGAGCACGTTTCCCTGGAAAACCCAGCGTCTCTGCTGAGCCATCAGGAAGCTCAGAGCTGGAGGAGCCATTCAGAGCTGGAGCCATTCAGAGCTGCCTGACAGATTCACCTCCCCAGCAGGAACAGAGCATCCCACTCTGTCTGACACCCCCTGGAGCTGTGCCTGTGCCTGGCAGGCTGTCCCACTCCCCACACAGTGTCCCACAGGGGAGGTGATGGCCTGGGTGTCTCAGAGCCCCTTTCCCAACTCATATCCCAAGCCCAGCACCCCCCTCCCCCCCTCCAAACTTCACACATGCCCTGTGCACGTTGGGTGGAGGATGGTGTTATTTACCACAACATGTTTCAATCAGATCATCACCAAATCGATTTTGCTGGGAAATAGAATTTGCTAGAAGCACTTTTCACAGGCTTGGGGCTTTGCCCAGTTTTTTTGGGTGGGCTTTTTTGCATGCCACTTAATTAAACCTTTCTGTAATTAAAAGATGATGGCTTTGGGCTGGGCCACTACTGCAATGTAACAGGTTCCATCGCTGTGCAGCAGTGCCCTGCTCACCCTGCCATGGGCACTCCCACAAAGCCCCTGGCACTGGAGGGCACAGGCCTCCCTTCAGGCAGGTGCTGGCACCACCTGGATGCCACTCCAGGGAGCCCAGGGGGATAGACCAGGTTTCCAAGGATATTTTCTGGGGCTCCATCCAGATGGAAGGAGAAGGGAGGACCACGGCATGTCCCCCCAGCACTGACCCAGGCCCTACAGGGCCCCCTAGGAACCCCCCAGAGGACTTCCCTCACCCACGGACCCCAAATATGGGGAGAAGAGCCCTGTGGCCCCTAGCCCACTTACACCCCATGGCCCCAGGGATGGTTCAGGGGGATGGATGATGGAGGAAGGCAAGGCAGGACTTACTGGGTCTGTCTCACCGACTGTCACCTGCTCTGAAAATCGGACCTTCACCGGGTTGGACCTGAGCTTTGCCTTCTTGGCTGCACTGATGAAAGCAGATTTGGGAGACTGGAAAGAGAGCACCAGGTAAATCACCTGCCTGCCCCTAGAGAGGGGGTGCAGGGAAAGCCAGACACTGGGCCCAGAGAAAGCCTCTCCAAAGCCAGCATGACAACGGGGAGTGGGCAGCGAACCATGAAAGGGGGTTGTGGAAAGTAGGTCCCCTTTGCTGTGGTTATACAGTGCTGCAGGCAGGACCAGAACAATGGGCAGCAGCCCCTGAGGTTCCATCAGCACCCTCAGTGTAATGGGGAAGGCTGCACCCCCAGACCAGTACCCCCATGCAGGCTGAGCTCCAGCAGGCATGATCCAGGGCTTGCTTGGAGGCGCTGCCACTGGTTTGGATGGGATATGGGTCTGCAGCCATGGGGAAGGAATGGGTGACTGGGAGATGGGAGGACTCAGGCAGCCTTGAGGGAGGTTTGGGGGGCACTGCTGGGTGCCAGGAACCTTTGCCTGCAGGCACTCCAGGATGGAGGTGGTCGTGCTGCAGAGCTGTGTGTGGCCAAGGATGCTGGTGTCAGCCAAGCAGCCTGTTGGCCATCAAGGGCCAGGTGAAAAAAAGCTTTTATGGGTGTTGGCATATGCCCTGATCCTGACAGGGTAGTGCCATCTTCTTCCCAGAGTGGAGGGGAGCACAGGGGAGCTCTCACACTCATTTCCCTGACATCAAAAGGCTCAGTAAAGCCAAAATGGTGCCCTGCCAACACTACCACTGGCATGATGGTTCCATCTGCTCCAGTGCCATGGATGCCAAGTCCCAGTGCACCAACACCAACCACACTGCTTGGGGTCTGCAGCCAAGTGACCCCATCTCCCCAGGGGCTCCTCGGCCAAGCCTGCTGGGAACAGCAATGGCACATCCCTCCCTGTTGCCTCTGACAAGATGGGTCTCTTCATCAGGTGTGCCTGATGCCCCCAGCAAATCAAAGCTTCACTGTGTCCCTCCCTCCCTCCTACGAGGAAGTGCTGAGGACAGGGAGATGGCCCGGGCCCACACTGACCCTGCAGGCTGCAGCAGCTCCCAGGCCCGACAGCTGGGAAGATCCTTGGGGTGGTGGGACACCAGTCCAGCAGCTCAGTTCTGCTGCCTGAGTGGTTCCCTGGGGCTGCTGGGGACCCCAGCTCAGTCTCCCAAAAGGTTCTTAATGCCCATCCTGGTTCCCCTGGGGCTGGCTATGGCCCCACTGGTCTCACCTGGTGGGTGTGCAGGACTGTGAGGATGATGAAGTCCTTGGCCTTCCTGTGACAGAAAGGAGACATGAGGGTGGCTGGAACCTCACAGGGGTGGACCTCAACATGTGCATTTGGCTACTGAGAGAGCACATCCCACCCGCCCCAGCCCAGTGCTGGCCAGGACCTTCATGGACTCCTCGGGGTGCTTGGTAACATGGCTGTGGGTGCTTTCCTGGTGCTGCCCATCCCTTGGCCAGCTGGAAACTGGTATGACACTCACTCTGAGGCACTCCCCCTGCCAGGCTGAGGCCTCCCCACACCACCAGTGACCACTGGTGACAGCAAAGCCGGGGGAAGCGCGTTGACACCCCAAGGCTCCAAGGCTCCAGTTGGGGCACAGCAGCCAGGCTTGAGCCCCCTCCATAGAGGCAATGAGGGACAAGCATTGTGCTCACCTTATGAGCTCGATGAATCTCTCTCTAGGGGCTTCACTCACATCCTCATCATTGATGGCCAAGATCTGGTCTCCTGGCAGAAGTTTATCCTCAGAGGGCCCGCCTGCAGGGAGAAAGGGTCATGGCCAGCCCAGGAACCCCAGGGCTGTGGGGTGGGGGGGGGAAGCAGGAGGGTCCCAAGCACCCCCAAAGCGTTTGCCCATGTATGTGGCTGTGAAGGGCGCCCCGCAGGCCCACGGGAGGGGACAGGAGAGGAGATGAGCCCAGGGAGGGGTTCCATGGGGGGAAGGTGCTGCTGCTGTGCTTCCTGGCACCCTGCGGCAGTGTCCAAGGACCCCCCCACTGCACACCCTACCTGCTGCCACCGAGCGCACCACCACTGGCCTCTCGCTGCCGGCCACGAATCCGAATCCGTAGCGGGGGTGGCGCTGGACCGTCACCTGTCGGAGTGTGTCCGAAGGCAACTGCCCACATTCCATAGCATCACCACCGCGCTCCTCCAGCATCACATGGCTGTGCTGCAGAGTGGAGGGGCAGGCTGTAATGCACCCCATCACAGCAACCCTCACCGCTTGCCCCAAGCCCTCTGCTACCTGGAGGGCAGCCCCGCTCCGCTCACCTCCTGCTGAGCTGGTGGCACTGTCCCAGCAGCATGCCAGGACATCCATAGCCACCCCCCCCAACCAATCCCCCCCTCGCAGAGCAGTGCTGCTCAGTGCCTGTGCTTGCCACAGCGCCAGCAGCTTGGACAGGGGGACATTCATGGAGGTACTCCCCAAGGTAAATCATGCCGTTCTCTCCCAGTATCTCACTGTCCTATCCCTGTCCCAGCATCACACTTCACTGGATGTCCCACCTGTGCGGGATAAAGTCCTGCTGGCTCTGGCCTTTACCTGAGGGATGCCACCACTGCAGGGCTCAGAGGAGATGGCAGCCCTGGCACAGCCAGAGTGCTGTCTCTCTGCCCATTCAGGTTGAAGAGCAAAGGCAAGGGATGGCTTTTCACACCACACAGCACTGCTGCACACCCTCAGAGGTAAGTGGAAACCAGTTCAGCCAGTCTAAAAGCCCAGGATTAAGGCAGGCTCCTCTATGGCTTCTGGCACCCCCAGGACTCCTCAAAGCCTTGACAGTCAGAAGCTGGGAAGCCCCAGCCCAGGGCAAGGTCAATGCCAAACCTGCCCTTGGCACCCTAAGCATCCCAAGCCACGGCTCTGGATGACTCAGCAGGGCTGCAAACCTGCTCCAGGGGAGCACTCCCAGCACCCCAGGACTCACTGCTGTCCCAGTGAGCACTGCACAGACAGGTGGACAGTGCATGGCCACAACCATTGCAAAGCAATGAACACACAGTTGTTCCTGGGCTGCTCCTTGCTTGCTCCTGTCTGGACTATTCAGCCTCCTTAAAAGAGACCATGCCCAGCCTCTCAGCATCACATCAATTGTTCTGTCTCTTATCAGTTTAGGATTTGATGCATCATTCTCCTAACACAATCTGTCTACACCTCTGACACCCCCCAGCTGTTCCCAGTGCTGGCCCCCTCTGCAGAGGGAAGAGGGGTGGCTTGTGGGGCCAGAAGGCCTGTGCCAGCAGATGTGCAGCTTTGGGCTGGAGGACATCACTGCCATCCGGTACCGCCCGGGGCCCCAGGGGACCTGTGCTGACATCCTTTAAGGGAGCAGGGTCTAGCCCTGGAGTCCCACGGGAGCCAGGAGGGCTCTGAGCACTGGACACCTCCACCCAGCATCAGGGATACAGCGCTGGCCGTGGCTGAGACATCCTCTGTGGTGACAGGAGGCCACCGCTGCCACGTCCCCCCTGCCCCATCCCTGGTGCACAGACCCCTCCCTGTGACTTTCCCCTCCCTCAGGCAGTGGCACGTGGCTAGAGAGGCTGAAGGGTGGGACATGGGGAAGGGAACTGCTGAGGAACAGAAGGGTGCAGGCATCTCCCAGGGCAGCGGGGCATCCCATGCCCATCAGCACTCCCAGAGGGGGTGCAGCAGGCATGGGGTGCAGGGCTGGCTCCATCACCAGGGGAAGCAGCTGCAGGGAAGCACAAGGCAAGGTTGTCTCCCCTGTGACTGGCTACACGCTGCCTTGGTAGCTGCTCTGCTACTCCTATGAGCACTTAAAACAACAGCCATGACAACAGCAACCAAAAAAATTACCAGATTCAAACAATTTTCCCAAACAAACCTTATCCAAGGGCATTGTCTGTCCCTGGAGAGGGAATGGGATGTAACGCTGCATCTCCACACGCTTGGCATGGCTGGGGAGAATGCCTATTGTTTGCAGAGCTGGAGTTGGCTGCCAAGAGAGAGCTGCTGGCTTCCCAGGGGAGACCTCCTCCTTTTCATGCCCCTCAAACTACCCACAGCAACTCCACCACCCCCACCCAACAAGCCCTCCCAGGCAGGAGGATGAACTGTGAGGCTCAAAGCACTTGGATGCTTCAGAGATGTGGCTGAGCTCAATGTGATTGCCCTGGGCAAACCAAGGCAGGTGTTGCTCCCAGCCAGGTGGATGACAAGTCCCAGACTACCTACAGTTGTTGTGTCCCCAGATCTGTCCTTTTGGGTGCAGTTTGGGAGCGGGTCTCCTGGGTCCACTCCTTCCCATGGGACCTGCAGCCAAGTAGCTCCCCTCTGATGGCCACCCAGGAGCAGCAGCCTCTCTCTCAGGCAGCTGAATTACCATGGGCAAAGGTTAGTGGGGAAACCTCTGCAGCTTAAACAGACAAAAGGGCAAGAAAGCACACCTCCTTCCTGCCACAAACAGCCTGCTGTCTGGCATTAAAGGCAAGGGAGGAATAAAGACCTGGAGACTGACAATAAAACTCCTTTACCAGGCTCTTAAGCTGCTTCTCTCCTGATAACACTTTGATGCTGCAGAAACATTATCAGGAAATTAAATAAAAGAGGACCAGCATCCTCCCAAGCAGGACTTATCCACTCCAGGAGCAGCAGTAATGTGCTCAGCAGCAGGTACAACGTGCCTTCTCCAGGCTGCAGCTGGGAAGGTCCTTCCTGTGGCAGCTCTCCCATGCTGGGCTTGGGGCATGACATGTGCAAGAAGTCAGAGATCACCAGCAGTGGCAGCAGGCAGTGCTTTCCCTAATGCTGGTAATCACTGCTTGGCTGTGCACCAGGACTGGAGGAGCCATCACTTCCATGAAGCCTGGTTGGGGTCCTTTTGTGCTTCTTCTTCTATTTCTCAGGCAGAGAAGTGCACTGGGCTGAAAATCTCTCAGCTTCACTCTTGCAGCAGTGAACTGGGTCTATCAAAGAGCCCCTGGACCTCAGCAGCTCTGCCTGGTCAGCAGCACCCAAACCTAGTCCCATTCCAGGCTCAGCAGCCAGTGATCTGCATCTCGCTGCTTGGAACCCACCTGCTACCCCTCTGGGTGGGCACAGACCCTATCCCACCACAGGCTCTTCACATCCACATCCCCACCTCACCTATGTCCCTGCCTGCTACTCGCCCCCAGCCTGAGGGGCTGTACCACATCCCCTCACATCCCCAGGGATCACCATGGCACAATGCCACCAAGACAGGAGGGCACTGGAAAATGGCTCAGCACCAGGTAAAAGGCCTCACCAGGAGAGCACCCTGTGCCCATGAGCAGCAGGAACTCACCACAGACATGCCTCTGTGGGAGGCTATCTGCTCCTCACCTGGCTTTTCACAGTGCCTCAGCCAACACAGGATGAAGATATCCCCTTTCCTGGGGCTCAGGCTTTTCTCTTTTGTGCTTAGAGCTCTGCCACCCAAGGTAAGACAGGCATCAGCTCTGCTTGGTCACTCCCCACCATGATATGCTGCCAAGGGATGTGCCTTCAGCTTTCTGAGCACCTTCAGATCTCCATGCTGCAGAGTGGAGCTGAATCCAGAGCCCCCACTCACCCCTTCCCAGACAGATAAAGGCAGAGCAAAACCTGCCACATTCATTTTTCATTTCCTAGTGCAATAAATCTCTGCTCTCTCTCAGGACTGCTTCTCTCCCTTTACCCCTGACTGACCATCTCTGCTGGTAGAAAAAGCCATCAGAACAAACCAGTACAAGCTGCCTGGAAAGAATGGTGGTCCCCATCTACAGAAGGCATTTGCCCCATTCCCAATTGCCTTTAAACAGGATGGCACCAGGTGGAACCCCTTTCTGTTGCTGAAGAAGGGCTTACAGCTGAGCCCCAGACCAGGGAGTGGTTACAGAAAGGTCTCAAGCCTTTTGTGGGGGCAAAGTGGGGACAGGGACTTTGTGCAGATGGTGATGCAGAGGTGGGTGCCAGCTCTCCTCCCCTTCCCTCTGCTGCTGCAAACCCCCCAAGAACAAACAGAGCCTGTGGATTCTTGTCTCTCCTGCTGCAAAAGCTGTGCCCAGCTCCTCCATCTGCCAGGCTGCAGTTGGTGAATGGCTTGTGAGGCATGTGGGATCCTGAGCACGTGTGGTGGCAGTGGGAAATGCTGGAGGGTGGGCCAGTGAATGTTTTTATGGGGAGTATATCACAGAATCACAGGGGTTGGAAGGGACCTCAAGAGATCATCAGGTCCAACCCCCCTATCTCATATTACACAGATAGGCATCCAGATGAGACTTCAATATCTCCAGAGAAGGAGACTCCACACCCCCTGGGCAGCCTGTCCCAGGGCTCCCTCACCCTCACTGGGAAAAGTTCTTCCCCATGTTGGTGTGGAACTCCCTGTGCTCCAGCTTACAGCCATTGCCCCTTGTCCTGTCCCCACAGACACTGAAAAGGGGCTGGCCAATTCCCCCTGCAACCCATGTCTAAGATATTTATAAACACTAATTAGGTCCCCCCTCAGTCTTCTTCTCTCCAGGCTGAACAGACCCAGCTCTCTCAGCCTTTCCTCATAGGGGAGATGTTCCAGACCCCTAATCAACTTTGTCGCCCTTCTCTGGACTCTCTCCAGAAGGTCCCTGTCCTTTTTATCCCAGGGAGCCCAGAACTGGACACAACACTCCAACAACCTGCTGGACACACTCCTCCTGATGCCCCCCAGGATCCCATTGTCTCTCTCAGCCCCAGGGCACACTGCTGGCTCATGGCCAACCTGTCATCAACCAGGACCCCCAGGTCCTTCTCCGCTGACCTCTTCTCCAGCAGGTCACCCCCAGCCTGTACTGATCCATGTGGTTGTTCCTCCCCAGGTGCCAGACTTTACACTTGCTTTTGTTGAATCTCATCTGGTCTCTCCCTGCCCAGCTCTCCAGCCTGGCCAGGTCTCTGGATGGCAGCACAGTGTCCTGCCTGTCAGCCACCCCTCCCAGCTCTGTATCATCAGGCACTCGCTGAGGGTGGGTGCTGTTCCCTCACCAAGGTGTCAATGAAGATATTAAACAGGACTGGACCCAACACCAGCCCTGGGGAACACCACTAGTCACTATGGCAGCTCCAGCCTTGTGGGCTGGTCTCTGTCCCAGATGGAGCCCATGGGGTTGCCAGGGTGCACGGGGACCAATGGTGGGAACAGGAGCAGAGCTGGCTGGCACAGGACCCACTGTGGTGGGCATCACTGCTCCATCAGCCCTGCAAGCATCTGGGTACCTCAGAAGGAGCCTTTTGGACCACATTAACATGTCAGATGTCCCCAGCAAGGACAAGCAGCTGTTGTACTTCCAGACTGCAGTGAAACTGCTCAGACACACAATGATCATAGAAGCAACATCAGCTGGGCCAGTAACGGCTGCCCTGGCTTTGGAGGGAGGATGGACTGAGGGGTGCCAGCCTGGCAGCCGTGCAGGCAGCAGGATGACGCAGCCCTTCATGGCTGATGTTCTTCATGGACCCAGCCTGGACAACTGCAGCCTGTGTGCAGCTCTGCCATATGGCCCAGGCCTCTACCCCCTGTGCTCCAGCTCTGATTTGCTGTCAGTATTACAAAGCAGTTTAAAATCAGCAGAGCTCTTCAAAAGGCTTAGCCTTGCTGGGTCTGTCCTGAGCTGGCAGGTACGCCAGGTACACTGCTGGTACAGAGGGCAGGTGCCAGATGGCAACTGTTTGAGGGCAAAAATACTCCAGGCTTTCAGCACAGGAACAAGCAGGCAGTGAGCAGCATCCCCCCACCCCCGTGCAGCCAGAGGAGCCAGTGAGTGGCCAAAGGCAGCTGTAAATAATGAAGCAGCAGCTGCAGCCTGGCTCCAGGCAGCAGCCATGGCTCTCTGCTGCTCAGCCTGCAGCTCTTTAAATGGTCCTAGCATCCCGGCTACAGATTGACACAGCCAGAGAGGTAAGGACCAGGTGGGGATCCCAGGAGCTGTGGTGATGGAGAGGAATGGAGAGGGGCTCAGCGCCCCCACTGTCATGGAGTGGGACTGGTCCGACCTGGTGCTCAGAGCTGCATCTTGAGGGTGAGGGGCATTCCCAAAGTAATGCTGCTTATTAACAGAAAATACTATGTGAGGGTGGCTGCCTGCCACCCCCAGACACAGTCAAGTCAACAGAAGAGACAGCTTTGGCACAGGGGAGGCTGTCCTGAAACAAGCCCTGTGACACATGGCTAGAAGCCCCACTGAGAATCCAAAGCCCAGCCCAGCTCACACTTCCCACAGGCAAACATGCACAAACATCATCTTCCCCATCTAAGGCTTGGGCTCTCTAGCCTGGGAAGGACAAGAGGAAGAGGGACCATGACAGGACCCCTAAAACCAGCCTGACATAGGGCAGGGAGCCAGCACTGCATGAGAACTGGAGGGCACCTCTGGAAGGAAGTTTAGCACTTGGAAAGGGCAGGACACTACCACCCAAGAGCCAATTAATCCCTGCAGCTCCCTGCCAGGGGTTGCTGGGGAAGCTGGAAATTCCACTGGGTTTGACAAGCAACATTAAGCTACCAAAGCCAGAGGCCTTCACAGTTCCCATCCTACAGCTTGCCAAAACCTGGGACAGTTTACCCCAAGAAGAGTCAGATTGGGATGAGCCCCCTCTGTCAACATGCAGCGGGAGGGAGGACCTGAGCCCACCTCCCCAGCACACCCACGGTGTGTGCACCCACCTGCGCGGGTCAGGCCAGTGGCACGGGCTCCCCGAGGCGTGTGTGAGTGTGTCAGGGAGAGGACCCCTCTCCTGTGTGCCCGAGCACCCCTCTGGGTGCCTTCAGGAGGCAGCAGGGATCCAGTGCTCGGCAGTGGCGGCGCGGGACATCGGGTACCTGTGGGAGCAAAGGATGCTGAGCGTGAGATGATGAAGACCTCCAAGCTGCCTGCACACACAGCCTGGCTGTGCCCACACAAACTGGGGACCAGCTGGGGTGCTGTGCTGCCTGAAAGTCTCCTGAAGACGATGGTCTGGCTCATTTCAACTGGGTTTCCATCCTGTTCCAGACACTGTTCTCCTATAAATGCCAATTGTTTTTACCTGGGGGCTCCCACCGTTTTCTCCTCCAATTTCCCCTATGATTTTTAGCTGTTAAAGGGATTTTTTTGTTCTCCCCAGCTGGAGAAGCACCTTGCTGAGCATCAAAGGAAAATCCTTTAGCAACAAGGTGAGGCCAGGAAGACTTGTGCTCCATCCTCACCCAGCAGCAGGGAGGGAAGCTGCTACCCTTGGGCTGCTACACAACTGAGATGAGCTGGAGAGCCTGGGCCAGATGAGGGGCTGCTTCTCTTGCAGGGCTCTAACAAACCTGCCTGCAATGAGAGGGACGGTGAGAGGACAGCCTGGCTCCTCTCTAGTGCGTTGGCCACGTGCCCTGAGCACAAGCCACACCATGGGACAGTTTTTTAGGATACTCTTTTTTCTCCTTCAGGGATGCCCAAGCAGCTGGGCACTTAATCTAAGTCCTTCAAGAGACTCTTTTCCAGCCCCTCCTCTGGTACCATCCACAACCATGGCCATGGGGCATGTTACCTTGGTCCTCTCCTCCCCGGTGCTCCACCAGTGTCAGCAGGCAGGACCGTGCTCTGCCCAGCCAGGGCAGGGCTGGGGAAGGCGTTACCAGCTCGGAGGGACTTTTGTCTCTGTGAGGACTGTAGAATACAGTAAACAGACAGTCAACATCGGCCTACAATGAGCTGAACACATAAGAGGATTAAGCAGAGATAAGGAGCCATGCCATAACCTCCACAGCGTTTGTCTCCCTTGTTTTCAGGATGCTTCAGCTTCGTGATGAGGACTTGGAGTCACACCAGTTACCCACCACAGCCTGGCAGCTCCCTGCCCCTCAGTTACTGCTGCTGATGGAACCACTCGGGTCCTGTGTTCCCCAGTTCTAACCCAGGATACATCTGCATTGAGAGCAATTTCCTGGAGGTGTTTTTGGGACTGCTATCTGCATCCAGAGCAGGGAAGGGACCTGAGGGAAGGGATGCCAATGTAGTGCCAGCAACATCCCCAGCCTGGATGGCTGCGTGACAGCCCCTGGGTGCAGAAGGTGGGTGAACTGGACCCAGTGAACTCAACCAGCACCTCTCAGTGTGGTCCAGTGGCTCCTGACTCAGCCCTACCAGCCTGTCCAGGCTGAGAGCTCTCCTTGACACAGAGGCAGCAGATGCTGGTGCATCCCATTAGGGCATGCAGATTGAAAATCAGAAAGGCAAAAGCCCAGCTAGAACTCAACCTGGCCACCCTTGTAAGAGATAACAAAAAAGGGATTACAAATACATTAACAACAAAAAGAGCCAAGGAGAATCTTCATCCTTACTGGATGTGGGGAGGGACATTGTCACAAGGAATGAGGAAAAGGCTGAGGTACTTAATGCTGCCTGTGTCTTGGTCTTTAATAATCAGACCAGCTGTCTGAAAGGTATTCAGCCCCCTGAGCTGAAAGACAGGGATGGAGAGCAGAATAACCCCCCCATAATCCAGGAGGAAGCAGTTAATGACCTGTGACACCAGCTGGACACTCACAGGTCCATGGGGCTGGATAGGATCACTGAGGGAGCTGGCAGAGGAGCTTACCAGGCCACTCTGCATCATTTATCACCAGTCCTGGTTAACAGGGGAGATCCCATGGGACTGGAGGCTTAACAATGTTATGCCCATCTAAAAGAAGAGCTGGAAGGAGCATTTGGGGAACTACAGGCCTGTCAGCCTGACCTCAGTACCAGGGAAGATCATGGAGAGGTTCATAGGATAGTCCAAGGCCAACTGCATGAGGTTCAGCAAGGCTCAGTGCTGGGTCCTGCACTTGGGTCACAACAACCCCTGGCAATGCTACAGGCTTGGGGAAGAGTGGCCAGAGCTGCCAGGCAGAAAAGGACCTGGGATATTGGTTGACAGACATCTGAACATGAACTCCTGTGGCCAAGCAGGCCGATAGTACCCTGGTTTGTATGGAGAGCAGTGTGGGCAGCAGGAGTAGGGAGGTGATTGTCCCTCTGTTCTTGGCACTCCAGGGCTGTGTTCAGTTTTGCCCCCTCACTACAAGAAGGGCACTGAGGTGCTGGAGTGTGCCCAGAGAAGGGCAACAAAGCTGGTGAAGGGTCTGGAGCACAAGTCTTAAGAGGGGCGGCTGAGCGAACTGGGGTTGTTTAGTCTGGAGAACAAGAGGCTGAAGGGAGGCTCTCGACAGCTCCCTGAAAGGAGGCTGTAGCAAGGTGGGTGTTGGTCTCTTCTCTCAAGTAACAAGTGATAGGACAAGAGAAAATGGCTTCAAGTTGCATCAGGGAGATTTAGATTGGATATTAGGAAAAATTTCCTCACTGAAAGGGTTATCAATCATAGGAACAGGCTGCACAGGGAAGGGGTTGAGTGGGCATGGTGGGGTTGGGTTGACTGTTGGACTTGATCATCCTAGAGGACTTTTCTAACCTCAATGATTCTATGATTTCTAGCAGCACATCAGCGAGAAGGTCTCCCAAGCCCAAAGAGAGCTGGCCCATGAGCTTGCCTGCATGGCAGCAAGGGACTGTCCCATCAGGCTCCTAATACCATCACCAGCCTTGACACAGGAATCCGCTTATGGGAGATGACAAACACAGTAGCACTGGGTCCTCCTCCACCCCTGCCTTTTCTGGGAGCCCTTGCCATGCTCTAAGGCTCAGTAAAGCCCTTGAGCTGATGCCAGATAAAGGCAAAACCATGAGAAAAAAGAAGAAAGCAAAGGAGCATGGGGAGCCTTTGAGTGTGAATGCTTTCAGCCTGGGGCTGCTGGTGTTTCTAGCACAGGCTTAATTTATACTTTTTAATCTCTTTAGAACCTGCTTCGTGCTCTGCTGCCTGTGCCAGCTTGCTCCTGGGGGTGCAGGACAAGGAGGGGACTGCAAACTACAGCAAGCAGACCTGGGTATGTGTCGGGGAGGACAGCAGGCCTGCTAGCGGCCTAGCTCTCTTCTCCCAAGACATAGGCCCTGACAATATTCTTCTGTTCCCATGAGAAAGGAAAAGTTCCTCATGCTGAGAGGATCCTAATAATCCCATTCTCAAAACACAGCGGCCTTGCTGATAGGGGTACAGGCTGCCCTAAACCAAGAAGCAGTTATGGGAAGGGATTTGGGAGTAACAGAACATGTCAGGAACCAACCATAACAAGATGGTCAAACAGCAGGTGTGTGGATGCTTTTAGGTATTAAAGGTAAACTAAGGATGTTTAGCTATAAGATAGGGTTATCAGAGCTCGTTATAATCACTAACCAATCAATATGGTGTGAACAGTGTGTGTAACCAATGAGCAGTGTTTTAGCTTGCCACGTTGGTAGTAAAAAAGGTCTAGAATCTGGGTGATTTCACCTAATAAATGGCTTCACCTTGAATTCATATATTGAAGTCTGTGTTGCTCCCTGCCGATCGCCACAGGTATGCAGCCTGGGTAGCCAGGCCTATGTTTAAAGTCACGCCTGCCCACGTGTGCTCTGTTTCCTTCACGTGCACGTGCCAATGTCATACCAGCCAGCAGCCTCAGGAGAGAGCATCTGTCTGCTGGCAGGAGACACACACATCCCTCCAGACACACAGCCCCGCGCTCACAGGGGGACACAGCACAAGCCTGGGGACACAGAGCTGCTCCTGCAGCGGTACAGCCTGACACGGGTGCCCCAGGGTCCCCATGGGAGGAGAGCATCCCCATGGGATGCAGGCACACCAGATGGGACCGAATCACCAGTGAGAACGGGGTGCCCATTCCCCACGTGCTGTGTGGGTGCCTCCTGCCCCGGGCAGCTTGGCTGTGTCCGTGCTGGCAGGCACTGCTCCACGAGGCCGTGGCACCCCACAAGTACCACAGCACCTGGCAAGCAGCAGTACCACAGAGAAACACCCCGACACGTTTCTAAGCCAGGCTACACGACTGATGTCATGAGTTTGCCTCCTGGATGAGGGGGAACAACGGCTCAGGCTGCTGCTGGCAGGCAAGCAGTGACAGCCTCAAACAGAGCTGACACACTGGCCACATCCCACGCACAACGCCTGATGGAGATGCTGGTGTGGCTGCTGCTGAAGACACAGCGATACTGGCAGGCCTCAGTGCACCAAGCTCCACAGCAGCAGAGCTCAGCGCTCCTGCTGCATAAGAATCTGATGATTTTCTGAGCTCCTGCTGTAGTAATTATCTTAATCAGCCCATGCAAATGAGTTTCTATTTGAAACCAGCCTTATTTAATGGGATCCACTCAGTATTTGCCTCCTGAAGTTTCACCACAGATCAGTCTTACCCATTTCAGGTGTGAAAGGCAACTGGGCAGGGAATGGTTTCCCCTCTCCCAGCACAGGACCCAGCTTGGTGCTTGTTGGCCATTTCTCAGCTTCATTTCTCAGCTTCATTCCTCCCATGTGAGCTGACAGTGTTTCCAGAAACAAAGGGGCTTAGGCCCTGGAAACCCATCTCCTCTGGCCATGGATTATGAGGTGAGGTTGTTCCAGTCGTTTAGAAGCCAGTTTGGATAACTGAATTCACACAGCTCAGCCCTTGGCGTCAGCAGGTTCAGAAGGAGACACCCCCCTCCCCTGCTGTGGCCTGTTTTGAATATGCAAATCAACCATGCACAAGGAGATTAATACTGTAAAGTGCAAGCTGGAAGAGTAATGCTAGCTCTCATTAATGTCTGGGTGACATTTTATTTCAGTCATTCATTCATGTGCTCAAGCAGCAGCAACAACCACGTCTTCAGCCTCCTGTAACACCCTGCCAACATCTTTCCCAGGAGCCAGACCAGTGAGCCCAGCACCTCTGGCAGAAGGGAACAGGGATGTCCAGGAGGGTGTCTCAGCCCTGCAGAGAAGGGGACAGGACTGCAGGGAGGGGTTTAGGCAGCAGGGCAAGGACCTGCCTCTGGGAAGGGACTGTGTGCTCGAAGCAGCCAGCTGCCCTGCCAGACCACTGCCAGCACAGATCTACCCACCGACTCCTCTCCTCTCCTCTCCTCTCCTCTCCTCTCCTCTCCTCTCCTCTCCTCTCCTCTCCTCTCCTCTCCTCTCCTCTCCTCTCCTCTCCTCTCCTCTCCTCTCCTCTCCTCTCCTCTCCTCTCCTCTCCTCTCCTCTCCTCTCCTCTCCTCTCCTCTCCTCTCCTCTCCTCTCCTCTCCTCTCCTCTCCTCTCCTCTCCTCTCCTCTCCTCTCCTCTCCTCTCCTCTCCTCTCCTCTCCTCTCCTCTCTCCCCACCAACTCCCCTCCCTTCCCCTCCCTTTTTTCCCTCTTTTCTCCTCTCCTTTTCTCCCAATTTATCTTTTTGACACGTTCAATGATGCTCCTGCAGACCGCAAACAATAAAGCCAGCATTTCAGCCAAGGCAATTTGGGAGCTGAATCAAAGCTAAAATAACCTAGGCACAGAGCAGCTGAGCAAAGACAATTTGGTGAGGGGGCAGCCCGTGTGCCCTGTCCCCTGTTTGCAGCTCTGACCACCTGTCTGGCTGACACAGGGGACAGCAAATCCCACCCAGGAGCTCAGCATGTCTTGATCTCCCCTGCACAGCACCCATCCTCTCCTGGCCTTGGCAGTATCATTCCTCTCTTCCCATGGATGCCATCCCCCCCCAGCACACAGCCAGCCCTCACAGCTACGTACCTGCTTGCCTGCCACGCCGGCGCCGTGCTCTGCATAGCAAGCACCAGCTTTTGCTTTCCTGACCTTACATCCCTGCAGAGCAACCCAAATCTTCCAGACAGAGTTGTTTGGGGGGTTGTTTTTTCCCCCCCCTACAAATGCTAGTCTGCTGTTAGGGGAAGGAGCTGGAGGTGGGGGGTAGATGGACAGACGGACAGGTGGATGATGAGCTGATTTCTGCCAAGTGAATATCGTAACTGGACTCTCAACAAGGAACAAGACATGCTCCTCAGCATGACTCAGCCTGAAAACACGTGCTGCTTCCCAGCTCTGCCACCCAGACTGGTGTGTAGCCATTGCTCAGGCACAGACCCATGAGGGAGCAGCCCCTGCTGCCACCCTGGTGCCCACCCCAAATGCAGTTCATAGCCAGGACAGGTAAAACCAGGCAGCTCCAGAGATGTGGACATGCTGTGGATGCTGAAAAGCAGCTGTGCAAAACAGGGAGGGGGGTGATGGTCTGCAGGGTGAGCTATGTGTAGCTGACATGCTGCTGGGTCTCTCACAGACCTCCTGAAAGCAGCTGTCAGCCTGTCTTGTCACAGCTCCCTGCCTTACCAGACACACGGGTAATTCTGCTTTGCTCTGAGTGTTCCCACTTTGTTTCTCTCTGAGAGTGAAAGAGTTTGAGCACCAGGAGCCTCATTGCTCTTGGAGAGCATCTGGTAGAGCAGAGAAATGGAAAACACAGACCTGCAAGCATCCCTCTGCGTGGGGCTGTGATGGCACCTCAGGTCCCAGAGCTCCTGCCAGGCCAGTGGCCCATACAGGATGCTGCTCACATCCTGGGCCAAGGTCAGGGAGATGGGGAAGGCAGAAATGGGTCCTTCTGTTCCTGTGTTCATCCAGCCCCAGGGTTAACTCCCGGGCTGGGCAGGAGCACCTTCTCTGGGTGAGCCCCACGTGAGCATCGTTGGCCTCTTCGGTCTTGAAGCGACTCCCTGAGCCTGGCAGGAGTCAGTGGCTACCCCAGCCCTGAGGAGCTGAGGCCACCCCCACCTGCTCCCCAGCCAGGAGCACCACACGCTGTGGCAGCCATGGCTCACCCACATGGGTGCAAAACCCCTTGTTGGGCCTGGGCTGGGGCAACCCATAGAGTAGGACATGCAAACGCCCAGCTCCTGCCAGAGCCCTGACTCTCCTAAGGGAGGTGCTTGGCATCACCTCCTCAGAGCAGGGGGTGTCAGAACCCCTGTCCTCACTACCCTCCTCCCAGCCAGCTCCATCTCTGGAGGACACAGCCCAGAGGCTGGCTAACATGGGGAGCTGAGCATCTTCCTGAGGACGTGGAAACAGAACCACAGCCCTTCTCACTCCTGCAGCACCGGGGAGTGACCCAGGCCACCTGCTTACAGTAACCACTGTAGTGAGGAAGCCAAGGAGCGACAGCTCTGAAGATGACATGTCAGCTCTGGCTGTCCCAGGAGGACCTGTCAAACTGTCACACAGCATTAGCTGCAACAAATTATCACACAGTGCCCTGCAACTCACACTGCCATGGGACTGTGGCACCTGGCTCTGCCATAGCACCCAGAGCCCCTGCATGGAGAAGTGCTGCTTCCCTTCCATTCTCTCCCCAGACAGCCCACAGCCAAGGGGTGCCAGCCACCACTTTTGTTACCTGGCCCCTTGCACCTCTTCTCCTGCAGCAGGATGCCCATGGTCTGCTGCACACAAGCTCTGCAGACCATGATGGACCAATGGGATCAGGCTGAAACAGCCAACTAGCTGCCACTCCAGCACCTGGAGCTGAGGCTGGCACAAGGGGCAGGGAGCTGGGGCTGTGGGTACTGCAGGGAGAGTGATGGAGGTTCCATATGACAGCCCAAGGCTACCTCACACCAGCAGCACAAGAGCCCTCCAGAGACATGTCCCCAGTGAGGAAGCTGATGGTGGTATGGAGAGCTCTGGATGGGGCAAGACACCTCCTGACACCAGTCCTGGTGGGGCTGGCTGAGTGCCCTGTGACACAGCCCATCCTCTCCCTGCCCACAAACTATCTCACCCTGTCTGTGCCTCTACAGAGACCCAGCCAGCCACACTGCTCCATGCTTGCACCAAGGAGGGTGAAACAAACCCATTACCCAGCAGGTCAGACCCCATGCTAGGCAGCATCTGGGCCTGGAGGAGAGGCAGCACCGCCTGGCACGGCAGCAGCAGCTCCCTAAATGGCTGTGCCCATTCACTCTGGCAGTGTTACCATCCAGAGATCATCACAGAGCCAGGAACTGCCTCTCATCTGCACACAGAACCGCTGCCCACGGTCTCCACAGCTGTCACCTCGGCACCTCGGGTGAATGGCAGTTGGTAGCTGCTGGCAGGAACACATGACATTGTTGGGGAAGGCAGCAGGCCTGCTAGCGGCCTAGCTCTCTTCTCCCAAGACATAGGCCCTGACAATCTTCTTCTGTTCCCATGAGAAAGGAAAAGTTCCTCATGCTGAGAGGATCCTAATAATCACATTCTCAAACACAGCGGCCTTGCTGATAGGGGTACAGGCTGCCCTAAACCAAGAAGCAGTTATGGGAAGGGATTTGGGAGTAACAGAACATGTCAGGAACCAACCATAACAAGATGGTCAAACAGCAGGTGTGTGGATGCTTTTAGGTATTAAAGGTAAACTAAGGATGTTTAGCTATAAGATAGGGTTATCAGAACTCGTTATAATCACTAACCAATCAATATGGTGTGAACAGTGTGTGTAACCAATGAGCAGTTTTTTAGCCTGCCAGGTTTGCAGTAAGAAAGGTCTAGAATCTGGGTGATTTCACCTAATAAAATGGCTGGCTGGCTTCATGGCTTCATGGCTTCACCTCGAATTCATATATTGAATTGCGTGTTGCTCCCTGCTGGACACCACATGACATGACTTTGTCCTGACTCAAAAGAAGCAGGGAGGGAGAGCTGAAGCCTTGGGAGCTTGCTGCCCCTTCCTCTGCCTGCCCAGACGGATGCTTTGAGGCAGTGACAGGCTCTGGGCAGCCATAGGGCTGGGATCAAGCATCACCAGCTGTTTGGGCACCAGCTGGGCCTTGTACAACACAAGGGGCAGCTGCAGTCCCATGAGACCAGGCCAGGAATGCTGACATTCCTAGTTTGGCTGAGAATATCAAAATCACCTCCTAGAGATGTGGGCCAGGAGCCACCAGGCTCTGCCACCTCCTCAGTGAGCTCCAGGCACAGCTTCTCCCATTTCCTATTTCACCCTCCAGATTAAAATCCTTCCACTAACCTATAAAAAAGGTAATCAAACCAACAGCAATCAAATGCTCTCAGCAGATGAGACACTTTGTCCTTAATACCTCCTGGCTGACAGCAGCTTGTTGTCACAGGGAGCCAGGAGCTACAGGCTCTATCCTGGGGACAGACTGACACTCATCTCAGAAAGCTGGGGGGTTCCCAGGGCAAGGAGTGGGAAGTTTGGGGGTTCAGCTCCAGATCTGGGCTTCCATGATGACTGCAGCGGTGGCCAAGCCTTCACGGGGGGGTGAATGTTCTTCATAACAGCCCCATGCAGTGAAGCATGAAGGATGGAAGGCCACCAGGATGGGTGGAAGGAAGGCCACTAACCTGGGAGAAGGTCAGTCACAGCCCTCCAAAATCTTCTGACTCAGAAAGGTACCTGCTGGGAGGGAAGCAAGTGCAAGACCTCAGGAAAGAGGGGCTGGGCTCCAGGAGACCATCTCAGTGCTAAGTCCATACAAACCAGCCTCTGCCCCTGCCTGGTAACTAGGCATGGTAAGGGGCTCTCTGCAAGCATAGGAAGGGGTCACAATGAGGTTGGAGGGGAGCAGGTGGCCTGCCTGGCTCCAGGGGTTAGCACAGACCTCTTCTCACTGACCATGCTGGGATGGCTGGGGCACTCTCTCAGCCAGCCAGCTCCTCTGTGCTGTCGGGCATGGGGACCCTCTGGTTATGCCTGACTGCTGGCAGGGAGCTGCATGGATGCTGGGGAGGCAGAATTCACAGTCTTAACCACAAAACCAATTATCCTCACTGCAATTAAAAAGGAGGAGATACAAAACCCTCTGACCTAGAGCATCTGTGACTCCTGGAGCTGGTGTCCATGGCAGAGGAAGGAGGAGGAGCACATCTCCCAGAGCCATAGCTCCCTGCCAGCCTGCTAGCACACTGGGGATGGATTATGCAGCAGCACCTTCAGTAATGACAGGCGGTGCCACACATTTGCAGGACAAAGATGAGACACTCCCAAGTCCTCAGTCACCCTTGCACAGCCCCACCAGCCCTCCTGCTGCAGACATGGTGCCTGAGGTACATCAGGGGCTACAGATATTAAGTGGCTCAGGGTCATGGGGCAGTTTCCAAAAGGGCTTAGGGCCACTGAGGCAGAGATGCAGCATTATTGCCTGAGAGATGCTTCCAAGTCTCCTTGGAGCTGTAGCTAGGGGCATCACTTACAGTGGGGCTGGAGACTGCAGACTTACCTGGCCCAGCTCCTTCCCAGACAGGCAGGAGCAGGGCTGTGCAGCCAAGCCACACAGGGACTGGGAGATGCACATGTGTTTTACCTGCCCTTTGCTCCTCATGCTACTGAAGCCTGGGTACCAGCCACCTCTCAGCAGAGGAGCCTGCAGCAGCTGTGGTTAACACACTGCAGTTCCAGCTGCAAGGAGCCTCTGTGGGACAAGCTGGATCAAAGGATGAGACGCTGGCATCTCAAACTGCCCTGGGGGATGGACCTTTCCCATGTGCCACTGGCTCTTGAGCTAGATACCAGCATGATTCCTCCTGACCACATGCCCCAGCCTTGCTTGACTGGCCCTGTAAAACCCACACCAGACGCTCACACATGCCAGCATCCCTGCTGACACCTCACTTCCAAGAACACTGCCAGGGGCAGGTAAACACAGGAGAGTTATTAGTATAGGCAGAGACTGCCTAACTTGGATCTCATCCTGTGTGAACAGGCAGCAGGGAGGCACTGCCATGAAAAGATCTCCTCTGAAGGACTGGGACACAACAAACCCCACCATCCTCCTCTTACAAAGCCAAAGTATGGGAGCAGAGACTGGAGCATCCAGCTTCTCTCCCACAGCTGCAAGGTCTTTCTCCCTCCCTGGAGGAACCCACAGCTCCAGGATGGCCCCAACTCTCTGAGGAACACCCCCTTCCCTCACCCAGCTCAGACTAGTGTCTCCTCTAGGACTGGAGGATTTGGGCTGAGGAAAGCACGTTTTGGGACACACACACACACACACACACACACCCCAAACAAACACTAGGGGATTTTACTGCTGTTAGGTGTCACTGAGGCACACCCTGCTGTGCTGGCTGCAGTCACACCGACCTCCAGACTGACAACCACAGCTAATGGTGTGGGGATGCTCCTCACAAGTTCTCTTCTTTGTGTTCCCACCCTAGGCAAAACCAGGTATCTAATGCCTCCTCAGAAACATCTCTCTAGTCAGTAGGGTTCCAGCAGGAGCTGACCCAAGACTCTTCTGCTCGAGTTCTCTGTGCAGCCAGTGAAAAGAGGAGTCTCACAGGAGCTGCTTGGAGGTGACGTAGGAGCAGCCGGGAGGAGAATCACCAGCTGCTCCATGCACAGAACACAACTCTCATTAAAGGCAGGAAAAAAGCAAGGAGAAAAAAGCAAAACACAAAAAACAACCAAGCACCAAACCGCTTCAAAGCATCCTCTGTGTGGGGCACGCCCTGCTGCACCCCAGGCTCACCCAGTCCCAGGTTTGGCTACCTAGGGGTTGAGGGGGACCCTCTGCCAGCACTGGGCACTAGAGCCAGGTGAGAACTGCCAGGAGAGGGGATTGGACAGCCGAGCTCCAGCAGCCAGAGCACTTCTGAAGGGAGAAGGACCAGAAGAGGACCTGTGAGGGGTTGTTAACTGGGTATCCCTCTGATGGGAAAGGGAATTAAGGGCTTCCCAGAGACACTGACACTGGGATCCAGGTTTAGCAGCGTTGGTCCTTGGGGAATGCAAAGAGAGCATCAACTCCTGGGAGATTAAACCTGGAGAGGATATCAGACTAGCAGGGAGAGGAGAGAGGCCAGCACTGCAGGAAGGACGGTGATTACCGAATTACCTGCCAGCCTGACATGAGATCTGATAGAGATAAACCAGGCTTAATGCAGCCCAGGAGATGCTCAGGGCTGGGGCCGGAGCAGCCTCCGCTCTCTGGCCGTCGGCAGCGCAGACCTGTCGGGAAGAGCTGGTGACAAAGGGGAGCGGAGTTTGGATGGCAGCACCTCGCCGGGAGCCACAGGCAGGGGAGGGGGACAGACGCAGCACCCTGCTCCCACCCACGGGAGGAGGCGCAGGCTGAGATCAGCGCTGGGAGAAGCCTCAGCCCTGCTTAGCAGTCAGAGCAGGCAGCGCCGGGGCTCTGGGGAGAGGAGGCTCTTTATTCCCCTTTGCAGAGGGAGAGCACGGCGATGGTTTCCCCTCGGCACTGCGGGCCAGGCTGGGTCTGCCCTGCCGCCTGCCCCAGGCCCACGGGCAGCCCAGGGCCTGCGAACAGCGTGCGTGGGCTTTGTGAGAGCGAGAGGAAGAATGCAAGAGCAGAGCAGGCTCTGCTTCCCCAGCTCAATGGGCAGCAGACTCCAGAGCCAGCTTGCGAGCCTGCAGATAACTGGCTGCTGCATCCCCTGCTCTGGGGCTGCAGATGGCTGAGCCCCCCGAGCTGGGCATTTCCCTTGCTCACTGCCACATCCAAGCCAGCAAACAGGCACCTCCTCACGGCCTTTCCCTCCTCTGCCAATGCTGGGCAAGCACTGGCTTTGCTGCTTTCCCCTCCAACACCGGCTGTCCCGTTTGCACCCCACGTGCAGGGGGGTCCTGTCCCCCTAGCCAGCTGCTTCCTGGTGGAGGGGGAGCACGCCTGCCCTGCCCAGGTCCTGGGGACAAGGACCCGGGCTCCCCATTCAGCTGTTGCCATCTGGAGACATCTCCTCGGTCTCTTAGAAACGCTGCCACGTGGAAGCTGCCGCTCAGGGGGTGAGTCATGCTGCTGGGAGAGAGCAGCATGCCAGGCACTGTCCACTCCTCAGCCCCCTGAGACCCCCTGCTCCCCTGGGTGCCGCGTCGCGGGGGCACCTCCTCACCTCTCCTCAAAGATAGCATAAACTCCCCAAAACCCGATGGAATGATAAGCACCTCTCCTGAAAGGGAGCAATTACCACAAAATACAGATTATGCAAATACCTTGGTTACCAAAAGGATGCTCCCTGAATGCTGAGTAGGAGAGAAAAGAGCTGTGGAGAAGGAGAATTTGTTTAGCCAAGAGCTGCATCATGTCTCTTCAAAGCACCAAGAGGTGGAGAGAGGCATCCTTGGGCAGAGGGGCTTTAGGAGGCCACCAGAGCCCACCGACCATCCCTCCAGGGGCAGAGCCAGCACTCCACATTTCCCTTTCCTCCCAAAGCACATCCCAGCCCTTACTATCGCTCTCCTTGGAAGCATGAGGAAACTGAGGCACAGAAGGAGAAGACACATGGCTACCGAGACCCAGCATGCAGAGACAGAAGAGGACCAAGTGCTGCTGCCAGGATGCCCCAAACCAGGCACCCTGCTGCTTCCCACACCCTGGGTGCTCCTGCACAGCCGGCACTCACTGCCAGCAGAGTCGGCTTTGCACGGAGTGGAGATGCTGGGAGAGGCAACAAGAGCACAGGGCTGGGGGAAAACACCCCTGTGGGTCACTCAGGGTGGGCTGCAAGTAGGAGACTGGTTAGGGGAGGGCTAAGGGGGGGACCTCTGAGTCCTGTTTCAGCAGGCAGGGACTGCCCACCGTGGCACATGCTCCCTGGCACAGCGGTGCTGTTCCCAAGGGATGGCATTACTGGCTTGAGAGGGGCTCAGCATGCTGCCCACCACTGCACAGCCCTGGCTGCACTCCTCTGCTCTGTGCTTCTTCCAGCCTCATCCAGCACACGGTGGGTGGGTTTTGCACCCCTGAGCTCTTGGGTGGGCTGCAAAGCTGATGCCAGAGCCCCAGGGGGAAGGACAGAGCAGGGCACAGCCACAGGGTCACCCTCGGCAGTGGGACAGGACCCCAGCCATCGTTTCAGCATGGCAAAGCCAGGCAGCTTTGGGAGGATCAAGCGCTGGTTTGGAAGGATGGAGGGTGACAAATATGAGACAAGGGCCACCAGGCTGCAAGCAGAGGTGGCACCAGGTTCACACCACGTTCTCCCTGGTGCCAGGCAGGGCTGATAATCTGCTGCTCTGACACAACCATGCAGGAAGAACCGCTTCCCATGTCACGAGAGCTACCGGAGCCTCGGCCGGTGCCCAGCTCCTGGCACGCTGGTCCCTGCCTGGCAGTGGTCACCTGCCAAGTCCTGCTGATGTTGCACAGGAAGGAAGGACAACGTGTGACGCAGTGAATGCCAGCAGAGACAGTCACACAACGCGATTCCCCATCCCCTTGGAGCACAGAAGCCGTAAGTCAGCAGGAATGCTCTTTGCATTGTCCCCACGCACCGCTGCCAGGGAGATTTATGGTGGCAGCACAGGCCCTGCTGCACCTTTCTGGCAGCCCAGCATCCCTCCCACAGCCAGCAGCAGAAACGAGCCCCCCAGTGCAAGCGGCACCAGTGACCCCCTTCCACTGCCAGAGACAGTGAAGCATCTCCTCTGGTGCCTCAGGGTAGGTGGGGACCCAGATTTTGCAAAGCCTGCTCTGTGGAGGAGGAGATGCTGGCCTGCAGCAGGACAGCCCCATCTTGGCTGCTCCTGATGGCCCAGATGTCCCAGCACGTGGGACCCCACACTGCAAGGCAGCCCCTTGTTCTCCTGGTCCTGTGGGCAGGCCCTGCCCTCCCTTCTCAAAACAACCCTTCTCTGCTGTGTAGACTGGTGATATCACTTGACCAGGAGGTATGTGGGTCTTCCAGCTGCTGCCTGGATGAAGGTGGCCACCCCAGGGGCTCAGGCAGCACGACAGAGCCCAACCCAAACCAGCATCAGGAAGAGCTGCAACATCAGCTGAGCCTTTGCCATTCCCAGGGTGAAATGCCTGTCTGAGAACCAGGACCTTACTTTGCCTGCTTGGACCGTGATGGCAGCTGCCTCTTCAAATCCATCTCTGGATTTGAGTGCCTCAAAGAGACTTCCAGAATCCTGGGGTTTCTTCCCATGCTCGGGGAGAGATGGATCTCACCCCCACCTGGAATGCAAGCTCCAGCCCAGCAGTCCAGACCCTTCCCAACCCCGCCTTGCCCTTGAGCAGGTCTCCACCACAGAAAGCCCTAACCAGCATCTCAGCACTCCTACACCACCAGTGTTTGCTCACAAGAACAGTGTTGGACTAGCTTTTGATCAGCAAAACCCACCCTCCCCTTATCTCCCCGCTGTCCTTAGCTCACACTGCTTGGGAGAGGCAGGAAGTTAAATTCGTGGACGAGGTGAGAAAAGTAAGATGCTATGTATAAACACTGCAAAGGCACTTTGCAGGTCCCCTGTGGCACCAGGAATCCCACCTGCTACCAATGCAGCTCCTGACTTCTCTCAATATAGCTTTAACTCTCAAACTCTTTCCCAAAATCAAGCATCACGTGCTCTGATGGGGAGCAGGGGTCTTGCTGGAGGTGCCAGTTCTCAGCTCCTACCCACTTTGGGGGGAACGAGCCCAGCCATGACTGCTCCACAATGCTGAGGTGATAGGCTGGCAGTGCCTGATCTCTCCTCCCTCCCACCCAGCACCCTTCCACAGGCTGCTCCACCACCTTCCTTCCCCTCTGCCACCCTGCTAACCCACACCCAGCGCCCCAGCCCCGCTGCTGTGGCACCCTTGTATCCAAACCCATGCTTGGGGTTGAGGAGGTGCCAGGCCTTTATCTTAACATGGGGCCTTATCACACCAATGGTTGACAGCTGGAGGTGGGGAGCAGGGTCTGTTCCCAGCACTGCCAGTGCTGTGGGAGCAGGACAGTGCTCCAGCACGCTGGCACTGCATGGCTTCCCACCAGAGATGGCTTATGGGGGAGTGTACAGGCCTGTCTGGTGGGATAGGAGCTCCATCCTCTGGAGTGGACAAGGAAGTCCTGTTCCCAGCTGCCTGTCACCTCCTAGCCACACTCACTCATTCTGCCTGAGGGCTCAGCTTTGGGGATCAGAGCTCACACCCCAGTGAGGCCCTCCACGGGCTCTCTCCTTTCTTGGGACCAGGCTCCTGGGTGCTCATCAAACCTGGAAGAAACCCTCTTCCACTGACACCAATTGGCTTCAGGGAAGCATCCCAGCGCTCCTCCCCATGCTTTTGCTGGTGGCAATGCAGATGGAGATCCTGCTGTGCCTCCTCCTGTGAGCAGACAGCAATGCTACAGGGGTTTCTGCAAGACAGCCAAACCCCTCAGCCTTCCACACATCACTCATCTCCCCAGGCCAACATCTACAGCCTGTATTTTTCCTGCCCTCAGGAAAAACAGCTCAGGCATCCAGGCAGAAAGATCCCCCTGGGTTGTACCTGGAGTTTTCCAGGCACCATCATGGTCCTCTGGAAATGTCTGGGGATTTTTGCTGCAAACCCACTCAGAGACACCCATCACCTGTATGACAAAGAGCCACCAGATCACTCCTGGTCCCCAGCCAGAGTCCCGTTTGCCCCTGGGATGCAAGAGACTTGCACTGGGTTGGAGAACAGCCAGTCCTGGCACATACCACCCAGACACCACCTCAAGTCTTCCCCAGAGAGACCTGGGCCCAACACCAGCAGCTGGGAAGAAGGATGTGACAGCCAAGCTGGGCTGTGTTCATGCTGAGGGCAGCATGTGGACACCTTACCAGCTCCACATCAGCCTCCTGGGACCACGGAGAGCAGCAGGACAAGCATTTCCAGCTTGTCCTTGTAAAGGAATGGAGCGAGCAGCCTCCAGACCACACCCCAGGGAGGAACAGACTGGTTCAAGTGCCTATGGACAGTGCCTTCTCTCTGCTCTCTTCTCTCAGCCTCTCCAGGCATTTCTCAGTCCATGGCCTTCACAAGGTCATGCCCTGCCATAGCAGCCCCAAGTCGACAGGAGCAAGCAACAACAAAGATGAAGAGAGGGGGGTGGATGCTCAAAGATGGGGGCAGATATCGACAGAAGCAAGCACAGGATGCAGGGGGTCACTGAAGCAGTGGAGATAAAGAGAGGCAAAGCAAGGAAATGTTCCCTGAAAGAGCAGTTAAGCCTCCAGAGAGTAAACACACAGCAGGGCATGGACTGAGGCTGAGTATCCCTATGGGCAAATAGACCCACCTGACCCACCCAGTGGCTTTCTCTCACCTGTTTCCAGATGAATCCCAGACTCTCCTGAGCTGGAAAGGACCCATAAGGCACATGGAGTCCCACTCCTGGCTCCACACAGGCCCAGCCAGGTCAGAGCTGGCACTGAGGGCATCGTCCAGACGCTTCTTGCCCTCAGCCCAGCTCAGGGCTGTGACCCCTTCCCTGGGGAGCCTGTGCCAGAGCCCGACCCCCCTCTCAGTACAGAGCCTCTTCCCCACACCCAGCCTAAACCTGAGCAGCGCTCACCATAGGCTGGGCAATGCCAGAGAACAGATCTGCTCAGAAAAGGTCCCAAAGCCAGATGGAAGCCTGAGCCACAGGTTTTTTGGGCCAGGGAACGCATCTTTTGCATCCTCTGCATCCATCCCAGCGCCCAACTGAAAGCCTGGCTGGACAGCAGTGCCTGGTACCCTGCCCATCTGCAGCACTTGCAGGAGTGGGCTGGGAAGCAGAGCTGCCCACAGGTTTGCTGAGCCTCTACAGGCTCCAGCTTTGTTAAAGCACTTCTAACACGAGCCATGGCAGAAGGCTATTGGCTGTGGCACATCAGCCACCCTTCCCTCATCCTCTTCAGCACCGCTCCTTTTAATAACTCCTGTTAATATTACATGCCTCTACCAAGAGTCCTCTCAGACCAGCCGCCTCCGAGTTGCTTGGAAACTGTTTGCTGCAGTGACTGAAAGCTGCTCCCGGGAGGGCTCAATGCCAGCCCTCTTCCTGGGGCTGCCAGCGCTGGGAACCTGGCAGAACAACCATGCTCCCTTCCCTGGCCTGTGCTGGGAGCTGGAGGAAGCAGAGAGATGAGATGGGAGCAGCTCCAACACGCACCGGGAACGAGAGAGCCAGGGAAGACTTGGGGACCCACCACAGGGCTTGTTGGAGGACTCAGAGATCCCAGGGCTGTGCTTCCAAACGCTCCTGGCCAGGGGGTAAGGGCAGGTTTCCAGACCAGCCTTCACAGGGGACGTGCTCAGCCTCCCAAGATTTATTTGGCCAAATCTGGACACCAAGTTCAATCACTGAGAAGTGAGAGAGCGTTCTGCTTTACGGGCAGGTCCCGCTGTGGCACTCACGGTGAAGTCATTTACTGACACCTCTGAAATACTCCATGAATAATTAGTTCTCTGCCCCAATTTATGCTTTACCATAAAACACAGCAACAGTTTTGGAAACAGTAGGTTTTTTTTTCTCCCCCTCAACACCGTAACCACAATAAACCCCTTATTTTTATTGCAGGAATGGCAGTGTAGCTGTATCTATCCATTGTCAGTGATTCTGTGGTACACTGTCCTCTCAAATGGCTGTACAAACAGCTATACATCCTGGATTTACACCCAGATTTTCCATACTTTGCTCTTTCATTTACAAAATGTGGGAAATTTTCTACATAAAATGGAGAAAAGCACTGACCCATTCCTGCCAACCCATCCACATGCTGCTTCTGTTTCCCTCTAGGCACCTGCAGCTGCCTTTGGGCACCCACCTTTGGGCACCCACTACGGGCACCCACCTTTTATCTCAGCATTGCTAGGGGGAAGGAAGGAAAGCCGAGGAGGAGGTGGGCAAGGACCCCAGGGCTAGCTCAGTGTGGGAATCCCCAGGGGGGACCTGCTCCTCCCATGTGAGGGGAGCAGGTTCTGCCAACGCTGGTGAGATGCATCTCCAACTCCATCCTACCTCTCACCTTCCTCCATCGCCCAGTGAAGCAACGCCTTTTCTTTTCTTTTTTTCTTTAAATATTGTGGAATTAGAAGTCTGATTGATATGAATATGTAACAATGCTGCTTTATTAATAGCAGCTGCATTATCAGTTCGCTCCCTGCTTTTGGCAGGAGATCTGGGACAATATGTGGTTTGAAAACTAAAGAGAAACGCAACCTTCCAAGGCAGCAGGGCTGGGATAATTTCATCCCTTCTCCTGGTGAGCAGGCCAGGCTGACATGAACACAGTGGTCACTGATGCATCCTTATCACTCTCTCTGCCTGGCCACAGGAGCAAGCACTGGGACAGCTCCATGGCGTGGATGGTCCAGAGCACACCACACAACCCCGTGCAGAAGGATTTCCAGGCAAGGCCCCCCAGCACAAGCAAGAGACACCCCTTTCAAGATGGGGAGCTCCACAACCAGCTTTAGCCTCCACAAACTGAGGTCATTTGGTACAGGGCATCACGCAAAGCTCCCTGGCATGGGCAATAAACTCCCTTCTCAGGTTGCTCTCCTCACTCCCCCCATCACCACCCCGGAGGCTTAAATGAAAACAAGATTACAATGGAGATTGGATTGGCTGTATTTCTGGTGTGCTGTTTGAGCTGGAAATTATGCCAGCTTCATAAAACCCCAACTGTTCTTTCCTGAGATCCCTGCACAGATTGGCTTGCTAAGATCAGGCGACCGGGCGCTTCCCGCGGACAGACATTGTCTGGGAAAACAGGATCCAAGCGGCAGCGAGATGCCACAGAGCTACATACACACCCAGACACATGGATACACACCCAGGCACATGGATACACACCCAGGCACATGGATACACACGTGTGCGCCCACACATAGCCATGACAGTGCCCAAGAACCTCCCGAGCCCATCGATCAGCTAAAGACCCCCCCACACACACACGCAGAGGTCTTCTAAGTCCCCATCCACTAGCCTTTGGCAGCCTAACCCTCTGGATCATCTGTGCTGCTGCAGCCACCTGTGCCAGAGCGGACGATGCTTCCTGCAGCCCTAGTGAATCCCAGGGGAGAGCAGAGCACCAGGCAGCACGGTCCAAAGCATGGCTGGGCACAAGGTACAGACCATGCTCTGCTGAACCTCAGGGAGTGAGCACAAGTTTGGGGGTGAGGTGAGGTAGGGCTTGCTGCTGCAGCAGCCGCTGGGCACGCAGCCCCGGGCAGGTTTGGGAGTGGGGCTCTGCAGCACCAATGCAAAATGGCCACAACTTGAACTTTGCTACGGCAAAGCTGGCAAGAGGTTCTTTGCAATTCCTCTCACGAGCATCACTGCACCTTGGCTGTGCTCCACAGCCCTGAAGGACAGAGCAGCCAGGCTCCCGGCACATGGAGCTGTTTCAGGGTAAGTCCAGCAGCGCTGCCCAAAACCAGGAGGATGCAGCTCATCTCCAGTTCCCAGCCTCTCTCCTACAGTGCTACCGACACCCGGTCCCCCCACATTAGGGGCTCCCCCCACACTGTGCTGCCTGCACTGCACAGTGGCCTGGAGGAGAATGCCACGGCTTCGGCTGCCACAAGCACTCTGCCACCTCCAAGGGACAAGAGCCACTCTGAGCCTTGGGGAGATGAAGCTGACTGAGGTCCTACAGCTCACAGGAACCCTCCTCCAGCCACCCCCCTCTACCTGAAGGGACAGGGCTTGACGGCAGCAGCACGCTTCGCCTTTCCCCCGCAGACATGGCACTGAGCAGTGCTCCCCTCACACTCCCACAGCTCCACCTGCTCGGGCTGAGCCGGGTCCTGCTGCACTCCTCACACACCTTGGCTCACACGCTGCACCACCAGCCTGGGGAGTGGCCCAAGGAAAAACCCTTGCTGGCAGGATGGGTCCAGCCCATCTCATCCATCCCTCTCTCCACCTGGCTCCAGCAGACCTGACTTTGCACACCCACCCCAAAGCCCCCACATGTGTGTCCCTGGAGGGTCAGTGGCCTTTGAGGAGAACACGTTGGGTGTGGGCAGACATCTACATGGCTCCTCCTCAGGAAGGATACAGCACCCTACCTGCACATCAAGGTGCTTGCATTGCAACATCAGGTGTAGGGAAGAAAGGGGAAGGTGCTCAGGAGTGGTCAGGGCAGTACAATAATGCTGGATGCTATTGAAAGGTTGGTACCCAAAAGACCCAGGGGTGCTTCCCCTTGCTCTCCTCACATGGATGCACACACGTCTCCAGCTGCCACACGCCGTCTCTGCGTGTCACACCGTGCCTTTGGCCGCTGGGCCCTGACACGCACTTTATCTGCCTGTGTACGTATCTATCAATACAGACCCAGGCTCCCTCAGCAATCAATAACACTATTTAAGAGATAAATCTCACTATTGACTGGCTGCTGGGGCCAGCTCCTGATTAATTTAAGAGAGAGAGAGAGAGAAAAGGAACAAGGAAGGAGCTCAGAAGTGTTCCCAACGTCACCGGGCATCAGTCCTGCGTGCTCAGGCTGTGCCAGCAGGGATAGATGAGGCTGGGGATGGACTGGGCTGCCTGTCTCCAGGTTACAACACGACCCGTCTTCTAAGGAGGATGAATCTCCACTGGCAAACACCTCTGTGACCTGAGACCAGAGCCCTGAGCCTCTCTAAACCCAGCAGGGACCACGAGGTACTGCTAGGCAGAGACACACACCAATTTCTAGGTGGCTTGGATCCTTGTGGAAGAAAAGGCTCATCTGTGAAAGCCTGGGAGCACTCGCTGTGCAATGCACAAATTAAGGCTGGACATAGCGTTCCCTGAGTCCAGCTGTGGTGGTGTTGGATTTGAAGCTCCTCTACCACCCCACACCCAACCTTGGTGTTTTGATCATCACTTTGAGCTGGTTAAGAGGGCTTGTTGGCTGCCAAGCCCTCAAAAGCCAGCTTCTGACCACCATGTCTTTGTCCTAGCTGCAAGAGAACTCTCTGCTGTGCTGCAGGCAGGGTCTCCCCCACCCCACCTCCAGCCTTCCATTTTTAGGAAAGGACCAGAACAGGTTAGCACAGGGATTGAGCAGAGCTCACCCAGCCTCACAGGGGAAGACTCCAAAGGAACCATCCTTCTCCTCTCCGTGGAGGAGAGCCATCACTTATGAGCATTCAAGGGAGAATGGCAGAAGGGAAAGCACTGCTGGACCCAAAGGACAGTACTGCCACAGCAACAGACTATCATCACACTGCTCTGAGATAACATTCAGTCAGATCTGAGATTTCCAGCCCTCCAAGCAGCAAGGATCTGAACAGGCTCCCAGCAGGAGCCACAGAAGAAGACAGACTCTAGTTTAGGTAGGTTGGATCAGTTAGAAAAAGATGTGTTCTTCAACAGCCCAGGAGCATCTTCCAGCCCACAGTCCCCAAGGCCAGCACTTCCCCAGGCTGCATGGCTGGAGGACGGATGGTGCCACAGCTCCTTCCATGTTCTCAAGTGTTTCTCCCTGGCTGATGTGGCTCCATGTCTCTGTCTCATCATTTCAGAGCCAGAGCAACCCAAGAGCATCGGTGCTGCGAGCGGGTGCTGGATGGGAAGGAGCACATCCACACAAGCCCTGCTCTGCCAGGGAGGAAACGGCCCCGTTGCACCAGCTCATTCCCCTTCTCCTGTCACAGGCTCTTAGGCATCACCCAGCGATGCCTTGGCTGGGCCCTGGGGAGGCAAGGAGGCACTCCCCTGTGCAGCCATGGGAGATTGGGGCTGCTTTATGCCCCACAGCAGGAGGGGTGGGAGCAGTCCTGCTGCCCCAGGCCCCAGCAGTGCTGGGGGGCTCATTTGATGGAAGACCCTCAGATGATCTTAGCCTTGTGCCAGCCAGGCTGGAGGCTCAAGGCAGCAGCTGACCTGATCATTCTATCCACACTTTTTACACCACAGGAACACGGTGCCCGTGGGCTGGAGCTGCCCTGGCAGGTGACACCGAACTCAGGGGTACCAATCAGGAGAGAGACTCACTGAGGATCCCAGCAGGAGGGGAGAAGGACCGGTGCTGAAACAGAGCTGAGGACTTGAGGCTTTGTCTTCCAGTGCCAGGAAGCAGCCACCCAGCCCACAACAGCATCTTCCTGGTTACTACGGGGCTGCAATTGGAGGCAAATCCCAGCTCTGCAGACCTGCAGCCAAGCCCCAGAGCCCTGCTCCCTGCTTGCCCTCAGCATGCAGGGCAGCTCCCACCAGCTCAGGTGGTGAAGCAGAACATGAAGGCAGCTGGTGTGAGTGTACCTTATCTTCTGGCTGCTTCTTGCTCAGGGACTTCTCTGGAGCTAGACTGAGTTTTATGCTTTTAGGCTTCAGTTCAAAGCTCAAATTAGCTTACTTCAAGGCAGAAACGAGCTCCAGAGCTCACTGCAATCACACCAAGCACTAGGCTGCTCCCCTGCCTCAGAAGGCTTGAGGCCAATGGGTCTCTGTTGATCCTAACTCGTTAGGTGGGACCTCTTCCCTTCCCTTCCCTGGCCTTACCTCCTGCTCCTTGACTTACAGAGAGAGAAACCAAGCCTGAGCCCAGCTGCATCCCCAGTGTGCTACTCCCATCCACCACTGTTCAAAGAGGATGTTGTTTTGCATCTGCTCCCAAGGCCCTTCCCTAACAAGTGATCCCAGCCTCTCTGTGCTGAGAAAGCCTCCTGAGAAGCTATGCTGTCTGCTGGCAGCCAACAGCATCAGCCCTTGGGATGGGATCGAGACGTTAGACTGGGACAAGCGGCAGCAGCTGGGGCTGATGCAGGGCCAGCCCTTGGTGCCAGGGATGCTGAAGCCCTGGGAAGAGGTAGACACCCCCTGACCATGGGGCACCAGCGGCTCAGTGCTCCCCACGCTGGAGCACGGAGGGGTCCCGCGGTGATTGCCTGCAACAGCCCCGTAGCTGGGACTTCCAGGCAGTGCTGCAGCACCACGGTGGCTGTTGCCATGCCAATTAAGCAGGCAGTCGGCACACTGAACTGCCAAACCAAGAGAGCAGCCATGCTACTGGAGATAGACCCATGCCAGGGTGGGCTGCTCCCCCCACCCACCATGGGCTCCCACAGCAGCACCGCACAGCCCCAGGAGCTCAGCTGCTCTTGCCTTACACCCTCACCAAGCACCAGGCACTCCTCAAAGCACCCCATCCTCTCCTTACCCCAGCACGGCCCCTGGAGCCCACTGCCCACCCCACTGCGACCCTGCACTGTCACACCCCTGTCTATGGAGGCGAGTGCCAGCTGGTCCCTGCCTCTCCGGTGGCTGCACAGCAATAGCCACCCTGGAAAGAGGGAGACAGCCTGTCAGTAAATGCAAGGGAAAGTTCAGCATCAAAGGGGGGTGTGAATTGTTTGGGGGGGGCGGGGGGGGGGGGTGGCTGGGTGGTGGGGTGTGTCTGAGCACGGCAGCAGGTCCCCAGCCAGCAGCCAGAGAGCAAGAGGATGTGGGCTCGGCTGCAGCTGGTGCTCAAAGGCACAGGGAGAGGGCACTGTCTGGGAAAGCAATGACGGGAGGGGATGTCAGAGCAGTCCCTTCTTGGGGGGGGGGGGGGGGGGGGGCGGTGAGGGGGTAGACTATAACGAAAAAAAAAAGGGAAAAGATTGTTGTTGGCTGCTCAAGTGCAGTACGAACTCCTGACTGCAGGACGACATGGACACCAGCAGCTCAGGCAGGGCAGGGATGAGTACGGCGGGCTGCTATGCAGGGGGAAGGAAGCGCCGTGCCCGGGTCTCTGCCCCGAACAGGGGCAGCAGCACCCCTTCCCTGCCAGAGATGGGCCGTGGGCTCAGCCTCTCCTGAGCCCGACCCGGAGCCACTCTTAACCTCGAGGAAGGCTCATGCCCAGCCCGCTCTGCTGCAAACCAGCTTTCTCCTCTCCTCCATCCCTCCCATGCAGGCATGAGAAAGCACGGGAGGATGGAAGATGTCACACAGGTTGTCAGGGGAAAAGAGGAGAAGGTTTTCAAACTGCTCTTCCCCAAAAGCGAGCCACATCTCCCTGCCAATCTCCCTGCCAACCTGGGGGAAACTCATCCCAGCCAAATTGTCCTGGAGTGGGAAAACGAGGGGGAAAAAACACAAACAAGCCCTGAGCCCCAAGCCAACTGCGCCCACCTCTGTTCTATCAGCTTAATCAATCAAAACCCATCACATCAACCGCCACTCTATGGGACTCACACCCAGAACGTGTCCCTCACACGCCGGGACAGTGTCAAGGTGACCTGGAGGGCAGCGGTAGAGCTCCCTGCCCTGTGCTCCCCTGGGGCTGCACAGCCTGGTGCTGCCCAGGGGCTCTGGGACAGGGAAAGCTGCCTCGGGGGAGATCAGCACCCAGCAGCACGGGTCAGACTCCCAGCACGCCCGCCCCTCCCGCCGCGCATCACAGCACGTACCTCCTGCAGATACACCATCCGGGGGGCACCGAGGGGCGGCCGGGAAGGGGACACCCCACCACTGCCCAGGGGCCCGCAGAAGGCCACCCGCACGTCTCCAGCTGACCCCGGAGCCCGGGCTGACACAGGAGGACGAGGCAGAGCCCAGCTCCGGCTCCTCCATGCTACAGGCGGCTGCTGGGCAGCGCGGGGAGCTGCACATCCCTCCCGACGCGCAGTGGGAAGCGCAGAGCCGCCCAGCACCAGGGTGTCAGAAAGTGCTGGGGAGGAGGCGGCAGGCCTCCTGCCTCCTCACGATCACCTTGCTCCAGCTGGCGCATCCCCGGGGGGCGCCCACCCAACTCCCGCAAACTGCCAGCACCCCAGGCGGGGCGCGAACCCGCCGCCGCGCCCCAGGGCAGCCCAGCGGGCAGCCCCCCCCCCTTCGCCTTCCCCCGGGACAAGGGCTCACCTGGGTGCCGCCGCCGCTCCCTCCGTCACCCCCCGAAGCCTCAGGCGGGCGGCGCGGCGGGCGGCGCGGCGCGGCGGGCGGGCAGGGCAGGGCACCCGCAGCCCCCCGCCGCTGCCGCCCCCATGGCCCGCCGTTGCCGCCGCCGCCGCCCTCAGCGCTCAGCCGGGGCCCGACGCCTCTGCTGCCCCCGCTCCGCAGCGCCCGCCCCCGCCATGCCGGCCCGGCCCGGTGCTCCCCGCTCCCCCCGGCCGGCCGGCGGCGGCGGGCGCTGTGCGCGGCTCTGCGGGGCGAGGGCGGGCGGCGGCGCGGGGCGGGGCGGGGGGCGGGCGGAGGCGGGCGGACCCCCGCCCGGGGAGCCGGCGGGCATGGCCCCCCTTGGCCTGCCGGACGTGCCCGGACGGTCGCCCCGGGGCTGGGGGGGGGATGCGGCTACCGAAGAGCCGCGGCTCCATCGGCGGTCACCGGAGGAGCCCTTGGTCCTCACGCCCCCGCGGCTGCCGCCCGCCCTGTCCACAGCCGGCGGGTCTCCGCGGTCCCTCCTGCCGGGTCTCCCCGCCCCAGCCCCGCACGGCTGGAGAAGGCAGAGGCAGGCCCGCCTGCAGGCACCGCACACCTCCGCACCGCTCCCCCTCCCCATCCCGGCAGCCTGGGTGCCTTTCCCACGGCGGCTGGGCGCTGGGGCACCCGCCTGCAGCGGCGGAGGCTCCTTCCCCGCGCATCAGCCTGCTGCGGGGTCACCGCTGTGCCCGCTCCTGCTCCGCTCCCCCTGCGAGCCCCTCCGCCCGTGGCGCTTCTCCTTGGTTGCCACTTGCCATCTCATCACCCAGCATCACGGGCCCCATCTGCACCGCTCCATTAGATGTTATTCTGTCCCCCTTTGAACGTTACACCCGCTGTGCAGACGTTGGCACCTTACTCTGCATCCCCTTTTCCGAATGCACGGGATCCTCTGCTCACCCATCCATAGGTAACTCCATGGTAACCTCCCTCCCGGTCTGGAGGAGGAAAAATAATCAACAAAAAGCTCTTAAGGAAACTATGTTACCCGTGCATGGAACGGGAGGGCTGTGTGTTTCTGGCTACAAGACTGGGAACCGGGGGCTGAGAGGGAGGTTACCATGGATTTGAGGAATTCAAGTATGCTATTAGCTGACTGGCATCCTCACAGAATAATAGATTACTCTGCTATATATTAATACACTAGATTAATAGATTTGTAAGGCAGCAATTCCTCCTTTGAAAATCTCACTTTCTCTATAGCATTTCCCAAGTCTCCTCATTCTAGTTTTGGGTTGTTTGTTTTTTTTTTTTCCCCAGAGCTTCAAGCAACTTCCTTGCTCTGCACAGAAGTTCAACTTCATCCATAGAATCATAGAATGGCAAGGGTTGGAAGGGACCCCAAGGCTCACAGAGCTCCAACCCCCTGCCACAGGCAGGGACACCAACCTCAGGCCTGGAGCTATACAAGGTTGCCCAGGGCCCCATCCAACCTGGCCTTGAACACCCCCAGGGATGGGGCACCCACCCCCTCTCTGGGCAGCCTGTTCCAGCCCCTCACCACTCTCTCTGCAAAGAACTTCCCCCCAATATCCAATCTAACCCTTCCCTCCTTTAGCTTTAATCCATCCCCCTTGTCCTGCCATTATCTGCCCTTTGAACAAGCTGATTCCCCTCCTGTTCCTGGGGTCCCTTCAGGCACTGGCAGGCTGCAATGAGGTCCCCCCGCAGCCTTCTCTCCTCCAGGCTGACCCAGCCCAGCTCCCTCAGCCTCTCTCTGTAGGGCAGGTGCTCCAGCCCTCTGAGCATCTCCGTGGCTCCTCTGACCCCTCTCCAACAGCCCCACATCTCTCTTGTATTGTGGGCCCAGCTCTGGACACAGGATCCAGCTGGGGCCTCAGGAGGGCAGAGCAGAGGGCTTAGTTTCCTGGCTCTGGACTTTTACAGGCATCAGTCACACTTGGTGCCCCCCGTCCATGTGATACCAGTGCTCACCCCAGCAGCAGGGCACCCCGTTTGTAGCTCAGTCGTTCCATGTCGCTCTTCCTCCAGATCCCACAGGGAAATCCTGCCTGATCCCAGCAGTCTCTCTCCATTTTTTCAAAGCCTCTTTTGAGGTTTCAGTTTGGAAGAGTCCTCCAGGTTTACCCACCAAGGGAAGGGCACATTCGACACGTTTTCCAACCTCCTCCATGGCAGATCCTGATGTAGAGAAATGAATCTTGGCTTTATGGGATGACTTTATCTCAGAGCTTTTATAGCAGAAACCACAGAAACCCAACAGGCTGCCTTCCTTCTAATGATGCTGGGCAGTCTTCATGACATGTTTGTATCCTTTCAGCATGTCCCACTTGAAGCCTGTCTCACCTTGGAGGTTTATGTTCACCTCACACGAGTTCATGTGCTCTCCCATTTTCCTTGTTTGGACACACCATGCACCTTCTGAAGGTGCTGTTGGCATCTAATGGTCTCCTTTACACAGCTGTTTTAAACCTGTTGGCATTTTTTTGGCCCTTTACAGCTATGGAAAAAAAAACAACAACCCACCCCCAAAATATTTCCAGAATGAAGATTCAGAAGAAGCTCCAACAAAACTCAAATAGTTTTCTAGGTCTTAGTATCAGTATTTATTGCAAAAAAAACCCTCTGCTCTCTCTCTGCAGCCTGTACCTGAGGACACCCCTCCCAAAGCATAACCTGTTCATCATGGAGTGTCAACACTTGTCTATTTCACAGAATCACAGAGTTGTAGGGGCTGGAAGGGACCTCGAGAGCTCATGGGGTCCAACCCTCCTGCCAAAGCAGCTCCCCAGCTCATACTGCACAGATAGGCATCCAGATGAGACTTGAATCTCTCCAGAGAAGGAGACTCCACACCCCCTGGGCAGCCTGTCCCAGGGCTCCCTCACCCTCACTGGGGAAAAGTTCTTCCCCATGTTGGTGTGGAACTTCCTGTGCTCCAGCTTACAGCCATTGCCCCTTGTCCTGTCCTCACAGACACTGAAAAGGGGCTGGCCAATTCCCCCTGCACCCCATACTTAAGATATTTATAAACATTGGTTAGGTCCCTCCTCAGTCTTCTTTTCTCCAGGCTGAACAGCCCCAGCTCTCTCAGCCTTTCCTCACAGGATAGATGCTCCAGACCCCTAATCATCTTTGTCGCCCTTCTCTGGACTCTCTCCAGGAGATCCCTGTCCTTTTTATCCCAGGGAGCCCAGAACTGGACACAATACTCCAGGTGGGGCCTGACCAGGGCAGAGTAGAGGGGGAGGATCCCCTCCTGTGACCTGCTGCCCACACTCCTCCTGATGCCCCCCAGGATCCCATTGTCTCTCTCAGCCCCAGGGCACACTGCTGGCTCATGGCCAACCTGTCGTCTACCAGGACCCCCAGGTCCTTCTCCACAGAGCTCTTCTCCAGCAGGTCACCCCCAGGTTGTACTGATACATGTGGTTGTTCCTCCCCAGGTGCCAGACTTTACACTTGCTTTTGTTGAATCTCATCTGGTCTCTCCCTGCCCAGCTCTCCAGCCTGGCCAGGTCTCTGGATGGCAGCGCAGTGTCCTGCCTGTCAGCCACCCCTCCCAGCTTTGTATCATCAGCACTTGCTGAGGGTGGATGCTATTCCCTCATCAAGGTGTCAATGAAGATATTAAACAGGACTGGACCCAACACCAGCCCTGGGGACACCGCTGGTCACAGCCCTCCAGTCAGATTCTGCTCCACCGATCACGACCCTCTGAGCTCGGTCCGACAGTCAGTTCTCAACCCACCTGTTTGTATACACCTGGCAGGCAGGTGTCTATCCCAATTCTGTTTGGATGCTGGTGTAGACCTGCTTAAAATCTGGAGCTGACTGCCTCAGAGCAGTAATGTGATCTGTGAGAACTTCCCTTTACCAGCTGCTCCTTAGCCAAGGTTCCTTATTCTTGCAGGGCTTGTTTTCCCAGAGGCTGCTCTGCTGGTGGTCTTAGGGCAGAGCTGGGAAGCTTGGGAAGCTGTACCACACACAGCTTGCTTCTTGTCCTGCACGTTGCCTGGGAGAGGAACACCAAGTTCTGTCTCTTTCTTGGGTGCATGAATAGTTGCTCTGGGGTTATTCTCTGCCCCCTTCAAATTTGTTAATGCTGGTCCACAGGCACAGTTAATTCAGAGACCCTCCTCTGGCATCTCTGAATCTCACAGCGTGACCACCACACCCCCCCAGTTCTTTCCCCATACTATCCGTGGATGCTCTGGGCTCATCAGGAGTGCTGGTGCAGTGCCCAGCACTGCATGTCCCTGGGTCCTTGCTGTGGGAGGGGGCAAAGACCACCAGGTTCACACTGCAACACTTGCCCCCTCTTCCGCTCCATGCTGGATTATCTCCTTCTCTGGAGATATTCCAGACCGACCTGTGTGACCTGTCCTAGGGACCCTGCTTTGGCAGGGGGTTGGATTCGATGGTCTCTTGACGTCCCCTCCAACCCCTGTGATTCTGTGATCCTGTGATTAGCCTCTCATTAGCTAGCTGCTTCCTTGCCCTCTCCCCAGGGACTCTCACTGAGGAGGGGTTTCACTGTGGAGTGTAACACTGGAGACTCCAGTATTTTGATGGGCTTCTGATGGTCAGAAAGAACAGCACAATGGAAGTGGGACCAAACTGACAAACATCCAACACAGAGCACAGGATCACAAGGTGGGAAAAGACCTTTAAGACCATCAAGTCCAACTGTTCCTGTCCTGTGCTAAACCAGATCCCTGAGCACCTCATCTCCCCTCTGTTAAACACACCCAGGGGCAGGGACTCAGCCCCTCCCTGGGCAGCCTGTGCCAGGCCCTGACAACTCTGCCAGGGAAGAACTTTTCCCTCCCATCTGCTCTGCCCCTGCCCTGGGGCAGCTTGAGCCCATTGCCCCTTGTCCCATCTCCTGTCCCCTGGCTGCAGACACCATCTCCCACCTCTCTGCACCCTCCTGGCAGGGCAGGGGAGGTGGGGAGAAGGTCTCCCCTCAGTTTCCTCTTCTCCAGCTCATGGCAAGCAAGAAGCAAACTTGGAGGGGTCTCTTGTTCTCCAAACAAGCTGCATACTGGCAGGCACAGAGTGGAGGCTCAGGTAAAGGAACATGACATCAGCAAATGGCAGAGGTATCATGGAGCTGATGTGCACAGCCACAGAACAAACCAGGGCTGCTGGTGGCACCAATTGCTGTTGTAAGAACACCCACCTGCCCTGGTACAACCCCCGCTGCCCCAGGAGCAGCACACGGAGGGGATGGGGTGAGGACAGGAGCACAGCAGGTGTCACACTCGTGTGAGGGGGAGAAACAGATCTGTACATACCTGGGTTTTCTCTCTGCCATGAGGAAAGCAGAGCAGCCAGCTCCTTCTCTGTCCCTCGTTCCAAGCCAGAGAGAGTAGGAGAAATCACGACTACCTGAGGGCTGCTGGGTGGTTGTCATGAAACAAGCCTGACAGCTGTCAAGCCAGATCCTCATTTCCTGGCTAGAGCTGCACTGTCACGACATGGCAGGAGTCCGGTGCCTGTCCCAGCCCCACCCCTACCTGCTCAAGACTGAAGAGTCCTCAGACTCCAAACTGAGCAAGGAGCTTCTTCCCCAGGCAGAAGTGAGCCCAGCCAGGCACGAGTCCTCTCAGTGGGATCTGGGGATCTGTATTCAACCCCAGCAGCACTGGGAGCTGTGGCAGGGAGGGAGCTCATGGCTGCTCCCAGCTCAGTGGGAAATCCAGAGCATCCTCAGGATGATGGCTGGGAGTCCCTCCTGCTGGGTGCTGAGGGAAGGCTGTTGTGGAGGAAACACCCCATTAAGCCAAGAAAAAGACAAAATGATTTGCAGAGCTGGGTGGGGTGAGAAGCAAAAGCTCTATCAGTGCTTGAGAGTCAGGAGTTTACATAAGCAACAGGCTCACCAGCTGAGAGCAGAGCAGCAGTAGGAGGGAGCAGGGACAGGAGCAGGGGGAGACCGCTGCCTGGCCCCAAGGGTTTGTCACTGGTGTGCAGGGCACAGCAGCACCTGCAGTTATTTCAGGGGGCTATGGAGGTGCTTCTTCTTATGGGATGCCAGAGAGAGTGGCGAGCCCCAGGCAGCCCAGAACTGACAATTCTGTGAGGAGGCTTCTCCCTTCTCCTGCCCTCTGCCCAAGGTCACTGGCAGGCAGTGAGGCCATGAAGCTCTCATGCCACCAGCTCTGCAGCCTTCACAGCCAGGGAACGTGGGGCAGGCACAGAGCCAGGCTGTAGGGATGGGGCAGGCAGGGACAGGCGCCCTGAGCAAGATGCCACCCAGGAGTCCCCAGGGTGGCATAGTGACTCCTGAAGAGCCATAGGGCTGTTAAGTAACAGCACCTTCCCCTCTCACAGGAGTGAGGTGCCCAGTCTGTGCCTGGGGAGGAAAGTCCCACAGCAGCTGTGGCATAGGGACTGCCAAGCTCTGGGTCATCACTTCCCTGCCTCTCCCAGATTTGTCTCTGTGCATGCCCAAACCCAGCTTCCCTACCACATTCCTCAGCCCAGCCTCTTCCTCTTCAGTCCCCAAAGGCCTCAGTTAAACATGCAATTAGAAATGCATTCCAATTACAGCAAACAGCCCTTCAAACCAGGAAAGGAGAGCGTTCTCCACACAGCAATTCAGACAGAGGAGTGTGAGCCTGCGTGCCCGCAGCTCGCTGCAGACACATCCCCCTGTCTGCAGCAGCAGATTTCGTCCATAAAGAGTCATTTTCCTGTTTGGCAGGACTGGAGCCCAGCCAGGGGCTGACTCCTGGAGCTGTCCCTGGCCTCATCTGCTTCCTTGGTGGGGGGGTGCAGGCTGGGCACTGCCAGGCAGGTGTCACCAGGCCACCTTTGCACATCACTGGCACAGCTGTGGGTGCAAGGCAATGGACACTGGCTTCTGGCTGCCATGGCAAGGTTGTGATGTTACTGGAGTTGTCATCAGCTTGGTGCTGTTGCCATGGGTGTGTTAGGGAGCTTTTCTGGTCCAGACAGACTGGGACAGCCAGTTCACATCTCACCCTCCTCCCTGGGCAGGGATGCTCTGCATCAGGGGTTCTGAAGTCATTCTTGTCTGGGCCAAGTAAGCAGAGTAGAAAGACAGGGGTTTGGCAGGTACCAAGGATGGCCATTCCCCTGTGGAGCTGTCTGGCAGACCTGAAGTCAGCTTCCCTTGAAGATGTCAGCTTGAAATGAAGTTTATTTGGGAGGGGACGCTCAAAGTCTCCTATCTGGTGTTATTAAGGAGTCATTAATCTTACACAGGAGATTTTATCCTCACTGTGAGGGGCAGGAAAAGGGGTCTTCCACTCAGTGATTTCCTTCAAATACCTGTCAGATACCATCTTTGGGCTCTCACATTTAACCTAGCATCTGGTTTCAGCCCAAAGCTGAGAGCAGGCCCAGAGGCCAAGCATGCACAAGTGGCATGGCCCCTGGGGAAGCCAGGCTGAGAGAGCACAAACCCCCAAGACCAGAGCACTCAGCCCAAAGCCCCAGGGCAGAGCAAGCTGCTCAGGTGGGGCTAAAAGCCTGCATCCCTAGCAGGGATGCAGCACCCAGGGAACAGCGCCTCCGTGGTGCTGCCATGGGTGCTGACCCACCAGGAGGCCCCAGCAAGATCAGACTGGGTGCAGGAGGGAGGATGAATACTGGCCATCTGCTCCCTCCCTCCTGCAGCAGCAATTAAAAAGTAGAGAACAGCCAGAGCCAGCAAGGAAGAAGGCAGCTTTCCAGCTCTTCACCTGACGAAATTGGTCCGTCTGCAGGAAGCTGCTGGGGCTGCCAGTCATCTCAGCCATCTCCTTCCAAAAGCCAGTGGCAATGGGGAGTGGTGCTGGGAAGCTAAATGCCTTTGCTAATTGGACCTGTTACCATGGCTTTTTGTTGTTGTTGTTGTGGGTTTTGTTTTTTTCCCTCCCAGGCTGTAGTAGGAGCCTGCTGGGGTTATAAGGGACCTGCCAGGTGCTCTCACCCATGCTGGGATGCAAGACCTGGAGGGTAAGGCTTTAAAATATCTTGAAGAGCAAACTCTTTAGCCTTTTTCTGTGCCACTGGGGAATGGAGATTATTCCCCCAGCAAGGCTCGCTGCAGGGCAGGTGCTCCGTTGGCAGGGAGGGTCAGCGGCCTTTGTCCTTTCCATGTCACACAGGGCTTAGACCTCATGGCATTGCTGATCCTGCTACAAGGAGCAACAGGGACTTCTCCCCTCCTGGCTCCTCCTGCTCTCTCTCTCCCTGCTGTTCAACTAGTGGTAAAACAGAAGCGGCTGGATCTCAGGGAGAAAATAAATAGCTTTGATTTGGCGGTGGAGAGGAGATGGAGGCATTTACTAGAGAGCATCTGACAGCTTGGGGAGAGCAGACAGAGCTGGCTCTGGAGGAGCTGTGGTAATTAGAGTCTGTGTTTGCAGTCTTTTATTTAGCACCAGAGGTTGCTGTGCTCGAAAGCAGCTCTGTCACTACTAGATTACAGGGCCAAAGAGCTCACACCCCCCCCCACCCTGCTGAGACACTGATGCCCCAGCATCTCAGCACCGCTGCCTGCTGGGAGCTGCATCCTGGTGGTACCCAGCCTCAGGGCAGCACTGCCCTGTCCCTGCAGCACCCTGGCACAGCCCCGGGGTACCCCGGGGACCTGGCTGTTGTCCCCTGCTGTGAGTCAGGCAAGGAGCAGCTCAGCACAGAGCTGAATTCCCACAGCACACAGGCTGCTCACTCAGCAGCCATTCACCTCCACGCCGGCGGGCTTGACTCATCCCCCTTCTCCTTGCGCCCCGTCACTGGTGGAGCTGGCAGTGAAATTACACCTTCTGCTCCACACCCCCGCATTCCCTGGCTGTCTCCTGGCCAAACTCTGCTGCCTTGTGCTATTTTTAGCTCCTGGGAACTCTGATCTTTTTCTTAATGGGACACGTGTGCTGGGAGACGTGCACAGGCAGCTGGCTCCAGCTGCAGCCTCCCGTTGGGAGCTGCTGGCACGGGGAGGGCGCAGCGGGCCCCACTGCAGCACACACCCCACGGCAGGGACAGGGGTGGTGCTGCTTTGCCCCTGTGGCTCTGGTCCCAGCTGGCTCTCCATGCTGCTGGCTGGCTGGCTGGCTGGCTGTTCCCAACATGTCCTTACTGCACTGGCTCCCCATCAGGGGATCTGATGGGAACCCAACAGCTTTGGTCCCTCACAGAGCCTGGGGAGGTCACATGCAGCAGGGAGGTGCTGTGGGAGCACTTGGGGTTTGGGGGGTGGGATCAGAAGACCCCGGTCTTCTGATCCACCTCCCACCCTGGGGATGCTGAGGCTGGTGCCAGGCTGCTTGTTTCTGATGCTGATTTCCAGCTGCCGGAGCAGCTGCTTGCTGGTACCAGCCTCTTGCAGCACCAGGGCTGGGGGGAACTGAGGCAGCTCCTCTGTTTCCAGGCCCTGAATTCTACCCAGAGTCAGCCAGGCATACAAGAAAGATTTGAGCTTCCTACACCTGGGGCTGCTGCACTGCTCTGACGTGGCCAAGAGCAGAGCACCTCCCTGGAAGCCTCTGGGGGCTGAGCAGCACCAGGGAGGAGAAAGGCAGCAGCAAGTCCATCTGATCACTGAAGTACCTAAATCAAGAGGTGGAAATAGAATTTTAGGTACCTGGTGTTCTGCTTCAGAGAGATGAATTAAGTGCTGCAAAAGCTTGGGTGTGCATTGCTCCTTTCCCAGTGCTGTGGGAGAGAGTCTGGCTGGCTGGGGCAGCACCCCACTGAGAGCAGCTCCTGCTGTTGGCCTGGCCTGTTGCAATGGCACTGGAGCTGCTCAGACATGTTGTAACAGCCCCATAAACCCCAACCAGTGACTTACAGCCTGCTTTGTGACTGACCCCTGATGTGTTGGCTATAAGCACCCGGCGCTGACCGTGCATCCCCTCCCAGGAGCTGGGGGAGCTGTGCCACCATCCCCTGCAGCACAGCCAGCCATGCTGTGTTCATGCTGATGAATTAAGTCTCCCAACACCCAGCAAGGAGAGGAAAGCTGAGCTGTTGTTGCGAGGGGGTTGAAGCTGGCACACAGAGGTACTGAGGTCATGAAGGCAGATAGCAGGAGTGGAAACCTCCACCACCCCCTGCATCCCAGCTGGGGACAGCTCTGTCTCCACACCACCCATGGCAGGACAGAACCCTTCATGTGATTTAACCCTTCATGGGATTTACCCTGCTTCATGAGCTTCAGGAAGCAGGTTTGCCCAACCCAGATTTGGGCTACTGGAGACCACCCCCATCCTGACCTGTCCCTCAGGAAGACCCCAGGGCCACCCATGGCCACCTCAGACACCCTGAGCAGCTTGAGGAGCTTGAAACCATCTTGTGGCTTGGCAGGAAGATAAATGAAGAGCGAAGCACCATGCTGGCAGATTGCTGCTCAGCAATTGCCCCTTGGAGGACTCTGCAGCTCTGCCAGCCTGCTGCTCTTCTTCAAGACTTTCTAATCCATGTAATGGAGTGAAACTTTATTTCCTGCCCTCATCCCAGCTTTCTGAAGTGCCCATGGGCATACAGCAGACCACTTTCCTTCTGCACTAACAGGACCACCTCAGTGGCTTTTCTGACACAGCAGAAATCAACCCCAGGTAAACATGGGTGTTGGGGTAATGTTGTGAGTTGCGGCCAGGCCAGAGATTGGAAAGGGGAGGACAGGGGCAGCCAGGAGTCTGTCTGGCACCCCAGGCAAAGGTCCGACCCTGCGTAAGGGACAGCCAGCTCAGCAGGGTGGCCACAGGCTTCAGCTGCTGCTGGGGAGTGATGGAACATTCACCCACATTTTAAATGGTCCCATGGGAGCAGCTGGGACTGAAAGACAGCTTCTGGCAGACAGCAGCAGGGATAGGGGACACTGCCCTGTGCTGAGCACACACAGACTCATCACACATGAGCTCACTGTTGGCTGTTGCTTTGGGGAAGCCTCAGGCACAGCACTGCATCCACGTGAGGCAGCCAGGAAGCCCTGGGATGTGCACCATGTCCTAGGTACAGGTCAAGGCAGGGTGGCTCCCTGGGGAGCTGTCCAGGCAGGACCTCCTCCCCAGGCAGATGCCAGGAGGGTGGAAAACCTGACAGGCAGTGCCGCCTGTATGCGTCCCCCGGGGTTTTCTCCCAAACCAGGACTCACGAAGCCTTCTTCTCCAGGAGGTGCCAATGGATCTGTGGCTCCAGAAAGGCAGGGGTAAAGCCAGGGATCCCCAGTCTCCCACATGGGGCCATGGTGATGAGATGGGGAAGGGGAGGTGCCAGATGGAGTCACTGCCAAGCGCCGCGGGGCAGGTACACGTGTCACACCCGGCATGAGGACGGAGCACATCCCGCCAGAGCTGCCCACCAGGCCACAGGCACTGCTGGTTTCTGGAGAGCAGCTTCTCAGCCCAAAGCTCTGCAGTGCTAGAAACACGAAAGCCTTTTCCTAACCAGCCAGCTCCATCAGCTGGAGACACCAGCTCCATCAGCACCAGGGACACCAGCTCCATCAGCTCTGGGGACACCAGCTCCATCAGCACCGGGGACACCAGCTCCATCAGCACCAGGGACACCAGCTCCATCAGCTGGGGACACCAGCTCCATCAGCACCGGGGACACCAGCTCCATCAGCACCAGGGACACCAGCTCCATCAGCACCAGGGACACCAGCTCCATCAGCACCAGGGACACCAGCTCCATCAGCCGGGGACACCAGCTCCATCAGCACCAGGGACACCAGCTCCATCAGCCGGGGACACCAGCTCCATCAGCACCAGGGACACCAGCTCCATCAGCTGGAGACACCAGCTCCATCAGCTGGGGACACCAGCTCCATCAGCACCAGGGACACCAGCTCCATCAGCTCTGAGGACACCAGCTCCATCAGCTCTGAGGACACCAGCTCCCCATCAGTTCGGAATGACACAGTCTCTCGATTCCCCTGCACTAACCAAGAGCCTCATCAGGAGAGAAACGTCCTGACAAAAGTCAGGGATGAAATATGAGTGTGGATAAACCCCAGTGCCCCCATCGGAGCTGGGCTGCTGTGGCTCAGCTGTTTGGGTACTGCTCCCGAGTGGGTGAGCAAACTGGTGCTCAGGGGGCAGAGCCACCCCCTGCCCCCAATCCCATCTCAGCCTGGCACCATCCCTGCCAGGGTTATTGATTTCCCAAGGCTCATCCTTGAGATGCAGGATGCACACTGTTGAGCCACCTTTGATGGGTTGCCATGGCAATGTGAAGCACTGCTACCTCCCCATCCCTGTCCCAGGCTGCCCAGCTGGCAGGTTTCCCTTGGGACAGGTTTGGGGTCAGGTTGTGCCTGCTGTCACACAGGTCTGCAGCACATCCCATGCTGTCCAGCCCAGCAGCACAGCAGCAAATGAGGGCTCAGTGCTGGTTGGCCCCCAGGTTCAGAGAGCCACCGGAGCTGGAGATGTGGGGGAAGGAGGTACTGGGGTGAGCCCAGTGGTTTCCCTCCTTTCCCCTTCCATGCCTTTCTCTCCTCCCTTCTTGGCTTTCACAGCCTTGTGACTGGACCAGCTCTGCTCCCATCAGATGTGTTGCCAGGAGGCAAGCAGGCTTTGCAGAGCTGCAGACGGGCCAGGAAGACAAAACACTCTCATGCACCACAGAACAATTTCTGATTGAGCTGAGATGGGAGGAAGCAAGAGGCTGGAAAGAGCAGCTGGGCTGCTGCTCGCCTGCCTGTGCTTCTTCCCTCCAGCCCACTGACAAGGAGGGTTTTCTCCAGGAGTCCCCAATCCTTGTGTGCCCCAAAATGCAGAGACATCCTGGCCAGATGCAGTCAGAAGAATGGAACTCATCCTCTGTGTTTCACAGATGATTTAAAGGGTGTCTGACTTACAGAGCTGCCCCAGGATGGGGTGGCCCGATGCCTTGGTGAAGCGGGGGGACCTGCAGACCCTCTTTTCTTCCCCAGCCCGAGGCAGGGGAAACATGCAGCCTGACATGACATCCCTTTCCTCAGCCCTGGGCTGTAGTGACACAGTGTACTGCCTGCTCATGGGATGGCTGCGTTGGGTTCCTGGGGGTAATGAATTATTCAGGGCAACCACTGCCTCCCAGTTGCCTCCCTCTGCATGAGCAGCACTACATGTGTGCTGGAGCTGCAGCCAGGGATGTGCTCAGCACCTTTAAATCAGGGGAAAACACTTTGGTGGATGGACAGAGCTGCTGTAGATCACTCCTGTAACACCAAGAGGAGCAGACACTGCCAGCATCCATCTGGTTCACCCCTGACACCCAGCTTGGGGTGGTCATAGAAGGTTGTGTGTGCAAGAAGCTGGGCTGCCTGGCCCAGGGCAGGGCTGTGTGGGATGGCACCAGTGTGACCAGGGAGTCCTCCTGCTTGAAGCTTCCTTGCCTCAGTTTCCCCTTCCTTTGTCCCCAGCCTTTTCCCTATTTGGCCTATGCTGCTCTGGCTGGGGGGAACCATAAAAGCACACGCCTGCTTCATGTCTTCTTCCTCTGCTCCCTCCCCTGCCCCACCGGTCTCTTTGGGAGATGCTCTGCTGGGATGCCCATTCATCACCAGTCCAGGTGTTCAAAGGTGGCTGTGTGCTCCTTGCCTGTGAATATATCTCTGCCCTCACAGGGGACACATGCTATGTGTGCCTCCCACGTCGCCATGGGCAGCAGGGCCTGTTAGCTCGGCCCCTGCGCCTGCTGAGCACCCTCCTGGCACCAGAGCAGCTGCTGAGGCCCTTTGGAAACAGGCAGGCTGCCACTGCCCTGCAGGAACTGCACCATGCTGATGTCTTTAAAAGCAAAACAGGCAGAAAAAGGGTTTTGGCTCTGCAGCACCCTCCCAGGCTGCGTGAGAAATGCTTTTGCTGTAGTTAAAGATTCAATGCAAACTGGGCGCCCAAGGCCAAGAAGGGCTCCTGCAGCACAAAGCCACAGTCTCTGAAAGCAAGAGGGGATTCATACCAGCAGAGATGGCCATTTATTCAGGAAAGCTTAAACCCTCAGAAACCTCTCACTCCTGTTGCATCTAACAAGGGCTACAAGCTCTGTGATAACTCGCCTGTCCAGGGGAAATAGCACATTTACAGTGTGTCTCTCTAGTGCTGGTGTCTAAACAACCACAACCCCACAGCAAAGGGAAAGTGTGGTGGGGAAATTTCATAGGATTCCACCAGGCCAGGACTTGCAGTTGGCACAGAAAGGTGCCAGCGTGGTGCAGCACCCAGTGCAGGCAGCATCACCTCAGCCCCGGCAGCCAAACTGTCCCCAATGGAAGCAGAGGCTGCCTCTGCCTGTCCCTGTTTTAATCAATGTTGCAATGAATTAAACGGGGTTTAGTATTAAAAAAAAAAAGGAAAGATCAAGGATCAGCAGTAATAAATCCTCCACACTCATTTTCCATATTAAGCCAGTGTATACACAGGGCAAGTGTGATAATTAGAGTCCCGCGGTGATTTATTTGGAGGAAGGAACTGAAGGCATTCAGATATATTCAGAGGTGTTCTCAGTCTTGGCATGTGTTCATACCCCAGTTCCCTGCCTACTCTATAAACCCCTCCATGGTGGGGATGCTGGAGGGGTGGGAGTGCTGGTGGCAGTAGGACATGTGTGTCTGGTACGTGCAATGAACCTCTGGTGCCAGGTGCTCCCTGCTAGCGTGAATCAAAGGCTCCAGTGGGCAGCAGGCTGAAAGGAAGGATGTTTCTGGGACATATCTGGGGTCAGAAGTGGCCTTTTCCTGCCCCAGGGAGAAGTATAGCTGTGTTCCCAGGGGGCTGGTGGAACTAACATCACCCAGGAAGGTCCCTTCACTGGCAATGGGGAAGGGGCTGGCTCAGACCTCAGGAGAGGCTCGAGCTCATGAAGGCAGCTCTGGGACTGGGGGTCATTGGTGTTCCTGGGGTTTTGCCTCTTTGCCCCTTGCTCAGGCACTCCCTGCTTTTGGCACAGGGACTCCAAGCCCACCATCCCCAGCATTCTACCCAGGAGCAGAGCATTTCCCTGGGCCATTCCAGCTCCAGCTCCACGGAGTTAGCAGTAGGCATCTGCCTTTCAGAGGTGCGCTGCGGAGAGGAAGCCATGAAGCCATGGTTACACATGCATCACTATTCCCAGAGGTCCTTTTCTGGGCTGGTAGTTCCTTTCTCCCATCTTTTCCCCTTTTAGGATAGGAGGCAGCATGGGAGCTTTCTTTTCTCAGCACGGGTGTGGATGCCTTGGGCAGTTTGTGCCTTCCTGAGGGCTGGAGAGGACTTCTCTCTATGGGGACATGAGGCAGCAGCAGGGCTGGGAAGGGTGACAGATATTCCTTGGGTGGCAGGGAGGCTTTTGGGTGGCCTGCTGAAAACCTGAAGGTTCTCAAGCAGATGGGTGAGGCCATGGGCTTGAAAACATATGATGGGAGAAGGGACCTTCAGTGGGGCTTGCAAATACCTGGAAGCTTCATGTCAATAATTCCATGGTTCAGGGGCTGCCCCATCCCTTGGCAGGCAGACAGCATGTGAGAGCACCTTTGTAGGTGCCTCTGAATTGTCCCCCAGAGGCACTGTCCCCCTGGGAAATGCATCCTGCAGACTTCAGGCACTTTCCCTTCTTCCTTAACCCAAGCAGCAATCCATGGATGCCCCAGGTCTGAGGATCACAAGCAGAAGTCTTTGCTCTGGAGAAAGTGGGAGCTTTTGCTTCCCTTTAATGTGGGAAAAAGGGGATTGCTGGTAGCTGCTCAGAGGCAGTGAAAGCACAAGGTCCCTCAGTTCGTGCAGTGGGGATCACGGGGAGCGCGTGGTGGAGAACACTGGCACCAGTGTACCCATCACAGGCCCCGAAAGTGGCGGGGATCCCACACCTCGTGCCTCAGGGCTTATGGGAGTCTCCAACACACAGAGGTGAAGGCCAGGGTGCAGGTCACCAGAGCACAGGGGCTGCTGAGGTCAGCTTTGCCCTGCCAGGGGGGTCCCAACCCCACTGCCCCCAGCCCCTGTGACTCTGCACCTGCTGCCACCCTGGCTCCTCCCGCAGCAAACCCGCCCAGCAGCGGCTCTTTCACAGGTTGGAAAGGACCTCAAAGACCATCAAGTCCAACCGCTCCTGTCCTGTGCTAAACCAGATCCCTGAGCACCTCATCTCCCCTCTGTTAAACACACCCAGGGGCAGGGACTCAGCCCCTCCCTGGGCAGCCTGTGCCACAGCCCCACAACTCTGCCAGGGAAGAACTTTTCCCTCCCATCTGCTCTGCCCCTGCCCTGGCACAGCTTGAGCCCATTGCCCCTTGTCCCATCTCCTGTCCCCTGGCTGAAGAGACCATCGCCCACCTCTCTGCACCCTCCTGGCAGGGCAGGGGAGGTGGGGATTAGGTCTCCCCTCAGCCTCCTCCTCTCCAGGCTGAACACCCCCAGCTCCCTCAGCTGCTCCTCAGAGGATTTGCCCTCCAGCCCCTTCCCCAGCCTGGCTGCCCTTCTCTGGACTCACTCCAGGACCTCCATGTCCTTCTGATGGTGAGGAGCCCAGAACTGGGCACAGCACTCCAGCCGGGCTCCACAGAAACACCCTGGGCCACCCCAGAGAAGTCAGGGTGCCCTGACGCCCCAGTCCCGCTGGCACGAAACACCGTGGGCTCTCACTGTCCCACCACACATCTCATGATGGTTTGTCCTCTCCTTCAGCCCTTGGCCTCCAAAATCAGAGGCCTGCACAAAGGGCTGGATTTTTAACATATTCATAGCAGATTAAACTTCCAGATCTCCTAAACACCCAGGGAGGCTTAAGGATGCCTACCTAGGAGAAGAGGGTCAGAACCCAGGAGCTGGTGTTTAGAAATTAGAGCACTGGGGGGGTTTCAGGCCAATCCTGATTCTTGGAGGCCTGATACTTGGAGGGCTGCTGCTCACCACAGAGCCCCTCTGTGCACATGGAGCGAGCCCCCGGCCCCAGTGCAGCAAGGGCACAAACTGCCCTAAGCACAGCCGTGCCCAAATCTTTCCAGGGAAGGGCTGGGGTGAGGAGTCAGAGCTTTCCCTGAGTTACTGAGGGATAATAACTCAGTGTAACTCCTGCCAAGGGCAGATCACTGCAAAGGTTCATGGGGAAAGTCAAAATTTAGGTCAAATGTTCTCAAGTCCCCTTGAGATCCCCACGGGAAAGCCAGAGCAACCCATCTCTTTACAAAGGGACAAGTCCATCCCTGAACTATGTTGCTGGAGCTGGACCTGACAGGTCCTAAATTAACTCCAACCAGAGCTTTTTTCCTTTCTTTAAAACAGAAGCAGCCATTAAGAAGGTCCAGAGGATGCTTATTTGTTTGGACAGTGCCTGCACGGCTCCCTACAGAGATCTCCTGGCTGCTGCTCAGAGGAGGGAAAGGCTTTCCCTGCCCTTGGAGGATGGAGCTGGAAAAAACCTCCCATTGCTGTTCAGGGGAAGAGACTGTGTTCCTTCCTGATTTGAAAATTCTCAATAATTCCCATGGCTCTAGGAGCTGGGGCTTACTTCAGCCCCTTGATATCACAAGAGTGATGCTTCCAGAGCTGGCAAAGGTGTGCATAGCTTGGAAATGTCCCACCATGACATCATAGTCTCCTTCAGGTTGTTTTGGTAGATCCCAGGCCCTTGGCACTGCAGGAGCCTGAGGCAGAGCCTCTGCAGCAGTGTGGAGAAAGAAAAGGAACATGTTAGTTTGAGCTGCAAAGTGTTGGGGCTTTTTCCTCTCCTGCAGAGATGGGCTGGGGGCAGTCAGAGCAGCCTGGTGCACTGAGCTCCCCATCTGAACCTCCACACGGAGGCATCAAAGCAGGAACTCACCCAAGAGCTGACAAAACCACACAGGGCCAGGGCTGTCTCTCCAGCACGGAGGAGGTGAAGCCCTGGGCTGAGCAGAGCCAGCCCAGGGTGGAGGAGAGGGCACTGGGCTGCTCTGTTTGGAGCAGCCACCTTGCTTTGCTGGGAGCATCTCTCCATGCCTCTTACCTGACATGCTAAAAAAGGAGAGAGGTGCCTTTTGATGTTCCCTTTGAATCACTCCTCTCTCTTCCTTCTCATCCCCAGGGTATTTAATTGGACTTCATAATAAAGCTGGAGGGGGGAAGAGAGGGAAAAATTCTTTGAGCTTATTATAAATGAGCAGAATCTTATCATCTGTCTGCTTCCTTTTTAGATTTACCCTGTAATCTTATTTACAGGCTGAATACCAAGTGCTGGAGTAATCAGCAGGTGATCAATAACCGAGAGAGGCTCCTTCTTGATCTGCAATCCTTTCAAGTCAATCTGTTCACGTGCATGGAAAGCCATTTTTTGGGTGGAAAAGCACTATTGTGAGAGCCCAGTGTGGTACCTCCATGCAGATCAAAGTAGGGGTCTGACTGAATCCAGTCCTCCTCCCAGGAGTCCTCCTCCCAGGAGTCCTCCCCCCTGAGCCACCAGCCTTGCCATGAACTGAATCCTCAGCATGAGCCATGGTTTTGGGGTGGGGTGCAGTCAAACCTCCCCAGGGTACATCCCCTTCCCCTGCCTTGAGGCCATGGTCATCACCCTTCCTCCCACTCAGCCAAGTGAAAATCAGGAGTGACTCTCCTGAAACACAGTGATGTGTTTTAGCTTGGGGAGGTGGGACCAGCTGCTGGATGCCCAGGAAGCTTGGGCTGGCATACTGGGGGAACAGTCCAGGCCCTGCCTGCTGCTAATTAGCATGACTGCCTTCCCCTGGGATCACTGATCTTACTGGGTTTCAGTGCCCCATCTTTTGCAGTCAGCTTTGCCTTTCATTTGTCTGAGGACACCAGCAACCCCCAGGGCACTTTTAATTAAAACTAACTAACTAAGTCTAATTTTGAAGAGGGCAGCAGGAAGGGTGGGGAGAAGACTTACCAGCTCTCTGTTAATCTGTAGCCCGAGCACAACAAAAACCAAGTAGCTGAATTCTGATGTCACCTCTCTTGTGGCCATGCAAATCAGAGGGGGACCAGGATGGGGATGCTTGCCCAACATGCCTGGCCACTGCCTCCTTGTCCAGCTCCTGCACTGGCTGGAGGACAGCTGGGAACAGTGCCTGCTGGGTCCCAGAGTGTGACTGCCTCCCTCTCACTGCCTCCTCCTCTCTCAGCAGCACCATCCCCCTGCAGCTCATCCATCATCCAGGATTAGCCATTAGTAAAACCACCCATTTGCAGGACTGCAGCTCAAATGAATTGTGTTAGCATTCCAGCTACTGCAATGAATGGCCTGACATCGAAATCAGTTTGGATCACAGGGAGAAAGCAATCAATTATTTCATTCCCCTGCCTGCTGCTAGCACCCAGGCACGCAGGGCTGGAGCACACTCTGATCCCAGAAAATCCCAGTCAGGAGAAGGGTGCATTCCATCTCACTCCATGCATGGCAAGTGCCCAAAGGGTGTTACTGTAAACACCCATGGGGGGACAGGCTGTCCCATCACTGATCCCTGTCAGTCCCTGCATGCACCCCCTGTATCACACCACATCCCTCCTGCTCCCAGCCAAGGGATGCTCAGCCCTGCTCCCCAGCAGCCTCCTGCCACGGGCAGCACTGCAGGTAGTCTAGACTCCCAAGAAAGCAAAGGAAAGGAGAGTAGTTATGTGCAAAAGGAAAAAAACAACCCTTAATTGGAATGTCTTGTCTCCCAGTTTACCCACTTAAAGCTATCGAGCTCCCAGCACCAGTGTGTTTCTCTTACCTCTCTGGCTTGTCGTTGTGGTTTAACCTCAGTCAGTAACTGGATGAGGACAAGTGTTGGGGAAGGCCGCAGGCCTGCTAGCGGCCTAGCTCTCTTCTCCCAAGACATAGGCCCTGACAATCCTCTTCCCATGAGAAAGGAAAAGTTCCTCATGCTGAGAGGATCCTAATAATCACATTCTCAAAACACAGCGGCCTTGCTGATAGGGGTACAGGCTGCCCTAAACCAAGAAGCAGTTATGGGAAGGGATTTGGGAGTAACAGAACATGTCAGGAACCAACCGTAACAAGATGGTCAAACAGCAGGTGTGTGGATGCTTTTAGGTATTAAAGGTAAACTAAGGATGTTTAGCTATAAGATAGGTTTATCAGAGCTCGTTATAATCATTAACCAATCAATATGGTGTGAACAGTGTGTGTAACCAATGAGCAGGTTTTTAGCTTGCCAGGTTTGCAGTAAGAAAGGTCTAGAATCTGGGTGATTTCACCTCATAAAATGGGTTCACCTAAAATTCATCTCAAACTGTGTGTTGCTCCCTGCCAGACGCCCCAGAGAAGGATGGAAAAAGCCTCAACAACATGGCAAATGCCATGGGACACGATGTTCTGCTTGACATCGTGTCCCAGCTCAGCTGGGGGAGGGGGGGGGCTAGAGGAGAGGTTTGTTCTAGCAACAGCATGATGGCATGGTTTCTCCTCCGTGGGGGTTTGGAGAAGCAGGCTGAGTGGAAGGTGCCAGCTAAATATAAGCTCTGATTTAAAAGATGAGGGATGGTAAGTGGTTTCATTGGGAGCAAGGACCTCCAAACTGTTCACTGGGAGAGGCACAGGCAGCCTCAGCAGAGGCAGTAATTAAAAGTAACTGCAGCCCAAAGCAGTTAGGGCCCAAATCAAGCAATGAATGGAGGTGATGCTCCCCTGCTGTGACTGTCAAACCCAGAGCCTGCAGCAGCTGGGCATTTGAGGGGGCACTGGGCTGCAATTGCACTCAAGGCACTAATTGGAGAGGAAGATTCCTCTCCATCCTTGCTCACAGGACAGTGAGTCAGCCTGAGCAGCAGGAGGAGAGGAGAAATGCAGATGCTGCAGCTGGAAGGAGACCAGAAATCTGGTGCTTGCAGCTTCACCCACAGGCTTCTTTCTCAGAGTGCCATCCCAAGGATGCCAGTTTTACCCACAAGGGTGAAAGAGGTTCACATCAGCACCAGCTGAACAACATGGCAGCCTCCTATGGACCTGTGTGCCCTGGAAGGTCATTGACCACCCCTTCCCAGATCCCCTGGGCAATGGGCAACTGCCCCAGGGGATCTGGGAGGAGGCTGGTCAGTGACCTTCATCAGTCCCAGCACCTGCTAATGGGGAGTGATTCCCCACTGAGAGGGGGAGATGAGCTCACTCAGCCTTACCAGGTTTTGGAGTGGGCTGAAGTATCTAAATGAGGGGAACCACAGAGATTTAAGTGGCAGCAGGAGGCCTCTTTGAAGAGAGTGAAAGGAATCATCTGCAGCAGTGGAGAGAAGAGATGGTGGCTGAATGGGAGAGGGAAGGGTAATGCTGGCAAGCAGTGAGCCCCAGCGCTAGGCAGACCCTCACAGCATGTGTTTCCTGTGCTGGAGTCTGTAGGCAGGGTGGGAGTCCCAGGGCTTGATGCAAGCAGAGTGTGGCCACCTGAGGTGGTAGCCCTTTTCAAAGATAACCTTCCACCCCATCCACAGGTCAGGAATCCCCACAGGTACTCATGTGCTCGAGTGAGGATGTCCCTTGCAGCTCCTCTTCAGGGTGTTTAGTGCCCTTGACTGGCAGCCTGGTGAGCACTGACATATGCTGGCTGCTTCAGATGGGGTGGGAAACATCCCATCACTTGCAGTAGGTACATGTCCCCAGGCACAACAGGACCTCACAAAATTGAGGCATCTAGACCTCCTCTAGCCCTTTTCTGCAGAAGGTAGCAGTGTTGTCCTTGCTTCACAGCCAGGGAAACTGAAGCACAGCAGCTCCAAGATGAAAAAACCCCAAACGAATGAAACCTCAAAAGTAAAGTGAAAGGTGCTGGAGCAGCAAAGGGACAAAGCACGTAAAGGCAGTTACAGCACCAGGGATGCTTCTGCTGAGCACCAACAGCCCACAGCTCCAAGGTGGCTGTGGTATGCCAGGGGTCTGCACTACACACCCAGCAACGGCTGTGACTCGCTGATGAGCAGAGCCAGGGGGAAAAGGAGCTGGTGGGAACACCACTGGGGTTGTTGCAGTGTGCCTAGCTCCCACCTCACCCACCACAGGGAAGCAGCAACCTCAGACCACCAGCATTTTCTCACCCTGGCCTGGCTCCCCCCTTCCTGGGCTCTCCTAGCATGGTCTTGGTCCTCTAGCCACACGTGGCATTGAGTTGCTACCTTGGAAAACAGGGGTGACTGCTCACCCCTGGTCCACGGGGATTTTCAAACACAAGCATCACCTCAGTCCCCCCCAACCCAAGGTCCATAAAGATACTGAAACAATTTGAAAACCAGGGCAGATACCATGACTCCTGGACAGTGAGCAGATACCTCTGTAGGCATCTAGGTCCCCTTGAAAATTTGAAACTGGCTCGTGAGTGTGACTGGGGTCTTAGAGTGTATAAGCAACTTGAACTGAGCAGCTTGCCCAGAGCAGCTTGCTCAGAGAAGGCTCCCAGCCAAGGCAGAAGCTGGAGGCAAATACAGCACATCCCAGATGCACACACAAGCCTGGAACTTCCCTCCCCACCTGTGGGGCTTTTGCAACCCCCTCCCCGTATTCTGAGCTGTGGTTTGTCCTCTTCCCTCCCCACATGAAAGCTGTATGCTGACATCAGTAAAACCAAGTACGTGTCCTGGAGGAGAAAGCAAGATTGATTCGACTCCTAATGCTGCCAAATGCATAAAGCTAATGCACCAGGAAAAATAAGGCAGGTGATTTCATCCTACCTGCTTTCAGCAACACTGACTTCAGGTGTTATGTGATGCAAGAGAAGAGCCAGAATTTCCAAACTGAAGGGCAATTATTTAAACCAGTGCCTTTAGAAGATCTGGAAGCAGTCCCAAACAGAAGCAGTGGGCAACACCTTTTGCCTCAGGATAGTGTTTATTGAGGGTACCAACACCAGAGTCCAGATTGTCCATTTAGAGAAAACCTCATGTAAGCTTTCCATGAGCAGCATTGTCCTGACTTCTCTCTGCCAACCATAATCATCAGCTAGAGCAGCGCTAAAGACCAGTACCAAAAAAAAACCTTTTGCAAACCCTGTATTTCCAGCTAGGAGCAAAGGAAGAGCCTTGCTCACTCACCTCACCGAGTGAGAGCTCTGGAGCCCCAGCCTAATAACGTAAATGTCAGTCGCTGGAACTCCAGCGGCCTTTGTGAGCGTCTCTGGTGCTGTAAAGTGCTGCCAAGGCTGTGGAATATTAAATGAGGCTTTAGAGTCAAAAGAACTCAATTACGCACCCGAAGGCCCTTTCCCAACACCCGCAGGGTTTGGCTCTGCCTGCCTGTGACGTAAAGCAGCACGGATTTATAGCAAACCTGCCCCGGCACAGGCGCCAGCGCTGGCAGGGAACAGGAGGTGGCTCCTGCTCGGTCTGACAGCCTGCATCTCACCCGTGCCCATCCACAAAGTCCAGCCCTGTGCCAGATCTGATGCCACACTGCTGCTTGGTAACACTATGTCCTGGGAGGTCAGACGTCCCCTCGCCTTCCTCCTGCCTCGAACAGGAGGTGAGGCTTTCAGGACCTGAGGCAGAAGAGGGATGAAGGCTCTCTGTTGCCAGGATATTGTTTTCCCATTAAGTCCATTCCATTTTGCCACAGAAATACCCAGTGGGCCTCAGCAGGACCCTGCTGTAGGTCCTCGCAAAGAGCCCCAGCCAGTGGTTCAGTACATCCACTGGCACCAAAACAGCTTTGTGAGACTGAGATCCACAGACCTGATCTGCCAGAAATGAAATAAGGAGACTCTGCCAGAATGGCAAGAGGCATCCTGGAGACAGGCAGGGAAACAGAGCAGGTACATGGGGGAGAGATACTGAGATACTGCAGGCGTGGAAATCCAATTCTTGTTGGAGTAGGAAAAGGCAATGCTTTGAAGATAGTGCTGATGATAGGGTAACATCTCTCCAAGAGAGATGAGGCTGCAGTTTGAAGATGCAGAAAGGCACTCACGTACACACAGGCATGTAGAGGAAGATGTCTGAGAGAGATCCTAAGTATCATACTGGAGAATATGAGATTAGCACAGAAAACATCCAGGGAAATTGGGATAACCAGTCCTGCATAATGGGCTGAATGCACCTTGAGCAGCACGCTGCCACGGACGCGAGGAAGATCTGACACCTGGGGCACTGGGAGCAGCCATTAGGAGCACTCAGCTTCTGAGGCTTTTTAGGAGCTATTTTTACAGCACCATGCAGTCAGTCTGCAGGATGCTCAGCCTCCACCCTTCCCCAGAGAGGCTCATCCTTTTCTCTTAGCATAACCCCTCCATTTGTCTGAGGTGGAAGGCAGAGGCCTGGACCGCACAGTTGCCAGAAGTGCAAAGTCCAGGCAGGCCAGCGGTCCTGGGCTGCTGCAGAACAGATGTGGTACAGCTTGAGCTCTGCTAACAGGAGAAGAAGCTGTGAGTGAAGAGCTCCTGCTGGGATAGGCTGTTTCCAGTTTGCCTCTCACAGCTCTAAACTGGTACTATGGGTTTTATATCAAGAAAGGGAGCTCATATGCTTGAAGAGATTTTAAGTACCCTTCTTAATCATAGTGTGTCCCACAAGGAGTGAGTGGCTGACAGGCAGGACACTGCGCTGCCATTCAGCGAGACCTGGCCAGGCTGGAGAGCTGGGCTGGGAGAAACCTAATGAAATTCAACAAGTGCAAGTGTAAAGTCTGGCACCTGGGGAGGAACAACCGACTGTATCAGTACAGGCTGGGGGATGACCTGTTGGAAAAGAGCTCAGTGGAGAAGGACCTGGGGGTCCTGGTTGATGACAGGTTGGCCATGAGCCAGCAGTGTGCCCTGGGGGCTGAGAGAGACAATGGGAGAGACCCAACTCACTCAGCCTTTCCTCATAGGGGAGATCTTCCAGACCCCTAATCAACTTTGTCGCCCATCTCTGGACTCTCTCCAGAAGGTCCCTGTCTCTTTTATCCCAGGGAGCCCAGAACTGGACACAGTATTCCAGGTGGGGCCTGACCAGGGCAGAGTAGAGAGGAGGATCACTTCCTTTGACCTGCTGCTGTTCAGCCTGGAAAAAAGAAGACTGAGGGGGGACCTAATTAGTGTTTATAAATATCTTAGACATGGGTTGCAGGGGGAATTGGCCAGCCCCTTTTCAGTGTCTGTGGGGACAGGACAAGGGGCAATGGCTGTAAGCTGGAGCACAGAAGTTCCACACCAACATGGGGAGGAACTTTTTCCCAGTGAGGGTGAGGGAGCCCTGGGACAGGCTGCCCAGGGGGTGTGGAGTCTCCTTCTCTGGAGATATTCAAGTCTCATCTGGATGCCTATCTGTGTAATATGAGATAGGGAGCTGCTTTGGCAGGGGGGTTGGACACGATGATCTCTTGAGGTCCCTTCCAACCCCTAAGATTCTGTGATTCTGTGAAGTCAAGAGACAAGTGCTCCTGGTGATGTTGAAAGTCAGGAAAAACTAACAATTGTGGCAGGATATTGGGACAGGAGATCCAGGCTTCCCTGGACAGAGGCAGCAGCTGTCCTTGCCTCAGGGAGCTTCCAGTATTGCACACATATGGCTTGGGAATTTCAAAGGGGTTTAGGGCATACAGGTCCATGTCTTCCTAATCCTAACTTTTTTTCGTCCTAATTCTTCTAGGAACAAATCAGGAACAAACCCCAAACAATTCTTCTGTTGCCACAGGTCAATCTTTGCTCTGCAGCCCTGTCCCGGGCCTACACGGCCTGTGAGCAGCCCTGGGCAACTGCCTCCCTGACTGTGGCCTCTGCCAAGTCCCTCTTAGGATGGGTTCCTTCACTTACAGCTCTCACAAGGATCTCTGACACTAGCTCTCCCACTGAATTATTTCTGCATAAATAGTCACTGTTCTCTGCTCCCAAGTATTTTTGTCCCTGGAAACACACAGACTAAAGGAAGGAAAGAATCCCTGCAGCCTCATCAGTTGTCCCTGAACTTGAGAGCATCATTTACAAACAGTGCCAGACTTTCCCCAGCCTAATCAGGGCTGTCTGAGTGAAACCAGTCCTTCCCTGTGTGGTCAGATGCTGCATTGTGCTGCACAGAGAGAAAGCAAGCAACTCAGGCTGTACCAACAGCATTCCTAATGGAATAATTAAACTCAAATAATTCAATTAACATTGCAATGGAGTAATTGCATTTAGAGCATTGCTATAATTGAGCAATATTTGTATTGTCCCAGCAACGAGGATAGGCACAGTCGCCTTTCAACAGGCAGAGGGAGACAGACTGCTCTAATGAAGGGCAGGAGATAAATGTGAGGTCACTAGATTAAGTGCTCATCCTTTTCTGGCTCGAGAAGAAAGCCAAGCCACTGTGATCTTGTTGCCTTTAAAAGCCTAAGCAACAGAAATAGAAGAGACTCTGCAGGATTGCAGGAGTATGCTTTACCATTAATTACCTTTTATTGAAAGCTCCCAGCCTGCTTGGCATTGCATCAACAAGAGAGGAGCTGTGGTCCTTGCCCAGCCAGTCCGTTATCTTAATCAAATGCTGCTTCAGAGTTCAGACAGCAGCAGTGGATGGAGAGCTAAGACTTCAGGAGGGCTTTCTGCCTCCCTTAGGAACCTGACTGAGCCTGCAGCAAGTGGCAGGTCAGGGGACCAGATCTCAGCAAGATAAAACAGAGACAGACCCCCACCCCCCCAGGTTTTAGGATGTCTCATTTGTTGTGCTAAATGTAGCTGCATTTTGAGATTCTGCAGGACTGAGACCAGTGAGGATGCTCTGGGTCAGTTAACTTACCACCCATCCCACCCCCATTTGCCCTGCAGCCCAGTTCTGGGGAAGAACATCCAAACTGGCTGCCCTGCTGTCTGTCAAGTTTGACTCAAGAAAATCCACTATATTCTTCTTTCCTTAAACAAGAATATTTTTTAAAGGTATCACAGTGAAGGTAGAAGCCAGGATCTCCTATTAGTACATGGGCTTCAGGTGCTGGGCTTTGTCTTTCCTTGAGGCTCATGCTGATCAGCCTTGGGAGTGCACTTCACTTTTCAAGGATTAGCATCTAACCAAACAAGAGCTGCAGCATACAGCTTCCTTGCCTGTATTTGGAGACATGGACCTTTATCCTGTAGCCTAAGGTGCTGGGAATGGAATGGCTAACAGCACAGTGAACCCCTTCAAATGTGTGAAGTCACTGGAAGCGTGGTGCACATCACCTCTAGCTACTCAGATCTGCTACAGTACCACAAATCTGCCTCTCTCCTTCTCCCCAAGCAGTATCAGTTTAGTTTTACAACTATCAGAGCTCTCTAAAAGCAATTTAGGCAGGCTTTTTTTTTTTTTTAAAAGGCAGCTGATACTATTGTGCTGTTCACAGCTTGTCTCCCCTCCCACTCTCAGCAACTTCTGAGCTTGGTGGTTAATTATAACAAGACCTCCACACAGCTATCAGCATTAGTGGGAATGATGTTTTACACACCTTGCATATCAACAAACAACTGGGTGGAAAATAAACCCACTGATGTTCCTACTGTTGGTGAAAGCAGTGTGCTGATCCAGGCTCTATCAGGCACCTGAATCCCTGTGGAGGACAAGACACATGCTGCTCTGCAAGAGAACTCTGATCACTAAGGTCTGTCTTAGATTGTCCCATGTCCAGTGCAAAACAAGTCCACAGAACTAAGCTGTGCTTAACTTGGCTCATTTGAGGGAAGCTGACTCAGTTTAACCACACCTGAAATGCATCTGAAGGCACTTCCCCAGGTGCTCATTGCCAGGAAGGAGCACAGGACCCTCTGTGTGGGAGGGCAGAGGGTCTCTGCAGCCTGTGGCCTGGGAGGGCAGCTGGCCAGGGGCTGCCCCATCACAACCCCTCGGGTTTGCAGGAGGAGAAACCAGAAGCAGGCCTGTGCCTGCAGGCACAGAAAGCCCTGCTGCAGAACCGAGGTCTGGCTCCTTTCCCTTCAAGGTACACAGCAACACAAGCATGAGGGGGGAGAAACGTGTCCTTGGGACTAGGAAGCCACGTGATGGTGATGAGTTTGGGTCCAACTCATAGCCCAAGCAGTGCAATATACCACCTCTGGCCTGCTGTCCACCTGAGCACCAAGGCAGAGCTTAAGCATCTGTATCCCTATTTACTGTAGGACCCCATTTTGCCACCACAACAGAAATCCCAAATCAAGGGGAAGAGTTGTCCTTGCACTCCCTAGCAGCTTGTCTTCTGATTAAGGTCTTTGCACACAAAGTCATTCCCAGTTCTGACAGGGAGACAGGACTCCTCATGTCACAGTTCAGTCCCAGCTGGCAGCTGAGAACCATGCAGCCACCCACCCCACCCTTCCCAGTCAGGATGGGGAGGAGAATGAAGAGACAACAACAAACCTTGTGCTAACCTCATCCCTTCCTCCCCTCCCAGCACAGCATAGATAGTCCCAAAGCCAAGACAGTTCATGCATCTTCCAGCTACCTTACTGCTTCTTGCATGGTAGTCATACAACTTGGCCTTCTCTTCTTCCTGCCCCAGAAATACCATGAACATAGCACATACTGCCCCTGCCAGCTCAGCTTCTCCAAATGCTGCCCTGCAACCATTGAACTTCTCCTAGGTGGAGCCCTGGCTCCCAGGATGCTAGATCAGCTCAGGTAAGACAAGGTAGAGCTGATTATCCCAGGTGAAGTCAACTCCTTGCTCTCCTCTAAATACTTGCCAGCTTGCCTCAGAGAAAGTCAAGGCTCTGCTTCAGAGATAAGGCTGCAGGCACGAGTCCTCCAGGAAGAAAGTTATTGGTTAGGAGATCCCATCATCCCAGTCTCCAGCCAGAGAAAACCACAGCTGGAGGTAGGCTCATTACCTGAACATGTGTGAGGGGTGGAACCCACTCACCCACCCACAGCTCCAAGCATCATCCTCAAGCTCAGACATTGACACTTACCTCTGCTACAGTTACTAGTCTGACACAGCTGTGTCCATCTCAGTTCCTACCCTCTTTTATGCAGCCTTCCAACAGGAAAAGGATTTTCCAGAAAGGTCTATGACACTTTTCTTCTCTGCTGAGGAGTTGCAGGAGACAAGTTGTCAAATGCAACCCAGCTGCCTTGGCAGTCTTTGCTGGACTGTGATACCACCAAGCCTGGTCCTGAGGGCTGCACCTTCATGGAAGAAACCTACACTGGGGCAGTTCATGAAGAACTGCAGCCCATGGGAAAGGCTCACATTGGAGAAGGTTGTGGAGGAGTGTTTCCCATGAGAGGGACCCCACACTGGAGTAGGGGGAGAGCATGAAGAGATCTCTACCTGAGGATGAAGCAGGAGCAGAGACAACATGTGATGAACTGACCACAACCCACATTCCCCATCCCCCTGTGTCACTTTTGGGGGAGGAGGTAGAGAAACAGGGAATGAAGTTGTGACCTCCAGACCTGGAGGGAGGTAGGAATGAGAGCAGCCCAGAGGCTAGACTGCAGGTTTATGGGGAAAATCTAAGTGTAAGTTCTTGCTCTGCTTCAGGTGTTTGTACAGAAGCTCTTCAGGGTTTTTGTCTCATGCTGTAGAACAAGGGAGGTATCTTTGCCCCCAAAGGTCAGCATGGGGACAAAGAACAGTGAAACATGCAGACCAAGTTGGGCCATAGTTGGACCCATAGTCCTGACAGAAGGCAGGAATGAGTCAAAATGGGAACAGTGACTCTGCCACCACAATTGAGGGACAGAATACACAAACAAGGCAAGATGACAATCTGTCCTTCATTGAGACACTGTTGTAAACAGCCTCTATCTCCTTTCCACAGCTACAACACCCTCTGTTTAACTGCAATGCATCTAATCAAGATGTTTCTTGGGGAACCAAATAAAGCTTGTTGATGTTTAATGGCTGAGTTGTTTAACTGGGCTAATAATTTTGATTAATTAAGATGCCTGCAGGTGTTGGAGGGGCACTTAGGCAACAGCTTTGATGCTCAGAGGCAGCATGGGGTTTGTATCCCCATCAAAAGGATTTCTGCCAGTGCTAGTTCAGCAAAACAAAACTACCTTGCAAAAGTTAACTCTCTTGTTGCTGGTTGTAGCCCCCAGATTTCCAGGAAGCTTGGGAGCCTGCATGTCCTTTTGACCAGTTTCCTGTTGGGATTATCTATGGAGAAAACCCAACCACCCTTTTTCCTAGGGAAGACTGTGTCTCCTTGATAGGAAGAAAGTAAGAATGTGAGAGGATGTCCAGGTGGTGATGGCACATTCAGGCAGCAGATCTGATCAGGAATGCACCCTGACAGTTTTTTTCTACTCTACTGCAAAGAGCAGCAGAGCCTGTCCTCTCCAGCTATGGGAAACAGGAAGCCTGGCTTTGGAGTATCACAGAATGCATCAGGTTGGAAAAGCAGGGACATCTTTACTAGATGAGGTGATCTCCCTCCCTGTCTTCATATACCCTGATCTCAGCTTCCCCCTGCCAGCATTCCTGCCCTTCCCTACCATGTCACTAACTTGCCAGCTTCCCCACAGGGAGTATTATGGGTGACTGACCACAGCCTGGAGCACAGATGTACAGAACCACCAGCCAGCAGGTACAAGAAATAACTTCCCCCTTCAGCTGTTCTAATTTGTATTTCCCTCTTCAATTCAGCAGCAAACCTCCATAGAAACCATCCTTGCCTCAGATTTTTGTCTCTTGAATGTAGTTAAAATGCCCCCAGGTTAAAATATACCTGGGGAGAAAACAGGACATGGATACCAGTGGGGATACCATGCTCATTTCCATAGGAAACTGAGGCACCAGAGAGAAGCACAATGAGACAAACCCCTCCTTGCTTTCAGTATCAAATGTCAACACTAAGTTAAACTGATTCAGTGAAAAGTAATCATGCTGATTGATTGATATAGGTGTAACTTAAGAGACAATTAACCTTAATATAAGAATTTTCATAGTTTAAAGAATTAGACTGGCTTAAGAGCAAGCTGTAACTGTGTAAGCTGCTAGTGAGAGCACATGCAAAACTTAGCCATAACAGTGCAACAGTCACAGCTTTGAAGATAAAGAAGTAAGAATCTGTGTGTTTTTAGGAATAGATTAGGTTTGAATTTTAGCAGAATTTGGCTGTGATCACATCAGCTGTTTCATGAAAGCAGCTGTAAAACTGACCCATAACAGTGCCACAGCCTTGAAACTAGAGGAAGTAAGAGATCATAGAATGGCAAGGGTTGGAAGGGACCCCAAGGATCACAGAGCTCCAACCCCCCTGCCACAGGCAGGGACACCAACCTCAGGCCTGGAGCTACACAAGGTTGCCCAGGGCCCCATCCAACCTGGCCTTGAACACCCCCAGGGATGGGGCATCCACCCCCTCTCTGGGCAGCCTGTTCCAGCCCCTCACCACTCTCTCTGTAAAAAACTTCCCCCTAATATCTCATCTAACCCTTCCCTCCTTCAGCTTTAATCCATCCCCCTTGTCCTGCCATTATCTGCCCTTTTAAAAAGTTGATTCCCCTCCTGTTTGTATGCTCAAAGATGCCCAGCCTTCATCCCTGAAGACCACCAGAAGCCCCCCTGAGTGTCATTGAGCATGCTCTGTCTGGGTGGAGTTCATGTAAATGGCTTCCTGGAAATAATCTGCATAACCCTGCCTTTTCTTAGAAATTATAATGAATATGTATAGTTAATCTGTATCAACATGAGCAATTTGTCTTTAATGGGGGCACACATTTGGAGGAGCGATCCCCTGTGTGCCCAGCACTGCAGTAAAGGATCCCTGCTTCGCAGAATCACAGAATCTTAGGGGTTGGAAGGGACCTCAAGAGATCATCGGGTCCAACCCCCCTGCCAAAGCAGCTCCCTATCTCATATTACACAGATAGGCGTCCAGATGAGACTTGAATATCTCCAGAGAAGGAGACTCCACACCCCCTGGGCAGCCTGTCCCAGGGCTCCCTCACCCTCACTGGGGAAAAGTTCCTCCCCATGTTGGTGCAGAACTTCTGTGCTCCAGCTTACAGCCATTGCCCCTTGTCCTGTCCCCACAGACACTGAAAAGGGGCTGGCCAATTCCCCCTGCACCCCATGTCTAAGATATTTACAAACACTAATTAGGTCCCCCCTCAGTCTTCTTTTCTCCAGGCTGAACAGCCCCAGCTCTCTCAGCCTTTCCTCACAGGGGAGATGCTCCAGACCCCTAATCAACTTTGTAGCCCTCCTCTGGACTCTCTCCAGGAGATCCCTGTCTTTTTTATCCCAAGGAGCCCAGAACTGGACACAACACTCCAGGTGGGGCCTGACCAGGGCAGAGCAGAGGGGGAGGATCCCCTCCTGTGACCTGCTGCCCACACTCCTCCTGATGCCCCCAGGATCCCATTGTCTCTCTCAGCCCCAGGGCACACTGCTGGCTCATGGCCACCCTGTCATCTACCAGGACCCCCAGGTCCTTCTCCACAGAGCTCTTCTCCAGCAGGTCACCCCCAGCCTGTACTGATCCATGTGGTTGTTCCTCCCCAGGTGCCAGACTCTCCACTTGCTTTTGTTGAATTTCATCTGGTTTCTCCCTGCCCAGCTCTCCAGCCTGTTCAGGTCTCTGGATGGCAGCGCAGTGTCCTGCCTGTCAGCCACCCCTCCCAGCTCTGTATCATCAGGTACTTGCTGAGGGTGGGTGCTGTTCCCTCATCAAGGTGTCAATGAAGATATTGAACAGGACCAGACCCAACACCAGCCCTGGGGACACCGCTGGTCACAGGCTTCCAGTCAGATTCTGCTCCACTGGTCACAGTCACCAAGGCTGGGGAGTTTTGATTCTGACTTTCTGAGGCATCAAAACCAAACTCGATGATTTAAGGCTCAGTAAACTGCTATTGCAAACTATAAAGGCAGCATCACCTTGTGGAGAAAGCACTGGAACAGGGCTCAGAAGAGCAGGATTACACTCTGCTTCGCTCAGAATGGGTTTGGGTAAATGCTGTCTTCACACCTGCATAACTACAGCTCAGTCTTCCACTGTGCCTGCAATCTGTATGAAGCAGCACGGTGTCTAGGGACCACAAAGGACCTTCTTCCAAGAAGCAGCCTTACTGTAACGGCTTGGCAAGCACAGGCAGGACAGAGTCAGGAGCAGTGATCTCAGCCCTTACAGTCCCTGCGCTGCTCCCTCCACCACAGCGCCGCAGGGTGGGCAGAGGGAACGTGCAGACACAACTTGGAGCAGCCCCTGGTGTTACCAGCAGATTCGGTAGCTTGTGATGAATCAGGGCTGAGCTCTCTGCTTTTCAGTGCACTAACACTAAGCCAGAGGTGGGTAATATTGTTCTCATTGCAGCCTGCCAGTCCCTGAAGGGAGATTATAAACAGGAGGGGAATCAGCTTGTTAAAGGGCAGACAATGGCAGGACAAGGGGGATGGAGTGAAGCTGAAGGAGGGAAGGGTTAGATTGGATATTGGGGGGAAGTTTTTTACAGAGAGAGTGGTGAGGGGCTGGAACAGGCTGCCCAGAGAGGGGGTGGGTGCCCCATCCCTGGGGATGTTCAAGGCCAGGTTGGATGGGGCCCTGGGCAACCTTGTGTAGCTCCAGGCCTGAGGTTGGTGTCCCTGCCTGTGGCAGGGAGGTTGGAGCTCTGTGACCCTTGGGGTCCCTTCCAAACCAGGCCATTCTATGATTCTCCCTAAATAATGGGTCCACTTTCAAGGGGAACAGTTGAAGTGCCCAGACACCAGACTAATCTGTCCCAGGGTTATAAAGAGTGTATTACAAGCATGCAGTGAATTCTGAGAATTCCCAAAACCACAAGTAACATGCCTGGAAACTCACTGTCAGCTCCTTCAATCTGTCACTGAGACTTCATCTTCTCATTACAGCCTGCCACAAATTTAGCTGTGTGGGTACTGTCTGCAGCCAGGTGTTCTCCTCTAGTTTTACACTAGAAAAAACACAGGACCATTTTGCTTTTAAAGCACTTACAAGCTTCTCTTTAAGTGCACTTAAAATCTACCAACACACAAGGCCTTACTTGTCCTCTCCACTCTGATCACTGAACAAACACCTTTGTTTCCCCAGGTGATTAATAACATTAACATTTGCCCAGGAGCTAGTGAAACACTGTGGTTGCCTGTCCCTGTAGCTCTAGGTTGGGCCAGAAAGCCAAAGAAAAGCTTTTGCCACATGTCAGCCCTTTAAACCATGCTTTGTTATGCACAGTGCTGCTTATTTCACTTTTAGGAAGTCTCCTGGGACATAACATAGAGAAGGCAGAACTAAAGGTAGCTGGATATGCTCATTAGAACACATTCTTTTATTAAAGGAAGATGAGAAAACCAGCTGGAGCAACAGCAGGTGAAGGGATGACACTGAACCACGTGCTGTTGGCAGCTGTTCAAAAGAGCTGAGCTGTTCAACAATCCAACTGGAGTTGGTTACCTTGCTTTGCCAGTGTAAAGGAGCTTCAACTGTACATCTGGATCCCTGAAGAGCTTGGATCTTCTCATCAAGACATAGCTAAGGGGAGATTCTGAACTGGCCCCATCCCAGTATTTGAGGCTAAGCAAGACTATTACCACTTACTTGTTTTGCACCAGTAACTGAGCATCAGGCTCACTGGGCAGAGTCTCACTGTGCTACTCACCAGCCACAACCACAAGAAGACTTGCTCTGGTTTACAGAACTGTAACCTCCTATTTCTGATTCACAGAGCCTGTGTCAGACCAGAGGAAGCAGAACATTAACCAGCAAGAACTGGACAACCTCAGTTCATGGAACCTCTGGGTGTTGTGTTCCTCCTGACTCATTCAGTTTCTCCAGGGATATTTCCTCTGGATTGTTCAAAGGAAACAAGCTACTATTTAATGACCAGTTAGGTTTCAAGAAGGCTTCAAAACTTAAGAGATTGCTTTTTTGCAAACTTTCTCTCTTTCTCTAGCCATCAGAAAAAATTTATGAAATCAAACTTCCTTGATACTCTCAAGGTGACTTCCAAGGTCTCCTCTTCAGAGAGGAAACGAGCTTTACCATTCTTGCTGTCCACATCATAGGGGAGGTGCAGCAGCAGCTTCCTGTAAAAGAGGACACAGTGACTTTCAGTGCCTCAGGCTGGGTGAGCAACACACCAAGGAAAGGGCTTTCAGCACATCTCAATCTCATGGCAGGTTGTGGGGTTCCTGCAATACCCAGTGCACTGCTACAGAGGCCCTGAAACATGTCTAGCACCCTTCTTTTCTTTTGGCTGTGGCACTGATTTCCAGTCATGGATTGGGGGGTCTCTCCACCAGCCCCACTTTGCACAGTGTTTTCAGAGCCAAGGCAGGAGGAGCTGCAATGGTAACACTCTCCTGCTGATAAAAATCTGAGTGATGCCTAAAGCCTGGATGTGTCTACAGGAGTTTGTCTGCTCTAGGAGAAGGTAGTAAGTAGTGCAGCTGGATTAGAGACTCTAGCCAGTCCAGTTACACAAAGAACATGTTTACACTGCAAAGCACAGTTCAGGCATGAGAAGGGACTTACAGATATGGAGCTGCCAGGATTTTAATCTACATTGGAGATTGATTCAGTGATCCACCTGTGGCTCAGACATAATACACCCAGAAAGGCTGGATCTTGGATACAGGGACTATTCCACAGTCCCTCACCACATCAGACACACTGGTTTTCATCAAACAGCTGCCAAGCCTCCTGGTTTCTCTCCTCACAAGGATGCCTCAGTCTAGAGCCATTCAACTTCTCTCCCTGGTGACAGTTCAGACTTACTTGCTTATGCAGACTGAACTCTTTGCCCTTCCAGGCTGACACATCAACAATATGATGGGCAGTCTTGGATCTTCATTCTACTGACAGCATAAACACAACCAAGGACAGTTTAGAATCAACAGATCTGCCCAGCTGAACCCTATCAGGCCTGACAACATGGTAGCATAGATGGGGACTACTTTAAATTTGGCTTTAGGCCACACTGATTCTTTTCCAGACCTTTTTAGCTGTGTTGTAAGAGCCATGACTGAAAGAGGCAGAGACAAAACACACCTGCCCTATACCTACTGATAGCACCCATTTGCTGTAACTTGGAGAAGTCCCTAAGATCAACTCAGCTTCAAATTAGCCCCAGGACTACAGAGCTGGAAACATTTCCTTTTAGCCCTCCTACATGTCTGTGAGATTACAGTGTTTTTCAGTGTGTAGAACTTGAAATCTGGTTTGTTTCTTCCATAGAGAGAAGACTCACTCTTGTACTTGTGAAAGCAGCACCAGCTCAGGCTGTACCCAAGCAACCATTAGATTTACAGCAAACTTTGTATTTGCTAGGCTTGTGACTAGAGACAGCTGGATGCCAGGAAGATAATAGCAGATGTGAATCACCAAAAAGATAGAATTGCAAAAGAAAAAAGGATGCTGAGGTTTTCCTCTGTCTGCACATCATTCCTCCTGATGTTCAAGTTGCAAAGCCAGAACTTCCAAACATTCTTCCACTCTCATTGCATCTTTGGGTTAAATCCAAGCAGGGGGGAAACCAACTCAGCTTGGTTTTGTCAGTGAGAAAGGTGGTTTTCCAAAAGTTAGTTCAGCAGGACAGAACTCACTTAGGCCTTAATCCACAGCCTGCACCTTGAATTTAGGGAGCTATTCAGTATGGATCTTACTGCATCCCATTCAAGGCAGCAAGTCAGCTCAGAGAGGATTAAGATTTCTTAGGAAAGCACTCTGTTGTGAAAGACTTAAAGCTAAAACAGACATAAGAATTATCTAGAAATCTCAGGCAGGGCAACTACAAATAGGGGGGAAGCCTGAGAGTATCAGTCAGTTACTATCTTTGTAGCTTTGAAATAGCTCTATAAAAAAAGAACTCAAAGGAAATCTCTTTAGGGAAACCTTGTAAAATCTCCATCTCCATGCCTGGATATGTCTACCATTAGGTTTGCAGAAATGGAAAGCCAATCTGCACATTCTGAACTGCCTTCAGTTCTGTGTTTGTACAAACTAGTATTTAGAAAGCAAACTCCCTCAAGAATGTGGGCAGGTTTTTGCCAGACATTTTGGGCCCTTGGAGCCCTGCTGTTTGAAGTAGCCAAAATCTGTCTTGAAGCTATTTTTGCTAGAACTGTATCACAGATTCAGAGCTAGCACACTGTACACCTACAGATGTACAATGCTTGGGTTTGCCTTTATTGCTCATGTGCTATTAAGAACACAACCTTCATCTTTAGCTTTGCTTTCCACACAGCAGTCAGTGAGTTAAACCTCCTTTCAAACAAGATCTTAACTGTACTTCTACCAATTGGGTTTCACTTACTTTGTGGGAGTTCGAAGGTCAAGAACCTTGTCTTGGATATCTAGTGTGATGTCTGAGTACTTGGTCTCTGGCAGCTTGATTTTAATCTGAAATGATGGGCAGAGGTAAAGCTGTGATTAGATATGTAGGCCCACAGGCCAGAAGAGATCTTGTCTTCATGAATATTTTGATGGCAGTGTCAAAGAGCAACACTCTGAGTAAGTAGTTTGCATCAGAAGAAATATGACAGCAACGCTCCTGGCTTTCAATAGCTCAGGAATGTGTACTGAGACCTTATTTGCTTCAGAATTCTGAGCCAATAATGTCTTTGACAGGTATTCTGCATCCAGCAAACCCCCTGGCTTTATGTATTCCAAGGACAGCCTGCTGCTTTGTAGGAATGAAAGCTTGCTTTCTGTCTGGAGAAATTACACAGCAGTTCTACCTGTACTGAAGTTCAGAAAGGAGGGAGGTCTTTGATCATAATGGGACAGGATCTGATACCTGTAACTTTAAAGACTGTCAGGATTGTAGCATTCTGCTAATTCACATACCTCAATAAATGCAGGCAGGTGAAAACTATCTCTTTCCCAGCCCCTCTCCCCTCCAAAAACGTATCTAAGATGAAACTTCAAAGTTACTTTTTATTTCCCTCAAGTCTGTATGTTGTATATGCATTTGCACAGATTTTCTGGACTATTCTAGGTCTTTGAGGAGATACATGTGAGTTCCTCAGGTCAGCAAGTGTAAATATAATCTACACATTCTTGAACTACAAGAAAATCCTGCAAGAGGCCAAAGGCAGCAGTACAGTTGGGTGTTTACATTGGGTCCTTTAAGAAGGCAGCAAGAGTGAAAAGGGCAGAGCACAAAGAAGGGATGGGAGATACAGGTTCAGCTCACCACCACATCTTCACAGCAGGCTGTGGAGGGGTCTTTCCTGCTCATGCCAAAGAAGACATCCTCTGTTCCCACACTCTGTTTGAATAAAATCTGATACCTGAGAAAGAGAAGCAGTTGTCTAATAATACTGGAGAAGAGGGCAGGAGGCTACAGGAGATTGTACTTCTCCAAGGACCATAAATACCCTGATCACACTGTCACTCCTTTTCAGTCTCCCATCAAGTCTTCATCCCATTTGCACTGAGTTTCTGTTCAGAGCCAGAGGACAGGTGAAGATCATTCACTCCACCTTCCAATGGATTTGCTTTGCTGCCTGTACCTCACTAACCACCCTGTGCTGATCAGGAAAAGCATCTTAAGTGAATATGATGCTTATCCACTAGTCAAACACCACAAACTTTTAGGAAACAGATTTGAAGAGGATGCTGGTGGAATTACACATGTTCTGTTCTGACATTCAACCTGTTCTTGCAGACTGAGCATGAACACTCTTCCAATTTTAATTCTATTGCATCCAACCAACACTTATTTTCTACCCTTCCACATCTACAAACTGTAAAGCCATGCTCCCTTGCTCTTGATACTTAATAAATGAGGAAATACAAATTAAAGATTGTATTTAGAACTTCCATTACTCCTACTAAATTGAGCAAAATAGGAGGAGTGAGTCACTTCTGTAAGCTGTTAGAAAAAGCGTATGGGAAGCCTTTTTCACATCTGCAGTGTTCATATGGGGATGTAATAATTCCAAAGTCAATGAGTAATCTAATAGCTCTGGGTGCACCTCTCTAGCCATCTGTTTTCCTTCTGGGCCTCTTTCCTGGATTTAATTTGATGAACTGTTACAAAGACTCATGCTTGCTTTTCATTTGTGAAACACAGCCCATAATTGTTGGAGGCTAAAGCAGTGCTGCATTTCACCCAGCACAGAGGGGAGGGTAAAAAAACCCACCCAAAATAGCATGATAAAAGCTTCTGTTGTGCTCACAATACGAATTGACCATGTTCTATACCTCACAGGGGATGGTTTCAAGAAGAGCTGTATGTATGTGAGGCTGTAGGAGAATGCCACAGCACTTTCAGGAGTGCTGAGTCTTAGCTCAGGTGGGTATGAACCCCATGTTTAGGTCAGGGAATCAAACACCTGATGGCCCAACTTACATGCAGGTAAAGCAGTGAATATTCTGGACTCCAAACTAGCATACAACCTGCAGCTTCATGGGCTTCAGTCCATCTGCTCCAGGATACAGCAATAGAACATGCTGATTAGAAAAGCAAATGCTGCATTGTGGATTGGCCCTGAAGGTTGTCTGACCTCTGCAGACTACAGCTAGCATGCCTGCCTGCATCTGTTCCAAGGATATTTTTGTTATTGCTTCCCCTTGCTCACAGAAAGTGTCAAACACAACCCTAGCATTAAGAATCCTGTGCTCTACCACTACCCCAGCCCTTCAAGCCCTGAGTTGGGCACTGAAAAGGGGACTGTTGTTGTCCTGGAGCTGCACCAAACCACCTCTCTCAGCCAAGCCCTTTCATTGTATGAGAGAGTGATGTCAGGTGGTGTGGAAACAGCCTGGGCTAGCACAGCTCACCTGTGCTGGCTGCTTGGGGAGGGTAACACTGGCCTGGCCAGAACCAGAAAATAATAATTCTCTGTTTTTAGGCTGCCCCTTGACAGGGGGATCCTGAATTACCTGATTTAAAAGTTCAAAACTGCCTGTGTACAGCCTTCCTTGCCAGAGTATAATTTGTCTTTAAACAGCTTAATTCTTTAAAATGCAAATATACATTGGACTATTTTGTGACTTTATGAGTATGGAAAATGGATGCAGGAGGAAGAGGCAGGTATTTCACACAAATGGTGTAGTTAAGAGATAGGTAATAGATTTTCTGGCCCACTTTCCCTCCTAATCTCACTTCATACAAGTATGTAATCTTATAATGGGAAAAACCAACTCTGCTTCTGTTATGACATCAGAAGGTTTCCAAGGGAGAGGTTAAAAAAAATCACTCCTCACATGTTTCTTTCAATGCAAAACCAATATGCTTCCTCCCTGCTTCCACAACACAAGCCTTTCAGATGGCTGCTTTACTCAAAGGCAGCAGATTAACTCCTATTTCCATTAATGCTACATAAAGCCCACGCTGGCAGTCCCAGCTCACTTACTCTGGCTGTTCTCTAAGGTCCCAGGTATCATCAAATTCAGATCCTTCTGGAACCTCCTCTGTATTCCAAATAGTTTTGTTGTTTTCTGATTTCCTTTGTGAAGAACCTGCAAGTGACAAGGAAAAAAAGGCACCACACTGTCCTATTTTGGAACATCTCTTTGTATTTGCTGGAAATTTATACATGAGAAAAACATTTGTATTTAAACCATTCTAGTTAATGCTTACAGGCTCCATCATCTTACTAGTGAGAACTTGCAGAGAGGATGCTGCTTCTTTTTCCTTAAAGCTCCTTACTCAACCTCTATATCAAGGAAATCTTCCTTTCAGACAGAAAATATCTAGCACATCAAAATGGATGAGGTGTAAAAGCATGAAATATTAATCTTCCCCAAGTCCCCTGGCATGAGATATTTAAGCAAGCAGGGTAATTTACAAAAAGGACCTCTTCCTCACATCCAATTCTTCCCATCAATTCCTGAGCACAGCCCAGGAAAGCTCTCAGACAGAATACAGTGGGCTACATCTGTCCTACAAGGAAAGACTCATTTTCTGGTAAACTGAAAAATCTACAAGTTGAGTGTTTTTACAGTGGATTCTCTGGTTATTGATAGAAACCCAAGCAAAGCTGCTCTCTTATGTTTGCCACAGCTCCCTCCCTCAGCTTCAGTCTAGTCCCTAACTGACCCCATGCCCCAGCCACACTCAGGCTGCCCTAGAGGAAGCCAGGAGTACCCCTCTCCAACCAGCCCCTTTTATGGGGGAGTGATGTCAGGTGGGGTGGGAAACAGCCTGGGCTAACTCAGCTCACCTGGACTGACTCAGCTCACCTGGGTTGGCTGCTTGGGGAGGTTACTTCTGGCCTGGCCAGAACCAGGCCCTGCCATTAGCCCAGGGTTTCCAGGCACAGAAAGGAGGTAACTGAAAAAAAGTCTCTTTGTTGAGAGCAGTACCAAACAAAGGTTCTGTTTCTCCCTAGGGGATGTCTAAATAGGGCTGTGAAACTGAGGAGAGTGTAGAACATGGTCTGACTCTGTTTCTCAGTACACTTTGTAGCCCTTCCTCACAGGCATCTGCTCAGTTCCACGCAGTTTCCTCCTTGAAGATCCTTTCAGGTAAGTATTTAGAAGTTCTTCTAGGAAGCTTCCTTCCTTGCTTTAAGCAAACATTAATGGTTCCATGGGAGTGCTTAAATGGAGCTTTTTGCTGCTCTGTTAAGATTCCCCTCAGCTCATGACCAGACTGAGCTGTGTACTCTGTTGAGCAGCACCACTTGAGGCTGCTGTGCTCTGGAACTACCCTTCCTCCCACTCTGTGTATATTTTGTAATTAAGATCTCAGAAAAAGAGGAGTTTTATAGTGTAATTGTGCAAATCCCACCTCAGAGGTCGCTGACCACTCCCTTACCAGAGCAAACCCCATCAGTGCTAAGTTACTACAGCAGTTAGAGCCTGTTAACATGAGAGCTAAAATGTACAAACACTTCTCCTTACCAGTGGTCTCTTTCTTTACTGGTCCAATACTACCAGGGGTCATAGTGCTAAGAGAAGAGCATGGCTGCAAAAGAGGCAAATGGGACTTCAATCAATTTTCATAGAGCCCAGCTCAGTGAATAATGTCAATGAATATGAAGTGTGATCTGAGGGCAAACAAATCCTTGCTCAAATCCCAGCCCGGCTGTGCCACAGGGTGAGGGCTGAGCGCTGAACACTGCCTCTCCTTGGCTGGCACCCCGCGGACGGGCCCTTGACGTGCTGGGTTTGGGCAGGACTCCCAGAAGCAGGGTGGGTTTGAGTAGTGGTTTGCACGGTTTTCTGGGAAAATTTCTCTGCTTTGCCTGCTACAGACACACTGCAGAAAACCAAAGGTGCCCCATGAACAGCCCAGCATAGCTCATGGGTTCTTGTGACAGCAGAGAGCACACGAGGCAACATCACCTTCCTCTAATTATGGATCAATTTAGTGCTAATAGGCCAATGCGATGAGGCATTTCTCCATACACAAAGATTCCTTGGCTTGATAAAAGCACAGAACATTAAATTAAATCAAAATAAAGATTTCAGTTTACCCAGATTGGCTCAGAATTAATTGGCATCCCTCACGGCAGCTTTCCATTTCTGTCTCTGAAGTGCCATTCCTTTTATTAACAAGGGGTAAACAAATCCTTTTAAAATCAGGATGTTTGCTGCAAAGATGTACAGCAATAACACTAGTTTTAACAGGCAGGCATTAAACAGCCGAACGGTAGAGCACACCTACCCCCTGCTGCAAAGGAATGTCAAGGGATGTGCGCCCCCCCGTTGTCACAAGCATTACTGCCATGGCCACTGCTGCTACAGGATTGCTGGGGCAGCCAGCTCGAGCAGGGTTAGCTCCAAGGAGGCCTTGGCTTTACTCGTTTCATCCCTCGCATTTTGTGGTCACAATCTGTCCTTGTTTTCCGAGGGGATGTCCCCTTGTTCTCTCCTTCAAGAGCTTGTTACCCTGTGGGTATCTTCTAGCTGTTTCTATCGGTCCAGAACAAGATGTGGAAGCAGCAGCATTTCTCATGACAGACTCACCACCTGCTCATCGTCCTCATCTTGCTCTTGAGCATCACAAAGCAGTTTGGCAAGGGACTGCAGAGAAGAGCCTGAGGAAACGCTGTCCGTATCCATACCGGTGCCTCCTGTGGCCAGAACAAACCAAGTGAGGGGTGAGGAGGGACCAGGGTGGGTCCTGTACCTCTGCGAGGCACGGCTTCCCTGCGGGAAGGATGAAGCTTAGCCACACTCCCACAGGGGCCGTGTCACCTCACGGAAGGAAACCCACCCGTCCTCCCTGTGCTCGGGGGCTGGGCTGGCCGCTCTGCGGGCACAGCTCACGCCTGCCAGGGACCAGCAGCCCCGGCGGGCGCCACGGCCGCTGGGATTCGCGGCTGCTGCGGCCGGGCCGGGCTCAGGCCGGGCACCGAGGGACCAGGCGGAGCTCTGCCACAGGTCCCCGGCCCGCCTCACTGCGGGCAGGGCCGGGCCGCCCCAGCTGAGGGAAACGGAAGGAGCGTCGTCAGGGAACACCACCCTCGCCGCGGCCCGCCAGCCCGACACAGCGCCCGGGGGCGCCTCCCGCAGACACCCCAGGCCCGGCGCGGCCCGGAGGGGCGGCCGCGTCGTTCGTCACCGCGGCAACAGGGCGCCGCTGCGCCGCCCCTCCCACAGCCCCGCCAGCCAATCTGAACGAGCCGCCCCGAGCGGCGGCGGCGCTGGCCAATGGCTGCCGAGGGCGGGAAGCTGCGTCCCGGGGCGGGGCGGGGCCTGGAGTGACGCTCCGGCGCGTCATCCCGGCGCGCGGCGCCCGGCGGCGCTGGGGCTGGGGGTGTCTCGGGGCCGTCGGGCCGTCGCCGTCCCCGCCCGGGGCCGCGCTCGCCGCCGCTCGCCATGAACTTCGGGTCGGGCGCGGCGGGGGGCGGCTTCTCCTTCGGCACGCCCCTTTGGTTTTGCCCCAGACGCTGTATGCAGGATGATCTCTCCCTGGCCTTATCTCCACTCCTGAGCATTCTCCTGTACAGACATTTTGTCCCCTGCCCGGCTGCACAGGGCAGTGACAGAGTGGCTTTGGTGGGCGTCCAGCCTCCAGGCAGACTCAAACCACCACACCAGCATATTTTGTTTCGATCCCAGTCTATTCAATTTATATCCTGCTTTTACCTACTGGTGGTTTTGTCTGGCCAGGCTCTGGATGAGAGGGCAGGGGGGGGCTGCAGGGTGGCTTCTGCCAGCAGCAGCCAGAAGCTCTCTGCAAGTCCCCCAGAGCAAACACCAGGTAATTCAAGGCCAGAGTCAGTGCTGGCCCGGGGTTTGAAGCTGTGTGTGACTCCATGGTTGAGCTCCCCAGTACGTACACGTAACTGGACTGTGGTCAAGGGGACGTGATGAGCTTTTGTCCAGGTCCTTAGAGAGCGGGGACACCTGTGCTGTCGGTAACGGTATCTCTTCCCAACAGCCCGTGGTCTTTTCCAGGCACACTCATACACGGCGGCTCCTGACTTGTCTGACTCGAGCCACTTGATTCAAATTGCTGCTGGCCTGCAGCGCCGCTCTGCAGTGGCCTTGCCGCATGTGAACGCGGGGTGGTGCTGCTTCCACAAGTGACAAGGAGTGTTTGGACAGAGCCCAGTGCTCGCCTCCTGCCTCTTTCAGAGCCTTCCGTAGTTCCACAGAATCCCAGTTGAGCCAGAGGGGTTGGTGAGGCAGGGCAGCAGACTGCCATTTGGTGCCATTTTTTACCTGGAGAATGTTGGAGGGACAAATAGCAACACATTGCTTGATAAGTTACTGGAAGATTCAGGGGTTGGCATGCTGTGCAAAATAAAAGCTGCCCTGGAATCCCTGTCTCCAAGCCACAGGCTGGTGTGATGTCATCACGCTCTTGAGTCGCTTCTGATGAGCTCTCATGGAATCAGAAAGTGCTTTGGGTTGTGCCAGGAATCTTTGCACAGTGCCTGCTGCAGGTCAAGCTGAGGATCCAGCTGTGCTCATGTACTGGCAGATGGGTGATCTGCAGAGAGCAGATGATCTGGGTCGTGGCTGTGAGTGCTCTGCAGCTCTCCTGTGCAATCACACCGTCTCTTTGCTGGATGTCCAGCTAAACGCTTGTTAGGGCTGTGGGACAGCCTGCCAGAAATAGGTGTGCTCTTGTAGCACGGTGTGTGGCTCACCTGTCACTCCCATAGCTCAAAATGAGTTCAGCAGCTGGTGAGTAGGGGAGACTGGTTTATGGAGCACTTGCTTTGTCCTCGACCTGCAGACCAGCCTTTGCTGGCACTGGTCAGGGTGGGTTTCCTCTGCTCTCTGGTGCAGTGCCCTGAAACTGCAACAAACTGGCATGGCAGGCAGTGTCAGCAGCGTGTCCCAGGACTGCTCTGGCTGCACCTGCCAGTCCCTAACTGCTCCAGAATACTTTTTAGGCCGTTGTCTTTGCCTGGGAGGGACGGTGCTTTGTGTTGGGTTTTCCTCCTCTGGGCACTGTCAAATCTGAGTGACTGTCAAAGTGTTTTCCCTTCTGCAGGCTGAGGCTTGCGTAGGGCTGTGTGCCACCACCTCCCCTGCCGCTGCCTCCTCCTCCTCTTCCTCCTCCTCACTGCCCGAGTCCTGGTAGAAGCAGAGGGTGGCCTGCACCGGGAAGGTCTCCAGCAGCTTCTCCCCCACGCCGTACAGATAGTCAAAGGACTTGGACCTGGGCCACAGGATGCTGCGTGGGGAGAGCAGGGTGAGGCCCCTGCCCGCTGCGCCAGGGTCCGGCCCGGGCACCCGCCAGCGGGGCACGTACCTGACAGGGTGCTGGAAGAACGCCGGCGTCTTGTCGGGGCTGCCCCGCTCTGCTGCGTGCTGGGTCCGAGCCTGGGGAGACACAGTCGGGCTGGGACCTGCGTGGGGCTCCTGCTGCCCCTCCTCTGGCAGGGGCTGCCCGGGGATCCCAGCTGCCAGGGACCTGTCCCACTCACAGGGGTGAAGCCCCTGGCAGGGTTGTTCTGCCCTGAAGCCGGCTTCTCCCCTCTGCCCCTGGGTTTACGTGCTCATGCCCCCGCAAAGGAAGCTGGCATCTGTCCCTCCGCAGGCTTTTTGCCACTCTCATCTCCCCACCGTGCTCTGCCCTGCCAGCAGGCGACTGGGAAGGAGGCAGAAGGGACTGTCAAACTCACAGTGTCCATCGGATCCCTCTGCTGCCTGGTTCCCTCCTCTGCTTGGGGCAGCCACGGTCTCCAGAAAGGCAGGGATCTGGGTGCAGAAAACATGTTCAGTGTGACAGCCACCCACCCTGGCCTGCTCACCCCTTGCCTTGCTCCTCCCAAGCACAGCCATGCCCCCCCAGCACCACAGTCTCACCCACCTGGTTCAGCCCCTGCGTGGGTGTGTGGCTGGGGTGCCAGGCACATGCAGGTACATTCACACCACCTTGGCCTCAGTGCTCCTCAACCAGCTACAGCACCCCCAGCACACCGGGGAGCCCCCAGCATTGGGACCCGAGCTCTGCACCTTCTCGCCCATGGCTGCTGGGATCAGAGGGATCCCTACCAGAGCAAGGAGCCACACAACCTTCATTCAAACTCAGCCAGAGCCTTCCACATCCCATCTTCCACTCACTCCCCACCTTCCCCATCCTCCCCATTCCCCCAAGCTGCACAGCACCCCAGTACCTTCCCCCTTGCTCCAGCCCCAGGGCTGGGTAAGCGCTGGCTCCAGGCACCTGGAGCCCGTGGAGAGGCAGGCAACAGGCAGCAGCTTCCATGGTGGCAGGCAACAGTGTCCCCTCTGATGCTGCAGACCCTTGGCGATGGCACCTTTATAGCCCTGTCCCAGCCGGTGACTCGCAAATTCTTTGTGGCAGGGGCAAGGGCAGGGGAGTGAGGGACTGGGGGGTGTGAAACTTGTCCCAGTTGTGTAAACAGAGGATGGGAGGGAGGTTGGGGGCAGAGGGTGAGATCTCTGGTGGAAAAGCAAAACACAGAAGGGAAAAGTTGCACACCATTTGTGAGAAAATCCCCAGGAGGGAACAGGGGAGGGCAGAGACAATTAACAGGGATGATTAAGTGCTCCTTGTAGCTATTTGCATATGGGAAGGGGGGATTTGGGGAGGGGATGGGGAGTGCTGGGGCATCACTATAGGCATGCTGAGGACCATGTGATGGGCACACCCTGGGGACAGGCTGAGGGGCACAATGAGGACAGTCTAATGGGCATGTGTTGGGGTGCAGTGGCGCCAAGCACAGAGCAACCAGGAGGCAGGTGATGGGATGCTTAAGAGAGGACAGGTAAGGAGGACAGGTGGTAGTGGTGGACCAAAGCCCGAGCTCGCCCTGCAGGCACTGGGAGTTCAACCTGCCAGCACTCCACTGCCCCTTGGGCTCCAGCGCCGGGGACACAGGGATGGTGGGATGCAGTGACCCCCCCCAGCCACCGAGGCTGGCCAGAAAGGTGTCAGCGAGTCGCAGACCTGAGCGACTTAGGCAAGCCTACCCTGATAATAAACAAGCAAAAAGAGGCATCCCAGCTCCCCGGTCCTTCCTGACCCCGAAAGGGTTTCATTCTGAGCTGCAATAAGCCTCTGATCCAGGCTGAGATTTGCAGGTGGATTTTGCAAAGCTGCAGTTAAACAATTCACAGCCCCTGATCCCCGGGGCTGGGGCCCCAGCCACTCGCCCTGCCCCAACCAGCAACCTCCAGTCCTAGGTGACCCCTGGTCACTGCCACCCTCAATCCCAAGCAGTGTCTCCAGCTGCCTCCGTAAGTACCGCCGAGCTCTGGTATGACCCTCCCGGGCCCTTTTTTCCTGCACCCCAAGAACCCCAGGTGCTTCTTTTGCAGCAGCACCCTTGAGATGGAGCAGGAAGCCTTGGTTAGCACACAGGAAAGGAGACAGAAAGTTGGGAAACTTGGGTACCAAACACGCAAGGTGCCAGCGGGGGGGCAGGGAGAGAAGCAGAGGCACTGCCCAGTGGCAGCACCCTCAGCCAGGAGCGTTCCCAGGGCAAGAGGCCGCCAGCCACGGTGCCAGTGTGGTTCAGCATGGCCTCGGTCTGGTTCCCCCCACAGGATGGGGAATTCTGAAAGAAGGCAAAGTGCCCCTGCCAGCAGTTTTGTTTTCTCCTCTATGTGATTCCCAGAGGCGCTGTGACCAGCTCTGATAGGCCCAGTCTTGAATTTGGCCTGGAATTGACCATGTTTTCAAAATATGGGGCTTGCAGAAAGCTGTAACTGCGTCTTACAAAAGCCTCTGAAGCTGCACAGCTACAAAAAACTGCAACACCAACTCAACACAGGACACACTTTCTTACATCTATTTTTCTCTGCTTTCTCCTAAATGTGACTCCCAGAGGCGCCCTGACTGTGGCTGAGGAGCTTGGCCTTGGCCAGCACCGACTCCGGCCTTGAATTACCTGGTGTTTGCTCTGCAGTCTGGGACTTGCAGAGAGCTCCTGGCTGCTGCTGGCAGAGGAAAGACTGGAACATTCCAGCCCATTCCTCTGCAAATCACTCAGAATCCTGATTAAAATCCCCATCCCACCAGGAATTGCCACAATGATCACACTCCCCAGCAGCTGCCATTTGGTCCCAGACTGTGCTGGACCCACCCCATGGACTCATTTGGCAAATGTTTAATGACAAATATTCCAGAGTTTAATTAATTGCCATTAATTATATATAAGTTTCAGAAGATTTGAAATTGCAGCCTTATTATCTAGTGTTCTTAGAGAAGATTTATTAAGCACACTTAAGTGATGTTACATAGATACACATTTCTGAAAGAGCCCTACAAAACTTTTCCCAAATGAGGTCACCAATTCAGGCACCAACAGACAGCAGAAAGAAAAACAGGTCTAATTATCCCACATAGGACGACACTGACAACTATTCAGTTAAGTGCCCTCTTTCAATTATCCACCTTCTGCCTTCTCAGGTCTGATGTGACCAATGCCAGCCCATGTTCTTAAACCTATGGTACTTCTAGACAACGTATGTAAATGTACAGTATACAATCTGGATTCACCATGCATGAATACTTTGTGTGTAACATTTAATAAGCTCAATCTACATCCAGAGTAATTTACATGAAAGGACAGTATTTAAACAGAGCTCAATGGGTAACCATGGTATCTGAGTGCATCCAGAGGAAAAGGGGTCACTCCACTATCTGGGGAGAACCAGGAACGGCGATAATATCAGTTGCTTGCTGGGAGGTGAGCCCGAGCTGCCGTTTGAGACCTCCAGCATGCTGATGAAAACAGGAATGGCTGAGTTTAGCCTGTGCTATGTGATCTGGCAGTACTTGTACTGGTAATGTCAGCAAATCAGCTCGTGGGTTCCCTTCTGCAATAAAACCAGGTAGTGTGTGACCTGACATGCAGAACAAAATAGGGGTGAGGGCTAGAGTCCAAAAGAAAGATAAGTTCCTGTAACAAAGCAAATAGTTCAGGATGTGAGACATTACGTAATACAGATGCTTCAGCTCGCTCAACAATCCCTGCAACACAGGCTGAATCAGTGATAAGGTTAAGCAGTGCGGCCCACTTTTGGAACACTCAAACAACTGCAGTCAGCTCCACTATCTCAGGAGAACCAGGAACGGTCTCTATGTCTGAGTCCCATCGGTCATGCTGGTCGTCCCACCATAAGATGACTGATTTGTGTGATTTTCCAGACCCATCTGTAACTACAGTCAGGGCTTGTAATGGCTGATCACTCCTTTTCGGCCTGGGTATCAAGCAAAAGTCAACATGAAGCAGCTTGTGCAAAGGTGGGTGGGATGTAAGTTGACCCCATCTAGTCTGCCAAAGCCACAACAAAGGTACCTGACTGCTGATTCAGCCATTGTAAATACATGCTCATTACAGGGAAGCAAATGCATGTGAAATCCACTGCTGACAACATTAACAAGCGCTGCCTGGCCTTAGTTATCAGAGAAGCAAACATCTCGTGCTGCAATGAAATGGTTTTTGTAGATCGATTCGGCAAGAAAACCCACTCGATGGTCAGCAGTGGGTCCAGTTTCCCAGGGTCCCATTTTATTTCATGGGGTACATGGCATTGCACATGGTTACTAGCTTTCCCCGGGAGGGGGAAGGAGCTCACACTGCCAGAAAAAACCTTTTCTTTCCCCCCCCAGACTTCTAGTGGGCCTGTGCCACGAGGCTTCAGGCCAGGGGCAAGGCCGCTGGTGAACTGCAGACACTGCAGGCAGGACTGTGCGGTCCCTTCAGCCTCAGTGAACAAAGAAGTGGGATTGTCATTTCCTCGGAGCAATCTGTAACCCCTTGCTTTTCAAATGCACTGTTAACTCAGGAACCAAGCTTTCAACGCCCAAGTTTTTCCCCCAATCAATCTCTCATCCATGTCATGATGAAAGATTAGATCAGGATGCGTGTTTCCTGCTGGAGCCAGTGCCCAGGCTACATAAGCCTGGCACACGGGGAATGTTTTATGCCCTGTGGAAGCACTACCCAGTAATACCTTTTGTAAAACAACCAACCAGAACACAAACCCAACCCTTTTAAAAGTTTTGCATATTCCACCGACTTGTGTAAGGCTGGCCCTGTCCCTTCACCAGCCTTGCTCTCAGCGGGTAAACGCACTGCTGACCCTGCACCCTTGCACCAACGCTGCAAACCCAGACAGATATCATTGCAAGACGCTAACTGTCTCCCTGGGGATAGGTGGATGGGGGGACACGGTTCTGCTCCTTCGGCAGCTCGGAGGCAGCCAGCCGCAGCCGCACCGCTTTTCCTTCCCCCTCCCCCTCTCCCACCGTGAACCACAGCGTGACCCCGCTGCAGCCTTAAGTCCAGCCCGGCAGCTCCAGCCGACTCCCACCGTCCCTCTATTGACTCTTTCCACCGCCCGCTCGTCCCCACATGGACTTTTCCCCGGGAATTCCCGATTTCACCGTTGTTCTCCCTCTGACGCCACCGTACGTGCCCAGGCTCCGACGAGCGGTCTCTGCAGAGTCCTCTGGGCGTTCGGAGACAGCCGTGTGTCGCTGAGCTCGCCAGGTGCTGTGGGGGCAGCGGTGGGTATCGAGGCAAAACGAGTCCCTGATGCCATGGTGGGCAAGGCAGATTCTTGTCCCTCTCCGTAGGACTCTTGTCCCTGCCCTTAGGTTTCTTGTCCATGGCCATAGGTTGCTTGTCCGTGGGGCAGCACTGGTAGTGTCTTTGTCTCCGTAGTCTTCGATGGGGGGGTGGGGGTGCAGTCGGTCCTGAGGCTTTCTGACGGCAAGATCCCAGCAGCGCCGGACTGGTCTCAGGGTTCTCCCATCCCAGAGGACGCGTCTCGGAGGACGCCAGGCTGGGGCAGCCGCTATGACCAGCAGTTGCCATTCCCAAAACTCAGGCTCTCCTATTCCAGTCGCTCTGTACCCTTGTTCAGGATCCTGGCGACAAGACAGAAGGGTCCCTGCTCAGGGTCCCCTTGCTGGAGTCGCAATAACGGGCCCAACTCGGATCAGTGCCATCAGTATTGAGCTTTTTAAGAAGACCTTTCACAAGGTCATCTATCCATCTCTTTCGGGGGAAGCCGCTCGATTCCCCATATTCCCCACAGCTCGCCTCTCTGCTCTGGAGGGATAATTCCTGGTCAGGTTTCCCACTTCCTTTCAGTGGCTCATCCAACGCTCTGTGGCAGTCGCAGCTGCCGCTCAGCTCAGCGCGGTTTCAGTTTCCTCACACTGATTTGCCACGACGGAGAGACGGGACACGGCTTGATGCAAGCAAAAGTCGATTCCTTGTATAAAATCCTTCCTTTAAATACACCCGGAAGGCGGCACTGTGATATATGATCCTCTGATTGGTGTTAACATGGAATGATGTTGGGGGTGCATGATGACAGACCCTTGTATGGTCAGGACCTGGGAGGGACAGTTGGAGATTTGGCATGTACCGAATGAAGTCTGTTGAAGCAGCAACAAACTACATAAAGGATGTGCAGACCTTTACCTAAAGGACATTGTGTGCATTGTGATACCTCTGGAGAAACAACTTGTCTCTGAAAGGAAAGTGATCACCAGAGGCACCCTGAACCCACAGAACCAGCTGCCCAACCATTAGCAAGACAAAAGCTGCAGGGTGTCTTGTGGGGGTTACCTGGCCGGCACTCCAACATGTCAGTTGAAGATGTGTATGGTTATGTCTTGTGGGGGTCACCTGGCAGCACTCCAACATGTCAGTTTAAGCCGGTGGGCTTAAACATTTAATAAACTCAATCTACATCCAGAATAATTTACATGGAAGGCCAGTATTTATTTAAACAGAGCTCAGTGGGTAACCACGGTATCTGAGCACATCCAGGGGAAAAGGGGTCAAATGGGAGTCAAATTGTCAAAGGAGGAAGGATGAGTAAAAGCAAGGACGACGCCCCGCATGAGCTGGAGAGCCAGTTCGTGCTGCGGCTGCCGCCGGTAAGGGGGGAGCGGGCTGGTACGGCCGGAGCGGCTGCCATCGCTCGGACCCGCCTGCTTGGCGAGCGCCCAGGCTGGGAGGGGGCTTAGCGAGGGGTCACCGGGAAATCCGCGGGCAGGGAAGCGGGCTGGATGCTTTGGGCCTCGGACAGCCCCTTCCCACTCAGCTGAGGAGGTTTGCCTTGGCTGCCTCCCGAGAGACGCTCCCGGGATGCGGGGCAGGAGACCGGAGAACAGGAGGGAGGGAGGGAATTCCTGGGAGGGCAGGCAGGGCGTCAGCGGGTGCTGGGCCCTCAGCTGCTCTAGCTGCTGCCGTGCTGGATGCTGTTTGTGGGATGCTTTGAGCCGTGGCAGTCGTGCAGAGACCACGAGAGCCATCGCTTCCCTTGGAGCACTGGTCTTCTGACAGGGGGCCTGCCCACCCCACACCAGTGTCACAGCCGTGTCATACTGGGACTGTGAGGGGCGGTGGGTTAGCCTGTGGTATTGAGAGGAGGCCCCACTTTTCAGCGCGTGTCTTTGTGTGTAACATCTAACGTGATCCTCAGCAGCCGTGGGACGAGGCGCAGCCCTGCGCAGCAGCTGCGGAGCGACAGCTCGCACAGGCTGCCGGTGGCACGGCCAGAGGAGCAGAGGCACAGGCAGCCCAGCGCCCAGGAGCAGTTTTAGCCCCTGTGCCCCCTCTGACACCCCACTGCCAGAGGCAAGATAACCCCAGTGCTGCTGTGGCACAGCACAGGGCCGGCTGGGGACCCCTTTGCCCTGTCCCCCAAGGAGCAGGTGGCTTTGGTCCACATGCTGGCCCCTCAAAGCCATGTAGATTAGGTCCCAGAAAGGAGGGGACCGTGTTCCTCGTTCAGACATCACCACCATTTACCCTTGCACCAGTGAAACCGTGTTTGCCGTGGGGTTAACACACTCCTGATAACAGCAAGTCACGCTTTCTCCCCTCCTCACTGAGCAAGGGGCCACCCAGGGACCCATCCCCAGGGTGACGCTCGATGGATGGGACCAGGGTGGATTTCGAGGCAAAGGCCAGTCACCTCCTTTCCCCAGCCAAGGGACAGAGCGCTGCCTCAGCCCTGGGCCGGCTGAGTCACTTATTGCTGCCCTGGGGAAAACAGAGCCCTGGGTGCAGAACATGGAAAGCCTGCAAGGGCTGAGGCCCCCAGGAGACACCACGAGTTCATTTAAGTCTTTCAGACATAAATGTTTTGCTTCTGAGCAGCTGGTGCAGAGAGGAGGCGAGAAATCAGCCGGCATGAGAGGTCATGCCTCTGAAGAGGAGGGGGTGAGTCCTTACCCCTCACCTCCCACCCCAGGCTGTGGGGCTGAACAGCGCTGCCTGTGTCTGTGCATGGAGTTCTGCTAATTAAACAAAGGGGCATTTGAACCGCTTCATTCGGAGCTGGGTTGCTGCTGGGTTAGTTAACACTTTCATTCTAGAAGCAGACAGGAAGATTTCTGGGTTTAGAGGAGAGTTGGGTTTTGCACAGCTTCCCTCCCCTCCCCCCCCCCCCAAAAAAAAAAAGAGAGGCAGCCAGCACAGGCAAGAGGCAGCCCCACAGCAAGGGAGGAGCTCGAGTGCAGACACGTGCGGGGTCTGGACAGACAAGCTGAGGGCAGAGGCATTGCAAGGGCCCCAACAGCCCCATAGGCTCCTCTCTCACCTGTGCAGTGCCAGACCTCTGTTCCACGGGCACAGCACGCCAGCACCAGCTCAACAGGAGAGAAGCTAGCAAGCATCACACTGAAAAGGGGGCGAGCTTTTCCTCAGCCCCCCACCTCCCCCAGGTCTCCAGCCTCAACATTAAGCACGGGTAGGCTCAGGGAGGGAAATGTTTCTCCTCTCCAGCTCTCTTGGTGTTTAGTTTGAACGTGCCCAAAGATGGAGGTGTTGGAGGCCAGGTTGGATGGGGCTGTCGGCACTGGTCCAGCAGAGCGTGTCCCTGCCCATGGCAGGCAAGGGGAACCAGGTGATCTTTGAGGTCCCTTCCAAGAAAACCATTTTATGGTTCCATATGTGAAACTTGGCTCCAGGGCAAGGCAGATTGAAAAAGATTTTCCATTTCTTTACCAACAGGAGTGGAGGACACTGAGTGCACAAACGTGGTGGTTATCTCTGCCTCGTGCAATAGACACATCCCCAGTTATTGATAAGCCAGGTCCTTGAGGGCAAGCTAGATGTGGCCCAGCCCAGGGCCAGAGAGGACGTGAGCCCAGACTGCCCCGGAAGCCAGCTCCACAGCAAGCATGAGCACAGCGATGGAGCCAAGCCAGCTGGGGCAGCACAGAGCCAGCCCCTCAGGTTGCCTCTCACCCCTCACCAGCTCAGTGGGAAAAGCTGAGGGTGCTCCAGGTTTTCCTGCAGGAAAGCCACAGGGGAGCACGGCCCCAGCTCAGAACAGGAGCAGGATGCTAGGGCTGCAGGCAGGTAGGGGGAATCACAGAATGCTTTGGGTTGGAAGGGACCTCAGGATCACCTAGTTCCAACCCCCCTTGCCCTGGGCAGGGACACCTTCAGTAGCCCAGGTTGCCCAAAGCCTCATCCGACCTGGCCTTGAACACTGCCAGGGATCCAGGAGCTTCTACAGCCTCTCTGGGCACCCTGTGCCAGGGCCTCAGCACCCCCAGAGCAAAGCATTTCTTCCAGACATCTAAGCGAACCCTGCCCTCTTTCAGCTTGAAGCCATTGCCCCTTGCCCTGTCCCTGCACTCCCTGGGGAACAGCCCCTCTCACGCTCTCCTGTAGGTCCCCATTAAGCACTGCTAGGCCGCCATCAGGTCTCCCTGGAGCCGCCTCCTCTCCAGGCTGAACCACCCCAACTCTCCAGCCTGTCTGCACAGGAGAGGTGCTCCAGACCTCAGTCATCATCATGGCCTCCTCTGGAGTCACTCCAACAGCTGCAAGTCTTTCTTTACTGGAAATGTAGAACAGAGGAGGGGTAGGAAGAGGTGTGGGTGAGGAAGAGCTCCCCCCTCCAAGCCCCCCAGGCTGGAGCCCTTGCCTCACAGGATGGCACGGTGGTGCTGGAGGGCTGCAGTGACCCCAGTCACAAGGAAAACAGTCCTTCCTATCTTCTTCCTCAGGATGATGCCTCAGAGGAAGAAAGGGGGCAATAAAACACTAACATGCCCTTATCTTCAAAAGCAATAGAGGCACTATAAATGCCCAGCACCCTGAAACTCACAGCTGCACCTGGGCCAGGGGCTGGAACACGATCCAATGATCATGAGAAACATGCAAAGATTCCTGACTACTACTACTTCTGAAGAGGGAGCACCACAGTGCTTGTCACCAAGGTCTTTGCAGACAACCCCTGCCCACCAGGCATCCCCCACCACCACCACCCCCACCCCCAGCACCCCTGGTGATGCCCTGACCAAAGCACCCTCCTGCTTCCCTGGCCCAACAGCACTTGGGCCATGCAAGCAGGGCCTCTTCTCACACAGAGCTCCAGGTAGAGATACCTGGGGGGCAAAAGGGCCCAGGTTTGTCTCAGACCTGCCAGATTCCCTGCCTCCAGCCGCCCTGGATCCCTCCAGGCAAGCACAGCTTAGCATCTTCTGGCATCCCTGACTAGCCCCTTGTTGGTGCCTAGCACAGCTCTTTGGGGAGTGTCAGGCAGGGTGCTGGCAGAGCCTGTCTCTGCCCACAGCCCCAAGGGAGTGCTCAGATAGAAGAGCCAGGAGGAGGAAGAAAATTCAGGCCAAGTTCCTGATGGACCAAGGCACTTGGAAAGGGCCTCCACATTCCTCTGCCCTCCTCCCAGCCACAGCACGCTGCCAGCTGCCTCCCACACTGTGCTGGAGCCTCCTGGCCCCTTGGCAAACCAGGACAGGCATGGAAGAGGATAAACTCTTCCTACCCATGTCATCACAGCAGCCTTTTCAGGAGCAGCAGAGGATGTGCTATGGAGAGGGGCTGCTCTCAGGTACTTCAAACCCCAACTCCTAGGCTGGGTGAAGGTTAAGTCATGGACTATGCTGGTGAGAACAGGAGAAACACCTGTGGCCCCAGCCATGCTCCAGACCCCATCTGGTGTTCCTGCTGCTGGCCATACACTCACCCAGGAATCAGCCTCATGGTTTCATCTCAGGGCATCTATGACGTTTGGCTGGCAACTGCACCCATACCGCACCTCCAAAGAGTCCCTGCCCTCCCAAAGCCATGGGGATGTCCCCATCTGGAGTTACACAGCCAGGACACTGCTGTGAGACCAGTCGTGCCTCATTCTTCTGGTTTTAATGGGAGATACTGCAAGGGAGGTGAGGGGGAGTGAGAAACCAGCTCATCTTCAAGAAACACCTTCAATCAGACAAAAAGCCTGTCCCCAGACTCACAGCTTTCTGGAAGACATCTCTTTAAAGGCACTTTAAAGGATCTTTGGGTCTTTAAAGAGAGATAGGAGGGAAATAGGGTGGAATGAACTCCACGGCACTGCAGGGGTCAGAGACCTTTGGGTACACAGAAGAGATTGCTAGAAAGCACCTGGCTGGGTTGGAACAACAGCTCAGAAACCTATCAGGAGAGTTATAAAAAGTGTTTATCTTAGGAAACTGTGATATCTGTGAAGAGAACACAGAGGTTTGATCTTCCAGGCATTACATTAACACCACAATCAGATTTCTCTGTCATTTGAGTCTAATCCACACTTCCAGGGGCTTTACGTTCAGCATCTCAGCAAACCTAAAAGCCATCTGCAGCAGTGAGAGCAGGCTTTGTTAGTAGAACCTGCACCAATCCAGCAAGCAAAATTAAGCTTTATCAGCAAGACACACTTCTGTAGTGCTGCCTTAACCACTCTTCCAGGGATTTTACAGAACCATCAATGAAAACACACTTCATCTCTTGCCAGAATCTGCCCTGGAGAACATCTTAGGGAGGTGACGAGAAACCATGTTCCACCCTTGGCAGCTTCACTGGTGATTGATGGTTAAACAGCACCATGCTGCCCAGAAGAGGTGAAGACCTGAGGATCCCAGGCACCTTTGTGTGGAGGAACTGAGCTACAGGCACATTAGCCAGTCCTAAGAGTCACCCCCAGCAATCCAGCCTACCAGCCTTTCATCTGCTTGAGCACACCAATGTTTTGGCAGATGCTCCCTTCAGTTCATACCTAGAAGATGCTCAGACATAGCTGAGCCCCTCCAAGCTCTCTGCTGGGCACTGGGTGTCTGGAAGAACCAACATGACCTCATAAGCACAGAAACCAGGGCTGTTCCACCAGCTCTGGAGTTGCCTCTTAGCTCAGCTCAGGGTTTCAGAGAAAGGGTGTGCTTTGATGCAGCTTTTCCCACACCACAGAACTAATCTTTTCCTCAAGGCAGGTGACTTTTTTCACAGAACTTACACCACCTTCTATTTCTGGGATGTCCAGCCTGCTAAAGAAAGGCTAAAACCAGGACAAGACCCACGTCACAAACAGATTGCTTTGTATTTGCTTTCCTAGAAACGCTGTCTCTAAGTTTCTTAGGTCACTGGAGCAAAGTCCTACACCACTGGCTATACCTGGCACCTGCTCCCATGACTGCTCCAACAGGTGCATTTTCATTACCCAGATTTATACACCACCTCCTTTCTTTTCTGGGGGGAGGAGGAGGTGTGGGGGGTTGATGAAGGCAATTTCAGCCTTCAGTGTTTTCCAAGGTGTAGAGAAGCCCAAGGAGCCTGCAGGCATTGCAAAGCTAAGGGCAGACCACAGCCATGACTGGCTCCACAACTGTGATGCTCCCATGGCCTCTGAGCTATTCCAGTACACTTTTTACAGGAACAAGGGTGCTAGCCTTTGCCTTTGGATTTTCCCCTGGCTTCAGCAGAGAGCTCTGTGTGTCATGAGTAGGTGAGGAGGCAATTAACCTAATTAACCTCTGATCTTCCCTGTGACTGAATGCTTCCTCATTGAGCCTCTGGTCTTCCCAACCTACCACTTTTTTTAATGGTGTTTCCAGAGTGAGTACTAGCAGGTTGTTTCCCCCCAGGTCCAGCCACTGGCCTGGCAAGGTGACTCTCACTGTCTCAGGGCCGGCAGCAGAGGCCCAGGCTGCCCGTGCCTGGATGAGGCTGAGAGCAGACAGAAAAACCAGTTAGCTCCTTGTTCTCGAGGCAAGGAGAATGGGCCTGCAGGACCAGGGAGGAAAGGACCGCTCTGCTGCAAAGCAAAATCCCTGGGAGGGGACAGTGGCTACCAGCACAAAGCCCCAGTGGCTCAGTGAAGAGCTGCCAGGAGCCTGTTAGCACACATTGATTTTCCACCTCCCTGAGCAGAGCTGGCTACAGGAGACCTGTCCCTGTAGCTGATGTCCTCAGGCCTGCTCACAAACAAGGCTCTTGCCGTGAGCTGTGGCCTCCTCCCCAAAATGGGAACATCCCCTCTCCCAGAGTCACAGAATTGTATGGGTTGGAAGGGACCTCCAGGGTCCAGCCCCCTGCCAAAGCAGGTTCCCTAGATCACAGGGTTGGAAAGCACCTTTAAGATCATCAAGTTCAACCATCCCTGTCCTGTGCTAAACCAGATCCCTGAGCACCTCATCTCCCCTCTGTTAAACACACCCAGGGGCAAGGACTTATCCCCTCCCTGGACAGCCTGTGCCAGGCCCTGACAACTCTGCCAGGGAAGAGCTTTTCCCTCCCATCTGCTCTGCCCCTGCCCTGGCACAGCTTGAGCCCATTGCCCCTTGTCCCATCTCCTGTCCCCTGGCTGCAGAGACCATTGCCCACCTCTCTGCACCCTCCTGGCAGGGCAGGGGAGGTGGGGAGAAGGTCTCCCCTCAGCCTCCTCTTCTCCAGGCTGAACACCCCCAGCTCCCTCAGCTGCTCCTCAGAGGATTTCCCTCCAGCCCCTTCCCCAGCCTGGTTGCCCTTCTCTGGGCTTTCTATGACAATTTAACTGGGGCAATTAATGTACGTGCTAGGATGCCCTAAGGATTTGTACACACATCTTGGATCATTCCCCACAATATTGCTGTGTCACAAAAAAATTAGTAAAGCAACAGAATTCTTTGACATGGATGTGAAGCAACCTCCTTTAAGCAATAAGAATGCAGACAAAAGCTATTCTTGAATAGCACTAGCATTTGTTAAGCAGCAGTATCACTAAATCATCCAATTTTAGGGGCTATTAAAACACAACAATGAGTGTTACTTTCAGCAATGCTCCCATACCTCCCACTCTTAGAAGAGCTCCTGGTTTCATTCTAATGCTCCTAACCTGTGCCCTTTTTCTCCCCCCACTAAATCATCCTCTCCCTTTCAAGAAAGGGGAGGTTCTACCTTGGCAGCAACCCCAGAGACTTAAGGTGCTGTTTTTGTAGCATGCAGCTTAGATGTCACCACCAATGCTATTTAACTGGAGTTACACGAGAGCTGCTGTGTCCAGGTACTACATACAGCTACGATGCTTCCTGTGGAACCATGGAAAGAGACAACAAATTAATTAAGTTAAAGAAATAAGGGTGAGCAAGGAGGGAGAGCGCTCTGAGAAAGTGCTGATGATTTTTAATTACAGGCACCTGTCCCCCTCCTTGCTCACCATAGCACATGTATTCACACCAATACCCAAGACAGTCCTGAGTCTAATAGGTGTTGCTGGGATATCTGAAGTGTCCCTTTAAAGTCCTTTAGGCTCTAAAGCAGCCCTATACTAACATTCTTATAATGGCTGTGCTGGGGTGACCAGCATCCCATGTAAGCCACACAGGCTTGTAAGCCTGCAATGGAAAACAGGTACCATTTACCACAGAGGTCACAGGCAGGTGCTGATAATCCCCCCCAACTTCAGTACTTCTGGCTGGGGAAAAGCCTCAGCAGGGAAATGGGAGTAAGGAGGGCAAAGCATTCTACAAATGAAGCCTGGTCTCTACAGAGATGAGTTTATCCTCAGCTATCCCTGAGCACAGCTCCCCTTTCCCATGGGAGACCTTTGCCAAGCTGAAGGTGGCTGCTTGCAAATTACAATGCTGAACCTCCCAGCAGCATGGCAGCCAGACCACCCAGTGAGCTGAGGGAAAATGGGGTACTGCTCTCCCCCAGCTCCCCGCACACCTCTCCCTCAGTGCTGGAAAGCAAGGGCAGGACAGGCTGGGCTTCCCCTCTGAGCCTTGCCGGGGCTGCTGGCTACAGGCCCAGGACTTCACAGGGCACGGTGTGGTACGGACAGGGAGGACACGGAGAGCTCTGGGAGGAGAAAGCTTTCCCAAACAGCCTTATCTTTGAGATGCTTTTCTGACCTCTTCCCCTGCAATAAGTATTTATCTTTACTACACAACTTAACACCCCAAAATCCCCTCCTGGCATCAGCCTCCCAGCACGGACACTGTTGAGCACGCTTTGAGGGATGCAGGAGAGAAGTGCCAAGTTTCAGAGCCAGGGACTTTGGTACCAACTGACCGAAGGGCCATGAACAGCTGCACAGTTTGCCAAGTTCCATCCCCTGAGGGAACATCCCTCCAGGACCTGCTTTGTGTGTTAGAGCGTTATGCTGAGGAAAACAGATCAACTCAAGAAGTGTCAAAGACCCACAGCCTGCTGTAAGGAGCATATCCTCTGCCTTGCTGGTAACACAGGACAGAGATGGAGGAGGATGCTGCTAACCACTCACAGGCTGCTCAGCGCTTCCCGAGGCTCACAGATCCTGCATCAAAGCTGCCCTTGGCTCACCACCTCCTCATTCAGCAAAGCCTATTCCTATCACTGACACATGAGCATGTTTTCTGTACATCATGCAAACATGTTCTCCTTCCCTTAGGTGTCAGGAATTAACCAGGAGGAGCTCTGGCTTGCGCAGGCTCTGTCATGGCTCCCACCTGGAGATGGGGTCTAGTCTGAGGGCTCCACCTGTGACATGACAAGCATCCTGGATGTCTGAACAATCTTCTAAAGAAAATGAGGTCAAGCAGTATTAGAGACAAAGTTCAGAGCCCAGAGCTAGTTACAACAGGATGGAATAAACATGACACACATAGGGGCAGCAGCAGCTGCTGAGATCACTAGCTCAACACATATGTGCTGTGAAGAGCACTGAGATCAAACCCAAAGGAAGTGCAGACATTTCCTGCTTTAGAAGCAGCTTTGGAGCAGAAAAAGGACTGTCTCTCCCCCTGCTGTGGGAGATACTTCAGAGTCTGACTGGCTTTTGGGATAAAACTTCTTAGCATGCTCAGAAGCATGACAGGTCCCCAGGACCACCGGCTGGTTTACGCCTCAGAAGCCATATTTTGTACAATCATAAAAACTAATCTAAGCATCCCAATTATTGGAAAAGGAGACTGACTCACTGGGATATCCTGGAGCACATACAGTCTCCTCAAAAGCTCTACTGAAGATTAAATGCAATGGGGGCATAGCCCTGTGGTTTGAGGACCACTTCAAGATGGTGAGATGTGTCAGAAGAAAAAAAAACCAAACATGAACAAAGATAAGAAGTGCCACCTTCAAACCATGAATGGAGGGAGATAAGGGAACCACCGTCAAGCTCAAGTGTTACCACCCGTGGTACTGACCTGAAAACGTAGTAAACAGAGCAATCTAAGTGTCAAAAGAGGTCACCAAAACAGCTCTGTGACAGAGAAACACGAGCTGAAAATGAAAGAGGATTCAATCAGACAGGAAGCTGGGAATGGTAGATACAGAGACAGCACCTACAGACTGCAGAAAAGCCACAGTTGTATAGGCAAGTCCTTTCAATCTCCACCAGCAACAGCGAAAGTAACTGGGGCATTACTGTCTGTTAAGTCCAGCTGTGGGAAGGAGGACGTGGCACAGTCCTTACCACACAGGATGGGGCACTTGCTGCCCACACAGCTGTGTTGCTCCACTCTGACTGTCAGGCAACACATACTCCCCGTTCAGCAGCGATGCCAGCCCTGTGTCTGTCATGGGGTGGTGTGCTTTTGCAGGAGAAGTGCAATCTCTGAGTCAGAGGAGCAATTAGGTGCTGGTCACTCAGGCACCCTCTCCTCCACACCCACCACCTGGGGGAGAGAACCTGCTTCAGAAGGACAGCAAACAGGGGGCTGTAAGGGGGCTCTCCCCACCTCCTTTAAGCCAATCATTTTATACCTGTAGGAAACCATGCTGGGGGTGGGGAAGTGCTGCAGATGGAAATACATACGAGCTCGAACAATTCTGAGCTATATGCACTTTCCCTTCGCTTCTCCCCACGAACCAGGCTGGATGCTGCAGCTCCCTGTCCTGCCTCCAGCCTGGTTGGTGGGGAGAATTGAAGGGAAAGTGCATATAGTTCAGCTGCAGCACCCTTTAGGCTGAGTGCAACTGTTCCACTGTGTCATGTCCAGCCGCTCTTGAACCCCATGCCTTCCTCCAAACATCCCACAGAATCACAGACTGATCAGGGTTGGAAGGGACCTCAAGGATCACAGAGCTCCAACCCCTCTGCCACAGCAGGGCCACCAACCTGTCGGGGAAGGCAGCAGGCCTGCTAGCGGCCTAGCTCTCTTCTCCCAAGACATAGGCCCTGACAATATTCTTCTCTTCCCATGAGAAAGGAAATGTTCCTCATGCTGAGAGGATCCTAATAATCACATTCTCAAAACACAGCGGCCTTGTTGATAGGGGTACAGGCTGCCCTAAACCAAGAAGCAGTTATGGGAAGGGATTTGGGAGTAACAGAACATGTCAGGAACCAACCATAACAAGAGGGTCAAACAGCAGGTGTGGGGATGCTTTTAGGTATTAAAGGTAAACTAAGGATGTTTAGCTATAAGATAGGTTTATCAGAGCTCGTTATAATCACTAACCAATCAATATGGTGTGAACAGTGTGTGTAACCAATGAGCAGTTTTTTCGCTTGCCAGGTTTGCAGTAAGAAAGGTCTAGAATCTGGGTGATTTCACCTAATAAAATGGCTGGCTGGCTTCCTGGCTTCACCTCGAATTCATATCGAATTGCGTGTTGCTCTCTGCTGGTCACCACACCAACCCCCAGGCCTGGCTCTACCCAGGGTTGCCCAGGGCCCCAGAATTTGCATTCAAACATGCTAAATATCCAGCAGTAGCTCCCAAACCAAAGGAGCCAGGACTGAAAGACATAGCTGGCCTGAAACCTCCCCATGTAGCCCAGAAGCAGCCCCTCTCACCCTGGGGCCCAGGGTTTTCCTTGTCCAGGGGACTGTCCTAACATTCCTAGTAGTTCCCTATGTACTTTCACAGGGTCTACCAGCATTCACATTCAAACATGCCAAACATCCAGCAATAGCTCCCCAACCCAAGGAGCCAGGACTGAAAGACATTCCTGGCCCGACAGCTCCACGGGTATCCCACACGGAGGCGGCAGCCATGGAGAATCATGGTAGGGATGTCCAGACACACAACTCACCTCCTGGTACCAATGGAGACCTGCATTTCCTGAATTTTTTGTCACTACTGCTGCATATCTTCCTTCAAATCCTCTCCAATCCATCCATCACCCAGTCAGCTGATGTGGGTGAGTATGTCAACACTGGTATCCTTTGGGTTACTCCTCATCCTTCTTGTCTCAAGGTTCCTCATGTCATCCTTCAGCTTTTTCAGGCTGTAAACATTTGATCCTGTCAAACCACAATTTTATTCTATTAAATCTCCATTTTTATACTACAAAATCACCCTTTTATTTTGAAATCCACAATTTCCTGCTATATGCCCCATTTTATTCTATAAACCACCAATTTGTTCTATACAAACTCCATTTTTATGTTATGAAACCACCATTCTATTTTAGAAAACACCATTTTATCTTATAATCCCACCATTTTCTTCTGGAAACCTCCATTTCTCTATCTATAAACCACTTACTTATTCACTAACCCCCCATTTTTTTCCTATAAACCACCATCTCTCTGTTGCAAGACTCTTTCCTTAGCCCCCAGGACACCATTTGTATCCTATAAACCACTGCATTTCCTTATATACCCCCTCTATCCCTAAGTCTCACTCAGGTAGGGTGAGTGGGTGTGGAGTGAGTGTAAGGATTGATTAGCCCTGCCCAAGGGGAGGTTTCTCCACTCACCACCAACCCAGCAACATCTTCCAAAAATGAGGTGTCAGCACTGAAAGGGGCTCCTGACACCTCCCCATGGAGCCCACAAGCAGCCCCTCTGACCCTGCAGCTCAGGGCTTTTCTTCCCAAGGGAACAGCAGCCCTGTACCAATCAGAAGACACCATCAGACCCCACCCAAGCTTGCCTTGGCCATCTCCATCAGCCTCATTTTTGGCACCTGGTGCTCATTAAGCTGTGCCCACACACAGCTTCCCCCCAGAAGGATCTGAGAGTGGGGATGGGCAATACCACCTACACCTGTGGTACTTCATCCCTGGCTGGAAGCCAGGTGGCTACTAAAATTCTTCTATACCCTGTGAGACTCAGGGCTTTCCTTGCTGAGGGACTGGTCCTAACATGCCTCATGTCATCTTTTGGCTTTTTCAAACATCCTAAGTGTCCAGGAGTAGCTCCTAAACCAAAGGAGCGAGGACTGGAAGATGTTCCTGGCCTGATGATGTGTGTTGAAAGTCAGGGGGCTCCGACTGGGCTGGGTCAGAGATAACTTTAACAGCATCTGAGCAAGTTCTCATCCCCCAGTTAGGTTTCATGAGCTCAGGGCTTTCCTTTCCAAGGGAACAGTCCTAATTGTTCCCTACATCATTTCTCATCAGGTCCTTTTCTGCCTGTCAGCTCTCCAGCCAGTCTCCCCCGGCCTGTGTCACAGCATGGGGTTGTTATGATGTCCCATGTGCAGGACTCTGCACTTGGTGTTGTTGAACCTCATCCTCTTGGTCTCAGCCCATCGGTCCAACCTGTTCAGGTCTCTTTGACAAGCCTCCCAACTCTCATAGAATCATAGAATGGCAAGGGTTGGAAGGGACCCCAAGGATCACAGAGCTCCAACCCCCACTCCTGCCACAGGCAGGGCCACCAACCTCCAGGCCTGAATCTATACAAGGTTGCCCAGGGCCCCATCCATCCATCCAACCTGGCCTTGAACACCTCCAGGGATGGGGCACCCACCACCTCTCTGTGCAGCCTGTTCCAGCCCCTCACCACTCTCTCTGCCCTCAAGCAGATCAACGCTTCCTCCCAGCTTAGTGTCATCTGCAAACCTTCCTGAGGGAACTTTCAAACCCTTCACCCAGGTCACTGATAAAGATGTTGAACACAACTGGACCGAGGAGTGAGCCCCAGGGGGAAAGAACATTGTGAAGAAATGAAGAGGTCCTCCTTCAAAAGCTAAATAAAACCAGACCAGAAAAGGTTCCAAGATGTGTCACAGAATCACAGAATCATAGGGGTTGGAAGGGCCTCAAGAGATCATTGGGCCCAACCTTGAAACGATGTCATATCAACTGGTTCTTCCTTGCTGTGAGGCCCAAGAGCAATGATACCGTCGGCGTTGATACCATCATCTGTTGAGAAGTCTGTGGTGGCTCAAATCATCATTTCCTTTACGATGGTTGCAGATAAAAGTCTTGGGGTTTGGGTTTCTTTTGTTCCAAAACCCTTTTGGCAACCAACACTATGCTGATGGGGCGAATATTCCCAGTAATTCTCTTCTCTCCCTTATTATTGGCTTTGTCTGAATTTTGTTGGAATAATTTTTAACCATTGTTGCAGGGTTTTTTGGTGTTGTGGCAAAGGGCTGATGTGGACTGGACCATGTAACCCTCAAGTATGTTAAATTTGGCTACACTTTTGTTTTCATAGAAGTTCCTTCATCTGGAGTGAACTTCAAAGATCATCAAGTTCCAACCTACCTCCCACGGGCAGGTCTGTCAGTAGACCAGGCTGCTCAAGACCCCCATGCAACCCAGCCTTGAACACCTCCAGGGAGGGGTCAATCACCACATCCCTGGGCAACCTGTGTCTCCCCACCCTCCTAGTTTTCCCCATAAATTCATGGGCCTCAACTGGAAATTCTTCCTTCAGTGCCTCCTTGCTTTGCCGTTTTCTAGCTATGCATTGGGTGGTGGTTCTCAGTCCCTGCAGATGGGTGAATCATCATGAATTCCAGTAAAAACCACATCTTGATCGGGTTTGTGCTCATGGTCACGCTCACAGACAGCACAGTAGCCCTTGCCTGCAGCAATACAAGCCACCAGTTCTATTTCTGGCGTCACATCTGAGACCTTTTGCCATTATCCGAGTCCTCGTCCCTTTGGTTCCTTCTCCTGTTCACAATCCCAGTGCAAGGAATCGTTGTCACCCATTCCACAGAATCACAAGGTTAGAAAACACCTTTAAGATCATCAAGTCCAACTGTTCCTGTCCTGTGCTAAACCAGATCCCTGAGCACCTCATCTCCCCTCTGTTAAACACACCCAGGGGCAGGGACTCAGCCCCTCCCTGGGCAGCCTGTGCCAGGACCTGACAGCTCTGCCAGGGAAGAACTTTTCCCTCCCATCTGCTCTGCCCCTGCCCTGGGGCAGCTTGAGCCCATTGCCCCTTGTCCCATCTCCTGTCCCCTGGCTGCAGAGACCATCCCCCACCTCTCTGCACCCTCCTGGCAGGGCAGGGGAGGTGGGGATTAGGTCTCCCCTCAGCCTCCTCCAGGCTGAACACCCCCAGCTCCCTCAGCTGCTCCTCAGAGGATTTGCCCTCCAGCCCCTTCCCCAGCCTGGTGGCCCTTCTCTGGACTCGCTCCAGGACCTCAATGTCCTTCTGATGGTGAGGAGCCCAGAACTGGGCACAGCACTTGAGCTGTGGCCTCACCAATGCCCAGTACAGGGGCACAATCACCTCCCCAAACCTGCTGGCCACACTATTTTTGAAATCTGGTTAAGGGAAGTAGGCAGTGGTTGAAGAGGAAGGAGAGAATCATTGGGGTCACGTTCTTCAGTCCATTAGGAAATATGTTCTCCTTTAAGGAGCACCATAAGGTGTTGCATCGGGTACTGTTGTGTATCACAATAGTGGAACATTAGAGGACACCGTATATTATTTGGAAAGAGGTCATGTGACTGTATTATATATTAAAATATTATATATTTTATTATCTTATACATCATGATGTTGTATCTTGTGTTATGATACAACCACAAGACCCAACCAGGCAAGGAAGAGGGTCAAAGAATAGATCTGGGCATGTGGACTCCTCCCTGAATCCTTCTCTTTGGGTTGGACCAGGCAGTCTAGTGATTTAGAGCCCAGTTTGTGGTACCCCAAAGCAGGCTGGATTCCAGATGGAAGTAAGGTGTGATTGGGAATATGGTGGAGACACATGGTCAGAGGGAGCAGCAGCAACTTGGGGAAGGAGCATGGAAGCTCCTTCATCGTTGTGCATCGTTCCGCAATACCCACAAGAATGAAACACAGTCCAGCTTTATTCAGGAGGACCTGAGGCAGGTTGAAAGGCACAGGGGGTCTGCAGAGAGGAAAGAAGGAGCCAAGGCAAAGCTGGTTGAACATGTGTCACTTCTGCTTCTCGGGGGTTCTGAGGGAGACAAGGAGGAATCAGCCAGGCAGGGCCTGAGGGAACCAGCTGCCTTGGCTGAAGGGAGCAAAACCTATATGGGGTTCTTTTTCTTCTCTTTCCTCTCGTTAGTCTGTCTCTCATCTTCATCTCCCTCCTCTCATTAGTCCAGCTGGAATCCCTCTTTCAGATCTGCATATGAGGAAAGCAGGAGCATTGGCCGTGGCTCCTCTTCAGTCTTGGGCCTCTAAGGCAGATGAATCTGTGGGTCAAAGGAGGGGCAAGGCTTAGAATCAGAGAACCAGAGAATCACATGAGCATTTAGGTTGGAAAGACCTTGAAGATCACAGAGTCCAATCGTAAACGCCGTGCTACGAAGTTCACTGCTAAACCACGTTCCCCAAGTGCTGCATCAACACACCTTACAAATACCTGCAGGGATGGCGACTCAGCCACCACTGAGGAGCAATCCTTCTCCAACTGTCTGTCCGGAACAACCTCCCAAAAAAAGGAGGGCCGGAGGAATCTCAGACATATTTACAGCCTGGGAGAATAGCTCCTGGAGAGCAGCCCTGTGAGAAGGACCTGGGTGTCACTCCCCATGAGCCAGCAGTGGCTCTTGCAGCTCACAAGGCCAGTGGGATCCTGGGCTCCATCAGCAGAGGGGTGGCAGCAGGGACAGGGAGGGGATTGTCCCTCTCTGCTCTGCCCTGTGAGGCCCCAGCTGGATCCTGTGTCCAGAGCTGGGGCCCCCAATACAAGAAAGATGTGGAACTGTTGGAGAGGGGTCAGAGGAGCCACGGAGATGCTCAGAGGGCTGGAGCAGCTGCCCTACAAAGAGAGGCTGAGGGAGCTGGGCTGGTTCAGCCTGGAGAAGTGAAGGCTGTAGGGGGCCCTCACTGCAGCCTTCCTGTCCCTGAAGGGAGCATACAAACAGGAGGGGAATCAGCTTGTTAAAGGGCAGAGACTGGCAGGACAAGGGGGATGGAGTAAGCTGAAGGAGGGAAGGCTTAGATTAAATATTAGGAGGAAGTTCTTTACAGAGAGAGTGGTGAGGGACTGGAACAGGTTGCCCAGAGAAGTAGTGGATGCCCCATCCCTGGAGGTGTTCAAGGCCAGGTTGGATGGGGCCCTGGGCAACCTTGTGTAGCTCCAGGCCTGGAGGTTGGTGTCCCTGCCTGTGGCAGGGGGGTTGGAGCTCTGTGATCCTTGGGGTCCCTTCCAACCCAGACCCAGTCTACAATTCTATTAAAAAAGGGGCTTTGAACAAAACGTTTGTCTCCTTTGGAGAGGAAGGTGGAATAACAGTCCAAAGGGGGTCATAATTTGGCAAGGAAAGTGAAGCCCCGTGAGTCTAAGGATGAATGAGAAAGCAAACCATTATTTACCTCTTTTTTTCATCAGGCAGTGGGAGAAGAAAAAGATGAGGCCATTGATGGTAAAGAAGAAACCCCCAACAATGACCTCTCTAATCCAGCTGATTTTGTGGCCTGGGAAGGAATCAACAGTGACTTTACCATGACAAAAAACTTCCTCAATCCTCCCCACCCCCAAATAAATAGAAAAATAAAAAGCCAGAGGAAAGTGGTAAAGACCACCTTTCCACTGAGATTCTTCTCTCTGGTGAAGACCACCTTTAGATCTTGCTCTACAGCATCACTCCTTCTTGTTTCTAAAACAAGTGATGGGTACGGCCATGAGCTTGTTTAGGGGTGGAGAGAGGAAGAGAGTTGGGTGGTCGTAGGACAGGAGGGGATGGAGATGAGGCTCATGGATGAATTCATGGAGAAGGCACACAGCAAGTGAATTCGAACCACGTGTCAGTCGTTACGAGATGCCCAGGTCAGAAAGGGTCTGAGAACTCACTTTTCACGTTGACAGGGATCCAGAGGCTTCTTTCAGAGCGAACGGGACGCGCCGACTGAATGACGAAATAGGCACAGCTGTAGGACCCGGAGACTTCCTCTCCTGTGATGCTGAGGTCATAGCTGTAGTTCCTTATGTTCGCTACGGGGATGGAGACGGCGACTCCGATATCTCCATAGTACTGGATTTCTTCAACGAAATGCGCCGCGGAGGGGATGGAGCAGAGTAGCTTGATGGAGCTCCCGGGGCTATAGACCTGCTGCTGAGGATCCAGGGATAAAGTTGGCGCCACAGGTGCAGCTGGAGGGGGAGGGGGGAGAAAAAAACCCACCCAAATGTAACGCAAGACATCACCCAACCAAACTGCTGCCTACCTTCCAACATCAGGACCTGTGCACCAATCCCAATGTCACACACTCAATATTGACAAAGGGACTGGAAAATAAGCTTGGACTAAATGACTTTGGACTATTACCACGACAAATACAGAGCCTTGGACTAGTGGACATCTTCTGGGGGGTCTCTCATTGGTCTGTGGCCTTCTTGAACCATGGGCAGGGGCAAAAAGACCCACAGGCATGGGAAATAAGAACTCAATGCCACTTGAGCGGCGTCCCAAAGCAGGGAGGCACATAGCACCCCCCAAGCGCCCTAATGAAAGGCTTTGATGGGAGGCTCACTGCTATAAGACCTCTTGGAGGTGTTGGGTCAACTTGGTCCCACTGCTTTGGTGGGGGAAATTCAGGAGCACAAGAGGAGCTCATGGGAAGCCAGAGCATGCTCTGAAGAGAGGGGGTTTGGTGTCTCTGGGTTAAAGAGGCCGTAAAACAAGAGCAACCTACCCTGAACCTTAACTGAAAGAGGAATGCTTCTACTGGAAAGAATTTCTTTCCCGGAGTCCTCCACAAAGTATGTGCAGGTGTAGTCCCCTGCAGATTCTTTTGTAGCTGTCACCTGGAGCCAGGCAGACTGGAGGGAGTAAGATTCCCACTGGTAGATCTGCTCCCCACTTTGATTGAAGAACCGAAATCCATCTATCTTCTTCTTCTTCAGTGCAGCCCGGCAGATGAGAGCGAAGCGCTCTCCTTCATAGTAAAAATCATGGGTGGGGTCTGTGGAGAGGGTAGGGGCTGGCAGAGGGTCTACGGCGGGAAGAAAGGGTTTGGAGGATGAGAAATGAGGATGGAAATGAGACACCACCCCCACCCCCACCCCTTTTCCCTCAATGTTACAAAACCCGCCTCGCTGACAACAGCTCAATGGCTGGAGACCATTGCCCTGGGAGGTCAGGCTACACTTACCCACAGAGGACACAGCCAAGGGCAGCAGCTGGAGGAGGAAAGCTGTGACAGAGCTGTGTTGGCAAGATGTGGAAAGGGAGGCTGCAAAGGAGAGAGAGAAAGTCACTTTAAGCAGCAAATTCCTGACCCTTTTGGCCAGCACACTACCCCCCCCAAAAAAAACAACCCCCATGGACTCCTGCAGGTCATGGTTCGTTTTTGTTCCCATGTACCATGGAAAGCCTAGGCGGGTCTCTGAGAAGACCTGTCAAAACAACTTCACATGCTGATAAGGCCCAAAAACTCATCATGGGCTTATCTTGGAGCTACCATGAAGCACATGGTGGGTGAGATCATTTGTTCCGTTAGATGTGATTTATGATTTCCAAGCCACCGTGACTCTACCACGATACTGCCATACCAGGCCAGACCCTGAGTGATGGTTGCCTGCCCCCAAAAACCCCTTGGGTCTTGTTAACTCCCCCATCCCTGGTTGCTCACATCTCTATTCTCCAGTACTCGGGGATATGGTTTAGTGTGGGAGAGGAATGGTTGGACTCGATGATCACAGGGTCACCACAAGGCTAGAAAAAACCTTTAAGATCATCGAGCCCCTTCAAATTGTTCCTGGATAGGGTGAAACCATGACACGGCATCAACCCACTGGAGAAATCATATTGGGGTAAAGGAAAGTGGGAGGGGGGAACAATGCGAGGAAGGGAGAGGAGAAAGAGGTATGGGGGTGATGGAGAGGAGGATGGAAGACCAGAGGGAAGACTACAGAGGAGAGGAGAGGAGAGGAGAGGAGAGGAGAGGAGAGGAGAGGAGAGGAGAGGAGAGGAGAGGAGAGGAGAGGAGAGGAGAGGAGAGGAGAGGAGAGGAGAGGAGAGGAGAGGAGAGGAGAGGAGAGGAGAGGAGAGGAGAGGAGAGGAGAGGAGAGGAGAGGAGAGGAGAGGAGAGGAGAGGAGAGGAGAGGAGAGGAGAGAGAAGGAAGGGATGGTGGTAGAGAAAGAGGACTTGAGAGAGGAGGAGATAATGGAAAACATCTGGAGATAACAGAAAGCGAAGGAACGGAGAAATAAGAGGGAGATGGGAGATGGGGGAAGGGGAAGCAGGCGATGAGGGACTGACTCACTGAGGAGCATCATGAAGCAGTAGGTGACTATGGCACCGCGATCCCGGGGTTTGCTCGAGGCTCTGCACCAGCTTGCCCAGGCAGATTAATGTGCTGGTGGCTTCTGGCTCTTCTGCCTTCCCCATCTATCTGACTCAAGTTGGGTGGGCAAAGGCACGTGGGATGAAGGGGGGAGGAAGTGGTGAGTAATGACATCGAAGCCACTAACCACATGTGGGGGAGGGAGGAAAACCCATACTCTGGATGCTGTGTGTCTTGGGGAGGCCACCGTGCTTTCAGAGGTCTCCGACCTCTCTCCATGTGGTCTTGGTCACCTTTGGGCTGTCTCTTTGCCCCACGAACCACGAGTCCCTTCCAGCCTGGTAAAGAGGGGGCTGCAAGAGGGGTTGGTTGGTGGGGTTTTTTTGGTAAACTATCTGGCTTGCAACAAGCATGCTGCCCTTTCTCCTAAATGTGATTCCCAGAGGCACTGTGACCATCGCTGATGGACTTGGCCTTGGTCAACAATGACTGCAGCCTTGAGCCGGCTGGTGTTGGCTCTCTGAGCCCTGCACAGAGCTTCTGGCTGTTTCTTGCAGAAGCCACCCCTGAAGCCCCCTTTCTCCACCAGAACCCGGCTACACAAAACTACAAGCCTTCCAAGGGATCTTCCACTCAGTAGACCCTTGTCACCCTGCCAAATAGACCCTCACCGCACGTCACCTTTGTTAGGGCGGCCCCTTCTCCCAAGACACCAGAGGGGACCCAAGTAGAAGTTCCTCCTAAGGGCGATTTGGTTTCTGGGGTGAATAGTGTGGCTTTGGGCAAGGAGGGAAGTGGCTGGGAGCAGCAGGGGACATGAGCATGTGGTGGTTTGAGCATTGCTGGAGGCCAGACACCCACTGAAAACTGCTCTGTCTCTGCCCTGACTGGGCAGGGGAGAAAGTAGATACTGAGAAGTTCAGGAGTGGAGATGAGGACAGGGAGGGATCATTCCGCAATCAGTGTCCGGGGCAAAACTGACTCAACATGGAATAAAGGAAACTCTCCAATTTATTACACAACACCCCACACCCAGTGACACCAGAGCTGGGTGATGAGAAGTGCTGCCAGAGCTTAAAGCGCCTCCCCCCAGCCCTCCCTTCCTAGCAAGCTTCATTTGAGTCATGATTTCGCTCCCTTCTTCCCCTTCCCCACTGTGGCACGGGGAGGGCCAGGGACTGGGGGAATGGCAGTTTCAGTCTAACCTGAAGATCATCGAGCCCCTTCGAAGAGCTCCTGATAGGGTGAAACCATGACACGGCACACCCTTCCCCTGCTCCAGCGTGGGGTTCCACCCATGGGGGACAGTCCTCCATGAACTTCTCCATGAGTCCTTTCTGTCAGGGCTTCAGCTCCTCACCAGCTGCCCCAGCGTGGGGCACTGCTATGGGGTGCAGTTGTAGAACACAGAGTGCCAGAAAGGGAGTGCTAGAGAGAAACTGCTCTTTATTGACCATCACCCTTTACCCCCATCCCCTTGCGCTGCTTTGGGATGGGTAGAAAAGTCCAGAGTTAAGGATTGAAGTTGAGCATGTGCTCCTGAATTTTCCTCTGGAGAACCCGAAGGTGCACAGGTCCTGCGCTGGGCATCGGGATCTTCAGCAATCACTGCAAATGGGAGCTGTACACTGCTCTCCAGCAGTGCCACCAGAGAGGGGTGGCCAAGCACAGCTCTGACTTGGCCTGCGAGGTCATAACTGAACGGAAACTTACTTGAGAAGTCATGCTCAGTGCAGAAACCTTATCTCTGTCTTTGTGGCAGTGAAGTTGCTGTTTCCTTTTTCCCACTGAGTGGGCAGAACCACTGAGAAAGGTGGATGAGCAGAGTTTTTTCGATTTTTTTTTTTTTTTCTTGGTAGGTTCATCTTTACTTCCGTTAAGCTTCTGGACACTGCTGTTAAAATAAGGATGAACCCACACAAGATCCCTGGCAGACACTTGGTGACTGTTTCTGCTGGCTGGCAGCATAACCGTCTCTCCATTTCCAAGACAGGAGAGCCCTGAAGCTGTGGATGCGCTTTGTAAAAATCACTGATTCCTCTTCTCACTGCTCTATCTTCGCCTTTCTAGACCCACTGGAACAATCAAGCTTCTCTTGTGCTGACCCACAACATCTTCCCAAAAGAATAAAACACTCAACTAGCCTGCTCGTTTAGGAATGAATGCCAGGTAGCTGTGGTTGGCAGGGACCTCTGGAGCTCATCTAGTCTAGCCTCCTCTACTCAAGCAGGGTCAAGTGGAGCAGGTTTTCCAGGACCACGTCCGATTAGATTTTCAGTATCTCCAAGGATATTCCACAACCTCTCCCATTCCTTCTTAGTATGCCTGGCAGAGCCCAGCACTGAGCACATGACGGGACAGCCTTGGCTCTATATCTGGGGAGGTGCTTCCCATCCTCTCTTTGCAGGATGCCCCCAGGGAACATCACTGGGTCCAGTGCATTCCCTCTCTGGTGTCTGGCCACAGAAATGGGAAGTTAAAAGTTCATCCCAAAGGAACATTAACCCCTCTGTGCTCGTGCACTCCAAGGATTTACCTGCAGGATTGCCCTGTGGCTCCCAGGCCTTGACACTAGGAAGCTCTCTAAACAGTTCCTGGCCACGCACAACTCCCGTCAAGGACCAGATGGCCAAACATACATCCCCTCAGGGGCTTTCTGCTGGGAGATCTCTACTGCACACAGAAGCGGCCTGCATGAAAACACAGGAGGAACAACATGCTCACTGATATGTCTCATGGAGAAGAGCCCACTGGCCCATGAGAGGCCATGCCAGCACTGCCCCGTCTGTTCCCCCACAGCAGCTGTGGCCACCTGTGCCTCCCCGCCTGGTATCTGCCTCCCATGCTCACCCAGCACAGTCCTGCCGCTCTCCCTGCTCTACCACACCATGACCACAGCCTCACTGTGACCCCAAGCTACCCTACCTAATCCCTGCACTTACCATGGGGCAGCTTGGGCATCACAGGCTCACAGGACAACCAGGAAGAGGAGGAGGCGAGAAGGGGCCAAAGCCCCGTGCCTTCCCCATGCTGATGCTGCTGACTTGCACGGACACAGATGAGCCTGGGATCCCCACAGTGCATCACAGTGTGGCCCCACAGCCTGCTCTAGGACCTCACAGACCAGGCTCTTCACCATGGCAACTCACAAGGTGTCCTGATGTTCACACAAGAGAGCCCTTGCACCACACTTTTTCCTTTCTGAAATCTTTCTTTCGGACTCCAAAGGGTGTCTTAGGGTCAAAGACACATTTATTTGCAACTAAACCCTTAGTTTAGAAAGGTCCAAACCCATATTGAGGGGCAGAAGACCTCCTTTTTAGATCCTGGAACATCAGCTGTAGAGCACAAGCCCCCATTTGAAGCTCAAAGACGTGTTCTAACAACACAAAACATTCTTCTAAAGGCCCCAAGTCCAATGCTTGAGGTCTGAAGCCCCAGACCGCAGGGGCGGGGGGGGGTGGGCAGTGGCAGCCCCTTCACAGAAGGCAGAAGCCCTTCATTGCCTGCCACGTCCCCATGACAACCCAGCCAATGGCTGCTATGTCACAGCAGGTAGCCAGTAGCAGGTGGCCACCTCACAATGGACAGCATAGTCATGGCTGTGTCACTGTGGGGTCCAAAAGAGGCTGCGGGGCCACTGGGTCCCACATACTGGAGGAGCGTCCATCAGAGTAACACTGATGAGCTCTTACCTCGCAGTCCAGCAGCAACCTGGCAGCGTGAAGCAGACCAGGATGCAGATCTGGAACAATGAGATGAAGGAAGACTTCATTATGCCCAGCATCACTGCCCAAGGTACAGGCACCCAGCGTGTGTGCGAACACTGTGGCAGCCATATCAGGGCCACAGAGAGCTGGTGGACGTGGAGGATGACCGTGGCTTTCCTTTGCTTTCCAGAGCGAACAGCTGTCTGGAACACAGTGGCTGGCTACGTCCGAGAACGGCTCCTGCGGCAACAGGTGGGTCAACACCTTGTCCACCACCTTGTCCATGGGGCAGGGTGAGAGGGCTCTGGAGGGAGAGGACACGTTCCCAGGCCTGGAAGTTTTAAATAGTGCTGGGCCACCCCACCTAGAGTGCGCTTCTGCTAAGAAAGGTTGGACCAGGTGATCCTCGAGGTCCTTCCAGGCTGGTCTCTGGTGATTTATTGACCTCCTTGTCCTCTTCCAAACACAGGGGGTCCGAATTCCTGCCCTTGGCTCCTTTGATGTGGTCCCCATGTGGACCCAGGATGGGAAGAAGGTGATCCAGACGCCTGTCTTTCAGCTGGCCAGAAACCTCGTGGATGTCCATGACCTCAGGGACAACAAAGACTACCTGCCTGGTAAGACAGAGGGTCAAACCCCAATGGTCCCACGCTCATCATTTCCTTTCCCTGGGTCTGTGTTCCAAAAATGGGGTGTTTTCTTGGGTGGTGCAGCATCTACCACAAGCAGGCTTTGGGAACTGCCTGGGGAAGGGCCACGTGTGAGTGCCTCCATCCCTCCTGTGTGGTTTTACAGGGAACAAGGAGCTGGAGCCCCTCAAATACGGCGAGGTGGCCGCAGCCGCCTCCGTGTGCCGGTGGAAAGTGGTGGCCTGCATACAAGGCACCTTGTCGTCCTTCTCGCACTGCCTGGGGATGGGCGAGAACGTCGCCCTGGTGCTGAGGGACGTGGGGGTGCTCCTCATTGAAGGCACGAAGGTGCAGATGCGGTTTTGCCGCAGCTTCCTGGAGAAGATGCTGGGGAAAGAGAACATGGATAAAGATTTAAAGGTGAGCACTTTGGCTTCCCTGTGGCTAGGCGGTCCCAGGGTGCTGCCCTGGTGCTGCTTTGCATGTGTCCCACCAGGACACGGCCAGCCAGTCCATCAGAGGTCCTGACAGCTCTTACTGTCTCGGGCACCGAGTGCATCAGTCCTGCTGAGGACATCCTGCCACCCTTGTGCTCCTCTGCTGCAGGTGCCCCAGCTTCTGGACATGGAGGAGTCCCCCGAGGCATCTCTGGCAGCGGCGACGCTTTCTGGCCGTCTCACCATCTTTCCTGAGTGAGTCCATTGGCAGATGGAGCCTCCGGTTGCTCGGTACTGGCAGTTTGCTGGTGAGGCACTGGTGGGGCCCTGGGTCACGCTGGTGCTGTTTCTTTCCATCCAGGTGTAACCTGCATTTTGCTCCCAGACCGCCACCCAGGGAGCTTCTCAGGGCCTCCAGAACGGTCTCCGCTGGAGCCAGGCAGATGAAGGAGGAAGTTCTGCCAGGTCTCCTCCAGAGGAGGAAAGGTAAATAGCCCCTGTCCGCTTTCCCTGGCACAGCCAACCGTCTGCAGGGAGAGGGGACTTGTGCCAGAGTTTGGCCGGCTGTGAGGGGAGCAGAAGAGCTCTCACATGTTTTGGGGGAGAGGGAGGAGCCCCTCTATGCCTCGCCAAGGCCAGCAGTGCCTCAGTAGGGCTCTGCTCCCCTTCCCTCTTGTAGTGAGACTTGCACAAGCTCTCATGAATGCCCAGTCGGCCATGGCTCGTGAGGAAGCACCAAAGCTCCGGTCGGCCATGACTCATGAAGAAGCCCCAGAGCTCCGGGACACCAAGGAGATGGAGAAGTCATCATCTTGGGCCAGGTGAGCCTGGAGGAGGTCCAAGGGCCAGCGCCTGCACGGGCTTGTCTTCTGACCCATCACGAGCCCATTGCACAGTCCCAAACCCTCAGCGCTCACCCCTGCCCAGCAGCAGGGAAGGTAGTGCCAGCGGGGCAGCATGAGCCCCCCTCAAACCCCCCATTTCACAGGGCTGGCTCCTCTCCTTCACTTTCTGGAGAACCCCAGTGTGGTGGCCCGTGCCACGCGTGGGGACAGCCATGTGTCTGCCTGGGGTCCCAGCTCAGGGACCGGAGCCGAGCACATCCACCTGCTGAAGTGCCGACAGTGGTGGGGGGTGGGTGGATGGATGGATGGATGGATGGATGGATGGATGGATGGATGGATGGGGATGAAGGATGCGGCCCAACACCCAACAGTGGTCCTCAGCACCCTCCCCCCATCTCTGTTCAGCCCTTACAGGCCTCTACCACCAATACCACAGGGCTCCCCTAGAAAAAAGAAGCCTGGGACCTCACCACCTCAGGCCAAAGCCAGTGACCAACCACCCAAGGGGAGCCCAGCACAGGCAGCAAAACCTCTGAGGTGCAGGCAAGTAGGACCAGGGAAGAAGGAAGCGCCTGCCAGGAGAAAGTTGCCGCCTTTGAGCTCGGAGACCAGGCTCCCCAAGGAACTCTCCTATGCCACCTTCACTCCTCTGCCACCCAGACCCGAGGAAGCAGATCTGCTGAGAACGAGGCCTGAGATGTTCTGGTCCATGGTGAAAGAACCTCAGAAGACTGTTCTAGCGGGGTACAACTTTGAGCCCTCACTTTTTCGTGCCACCAATGGCCAAGCAGTCCGGGTCTGCGCCGTGCTGACCACCGAGGACCAGACCAGTGGTCCCCAAGATGCTGTGGCCATGGATGGAGTGAGGACGCTTTGGGGCGCTGGGAGTCAGCCTATGGTGGACGGACAGGTGAGGTTCTTGGGTGCAATGTCCTTCCCAAATGCAGAGCTTGACTAGCTGGGGACTCTTCCAAGAGCCCTTAGGTCAGACTGATGGGGGGGCCTGAGTTCCCCCCCCTTGGCCTTGTCCATCACCTATTTACCAGCACGGCTCCTCTGGGTGGCGCAGGGGACTGATTCTCTCTCCGGCTTGTTCCTGAGCTCCATCCCCAGTGGGAGAAGGGAATTTGGGGTGGGTCTGGCACCTTGTCCCTCCTCTCTCCCTGCCTGGGGAGGGGCGAGAAGGTCACCTTGGTGCTGAGGGGTGTGGGGTGCTCCTCATTGCAGGCCCGAAGGTGCAGAGGAAGTTCTGTGGCAGCTTCCTGGAGGAGGTGATGTGGTGACGTCCCTCAAGGCATCTCTGGCCACAGCGACGCTGTCTGGACATCCCATCCTCTTTCCCAAGTGAGTCCATGGGGTGGGTCCGGCACAGCCTGGGACCAAATGGCAGCTGCTGGGGAGGCTGCAGAGGGAGAGAAGCAGCTGCCCTCTGCGCAGTGCCCTGAAGCCATCCAAGGGGCTGCGTGGGGCCAAGGAGCTCCCCAAACCCAAAGCACTGTTCTAGAAGAGTCTCTCTTCTTGTACAGAACCAGCATGCCTTGAGGACACGAGGAGCTCAGGAAGGAGGTGAAGAAAAACATGGCTGAGAAGTTGCAGAGGAGCATCGGCCCTTCAGTTGTTCCCAGCTGTCCACCACGGGAGCTCGGGAGAAGGGTCTTCCAGCTGGATACAGCCCTGAGATCAGCTCAGAGTGGCGCTGGGAGCAGGAGACTCATCTGAGGGACCGTCCTTGGGCCGTTTGCCCTGCTTGGGGCCTTTTGTTTCCTTTTCCATTTATCCAAAATATATCCTGTTTTCCTCGACTTGTGGTTTTGCCTGTTTTTTCCCTGCACAGTGGCACAGGGCAGTGACGGAGTGGCTTTGGTGGGTGCCCAGCCTCCAGCATGGCTGAAAGCACCGCCGCCAGTTTGGTGCCTTTAGAACTTGAGACAAGGACAGTAACTGAAGGAGGGAATGGGCAGAACAGACTGGACATGGCTGGGGAGTGTGATCATTGTGGGCAATTCCTGGTGGGATGGGGATTTTAATCAGGATTCTGAGTGATTTGCAGAGGAATGGGCTGGAATGTTCTAGTCTCTCCTGCCTGGTGCAGGGTGGCCAGAAGCCAGAAGCTCTCTGCAGGCGCCGCAGAGCAAACACCAGGTAATTCAAGGCCGAAGTCCATGCTGGCCAAGGAAAAGCCCCTCAGCCACAGTCATGGCACCTCTGGGAATCACATTTAGGAGAGAGAAAAGACACAATGGATCATTCTTAATTACTCTCTTGGAGAGCATATTGTGGAGGAATTTCACTACGCATCCCCTATAAGTCCAGTCCAACGGGAGGGAGGGTTACAAACTCCTGGGTACGGAGGGGCAGAAAGCAGTGATGGAGTAACAACTGCCTCCTCCTTTTCCTTTTTTATGTCGATTACTTTTCTGTAATTTTTCTCTTCGTGATATCTCTAATTTTTGCAATCGTCCAGTAAGTCTACATATTTCAGTCTCTACGTCCTCCTTTTCTGAATCTGAAACGAGACCCAGAAGAGTGGATTCCTCATCCTGCAGAGAAGTATGCGTTGGGCGGGCATAGGAGTCCTGTCACTCGAGTAATCTTCCAGCCAGTTTTCAGTGTTACGGTTTCTGCTTCAGAGGATGCCACAATAAAGGTGTGGGATTCTGAGACAGGAGACTTTGAATGAACCCTTAAGGGGCATACAGACTCTGTGCAAGATATTGGCCTCCTGTTCTGCTGATATGACCATTAAGCTATGGGATATCCAGGGCTCTGAGTGTATCAGAACTACGCATGGTCATGATCATAATGTTTCTTCAGTAGCCATCATGCCTAATGGAGATCATATAGTTTCTGCCTCAAGGGGTAAACTATCAAAATGTGGGAAGTCCAAACAGGTTACTTGTCGTAGTTTTCCCTTTGCCTTGCAGGGAATGTTTTAGAGTCAGGGTCTGTGGAAGAGGGGGACGGTGCTTGGAAGAGATCGCACACTGATGTGGTTAAAAAGCAATCAATTCGCTTTATTCAAGACAGTTGCAGCTTATATACTTTCAAGGGAGGTTTCGCAATTGCTCCCCAATTAGCTGAGCATGAGAAAAGGTGGGGGGGAAAGACCATCAGGTTTGTATCACCACAGCAGAACTTCTCAGAACCAGGAGCTTGTTACAATTGCCCCAGCTCCCTATCAGTGATTGACTTCATCTCCTTGTTCAGCAAGAAGCAAAGCTTTCCCATGGCTGTTTTGCGAGCCACAGCGAGATGTAACTCTTGCCTGGACCACCTAGCCAGGCACCCACAGTTCCCTCTTTTTCTTTTTGCACAAGCAAAGTAGCCAAAGTAAGGGCTTTGTTAATCAGTTTTTTAAGCAATTGAACCAAACAAAGCACTATTATGAGCACAGACAATATTATCAGTAGGATGACAAGTCCAGCCTTAATAACACCTCTGAACAAGCTAGCAATTCCCCATGTGTTAAACCAGCCAGCCAGCCAACTATCCTCATATTTTAACTTCATCATTTGTTGTTTCAACATTGCTGTGCTTGTGTGGATTGATTCCGAGTGGTCTGATAAGTTCATACAACCCAAACCTTCAAAATCTTTACATCCATGACCGTGTGCCAAAAGGAAGAAATCAATAGCAGCTCTGTTTTGCAAAGTAGCATGTCTCACGCTATCTACATCACTAAGCAGGTCACTAACAGCAAGAGATGTAGCATTGGTTTGTTTACTCAGCCAACATCCCAAATTTGTTAATTTTTTCAGAGCAGCTGCAGCAGTCACCTCTGGGGTTAGTGCTACCCCTCCCCCCCCCCCCTTACCTCACTTCCAACCCCACAGTGGTGAAAGCCATTGCTCTGCTTTCCCCTGTCTCTTCCCTGGGGTACTCCATCCCTCAGCCTAATTGGGTTGGTGGGGTTTTTTTATCATCATTCACTGCAGTTCTGTCTTCCAGCTTCCTGAATGAGCAGCTGAATGTTCACAGGAAGATTGGCTGCCTCCTGAGTATCCTGGGCTCCATGGTGATGGTGATCCATGCTCCGCAGGGAGAAGAGGTTTCCAGCCTCCAGTCAATGGCAGAGAAGCTGAAAGATCCAGGTACTTAAATAAAAGGGGTCCTGCCAACTTGAGGCTGGGAAGTGACAGTAGGATACAGGTCGGATGCAACTTGGCTAGATTGGGAAGGACTGAACTAAGGGGTAATTGGGCTGTTTCCCAGTGTGAACCAGTGGAGGAAACAGCCCCCTGTGTCCAGGATAGCTTGTGGGTTGCTTTCTGTGGTGGGAAACAGCTGGGGCTTCCATGCTCTAAATGTGAGAGGCCAGTGTGGGAGTTACCCACCTATCCTTCATCTCTATTTGCTGCTCACTTAGATCTGTCTCTGGTGCCACTGTTCTCTGACAGTGCTCTCTCATCCTTCTTTCTCAAGGATTCATTATGTTTGCTGTGTGTGTCCCTTCTGCTCATCTTTGTGGCCGGACCCCTGAACAAAGCCTTGGACATCTTCAACACCTCTGTGATCACACCCATTTCCTACATGCTGTTCACCACAGTGGTCATGATGTGCTCTGCTGTCCTCTTCAAGGAGTGACCTGCCACTGCTAGGAGGCTGACAGGGACCACAGCCTCCTGTGGCCCCCAGAACCTTCAGTTCCTGGGATCTGGTGCCTCTTGTCACTGGTTTCTTTTACACAAAGAGCTGATCTGCCTTCAGCGGGACGTGGGCTTTGGCTGCACAGGGACCTGCAGCGCTAACATAGTGCTAACCCTTACTGAGTGTGACAGCCACGTCTCTGGGGAGGCCTCAGGAATTATTTTAGAGTTTTCCTGGAAGATGAACAGTTACCAGATAATCTAACATGGTGCTAAGATCACATGGAGACAAGATGGACATCTAGCTTTTATTTACAGATTCACATCCAAGGACAGAGTACAGCCCAAACTAGGAAACTGCAGCGGTGCTGCCACATGGTGCTGTGGCTCTTAGAGAGGGACCAACCTCTTTGTGCAACTGTCTTCTGTTAAAACCAGATCTGTTCCGTTCAGAGTGGCTGGTGATACATCTGTACCCAGAGCTGGGCTGGTGTGGAGAGGCAGGGAGGGGCAGGAAGAACCACACAGACATTCTGAGAGAAATTCAGGATAGGGACAGGAGAGGGAATTGCTCCTGTGGGGAAAAGGAGTCATTTATTCTGAGCTGTGCTGATGACAAGACTCTATGTGTCTGGGACTTCAAGAACAAGCGCTGTATGAAAACCCTCAATGCCCACCAACACTTCGTTACCTCCTTGGACTTCCACAAGAGGGCACCGTATGTGGCTACGGGAAGCGTGAGTACTGGAAGATGTCCCCTCCAACCCAAAGCATTCTGTGATTCCCCCTACCTGCCCGTAGCCCTAGCATCCTGCTCCTGTTCTGAGCTGGGGCCGTGCTCCCCTGCGGCTTTCCTGCAGGAAAACCTGGAGCACCCTCAGCTTTTCCCACTGAGCTGGAGAGGGGTGAGAGGCAACCTGAGGGGCTGGCTCTGTACTGCCCCAGCTGGCTTGGCTCCATCGCTGTGCTCATGCTTGCTGTGGAGCTGGCTTCCGGGGCAGTCTGGGCTCACGTCCTCTCTGGCCCTGGGCTGGGCCACATCTAGCTTGCCCTCAAGGACCTGGCTTATCAATAACTGGGGATGTGTCTATTGCACGAGGCAGAGATAACCACCACGTTTGTGCACTCAGTGTCCTCCACTCCTGTTGGTAAAGAAATGGAAAATCGTTTTCAATCTGCCTTGCCCTGGAGCCAAGTTTCACATATGGAACCATAAAATGGTTTTCTTGGAAGGGACCTCAAAGATCACCTGGTTCCCCTTGCCTGCCATGGGCAGGGACACGCTCTGCTGGACCAGTGCCGACAGCCCCATCCAACCTGGCCTCCAACACCTCCATCTTTGGGCACGTTCAAACTAAACACCAAGAGAGCTGGAGAGGAGAAACATTTCCCTCCCTGAGCCCACCCGTGCTTAATGTTGAGGCTGGAGACCTGGGGGAGGTGGGGGGCTGAGGAAAAGCTCGCCCCCTTTTCATTGTGATGCTTGCTAGCTTCTCTCCTGTTGGGCTGGTGCTGGCGTGCTGTGCCCGTGGAACAGAGGTCTGGCACTGCACAGGTGAGAGAGGAGCCTATGGGGCTGTTGGGGCCCTTGCAATGCCTCTGCCCTGAGCTTGTCTGTCCAGACCCTGCACGTTTCTGCACTCGAGCTCCTCCCTTGCTGTGGGGCTGCCTCTTGCCTGTGCTGGCTGCCTCTCTTTTTTTTGGGGGGGGGAGGGGAGGGAAGCTGTGCAAAACCCAACTCTCCTCTAAACCCAGAAATCTTCCTGTCTGCTTCTAGAATGAAAGTGTTAACTAACCCAGCAGCAACCCAGCTCCGAATGAAGCGGTTCAAATGCCCCTTTGTTTAATTAGCAGAACTCCATGCACAGACACAGGCAGCGCTGTTCAGCCCCACAGCCTGGGGTGGGAGGTGAGGGGTAAGGACTCACCCCCTCCTCTTCAGAGGCATGACCTCTCATGCCGGCTGATTTCTCGCCTCCTCTCTGCACCAGCTGCTCAGAAGCAAAACATTTATGTCTGAAGGACTTAAATGAACTCGTGGTGTCTCCTGGGGGCCTCAGCCCTTGCAGGCTTTCCATCCTCTGCACCCAGGGCTCTGTTTTCCCCAGGGCAGCAATAAATGACTCAGCCGGCCCAGGGCTGAGGCAGTGCTCTGTCCCTTGGCTGGGGAAAGGAGGTGACTGGCCTTTGCCTCAAAATCCACCCTGGTCCCATCCATCGAGCGTCACCCTGGGGATGGGTCCCTGGGTGGCCCCTTGCTCAGTGAGGAGGGGAGAAAGCGTGACTTGCTGTTATCAGGAGTGTGTTAACCCCACGGCAAACACGGTTTCACTGGTGCAAGGGTAAATGGTGGTGACATCTGAACAGGGAACATGGTCCCCTCCTTTCTGGGACCTAATCTAAATTGCTTTATGAGGGGCCAGCAGGTGGACCAAAGCCACCTGCTCCTTGGGGGACAGGGCAAAGGGGTCCCCAGCCGGCCCTGTGCTGTGCCACAGCAGCACTGGGGTTATCTTGCCTCTGGCAGTGGGGTGTCAGAGGGGGCAGAGTGGCTAAAACTGCTCCTGGGCACTGGGCTGCCTGTGCCTCTGCTCCTCTGGCCGTGCCACCGGCAGCCTGTGCGAGCTGTCGCTCCGCAGCTGCTGCGCAGGGCTGCACCTCGTCCCACTGCTGCTGAGGATCACGTTAGATGTTACACACAAAGATTTCATGCATGGTGCATCCAAATTGTATACTGTACATTTACATAATTTGAGCTCCGGGCTCAAGACCCACCAGCGAGACCGCTCTGCAGCTGCCTTGGGGTTCTCAGCCTCAGCTGTGGCTCTGGTGCTTGGGACTGTGTTGCCTCCTGGGTGCTGGTGCTTACAGCATCCTGGGATAGAGATGTGGTGATTCTGGGGCTCTGCCCACCACCCAGGGACCACAGGTACCACCCAGGGACACAGCCATGGCGTGGAGGGTACCCAGGGGGGCCAGAGCAAGGACAGGTGGCAGCCTCTGCACTATGGCCTGCCATGCAGGCTGGTCCCTGCCTCCCCCCCCGCCCCCGGTCCCTTCTGTTGGGGGAGCTGCCAGGGCCCCTCGGGGCTGCAGGAAAGCTCAGCCACAGACTGGCTAGAAACACATATTTATTGCGACACCAGTTTGCAACCAACACTCAACCCCCACAGCGGTGACTCCGGGTCCATGTGGACACCCTCACCCCCCCGCAATGCCTCCATGGCCAGTGGGCTGGTCCCTGGGGGCACGAGCTCACCCATCCCAGTTCAGACAGACACCCTGGGGTTGTGCACTGGGCTCCCACTGTGCCAGAGGCTGCCTGCAGGCTGGCAGCGTGGAGGAAAGAACAGAAGCTGGACTCAGAGTCCTTCACTGATCTAAGTCACCAGCTGGGATCTCCGAGCAGTCACAAGGCTTTCGGGGTCCCTGGGCAGACAGCAGGGTCAACTCCCCAAGCGTGTGAGCAAGAGGGCTGAGTACAGGAGATGCCGCCGCGTCCCCTCCTCTTACTGTGCTCCCTTTGTGCCAGCCTGGATGTTTTGGGGAGGCAGGAGAGGTGCCAGCCCAGTTCCCACCTGCAACTGCTACACGTATCCTGTCAGGTTGTAGGAGTTGACCTCGCTCTTGGTCTTCTGTGTCTGGCTGATGGTGGACCGGGGCCTTTTGCCTGTCAGCAGCTGGGGCTGGTAGTTGCTTGCGTAGGTGGCTGTTCGGTCCCGGGCAGGGCAGGAGGTGGTGAGGATGAAGCCACCAACAAGGGAGAGAAGGGAGGAGATGATGCCCAGGTAAAGCGCCTCCCCCAGCTCAAACTTCATGCTGTCAGGGATGACGGGGTTGTGGAAATCCCGCAGCACCACGTGGATGTTCCACACCAGTGGGATGAAGCAGAGCAGCCCCCCGAGGATGAAGACAACGCCACCTGCCACCGCCACTCGGTCCTTGCCTGGCGAGCCCTGGTTGAAGACGGTGCACCTCATGCCCAGCACGGTGAAGAGGCAGGCGAGGGAGGAGATGGCGCAGGAGCTCACCATCAGAGCTTGGGCCGCCTGGACGTCGGCGGGCAGGTTGAGCAGCGAGCTGTAGATGTCACACTGGGTGATGCCCGTGCTGTATGTGGCACACTCCATCCACAGCCCCTTGGTGAAGCTCACGGCTGTCACGATGCTGGAGCCAACGTAGGAACTGATCTTCCAGCTGGGCAGCAGTGTGGCCGTCAGCGTGCCAATGTAGCCCAGGAAGGCCACGGCATAGCCCAGCAGCTGGAGCCCCATGGAGACCATGGTGGGAGCTGGCTGTCACTTCCCCAGAGCTCAGGGCTTCTCACTCAGCTCACCAGCAGCTTGCTCCCACGCTTACCTTCCCATGGCTTGCCGGCAGCTCTGCTCACTGCGTGGCAGCTCCACCCCACTCCCGGGGGTGCTGGTTTTGTGTGGCCACCGGCGTGTGGGTGGGAGCCCAGGGGGGAGGAGATGTTACCTGCAAAAGTGGAAAGCAATCCCTCCCCGATTAACGATTGACCCAGGCCCGTGGAGGAGTGCCAAGCGCCCTTTCACCTCCGCTATCTCTCCAGCCAGACTTCAGAGGCAGAGCAGTGCTGCCCGGGAAGGACGCCAAAGCCCTCCCTTGTGCCGGGGCACAGACTGGGATGCAGAGCCAGCTGCTGGCAGGGGGAAAGCGCCCACATCCTTCCTGGGGTCCTTTGTGTTCTGTGATGTCCTGAGACAAGGAAGCCAACAAGCTACAGCTGCATCACGTTATATGGGACCTGACAGAAGCAATTTCAGGTGGTGGCCTTGAGGCACTCCCAGCAGGAGAAGGGGGATTTCCTTTTCCCCATCTGCACAGGGCTCACCTAAAGCACCTGCAGCCACCCACCACCCACCCTGAGCCATGGAGGCTCCTGCAGGACAAGAGGATGAGCCCATCTGAGGCTGAACCATGGCCTTTCTGTGCCACTCAGGAAAACGACGGAGAGGGATGCATGTGACAGTGATGTCTGCATCCCCAGGAGAGCCCAGAGGTCCATGGAGGGCAAAGCATGTTGACAGCACCTTGGGGATGCTACCCGGGAGTGTCTCAGCTCAGCAAGGGGACCCATGCCTTGGTGGGGTGAGCACACCGGCATGCAGCGCGCTGCTGCCGGCAGGGTTTCTCTGCCAGTGCCATCTCCTGCCTGCAGCCCTGGCTGTGGGCAGTGTGGTTTGGCAGAGGGGATGGAGTGGGGTGGTTTGTCTTCCCTCTGCCTTCTTTCAGAATTCCCCATCCTGCGGGGGGAACCAGACCGAGGCCATGCCGAACCACACCGGCACCGTGGCTGGCGGCCTCTTGCCCTGGGAACGCTCCTGGCTGAGGGTGCTGCCACTGGGCAGTGCCTCTGCTTCTCTCCCTGCCCCCCCCCCGGCACCTTGCGTGTTTGGTACCCAAGTTTCCCAACTTCCTGTCTCCTTTCCTGTGTGCTAACCAAGGCTTCCTGCTCCATCTCAGGGGTGCTGCTGCAAAAGAAGCACCTGGGGTTCTTGGGGTGCTGGAAAAAAGGGCCCAGGAGGGTCATACCAGAGCTCTGCGGTACTTACGGAGGCAGCTGGAGACACAGCTTGGGATCGAGGGTGGCAGTGACCAGGGGTCACCTAGGACTGGAGGTTGCTGGTTGGGGCAGGGCGAGTGGCTGGGGCCCCAGCCCCGGGGATCAGGGGCTGTGAATTGTTTAGCTGCAGCTTTGCAAAATCCACCTGCAAATCTCAGCCTGGATCAGAGGCTTATTGCAGCTCAGAATGAAACCCTTTCGGGGTCAGGAAGGACTGGGGAGCTGGGATGCCTCATTTTGCTTGTTTATTATCAGGGTAGGCTTGCCTAAGTCGCTCAGGTCTGCGACTCGCTGACACCTTTCTGGCCAGCCTCTGTGGCTGGGGGGTCACTGCATCCCACCATCCCTGTGTCCCCGGCGCTGGAGCCCAAGGGGCAGTGGAGTGCTGGCAGGTTGAACTCCCAGTGCCTGCGGGGCGAGCTGGGGCTTTGGTTCACTCCTCCTGGTCCCGCTTGCTCCCCTGTGGGGTTTGTTGTTGTAAGACTCCTGGCCCAAATGAGGAGCAAATGGACACGGCAATGAGAGCGGTGCTGGCCCCTCCTGCCTGCCGGCTGCTGCAGATGGAGAGGGGCAGGCAGGGCCCCTGGTGACAAATTGTGCTGGGAGTTGAGCAGGGTCCAGCCGGCATCTGGACGGTGCATTTTGGCATTGGTGTTTGGATGCTGAGAGCAGAGCTCCAGCGCTGACCATTTGCTACTTTCTTTCCTTGTCCCAAATTGAAACCCTCCCAGGAGTGGGAGGTGCCAGCAGCACCTCGCCTCTAGCGCTCAGGCAGGGATGGGATGTGTGGCGGTGCCCAGGGAGGCCGAGTCTTGCACCGTTGTATCTAGAAGCTTCTCAATACCTCCTGATATGGTCCACATCTAAAAAAGCCAAGGAGAGGGCAGGGAGCACAGGCGAGAGTCTGCTCTCCTCACTGTGCTGGCCTGTGGGAACTGGGCCTGGTAGCTCCCTGGTGTGATCCAAGCAGGGGCCACAGGTGCCTGAGCGACACCAGTGCCCAGGCTGTGGTCCACCCCTGCCACCCATCCTCCCTCCTTGTCCTCTCTTAAGCATCCCATCACCTGCCTCCTGGTTGCTCTGTGCTTGGCACCACTGCACCCCAACACATGCCCATTAGACTGTCCTCATTGTGCTCCTCAGCCTGTCCCCAGGGTGTGCCCATCACATGGTCCTCAGCATGCCTATAGTGATGCCCCAGCACTCCCCATCCCCTCCCCAAATCCCCCCTTCCCATATGCAAATCACTACAAGGAGCACTTAATCATCCCTGTTAATTGTCTCTGCCCTCCCCTGTTCCCCCCTGGGGATTTTCTCACAAATGGTGTGCAACTTTTCCCTTCTGTGTTTTGCTTTTCCACCAGAGATCTCACCCTCTGCCCCCAACCTCCCTCCCATCCTCTGTTTACACAACTGGGACAAGTTTCACACCCCCCAGTCCCTCACTCCCCTGCCCTTGCCCCTGCCACAAAGAATTTGCGAGTCACCGGCTGGGACAGGGCTATAAAGGTGCCATCGCCAAGGGTCTGCAGCATCAGAGGGGACACTGTTGCCTGCCACCATGGAAGCTGCTGCCTGTTGCCTGCCTCTCCACGGGCTCCAGGTGCCTGGAGCCAGCGCTTACCCAGCCCTGGGGCTGGAGCAAGGTGGAAGGTACTGGGGTGCTGTGCAGCTGGGGGGAATGGGGAGGGTGGGGAAGGTGGGGAGTGAGTGGAAGATGGGATGTGGAAGGCTCTGGCTGGGTTTGAATGAAGGTTGTGCGGCGCCTTCCTCTGGTGGGGATTCCTCTGTTTTTTCCCTGCACAGTGGCACAGGGCAGTGACGGAGTGGCTTTGGTGGGTGCCGGCCTCCAGCATGGCTGAAAGCACCGCCGCCAGTTTGGTGCCTTTAGAACTTGAGACAAGGACAGTAACTGAAGGAGGGAATGGGCAGAACAGACTGGACATGGCTGGGGAGTGTGATCATTGTGGGCAATTCCTGGTGGGATGTGGATTTTAATCAGGATTCTGAGTGATTTGCAGAGGAATGGGCTGGAATGTTCCAGTCTTTCCTCTGCCAGCAGCAGCCAGGAGCTCTCTGCAAGTCCCAGACTGCAGAGCAAACACCAGGTAATTCAAGGCCGGAGTCGGTGCTGGCCAAGGCCAAGCTCCTCAGCCACAGTCAGGGCGCCTCTGGGAGTCACATTTAGGAGAAAGCAGAGAAAAATAGATGTAAGAAAGTGTGTCCTGTGTTGAGTTGGTGTTGCAGTTTTGTGTAGCTGTGCTGCTTCAGAGGCTTTTGTAAGCCGCAGTTACAGCTTTCTGCAAGCCCCATATTTTGAAAACATGGTCAATTCAAGGCCAAATTCCAGACTGGGCCTATCAGAGCTGGTCACAGCGCCTCTGGGAATCACATAGAGGAGAAAACAAAACTGCTGGCAGGGGCACTTTGCTGCGGGAGCGGGAGGGAGAAGGGGGGGGCGGGAGGAGGATGAAGAATGTGAACAGAGAGTCTACCCTGCAGCTCGTGGTGAGACCATGGTGAAACAGGTGTGTCCCCAAAGCCCATGGATGAGGACGGGGAGCAGAGTCACCTATGCCCTGTGAAGATTGATCCACGCCTCAGCAGGTTTGCCAGGGGACTTGTGACTTTGCGGGGGACCAGGCGGGGGGGGGGGGGGTCTGGACCTGGATGTCAGCACCCTATTGAGGGGAGAGGCCTGTGGTGAGGAGATGGCTCCCCGATAGAGAGGAGTCATGCTGTAGAAGTTCGTGGACACGACTCTCATGTGAGTGGGACCCCACGACAACACAGGGGAAGTATGTGTGTATGCCCCCACCCCCACTGAGATGGAAGCCAACTTGGGAGGAATGGACTGGAACCCCCACTCCCCATTCCCTGCCCCTCCCTGTGCTGCGAGGGGAGGGAAGAAGGGAGCAGATCTGGGATTAAAGTCAGGAGTGCGAAGAGGCGAGGGGTGGGGGGAAGTAGAAGTGTTGAGATCTTGGGAAGAGAAGCAGCTTGCAAGGAATCACTGGAACCCCACTGCCCATTCCCTGCCCCTGCCTGTGCCATGTTGGGGGGGGAAGAGGGGAGTAAAATGTGCTGAGTTTTAAATGTGCTAAGAAGGGAGGGGTGGGGGGAAGGTGCTTTAAGACCTGGCCGCTTCTTGTCTCGTTCCAGTTCACTGGGTGTATTAGTTGTAGTAGTAATAAATCACTTTCCTTTATTCTGTGCTGAGTCTGTTTTGCCCATTGCACTAATTGGAGAGCGATCCCTCTGTCCTTCTCTCAGGTCCTAAGCCTCCTAATACCTATTTTCTCCCCTTTTTGGCTGAAGGGGTGAGTGAGCGAGCGGCTTGGTGGGTATTTGGCCTCTGGCTAGGGCCAAAACCACCACAGTTGGTTTTGCCCCGGACGCTGTATGCAGGATGATCTCTCCCTGGCCTTATCTCCACTCCTGAGCATTCTCCTGTACAGACATTTTGTCCCCTGCCCGGCTGCACAGGGCAGTGACAGAGTGGCTTTGGTGGGCATCCAGCCTCCAGGCAGACTCAAACCACCACACCAGCATATTTTGTTTTGATCCCAGTCTATTCAATTTATATCCTGCTTTTACCTACTGGTGGTTTTGTCTGTCCAGGCTCTGGATGAGAGGGCAGGGGGGGGCTGCAGGGTGGCTTCTGCCAGCAGCAGCCAGAAGCTCTCTGCAAGTCCCCCAGAGCAAACACCAGGTAATTCAAGGCCAGAGTCAGTGCTGGCCCGGGGCTTGAAGCTGTGTGTGACTCCATGGTTGAGCTCCCCAGTACGTACACGTAACTGGACTGTGGTCAAGGGGACGTGATGAGCTTTTGTCCAGGTCCTTAGAGAGATGGTTTAGTGAAAGCTGTCCCTAGAAGGAGCTGCAGCAGTCTGAGACTCACATTCTTCATCTTGCTCGCTGGAGTTTTTTGTTTCTTCTGCCAGAGATCTTGTTTTCTGTACTCTGACAAGAAACTGCTTTTGTGCTGGTACCTGTAAGCAGAATTTGTAGGCAATTAAAAACTATGAGATGAGGCAGGAGAGAAATGGTACCTGTGTGGTGATTTGGTGTAGTGCAGCTTGCTCAGGCACAAGGGTGCAGGAAAGAACATGGTCAACAGCTCTGCTGTGAAGACTCTTAGAGAGACAGAGCCATATCACTGCTCTGGGCTAGAATGTGATTATAACGCACGTTGCAGTGTGGCTTTATTAACAGAGGGGAGCGAACAGTTATGGGTTTGGCAGATCTGCCCTCACCCTCAATTCTCCTTTGACGTTCAGGCCCATGTTCTGCAAAAAAACCTGAATGATGTGTAACGGGCTCTGTATTTTCCTCCCCTCTGGCCACACCCCATCCTGCCTTATAGTCCTGTAGAACCAAGGGAAGGACTTGCTGCCCAGAGCAGTTTCCCGTCTTTAGTGCGAGTTAAAACTTGAGTTGCTTTATAACTTGATTTACAGCAAAGGTTTTTTTCTACCCCTCTGCCTTGCTCCACACAGCCTGTCTGTGAATTCCTGAGCACAGTCCAAGTAAGGCACTGAAGATCCATGAAAGATTACAGATGGAATACTGTGGGTTATGCCTGCCCTACATGGAAAGCTGGATTCTCTGGCAAATCTGCAATTTGAAGGTTTTTATAGTAGATTCCCTGGATATTGATAGAATCCCAAGCTAAACTGCTCTCCTGTTTGCCGCAGCTCCCTCCCTGCCAGCTTCAGCTCGATCCTTGTTGACATTTCTTACGGCTCCCAACTAAACTGCCGAGTGATGTGTTGTTCCTTTCTTTTCCTGTGTACAGTCCAAAGTGTTGACACGAACTTAGGAGCCACCAAGACTCTTGGTCTCGTTACCTGGCAGTCTCCCAGTCTCTATGATGCTAGAATGCCTCTGGAGTCAGGACAAGGTTGTAACTGCCCAGGGTTTCCTCTCAGAGAACCAGGTGCAGGAAGGAGGTAACTGAAAAACATCTCTTGGTCAGCTGAGGGCAGCACTGGACAGGGCTGCTCTTGTAGCAAAGGAAAATGGGTTTTTAACCGATTTCCACAGAGCCTGGCTCAGTTTGAATGATACTGTCATCTGAGGGCAAACAAATCCTTGCCCGAACCCCAGCCCAGCTGTGCCACAGGGTGAGGGCTGAGCGCTGAACACTGCCTCTCCTTGGCTGGCCCCCCGCGGACGGGCCCTTGACGTGCTGGGTTTGGGCAGGACTCCCAGGAGCAGGGTGGGTTTGAGTAGTGGTTTGGAGTGCTTTGCCTGCCAGGGAAAGAGGGCAGGAAACCGAAGGTGCGGTGTGCAGAGCCCCGCACGGCTCTGGGGTCCCTCTGGACGGCAGAGATCCTATGAGGCAACACCCCCCCCTCCGCCCGCGAGCAGGGACCGCCACCAGGCCGGGCCGTCATGCGGCCGCGCGCACTAACGCTCCCTGGCGCTGGCCAATGGCTGCCGAGGGCGGGAAGCTGCGGCCCGGGGCGGGGCGGGGCCTGGAGTGACGCTCCGGCGCGTCATCCCGGCGCGCGGCGCCCGGCGGCGCTGGGGGTGGGGGTGTCTCGGGGCCGTCGGGCTGTCGCCGTCCCCGCCCGGGGCCGCGCTCGCCGCCGCTCGCCATGAACTTCGGGTCGGGCGCGGCGGGGGGCGGCTTCTCCTTCGGCACGCCGAAGACGGCCGCCACGACGGCCGCCACGACGGCCGCGCCCGGCTTCTCCTTCTCCGCGCCGGCCGCCTCGGGGAGCTTCAGCTTCGGGAGCGCGGCCCAGGCGCCCGCCAGCAGCCAGCCCGCCGCGCTCTTCTCCTTCAGCACGCCGGGCTCTGCCGCGCAGCCGCCCGGCTTCAGCTTCGGGGCGCCGGGCGCGGCCGCCAGCGCGTTCCCGCCGGGGTGAGAGCGCGGCGGGCGGCGGGCGGCGCTGGGTGGGCGACGTCCTGCGGCGGGGGCCTGGGAAGCGCTGGGCTCGGGCCGCCCCTGGGGCGGGCGGAGCGGGGGCGCCCGTGCCCGCGGAGGTGCCCGTGCCCGCGGGGGCGCCCGTGCCCGCGGAGGTGCCCGTGCCCGCGGAGGTGCCCGTGCCCGAGGAGGTGCCCGTGCCCGAGGAGGTGCCCGTGCCCGCGGGGGCGCCCGTGCCCGCGGGGGCGCCCGTGCCTTCCCGGCCGCGCTCCGGCAGCCGCAGTCGCGCTGCCCGCGGTGTCTTGCGGTGCCTGGGAGGGGCAGTGGGTGGCAGGGCTGGGCGCAGAGTCACAGGGGTTGCAGGGACCTCGGGAGATCATCGAGCCCGAGCCCCGGCGCGGCTCTGAGAGGCGGCGGCTGCTGCCAGCAGCGGGGTCTGTAAGCGAGCTGGCTCGGGGCTCGGCTGGGTGGGCGCCTGTCCCCAGCCCGTTGGCTTCTTTTCCTTCCCTCTCCAGGGCAAACGCACCGAAGCTGAGCTTTGGAGGCAGCACTGCAGCTCAAGCCACCGGCATCACTGGGGGCTTTACATTCGGCAGCTCTGCACCGACCAGCGTGGCCTCAAGTCAAGCCACAGCCGCCCCTTCGGGCTTCGTGTTTGGGGCTGCTGGCACCCCCAGCACCACAGGCACGAGCTCTGCTCAGGCTGGGACCACGGGAGGGTTTACTTTTTCCAGTGGCACCACAGCGCAGGCCAGCACTGGCAGCTTCAGCATCGGCGCTGCAGCTCCGCAAGCAGTGGCCGCAGGGCTGAGCTTTGGAACGGCAGCCACAGCTGCTGCCACCACCACAACCGCCACCGTAGGAGCTGCAACCCAGCCAGCAGCCCCCTTCAGCCTTGGGGGACAATCCACAGGTGAGTGCTTGGCCTTGGGCTGGCAGCCAGCACAGAGGGCGACTGGGGATGGCGTGTGGGGTCTGCCGGCTCCGGGTTCTGCTGGGACTGGTGTCTTTTCTCATGTGCTTACCCAGGGTCTGTGTTGAGCACTGGGACTGGTGTCTTTTCTCACGTGCTTGCCCAGGGTCTGTGTTGAGCACTGGGACTGGTGTCTTTTCTCATGTGCTTACCCAGGGTCTGTGTTGAGTGCTGTGGAGCAATTGCCATGTAGCCCCTGGGTTGGGCAGAGGGTGTAAAATGATGACGCCAGCGTGTGTTAGAAGCGCCAGGTGCATCTGAAGCTGGTGACAGTGCAAGGCTTGGTGGGAAGGTCATCACCTCTGGGGTGAAGGTGATGTTCATCTGCCCCAGCATCGTTCTTGAATGCCTTTGTAGGGACCAAACTTGTTAGCCTTTGTTAGCCCTGGTGAGTGTGGAGTCCTTGTTACATTGAATATTACTGGTTTTCTTTCACTGCTTCTACCTTGACTGTTGCCATGATCTGAGGTAACTCTAGTGCCTCTGTAGTAAGAGCTCGGCCTTTCCTTATGCTCCTTGTTCTGGTTCTAACCTCTGTGTCATTGCCTTTGACAGCAGCCACTAGTGCCCCCACGGCCGCGCTGACCGCCAGTACCAGCCAGGGACCCACTCTGCCCTTTGCAGCTAAACTTGGAGGTAGGATGTGCTTTTGGGAAGCTGTTACTCAAGACAAGTTGTTGAATCTGCTGTCCCTCTGGGAATAGTTTTCTAACCCGGAGTGCAGAGCTGAGCTAGAAATGCTTGCTGCTGTGAGTGTGCCATGGCATCAGTAACATGTGACCTCAGTATCCTTGTGTTCTGCATGCCCAGTTCTGTTCTGTGGCTATTACTGAGGCGTAGTGGGAGCTGTGGGTTGAAGGGGTACCAGGGAGAGGAGGGAGAGAAAACCAGGTGAAACACCGGCTAAAAATCTGACCCCCATAAAGAGCTGGTGTGGATGGGCCGAGCTGCGTCCTGTTGTCAGCAGGGTTCTTGTGCAGAGCTCGCTGTGGTCTGGCTGTACCAGAGGGATGCTCTTTCTGTTTGCAGTAACAGCCACAGCTGCTACAACTGCCTCTACCACCACGACCTCGATTCTTGGTTCAGCGGGGCCTACACTGCTCGGGTCTGTAGCGAGCTCTTCAGCACCGGCGTCGTCTGCCACCACAGGCCTCTCGCGTAAGGCACTGAGCACCGGTGGTGCCTTGGGGGGTGAACGGGGGGCACGGCTGGTGCTGCTTGTCAGGAGTGCAGCTGGGGGTGCTGGGGGAATATGGGCGCATTGAAGAGGAAAGGTCAGCCCTTCCTGCTCTTTGCTGTGTCCCCTCCTTGTGACTCCTGGCCAAGAGGGGAGGCATGGGGGGGGTGGTAAAACAAGGATCAGATAGGATCTGTTCAGTGGGATGGGACCTGCCGTGATCACCTACCTAGTGCAGCTGCCTGCCCGGTTCTGGGCTCACCAGAAGTCAAATGCTGAGAGGCTCGGGGCATCGACCACCTCCCTGGGAAGCCTGTTGCAGTGTCTGAGCAGCCTCTCTGTCTAGGAATGCTTCCTGACCTCCCAACAGAGCATCCCCTGTTGTGGCTTTGAACCTTCCCATGGTGTCCCATCCCTGGATGTCAGGGAGAAGAGATCAGTACCTCCCTCTCCACTTTGCTCCATGATGAAGCTGTGGAGAGCAAAGGGGTTGCCCCTCACCCTCCTCCTTTTTTCCCAATTATTCCAACCAGCGCCCTTGGGCTATTTTAGGATTTGCAGCAGTTCAGTATTTTGGAATGGGTAAAGAGGAGACAGTAGCTCAGCCCTTGGGTGGGGAGAGTTTTCCTGGAAGAACTGTGGGGCATTCCGGACACTTAATAGCTTCAGGCTTCCCTTTGTCCTGTTCTGTCTGGATGATCCTTCAGGTTAAGAGTGATCCTGGTTAATAGGAAGAAGACCAGAGAGAGATGGGTGAGCAGGCAGGGCAGAGGTTTTCAGAGGGGCGCGGTATTTAGTGGGTCATGCAGACTCTTAATGTTGTCTTCTGTTTTCAGTCGGTGCCCCTTCCACTGGCACAGCCAGCCTTGGAACGCCTGGGTTTGGATTGAAAGTTCCTGGGACAACAGCTGCCACAACAAGCACCACCACTAGTAAGAACGAGCTGCTGAATGTAGCTGGAGAGAAGGATGCCTGCCTTCAGTGCTGCGTCGTAGCGTGACGGGCCGTGCTGATGCAGCAGCACAGCCGTTCTGGTTTCCAGTGCTCGCCAGTAACTGAAATTAGAGGAGTATTTCTTCCCCTGATCTCCTCCTTGTGCTCTTTGCTTGGTGAATGCACAGAGATCTCATCTTCTGCAGAGATGCAGGAGAGAAACGCGGTGTGGTGATAGTCCTGAGGCCTGATAGGAATGCTGGGGAGATTGGGAAGGTGTGGGCTGTTGCTGTGCTGCTGTGACCGATGCCCGGGCTAAGTGTAGGCTGCCAGTTCCTCGCTTTACTGGAGCCACCAAGTGATGTTTCTAGAGGCTGCTCCTTTTGTGCTCTGACTGCTTCATTGCCACGTTGACAGATGTGGGATTGGTTTTGTGTTCAGGGGCCTCTTTGAGCTCGTGCAGCTCTGTGTGTAGAAGGGGAGATGGGACCTGTCCTCGCTGTTCGGTGGCAGGTGCGTCCTCTTCTGCTGCTTGACCCGAATCCTCCTTTCAGGCACTACTGCTTCTGGCTTTGCTTTGAATCTGAAGCCATTAAATACAACAGGAGCCATCGGAGCTGGGACTTCGACAGCTGCCATCACCACAGCCACAGCCAGGTGAGTCGGCCTGAGCTGCGCCTTTCCCGCTGGGCGGGGGGCGTGACGGCTGCTGCCCAGGGCGGGAGGGGAAGTGGGTGCTGCCAGGTTTGTCTTTGGGGTTCTGATCTGTGTTCTGTGCCGTCCCATGCTCCCTCTCAGCGCTCCTCCAGTGATGACTTACGCTCAGCTGGAGAGTTTGATAAACAAGTGGAGTCTGGAACTGGAAGATCAAGAGAAACACTTTCTCCATCAGGCCACGCAAGTTAATGCCTGGGATCGGACGCTGATAGAGAACGGAGAGAAGGTAAGGTGACATCTAGTGTCACCTGGTTTTGCTTGCTTAGATCCTAGTGAGTTCTCTCCGGGGGCTTTGGGAAGACCTGCTGTGTGCCTGTGCTGGGCAGTGGGCGTTGGGGCTTGGAAGTCTGTTCTGTAAGAGCAGAGTTATCTTTGGCCATGAAATCTCCACCCTGCCCTGGGTTGTTAGGTCTTTGCTCTGGAAATCTTGATAGAACTGCTGCTTGTTTTGAGTAGATGTTTGCAGAGTGCTGGCTCTTGCAGTTCTACTGGTCTTTTTTGAGTAGAATTTTTATAGTATAATTGTTGTCTTTTTGCAGATTACATCACTGCACAGAGAAGTAGAGAAAGTGAAGCTGGATCAGAAGAGGTACAAACCTAGGAACCCTTGAGATGATTTTGTTTCTTTCTCCCATCTTCCTGCGCTGCGGTACGGCAGGTGCGGTTCTGTCCATAACCTCTCAGTGCAGTGCTTGGTGTCTTCTCTTTTCAGGCTGGACCAGGAACTAGACTTCATTCTGTCACAGCAGAAGGAGCTTGAAGACTTGCTGACCCCTCTGGAGGAGTCTGTGAAGGAGCAGAGCGGGACCATCTACTTGCAGCACGCCGATGAAGAACGGGAGAGGACGTAAGGCAAAAACGTGTTTGGAAACTGATGGGCAGGCTGACGTGGTAACGGTCAGTCACCAAGAAGTAGGGTTGGGGTGTGTGGCACTCTTGGTCTATCAGCAGCCTGTATCAAATGTCTGATCTCTGAAACCAAGGGATTATTTAGCAGTAGATGTGATGAGAGCAGAATGTGTGCCTGCAGCATCCTTGTTAGCCTTCCGTGTTGAATCATGGCAGGGGGAATAAGAGAAGTGTGTCTGGTTCAAGAGAGGAATCTTGAATTTTCTGGATTAGCTGGTTCCTCTAATTCTGAACAACCCTCTCCAGAAATCCCTCTACACTATTGAGTGAGAGAGAAGGACCTTTGGAGTTGCTTCTCTGTGTCACAGAATGCCTCTCGTGGTGCTGTTCCCACGAATGGGCCAGCCCTGGTTGAGTGGCCTGGAAGCTAATTCAGATTCCTGACATTGGTAGGGCTGGGAGCAGGTCTTCTGAGGATCCCTTTCAATATCCTGACCGTGTTTCCCATGTGTTTTGCAGCTATAAGCTGGCTGAAAACATAGATGCTCAGCTGAAGCGTATGGCACAAGACCTGAAGGACATCATTGAGCACCTGAATACGTCTGGCGGCTCTGCAGACACGAGCGACCCGGTAAATCCAAGCTTAAGGTGTCTGGGAGTTTGTAAAGGGGCAAAGAATGTTTGAACAGTTGCAACTGTTGGCTTGTCTGCTTGTGGATACTGTGCTGCTTGTAGCTTGTGCCTTGGAAGGGTACTTTGGTTTGTGCTTGGCTTGGTTCTCTTCTGGTAAAACCTGTGTTAGAACAAAAGAGAAAACAACCTGAATCCCATCCTCAACTCTGCTTTTTCTCAGTAAAAATTTCCCTTCAGCGCTGCAGACTGAGGGTTTTTCTCCACTCTTTCTCAGTTTTTACCCCAAGCCCAAGGTGCTTGATGAGGTAGTTTGTAGCTCTGAACTGGAACAAGCCTAAGGCACAGGCCTATGCTCGAAGTGGAATAAGCCAGCGGCATGTGCTCAAACCAGTCTGCTTTCCTGCTGGGAAGGAGAAGCAAAGCACCAGAGCTGCTGTGCACACTTCCCTGGGAAAGCAGCTGCTATCAGCAGCTGCTGAGCTGGACACAGGAGAGATGACTGCCACCTGTTCCAAAGGCAGGTGTGGGCAGGCTGTCCTTTACTGCTCTTAGTTGTTCTGCAGTGTAAGAAGTGACTTGCACCTTCTCTTTCTACCCAGCTGCAGCAGATCTGTAAGATTTTGAATGCCCACATGGAGTCATTGCAGTGGATTGACCAGAACTCAGGTGAGAGTTGTCTTACAGCTTTTTGGGAATGGGAAGAGAAAGCATGTAGCATATGTGTGGGGTTTCTTCAAGAGTTCATTTATGTTTGAGATCCCTGAGGAATCTCTTGTCCTCAGCTTCAGTGACACAGTGTCCCTTCTGTGCCCAAGTTCTCCTGATGTGCATTAAAGGTCTGTGCTGAGGGATTCCTGGCAACTGCTGATGCTTTCCAAAGGAAGGACTGCTTGGAATGCATCAGGGCAATGCAGAGGACCTCAAAAACCTTATGCTTTGTTCTGACAAACTAAGGTTAAAAATCTCAAGCCCTAAAACATGGTGGGGGTAATTTTGAAGTAGGTCCATGGAGCCCTTGCCATTAGTTAATTGAGAAGGCTTGGGGAGGACACATTCCTTCATCTTCTTTTTGTATGAAGAGAAAAGAAAAGCCCACAAACCAGAGCTGGGACATCTATGCTGTCGGTAACGGTATCTCTTCCCAACAGCCCGTGGTCTTTTCCAGGCACACTCATACACGGCGGCTCCTGACTTGTCTGACTCGAGCCACTTGATTCAAATTGCTGCTGGCCTGCAGCGCCGCTCTGCAGTGGCCTTGCCGCATGTGAACGCGGGGTGGTGCTGCTTCCACAAGTGACAAGGAGTGTTTGGACAGAGCCCAGTGCTCGCCTCCTGCCTCTTTCAGAGCCTTCCGTAGTTCCACAGAATCCCAGTTGAGCCAGAGGGGTTGGTGAGGCAGGGCAGCAGACTGCCATTTGGTGCCATTTTTTACCTGGAGAATGTTGGAGGGGACAAATAGCAACACATTGCTTGATAAGTTACTGGAAGATTCAGGGGTTGGCATGCTGTGCAAAATAAAAGCTGCCCTGGAATCCCTGTCTCCAAGCCACAGGCTGGTGTGATGTCATCACACTCTTGAGTCGCTTCTGATGAGCTCTCATGGAATCAGAAAGTGCTTTGGGTTGTGCCAGGAATCTTTGCACAGTGCCTGCTGCAGGTCAAGCTGAGGATCCAGCTGTGCTCATGTACTGGCAGATGGGTGATCTGCAGATAGCAGATGATCTGGGTCATGGCTGTGAGTGCTCTGCAGCTCTCCTGTGCAATCACACCGTCTCTTTGCTGGATGTCCAGCTAAAAGCTTGTTAGGGCTGTGGGACAGCCTGCCAGAAATAGGTGTGCTCTTGTAGCACGGTGTGTGGCTCACCTGTCACTCCCATAACTCAAAATGAGTTCAGCAGCTGGTGAGTAGGGGAGACTGGTTTATGGAGCACTTGCTTTGTCCTCGACCTGCAGACCAGCCTTTGCTGGCACTGGTCAGGGTGGGTTTCCTCTGCTCTCTGGTGCAGTGCCCTGAAACTGCAACAAACTGGCATGGCAGGCAGTGTCAGCAGCGTGTCCCAGGACTGCTCTGGCTGCACCTGCCAGTCCCTAACTGCTCCAGAATACTTTTTAGGCCGTTGTCTTTGCCTGGGAGGGACGGTGCTTTGTGTTGGGTTTTCCTCCTCTGGGCACTGTCAAATCTGAGTGACTGTCAAAGTGTTTTCCCTTCTGCAGGCTGAGGCTTGCGTAGGGCTGTGTTTTAGGGTGATTGTGAGATTAATCACTTGTTTCTCCCACAGCCATGTTGCAGAGGAAGGTGGAAGAGGTGACAAAGGTTTGTGAGAGTCGCCGGAAGGAGCAAGAGCGCAGTTTTCGGATCACATTTGATTGATCCAAGATTAAAGGGCTCACCTGAAATCTCTGCAGAAGACAGAGGTTGTTGTGGATTTGTTGTTTCTTGTTTGTTGTTTCTTGCAATAAATGTTTTTTTGAGAGACTGCATGGAGTTTGTGCAGAAAGTGTTTGCAACTGTATCTGGATGGTGAGAGACACAAATGCTGCCCTTGAGGGCTTGAAGCTGTGTGTGACTCCATGGTTGAGCTCCCCAGTACGTAGAAGTACTTGACTGTGGTCAAGGGGATGTGATGAGCTTTTGTCCAGGTCCTTAGAGAGATGGTTTAGTGAAAGCTGTCCCTAGAAGGAGCTGCAGCAGTCTGAGACTCACATTCTTCATCTTGCTCGCTGGAGTTTTGTGTTTCTTCTGCCAGAGATCCTGTTTTCTGTACTCTGACAAGAAACTGCTTTTGTGCTGGTTCCTGTAAGCAGAATTTGTAGGCAATTAAAAACTATGAGATGAGGCAGGAGAGAAATGGTACCTGTGTGGTGATTTGGTGTAGTGCAGCTTGCTCAGGCACAAGGGTGCAGGAAAGAACATGGTCAACAGCTCTGCTGTGAAGACTCTTAGAGAGACAGAGCCCTATCACTGCTCTGGGCTAGAATGTGATTATAACGCATGTTGCAGTGTGGCTTTATTAACAGAGGGGAGCGAACAGTTATGGGTTTGGCAGATCTGCCCTCACCCTCAGTTCTCCTTTGACCTTCACGCGAAGGCGGGATGGTGTGTTCGGGCTCTGTGTGTCCCTCCCTGTGCCTGTGCCCCCTCCTGCCTTGCAGTCCTGTAGAACCAAGGGGAGGACCTGCTGCCCCGAGCAGGTTCCTGACTCCAGCGTGAGTTAACACCGAGCTGCCCTCCAGCTTGCTTTCCCCTCCGTGGTTTTCCTCCCCTTTAAAGGGGTCAGAGGGGGATCTCTGCTTGGAGAGAGGAGTTGCCTGAGGGATGTGGGCCAGCCCTTGCCGCCGGCTCCCAGCGCTTCCCTGCGCCCTTTCACTTGGCGGCGGCGGGGCCCGGCCTCGCTCACGGCTGGGGTAACCGGAGTTCAGCTTTAATACCGACCCGCAGCCCCGCCTCGGCGCCGGCCCTTCCGCACTTCGGCTCCCAGCCTCCCCTGCGCCGCGGGCGGGGCTGGCAGTCGGTGCGGGGGCCGCGGTCATGAGGCGGTGAGTGGGGCGGCCGCGGGTCTGGGCCGGCCTCCGCTGGCTGCGTGCGGCCGAGCGAGGGAGGCCTGCCGTGCGGAGGCCGTGCCGGGCTCTACTGGAGGGCGGCGCAGCCCGGGGCGGGTGGGGGGTCATGGGGCGGCTCGGCGGGCAGCTGTGGTCCCGCCGAGGGCCCGTGGAAGCTTCCCCCTGGCACCGGGCGGGGCGGGGCCGGCTCGGCACGGCTGCCCGGGGCCGCTGCGGGTCTCCGGAGCCGAGGCCTGGTTCTGGGGCACCCGGCGGCTCGGCCCAAGCCCGCGGGGTGGGGGCGCCGCCCCGTCAGGAGGGGCCGGCGGGGCAGCGAAGGGGCTGTGCCCGGGGGAGGAAGGGGATCCCGGGAAGGGACCCTGGGACTTCCCAGGGAGAGCTGCCCCAGTCCGGCCCTCCTCCTGGCGGGTTTCCTGCTTTCCTGAGCCCCTTGAAAGCAGCAGCGTCTGGTTAGAGACCGGGACAGGGCAGCTTCCCAGCGACAGGAGTAGGGCCGGTGTATCTATGCGTAGTAGCGCCCTGGGGTATTGCTAGTGAGCATCAGTGGGACCGTTGGCCGAGGAGTTTCGGTTTCTGGTTGTGCTTGAACCCCCCTGTACGTGGTCAGGGAGGTAGAGAAGCTGTGGTGGTGGTGGTGGTGCATTTTGAGTCGTGTTTTCCCTGGGTTTTTTACTGACCACCTCTGCATTATGCTTGTGTGCCCCAGGGTCAACAGCAGCCTGTCCAGTGATGAGCTCCTCCTGGAAGACTTGGAGACAGAAGGAGAGAGGCAGCTGAAGAGCCTCCTTCACCACCAGCTTGATACCACTGTCTCAATCGAGCAGTATGTCCTGATCCAGCTGCTGGATGGGGCTACGTTAGGGGCAGCAGCAGTGTTGCTTCACTGGGTTGTTCTCATCAGGGAGAGGTTTGCTGCAGGCTGTTGTCTGCAAAACCAGCTGCACAAAGCCTTCCCCCTTTGCTGAATCACATCCCTAAACACCTCAGCAGGAGATGAGCACTCCTTGTCTCCTGGAGAAAACACTGGCAGTAACTTATTTTTGCCCATTAGGTGACAGTAGCTGCTTTGTTTGGGCCAGATGCAGGGCTGAGCTTCTAGGCTGGAGAGCTGCTCCCCATCAGGCTGGGCTGCATTTACACCTGCCAGGTGTTTGGAGTTAACAGTGCTGCAAGGTGCCTCCTGCCTTGTGGGATCTTGTGGGCTTGGAAGAGGGGCAAGAGATTGCCTAGTTGTATTTTGGAAACAGCATCTCTGCCTCAGTGCACCAAGACCCAACATGGGTGGGAAGAAGCAGCCAGCCTCTTCCCCTTCCCCCAGTTTCTCAGTGCTAAGTTGTCTGCTCTTCTGTTGCTTTGGGTTACAGGTGCAAGTCAAAGCGGAGATGCTTTGCCCCTGCAGCTTTTTACAAGCCTTTTGGGGAAGAGGCTGCAGGGGCTTTGACCTTGTCACAGTTCCAGGCCCTGCAGGAGACCAACAAAGAGACTGCCTCTCTCCGGGAGCTGGGGCTCTCTGACTCAGAGATCACACTCTGGAAGAACCAGGCTTCATCAGGGAAGGTAGGCATGCTCTGCTCTGATGTGAACCTGGTCAGATCCCTCTAACCCCCTGGCTTGTGGCACCCTGGTAGAAAATTCAAGTCCTTTGCAAGGGCTCTGGTAAAGAACAGCTGCTCCACGTGTGTCTTGTCTTTAGACCAGCATGATCCCCCGTTTCTTCTGGCCTGTGGAGATGGTCCTGATTACATTCTTGCCTCTGTCTTGATGGTCTCAAGGAAGTCATTTTACCTCCATACTGCCATGTAAGAAGGATTTAAAGGCTGGAGGAGAAAAAGGAGGAAACATTTCAAAGGGCCTCAACTTCCACTTTTCTGCCTTCTGACATGCTGGATCCCCTGGCTGGCTGAGGGTACTGAGCTTGGGACAGCGAGCTTTGGGACACCAAGGGTTTTGTTAGGTTCTCAGGGCCCTGCAGATGCTTCAGGGACTTGAAACACAATGTAAAAATAGCAGTGCAGAGCAGTTAGACCAAGTCTGTGACTGCAGTGGTGTGCTCCTCTCTGAGTGCAGCTTCCTGAAGCAGGTTTCTCCCCTTCCCCTACTTTCATACGTTTCTATCATGTTCTAGAAACAAGGGGCTTTTGGGGTTGCCATGTGTCAGGTGCATTGGAATGTCCTGCTCTTAATTTGGTAATCCAGAAGGTGCAGAACAGGGCTTGGACTGACAATTGGCTTCCATCTGTCTCCTCCTCTTCCTGAGCAGCAGGTGTGGGCAGGAGGAAGCTGCCTGCAGCCATGCTGGGTGTGCCTGCCTTCAGCTGAAGCCATTACTTGCTTTGATGTTTAAGTCCAAACCCAGCCCTGATGTGGCCTGTTGTTAAAGCTGGGGTTAGAGAGAGCTGGTATTAATTAAAGAAGGAAAGTGAATGTCAACAGTACCAGCTGTTGTATTTGGTATTACATCAGTTCTGGGGTGTTTAGAGATAAATACCAACAAAGCAAACACTGCTCTGATAGAGAAGGGCAGGGGTGTTAGAGTCCATCTTCTGCAGCTCATGAGAGGAGAACACTTCCTGAGAAATCCCATGTCAGGTGGCAGCGTGTGGCTTTGTATGTGGAGGCTAAGGGGGAATCAGCTGAGACAGAGAGCATTTCATACTGCCTGTGGAGCTCTCAGCAAAGCACTGAGTGCAGGCTTCTGTTATTTTTGGCTGCTAAGTTGCAGGTTTTTGAAAACAAAGCACCACAAATGGTTTCCTGGAACCTTGGCAGGGCCCCGGCCCGTGAGGTGAGGTGTGTTTGTGTGGGAGCCAGCCAGGTTAGCTGTGAGGCCTGTGCTGGGTGGCTGCTGGGAGCTGGCTCGTGTGGAGCTGGTCAGGGGCTTAGTCCTCAGTATATATCTACCCACAAGTGGCAGGTGGCAGCTTGGGGTCTGCTTTTCAGCAGGGTCACAGACCAAAAGCTTGATGGAGACTTGAGCTCAGGGATGCTACAGGCATGGCAAAAGAGCTGCCAAATTGCAGGTGGCTATAGCTGGTGGAGGCAGGGATTGCTGGGTCAGAGGGTGCTTGTGTCACTTGAGGGTGAGGGAGCCCTGGGACAGGCTGCTGGGGGGAGGTTGTGGAGTCTCCATCTCTGGAGATATTCAAGACCAGTCTGGGTGCCTACCTGTGCAGTATGAGCTGGGGAGCTGCTTTGGCAGGGGGGTTGGTCCTGATGATCTCTTGAGGTCCCTTCCAACCCCTACAACTCTGTGATTAGACAGTGAGCCCAGGGGGAGGAAAGCAGCACAGGAGAAAAGGGGATGTTTCTCCAGGTCTCTCAAGAACTGAGGCTTGCTGACTGGTGGTGTTTCTACCCTACCTTTGCCTTGACAGGGCCTCGTGGTGACCTGCCTGCTGGGTCCACACCCACTCCAGGGCTGGAGCAGGTGAAGTTTGACTGCTGGAGGAGTCTCAGAGAAGGTGGCACGTGCTGTCTCTGAGCAAAGCTGTGCCTGTCTTCCAGGGCTTTGGGCTGGGAGCAGCCCCGGAGGCCACGCAGGACCGACTCCGTGCCATCCAGGAGAAGATGGAGGAGCGCCAGCGCATCCTCGCCCTGCCCCAGAGGTTTGCTGGCAGCAAGCAGCTGAGCCGCAGGGAGATGGAGATCGAGAAGGCCCTTTTCCAGGGAACAGACCGCCACTCCTTCCTCCGAGCGCTCTACCACCAAGGTGTGTGGGCTTCATGTTGTTCCTCTGCCTTTGCTCCAGCCTGGAGAGCTGCAGTGTGGGGGAGCCCAACACATGTCTGTCTGGCCTTCTGTCCCTGAAGACAGGCTCTGTTTTGGCACTATGTGGGAGGAGATATTTTCTCTCTTACATGAGCAGAGTGGGCTCTCTGAAGAGGCTTGTGAAGTCCACCTGTGTTTGGGTCTCATTGTGCTGTGTGTGCTACAGAGCCCAGCTTGGCATGTGGGAAAGCAGCCAGGGTGATGCTGTGGTAGAGCCCAGAGGTCCCCACTGCACCAAGTGACACAAGGTGTCTGCGTGGGGCTGTACATGTCCCTTCTCTGATGTAGCTGCAGTCTAACAAGGGTAGGAGGGAAGTGAAGGCCCAGAGCAGGAGTGGCTTGTTAATGGCCCCTCCCAGTAGCCATAGTGCAATGGAGCCTACCCAGTACTGTGCCCGTGGGATGACAGCACTTGCCCCAGCAGTGTTGTCCTTGAGCCTGTGTCAAGTGTAGTTCAGAGATGGCAAAAATTGCTCCAGTCTCCTTTAGCTGGAGAACATGTGGGCATGAAGCTCCAGCCCAGCCTGGGTTTTGTGAGTAAAACGGTATTAAACAGACAGTGAGGAGAAACCTCTGAACTCCTGACTCCTAAAACACCACACTTCTCAGTGTCAGTGTTGTTCAAGATACAGTGTCCAGCTGACCCAGTGTTCTTCAGCCTCTGCTCCCTTCTTGGGAGTGACAGCACTGGGACAGGCTGCCCAGGGGGTGTGGAGTCTCCTTCTCTGGAGAGATTCCAGCCCTGTCTGGACACCAACCTGTGTGACCTGTCCTAGGGACCCTGCTTTGGCAGGGGGTTGGACCTGATGATTTCTGGAGCTCCCTTCCAATCCCTGTGATTCTGTGATTCTTTTGCTGTGAGTGTTGTGGCATTTAGCAAAACCAAGAGGCAACAAGGTTGAGGCTTTTAGACTGGGAGATGCCCCTCTCACTTCTGTTCTCATTTCCACTGAAGAAAATCTCCTCTCCAGTAAAGGAGATACTGTTGGTCAGTCCATGCCATGGACTTTATTGAAACTCAGGAACTTAAACTGGAAGCAAAAAGTTTGCATTCCATGTAGTGGTGTAGACAGGCAGCGTGGCACCTCCTGGTTGTGCATGGAGGAAGGTGTACAGCACTCAAATGAGCTGAAGTGTGGCTGCAGATAAGCTGGGGAGGGATATCTCTGGAAGAAATGAGCCCTGTACTAAGCAGTGGTGGAGCTGCTTCTCTCTGCAGGTTCATCCTGAGCTGGGACACCAGCACTTGCTGGCTGCTGGGGCTGCTCTTCTTGCTTTATCCCTCTGGTAGGTGTGTGGGGGGGGTGGATCAGAGCAGCTTCTGGTCTGTCACTTCCTGCAGTCTGTGCATTTTCCAGGTTCTTGGGGGTAGTCACATGCCATGTTTCTCCGTTGTGGATTAGATGACACTCAGAAGAGTGTAACAGATGAAAAGGACCCCATGGTTCATCTGGAGAGCGTCTACCAGGAGCTGCTGAGCAAGAAGTGGCCTGAAGAAGTCCAGCCTACCAAAAGTGACCCATGCTTGTGCCCTTCCCTGGCTCCGCAGGGGTCTGTGCCTGAGGAGTCATCGCCTCCAGGCCTGGAGGAGCAAGCAGAGCAGACAAAAAGTCCCAGCCTTCCTGCAGCAAGGCCCCACCAGTCCCCTCCAAGGCCTGTGATTATCAAAGAGCCGGTGGAATTTGTCCCAGAAGAGGAGATCCGCAAGAACCGTCTCTCAGAGGAAGAACTTCAGAGCATGCCCAGGTTCTCCTCATACCACCCTGGGGAGCCCAACAAGGTATGTTAAGGTGACGCAGATTTACTGTTCTTTAGGGCACAGGTACAACCTGAAAGCTGCTTCAGCAGGCAAAGGCTCCTCTGTTCTGTTGACTGGCTGTTGCCTGGCGGTTGATGCCTAAGTAATCCTCATGGCCAAGGGAGAGCAGTCTCCTCTCCAGCAAGCAAAGGGATGTTTGGATCTATTGGGAGGCTTCCTGGCCTGGCAAAGAGCTGTACTTCAGACTCCAACTCTTCCTGGCTCTGGCAGGTGCCCTAGCCAAGGTGCCCCCTCTCTGTTTGGGCCTGACACAGCTGTGACTTTGCTCAAACTGCACTCAGCCGGTAGCTGGAGTTTGCTGTGTTTTATAACTCACTGGAGGTACCAGCTCTCCTGTTGTGGTTAGCCCAGCCAGCAACTAAGCACAAGGCAGCTGCTGGCTCCTCTCCTCGGTGGGGTGGGGGGAGAATCAGACAGAACAGGTGAAACTCCTGGGTTGGGATAAGGACGGTTTTCTGGGACAGCAGGGGGAGAGGAAAGCAGCAGGACTGGTAAAAGGCGATGCAAAGTGGGTAGCATGCAATGCAGTGAGCTCACCACCCAGTGCCCAGCACACCCATGAGTGGTGATGCCCTCTGCCTGGTCAGCTCACTCCTTACTGTCCTGGTTTCAGCTAGGGTGGAGCTACTTCCCTTCTAGCAGCGGGTGTAATGGTGTCTGGGAGCTGGGATGAGCAGTGCTGATCACCCAGGGATGGTTCAGTTCCTGCCCAGCACTCAGGGACTCTTCAGTTGTTCATGTTGCCCCGCTAATGAGAAGGGGGGGTGCCCAGGGAGCTGGGAGGGGACACAGCTGGGACAGGTGACCCAAGGAAGGAGGACTCTGGAATGGCAGAGGGGCTGAACTAATTCATGCCTTTGAGGAGCGTGGACTTGGCCTCGGCTTGGAAGGTGTCTGCTTGCATGGCACAGCCTGGCTGACCCTCTCTCTCCCTGGAACAGGTGCTGTACTTGAAGAACCTGGGCCCTCGAGTGACAGTGAAGGACCTGGTGTCCTTGTTTGCTCGGTTCCAGAAGGAGGACAGCCCACCCATCCAGTTCCGGCTCCTGAGCGGCAGGATGAGGGGTCAGGCTTTCATCACCTTCCCCGGTGAGCTGCTGCCTTGTGCCTCTCCCTGACCCATGGAGATGCCACATCTTCCTACAGGGCACTGGGCTGGCCCCAACCCCACTTTCCAAGGAGAAGGAGGGGACTTCATACCCACTTCTTCCTATCATGTCATAGTCCTTTTCCGTGGAGTGGTGAGGGGCTGGAACAGGCTGCCCAGAGAGGGGGTGGATGCCCCATCCCTCGGGGTGTTCAAGGCCAGGTTGGATGGGGCCCTGGGCAGCCTTGTGTAGCTCCAGGCCTGGAGGTTGGTGGCCCTGTGCCTGTGGGTCTCTTCCAACCCTGACCATCCTATGATCCATCAGAACAGAAGGGACACAGGATGCCCTCTGTTAGGTACCGTGTTTATCTTCAGCGTGTCAGAACCCCAGCGCTGCCCAGGGTCCTGGTGCAGGCTGAGGGTCTGTGAGTGAGCCAGGAACATCTCTGAACACCACGGGTGTCTGTGCCAGAACTTTGGCTGTGTCACCCATGCCCATTTTGTTCTCCTGTTGCAGATGTCCAGTCAGCCCAGGACGCCCTGCTGTTGGTGAATGGGTACAATCTGCAGGGCAAGCCACTGGTGATTGAATTTGGGAAAAACAAGGGATGTTCACCAGAAGCTAACTCCACCACCACCACCTCCTCTGCTGGAGAGAAAACCCCTGCCAAGTAAGGGATGGGGGTAACCAGGAGCCTCATAGATGTGCACGGGCTGTCCGTGGGACCGCTGCGATCACCGCTGGAGCAGGGAAGGACAGTTGGGAGTTAACATGCAGGTCTGTCAGCCTCAAACAGAGGAGGGGAGAGAGTTGGTGACTGAATTCTTCCTTGAGAGACTTGGGTACTGTCTTTACACTGATGGGGTGTACTGGCTTTTCCCTCCTGGTCTACAGGTGTGTGTGCCTTCTCAGCCCTTCACGCCAGGGAAGGGGGAAGCTGTGTAAATTACTCTATTTATTGAGGTATTCCTCAGTGTGTGTTTATTCACCTTTGTCGTGTGTGAGTCTTCTAGAGCCAAGGTGCAGGACTGTGTCAGCAGAGTTCAGTCCTGGCTGCTGGAGTACTTAACCAGTGCAGGGACTGGTGGGGCTGCTGTTCTCTTTGGTAGCTGCAGAAGTGGTGCTTTAGGACAAGAGAAAAGCTGCCTCTTGCAGATGTTTGGGCCTCAGGTCGTTCCAGCACAGGCTGAATGGCAGTGGGTGATGTATGGTTGTTGGGTGAGAAACTGCCTTGAGTATCACCTGGTTTGTACGTTCTAGTTACTGTTGTTATTCCCCTCTCCCTTTGCTGTCCCAGCAAGCTGTCCTTATTCCAGCCCACAAGTTTTACCTTTTCCTTCTGATTCTCTCCCCCACCTTGGTGGGGGAGAGGAGAAAGCAAGCAGCCCTGTGCTCCTCAGCTGCTGGTTGGAGCTACACCATGACACGCTCTCAGAAAATGGTTCCAGAGTTTCCTGGCCTGGAAATGGAGTAAGTTGCTGAGAGTTGAAAGGGAACAGATGGCCCTTCCCCAGCTTCCTTCTGTCTGTGACTTCAAGGGGATGAAAGACATTAAGTCCAAACTAGATTTTGGATTCACCTGGAAAAAATTACGTGTGGCTGGAGTTCTCCTGCCTGTTGTGTTGTGCTGTCCCCTCTCCCAGGCATACTGCAGTATCTTGGACCTGAAGCTGAATTATTTTCTCCTTCCTATCTTCTGGTCACTTCTGAGAAGCCAAATCCAATTCCAAGGCACGGCTTGGTGCCACCAGCCCCTGCCCCACAGCTTTGCCTGTCCTGGTGTTGGCTGCCAAAGGTCACCTACAGCCGTGTGCCTGTGGTCAGCGAGGGGCAGCAGCCTCCTGACCCTGCAGCAGCCGCTACTTCCCATCACGCTGCACAAGCCAAGACTGCTTCTGTCTGAGCCAGGCTGGGCCGTGTGGCCTTTATATAGGTGTCCTGGGGCTGAGGTCAGGATGAAGAGGTGGGGCAGTGTGGACTTATATGCTCTGTCCCCACCCCTCAGCATGGCCCTCTACAGGAGGGATGGCTTCCAGGGCATGGCAAGAGAACTTGAGTGAGGGAGGGGCCTCCTGGGTACCAGTGGGTTTGGTGCTGGATGGATCCAGAACCAGCTGGCTGAAAGCAGCATCTCTCATTTTCACCTGGGGTTTGTTGTGGGGTTTTTTTTGGAGGGGTGTTTTTTGTTACCACACAGAGGGGAAGTTTCAGGCCAGGAATGTCTTTCAGTCCTGGCTCCTTGGGTTTGGGAGCTGCTGCTGAATGTTTGGCATGTTTGAATGGGAAGGTAGAGCCTATTCAAGTACTTAGGGAACTATTAGGAATGTTAGGAGGGTTCCCTGGACAAGGAAGGCCCTGAGCCCCAGGGTCAGAGGGGCTGCTTGTGGGCTACATGGCGGGGGGGGTTATAGGATATAGTAAATTGTGATGGGGTTGGGAGGTGTTTATTGGGTGGGGGGGTGTCAGGGATTTGGGGAGGGGTATGGTGTGGCGCCCAGCAGAGAGCAACACGCACTTCAATAGGAATTGTAGGTGAAGCCCTTTATTAGGTGAAATCACCCAGATTCTAGACCTTTCTTACTGCAAACGTGGCAAGCTAAAACACTGCTCATTGGTTACACACACTGTTCACACCATATTGATTGGTTAGTGATTATAACGAGCTCTGATAACCCTATCTTATAGCTAAACATCCTTAGTTTACCTTTAATACCTAAAAGCATCCACACACCTGCTGTTTTGACCCTCTTGTTATGGTTGGTTCCTGACATGTTCTGTTACTCCCAAATCCCTTCCCATAACTGCTTCTTGGTTTAGGGCAGCCTGTACCCCTATCAGCAAGGCCGCTGTGTTTTGAGAATGTGATTATTAGGATCCTCTCAGCATGAGGAACTTTTCCTTTCTCATGGGAAGAGAAGAAGATTGTCAGGGCCTATGTCTTGGGAGAAGAGAGCCAGGCTGCTAGCAGGCCTGCTGCCTTCCCCAACAGTATGGTGTGGAGCTTTTTTTGGGGGGTGTGGGAGTCTAATGGGCAGGATTCAAGAGGTGCTGGTGCACTTCACCCCCCTGTCGTGGTTTTGCCCCACCTGAGAGCCAAGCACCATGCAGTCGATTGCCCTTTAAAAGGAAAGGGGGGAGGTAAGTTGGGGGGGGGGGGGGGGAGGGAGGGAAAGGGAAAAAAAGCCCGAAACCAAAAACCCCAGGGGTTGAGACAAGGGTAATTTACTGGAATAGCAGAAAGAAACAACAATGACAGGACTTTATAGCAAAACACACACAGCTGGTGATACACAGTGCAGTTTCTCACCAAACTGCACAGCACAGGCTGCACAGCACAGGCTGTACAGCCCAGAGCCGCCCTGAAAACCAGACTGTGCCCCAAACTGCCTGCTCCTCCTCCACCCAGCACCCTTTATACTGAGCATGATGTCATTGGCATGGAATACCCCCTTCGGCCAGTGCAGGTCACCTGTCCTGGCTGTGTCCCCTCCCTTCTCATTAGTAGGGGAAATAGGAACAACTGCAAAGTCCTTGACTGCTTGGCAACAACTGGAGAGATGGGGGTGTTATCAGCATTGCTCCCATCCCAACTCCCAAACACGGCATCCCATCCACTATTAGAAATTAACTCCATCCTAGCCAGAACCAGGACACCCCCTCTACGCCCTGGGGGGTTATAACCCAATTTGGGGGTGTGAATGTTGGGTGTGGGGGCATTTTAAGCAGGGGGAGAGCAACTGGGGGGCAATTGGCAAGTTGTTTAGGGGGAAAGAAAGGTGTGCAGGGGATTCAGAGGGTATTTTTGGGGGGTTGTCTGGATAGCAGGATGTGCATGCGTTCTGAGGGGTGCATCACTGTTTTGTGGAGGGCAAAGAGGGGGACTGGGTTTTGTGGTGGGGAAAATTGGGGGAGGGGGGGTACTTGGATGCAAATGTTGGGGTGCAAGCCACCCGCTGTCATTTAGACCCATGTGCCCCCTCCTCCTCCTCACGGTTACCCAAGGATTAAAGAGCCTGTGTTGGGGTTTTGGGGGGGGCTGTGGGTTTATTTGGGGGGTTGAGGTGGGTTATTTGAGGGGGAATGCTCAAGGGGGGGATGTGTGTGGTGGAAGGGAAGAATTTTTTTGGTGTGGCTTGAGGGGGGGTTGGGGGTGGATGGGAGGGGGTTTGAGGGGATGGGGGCTCAAGGGGGCTTTTGTGGGGGGTTGGGGTGGGGGGAAAGGGAGGGGGGTCAGACAATGGTGAGGGGGTGCCAGGGGCCACCCCACAGGCTTCTTTGTGTTCCTCGAAGAGCTGCTGGAGCCGCTGCACGTAGAGCCCGTGGTACTGGGCCACGTCCTCCGGGGTGGGGCGGGGAAGGTGGGGGACCTCCAGAGGGGCACCCACTGTGGGGGGAAGCAGGGGTCACCACATCCCAAACATCACCTGTCCCCCCCCCATACACCCTGCTGAACCCCCACTCCTCTATGCACATCCCCCCCTTTTCTTCTGCTCCCCCCCCCAACCTCAAAGAAGCCCCAGGGTGAACCCCCAAATCCTTGCTGCACCTCCCTTTATCCCCTAAAAAAACCCCACCTCCCCCCACGTATCCCCCCTTTCACCAGCCCCCCCATTCCTCTCCCTGCCTCCCCAACCTCTAAAACCCCCCAGCTCCCTCCATGCACCCCTCATACCTCCCTCCCCCAGAACCCCAGGGGGAAAAAAAACCCTCCTTATCCCCCTCCCTCACCCCCCAACCTCCTCCATACGCACCCCCTTTTTACCTGTCCCCCCAGCACCCTAGGGGGAACCCCCAAACCCTCCCTGCCCCCCACATCCCCCAATCCTTTTACCCCCACTCTCCAGCCCCCCATCCACCACCCCCCCCCCCCAAAACTCACCGACCACAGTGAGGGGCACGGCGAAGGGCAGGAAGGGGAGCCCCCCCCTCCCCCAGAAGAAGCAGGGAGAGAACCCCAAGTGTGCCTTCACCCACCGCTGCAGGCGCCGGGCCCAGGAGTCCTCGGCCAGGGGGGGCTGCTGGAACGTGTCCTGCTCCCCAAACACGTACACGGGAACCAGGGGGGTGCTGCCCCCATACCCCCCCAGGGACCCCGGTCAGCTCTGCACCCCGAAACTCGTGGGGGGTGCCCGGAACCACCCCCACCACCGGACCCTCAGCTCTCCCAGCACCCCAAAGCCCCATTGCCCCCCCTCCGTCCCTCTCAACTGCCCCCCCACACCCCCAGAGATGGGTACCCCCCCCCGTGCAGCGCCAGCCGCACGGAGCCCCACCCCCTATCGCCCCGCCCCTCCTAGCCCCGCCCTTAGCCCCGCCCACCCGTGCCAGTCCTACGAAGCCCCGCCTCCTCTCCCTAAGCCCCGCCCAACACCATAGTCCCCCTCCCGTAGCCCCGCCCAGCCGTGCCAGTCGCACGAAGCCCCGCCCCTGGCACCATAGGCCCCCTCGTCCCGCGGCCCCGCCCCCCCGTCCCGTAGCCCCGCCCCACCCGTGCCAGTCCCACGAAGCCCCGCCTCCTCTCCCTAAGCCCCGCCCCCACACCATAGTCCCCCCCCGTCCCGTAGCCCCGCCCACCCGTGACAGTCCCACGAAGCCCCGCCTCCTCTCCCTAAGCCCCGCCCCCACACCGTAGTCCCCCGTCCTGTAGCCCCGCCCCCTCCCGTAGCCCCGCCCCCTCCCGTAGCCCCGCCCCTACCCGTGGCGCAGCGCCAGCCGCACGAAGCCCCGCCGTTGGCGCAGGGTGACGCGGTGACGTCCCGGGGTCCCCTCCAGCGCCTCGGCTGCGCCCCCCACCATGATGAGCAGCGCCTGGTCCCGCCGGGACAGCACCCGGGACAGGCACCGCTCGCTCACGGGGCACAGCCCTGGGGGGGGACAAGGGAGGGTGTGTGCACCCCCGACTCCCACCATGGACCCCCCAAATCCCACCATGGACCCCCCAAATCCCACCATGGACCCCCCAAATCTCCCTATGCCCCCCCCCAAACCCCTTTAGACCCCTCCTAAATCCCCTCATGGCATCCCAACTCCCACCATGGCCCCCCAACTCCCACTATGGACCCCCCAAATCTCCCTATGCCCCCCCAAACCCCTTTAGACCCCTCCTAAATCCCCTCATGGCACCCCAACTCCCACCACGGACCTCCCACCCCCCCCTTATACCCGCCCCAACCCCTCCATGCACCCCCCAACCCCTTTAGCCCCCCCTTATACCCTCCATGGCCCCCCAAATCCCATCACTCCCCCCCAAAAAACCCTTTATCCCCCGCAACCCCCCTCTGACCCCCCCCAATCCTCCCCATAGCCCCCCCCCAGTGCCCCCCCAGCCCCCTCACCTGCAGCCAGAGCGTATTCCCTGTAGAAGGGGAGTCGGAAGAGCCCGGCCAGCACAGCCAGGCTGGGGCGCAGCCCGGGGCAGGGTCCCCCCATTTCAACCCCCCCGGATTTGGGGGTGCCCCCCCCAGCCCCCCGGCCCCCGGTGACGAAGGCCCCGAAGATGCCGATGCAGGCGATGCCGTGGGGGTGGGCTGCCAGGAGGTAGCTCCGGCCGGGGGGCAGCGGGGCCGTGCGGATAACCTGGGGGGTCACGGGGGGTGAGTGGGGGTGATGGGGGGGGTGTAGGGGGAAAGGGGGACGTTGGGAGGGGAATGGAGGGTGGGGGGATAAGGGGGGCCGCAGGGGTAATGAGGGGTGTAGGGGAAAGGGGGACACGGGGGAAGAGGGGGCGGGTGGGGGGCGGTGGGACATGGAGGGGCAACTGGGGGGCGGTGGGGCAGGAGGTAGGTCCGGCTGGGGGGCAGTGGGGCCGTGCGGGGAACCTCGGGGAGGCATGGGGATAATTTTGGGGGGTGGGAGGGGGAGAGAGGGGGAGTGGGACACGGGGAGAGAGAGGGGGTGTGGGGATACGGGGGGTGTGGGGGGCAGGGGGATGTGGGGGGCAATTGGGGGTGGGGGGGACAAAGAGGAGGTGGGAGGCAGGGGGATATGGGGGGGCAAAGGGGTGGGGAGAGGAGGGGGATATGGGAGGCAACAGGGGGACACAGCGGGGGCAAAGGAAGGTGGGGGGCAGGAGGACACGGGGGTCGCCCCGCTCCCCCTCGCCCCCCCCCCACCTTGATGGGGAAATAGTCACAGAAATGGTCCCAAATCTTCCAGTTCCGGACCCAGTCCGCTGTGCCGGGGCCCTGGGGGGCGGGGAGCTTGGTCCCACGGGGTCCCTTCTCTGTACCCACATCGCCCCTCCTACACCCCAATATCCCCCCGTGCCCCCCCGCCTCTCTGTACCCACCAATACCCCCCGTGCCCCCGCCCCCCCCGGCTCTCGGGGCCGTGCCAGTCCCACAGCCACCTGTACCTCCCCAAATACCCCTCCCCACCCCCCGCGACCCCCCACCTCTCTCGGGGCTGTGCCAGTCCCACAGACACCTGTACCCGCCAATACTCCCCAATACCCCCCACCACCCCCCCGCGCCCCCCCACCTCTCTCGGGGCTGTGCCAGTCCCACAGACACCTGTACCCCCCAATACCCCCCAATAACCCCCTGGCTCCCCTCCATGTCCCTCCACCGTACCCCCCCCCCCGGTCCCCCCACCTCTCTCGGGGCCATGCCAGTCCCACAGCCACCTGACCCCCCAATACCCCCCAATACTCCCCCCATACCCCCCCGTGCCCTCCCACCCCCGGTCTCGGGGCCGTGCCAGTCCCACAGGCACCTGTACCCCCCAATAACCCCCCCCGGCCCCCCTCCATGTCCCTCCACCGTACCCCCCGTGCCCCCCCCTCCCCGGGCCCCCCACCTCTCTCAGGGCCCTGCCAGTCCCACAGCCACCTGTACCCCCCAATACCTCCCAATACCCCCCCCGGACCCCCCCCACCTCTCTCGGGGCCCTGCCAGTCCCACAGCCACCTGTACCCCCCCCCAATACCCCTCAATACCCCCCCGGGCCCCCCCCACCTCTCTCGGGGCCCTGCCAGTCCCACAGCCACCTGTACCCCCCCAATGCCCCCAATACCCCCCCAGACCCCCCCCACCTCTCTCGGGGCCCTGCCAGTCCCACAGCCACCACGCCCCGTAGATGACGGGCACGACCCAGAGCCGGGTCCGCAGCAGCAGCAGCAGCAAAAACCGCCGAGCCCGGGCCTGGGGGGACACACGGGGGCGTAGAATTGGGGGGAGGGGGGGGAGCAGGTCAGACCCCCCCAACCATTCCCCTAACCCCCATTCCCCGGGGGAGGGGGGCGCAGTTTACCCCTGCCCCGCCCCGGGGGATAACCCCCTCCCCAGGGTGTTAGTGCCTCCCCCCAGGCTGTGTGTGTGTGTCCCCCAAGGTCTAAGTGCCCCCCCAGTTTGTAAGTGCCCCCCCGGGTCCACGTGCCCCCCCCCAGCCTCACCGAGGAAGAGGAAGGTGAGCATCCACTGCAGCACGCAGAGCGCCTGCACCCAGCGCCGCAGGGCTCCCTCCATCCCTGGGCCCGGGGGGTGGCACGGGGTTACTGGGGATTATTTCTCGTGTCCCCCCCCCGCACCCCACGGGCCTCCCGTGGGCGCCACGTCCCTGCGCTCCCCGCACTTTGCCCTCGGGGCGGGAGGAGCCCGAGGAGGAACCAGGCGGGAGGAGGGGGGAAGGTAAAGAAAATGGGGAACCCCCCCCACACACACACCACAAAGCACCCCAAAACCTTCACAGGGCTGCCTCCACCCCCCCCAGCACCCCAACCCCCCCCCCCCCGAAGTCCAGGCAGCAAAGTGTCCCCCAGAAGTTTGGGGGACACCCCCCCTGCCTCAGCACCCCAAATATCCCCTCAGGCACCCCAAAACCTCCTAGTGCCCCCATAGAAAGCCAACACCCTTCAGTCCCACTCCTCCCCCCCTCCCCAAATCCCCTCCAGTTTATTACAAGGTCTGGGGGGTGGGGTGGTGTCTCCCCAAGTATTTGGGGGGACCTGGCCGGTTTGTGGGGGCGCCTCCATCACATGTGACATGCCATCTGGGGGGGTGTACGCCAATATATGCTCCTCAAAGAAGAGCAGCCCCCCGCCACGTACCCCAAATTCACCTGATCACACCAACCCCCCCCTCAAGACCAGCCCGCTTCCTCCCCCCCCCCCCCAAGACCTCCTAAAACTTACTCCTGCATCCCAAATCCCCCTTGGGATCCCCCAGGCCCCCTTGTCCCCCCTCATCCCCCCTCCAGCCCCCCAAATCCCCCCCAAACCCCTTCAAAGCCCAACCCAACACCCCAAATTCCCCTTGGTGATCCCCTCCGATCCACTTGGCCCCCTCACAGGGCCCCCCCGAGTCAGCCCTCAGCACCCAAAGACTCCCTTGGGGATTCCCCCAGAGCCCCCTCAGTGTCCCAGAGCCACCCCGAAGTCCATCCCCAGCACCCCAAATCCTTGGCCCCCCCCTCAGCGTCCCACAGACCTTTCGCAAAGCCAGTCTCAACATTCCACAGACCAACCCCCAGCCCCCAAATCCCCCCAACCCCCTAAAGCCCCCCACCAGCACCCCAAATTGCCCTTGAGGATCCCTCCAGACACCTCTGCGCCCCCTCCCCTGCAAGACCATGGTGGAACCCATGGCTGTCCCCCTGCATCCCTTGGATGAGGATGGGGAGCAGAGATCCCATCTCCAGCCCATGGAAGACCCCGCACCAAGGAGACCCGAAGGACGCTGTGAGGCCGTGGGAAGCCCACGTTGGAGCAAGCTCCTGGTAGGACCCATGGAGACTCCGACCCATGCCAGAGGTTTGCTGGGGGACAGTGGTGTGGGGAGAGGAGCTAGTGATGCCATGAAGGTCCAGATGGAGCAGTCTGGACCCGAAAGTTGGTACCCCATGGAAGTGACCCACGCTGGGGCAGCTGGTGAGGAGCTGAAGCCCCAAGATTGGTACAGTGGGGGGGACAAAATGTCTGTACAGGGGCTCAGGAGTGGAGATAAGGCCAGGGCGAGATCATCCTGCATACAGTGTCCGGGGCAAAACCAACTCAACACAGGACACACTTTCTTACATCTATTTTTCTCTGCTTTCTCCTAAATGTGACTCCCAGAGGCGCCCTGACTGTGGCTGAGGAGCTTGGCCTTGGCCAGCACCGACTCCGGCCTTGAATTACCTGGTGTTTGCTCTGCAGTCTGGGACTTGCAGAGAGCTCCTGGCTGCTGCTGGCAGAGGAAAGACTGGAACATTCCAGCCCATTCCTTTGCAAATCACTCGGAATCCTGATTAAAATCCCCATCCCACCAGGAATTGCCCACAATGATCACACTCCCCAGCCATGTCCAGTCTGTTCTGCCCATTCCCTCCTTCAGTTACTGTCCTTGTCTCAAGTTCTAAAGGCACCAAACTGGCGGCGGTGCTTTCAGCCATGCTGGAGGCTGGGCACCCACCAAAGCCACTCCGTCACTGCCCTGTGCCACTGTGCAGGGAAAAAACAGGCAAAACCACAAGTCGAGGAAAACAGGATATATTTTGGATAAATGGAAAAGGAAACAAAAGGCCCCAAGCAGGGCAAACGGCCCAAGGACGGTCCCTCAGATGAGTCTCCTGCTCCCAGCGCCACTCTGAGCTGATCTCAGGGCCGTATCCAGCTGGAAGACCCTTCTCCCGAGCTCCCGTGGTGGACAGCTGGGAACAACTGAAGGGCCGATGCTCCTCTGCAACTTCTCAGCCATGTTTTTCTTCACCTCCTTCCTGAGCTCCTCGTGTCCTCAAGGCACGCTGGTTCTGTACAAGAAGAGAGACTCTTCTAGAACAGTGCTTTGGGTTTGGGGGCTCCTTGGCCCCACGCAGCCCCTTGGATGGCTTCAGGGCACTGCGCAGAGGGCAGCTGCTTCTCTCCCTCTGCAGCCTCCCCAGCAGCTGCCATTTGGTCCCAGGCTGTGCCGGACCCACCCCATGGACTCACTTGGGAAAGAGGATGGGATGTCCAGACAGCGTCGCTGTGGCCAGAGATGCCTTGAGGGACGTCACCACATCACCTCCTCCAGGAAGCTGCCACAGAACTTCCTCTGCACCTTCGGGCCTGCAATGAGGAGCACCCCACACCCCTCAGCACCAAGGTGACCTTCTCGCCCCTCCCCAGGCAGGGAGAGAGGAGGGACAAGGTGCCAGACCCACCCCAAATTCCCTTCTCCCACTGGGGATGGAGCTCAGGAACAAGCCGGAGAGAGAATCAGTCCCCTGCGCCACCCAGAGGAGCCGTGCTGGTAAATAGGTGATGGACAAGGCCAAGGGGGGGGGAACTCAGGCCCCCCCATCAGTCTGACCTAAGGGCTCTTGGAAGAGTCCCCAGCTAGTCAAGCTCTGCATTTGGGAAGGACATTGCACCCAAGAACCTCACCTGTCCGTCCACCATAGGCTGACTCCCAGCGCCCCAAAGCGTCCTCACTCCATCCATGGCCACAGCATCTTGGGGACCACTGGTCTGGTCCTCGGTGGCCAGTAGTGTGAAGAACTGGACTGCTTGGCCATTGGTGGCACATGAGGTTCTTTCACCATGGACGAGAACATCTCAGGCCTCGTTCTCAGCAGATCTGCTTCCTTGGGTCTGGGTGGCAGAGGAGTGAAGGTGGCATAGGAGAGTTCCTTGGGGAGCCTGGTCTCCAAGCTCAAAGGCGGCAACTTTCTCCTGGCAGGCGCTTCCTTCTTCCCTGGTCCTACTTGCCTGCACCTCAGAGGTTTTGCTGCCTGTGCTGGGCTCCCCTTGGGTGGTTGGTCACTGGCTTTGGCCTGAGGTGGTGAGGTCCCAGGCTTCTTTTTTCTAGGGGAGCCCTGTGGTATTGGTGGTAGAGGCCTGGAAGGGCTGAACAGGGACAGGGACAGGGTGCTGAGGACCACTGTTGGGTGTTGGGCCGCATCCTTCATCCCCATCCATCCATCCATCCATCCATCCATCCATCCATCCATCCACCCACCCCCCACCACTGCCAGCACTTCAGCAGGTGGATGTGCTCGGCTCCGGTCCCTGAGCTGGGACCCCAGGCAGACACATGGCTGTCCCCACGCGTGTCGTGGGGTTTGGGACTGTGCAATGGGCTCGTGATGGGTCAGAAGACAAGCCCGTGCAGGCGCTGGCCCTTGGACCTCCTCCAGGCTCACCTGGCCCAAGATGATGACTTCTCCATCTCCTTGGTGTCCCGGAGCTCTGGGGCTTCTTCATGAGCCATGGCCGACCGGAGCTTTGGTGCTTCCTCACGAGCCATGGCCGACTGGGCATTCAGGAGAGCTTGGGCAAGTCTCACTACAAGAGGGAAGGGGAGCAGAGCCCTACTGAGGCACTGCTGGCCTTGGCGAGGCATAGAGGGGCTCCTCCCTCTCCCCCAAAACATGTGAGAGCTCTTCTGCTCCCCTCACAGCCGGCCAAACTCTGGCACAAGTCCCCTCTCCCTGCAGACGGTTGGCTGTGCCAGGGAAAGCGGACAGGGGCTATTTACCTTTCCTCCTCTGGAGGAGACCTGGCAGAACTTCCTCCTTCATCTGCCTGGCTCCAGCGGAGACCGTTCTGGAGGCCCTGAGAAGCTCCCTGGGTGGCGGCCTGGGAGCAAAATGCAGGTTACACCTGGATGGAAAGAAACAGCACCAGCGTGACCCAGGGCCCCACCAGTGCCCCACCAGCAAACTGCCAGTACCGAGCAACCGGAGGCTCCATCTGCCAATGGACTCACTCAGGAAAGATGGTGAGACGGCCAGAAAGCGTCGCCGCTGCCAGAGATGCCTCGGGGGACTCCTCCATGTCCAGAAGCTGGGGCACCTGCAGGAGAGGAGCACAAGGGTGGCAGGATGTCCTCAGCAGGACTGATGCACTCGGTGCCCGAGACAGTAAGAGCTGTCAGGACCTCTGATGGACTGGCTGGCCGTGTCCTGGTGGGACACATGCAAAGCAGCACCAGGGCAGCACCCTGGGACCGCCTAGCCACAGGGAAGCCAAAGTGCTCACCTTTAAATCTTTATCCATGTTCTCTTTCCCCAGCATCTTCTCCAGGAAGCTGCGGCAAAACCGCATCTGCACCTTCGTGCCTTCAATGAGGAGCACCCCCACGTCCCTCAGCACCAGGGCGACGTTCTCGCCCATCCCCAGGCAGTGCGAGAGGGACGACAAGGTGCCTTGTATGCAGGCCACCACTTTCCACCGGCACACGGAGGCGGCTGCGGCCACCTCGCCGTATTTGAGGGGCTCCAGCTCCTTGTTCCCTGTAAAACCACACAGGAGGGATGGAGGCACTCACACGTGGCCCTTCCCCAGGCAGTTCCCAAAGCCTGCTTGTGGTAGATGCTGCACCACCCAAGAAAACACCCCATTTTTGGAACACAGACCCAGGGAAAGGAAATGATGAGCGTGGGACCATTGGGGTTTGACCCTCTGTCTTACCAGGCAGGTAGTCTTTGTTGTCCCTGAGGTCATGGACATCCACGAGGTTTCTGGCCAGCTGAAAGACAGGCGTCTGGATCACCTTCTTCCCATCCTGGGTCCACATGGGGACCACATCAAAGGAGCCAAGGGCAGGAATTCGGACCCCCTGTGTTTGGAAGAGGACAAGGAGGTCAATAAATCACCAGAGACCAGCCTGGAAGGACCTCGAGGATCACCTGGTCCAACCTTTCTTAGCAGAAGCGCACTCTAGGCGGGGTGGCCCAGCACTATTTAAAACATCCAGGCCTGGGAACGTGTCCTCTCCCTCCAGAGCCCTCTCACCCTGCCCCATGGACAAGGTGGTGGACAAGGTGTTGACCCACCTGTTGCCGCAGGAGCCGTTCTCGGACATAGCCAGCCACTGTGTTCCAGACAGCTGTTCGCTCTGGAAAGCAAAGGAAAGCCACGGTCATCCTCCACGTCCACCAGCTCTCTGTGGCCCTGATATGGCTGCCACAGTGTTCGCACACATGCTGGGTGCCTGTACCTTGGGCAGTGATGCTGGGCATCATGAAGTCTTCCTTCATCTCATTGTTCCAGGTCTGCATCCTGGTCTGCTTCACGCTGCCAGGTTGCTGCTGGACTGCGAGGTAAGAGCTCATCAGTGTTACTCTGATGGACGCTCCTCCAGTATGTGGGACCCAGTGGCCCCGCAGCCTCTTTTGGACCCCACAGTGACACAGCCATGACTATGCTGTCCATTGTGAGGTGGCCACCTGCTACTGGCTACCTGCTGTGACATAGCAGCCATTGGCTGGGTTGTCATGGGGACGTGGCAGGCAATGAAGGGCTTCTGCCTTCTGTGAAGGGGCTGCTACTGCCTCTCCATTTTGTCTTTTCTCTCTCCTAAATGTCATTCCCAGATGCCCCCTGACTGTGGCTGAGGGCCTTTTCCTTGGCCAGCATGGACTCCGGCCTTGAATTACCTGGTGTTTGCTCTGCGGCGCCTGCAGAGAGCTTCTGGCTTCTGGCCACCCTGCACCAGGCAGGAGAGACTAGAACATTCCAGCCCATTCCTCTGCAAATCACTCAGAATCCTGATTCACTCAGGATCCTGATCACTCAGCTTACACTATCGAGTGTTACACTCACCAAACACCTACACATATGCCTGACCTATCCCCATCTTGTTCCCATTTTGGGGAGGAGGCCACAGCTCACAGCAAGAGCCTTGTTTGTGAGCAGGCCTGAGGACATCAGCTACAGGGACAGGTCTCCTGTAGCCAGCTCTGCTCAGGGAGGTGGAAACTCAATGTGTGCTAACAGGCTCCTAGCAGCTCTTCACTGAGCCACGGGCCACCCTCTGCTGCTACGAGGACTCGGGCAGTGAGGAGGAGGAGGAGGAGGGGAGGGAGCTGAGGGCGGCTCTGGTGCAGGATCTGTGAGCCTCGGGAAGCGCTGAGCAGCCTGTGAGTGGTTAGCAGCATCCTCCTCCATCTCTGTCCTGTGTTACCAGCAAGGCAGAGGATATGCTCCTTACAGCAGGCTGTGGGTCTTTGACACTTCTTGAGTTGATCTGTTTTCCTCAGCATAAAGCTCTAACACACAAAGCAGGTCCTGGAGGGATGTTCCCTCAGGGGATGGAACTTGGCAAACTGTGCAGCTGTTCATGGCCCTTCGGTCAGTTGGTACCAAAGTCCCTGGCTCTGAAACTTGGCACTTCTCTCCTGCATCCCTCAAAGCGTGCTCAACAGTGTCCGTGCTGGGAGGCTGATGCCAGGAGGGGATTTTGGGGCGTTAAGTTGTGTAGTAAAGATAAATACTTATTGCAGGGGAAGAGGTCAGAAAAGCATCTCAAAGATAAGGCTGTTTGGGAAAGCTTTCTCCTCCCAGAGCTCTCCGTGTCCTCCCTGTCTGTACCACACCGTGCCCTGTGAAGTCCTGGGCCTGTAGCCAGCAGCCCTGGCAAGGCTCAGAGGGGAAGCCCAGCCTGTCCTGCCCTTGCTTTCCAGCACTGGGGGAGAGGTGTGCAGGGAGCTGGGGGAGAGCAGTACCCCGTTTTCCCTCAGCTCACTGGGTGGTCTGGCTGCCATGCTGCTGGGAGGTTCAGCACTGTAATTTGCAAGCAGCCACCTTCAGCACTGAGAAACTGGGGGAAGGGGAAGAGGCTGGCTGCTTCTTCCCACCCATGTTGGGTCTTGGTACACCGAGGCAGAGATGCTGTGTTTCCAAAATACAACTAGGCAATCTCTTGCCCCTCTTCCAAGCCCACAAGATCCCACAAGGCAGGAGGCACCTTGCAGCACTGTTAACTCTGTCAGCCTGTCACCTGGCAGGTGTAAATGCAGCCCAGCCTGATGGGGAGCAGCTCTCCAGCCTAGAAGCTCAGCCCTGCATCTGGCCCAAACAAAGCAGCTACTGTCACCTAATGGGCAAAAATAAGTTACTGCCAGTGTTTTCTCCAGGAGACAAGGAGTGCTCATCTCCTGCTGAGGTGTTTAGGGATGTGATTCAGCAAAGGGGGAAGGCTTTGTGCAGCTGGTTTTGCAGACAACAGCCTGCAGCAAACCTCTCCCTGATGAGAATCCCCCAGCGAAGCAACACTGCTGCTGCCCCTATCGTAGCCCCATCCAGCAGCCAGATCAGGACATACTGCTCGATTGAGACAGTGGTATCAAGCTGGTGGTGAAGGAGGCTCTTCAGCTGCTGGGCAGCATTTGTGTCTCTCACCATCCAGATACAGTTGCAAACGCTTTCTGCACAAACTCCATGTAGTCCCTCAAAAAACATTTATTGCAAGAAACAACAAACAAGAAACAACAAATCCACAACAGCCTCTGTCTTCTGCAGAGATTTCAGGTGAGCCCTTTAATCTTGGATCAATCAAATGTGATCCGAAAACTGCGCTCTTGCTCCTTCCGGCGACTCTCACAAACCTTTGTCACCTCTTCCACCTTCCTCTGCAACATGGCTGTGGGAGAAACAAGTGATTAATCTCACAATCACCCTAAAACACAGCCCTACGCAAGCCTCAGCCTGCAGAAGGGAAAACACTTTGACAGTCTCTCAGATTTGACAGTGCCCAGAGGAGGAAAACCCAACACAAAGCACCGTCCCTCCCAGGCAAAGACAACGGCCTAAAAAGTATTCTGGAGCAGTTAGGGACTGGCAGGTGCAGCCAGAGCAGTCCTGGGACACGCTGCTGACACTGCCTGCCATGCCAGTTTGTTGCAGTTTCAGGGCACTGCACCAGAGAGCAGAGGAAACCCACCCTGACCAGTGCCAGCAAAGGCTGGTCTGCAGGTCGAGGACAAAGCAAGTGCTCCATAAACCAGTCTCCCCTACTCACCAGCTGCTGAACTCATTCTGAGCTATGGGAGTGACAGGTGAGCCACACACCGTGCTACAAGAGCACACCTATTTCTGGCAGGCTGTCCCACAGCCCTAACAAGCGTTTAGCTGGACATCCAGCAAAGAGACGGTGTGATTGCACAGGAGAGCTGCAGAGCACTCACAGCCACGACCCAGATCATCTGCTCTCTGCAGATCACCCATCTGCCAGTACATGAGCACAGCTGGATCCTCAGCTTGACCTGCAGCAGGCACTGTGCAAAGATTCCTGGCACAACCCAAAGCACTTTCTGATTCCATGAGAGCTCATCAGAAGCGACTCAAGAGCGTGATGACATCACACCAGCCTGTGGCTTGGAGACAGGGATTCCAGGGCAGCTTTTATTTTGCACAGCATGCCAACCCCTGAATCTTCCAGTAACTTATCAAGCAATGTGTTGCTATTTGTCCCTCCAACATTCTCCAGGTAAAAAATGGCACCAAATGGCAGTCTGCTGCCCTGCCTCACCAACCCCTCTGGCTCAACTGGGATTCAGTGGAACTACGGAAGGCTCTGAAAGAGGCAGGAGGCGAGCACTGGGCTCTGTCCAAACACTCCGTGTCCCTTGTGGAAGCAGCACCACCCCGCGTTCACATGCGGCAAGGCCACTGCAGAGCGGCGCTGCAGGCCAGCAGCAATTTGAATCTAGTGGCTCGAGTCAGACAAGTCAGGAGCCGCCGTGTATGAGTGTGCCTGGAAAAGACCACGGGCTGTTGGGAAGAGATACCGTTACCGACAGCACAGATGTCCCCGCTCTGGTTTGTGGGCTTTTCTTTTCTCTTCATACAAAAAGAAGATGAAGGAATGTGTCCTCCCCAAGCCTTCTCAATTAACTAATGGCAAGGGCTCCATGAAGACCTACTTCAAAATTACCCCCACCATGTTTTAGGGCTTGAGATTTTTAACCTTAGTTTGTCAGAACAAAGCATAAGGCTTTTGAGGTCCTCTGCATTGCCCTGATGCATTCCAAGCAGTCCTTCCTTTGGAAAGCATCAGCAGTTGCCAGGAATCCCTCAGCACAGACCTTTAATGCACATCAGGAGAACTCGGGCACAGAAGGGACACTGTGTCACTGAAGCTGAGGACAAGAGATTCCTCAGGGATCTCAAACATAAATGAACTCTTGAAGAAACCCCACATATATGCTACATGCTTTCTCTTCCCATTCCCAAAAAGCTGTAAGACAACTCTCACCTGAGTTCTGGTCAATCCACTGCAATGAATCCATGTGGGCATTCAAAATCTTACAGATCTGCTGCAGCTGGGTAGAAGGAGAAGGTGCAAGTCAAGAGCAGCAAAGGACAGCCTGCCCACACCTGCCTTTGGAACAGGAGGCAGTCATCTCTCCTGTGTCCAGCTCAGCAGCTGCTGATCATAGAATTATAGAATTGTAGAGGTTGGAAGGGACCTCGAGAGATCATGGGGTCCAACCCCCCTGCCAAAGCAGCTCCCCAGGACATATCACTCACATAGGCGTCCAGATGGGTCTTGAATCTCTCCAGAGAAGGAGACTCCCCACCCCCTGGGCAGCCTGTCCCAGGGCTCCCTCACCCTCACTGGGAAAAAGTTCCTCCCCATGTTGCTGTGGAACTTCCTGTGCTCCAACTTGCAGCCATTGCCCCTTGTCCTGTCCCCACAGACACTGAAATGGGGCTGGCCAATTCCCCCTGCATCCCCTGCTTCAGATAATTATAGACATTAATTAGGTCCCCCCTTAGTCACCTCAGGGCTGAAGAGTCCCAACTTACTCAGCCTTTCCTCATAGGGGAGATGTTCCAGGCCCTTCATCATCTCCGTAGCCCTTCTCTGGACTCTCTCCAGGAGATCCCTGTCCTTTTTAAACCAAGGAGCCCAGAACTGGACACAATACTCCAGGTGGGGCCTGACCAGGGCAGAGCAGAGGGGGAGGATCCCCTCCTGTGACCTGCTGGCCACACTCCTCCTGATGCCCCCAGGATCCCATTGTCTCTCTCAGCCCCCAGGGCACACTGCTGGCTCATGGCCAACCTGTGATCTATCAGGACCCCCAGGTCCTTCTCCACAGAGCTCTTCTCCAGCAGGTCACCCCCAGCCTGTACTGATACATGTGGTTGTTCCTCCCCAGGTGCCAGACTCTCCACTTGCTTTTGTTGAATTTCATCTGGTCTCTCCCTGCCCAGCTCTCCAGCCTGGCCAGGTCTCTGGATGGCAGCGCAGTGTCCTGTGTGTCAGCCACCCCTCCCAGCTCTGTATCATCAGGCACTTGCTGAGGGTGGGTGCTGTTCCCTCATCAAGGTGTCAATGAAGATATTGAACACGACTGGACCCAACACTGAGCCCTGGGAAACACCGCTGGTCACAGGCCTCCAGTCAGATTCTGCTCCTGATAGCAGCTGCTTTCCCAGGGAAGTGTGCACAGCAGCTCTGGTGCTTTGCTTCTCCTTCCCAGCAGGAAAGCAGACTGGTTTGAGCTCATGCCGCTGGCTTATTCCAGTTCGAGCATAGGCCTGTGCCTTAGGCTTGTTCCAGTTCAGAGCTACAAACTCCCACATCAAGCACCTTGGGCTTGGGGTAAAAACTGAGAAAGAGTGGAGAAAAACCCTCAGTCTGCAGCGCTGAAGGGAAATTTTTACTGAGAAAAAGCAGAGTTGAGGATGGGATTCAGGTTGTTTTCTCTTTTGTTCTAACACAGGATTTACCAGAAGAGAACCAAGCCAAGCACAAACCAAAGTACCCTTCCAAGGCCCAAGCTACAAGCAGCACAGTATCCACAAGCAGACAAGCCAACAGTTGCAACTGTTCAAACATTCTTTGCCCCTTTACAAACTCCCAGACACCTTAAGCTTGGATTTACCGGGTCGCTCGTGTCTGCAGAGCCGCCAGACGTATTCAGGTGCTCAATGATGTCCTTCAGGTCTTGTGCCATACGCTTCAGCTGAGCATCTATGTTTTCAGCCAGCTTATAGCTGCAAAACACATGGGAAACACGGTCAGGATATTGAAAGGGATCCTCAGAAGACCTGCTCCCAGCCCTACCAATGTCAGGAATCTGAATTAGCTTCCAGGCCACTCAACCAGGGCTGGCCCATTCGTGGGAACAGCACCACGAGAGGCATTCTGTGACACAGAGAAGCAACTCCAAAGGTCCTTCTCTCTCACTCAATAGTGTAGAGGGATTTCTGGAGAGGGTTGTTCAGAACTAGAGGAACCAGCTAATCCAGAAAATTCAAGATTCCTCTCTTGAACCAGACACACTTCTCTTATTCCCCCTGCCATGATTCAACACGGAAGGCTAACAAGGATGCTGCAGGCACACATTCTGCTCTCATCACATCTACTGCTAAATAATCCCTTGGTTTCAGAGATCAGACATTTGACACAGGCTGCTGATAGACCAAGAGTGCCACACACCCCAACCCTACTTCTTGGTGACTGACCGTTACCACGTCAGCCTGCCCATCAGTTTCCAAACACGTTTTTGCCTTACGTCCTCTCCCGTTCTTCATCGGCGTGCTGCAAGTAGATGGTCCCGCTCTGCTCCTTCACAGACTCCTCCAGAGGGGTCAGCAAGTCTTCAAGCTCCTTCTGCTGTGACAGAATGAAGTCTAGTTCCTGGTCCAGCCTGAAAAGAGAAGACACCAAGCACTGCACTGAGAGGTTACGGACAGAACCGCACCTGCCGTACCGCAGCGCAGGAAGATGGGAGAAAGAAACAAAATCATCTCAAGGGTTCCTAGGTTTGTACCTCTTCTGATCGAGCTTCACTTTCTCTACTTCTCTGTGCAGTGATGTAATCTGCAAAAAGACAACAATTATACTATAAAAGTTCTACTCAAAAAAGACCAGTAGAACTGCAAGAGCCAGCACTCTGCAAACATCTACTCAAAACAAGCAGCAGTTCTATCAAGATTTCCAGAGCAAAGACCTAACAACCCAGGGCAGGGTGATTTCATGGCCAAAGATAACTCTGCTCTTACAGAACAGACTTCCAAGCCCCAACGCCCACTGCCCAGCACAGGCACACAGCAGGTCTTCCCAAAGCCCCCGGAGAGAACTCACTAGGATCTAAGCAAGCAAAACCAGGTGACACTAGATGTCACCTTACCTTCTCTCCGTTCTCTATCAGCGTCCGATCCCAGGCATTAACTTGCGTGGCCTGATGGAGAAAGTGTTTCTCTTGATCTTCCAGCTCCAGACTCCACTTGTTTATCAAACTCTCCAGCTGAGCGTAAGTCATCACTGGAGGAGCGCTGAGAGGGAGCACGGGACGGCACAGAACACAGATCAGAACCCCAAAGACAAACCTGGCAGCACCCACTTCCCCTCCCGCCCTGGGCAGCAGCCGTCACGCCCCCTGCCCAGCGGGAAAGGCGCAGCTCAGGCCGACTCACCTGGCTGTGGCTGTGGTGATGGCAGCTGTCGAAGTCCCAGCTCCGATGGCTCCTGTTGTATTTAATGGCTTCAGATTCAAAGCAAAGCCAGAAGCAGTAGTGCCTGAAAGGAGGATTCGGGTCAAGCAGCAGAAGAGGATGCACCTGCCACCGAACAGCGAGGACAGGTCCCATCTCCCCTTCTACACACAGAGCTGCACGAGCTCAAAGAGGCCCCTGAACACAAAACCAATCCCACATCTGTCAACGTGGCAATGAAGCAGTCTGAGCACAAAAGGAGCAGCCTCTAGAAACATCACTTGGTGGCTCCAGTAAAGTGAGGAACTGGCAGCCTACACTTAGCCCGGGCATCGGTCACAGCAGCACAGCAACAGCCCACACCTTCCCAATCTCCCCAGCACTCCTATCAGGCCTCAGGACTATCACCACACCACGTTTCTCTCCTGCATCTCTGCAGAAGATGAGATCTCTGTGCATTCACCAAGCAAAGAGCACAAGGAGGAGATCAGGGGAAGAAATACTCCTCTAATTTCAGTTACTGGCGAGCACTGGAAACCAGAATGGCTGTGCTGCTGCATCAGCACGGCCCGTCACGCTACGACGCAGCACTGAAGGCAGGCATCCTTCTCTCCAGCTACGTTCAGCAGCTCGTTCTTACTAGTGGTGGTGCTTGTTGTGGCAGCTGTTGTCCCAGGAACTTTCAATCCAAACCCAGGCGTTCCAAGGCTGGCTGTGCCAGCGGAAGGGGCACCGACTGAAAACAGAAGACAACATTAAGAGTCTGCATGACCCACTAAATACCGCGCCCCTCTGAAAACCTCTGCCCTGCCTGCTCACCCATCTCTCTCTGGTCTTCCTTCCTATTAACCAGGATCACTCTTAACCTGAAGGATCATCCAGACACAACAGGACAAAGGGAAGGCTGAAGCTATAAAGTGTCTGGAATGCCCCACAGTTCTTCCAGGAAAACTCCCTCCACCCAAGGGCTGAGCTACTGTCTCCTCTTTACCCATTCCAAAATACTGAACTGCTGCAAATCCTAAAATAGCCCAAGGGCGCTGGTTGGAATAATTGGGAAAAAAAGAGGAGGGTCAATGCCCTGAGCCTCTCAGCATTTGATTTCTGGTGAGCCCAGAACCGGTCAGGCAGGTGATCACGGCAGGTCCCATCCCACTGAACAGATCCTATCTGATCCTTGTTTTACCACCCCCCCATGCCTCCCCTCTTGGCCAGGAGTCACAAGGAGGGGACACAGCAAAGAGCAGGAAGGGCTGAACTTTCCTCTTCAATGCGCCCATATTCCCCCAGCTGCACTCCTGACAAGCAGCACCAGCCGTGCCCCCCGTTCACCCCCCGAGGCACCACTGGTGCTCAGTGCCTTACGCGAGAGGCCTGTGGTGGCAGACGACGCCGGTGCTGAAGACCCGAGCAGCGTAGGCCCCGCTGAACCAAGAATCGAGGTCGTGGTGGTAGAGGCAGTTGTAGCAGCTGTGGCTGTTACTGCAAACAGAAAGAGCATCCCTCTGGTACAGCCAGACCACAGCGAGCTCTGCCCGGTGCACAAGAACCCTGCTGACAACAGGACGCAGCTCGGCCCATCCACACCAGCTCTTTATGGGGGTCAGATTTTTAGCCGGTGTTTCACCTGGTTTTCTCTCCCTCCTCTCCCTGGTACCCCTTCAACCCACAGCTCCCACTACGCCTCAGTAATAGCCACAGAACAGAACTGGGCACGCAGAACACAAGGATACTGATGTCACACGTTACTGATGCCATGGCACACTCACAGCAGCAAGCATTTCTAGCTCAGCTCTGCACTCCGGGTTAGAAAACTATTCCCAGAGGGACAACAGATTCAACAACTTGTCTTGAGTAACAGCTTCCCAAAAGCACATCCTACCTCCAAGTTTAGCTGCAAAGGGCAGAGTGGGTCCCTGGCTGGTACTGGCGGTCAGCGCGGCCGTGGGGGCACTAGTGGCTGCTGTCAAAGGCAATGACACAGAGGTTAGAACCAGAACAAGGAGCATAAGAAAAGGCCGAGCTCTTACTACAGAGGCACTAGAGTTACCTCAGATCATGGCAACAGTCAAGGTAGAAGCAGTGAAAGAAAACCAGTAATATTCAATGTAACAAGGACTCCACACTCACCAGGGCTAACAAAGGCTAACAAGTTTGGTCCCTACAAAGGCATTCAAGAACGATGCTGGGGCAGATGAACATCACCTTCACCCCAGAGGTGATGACCTTCCCACCAAGCCTTGCACTGTCACCAGCTTCAGATGCACCTGGCGCTTCTAACACACTCTGGTGTCATCATTTTACACCCTCTGCCCCAACCCAGGGGCTACATGGCAATTGCTCCACAGCACTCAACACAGACCCTGGGTAAGCACATGAGAAAAGACACCAGTCCCAGTGCTCAACACAGACCCTGGGCAAGCACATGAGAAAAGACACCAGTCCCAGTGCTCAACACAGACCCTGGGTAAGCACGTGAGAAAAGACACCAGTCCCAGTGCTCAACACAGACCCTGAGTAAGCACATGAGAAAAGACACCAGTCCCAGCAGAACCCGGAGCCGGCAGACCCCACACGCCATCCCCAGTCGCCCTCTGTGCTGGCTGCCAGCCCAAGGCCAAGCACTCACCCGTGGATTGTCCCCCAAGGCTGAAGGGGGCTGCTGGCTGGGTTGCAGCTCCTACGGTGGCGGTTGTGGTGGTGGCAGCAGCTGTGGCTGCCGTTCCAAAGCTCAGCCCTGTGGCCACTGCTTGCGGAGCTGCAGCGCCGATGCTGAAGCTGCCAGTGCTGGCCTGCGCTGTGGTGCCACTGGAAAAAGTAAACCCTCCCGTGGTCCCAGCCTGAGCAGAGCTCGTGCCTGTGGTGCTGGGGGTGCCAGCAGCCCCAAACACGAAGCCCGAAGGGGCGGCTGTGGCTTGACTTGAGGCCACGCTGGTCGGTGCAGAGCTGCCGAATGTAAAGCCCCCAGTGATGCCGGTGGCTTGAGCTGCAGTGCTGCCTCCAAAGCTCAGCTTCGGTGCGTTTGCCCTGGAGAGGGAAGGAAAAGAAGCCAACGGGCTGGGGACAGGCGCCCACCCAGCCGAGCCCCGAGCCAGCTCGCTTACAGACCCCGCTGCTGGCAGCAGCCGCCGCCTCTCAGAGCCGCGCCGGGGCTCGGGCTCGATGATCTCCCGAGGTCCCTGCAACCCCTGTGACTCTGCGCCCAGCCCTGCCACCCACTGCCCCTCCCAGGCACCGCAAGACACCGCGGGCAGCGCGACTGCGGCTGCCGGAGCGCGGCCGGGAAGGCACGGGCGCCCCCGCGGGCACGGGCACCTCCGCGGGCACGGGCGCCTCCGCGGGCACGGGCGCCCCCGCGGGCACGGGCGCCCCCGCTCCGCCCGCCCCAGGGGCGGCCCGAGCCCAGCGCTTCCCAGGCCCCCGCCGCAGGACGTCGCCCACCCAGCGCCGCCCGCCGCCCGCCGCGCTCTCACCCCGGCGGGAACGCGCTGGCGGCCGCGCCCGGCGCCCCGAAGCTGAAGCCGGGCGGCTGCGCGGCAGAGCCCGGCGTGCTGAAGGAGAAGAGCGCGGCGGGCTGGCTGCTGGCGGGCGCCTGGGCCGCGCTCCCGAAGCTGAAGCTCCCCGAGGCGGCCGGCGCGGAGAAGGAGAAGCCGGGCGCGGCCGTCGTGGCGGCCGTCTTCGGCGTGCCGAAGGAGAAGCCGCCCCCCGCCGCGCCCGACCCGAAGTTCATGGCGAGCGGCGGCGAGCGCGGCCCCGGGCGGGGACGGCGACGGCCCGACGGCCCCGAGACACCCCCACCCCCAGCGCCGCCGGGCGCCGCGCGCCGGGATGACGCGCCGGAGCGTCACTCCAGGCCCCGCCCCGCCCCGGGACGCAGCTTCCCGCCCTCGGCAGCCATTGGCCAGCGCCGCCGCCGCTCGGGGCGGCCCGTCCAGATTGGCTGGCGGGGCTGTGGGAGGGGCGGCGCAGCGGCGCCCGGGCCTGGGGTGTCTGCGGGAGGCGCCCCCGAGCGCTGTGGCGGGGCACCTGCAGCAGAGGAGCACAGGGGTGGCAGGATGTCCTCAGCAGGGCTGATGCACTCCGTGCCCGAGGCAGTAAGAGCTGTCAGGGCCTCTGATGGACTGGACGGCCGTGTCCTGGTGGGACACATGCCAGGGCAGCACCCTGTGACCGCCTAGCGGCGGGGAAGCCAAAGCACTCACCTTAAAACCTTTCCCCATGTCCTCCTTCCGTTACAGCATACCATTTGGATTCACCATGCATGAATACTTTGTGTGTAACATTTAATAAGCTCAATCTACATCCAGAGTAATTTACGTGGAAGGAAAACAGAGCTCAGTGGGTAACTGTGGTACCTTCTAATTCCATCATCTTCTTCTGTAATCTCATAACAGATGTCCATTTTTCCCCAGAAGTCCAGCACACTTCTTATCTAACTCCTCATTCATGTCTAACTCTGCTTCCTTTTGAAAAACCCAAGATGGCCCTTCACAGCCATTGGAACGAAGGGAATCTGCTATTGCTCGATTTAGTGCCTCTCGTTGCCTTTGTGACAGCACCATTGTGACTGCCATGTTGGGGTAACGGGCGTCAGCAGAGGCTGCCTCCTCAAGATCTAAAGTCTTATGAATCCTGGATCCACAGTTCAGTCACCGCCACTGACACGTGCGGCAGTCAGACTGCACAAGCTGGAAGATTGGGAAGTAGATGTGTTGATTCGGCGCCCAGCCGACTTGGTGCCCCAGGCACCAAACTGGCGGCGGTGCTTTCAGCCATGCTGGAGGCCGGGCACCCACCAAAGCCACTCCGTCACCCCCAGTTTTGGCTGGGTAGGGGAGAAGGTAGATATTGAGAGGCTCACTAGTGGCTACAAGTCCAGGGAGAGATCATTCCAAATACAGCGTCGGGGACAAAGACTCAACAGAGGACAGACTTTCTTACACCTTCTCACTCGTTCAAAGTCTCCTGTCTCAGAATCCCACACCTTTATTGTGGCATCCTCTGAAGCAGAAACCGTAACACTGAAAACTGGCTGGAAGATTACTCGAGTGACAGGACTCCTATGCCTGCTCAACGCATACTTCTCTGCAGGATGAGGAATCCACTCTTCTGGGTCTCATTTCTGACCCAAGCTGGAAGATTGGGAAGTAGATGTGTTGATTCGGCGCTGAGCTGCACGGGGGGGTGACCCCACCAAAGTCGTGTGCACCAGGCAGCAACTCATCATCTCAACTTACACTGAGTGTTACACATTCATATGATTTCACCAAACACCTGTACATAGGCATGACCTATCCCTGCTTCGTATGAAAATCAGTTCCAAGAACTCACTTCCATAAGTTCCTCTTGATTGTTCTTGCAATCGTGGCATCGCTCATGTCAGCACCAGCCTCTTCTGCCCTCAGAGGACAAAGGCTCCCAGCACAGAGGAGGAAGGTGAAAGCAGCACCACTGCCAGGCTGAACACGCTGCCTCAGCGTCTGCTATCTACTGCAGGAATTAGTGGTTACCCTCTGCCTGCCCCAGCTGCAGGAGGGGTGACCTGCCACTGCTAGGAGGCTGACAGGGACCACAGCCTCCTGTGGCCCCCAGAACTTTCAGTTCCTGGGATCTGGTGCCTCTTGTCACTGGGTTTCTTTTACACAAAGTGCTGTTCCGCCTTCATCAGGACGTGGCTTAATTAATTAAGTTAATTTGTTGTCTCTTTCCATGGTTCCACAGGAAGCATCGTAGCTGTATGTAGTACCAGGACACAGCAGCTCTCGTGTGACTCCAGTTAAATAGCATTGGTGGGGACATCTAAGCTGCATGCTACAAAAACAGCACCTTAAGTCTCTGGGGTTGCTGCCAAGGTAGAACCTCCCCTTTCTTGAAAGGAAAAGGATGATTTAGTGGGGGGAGAAAAAGAGCACAGCTTAGGAGCATTAGAATGAAACCAGGAGCTCTTCTAAGAGTGGGAGGTATGGGAGCATTGCTGAAAGTAACACTCATTGTTGTGTTTTAACAGCCCCTAAAGTTGGATGATTTAGTGATACTCCAAAAGGCCACCTACCTAAACATACATAAACCCTGTACTGGGCATTGGTGAGGCCAAAGCTCAAGTGCTGTGCCCAGTTCTGGGCTCCTCACCATCAGAAGGACATTGAGGTCCTGGAGCGAGTCCAGAGAAGGGCAACCAGGCTGGGGAAGGGGCTGGAGGGCAAATCCTCTGAGGAGCAGCTGAGGGAGCTGGGGGTGTTCAGCCTGGAGAAGAGGAGGCTGAGGGGAGGCCTAATCCCCACCTCCCCTGCCCTGCCAGGAGGGTGCAAAGAGGTGGGCGATGGTCTCTGCAGCCAGGGGACAGGAGATGGGACAAGGGGCAATGGGCTCAAGCTGTGCCAGGGCAGGGGCAGAGCAGATGGGAGGGGAAAGTTCTTCCCTGGCAGAGTTGTCAGGGCCTGGCACAGGCTGCCCAGGGAGGGGCTGAGTCCCTGCCCTTGGGTGTGTTTAACAGAGGGGAGATGAGGTGCTCAGGGATCTGGTTTAGCACAGGACAGGAACAGTTGGACTCGATCTTAAAGGTGTTTTCCAACCCCATGCACAGACACAGGCAGCGCTGTTCAGCCCCACAGCCTGGGGTGGGAGGTGAGGGGTAAGGACTCGCCCCCTCCTCTTCAGAGGCATGACCACTCATGCCGGCTGATTTCTCGCCTCCTCTCTGCACCAGCTGCTCAGGGCAGCAATAAGTGACTCAGCCGGCCCAGGGCTGAGGCAGTGCTCTGTCCCTTGGCTGGGGAAAGGAGGTGACTGGCCTTTGCCTCGAAATCCACCCTGGTCCCATCCATGGAGCGTCACCCTGGGGATGGGTCCCTGGGTGGCCCCTTGCTCAGTGAGGAGGGGAGAAAGCGTGACTTGCTGTTATCAGGAGTGTGTTAACCCCACGGCAAACATGGTTTCACTGGTGCAAGGGTAAATGGTGGTGACGTCTGAACAGGGAACATGGTCCCCTCCTTTCTGGGACCTAATCTAAATTGCTTTATGAGGGGCCAGCAGGTGGACCAAAGCCACCTGCTCCTTGGGGGACAGGGCAAAGGGGTCCCCAGCCGGCCCTGTGCTGTGCCACAGCAGCACTGGGGTTATCTTGCCTCTGGCAGTGGGGCGTCAGAGGGGGCACAGTGGCTAAAACTGCTCCTGGGCACTGGGCTGCCTGTGCCTCTGCTCCTCTGGCCATGCCACCGGCAGCCTGTGCGAGCTGTCGCTCCACAGCTGCTGCGCAGGGCTGCACCTCGTCCCACGGCTGCTGAGGATCACGTTAGATGTTACACACAAAGAGACACACTGAAAAGTGGGGCCTCCTCTCAATACCACAGGCTAACCCACAGCCCCTCACAGTCCCAGTATGACACGGCTGTGACACTGGTGTGGGGTGGGCAGACCCCCTGTCAGAAGACCGCTGCTCCAAGGGAAGGGATGGCTCTCATGGTCTCTGCACGACTGCCACGGCTCAAAGCATCCCACAAACAGCATCCAGCACGGCAGCAGCTAGAGCAGCTGAGGGCCCAGCACCCGCTGACGCCCTGCCTGCCCTCCCAGGAATTCCCTCCCTCCCTCCTGTTCTCCGGCCTCCTGCCCCGCATCCTGGGAGCGTCTCTCGGGAGGCAGCCAAGGCAAACCTCCTCAGCTGAGTGGGAAGGGGCTGTCCGAGGCCCAAAGCATCCAGCCCGCTTCCCTGCCCGCGGATTTCCCGGTGACCCCTCGCTAAGCCCCCTCCCAGCCTGGGTGCTCGCCAAGCAGGCGGGACCGAGTGATGGCAGCCGCTCCGGCCGTACCAGCCCGCTCCCCCCTTACCGGCGGCAGCCGCAGCACGAACTGGCTCTCCAGCTCATGCGGGGCGTCGTCCTTGCTTTTACTCATCCTTCCTCCTTTGACAATTTGACTCCCATTTGACCCCTTTTCCCCTGGATGCGCTCAGATACCATGGTTACCCACTGAGCTCTGTTTAAATAAATACTGGCCTTCCATGTAAATTATTCTGGATGTAGATTGAGTTTATTAAATGTTTAAGCCCACTGGCTTAAACTAACATGTTGGAGTGCTGCCAGGTAACCCCCACAAGACATAACCATACACATCTTCAACTGACATGTTGGAGTGCCAGCCAGGTAACCCCCACAAGACACCCTGCTGCTTTTGTCTTGCTAATGGATGGGCAGCGGCTTCTGCGGGTTCAGGGTGCCTCTGGTGATCACTTTCCTTTCGGAGACAAGTTGTTTCTCCAGAGGTATCACAATGCACACAATGTCCTTTAGGTAAAGATCTGCACATCCTCTATGTAGTTTGTTGCTGCTTCAACAGACTTCATTCGGTACATGCCAAATCTCCAACTGTCCCTCCCAGGCCCTGAGCATACAAGGGTCTGTCATCATGCACCCCCAACATCATTCCATGTTAACAGCAATCAGAGGAACATGTATCACAGTGCCGCCTTCCGGGTGTATTTAAAGGAAGGATTTTATACAAGGAATCGACTTTTGCTTGCATCAAGCCGTGTCCCGTCTCTCCGCCGCGGCAAATCGGTGTGAGGAACTAAACTGCACTGAGCTGAGCGGCAGCTGCGACTGCCACAGAGCGTTGGATGAGCCACTGAAAGGAAGTGGGAAACCTGACCAGGAATTATCCCTCCGGAGCAGAGAGGCGAGTTGTGGGGAATATGGGGAATCGAGCGGCTTCCCCCGAAAGAGATGGATAGATGACCTTGTGAAAGGTCTTCTTAAAAAGCTCAATACTGATGGCACTGATCCGAGTTGGGCCCGTTATTGCGACTCCAGCAAGGGGACCCTGAGCAGGGACCCTTCTGTCTTGTCGCCAGGATCCTGAACAAGGGTACAGAGCGACTGGAACAGGAGAGCCTGAGTTTTGGGAATGGCAACTGGGTCATAGCGGCTGCCCCAGCCTGGCATCCTCCGAGACGCGTCCTCTGGGATGGGAGTACCCTGAGACCAGTCCGGCGCTGCTGGGATCTCGACGTCAGAAAGCCTCAGGACTGACTGCACCCCCACCCCCCATCGAAGACTACGGAGACAAAGACACTACCAGTGCTGCCCCACGGACAAGCAACCTATGGCCATGGACAAGAAACCTAAGGGCAGGGACAAGAGTCCTACGGAGAGGGACAAGAATCTGCCTTGCCCACCATGGCATCAGGGACTCATTTGGCCTCGATACCGCTGCCCCCACAGCACCTGGCGAGCTCAGCGACACACGGCTGTCTCCGAACGCCCAGGGGACTCTGCAGAGACCGCTCGTCGGAGCCTGGGCACGTACGGTGGCGTCAGAGGGAGAACAACGGTGAAATCGGGAATTCCCGGGGAAAAGTCCATGTGGGGACGAGCGGGCGGTGGAAAGAGTCAATAGAGGGACGGTGGGAGTCGGCTGGAGCCACCTGGCCGGACTTAAGGCTGCAGCGGGGTCACGCTGTGGTTCACGGTGGGAGAGGGGGAGGGGGAAGGAAAAGCGGTGCGGCTGCGGCTGGCTGCCTCCGAGCTGCCGAAGGAGCAGAACCGTGTCCCCCCATCCACCCATCCCCAGGGAGACAGTTAGTGTCTTGCAATGATATCTGTCTGGGTTTGCAGCGTTGGTGCAAGGGTGCAGGGTCAGCAGTGCGTTTACCCGCTGAGAGCAAGGCTGGTGAAGGGACAGGGCCAGCCTTACACAAGTCGGTGGAATATACAAAACTTTTTAAAGGGTTGGGTTTGTGTTCTGGTTGGTTGTTTTACAAAAGGTATTACTGGGTAGTGCTTCCACAGGGCATAAAACATTCCCTGTGTGCCAGGCTTATGTAGCCTGGGCACTGGCTCCAGCAGGAAACGTGCATCCTGATCTAATCTTTCATCATGACATGGATGAGAGATTGATTGGGGGAAAAACTTGGGCGTTGAAAGCTTGGTTCCTGAGTTAACAGTGCATTTGAAAAGCAAGGGGTTACAGATTGCTCCGAGGAAATGACAATCCCACTTCTTTGTTCACTGAGGCTGAAGGGACCGCACAGTCCTGCCTGCAGTGTCTGCAGTTCACCAGCGGCCTTGCCCCTGGCCTGAAGCCTCGTGGCACAGGCCCACTAGAAGTCTGGGGGGGAAAAGAAAAGGTTTTTTCTGGCAGTGTGAGCTCCTTCCCCCTCCCGGGGAAAGCTAGTAACCATGTGCAATGCCATGTACCCCATGAAATAAAATGGGACCCTCGGAAACCAGACCCACTGCTGACCATCGAGTGGGTTTTCTTGCCGAATCGATCTACAAAAACCATTTCAACACAGCACGAGATGTTTGCTTCTCTGATAACTAAGGCCAGGCAGCGCTTGTTAATGTTGTCAGCAGTGGACTTCACATGCATTTGCTTCCCTGTAATGAGCATGTATTTACAATGGCTGAATCAGCAGTCAGGTACCTTTGTCGTGGCTTTGGCAGACTAGATGGGGACAACTTACATCCCACCCACCTTTGCACAAGCTGCTTCATGTTGACTTTTGCTTGATACCCAGGCCGAAAAGGAGTGATCAGCCATTACAAGCCCTGACTGTAGTTACAGATGGGTCTGGAAAATCACACAAATCAGTCATCTTATGGTGGGACGACCAGCATGACCGATGGGACTCAGACATAGACACCGTTCCTGGTTCTCCCCAGATAGTGGAGTGACCCCTTTTCCTCTGGATGCACTCAGATACCATGGTTACCCATTGAGCTCTGTTTAAATAAATACTGTCCTTTCATGTAAATTACTCTGGATGTAGATTGAGCTTATTAAATGTTACACACAAAGTATTCATGCATGGTGAATCCAGATTGTATACTGTACATTTACGTACGTAAAGTACCATAGGTTTAAGAACATGGGCTGGCATTGGTCACATCAGGCCTGAGAAGGCAGAAGTTGGATAATTGAAAGAGGGCACTTAACTGAATAGTTGACAGTGTCGTTCTATGTGGGATAATTAGACCTTTCTGCTGTCTGTTGGTGCCTGAATTGGTGACCTCATTTGGGAAAAGTTTTGTAGGGCTCTTTCAGAAATGTGTATCTATGTAACATCACTTAAGTGTGCTTAATAAATCTTCCCTAAGAACACTAGATAATAAGGCTGCAATTCCGAATCTTCTGAACCTTATATCTAATTAATGGCAATTAATTAAACTCTGGAATATTTGTCATTAAACATTTGCCAATGAGTCCATGGGGTGGGTCCAGCACAGTCTGGGACCAAATGGCAGCTGCTGGGGAGTGTGATCATTGTGGCAGTTCCTGGTTGGATGTGGATTTTAATCAGGATTCTGAGTGATTTGCAGTTTTGTGTAGCTGTGCTGCTTCAGGGGCTTTTGTAAGCCGCAGTTACAGCTTTCTGCAAGCCCCATATTTTGAAAACATGGTCAATTCCAGGCCAAATCGAGACTGGGCCTATCAGAGCTGGTCACAGCGCCTCTGGGAATCACATAGAGGAGAAAACAAAACTGCTGGCAGGGGCACTTTGCCTTCTTTCAGAATTCCCCATCCTGTGGGGGGAACCAGACCGAGGCCATGCCGAACCACACCGGCACCGTGGCTGGCGGCCTCTTGCCCTGGGAACGCTCCTGGCTGAGGGTGCTGCCACTGGGCAGTGCCTCTGCTTCTCTCCCTGCCCCCCCGCCGGCACCTTGCGTGTTTGGTACCCAAGTTTCCCAACTTTCTGTCTCCTTTCCTGTGTGCTAACCAAGGCTTCCTGCTCCATCTCAGGGGTGCTGCTGCAAAAGAAGCACCTGGGGTTCTTGGGGTGCTGGAAAAAAGGGCCTGGGAGGGTCATACCAGAGCTCTGCGGTACTTACGGAGGCAGCTGGAGACACAGCTTGGGATCGAGGGTGGCAGTGACCAGGGGTCACCTAGGACTGGAGGTTGCTGGTTGGGGCAGGGCGAGTGGCTGGGGCCCCAGCCCCGGGGATCAGGGGCTGTGAATTGTTTAACTGCAGCTTTGCAAAATCCACCTGCAAATCTCAGCCTGGATCAGAGGCTTATTGCAGCTCAGAATGAAACTCTTTCGGGGTCAGGAAGGACCGGGGAGCTGGGATGCCTCCTTTTGCTTGTTTATTATCAGGGTAGGCTTGCCTAAGTCGCTCAGGTCTGCGACTGGCTGACACCTTTCTGGCCAGCCTTGGTGGCTGGGGGGTCACTGCATCCCACCATCCCCGTGTCCCCGGCGCTGGAGCCCGAGGGGCAGTGGTGTGCTGGCAGGTTGAACGCCCAGTGCCTGCGGGGCGAGCTGGGGCTTTGGTTCACTCCTCCTGGTCCCGCTTGCTCCCCTGTGGGGTTTGTTGTTGTAAGACTCCTGGCCCAAATGAGGAGCAAATGGACACGGCAATGAGAGCGGTGCTGGCCCCTCCTGCCCGCCGGCTGCTGCAGATGGAGAGGGGCAGGCAGGGCCCCTGGTGACAAATTGTGCTGGGAGTTGAGCAGGGTCCAGCCGGCATCTGGACGGTGCATTTTGGCATTGGTGTTTGGATGCTGAGAGCAGAGCTCCAGCGCTGACCATTTGCTACTTTCTTTCCTTGTCCCAAATTGAAACCCTCCCAGGAGTGGGAGGTGCCAGCAGCACCTCGCCTCTAGCGCTCAGGCAGGGATGGGATGTGTGGCGGTGCCCAGGGAGGCCGAGTCTTGCACCGTTGTATCTAGAAGCTTCTCAATACCTCCTGATATGGTCCACATCTAAAAAAGCCAAAGGAGAGGGCAGGGAGCACAGGCGAGAGTCTGCTCTCCTCACTGTGCTGGCCTGTGGGAACTGGGCCTGGTAGCTCCCTGGTGTGATCCAAGCAGGGGCCACAGGTGCCTGAGCGACACCAGTGCCCTGGCTGTGGTCCACCCCTGCCACCCATCCTCCCTCCTTGTCCTCTCTTAAGCATCCCATCACCTGCCTCCTGGTTGCTCTGTGCTTGGCACCACTGCACCCCAACACATGCCCATTAGACTGTCCTCATTGTGCCCCTCAGCCTGTCCCCAGGGTGTGCCCATCACATGGTCCTCAGCATGCCTATAGTGATGCCCCAGCACTCCCCATCCCCTCCCCAAATCCCCCCTTCCCATATGCAAATAGCTACAAGGAGCACTTAATCATCCCTGTTAATTGTCTCTGCCCTCCCCTGTTCCCCCCTGGGGATTTTCTCACAAATGGTGTGCAACTTTTCCCTTCTGTGTTTTGCTTTTCCACCAGAGATCTCACCCTCTGCCCCCAACCTCCCTCCCATCCTCTGTTTACACAACTGGGACAAGTTTCACACCCCCCAGTCCCTCACTCCCCTGCCCTTGCCCCTGCCTCAAAGAATTTGCGAGTCACCGGCTGGGGCAGGGCTATAAAGGTGCCATCGCCAAGGGTCTGCAGCATCAGAGGGGACACTGTTGCCTGCCACCATGGAAGCTGCTGCCTGTTGCCTGCCTCTCCACGGGCTCCAGGTGCCTGGAGCCAGCGCTTACCCAGCCCTGGGGCTGGAGCAAGGGGGAAGGTACTGGGGTGCTGTGCAGCTGGGGGGGGATGGGGAGGGTGGGGAAGGTGGGGAGTGAGTGGAAGGTGGGATGTGGAAGGCTCTGGCTGGGTTTGAATGAAGGTTGTGTGGCTCCTTGCTCTGGTGGGGATCCCTCTGATCCCAGCAGCCATGGGGGAGAAGGTGCAGAGCTCGGGTCCCAATGCTGGGGGCTCCCCGGTGTGCTGGGGGTGCTGTAGCAGGTTGAGGAGCACTGAGGCCAAGGTGGTGTGAATGTACCTGCATGTGCCTGGCGCCCCAGCCACACACCCAAGCAGGGGCTGAACCAGGTGGGTGAGACTGTGGTGCTGGGGGGGCATGGCTGTGCTTGGGAGGAGCAAGGCAAGGGGTGAGCAGGCCAGGGTGGGTGGCTGTCACACTGAACCTGCTTTCTGCACCCAGATCCCTGCCTTTCTGGAGACCGTGGCTGCCCCAAGCAGAGGAGGGAACCAGGCAGCAGAGGGATCCGATGGACACTGTGAGTTTGACAGTCCCTTCTGCCTCCTTCCCAGTCGCCTGCTGGCAGGGCAGAGCACGGTGGGGAGATGAAAGTGGCAAAAAGCCTGCGGAGGGACAGATGCCAGCTTCCTTTGCGGGGGCATGAGCACGTAAACCCAGGGGCAGAGGGGAGAAGCCGGCTTCAGGGCAGAACAACCCTGCCAGGGGCTTCACCCCTGTGAGTGGGACAGGTCCCTGGCAGCTGGGATCCCCGGGCAGCCCCTGCCAGAGGAGGGGCAGCAGGAGCCCCACGCGGGTCCCAGCCCGACTGTGTCTCCCCAGGCTCGGACCCAGCACGCAGCAGAGCGGGGCAGCCCCGACAAGACGCCGGCCTTCTTCCAGCACCCTGTCAGGTACGTGCCCCGCTGGCGGGTGCCCGGGCCGGGCCCTGGCGCAGCGGGCAGGGGCCTCACCCTGCTCTCCCCACGCAGCATCCTGTGGCCCAGGTCCAAGTCCTTTGACTATCTGTACGGCGTGGGGGAGAAGCTGCTGGAGACCTTCCCGGTGCAGGCCACCCTCTGCTTCTACCAGGACTCGGGCAGTGAGGAGGAGGAGGAGGAGGAGGAGGAGGAGGAGGAGGGAGAGGAGGAGGAGGAGGCGGCAGGGGAGGTGGTCCCGGGCCGCCCCCCGCAGCCCGGCAGCCCTGGCAGGCCGGCGTGAGGCCGCAGTGCGCCAGCCGAGGGCGGGCACGACGGAGGCGCCGGCGGCCGCGGGCTCTGCAGGCAGCATGTGGGCGGGCAGCGGGCACAGGCCCGGGGCCGCGGGCACTCGGCGTTGGCAGCCGGCGGCCCGGCCCGGCCCGGCAGCGCCGACCGCCGCTCGCAGCGCGACCTGCGACTGCCGTCAGGCACCGCGGCACCTCCCGCTGCTGTCGGCCTCTCTCATTGGCTGCCGGCCTCTCCCGGCCTGGGGGAGGAGCGCGTAGCCCCGCCTCCTCCCGCCGCTCCGCGTTCCTATTGCAGCCGCGGGAGGAGGAAGGCGGCGCGCGCTGGCGGCGGGGGCTCCGATTGGTCTAGAGCAGTGCCGGGGCGGGAGGGGCGGGGCCGGGCGGGGCTTCCCCCTCCCCGTCGGCGGGAGGGAGCGGCTGCGGCGGGGCGCGAGGCCGCCATGAGGTACGGGCGGGGCGGCGCCGCCGGGGGCGGGGGGCGAGGGCGCGGGGAGCGCGGCGGGCAGGGCCGGGGGCGGGGGGCCGGGAGCGGGGGGGCGGCCCTGCTGGGGCGGGAGGTGGGAGTCGGGGGGCGCGGGGAGGGGGGTGTGTCGGGGGGGCAGGGGCGGAGGTGGGGCGGTTCCTCTGGGGCTGGACAGCCCAGCGCCGGTGGGTAGCTCACGGGTGGGTTGCTGGGGGGCTGAGCTGCGGGGGGACCTGCGGTGGGGTGATGCTAGGAGCTGGGACCCCGCGGGGGGGTGAGGCGGTGGAGTGATGCGAGGAGCTGAGGGTTCCCGCCGTGGGGTGATGCTAAGAGCTGGGGTGACGCACGGTGGGGTGATGCTAAGAGCTGGGGTGACTCGGTGGGGTGATGCTAAGAGCTGAGGGTTCCCGCGGTGGGGTGATGCTAGGAGCTGGGGTGACTCGGTGGGGTGATGCTAAGAGCTGGGGTGACTCGGTGGGGTGAAGCTAGGAGATGGGGGTCCCGCGGTGGGGTGATGCTAGGAGCTGGGGGTCCTGCCGTGGGGTGATGCTAAGAGCTGGGGGTCCCGCGGTGGGGTGATGCTAAGAGCTGGGGTGATGCACGGTGGGGTGATGCCATGGAGTGATGCTAGGAGCTGGGGTGACTCGGTGGGGTGATGCTAGGAGCTGGGGTGACTCGGTGGGGTGATGCTAAGAGCTGGGGGTCCCGCGGTGGGGTGATGCTAAGAGCTGGGGGTCCCGCGGTGGGGTGATGCTAAGAGCTGGGGGTCCCGCGGTGGGGTGATGCTAAGAGCTGGGGTGACGCACGGTGGGGTGATGCTAGGAGCTGGGGTGACGCTAGGAGCTGAGGGTGATGGAAGGGGACTTGCGGTGTCAGGAGGCAGGGCTGGTGCTGGGCTGTAGGGCCGGGGACAGAGGCTGGCTGGCCGGGTGTAGTGGGACCACCCATGTGGGTTGGGATGGGACCTGAAGGCTGCTATGGGGGTGAGGCATCCTGGCCCCCCTCGGGGACCCTGCGTTCCCCGGCTAGTGGAGCCAGTGCAGCCGCTTCTCCTGGCTGGGGCTCTTGGCACGCACAGCCCCAAACACTGAGCGGATGGCAGCCCCGGCTCGGGGATGCCAGGAGAGCTGGCAGCCTCTCTGCACGTCACCGGTGTCTGTGGAGCCCCCTGCCCTGTGCCCGTGCCCCTCAGCCCGGCGATGAGCTGCTGCTTCCCAGTGTACCCCCAATGCCCGCTCGAGGGGTGCGGGGGACGGGCGCTGCGCACGCACCGTGTTCTACCAGCACGGTTTCCTCCTTTGGCACGGGTGACGGGAGCGGGAGCGGGGGTGGAGACGGGGGGAGCCCGGGGGAGACACAAATGCGCGACTGCAGCATCCTCGCTCTCACGGCTGCATCCCTCACGCCTCCTCACAGTTGCCTTAGCAACCTCCTATTGATGGGATATTTATAGAGGAGGCGAATGCGTGTTGGGAAGCCGGAGGGGAGACCGGGAATGGGTGGGTGTTTGCTAGGTCAGCCTCCAGCTCCGGGCTGTGCGGAGGCAGGAGGGGTTGTGCTCGCCTTGGCGTCAGCGGGTGCGATGGGCCAGCTTGTCCTGCTCATTGGAGCCCAGGGAGGTGGGGAGGAATTTGCAGAGGGAAATATTAAGAAGCGCCTGGATTGCGTGCCCGGGGCAGGCATCGCTCCTGCTTGTTGGCTGGCACAGACCTGGCTGCTTGTTGCTCTGGAATAACCCATCTCTGAGTTCTGATGTTGGGTCTGTTGGCATGGACACTTGGAATAAAGTTCAAGGTAAAATCTTCCTGCTGGGCTAAGTGTGTTGCCTGACGTATGCATGGCTGGGGCCATGGAGCTGGGGATCCTGACAAACCTGCTCTTGAGTGTCCTTATTTCTGCATCTCTCTTCTCATGTCTGTCAAAGGGGGACAATGCCTCTAACCAGAGGTTTTGTGTGGGAAAACCCTGGTGGGTTTTCCATGCTGTGTGTTCTTTTATCCTGTGGGCTTGGGTCTCCGTAAAAACTGATGACAGCAAAAGCAGGTTGGGAAGTCCCTGCTCAGAGCTGATGCAGCTTAGGGGGGGGGGGGGGGTTGGTGCACAGATCCACAGGCCTCTCAGCTGCTCTTGCATCCCCCCCAGAAATGGGGCTGGGTGTGCTGGTGTGGGGCACAGGAGGTGGCAAACTCCAAACTCCTGCCTAGTTCCTGTGCTCTGCTGCTTTCTCTTGCTCCTGCTTCAACTCTAGACTGAGGTGTGGAACCTGAGTTCTGTGAACTGTTGGGAAGAAGCCTCTTTCTGCCTCTGGATGCAGCTCCAGACTTGCTTGGCCTCTTCTGCTTTTGGAGCAGGGACCTCCAAAACCACAGGGAGCCCCATGTTGGCAGGGAGAGGTGCTGAGTGCTGAGAAGGTGGTGGTGGTGAGGTGTGGCAGTGCCTGCCACCCCGGTGTGTGTCAGCCCATCCCATGCCTGCCTTCTGTGTGAAACGGCAGGTGGATTAATAGCCTCACTGACCCCAGGACTAGCTCTTTGCTGTCCCTGACCTCACTCTAGCTGAGAGGATTCAGGTCCTTTAGGGATAACTGAACACCTGAAGTCGTGGGCCTGTGACCAGGACGTGGCTTTTTAGTTCCCCCCTCTGCTCCCTCGTCTCCAGTGAATCCCTATGGAAGCTGGTTAGTCCTGTTCCCTCTGTCTCCAGCTGGAGCTGTGGCTTTGCCACAGCAAAGTGACACACAAGGAGAGGAGTTTGCCCAGAACATCTGATCGGTGGGGCACCAAGCGTGGGCAGCAGACAAGGAGTGCTCAGGAGACACCCCTGTGAGCAGAGGGGGATGTGTGCTGCTTCCCCTGGACTTTGTGTGGCTGTGCTGGGGTTTTGGGTTGGTTTGGTTGGCTCTTGAAGTGAAAGGCGCCTTTCCAGCTGGAGAGCTGTTGTCCTGGGAGCGCAGGGAGCCCTGTCACCCTTGCTGCTGCCCTTTGCTTGGCCCAACACCCTTTAGGAGAGGTATGGCCTTTCCTTCCCTCCCATCAGCTTCCTGGCAGTGGGGAAAGCACGGCCCTGTTTAGTGTGGATTGTGTGTAGGAGTTGCAGAAGTGAGAGCTGGCATGGCTGTGAAGTTGCCTTAAAACAGGATGGCTGCTTTACCTGTATCCACCAGCCTCTTCTGGAAGGGAAGAGCATCAGTTCTCCTTCATCCAGTTTTCCCTTCTTACCTTGCTTGTCTGCAGCCCTCTGGGTTTCTCAGGCAGGGCCCTGGCCCTCCCTGCACAAGCATGGCAGAGACCTGCCCCAGGCTCTCAGAGAGCTGAGGGTGTCCTGAAACCCCTCTGGTCCTTCCAGCCGTGCGCTGAGCAGGGTGGCAGCGTGCATCCTTGGCTCTCTGAAGAGGCCCTGCTTGGCTCCACCAGACAGCACCCTGCATGAATCTGACCCTGGGCAATGGAGATCTTGGGCTTCAGGGTGGTAAAATTTAAGCTGTCAGTGACTCTCCTGTTTTCTTCCCCACAGGTAGGCAGGAGCCCCCCGTAGCCGAGCGCAGCAGCATGGCAAGTAAGTGTTCCCCAGTCAAGATGGAGAGGTGGCAGTGGTGCTGGAGGAGAGGAGGGGATAATTGGCAGTCACCTCTCAAGGAAGGGGTACCTGTGCTTTTTTGGAGTGTGTTACTCTCTGTGGGGAGCAGATGCCATTGGCTGTTATCCCTGAATGAGGTCCGGGGTCTGGCCTGACTTGTGCTTCTCTCTCCCCTGTGGAAGGTGGGAGTCAAGAGGAAGCACAGAAGGGCTGACACCTCTGGGAGTGCCCGTGTGCTGCAGCACTTACTGACTGGCGTGGCACTTGCTGTGCCAGGCAGCCCTCCCCAGGGCTCTTCAGACTGACTGGCCTCTCTGCAAGGGGTCGCTGGTCTGCGCCAACATCTCCTCATTGACTCATGACTCGCATCCCATGAACTGCCCATCCTGGGGGGCCACACTACTGTCTGGCTGGTGGCACTTGGGGCTCTGTGTTCCCAGTGGATGGGCTGCTGCCTAATTCGGCCCTGTGGGAGCTCGCTGTGCCCTGGGGTCCAAAGGAATCCTTGGGGCTGCGGGGGCCCAGTGGCTCACCTGGAGCTGAGGCTGGTGAGGGTGCAGGGTGGAGCATGGCGGTGTGTGGGCTGTAAAAAGCTGGACTCAAACCCTCCCTCCTCACTCTTCTGGGCAGCCTGCACGGGGCTGTGATGGGAGCTGAAGGAGGATGGTGGTTGTGAACGGGGAGATGTAGAGATCCGGCTGGGATTTGCTCGGGGTGTTGCTGGAGCTGGCTGTGAAGGTGGAGGCTGTAGCCACGCTGGCCAGGAGAAGGACATCAGGGATCACAGGTATGCCTTCTTTCCTTATCTGTGCTGTGCCTGGTCGGGGAGGGAGCAGAGATCTTCAGGAAGTGTTTTTAAAAGGCAGTTTTAATCTTTTGTTAGGGAGCAGGGTACCCAGCTGGGTTCCTGCCTTCTCCACTGCTGCCTTTTCTCCATCCCAGAGCTCAGGTGCTGGCTCACCAGCACTTTTTGGTTGTGGGAGGTGTCCCCTGTGGTGGCAGTGTCTCCCACTAACTGACAAGTCCCCTTAGTGGTCACCCTACATGCTGGAGTGGGGATGTGGTCAGCATGTTCCCCATCCTTCGCTGTCTGGCTGTCCCTCCGCAGACACAGGATGTGTCATGCTGCAGAGAAGCAGCCCCAGGGTGTCCCCACGTGCTGGGGGTAGCAGTCTGCCCAGGCCTGCTTGCCACAGGGGCCCTGCAGCACCTCAGGAAGCGTGGCTGGATGCAGTGACCCAGCCCTCACTCCTGCTCCCCCTGCCTAAAGCTCTGATCTTTCCTGAGCACCGGTTCTCCAGCTGGTGTGGGAAGACTTGGAGAGGCAGGAGGGGTCAGTGCTGAAGCTGCTGGGCCTTGGGAAGTCTCCGGGCCTTGGGAAGTCCCCTGGGCCCTGTAGACAGTACCTGCTCAGCTATCTGCTCTGCCTGCCAGCTGGGGATCCAAGCTGGAGATGAGTTGGCAAGGCTCTTAGTTCCTGAAGGCCATCACTCTTCTGCTCTGGTCCCCAGGTGTGGGGGAGCTCTTTGTGCTTTCCACGTGAAAGAAGGGAGGGAGCATTGCCTTAGCTTCTGCCATTTCTAGGTCCCTGAGGGAATGGGGTGTGGGGAGGGGTGCATGCCTCCATCCCAGCATGCTTTCAGTCAGGGTGTTGCTTGTGATACCTGCCTGCCCTGTGTCTGTTTTTATTTTCCACCATAGTGGCCAGTTCAGCATGGCAAAGCAGGAAGGGGTCAACTGATGCATCTGCAGGGGTGGAGAAGACCCTCACAGTGAGCTCTGCAGCCCAGCTTGCTGCTCCGAAGCGTGCCAAGGGAGTTGGAGAGAGGCTCAGCTCAGACTCCAGTGCTGAGGTGGGGAGAGTTGCTAACACCAGCCTGATGAAGGCAGGAGGCAGAGGAGGTGAGGCCAGACTTCTCCAGCAAAGGATGGGACATTTGTGGAACGGATGGCGTCTCTGTACAAGTTTGTCTCGTTCTGGAAAGGCTCAAGAGAAGGTTGGTCTGCCAGCCAGCTCCCTCTCCAGTGAGGACAGCCCTCCCCCACTGTGAAGGCCAAGGCAAGCTGATTCCAGCCCTCCTGTGAGATGTCCTCTGTGCCTCTTGAAAATGCTGCTTTGATTGTCCTTGTATAAAAAAAGACCAGAGAAAGGTTTACATAATAAAGGTGGTTCTGAGAGGAAGCCTCTGACTCTGTCATTCACTCATTCACTCCCTTACTGCTCTCCATTCACACCTCAGTGGTTCAGCCCAAAAAGCATCCAGTGCCTCCAAGCACGGAGTGCTGGGATGGTGTAGTAGGTGCTTATGCTGTGGTCTTGTCCCTGCCTTGTCATTTACAAATACTCTTACAAATACCTTACTGTACTCTTAGGAGCAGGATACACACAGTCACAGAACACTTTGGGTTGGAAGAGATCTCAAGGACCATCCAGTCCCAACCCCCCTGCCATGGGCAGGGACACCTTCACTAGGCCAGGTTGCCCAAAGCCCCATCTGACCTGGCCTTGAACACTGCCAAACATGGAAGGTAAAGCAGAAGAAAACCTGCTCCCAGTGAAATAATTTGGTAGCTTTTCACTGACTGTTGCATTTGATCTTCACCAAGCTCCTGATTGAAGGAGTATCTGTGTTGCAGCCAAACTGGTCTCATGGGAGACCCCAGTTGTCCCCTTGCCTCCTTGCCTTGCATCTGTTGATGTTGCTGCAGCGTTAAGTTGGTTCATCTGGTTGATCCAATGGAAGGCTGAACGTGAGGGCTAAGGAGGTCAATAGGTTCCTGTGGATCAGCCAGCTGAACTGATTCCTGTTCCTCAAGCGAAGCGGCACGGCTTGGTGGGAAGAGATGGTGCCAGTCTACAGCTGGGTGTGTGGAGCTGCCTTACAGGAGCTCTGATGAAATGTGTGTGGGGGAATGTGTCTGTGGGGGAAAGGTCGTGGTTTGTGGGGAGTTCCTGCTTTCTGGGCAACTGCTTGTTTGCCTGTCCTGTGCTGCTGTAGGTCCTGGTAGGTACTTGCTCCCTGCACCCCTTGGAGATCTCCCTCCTGCAGAACATGAGGTGGGGAGGAGGCTTTGAAAGGGCTGTGCCTTTTGCAGACAAGAAGGTGCTGTTCCTGCTCAGTCTGGCTTCTGTGGGAAGATCTGATGTGGGCAACACAGCGTCTCCTAGGCTTTGGGAGCAGAGGAAGGTTTGTGAGGCCTCTGCACCAAAACACAGTAAGGATGAGAGTGTGATGCCATGTGAGGAGAGGTGGTTCAGGCCCCTTTTGGTATCTGCCTCATGACCCCCTGCACTGTCCCCATGTATGAGGATCTTTGCACTTGTTGGGCCTGGGAGAAGACACAGTGGTTTCTCTGGGACCTGAACAGTGCCTGAAGCCACATGGGCTTGGATGAGCCCACAGCAGCTGGCAGGAGGGCCAGCAGGCTGTCTGCTGGGAGGCTGTGGAGGTGTGAGGCAAGAGGGGTGATGTGCGGGGTCGCTGGGATGATGTGCAATGCCCTTTGTGTTGTGAGTCCAGCTTAGTGCTGGCCCCGTGTCTTGGCAGAGAAGGCTGGCACTGCCCCCCAGCCCTTGGGCCCTGGCTTACCTGGTGGGATGTCCCTTGCCCTGCAGCAAAGAGACAGCCTGGTAAAAGGGCAGAGGGCTGCAAACAGGTCTTTATGGAGCCTTCTGTCTCCTTCAGCTGCCCTGTGGTCTACAGCTCTTGCTTCTGATGTCTTTAGCATCTCAGCCCTACTAGAAGGATGCTCCTGGTGCCGTGTGTCTCTGGGCAGACCCCAGAGAGCCCTGTGCCCCTCTGGGTGTGTGCTTCCTTGACGGGCACTCTGCTGTGCTAACTGAATTGTGGCCCTGGGCTTTTGGTGTCTGGGCTGCCTGTGTCACTGTGGTCCTGTGGGAAGGCAGGGGGGAACGCCGGGGTGGGCAGAGGCCAAGTGTGGGTTTGTCCCTGCTCAGCACGTCTCTGCTTTGTGTGTTGCAGTGTTCTTGGGGTCCAGGAATGCCCACTCAGTCCTGAAGCGTTTCCCCCGAGCCAATGGCTTCCTGGAGGAGATCCGTCAGGGCACCATCGAGCGGGAGTGCATTGAGGAGGTCTGCAGCTACGAGGAGGTCAAAGAAGTCTTTGAGAACAAGGAGAAGACGGTGTGTTTGTCCTGCCCTGCTCTCAAGAGCATGTGTGAGGGCTTAGGCCTTGGTGCAGAGGAGGAAAGCACGGGGGGAATGGCTTCTCCAGTTATGTTTGTCCCCTTCTGTCTGCAGAGAGCATACTGTTGCCTAGCTTTCCAGCATGACTTTCCCTTCCCAGGCAATGCCCCTCACCTTGGCATTGCCAGGACACCCTGTCCACACTGCAGGTCAAGCTGGCATACATGGGAAGTGGGTGCTGTTGGCTCTGGCTCTCCAGGCTGGGGTTGGTGTTAGCCAAATTTCTCCCTGCCTGGTGCAGGAGCTGTTGGGGGCTGTTGAACAATGTTCCCCTGATCTTTTGTGTTGGTTCTCACAGCACCTCAGATGCTGGCAGCTGCAGTGAGGGTTGTGGGGGACAGCCAAAAACTCCCTGCAGTGGAGGGCAGGGATAATTGCTGGTGGTGGTCAGGGGGTCCTGGTCCTACCTGCAGTGCCTGATGTTTGCTTCTCTGTTCCTGCTGCAGATGGAGTTTTGGAAGGGCTACACCAACTCTGTCTACTCTGTCAAGGACCCCGGGCACAGCACAGAACACTCAGATGCGATGTACGTGGTGGTGCCCCTCTTGGGAGTGGCTCTTCTCATAGTCATCGCCCTCTTCATCATCTGGAGGTGCCAGCTTCAGAAGGCCACCCGCCACCGCCCTTCCTACGCCCAGAACCGCTACCTGGCCAGCCGGACGGGACGCAGCCTGCCCAGGGTCATGGTGTACCGGGAGCGCTCGCAGAGCCAGGGGGAGCCCCAGTGTCAGCGCGAAGCCAGCAGCCGCCTGGCTGGAGACGGCAGAGCTGGGGGCACTCCCCAGCAAGACAGCACCCTCTACCCACGGGAACATTCAGTCTCCGTCCTCTCCAGACTGTCCAGCGCCACCCCTCCACCTTCCTACGATGAGGTGACGGGCCACCCAGAGAGCAGTAGTGGTGAAGAGACCAGCATCTCCTACAATGAGCCACCACCCAAGTATGAGGAGATAGTGGCTGCTGCCTCTGTCACGGGCAAATAGTGGGTCTGCCTCCCCCCTGCCTCTTCACACACACTCACGCTCACACACCCATCCACAGTCATTGTGCCCAGGACCCCCTTTTGGGTGCCAGTCGGCACCCTGTCTCACCTGCTGGTGCCACCACACGATGGCCTTACCCTCCTAACCAAAAATAGCTGTCCCCAGGTGGGGTGAGGCTGGGCTGTGAGGATGGCTCTGGATCCAGGCAGCCGCCTCCTGCCCCTCACTCCCTGCTCACAGTAGCCAGAGCAGAGTGGCAGCTTGTTCCTTGCTCGACGGGGGTCTCCCCATGGTGCATCTGATCCCCCCACTTCCCCCTCGAACAGACATAACACTCCCCGTTATTAAACTGGCCTCACTGCCTCCCTGGGGTGCTGCTCAGCCTTACCCCACACCCTTACTGGGTCCCACTTTGCTGCTTGGGGCTCTGATGAGGAGTTGGGGGTGCAGGAGGGGTGCAGCAAACTTCTGTCCATCCCCACAGTCAGTGTCCAGGCTCCGTGCTTGGGGACAAAGTGCCTCCCCTGCGTGGATGTGCTGCCCGGTGGGAATGGGAAGCCCAGTGCATCCAGCAGCATTTGCTGGTCCGAGATCAGGGAGGAGCAGCCAGTGAGGTGCTCTCTGATCTCCTGGATCCCTTTGGAAAGGGGAAAAGGCTCGTGGTGGTCTTCTGTGTGAGGTAAAGGACTTTGAAGTAACAGGTCCCTTTTCTGATGCTCTTTGCTTTCCCCCTGGGTGGGGGGGGGGGTCAGGACATCGGAGGTCTGGCTGCAGGAGAGCTGGCTGATGGGGTCATCTCTGACCTCCAGCCAAAGGTGGTCTCGTGGATTTAAGTGGTGGGGCTGGAGGCTCCTCTTCCCTGGAGGGTGACCTGTCTGGTGTCTGCCCCAGAGGTGGGATATCGGCACAGGGAGACCGCGGAGGGGCCAAATGTCACTCCTGACCCCACACCTCTCTGTCGTGCCTGGCCCCTCTCTCTGGGCCCCTTCTCCCTCCAGAACAGGTAAAAGGGAATGCAAGATCCCACTCTCCTCCAGACCTGCTGATAGAGGTGCTGCAAAGGGGAGAGCTGACTGACCATGTCATGACCCAGCCATGCCAGTGGGTCGGGAGTAGCCAAACTACGTTGCCCCTGACCACGGGGTGGTTGTGGTGCCAGGCCAGGGCAGAGCCCAGGTGCTTTGCTGTGGGACCAGACTGTCCCCTTTTCCTGGGCAGCTGCTTTTGGGGTCCAAGCAATGGGGCTGTCCATTCCCAGTCATGCCTGATGGGTTAAAAAGGGGGTTGTGGCTCACCCAGCCCCCAGGAGTAGCACAGAAACTCCCAGCACTGACATCCTTTGGTGTTCACCCCAGCACCAGCCTCTCCACCAGCACTGAAAGGCTACTGAACATCCATCAGCTGCCTGCACCATGCTTGGTCCCAGCAATGCTCACACAGCAGGTACCCTCAGCCCAGAGCTGAGGTTTGCCCAGCTTGGGCATTCCTGGGGCTGGACATGTGGCACCTTGTTTGTCCCCTCCCACGCCTTTTCTCTGCCTTTTGGCCTTAGGAAATGGGGGTTATGGGAAGGCCTGACAGCGAACATCAGGGTCAGAGCCTGGAAAAGACCAGAGGGAGACAGAAGGGCACTCAGCATCCTCTGTCTTCGAAGCTCAGTCATTATCCTGCGGTCTGTATTCTGTAAAACTTGGTATATTTCTGTGCAAAAAAAGGTATTTATTAAAAAACCCTCACTGTCTGAGCGGCACAGGGTGGCTTTTTCCCACGGGGGGGGGGGAGGTGTCTTACTGGGCACAACTGGATTTCCATCCCGGGGGAGTGGCGGTGCTGAGCTCTGCTGGGGGATGGAGGCAGCCGGTGGGGCTGCAGCACTCACACCCACCCCAGGCACAGCTGCAGCACAGACCCCAGGCAGGGGGGGGGGCTGTGCTGCTGCGGGGCTGGGAGCCACAGGAGCCTGCGACTTCCCTGGGCTCTCAGCGAGAGCCGGAGCGTGTCTGAGCCCTGAGCGCTCCGGAGGGGGAAGCGTGGAGGGATTTCCTGCCGTCTGAGGGGATTTAGGTGCACAGGTCGTCTTGCTGCTCCTCTGTGCGCTCCTAACCCTCTCAGATAATCCCCTTTACGTAGCAAGCCGGGGGCAGCACGGGATTTACTTTAAGCCCTTTGAAAACCAGATTTCACCCTCGGGCCTCGGGCTCCGGCCCCACTCGGAAGCGTTCAGAGCTCCTGGTCATCCCCAACGGATCGCTTTACCGCCCGGGACGCCGCCGAGAGGCAGGAAAGCTGGGCTCTGCCACGGCTCCCCGCCCGGCTGGCCGCCCCCCCCGCCGCCACCGCTCCCCTGGGGACCTGGAGCTCCTGGGGGGGGGCTGAGGCGGGGGCTGTCCCGCCTGCGGGCACCCCCAGGGGCGGGAGGAGCTGGGGGGGCTCCTGTCCCCCGGCTCTGCCGCTGGCGAGAGCATCCCCTCCGCTCCGGCGAGCTCCTTTCCCCGGGAGCGGGGAGGGAGAGGCTGACCCTCGGGCGGGGGCCGGGCGGGGGCCGGGCGGGGGCCGGGCGGGGGCCGGGCTAGGCCGCGGGCAGGGGGCCGGGCTGGGCGGGGGGCCGGGCGATGCCCGCTGCACCCGGCGCGGCGCTGATGAGCCGGAGCTCCCTAATTACGGCGGCTGCGGCTTTAAGAGCGGAGGGTGTGTGGCTTGGCTGGCACCGTCCCGGCTGGCAGCTGGGGCGGCTGTTTGCGGGTCCGGCGGGTGCCTGGGTCTGCCCGAAAGAGGAGCAGTAAGTGTGTCCCCGCTCGCTAAGCCGGGGGGAGCCGGGGCTCTGCCAGGGGCGGGCCGCTTCCCCAGGGAGGGCACGGAGCCTCCCGTGCGCTGGGGCCCCGCGGGCGGCCGGCTCCGCGCCCCGCGGGCTGAGTTTGGCCGTTGACCCGTCCCCCCGCCGGGCCCCGGGTTCCCGAAGCGCTTCGCTCCTCGGCGGAGGCCGGGGCGGGGGCAGAGGGCTCGCCCAGGCTCCGCCTGACCGGCGTTGCCCCGCGGCTTGGCCCCAAGCCGGCTGACGGGCGCCGAGGTGCGGCCCGCGGGCGGGGGTGAGGCCTTCCCCGCTGGCAGGGGGAGCTCGGCCCAGCCCTCCGCCCCGGGATGGGCGCTGGGCCGGCGTGGCGGCCCCTGCCTGCGGGGAGGGGAGCCGGGAGCGGGGTTTCCCTCCCCAGGGCAGGGTCTCCCGGCTCGCAGGACCGGAGCCCCCTCGCAGGCTCAGGGTGCTGGCAGTCCCCTGGCGCTGGAGGGGCGGGGGTGCCGAGGCAGAGGGGAGCAGCAGCCCCCTCCCCTCCCTGCGAGGGGGCAGCTGCCGGGCTCTAGCAGAGAAGAAAGCTCAAGGAGCGAATCCTGCTACAGGAGCGTTTTGTTCCTGCAGGGCTTGACAGCTGCTTTGTTGTTCGTATCTTCTTAATAGCTTCGTCTCACAGAGCTCCTGTCCCGTCCCTCTGCCCCTTGGGAGCTGCAGCAGGTTCCTGGGTGATTGGAAGATGAACCTGTCTGCCCTCTCCTGACTGATTGTTATTACTATGTGCTGGTTCCCTGGACAGCCGGCGGAGAAAGCCGTGCAGGTTGTTCGCTCCTCTGAGGTGCCAGAAAGGCAAAGGAGAAGCCCAAGGTTCTCCGTGGTTGCAGGCTGTGGGGCTGAGTGTTTGACATGAGCTTCTCCTGTGGGACTGATGCCGCCCTGGGGCCATCCCAGGGTTTATGGAACCATCCCAAGACCTAGTGTCCTGCTCCCCAGTGAGGTTTCCTGCAAAGATCCCCTTTCTTTGAGGTTTTGGGGAGAAACTCTGTGTGTGTGTGGTGACACTCATGCCAGCGTTGGGTCTGTGTGGGGCAGCCAGGGACTGCTGTCCCTCCCCCCCCACCCCAGCATCTCCAGCAGTGCCTCTGGAGCAGACCAGTTTCCGCAGGTGGGGATCTTGCCTCTGCACAGCTGGAAGCAGGGAATCCCTGCAGATGATGCTAGGCACTCTTCTGACTCTCTAATTACAAGCTCTTTGATGGCAGAGGAGGAGGGAGCTGTGTGAGGCAGGTGATCACAGGGTGTGCTGGTTGTTGGGCATGCTGAGCCGGTTCTGCCACCCTTGTGTACCTGGGGTGACAGGGCCCAGCTGCAGCGGGGGGATGGGATCGGTGGGGGGTGTCTTCCCAGAGTGCTTCCCGAGGTGGTGGAGCTGCTCCTGAGGGATCTCCTCCTGCTCCTCTCCCCTGGGTGATATCCCAAGGGGTGGCTGGATGTGGGGGCAAGCCAGAGGGTCCAAAATGCCCCTAGAAGGTAGTGGTGGGCAGCCCTGGCTGCTGCTGGCTTGGAGCAGCCTGGTGTGCTGGGGACATGGTGATGGAACCCCAGCTGCTAAATATAGTCCTTGGGCAGACATGCTCAAAGAAGGCAGGGCCCTGCATGCTCCTGCTCGCTCACTGCCTCCTCCTGTTCCACTCCGTGAGGAAAACCTCTGCTCCCTCGGTTGGGAATGTGCTGGAGCAGGCTGCCCTCTGTTACGGTGGGGATTTTTGACCTGGAAGCCAAGGAGGGGCTTTTATAGGCATGGTGAGCTGGAAGGGCTGCAAAGGGGAGTGCAGTGGCACCTTGTCTGCTCGTGGCCTTTGGGGACGCTGGGGTGGTGGGGGGGTCTGGCTGGGCTTTGGCAGCCCTGGCTTGTTGGAGTTCTCTCGTTGGCTGCTGCTTTTTGAGAAGGAATAAGAAGTCCCTGTGCTGGGAGCTGGGAAGGGGTTTTATTTTGCCCTCTCCCAAAAAAAGTCTGTTGATTGCCCTCTGCTCATGGCACTCAGTGAAAGTGCTGGGACATTGTGGCCCCAGAGTACGTCTGAAAGCCCTGGGACTTAACGGGGAAACTGAGGCACGGGGTGGTTGTGCCTCCTGAGCAGCTCCAAAGCCCCATGGGAGCAGTGAGAGCTGGGTGCTGTGACTCTCCTTGGTGCCTGTCACCTCCTGGGAGAGAGCAGAGATGCAGCTGGCCTGAAGGAGCTGACATGTGTCTTTCACCTCTGAGAAGCTGGCTCAGCCTCTGGCAGCTCTGCTCAGGGCAAAGTCCATCTTGCTCAGCTTGGTGGGGGTCTCTTGAGGAGCTGGGTGCTGGGTTGGGCTGTGTGGAGAAGGAGTTCAGTGCTCAGTTCCTCCTGTAGCAACCTGGAACCTCATCCCCAGAATGTGTGGGTTTGTTTCTCGACAACCTGACTTTGCCTTGAAGGTGAAGGGACACACAGATGGGCTCCCAGCCCTCCAAAAACCTTCATTCCTGGGTGGAAAAGAATTTGATTTTATTTTTTTACTGTTTTTTAGGGCTTACTGAACCCCTCTGCTCCCACAGCGTGGTGGAACTGTTGCCCGTTCCTTGCTGTCAAGTGAGGCTGTAGGTGCTCAGCTCACACTTTGCTCCCAGGACACAGAGCTTCCCCACTCTCTCACCCTGCCAGGCAGCAGTTCCCACCAGCAGTGACCCTGTGCCCTTGCCCCTGCCAGCTGGGCTTCACAGGACACCCTGTTCTCTAGGTCAACTCCAGCAGTGTCTGTCGTTTGGGTTGTTTCTGCCTGGTTTAGCTGCCTTACAGCCTGTGTGTCATCCCTGTGCAGATGCTGTTTAAGAAGAGCTGCTTGCTACCATCCCTGCTGAGCTTTCTTTTCCTCTGTGTGAAACCCCAGGGTGCTCAAGGCAATAAAAAAAGATGTGGCCGTTTTGGGACCTGAACCGAGTCCACCGTGACCTGCTCTTCACAGAAGCCATCAATCAAAGGATGCAGGTTCCCAACAGGCTGAAGGTAGCAGGTAGCTTCAGACCTGTGGAGGAGGAGCCAGTGACAGAGGATGTCCCTCCTTCCTTTCGGATGCACATCCCTGATAAGATTTCTCTTGCAGGTAACGTCCTGGGATGTCTTTTGGGGTGGGTGAAGGTTGCTGGGGCTCTACAACATCTTATGGGATAGGATCCCCTTATAAAGTCCCCAGTGCTTTGCTCTGTGAGAGGACAGGGGCAGATACTGTAGTCAGCTTTCTTCTGAAAGCTAGAACAAGGTGGTGGAGGGCTGCTTGGGGAGAGGTTGGCAAAGGTGACTGATAGAAGGTAAGAGGGGTCTTGACTCCAAAAGGTGAGGAGCAAAATGTGTAGGCATCTCCCTCCACATCTCTTTCCCTCTTGGCCTTTGGTAAGCTCCCAACTGTCTCTTTGTAAAACAGCTCCTAGACCTCACTTTCCTGCACCAGTGTGTCTGGTTCTTTCCAGTCCACACTTCTCTGGGCTGTCCTGCAGCTCACACTTGTGGGACATGGATTTTGATGTAACTCTGGTAACAACAGACACAGGGTTGGCTCCCCTGTGTGGGTGGATCTCTCCTCTCTCCTGTCCTGAGGGCATTTGGGTTGGTTTAATTCTTCCCTCTCTCCTCTCTGTAGAGATATCAGATGCCAGTTTGAGGCCAGTCCTGAACCAGCAAAGGAAGAGCCCCTGTGTCGTGGTGCACGTGTCCCCAGCCTCCTCTGCCCAGCCCACACAGCTCGGGGAGTTCCCTTTCCTGCACCCAGCCAGCAGACCCAGCTCCCAGAAACGCAGGCGACTGGTACTGTATTGAGAGTGTCCAGGGGTCCTGTGGGAGGAGGGGGAGCAATCCCAGTGTTGGGTTCCTCCTGAAGTCAGTCATCAGCCCAAGCCAGAACTCTTACTCCAGAGTGCTGCCTCCTCCTAGGAGGGAGGGTGAAGGGATGGTGGGATATTTCTGTCCCATAACCAGAACACACTTGCATGCTGGGACACTGATTCACCCAGAGCACCTATGGCATTTTGTGAGCAGAGGATGGGCTGAGTGAGGTGCAATCCCCCCCCAACCTCCTTCTGCTGCTTGTGAAGACCCTTTTCAACCACTCTGTCTCCTGGATGAAGTAGGAGATGGAGCCATTTCACCATTGCAGGGTAAATGGTTCTGGTCTCAGAGTTGAAAGCAGATTTTAACCTTGTATGAAACTGACCCAAAGAGAGTCCCTGAGATGGGCAGTCAGAGGCTTTGTTTGGCTGCTGGAGCTTCTGGCCTGCCTTCTCACCTCCCTGAGATGCAAAAGCCATTTTCCTGATGCCTGAGGTTCAGGGGGCTTGATCTGAGAGGAAATGGGATTAGCAGATGTGACTCAGGGTGCTGGTCACCCTCCCCCTGCTTGGAGCATGGCTCCCCACCTGCTCCAGCACGAGCTCCCCAGGCTGGGCACTCCCATAATGCTCCCACCACTGAGGGCTTTCTCCATGCTGGTGGCCCTGGCAAGGCACTGGGGTGGGCTTGCCTTGGGCAGGTTGCTCTCACTCATGAGGTTGTGTTTGATGCCAGCAGGGCCACCACAGCAGCAGGGCACGGCGGGAGAGGACTCCAGGCGACTGTGTCCAGCTGGCCTTGCACAGCCCAGGACAGCAGCACGAGCGGTGAGCAGCACCCAGGGCTGGGTGGGCTGGGGGGGGACGACCAGCATCTCCTGCCCTCTGTGCTCCTGTGGTGCTCTCCAGTGTCAGTGCCCTGAGGTGGGGGAGGTATCCAGATCAGGGCAGCGTGCTGCCCTTGCACGAGAGGGCCATGGCTTGTGGCATCAGAGAGGTTATGGCCAGGCAGCAGTGAAAGCAGCTGCACTGTTCCCCAGGGTGAGGGGCTGTCTGAGATACATGTGGGAGAACACAACCCCACTTACAGCAGGCTACTGGTCCTTGCCTGGCCATTGGGTCAGGACAACCCTGCTGCCCACTCTGGCTTGTCAAAGCCTCTCTGGCTCTGCCTATCTTCCTCTTGGAGCTTGCCAATGTGCTCTCCTGTTCCAGCACTCCATAGGTCTGGGGACTATGGGCAGGTGACCCCTGGCAAACAAGGCACCAGAGCTGAAGAAACCCAAGCTGGGTTTCTACAAGCATTGTTGGAACTTGCAGTGCCTTGCAGGCAGGGTGGGATAAGAGCCTCTCAGCTTGTGAGCAGTAGCATGATGGTAGTGATCCCCTGCTCACAGCCTTGGGCTCTGGAGTTTCTCCAGTAGAGAAATGGTCTCTAACTTAATCCCAGAGAGGAACTAGTTTCCCCCCTAGAAGTCAGGGTTTATCCTGGTTGGTAGGAGAGCTGCCTTCTGCAGCCCCTGTGCAAGGAGCTGGTGAAGATCTCATTGTCACACAGCCATGGTTGGCTTTGGAGGAGTCAGGCAACTGCCTCTGAGCCTTGGGGCTGCTGGAGGGGGTTCTCCCACCTGGTGATGTTTGGGTTCTGGGTGCCAGTGGCACCAGTGATGCTTGGAGCTGCTGAAAGGACGAAGGGCACTGCTGAACACCAGGCTGTGCCTGAGCTCTGCAAGGCCAGGAGATAACAGGTGTGTCATTCTGTGTGCACCCCAGGCCAGATGCATTCCCCTTGCCTGCACGCAGCGCCCCGCTCCCCCTCCTCGCAGAGACAGGCAGGATCTACTCCATGCAGAACATCTTCCAGACCATGTACCACCTGGGCCAGGTGCTCTTCCATCATGTTCGAGGCTCTCTGCAAGACCCAGTGCCACTCAGGTGACTTCAGCTCATCTTAAGCCACCCCTGTGCCTCTGCAAGCCCTTGCTTTTGCCTTGCTAGGGCATGAGCCAGGCATGAGCTCTGTAAGCTGCAGGCTGCACAGAGAGGGAGCAGGATGGTCCTGTGTGGCTGGCCAGCTCCAGGTGCCTGGCCCAGGAGTGCCTGGTGCAGCCAGCCTGGGGGCACCCTGCTAACCCAGCCCAGCTTGTGTGTCCTGCTCAGCTGAACACGGGTCCCAGGGACCCTGGTGTGTTTGGACACTGCCTGGGATGTTGCTGGGGTGTCAGCTGCTCTTCACCCCTAAGCATGTGCTGCCTTCCCTGTGTGTCTTGATAGATGAAGTGTGTGAAGGGAACCAAAGTCCAGAACAGACCTGACTCAGGTCCTGTGCCCAGGACAGCCTCTCCTGCAGGCTTCCAGCACCCTTGGCTGTATCTGTCACCCTTAATTAACCTCTCCCATGAACTGGTGGCACAGGGTTACTTGTCCCATCGCTGATGGTTCTGGCCAGGGTGCCAGGGTGCTCGCTGGAGCAGGCACACAGTGACCTCAGTGTCTCCAGACCTGCTGGAGCTTCTCTCCCTGCTGCACCTTACCCGTGCAGGTGCAGTCAGTGTAAATGTTCACAGACATTCTTGTGGCCTTAAGGTGTCCCCACTGCTCCAAGGCTGCTGAGCACACAGAGGAACGTTTAAATACTTCTCATTCTCCTTGAGCAAAGCCCTCAGGCAGAGAGGGAGGGGAGCACATCCATCATCCCTCCAGCAGTGGCACGTCCTGCCTTGCCTCCCCAGCTGGTGCAGAGGAGCAGGCAGCAGACCTGCCTTCTGCCTACATCTGATGCAAAGTGGTGTCCTTGCTCTTAACCACTGGAGGCTGACTGGCTTACAATTTTGCTCTTATTTCCTTTATTTTTAAAATTTATGTTTAAAACAAACTTAGGACAGACCAACAGATCTCTCAGTGGCCACGTAAGCCCTTGTCCCTCTTCCCATCAGCAGAGGTTTAGGCTGTGGCATCATGAGAGGTGGTACCTCTCTTGTATTGGGGTGGGCCCCCAATACAAGAAAGATGTGGGGCTGTTGGAGGGGGGTCAGAGGAGCCACAAAGATGATTAGAGGGCTGGAGCAGCTCCCCTACAAGGAGAGGCTGAGGGAGCTGGGCTGGTTCAGCCTGGAGAAGAGAAGGCTGTGGGGGGACCTCATTGCAGCCTGCCAGTACCTGAAGGGAGCAGAGAAACAGGAGGGGAATCAGCTTGTTAAAGGGCAGAGACTGGCAGGACAAGGGGGATGGATTAAAGCTAAAGGAGGGAAGGGTTAGATTGGATATTAGGGGGAAGTTTTTTACAGAAAGAGTGGTGAGGGGCTGGAACAGGCTGCCCAGAGAGGGGGTGGGTGCCCCATCCCTGGGGGTGTTCAAGGCCAGGTTGGATGGGGCCCTGGGCAACCTTGTGTAGCTCCAGGCCTGAGGTTGGTGTCCCTGCCTGTGGCAGGGGGTTGGAGCTCTGTGACCCTTGGGGTCCTTCCAACCCTTGCCATTCTATGATTCTACCATGTGGAGCTGCTGTAATGCAGTGGAGTGAGTCTTGGGCATCTCTTAGGCTCTCTTTTGGATACTTCACATCACTTTCAGATGCATAAGGCATCTCTTTGGGCATCTCTGATATTGAAACCTTTGTATCCTTGTGCACCAGTATAAATAAAGTGGCTGATGGGACTTCTTTGTTCTTAAACTTTAATTAAAGTCTGGTCTTGGACAGAGACTGGAATATTTGCCTGATAGTGACCTCTGGAAGGGTATGAATAATGGAAGTTCTCTCTAGCCTCTACTCTAAAGGGTGTTCACCTGTCTCAGCTGTGACTTTTCAGGCCAAAGCTTCTGGATGTGGCCCCTTTTCACTGCTCTGTGCTAGGGAAAATGGCTTTCATTTTACACCACAGCCACATCATGTGGAGGTGTTACCTCACAGATGTCTTGTCAGGCAGAGACTCCCTGAATTTCCAGGTGCTGTTGGCTGTCTTCAGTGAGATCAGCATCATGTTGCAAGCAGGGGTAAATACCTTCTCCTCCCTGAGGTCTCTGGAGGAGCAGTGTTAGGTGCTCTCTAACCTGTATGGTGTCAGCCAGTGCCTGTGCAAGGAGTCACAGGTTTGTGGGGGTTGGAAGGGGCCTCAAGAAACCATTGAGTCCAACCCCCCTGCCAAAGCAGCTCCCTGGGACAGAAAGGTGTGCACAGGGGAGTCTTGATGGTAGGAGAGCTGATGTAGGGCTACCCTGTGATGGTTGGGACAACAGGCAGAACGTAGCAATTCTGATTTAATTCTTTATTCTCACTGTGGATCAGCTTTATTGTGCAGCTTGGTGCTGCCAGCCCTGCAGCAAGGCCCCGTCTCCAGGGGATGCCCTGGAGATCCATGGTCTGTGTTGCCAGTGCAGCAGCTAATCCCAGTGGTGGAAGGAAGTGGTGTGTGCTTGGGTTGCTTGTTTATGTTTCAAGTTGCAGGTAAAAATTGGCCCTGAGAGCAAAAAGTGATAGAGTGGTTTTGTTGTTGTTAGGGGGGTGGGGAGAAGTGGGCTTGTGGCAGCTGGGGATACTGGGGAGGAACAAATCCTTGTCTCAGCATTGTGGTTTAGCCCTAGCCAGCAGCAGGGTGCCATGTGGCTGCTTGCTCACCACCCCTCACCTACCCCCTCCCTGCCCTGCCCCTCTAGATGGAGAAGAGAATGGGGAGGCAAAGGCAAACCTCATGGGTTGGGATAGGGACACTTTACTGGGACAGTGCAGGGAGGGGGAAATAACAGCAAAAAGAACAGAACACACAGAGCTGGGGACACATGCTGAAGCTTCTCACCAAACAGCACAGCTCTGGTGTATGGCTCAGAGCTGTCCTGAAGCCAGACTGGACCATCCCTGAGCTTCAGGTCCCAGAGTCATGCTTCCCTGACCAGCCCCCTTTTATTCTGGGTGTGATGTCATGATATGGAACATCCCTTTGGCCAGATTGGGCCACCTGTCCTGGCTGTGTTCCCTCCCAGCTTCCTGGGTGCCCCCCAACACCCCCTCCCCCTTCTCCCTAGCAGGGCAGCATAAGGGGCTGACAAGTCCCTGACTGCTGGGCAGCAACTCAACCATCAGTGTGTTACCAGCACTGCTCATCCCAAACCCCACACACAGCACTGACCAGCTGCTGGAAAGGAAACTAACTCCATCCCAGAGAACCCAGGACCCTCCTCTGCTGCCTGATGAGCTCACTCAGATAGCTCCCACCAGCTGATGGTTGCTTCCCACCAGTGGGCTCCTCACCTTCTGATGGAGATGAGCTCATCCCACCATTCTGCAGTGAGACATCCTGACCAGCCTGGCTCTAAAGAGGCTTTATCCACCCTCAGGGAGTTCCCCTGGCTTACAGAGAATGGATGCTTGGTAAATACCATCTTTGCTCTCTGCACTTCTAAAGAGACACAGGCATGAGGTTTATTTAGGTGTTGTCTGTCATGGCATGTGCTGTATGTTGTGTGACCACTATGGGATGCATGGGGGCATGGTGTAAATATGCATGGTGGGGGTTAAGAAGAGGTGAGTAGATGCTGGTGCTGTCTCCTTCCTCTGGATGCTTCATTCAGAGGGCATGTCCTGGGCATGGACATGCTGCCTGCATGGCTTGGCTCCCCCCAGCAGCACCTGGTGTGAGGATGGACATTGCACCTCTGGAGAAATGATGGTCTGTCTGCATCTCTGTTCCCACAGCTCCCAGGAGACTGGACCAGGCCCTGAGAGTGCTTTGGAGGAGGTTGGGGTGGCTGAGATGGCAGCGATGAGAAAACAGGTGTGGTGGGATGAAGGGCTGGAAATCTTTCCTGGGGAAGCCATAGGAGGCTGGGTGAGGAGGCTCTGGGGGTCTGTTGGCTGGTGGTGCCAAGCTAAGCCCAGCTGATGCTGCTAATGGAGAAGCAGGTGAGGATGCACGGGTGAACCTCATGAGGTTCAACACTGCCAAGTGTCAGGGGTGGCACTTGGGCTGGAAGAATCCCAGACACAGATACAGCCTGGGAGAAGAGCTCCTGGAGAGCAGCCCTGTGAGAAGGACCTGGGGATTCTGGTGGATGAGAAACTCCCCATGAGCCAGCAGTGGCTCTTGCAGCTCACAAGGCCAATGGGATCCTGGGCTCCATCAGCAGAGGGGTGGCAGCAGGGACAGGGAGGGGATTGTCCCTCTCTGCTCTGCCCTGTGAGGCCCCAGCTGGATCCTGTGTCCAGAGCTGGGGCCCCCAATACAAGAAAGATGTGGGGCTGTTGGAGAGGGATCAGAGGAGCCACGAAGATGATCAGAGGGCTGGAGCAGCTGCCCTACAAGGAGAGGCTGAGGGAGCTGGGCTGGTTCAGCCTGGAGAAGAGAAGGCTGTGGGGGGACCTCATTGCAGCCTGCCAGTCCCTGAAGGGAGCAGAGAAACAGGAGGGGAATCAGCTTGTTAAAGGGCAGATAATGGCAGGACAAGGGGGATGGATTAAAGCTAAAGGAGGGAAGGGTTAGATTGGATATTAGGGGGAAGTTTTTTACAGAGAGAGTGGTGAGGGGCTGGAACAGGCTGCCCAGAGAGGGGGTGGATGCCCCATCCCTGGGGGTGTTCAAGGCCAGGTTGGATGGGGCCCTGGGCAACCTTGTGTAGCTCCAGGCCTGAGGTTGGTGTCCCTGCCTGTGGCAGGGGGGTTGGAGCTCTGTGACCCTTGGGGTCCTTCCAACCCTTGCCATTCTATGATTTACATGTGTATTGACCCACTGAGCAGCTACCCTGAGGGGCTGTAGGGGCTGCATGAGGCAGCCAGCCCCCTCCATCTGCCAGCAGTGCAGGGCTCAGGTGGGAAGGACCTGCTCCTGAGGTCCATGCTCAGAGCTGAGGCACTGCTGCTAACCCTTCCCACAGGTAGCTGCTGTCCTAGAAAAGGAGGGCCTGAAGGAGCCAGCAGCTCCCATCCCTCCATTCCTTGCTGTCCCATGCCTCTGGGGTGTAGCCAGTGTCCTGCACTTCGCTGCAGGGCTGACAGCAGCCCCACTGCTTCCCTTGCAGTTGCTGAGGATCTCGGGGAGGCTCTGCGTGCTGGAGGAGCAGTGCAACGCCTGGCGACAGAAGGAGGCCCTGCTCTACTCTGTGCTGCTCTCTGCCTGCCTCATCAACACGTGGCTCTGGCTGAGGAGATGATTCCCTGTGCTCTGAGTTCTCCTGCCCCACCCTGGCAGGGTGGGTGAGGGCAAGGAGAGAATTCTTGCTCCTTTCAAACAATAAAACTACTTATTTGTTCTTCACTCGACCTGCTCTTCCTCCTAAAGGCCCTTGGAGATCTGTGTCCTTTGGGCCCCAAGTCCAGTGGAGGTGCCATCCCTCTCCCATGCTCTGGCATCAGAGATGGGTGAGGGAGATGTTGAAGCTGGACCTCCTGCCTCAGCAGCTGGAGATGGGTGTTGGGGGGAGAGGGTGTGCAAGGCCTGTGGCCCAATGGGTGCAGTCCCAGGGCTGCAAATGCGCTGCATACACCAGCAGCCACCTTGTATCTGTGACTGGGCCAGTGCCTGTGTTTAGATTGGATATTAGGGGGAAGTTCTTTACAGAAAGAGTGGTGAGGGGCTGGAACAGGCTGCCCAGAGAGGTGGTGGGTGCCCCATGTCTGGGGGTGTTCAAGGCCAGGTTGGATGGGGCCCTGGGCAACCTTGTGTAGCTCCAGGCCTGAGGTTGGTGTCCCTGCCTGTGGCAGGGGGGTTGGAGCTTTATGATCCTGGGGGTCCCTTCCAACCCTTGCCATTCTATGATCCTAAGACTGGTGGGGCCAGTTCTCTGACCCCATCACAACTTGAATAACTCAATTCTGGCCCCATAGACATCCTCAGCCAACTGCTGTGGTCTGTTCCTCATCATCCACCATAAAAGCTTGTGTAGAGTGAGTGTTTTTTTTAAACTGCTGGTAGCTTTTATTTTCATCCTTACACAGCTGCTCTTTGGTGGAGGCAGTACTGCCAGGTGTCCTGTGCCACAGCTCCTGCTCCAGGAGGAGGTATGGAGCTGGAGGAGCTGGGAGCTCCCATTCCTGCAGCTGCTCCTGTGCCTCCATCTCCTTGGCTCCCATCCTGCTGGAGGCAGATCAGGGTGCTTTGCAAACGTTCAGACCCAGAGTGCCTCTGTAGGAGCGTTGCTGAGGTCTGGGCTCTTTCCCAGGGAGATGTAGATGGGAAACCTCCCCACAGTGACTCTCCAGACTGTGAGACCTGGTACCAGCTGCGATGGCACTCGACAGGCCATGGGGAATCGCCTGTTTGGGCAGCAGGACATACTTGTTAGGCGGCCAGTGCTGGAGGGAAGGATTGCTCCCAGGTCTGCTGCCAAGCTGTGACTCCAGCGATGGTCCAGGAACACAGGTGAGGGGAACTCTTGGCCCAGATGGTCTTTCACTAAAAACAAGCCCAGTTCAACAGCTTTACCATTCCTTTCCTTTCCTGGAGTTTAGTAACACTTGGATCTGAGGTGATGTTGAGACACTTTTGGTGGCTCATCCAGCACATCTGCTGGAGTTGTGCTCGCAGGCTCTGGGGGCAGGTTTTGGCATGGCCTCTCCGTTCCAGCAGTTAGCAATTATAGCTGGATCTGCAGGTCAAACGTGTCCCAGTAGCTTATTTACAGACATGGATGCTTGGATGTCTTCTGCCTGCAACTGTATCAGGCACCTGGGGCTGTAAATCTGGCAGCTGGACACTGACTAATCAATACCTGTCCCACGAGTAATTTGAGTTCTGAACCGGTGCCCGGCAGCTGAGCTGAGCTTTATGGCAGGTGAGAGCTGGGGTGTGGGGGGGTTGGGGTGCTGTGCATGGCAGGGTATTCAGAAGGCACAGTGCAGGGGTGGTTCCTGTGCCTTATGGCCCAGGGATGTGGTTACCTGGGGACCTTACCCAACAGGTCTGCACGAGGGGGTTGCTGCTGTGTGACTTGTGGGTAAACTGGCTGGTGTCGATCACCTGGGAGGTGTGCACGGGTTTGGGAGGAAGCTTGTGGGTTGTTCTTTTTAAAGCTGTATTTTAAGGTGAGAAGGGCTGACACTGGAATATGCATCACCTTCAAAGTGTGGACTGAAGGTGTTTAGAGAAGAGGTGATTAAACTCTGTTCTCAAGGGCTAATTACTGGCAGGTTGTAGGGGATAGAGTACAACTTTTATGTAAGGCGTAAATCCTGGTGTAAATGTAAGACTTGCACCTGGGGAGGAACAACCCCATGTATCAGTACAGGCTGGGGGTGACCTGCTGAAGAAGAGCTCTGTGGAGAAGGACCTGGGGGTCCTGGTAGATGACAGGTTGGCCATGAGCCAGCAGTGTACCCTGGGGCTGAGAGAGACAATGGGATCCTGGGGGGCATCAGGAGGAGTGTGGCCAGCAGGTCACAGGAGGGGATCCTCCCCCTCTGCTCTGCCCTGGTCAGGCCCCACCTGGAGTGTTGTGTCCAGTTCTGGGCTCCCTGGTGTAAAGAGGACAGGGATCTCCTGGAGAGAGTCCAGAGAAGGGCTACAAAGATGATGAAGGGCCTGGAGCATCTCCCCTATGAGGAAAGGCTGAGAGAGCTGGGGCTGTTCAGCCTGGAGAAAAGAAGACTGAGGGGGGACCTAATCAATGTTTATAAATGTCTTAAGTATGGGGTGCAGGGGGAATTGGCCAGCCCCTTTTCAGTGTCTGTGGGGACAGGACAAGGGGCAGTGGCTGTAAGCTGGAGCACAGGAAGTTCCACACCAACATGGGGAGGAACCTTTCCCCAGTGAGGGTGAGGGAGCCCTGGGACAGGCTGCCCAGGGGGTGTGGAGTCTCCTTCTCTGGAGAGATTCAAGACCCATCTGGGTGCCTATCTGTGCAGTATGAGCTGGGGAGCTGCTTTGGCAGGGGGGTTGGACCCCATGATCTCTCGAGGTCCCTTCCAACCCCTACAACTCTGTGATTCTGTGAAATCTGGAAACACTGACCCATAAAATGTCTGTTTTAATAAACTCCTGGTGTTCTGGATGTGCTGCTTCTACCAGTGGATGGGAGTGGGTAAGGCTAAATCCTTTGCAGCAGGACTCTGGTGTTGGATGCTCCAGCTGCATGCACTTACTGAATTGGATGCAGGATTTCTGATGCCTCTGGAGCAACAGGCTGCTTGGCCCCCACCCATGGCAGCCACCCTGGAGAGTTTGTGGTTAACCCCATCCCTGCTGGGGTGTGATGCTTTTATTATTCCCTTTCAATCCCTGCCTCCTCCTCCTTGTTCTTCTTCGTCCCAGGGCAGCACTGGTGTCTCCTGGGGTCACTGCCACAGCGATGTGCTTGGAAAGGAAAGTGTCTTCTGCTCGAGGCAGCTGGGAGCTCCTGGGGTTCCTGCAGTGCTTTGGAAGGCAGCTGCAGGCTGGGAGGTGAAAGGGGAACACGTGCTGGGGCCTGTGGCACAGGGACAGGAGCAGGGTGACACGTCCCTTGCTGCTGGGTGCTCACCCAGGCAGCACTGAACACAGACGACAGCGCTGGCCAACGCTGTGCAACTTCTGTTCCCTCCTGTGGGCTCTCTGCTGCCTGGGTTTTCAGGGAGATAAAAAGTGGAATTTAAGGCTTTGAAGGTGGGGGGAAAAGGTCACCCTGTGATGGTGAAGGGCCTCCTGGTGCTGGTGGGTTCTGATCAGTCCTGCAGGGATTCACCACTTCCTTACTGCTTTGGGGTGCAGTGCTGTTGCTAACTGGTAATCAGAACGTCTCGTGACCAAGCCCTACATGATCACCTTTGGGCTCCTCAGCTCTCTGTGGTGGGATTCAAGATTTGGTCTCCTGCTCCTTGAGCATGAGGAAAGGTAACTGGAGGGGGGGGGTGTTAAAGGGTGGTGGCTTCTGCAAATTCTCCATCACAGCAGTAGGTGTGGCACAGCCCTTGGAGCAGGGAAAACACCACCAGCTTTGCTCTTCCCTAGGGCAGAGAGCTGGGAGGGGAGCAGAGGTAGGTGATCCTTGGGCAGCTCTGCCACAGGTGCATGGCAGAACCTGAACCCAGCTGGGGATCAGCCAGCTCTGCCTGTACCTGGGTGGGCAGTGACCCTCTCTGAGGTTTGCTGGGGACTCAGGAACTGCTGGCTCCAGAGTTGCTCAGAAGGGCTGTGATCCCCAGCCAGTCTCTGCCATGAGACACGTCTGGGGTCCCTCCAGTCACCAAGGAGGTGGCAAGGGGAGAAGAGGATGCGTGGGTAGGGAAATGGAACATCCCTGAGCAGCGTGTTTCCCTCCTCCCCTTTCATCCCTCAGACACAAAGCTGGCTGCTATTAACTCCTCTGAAGTGTGCCCTGCCACTCAGGGCATGGAGGATGCTCAGGGGATGGGCGTGCTGTGGTGACGAGGCATGCACAAGCATTGTGCATCCACCTGCACACCCCAGGAGCCCCCCTGCTACTGCCAGGGTGCTGCCTGGCTGCCTCACCTGCTTCTCCCTGGCCAGGGGAGAGGGGCAGGAGTGTCAGCAGCTGTGCTGGTGCTGGCTTGGCTCCGCAGCTCAATGCCTGGGTGCTCCAGAGCCAGCCCAGGAGGCTCCTGCAGGAGGGATGCTCCCAGCCACCCCTGCTAACCCGCGCTAGGCACCAGCCAGAAAGCTTCAGAGGATGTCAGGCTGGTAAGTGGACAGTGGTGGCTTCTTGACAGCGGCTCTGCTGCCTTGGGAGGGTGACTTGCCTGGTGTGGTTGTGTGTCCCTGTGCATGTAGTGTGGATGTAGTCTTTGGGCATGTTGGTAGAGGTCTACAAGGCATTGCTTTCCTCCAAGCAAAGCCCTGGCCATGGGCTGCACCGAGTGAGAGAACGAGCAGCGTGTGGTCTCCAGGAATCCGCCTCATCCCTGAGTTGCAGGTATGGAGGGGGCCTACTGTGCCCTGGGGGCAGCAGGCAGGGCTGCTGGGATGGGAATGGGCAGCCTAGGTAGAGCTGGGCGATGCCTTTGTGTCCATAAGTCTGTGTTGCTGTGAGGTGCTTCTGCACGGTGTGGTCTATCTTAGGGCGCAGTAGAACAGTGCTGCACGTGATGCTGGGGCTCAGCAAGCCCTGTGGGCATCATTTGCTTTTTAAATAAACAAGCCATGGTGAAATCCCACCTTTAACAACTCCACAGCAGCCGTCGTGTGATGATGTCGGGTCTCCGCTGCTTTCTGACAGCAGATGGTGGCTCCTGCCAGCAGGAACCTCAGCACGGCTCCCTCTGAACAGCAAACATTCATTTCCATCACAGGGGAGATTTCTGTGGCAGTGAGAGGTGGGGCTTGCTGGGCAGACCACCAGCTGGTTGTAGTCCCCTGGGGAAGGAGGGTGGTTGCTCGGGTGCATTGACAGCATCTCTCTCTGCCAGGGCTGACCTGGCACTTGCATCCCTTATGAGTCTGTTTTCCTACCCTCTGGCAGGCACTGGAGCTGAGAGCTGTGGCCTTGTTGTTATGGCAGGGCTCGCTGGGGATGCTGTTGCCCTGGCAATGGCTGAGGAGCCTGAACCACAAGGAGAGCATCTTTCATGGGCCATGGGCAGAGGCAGAATCTCTTGGGGAGGGTGAAATGCTCTGCAGGACTCTCACTGCACCGTCAGTGACAGCAAACATGGGGTGGGCACATCCCACGGGGTTTGACCCTCTCTCTTCCAGGGCTGTGTCTTATCTCTGTGTTCCCTGCACGGCTTGTCTTGTGGCTGTTCTCTGCTCTTGGCAGGTCTCTGGGGCAGGGAGTGTGCCCATGGTCTCACGTGGAGGATGATGGCCAAGAGTAACGGTCTGCACAGCTCAGGGGCCAACTGCCAGCCCCCCCAAGCCCGAGCGGAGGGTGATGCAGAGGGGACGGAGCTCAGCACCAGGAGGTCAGCCTGGTCCCTGGTTTGGTTGATGGAGGCAGTGGTGGGGCAGGGGAGGGTGAGCTCGGTGTGTCTGCTGAGACCTGGCGTGGGCTGGTCTGTGATGCCAGAACTCAGCTGCCTGCTTCCTCCAGTCTGTCTGGCTACGGGCAGGTGCTATGACTGCACGGTGTGGCTGTGATCCCCCTTTTCCCCATTGCAGGACCTCTTCAGCCCAGGATGGTACCTCCTCAGAGCTGCAGAGAGTGGATGCCCTGGATGGTGGGGAGCAGCTGGGTGCCTCTGCTTTCCAAGGCAGGGGAGCCTTGGCCAGGTACCTGTGTGTGCACCACGGGCCTTGGGAGAGCCTGAGCTCTTGTGCCTGGCTTTGACACTGGGGACTTGTGTGGGGTCAGGATCCAATCCTGCTGCAAGGCATTTGAGGGGACCAGCATCTGTGAATGCTGCTCTGGGTGCCCCAGTACCCACAGAGAGGGCTGTGGGAGAGGATGGCTCCATTACCTGTCCAGCCCCAGGGAGGGCTCAGAGGCTCCTTTCCCTTGCAGGCAGCCCCCACTCACTCTGCCCCAGACATCCAGACATTCCTCATGTCCCTGTGGGAATGGCAGCAGGCTTGAGGAAGGAGCTGTGGGACTCTGCCAGGGTGGACTCTCTTGCTCCTGTATTCTTGGTCCCACCCCATCACTACGAGAAGGGGAAAGGAAATGTTTGGGCTGGAGAGGGACCCATGACCTCTCAGCTGTAACCCCCCTGCCTGTTCTCAAGCTTTTGCTTTCTCCTTGCTCCACAGACACTTCCTGACTCTGCCTCTCTCCCCTGTCCAGGATAGTCCGGCTGGTGCTGGTGCTGAGGGACTGGGCCAGCAAGAGCCTGCATGAGGAGCAGCAAAGGCCAGACCCCTTCCTCGAGCGCTTCCAGGGCCCCGAGCTCCGGGCGGTGGCTGCAGGTGCTGGCAACGATCTAGAGGATGAGGAGACCAAGGAGGAAAACAAAAAGTAGGGTGCCCTTCCCTGTGGCCCCAGCCATCCTTCCCTGGTGATAGGCCGTGCCCAGGGGCTCCCAGCAGCGATGGCTAATGGAGGTGGTGGGGGTGGGAAAGAGGGAGGTGGGATACAGTGGCAGGAAGGGTTGTCTCATCTCCAGTCCTTGTCCTGGCAGCCAGCCTGGCTTTGCCAGGGTGTTGTGCAGGCACACAGGGCCTGGTAGCCTGACTCTGGAGATATTCAAGCCTTGTCTGGACACCAACCTGTGCAATATGTCCTAGGGAACTGCTTTGGCAGGGGGGTTGGACCTGATGATCTCTTGAGGTGCCTTCCCACCCCTTTGATTCAGTGATTCTGTAGAAAAGACTTGGCCTGTCCCTCACCCGTGGGGTCTTCTCTCCCCTGGTCTGTGCCCTGGTAGGAAACACGTGTTACATGGCTCCTGACAGCTCACAGTCCTCTCCGTTGTCAGAGCAGTTCAACACTAGGGTTGGCCTTAGGAGCCAGCCCTGGGACTGTACAGGGATGTACCTTCAGCTTGTGTGCACAAGGAGCTGGGGACAAGCCAAGGAGTGGGTAGGGGGTCTCCACCCAGGAGACCACAGCAAGCACAAACACCTGGGATTTGCCAGTCTCATTCATTCATCATCTGCATCAGGGGGATGAAGGGAGGGTGTTTGCTGCCCGTGCTCCCCCCAAGAGCAGACACTGTGAAGGAGGCTTTTGAAAAGGCTCTTTCAAATGCAGCCCTTTCATCTCCTCAGCTCACACTCCCAGTGAAAAGCAATAACCTGGCTTTTCTTCTGCTGGCTAATTAAAGGGCAAAGCTCATGGACTACTCTAGACCCTCCCATTATACATGGTAATTAAAACACCAAGCAAAGTTTGTTTTCTGTAGGAGAAAAATATCTGAGCCTTGTATCTGGGTCTTTACTAGTAATGGGGAAAAATGTCCTGCCCTGTGAGGTGAAGGGGAGCTTGTTAATTACCAGAGGGAGCTGAAGTGGGCTGTGAAAGGGCTGCTCCGTGGCCATGGGCTGCTGGGAACATGGTGGTAACTTCTGCTGTTGTCTTGGTCCTCATCCCCAGGGGTAAGAAGTCCCTCAAGCCTGGCAGCTCTGAAGATGAGCTGCTGTTTGTGGCCGTGGGAGCCTCCATGGTTGTACCCAAGCCCACAAAGCCTTTGGGAAGGGCCAGATGATGATTCTCTCTTCCTGGGTTAACCCAGCCCCCTGGTTCTCCAGCCCTGGACCCTCTGTCAGTGTGATGTTAGTGACTCTGGCTGCCAGCTGTGAGAAACACTAGTGATTTAAACCTGAAATTTCCCACATAATTAACCCTGTTAGGAAGGTTCTTAGTGCTGGTGAGTGTTACACCAGTCCTGGCTGGCTGCAGGAGGGTCCGTGCTTCTCATGTGTCAGTGCTGTGTGTCCTGGGGAGCAAAGAGTCCCTTTGCCAAGTGCAAAGTTGTGCTTCCTGAGCAAAAGGAAAGCGCTTTTCATGGGGACATCAGACCCCCTGCTTGTGGCTGTGCCCAGAGAGCCAAGACAACCTACTGCTGGCTGAGGACTGGTCCCCATGCTGAGGGCACCCTGGGTGCACCTCTGCAGCTTTGGGAGGCTTCAAGGCAGAGAGGTGTTGCTTTTGAAGTTGTCAGAAGCAGCAGGGTGGGCACAGAGAATCTGTTGGCAAGGTGGGATGTTTTTCCTGTCACTGGAGGGGATTTTGCATGTTCAAAAGCTGGGAGGGAGGGAAGGAAGGAGGAGGAGAGAGGGAGTTTTACCCTACCAGGCTGCAGCAGCTAAGACTATTAGCCCAGCCACAGAGTTTCTCTCCCCTGGCTTCTCCAGTGAAACCTGGCGACTGCAGCACACACATCTTATCTCAGAGTCCCAAGGCGAGCGGGATCAAACGCTTGGGAACAGTTCAAAGCTGGGCCCAGGACGGAGCAGGCCGCAGGCAGCTGCGAGCAGCGTGATGATGGCAGCCTTGCCATGCTGGCCACCCCTCCAAGTCCCTGCTCTGGGGCTTGGGCATCCCCTCCTCGTGCTCCCACTGATCTGCAGCACATTCCCTTTCCTTCCTGCTCTAATTCATCTTCTCTTAAGATGTGCCTGGCACCAGCCCATGCCTCATCTTGGGGAGGCAATGTCATGTAACAACAAGTTTTCCACATACCTTCTTCACATCTGTTTCTGGCTCTGCCCCTGGGCTGCTGTGTGCCTGTGGGCCACCCACTGTCCCTTATTGTCCTATAGTCTCCTCTTCTGGAACATGACTGGCCCCAGATTTGGGGATCAAGGCGCTTAAACAGTGCTGGATGATTTCGTTCTGCGCTGCTGGGGTTGGATTTAGCTTACAGGCTGGTGCTCAAGCTGCAGCTATATTTGAGCCAGCCTAGTGCAAGGGATGAAAGATCACAGAATCACAGGGGTTGCTAAAGCAGGGTCCCTAGCACAGGGGCTGGGATCTCTCCAGAGAAGGAGACTCCACACCCCCTGGGCAGCCTGTCCCAGGGCTCCCTTCACCCTCACCAGGAAGAAGTTCTTCCCCAGATTGGTGTGGAACTTCCTGTGCTCCAACTTGCAGCCATTGCCCCTTGTCCTGTCCCCACAGACACTGAGAAGAGGCTGCCCATGTCCCCCTGAGTCCCACACTTCAGATATTGATAACCATTGATCAGATCCCCTCTCAGCCTTTTCTTCTCCAGGCTGAACAGCTCCAGCTCTCTCAGCCTTTCCTCACAGGGGAGATGCTCCAGGCCTTTAATCACCTTCTTAGCCTCTGGGCTCTCTCCAGGAGATCCCTGTCCTTTTTATCCCAGGGAGCCCAGAACTGGACACAACACTCCAGGTGGGGCCTGACCAGGGCAGAGTAGAGGGGGAGGATCACCTCCTGTGACCTGCTGCCCACACTCCTCCTGATGCCCCCCAGGATCCCATTGTCTCTCTCAGCCCCAGGGCACACTGCTGGCTCATGGCCAACCTGTCATCTACCAGGACCCCCAGGTCCTTCTCCACAGAGCTCCTCTCCAGCAGGTCACCCCACAAAGGATGTGGCTTGTGTGGTTTCTTCCAACCCTATTTTCTCTGTTTAGCCTTTTATTCACACATTGCCAGCTCTGGCTTCTCTCTGCTTCCAGGAAGAAATGGCAAATCTTTGTGGTGGACCCTGCAGGAGACTGGTATTACCGCTGGCTGGCTGTCATCGCAGTGCCTGTCCTCTACAACTGGTGCTTGCTTGTAGCCAGGTGAGTTGGGAGGTTGCAGGGTCCCCGTGTCCTCTAATCCTCCTGTTCACCTGGTTGCCGTGGCTCAGCCAGGATCAGACAAGTGACACTGGTGGTACTGGGGCTGGTGGGAACCTAAAGGAAAGGGACTCCTGCTATCACTGTGACTTCTGCAGTGCAAAGGCAGAGGATCCATCCTCTGGCCATGGTTGGAAAGGACCATGGCTTTGTGGTAAAGCTGCAGGGTGCATGCAGGAGGTGGCTGCAAGACATTGATTTACCTAGGTGAAGGGGATTTTAATTTCTAGGAGGAGAGGAGCAAGTGACCAAGCTTGGTTGCAGAGATGGGTGCCTGGAAATCACCCTATGTGTAGTGGTAATCGTTGGAAATTAAATGGAGATTTGTGGGTCTCACCACCCTATTTCATGACTTTTCCTCCAGGGCTTGTTTCAGTGACCTGCAAAAGACCTATGTTGTCCTCTGGCTGGTGTTAGACTACATCTCAGACTGTATCTACATTGGGGACATAGTGATCCGCCTGCACACAGGTAAGTAGAAGCATCATCCTGGCTTGTGAGTGCTCTGCTTTAATCCCCTAAAGTGGAGATAAGCTGCAAGGGAGAGAGACCCAATCTACAGCTCCACACAAAGGAGGGTTTTGTCTACCTTGGTGCTCACTGGTACGAAGCATTCTCCAGAGAATGAGCCTAATTAAAAGATCTGGGAAATGGAGTAAGTTTCAGAATGGAAGATTAATCATGCCAGCTTTCAGCCTCACCTTGGAGTCACTGTACCACATCACCTGCGTTACTGTTAGCATGCAGGTGTAGCTGAAGGTCTGTGTCTCCAATTCTGCATCAGTTCAGCTAGTAAATTATCTACACAGACAAACAGGGGAATTTAGTGTTCTGGGAACATGGTGGGTGGCTGTGGGTTCTGTCAGGACTGCAGTCATTCACAGCCTGGGAGGATGGAAACCTTTGTGGCCCCATTTCTTTGCAGCAGCAGAGTAGATCCCTAAGTGGTATCTTATGTGGCTTTTGCCAGAGGAAGGGCTTGAGTGGTAACAGAAGTGTGTGAATGGAGTGTATCTGGTGGAACTGGTGATGTGTGGGTGACCCTGTGTGTGTGTACCACGAAATGCTCAAAGCCTGCAGAGGAGCTGAACATCAGCCAAGATAATCCTGTCGTTTCCCTCTGCTAGGTTTCTTGGAACAGGGCCTTCTGGTGAAGGACCTGAAGAAGCTATGCAACAGCTACGTCCACACCTTACAGTTCAAGCTGGATGTGCTCTCCATCCTGCCCACAGACCTGGCCTACTTTGCTGTGGGGTTGCACTGCCCCGAGCTGCGTTTCAACAGGCTGCTCCACTTCTCCCGCATGTTTGAGTTCTTCGACAGGACCGAGACCAGAACCAGCCACCCCAACATCTTCCGCATCAGCAACCTGGTTCTTTACATCCTGGTCATCATCCACTGGAATGCATGCATTTATTATGCCATCTCCAAGGCCATAGGCTTTGGAGAGGACACCTGGGTCTATCCCAATGTCACAGACCCTGAGTATGGGTATCTGACCCGGGAATACATCTACTGTCTCTATTGGTCTACGCTGACTTTGACTACCATTGGAGAGACCCCTCCCCCTGTCCGGGATGAAGAGTACCTCTTTGTGATCTTTGATTTCCTCATCGGTGTGCTCATCTTTGCCACCATTGTGGGGAACGTGGGATCCATGATCTCCAACATGAACGCCACGAGGGCAGAGTTCCAGGCGAAGGTCGACGCCATCAAACACTACATGCAGTTCCGCAAGGTGAGCAAAGACATGGAAACCAAGGTGATCAAGTGGTTTGACTACCTGTGGACCAACAAGAAGGCAGTGGATGAACGGGAAGTCCTCAAGAACCTCCCTGATAAGTTAAAGGCCGAGATTGCCATCAACGTTCACCTGGAGACACTGAAGAAGGTGAGGATTTTCCAGGACTGTGAAGCGGGTCTGCTGGTGGAGCTGGTGCTGAAGCTGCGCCCTCAGGTGTTCAGCCCCGGGGACTACGTTTGCCGGAAGGGAGACATTGGGAAGGAGATGTACATCATCAAGGAGGGGAAGCTGGCCGTGGTGGCGGATGATGGAACGACTCAGTACGCTTTGCTCACTGCAGGAGGCTGCTTTGGTGAGATCAGCATCCTCAACATTAAAGGGAGCAAAATGGGCAACAGGCGCACGGCCAACATCCGTAGCTTGGGCTACTCTGATCTCTTCTGCTTGTCAAAGGAAGACCTGATGGAAGCGGTCACAGAGTATCCTGATGCCAAAAAGGTCTTGGAGGAGCGTGGCCGGGAGATCTTGATCAAGGAAGGACTGCTGGATGAGTCAGCTGCAGAGGAAAACGTGGAAGGGATGAGCGTGGAGGAGAAGCTGGACAGGCTGGCTTTGAACCTGGACACGCTGCACACCCGTTTTGGCCGGCTCCTGACAGAGTACAATGATGCTCAGATGAAGCTCAAGCAGCGCATCACTGTTCTGGAGTCCAAGCTGAGGCAGCAGTATCTGGAGGACTTCTTCTCTGATAGCTCTGACAGTCTGTTTGAGGATGAGGAGAAAGCTTTACCTCGTGGGACACAATGAGGGGGTGCAGATGTCCACTGCATGACATCTGGCCTTGTGCTGAGACACTGTGTGCTATTTCACAAGGCAGATCTTCTGGCTGCCTTGCCAGGGACTTTTCTCAGGTCCTTAGCATTGCTGCTGCCACTGCCTTGGTGGCAGCTCCTGAGACAGGCCAATCCCTCGATTTGGAGCTAGCTCCTCCTCTGGCCCATTCCTTTCCATGTTGCCTTGATTTGAGACCTTGGAGTGGGATCACTAAAGAGAGGAGAATGGTTAATGCCACTGCTAGCATCTCCTTCCAGCTTCTGCAAAAGGTCTCTGCCCATCACACCCCTTTCCTTATTTGCTTTAACAGAAGGTGGGACATGAACCCTACACAGAGGGGTACCTGGGCATGCTGACCTCCCATGAGTGTTGAGGAGGCACAGCCATGGAGGACAGAGCCTGCTGTATGCCACTTCCTCATCCACACAGGAAACGAGGAGGAGAAGGGCTTTGGAAGATGCAGATAACAAAATGACCCCGATGAGAGTGACCAAGACACAGGCCAGACACTTACAAATGCATTTTGGGTTCAGCCCTTGTAACTCACTCTGGTCTCCACTGAGTGTCTACAGACACCCAGCCTGATACTCCTCACCTGTGAGGTACCAGAACTCGGCTGAGATGGCTCCAACCTGGGCTTCTTATGTCTGCACATGGAGGAGCTGGTCTGGGTCACTGTCACCACATAGGCCACCTCCACCACCTGTGCTGTGGCTGGATATCCAGCTGGAAGGGCAGGCAGCTGCCATCCTCCTGCCTCTCTTGTCCCTTCTCCTGTATTTGGTGCTGTCAAATAGCACCTGGCGCAGGCAGCACAGCACCTGGAGCACGGTGTCTTCCTGGGAGACAGTGTTCCTGAGCCCTCCTGCTGTGGGGGCAGCATGACTTCATGTGGGCTACAGCTGTCTGGCACAACCAGGGCAGTACAAAGCCCATGGCTTGCTGGCCCGACAGCTTTCAAAGGATGAAGCAGTGGTGGGACCCAGCTGTGCTGGTGTCTTCTTTGGCTCAGGGAGAACAGAGAACATGTTTATTCTCTCAGGCAGTGGGGTTTCTTGTATTTGGTGGGAGTTTTGGAGCTTTGCAGGTCAGTTGCCATCTGGAGAAGCAGTGAGTGTCAGAGCCATGGGGACATGTGTCAGGGTGAAGACACGGCACCGCCGCAGGCACCGGCAGAGCTGAGCCAGGCTGTGCTGCAGCCCTGTGCCCCATGTGATGTGAGCAGGGTGGGGGTGAGTGGCACAGTGTGGGAGAGGCCATGTGTGTCCCCCCCCCCCCCAAGCAACAGCATCCTCGCACAGTTTTGTGTGGGTGCTGAGATGGGGCTTCTGCTGCGCAGCTTGTCCTGCTCCACCTGTGGGCATCTGGGGCATCTTACTCCTGCCCCCTGGGTCTGTGGGGTGGGCTTGGCTGGGTTCTGAGCAGGAGAATGGTGGATGGAGAAGAGAGTTTTGGAGGCATTCATATTCTGGATCAAATCCACCCACTCGTTTGGCTAAAATAATGGGATGACACAGGGAGAGGTATCAAACCAGAAAGGCTCATGGTGGAGAACTGAGGGTATCAGGAGGAGCGTGGCCAGCAGGTCGAAGGAGGTGATCCTCCCCCTCTACTCTGCCCTGGTCAGGCCCCACCTGGAGTGTTGTGTCCAGTTCTGGGCTCCCTGGTGTACAAAGGACAGGGATCTCCTGGAGAGAGTCCAGAGAAGAGCTATGAAGATGATCAAGGGCTTGGAGCATCTCCACTATGATGAGAGGCTGAATGAACTGGGACTGTTCAGTCTAGAGAAAAGAAGATTAAGGGGAGACCTAATTGGTGTTTACAGTTATCTCAGGCATGGGATACAGGGGAAATTGACCAGCCCCTTTTCAGTGTCTGTGGGGACAGGACAAGGGGCAATGGCTGCAAGTTAGAACATACCACCAACATGTGGAAAAGCTTTTCCCCAGTGAGGGTGAGGGAGCCCTGGGACAGGCTGCCCAGGGGGTGTGGAGTCTCCTTCTCTGGAGATATTCAAGACTCGTCTGGACACCGACCTGTGCAGTATGAGCTGGGGAGCTGCTTTGGCAGGGGGGTTGGACCCCATGATCTCTCGAGGTCCCTTCCAACCCCTACAGCTCTGTGACTCTGTGATGTGCTTTGTCTTCTCCCTTCCCTCCAGCGTGGGACTCCTGCTTTTCATCCCATGTGAGGATTTTCCTCTTGGAAGCAATGGCCTTGCTCTTTGGGCTTTGTCATTTTTAAATTGTACTTTGGTTTGGTGGTTTTTTAGAATTATTACCACTAAGATCACTCTGGTTGAAGATGAGGTCGTTTCTGTCCTGCTTCTCCTAAGGCCAAGACCCCTGGCTCCCAGATTTCCCCTTTTCCCTGTGATTTACTGCTCCAAAATTTGCTGCTCGTTCTTTGCTGGCAGCGACACGACATCCCAGGGAGGCATCCCAGGGACCGGGGTGAAGCTCAGGGAGCTCAGCCGACACGGCATCCCAGGGTCCGGGATGAAGCTCGGGAAGCTCAGCCGACACAGCATCCCAGGGAGGCATCCCAGGGTCCGGGATGAAGCTCAGGGAGCTCAGCCGACACGGCATCCCAGGGAGGCATCCCAGGGACCGGGGTGAAGCTCAGGGAGCTCAGCCGACACGGCATCCCAGGGTCCGGGATGAAGCTCGGGAAGCTCAGCCGACACGGCATCCCAGGGACCAGGGTGAAGCTCAGGCTGGACGTGAGGAAAAAGTCCCTCACTCAGGAGCTGAGGTTCTTCCCAGGCCTGTCGCTGGAACAGGCTCCCCAGGGAAGTGGTCGCGACACGGGGGAGCTTCTCGGCGACCGAGGAGGCCGTCAGTCGGGTGGTTTAATTTCAGGTGGCCCTGGGAGGAGCGGGGAGGGGGGCAGGATGCTGCCGATGGGCCCTCCCCGGCACGGCGGCCTCCCCGTGTCGCTTCGCCGGGCGGGTACCGGCAGAGGGAGCTGCGCGCCGCGGAGGAGCCTGTCCCAGGGCTCCCTCACCCTCCCTGGGGAAAAGTTCCTCCCCATGTTGGTGTGGAACTTCCTGTGCTCCAGCTTACAGCCATTGCCCCTTGTCCTGTCCCCACAGACACTGAAAAGGGGCTGGCTGATTCCCCCTGCATCAGATAATTATAGACATTAATTAGGTCCCCCCTCAGTCTTCTTTTCTCCAGGCTGAACAGCCCCAGCTCTCTCAGCCTTTCCTCATAGGGGAGATGTTCCAGACCCCTAATCAACTTTGTCGCCCTGAGCCTCCCCCTCTTCCCCCTCCCTCCTTCCCCCGCCTTTGCGGGCCGGGTTGGGGAACCTGGGGACTTTGTTGCGGGGTGGGGGGTGGGAAGCGGGGGTCTGGCCGGGGCAGCAGGTGCCTGTGCTCCTCCTGCGCACACCCGCCCCCTCCCCCCAAGCCCTCCATCCCCTGACAGGGCAGCTCCTGCCTCTGGGCTGGGGAGCTGCTGGCAGTTTAGGGGATATTTTGATTTATTCCAGGAAAAACAACATAAAAAATAAACCGACCTTCCCCCTCATTCCCCCCTCCCCAGCCCGTTTTAATCCGAGATAATAATCCTCAGGAAATTGGAAGCCTTCAGACAAATTGCCCCCGAGGATGGCTTTGTGAATCCAGAGCAGCTCCCTCAGGGCGGCGAGCCAGGAAATCAGAGGCTGATGAACCGCTTGACAGGCCTGCTAATGAAATTAGCAGCAGCTCCGTGATTCTTCCAGCGAGAGGGGCGGGCAGATGTTGGAGGGAAGCGAGCCGGGAGCAGCTGCGCTCCCCGAGTCCCCAGCAGAGCGGATGCAGGGCACGGCAGACACGGCTTTGGCTGCTGCCCCCTTCACGGGTGGTTTTGGCCTGGAGATGGGGGGTAGGGGGACTGCTGAAGGGTGCTCCTCGAAGCTGGCACCCAGGAGGAAAAGCTGAGGGTGCCCACTGTGGTGGGATGTGATGGAATGGGACACTGTGCCCACTGTGATGGGATGTGATGGAATGGGACACTGTGCCCCCACTGTGATGGGATGTGATGGAATGGGACACTGTGCCCACTGTGATGGGATGTGATGGAATGGGACACTGTGCACCCACTGTGATGGGATGTGATGGAATGGGACTCTGTGTGCCCACTGTGGTGGGATGTGATAGTATGAGACTCTGTGTGCCCACTATGATGGGATGTGATGGTATGAGATGCTGTGCACCCACTGTGATGGGATGTGATGGTATGTGATGGTATGGGACACTGTGTGCTCACCGTGGTGGGATGTGATGGTATGAGATGCTGTGTGCCCACTGTGGTGGGATGAGACTCTGTGTGCCCACTGTGGTGGGGTGTGATGGTATGGGACGCTGTGTGCCCACTGTGGTGGGATGTGATGGAATGGGACACTGTGCCCACTGTGATGGGATGTGATGGAATGGGACACTGTGCACCCACTGTGGTGGGATGTGATGGTATGGGACACTGTGTGCCCACTGTGATGGGATGTGATGGTATGGGACACTGTGTGCCCACTATGATGGGATGTGATGGTATGGGACACTGTGCCCACTGTGATGGGATGTGATGGTATGGGACACTGTGCCCACTGTGATGGGATGTGATGGTATGGGACACTGTGTGCCCACTGTGGTGGGATGTGATGGTATGGGACTCTGTGTGCCCACTATGACGGGATGTGATGGTATGAGATGCTATGTGCCCGCTGTGATGGTATGTGATGGAATGGGACACTGTGTGCCCACTGTGGTGGGATGAGATGGTATGGGACACTGTGTGCTCACTGTGGTGGTATGTGATGGTATGTGATGGTATGGGACACTGTGTGCCCACTGTGGTGATATGTGATGGTATGAGATGCTGTGTGCTCACTGTGGTGGGATGAGACTCTGTGTGCCCACTGTGGTGGGATGAGATGGTATGAGATGCTGTGTGCCCACTGAGGTGGGATGAGATGGTATGGGACGCTGTGTGCCCTCTGTGGTGGGATGTGATGGTATAAGACTCTGTGCCCACTGTGGTGGGATGAGACTCTGTGTGCCCGCCTGGTCTGCTCAGCCCCCCGCAGAGACCTGCCCATGCACCATGACATGTGAAATCGCTTTGTCCATGCACTAGTGATTGTTTCCCTCTCTCTGAGCTCTCCCACTGCAGAAAAAAATAATCCCCCTGCAAGAGGAGCTCTCTCAGCTGTGGGGTGGGAGACATCAAATGTGAGCAAGTCTGTTGCCATCCAGAGAAGTCAGACCAAGAGGAGATGGGGAGATGTGTGTTCCTCACCAGGCAGTCACCTCTTCCAGTGCTGCTGGACCAGGGAAGCCCCTGCAGTCACTGCTTTCTGCAGCACTGCTGCTGCCAAGGGTGTCCCTTCAGACCCTGCCTGGCCCCATGGGAGCTGGTGGCAGGAAAGTGGCTGGGACTCTCCAGTGAATCACCTGTCACTGCATATGTGGCGCTGGGCTTGCTTCCCTCCTCCTCCTCCTCCTCCTCCTCCTCCTCTCTAAGCGCTGCTTCCAGGAATAAGATAATCACCTCTGGATGATACCCAGCAGAAGGTCTCTCACTGGGAAGCGTAAGTACCCTTTTCCCAGCTGGGGGGATTGCAGGGAGCTTGCCAGGGCACAGTGGTGACAACTTCTGCCTCCTGGCTGCCTGCCTCTTGGTTTTTCTTCAGATGTTCGAAAAGAGCCTGTTCTGGTGACTCTGAGCAAGACCCAAAATAACTTCTTTTCCTTGGACAGCAGGGCTGGAGACTGCAGCCCAGGAGACTTTCTGGCTTTGTCTTCACTCCAGAGGTAAGCTGGGTCAGCAAGCTGCAAGCAGGGTTCCTGTAAGTTTGGAGCACTGGATTTTGGGATTGCAGAGGGCCTGACTTTGAGCCTAGGGTCTGGCACGAGACCTGAAGCCTCAGAGCCTTGCAGCACAGGAGACTCAACCTGGTGAGCACATCTGCTGTGCATGTAGTGTTGGGGAAAAGTGTGAAACGCAGAGGTTGTGGGGATAGTTACCTCCTGGCTTCCTGGGATCCCTGGTGGTTCTGGTTCTGGTGTGCAGCAGGGAAGTGGCAGCAGTACAGCTGCTCTTGGAGCTGCTGAGCTTTGAGAGAGTCTTTTCCACTGGGCTCAGCCACTGCTGAGATGGGGTCTGGCTGTCCAGCCAAGGCTTCCGTGATGTGAAGCAGTGGGTGAGCTCCAGCCTTGCTCTGTCCTCCTGACTGCACTGTGTCTGTCTTACAGGCTCAGCTGGACAGAAGTCTCTTGAAAATCAGGAAAGGTTGGAGGCAGCCTCAAACTCTCCAGCATGGGCCCCTCCGAGCATTCCCTGGGTAGCTTTGCCTCTCCCCAGCTCCTGCCTCCTCTGCACCCAAGGGAACCAGGACTGGTGCTGCCTTTCCAGGAGTGAGGTGCTGCATGCAGAGGGCTGCCAGGAGCAAGATTTCCACCCATTCTCCAGGGCCTGGGATGTGGAGGTGGTCTGGAAGGTCACTAGACTGCCATGCAGCTGTCTCCTGGAGGGGGTTGGCTTGTGCATGATCATTCTTGGATCATTTTGGACCGTTCAATCACCCTTGTCCTCTCCCTGCTGCAAGTGACATGTTTTTCCTGGACCTGTTCCTAAACATTGCCTTTTGGTCTCAACCACATGTCACATCACATCTTCTGGACTAGGGGGTGGAGGAAAGGGGAGGGGGTGGGGGTGGGCTGTGTATACAGCAGAGGCTTTAGGCTTATCCTTCTGGGAGCTGAAGTCTGGATCAGAGAGTGAATCACAGAGTTGTAGGGGTTGGAAGGGACCTCGAGAGCTCATGGGGTCCAACCCCCCTGCCAAAGCAGCTCCCCAGCTCATACTGCACAGGTCGGTATCCAGACGAGTCTTGAATCTCTCCAGAGAAGGAGACTCCACACCCCCTGGGCAGCCTGTCCCAGGGCTCCCTCACCCTCACTGGGGAAAAGTTCCTCCCCATGTTGGTGTGGAACTTCCTGTGCTCCAGCTTGCAGCCATTGCCCCTTGTCCTGTCCCCACAGACACTGAAAAGGGGCTGGCCAATTCCCCCTGCATCCCATACTTAAGATATTTATAAACATTGATTAGTTCCCCCCTCAGTCTTCTTTTCTCCAGGCTGAACAGCCCCAGCTCTCTCAGCCTTTCCTCACAGGATAGATGCTCCAGGCCCTTCATCATCTTCGTAGCCCTTCTCTGGACTCTCTCCAGGAGATCCCTGTCCTTTTTATCCCAGGGAGCCCAGCACTGGACACAACACTCCAGGTGGGGCCTGACCAGGGCAGAGTAGAGGGGGAGGATCCCCTCCTGTGACCTGCTGCCCACACTCCTCTGGATGCCCCCAGGATCCCATTGTCTCTCTCAGCCCCAGGGCACACTGCTGGCTCATGGCCAACCTGTCATCTACCAGGACCCCCAGGTCCTTCTCCACAGAGCTCTTCTCCAGCAGGTCACCCCCAGCCTGTACTGATACATGGGGTTGTTCCTCCCCAGGTGCCTGACTTGCTTTTGTTGAATCTCATCTGGTCTCTCCCTGCCCAGCTCTCCAGCCTGGCCAGGTCTCTGGATGGCAGCGCAGTGTCCTGCCTGTCAGCCACCCCTCCCAGCTTTGTATCATCAGGCACTTGCTGAGGGTGGGTGCTGTTCCCTCATCAAGGTGTCAATGAAGATATTGAACAGGACTGGACCCAACACCAGCCCTGGGGACACCGCTGGTCACAGGCCTCCAGTCAGACTCTGCTCCTCGAATCACAACCCTCTGGGCTCGGTCCCACAGCCAGTTCTCAACCCACCTCCCTGTCCACTCATCTATCCCATGCTCTCCCAGCTTTGCTGTCAGGATGTCATGGGAGACCGTATGGAAAGCCTTGCTGAAGTCAAGGAAGATGAGATCCACTGCTCTCCCTCCACCCACCAGAATCCCTCTGCCTGCCTGGCTGGATCACCTGCAGTTGTAGCAGGACCCTTGATCTCCTCCAGCACTTTGATCCCTGTATGTGGTATGGGATGGGGTGGGGGTGGGGGCACCAGTGGAGTGGCCACTGACCCTCCCTGTGTCTGGCTGTGCCCTAGGAAGTGCTGCCTGGTGCTGTGCTAGGTAGGATTGGCTGCTGCCTGGGGAAAACAAGGTGAGCTGGAAGAAGCAGAGAAGCAGCAGCCTGTGTGTGTGTGTGTGTGTGTCTTCCATCCCTCACAGCTTTCCCTGGAGCTCAGAGGAAGCCCTGATAACACATCAGGGAGAAGATCCTCACTGGGCCCGTGGTGCAGATCAAGCCCTGCTGAAGAGGCTGCCAGGGCAGTTGTGAAGGTACTTGCTCTGGCTCGTCTCTGAGAAGCTTTTGGAGTGTACCCAGAGCCAAAGTCCCCACCTGCAGCATCACCCTTGCTTCTAAGTCTTCAGATGGTGATACTGCTTGGGTACACTTTGTCATCTAGGCCATGGTGGTGTCTGCTTGGTGTGTATGACCAGGGAGATAGGGACCAAGCTTTCAGCCCCGGTTTCTGGCTCTTTCCTGGCCCCATGAGGACAGCTGTTGGCAGCTACAGAAGACTCAGGGGTGTGGAGATGTTGATGTAGGTAATGCAGAGCAAGAGAGAGCCAGTTTCTCACCCCACGGGTGGCCGTGGGTGCTTTGAACTCTGTCTGTAGCTCTGTCACTGGTGGACTTCTGTCTGGATGCTCTTCACTTAACTGGTCTCTTGAGACACAATGGTTTTGCTCTTGTTGAGAAGCAAGGATTCAGCAGCCACCTTCCTCCCCAGAGAGCCCCACGCTGGCCAGGCACAGGCAGCCTCAGCTTCTGTCCCATCCCAAGTACCTTCCTCACCTAACGAACAGCATGCTTCTACTGCAACAAGCCTGGCCCCAGCAGAGGCCTCAATCCCTGGTTACAGGCTCCATCTCTCTCACTCCTGTTCCCACACATGGGCTACAGGCACCGACTTTGGTGCTAAACCCCATCTTCTTACAGCAGAGAGCATTCTGTGGTGTGCAAAGCTGATGAGCTGGGGACCACCGAGACTGGAAGTTGTGTCTGGGTTTGCTGGCACTGTCCCAGCCTGCGTGTCCCCGAGTCACAGATGGGGAGGTTGGAGGGGACTACAGGCAGTAACCTTGCAGTGTGCTGTGCCATTCCTGTAGAGACACAGCCCATCTCTGCTCTTCCTCCCTCTCAGGGTTTTGGCTGCCTCCCCACTCAAAAATACATGGGGTATGCCAAGCTTTGGTGAGGGTTCATGTGGACCAGCTGCAATAGGAATTTTGGAGGTAAAGACCCTGTGCCTTGAGGGCAGTATGTTGTAGGAGAAGGATTGTTAGAGCAGAAGAGTCTTCCTCACTGGAAGAAATCACAGGGAGCAGGATACATCCCTCTGGAGCACTGCAGCCCTGCTGTTCTCTCCTCCTCTTCCAGGCTCCTCACCCCTCTTTCCCCCCAGCTCACTCCAGATAGCTGTGAATGCCACATGAATCGATACCCTTAATTAGCTGCCATCCCTCATTTCTGCTTTATTGCTTGGGTAAGCAAAGGAAAGTGAGTGTGTTGTGCTGAGCTCTTACCCAGGGTGGGCTCTAAGCACAGGCTGCTTCTTGCCTTGGAGAGGGCTGGGAGGCTGCCAGGCACTGGGACAGGGGCTGGGGGAGGGGCATGCAGAGGTGCTTGGGAAATGCCTGGCTTGTTGGGGTGCTGGGGGGAGCTGGGCAAAGTGCTCCTGCTTGAGATGAGGGATCTGAGTCCCCCCATCACTCTGCAAGGTGGCCAAGCTCCATCTGTATCCCCCCCCCCAACCTGTTTTTTATGATGAGGAAAGCCTCTGGACTGGGAAGGTGCAGCTGGTGTGGACACACAGAGGGCTTTTTCCCAGGGTTAGGCAGCCCCACATGACTCTGCAGTGGGGCAGAATCTGGGGGGCTGCTAGGCTCATGCCAGCCTTCAGGGTGGTACCTGTCACATCTGGCTCCAGGAGGATCCTGGGAGGAGCTGCAGGAGGTGTAGCAAGCAGGGATGAACCCTGCTTGGGGTTGGTGCAGGGCTGAGCTCTTGCTTGCAGATACTCTGAACTCACCCCTTTCTCAGCCCCAACTGCCCCCAAAAGGCGTCCTGCTGCTCCCCATGTATGGAAGCAAAGGGGTTCCTTGCTGCTCCAGGGGCTCAGCATGCTGTCATACTCTCAGGAGCTTACATGTACTCAGCATTGGTGAGGCTGCACCTGGAGTGCTGTGCCCAGTTCTGGGCTCCTCACCATCAGAAGGACATGGAGGTCCTGGAGTGAGTCCAGAGAAGGGCAACCAGGCTGGGGAAGGGGCTGGAGGGAAATCCTATGAGGAGCAGCTGAGGGAGCTGGGGGTGTTCAGCCTGGAGAAGAGGAGGCTGAGGGGAGACCTAATCCCCACCTCCCCTGCCCTGCCAGGAGGGTGCAGAGAGGTGGGAGATGGTGTCTGCAGCCAGGGGACAGGAGGTGGGACAAGGGGCAATGGGCTCAAGCTGTGCCAGGGCAGGGGCAGAGCAGATGGGAGGGGAAAGTTCTTCCCTGGCAGAGTTGTCAGGGCCTGGCACAGGCTGCCCAGGGAGGGGCTGAGTCCCTGCCCCTGGGTGTGTTTAACAGAGGGGAGATGAGGTGCTCAGGGATCTGGTTTAGCACAGGACAGGAGCGGCTGGACTTGATGATCTTAAAGGTCTTTTCCAACCTTGTGATTCTGTGATATGAACCAGCAATGTGCTGCCATCTGCATGGGTACAGAGATGCTTTCCCATGGGCAGCCTTGTCCTTTGCAGAGGTTTAGAGCCTCCCAGTACTGCCTCTGTCCTGGGCTGCTCCTGGGGATGTGGCTCAGCTACCTGGAGAGGGCTGATGCAGCCAGTCCCCTTCGCCTGCCTGTGCAGCGGGGGTGAGATGAGGGCTCTGTGCAGTTCCCCTGGGCTTTGCTGTGCCAGGGCCCCTAACCCCTGCCCAGGACCAGTCTCTGAAGGAGCCTTCAGCAGCCAGTGACCATGGTGGGTGGTTGTGCAGGACAGAGGAGCTGTGTTAAGTCAGTGCCCTGACCCACAACCATCGCTTTGCAGTGGGGGGAGCTGCAGGGGGCTGGCTCTGACTCTGCCCCCGGCAGGGTCTCTGTGAGGGAGGGGGTGTGGAGCCCTCAGGAGCATGGCAGCTCCCCACATTCCATCTGATCCCACAGGCAGGGCAGAGCTGAAGTGTGCTGTCTGAGCTGGGGGACCTTATACATCCCTTCCTAAGCCAAACTGAGAGCTTATAGTTAATCTAATTAAAACCTTTAACAGCCTAACCAAAGATGCAATGAACAGTTGTTATTATGAGTCCAGTGAAAACCATCCCAAGGCTGACAGCCCATTGATTTCCAGTGGATACTCAGCAGAGGCCAGCAGCAGCAGCGCTGCAGTGACCAGCTGCTGTGCAAGCAGCAGCCAGCACCTCCCTGTGCCCCCAAAGCTGGGCTTCCCCCGGGTGCTGTGGGGTGCAGGCTGTGGGGGCAATGAGCTGCCACCCTCCGGATCTCTGCTGGGAGACAGTGCTCTTCACTGTAGGGGTTTCCTCCTCTTGCTTGAGCCCACCTGGGGCTGGTTTTGGGTGTTTCCCAGCAGTCCCTGTGCTCTGCTCCTCCTTTGCTGCTGCGTGGTCAGGTGGCATCTGACTTGACTAAACCTGGTGCCTTGCATGCCTGCAGGACCTCTGCTCTCTGATGTCCCTGCTGCCCCTGGGAGGGATTTTGCTCAGCTCCCAAGTTTGCATTGCCACCCAAGAGATGTGGGTAGCCCTGAGGTCTCTTGCGTCATCTGTTCCCACATCTTTGAGGCTTGGGCTTGTGATGCTGCCACCACAGCTTACTGTGAGGCCTTTGGTGGTTCACCCTATCCTTGACTAAGGACTTTTTAATCATTTGCTTGTATCACAGTTATGGACAACGGGTGCTCTATGTCACAATGAGCTTTCTCTACTCCTCTCCTTACCTAGTGGTCCCTCCTCCCTCCTACCTGTTCTCCAGTCCCTTGGCTGACAACTGTCCCAAGCAGCTGTCCCTGGGCCACCCTTCACATCCTCAGTGAACCCATGGACTGGCACTATGGGAAGGGTGCTGGAGTGTGTCCAGAGAAGGGCTGGTGAGGGGGCTGGAGAGTAGATGTTATGGGAAGTGGCTGAGGGAACTGGGGCTGTTTAGTTTGGAGAAGAGGAGGCTGAGGGAAGACCTAATTGCTCTTTATAGCTACCTGAGAGGAGGCTTAGGTGGGGGCTGACCTGTTCTCCTTAGTGACTAGTGATAGGACACGAGGGAATGGCCTCAAGTGGCACCAAGGGAGGTTTAGATTGGATGTTAGAAAAAGAACTTCACAGAGAGGGCTGTCAGGCATTGGGAACAGGCTGCCCAGGGAAGTGGTAGAGTCTCCATCCCTGGAGATATTTAAAAGATGGTTAGATGTGGTGCTGAGGGATGTGGTTTAGTAGTGGATGGCAGGTTAGGGTGATGTTTGGGCTTGATGATCTAAAGGGTCCCTCCCAACCAGGACAAGTCTGTGATTCGCTGAGTTGCAGAGCCAAGCATGCCTCATGCCTGTTTTCTAGGCCCCGCAGTGAAACTGTAAATGATCTTTCTTAATCATGTGTGCTGATACAAGCTCTTGGAGCCTTCCATGATGCTGGCATGGGCATGATTTGGTCTGGGTCACAGCAGCTATGGCCCCAGCTTGGGCACTGTCCTCCAGAAGGACTTGCAGGACAAAGTTCTTCACCAAGTTTCTTCACTCTACTTGAGGCTGGAAGAGGACCCCACACCCAGAAAAAACACTCTCCTGCCTGCTCTGCAGGTGACACAGGGGCTTGACCTCCTTGAGAAAAGCCTTCAGAAGCCCTGCCATTTCCCTAGGCTCTCCTCTGGCAGCTTGCAGTGAGTCTTATTCCCACTCTACCCCTTGTGATCCCTGCAAATCTCACCATTATCTGGCTGCTCCTCAATTTGGAACTGTTCTCTATCCTGCTACCTAGGTAATGCCTGCTTTGAGGTTTCCTGCTGTGGCCACCTACTGCAGCATCTCCCTGGCAGTAAATAAGATTTCTCCTGTGTGAAGTTCTGCCTTGTGCTGGTGCTCTTTGGTTTTTGTTGGGTTTTTTGTTATGGTGGGGTGTGTTTTTTTGGGGTGATTTGTTGTTGTTTTGGTGGGTTTTTTTAATAGTGCACTGGCCTTGCAGAGAAAACTCCATTAGAAAAATTAAAATTAAAAAGTTGAATGGGAAACCTTGAATGTAGCCAGGAGGCAAAATGTGGTCTGACAGCTCCTTTGGCTTGTCAGAGCCTCTGAGTGATGGGTGCCAGTGGGCTGCTGTCTTTGAAAATGACCTTTTGTGAAAGACAAATCAAGGGAAAATGTCTCAGGAAGGGGAAAAAAAAAAAAAGCCAAACCAACAAACCAACCAGCAATTTATGGAAATCTTTCAACTGCAAAGCAGTGGCAAAGGTCCCCTGTAAATTGGCCTTGGCTTGATTGCTTTCTGTCAGGAAGGGCAGAGCTTGTGCTTTCTGTGAGAACTCAGACTTAAGGACTTGTTTGCATGGAGTCGTTGGCTGTTAGTCCTTTGTTAGTCCCTGGTGTCTGGGCAGGAGGATGGGGAGGCTCTGCTGCTGGTACCTCAGGCTGAGATGTTCCCTAGCTGCTCATGCACCAGTTCAGGTTAGGGACTGACCTGTGGGGAAGCAGCTCTGCAGAGAAGGACCTGGGAGTCTTGATGGACAAGAAGTGATCCATGAGCCAGCAGTGTGTCCTCATGGCCTAGAAGGTCAATGGTATCCTGGGGAGCATCAAGAAGAGTGTGGCCAGAGGGTTGAGGGAGGTTCTCCTCCCCCTCCACTCTGCCCTGGTGAGGGCACCTCTGGAGTTTTGTGTCCAGTTCTGGGCTCCCCAGTTCAAGGAATACAAGGAGCTACTGGAGAGAGTCCAGTGGAGAGCTACGAGGATGATGAGGGGACAGGAGCATCTCTCATATGAGGAGAGGCTGAGAGAGCCAGGGCTGTTTAACCTGGAGCAGACTGGGAGGGGATCTCATCAACACTTGTAAATCTCTAAAGGACACGTGTCAAGGGGGTGAGGCCAGGCTCTCCCCAGCAGTGCCCAGTGACAGGACAAAGGGCAACAGGCACAAACTGGAACACAGGAAGGCAAAGGATGGTCTCTGCACCAGTGTCTTGGTTGTCCCTTGCCCGAGCAGGGGCAGTCTGGCACAGACAGAGGAGTGGAGATGGCAGCTTCTCTGCCCCTGAGCTGCTGTGGGCCATGAGGTAGCCAAGGTTGAGCCCCAGGGTTTCTACTGCACAAGGCTGTTGTGACTCAGGACAGGCCTGCAGTGCTTTGTCCTCCTGAGTGCTGTCCTACAGAAAACCTCCAGTGAAACCCCCTGAGCTTTTCCAGGGATCATCACTGTGATGTGTGCCTGTCCCCACTCCTGCATCAAGGGGGGCATCAGGTTTGGCAGCTCCCTTGGCCTTATTTCCATGGAGCTTTATGTTCCCATTTCAGCCCTTATCAGTGTTCCTGGGAGCAGTCATCTTGCACTGTTGGTGGGATCAGGATTTGGGGATTCCTGGGGATTTTCTGAGGCACCAGTCTCACTCAGGAAGGGCACTGGTATTTCTCCTGGCTTCCCAGGTAAGCCTGTGCTCTGCATCTGTACTGGACTAGCTTCACCTAGAGAAGAATAGGGCACTTTACAGTTAGGAGCCATCCTTAGGAAAGCTGCAGTAGACACAGTAGACTGACAGTTGCTGAAGATCCAAACCTACCTTCTGGCCAGAGCCTGGGTTTCAGACCCTGCCCTGTCCACCACACAGAGCTGTGGTGGCTGTTGGTGAGTTGGAGCCTCTGTTTGTGCTCCAAAACCAGTTCCTCAGCAGAGGGTAAGGCAGTCTCTGACTGCCAACCTTCACAACAGACTGATTCCCAGTGGTTTTGGGTTTCCTAACCATATGCCCCAGTGCTGTCCAGAGATGGGGCCTCTGGTGTGCTTGGTCCCACCGAAAAGCATGAAAATACAGACCAGACCCTCTGTGAGAGTTTTGGCCCTGGGGAGGGATGCCTGGGCAATCTGAGCATCCATTGGCTTGAGCTCCATGAAAAGCAGCTGTCTGCTGAGCAAGGAGGGACTTTATTCACCTACTGTGAGACAGAAAATCCTTCTCCTTGTTCTGCTTGCCACAGCATGGCCCACGTTAACGATAATGAGTTAATGAGCCAGGGTAAATGACAGGGCTTTGTTCTTGGCCTCCTTTTTTATTTCTCCCAGTTCACCTTTAAAGACATGAAAGGTGAGAATCAAACAGAGCAGCTCTGAGGGCACAGCTCCATCCTCCCCCCTTTCCCAGCCTGTCTTCCCCCCTTCCATCTGCCTTTCCCTGGTCCCTGCTTTGCTCTCCTACAGCCCCATCCAGCCAGCGCAGAGAGCTGCCGCTGCTGCTGTCAGAGACACCCTTATCTCCAAGGGTATGGCTGGGGCTCTGGATTTGGAGATGGCATTAGGAACAAGGTCCTGACTAATCTTCTCCAGCAAGCTGTGGCGCAGCAGGAGTCGCAAGGCAGAGGGCCCAGCGCTGCAGGTCGGGTGGCTGCGGTCTGATTTGTATTTATCCCCCTCCCAGGCACAGTCAAAGGGCTGCTCCAGCCCTGCCAAGCAGTGTGTGTGTGTGTGTATGGGAGGGGGGGGGGTTCTTCTTGACAGAAACCAGCTCTGTGCTGCTTACCTCCCACCCCTGCCCAGGAGCCGTGTGGGTACCCCGGGCTGCCACGCTCCCCTGCTCACTGAGGAGATGTGAAAAAGGAGGCTGGCAGGAGCTGTAGATTGTAAAACAGGACAGGTGTACCACAGTGACAGGCAGAGATAAGCACAGAAGAATTAGATGGATAGATAAGAAGGAGGGATCAATAAACTGAGGCTAAAGATAGCCAGAGAGATGCACTGAGGGCCGTGGACAGAGAAATAGATGTTGCAGCCAGAAAGATCCTCGAATAAGAGAAACATCAAATGAGAGAGATGAAGCTTAGAGAAGGGTCATTTTAAGTGCACTTCACTGCTGGGCCAGGATTATGCCAGACAATACGTGTTCAATGCTTCATTTTTTCCCCTCCCTCTCCTTGTTTTCAACCCAGGAGTGGTGGGATGGGAGCAGCTCTGCGAGCTCCACTCTCAGCTGCTCGATTCAGGCCTCCCTGTTAGAGTCAGGCTATTGCTTGTTTTTGGAATCATCCTTCCCCCCAGGCACCAGTTTAACCAGTGGAAGGCTGCTTGGAGCAACCACATGGAGCCAGGGACCTAAGTGCTGCTCTCTTGGTAACTCTGTGTGGTTCACAGCTATGTGGCAGATTCCTCCTCCTCCCTGGGCATTTGCTTAGAACTATGGAACACTGAAGGTAGGAAAAACCTGCTGCTTCTCTTCAAGCATCCTGGGAGGCCAAGCTAGAGCAGGTGTTCCCCTCAGTGGGCTGTGGTGAGGCATCTTCCCTGGCTCTTCAGGCTTCCTTCACAACCATCTCCTCCACAGCAGAAGACAGAAAAGAATGTTTGTAGATGGCAGCAAGTGAGGGCCTGCCATGCTTTGCAGGGGTGGGCTTCTCTCCATGGCCATGCAGCTGGCTGGGAGGGAGAGAAGTGGAGTGACTGGTGCTGATGCTGCTCTGGGAGCATCCAAGTACCCTGGGACAAGAGACAGGGAGAAGGGGGACCAAAATCCTCTCTCATGCCAAGAAGTGTTTGCAGAGGTGCTTAGGAGGGGTGATAAAGGCCACAAGTCCTCCTGTGCCAAGGCTTAGGAAGTTTGGGGAAGCCTCCAGCTCCTGCTGTCTGTTGGAGGCTTGGGCATCCTCCTGAAGCATGCCTGTGTCTCATGGCCACTGCTCCTGGAGCCCTGCACCCTGGCTGGTGTCTGTGCCAGCCTGGGAGGGCTGAAGAGCCTGGAGAATTCAGGAGGGTTCATCTGCCCCAAGCCTGACTTGCAGAGAGAGAGGGCAGGCAGGAAGCAGGAGCCCCAGGGGACTGGTTTATGTGAGCATGGCTCAGACCCTGTCAGGGGAGGGTGTCTGCTCAGTGATGAGAGCAGGGCATGGGGTGAGCTGAGAGAGGAGGGTGAGCCTGCCCTGCCTGGGAGATGCCTTCCTCCTCAGCTGCCTCTGGTCTGCCCCAGCGCAGCCCTTCCCCAGGGAGGTGTCCGTGCTCAGTGTGCTCTGTTGAACAGGCGCAGGCTGCTGGGCACGCTGGTGCCATCCATCAGCCAGCATGTATATTTAATGCCGAGAGGGGGAGCGGTGTTGGCAGGCAGGCAGGCTGGGCTGGGGAGCTTTGCTCTGGCCGTTAGCACTCCTGCATTAATTATGACAGGCTAAATAATTCACAGGGCTAATAACAAAGGCTTGTTTGTAACTGCTCTGGAAACCCCAGCCGGCCCCTGGGGCGGTGTGACAGCCGCGTCTGGCTCTGCTTCTGGACCAAGGGGACAGGTGGGGGTCTGCTGGGGATGCTGCGCTGGCTGGTGATGTTTGGGGGGGGATTAGGTACCCCTTGCAGGTTCGTGCACAATCTGAGTGCATCCTGGCTCTCCTCAGTGTGCCTGGAAAGCCCAGGGTGACAAGGGTACCCCCAGGCGTTTGTTTTCCTGCTTCTCTGGTTGGGGAGCAGGGCAGCAGCCACCTTGTTCCCCTGTGCCCCCTGCTCAGGTCCTGTACTGAGCATCTCTGGCACCACAGCTCTGTAACCCTGCTCCTGCCCTCCCCTCCTCCTCCCACCTGATGCCAAAGATGATCTAACCTTTGCCTTTCCATGTAAACTTGTCACACAGGAAGCCTGTGCACCCCGAGCTCTGCGAGGGCATCGATCCCATGGGAATCCTACACTTGGTCCCTGCCTGGCAGCTTTGTGGTTTACCCTGCCTGTATCACCTCTGTCTTTCCTTCAAGCCATTCACTCCTCCCTCCTTTCTGCCCATCACCTGCTCTTTTACTTCTTCAAACATAAATATGGATGTTTCCTTGTGCCACTATTGTCCTTCAGCTTAAATAGCTTTTTGTTTTCCTGGTGTTTACCCTCTGGGTATATTTATAGAGGGGGAAAAAATATCCCATCACTATCAGTTTGCTTTCCCAAAGCTGAACAAGCTATGTTCTCCGTGCTGCCTTAAGACCTTGTGCCTTCCAGTCACCCAGGAGCCCCTCTCTGCTCCTTTTTCACCTTCTTTAATGCAGATTAGTCTTCTGGCTTAGCTACCATCTGGTGAGTCACCCTGGGAAAAGAATTTGACTTCTGCTGCCTCAGTTTCCCCCCCTTATAGCAAGACAACAGTGATCCCATCTTGCAGCACAGGGTGAGTCAGGTGGTAGAGGAGCTTTCTCCTTCCCAGCCCTGGTCCTTTATGGGGGCTGGTTTCATTGCTCTGAGGATTTACACCTCAACAGGCTCATAAACTGAAGCGATCCACGAGTCTGTCCCAGGCAGCCTCAGAACAGCTGAGAAGTCCAAATGAGCATCCAGGGCAGGCTGAATGCTGGTGGTACCCACATGTCACCACACACATCCTAGATCCTGACATAACCTGAAAGGAAACCTGTGGGGAAAAGTAAGGATCAAGTTTTCCAGGGAAAACTCGTGTGATGCCACCTCTCTGATCCGTTGGTGCCAAAGGGTAATCCTGAGAGTCTAACTGGTGTCCCACAGGCTGGAGTGGAATTGTGCCTCCTCCCCTAGGTGTGTATTTCTCTCTCCAGGGGTCCCATCACACTCAGGGTTGATCAAGGCTTTTTTTGGCTCACAGACTTGGATCGTTTCCTTCCTCGACCCTCCCCAGCCCATGAGGGCAGAGGGAAGGGCTGTTCCTAACCCTGTGCTCATGAGCCTGAGCTCTGCACCCCTTGTTCCCCTCCTTGGTAGCCTCCTGCTGTCCTCTGCTGGGTGAGATGTGCACCCCCCATCTGCTTCTGCTGCCTCCTGCCTTGGTACTAGCATCAAACCCCACTGGCACGAGGTCATGAAGGAAGAGGTTGCTGTGGGTCCCAAACCTGCTCTGCAGGGAGCTCTGCTGGTTCCTCCCCTCCAGCCTCATTCTCCCCGCTCTGGGACTCACTGCTGGCTGGTTTTGGGTTCTCCCACTCCCTGCTTGTTCCTCTTTGGTCAGCATCTCCCAGGGAGCACCAGCACTAAGAGCAGTGAGAGGGGTGAAACTGCTCTGTTCCCTTTGTGCTCCTCCTTCAAGACAGTCCTTGCCTTAGCCTGGGAGGATAAACCCACGGTGTATTTTAACCTCTTAGTCTGTGGTGTCTGTGATGCTCATGACCATTGTCTTCCCCACCCCTGTTTAGCAGCCCTGTCTGCTGAGACAGACAGCACCAGGAACAGAGTGCATCCCAAAGCAGGGGCTGTGTTTGCACGGATAAACAGCCACCCTCAGGCTGTGCCCATCCAAGGCAGGAGATGTTTCAGAGCAGCCCAGGACAGCCCCAAGCACCAGCTCTGTTGACTCAGGAGAAGGCAGCGTATTTCACCTGGAAAGCAGCTGTTTGAACAGTGCAGCACAGCTCCGGAGTGCTTATGCCTGGGAAGTGGATGTTTACACAGGGAATAGCTGCTCACCCTGCTATTAGAGAGCAAAACAAATGTTTGCCCAGGTAAGCCCAGATCCCGAGCTCAGGCCTTGCACTGGGTGTGTGGCTTTGGAGTGTAGGTGCAGGGAGTGAGGCTGTGGGTGAAGTGCCCTGCTCCAGCCATCCGAAGGCAAAGCAAGAGGCTTGAAGAGCTGCTCCCAGTCTCTCCCCAGGCCCCTGCTCTGCAGATGGAGCTGGGTGAAGGGGTCAGGTGCATTTACAACCAAAACAGGGCTGGGTGAGACAGGGTCCCGTCTCATCTCAGATTAGAAGTATCTGCTGGTGAAAAATTGCCTTCAGTATTATTTTATTAGACAAATTCTCTCTCCCTTTTTGTTCTCCCAAGAGAACTTTGCAAAGAAAGCACTGGAGGGGACTCCTCTCCCTCTCCTCTCCCTCTCCCTCTCCCTCTCCTCTCCCTCTCCTCTCCCTCTCCTCTCCCTCTCCTCTCCCTCCCCTCTCCCTCCCCTCTCCCTCCCCTCTCCCTCCCCTCCCCCTCCCCCTCCCCCTCCCCCTCCCCCTCCCCCTCCCCCTCCCCCTCTCCCTCTCCCTCTCCCTCTCCCTCTCCCTCTCCCTCTCCCTCTCCCTCTCCCTCTCCCTCTCCCTCTCCCTCTCCCTCTCCCTCTCCCTCTCCCTCTCCCTCTCCCTCTCCCTCTCCCTCTCCTGATAGCTCAGGAACACAAATCCCCATCTTCCCTACACTGCTCACCCATCCCAGTGTGGACACTATGCCTCCCATGGCAGCGGTGGCTTTGGCTGAGTGCTTGTCCCATGGTATGGGGAGGAGGAAAAGAGGAAGAGACTGGAAAGTGGGGTGTTCTACTCTGCATTGGTCAGGCCCCACCTGGAGTACTGTGTCCAGTTCTGGGCTCCCTGGTATAAAAAAGACAGGGACCTTCTGGAGAGAGTCCAGAGAAGGGCGACAAAGTTGATTAGGGGTCTGGAACATCTCCCCTGTGAGGAAAGGCTGAGAGAGCTGGGGCTGTTCAGCCTGGAGAAAAGAAGACTTAGGGGGGACCTAATCAATGTTTATAAATATCTTAGACATGGGATGCAGGGGGAATTGGCCAGCCCCTTTTCAGTGTCTGTGGGGACAGGACAAGGGGCAATGGCTGTAAGCTGGAGCACAGGAAGTTCCACACCAACATGGGGAGGAACTTTTCCCCAGTGAGGGTGAGGGAGCCCTGGGACAGGCTGCCCAGGGGGTGTGGAGTCTCCTTCTCTGGAGAGATTCCAGCCCCGTCTGGATGCCTATCTGTGCAGTATGAGCTGGGGAACTGCTTTGGCAGGGGGGTTGGACCCCATGATCTCTTGAGGCCCCTTCCAACCCCTAAGATTCTGTGATTCTGTGTTTTGTGGCTTGGGGTGGGCTGGTGGGTGCGTTGTGTGAGGTAGGGCAGGATCTTCAGTAGGGGATGCATCCCAGGGAGATGCTCTGCTGCTGATGGGAAGGGCTCGTGTTGGGGCAGGCAGATTCCCTGTTGCATTGCAGCCACTGAGAAAGCATGAGTTTCCAGGCTGCTAGGAAAGGGAGTACCCACCAGCTCTGTGAGAGCTGGGTAGTGAGGCAAGGCAGCCTGCCATCTCCTTGGCCCTAAATGTGGAAATCCCCGTGGTCCTTAGGGAGAGCAGCACCTTCCAGGAGCTGAAAGCCCCCATCTGCTCTGCCAGAAGCCCCCCTCGCTCATGGCAGTGCCTGGGAGGTGTGTGGGCCTTGGCAAGCAGTGGGGAGGGGGGGGTCACACACAGGGTTGGGAGTTTCTGTCCCAGCCAACCAGGTGAGTTTGTGTAGGCTTTTGTTGCAGCAAACATCAGTTACTGTGGGGATCAGAGGGAGCTGATTGCCAAAGCTGCTGTGATGAAGGCTGCTGTTGTGGTTTCTGTGCTGGAGCTTGTGGGCTGGAGAGGAGGAGGCAAACCAAAATATTTATACCATAAGATGTGCACTTTTTTTCGAGCTGAAGCTTGGGCAGCATCCCAGCCTCTCCATATGGGCTTGTAGACATTGCTTACCTGATTTCTTTCTCTCTCTGGGAGAGCACGATGTGGCTGCTCGGTCACAGAGAGGGAGACAGGCAGCTCCCACAGCCAGATTCAGGGGACGTGGGGGGTGCTGTGGCTGCTCTTCCCCTGTGCCCTTGTGCCCCAGTATCTCTGGCTGGAACCTGGAGCTTCCTTCCTTCATGTCAGTGCTCATCCATGGGAGGTGGCAGTGACCCATTTCATGAGGACCTCAGCCTCTCTTTGTAGGGCAGCTGCTCCAGCCCTCTGAGCATCTCTGTGGCTCCTCTGACCCCTCTCCAACAGTTCCACATCTTTCCTGTACTGGGGGCCCAGCTCTGGACACAGGATCCAGCTGGGGCCTCATGAGGGCAGAGCAGAGAGGGACAATCCCTCCCTGTCCCTGCTGCCCTACAAGGAGAGGCTGAGGGAGCTGGGCTGGGTCAGCCTGGAGAAGAGAAGGCTGTGGGAGGACCTCATTGCAGCCTGCCAGTCCCTGAAGGGAGCAGAGGAACAGGAGGGGAATCAGCTTTTTAAAAGGGCAGATAATGGCAGGACAAGGGGGATGGATTAAAGCTGAAGGAGGGAAGGGTTAGATTGGATATTAGGGGGAAGTTCTTTACAGAGAGAGTGGTGAGGGGCTGGAACAGGCTGCCCAGAGAGGGGGTGGATGCCCCATCCCTGGGGGTGTTCAAGGCCAGGTTGGATGGGGCCCTGGGCAACCTTGTGTAGCTCCAGGCCTGAGGTTGGTGTCCCTGCCTGTGGCAGGGGGGTTGGAGCTCTGTGACCCGTGGGGTCCCTTCCAACCCTTGCCATTCTATGATTCTATGATTCTAAATGTTGTGGCATCCCAAGTCCCACTGACTGACTCCTCCTGTGAACAACAGAAATCAGCTGCTTGGCCATGTTTAGTGATGACACCAAGTGACCAACCATGAGATAGTACCATTGGATTAAGGTATGGTTCCTGAATCCAGGTTTTAGCACGTTTAGTGTGGCACTGGGGTCTGTCAGGCATCTGGAGCTCTCACAGACCTGCTGGGACCTCTCCCTGCCTCTCTATCTCCACTGCCTAACAGTCCTTCTTTGCTTCCTGCTGTCCCCAGGTCCCTCCCAGGCTGCCCTAAGCACCTCCAGGCCCAGCATGCTCTGCTGCCATGTCTGCCTCCGAACAATGAAAAACTCCAAAGAGCAGATGCAGAGGGAGGCTGGGGCAGGAAGGAGCAGTCCTTCCTCTGAGGAAGACTCCAGGGGCCAGGAGCAGAGAAAATGAGAGTCACTATGGCTCCAGGCAGGACAGAGATGGGGGGCTGTGGGCTGTATTTCAGGCAGGACAGAGATGGGGTGCTGTGGGCTGTATTTCTGGCTGCAAGCCAATGACACAACACTCAAGGCTGAAGAAGATGTGGTCATATGAGAGCGATGGAGAGAGCAAAGGGCCTTGGGTGCTGGAGGATCCCCATGAGACCTGCAGGAATGACATTGTGAGGTGTTGGGATTGTTTTGTGGTGTAGCCAGAAGGACCCTCTCCTGTTGCCACCATGCAGAGTCCTCAGCCTTTCAGAGAAGCAGGGTCCCTGGGAGCCCCATCATGAGATGAAGAGGTATCTGCCCCCTTCTGTTCTTCTCACTGAGTATCCCTGGGACAATGAGCAGTTCTGACTCCTATCTGGCCAACAGGCTCCTGCTGACAGGGAGCACACAGCCAGGGAGGGTGCAGAGGGAGAAGCTGTAGATTATTCTTAATTGAGTAGAACAGATGAAGCTGACCTTCAGAGAGTAGCACCATGAATCTTCAGACAATGGAGTGAGTGCCATGTGGATTTACTGTCCTCTGGCTTAAAAGGCCTGACCTCCACCACCCTTCTCCTGCTCTTGCAAGGGAAGAAGGGCTAGGAGGTTCTGCTGGGCACAGCCTTGATTTACAGGTGTCTCCCAGCTACAAGTCATGAGCACATGTGAGCTTTCAGGGGTGGTATGTCTTCCCTGCAAGCTGCTCACAGCAGACAGACAGACAGACATGGAAATAACACAGGAATAGGTGGAGGGTCAGAGTCTTCACCAAGGTTTTCTCTAGCTTTCTCTGGAAAAAGGAAATCCTCTCTCTAAGACTGGGAATCTCATTAAAAAGCTCTAGAGGAACCTGCTGGGTTTTTGTTAGGGATGGTGCCTGGAGAGCTCAGGCTGTGGGAAGGCAGGACACCTTTCCAAAAGGACTGAGAAGCTGAACAGGAAGATTTGGGTTTTTTTAGAGCCTTGGGTTGTTGAGGAGAAACTACCCTACAAACCTTGCTCCATCCCTGAGGCAGCAGAGCATATGCAGTTCCCTCCTTTGAATGCTGGGCCTGGAGGTGCTTAGGGCAGCCTGGGAGGGACCTGGGGACAGCAGGAAGCAAAGAAGGACTGTTAGGCAGTGGAGATAGAGAGGCAGGGAGAGGTCCCAGCAGGTCTGTGAGAGCTCCAGATGCCTGACAGACCCCAGTGCCACACTAAATGTACTGGGTAAGTGACCTGAAGGATCCCAAATGTCTTGCTGTCTTTGAAAACAGGGTACTGTGCTCCTTCCAGGACAGGGGGAGGTGGTACAGAATCTGCCTTTTCCTCTGCTTGATCAAACCTCATCCTCCAAGTGGCTGGGAGCAGTGGGCATAGCTGCCTGTCCCTGCAGCTCCAGGGCTTGAGCTGTGTGAAGAGGGAGGGACAAGAAGTGGGATGTGATGGTAGGGTCTTTCTGTGTGCTTCCCACTCCTGCAGTGCCAGGAGTCACCAAGCTTGCACTGTTGATGTGAGAGGATTCCTATCAGATGCTCAGTCGCTCCGAATCAGCAAGGCTCTGCTGATGTGCACCAGCTGCAGCCTGGCCCCTCCTGCTCTCCTGGTTGTGCTCAGTGCTGGATAAGAACCAGGGGAAGATGATACAAGTAGAAAAGAGGAGGGGGAAACAAAGCTTTTCTGCCTGAGAGCAGCTCTGTGAATATCAGCCAGCTTCTTTGTGGGCAAACTCAGAAGCATGGCCAGGGTTTGTCTGACTAGCTCAGCTTTTCCAGGGAAGACCAAGGTCTTTGGATCTCATAGAACCCAGGGAAGGCATGGCCAGGCATCTCACAGGGGCTGCCAAGGCCAGGAACCGAGTGGCAAGAGGGCACAGTGTGTCAATAAGGGACAAACCACTATCTTGGCTACAGTCTGAGCATGCTGATCTCTCCAGGAGCTGTGTGGTTGCCTTGTGCCTGTTCTGCTGTGTCTTGGTGTTCATCTCTCCTCTCTGCTCTTCCTTGGGGAGGAATGGATCCTGTGGAGTAAGGCAGAGAAACCTCCCCGTGCTGCTTGGTGTCAGTGTGCTGACAAAACACATCTGCAGAAGGAAGGCAGGATTTCCAGCGGGCGGCACTCCTGGCTTTGCTAGTAGGCAAAGACAAGCTTCTGCCTGGCAGCTCCATCTGCTTGTCATCTCCCTCCTTAGGGAAGGAGAGATGGGGATGGAGAGGTTGACCCTCTGGGTGGTCAGTATCTCTTTGCATAGAAGGCACCAGGAGTGAGCCAAGGAAACCCTGGGGTGGTCTGCAGTGCTGGAGGATCTCTTTATAGTCCTCTCCCAACTCTGTCTCACCTTGGCCTGTTTCATGAGGTGCCTCAAGACACATGTGAGGGGGTGATTTTAATGGCCACTGAAGCCATGTTTCAAGTGATGTGCCCAGCTGTCCCCTGTGGAACACTTGATCACTCCCACATTTCCAGTGTCAGTGACACCCGAGCTCAGCGATGCCCAAATCTACCCCCATCTGCAGGCTGCACAGCCCCATTTCCACTGTCTTTTCCAAAGCAGGCTCATTGCCTGGCTGCCCTCCTGCCCTGACAGCTCTCTTCCTGAGCAGGTTCTCCTCCCTCCCTTGGTACCCATCACAGCCCTTCCCATCCCGAGCTGGGATGATGTGATGTTGCACATGCAGCTGTGTGGCTGCAGCTGCTGGAACTCAGCCTTGGGGAGCAGCACTTCTCTCCTACTGAGCAGAGGGCTTCATGTGGATGCTGGGTGTCTCTGAAGCATTGGATCCTGTGAGCACAGGAAGGTCTCTGAGGGTCACTCCCCTCAGCCAGGTGAGGTGGGCTTTGATCACAGCTAGTTTGGCTTTGCGGTCACACCGGCGGTGCGCAGGCTCAGGCTCTGCAGCAAACAGGCTAATTAAAAGCCAGAGCCTTTGATGAGGGGTGGTGGGACAGATGAGCGTGGCAGGACAGAGTGTCACTTCTGCTGGCACTGGGGATCAGCGTGCTCTGCAGGGCTGCTCCCTGCAAGGCTCCCTGGATTCCTGGATGGGTTGGAATTGTGCTGGAGGGGTGCTGAGCAGCAGCAACACTGGAAAGGGCTGGGCCAGGAGGAGCAAAGTGGTGCAGTGCTTTGGGGCAGCACATAACCCATGCACTTCCCTGGCTGGTGGGATGCAAAGGTGCTTTTGGGCAATGCCATGCTGATTCCTTTTTGCTCTGTGTCCTCTTCAGGGAAAAAACAAACTCTACCATGGAGCTGGAGCAGCTGGGCTGAACGGATCCAACAGCAGCTTCTGTCTTGTGGCTTCTGCACAGAAGTAAAGTTGGAACCATCGAGAGATGAGGGCTGGAAATATCCCCTCTTTATAGTAGGAGGATGTACACACAGCGGATCTGGAAACTGATTTCCCTGCACTGGCTGTGGGTCTGGCCTGGCTCACCTGTGAGTGGAAGGGAGCCATGGTGACTGGTATCACTTCTGTGTAGGTGTGTGACACTGTGTGCGGTGAAACCCCTTCGGTGGGGTGACAGACATGCTGGCCAGATGTCTGGGTGCAAAGCTGGTGGGAGAGGCAACCTGATGACCCCCTGCCCTGGCTGAGCTGACAGAACAACAGGAGCTTTGCCAGAAGACATCAGCTGTTCCCTGCTGGAGCCTTAGCTGGGTCGTGGGTGCAGTGAGCTTGGCCTGGGGTCTCTGGGGAAGCTGTGCTGGGATAGGACTCTCCTTCCTTACCCGTGTTTTGATGTAAGTAGATCCAGCTGCTGGGAAACTGCACGTTCTCTCCTAAGGAAGAGCACTAAGGACTTCTTCCTTGGGCCTAGATAGAAGTAGAGGCAAAACCTACAGGGTTCAATCTTTGCAGTAGGTTAGGGTGGCACGGGGGGATGGAGAGAAGTGTAGATGTTAGAGCATGGCAGAACATTTTCCCTGGCTGGATGACACACTCCCTGCATTATCAAACATCTGGTGCTACAGCTGGCAGAGGATGGAGTCTGTAGAAGGCACGTTGTCTGGCAGTGTGGAGATAAGAGAAAGCAATTTTGCAGAAAGGTGAGTGAAGGGATCAGCCCTTCTAGGGATGAACCCTGGATCCAGGGTTTCCAGCTCCAGCCAGATATATGCACCAGAGCTCCTGGGACTGACTGTGTGGGCACCTTTCCATCACACTTTTGTGGTCTTTATATTCTGATCCTGCGACACGCTGTGCTCAGAGGAACAGCTCTCCTCAGGCAGGCAGAGCTGCCATGGTCAGCAGGGTGTTGCAAGAGGCTTCTGGCATCTGGACACAGTGTCCAAGCTCAGGCACTAACTGCCTCTTTTCTCCTGCTGTCACATCTCTCTGGGGTCCTCCTTCGGCTGCCAGGCACAGCTCTGCCTCTGCAAGCAGACCTGGGGCTCATGCAAAGCACGGCTCTGAGGGGGGAAAGAAAAGTATCTGTAGGTCACCGTGGTGGTGTTGGGTTCCCAAGGTGGGCAGCTCAAAAGACTGTGGTGGGAGAGGGGGAAGGCAGGCTTGGACCTGGCTGATGGAGCTGCTCGGTGGTGTCTGCTTTTTGTGTGCATCTTGGAGATCTGAGAGATCCACCTGTACGTGCTCAGCACAACCTGCAAGTGGGACTAGCAAAGGTTGTCTTCCCCAGAGGTGCTGAAAGGATGTGGGGTGGTTGGAAGCATTGTGGGGATGGTTGGGAACTGAGGGTGGTAGGTACTGAGAGCTCTCCCAGGGCATGATGAAACCCAGCTGAGGGACCTGAATCCTGCTGTTCTGTTCAGAGAACATTCCACATCATGGAATCCCAGACTGGTCTGGGTTGGAAGGGACCCCAAGGATCACAGAGCTCCAACCCCCCTGCCACAGGCAGGGACACCAACCTCAGGCCTGGAGCTACACAAGGTTGCCCAGGGCCCCATCCAACCTGGCCTTGAACACCCCCAGGGATGGGGCACCCACCCCCTCTCTGGGCAGCCTGTTCCAGCCCCTCACCACTCTCTCTGTAAAAAACTTCCCCCTAATATCCAATCTAACCCTTCCCTCCTTCAGCTTTAATCCACCCCCCTTGTCCTGCCATTATCTGCCCTTTAACAAGCTGATTCCCCTCCTGTTTCTCTGCTCCCTTCAGGGACTGGCAGGCTGCAATGAGGTCCCCCCACAGCCTTCTCTTCTCCAGGCTGAACAAGCCCAGCTCCCTCAGCCTCTCTTCATATGGGGGGTAATCCTCAAACACCAGGCTGCATCTTCCCTGGCAGTGTGCTTTTGAAACCCAGTTCTGTGTCACAGGGACCCCTTCCATCATCCCAGCTGTGCTGCACATGGAATTGTGCACAGAGGATGATGGTAAGAGCACACCCCTTTGTGAGAGGGAGGAGTGTCATCTTCAAAAGGGATGTCCCAGGGAAACAGGTCTTGGATCCTTCTGCAAATTACTCCTCTGCCAGCAGTGGCTGCTGCTTATGTATTCCAGAGGTTTATACAAACCTAAATAGGAATTAAATTGGGGACCTCTGGGTTAAATCCTCCAAGTGTTTGTTATTTCAGTCCTTCCACTTGGGAATCCTGGCAGAATGCAGGCCCCAGCACACACTTAAATTACCAGAAAGCACAGGAAATTTAAAAAAAAAATCTTTCCCCCCTCTATTTCATTGGCCTCTTTCAGCTTTGGAACATTTCCAGGCAGGGGGCATCCACTTCTCTGGGCAACCTGTTCCAGGGTCTCACCACCCTCACAGTGAAGAATTTACTCCTTAGACCTAACCTAAGTTACTCTCTTTTGGTTTAAACTCATTACCCCTTTGTCCTCTCAGTCTGTGCCTTCATAAGCAGTCCCTCTCCATCATTCCTGTGGCCCCTTTAGGTACTGGAAGGTGGCTATAAGGTCTTGCCAGAGCTTTCTCTTCTCCAGGGTGACCAGCCCAGCTCTCTCAGCCTGTCCTCAGCCCAGTTTATGTCCATACAGTGACAGCATTGGGTTTCCCCTCTCAGACCTTGGTAAGGAGCAGGTGTGAGCTGACATGACTGCAATCTTTTTAAAGCAGAGAAGATGTTGCTCTCATTCCTGTTACACTTTCTACCTGTTCTCTCAGCACTGTACATGCCCATAAGTCCATCTTCCCCCAAGAGTTTCCCTACTAAGCAAGCATGGCAAAGGAAGGCTGGGAAGGAGGACTCTGTATTTTGGTGGGAGTGGGAGTTCACTGGAGATGATGAGCGATGTGGAGTAAGGTTGGATTTTCAATTCTCTGCCACCTTTTCCAGAACCTACAGAATAAAATAACCAAGTGGGAGCAGTCCTGGCTGAAAGGATGGGTCTTGGAAGCTGTTATTAATTCTTAATCACCTGCATCGTGTAAGAAGCCTCACGACTGCTTGTATTATTCCAGGTGGATGAGGTAGCAGGCGGCGAGACAGCAGGAGAAGCAAGTCCCCAACAACAGACACTGAGCCCTGCTGAGCCCTGCTGAACTGGGGAGGATGAAGCTTCACAGCAGAGTTAAAAAGGGAAATACTGATAGGGAAATGTTGATAAGCCAGGGTATCCTGGAGGCTGAACGAATGTGTGCAGCCTGGTGACTTCAGGCTGTATGCCCAGCCTCTGAGATTGCTCTTGGGGTAGGAAAGTGCAAAAGTTGGGTCTCTCTTCTCTCTGCCCAGCTGCTGCTCTTTGATCTTCACCCATGTGGGACTGCGTTCTGTAGCTGCTTCACCCAGAGGTTCCCCCCAAACAGCTCAGCACATACTCCCTGAGACAGAGGAGCGGATGGAGAAGCAGAGGCAGGTAAGAGGAAAGGAGCTGGGGGAGTTTTTTCCAGTTTGGAAAATTGTTTTAAAGCTAAAAAAAAAGGAAAACTAAAAACCCCCAGTGGGAAACCCCTTGGAGGATGTCAGAAAACGAGGCTGAGCAGTTTCTTTGGATCCTGTGGAATTTAACACAGATTTGTCATCTAGCTGTCAAGCCCACTGGAAATGTCTCACTCTCTATTAATAGTTTCATAGATTTTAGAGATTTTACAGCTCAAAAGACGATTCTCTTCATCTCTTCTTGCATAAAATAGGCTATTCCTGTATCAAGCCCATCCACCCGGCCAAAACAGGAGCTTATCTTTCCAAAGGATCTCCACTGATACTTAAACACTTCCAGACACAGAGAATCTGCCACTACTTAGTGAATCCTTGCAGAGACTAATTGCTCTCACAATTAACCACGTCTTTCTGAACATACTCAGCTTTCCAGCTGCTGCCTTTGATCCTGCAGGCAGGGGTTTGGCTAGGTTAAAGAGCTATTAATCACGAGGTTCCCCATCTAGGGATGTTTTTGCTTCATCCACTTTCAGTCTGTGGTCTGCTGTGGGACCTGTGGGGCTTTTCCCAAAGGGTTATGACAAGGAACCTGGGAGCAGCCAGTGTGTCAGGAAGCTTCAATTATTTGGACATAGACCAGCACGGGAAAAATATCAGAGGTTCTCCAAAAGGACAGAGCCAAAACTGTTGGTTAGTGGGTCTTTGGAGAAATAGAAGGAGGATGCATCTGTTGCAGTGTCTGCACCCACATGTGGGAGGATGTGGGGAGCTGCTGGTGGAGGTGGCACAGTGCTGGAGCGATCCTCCTTGCTGTCTTCCAGAGAGTCAGCTGCAGAGAGTCGAGCCAAACCTCATAATTAAGAGCCAGTAAAACCTTCTCCATGCTGCCATGGCTTGTTACAGCTGCAGCCTGAGAAGCTGATTTAGAAGTGTTATTGGGACTGGGACATTTTTATGAGGCGCTGCTTTCATGCCCCACTGCTTGGGAAGTCCAAACTGCTTTAATTAAGGACCTGGAGGGACACAGGGTTAACCAGGGATGCCTCTGCAGCATCTGTAACCCAGCTCCCAAAGTGGGACCCCCTGAGTGCTCAGCTCTACCCTGAGGGGTCTAATGACAGAGCTGATGCCTGCAGAGGGGAAAAAGGACATGTTTGTAGGGCGGGATTGTTTCTCAGGGCTCATCTTCTCAAAGCCCCAGGAGCATCACACTGGCTCTGCCTGCAGATAATCCATCATGAGGTAAGTGTCCCTTCAGCTCTGGGCTGTGTTGTACGGTGATTGCCCTTGGAGCCAAAGCAGCCTGGGTGCAGGGCTCCAGCAAAAGTGAGATCCAACAGCACAGGACTGCAGCTATGGGCTGGAGTGGAACTGCTCAGCCCTTTGGTTTGATGTAGCAGCTATTATTTCCTCCAAATGAAAACATATTCCAGTGTCTGTCATTCCTCTCTCTGTTCTGCAAGCAGAACGCTCTCTGCACATGGCCTGGACTTACTAAATGATAACACCACCACGTGTTAATTCAGTTCAATTTCTTGAGACAAGCAGCCCAGATAGACATGCTCAAAGCACAGATGATGACAGAAATCTCTGGTTTCCAAAAAAGAGCAGCAAATCTAATCTGTTCCTTCTGCTGGAGAACTTCATGAATCGCACAAGCTCTAAATGCTCTTTAGTCATTAGCTCTAATTACTGGAGCTAGTTACACACAAATTTACATTTGCAACTGGGAGAGCAGGAAATCTAGATATCTAAAGAAGCATGGAGATGTCAATTTTATTAATATTCCTTCTCCCTGCAGAGAGCAGTGTGATTGGGAAGGAAGAAAGTCCAAGAGGCCTCTAATGTGTGATGCACCCTGGTCTTTAGCTACCAAGCAGGTATGAGCTGTGAAGCTTGGCTTCAGCAATGAAGCATCTTCTTTTAGTTTATTAAGAGCAGGTTAGAGGTGATGTGATAATGCTCTGGAAGTACCTACATCAAGGAGGAGCTTCTGGGAGGCTCTTAATCTCTCAGACAAGAACATTGTGAGACTGGAGGATTAGCCAGGAAAAAAGGTTAAAGGTGTGGCATGCAATGGGAGTTTAATTATCCAGAAGAGTTCCCCAAGGGTGATGTGTGCTGCTTTCAACCAGCCTGGTTTTGGAGAAGTGATGCAGAACAGATGTGATCCTGCTGGGAGCCCCAGGAAGCTCATGCCACCAGTGAGCCACCTGGGCAAAGCGAGCACCTTTATCTGGGAGCTCACCACAATTCCCAGACTTCCAGGTGGGACTGGCACGTTCTATATTTGTCCCAGGGTTTTGGACAAATGCTTTCTTTTCAGCTTACTGTTTGATGTGTGGGTCACATTAGTTCCTGGGAATTCGTGATACGGGAAGAGCTGGCGAGTCAGGGAGGCAGTCATTAATTCCCAGTAATGCCTTGGATGGAGTTCATTCCTGTTACCAGAAGATGGAATGATGTGCAAAGCAGATATATGTATTTTTCTGGGGCTGCTGTGGTTTGCTGCAGGGAGACACTGTGCTCTGGGGAAAGGCAGCGCCGGTGCATTGGCAAGCGCAGAGCCCGGGTCCTCCTGCAGCAGTTTGTTCAACACAGAGCTGTTTGAAGCAAAAGGTTGTACCAAGGTCACTCTGCTGAGGTTCAGCTTTGCAGCCTCTGTGAAAGGAGAGCTCTCACTGTCCTTGGAGATCTTGGGCTTTCCCTCCCCTCCACAAGCAAAAGGCAGGGCTGGCAAGCTTCTGCAGAAAGAATAAAAGCTGTGCAGAATGGGACTCCTACAAAGCACCCTGCTCTGAATCAGAAACCACACCTGTCCCCGAAACTGCCTGTGGCTTTCCCACACCCTCCTTCCAGGTTCAGGCCTGCCCTCTGTGTCATTGCCAGGTGGGCAGTTTGGTGGCCACAGAGCTGGTTCAGCGCGGCTCTTCCCGTGCCAGGCCGTGCAGGGTGGGATGGTGGAGAGGTGTCCATTGGGAAAAGCATTTAGCAGGTGGCATAAAATGAAGGCAGCAGTTGCCATAAGACCTTCAGGAGCCATCCTCAGAGCACTCCCCTTCTCTTTCCTGGCGTTGCACAGCAGATGCACGAGTGGCGAGGCTGCCCGCCCAGCCCGTGCAGAAGGGACACCACCGTTCCATCCCCCTGCTCCACGTGCTCTCACATTGGACTCAGGAAGTCCATTTTGGGTTGAATTTCATTCATTTCCAGCAACCTAATGCAGGCAGAGGGTGTCATGGTCACTTTCCTGTTCCCAGATAGCACTCTGTTGGTGTCACTGGAAGGGAAGCGGCCCGGGACAGGCTGGACCCACAGCTCCTCCTTGTTCCAGGGAGGGTTGTGGGGTTGTTCTCCCATTGACAGGGGACATGGATTCATTCAAACACTGCCAGCTTTGGAAGGAGTGACAAAAGCCCCCATCCAGGCTGGAGGCTGAGCAAATAGAGACACTGATAGCTGGGAAGTTTTACGAGGATAATAAAAAACATCATAATAAATGGCCATGAATATTTCATGGCGGCTGCAGCACCGATCTGATGTATCATCCAGGAGTGATGGGGTTTTTCAACATTCAGATGCAAATGGGGAACGTGTTCTATATTTTGCAGGTTTCTCCCCAGACACGCTGTGTTTTCTAAAAATCAGATTGACTGGGAGCTTTTGATATGAGAAACAACTTCAGGGCTCTGGTTGGAGTCAGAAAGCACAGGCTGTATCAGAGGATTGTGGGTACTGAAGATGAAAAAAATCCCATGCAGATCGGGTAGTCCATCTCTCTAAATATCAGGGGAAGCTAGGCAGGAGTTACCAAAGAGAAATCATGCACTGTATTGTCCTTGGTGCTGGTAGTAGACTTCTCTACCTGACAGCAGCAGCCCCTCTGTGCTGGGGACATTGAAATGTGGGATGGGTGCAGCACAGTGCAGCCACTGGTGTCCAGGAGACAAGATGAAAGTTATGGGTCAGATCCTCCTTCCTCAGCTGCTGCTTCGTGACAGCTGGTGGAGCCTGGGACAGACAGTGAAAGAACCCTTTTCCTGGACAGGACCCCAGCTTTTGAGCTTTTGGGTTTTGAGTTTTGCCCGAACTTGCAGACTGGTTTGGTTTGGTGGAGCCCTTTGTTCAAAGACATCATCTGACCCGATGCTTAGTCTAAGGCCTTCATCTGAATAGGCTCCTTTGTGGGGCTCCTTGGTCATGCCAAGCCCAGCTCTGCCCCAGGAGCAGCACCCTCACCCCCTGCAAGCCCCACAGGAGTCGGACCCATCCTTTATCTCGTCACAGGAAACCCAGGGTTTGTTTCCTGCTCTGGCCACACACTTCTGCAGGGACTTGGGCATGTTCCAGGGCAGGAGCTTGCTAACATACAGTCCCTTGGCAGCCGAGCAGCTCAGCGCCATCGCACACGGGAAGGCGTGCAGAGGTGAGCAGAGGTAAGTGCTTACAGCTGCCAAGGCTGAGTACCAGTCTGTGCCCCAGCGACAGCCAGGGGAGGGCTGACAGGCCTCGTTTCCTTCCCACAGCTCTCTGATACACACTGATACACACTGCTCAAGGGCTGGCCCACTCCTCCTCACAAGCACCGTTCCTCACAGTTGTCCTGTCGAGTGAAACGAGCTCAGGGGGTGCAGGCAGCTGCTCTGCTTCATCAGCCACAGGATGAACTGTTTGCAGCCATCCCTGCTTCTCTCCCTGCTTCTGTTTTCCTGCTTCCTATAAGGCAGGTTGAGGAGCAACCTGATCCCCACCCCCCTGAGGGAAGCGCTGGTGAGGAGGACCTGCAGATACCCACCAACACATTGCTGGCTACAGCCACTTCCAAAGGCTGCTTCACTACCCGGAATGGGCTGGGAGCATCCCTCCTGCCTCCTCTCTCTGTGGGGAGCCCCTCCTCCATCCTTCTGGGGACATCGGTACAGACACCCCCCCAGGGACTATTTCTCTGCTCTTCTTTGTGAGCTGCCAGCAAAAACAGGGTGATTCCTTTGGATGTCTCAGTTTCTCCTTGTGATGCTGCTGAACTGGTGGTACTGGTGACACTTACCCTGGGTGCTTGTTCCCGAAACGGCTGCTCTATGGTTTTGCTCTCTACACTGTAACAGTGGGCTTGGACGGCCCAGGGCTTTGCTACTTGTTGCTTTTCCAGGGTCTTGCTCCAACTTCTTGACCACCATGACCAAGGTCTTCTCCTCCCTGTTCCGATTTCACTCCCAACTGCCCTGGCTGGGGCACAGCAGCCACACACAAGTCTGGATGCTCCTCACAGGAGCACTTCTGCAGAGCAGAGTTTTCACCAAGACGTCAACGCATAAACGGGTGGCAGCCATTCGCAGAGCAGACCTGTGCTGATGTGTTCAGCCAGATGGCATCTCAGTGGAGCTGGTCCCATCAAACTGCAAGTACCTTTCCAGAAAAGAAAAGAAAAAAGGGGTGGAAAAATAGAAAAACACATGCCTTTAAAAAGAATCCGTGTCTGAATGATGCTGTGAGCTAATTTCTCCCAAACTGGGTGTTGTCAGTTGATGAAAACTCTTCCACAAAGGTGTTAAGCTCACTTGCTGGATCAGAAGTATTTCTTCTTGAAGAGTGCTGATGAGATGCCTTGATCAGGCAAAATGGGGCTGACTCGAGCGTGCTTTATTACAAAGCATTCACTCCATTTCTCTTCAGGGTTCAAACAAACTTTTCCTCCATATTTCAGCTGTGCTGAACTGGCTTTGCAAAGCCCCCTCCAGGCATTTGCTTGGGAACTGCTGAAATTACCCTGCCTAATGGCCTCCAGAAGTTAAGTCACCCAAGTGGAAACCGTGCCACTGAGGTCCCAGGAGCGGAGTGAAGCAAATGGCACGTTGGTTTCTGTGCCAGTCTCAAGGTAGCAGCTGAAGCATAAACTGGGAATGGAGAAGGGCTTAATATGCTCACGCTCCCTGTTGTTTCCTTCTGGGCTCTTCCTGGCCGTTCATTTGTCACTCACTCCTCTTGGAAAATGTGTGGATGGGAGAAGCAGCACTTGCCCCTTTGTCCCACATCTCGAGCCAGGGAGGCTGGGGCTGCAAGTCCCATGGCAAAGGGCAGTGACCAGGGTGCAAGTGTGGGAGACCTTCCAGCCGCCTCTCGGACTTGCAGGACCCTGTAGCAGAAGAGCCTCAAGCTTCTTGGAGAGCAGTGTAGGTGAGAGGGATCTGGGGGTCCTGGGGGACAGCAGGATGACCATGAGCCAGCAATGTACCCTTGTGGCTAAGGAAGCCAATGGCATCCTGGGGGGCATTAGAAGGGGGGTGGTTAGTAAGTCGAGAGAGGTCCTTCTCCTCCTCTGCTCTGCCCTGGTGAGACCACACCTGGAATTCTGTGTCCAGTTCTGGGCCCCTCAGCTCAAGAAGGACACAGAGCTCCTTGAAAGAGTCCAGTGCAGGGCCACCGAGATGATGAAGGGAGTGGAACACCTTCCTTATGAGGAGAGGCTGAGGGAGCTGGGCCTCTTTAGCTTGGAGGAGACTGAGGGGTCACCTTATTAATGTTTATAAATATGTAAAGGGCCAGAGTCAGGAGGATGGAGCCAGACTCTGCTCAGTGATGGCAGTGATAGGACACAGGGCAGCGGGGGCAGCTGGAGCAGAGGAAGTTCTATGGGAATGTAAGGAGAAAGTTTTTCCCTATGAGGGTGATGGAGCCCTGGGACAGGCTGCCCAGAGAGGCTTTGGAGTCTCCTTCTCTGGAGACCTTCAAACCTGCCTGGATGTGTTCCTGTGGGATTTAGTCTGGGTGATCCTGCTCTGGCAGGGGGGTTGGACTGGATGATCTTTTGAGGTCCCTTCCAACTCCTAAAGGTCAGGGATTCTGGCTTGCTACAGACAAGAGAGAGTCAGTAGTGCAGCCAGTAGGGTTAATCCCTGCTAGCTTTCCCATGCAGTGTTTTCTTCATATGGAAACTGATAGGATTAAATCCACAGATATTGACCATACAAATGCCTGTCAGCTGGACTGACAGTTCTTGGCTGTGCCGCTCTTCCTCCGAGCCCACTGCGGGAGGATGAGCTCTCTCAGGGGTGAGCACATACTCAGGTTTCCTTAGTGAAGGCTGTGTTTAGCTGCAGTAGAGTCTAACACCAGGGCAGCCTGGGTATGCCTCACCACAGCCAGCAGAGCTCCAGAGAGGATCTTCTATGAAATCTGAATCAAATCAGACAAAAGATTTCCCAGTTAAATAGGAGCTCATGGGAGAACTCAGGTGTTCTGGTTTGTCACTTGGAAAGACGTTGGGGAAGAGAAACCAGTGACCAACGCTTTGTAAGCAGCTGCACAGCAGCTACAGAGACTCCACCTCTCTGAGTGTCAGGGCCCAACATCCGTGCTGCCCTCTCCACCTTCATGGGGCTTTGCTCTTTCCCTCCAAAGGAGGAGCACAGCTCTGCACTAGGGCCTCTCGGCTCTACAGAGGTTTTTTGGACCTCCTGAGAACTGTGAGGTTAGCTGTGAATTGAGGCTGCTGTGAATGTCTGTAGCTTCAACCCTGGGGGAATCTTGATTATAGAGGTCTCCCCTGGCAGGTCTGGGGTCCCTTGCTGTTTAACAGAGTGCTCCTGCTGGTGTGGAGGGGAGCCCCAGGAAGCTCGCAGTGATTTACTCCCTCCCCATGGTGATGCAGCAGTGGGCTCAGAGGGTGAAATCTCTCCCACTCAGGTCAGGGAAGAGGTGTAGAAGAGGCTGGTTATGGGTGCAGGAAGAGGGACAGTTTGCAGGGAATATTTTGCCTCTCCCCAAGGGGGGAAGTTGGTTCCACCATTCTCCTTGGCTGGGGGTTCAGTGGCCCCTCAGCTGGCAGGAGGTTGATGGTGAGAAATGCCCGTGCTCTGGGGAAGGAGGTGTGTAGTCTCACTGCTGAGGGCTTCTTTATTTTTCAGCCCTGGGTTGGTTTGGCAAGCACAGTCAGGGGTGTGAAAGAAGGAACCATGGTAAAGCATCAGTAGAACAAGGTCCAGCCAACCGGGATCTCATCACCAAATGTACATACCTTCTCCCACCATTGGTTTGCTCAGCTAAGCCCAAGTTATTGCAGACCACTGGGATTTGCTCTCCTTACAGTGACAAGGAGACATCTTTTTTACTTGTCTCCTTTTAAGGACAAATGAAGCCCTTCCCTTCTAAAAGCGTTTTAAGATGAAACAATTAACAAGCAGGAAAACAACCACCAGTTTGGAGCTGTTTATGCCTCCCTGGGGACCTTTCCTTTCTCTCATCCCATTTCTCCTGCTTCCCTTGCAGTTTACATCCCCCGAGTTGATAAATCACATTCAAGCCCATGCCTTGCTCCACATGGAAGGCGTGCTAAGCTCCCATGGAATAAATGGCTGTGGTGAGAGTGCCTTTAGACACACACACTCCCTCCCCCCCAGCCTGTGCGCTGCCCGCGGGGCATCGCGGGGTTGTTATTTATCTCGGTGAGCTTTGCTCACACCCGAGAGCCTGACTTCGTGCCCCTGAATCACTGCACCAAATCTGCTCATAAGGACCCGAGTTTCAGCGGTGACTGATATGAATAGCTGCCTGCAGCTAAAAATAGAAAGCACGGAGCAGGTTTCCTGGCAGAGCTGTAGTAACTTCTAATGTAAGGCGGCCTGGCAGCAGTTCCCATGGCGAAGCTGCCTCTGACATGGCAGGGAAGGCTGTAGCCTGTGCTGAGCCAATAGCAGACAACAGAGATTCCTCGTGGGAACCCACTCGTCAGGCGCAAAGGCCAATATTGAATGTTGAGGTTTCCCCCTGCTTAGTGTGGGAGTGCTCTGTCCTGGAGAAATGACTCCTTGGCTTAGTATTCCTCTGTGCCTCAGTTTCTCCTTGCAAGGGGGTTTGGGTGCTGTGGTGGGGGTGCGTTAGCTGCATGGTTTTCCTGCCCTCTCTGCAACCAGGGAGGTGGCAGACCCCAGGCAGATCTGCAGCCCCTGGGCAGATCTGCAGACCTCCGCTGACTCCCCAGTGAGGCTGTTCTGCACTGTGGCTCCACCTTGTGCTTTTATCCCTCCTCCTCACAGTAGGTATTTGCTCATTCTCCCTCTCCCAGGCCCAGCAGGAAGATGCACTTCTCAGCACCCTGGCTCTTCTGTCCCAGGTACCGCTCTGTGGCCTAACTGACAGTGAAGCGTTTCCTTCCTTGCGAGGCCAGACACGTCTGTTGTAACTCTGTACATCTCCCACACCACCGGGAATTATTCCTCTGTTCATTAGGCCTCATCTGCTGTGAAAATCTGCTCCCCCCAACTCCCCCAGATCGCTCCTGCCATCAGTCACCACAATGGTTCATCACAGCAACGCTAATCGCAGCGAGGGGCTCGCTGACTCCCGGGCTGGAGCATATGGTCTTCTGCCTTAATGCTGCCCCTGCACGAGCAGCAGCTGTGAGGAGGCTTTGTGGATCTCCCCAGGGCCAGTGCAATGCCATGAGGAGGAGCACTAGGCAACTGCGTGGCAAGAGGAGGCAGCAGGAGAGTAGGGACAGCTTTCCTGAGCATCACCCTGTCTCCAGCACAGCTCCGCTCCCTGCCCAGGGGCAACGTGCTGAAATCCAGCTGCCCCTGGGTGGAAGGTATTCACAGGCTTGGAGGGGTTGGAAGGGACCTCCAGAGATCATCGAGTCCAACCCCCTGCCAGAGCAGGTTCCCCAGGACAGGTCGTGCAGCACAGCACAGGACAGAGGCATTCAGGGGAAGGAAAGGGCTGCCAAGAATGGGTAGCAGAGATTAGCAGTGATCTGTGGGTAAAGACAGCCCTTTAGTTGGGATGGGAGCCTTCCACATCTCTGCCTTCCTTTGGCTTCTGTCCTGTCCCCAGAGAGGTTCTGGGTAGCCCCAGGACTGATGCTTTTCCCTGTGCAACCAGAGGCCTTGCTGGGCGAGCACAAAATCCTCCTATAGGAAGTCTGTCACTTGGTGTTGTGTCCATGGTCCATCATTTGATGCTGTCTCTGCTGCTGCACAGGGCTGTGCTTGTGGCTGCCCACGAGCCCTTGTCACCCACAGATCCATCCCTGGGGCAGCTGCACTCCCCAGATCCCCTGCAGCTGGAGGAGGCTGATGGGTAAGAGCAGACCCAGCCCTGGCAGAGCAGATGTCCCCCAGTCACTGCCTGGAAGGTTTCACAGTGCCTGTGAGGCACGTTTGGATGCTGCTAGGGATCAGGCAGGCTACTGAATGAGTCTTCCTTGATTTGCTGTGATAATGGCTTTAGGACTCAGGGTGTGATGAACACACTCCTCCTGTTTGAACCAACTGAGCCTTGGCCCAGGAGGATGCTCAGCCAGTAGGTCTGACCAAAGTTAATCCTACTGTATGGGGCTCTCAGTGAGCAAGCAGCACCACTGACCCCCAGGATGGTTTGGCTGGAGATTGGGCTGATACGCAGCTCTAACTGCATTCTAACAAAGCAGAAACTGTGACTACGAATCAAGCACTTTATGCTACACATAACTGCAGCGAGGGGTCGCTGAGGTCTCCTCCATAGCAGCTGGCTGCTGGCAGTGACCTGCCCGTGAGCAGGGGGTCTTTCAAGGTTGCCCCTCTAAGCTGAGAGATCCCTTAGCTGACAACAGACATGGATGGGCTCCTAAGTGACATTTTTTGCATGCAGGTAACACTTAAAACATGCACTGTAAGCTTAAGCAGCACTCTTTGTACCCTAACTGTGCTAGTTTTAAGTGTGGTAATTGGTATAGACCACCAATCCCACAGTACTCATCAAAAATTGTGCATACCTAAGTTCACTGATTAGAACTCAGCTAACTTCCAGCTCACATCTGAGTGATCCCTGACTTTTCTCTTGGACACTGTGTTGGCATTCTTTGAGTTGAAGGTGCACTGTGGCATTTAAAGTCATCTTTTCTCCTGTTCTGCTCTGTTCTTTCCCTTGCTGAGATCCTGCAGCCTCTGTTGGTTCAGCTCACAGGGAGCCTTCAGTGTGCCATGCATGGGATGGTGTAGATTTGTGTTCTGGGGTTATTGCTAGCTCCCCAGTTGCATCCCAGCTGAGAGGGGACACTGAGACATTTCCAATACTAACCCAGTGCAGGATCTGGCATAAAACTGATTTTTACTTCGTGTCTTCAAGGATGTGAGGTGAAGAGTCACTTACAGGTGTAAGGAGATGGAGGTAGAGATGCTGTGGTTGCTGTAGCTGAAAGCTGGGTTAGGATATGTGCTGGTATTGCAGAGAAACTTCAAAAAGAGCTGAAATCCACTTCAGTGTCCCATCCCTACCCAGAGGTAGCCCAGGCAGACTGGGCCTGCTTCAGGAGGTGCTGTAGTACTGTTGCATCTATAACATGATTGTGTCCAAACTTTTAGGAACTCTTTACAGAAGAACAAACTTGATCCCATTAAAGGGAATAGACCTTGAGTCCCTCAGTCCTTTTGGTGGGTTTGAAGCCTTCTGCCTGTATGGTCAGTTCAAAGAAGTGCTGCTATGCTGGGACTCAAAAAGTGGCATCTAAGGGATGAAGATTCTAGAGAAGCAACCAGACTAGCTGCAAAGATAAGCAAGGCTGGGAGCTGAGCCCTGTCACCTGAACATGGAGATCAGCGCTGCATGAGGCAGAAGAAGCCTGGCTGTTTGCAGGGAGCTGATCACACGAGCAGAATGCCCATGGCATCATCTCTTCTGGAGTGGAGAAAAATAGGTGAACAAATGGAGATGTGTGGGTGACTGGCAGGTCAGGGACCTGCTCTCTGTCTGCTGGGTTTGGGTATTTTCTTTTTCTGTTTTTTACTGCTGAGCTCTGGAGGGATTTGGGTGGCTGGCTCTCCCCATCCTGCTGGCCTTGGCAAGAAGGCTGTAGCTTCTCAGAGCTGAATAAGATAACTCTGTGAGCGTCCCAGCCAGCTTGGGCACCGAGCTGATTTATTACTCAATAGAGCCACTGAGGAGCTGGAAATTGGATGTGATTTGTACTCAGGGCCAGTGCTGGCTCACTGGGATGAATTCTGTGTGAGAAGTCACCTGAGACTCCAGGCCTCCATCCCTTTCTCTTCCCAAGCAGTGACACCCAAGGGTTTTACGGTGACCTCCCCACCGTGGGCCCAGCTAACAGTGGGACCCCCAGTGCTGCACAGACCCTCTCCCCACCTCCCATATGCCTCTTCCTGCCCACACAGGATTAGCCAGCTCCGATATAATCTCTTCATCCCTACGGAACTGAGAGATCCTGTGCCAGTTTTGCTAATTCAACTGGGGGTGGGGGGTGGGGGGGAGCAGGGGGATGTGTACAAAAAGGAACTAGGGAAAATAATTGGCCGATTCCCAGCATCCTTGATGGCTGCTCTTAAGCAATTCCAGGGAGTCAGCAACACCCCTATCGCAGCACGTTCCTGGAGATTAACCGTCTGCTCAGCTGGCAATTAGAGCTGGTTAAATGGGAAGCTGCCACTTAGCTTTGACTTTGTAGTGGCTGTTTTCACTTCTCAAAGTCAGGCTCCAGGCACTGAAGGGAGGGGTGTGAATATCTATGGGGAGGATTAACTGTGATCTGCCTTGCCTATGCAGGGAAAGGCTTGTGGGCAGTGTGGCTGGAAGGGAATTAAAGCTATGCTCTGTTTCCTTTGTTAGCCCACCCCCCCCTTCTTCTGTCAACCTGGAAAGCGCAGGCTGCTTCCCAGTCCCATGTTCCCTCTGTTCTCGCTTTCTCTCCATATTTGTTTGCAGCCTTGGAAAACGACTTGGCTTGCTGATGCCAGCTGCGAAAACACCAGGAAAAACACTTTGCTGAGAGACATAGGTTCATCTCTCTGCAGAGAGATGCCCGGGCAAGGTCCTGTTCAGGTCAGTAGGGTGGACTTGGTTTCTTTGCTACCAAAGAGCCTTATGATGTTCTTACCTCTTGTGCCGTAATGCTGAGGGTCTGAATGAATAAAAAAATGTCCTTTAGCCTCAATTGCTTCAGTGACTGCTGGTGTATTGCTTCAGTGTTTCATGTAGACCAACTGGCCTGGCCAAGAGGGTGGCAAGCCTATTATTCCCATTTGGGGTTCAAGAGCTTGTGGCCACGTTCAGATGAAATAATCTTGCCTGTCTTTCTTGGGTTTGGCTAGGATAGGGTGAATTTTCACCAGAAGTTGGAAGGGGACACATCACATTTCTGGCCTCTCCATAGGTCCATGGGGTTTAGTACTGCACTACAGCAGCACTAAGGCTCTTGCCCAGCTCCTTTGGTGGGTTTGAGGGTCTTGGAAAATGGCAACATAGGGAAAGGACTGGAGTATGGAGCCCAAAACAAGTCTCTCCTGGTCCATTTCAGCCCTGTGTGCATCCCGTGGGCACGTGTAGGCTTGGCATGGCCTGGGTTGGTGACTGTGCTGCAAGCAGGGTGCATGCAGAGTGAACAGCCCCTCCTGTCCTGCAGAGTGGGTCCCCTGCCCGTGGGGAAGGCCACACAACCATCTGCTTTTCCTTGGCTATAAATCATGCTGACATGAAGGGCTCTGGCAGCTGCCAACCGGGACTGGGTGCTGGCCATCGGTGGGCTCAGCGGCGCGGAGTGGCAGCGGGAGCCGGTGCTACGTGATGCCTCTCTCCTGTGGGCTCATCAGGAACCTGGCGCTTCGGAATTAGCTTCAGTTTTCCCTTACCGATTTATCTTCTGAGTTTTCTAGGCCAACTGTCCTCCTTTATTATCTTCCCACTACCTATTTATCTCGTCTGCCCCCTCTTCTTCCCGCTCCCCTCCCTCTGGTTGCCTGTTCGGCGCTGAGCTCTTGCCCGCCAGCAAAAACAAGCCACAGTGGCAGAGCGTGACAGGCCCCGCTGGAGACACATCCAGCCCGACAGCCGAGGCCGAGTCAGCAAAGTCGGTCCCTGCTCCCTGTCCCCCTGTAACCAGCCCCTGCGTGGGAGGAGAATCCCGTGGTGTCCTACCACCATGAGCACCTTGAAGGCATCTGCCATCCTCCCTGCCTTGTTTCTGCTCTGCAAGGGCAACTGAGGTATGCGAAGGCTGTAGGTAGGCAGGCAGTTGCCTTCTCCTCTAGTTCAGGCCAGCTCCTTCCCTACCCCTTCCTCTCATACATGCTCCCCTGGCATCCCCAGGCTGACCAACTGAGGGGCAGATCCAGGGTGGTGTTAGCCCCAGCAGACACTATTAGGCTGGAGGACATCCTTCCTGTAAATCCTCTATTATGACCTCTGGGTATCTAGATATGGCCTTGGTGGTGACAGTGTGACCTGTTTGCACACAAAAGAAAATCACCATCATCATCATCTGCAGTTTTATCTTCTGTTCTACTCGTGTTTTCAGAGTGACCAGCTGGAGGAATAAAATGGAGGAGCTACTGGAGAGACTCCTGTGGAGGGCTGTGAGGATGATCAGGGGACTGAGGCATCTCTCCTGTGAAGAAAGGCTGGGAGAGCTGGGGCTGTTTGGACTGGAGAAGACTGAGAGGGGATCTCATTGATAATTATAAATAGCTAAAGGGCAGGTGTCAAGAGGATGGGGCCAGACACTTTCCAGTGGTGCTCAGTGGCAGGACAGGGGGCAATGAGCACAAACTGGAACACAGGAAATTGTGTCTGAATATGAGAAAGAACTTCCTCACTCTGAGGGTAACAGAGCACTGGGACCGGCTGCCCAGAGAGGGTGTGGAGTCTTCTCTGGAGAGATTCAAGACCTGCCCGGACATGATTCTGGTGATGCTGCTTTAGCAAGGGTGTTGGACTAGATGATCTCCAGAGGACCCTTTCAACCCCTGTCATTCTGTGAGCTTGGGGCCATGTTCAGATGAAATGGTCTTGGCTGTCTTTCTTGGGGTCAGTTAGGATAGAGTTAAGTGTCACCAGAAGCTGGGAGAGGACACAGCCAGGACAGGTGACCCAAACTAACCAAAGGGGCTATTGCATACCAATGATGTCATGCTCAGTGTAAAAGGGGGCTAACTGGGGAGGGGAAGCACAGTGCCAGGATGAATGGCTCAGGGTTCTCTGGCTTCAGGATGGGTCTGAGCCTATGGTCTGAGTTGTACAGTTTGGTGAGAAACTGCATTGTGTGTCACCAGTTCTGTGTATTGTCATAACTGTTGTTGTTCCCCCCTCCCTGTGCTGTCCCAGCAAACTGTCCCTATCCCACCCCACGAGGTTTGCCTTTGTCTCCCCATTCTCCTCCCATCCCACTGAGGCGAGGGGCTGCGTGGTGCCCAGCTCCATCCCACAGCAGAGCTCTCATCTGAAATCAGAGATGCTGACCAGAAGTAACCTGGTGCTTCAGGGATGTGCTGCAGAGAGGAAACCAAACCTGGTGCAGAAAGGAAACCAACCCTCCACTCCACACCGATGTGCTGAGGCCCTTCCCTTTCCAGAGGCATGTTGTGCCAGTGTTAGAGCTGGGCTTTTGGGATGCGTTCAGCTTGCACATGTATCCACAGCCAAGTGAAACCTCAGCACGTGCAGGACCCTGGGGAGGGCCAGAGGGCTGACTCAGGTGAGACCTTGTAGTACAGCTGACTGACAAACTCCAACCCTCAGGGACAAGGCTGTGCAAGCCCCTAGCTATGCCTCCAGATGTGCAAAACAGCATCAACCCCTCTGGCAAAGGGAGAAGGAATGAAACTGAGAATGAACTGAACCTTCCTGGTCACAGTCCCTCCCCCTTCATCTTTCTGGCACTGTCAGACTTTGTCAGGAACATCCTGACAAGGTTTTGGTATAAAAGTAATCCCCTGGGTTTGGCTAGGATAGGAGTTAATTTTCCCAAGAAGCAGGGACCAGATACAGCCAGGACAGGCCCCCAACTAGCCAAAAGGGTACTCCATACCACATGATGTCATGCTTGGCATAAAAAGGGGCTAGGCTGGGAGAGCTGGCACCTCTTTTTGTTGAAGTAGGTAGTGCCTCCATCTCTCTCCTTGGTCCCTAGTTCCATCACCAGAAAACAGGCCATGTGTGTTGATATGGACATTGTTTTGCAGGCCACTTGACCATGATGGCATGGGGTATTTAAAGTGTTCATTTTAAGACAGCCAAAGTTTTGCAGAGAGATAGGGCAGGTTTTGTTTTGGCAAGGGAGTGCAGGGGCTGTGGGTAACTGCACTGCTTTATGGCTTGGTGCTTGGTGCTGGGTTTGGGTTTTGGCTAGTAACCTCTAAAAGGATTAACCTCTAGCATCCCATGGGATGGGAGAACCCTGATCTTAGATTAAAGACATTTAAAACTCTCCTGTATCAGCAAACTCTTCTTTTTTTTTTCCTCTCTGGAAGAGATTAGGAGTGCAGTTTCTCTCTGCCACTCTGTTAATCTGGTTTCCATGACAACAGGATAATGTTAGTGGTGACACGCTCCCCTAAACAGCTCCTTAGCTGCTGCATTAGAAGGGAAGACTGGCTTTCGTTTGTCACCCAAATCTAGTTAGCTCATCCCCTGTCAGTCCCTGACAGCTGCTTCTGGGGGAGTTTTTGCTGCTTGTTTTGTGCTGGTGGAACCTGCACCAGTGTCCTTACACTCCAAGTGTTTTGCTCTGGGGATTCACAGTCTCAGGTCTTCACACCTCACACAGCCAACCCAGAAAAAGCCACAGCCATTTACAGAGTGGTGGTATCAGTGGTGGTGCTGCACGGAACAGGCTGTGGCTCACTTCCCGGCTGTCTCCCACCCTCTTACGCTGCTCAGGGTGACTGAAGCACTGCCTTATCATCAGACCATGTTCAGGAAGTCTCCTGGGTTTGGTGTGGTGACTGCTCTTGGTCTCTTGGTTGGATATTGCAATGCAGCCTATGGACAAGGTGCTGAGCAAGAAGTCAGGAAATTTGCCTTGCCTTAAAGCGAGTGCTGCCTTGCAACACCCAGCCAACGCTGAGCACTGAGGCAGACCTTGTGTGCCTCTGCTGGGACAGGAGAAACGCCTGCCCCAGGGATTCATCCCAAATGCTGGCCTGGAGGTGCTAAGGTGGCCATTGAGGCTGAGGGTGAAATGGTGGGTGGCTTGTAAACGTTCCCGGCATCTTCCTAACCCCCTTTTCATCCTGAGTCACATGCGGAAGGAGCGTGGGTGAGCGCGAGTAGGCGCAGAGAGAGGGATGGTAGGGCTGCCTGAATTTGGATATGCACATCAGCTATCAAACACTGCAAAACTGCAGGGAAAGCAAGGGGAAAACATAAATTTCACATCACACTTCAGATGATGCACTTCCACTGTTACAGTGCTCTATGTTAGCAGATTTAAGTGGGACTTCTTTGTTGAGACGAGCAAGGGGTCTTCTGCAGCTCATGCCTCCTCTTCCTAACCCTTCCCTCTATTTTTTTTCTCTCCACTGCTCCAGAGTCGTATTTCCCAGTGGGACTGCTGCTGACTCTGGTTCAGATCAGCCATGGGTTTGGTTAATGAAAGTTGAGGCAAATCAAACAAAATGCAGACAACCTATCTGCCCATCGGATCCCAGCTCCTGCCTCAATAGCATTTCATGCCAGCATCTAATTCCACCTAAATCTGGATCTGTGTACTTACAAACCTCATGCAACTGAAGAGTCAGGGGAGAGATTTTATCAGTAGCCTTGTTGGCCTCACTGTGAGCTCAATCCTAAATTCGATCCCAAAGATTTTCATCTCAGAGACAGGGATCCAAGCTTCCCTCACAGAGCTGGCTCCCTGGGCTTGTCTGGAATTGCACTGGAACAAGTCCACAGGCATTCCCTGCAAAACCCATTGCTTTTGCAGTCGATGTGGAAGTTCTCACAGCAAACATGTCTAGTCCAAACAGCCACTTCAGATTTAATATACGAGTGATGACTTGAATAAAAAACCAGCTACTGCGCCACAAGTGTCAGCCAACACCAGGAAGCCTACTGAAGAGAGACCTGGCACTGGTATGGCTGTGAGTGAGAGATGGGGTCTGTACACCTTGTGTGGATGGCCCTTTTCCAGCTAGCAAGCCTTGGGCGGGGGGGGGGGGGAGGGTGTCCTGCAGCCTCGTGTATTACTTAAAGAGCCTTTCTGCTCTGTGAAGCAGCAGCTCCCGTGTGGCCTATACCTCAGCAATTGTAAATCACCCCAGTTTATAAATAAGATGTTTTTCCCTGACTGCCAAGTCCCAGTGACATCTACAAGGCAAGCTGTGATCTCTGTGGCCTGTGAATCATCACTGATAATGGCGATCCTGCAGGCTGACTCCTACTTTTGCCAGCTGTACAGCCCCAGTGTTTGTGGATGCACCCAAAGCTCCCTGGAACAATGGTGAGGGAATCGACCTTTTTCTTCCAGAGGGATGCTCTTATGGACAGAAGGGTGGTACAGCTCAACTTTGCTGTCCCTGGAAGGTATTCCTACCTCCCTGACCCAGCCTGGAAATGGTTTGGCCTCTCCCCCCCTCTTCGTGTTCATGTGTTTTCCTAGCACCAAGGTCAGATTAAGTCTGAATTTTTTCCTCTCTTTCCCTCAGAACTGTTCCCTGCCTGGCCTGTGTGCAAGAGTTTCCAGCAAAAAGGGGGAAAACTTTATCTGGGATCTCACTTTCTCCTCCTGTTCCTTCCTCTGGAGCATCAGCACCTCAGCCTCCTTGCCTAGAATGTTTGTCTGCTCTGTTCAGAACTCAGGTAAGCCCTCTGCTCGGTTTGTGCATCAGTGTCCTCTTCTCTGTAGCCTTAAGAGTATTGCTCTTTGTCAGAGTGGAGATAGCAGCAAAAACTATGGGGCTTAGCAATGGACACCAGCTACCTATTGTAGGGTGAGGGACTGGAACCTGTTCATTTCCTGGGAACACTGCCCAGCTGACACTGGAGGCATTGGCTGGTCAGTGAAGCGATGTGGGTGCTCTGCTCGCCTCTGCTTCACCCATCCGGCGCAGCTGCTGGTGTGTTATTTAGTTGCTCTGCATCTCCCTTACAGCCAGGATAACAGCACCTTGTGGGGATCAGAGTAGATGTTCATTGGGATTTGTCATTGGCTTGGCTGCAAGCACCCTAGGGAGGCCTATAAATAAGTGAGAGGCTGTGATTCAGCAGTCACTGAAGGAGCAGCAGCTGCCACTGTGTCCGTTCCATGACTGCTTCAGAAGTTTCAACTCTCTTTTAGATTTGGGGTTTTTTGCATTAAAATTTGCGAAGGGGGCAAGAGCCCCCTCCCCAAGTGGAGCAGGGGACGGGGACCTGCTGTGCCTCTGGGAAGGGTGATGAGGAAGCCTCATGATGCAGCCCATTAGACGGATGGCAGGCTCCACCACACACCCTCATTCCTCAGGGATCTGTGCTTGCTTTGAGGTTTCTTTGTTCTTCTGTTTGCTAGGGTGGGTTTTCCTCATGCTTGTTATTGCTGGGCAGAGAGAGGCATGGAAAGAAATTGTTTAGGTCAGGCTTGCAGAGAAGCATCTGGAGGCGTTATCAAGGCAGCAGCGCTCCTGCATCTGCAAAGTCGTTGATGGGACTAATATGAGGCTGAGTGAGCTGAGCAAAAAGCACAACTGTGTACAGCTCGGGGCTCTGAGCAGCAGAACTGCAGGCTCAGATCGACAGGTTCAGCTTTGCTCATTTCATTTACCCCGTGCTTTGGGACATTATTGGCAGTCATGCTTCTGTGAGGCTGTGTGGGTCTGTGTCTGCTGGGACATGCTGTGTGTGTTGGGGAAAGAAAAAGTCCGTGTGTGTGTACAAACTCCTGTCAGTGACAGCTGCTCTGCTCTCTGCAGAGTTTTTACTATCTGTCCTTTACTAAAGTAGTCTTAGTGAAGGTCTTGTCTTTGTCTCCATTTGGGAGGGAGGATGCATGCCTGTCCCTTGTGTCAGGGTGTAAATGCCTTCACAGTTTGATGGAGTAAAGCTTGCTGAGCAGAGCTGTCCATTACACAGAATCACAGAATTGAAGGGGTTGGAAGGGACCTCCAGGGATCATCAGGTCCAACCCCCCTGCCAAAGCAGGGTCCCTGGGACAGGTCACAGAGGTCGGCATCCAGACGGGGCTTCTCTCCTCTCCAGAGAAGGAGACTCCACACCCCCCTGGGCAGCCTGTCCCAGGGCTCCCTCACCCCCACCAGGAAGAAGTTCTTCCCCAGATTGGTGTGGAACTCCCTGTGCTCCAACTTGAGGCCATTGTCTCTTGTCCTGTCCCCACAGACCATTGAAAAGAGCTTGGTTCCAGCTGACAGACTTATGTGTCCTGTCCCACACTTCAGATATTGATAACCATTGATCAGATCCCCTCTCAGCCTTCTCTTCTCCAGGCTGAACAGCCCCAGGAGATGCTCTCTCCAGGAGATCCCTGTCTTTTTTATACCAGGGAGCCCAGAACTGGACACAACACTCCAGGTGGGGCCTGACCAGGGCAGAGTAGAGGGGGAGGATCAACTCCCCACTGATGAAAGCAGGAAGAGGTTTTGCAGGTAGCAGGAAGGGGTATCAGTTGCCCCAGAGGTGAACAGTAACCACAACAGCATCTGAGAGACCTATGATACCCTAGAAGATCCTAGTGACTCCACTTGGACCCAACAGCAGCAGCACTGAGCTTCACTGCTGACTGAAAAACGCCTGGGTGTCAGTCCCATGACGTGTCTGCAGCTCGGTGAACGAAGACACGCTCTGTGCCCTAGATGGGAACAGCCACAGAGGCATCAAACAGCTTCTTGCTGACGCACAGCCAGTGGGGAAGGAAGATCTCTTGGCCAGGTCAACCCACAGCTCTCACCCTTTCTAATGAAGCCTTGTTCCTGGTGGCCACTCAGCCTTTCTGCTTTCAAGTCAACAAATTACAAAAGAGGTAAAAAAAAAACAAAGAGGAGGAGAAAAAGACAGAATGATGTATTTCTGCACACACTCTCCCTCTCCCTTTTCATTCCTTTGAGCCATTTTTAACCCAGGCTAATTCAGCTGGAAATATTAATAACCCTATAAGGACACCACCTCCTTGTAATGAAGTGTAAAGGTCACTTCTGCTCAAATCACACAAGTCTTTCATTTTGTTCCCTGCAACGAACAGCTCCTCTCTTTAATTATTCAGTTTGCTTTTATATTGCAGTCACTGCTCTCCTGTCTCTAATCTCTGACACTTCCCCATTACGCCAGCCCCAGGGAGGCTGGGTGATGCGGCCTGCTGGGTTGCACTGAGGATCATGGATGCTGTAAGCAGCAGTTGGGACTTGCCCAGTGGAAGAAGGAGAGGCTGGATGTGGAGAAGGAGAGGCTGGATGTGGAGAAGGAGAAGAGCTGATTCTTGGTTTTCAGTTATTTCTTTGATGGTGTTGGTCCACCAGTGTTTCTTCAGGGTGTGGGCATCATAACATATGTTAATTTTTGCTTGAATTAAACCCTTATGCATGAGGTGGCACTTGATGTGGTGAGAAGGAGAGGGGATGAAGAGGGCATTCCTGTCCTGATGGCTCACCTCATGGGTGGATTGAGGTGGGAGACTGTGGGATGGCAAGTGACCTCCGGTTGTTGGCTGCTTGCTGAGGAATGTAGTTGCTTACAAGGCCCTGAGATGAAGAAAAATCTCTGTCATCAGTGTAATGTCCTCAGCCCTGAGGTGTCACTTGGCCCATGATGCCCACAGCCAGGGAGGACAGAGGGAGAAATCACAGCAGCACGCTGCAAATATGAGCACTCCTGGGACAGGCACCATGGGAGTCACTGGAGTGAAAACAAGGGAAGGGTTTGGGGAAGGCAGTGCTCTGGGGATGAATCTGGGGTCACATGCAAGTTCTTGGACAGGTGTCCAAGAGAGGGCTGGAGAACAGGGCCAGCAGGATCATTCCATGGTTCCCCACTGCCCCCACAGAGGCTTTGGTTCAGCAGGTCCCCAGGGTCCTTCCCCACTTCATGCAGGCACCCAGTGAGTCTTCCCAGGAAATCCACAGCATCCAAACCATGTGCTCCGTGCTACCCTCCTAGGTGGGAGCAGCTCCCATTGCCCTCCACCCAAGCCCTTGTCCCTGTGTCTGGAGGGTGGTGGGCCCTGACTGGGGTGATCCTTTCTCCCTGCTGGGTTGCCTTCCAAAGGGTGCAGCAGGCAGCAAGGCAAGAGACTGCACAGGAACCAGTGAGGTCCTGTAAGATCTTCAGGAGCTGAAGGGGCTATTTCAGGGGCTGAGATTATTATTACTGCACTAATTATTACAGTAGCATCCTTAATAATTAATAACCATAATTAATTGTACGGACCCAAGAGAGGCAGAAGCCACTTTTTCAGTGGCTGTAACCTCTCCCTCCCCTGAGCACTGCTCCCCCCAGAACTTTTCTGTGGTGTTTTATCTCCCTGGATGTTTATATGACTTGAGCAGCGTGGGGTTTCCTTTGTTTCCCCACGGGACTCCTCGTTCTCTGCTCTAATTATAACACTGCAGCAGCTATTAATGCCCACAAACAAACACAGGGCCTCTGTAGCTGGGGTGAGCTCAGGTTTATATAATGCTGTGAAGATTCGAGAGCTGAAAAGCCTTTCACTGTGTACTGCATTAATCATTTAAAAGGAGCCTGGCTGATGGGTTTTATATGTGTGTGTGTGGCTGTTGTCTTTCTTCCCTGCTCCCCACGGAGTCCAGTCCTTGTTGGCTATACTTGGTGAGCAAGGCACCAGCCAAAGCTGTGCTAAAGCCAACGTGATTGCCAAAGATTCAGGTTCCCATGCATCTGCTGATGCGCTCAAGGAAAGCAGCATTCCAGGACCTCTGATGGGAACAGGTGAAAGTGTTGGTTGTTAATGGTTAAGATGTATTTCAGGGTATGAGAAGTCTCACACTGGAAGGATAGAACTGGCATTTCCAAAGGAGAGCTGGCAGCTGAGGCACAGAGACATGAAGCAACACTGGCTCAGAAACATGGGAAGTCTAAGGTGGGTGCTATGCTTGCCCAGCTCTCTGCCAAGGATTAAGGTGTCCCCATCCAAGCTGTGCTAGTGCCAGTGGTTTGCCCCCTCATTGCCCCTTCTGGGCATGCTGTGGGAGCAGTAGTGCCATGGTTAAATCAAGCTACTGATTTAAACTTTGAAGGTATTTTCTCTGATGTTGCCTGAATACTGGGCTTCAGCAGCAGCCATCCTTGACACAACTAGCAGCAGAAGATAACTTTTGTCCATCGTATCAATTCTGTACTGGTGTCATCCCTCACTCCCTCCCCTTCTGGGAGTGCTGCATTGTGTCCCAGCATCATCCCTCACTCCTTCCCCTGCTCCAGCAGGCCACTGCCAGCAGCACAATATGCAGGAGCACGGGCCAGACTGGGGCACAGTTTACTCTGTGGGGAGCTCCAAACGTAGCTTGCTTCCAGCTGACAGACTTATGTGACCTCATCTCTCTAAAGCCTGATCTTAAACATACACTGCTCATTCATTTAAGAGGCAAGGAAAGATAAACAGGGTTAGTGGGCTGACAATGGGGGAAGCAGCTTAAAGAGTGTGGGGGTCTATGTCTAGGGTGCTCGAAATGCCACTTCCCGCAGTCACCATTAAGGCAAATCCAGTCTTCTGAATGAAGATGTGGGCTGATTTAATAATGAAAACATTTAGATTAGAAGCTGAGACAACAAGAGGACTTGCTCAGGCCTATAGGTAGCAATGCTCTGGGTAATTCATGTCCTAAACTTGTTTGCTTGAAAGCATCTCTGCTGAAATTGATACGGCAGGTATTCCTATGGTAACCATACCTTACGATGCCTTCTGGCTCCAGCCAAAGGCACTGCAATTAAGGAAGCAAATGTCAGCTTTTTCTCCTGGTCTTGTTTAATACCCCAGCTGTCTGGTGCAGTGCTATCTCACTCTTTGGTGGATGGTCTGCGCTGCGCAGTGACAGTCCTCACCTGGGTGGAAATGCTGAGCTCTGACATGCAAGGCCTGGTGTAGCTGTCTGTAACCTGGGGGAACAGATGGCACTGCCTGACAAATGCAGACTGCCCCCCCACCTCCCTCCCCTGCTCGTTTCTGCTGCAAATTGAGGCCTTAAAAAGGATTGATGGGGCTAGCAACAACCTCATCTAGGGTGACTCTTTGGGGGATTAATGACTAGTCGCTGGGGGAAGGTTTAATGGTCCAAAGAGATCAGCAGTCTTAAGCCAGTTTATTAATCAGCTGGGGCTAAGGCCACTGTTATGTTACAGCCCAGCCTGCATGGGGGCAGAGGAGGCAGGGGTGGCAGTAACCCCTCTCTGCACAGCAACAAACCAAACAAAGCAAGGAGATCCCTGGAAGTACAGAAACTCGCTGGTTGTCGATTCAGTGAGGAAATGCAAAGAGAAAAGGGAGTGATGGGCTTGTTTCCTTTACGCCTGTTACACTGCAACCCACCTCGCTCCCTCCCTGCCACAGCAGCTCCTGAACAAGCCCATGGCCTTCCCAGACAGCTTTGTCCCTAGCAATAGCCACCAGACCCCACTAAACCCCATCCTGTGTCCTGGACAGCTGGGGACTACTACTGGGGAAGGAAATTTCTTTCTAACACCTTGTTCAGAGATCAGGTTTCTGCCCTGGAGCATGAAAAACGAGGTTCTTATTTTTTTTTATCCCACCAAGTCAAAGCTCAGAAGCTATTCTTATTCATATAAATGTCTAATCCTACCCAGATTCCTTCTGAGCTGGTGCATTTGCTTTGATTACTTTTTCCACTTATAGCTAAAATAAAATTTGCCTTTTACTATGCAGCAGTCCCTGAGCTGGGGAGAGGAGGCACTGAGCAGGTCCTGCTATGGACCCTGTCTTATCTCAGGGAAGGTTTGGCTCCATCCTGGTTGCCCCAGAGCAGTTAGATGCTGTTTTTATGGAGGAGGGGACTGGTGCTATTCCTGGACTACCTAACGTGGGGTTTCAATGCCTGAATATAATTATTTGCTCTTCTTCAATTCGTACCTTTTGGGGTGGCTGAATGCAGCATAGGGTAAGGTGATTTCCCCTGGGGCACAGGGTGGGCAGGCAGTAGGATCACTGGGGAAGATCTGCTCCCAGGTATCGGAGGCCTCTGGAGCCATTCTGAACTGCCTCCATGGAGTGGGACTGGATAGGAGCCACCGGCTTATCCTGGGCAGGCTGAAGTCTGGGAAGTGTTACTGCAAGCTGGAATGGGTGGCTTGGGGTCAGTAGGCTCTTTGCTTACTTCAAAGTGAGGTCCCTGTGCTTCATCCTCACAGATCCTGTTTTAAACAGACAAAAAGGCTGTTATTCTGAGGAGAGCTCTGGTTATGCACTAGAATCTGATCACAGTGAGAACCTGTTTCCATTCTGATACATTTTTAGGTGGCCGAAATTTTATATTATTTTTGGATTTAATTTTTTTTCTCCTGTGCTTGTTCCATCCAAAGTCATGTGAGGGCAGATGCCTCACTGCCTTCATCGGATGCCTTTTTAGGTGAAACTTCTCTGAAGCTCATATTCTGCTCTTCCTCTTTTGCCTGTAACTGCACCTATCAGCCATGTGCATTTCTGCATCCCTTGAGACCCTTGCTGATGCACTTCTGAGGAGCTCCTGGAGAGGAGCTCTGGACCTGACTGGCCTAAGATGGCAAAAAATCAGCATGCCCTAACACTCCAGTGCCCCAGCCTGAACAACCGTCATGTACCACACTACCGGTTTCACCTGACTGGGTGTTTTCAAGTCACCAAGACAAACTCTTCCCTGGAGAGGAGCCTTGGACTATCAGCTGGTGAAAGCTGTTTGTACAAGAGATAACTGGGAGGAAAAAGTGTGTGTGTGTGTGTGTGTGTATCTGATGGAACCAACAGGACCAGAAACCTCCCGTGTCTTTGGACAGTTTCTGTACATCACTTAATAAAGATCTCCAACTAGCAAGGGCTGTAGCCTAAATTTAATGAATCACAGAGCAGAAAGAAGAGGTCAGGCACCAAGGACTAGCTGAATTAATGGTATTCCCTTTCATAGAATCATAGAATGGCAAGGGTTGGAAGGGACCCCAAGGATCATAAAGCTCCAACCCCCCTGCCACAGGCAGGGACACCAACCTCAGGCCTGGAGCTACACAAGGTTGCCCAGGGCCCCATCCAACCTGGCCTTGAACATCCTCAGGGAAGGGGTACCCACCCCCTCTCTGGGCAGCCTGTTCCAGCCCCTCACCACTCTCTCTGCAAAAAACTTCCCCCTAATATCCAATCTAACCCTTCCCTCCTTCAGCTTTAATCCATCCCCCTTGTCCTGCCATTATCTGCCCTTTTAAAAAGCTGATTCCCCTCCTGTTTCTCTGCTCCCTTCAGGGACTGGCAGGCTGCAATGAGGTCCCCCCACAGCCTTCTCTTCTCCAGGCTGACCCAGCCCAGCTCCCTCAGCCTCTCTTTGTAGGACTAACCCAAAACACGGACATGGTTTTCTGTACTTCTGAATCCCAAGAGTTCCAAATGAGAAGTTTCTGTTGCTTTAGTGAAGGAAGGGTGGGGATCAGTGTGTAGCATGCTGTGAGCTGAGATTCTAGAAGATCAAGACTTGGTTATGAGACTTTGTAGCATGTAGCAGAACTTTATGCCTCTAGTTCAGCTTGAGAGGTGACAGATCTTGGTGGTCTTTCTTTCTGTGCCTATAGACTTATGGTATTGAGTACAATAAAGATGTTGGCAAGCCAACACATGGACCTAATGCTGAAAGTAATGAATATAAAATCTTCTGGGTTTGGATTCTTGAAGACTGAGAGCTGTAATAACTGGGGGAGCTGTAGGCACCAAGAAGTAACTCCTTTATGTGAGCCTGAAGTCTGTGTGCACCAAGTGTAAGTAGGAGTGCAGAGCTTCCTGTATTAGGTACATTGGCCCTGCTTGGACCTCTCCTTAGACCAAATTCTGAGGTTTCCTGGGAGATGAAGAACTCATTGAGGAAACCACGTTTAAAATATGCTGAACTGTGTTTTGACCTGCCAAGTTTTCCCCTAATATAAACATATGTACTGGGGCTGAATTTAAATTCAGGTCCTGAACGCTGCAGAAAAGTTGGCTGCCTACAGCCCACATGGAATGGTGACCCTCTAACCCCTAAACCCAGCAACGTGTGTTAATGGCTTAGCTGAGGTCTCTGTAGCAAACCTTTCCTCTCTTCAGCCAGGGAGCAGTGGGATATTTTGTGAATATCAATGCAGATCAAACAAAACTTACCTCAAGGACAAATGTGTTTGTTCTGCAAATTTGGCCAAAGAAATCTGAAATGATTCTTTACAATGTGTCAGCCTGGGACAAGATTTTATCTCCCTTTTGGAGCAGGGCAAGTTGGTGATCAAGCCCTAATTGGAAATACATGCTGGAACACAACAAAATCAATGCCACCGCCAGCGCCTCGCAGCCTGGATGTATGGGTCTGAGGTCTGACAAAAACATGGTCTCTGTCCTGGAGATATCAGCCTGTTCCCCTTCCATGTGGCTTTGTGTACATGTAGCCCCATGCTGGTTTGTTTTGCACTGATCACAGCTGCTCTTGTGTTCTCTTTGATGAAACCATGTCATAGAATGGCAAGGGTTGGAAGGGACCCCAAGGAGCACAGAGCTCCAACCCCCCTGCCACAGGCAGGGACACCAACCTCAGGCCTGGAGCTACACAAGGTTGCCCAGGGTCCCAGCCAACCTGGCCTTGAACGCCCCCAGGGATGGGGCATCCACCCCCTCTCTGGGCAGCCTGTTCCAGCCCCTCACCACTCTTTCTGTAAAAAACTTCCCCCTAATATCCAATCTAACCCTTCCCTCCTTCAGCTTTAATCCATCCCCCTTGTCCTGCCATTGTCTATCCTTTTAAAAAGTTGATTCCCCTCCTGTTCCTCTGCTCCCTTCAGGGACTGGCAGGCTGCAATGAGGTCCCCCCACAGCCTTCTCTTCTCCAGGCTGAACCAGCCCAGCTCCCTCAGCCTCTCTTTGTAGGGCAGCTGCTCCAGCCCTCTGAGCATCTTCATGGCTCCTCTGACCCCTCTCCAACAGTTCCACATCTTTCTTGTGTTGGGGCCCCAGCTCTGGATACAGGATCCAGCTGGGGCCTCAGGAGGGCAGAGCAGAGAGGGACAATCCCCTCCCCGTCCCTGCTGCCACCCCTCTGCTGATGGAGCCCAGGATCCCATTGGCCTTGTGAGCTGCAAGAGCCACTGCTGGCTCATGGGGAGTTTCTCATCCACTGTGACACCCAGGTCCTTCTCAGCAGGGCTGCTCTTGGCTGGTTTATTTTGGGTGGTTGGTTTTGGTAGTGTTTTTCTGTTGTTGTGGGGTTTGGTTTGTTGTGGGGTTGGGGTTTTTTTTTTTGGGGGGGGTGGCTTATATTGGGCACAATGGTGAATGTTTTGGGAAAGTGACAGTTACTTTATGGCATAACTGGGCCATCGATCTCAGAAGAGCATGTACCAGATGCCTGAGAGAGATGAAGATGTGATTGCTGTTTTCTTCCTTTACTTATGTAAGATAAAAGTCTTTCCATGCTTAAAACTCCTCTTTTCTCTTCTGGAGTGAAGTGGTTTATGCCTGCAGCAGGAATAGGTACCTTCTTGTTCCAGGCTGCACGGAACAGTCCTGGGGCTATCCAGCAATGTTGGAAAGGGAGAGGGGAAAGGCTGGAAGATGATGATTCACAAGACATTTCTGTTTTGATTTTCCTTTGTCACTTTGTGGTTTTGGATGGCTTAGAGAGAGATGCTTTTCACTAAATTGTAATTTGCTGCCAGATGAACATATTGAGAAGCAGAATATTGAGAGATCTTGGGAAACTGATGAGAAATACCTGAATGAGCTCAGCATGTTTCTCCACTCAGCAGTAAAGACTTTCATATCCCAGTGGTGCTGGCCAGAGGGGACATGCAGTGACTTTGAGATGGTTCCACAAGACTTCTGTGGTTCCTTCTGCTTTCTTGTTTACTACCAAGATGGGTTTCAAACTAAAAGAGAGTAGATTTAGACTACACATAAGGAAGAATTTTTTCATGATGAGGGTGGTGAGGCACTAGATCAGGCTGCCCAGGGAAGCAGTGGATGCCCATCCCTGGAAACATTCAGGATCAGATTGGACAGGATTCTGAGCAACCCCATCTAGTTGAAGATGTCCCTGCTCATTGAAGGGCATGTGTGTGTGTATGTGTGAGTGGGGATGGACTAGATGACCTTTAAAGGTTCCTTCCAACCCGAACTATTCTACAAGTATGATTCTACCAGCTTGGCCAAAGCACCAATATACAGTCTTACCTAACATTGTAGATGATCTTTTGAGGTGAGATAGTTCTGGCTTACTAAATTCTTCCTAAAGCTTTTTCTTTTCACATGTTACCTTGACTTTTTTTTCCCTCACCTGTTGATATCTGCTGGACACTGCTGGGGGCTGGCTGAAGGTCTGTGACAGGAAGGTTGGCTGGTGAAGGACATCTGGAGAGGAGCAGTAGAAGATCTCCTTTATGGCAAGGACCACAGCAGGTACCTGTCGGGGAAGACAGCAGGCCTGCTAGCAGCCTGGCTCTCTTCTCACAAGATTTAGGCCCTGATAATATTCTTCTCTTCCCATGAGAAAGGAAAAGTTCCTCATGCTGAGAGGATCCTAATAATCACATTCTCAAAACACAGCGGCCTTGCTGATAGGGGTACAGGCTGCCCTAAACCAAGAAGCAGTTATGGGAAGGGATTTGGGAGTAACAGAACATGTTAGGAACCAACCATAATAAGATGGTCAAAACAGCAGGTGTGTGGAAGCTTTTAGGTATTAAAGGTAAACTAAGGATGTTTAGCTATAAGATAGGGTTATCAGAACTCCTTATAGTTACTAACCAATCAATATGGTGTGAACAGTGTGTGTAACCAATGAGCAGTTTTTTAGCTTGCTGTGTTTGCAGTAATGAAGGTCTAGAATCTGGGTGATTTCACCTAATGAAATGGCTTCACCTAAAATTCATCTTGAACTGCGTGTTGCTCCCTGCCAGATGCCACAGGTACCTACCATTTTCAAGATGCTGACTATAAACTCTTGGGTAAGGGGTTCTGTTTTTCTGGCCTGGTGAGTCTCTGATACCATATATATTCTTTGAGGCTACTAAGAGTTTCTGTGGCTAAAGTGGGAGCCCAGTTCTGCCTTAAAATTGATTTCAGATCAGCCTGAACATGGTCCAGCTGTCAATATGGTAAAAGACTTTTCCCTTTACAAGGGACACTGCTGAAAGCATGGCTGCCAGCAGCCCTCAACTGCATGAAATTGAAAAACAGATTGCAGTGTGAATGCCTGCACTGCTGTCCTGGGTATTTCTCTGATCAGAACTAATACATTTCTCCAGAAAAAGTGATGTATGCCAGGAAGCTGGTACTCAGCCTCCAGATGGGAAGTTCTCCCTTCAGCTTGGGTCTGATTCAGGTAGTGTTTTACCCTGAGGACATGAAAACACCAAGGGAAGCAGAATAATGTGAGGAAGACATCTATGTTTCACCTTGCATTTGGAAAGGGAGGTGTCAGAGAAGATTGCCTTAGGAGGTTTGTCAGGGTCAGTAACACATGAGAGATGCAAATAAGCCCAATGGCAGCCTGGCAACAGCTCAACCTTTCCCTACTGCCTGTTTTGCCCATGTGTGTAACAGAAGCTATTGCAAAGCTGGCTTTCTGTGTTACCACTACACAGGAGTCACTTAACACCTTCCTTTTAGGCCTTTCACGCTGCAGACTGATGAAGGGCAGGAAGCTTATGGCAACAGAATAGAAGTCATATCCCAGCAGGTGCGAAACACGAATCACCACCCTGTTTTTCCATGGAGTCTGTGACTGGCCTTGAAAGAGCATGCTGACACCCATGGGTGACATCTCCTGCCTAGAGTGGTTGCTTTCTCTTTGGGTTCTGCAGACCTGTTATGGCATATGTATCATTCAGAGACCTCATCCAGGGGCACAGCTGTGGTGTAACTGAGCAGGCAGCTAAAACAGCCACACAGCAGTTTGCTCACTCCCCCCACCAGTGAGATGGGGGAAAGGATCAGAAAAAAAACTTGTGGGTTGCATAAAAGACAGTTTAATAGCACAGAAAAGGAAGAAGATGATGATGATAAAATAATATACAAAACAGGTGATGCATAGCACAGTTGCTCACCCCCCACTGACTGATGCCCAACTAGGTCCCAAGCCACGGTCTAAATCACTGGCATGCTTCCCCCAAGTTATACACTGAACATGACATCACATGATATGGAATATCCCTTTGGCCAATTTGGGTCATCTGTCCTGGCTGTGTCTCCTCCCAGCTTCCTGGGTGCCCCCAGCCTCCTTGCTGGCAAGGCAGTATGAAAAGCTGAAAAGCCCCTGACTTGGTGTAAACACTGCCAAGCAACAAACAAAACAACAGAGTGCTACCAACTTTATTCTCATCCTAAATCCAAAATGCAGCACCATACCAGCTACTAAGAAAAAAACTAACTCTATCCCAGCCAAAACCAGGACAAGCACCCACCATGTGCCCTAGGGATTTCACACCACGTGCAACTCGTATTGATAAGATAGGACCATGCTGCAGGATTGGTGCTGCAGTGTCATTGAGCAGTCAGGATAGGAACCTTCTCTCATAGATGACCAGGTAGTTCAGCCATCTGATTTCAAAGTTGTCTGCCTTGATACGGGGTGTCCTGTGACTCAGTTCAGAAGGCAATCAAGAAGCATGTGTTCTCTCAGATAAATGGCTCAGCTTGGAGCACTGTGGCTTGATGTTCCTGAAGCTGTTAATCCTAATTAACAGCTTTTCTGAGTCCATTTTATACCACTCTAGCAGTCCAAGTGGGCTTTAAAGTGAATGGAAATGACCCCATGGAGAGCTTTTTCTGGAGATGTTGCTATGCTGACCTGCCTACAGCAAACTATCAAGGCTTTGGTTGCTCTCTTACATCCTGTGGTGTTGTTATTGTCATATGGGCTCACATGGTGCCAGAAGCGTGGCTGGGATAGATGAGGCCTGGACTCTCCTTCCTTAGAAGATGAGAGAGGAAAGAACAAGGAGAAAAGGGTAAAGGCATGCCAGGCAGCCATATAAAGAATCTGCAACAAAAAAACTCCAACCTGAAAGACTTGAGATTCCTCTGACAGAAAATGGAGTTAATTTTCTCTTGTACAGTCCTTAGAAAAAAAAAAAAACAAGCAGGTTCTTTTCCCCTCCAAATAACTTTCTTTACTGAGGGTCTGCAAGCAATAGGGCATTTCCCCAGCCTATGTGGGATTAGGGGCCTGGAGCATCTCCCCTATGAAGAAAGGCTGAGTCAGTTGGGACTCTTCAGCCTTGAGAAGAGAAGACTAAGGGGGGGACCTAATTAAAGTCTACAATTATCTTAAGCAGGGTATGCAGGGGGAATTGGCCAGCCCCTTTTCAGTGGTCTGTGGGGAGGGGGCAAGGGGCAATGGCTGTAAGCTGGAGCACAGGAAGTTCCACACCAACATGGGGAAGAACTTTTTCCCAGTGAGGGTGAGGGAGCCCTGGGACAGGCTGCCCAGGGAGGTGGTGGAGTCTCCTGCTCTGGAGAGATTCAAGACCCATCTGGACGACTATCTGAGTGATATGTCCTAGGGAGCTGCTTTGGCAGGGGGGTTGGAACCGATGATCTCTTGAGGTCCCTTCCAACCTCTACAATTCTGTAGTTCTATGATTCTATGATTCCTCACCCAGCCTGACGGGAACACTGGGAGCCTAGCCATGTAGTACCCCAGCCCTTCACATTGTGTTTCTCCCGCAGCTAATGAGCTGCTAGAAGTTGTGTCCTGCTGTGGGCAATGCTGCCATTCTCCAAGAGAAGACCACGGTAACAAACTGGTGGGGTGCAGCAGCCCTGGCATAGGTGTGGGGTGGCAGCTCCCATCCCAACACACGCTGGCTGCGCAGGCAGAGGCCTTTGTGTCTCCCCTCTTGCCCCCCAGCACCCAGCTCCATACAGATTTTTGGCCACGCTCATTCTCCTTAAATTCAGTCTTGCCAAAGCCTATAAATCCCAGGCATTAAGAGGGAGACAAATTATAATGAATGTATTTTAGCAATATAAAAAGTAACGACTTAATATAACTTTCCCTTCTCCCCTACACCCCCCTCCTTCACCACCTCACGTCTTTTAACATTTTTGGGAACTGCCAAGGCTTGAAGGCATATAAAGTGTGCCAGGGGAGGGGGAGGTGTCCCCTCCCCGGGCCGAGTGGGCCATGCTTGGGGAACGCACCCTGAGCTGGCGGGCCCTCAGCCCCAGGGCACAGGGGCACACGGGCCTTCCTCAGGAACCAGCGCCCTGCTGCGCTGCAAATATAATAACGCCGCCTCCTGTTGGCACTTAAAAGCGGGGAGAGAAAGGCGGGGGGGGGGGGGGGGAATGGCGTCAGAATAACGGTGGGTTTATAGCTCAAGCGTCGGCCTCATGGTTTCCACAGCGACGTGGGAGAAGGGGGATGAGGAGGGGGTAGGCGGGCTGGGAGGCCTCGCTCCACCCGTGCATGGGAGAAGCCGCACCGTGGGGGAAATAAAACCCATCGATCGTGTCCCCAAAGCAAGAATCCTTGGGCAAAATGGACGTCTGGGGGAGATTTCAGGGGAGCTTCGCAGCCACCGGAGTGGCGGCAGCATGGCGGGGCAGCACGGTGTGGGGAGGAGGGAGCTGGCACTGAAGGGAAGAGGCGGCTGTTTGGAGGGGAGGCAGATGGCGAGAGGACTGTTTCAGTGGCGCATCAGGCAGGACTAGTGAGCGTTCCTCACAGGAGCAAAGGGTGAGGCTTCACACGCCTGGCTGTGTGGCCTAAGGCTGGATTCGTGGCTGTGGGGCCAGGAGGCTGGGTGGCTCTTGGGGAGGCTTTCTTCAGCGCTGGAGTTGTGCTTTAGGTTACGATCAGAAGCCACCAACGGTACAGTGGGGAGCAGAAAGGCCAAAATAAAGTCCCCTAAACATTGTCCCCCCCAAAAAAAACCACTCAGGGAGAAACTGGTATTTTATTTATAATGGCAACTGACTGATGGGACCAAGCAAGGGTTTCTCCTGGGTTAGAAATGATTTTAAAATGGTAGACACTTCTTCTGGGCACTGTTGATTTGAAGCAACTTCTTTCTGTAAAAAAAATCAACAAAACCCCAGAAAAATCTCCCACCCACCCTAAAAGAATCAGACCAACATTTCCCCCCACTTTCCAACAAGGTATTTTCCTCTGGGGAAATAAAAATACTAACCAGCTCCAGTAAGCCCATCAGGAGGGGGAGGTGGGGAACAATTTTTAACCTTCTTACAAAGTGTGGATAGACAGTGGTGCTGAAGACAGGTAGTCTTTAATGTTTATTATTTATAATAAGTAGCATCCAGAAATCTGAGTTAAGGGTTGAGCCTTAGTGTGCTAGTCCTTGTACAAACACATGAGAGTCCCTGTCCTGAAGAGCATACAGTCTAAAAATGGTCCCTTACACGGTATAATTTGGAAGGAAGGATAGGAATTGGAGGCAAAGAAATGAGAAATCAACATTTTTCCTGACTTCCTTTCATCTTCCAAACAGAAGTTATAAGTGCTGAGATCATCGTTTTTCAGTCCCCATCATTAGCCAGATGTTGTGGAAAAGACCTTTAAGATCGTCGAGTCCAACCATAAGGCTAATACTGCCAAGTCCACCACTAAACCATGCCCCTAAATGCCATTACCTATGCACGGTTTAAATACCTCTGGGGATGATGACTCAACCCCTTCCCTGGGCAGCCTGTTCCTATGATTGATAACCCTTTTAGTGAGGAAATTTTTCCTAATATCCAATCTAAATCTCCCTGGTGCAACTTGAAGCCATTTTCTCTTGTCCTATCACTTGTTACTTGAGAGAAGAGACCAACACCCACCTTGCTACAGCCTCCTTTCAGGGAGCTGTCGAGAGCCTCCCCTCAGCCTCTTGTTCTCCAGACTAAACAACCCCAGTTCCCTCAGCCGCCCCTCTTAAGACTTGTGCTCCAGACCCTTCACCAGCTTTGTTGCCCTTCTCTGGGCACACTCCAGCACCTCAGTGCCCTTCTTGTAGTGAGGGGGCAAAACTGAACACAGCCCTGGAGTGCCAAGAACAGAGGGACAATCACCTCTCTACTCCTGCTGCCCACACTGCTCTCCATACAAACCAGGGTACCATCGGCCTGCTTGGCCACAGGAGTTCATGTTCAGATGTCTGCCAACCAATATCCCAGGTCCTTTTCTGCCTGGCAGCTCTGGCCACTCTTCCCCAAGCCTGTAGTATTGCCAGGGGTTGTTGTGACCCAAGTGCAGGACCCAGCACTGAGCCTTGCTGAACCTCAGTTGGCCTTGGCCCATCAATCCAGCCTGTCCAGATTCCTCTTCAGAGCCTTCCTACCCTCCAGCAGATCAACACTGCTGCCCAATTTGGTGTCACCTGAAACATTACTCAGGGTCCACTTTATCTGCTCGTCCAGGTCATTGATAAAGGTATTAAACAGAACTCATTGGGCCATGAAAGAGGCAGCTTGACAGCGAGTCACACTGCTGATGCTGACACTATTCACCTCAGGAAAATGGTCCCCAGGTGCTTTTCTTTTATCTGCTGCAATGACAGAATCCTGCAAGACTTCCTGAACAACAGTGTTTCCTAGTGGGGTGTCTTTATCCTCATCTGTTTTCATCCTCAGCTATTCCTCTGGGACTTCATGGTGAATTTCAATTGTGTTCGTTTCAGCCATAAGACTAACTCTGAGGAAGGTCTTCTTCAGTCTCTCTAAAAGCTGAATTAGTCTGCAGCAGCTTCAGTACTTTCTGCCATAAGTGATGATCTTCCTACCTCTGTATCCTCAGGTGTCTCCACCTTGGTAGGGGGATGTTCCTTCCCTTTGGAAATGGGATACTCTTTCCACTGTAATTCAGATTTTCATTTCTTGACACCAGGACACCTGTCCTGCAGATGAGCTTCTAGTTCACCCCACTACCTTGTCTGCTGACACTCTGACTTGAAAGGACAGAAGACAACAGGCTTACCCAATAAGTTTTCTAATACAAAGCTGGACTTGTGGAACTGCTGAAAGAGAGCTTTTTCTGATCCACAGGACAAACTTATACTCCTCCATGAAGTTATCAAGGCATCTGAAACAGTACATATGTCCACAGAGGATGACCATAGGTTGGAGCAGGGCCTGAAGGTAGATATAGCAGATGAGTTCATTGTCCACTTCATCCTGGAAGCTGTAGGGATGATTCCTTCAAGAGGTGGAGCTGACCACATTCACAGCAAATCACGAACTTGGGATGCCTGTTCCTCTGCTGCGGGGTCAGTCATGACAGCCAGCATCAGGCACTGTCAGGCCGCCAGCAAGGGAACTTGTTATATAGGAGTTGACTGACAGGTCCTCTGCAGGTGCCAGGGGAGGGAAGGTGATGCTCATCCCTGGGAAGGGGAGGGAGGAGGTGCAGGAAACCCAGTGCAAACCTGCCTGTGAGTCTGGCAATACATGGCTCTTCCACCAAGTTTCTAGGTGGGGAAGAAACTCAATACCTATGTGAGAGGAGGCGGCAGCTTGGCTACCCAGGTGTCCTACAGCTGTCCAGGTGTCTGTCTCTCTAGCCTGGCATGGCATGGCTTAGCCCCATGTTCTAAGGCTGTCCCCCCTGGAGTGAGCTAGTCAGACACTGGTGAAAAGGCAACAGCTGTCATAGACTGAAAGATGCTGAAGTACCATCACCCACTCCAGCATGATGGCAGAACTACAGCATGCAGGGAGGAGCAGGTGGTTTATGCAGGTCTAGGAGGGGGCTTGGCTCCCACTGCTTTGCTGAGCAGGGCCATGCACAGCTACTGGATGTCTCTGTGCCCTGGATTCCCTGCTGATGGCAGGGAAATCTTTTTTTTTTCAGGAAACCAGTGCTTTGCAAAGTAATTTTTAAAAAATGGTGGATTTGTCTGTCTTTTCTCAGCTTTCCTTTTCTGAGCTCCTGCAGAAACTTAAAACCATGATTGAATTCATGCATGCCTTTATTTATTGAGCTATTTATGATGGGCACAGATTTCCCTAAGCCAAAAAGCCCCCTCCCTCCTCCTTCCCCAGCCTTAGTAATCAGCTTCCTTGTGCTCCAGCCCACGCTAGGCTATTTTCCTCTGTCAAATTCTCCATCATTGGTTAAATTACCTAGGTGAGTGGTGGCTTGCTTTTATTATTTTTTTTTGGTGAAATCTCATAATCTTTCAAGTCTACTTTGCCCAAGTCACGGTTATCCTATTAGGTCTCTTGTACACCCTGCTTCTCTCCTGGCTGATTCTATAAAAGGTCTGATTTCAACAAGCTGCTGCTTTCTGGGCTGAAGTCCATGCCCTGGTGCCCATGGTGATCATCTGTGTCCATCAAGGCTCCCGAGTGCTTTGAAGCTATGGCATACTGCAGGTGTTTACACTCTGTTTGCACATGGATGTTGAATTTCCCCTTCCACCATCCCTTTCTCAGCTGCTCCCCTCCCCTTCCCACATTTTGCTGCAGCCTGCGCACCTTTTATGCCACTGTACTGTTAATATTTGGCAGGGGCCCTGGTTTCCCACCGGGGTGCCCCCACCCACGCACACATCAGCAGCTGCCTTCTGACATGTGAAGACACGCTTCACTCAGTCTGTCGTGTGAGCTGGTTTTAATCTAGAATGCTCTTTCCTTTTGGATACCTGCGGAGATCACAGGGCCCTGTTTAATCCAACTCCCTGTCGGGCGTAGGGCTGAGTCATAGGAGGTTTTGCTGTTGCTACATCTAATAGTGCTTCGCTATCAGGAGCAGAACATCAACTCGCTTGGCTGGGAGTCGGCACTGTCACCCAGCAGCTCTCCCTGTCTGGAAGTTGTTTTGATTCTTTTCTTAGACTTCTCCTTCTCTGTGTCTTTTTCTCTAAAACATTAATTTCCCCTAATTAGAGCCTCCTTAACAATTCTTTCTTTCCCCTCCTCAGTTAATTTCCTCTAATTAGAACCTCCTTAATAATTCTTCTGCTAAATCAATTTCCTCAGTTAGAACCACCCGCCAGAATTTCTTCCCATCCTTTCAAAAGCTGTCGGAGTAGCTCAGCAAATTATGCTTCTGGGTAACCTTTATCTCTTCCTTGGTATTTTAAAAGAAGAGCTGTAGCACGTTAGACAGGTACAATTTCCCCTTCAGAGCTATGCTGGTCTGACCCCATTAGGTTATACTTAGCTGAGTGTTGTACTATTGTATACTTGATTAGGTGCTCTAACTGTTCCTCTGGAACCAAGGGAAGGTGGTATTTATGAATGAATTAAACATGACACTTCATTATTCGGATCTGATTTAACAGTGTCAAAATCCATCTTTAAACCAGATCAAATTGCTCTCTAAGAGTATGTAACCCCCCCCCACCCCCGTTAGCTGCCCTGTGAGCCTGCTGATCAGAACGTTTCCACCGCAGCCGTGCCAGCTTTCTCCTTGTAACAAGCCTTCTAAGTACTAATTGTTTCTAAAACATGCTGCTTTATAAAAACAGTTGTTGTTGTTTGCAATTTACACAGTAAGTAACTACTCATGGCACGTTGCTCTTCACAGCCATGCTGTGGGCCACATCAGCAGTTAACAGAAATGGGGAGCTGGCTGATTTACATGTTGGGCCTGAGTTGCCTCTTCTACATTAAGCAGTTTCTTCCCAGTTGAGACTTAGGCATTTCTCATCTTTAAGGTGGACCATAAGGAACCATCTCACTATGTCTGATCTTCCAGAAATTACCAAGGACAATTCTTCATTTCCTGATTTTTGGGAAGAAAAGGGCCAAGCCTTGGTGGCAACTGGGAGGAGCCAAACAGGTTTAGTGAAGTCTGGGGTTTTTTTATGCAATTATTTTTTTAAAAACAAGAGGTAAAGAAACACATTTGAGCTGCAGGAACACTCCCCACCACTGGTAGGTGCAGCTTTGGTAACTGTGTTCCCTTTTCTAGTGCCCCTTTCTCAGGTTAGCTCCCACTACCAAGCCCAGATCTGATTGTTTCCACAAGCATCGTTATGAAGGACAGCACTGTCCTCCAATAAGCATACAGTAGGGCCCAGCTCACATGAGACTGGCCAAAGAAAGGTGCCTCACATCTGGCTCATGAGATTGCTTCTGGTCTTTGAAGCATAAGGACTTTCTCCCTCTATTGGCTGTGCCCAAACTAAGCTGCATAGCCTGCTCAAAGTCCTGGTCACAAAGCAGAATGTCACCGTGGGCCCTGAAGAGTCTGCTCCAGCAAGGCAGATGGGCCTTTCAAACTTGTGAGCAGCCTTTTATCACCATCCGATGAGAATCAGTGATGCCTCAGTGGGTGGATGCCTTGGGTGCCACTTGGTACAACAAGTGGAGTGATCCATGAGGAATGCTCCGCAGATATTCTACAGGGAGACGCTGGAGGCTTGCAGCTACTCCATCCTTGTCAGTGCCACTGTCAGCTTTCTGGGTAGGTTCAAAATATTTTAGCTAGCTACTGTGGGAAAGCTGTACTGCTTCCCTCTTTCACACTTACTTCCTTCTGACCTTTCCATGACTGTAGCACTTCACAACGTCTGTTCTGGTGGAAGTGGCGCAGAAGTTGTAAGATCTACTTTATTTCCTTTGCAGTCATAGTAACTATGGGGAAAACTCCACTTGCTATCACTTCCCATAGAATTTTGGAGTCAGAATGAAAAAATTCAATGTATTAAGGTTTTTGTTTTTGACAAAATCCCTCCTGTTTGAGATGGGAATGGGACATTTTTGGGCAATCTTACAAGGAGTAAAATGCTGGTAGTGCTGGACAGTGGGTTGTTTGGGAAGGGTAGATTCTCTAAAAAGAGATGTTAGAAGGCTAAAAAAAAAAAGAAAAGCTGTCTGGTTCTTCTCAGAAAAGATGAGAGAGCAGGAAGAGGGAATCACCAGGCTGGACTGTTCAGATGGACAACTGACTACAACGGAAGAGATGCTGTTCTCTGTGCTCCGTGAGAAGCCCATCCTGCTGATCTCCAGTCCTTTCCTGTGGAGGACAAGGAATGGCTAGAGATAGAGATAGGCAATCCAGTAGACAATGTTGAAGAGCAGGAAGGCTGTGGGGAAGAAGACTCGGGAGTAGGAGTCCAGGCGGGAGATGTGAATGCGGACCCTCCCCTCTCGCCACATTCCTGTCTGACAGTCCTCAATGCAGCAGAAGAACCTCTCACATTCCTTTCCTTCCAGGCATAGGGAACCAGGGTCTTCATCCTCATCATCCTCTATCTCTGGGGGCCAGTGCATGATATTGTTGATATTGATGGTGGTAAAGGATGGCATCACTTGTGCACCAGCAGGCGGCTGTAATGAAGAGGGGTAGATGGATTAAAGGGAAGGAAAAGGCAAGAAAACATGTTTTAGACACCACAACTCATCCAGTTGGCAACAGATCTATTTATAGCTTAGGTGCAGTTCAATGACTGATCATCCTCCATCTCTACACTCAGTGGTAAATCATCACCTTGGCATATTGTGGGAGCAGTGTGGCAGCTCCCAGCAGGACTGCGAGTTTCTTCCCTGGCACCCCAGGGCATAGCCTTAGTCAGCAAAAACCCAACTGCTCTGATTCCCCATCTCTGCCACTAATAGTGCAAATCCAGGACCTGTTTGGTACTGCGATCTGAGGACCTTCTGAACACGGTATGAGGCAGGCACTAAACCACACGAGCAGTTTCTAAAAAGCTTGGAGTTCTAACTGCTCTGGCCTCTGCTGACCACTCTGACCTACCAGCCTGGCTTTCCTGTTGTTGTGCTCAAGTGGTTTCTTGTTTCCCACCAGGTAGTTGAGAGTAGCATACTCCATGAGAGCTGCAAAGACGAAGATGAAGCACACAGAGACAAAGAGGTCCATGGCTGTGATGTAGGAAACGCGGGGAAGGTGCTTGCGGGAGATGGTACTCAGGGTGGTCATTGTTAGCACAGTCGTGATACCTGGGGAGAAAAATAGCTGGTTTAAGTAATGAATGGAAGCACTTCTGTCTGAAGCACTGCTGCATCCAGTTCCCAAAACATTCCCATTTTCCCCCTCCTGTGGGAAAGAAATTCCTCTGGTTGTCTGGTCCCATTTTTGCTTTGCTCAGCAGGCTTTGGGCAGGCAATGTGTGAGTTGGGATTCAGTCAGTGATGTCTTGCTGAGTCAGTAATAAGCATGGCAACATCTCAGATGCCACAGGACTGCTGTTTCTGATCTGAACCACTGCTGGAATGCAAAGGCCTCTGTTCTTCTTCTGTCTTGAGCATTTGCTCCCAGGATGAATTCAGCCCAATGCAAAGCTCATCACAGAATCATCGAAGAGTTTGGATTGGAAAGGACCTTTAAAGTTTATCTAGTCCAACACACCTCCCTCCTACTCCCACCTCCACACCCTGCAATAAGCAGGGACATCTTCAACTACATAGGTTGCTCAGAGCCCAGTCCAACCTGATCTTGAAAGTTTCCAGGGATGGGGCAACTACCATCTCCCCAGACAACCCATTCCAGTGCCTCACCACCCTCATTGTAAAATATTTCTTCCTTATATGTAGTCTGAATCTAACCTCTTCTAATATAACACCAATACCCCTTGTCCTATCACAACAGGTGCTACTAAAATGGCTGCTAATAAAATATAAAAATGGCTAAAAATGGCAGCAGGTACTAAAATGGCTGCCCCCATCTTTCTTCTAAGTCCCCTTGAAGTATTGAAAGACTGCACTAAGGTCTCACCAGAACCTTCTCTTCTCCAGGCTGAACAAGCCCACCTCTCTCAGCCTTTTCTCATAGCAGAGGTGCTCCAGCCCTCTGGTCAGCTTTGTGGCCTTCTCTGGACTTGCTCCAACAGCACCATGTCTTTACTGAGGATCCCAGAGCTGGATGCAGTACTCCAGGTGGGGTCTCACCAGAATAGAGTAGAATCACCTCCCTCGACCTGCTGGCCACAGTTTACTTTATGCAGTCCAGGATAGAGCTGGTTTTCTGGGCTGCAAGCACATAGTGCTCATGTGCAGCTTTTCACCCAACGATACCCCCGTGGGGCTGCTCTCAATCCCCTCATCCCCCAGCCTGTACTGATAGTGGGGATTGTCCCAACCCAGGTGCACAACCTTGCACTTGGCCCTCTTGAACCTCATGAGGTTCACATGGACTCACTTCTTGAGCTTGTCCAGGTCCCTCTGAATGACATCCCATCCCTCAGGTGTGTCAGCTACGACACTTAGGTTGGTGTCTTCTGCAGATCTGTTAATGGTGCACTTGATCCCCCTATGTCACTGATGAAGATATTAAACAGTACAGACCCCTGAGGGACACCACTCATCACTGATCTCCACCTGGACATTGAACCATTGACCACCACCCTCTGCATAAGCCCATGCAGCCAATTCTTTATCCACCAAACAGTCCATCATTCAATTCCATAGCCCTCCAATTTAGACAGAAGGATGTTATCAAAGGCCTTACAGAAGTCTCTGTTCTCCATGTGCCTGACATAGTTTCCAGGAGTGTCTGTTCCATGATCTTCCCAGGCACAGAGGTGATGCTGACAGGTTGGTAGCTCCCAGGGTCCTTTCTGCCCTTTATAAAAACTGGTGCAATGTTTCCCTTTTTCCAGTCACTGGGGACCTCACCTGACCTCCAGGACTTTTCCAGTATCACTGATTGTGTCTTGGCAACTACATCAGCCAGTTCCCTCAGGACACTGGGATGCATCTTGTTGGGTCCCCCAGAATTGTGTATCTTCAGGCTCCCAAGTGGTCACGTTCCTGATCTTCTCTTACAGCGAGAGGGACTTTGCACCCTGAGTCACTGTCCTGCAGCCCATCCACACAAGAGGTGAGATGAGAGGCTGCCAGAAGAAGACTAAGGCAGAAAAGTTAATGAGTAACTCAGGCTACTTCTGTTGTTACCAGTTTGCCAGTGGTGTCCACCAAGAGGGGCACACTTCCCTTTTCTGGCTGACATGCCTATAAAAGCCCTTATTATTCATTGTGTCACTCACCAAATTCAACTCCAGCCATGGCCTGGCTCTCCTTCCCCACCCCTACACAGCCAGGCTGTGTCCCTGTGCTCCTCCCAGGATCCCTGTCCCTGCTCCCACTGCCTGTGCAGTTCCTTCTTGCCCTTTGGTTTGACCACAGGTCTTGATCATTCACTCTGGTCTCTTGCCTCCCTTTCCTGATTCCTTACACCTGTGCTCTATGGAAAACACCCTGAAAGGTCTGTCAGCTCTGTACTGCTCCCCTGTCCTTGAGGGCAGCTTCCCAAGAGGTCCTACTGACTATCCCCTTGAACAGCTGGGATTTTGCTTCCCTAAAATTCAGGGTCCTGACTTTATTCTTGGCCTGACCCATAGCCCTCAGGACTGTGAACTGCACCAGTGCAGATCACTGCAGTCCAGGCTCTCTCCAATCTTTGTTACTGATCAGCTCACTTGTTTTGGTGGCCATCAAGCCCAGTATAGCATCCCCTCTGGTAGGGCTGTCTATTACCTGGCTTAAGAAGCTATCCTCAGTGCTCTCCAGGAGTCTCCTGGATTGCCTGCAGCTCACTGTGCTGCTTTTCTAGCAGATGGTGGTTGAAGTCCCCCCAGCAGCATGAGAACCTGCGAGCACAATTCCTTCTGTAGCTGGAGTAAGAAGGCTTCATCAATAGGCTCCCCTTAATTGGGTGGCCTGTAGTAGACTCTAAGCAGAAGGTTCCCTTTGTTGACATGGTCTCTAATTCTTACCTATCAGCTTTTGACCTGCTCACGGTTATTCTTCAGAGGCAGCTGTTCACAATCTATCAGTTTCTTGATGTAGAGGGCAAGAGGGTAGGAGGTGATAAGGAATCTCTTTTGACTTGAATTTGGCTTGGAATTATCTGTGCAACAGCAGTAATGCTCACAGACCTGCTTCCAGACATAAAGTACAGGGAGCCAACAAAGCACCAGCTGCAAGAGTTGGTATTGTGATCTCATCTTCAGGATGTGGAGAAGAAGCAGGAACTCCACCTGTTCCTCCTCTACCATTCATGTCAACCCACCTGCTGCCCTTTGCTGGGGTCACCCCAGTGGCTCTGGGTGGGAGCACAGCAAGAGATTGTTCTGTTTTCCTGCTGTGTTTGCTGTAGCAGATCACAGAGTTGTAGGGGTTGGAAGGGACCTCGAGAGCTCATGGGGTCCAACCCCCCTGCCAAAGCAGCTCCCCAGCTCATACTGTACAGATAGGCGTCCAGATGGGTCTTGAATCTCTCCAGAGAAGGAGATTCCACACCCCCTGGGCAGCCTGTCCCAGGGCTCCCTCACCCTCACTGGGGAAAAGTTCCTCCCCATGTTGGTGTGGAACTTCCTGTGCTCCAATTTGCAGCCATTGCCCCTTGTCCTGTCCCCACAGACACTGAAAAGGGGCTGGCCAATTCCCCCTGCACCCCATGCTTAAGATATTTATAAACACTAATTAGGTCCCCCCTCAGTCTTCTCTTCTCCAGGCTGAACAGCCCCAGCTCTCTCAGCCTTTCCTCATAGGATAGATATTCCAGGCCCTTCATCATCTCTGTAGCTCTTCTCTGGACTCTCTCCAGGAGATCCCTGGCTGATGGAACTGGTTGGGTTTACACTTCCCTAATGTAGGCTGATGGGCTTGAAATGCACTGGGGATCATTTGTATGAGCTACTGCAGGGGCTGTGGAGAGAATTCCTTACTCTCGATGTGCCGAGGTCCCTTTCCACAGAGAGGGGCCTCCCTCCAGGGGAAATCTGCCTTTGTTTTTGAGACAGCCACAGCACCGTAATGATGCCACGCTGTTCGTTCCTCTCCCAGCCACAGACTGTGGCACACCCTCACCTCCATTGGGAATGACCCTCCACTCCTCCTCCTGCTCTCCCCACGGGCACCAGAGAAACTGGTTTTGAGAGGGAGGTGGGCACAGATGGTCAGAATGGATGGGCTCTGAGTAGCCCTGCCTGATGCTGATGGCCCCTCTCCCTCTCCGCAGAGGCGGCAGGCAGGGCTGGGAATGCTACCTCCAATTAAAGGGAAAGTCAGCAGGGGATGGACAGTGCTGGGAAGCAGAGCTTGCTGCAAAATGCAGATAGAGCCAAAGTGCATTTAAGGTTTGTAAAGGCCTCTCTAGCACTTATCAGAGCAGGATTCAACCCACAGAAGCTTTGTCCAGCCTCAAAGAGCCGCTGCAGGTTGCTGAGAAAACAATAGGCAGAGCTGGTGCCACATCCTGCACTCCTGGTGTGCTGTGACTGGGAGAGAAGGGCTTCCACATCCTGCCAGAGCTCTGTGAATGCAGCTAAGCAACTCTGGTCATTACCCTACAACCTTCACATCGCTGGTCGTGCACTGAGCCCTCAAAAAGTCATGAGGAAGTGCAGAAAACATGCCTGTGGCCTTTCACAGCACTGCAGAGCCACAGCTCACCCTTCCCCTCTCCCTTTTGGGACATGAAAATACCACGCTGTCAACTTGGAAAAGACTATATTCAGGTTTCAGATTGAGATAGGAGAGTGTTGTGCTATCCTGAAATAATCCAGTATTCAAGGCCAGCACAGCTGGAGATTTGGTTTAGCTTGAGGATAATGTTACAGACGTGAAGATGGAGGAGAGGACTAAGCTGAGGAACACCAGAAAATGACAATGTGCTTTAGGAGATTTTGTACTCCAGCACTGCCAGTCTCAGGCAATAACTTTTGTCTTACCCAGAGATGTTCTGGCTGGCGTAGAGTCTCTCTTAATCCAGAAGGAAACCCAGGAAAGAACAACAGTCAGGATGCAGGGAATGTAGGTCTGAATGGCAAAATAACCCATACGTCTACTGAGGTCAAAAGAAACTGTCATCACCATGTACTCCCCTAGGAAAAAGCAACAGAGACACTGGAATCATAACATGGGACTTCCTAAAACACAAGAACCAGTAACATTTTAGAATTTGGAGTGTTTCTGGTGAGGGTTTACTTCTTGTTTCAAAGGCTTGGCCAGCTGGTTAGACTGTTAGCTTCGTGGAGAGCTGTGTGGCTGGCTGAGTAGGTCTGGTGTCTCGCTGGCATCGTGGCTGGCTTGCTGGCTTAGTGGCTAGTGAACTCTGTGGCTACCTGGCTGGCTCTGTAGCTGGCTGACTTAATGTCTTTGTGACTAATCTAAGAACTGACTTAGTGTTTGCCCAAGTGGCTATCTGCCTGTCTGGCTGTGTGGCCACGGGGCTGCCTTTCTAACTGGCCTGGCTGTGTATCCAAGCACACTGAAAAGCATGCTGCCTGGAAAAGCTTCAGGGAAGAAAGTAGAGCTAGTATTAATCTTCAGCTCATCTCTGTGAGGGTTTCTTTTCTGTGGAAGCTATTTAGCTATAACAGGCTACATGGCCTGGCTTGCCAACTAACTACCTGAGCTGTGACAAAGGAGGTGTCCTTCAATCACTTCCAGTGAGACTCCAGTTCTGACCCTGGAAAAGGCATGTGGTGCTGTACATCCTAATTACTCATTTGGCAACTTACAGCTGAGGTTCTTCCTCTTTTACAGAGGCTCTGAGTGAGTGCTGGAAGAAAGCTACCCAACAGCTCTAGGGTGAAGATGGAGCTTGCAAGCAATTACCAAAAAAGAGAATGACAAATGTCAGACAGCTGCTGTGCATTCAAGGCACTTTCACCCCATCACTTCTTGTCCCAGTTCATTCTGCCTTTCTACCTGGGCTAGAGCCTGGCTGCTGGTGTTGGCAACAGCAGCTTTCTGCAGGGTGGGAGAAGCACTCCCTGAAGTTGGTGCTTCAGAGGGCTTAAAAATATGAGCTGACCCCACCTGCAGGAACCCAGAGTCTTTCCTCAGTTGCCCGTGGGAAGGAAAGGGGATGTGAGCTATTATGAGGAGGAGGTGAAGGTCTTTCATTCCCTGGTGTCCTCACACACGTGGCCTTATTCCTGTCTCTTAAAGCATAATTAAGGTGTTTATCAGCCCCACACAACTTTACAGAAGGGAAGCCTGAGACCTGCAAGTCCTGACTTCCCCACCTCTGTTCATAAGCATCACCCAAGGATCACACAGTGTGCACAAACTGCAGCAAGAGGGGTCTGAGCTCCATCTCCTCTCCCTCCTGGCCCTTCAATTAGGTACAGCTTAACTGACACTGTCACCTCACAGTTCCCAGCTGTCGTTGGTTCTGGCCTATTCCTGCTTTGCCTTCCCTTCACACTTCATCCCCATCACCTCTGCTCCCTCTAGTAAAGGTCCACCCCTTCATTCTTATGTTTCTCTAACTGTGTGTGTGGAGCTGTCTGATGACTCCTTTGCCTTGCAGGAGGTCTCCAACACACTGGTGTTTCTGTGGGCTGTCTCCTTTGCCTCACCTGCCCCGGTCCTGAGAACTTCTGAGGTGTTCCTCAGCCCCGTGAAGTCAAACTGGTAGAGTCTCCAGGTGCGTTGGTCAGAGACCTCAATGGAGTAGCGCCTCCAGCGATAGACAATCTCCTCCCGAGGGTAGCCATCTGGGGAAGGGCACAGACAGCACTGAAAGAGGGCATCATCTGCCTCCACCTCAGTCACCACCCTGGCTGCAAAAGCAGTGGCACCTCACTCAAGCTGTTTGGCAAACAGGAAGCTTTTCAGGCCGGTATTCCCAATGCATTTTGGTTAGATCCCCTCAGGGAGCCCCACGTGAGGTGGGAGAAGGGACAGCATCTCCCCTTGTGGGCCCCTTCCAATCCTGGGGAAAGGAAAAGCAGTGCTAGAAGCAGAGTCTTTCTAGGGACTGTGCTGGTGGGAATGGCACTTAGGTTGGTATAAGAGGACTCCCCCAGCTTGAAATCTTTAAGGGTTTTAGCTCCCTGGGGCAGCATGGGACCTTAACCACTCCATGACTACCGTGTCTTCCCAGGCATGAATACAGCAGGAATAGAAAGCTGGGAGGTAGCACGGCTGTGTCTGCTCTGACTGTCTGTGTGCCTCTTACCCTGGGAGCTGATCTATGCATGGAAAGAAGTGCTGCATTCTCCATGGAGAAGGAGACCCAGCTCCTGCAGGCTGGAGCAAGCATGGCTTCTTTTGGCTCTGGCTTTCTTGACAAAGAAACAAGCCTACTGTGAAGCAGGGACCTCAACACTCAACACCTACGAGAGAGTTCCTCAGAGGGAAGGAGCAAGAGCTTGGCAGCTAACTAAAAGTGTTTCTAATTGTCAAGCATGTGTGGCATGTACTGTTAATTAGCAAAGAATGAGGAATGGTGGGAGATGATGGGATGGTATCTCCTCAGCATGCTGCCTCTCTCTGAAGCACCTCAGAGCCACACACGATGTATCTCTTCAGTGGCAGAAGTGGGAGAGGTGAACCCAAGCTAAGATGACTAAATCAGATTTTCAAACAACACATGAGGATGGGAACATCTTGGTGCAGAAAGGCTCCCTGTGAAATTACCAGTGGAGGTGTGCCAACATCAGCAGCCCTGTCTGCTGATCAGAATGGACATGTGGGGACTGAGAGGGGAGGCCTGAGTACCCCTCTTTTGTGATGGCCTTGGGTGCAGAAAGTGGGCCTGTTTCTGGGCTCAGGTCTGGAAAGCCAAGCTGTCCCCTCAGGGAACAGGAGAAGGGGGAAGGTGCAAGGCAGGAGAGGATGGGTGACATCTGTCTGCCAGCTGAAGGGATGTATCTATTCTGTCCAGTAGGTCAGAGTGACCAGAAAGTCAGTGAAATAATCACCCCCAACTGTCCACCCAAATTAAGGAAAACCTCAGAGGTGCTGTGAATCTGATCCTGAAAACCTCTGCTACACCAGGAGAGGGAGGATCCATCAGGGCATGATGGGTCAAGAAGAGGGTCATAGAGATTAGGTGAAAAATGTAACCAAAGGGAGGATCATCACCCTAGAAGGGTTTTACTGTACTGAGGTTTCTCCACTTGTCTTCTAAAACTGCTTTAAAAGCATGTATACTCACAACTGGAAAAAACCAAAGGGCAGGAGTGAGTGTCCATTGGGAAATTCTGCAGCTGGAGCAGACATTCAGCCTCGATCGTCAGCCTGCAAGAGGAAGAGGGAGAGAGGGGCTGAGATGCTCTGTTGGTGAAGGTGGTTTGATTCCAGCAGAATCAAATGATGTGGCAGAGAGACACAAATTTGTCAAAGATTGGTCTGTCTGCAGGAACATTTCAAACCAGCAGGAAAACAAAACAGATGTTTGGATATTTTCAAAGTGAGAAAAAACATCTAATTTCACATCCCCAAACCCTGTTAGTGCAGTGAGCTTCTCAGATTCATTGATGGGAATGAGAATTTATGGGAACAAAAGCCAAATGTTTGTTATCAGAATGAAGTAGTTGGACTGACTAACATATTTTAAAAGGATTTTGGTTTAGGAAACCATTTATAGTTTTGGCTTTTTTCTAGGTAGGATGTGGAAAACCAGTTGTTTGGAAGCCTTCGTCCTGGGAAGAGGAAGCCCACTGTCCAACCAGTACTGCATGAATAGTCCTGTCAGCACTGGGAGACATCTCCACTACTCTGTTCCAGGTCACCTGGAACCCTCCTCTGCTTTCACCAGCTCCTTGTTCCTGGCTTGTACCAAAAATAGTGTGGCCAGTAGGTCTGGGGAGGTGATTGTGCCCCTGTACTGGGCATTGGTGAGGCCACAGCTCAAGTGCTGTGCCCAGTTCTGGGCTCCTCACCATCAGAAGGACATTGAGGTCCTGGAGCGAGTCCAGAGAAGGGCAACCAGCCTAGGGAAGGGGCTGGAGGGCAAATCCTCTGAGGAGCAGCTGAGGGAGCTGGGGGTGTTCAGCCTGGAGAAGAGGAGGCTGAGGGGAGACCTAATCCCCACCTCCCCTGCCCTGCCAGGAGGGTGCAGAGAGGTGGGGGATGGTCTCTGCAGCCAGGGGACAGGAGATGGGACAAGGGGCAATGGGCTCAAGCTGCCCCAGGGCAGGGTCAGAGCAGATGGGAGGGAAAAGTTCTTCCCTGAAAGAGTTGTCAGGGCCTGGCACAGGCTGCCCAGGGAGGGGCTGAGTCCCTGCCCCTGGGTGTGTTTAACAGAGGGGAGATGAGGTGCTCAGGGATCTGGTTTAGCACAGGACAGGAACTTGATGGTCTTAAAGCTCTTTTCCAACCCTGTGATTCTGTGATTCCCTCACCTCAGCAGCCAGCTACACAGCACCTGCTGACTGTACCTGAGTGTGTAGAGCACTTTTCCATCATTCCAGATGCGGAGGAGCTGGTTAGGAGTGGTTATCCAGTGCGAATCGGCCCGCTTGGAGTTCCTAAAAAAGGTGTCTGGGATCCAGATGCGGCTCACCATGTTGGTGTTCAGCGTGAGGGCCTTCAAGGTGCTGTTGAAACGAAGACGCCGGTCGTACCATGTCTGAGCAAAGAAGATATCAATGGTGTATTCCTGTGAAAGGGAAGGAAAAACACGTCTTTCTGAGAGGGATTCAGGCAAAGCACAGCCCTGCCCTCTGATCTGCAGGCCACTGTTTTGGAGTCACAGACAGAACATTTGCTTTCTAAGTCTAGGAGCAGGTCTTGGTGACCACTGATCCCTTTCCCGGCTCATCTTTAGTGCAGGGTGAGTACATCTGTGACATGCTAAAGAGCCAAAGTCTGTGTGTTGACTGGTGGGCCTGACCCATACCTGGAAAGCCAAGACAATATCAACAAGGGCTCGAGCTTCCTCTTGATGGACAACTCAAACCAAAGACTCCTTTTAAGCACAGGAGTAAAGGGGCAGTGTGGATGCTGGTTAAACCCAGCCTGAAGCTCAGCTACACCTTTCAAATACAGGCAAGGAAAGCTGCTGTTGTTTAGTAGGATACAGCCCAGCAGTGTTCCATACATCCAACCTCTACATACAGCAGCAGCAGTGCTGTGCATAACCCCAGTGAGAATCCATCCCTTGGAGCAGGGCTTATACTGTAAATGGTTACATGAGAGCCTGGGGCTCCAGGGTTCCTGGGCAGATACCCCTTGCTGAAGAGGAGAAAAGGAAGCCGTGGCAGGGAATGCTATGGACCCAGCTCTTAGTGCAACCAGTTTAAAACCCTGAGTCTTCTGCAGGCAGGAACCAGAGTTTCCACCATAATGAGGTCCTTTGGATTTGATGAGAGTCCGGGTGTCCTAGCTGGCTCATACCTAGCCTTTTCTGTGAGGCAGGACCTGTCTGGATTGGACTGTCAGTAGTCCACATCATTAGCCCACTGTTCTGCTGCTTGCTGCTGCAAGTCAGTTTGCTCCTTACTCTCTTTTTCAGCCTGCTTGAGAAAGGTGCTAATTAGTGCCATGCCGGAGCGTGTCTGGCACTCAGTGGCAGTCTGAACCAGTCCCCCAAATCCAGTTCCACCAGCCCATACTAAAGGCTGCCACCTGCTCCTGGCAGCTCTCTCTGACTTGGACTTTCACTCCTGTTAAACACCCATTCACTCCTGTTAAACCCCCATGACCATGGAAGCATTGTTTCCCTCTCTCCTCTGGGCAGAGATGAACAATGCCTGACTTTGCCTTCTCTCCTTCCCATTCTCCTCCTCCCTCTATTGATTTATCTCAGTGGAATTGTTATGACTGCAGCACATTCTCCTTCCGCTGCCCTCAGAGCTGACACCCTCCTCAAAGCTCGCTGTTAAAAGCGATGCAGCTCTCTCAGCAGGCTCCCTTGGAGAGCATGTCCTGCCTGGGGAGGCGGAGCAGGGCAGCACATGACTCCCCGCTTCATTTTCCTTGCCCTCACTCCACTGTCAACCAGCCAGTGATGAGTGACTGGTACCAAAAACACCCCTTGCAGGGGAATGAGGTAATGAGAAAAGAGCATTTGCCATCCTGTGGTCAGGTCACTCCCTGGGCTGATCCTTCACCCTGATGAGACACAGGGATGAGCAAAGGTGATGAGGATGCAGCCTGTTCAAAGCCATGGTGTTCCCTCTGCAGTTCATTCAAAACAGCCACAAGGAGACTCAGAGCTGGGGGAGCAGCAGCCCTCAGAGCCAAGCACACCAGCACGGCCACTGCCCGGAACCAGGAGGTGAGCAGAACCCATTCCAGCATCCGAATGCTCTGGATTGCAGTGGGTGCTGCTTGGACATAGGGTTTGTGGTGATGAAGGCATGGATCGGGTTGGGAAGCAGTGAAATAGAGCCCAGAGGAGGCACAGAAGAATTAGCAGAGCAGGGACAAGATGGGGTAACGGCACCCCAAGAAAACAACATGCATGGGGAGGGCTGACTTTATTCTGCTTGGGCACACTGTCTTTTTCTTGCCAGCTGCTGGGGCCAAAATAACACCAAATTGAACATATTCCCCCCCATCCCTGCAAACTCAGAGCCAGTCTGAGCTTATATTGCTCCTCCTCAGTGATGTCTCTAACGTAGGAGACAGCAACACAAAATATAACGATAAATCCATGTTAGATGCCACTGTCACTTCCTGACTCCTAACTGAAGTCACTTGTGAGATCTTACTGCTGGGCTGGCTGCTCAGGTCAGACCTCCTGCTGTAAAGTTCAGCCTTCATGTCTGGGATAACCAATGCTAACGTTTCAGGAGAGTGGAGGGTCAGCTATCCCAGGGGATGAGTATTTGTTGTCAAACCCAGATTTTTCAGAAGTGCTGAGGATTAAAAAGCTCCTCTTGTGCCATTCATAGCCAGCCTTTGCAAGAGCTGTGGCGCACAAGCCATTCAGCTCTTCTGAAAAATCTGAGCTGTTCTTGTCACTGCCCCATGGTTTGATCTAATTTCAGTGGCTATTATAAGCACAGCTACTCATGAGGAAGAGCTTCACTAGCTGAGCTGGCTCCCTTGCCTCTAGGTGGGGAACCCGTTGGGAAATGCTGGCATTTACAAATGAGTTTTCATCCGGAATTATCTGAGGGAAGATTAATACAAAAAGGCTCCAGCCTCTGGGAGCACGTTCACCCTCCAGACTCTGCCCCATCCGGCTGGGAGGAGTGAGCTGGCTGGTGTGTGGTGCTTAGTTGCCAGCTGGGGTGAAACCACAGCAGCTCCTGAAGCCTTTGGTACCCATTCCCATCAGCTGATGCTGAGGAATCTTGCATCACTGTGGCTCTGCACTGATCAGCTTGGGGACCCTGCTCAAGCTTTTCTCAGGGCATTAAACAGACCCCACTTAGCTGTAGGCATCTGACCAACATGACTGAAATAGGAGGTGTGTGACCACAGCTTCCCTACACTCACTGGAGGTGGGTAGGCACTTCTGGAGGGAGATCCCAATAAGAAGCAGGCCAAGCTGTCTTCTGGAAACACCTTCCTGACTTTGGGAGAGTCCAGGCTGACCAAGGCTCAGTAGCTGAAGTTTGGCAGGATGAGCTCAGCCCCTGAAACCCACAGTGGGGCTGTTTCCTTACTCCCACACCCCTGTAGTTTCTCTCTGCCCCCGATTCATTCTCAAGCATCAGAAAGAGACTCCTCAATGCCTCGATTTCCCTGGGTGGAAAAAGCTTATTGTAAAATACGCCCCCGACATCGCCGTGCCATCTGCTGCACGGCACGGGGAGGCTGCTAACTCCTCCCTGAGAGCATGGGCTTCTTCAGCGCGTTCAACAGAAGGAGCTAGTGAAGTAAGAGGAGTCTTTGAGAGTTAGGTCATGCCATTTGGATCACACGTGGGGTAGCACACACATGTTGGCACACAGACAGTGTCACATCAAACCAGCCACAGAGTAACAAATCCCACCACCCCTAAGGGGATGCTGAAGAGTGCCCCCCCTAAATCCTATCCCGTGGGTTTATCCAGCGCTGAGGAACACCCTGCAGCATTGCTGCTGCTTGCTGCGTGGGTTCATGTCCAGCTCAGCCTTTCAGCATGTCCCTGCTGACCCCTGGTCACTGTCATCACCTGGTGCTGCTGCACATCACTGGTTGGCCCTTGTTCTCCTTGTGAGCAGCACTGGCACGGGTGGAAACAGAAAACAGGGAGTCTGAAACCACTGAAAGGGAAAAAGCCTGTCCTGTAAATGGGATTTGGGGGAAATAATGGGATGTGGAGGTGATGAGAATGTTTCATCTTGGAAGAAAGAAAGAAAGGAAGAAAAGACAACAAAAAGATTTTGCTGTGGTCTTAAACTGCTCCTAGTTTCTGTGCAAAGCTCCGGGGTTGCTGGGTGAGGAGTAACTTCAAAGAAAATCCCAAATTTCTCAATCCAAAAGAAAATAAACAGTTTCAGAAATCCGCCTGTCCTCAGTGCAGGGGAGCTGGGAGTTGGCTCCTGTTCTCCTTGTGTGCTACCATGGGCCTTGTTCCTAAGCCCCAGATGCTCTACCATAACCTTCATGGCCCAGGAGCATCTCCCTGCTCCCAGTTGTGACCTGATACAGCAAGGACATCCAGCCTAGCCTCAGTCAGCTCCTCCCCCTGCCTTCTCTTTCACTTCTATGTGTATGTGCACACATATGGGGAACGAGCCCTATTTCCAGTTGGATTTCACCTCAGGAATTCTACTTTACTTTCCCAGACCGTTAGGAGTTGGAAGGGACCTCAAAAGATCACCTAGTCCGACCCCCCTGCCAGAGCACCCAGGTCACCCAGACTAAATCCCACAGGAACACATCCAGGCAGGTTTGAAGGTCTCCAGAGAAGGAGACACCAAAGCCTCTCTGGGCAGCCTGTCCCAGGGCTCCATCATCCTCATAGGGAAAAACTTTCTCCTTACATCCCCATAGAACTTCCTCTGCTACAGCTGCCCCCGCTGCCCCGTGTCCTATCACTGCCATCACTGAGCAGACCCTGGCTCCATCCTCCTGACTCTGGCCCTTTACATGTTTATAAACATTAATAAGGTGACCCCTCAGTCTCCTCCAAGCTAAAGAGGCCCAGCTCCCTCAGCCTCTCCTCATAAGGAAGGTGTTCCACTGCCTTCATCATCTCGGTGGCCCTGCACTGGACTCTTTCAAGGAGCTCTGTGTCCTTCTTGAGCTGAGGGGCCCAGAACTGGATACAACATTCCAGATGCAGTCTCACCAGGGCAGAGCAGAGGAGGAGAAGGACCTCTCTTGACTTACTAACCACCCCCCTTCTAATACCCCCCAGGATGCCATTGGCCTCCTTAGCCACAAGGGCACATTGCTGGCTCATGGTCATCCTGCTGTCCCCCAGGTCCCTCTCACCTACACTGCTCTTCAACAGGCCAGTCCCCAACCTATACTGGTACCTGGGGTTGCTCTTCCTTAGATACAAGACCCTACACTTGCCCTTGTTAAATCTCCTTAAACTACTCCCCACCCTCCCCTACTTTAGACTGAGTTCCACCCTGGCTTCAGAGCAGGTATGAGTTGGGCCACCCAGTTTCAGTCTAACAGCTGAAAGTCACAGGGTTTGCATGAAATTAGCAGTTGGTATTTGTAGGTTACCTTACCCACCAAATAAACACAGCTCTGCACTGCTGGAAGGTGCTTTTCAAATGGCTCAAGGCAAGTTTGTGTGGGCAGTCCAGCTGAGCCCTCCCAAGGGTACAGGTAGTGGGATACAGCAGAGTTGGTACTCCCTGATTCCTCCATACCCACCTATGAGCTTCTTTCCCTGTGTTCTGTGAGAGCCCAGCTTTCTGATGAATCCCAAAGAGAGAAGCAAATCCATGAGATGTTGCCTTAGATGGCTTCCTAAATTAGGATAAAACTAAGAATTTAAAGATTTATTTTTTTTTTGCAACTTCATTTGTATTCAGCAGTGAGAAGAAAACCTCCAAACAGAGGAGACAGAGAATTGGAAAGAGGTTCTGCCATTTTCCTGCGCTGGAGAAAAATCCTAAAGCCTGGAAAAATCCTAAAGAACAATGGGGCCAAGAGATTAATATCCCAGCCAGTGTGTCCTTCTAGCTTGTACTGTTCTGACACTTGTCTTTGCTCCTGGAGCCTCTTTCCCTCTGCACCTCCAAGTGAATGCCTTGCTGCAGCACCATACAGCCGGCTGTTTGCCTGGGAAGCATGGCTGGCATTTCAGGTGGGCTGATGTGTATCTGATGGGTCCATGCTGTCAATCACAGAGCTGAGCAAAGCAAATATTAAGAAGCTCTTTGGGGTGCTGCAATTCAGGAAAATCTCAGGAATTGTTGCAGGATGCTCAGGAATGGGGTGGATTTCCTTCGAGGGCTGGGAGGTCGCTCTGTGCAGCTTGAGGCAAGCCAGGAAGCCTCTCCTCCGGCCTCCCTCTTCTACAGAACAGGGGTCTGCCCAAGCATCCCCCCTTCAGACAGAACTGCATTCGGCAATTCCACACCCCCACAGCCCTGCACAGGCAAGCATTCTCCTCTCCATGCCATCCCACGCATCCCTTCCAGCCTGCAGACATCTCGGAGAAACCCTGGGCTGCTCTCAGCAGTTGGCTCCATGTCCTAGGGAACACACTCAGTAATAGCAAAAAACCTGGAGATGCTCTCCACACTCAGAGAACTAAATAAAATAACCTTCATTTTAGAATAACCTTAAAATCTGATGCACAACCTGTCTGTCCCCTGTGTGTCCGTGTCATTGTGTGTCACCCTGTCCTCACTTGTGGATGGATGCTTCTGTGTCCCTGCTCTTGGGTGAGCTTTGTCTCCTCGACACAAAGAGCAGAAGAATGAGAATATAAGTTTCATTATGATTCCAAGGTCCTCCTCTCTCCCACTGAACCCCGGAGAGCTTTCTGGACACGCCGCTGGAGTGACTCCGGAAGCTCACAAGGATAAAAGGAGCAGAGCTCTGATGCTCTGCGTTTTCAAGGTGACACACTGAACTTCCCATCTGTTTCGCTTCTGCAGCAACACCAGCAGCGCTGTCCTTGTCTGAATGCCTTTCACCTCTGCCAGGGAATCTCAGTTGAGACAGCGTGCTTTTTATAATACCAACTCGCTGCTGAAACCCATCACCGTGTCCTGTGCTCGTGCCAGCAGCCTTCAAACAAGACACGCTGTACACGCTGCTCTGGGGATTGCAAACTCCCCGGTCTCAGCTCACTCACCCCTGGAGGTTCTGCAGGCAGGGGCCAGACAGGGCTCTCCAATCTCAGCGTGCCCATTCCCACACCCCTCCGCTCACACGCGTGTGCAAGCAGGGGCATCCCAAAGGCAGGCTTCTACACGCGTGACAGCCAACTGCACCAAACTCCTTCCCTCCCCTCAAACCCTTCCTTCCCAGCCCTTCCTGTCCTTCAGTGATATGATTTCCTCACATGCCACCTCGTGCTGGCTGCGATCTCCACGGCCCCCTGTCCTTCCTTCCCTGGGAACACAGCCCAGCACACGGGTTCTCTCACTGTGAGTGAGCCCCAGGGGCGTGTGACGTAGAGGTGCGTGTCGTAGCATCTGATTAACAGTCATTACCCAAAGGGCCAAGGGAAGTCCTTGAGTCCAGACATGACATCAGGCTGGTTTACAGGAGCACAGTCTGCACTGTCCCTGACGAGGTTATTACTGAAAAGGCAGAGGCGTGGATGCAGGATGCTCTATGCAGATGGGGCAGAATTAATTAAGGGGGAAGGTACTGAACACTCCACTTAAATATTACACAGAGCACCAGAGGGAAGGAGCTGCCTCCTTTTAGTTTGCTTTTTCACCACTCTCATGACAGGACCCTCAAACAAGACATGACCTGGGTGGAAAGCTGTGTGTAAGCACCTTCTAATGGAACCAAGGATGCAGCCCAGTCACCATAGAATCATAGAATGGCAAGGGTTGGAAGGGACCCCAAGGATCATGGAGCTCCAATCCCCTGCCACAGGCAGGGACACCAACCTCAGGCCTGGAGCTACACAAGGTTGCCCAGGGCCCCATCCAACCTGGCCTTGAACACCCCCAGGGATAGGGCACCCACCCCCTCTCTGGGCAGCCTGTTCCAGCCCCTCACCACTCTCTCTGTAAAAAACTTCCCCCTAATATCCAATCTAACCCTTCCCTCCTTTAGCTTTAATCCATCCCCCTTGTCCTGCCATTGTCTATCCTTTTAAAAAGTTGATTTCCCTCCTGTTTCTCTGCTCCCTTCAGGGACTGGCAGGCTGCAATGAGGTCCCCTCACAGCCTTCTCTTCTCCAGGCTGAACCAGCCCAGCTCCCTCAGCCTCTCTTTGTAGGGCAGCTGCTCCAGCCCTCTGAGCATCTTTGTGGCTCCTCTGACCCCTCTCCAACAGTTCTACATCTTTCTTGTGTTGGGGGCCCCAGCTCTGGACACAGGATCCAGCTGGGGTCTCACAGGGCAGAGCAGAGAGGGACAATCCCCTCCCTGTCCCTGCTGCCACCCCTCTGCTGATGGAGCCCAGGATCCCATTGGCCTTGTGAGCTGCAGGAGCCACTGCTGGCTCATGTTCAGTCTCTCATCCCCCATGACACCCAGGTCCTTCTCACAGGGCTGCTCTCCAGGAGCTCTTCTCCCAGGCTGTGTCTATGTCTGGGATTCTTCCAGCCCAAGTGCCACCCCTGACACTTGGCAGTGTTGAACCTCATGAGGTTCACCTGGGCCCATCTTTCCAGCCTGTCATGATCTCCAGAAAACGCCTGGGCTGCTTGCAGAGCAAAGCCACACTTGTCCAAAGTCTTGTTTGCATGTCAGACCTTACTGCTGAATGCTTAAACGCTCCCCACAACATTGGGCTTGAAACAAACTTTGTGCCAGAAGAAAGTGAGTTGTGGGGTGGGGGGAGAGAAGAGGTGAGGACAGCAGCACCTAGGATAATGGAAGAGAATGCTTAGAACTTTGGGCAGGTGCTCCTGTTTATTTGTCCTTTAAGCTTATGGGACATTTAAGAGACAAAAAGAGATTTCCTTTGAAAGGGCTACAAGGCAAACCTCCTCTCTGGATATCAACAACTCCCCAAGTTTGCTCCTCCAGGACAGCTTGGCAAGAGTCAGATGAGAAGCTGGGATTTCTTTAATTGCACTTCCCATTCCCATGGCACCCACTGTGATTAAAATGAAGCCCTGGGATGGGCAGTCAGAGGCTGCTCAGCACTGGGAGAGATGCTGCTGCAGCTCCCTGGTACTAGGCAAAAGGAGGTAGGAGGTCCCACCAATCCCCCAGGGTGTTCAGCCCTAAGCAGTCCTGGGGAAAGGTGCCTGGGATGCTCAGCTTGTCCCATGGGGACATCTGCAGAGCTGTTGCTGCCTGGGAACATGATCTGCTCCTCCACCTCTAACATGCTCCCTGCTCCATCTCTCTGTCCTTACAAAGCTCTCTGTCCTGGGCTGCTGGATTCCTGTGAGGCTCCTGCTCAGCTCAGGAGCTGGACACTGCAGCCTCAGTCCTCCTCCCTGGGATGGAGAGGCAGGAACAAGAGCAGTATCCTGTTGCAGCAGCAGGACAGTAGCCTCCAGGTGAAGCAAAGGAAAGCACGAACATCCTCCAAACATTAAACTTCAACTGTTCAAAACTGTGGTTTCCAAGTACTAGAAGAAGCATTCTCCTAGGCTCAGGGCTCACCACCTGGGCCTGTATCCCTGACTCCAATCCAGCACCTCATCCAGAAGGGACCACCACTGGCTTTGCCAGACCCCAGTACAGCCTACTGCTTCTGCTGGCTCACCAGATGGACTAGGGGGTGACAAAGGCAACTCTGAGATTTAGGGTCTGATTCTCATTTGCATCCAGTCCCTATTCGGGGGGTCTAAGGGTTTTGGAGAGGTATAGTCCATGCTAGTCTGTAGACCTCTGTAAAGGTCTCAGCACCTTTCCCTCTCTGCTCAGGGACTGAACAGCTCATATCCACTGCCCAATTCCCTTTGATGTTCTGGCATCTTTCCAGGCTTTGTTGGCTTTCCCCTCTTTTCACTTTGCTCCCTGCTCCAGTTTTCTTTCCTCCTTTCCCTCTTCATGCCCCTCTCCACACTCTCTTTGGTGTGCGGCTCTCTGCCATACCTCCCCTCAAACAGAAACTCCTTCAATTTTAACGACTCTACTAAAGCATAAAATGATTTCCCACCTTCTTCCTGCCTTCTCTGGGACTTTGTTTTGTCTAGGGAGGCACCAGGACAGGTACAGTCTCTCCCTCTGGACTAAAAGGTGTCTAGTGATCCCAGGGGGATACCAATGGGCATGCAAAAAGAACAAAGTCCCTCCTGCCACAGTCTTAGTGCTGAAGAAACTGCTACAGCAGCTTTGATTTGAGGTCAAGAGAGGAAGGAAAGGGTGGCAAAGACAAGGTGCCATAGGAGCTCTCCTTCCTGTGCAGATTGGAGCTAGAAGCATCCTTCCAGCACAGGAATTGCATGATGGGGCACAGCAGCCTGCAAAACCAAAGAGGATAAGAATGTGCAATGTCCCTTTGTCCTAAAACCCAACAGTGGCCAGTCACAGGAGCTTAGGGACAGAGCAGGAAAATGATTACAGCCCTCTCCTAAATACACCCTCCTCAGTGAGGATCACTCGCTTCCAACAAGCGCTGTGCTGTGTCAACTCACCTTCACAGGCAGCACGCTGACAGGCTGGAGAAGCCAGCAGAGCCCAGAAGTAGCACTGGGGGAGCGATGCTCACCACCAGCCATGGAGCTGTGCTGTGCCTGGGAGATGAATCAGAGGCTGCATGTGGTGAGCTAAGGGACTGCCACCCTGCCCATGGCACAGAACAAAGCCACACCAGGAAACTGGCCCGGCTGGATGGCCAGTACGGTCCAGGTCTCCAAGAACCAACAAGCCCAAGTGGCACCTAAGGGAGATGCCCACTTCCCAAACCCAGATGCTACTCTGTCCTCCTCCCACCAAAACAGACCTGAGAAAGCACAGTGCATCCATGTCCCTGGGAAGCCATCCATTGTATGGAAATACCTGTGCTGGCCAGGAGGAAAAATATCACTGTGTGCCTGTACAAATCCTTTTCAAAGCCTCCTCACCAAAGAGAAAAGCACATTCAAACCATCTGGAGAAAGTTCTGCTTTCAAAAAAGCAGAGGACTCTATGCCCTCTGCAGAACTCCTTGCTCCTGACACTGTTCTCTCTGGGCTGCAGATGAAGATGAAGGAGGAGGAGGGGACAGTGTATTCTGCTCCACCGACTCTTTCAAGGAAACTTGCTTCACGTTGTCTCTCATGCCCCCTTGCTGGGCTCCTCAGCTTTCTCCTCCTGCCCTGCCAGTTCCTTGATTTAGCTCCTCTTCCCTCCTTTGTTTTGTTTCTCCTCTCACAGTTCTTTCCAGGACAACACAAAATCACAGCCCTGCCCTGATGAGATTTCCAGGGAGCACCAGGCTGAGGAGCAGCTTGGAGCAACCAATTAGGTCACAAGGAAAGGACAATTTCTTCCTCTGTCCCCTGTTGGGTATTCGAAGGGCACAGCAAGCTGGACTGCTATTGGAGCAGACTATTGGCAGCCAGTGTCTCTCTCCACAAGACGCTCCCTCTCCTCAGGGACACAGAAGCCACACGCACGGTATGGCCATCGCTGCCCATAGCAGGGGGGCTGGAACAAGATGGACCTCTAAGGTCCCTTCCAACCCCACAGCCATCCACCAGCTCTTACTGGGAGCTTTGCGATACTGGCAACCATTAACACCTGGGAAGGCACCCCCATTTCTCCACATGCCCTACGCCGGGCACCAGGCCAGCTGATTCTCCTTTCCAGGCATACATCCACACTCCAGGCCAAACACAGGGATCATCTGGAAGCCAGGTCACCAGCCACAGGGCAAGCAGGACCTGCACAGCTCAGGGATGCCCTCTTCCCCATGGCACCTGGCAACTGCAGAAGGCTCCTCAGAAACTGGGGACTAGTATTCCCAGTCCTTTTTTCCAGCTTAAAACTGGAGTTTTGTAGAGACCCAGCTTACTGCAGCTGCCTCCTTTAAAACTCAACTGCTCTACGTTCCCCAGCTCCCCTAGATGGCTTCAGAGCAGCTTTGGGGAGTAGCAAAAAAGATGAAGGCTCACGATTTCTGCATGGAGGTCTAGGAACGCACTGGCGGACCTCCTCTATCCCAGAATCTTACAAGCAAAGACATTAAATTTTCATTCTTGGGCTGAATCCAAAGCTCCCAAGAGCTGGACAACTCATTCTCTGCTGCCCCTTACCAAATCACACAATGGCTCGCTCTCCCAACATTCTCATTCCCAGTGCTCCTCCCATCCTCACCTTCTCTGCAGAGAGCCTTCCTACCCAAGCCTCTATTTACTCCTCAACCCCCCCCCAGGCATGCTGCTCCAAGCCCTGTCACCACTGTGGCTCTTTGCTGTCACAGGAGGAGCCAGAGTGCCTTCTCATGAAGTATGGGTTCATGTGACAAACTGAGGCTGCAGGCTCCGCACAGGTTTGTTAGTCCACCGGTGCCAGATCACAAAAGGAAATGGTTGTCTTGAATATTACCCTTCTCTTTGACTTCAGGGCTTTTTTAGGAGCAGCAAATGAAGAGGTCAGCCAGCTGGCATCTTAACTTCACCCTGCCAACTCCCTGTGGATGTAGAATAACCAACTTAACTCCCACAGATCTTTCCCACTTCTCTACCCCAGAGCTCTCTTCCCCCCCATCCTCACAAGGAGAGTGACAGACCAAGAGACATGGGTTAGGAAATGGGAGGAACACAGGGAGAAATGTTAGGAACAAGTCTCACAACACGTACAGAGTTCTTGCTCTGACCTCCCCTGTTTCTCAGCCCCATGGAGACAAGGTGTTCCCCCACCCACCTTTCTAAGAGTTTAGGTTCACACATCAATGGTGAGCCATTATTGCTGCCCACAATCCTCCTGTTGAGCAAAGCCGATCAGATCTTAGAGCCATTCTCAGCTAACAGCAAGTCAGAGAACCACAGAAATCCTCTGGACATGAAGATCCTAGAATCATGGAACCTGTAAGGCTGGAATAGACCACTAAGATCAAGTCCAACCATCTGTCCAATACCACCATGTCAACTAAACCATGTCCTGGAGTGCCACGTCTACACGTTCTTTGAACACCTCCAGGGATGGTGACTCCAGCACCTCTCTGGGCAGCCAGTTCCAATGCTTGACCTCTCTTTCAGTGAAGATCGTTTTCCTAATATGCAATCTAAATAACGATGGACAAGCAAGGCTTATACCAGCTACCATCAGCTCCATCCTGCCAGCACACAGGAAGCCCAAGACCCCTGACCAGACTTACTGCCCCATGCACAGTGCCCCATGGAGCCAGCATGATTTCTCTGGGGCTTTGAGGAGCAGTTGGATTGGGAATTGGCAGGGCCAGTCTCACCAGTGCAGCTAGAGCAAGTTTGCAGCAGGGAAGGATGGGCTACTGCTGACCAGCATGAGGCATTGCAGCAGATGACTGTGAAGGATCTACTGGCCCACCCGCTTGCTGACCCTAATGTGTATCTCCTACCAGCACAAAATACACCAAGATGAAGACAGAGGCTCCTAGAAAGCGCCTAGAGGCACAGAGGAGATGAGAGGGGTTGCAGGGAGGAGAAGGAAAGTGCTGCCTCAGCCCAACCAATTTGTATCATGCACAATTAAACCCCTCCTCTGCATGGAGATGGGATGTAATAGACTGAATACTCAGCCTGTAACATCGAGGCTTGAAGAGGCCCTTGAAGCACATTGCCTCTGGTCATCCACAACCACTGAATTCTGAGAAGTGGTCTCCATTTCACAACACACTTAGAGCAGGAAGATTTCACATCAGCCTATTAGGTCAGATGGTATGACTGCTTCATAAAGGGGTACAGGAAAGAAACAGCTGATTTCTACTGAAAAAAATGAAGTTTTCTTGAAAATAGATTAAAATCATCAAAATGTAAAATTAATTATCTCAACCTCATTTTCATTCAGAAACTTTTTTCCCCCCAGTGAGACAACAAAATCTTTTGCTTTACCCTTCTCTGATTCACTTCATTTTAACTTCTATTTTCAAATACTCATTTTCATGCTTTCCTTATAGGACAGAACTTATCACCATATGAAAAGCAAATAAAACCCAATCTGACTAAACATAAATGTTTTGATTGCCTCTAAACCTATTTTCCCTCAGAAATGCTCAAGAATTTTGTCTGTTTGTTCCATGTGGGAGGGGAAGGTAAGATCCCCTCCCCTACAATGCTGGCTGTATGGCCTGGACCAGAAACCCTCTGACCAGCTCTTTGACTCGCCTCTCACACACCTGAAACATCCAGACCTCTCCTGGGGAGCTATCTAAAGCCTTCAGTTCAGATAAATCAACTCCATCTTTAAAATAATTCAGCCCATCAAGTGACAACCACTGGTATAGCTCAGAGCCTGTATCTCTCCAATTTGACAGAGTAGTGCTTTCCCTTTGACTTGGAAGAATCAATTTAACAAGGTTCAGAGCACAGATCAGTACCCGAATCCAACACGTGCTCCCCGGCCCAGACAACACACACCCGTCTGTGTGTGAAGTGGGGCCGCTGGGGAAGCGCAGAGCAGCTCCATTAGCTAACAGACTTGTGATGGAGAAGGCTGCATCCATGCCTTTCCTCACAAGAGGCAGCCACACACACCAGCCCTGAGCCCACATCTCTCAGGCACATCCCTACCAGGGTGTGACAGACCTGTGACAGGCCGCATTCCCGATACCCAGCAAGGCCACGGCCACCTCCAGGCCCAGCAAAGCCCCTTTTCACACCCTGCCAAAGGGCAAAGCTCCCACCAAACTGTGAGAGCTGCTAGCTGCCAGGGATGGGGACATCCCTCCAACCCATTCCAGACCTCAGAGTCTCCTGGTCATTGGAAAACTGTCACCATGGTCTGTTAACAAGCAGAAACCCAGAGAACTCTCTGGCAGAGAGTTCTAGAAAGGGAGACCAGGAGCAACTGCTGTGGTCACAAGCTGCATTAGAAAAGTTTTCTGTGAGGAATTAAGAGTTCCAATAGTCTCAGTTCAGGCACAGACAGCACACTGACTCCTCATGAAGCACCTCAGTAAGCATCCATCCTGGGCTGCCCACGAGAATTTTGGGGGGAAAAATCCCTTCGCCTGGGTGAAGAAACACATGTTTGTTCCAAAGCCAAGGTGACTGCAGGATTGAGCCATTCCTGCCAGCAGAAGGCCAGAAATGGGATTCACGTAGGAATTTACAAGACTGACTTAATTAGGAATGTTGATTTATCCCAAGGGGCCCAAAGCAATCTGAGCCAGGGGCTGTGTGGAGGCACCTCCGTGCCAGGACTGACGCTGCAGTTTAAGAAACCTGTCCGATTACAGCCACACTCCCCATTCAGCGTCGGGCTGGGGAACACAGATGTTAATTAACTTTAGGGCTTTGCTCTCCAGAGATGCCCCTCTGAAGAAAAGCACTTTCCCTCCAGGAAGCTGCTGTCCAGGTTTTCATTTTTCATTTAGCTCCAGACTTTGGAGGCAAAGCCTCTGCTCTTTGTTCATTTTCCCTGATAACACGTTCCTTGTGTTTTCTGCACAATGAGCAGCCTATAAATAAAATACCAACACGGATTTCACACAGAAAATATCTAGAGGGGGATTAGTGGATGTTCTGGATAAGAAAAGGAGCTGGTTGAATTATTCATCATGAATAAATCAGCCCTTTTCCAGTTTGGGAGCAGCCCCTGAAACCCGTGGAAGCTCTTGGGGCATGCTCAGGATGGGAATAACTCATGGATTTCATTCATCCTTCTGCTGCAGTTTGTGCTCTGTCCCATGAGTCGCATGTGGTTGGTGCTATTCCTCAACAGCCTCCTGAGTTATTTTTCCTTGAGGCAATGATAAAGGATGGCTCCAGGACAGCCTCTGTTCTTCTTCTCATACCCGGCCTCACCACCACGCAAACTATAGCAGCTACAGGAGGAACAGTTGCTCTCCAAGCACCTGGGTGCACAGCAATGGGCTCGGGTGACCACTCCTGAACATCAAGGAATCAGGAGATACGAGCTCTCTCCAAGCAAATGAGTATTTGTGGAGACATTATACGTGTGCCACCGGCTCTGGCAGCAGAGCCATCACTCAGGCGTGGAAACTAATGGCTGGAAAAAGCACTTGAGGCCCTCAGTGAGCAATACCCATTTCCCAACATTTTAAATTTCTGCAATATGCATCTTTATCAGGGACCAGAACCCGACCTACCTCATTACACGAGTGTGATGCCCAGACAGCTTCGCTGGATTGATGCTGATGCCTGACTCTCGCTGCACACCGGGCAGGCCAAGGAGCACGCACAGCCCTTGGCAGAGCATTGCAGCACGCCTCAGGCATCACAATCCACCCTACAAGTGGGTGCATCTGGGCTATTGCCTCCGAGACAGATGATTTGTAGAGGCATTTTTAAGCCCTTTCAGTTGAGAAGTGCTGTGCAACTGCTGGAGTCTATTATTATCAGGGAAGGAGGGGAGGAGGTAACAATTTCCTTTACCTATAGGCTTATCTTGTGCTCCAGAGCAGCATATTCAAGCATCTTAAAAAGTGTGCCTTTCTCATTTCATTTCCTTCCTACTTATTCCAAAGCAGCCAAAGCTAAATATAATCAAGACTTAAGCGGTCCTCAGAGCCAGACAATTATTACTGGTCTTGGTTTCCCCATCTATTAAGAAGAAACGAAGATATTAACCCAAGCCTTGCAGCAGGACACCAGGGCTGCAACCCAAGGCTTCCCACCACGGCTCCCAAACTAACTGCCTTCCAACCAAGCACAGCCATCACACCCTGGGACGCGACTCTGCTTCAGCGTGGAAATGCCTCACACTGCCTAAGGGGTCTCTGCAAGGGTGGCTTAGCCCCGTATGGCTTTGGCAGAGCCTAGCTCCTCTCTTGGGGATCTTTGCCCCTGCTGGTACAGCAGCTCAGCCGTTCACGAGCAGCTGATGGCTTGCTGCACACTCTGATAGCATGGTATCGACAAGGATTTTACTCAGAGAGCCGTGATTCAGCTGCTCGGCCACCTGCAGCTCTGAGCAGGGAGGGAGCAATCCGTGGAAGAGGGCTGTGGGGACAGCCACTGCCTCCCCACACCATTCAGCCATCCCTGCACTGAAAGCACCCACGGGCAAAGACAAAGTGCCCCAGGTCCCCGGGGTGGCTTTGTCACAGCATCCCCCTTCCTCACCACCGCTCCTTGTCAGCTTTAACTCGGAAAGCCAAAGCTCCCTCCCTGGCTCCTCAGGATTTACATGAAAGCAGTCAGTGGGGAGTTCTCTTCACTCATGCTGGGATTATACTTCTAAATTATAAAGTGTGTCAAATGAGGATTTAATTTATATTTAACAAGACGTTTGTAAATTAATTATTCATCAGCTGATAATGAAAAAACATTTCCCCCTTCCCTCCCTCCCCCTTCCTGTACCACACATGCAAATCTATTCAATCTATTCTGCAGTACTCCGGACGTGGGAAAATGTGGTTTTCATCCTCAATTTCGTTCTTGTGTTGCATGGTAACTAATGCAGCCAGACACAGCATTATGAATTTAATAGTGCACAGCATCTCCTTCCTAAAGAGGGAAGGAGGGAATATTCAACACGTGTATTTGGATGTATTGCTCTTTAGGTTCCAGTCCCCTGCTCGCTGGCAATAATTTGCTGTAATAACAAAGGCAGGAGCTCAGCCCTACCTCCTGGAAATCATGGGTGCTTCAGAGGCAGCAGAATCTGGCCCCTGCTGAATAACAGTAGCCAAATTTTTGTTCTTTCCATCTTTATTAGCATTAAGTGATTAGATTGAGGTGGTGCACAACCCCAGCAGAAGACCTGCCATCAAGTTTTGCTATAGAATTTGGCACGTGGAGGCATCTGCTCACACATACCAAAGAGAGGAGTCTCCAGCATCTAAACTATCCCTATCTGCACTGCCTCTGATTCCAGACACCTAGAGCAGGTAACCAAGGCAGGTCCCTGGATGGATGGCATGTCTCCAGTCACTCTGGCCAGGAGGCTGCCACAGTGTTCAGGCTATGTTCTCTCTGTTCAACTCCTTGAGCCTCATGTTTGGTTTTTCAGAAGAAAGGAAGAAGTGCACCTTCAGCTGTGACCTCTGGGAGGAAACTGAGAAGCTCTGGGCTTCTTACTTCTCAAGCTCAGAACAGAACCCAGGCCTGAGGTTGGTGGCCCTTGGTGGCCCTGCCTGTGGCAGGGGGGTTGGAGCTTTATGATCCTTGGGGTCCCTTCCAACCCTTGCCATTCTATGATTCTATGAGAAGCACTTTTCCCACTCCCACCTGTGCTGGTCCTCACGGACACATCACAGACATCCTCAGGAATGAAGGACACTCAGCCCCAATAGTTGGCTTTACCTCTACCACATCATTTCCTGAGAAGGGAACGTCCCTAGGGGAAGGTGATCCAGAATTCTGGGTGCCCTTGACACCAGTTAAAGCTATTATCTACAGCAGTAAAGCCATTACAAAACAAGACCAGGAGCAAATCCCTCCAGCAAACAACCAGTCAGCAAAAAACGTGAACCCAAAGTCCCCTCCATCGGTCCCAGCTGCTGCAGCCCTCCCTGGCACCTCCTCCTGCCAACAAACTCAGAGAATCAAGGCGGGCCTCTGCACCCAGCTCATCATAGCAATAAGCCAAGGACACCTAAACCCTGCCCGCCTTAATGGGGATCTAACTGGGCACCCGGATCCACGGCACAGCTTGGAAAGCAGCGGCACTGTGGGTGATAAGTCACTTGGTTTGAGGTGCTGCTGGCTGGCACCCAGCAGCAGCAGGCAGCTCTGGAATGGCTTGTGGCCAAGTGCATCCTTTCCCTGATGGTGTAAACGCAGCTTCCCACCACCCTGAGAAGTACCAAGGGCCCCAATCCCACCCATAGACAGCAGGTTTATGGGTACAGGCAGTGACTGGAGCAGCTGTGGGACCCAAGGGTCTGCATCCTTTTCCCTCTCAGCCCATCCTCTTTCAACCAAGCCCCATCTCACTTCCTACCATTTAAACATCTCCTAGCCTTTTCTCTGGTTACTGCCACATCTTGACTGGCAGAGCACAGAGGGTCCTTTCTCTGGGGAGGAGAGAACATAACATTTGCTCGACTAGCTAAATGAGAAACAAGACTGCCATTGTGGTCTACAAAAGACACCAGGAAATCACTTTACATGTCTTCCCCCTCCAAATCTGCCCGCCTTCTGCTGACTCCTGAATGTTAATGTTATTTATGACAAGAGATTGATGAGAGGGATGCAGAATTCACACCCAGCGCAGGGCATTTTCAAATCACCTATTAATTTTTAAGGCCCAGAATCAGCTTTGTATCCTGACGTGATTTATCATGTGGAGGTTGAGCAGCAGCTCTGTGGGGCCAGCTTCCAAGCTCTGAAAGATCACCACCAGGCTGAAGGCAGCAGTGAGTACTTAACCCTTTCAGGGGTGAGCAGGAGATCATGGGACCCCAATATTCAAACTACATCACTTAAGTTGGAGCCTTCTGTTCCACTGCCATGTCTGTCTGTCCCTCAGCCTTCAGCTGCCCAAGAGACCAGCCCCAGTAACGCTGCTGTGTTGCCTAAATGCAGAACTTTTTGGTGGCCCAGCTATGTGAAGGAGAAGTGTTTCTGTAGGACACTGTCAGCACAAAGCTCTAAGAGGGATCAGTGGGATATTTGCCCTCCAGTGGGCCTTCCAGGCTCCACGAGCTGCTGCAGCAGAGAGAAGTCTCACCACAGGCTCAGAAGAGGCCTAGCTCCAAGTCAAATGCTGGTTCCCTTTGCTCAGAACCATTCATCTCCTTGGGAAAAGGGAAGGATGGGGAGCTTGGGATGGGCCTGACAGCTGGAAGCAGCAGAGCTTCTCAAGGAGAAGCTGGATAAAAGGGGGGGAAGTGGGAATGCCATGTCCTCTGCAAAGACAGTCTGCATCCCACATTTGATGCCAACCTGCCAGTGGCTGGCAGGACCCACGGAATGACTTAATTGATTGCATCAGCACGGGAAAGCAAACAAACAGCTAACAAGAGGGGGAAGCAGCCAAATCCAGAGGTGACACTGTGGCAGCTCTGTCACAGCCCCTCTCTCTTACTTCAAGAGACTACAGCAGGATGCAGCCTCTCTCATGAGCAAGGGGGAGGCATTTGGAGTACACATGGCAGGAAGCTGCCACAAGACCTGGGCTCAGGTCTCTGTCCTCAGTATCTTTGGTACCAGCCCAGCACCTTGGGGAGAAAGGTTTGGAAGCTAAAAGGCATCCCGGATTCAAGCTGAGGAGTTACCTAAGGGGTTGGGAAAGTGAGATGTCCACAGAGAATCTATTTGAGGAGTCACATGTAGGTGCCTTCAGGTCACTGGTGACTGTTGGAACCCAGCAGGAACCCCTGGACTTGTAGTACCCAGGCATTTCAGAGAGACAGCGCAGTCAGTTGTGACTGACACCACCACGGTCTCTCAGCTGTCTCCACCCCAAGTAGCTTCCTCTCCTGCCTGAGCAGCTCCTCACCGTGGCATCTCCACCTTCCAGCAGATGGGGAGATTACCCCCATGGCAGCAGCTTCCCCAGCAAAGCCCTGCAGATGCAGCTGATTCCAAGTGCCAGTCTTGCCTTCACTCTCCTGGCTTGTGTGAAGCACACCGGGCCCCCCACAGCCCTGTGCAATGGTGCACCCCCACTTTGTGAAGCATAAAAGCTTCTGCTGACTCTTAGAAAGAGCTCAAGGCACAGGCTGAGCTGCTCTAGGAACGGTCACGGCTGGCCACAGCATGTTCTCCCCCATGACTCTCTGGTGCCTGGTGTGGGTTGAGATCACACACTGGTTTTCCCTGTGGTGGGCACAGCCACGGTCACCCCGTGTTCACAAAAACACTGGAGATGCTGCAGGTGCCTGGAGCTCCTGTACCCCCACCATATATGGCTAGGATTAGCCCAGTGGATCTGAAATACTGAGAAACTGGGATGGACGTACATTCTCACATACCCATCACCATGGCATAAGCCGTGTTTCTTAGGAAACCAGACTAGCAGCAGTGCCTGATATCTCCATTTAGGAAGAAGAGAGGAACTCTGGATGCAAGACTGGGTTTTATAAGCCATTATCTGCTGCTACCTTCTGCATGGCTATGCAGTGCTGCTGGGACAGGGAGCAGAGCTCCCAACAGGGGTGGAAAGAGGAAGAGGTAAGAGGGGGAGAGCAGGAATGAGGATGTGCACTGTGGTTCTGTGTGGTTTTCTTGGCATCTCCTCAGGCACTTGCAGAGCACCTGGCTCTTATCCTCTGCCTCCAGGCACAGCAGTGGCCCAGGGGGTGAGTACACCCAACCCCTGCACTGCTGCTCGTGGCTGCTGTGGCTTCATGTCCACACACACAGGACGGAGGAACTTGTGGCATCTGCTGGCAGCCAGGGATGACATCCACGTGGCTTGGGCTGTAGTTCTCCGCCCAGAATCCAAGCCCACAGAAACAAAGAAAGGATTTATTTTTATTTTTGGCCTCAAGGGCATCCCTGCTGGGGCTCCTGATGGTGGCCAGTGAGCTCCCAGCCAGGTGCCCATCTGGTGGCCCCTGAGCAGGTGCTGGGCAGAGGCACACGCTCCGTGGAGGCCAGTCAGAAGCTACAAAAAAACCACTTTCTGGAGTGAAAGTGGCACTACAACCACAGTGCCATTCCTCCATCCCTAGAGGGGTTTGCTCAGTGGGAATTTTCTACTTGGGAAACTAAAAATAACCTGCCCATTGCGAGAACTTTCTGTTTAGGGGGGCTGGTTTTCTTTCTGCTCTGTTTTGCACTGAGAGACAGGATAAGACAAATTACCCCTGCTGTACCTCTCCTTTGTCCTTTCCACCCCGCTGCCCAGTGGGCCAAAGGAGTCTTTCAAAAGCTGACAGCAGCCAGGTTTGTTTCTTACTAGAAAAAGAGGGGGAAATTTACTTCAGAGGGAAAATAATAATGGAAGATTCCTGCGAAACAGAAATAATCAATAGTTGCTCTTCTGTGAGTGGCCTGGAGGCTCTTCAGACCAAAGAGCATCTCTGTTGAGCATTTCTGCAGCTCTTGGTACAGCCAGATCCTAAGCCACAGCTGTGGTGGTATGTCCTGAAGAGCCATCAGGCCTGAAGCACTCTGACAGCCCCTCCTCAGCACTGCAGGCCAGGCCTGAGCACCCAAGTTTCACACCATCAGAGGACTGCCACGGAAGCTACATCCAGGTACCTATCTCAGGAAACACACTGCTTCCCATCTCAGCCACCACTGCAGTGGCTCAGCCAAGGTGGTGCAGCTTTTCCCCAAGCATCCTGCTGCCCACACACTTCCCAGGCAGGAGAGGGCAAAGCCACCAGGCAGAGATGTCCATTTACACATTGCCAGCAGAAACCAAAGAGCATTATCTTCCTTCTCCCCACGCCCATAAGCATGGCAGTGCTGCTGAGCTCACCAAGGGCACTTGAGGACCTTGCTCCTAACCAGCTAAAACCAGTCAAACCTTTCTAGCACCAGCTATCAGCAGGTCACAGCACCTCTTCCCAAGGGAAGGGAAACAAATCCACCTCTTCTCATGACAACACCACCTTCATACTATGTCTAGCCAGCACAGCACAACCTGCCAGCAGCACTGGGCCAGCTACCTCCCACGCTCTCAGTTGTGGTGATACCCAGACCCTGCAGCAACACCTCCACTCACCATCTGGATGACAGACACCGGCCCGATGCTGTTCACGTAGATATCCACATCGATAAACGTGGGCTTGACTGCAAAGGAAAGAAGATAGGGAGGGGTGAGCTGGGGCTGGGATCAGCTCTGAAGGACCAAAGAGCAGGGAAACATCTAGGATCAGTGTGGCTCTGCCTCAAAGAGCCACAGCACCCACAAAAGCACAGAAATCACAAGATACAGCCAAGCCAGGTCACCACCCATGGCCCCAGGGAGCTTCAGGTGACACTTACTGCCAATGTCAGGCCTCAGCTTGTTGTCATAGTTCTTCAGCAGTGAGTTGAGGATCTGTGTAGCATCAGTCTCCTGTGCCTTGGGGGTGAGGACCCAGGTTTTATTGATGCTGAGGTAATCATAATCGTATTCCTCTGTGCTCTCACATCTGGAGCAGAGAGACAAAAGGAGAGAGGCATCACTGTGGCACCTGTCTGGTGGGAGTAGGGGCACAGCTGGGTTTCAGAGATACAGCAGCGCTGCTGGAGGACAGGATGTAAGGAACTTGGGGATCTCCTCTCAGCCTGTGTGCTGTTACAAAGACACAACTCACCTGGCACCTTTAACCACTTCAGGGCCCCTGGACACACAGGCATCCTCTCCCCAGCTCTCTTTGGAGACACTGCTCATCTCCAAAGCACGGGAGCCAGCCCCAGCCCTCCCTGCAGCTCCTGGCCCTCCTCTGCTGCTGAGCAGCTCCTGCTCATTAACCCCAAACACCTCAGCTGCTCTGCCTGCTGCTTGCAGGCTGCTTCTGAGGAAGACCACAGTGACCAAACAGAACCTTGGGGGAGCAAGGCATTCACAATAAAAGCATTTCAGAGAAAAGAGGTCCTAAAACTCCCAAGCAGGCAGCATGCACTACTGCTTTGCCAGGGACCCAGCCATCTGCCCTGCACAGATCCTGGGAAATGAAAGCCTTATGCAAACTCCTCTGCCCACAGGCCAAGACCTGCCACAACCCATTCCCTGTATTCACCAACCCTTCCTCCCCAGCCTTTAGCACTACTTTCCATTTAAAGATGCTCCATTCTCCTGATGCTCTAGTTCCAAGCCAGGCAAGGAAAGCTTGCATCCTCCTTTGGACATGAACCATTAAGCAACAGCTTCTCCCACTGCCTTTCAACCCTGCCCTCTCCAAACCTGCACACCCAACCTTTGCCTAAAAGAGACCTCCTAAACCCTCTAATTAAATTAAGTCCACATGGTCACCCAGGAAGCTTTAACCACCTGCCACTGCTCTGGGCAGCTCATTCACAAGACCTTCCCCAGAACAACACAGCCATATGCAGAAGAGGATGCTGAGCAGTCCCACACCCAGCACACCCCCCGCTGCCGTGTCAGCGTGTCACCTGCTCCAGCACCAAGAAGGGTCTCACAGCAGGAGCTGCTGCTGTGTTGACACTTCCCAGCTGGAGCCTGGAAGCTCCGAGGTGCCGCTGGGCACCGCTGACAAGCATCTCCCTTCAGTGCCTGGGGAGGCAGAGCCTGGCAAAGGTACTTGAAGGGGAGGGGGGGGGGGGAAGAGCATTAAATCGACACATTGCAGCCAGTTTATCAGCTGCTCCTCTTGTAAAGCCCCAGATGAAACTTGCTTTCACACTCACTTTCAAACTCCTTGCATCTCCCCAGCTCTCAGGCACCAGGATGGGTCCCCTGCCACGGGCTGGGCTGCGTGCAGCTGGCTGCCTGCCGCTGTGCATTAGGTGCTGGTACATCAGCTTGTTGTTTGCTGTCTGATTGCGCTGCACTTCCTAACGATGCTTAAGGAGTCTTAAGCAACGCTGTCAGGATGTGCTTCCCGACGCGAGCGGCGGCAGCGCGGGCCAGCCTGGCTGTCGTGCTGCAGCTGAGCAGACAGCTCTGCAGCATCCAGGCACCAGGGACCACCGCTGTGCCCACCTGGAGTCAGGCCAGAGCTGACATCTGGGGCTGGCCCTACTCGTGTGGGGCATGAAGAGGGACACGTGTCTCTGCTTGCAGCCTGGACACAATCCTAAAGGCTTTTCCTTCCTGGCTGCCTCTAGCAGGATGGGACAGTTACAATGAGACCTTATCCCAGTGTTTCCTTGACCCTACTCGAAGTCAGCTCAAGACACATTACTGGCACTGAGCTCCGCACATCCCTCTGCCCTGCCAAAACCCAGTACCTGTGCCTGTCACAAAGAGTCCAAAACATCCCTCCAGGGGATGGTGTGAAACCCAGGCCAGCTACTCTGACCTCAGCCTCTGGCTTCCCCTCCTTTCGTGTCATACCTTAAGGCTTGGGGTGGCATTTCCAGGGAGTCACATCCCTACTAAAGATGCAGTGGCACTACCAAAAAATATGCTTTTTGCTAATGCAGCTAATCCTGGACTCCTAAACCACACTAAGCCATCTTAGCATAAGAAACCCAGCTTCTGCTGGAGAACACGCGCTTCTGCTGGGTGCCTGTGCACAGGGACACACTCCAGCTCTTCCCAGTCAGGAGTGGGACTCTCATGCCACCTGATGCAAGCCCCTGCCTCCTCCCCAGTCTCTCTTCCTCTGGGCCCCACTTCGTATTGGGAGGGGAAGAGTCCAAGAGCTATTGTAGAGGAGAATTAAGGTGACATGTGCATGTCCCCCCCCACAGCTGCTAATGGAAATGTCACACTGCAAACCTGCAGCAGTCCCCAGCGCGCTGTGAACACCTGCCAGCCCAGTGGCTCCAACTCCTCCTGCAAAGCGAATGTCTCAGCGACAGGGGACAGCCGGTTCTCATCCGTGCCCGTGCAGCCAGGAGGAAAGGCAGAGCCATGTTTCCTCACCTCCGTTTGTCAAAACATCAAAACACCCTCCTGACAGCACTCCTGTGCTCCGCCACGGGGCCGGGATGCAGCTGCCAGCACGGGCAGGGGATGGGCAGAGCGGGGACATGGCAAGGAAACCCCTGGTCTGACAGACAGTTGCAGCTGATGCTGGTGCCCAGAGCAGGAGGCCTGCACAGCAGGGAGGTGTCCTTTCGGATGTGCTCACAGATACGGATGGGGGTGGGAAAACCCTCCTTGGGCACCGCTCGGCATCGCAGCGGAGCCGTGCTCTGCCCTGCCTCCCTCATTCGGCCTTACTCAAGCTGACACCTGTTTTGCCGAGGTTTCCAAGCACACTAAGAGCCCAAATAACAACTACCCGAAGAGCTGGTGGTTGGCTCCCTCCCCCAGTGACCAAGCTGTCTCCAAGGTTTCCCTTGGCAGGGCAAGGGAAGAGCAACACGTGCCACGAGCCCTCCAAGACACTTCTGCTCCCTGCCTGGTGGGACAGATGACAACGCCTGACCAGGATGAGTACCACTGCTATGTGTGATCTGTTGCACTGATGAAGTCTGAGACCAGTAAAAGTTTGTACTGAGACCTGCACCCACTGGGGTGGGTGTGACATCCCTAGCCCTGAGGCAGGAGCATCCTGGAGCAGACACCAGGGCTGTGATTGTCCAGCTTCTCTGCAAATACAGCTCAAACCTCCCCCTGCTCCCAAGGAACAGACAACAAAATGCAAGAACATCACCTGATTGAGAAACACTGGGGTCAATCCTAATTACCACATGCTAATATGTCCTTCCAGCCACCCATTCCAACACCTCCAAGGGCTGTAGGAACAGGGATGCTGCAGCAAATTACTCTAAATTAAATCTGAAGGTGGGGGGCTCACTAAACTGTACCCTATGCACTTCACACATCCCTGTACCCCTGCTTTCACAGTACACCCCGTGAAGCCCCACTCACCAAGCCTGCACACTTCCAACCATTCACCAAAACCAGCTTTCTGGTGACACGAGGCTGTGCAGGGATCCTACTTTTGGGGGCTCAGAGTTGGGTGCCTTGGTCCCAACCAAGGCAGTGCCCTGGAAAATGCTGGTGGGGGAAGCGTCTAGGGAGCGCTGGGGTCACCTGCACGAAGTACTCAGCCCTCTCAAGCGCCAAACAACGGGTCTTGCAGCTTGTACCAGGGGAAGGGCTCTCACACACGCAGCACCCGAAATGGGCTCCTCACCCCAGCACCCACCATCAAGCGTAGGGCAGGCGAGATTCACCCCCTGCAAGCTGGAACCAGGGAAAACGCAGTGAATGCAGAGTAAGCCCCTGAAATAACTTGCTCCTTTTCTCCTCCTTCTCCCACAGACTTCCTCTCCCACTCCATCACTCCCCCAACACGTACAGACACTGCTCCTGGCAAAGCAAGCCACAGGGAAGAGGCAGACACAAGAGACTGGGCAGAAGGGACACTGGGCCAGCTGCGGGGCAGATCTTCCCACTCAAGGGCAATGGGAATACAGGAGTGAACGGCTCTTCCATAGGAGCTTGTGGCTTATGACTCACCCTCTCCCAATGCAGTGCTCGCGGCAGTGCGCTGCAGGGACAGGAGGGCAAAGAAACCGAGACTACCACTGAGCCCCCTCTTCTTGGCCCTCAAATGCACCCCCACACACCTCCTTCTCCTACCCCCTGGCTCCAGCACGGTGCTGAGAGGGTGGGTGTCAGGGCACGATCCGTGGGGAAGCTCTTGCTGCCTCAGCCCTGGGAAGACCGAGCTCCGAAGGACCGTGGCAGGGCTCGCCGTTGTGCCCGCGGTCGGGAAGCCTTGGCAGCGCAGCCCGTTCGTAGAAGGATTCATGCTCCCTGTCCCTGGCTGCATTTGTAATGGGATTTGATCAGCTTTAAGGTGGCTTATTCTGCCAATTAGCTTCAGCCAGTAAAATACCTCTTCCCCCGAGCGCCGGGGGCAACAATCTGCTGAGAACATGTTCTTTCCCCGATCCAGTCATTAAACTCACCAACAAAAAAAACACCCCAAAACCCCACAACCCACAAAGCAAAATACCCAGAAAAGAAACTTGGCAACCCCCCCGTGCGTGGGGTCTTTCATTGCTGGCTGCAGGAAAGCACTAGGAGCTCCTGGCCCTGGGAGAGCCCCGACACCATCCAACCCCACACCTCCGCTAGCCCCCTCACCCAGCATGTCCATGGCATGAGGCTGGCACCGGGCTGCAGCCAGCACCCAGAGCTGGGGCCAACCTGTAGAGCAGGGCAGGAGCCAGCGCTGCCTTCCTCCTCCTCCTCCTCCTCTGCAGGGGTTTTTTGGGGTGCTGGGGATAGAGCACAAGGAAGGGGGCACGAGCTCCTTCCCACCCGGCTCCACGTGGAAATGCTCCGCTGATGGATGGAGTGCCCAGGAGGTGCCCAGCTCCCTCTGGTCCTGCTCTGGGCACCACCGGAAGGGGGGCTCAGCCCCACAGCAGGATTCAGCAAAGGGGTGGGGGTGGGGGGGGATGTTCCCTTGATTCCCAGCACGCCAAGGGTGGGCCCCGGGGTGCAAAGCACACGCAGGCACTAAGAGCTGGAAGGGACCGCCGGGGGCACAGAGGTGCCCAAACCCCGCTGAAGCGGGGGTGGGGTAGCGCGGGGAGAGACGCTGTGACTCCAGCCCTTCGCTCCCATTACACCGACGGGTAAACTGAGGCAGGCGTGAGGAGGTGTGTGTGTGGGGGGGTGGTCCCGGTCGGCGGAGGGGCGGCGGGGATGGGGTAGGGGGGAAGCTCACCTGGCTCGCAGGACCGGCCCGAGGGCCAGGCAGAGCAGCAGCAGCACCGTCCCGAGCATGTCGGCGAGGCGAGGGCTGGCCCCCGGGGGGCGGCGGTGGCGGTGCGCCCGCCCCGGCGGGGCTCAGCGCGGGGCCGGGGCGGGGGCGGCGGAGCCCCCCCGCTGCCCGCTGCGCCGCGCTCCAGCCCCGCCGCCACCACCACCGCCGCCGCCCGCCCGGCTCCGCGCAGGGCTCCGCGCACCGCTCCGCACCGCCGGAGAGGAAGGGGAAAGTTGGGCATCTCTTCTTTCCACTCCGCGGCGGGGAGGGGCTCGGCGCTGGGTCCTACCGCCCCGCTCCGGGGGCCGGCTCCCCCCGCACCCTCCCGGGGGCTGAGCGGGAGGAGGGGGGCGCACGGCAGAGCCCAACCCGCGCATCTGCGGGCTGCCGGGGAGCGAGCACCGTCAGCTGGCGTGAGGAGCCCCCGCTCCCCACCGCGTAGCGAGGCGCTCCATTTCCCTTAATAGCAGCTTGATTTTATGCCTCTTTTTTTTTTAAAGCACAGCAGTTGGGGGGTTCTAAAATAAAAAGCCAAGAAAAAAGGACAAAAAAGCGGTAATTATTGTTAAAATGTACACAGTGGGAGGACCTGCTGAGCTGCAGGGGAGATGCAGCAGAGAGAGAGAGAGCCCTTCCCTACCTGTTGGGGCTGCTGTCCCACAAAAGGGGGTGGGAGGGTGCTGGGGGTCCCGGGTGGGTGGCTGGGGGTGTTCAGCCAGTTCTTGCCTCCCAGTTTGTCAAGCTGCACGGGTGTGTTTAGTTTCACTGCTGACATCTGCCTCCTGAACGGGGATGACAGATTCCTCGGATTCCTTCTTGGTGGGTTGCTCGGGACCAACTTTGCTCCAGCTACAGGAGGTGCTGCCTGTTTGTCCTTCATCATCTAGTTCCAGCCATGAGGTAGTTGTGGGAGCCAGTCCACAGAGGAGCCTTGCCCTGCTTCTCCCAGAGGGGCTGGTAACACTGGTGACACATGGGGATTTGGTGCCACCCCTCTGGACTGGAGCGGGACCATCCCTGGTACCGGGGCGGGACAGTGGACTGCCTCACCCCTGGCACTGTCACAGCCTTCCCTGCATGAGCACAGGCGAACCACTCCTCTGCTCTCCATCCTCAGCGTGCAGGTAGCCACTGACTCACCTGCTCAGCTTGGCAGGATGGAGGGATACCTGTTCCCTGGGTGCCCATTCTGTGCCTAACAGCCAGGCCCAGCTTCGGTGGGGACCAGGCAGTGAATAACAGCACCACACTGGGGTGATTGTTTCAAGGATCTCCTTACAGAGGCTCTCCCTTCCCGATTCTTGCCATGGTCACCTGAAGCCCTCACAGTGAGATCTGAGCAGCCTCAAAGCCGGAGGGGCCAGCTGAGGCACCGCAGCTCTGAGGTGGCATTCAGAGGTGGCATTCCCCTCTATCCCAGCAGCTGCGGATCATTTCCTTTGCTGCATGCAAAGAAGCTCGCTCTGGGATGGCAGGGTTTGCAGGAAGCTCATGTCAAAAGAGTAAATAATGAATATCAAAGCAGCAGGGGAGGGGAAAAGAGCCCTTTAAGCTTCAAAGCCAGCCACTGGGTTGCCCCAGAAGTTCTTCAGGCATCCAGATGAAGCCAAAGTTGGGAAAGGTGCAAAAGCAGCTGCAGGGAGGATGTGGCTCTGGGGGGGATTCTGGTCATCATCAGATCACCGAAAACCCAGGGGTTCATATATGTGCTCTCAGCTCCCCCTCAAGACGCAGGATGTGAAGTGGTACGTGGGGAAACTCACAGGACTGATTTCTTCTGACCACCCCTTTTGCTACCTGAGAGCTGAGAGGTGTGGGGAGAACTGGTGCTCTTGGAGAGCTGGAGATGGTCTGAGCAGTGTTAGAAAATCACAACATCCCTTTATGATGCTGTTTTGGAGACACCTTCCAGGCAGTTGCATGTACCAGGAGCATCCAAGCAGCTGTTGGTGCTCTCCTCCACCTACAGTGGCTTCTTCCTGTAACTGGTACTGAGTCTTTTACTCAGACCCAGGGTAAGGATGAAGCGTGTTGCTGGTGTCAGAGAGCAAGGGGGGGGAGTGCTGCTTCTGAAGCAAACACCTTATTTATCACAGCACAGGCTCAGCCTGGGAGAAACTCATTTCAAATTCACAGTGAAAGGCTTTGCCCAGGAAAACCCATGCTCAGTCCAAGCCCTGAGAAGGACAGAATGCCCTGTGCCAGTGTTTTTGGAGGGAACAGTCCCTGTTTTCCAACCTGAAGGGACATTTGTTTTGAGGTCTATCATCATGGGATTCCCCAAACTTAAACATGAGATGGAATGTTTTATTTGGGGTGCTTTTTGACCCTTCTGGCATTTCAGTTTAACTATTAAAGCCATTACTTACAGAGTCCTCACGAGCACAGAGCTGGGGGAGGGAGGGATGCTGCCACAGGGTTTGCTGGGGCTGTCCTCACTGCAGGATTTAGCCTGGGGAGAGGAGGAGACAATTCCAGCCCTGGCTCAGGATCCTAAACCTTTCAAAGCTGGCAGTGCTTTCAGAGGGAACCAGAGAGTCCTGCATGAGTCTGGGCACATCTGGAACCCTCTCTGAATCCCGCTGTGCTCTCTCAAAGGCTCCTTTGCAGTGTCAGTCACAAAATCTGTGCTGCCTGCTCCCAGGTCGGTGGGTGCTGTTTATAACTGCAGCCTGGAGCAGCAGATGAAGGCAGGAGGCAACGCTCTGCCCTCGTGCAAGGGGCTGCTCACTCCTGGCCTCTGGCAATGCCAAAGACAAGGACTGTCTCTCCCCAAGGGGGTGGCTCTGTGGGCTGTGTCACGAGTGCTGCACTGGGGGAAAGCAGATGTGAGAAGTATTGACTCAAGGAGTTTAGGAGCTTGTTGCTGAGACAACTTGGGCTCCTGGTGTTTGCAAAATCCTCCTCAGACAGGTATCTTCTGAGGGTGGAGGAGCAAGGACCCACAGCAGCACTTGAGGACCCCAGGCAGAGATGGATCCCACAGGGCTCTGTGGGAACAAGTGGGGCTCGAGAGCATGGCTGGCAGAGCTGGGGCTGCCAGGGTGTTTGCAGGCTGCCTGTGCCAGAGCCACACAGCCCAGCGCTCTGAAGGGCTGCGTGGAGGTGAGTTCACCTTGCCCTCCTCCTGTCACTGCTTCACGTCATCTGTCTGAGGACTGAGCGCAGCCAGAGGCTCTGTCCTTGGTGCTTCCACTCTTATCCAGCCAGCGCATCCCCCGGGAGCACCGCGGGTTCCCACGCCGAGGTTCCACATGGATCTCTTCCCTGTGCCCAGGGCTTTGGGCTCTGGCAGAAGGCTGCAAATCTCTTAAAGCAGCATCCAGGAGGCTGAGTGTGCCGGGACAAGAGCAGTGAAGGACATTTGAGGAGAGGCTGGCTACAGGGTCCCTTTGGAAGACTTGGAGCATGAAAAACTCTGAGCATCAGCACTTTCCTCCATGGCCCCAGAGCTGGGGCACGTCCTGCATGGGAGAAGCATTTGTTTACTCTGCCAGGGCATTTGTTCAACACAGCCGAGGTTTTGCCTCTTTCAGGCTCACCAGGCTCAGCAGCAGATGTTGCATCTGGGCTCCCCTGACACCAGTACCTGCTCCAGCTGGGCTCTGCCTTCCCACCACACAGGCTGCGATGATGGATGAAGCAGGCAGGACACAGTTTGGTTTGTAGGTGCTGGAGTGAACTTGCAGCGCTGAGGGATTAAAAAAGAAACATGTTTGGACCCTGCAGAAGTGTGACATTAACGATTTCCAGGGAGGATGAAGGGTGTGGGAGGACAGCCCAGGCCGTGGCAAGAGCTGGTGTGAACTGTCCCAGAGGGTGAGAAGAGCGTTGATGGGGAGCGAGAACTTTGCTTTCATCCTCTGCTGCTACATCAGGGCAGGGCTGGAGGAGTCTCCACTTGCACTGCAGACAATCCCTCTTCAAAATGAGTTCCTTACTGGGATGACATCACCAAATTGAAAGGTGATGTGATGCTGGGGGTCAGAACAGTTCACACTGCCATCCTGGGGATGGGAAAGATGGTGTTGCCTCTACTTGCCTGGTTCTGCTCGTCTGGGGCTCTCCCCAGCTCAGGGCTCAACATGTTACTTTCCTCCCAGGGATCACAGTACAGCTGTGAGATGAGAATCTTTGTAGGACTTAACAGAGGGGAGTGAGGAGGAAGCAGGAAGACTGTAGTGCGTCTGCTGTGTGCAGACCCTCTACCTGTGGAGAGCCTGGGGAGCATGACACGGGGGGGCTTAACTGGGATGTAAATTCAGGGTTGGGTGTACCTACTCAGGTGTACCTGCCCAGGGAGGTGTGGAGTCTCCTTCTCTGGAGATATTCAAGACCCATCTGGACGCCTATCTGTGCAGTATGAGCTGGGGAGCTGCTTTGGCAGGGGGGTTGGACCCCATGAGCTCTCAAGGTCCCTTCCAACCCCTACAACTCAGTGATTCTGTGATCACTACCTGAAAAGAAAAAACATGCATGGGAAAGGGGGGGGGGGGGGGAGGGGAAGAGAATTGTCAGCATTTGACAAAAGAAACCAAGAAAAATCTCAGCAAATTGAGCACCAGTCCTTTCCCAAATGGAATTCACAGCTGTGCCATCCATCCATCAGCCATTGTAACTCCAGTATGGGGCCATGAGCTGGTAGCTTGGTGTATCACCCCCAGAATGACTCCCAGGCAGTGCATCCATATTTTAAATACCATGCAACTGCTGACACAAACTTTGAGGCTGTGCAGCTGCAGGAACAGGAGCAGCTGCTTCTCTTCACCGTAGGAGCTTCGCTGCCTCTGGATGAAGACACACTAGCTCCTTGTCAACTTGTGCTGTGGTAGTTCAGGGTACAGGAAAGGGAGACTGGGAGGTTATGGAGGCAAAAAAACCTGTCATCAGGCTGCAGACTGTATTTCACACCATGGGTCACTCAATAGCTGGGACAAACCCAAGCTTGGGGCTCTCCAGGGGACATGCTGGGATGCAGAACGGAGCCTATGCACACAGAACATGGTACTTATGAGCAGAACCCCATGAATGGACCTGACCCTTTCCACAATCCTAGTCTGAAAGCACAGCTGAGGGCACATCACCCCCACTAGCCCCCCTGGCAGGGCTGAAGAGAGCAAGAGCAGGATGCAGGGTGTCCTTTGACTGTTAATACCCAGAGGCATTTCTCTCCAGAGATGTGGGGATTTCAGTGACTCCTCTCCACACTGGCACAGGAATGTTTATAAACCAGTAAATAAAGTTAACTGCTCATCTGTGGCTGAGATTAGCTGTTGCAATTACAGCCACCTCCAGCAGCTGACCCGGGCCCTGCACCCCCTCTCCCCCAGCTCTGTGGTCAGCCTGGCAGTTTGACATTTGGTAAGCCTGAGGATAACACAAGTGAAGGAACCAGGGAGGGGAAAAAAAAACCCCTTTCCTCCAGGCTCCCAGGCTCAACACAGTCCCTCCTGCAGCAGGTACCAAGCCACTGAGGTTCACATGAGCTGTGCTGCTTTGCTGTCTGCTACAGCACCAACATCAAAGCCCCAGGACAGATGCCTGCAGTGACCCCCTATTCTTACACCTCTTTCCTCTTCGGGAGCTACTGGGCATCTTCAGGGCCTCTGTGTTTTCCTCCCCAGTGAAGCTCTGGTGCCTGCCCCAGCAAGAGGGAAGCGCTGCTTTTGCTCAAGTGCCCAAACTCGAAGCACACGTTTGGGAGGGGCTGGGTGCTGCTGTGTTTTAAGGAGGCAGCGACCAGGACCCTAACAGGACCCTAACCCGTGGTGCCACCCCCAGGGCTGTGCTAGCAAGAGCTCTCCGAGGAGGTGACCGGCTGAGAACAGGCTTGGCACGGGGTCCCCAGTACCTGCCTGCTCGGGGCCACCTGAGCACCTGTTCCTTACCTGGAGCAGCTCGCAGCCCCCCTCCATCCCTGGCCTCGTCGTGCTTCAGCCCCAGGCAGCGGCTGAGCCCCGGGCACCGCTCACACACCTCCCCGGGAGGAGAGCCAACCCGCGGGGCTCTGCCTGGGGTGCGGGCGGCTCCTGGCACGGCACAGCGAGGGGGGCGGCAGCAGAGCCCGGGGCAGGACGAGCCCGGGGCAGGACGAGCCCGGGGCAGGACGAGCCCGGGGCAGGACGAGCCCGGGGCAGGACGAGCCCGGGGCAGGACGAGCCCGGGGCAGGACGAGCCCGGGGCAGGACGAGCCCGGGGCAGGACGAGCCCGGGGCAGGACGAGCCCGGGATAACACGGAGCGCTGCACCGACCGCGCTCAGCCCTTCCTGGGGGGCAGACCCAACCATCCCCCCAGCCCCTTTTACCGGGGCGTGACGCCACGGGGTGTGGAACACAGCCCGGGCCAACTCAGCTCACCTGTGCGGGCTGCTCGGGGAGTTAACTCTGCCCTGGCCGGACCCGGGACAGCCCTAAAGCATCATTCACTGGGGGAAGGGAGCATCCTCTGTGCTGCCACCACCCAGTCCCGGATGGAGGGGCAGTAACAGGGCTGCCTCTCCTTCTATTTCCTCTCGGCTCAGGTGGGATGCAGCAAGATGGTTGTTCCCCAAGGCCGCCCTGAGAGACCCCATGACACCAGGTGCCCCCTGAGTCCCCGGCAGAGCAGGGCTGCTCCCCTCACCCAGACTCCATCCAGCTGCAGCCACCCTGCATGGCTGGCACTGCCATTTGCACTCTTTCTCCCATGATGCTCCCCAGCCTGTGCCTGCAAGAGTACATGGAGGAAAGCCAGCACTGCTCTCTCCCTCAGCTCCAGGATCTCCCGTGAAACACTGACCTAGATCAACCCTCACCACACACGAGCTGGGGCCATGACACTGTGGCTACCGGGCACGGCAAGCCCCACTCACGTACCCCTATCTCCCCTCCCTTCCCCCACTTTGGAGTTTTACTTCCCAACCCAACAACCCTCCCACCTCATCAGGTGGAACCCCAGACCCTGTCTGACCCACGCAGCCAGCCCCACGGTGCTCAGCATCCCTCTCCCTCACCTCCGGATTCCTGCCCCCCCATCAGCTCCCCCCTCGCCCTCCCCAGCGCCTGGGGTTGCCTGAAGCAATCAGCAGCAGCTGAAGTGCAGAGGAGCCGACACTGGGAGCTGAGGCTGCGGCGCCCGGTGCCCTCCAGCTCCTGCGCTCCCGAAGCCATCGGAGCAGAAACGCCTGCACACGCAGCGCTTCTCTAAAGGAGAGATGCTGGCACTAGGGTCTGGTAATTGCCAGCACGTCAGGAAGGAGAGATCTTCCCCTAATACTCACTAAGCTCCGGTCTTAATCTTGTTTGTCGCTGCTTAGTCTCAGGGAAATCGGGCTGATGCCTTGAGAGGAGGTAAAATAAAAACGATTGGAGAGGAGGCTGAGGTCTCCTCAGAAAGCTGGAGAGAAATAATCTTCAAAGGTTCCCACGAGCCTGCACGGCCCAGCCTGGGAAAGAGGAACAGATAAACACTGAGAACAGCAGTGGGAACCTTGCTGGATGTTTTTAGTCTGGTACTTTGGGGAAAGAGACAGAGGAGTTAAGCCTGGAGTATCAGGAAGCAGATAGGAGATCTCAGCACCCAGGGCTTGGTGCCTTCTCCTGGGACCACGTCCCTGGGGTCTCAGCTGCCTGGCAGGCCTGGTTCCCAGTAACCCACCAGGCTGGTGGCACATGAGGAGCTGGGTGAGACTCCTCCCCTCCAGACAGGTCTGTGGTCCTTTCTCAAGCAGGATCCAGCCAGGGCGAAAGACCTGCAGAGAAACAGCCTGTTTTGGGGGTGGAGAGATTTGCCTCGGACAGATCTCAGTGTCACAGTCACAGGGCTTGGAAGGGACCTCGAGAGATCATTGAGTCTAACGCCCACATGGCCCCTGCCTACACCTAGGCAGGGCATTTGCTGCCCATCACCCTGGGCTCTTAGGGCAAGGAGCCAGGGCAGTGCAGCGTTTGCTCCCACCACCCTGCCTGGGGCTGCCTCACCCCCCTCATCCCATTGCCTTGCAGCATCCCTGTAGACAGACCCCTGCCAGCACCCTCTCACCCAGGACACCCATGGAGGGGGTCTCCCCTCTCTTTGTATCCTCCCCATAAGCCTGGGGGTGGGGGGGGGGTGTTCCTGCAGTGGAAGCTGCTTCCAGACCATGTGCTTGTCACTGCAAGCCAAGCTACTGCTGAATCCCTTCCCTGAGTCAAGGCAAGATGTGTTGCCATCAAATAAAGCCCTGCTGTGAAAGGTGCTGCCCTTCCACGCTGCAAAAAGCATGTGTAAGAGACCAGGGATCATCCCTGGCACCCTCCAGCTGCACCCCCCCTTGTCCCGTGCCCAGCCAGTGGCTGCTCCCAGGAGGAGTGGCAGGGATGTAGGCAAGCTGAACTGCATCGTGGCCGTGCAGGCAGGGTGGGACCTCCCGTGGAGCAGGGGCAGCCTGTCTGCAGGCTCATAGCTAGACCCCCACAGCAGGGAGGAGAAGCACCAACCCCTCAGGCAGCTCTACCAGCCTCAGGCTTCGTGGCAAATTCTGTCATTGCCCATGTGTTTGGTGGACAAGGGGCTCCTGTCTTCTAGGAGGCTGTTAGAAAATGCCTTTCAACAGCAGCTAAATTCACCCCCCTTCCCCCCCCACACCTCAAAAAAAAAAAAGAAGGAAAAAAGAGCAAGCCATAATTACACCCACACAGCTCTCCACACTCCACTAAACTTCACATCCCCCTCCCCATCAGGAACGCACCCGCACCCAAAGAGTGGAGATGTTGATTAAAAGTCCCCCAAAATGAATAGATCAAGAGGAATTTGCCATACCCCTGGCAGCAAGGGTGAAGTGCTTTTTAATTAAGGACAAAGAGATGCAAATGTCCTGAATCATCACAAGCAAATAGCAAAATAGCACCTGTCAGAATATTAAAACCCAAGCGCTCCCTTGTGATCCACTCCAAGGAGGCCTGGAGGTAAAGAAAGAGAAATCCCACTGAGAGGTGGGAAATGGAATAGGCTGAGAGGGACTGAAGGAAAAGGCTCCATAAAAACAAGTGGGTAGGACTTGCTGGCGATTTTGGCACGGTGATGTGTCAGCCTGGCTGACAGGAGGGTCCGGAGCATCCCTGCGGGCAGCAGCCCACGCCAGACCCCCTCCAGAGCCAGCACGAACATGCCCTTGGGGCTGGTGTGAGGCAGCTGTCTGCAGGCTCCTTCCCATCAGCGGCAAAGCTCTGCTCCTCCCAGGAGCAGGATCCCTTCCCCAAACCCACAAAGCCCCTGATCACAAGCACCCAGATAACCCCAGACGGCTGGGAAAACAACAGCTCCATGCCTGCTGAAGCGCTGGGCTGGGAAATCAGCCTCGGGGGGTGCTCCGTGCCCCCGCTCGCCTGTGCCAGACCCGCCCGTGCGGAAGGAGAGGGCGTTTAAGTCTCTCAGGGTAATGAAGGCAACGGGGTTGCATTTCAGGGCCATGCAACGAGGCCCCATGAGCCCTTCTCCTCCTCCTCCTCGCTGGGGGTTTGTTTGTGGGGCAGCCTGGGAACGTGTGGGGAGGGTCCTGTAACTGTCTGGAGCCTTTATGATCAGGATTGATTACAGGGGGAGCTGGCTGGAGGGGATGTCTGGATGCTGCTCCTGCTGCTGCTGGGGAGAGCACACAGGTGTCTCAGGCTGAACCTGGCAGACAATGATTTTGTCTGGATTATCCTGGGAAAAGAATTCCCAGGGTTAAAGGGTTAAATTGGGGAAATCTTGCATTTTGGAGCTTTTCACCTAACCCCCTTTGCGCTCAAACCCACACATGGAGGGGGGACAGATGCTCTGAGGAGCATCCCACACATACAGCCTCCCCTCTGGCTTCCAGCTGCCAGACTGCACCCCAAAACTGTAGCCTCGAGCATCCCCCCAGCTTACTGATGTGGCTGAGGCCAGCGCTGTACCAGAGCCAGGCAGGGAGGAGGCTGGGAAAGGCCATGAAAGGAACAAGTGTTGGGAAGCCAGTGCGGCCCAGAAACACTGACAAAGGGCTGGGGCTGTGAAAGGAAGCCAGCAAAAGGGAAATGCCTCCAATAATAAGTGATGGATGGATGCCTTTGAAGGGGACTTGGATATCTTGGGTCTCCCGCCTGACCTACTTAAAACCGGCGTAATCTGATGAAGGAGCATCCTCTGGCTCTAAATAGAAACTTCACTCCTTTTCATTTAAATTCCTTCAGTCTGCCACCCAGGGGTAGGACCGTGGTTGACAGCTGGGTGCAAGGCACCATACATAGTCCATAGGTCCCAGAGTCCTGCAGAAGGCACCCGCACCACCACCCTACCCTGCCTGGGGGGATCTGGGGACTCCAGGGAGGCTGCTGGGCTCTTCCCCTGTGCAAATGGCACCAGCCCCAAGCCCAGAGGGCAATGCATGGTTTTCCAGCGGTCTCTTTACATCCAGGAGTAAAACTGTGCTCTGTGGGACATTGTCTATAGGGGAATTATGGGATGCACAGCCAGCAGGTAGCCACTTCCAGCACAAGTTGCAGAAAAGTGAGGTGGTTGAGTCCCTGCCCCGGGTGTATTTAAAAAAAGGGTAGATGAGGTGCTCAGGGGTCTGGTTCAGCACAGGACAGGAAGAGTTGGACTTGATGATCTTAAAGGTCTTTTCCAACCTTGTGATTCTGTGAAAACTGCACATCAGGAGCCCAAAGTCAGAGGGGTCTCCAGTTGGCCCCTTATGTACATGTGATGTGCAGTCAGAGAGTCTTTGTTTTAAATGAGCCTCAAACCTGGTGCACGACAGTTCTGAGGCAGTGAACGTGATTGTTGAAGTCAGGCAGAATTTGGCAATTAGCTTAAGTGAGAAGAAAAACAAACAAAACCACAATCCAAGAAAAAACCAGCCACAATCAAAGCCCCTTTTTTTTTTCCCCAACCTGTTTTGAAACAAAATGTTTTGCTTAAGAATGCCAAAACGTTTCATTGATCCATTCTCTAAATTAAATGCTTCCTATTTTTCCATTTCAGCACACCATTGCTCAGTTAAAACTCAACCTTCTTTAAGTAAAAAGGGTAGGAAAAGAGCACTGTTTGGGTTTGAACAACAAACCAGGATGACAAGATGATTTTTTTCTTTTTTAATTTTCACTGGAAAACCATGTTAACAGGTTAAAAAAACCAATAAAATAGAAGTTTTCCTTCAATCTGAACCAAATTCAGTCCATTCCTCACCTTGCTCTGGAGCAGTTTCCATACCTGTGTTGTGTGTTCCCTGGAGAGCCCATCTCACTGCAGCCCTGGCTCTGTGCACACTCAGCTGGTGCAAAGGGGATGTTCAGGCAACACTCAGCTGGTTTCGGTCGAGCAAGTCATCCATGGTCAGGTATCCAGCATGGGGTCAGCTTCCTGAGAGAAATAGCTGCTGGTGCTAAAACTCTGGCAGAAATTAAGACCCACTCCAAGGCAGAGAGATGGCTGAGGGCAGAGCAGGGGGAGCAGGCAGCCTGGCACGGTTCTTACAGGAAGCCCAGCAGCCGTGTGTCCCTGCCCAAGATTCATGCTGTGCTGCTCCCAAGGAAGAGTGGCAGCCACCTCCCCATCCCCCCCCTGGACTACTGGGCTATATAGCCAGGGATGCTGCATCCCTGGTCTCATCCTTCCTGCAGGACCTGCAAAGCCAGGACACCCAGGGAATGCTGGATGTCCTGGTCCTCCCATTACGGCATGGGGAGCAAGGTGGGTTTGGAGAGAACTCCCAGCAGATAGGAGTAGGACTCATTGTTGTAATCAAGGGCTTTCATGAGGCCTTTACAGCTCCCTGAGGATAAAACGTTTCCAGCTCATAGTCTCGGGGACTGTACGAGGTATTTAGGAACCTTCACATGCTTTAATTCAACTTCCTTGCTTTGATGGCAAAAACACATGTGGGATTAGGAAGGAAAAAAACCCCAACCCCACATAATTAAACCCCAAGTCATTACAGAAAGCTAGCAAGCTGAACATCTCTCAGTGCCACCAGAATTAGATGAGCTTGCTCCCGTTGTGGAGATAGGCCCCGTTAATTTTCTTGGCAGGATCCCCCACGTTAAAGCAACGAGGCACATGTTTGCTTCGACTCTTCCACAGTGTTTGTGAGCCCTTGGAAGCTCAGGGAGAAGGGAAAAAATAAAGAGAGAAATTCTCCTAATCTGAAACGCTCTACATGTTAATTTTTGGGGGCAAAACTCAAATTTGGTGTCAGATTTGAACTGAGAGGCACCTTGGAGGAGGAGCACAAGATAATATTTGGTAGAGGGAAGAGAAAGATGAGGCAGGCAAAGTGGATTTTTAGGGTTTTTTTTTAAGCTAGCTGAGAGATACTAAGCTCAATAATCAGACAAGAAAGGCAACGAGCAGCTATCAAAGCAGCAGCCGTTTTAAGAGCTGCACTCATCTGAAAGCGACTTTTAGTTCTTGTGAAAACTGCCGCCTTCACAGCTGTCCCAATTAGACCCAGCCAGAAATTTCCCAATAAACCAACATTTCTTCTTCTTCTTCTTCTTTTTTTTTTTTTTTTGTCAGAAAATAATTCACTGAGCCTGAAACGCTCCGAGTTGGCTGAACTTTTGTTGAAGGGAAAAGCAGGGCTCCAACTGGGCCCGGTGCTCAGCTGCCAGGTTTGTGCTCCGAGCGGCAGCGCTGACGGAAGCACCCGGTTTGGCTGAGCAGCTGCAGGCACCAGGAAGCGCCCGGTTCCCATCGGTTATATTTGGGATTGGGTTTGAATTAGAGAAGAAAAAAAAAGAGAAAAGAAGATAAAAAGGCAACTGAGCTCCTTAGAAACTTGAGCCAGGCAAATTTGCTCAGGCCACGGTCCCGTAGGCCTGACCAGTTTTAGGATGCAGTGCCTGGATCTGTGAGGAAAATACACCCCAGTGTGCCGTGGGGAACAGTGACTCCCACCAGGAGAGACAGGCTCATGGCCATACCCATGTCTGAGTGTCCCCAGGCCCAGCAGGTCTCTTGGGGTCCCTCCTGCTAGGGTGGCCCTAGCAGACTTATCCCCATGTTCCTTCCTTTCATTTTTTATTTGAGGGTAGCAAAACCAGTGATTGGGGCTTTTTTTTCCAGCTACATCTTTGAAGCCTGATGCGTTACCACCGGAGGTATCGCCAGGCTTGTACCAGGACTTATTCTAGGACACCTTGGGCATGGAGAGATTTTAGCAGCTTAGATTATTTTTATGTATTTAGATTATTTATTTATTTTAAAGTCCCCAGGCAGGACAACCCAAACTGTCCCCAGCCACCCTCCAAGGGTCTGCTGAGCTCTCGAGCAGCTGCTGGGGCCGAACTGGAGCTGTGTTTGTGGGGGGGAGAGGGAAAAGCTGTTAATGCTCTGTGCAACTCCTGACCATCAGGGAAGAGCCTTTCTATGAGTGGTTGATGATTAATTACTAACAATAATTAACCTACAACAGTGGCACTGAGAAGCTAGAGCAGAGGCCCATGTCTCATCACATACAGCTCTGAATGAGAACAGAGCCCCCGCCCCAAAGGGATTGCTTTAAAAAATGCCTACTAGTGATGACTGATGGAAATGGAGCTTTTCCCCACCCTGGGTACTCCTCAGGGGCAGTTTGGGGGGTGCAGAGACTGCTGTAGGTAGAAGTCTCCCTTCCTGTGCTGCTGGCTGTGGTTCACAGAGGGGCCCTGTTTGGCTGGGTGGCTCCAAGAGCATCCCCACAGGTTTCCAACCAAGCCTCTGGGGTGCCTGCTGCCCCCCATCACCAGTCCCATCTGGTGACCGTCACTTTCCAGCCCTATCACCATGCAGGTGTGGTACCAACACCGCCTGTCACACTGCCACTTAGACCAACAGAAACGTAGGGGTATGGGGCTGAAACTTAAACCAACCCCCTTCAGCCTGTTAAAGTGATGCTAAGGGCTTCCTGCTAAGGGCCCTCTGAAGCTAGAGGAGAAAAAAAAGCATCTGCCACTGTCTCCATTTCATCTTGCAAGCTGTGAGATCCCACCCCTCTCACTGCCTATCCCCACTGACAGCCGTGTTTCCTGCAGAGCAAATGGGCTTGAAACTCCGCGATCAAAGTCATTTGCATTGATTTCCATGGCCCGGTTTCTCTGCCTGGATTCTCCCCATCCCTGTAGCTGCCCTGCCCCTTCAGAGCAGGAGCACCACTACCTCTCCCATTTGGGGTTATGCTGTATCCCTGTCTCCTTCCCAGAGGAAGGGAGGAAAATATCAGTGCTGGGTGCTAGCGTGTACCTGCAGGCTTAGCTGGACATGCAGCGAGCTGCTGTTGCTTGATCGTGTCTCAAGGCAGAAGCAGATACTGCCCCACACACCGTTTTCCAGCCAGCTTTCCCATCTCCGCTCCCTCACTGGTCACAGAAGCAGCCTGCCTATCCCTATGCTGTTTCCTACCAGCCCCTATTTGTGTCCCCTAACCAGCCTGCTCCCTCCAAACCTCTGGATGAAGAGCTCAGCCTGCAACCGGCCAGTTGCCCCAGCTGATGGCAGCTGGTGTCCCCAGCCCAGCAGCTCCTGACAGGGCTGCTTCTGCTTTCTGTCCTGCTCGGAAAAGGACCATAACAGCATCTCTCAGAGAGAGAAAAGGGTCTCCATGGCAGCTAGGAACAGCACCAGCATCACAGTAAGACTGTGCAAGGAATTTGATATTTTTTCTCTTAGAGAAAATGCTTCTATTTTTGACAGAAGGCCTTTTTGAGGTATGAAACCTCTTATGAAACTTCTCCCACATCAGTGCTTTACATAAACTATTTTGCTGTAGTTGTGTTATTCATTGCACACATCTTACACCAGCATGAACTAGTTTATCTCTGGAGAATGGTAAACCAGAGCCTGGCTGTGGGACAGGACATCCTGCAAGCCACATCCTCTACGGGTCACCTCAGCCAAGCTGTGCTGGTCACAGACAACGCTTGAGCCTGGCACAGCTCCTCTGAACAGGGTAAGAGCCACACTGCACAGAGAGAAGAGGGGATTGCCAGCACGAACATCACCTTCAGCTGTGCAGGAGGAGAACATAAATGGGCCAGGAAGCATCACACACCCCAAGTCACAGCCTCTGACAGTAGGGAGCTGCAGAGGTGAACAGCATTACACTCACAATGCACTCCTGAAGAGCCCGTGGGGAGGACGGCCGGCCACATCCTCATGAGGCCTAACAGGGTGAAGAGGCCTCCGTTCATTGTGGTAGCATCACAGTCTTATTTCTCCCCTCCCTCTGAGCCCGAGATGTCAGGACTGATCACAGATAGTTTTGCAGTGAATGTACAGCAGTAGGTCAGGGGAACAAGCGAAAATGCCACCTTTGAGGGGAATTAGATCATTAAAATGTCACAGTAGTACCTTGGGAAGTCAACTGGAGATTCCAGCTGCATTTCCTTGCTCCCTCAGCTAGCAAAAATAAATAACACCTGCCAAATGAGAACAGGCCTTTATTTTCCAAAGATATTGCTACTTTTTTAATATCACCATTGTTTCACATCACTTTGCCAGCAAGAGAGTCATGATCTCATTTTCCATTGCTACAAAGTCTGATTTGGGGGAGTGAGAGCTTCCCTCCAAGCCTGGGCTAAAGGGAGCACCTTGGGGACAGTATCACAGAAGGGAAACCTGTACACCACCCCACCTCCCATCACACCCATGGAATGTTAAATTAACAGCAGTGCTATGCTGGGGTTATTACCTTTGCTGCCTTTTTACCTTCAGTGCATCTTTTCCAGTAGTGATTTGACTGGGGGGGGGGGGGGGGGGGGGAGTAGGGGGCAGGTGTCTTTGTTTCTGCTCCCCCATTCAGACTGCTATTGCTCACCATCCAGGTGCCCTAGAAATTGCCAGACCTTCCTCCCATCATGTGAAGCAGCATCATCCACTGAACATACAGCAGGGTCTGGAGCTTTTTGCAGCTCTGATGCTGCCTTGGTTGGAGCCTGGGGGAGGGGATTTCTTGGTCCTCAGCTTCTTCAGCTGTGTAATGGAAGAAATAATCCTAATCCTCAGCATGTGCCCCTAGCCCCCAGGAACACTGCTCTGCTATCACTGACCATTACCCTTGCTAGACATTTCCTTTCCAAGTACCGGTGGAAGGAGTGCTGCATAGTAATAGCACATTTTAGGAGAGGCCACTGTAGGTAAAGCCAAGCTCTTGCTGTGCCCCTTGCCCCATCTCCCAGGAGATGCTAAAGAAAGGGACAGGTATACAGAGAGTTCCTCCAAGTGTCAGTATGTCATCTCTCATGCATTGCCACAGTCCTGGTGTCTCCTCACTTTCCCAGCCTCCCACTCCCCAAACCCCTTACCCCTAGGCAGGCAGGGCTGGGAATTGCTTCCCACCCCAGCTCAGGATGGAGAAGCTGAGCCAAAGCCAGCTCTGACCACTGTCAAGCTACCTTACCCAGGTGGCCAGGCACAGGACAGCTGATGGCAGCATCTGCCACCACCCTGGGCATGTTTCTCCATTTCTGTTGCTGCTCTTCCCTTCCAGAGGAGGGGCTCCTCTGCCAGCCCAAACCTTTCCACTGCTCAGAGCACACAAGCCCTTGAAGCTGTGACCACTTTGCTCCCCTCCCAGCAGCACACCTCAGTACCCAACTGTTCTAATAGCTTTTCAAAGGCTTCCTTTGTCTCCTGCCATAACTCAAGCCTTTGTTCCTTGGCATGGTGCAGAGGGAGAACAAAAACACCAAAAGGAGCCACCCAGGGGCAGGTGACTCCTTCCCTTTGACCATGCACACAAGGAGAATCAAAGCTACCTGGGTTTTTGTTTGCCAGCACCAAGCTGGTCCAGGAGAGATAATAAGCACAAATGCACAGGGCTGGGGTGCAGAGGCCAGGAAGGGAGCACACCACTGTGACCAGCTGAATGCTCTGGCTGTTGGCACAGAAAAACCTTCTGTCCAACCATTCTTTTTTTTCCTTGCAGATTACTTTATTGGTGATCTTCTGTGTTTCTGCTCTCTCTCTCTCTTCAAGCATCTTATTACTCAGTTTGAAGGATGTTTCCAGGAGTTTAGGGGTGACCAGAAAAAGTGTCATCCAAAGCAAGAGGCTTCACTGGTCTGAACCCCACTTCTAAAGGGGGAAGGGAAGGTTTAGGTTAGATATTAGGGGGAAGTTCTTTACAGAGAGAGTGGTGAGGGGCTGGATGCCCCATCCCTGGGGATGTTCAAGGCCAGGTTGGTTGGATGGGGCCCTGGGCAACCTTGTGTAGCTCCAGGCCAGGAGGTTGGTGTCCCTGCCTGTGGCAGGGGGGTTGGAGCTCTGTGATCCTTGGGGTCTCTTCCAACCCATGCCATTCTATGATTAGCTCTGTGTTGGAGGCTGACCACATCACCTTGATTCATCCACAGCCAGGTTTTTTTAACTCTGTCCAAGTGCTGTTGATGAGCAATTTTCAGCAGTTTTCACTGATCAGCCACAGGGTTCATTGGCCTTCAAAGGTGATCTCTGTGCTGCAGGGTTACCAGCTGGTCCTTTCCTGTCTTTGACTGGGTGATGGGGTAGAAGCAGCACAGGTAGGAAGTAAATGAAGAGGGTTTTTTTTTTTAATGTTTATGTTAAAATTCACTGTCCCTTTTGTTTGCAAGACATCTACACACCAGGGGACTGTGATTGTTTTGAACTCCTCTGACCAGCTCTAGCCCTGACCTCAGAGGATAAGCTAGGAAGGTTTGAAGCTGTGCTAAGTGAGGCAGGTTCAAGGCAGGAAGACACCTAAGAACCAGAATATATTCACATCTGTGACTTTGATTCTCCAGTCCTCCCAGAGGGTGGAGAGGGAGAGAAATTGTTTAACTTTGAAATTCTGAAATGGCCTCAGTGTCCACAAAGGTTTTCAAGTGCTTCCAACACAGCAGGAGCCAGGGATTAAGCTCTAAATCCATGTTTTGTCCCTGAATAGCTGTCCTGATCACTAGTAAAGTGAGCTCTGGGCTCTCAAGAAATATTTATCTACATCATTAATACCCCCTGCTATTGTTGGGCACGACTGGCAGCCAGCAGCCAACCTGTAGAAGCCCTCCAGCCTGAGCTGAAGTGCCCCTGCTGAGCTGAGGGGGGTGCAAGTAGGGACAGAGGCACCTCGTCAGAACAGTGCCAGCATCATTAGCACCCCAGCCACATCAGTGGGGAAGCTGGGGTCAGGGCAAGGGGAAGCTCAGAGGCAGCATCTCCACGCACCACCCCTGACCCCCATCTGTCCCCCACTTACAGAAGCCTCACTTGCCTTAAATGCCAGGAGCAAAGACCTGCAGCATGCCAATACTCATCCTATCAGCCCCTGTCAAACCATCTCTGCTCTTCCACAGCTCCTGCTGGAGGGTGGGGAGCCTTCCAGTGCAACACACTGACTCTGAAGCCTGTGAGCCCAAGGGGAGGCATCTTCCCAGGAGACAGCTACAAAAGTCAACTCCTCCTTAAGCTTTGGCTTCAAGGGGGAAGCAGCTTTGCACACCCAGGGTGAATACCACAAGCTGAGCAAGCTATTTGATAGCTGCAGCTTTCAGGCAGTGGGAGAGCAAAGGAGTGTGGGGACCGAGCCTGTATGCCACAGGAGAAGTTCTAGCATGTTCTGGAGTTTCCAAGGCTGATGTGAATCCAGTTTTTGAAGTGCTGTCCTAGAAACCATCCTCTGGGGTGCTGCTGTAGGAGCACTGCACATCCCACTGGCCATGGGGAGATCCCAGCACACGGGCACAGAAACCTGGGGCCTCTGCTTGGAGGAAACATCACCAAAGGCATCAAAAAACCTTGAGCCAGGCACCAAGCAGCAGGAACACAGCTAAATAGCACTGGACCAGCATCACATTAGCCTTGGCTCTTTGGGCACTGACCATACACAGACCATGCTGCAGCTCCCCAGCACTCAGCTTTTCTTGAGATGCATAGGCAGAAGGAAAGACACTGTTTCTTCATCCAGCATGGTCAGCACAGCTTGTCCCAGCCAGATCATTGGCTATGCAGACCCCTTGGCTCCCTCAGCCCCCAGAGCTATGACTGAGGTACTGAAGATGGAATGTACTGCACAAAGTTCAAGTCTCTGGTTGCACAAGGCAGGCAGAGGATGGTCAGGGATGAAGCAATGAAAGCACAAAGGCAGCATCACATAGAAGAGGAGAAAACACATCCCCCAAACTTAATTGCAGTATAAAGAACTGCTTCATTTAAACCAGCAAACTCCTTTCTGCAGGGTGCTGCAGACACAGTTGATTGAGCTCAAGGAGCAGCTGGACCAGCTCACAGAGCAACAGCAATCCATCAGGAGTTACTAGCATAGGCTATTGTCAGTTGGAAGGGATCTACAGTTACCACCTAGCCTTAGCTGCCTGACCACTTAAGGGCTAACAAAGCAAATTAAGGGCATTGTCCAAACCCTGACAGGCTTGGGGCATCCATCACCTCCCTAGGAAGTGTGTTCCAGCGTCTGATCACCCCTCTCTGCAAAGAAGTGCTTCCTAGCATCCAGGCTAAACCTTCCCAGGCACAGCTTTGAACCTTCCCACAGCACCCTGTCCCTGGGTTTGAGGGAGAAGAGATCAGCACCCCCCTGCTTCCCCATCCCAAGAAGCTGTAGAGAGCAACGAGGTCACCCCTCAGCCTCCTTAACATACGGATAACATAATTAAACATAAGGATGTGGCTTTCACAGGCAAGTCCCTGAGCCACAGATTGCTGGAGGCTGGGAGAGTGCCCTGCTGCAGCTCTGCAAGAGAGCCTAAGATTATAGGAAGCATCTGCTGTTCGGCTGCTATCGGAAATCAGTCACAGTTTAGACAGGGCTGTGGGCTCTCCCAGTACAGCAGCTCTTCTGTACCTGCAGATTGGGAGCCCAAACACTCACGCTACCACTGGGTTAATTTTAGGAATACCTGCCTTTTCTCCTACATATAGCCAGGCAATATTTTTATTTTTTTTTCCCCCCAGCAAATGACTTATTTGCTTTAAATAAATGCAATTTCTCTGCATCCAAAGTGATGCACAAATTCAGGTCAAATTCCCTGAATAGCTTCTGCCACCGAAAAAAGCAACAATCCCTCTGAAGTGTTGAGCAAATCACATGGAGAAGGGTTGGAGTCCTTCAGAAACGCTCCTTTTTCTCCATTTCCAAATGCTTCTATTTCAGGCATTTCCCCATATCCACCAGGGATGGGCTCCTTTCGAGCCCAAGAAGCACAGACCTAATTTGCTGCTCTCCTCTGGGGTTACATCTCCCCCCAGAGCTCCTGCCTCACCACCACGCTTCATGCTGCCACAAGAACCTGCTCTGGTTTGATTCACAGGAGCTGCTTTGAACATCAGCCAGGCTGGAGCAGGACCCAGGACAGGGAACAAGATGCTCCAGCTCTGCCACAGCCTCTGCACCAGCTACAGTCCCCTCCAGCCCATGGTCCAGGCTCCAGAGTCTCCTTTGCTTGTGCCATGTCCATATCTGATAGTCCCCACATGGTGCCTCTGCTCCCTGGAGCAGTTATGGAGCTCATCAAGCCAGCACCTAGGCACTTGATGCTATGGGCTCTCCTGGGGTTCACCTCATTACCCTCCTCCCTCCCCAAACCACCGGCTGCAGCTGAGCTGACAGATTCCTTCCTTCAGGAAAAGGACATTTTCTATGCAAGAGTTAAAGTGCTGAGGGACTCCCTTTGTTTTGGGGGGAAGTTCCCCCAAATGGCCACTCTACTCCAGGCAGTGGAGGTGGCACAGCGTTTCGGGGTGGGTATCAGCTATGCCAAAGAGGGTTTGGCTGAACACTGCAACCCAGATCCTGGTGGCAGCAATGCACCAGCTTCTCCTTTCCCACTATGGTCCAGCTGGACAATGTCACTCACAGATCTTCTGATGACCCCTATTTAGGAGGCTACAGAATCAAAGACCCCTGACCAAAGTGTTGACTGGGTCCAGATTCCAAGCTTTGCCTTTGAGCTCAGGCTGATTTTTGCTTTGAAAGTCAGGCAGCATTGTACTGGGTTTGTTTTTTCTTTTTTACACAGCATCTCTAAACAGGGAATGTCTCTCCAGAAGCCCAGGGCTTCCCATCTGGAAACGTCTCCCTACAACCCCAGCTCAGACTCACTCACATCCCCAGGGCCTAACATCATCCCAGTTTAACTTTCAGAAAAGCCACAAGCATGTAGGTATCTAGCTCTGAGTATCCTGGCTTCCAGAGTGCTTTGACTAATGCAGCACACATGGACCCAAACATTGGGAACAGGGAGGGTCATCGATTCAGGCTGGAGAAAGGACAGTCTGGGACACACACCCATTTGAAACTAAAGATTGCCCCCATCAGATCTGCATCCATCCCTCTTCATAACCTACCCCCAGCACATGGGTCTCCTTACTGGGCCAGTCCCAACAACCTCTGGACCATCTTCCCTTGTAGGGGAAGGACCTCTTCTCTCTAGGGCTTAGTTCTGGGGAACAAAGCCCCATTAGCACATCCTGATTGTGCTTCACCCCCATTATTCCACAGATCCCTTCACAAGGCGCCCGTTTTCCCAGCAGTATTTCCTCCAGCTGAATTCCACTCCATTCTCTTCAGGCAGCAAATGAATTTTGTTTACAAAGTACTTCAACAAGTCTTGAAATTTCATTTATGGCAAACGGGCCCCAGACTTCCGAGGCATTTGAAGCCATCCTGAAATATGGCAATTTCAAGCACTTACCTGTCTCTTTCCTGCAAGCCTCCAAATCAAAGGTTACCATGACAACGGAGCCCACTCTCTGTCCAGCAGAATGAATTGTTTTTGTGTGACGTCATTATTAGCCAGGCCCCAACAAAATTACACAAATGAGATCCCCAGACAGCAGGGCTGCAAAAAGCCCAAACAAGCAGCACAACAATTACACTCTATACTTAGCAAAGGAAGGGAAATGTCACCCAGCTCCCCAGTAATGATTCCTTAAAAAAAACACACCAAAAAGGCTGGCCTCCTCCCAGTGCCCCTGCAAGCCTACATCAGGAGGCCAACTCAGCCTTGTTACAAGTCAAACTTGATTTCCACCCAGGAACCCCACTTGCCTATGCATCCCAGGAGACAGCCACCAGCGTTCCTAGTGGGGATGCTGACTCCCAGCATGCCCCCAAAAAGCTGGCTTGCACTGTGCCATGCACATGAAAATGCAAAGTGGGAAGAGCAACGCACAGCTTATCACCACCTTGAGCTCCCCACAGTCATTGCATTGGGCCCAATGATCTCTGGAGGTCCCTTCCAACCCCTACGATCCTGTGATCACATGACACTCCTTCCCCCCAGCATCTGAAGCATCCTTGCCCCAAGGTAAGGAACTCTGCCCATCTCTGCTCTTTGCCCAGTAACACCACACTACCAGCCTGCAATACCAGACCCCCACCTCATACCACCTGCAGATCAATCTCCTCTGGGCCAGGACCCTCACAAAACACTTGCTTTGAGATGCTTCCCTTTATAACCACGGTCAGGTGAACCCAATCCTCTCCTCCCAGTGAGGATGTGAGCGAGGTCCTCCCACCCTCGTTGATTGAGGGTTCCTGCTTGAAAACAAGTGTATTCTGGCAGCAGCTGTTTTCCAAAGGAGGGAAAGGGAGTCACTCAGCAATGAGTTACTATAGATGGTCATTCAAGCATAGTAAATCCTTCTTATCAACCCTGTCTCACTACCCCTCATCATTTAAGGCGGGTATAATAAGGCAGTACGAAGGCAGAGGCTAGCTTTACAGTCAAACTGGGGATTACAGTCTGGCACAGATATTAAAAGATTCACAGTAGCAAAGAGAAATTGTAAGATGAGCCTAAGCAGCTCCCCTCGAATGCCAAAAGATGGGCTCATGAGTTATAGTCATTTCCAGCAGCAGTCTGGGCTGATGTATAGCTGAGCTGGGGTCAGCCTGGAGACTTACTGCTCCCAGGCTTCCTCAGCAAGAGTAACAGCTGAAAAAACTGTGCCTTGACTTCAGAGAAGGTTTCTGTCCATATCGCAAGCATTTTTATCTCCTTTTTAATCCAGATCACTGCATGCTTTTCTTCCTTTCTCTGAATAAACTCAGCAATGCTCACTGGTCTCCTGTCCTCCCCGTTCTCCACAGAAGCCCAAGAAGTACCTTTCCCTTATGAACAACTTGCCACTCAGCACAGGAGCTGGGATCCTTTGCTGTCTGATGGCTTCATTAATGAAGCCAGCCCAGAACAGTTCCTCCCAGGCCTAACCCTGAAGCTGAAGGAGAGTTTGTAGGCCTGACAGCTTGGCTGCTTTTCCCCAGCTGTGCTCTCTGTGTAATAAAATAATATTGCTTTTTCCTCCCAGTCTCACCTCACTTATGTCCTTAGACTATCGTGACCGCAGCGCTGCCTCTGCCGAAACGACCGCTGTCAGCTCCTGGATTGTTATTTATCAGGGATCCAAAGTGCTTTTATAAAGCTCCTAATGCTCAGCCAGCTCCTACACCTCTCCCCTTCTGAAGAAAAAAAATCACCCAGTGTTGTTTTTCAGAGACATTTTCTCTCTGCTGGCTGAAAGGGTGGCTGTGGGGACAGAAATGACAAGGCCCTGTCCAGCCCAGGGTCCCTGCTGTCCCTGAGTGCCCTGTGGATGTGCCTTCCACACCCCCATTGTAAAACACCCATCGTAGCCCTGAGGTGGAATGTGGGAGGAGTTCTGCATCCCACCTGTGGTACCCCTTCCCTGGAGCAGGGACCTCCCTGTGCAGGAACAAGACCCAAGGAGCTCTGCAGTTCCCACCCCAGAGATGGTTCCCCTGTCCTAGGGTCAGAGCAGGGCTGGGGCAGGCTCCTTCTCCCAATTCCCGGATCAAGGGGCTTGGGGAGGCATTCCCTGCTGCTGTGGGGTAATGGAGCCTTGCTGTGGTTGACACCCACAGCCACCACTCCAGGCACATCACCTGGTCTCCTCTGCAGCCCATTGCCTGTGCGAAGAGGTGGAGGAGAAAAGTGTGTCCTCATCCCCATGAAGGGCACTGGGGATCCACAGAAGGAGCTGAGAGTGTCTGTGATGGGAAGTAGGCCTCACCCCTCCACTGAGCATGAAAACAGAAGGTGGTGGGGGCAGGAGGAGAGCCACAGCTGCTTTTTTCTCACCTCCAATTGCAGTGAGTTTGCTTGTGGAGGCAAAGCCTGGGACACCCCCTCACCCCACCAGGTCCCTGCAACCCACAGCCTGACGATGTGTGAATGTGTGAGGGAGAATTCATCCCAGTGAGCCACAAATCCACCAAGAAAGGGTGTTCTCCATGGAGTGGGGTAACTGGAAAGCCTCAAACAGTGTTCCTGCTGACAAGCTGCTGAGGGATGAGCATGGTCAGGAGTTCTGTGCTTTGCAGAGGAAATCACTGTTTGCTTAAAAGGCAGGCAGCACGGCAGCGGTCCTGGGATGAGTCCCACAAGTGGAAGTCATACAGTGTTGGACCTACTCTTCTTACAGGGTGAGGGAGCCAGAGAAGCAAGTTCCTTCTGCAGAGAGAACCATACCTTGATTCTGGGTATTTTTATTGTGCCCCACAGATGCATGAAGGACTGATGCTTAGGACTGGATTTGGGACACTCACCCCATCTCCTGAGGAAGAGGCTTGCAGAAAAGTTTTCTGGAACAGCCACCCTTTGAAGGCAGAAGGTGCCCTCTGTGCCCCACGGGACCCTTCCCTTCATGGGGCTGTGGGGCTGAGCCATCGCTCTGGCTACATCACAGCCTGGCATAGGGGACACATTTATCTGCTCCCCAGCATCCCCACATTGAACTGTCCCCTGTGTTGTCGTGTCCTCCCCGTCCCCCCCGCCCCGAGCACTGCTGTAGTGTAAGCATCTAATAATAAAACCCTCCATTGCATTCCTAAGACACCTGTCAGCCTGAGCACTGAGTGCTGGGGTAATAAATCCTTGCTCAGCTATGCCTCTTCCCCGCCAACTCTCCTGGCTCTGCCTGTTTTCATTAGTATTTCTTTTCTGTGGACACTGCAATTACACTCTGTTCCTCTTCAGGGCCCTTGTTCCAGGTTCAAATAGAGAAGTGATAATGCAGGGAAGCTTTTCACATCGCTGTTTATTTTTGTCTTCTGAGTCAGGAAGATCTTTTCAGGCTGGGACCAACCCTGGGAGGTTTTGATTGATGAAGGATTTGGGTGGTGGTGGCGGGGAAAGGGGTGGAAACTTCAGGTCCCATCTTTCACGCCTTCAAACAGTGGTGGGCTCTTTCCTTGCCTCCTCTTTCCGAGGTCACAAGCTATGCTCCTTCCTCAGGAAGACATAAGTATGCAGCCTGTACCTCTAAGACCTGTGGTAACTATCCATCTGCCACAGCAGCTGCGAGCCCCGGCGCTCCCGAGCCTCTTCTGTCATCCGAATCTCTGAGCAAGGAGGAGGATTCAGCTGAATGCAGCACATTCAAATGGGCAACTTTTTTGTTCAAGGTTGCAATATGTTTGGAGATATTGTCCCGCCAGCAAGTCCCTGGTGCAGCATCCAGATGGTACTCAGGGAATCTGGAGAAGGGGGATGGGCCTCTTATTCCTTCTTCAATCATGGAAAACAACTGGGGATATCACTGGAGTGATTTGCTCTTCCTGTTATTTCCCAGTGGGAATTGAGGGGGTAAAAAGCCCTCATTGAATGTGTGGGGTTTGGGTAAATCAGCTATATTTTTAACTGAAAAGTAGGCCAAAATGCAGGCAAAAAGCACAGGGGAACCTGAGATGTTTCAAACTTCGTGCAGTAGGAAGAACTTCAGCATTTCTTGCATATGATTTTTGTTCTGCTTTTGCATTTGAAGAGATTCACATCAATTCAGATCTGCCTACCCAGTGAGAAAACCCCTTCTTTCTGTTAGTTGCTAAATAGAACTTCTCATCCATCCAAGGAGGTGTCCACATGAAGCCCCTACACCTTGAGCTTCCTTGCCTCACAGTAACCTGGACATGTCACACTGTCCCAGTGACATTGCACGTCCAGAAACAAGGTACCCACGATCAAAACTCACTGCAACAAAGGTCTCTGGATGATTGTAAATCCTACATCATGCCTGGGAGCTGTTTGGATGAACCAAAGTGACAGTGGAGGTCACTGTGACAGCCAAGGGTAGGTTGATCTGCCCACAGCCTTTCCCTGGCACACATTCAATCTACCACATGGCCAAAGACATTTGGGCTGTGTTCTTCTCCCCTCTTGGATCTCTTAAAGGAATGATTCATCTGGAGAAGTGTTATGTGGTTAGTTGGAGAAACTGGTGTCTTGGCCAAGGCCTCTTCTGGTTGCCCCTAGAGCAGCAGAGAGCCCCATTCATGTTGTACATAAAACATGGCCAAAGAGCTTTACTGGAAAGCAAAGTCAGACCTTGGGCCATACGCTGTGGGGAAAGCACACACCCCAGGGTCTTCTTGCTCACTCATCACCCCACCATCATCCTGTCTCTGAGCTGGTTCCCATGCTCCCCAGCCAAGCTATCTCCAACATACCTTGTGCCCCCCAGTCCCCTGATGCTGGAAGGGGAAGCATTTTAAGCACAATACAGTGGGAACCATGGGATATTTTCAAGCTCTTTTATTTTTCTCCCTGGAATGTTTATTTTTTCATGGGTACCTTGTCTGCTTGTCACTGGGACAGACTCCCCAGATGTGCAAGCAGCCTGAATCACAGAATGCTTTGGGTCAGAAGGGACCTCAAAGATCATCAGGTTCCAACCCCTCCTTGCCATGGGCAGGGACACCTTCAGTAGCCCAGGTTGCCCAAAGCCTCATCCGACCTGGCCTTGAACACTGCCAGGGATCCATGAGCTTCCACAGCCTCTCTGGGCAACCTGAAGCCCACAAGACTGGCTGCCTGGGCTGCCCATGCCTTTGTAGGTCAACATCATTTGGCTTTGAGAAAGAGCCCATGGAAAAATACTGACACAGATATTTTAAAATATGAATTTTTATTTGTTTTGATCGGAGTTCAAGAGAGTGAGCAGAGTGGAAAAGCAGAGTGATTTAATTCAGTGAAGAGGTCTAGTCCTGCCTTGTGTGTTAGATCAGGAGGTCAGTAGGTGGTCAGAAGAGTCCTCCTCCTCCACTCAGCTTGCTGATCTTATTCATGTAGTTCTTGTTTCTGGTGGTTTCTAATCTCTCTTCAGAACTTCACTGTAATTTTGGAAACCTTTTTCTGTAGCTTTAACTTACTGAAAAAGCTAAAAGCTGAAAAAAAGGGCAGGACTCAAAATCCTGCCAATCAGAATGGGCAATTATTATTTTATTTCTTTTTTTTTTCCCAGCAAAGGTTGAAAAATACGATTGAAAAATACAAACAGGCATTGAACATTGCACCAAAAAGCATCTGAAACACAAATCTCAGAAAGAGAGAAATAGAGAGAAGAAAGGTCACAGTTTCCATGAGAAACCCCTTGAGAAAGTGGCTACCAGCTAGTCAACAGAGAAAAGAAAATCAACAAAAAAATAAAGAGAAAAGAGCTTTTTTTTTTGTGGGTTTTTTTCCCATAGTTGTTAATTATTTACAGCTGTAATAACAGGATTGTCATGCATTAAACTGCTGCCAGCTAGATTCCTTCTCATAATGGAGTAAAGAGGCTTGTAAGGTGGCAAACAAAGCCAAATCTATACTGGGGCACAAGTTGAACCTGAGGCAGGGGAAATGAGTGCCTTGTTGGTGATGTGCTGCAGCGTGCTCTCTCCAGGATGGGCTGCCCTAGTGTGACTGTGCAACTGTCCCTAGAAAGAAGCAGCAGGTGCCCTCACCTTCAGATAGGACCTTTGCCTGTGGGCTGCCCCCAAGTGAGGGGACAGAGAAAATCTCCTTGGTGAATGGATCCACCTGGCTAGGTTTGGTGGGCAGAGGAAGCCCCTCAGATGACAGCCAAGAGGAGCCCTCCAACACTAAATACAGCCCCGGGGAAAGGGAAGGGGGTGATGACTCCGGTTTCCCAGCTCTGCCCCTCACTGCTCTGTGGGTGCAGAAATGAAGTTGTTGGGTGTGTGGCTGCTGTTGTGTTTGCTGGGTGCCCTGCAAAAAGATGGGAGGAACCAGCCGACTTGCAGGGGGAGCGGAGTGCTGCTCGCAGGGTGACGTGAGCCGATGGGCTCATCAGGTTGATGGCACCTTCAAGCAGAAGAGACAAGAGCCTCTGAAGACTGTGGGAGCATTCTGGCTCACAAAGCAAGCCTGGGACCAGGCTTCCCTCTCCAGGCAGATGGGATTGTGAAAGCTGGGTACAGAAGAGATCTGCACTGGTGGGATTCCCACTGACAGTGGGAATAGGAAAGAGGAGCTGGAACATCAGAATTTTATCCCAGAGCTTATGAGCAAAAACCAGCATAACCTGGCTTGTGCTGAAGGATGGCAGTCAAGGACTAATATAAGACCCAGACAGAGAACCAGCTTTGTTTGGTTCAGGGTGGTGACCCCCTTCATTCTCCTGGCTGGGACACCACACAGTGTCCTTTGCCACTGACCACCAGAGCCTTTCTCCAGCAGCAAAGCAGGGAATATAGAAGCTAAGAGTGCGGTTTGCTATGAGGAAACATTCCCCCTAAGACAGTGGGGATAAAGGGGTGACATTAAAAGACCTGATGCTGGGTACCACTGCTGGGGGCTGCACACTGCTCACTTACCACAGACCCACCACTCATGGGCCAAGCAGCATCTGCCCTTGTTGCTGAGGTGGGATCAGGAGCGGGTCCAGGGCACAGCGGCAGCAAAGGCTGATCCCTCCCACAGTTAGCACACAGTCACCTATCTGCACATCCCACCTGGGTGAGGAGCAAGCAGGGGCCAAGTGCCAGCACTTCACTTTGCATGAAAGCACAAGCTGAAGTGGAGCCCGTACCTGCAGTGTTCCTCTGGCCAGGATCAGCTGGAGTGGATCCCACCAGGCTTTGCCTTCCCTTCTGAAGCAGGCTCAGGATAGAGCCCTCACACCCCTTTGCAGCACTCAGCTCCATATTCCCAGGTTGAGCTAGGGGGTGAGGACTAGCTGCTTATGACATTCAGCTGTTGAAAAGCCATGCTCCCTCCCTGGGAACATCCTAGTGTCCAGGGCAGGACAAGGGTTGTTGTGGAGAAGTTGTGACACCCAGGACTATGTTTTCCTGAGAGGTGCTGGGCAGTGCTGCCAGCAGTGCCCTTGGACCAGGCAGCAAGCTGGAGAGAAGCTCTTCTCCCTTTACCCCCTCTGTTCCCTGTGCTTCCCAAAGCCATCTGAGGATGAGCGGAGGGACACACCTCCTTCCAGAAGATTTAGCAAAGAGAATGAGAGGGCAGCAAAATACCTGGAAGTGGTTATTTTCATTTTGAGGAGAAAGAGGTTTTACTTTTAGATATAAAGAGTTTGTGAGCATAAATAAACACATGCACACGGGCATCTCTGGATGGGTAAGAACCTTTGGCTGACTGAACAGCAGCAAGGTCAAACAGCAAATATTCCTACCTGGAAGCCATCAGTTTCATCTGCGCTGTGGCCTCTTGCCAGGAATGCCTCCAGGAGTAGTTTAGCTTGATGTGGAGAGAGGATCACTGAACTGGTTGGGGTGGGGATGGGTTTTTCCTCCCTACTTTGACATTAATAGAGCGTTTATGTCATCACGAACGTGCCTCTCACCCTGGCTGCACCCTCCCCAGCCCCAGCAGCCACCCAGGAGTTGGGGACATGCTGTTTGTCCCCAGGCTGCAAAACCCACCCAGGTATTTGACTGGGTGGGGTAAAGCCTGGCCCCAGAGAGGCACAGAATTTGGGGAAGAGGGCCTGGAGAGAGGGCAGGCCTGATGCTGCATGCTGCGAAGGTCCAGCCCCACAGCAGAAGGTACTAGTAAGCCCCTGCCAAACTGTTCCCCAAGTGAGCCCATCAGGAGCTGCCTGGTCCTCTCCTGCTTGTGGCAAGCCCTGACAAGCTTGGAGAGCATGGTACCTCTCATCCACAGCCACTTGCCTTTGACTGTGATGTTAAACACAGAGATCTGTTCCCCCAGCAGCTGCAAAGAGCCCTGCACAGAGGCCATATCTACAGCACCCTCTGGGAGAGGCAACGGCTCCAGGTTTCTGAAGGTCTCAGAGAGGTTCTTAGAACAACCCAGGGTCTTCCCATGCGAGGTGATGTGGAGCAAGAGAAATCCCTTCCTGGTATGTGATGCAGCCCCAAAATCCTCCCCAAGGGACTGCTGAAAGGAATCCAAGATAGGGACAGAAGAAATCAAAGCAGCAGATGAGGAGTGACCACATGTCATGTCTATAGGTTAGGCTTGCTGAAACAGACTGGTTTGCATGCATGGCTTGTGTCTTGTAACAGCAAGGGTCTGCTTGCACAGAGGATATCCTAGAGCAAACAAACCAGGACCCTGCCAGTGCCACTAAGCTGGTGGAGGTCAGGATGGGGGTGAGCTGTGTTGGCCCCATCACCTGCCTGTAAAGCCTAGGGAGTGGTGAAGCCAGCTTTGCTTATATTGACCTCTGCTGATGAAGAACCAGGAAGCTCCGTCTTGGGTGTCACAGTCCTCGATGATGTTCAAGAAGCTCTGGAGATGCTGGATGTGGACAACTCCAGAGCCTTTTGGAGAAACAGGTGGCACTGAGGGACCACTTCTCCCCCATCTTTCTCCTGTCACCCCACAGGAAGCTCACAGCACTAACACGGAGCTTGCAGCCACCATGTGCTACCTGCCTTGCCTGCTTGGAGGACCTCAGCCGAATCCTCCCCTGCCTCCCTGGGGCACAGAGCTCCTAAAAGCTGCATTGCTTTTGCCCATGTGTAGTTTCAGAGGGGACAAGAGGCAAGCTGGCAAGCTGCCAGCACCAAAACACCCCTCTGACTTTTTCAGGAGGAATGCCACTAAAGGCTTGGGCTGCAGTGCGTGTGTCCCAGGTGGTGCGAGCTACAGAACAGCAGCACAGAGTGAACAGATCCTTTTTGTCACCCTCAAAGACTTTCACTCCTGCCTGGGACACTCTCATCAAGTCAGGGAGACTTTGGGCCTTGCCAGAAGAAGTTTTGGAGTATGGTGGTTTGCAGTGAGGTGCCCACTGTACAGCTGTGGGTAATAATGGCCACGCACAGAGCTATTCTGATACAGGACCAGTGATAAAAGCACAGCCCTTAGATAATAGCAGAGCAAGCAGTGAACCCCAGTAACTGATGCTAGGCTAGCTGTGGCCCCACATGCCCTCAGAAGAAGCCCCCATCAGCAGTCTTACATTAGCTGGGAAGGAAACGTCCCAATTGGAGCCGCTGTCAGATTTAAGGGGGAAAAAAAAGAACATTATCTTCTCTGTGCTGTCTGCTGGCAGGAGATATTAAACCACTTATTTATAACTATCTTCCTGAAATGCTTCCCTGCTTGGAAGCCAAACTACAAATCCTGTTTGGTTTGTTGTCTTTAACCAAAGGATGCCGGCAGGTCTGCTTCCAGCTGGCAGGAAGATTGAGTGCCGGTGCCAGGCTTTGGTGGGAAGAGACTTGGCTTTCAAAGGCATGAGGACGTGGATCCAGGGAGGCAGCCTTTTATCAGGCAGAGCACAAAGGCTTTGGACTCAGGATGAGCAAAGGTGAGCCAGAAGACGGGTGTCAGCAGCTAAGCCAGATCAGTGGGCTGGTCCTGGGGAGGGACGAGAGTCTCAGCATCGCAGGGAGGGAAGGACCCAGGGAAGAGACAGGCAGGAGATTCACCCCAGAGACAGATCAGATGACTGGCAGGAAGGGGAGAGGCTCAGATGCTGCCCTGATGCTGTGCCTGACACCTTGAGCATCACCCTCAAGGGTGTGTAGTCCTGGGTGGGCAGCAAAGGCAGTGCCTACGGGTGCTTGGGCTGTGGAGAAGCCAGCAGTAAGACCTGACAGCTTAGAGAGAGCTCTACAAAGCAGGCACCAACAAACACAGGAGCATAGTGAGCTGATGTGGGGTACGGCATGGCCTTTGGGGTGGAGGGGATTTTGGGAAATGCCCAGGCTAGCAGAGGAGACCACCTCTGTCCTGGGGCCAGCTCAAATCAGCTGAGTTGCTGGATCCTGTATTTAAACTTGCCCTTTGATGGAATTCTGTTAATAAACACAATATAACCTTTGTTACCATTTTGTTGTGTTCATTTTGCTCTTTATAGGGTTCCTACTCCGTTCACTGAGGCCTGAGAATTATTGTGACACGAATGGTTTACGAGACATACTTCATCTAGCTTATTTAAGAAGATGACATCTAAGTAGTTTCCAAAACAAACAGCTCTTCCCCCTGGAGAGCCTGGGGAGCAGGAGAGCAGCAAGGGCACTTGCTGCTGGAAGGGATGGTGCTGGCATGGAGGGAGCACAGGGTGGGGGGCCTTGGTGGTGACAGGGATGGGGCTGTGGCAGGGCAGTGCTGGGGCAGGCAGGCTGTCAGAGCGGGGTGGCTGCAGCAGGAGGAGCCAGGTGCCCCACGTGCAAAAGCAGCTGGGATGTGCCCCCTGCCCAGCAGAAGGTCTGGGGACAGTGCACCATCCCTCTGCTCCTCCAACCCCATGCTGGGTGCAAAGGCGGGGAGCTCTGGGGCTTTGCCACCCAGCGGGGAGCCCTTGGGGGTGAAAGGCACTGTAGAAATGTCATGGGGGGGTTGGGGTGCGGATGCCGTGGGGGAGGATGGGGAGTTAGGATGGGCTTGTGGAGGAGGCTGCCGCCCCTTGCCCGATGCAGCCTGCTAGTGTGGATGTGCTCCTGGCCTGAACGCCCTGGGGACTGAGCCCCAGCGCCTCTCCTCACACTGCCATGGGCAGGGGGGGTGGCTGCACTGCTGCTGAGCCAGCGAGGTGGGTGAGGGACAGGCAGGACACACACTGGTGCCACAGATGCTTACAGGACAAAATGCCCTGGCCTTTCCCGCTCTGTCCTGCCATCCCCATGGATATTCCAGGTGGGGCAAATCCTGTGCCTTGTGCTCAGCCCTGCTCCTGCACTGGCAGGGGGGAAACTGAACTCTGCACAGTGGCTCAGAGCAGTGCTGAAGATATCACTGGTAGGGGTGCTGGCTCTTGGCCTGGCTGTGTGCACCAAAACCATGCTGGGGGCAGCCAGAGGGGCAGAGAGAGGCCCTGTAAAGATGGGGTGCCTTTAAACCTGGGAGCAGGGCAGGATCAAGGCTGCCCACGGGCTGGGGATGAGAACTCACCAAGCACAGGATGTCCTTCCTTGAAGCAGACAGTGCGTCCATGGGTCCAGGCACCAGGAGGGGAGACAAATGGCTTGGGTGCCACCATCTTACGCTGCTGCTGGGAACGGGACAACCCCTTGTCCTTGACTGTGAAGGCCAGGAAGGGAGAAAAAGCCTCTCTCCAAGGCACTGGAGGACTTTCCTTGGAAAAGTCTGCAGGTGTTAGAGTTGGGTCTATTCTCAGTAGCCTTGTGGGTTGGCACCTGGCTCACATGGCTCTCTGGGACAGCAGACTCACCCTACTGCTTCAAAGAGCTCTTTCTGCTCTTCACCCATGGTGCTGAGGATGCTCATCTGGATCTGTTCACTGGGAGCAGGGTGGTACTTGGGGACCAACTGTCCCTGATTCACCCCCACAGGTGGCAGAGTGGCCCCTGCTGTCCCCCACGGGAGACAGCCTGCACCTGGACTGGCCCGAACCAATATCACTGCTGCTCTGGTGCGTCAGTGCAGGGATGCACCATGAGCTGACTTCCTGGGGCTCTGCTCCTCCCCGCCAGTGAGGCTTACCTGAGAGGCAGGGACTTCTCTGCCTACATCTACCTGCAATCAGTGAGATACCACTGAGGGCTGCTAAGTAGCCAAAGGAAGATGAATGGGGAGCTGGAGGAGGGGGCTGGGAGAGAGAGGAGATGCCAAGAAGAGTAAGCAGATGGAGCCAAGAGAAATTGATAAACCACCCATCTGAACACAACCTCTCTGGCTTCCAGCCCTGATGCTGAATGCACATGACCTCATGGGTACTATCTCCTCCAAGGCATTATAGTGCTCCTGTCTTGACTTCCTGACTGACCCTGAGAAAAACTATTTCTCTGGCAGGAACCACCCCACCCTCTACCATGAATTGCCCCAAGAGTGCATGATGGCAGACCAACAAGACCTTTCTCACCTGTCCTCGTCTGGGGAGAGACATGAAGGGAACCAGTGTCTGGGTTTGGTGAAGACAGAGAGGAAGAAGCTCTCTGTAGATATATGTAGACACCTACAAGATGCTGCCACCTCACTCCACCCCTGCAATGGCTTCACTAACCACAGCAATGGTGGTTTCACCCCCAGCAGGCACTGGACTACAAAGTGGCCCATGCCACACTGCTCCCTCAACAGATCAGCTCACCTCATCCACAGCTCAGGGAGCACCACCAAGCATAAAGTGCCAGGCACCGAAGAGCAGCCTGGCTGACTGACTGACTCTGGAGGCCTTGTGCCCAGGCCCCCAGGAGCACCCACAATGCTAGAGCAGTTCATTGCAGAAGGGGAGGAGGGGTGAGGACTGCAGTAGCAGCCCCCAGCAGGGTGATGCATGGAATGGCAGTGGCATGCAGACCATGGGAACGGCAGGAGGTGGAGGAGGAGAGATGGAAGCACAGGGTGACCTGGACAGATAGGGAATATCAGACTCACAAAGTTAGAGGCACAACTTGTTATGATCCTTTCCCCCCCCTTTCATCATCAGAGACAAACTAAAGTGAAACTGAAGTATAAGGGATCAAATGAAAATCACAGCTTCGTTTACATTATAAAAGAACGATCCAATAGTAACAATAATTAGATCAAATGAAGAGAAATAATGAAACAAAACGGGAAAGAAGAAAACCCTGGAGAATTCCTGCCTGGATGGTGCTTTACTGATGGAACGTTTGTGGGATGGGCTTTACTGTTTGGGGATCATCCCCTTGATAGCTGACTCCCGATTGACGTACGTGGCCCAGTAGACTAAGTTGAAAATGGCAAAGAGGACTGGAAAGACGATGCGGGACATCTTGTCTACCTTGCTGACGCTGTTGTATGTCTTCTTACTCTCTGGGAGCTTCTCCTCTATGCGGGGAATCTTGGGGGGGATGTTGGCGGCAGTAGCAGTGGCGGCGGCGCTCTTGGAAATGGTGGGCAGGCCGGGGTCCTTGGCGATGTTGAGGGCATAGGTGGTGCCAACAATGTTGTAGGTGTTGTTGGTTTTCTTGGCTAGGGCCACCGGCTCTTTTTTCTAGGGAAGGTGGAAGAGAAGAACACAATAGAAATGAAGTCACTGTAGAACTGCATGGAGAACACTTTGTCCTCTGAGTTTACCTGCTTGCCCAGATGGGGAGATGGAAAAGGTTGAGAGGAGCGAGAAGACATTGTGGAAAGGAAGGAAGATGTGGTGAGAAGATGGCCAGAACTCATGACATCTGCCACTTGAGGGCTGCTGGGGTGTAAGGACATGCTGGGTTGGGGCTGACCAGCTACTCTGTGCTAAGCCTGGCCAGCAGCACGTAACACAGAGGAGCTGACCTGGCAGCTAGGTCCTACTGCAAGTCAAACACCTGAAGCCCCATAGCTGGGTTTGTAGCTTCCTTGCAGCTCTCAGGTCAGAGTAGTGGTATAAAAAGGTGTGTGCAGCTACACTTGAGCAGTGACCAGGTGCATGACTCCTTGACTGGCCTAGCGCTGCCAGGTCAATGTTGCACATTGCCAGGTCAGCATGAGTGAGTGCAGGCTCAGGCTATACAGACTCCTTGGTTTCTCTCTCAACTGGGCAGTGTTTTCTGTTGTGTGTAAGGTTCAGCCATGGAGAGGCAAAGCTGGCAGGTAGTCATTGGAAAAGAATGACACCCTGTGTGGTCATCTTGGGGGGAGAACTTGCTCTGCTTTGCTGACCTGCTTCCTGGGTCAGGTGAAAGGAGGAGACCTTGCACAGGATTATAGTTTCTTGGGGGGGTTTTGTAGCAGAAAGCCAGTAGCTTTAAAAATATGGGTGACAGCACCACAATATTTTTGCACCATACTACAAGGCCATATCATGCCCTCAGTGGCCTGAATATCTCCAAAATGCCTCTGTGACCCTTTAGAGGACGTTACCTACACAGGTAAGATACAGAACAGATGGAAAGCATTTGCACTAGCCCTGGATTTCAGAATTGCTCAACATGGCACTACAGGGCAGAGGGAAGCCTTTTATCTTGCCTTCTTATGTAAGGGTTCCTGCAAATCAAGGGAGGTAAGTGCACACCTCCCACAGGGCTGCAGAGACAGCCGTGCTGTCCATGCTGAAGGACCAAGAGCTTGCATACCAACTGGAAAAAGAGGCACTTACGTGTCAGACATGATGCACTGAAGGATGATGGAAGATGCTGAAGACAGATAGTTCGGATATTAATGAAGATGAGTGGACAGGAAGATGGAGCTAGGAAGTCATGATAGGTGTTGCCCCCACTCCAAGGATCTTCCTGTTGCTGTCAGGGACCTGCAACCAGCTGCACTGGAGACCACAAAGCAATCCAGGCCTCCCAAGAGAAGCCCATGAATGAAATCTACTCATATGCAGATATCAAGCACACTACACGTCTCAGCACTCATGTACTCCATGAGGTGTCCACTGCAATTACACCAAGAGCCAGCATTAGACACAGCAGTGACTCATGGTGGGAATCTAACATCTAAATTCAGAACGAGGTGTGACTTTGGATCTCATTTTTTATTCAAAAGAAACTGAAAGACAAGGTAAGGCTCATCCAGGCATTTCCCATGGGTGCTTGGCATGGTCTTGCATTACGTGTGAGGGAAACACATCAAAGTGATTGTCAGGAGAAGCAGAGAGTGTACAGCCAGCAGGACCTGTCCATCTCAGCGCCCAGGCGTGGGAACTGGTACCAGTCAGCATCTCTGGGTAGCGCTGGGAGTTGGAAAGGCCAGATTTGCCCAGGCTGCTCTGCAGAGATACTCCAAGGGCTTTAGCTTTCGTGCTGCACTTCCATTTGAAATGTGTGTGTCCACAATCACCACGTGTATTTCTGGTTACCTCCGGAAATGAATTTTCCATGGTGATTTTCAGAGGGACACTAAAAGCAGACTTCTGTGCAATCTTTAAACCCTTGTCCAATAACATCATAGCCAGGCCTGCAGCCTCGTAATAATGCCAGCAATTACAGGCATTAACTGGCTGTTAAAAAGAGGCCTAAATGTCTTCAGACTAAACCACTGGTCAGACAATGTTCATAGTCTTCCAGGGGACAAGGTGTTACGATCTTTAACAATTAACTGCACGACTGATTTGAACACCTTAAGAGCCACGTTAACTTGTACCTCCTGCACAGCAGGTGGACTTCTCCTGCCAAAGAGCTGGCAAGAAGCAAGTAGAGAACCAAAGATGTTTCACCTTCTAAAACATTTAAATATGCTTAAGTGTGATTACTTATTAAGACAGCTACAGGAGGCAATAAAATAATTAATAATCAGTAATGAAATGAAAAACAAATGGTTGCTTGCAGAATGCAGTCTGAAATGCACTGACATTATAGAATGGTGAGGTGCTGGAACAGGCTGCCCAGAGAAGTAGTGGATGCCCCATCCCTGGGGGTGTTCAAGGCCAGGTTGGATGGGGCCCTGGGCAACCTTGTGTAGCTCCAGGCCTGAGGTTGGTGTCCCTGCCTGTGGCAGGGGATTGGAGCTCTGTGATCCTCGGGGTCCCTTCCAACTCATGCTATTCTATGATTATTTTAGTACTAAGCAGCCATGTTATTTGCTACAGAAATAAGATGACTACAGCTGACATGACATTTTCAATCTAGTCCTGGAGCTAGTCTGTCCTGGAGCTTGGGAAGTAGATCAGTCTTGCCTGGCCAAGGCAACAGCAGGCTGAAACGGAGTAAATCAGGCAAGTGTGCACGTGTTGACTGGTCACAGCTAGTGACTGCTCCTATTAGTGTGATCCAGAGTCCCCAGACATCAACCTGGGCTACTCCAGACCTCAGAACAGGCTGTTCAGGCAGTGGGGAGGCTGGGGAGGCTGCAGCCAGGGCCATCCTCCAGCTGCCTGTGGAGTCTTCTGGCCCGGTCGGAGCTGGGGGCCTAGGTCACCTTTGGGAAGCTCCCAGTGCCTACACCAAGGTACATGTGTGCATGTTCACTATGTGCCCTGCTCCTCAGATGTCAGAAGAAACACTTCAGCCTCAAGTTTGCTGGTCTGTGCTTTATAAATGTGTGTTTCAGGCAAGATTTTGACAATCAAGCAAAGCACAGTGTGCTTACTTCTGTCAGCTGCCAGGTAGTCCCCAGCCTTTCCCCTGCACCTTTAGCTGTAAGGAGTCCCATGTCCTACTGAAACAGAAGGAAGGAATGGAAAACTGGAGGAAACCTGCATTTCCTTTGAAAACTTGTTATATTCCAAACATCTATGCTGCAAAGCAACTCCTGTGTTTACATCCCAGTATGGGCACTGGGAACCACTGCACAAAGCTGTCCCTGCACTGCTCTCCTGAGGAAAAGCTGTGAAAGCTGCTCTAGAGATAAATACATTCCTTGGATATTGCAGTCTGACAATTTCTTCAGTGACATGCATAGTGGAAAATAATAGCTTTTTTCATAAATCTTCTTGTCTTCAAGCCCCTCTGTTGAGGAGCTAATGGCTAAACCTCTAAACAAGAAGTGCAAGGTATCTGCCTCTTGCCACCCTAGAGAAAAGTCACATTAATGACCTCTGAGCAACTCCAGCCTCTGACATGCTTGCAACCTGTAATTCAAAGCCCAGCTACTGCAGTTGTTGTTCTAGATGCTGTCACTCCTTCCCCATGCCAAAAGTTCCCCTCTGCAATGTGCCAGAGACTTGATCCTACCAGAGAACAGCAGCAAACTGTTCTACACTGAGACACCTGTACTGTGAGCAGAGCCAAAGACTCTGAACAATGTGATCTTGCATTACAAGCAGGTTATGTCAATGCCAGGTTGCTGTCAGCTGCTGGTGTAACCTTTGACATCACTCATCCCTCCCATCTCTTCATTCAGAACATGTGGGACTGAGCCCAATGTTCTTATGCTCCCTGGATCACCAAACAAAGACTCAGAGGTTCTATAGAGTCAATAATCAGCCCAATACACCACTCAGGTCGTGTTGAGAGAAAGATGGTGAAACGTTGAAGAATGATACGTGGACTCTAGTGGAGATGCTGAGAACATGCATCACTTGCAGTGCTGTAGAATCATAGAACTGTAGGGGTTGGAAGGGACCTCGAGAGCTCATGGGGTCCAACCCCCCTGCCAAAGCAGCTCCCCAGCTCATACTGCACAGGTAGGCACCCAGACTGGTCTTGAATATCTCCAGAGAAGGAGACTCCACCACCTTCCTGGGCAGCCTGTCCCAGGGCTCCCTCACCCTCACTGGGTAAAAGTTCTTCCCCATGTTGGTGCAGAACTTCCTGTGCTCCAATTTGCAGCCATTGCCCCTTGTCCTGTCTGCACTGACCACAGAAAAGGGACAGGCCAATTCCCCCTGCATCCCATGCTTCAGATAATTATAAACATTAATTAGGTTCCCCTTAGTCTTCTCTTCTCCAGGCTGAAGAGTCCCACCTTACTCAGCCTTTCCTCGTAGGGGAGATGCTCCAGGCCCTTCATCATCTTCGTAGCCCTTCTCTGGACTCTCTCCAGGAGATCCCTGTCCTTTTTAAACCAAGGAGCCCAGAACTGGACACAACACTCCAGGTGGGGCCTGACCAGGGCAGAGTATAGGGGGAGGATCCCCTCCTGTGACCTGCTGGCTACACTCCTCTGGATGCACCCCAGGATCCCATTGGCTCTCTTAGCCCCCAGGGCACACTGAGAGCTACAGGGGATTGCCAGTGCAGTAGGAGAAAGGACACATGGGCAGCAGAGCAGAGGCAACAAAGGAAAGTCCCAGAAATAACATATTTACTGTAGTGAGGTGAAAAAAAAATTAGAGATGGGTCTCTTGCCCCATGAAGCTCTCTGTGAGTCTGTAAGACTTCAAACTGGCTGAAAATGGTGGCCTGTCAAGGCTGCTTCTAGTTCCTCTCTGTTGGCAAGGAGGGGATTGAAACAAAGATGCCAGCATTGGGAAGAAACAAGGGAGAGAGAGGAATGGTTCCCAAGTGACCTGGACAAAGAGCTGGGCTTTGGTCAGTCAGTGGAAAAGGCACCTGGTGCAAATTGGGAGCATGCCTGCTACTTCCAAAAAGAAAAACATGATGATGACATCAACAGAGAGATTTGGAGGATGATTCTTGGTGACTTTGTCTTAGTGAAAAGACATGTGAAAAAGGCAGGAAAAGCCTGGACCTGACCTTCTCCCCATGCACAACAGGACTGCTGCCTGAGAAAGATCAACACATCTTCCTTGTTTTCATGTGTCTGGCTGCAGCTACCTAGAATCATGGAATCATCAAGGTTGGAAAGACCTTCAAGATCATCAAGTCCAGTCGTTAGCCCTACACCACTGCAACCACTAAACCATCTCCCTGAAGCTCCACATCTGCCTGTTTTTTAACAGCCCTAGGAACCTGTATTGGTTTTGTGCTTCTTGCCATCCAGGATTTCAGGGCAATGTCACACAAGCCCAGACACACAGCTAAGTCAGATTTTATGGGTAAGACATGGCATTGCAGATGGAAGTGGGTTTCAGTAAGCATGTTCCAAAGATCCAAAGCATCTTCCACCCTGAGGGACAGACTTTTCTTTTTTTTTGGCAAGGAAATCCCTGGTAAATAAACTTGCAGGCTTTATGAGTTGGTTGCCTCTCCAGATCTTCACTGTAACAGTCACTCAGGAAGTGACCTTGTTGGCTCCAGAGATGGCCAACCCTATGCTTGGGATGGATGGGACAGATGGATGGGATGGATGGCTCACACTCTGTTCAGTGGATCCTCAAGTGGACCACAAATGGATCCTTTTAATAAGATATTTTGAGGACATTGGAGTTGCTTTGCTGAGTACTGAAACCACTCATCTTTCAATCACTTTGGCCTCTCCTCCCCAACTACTGTCATCTCCCACCTTCCTCCTGATCACGTCTTTTTAAAAACCATCTTTACTAGCAAGATTTCCACACTGGATCCAGATGCCTCTCTCCAAGTTGATCTGCACCTCTAGGTTGGTTGTGGCTATTCTGCCATACAAAAAGAGAGGAAATCCTTCATCTAGAACGAGCAATTACTGGTGGTAGGCAGGAAAGGCTTTGGAAATTCTTGAGTCCAAGAAACATTAGCCAAATCTGTGCTAAAGGGACTTTTTGCTGACATCTATGTTGATAGATTAGAGGAGAGCTGCAGAGAACATGCAGAGTTAGAACCAGAACCCAGCTAGAACCAGAACCCAACTGTGGCTCTAGCCTGAACATCATCATAATGATCAGCAATTCACCAAGACCAGCCTGTCATGTTGGATTCTACCTGAAGAAAAACATTGCTCTATTCCCATCTAAACTGCTGAGTTGGATGAAGGGGAGAAATAAAGGATAGAACCAGCCCTGAGAGAGGGAACATGCTGGGAGTGCCTGTCAGCAACCAGCAGCTCCTGCAAGGTAGTGACTTCTTTCAAATGGGATGGGAAGCATTGCTGTTGCCTGCATTTGAGGTGAGGGAAGGGCTGATGGCTATTGATTTTTTTGCATGTTCATGCAAGGAAACAATCAAACCTGGAATGAGGAACCTTGCCATCCCATCAATAAAGGGCATTCTCTTTGGCTGGGGGGAAGGCTCCCCAGAGACTAGGGCTTAGCCTGGGCTTGTCACTGGTAGTTTTATTCCTGGTACAAAGACTTTAAAATGCCAATAGTTATTCTTTTCTTTCTTTTGTGGTTTCAGCCACATGGCTTGTCAATTGTTTCAAGAAGAGCTAATTAAAGGCTGAAACTGAGCCAATGAGGCACCTTCATTGCACAGCAAATTTGCTGCTTGGAAATGCTCAACAGAATAAAGATGAAAAGCAAATATGGTGACACATTGTATTCCCAAGCTCCCTGAAAGCCTGCCACTCTTCAGGAAGTTCTCTGAGCTGCAGAGATGGGGAATGGGTTATCCTTCTAAGATAAAGATCATGGGTAGCTTGGTAAAGTATCCACAAACTTGGAGTCCTTCCCACTTCTCCAGCTTTATAGCAGTTGCAGCAAACTCAGGATGAGCACTCCCTCTGAACCATTCCTGATCTTGCTTTGTTTTCCTGTTGGATTACCACATGGACAAACCTTCTACATGCTCTTACTCTAACGTTTCAGCACTATTAGTCTTGCAGCACTGGGTCAATGAATAAACAAAGGACCATGCTGCTTCTGTGACAAAATGAAGCTTGAGAGCCTTGTCTGCTTTTTTTGATCATGCCCAGTTCACATCATTGCTCAAGGCTGTGTGAATCCTGACTTTGTGCTGTTTTTCCCATCCCTGAGAGAGACACGGTTGCTTTCAGGACCCTTTCTGATCCTTCGCTCACACCAATGACCCAGGAAAGGCTTCTCTCCTCTCTAGAGGCCAGATTAGTGTTACTGTTCCCAATGGAAGTGGAAGACCATCAAATGGCCTCCTCTGCAGCATTTCTGCCATGGGTCTGTTGCTCAGACCACAGCTGCAAAAGTAAACAGAGAGAGTCCAAGAAACACAAGAGAGTCATTCAACACCCAGTGATGGCTCTGGTTCTCCACAAGGTCTCTGTTCTCCTGCTTTGACGTCCATACCAGAGAGATGACTGGCTGTTCTCTTCCCAAAAGTTACTGCAATTCTACCAGGTATTTGCCTACAGCCCCACAACAATTTTAAACAACACATTAAAATGCAGAGGAGAAAAAATATAAAGGCTCCAGAACCAAGAACAAGGACAAAGCTGATTTTCAAATTGACTCAATAAATATAAACAAGGAGCAGCATGCTACAGTAAGCAATTTCTCTGTGCAGCTGAGATGAAATCAGTTAGGAGGGAGGGGGCATGAGCACGGGGAGCAGTGGCTGCAGGAAGGAAACTGCCAGAGAAGCTGATCCCAAGCGAGGAGGGAAAACATGGGTGATGCCAGGCACTAATTTTCTGCCAGTTGACGTTCTGATTGCTTGCTTTCCACCCACCCTCTATGCCTGAGCTTACAAAGCAAGCAGCTGCTGGCAACAGTCAGACCTCCTCATCACTGCGTCATGCTTGCCCGTGCCAGGGGACACCTACAGTCAGGGACAGCAGCTGCAGGGGCCACAGCGGAGTGGGACCATCTCCACTGCTGAGGCTGGCATCCAATGGCATATTTGGGTTCGTGTGGCATGCTACCAACATGGACCAGAGCATTTATGGGATGGAGGGAGGAGGAGAGAGGAGACCATCAGTGGAGCAAGACCAAAACATGCACACTTTCCTGTTTCCACTTTCATGCAGAAGGATGGAGGGAGAAGTGAGCAGCCATGCCTTGTTTTTCTCCAGCTAGGCACAGCGACCAGCCCTCCAAACCCTTCCCCCTCCCTCAACCCTCAAGAACCGCTCCAGTTGAGACCTAAGCTGGGGACCCAGTAAGTAGCATCCAGCCTCCCGGAGTGATGCGGGGCTGCATGTTACCCACTCCTGGCCCCAGTGCAGCTCTCTCGTGCAGCGTTTCTTCACTTTCCCCTCCTCCCCAGCCTTGGCTGTGGGTCTGACCTTCATCTCTTGGGCCTCCAGCACCTTTTTGCCATCCCAAGCCCAGCTGCGCTTGGTGAAGTAGTTGACGGTGGCGAATTCGATCAGCGCAGAAAACACAAAGGCATAACAGACGGCTATGAACCAGTCCATGGCCGTCGCGTACGCCACTTTAGGTAAGGAGTTTCTTGCGCTGATGCTTAGTGTGGTCATGGTGAGGACAGTGGTGACACCTGTGGAAACACAGCAGGAGACAGGGGTGGTGTGAGACCGTATACTCGCACCCGCTCGGTTGTAACTCAAACCACGCAGTTGGCGTTGCCATGGTGTAAATTTAGGAGCCACCCCCTATGCCACGTCGCCCGCGCTCCTGCTGTCATTAAGGAAGCCTCACCCAGCACAAATCTGTGGTGCAATTCATAGAAGATGGAAGAGCCCAAGTGGGAAGGGAAGGCAGCTTGTCCAACCCCTGCGTCAATCGGGGCCAACTTCAGGTTGCTCAGGGCCTTCTCCGGTTCAGATTTGAATACCTCCAGTTCATAACATCTGCATTCCAATGAGATTAATCTTCCCCAAACTCTGCTGACTCAATTTCTGCTCACAACAGAAGAGTCCTAGCTGATAGGTAGGTCCCTGCATTCAATCCCTCATCTTCTAGTAGGGTAAGTTGCAGGATGCTAGACCCAACTCCCTTATGTAGAACATACCATGGAGAAGCCTCTGGTTTCTTTTGCAAAAAGTAAAAATAATAACAATAAAAAGGGCAGCTAGATGGTTGGGAACACTTCATGGAGGACCAGAAACTGGCTGGTCATCCAGTGTGGTTCTCTCAGCATCTTGTAACCTGCATGGATGGACACCTGGGAACATGGCATGGCCAGGCACCCATCAATGACCTGAGCTGGCAGAACGAGTGTCACAAGGATCTTAAACAAAAAAGAGCTGCTGCAAGATGCCTTTGAAAGCTTTTTTTCATTAAAGCAAGCAACCACTGCTATCCATTTTCCCCAATAATGTGCTTTTCAATTAAAAATGCATTAAAAACTTTATAAAAATATTGACTAATTTTCACTTCCCTTAAGCCATACTCCTGGTAATTGAAGAGGTTCAATGATATTGTTGACAACAGTTTCTGAGGGGGGGAAAAAAAAAAAGAAAAGGAATAAACAATCGGAGTTCTCATTATTTTCTTAATGGAAAAGCAAGGCAATTTGGGAGCAAAGCCATTTTTCACAAAGGTAGGTTTTAATTTTTCAGTCAGCTCTTTCCTTCTCAATCTGAGCTGCTACTCTAATTGAAAATCTTGGAATAACTGAGGGAATCAAACATTCTCAGAGAAGGACTCGCCTCGTGTTGGGAGGGTAGAGATACTCCAGAGCTGTTGCAGATGTAAGAGCCCACCTGGGGCACAGACAGACTTGGGGTCTGGGTCTGCATTCTGTGGGGTTTAATTATAAATGAGTCACAGAGGAGTGAGGGAAGTTCATTGATGACTCTCTAGATGCCTGAGTTGGCTCTATTTTCCACACAGTTTCTGTCTGAGCCCCCCCACCCCATCCTTTTCCACTGTTAGATGAAAACACCAAAAAGTGGGTTCTCAGGGGCCATACCCCCTCCTCTTCACTGTGACCACTGTTCAGCACAGCTCTTGCAGCTTGGATCATGCCAACCAGTTTGGTCACAGTAACTGCCCAGCTGCACTCTACCCCAGGCATCACTGCAGGACTCACTTTACTGGGAAGGGAAGGCAACCCAGTGCTAAGGGGGAGAAGCTGGGGTCAGCTGGAAATTTTAAAGCTTGGTCATGACCTATACTCCACAAGCCCCAGTGAACACAAAACCCATGATGATTCCCTTATATTTCTTTTAGGAAGGTGCAAAACCAACTGTGACCTTCCTCATGCCCAGTACCAGTCCACAGCACTGGAACAAGGCCCAGGACTGTGAAGAGGGTCCAGGAAGGAGGAAATCAGCCTTGTTGGGTTTGAGGGAGTATTTCTATCATGACTCTTGCTACAGAGAAAATGTTTTGTCATCTCTGAAACCCCCAACACTTTCTGTCTTGTCCAAAACCACGAGGAGGTGGTACCCCACATCCCCTCTCTGCTCACTGACTTTTGCCCAGCATACTCTCTGTTAAGCAGTATCTACTGGACACCGTTACTTCCAGGAAATACAGTCATGTAGCATCACACCTGGTCTGTGATTGTGTGTGTGTGTGTGTGTGTGTGTGTAGATCCTGAACTTTAATTCAGGTCTTAGCAGGAAACCACAAAGCAATTCTGTTATTAAATACTTGTAAAAGCTATTAATGTATGTGCAGTGCCAGCCTGACACTCTGCCTCTGAGAGAGGACCTGAAACCAGCTGAAGAAAATAAACCCCATATATTTACCAGGCAGTTATACAGACTCAGCCCAGGAACTTGTTATGGGGAGTTCTGACCAGTGGCACACTAGCAGTTTCAAAGGTAGAGCTTTAAATGCTTCCCCATTTACCTATCCTCTTCTCACCCCAAAAGCCAATATAGATAAGCAGACACAGGCAAATGCATGTAATTAGATGATCAATACCTTGATTACTGTTACATTTATGGCTTGGCTTGTAGCAGAGACATGGACAGGAGTGTTTTTGCAGCGATTCAGTGCAAAGAGGGGTATTGGGAAGACACTGGGAGCTATTCTGGGAAATAGCCAGCAGCTTCACTGATACTGGTCAAGGCCTGGAGGAGTCCAGCTCTGATGCTCAGGCTATTTCCTGTCATTTACAGTACCTGAGAGGATGCACCCATGCTCCCAGACTCACCAAAAACCGTCCGGGCAGGAACAGACTCCCTGTTGAGCCAGAAGGAGACCTGGGACAGGATGACAGTCATAATGCAGGGTAGGTAGGTCTGGATCACAAAGTACCCAATCTTCCTCTTGAGGTGGAAGTGTGTGGTCATGACAACATATTCCCCTGCAGAGACAGCCAGTTAGAGATGCTGAGCCACTGGTGCTTCCCAGGATGGGGCTAGCTGCCTACCAACCTGTCTAAACCACTAAAGATCTTGTCCTGAACTAACTTTCAAGTTCTGAAATGGAATCACAGAATGCATAGCTGGCTGGCATGCCCTGCTATCCTGCAGTACTGCTGGCTGCCCTAAAAGCTGTGCAAAGAAGGGATGGATTCATGCTGCAGCACACTGTTGGCACTGACTTTCCACATCCTGCACACACAGCTGCTGTGCCATGCCAGGCACGTGTCCCGGTGTAGCCTGAGTGACTTCCACATAGCATGTGTCCTTCCAAAACACTCCTCTGGAGGCTGCTTTAATTCACTAAAAAATGGTTATGGGACACAAGCAAATCAATGCCAATATAAAACTGGGCAATAAGCTCTCCTTGTTTCACTCCAGGCACAAGATGCCCTTGGGGTCTCTCCCAACCCAGCTCCCTTCCCTTTTCTGCTCCAACCCAGGGATCCATTGTGGATAAAATCCCTTATGCCTAGAGAGACCCTAACAGTGCTCCAGTAGGATTTCAGGACAAAACATTTTATTTTCTCTGACAATCCTGAAAATATTCCACCTTTTCTCACTGTAACAATCTCAAAAATCAGGGCAAGTGCTGTCATTAAAGGTCTGGGCTGGAAACCAAAGAAGCAGCTGTCCCTATTTTCCCTCAATGCCCTATTCCTCCACTCAGAGCTTTGGATATTTTGTTGGATTATCGTGCCTTTTTGTTGTGAGCGTGGTTCTGCTAAATCATTACACACAGGAGCCTTTAGCAGCTTTCTTGCCACTTCAGGTTATTCATCTGTACATTTTTCTACAACTTAAGTAGAGAGATGGGGCAGATATTATGACATTTAGTTCCCTGGACTCCCCACGTTTCCCCAAGGGAGGTGATATGAGTTGTTACAGACAGACACTATTAAAATCAAGTGCACCAGAGAGGAAATATCCTCAAATGAGAGAACTACTGGTGCATACAGAAGGGAAAAAAAAAGAGAGAGAGAGAGAGAGAGAAGGAAAAAAAAAGAAAGATGAGAGATATACATGAGATAACAGAAGCTATTGGTACCTGGATTCAGAGGGGAAGGGAGGAACAGCAGATGGGAGAGAAAGATGATTAATATTGGTCATTAATCAGAGGAAACATTTGTTTGGGATAATCTCCTATTAGCTATGACAATATTTGTGAAGCAGATGCAAGGAAAAGCACACTCAACATTATGTTGTGTTCACCTCCCTGGCCCACTGTGGTCTCCTGAGGGACTGGAAAGGGATCCAAGACAAATGAACCCACAGTACCAGGAACCAGCAAGGTGGGGCAGATTTTTCACACAACAGATCATTCTTGGGTGCCTGACATCAGTTTTTTAGAGAGTTATGTGAGACTCAATGATCTCTTGAGGTCCCTTCCAACCCCTATAATTCTGTGATAAGGCTTCTTCTGTGGAAACCACTAGAAGCTAAACCCATCACTGCCCCTGCCTGACTGCTCCAGATGTTCCTGGACGTATTCACGTAGGGTGGGAGTACTGTGGTGCTCACTGCCCACAGCCTCTGTAATTCTCCCAAACAGTGGCCTTCACAGCCCACCTCATCTGACAGTGTGCTCAGCCCACTTGTTGCTTCATGGTCCCAAAGGTACCTGTGCTGGACCGAACCATTTCTGTCCCAACGACGTGGCCCAGTAGGTCGTACTGGTTCAGGCGAGATCCACCCTTTGCTACTTCCACTGATTTATCCTTCCCTAGTGTCCAGGTGTAGATCACTTCTGTCTTTGTGTAGGCATCTGGAGAGGAGAAAGCAGAATGAGGTTTGTGCTTCTGCCTGACCTAAACTATACCACAATTAGCTTCTAGCCAAATGAATCCCTGCTGTGCATTCCTCAGAGCCACACGGCTGAGCACAGCCAAGCACGGCCAGAGACCAAGGCAGCTCAGCAACTGTTAAATCAAATGAGCAAAAGGGAGCTGGGGGTTTCGTAAGGGAGCTGGAAGAGTGGGCTGTCAGTGAGAGACACGCTGTCCCCTTGACGTGCTGACACTGCAAGGGCTGGCTCCAAGCAGAGACAAGACAGAAAGGCATCCAGAGCAGCAGGCTGCTGGGGCAGCGGGACGGCCCTGCCCTGCCATGCCAGGGACCGGGAGAGTCACGCTGGCAGCAGCTAGTGAGGGAGGCTAAACCACAAATGGGGTTGAATTTTAGGTTAAGGAGAAGAGGTTAATAATCTTTACCCTCCCTTAGAAGCAGCTCTCTCCAAGCCCTCCCACCAAGATGCTTTTTCCCCTGCATGACCCTGTGTTGGCCAGCCTCCAGGCCAGCCCACCAGGCAGTGCTGAGAAAAGCCTACCCGAGCATCGCATGGCAAGAGGAGCAGCAGGCAGGCACAGCTGACTGCTGCACGGGGCAGCACCGGGCTCAGGGCCAGGGCATCTTTCCAGGAGCTTGCAGGATCCCTTCTCTACCCCACCTGCCCCATTTGCCATGTGCAAACACCTCTCTGACACAGTCACCATCACCTTCACAAGCCTTTGTGACCAAACCCCTGCCTGGCCTCACAGCCTTTCCCTTTCCCAACTACACCTGCTTGCTCTTTGCCAGTCCTATGGTATCCAGGAGTTGAGTCTCTTTGGACTCTACTACCAACTACTTCTCCCCCATAATGCCCAAGCTTCCCCTCCACACCTACTCCTGCCCAAGCTTCCTCTCCACACCCACTCTGCACCAGCTTTTCAGGCAAGAATAAAGTTCACTAAAACAAGTTTTTGATTATTTTTACCACCAGTTTCTCCTACTAAGACATGAAGGAATTCTTTGTCTGGAGTCAGGTCAAGCAATGGGTCAGGTCTGCTACAGAAAGCTCCTGCTTTGTGGAAGATTGCATCCTGAGACAACCAGATTTCTCTGATCTTCCTAAAACAATCACTGTTATCTCTGCACTGTAGGTTTTGGCAAAGCTGTTAAACACCAAGCAGGCACTGTGAAAAGTAGGGGGATAAGGTTTTGACCATCATCCAATGTTTTTCAGCCCACCAAGCGTGCTGCCTAAGCACTTCTGATGCAGGTTGGCACCTCTCATCCAATCTCTGCTTGTCCAACCCCTCCTTCCAGCTCTCAACATGCTTCTGGAGACCTCCATCCTCTTTCAGGCTTTGTACAGCTCTGCCAATGCTCTTCTGCTTTGATGGGCAGCACCTTCTGCTCTAGCAGTCATGGTTCACCCATCACCACTCTGCCTACAAAGGAAACTTGCCCACAGTTTATTGCTATAATCCCTGAAAACACAGTTGTCTACAGATCTGCTCACCTGGGGCAGAATTGTATCTGGTGTCATGCAGGGATGGTGTGGATGCTTGGAACACATTTAATACCATAAAGCTGGTTTGGTTCTGCTCAATGCCTTGTTTGCAACACAGCCTGGTCCAGACAAGGACAGCTCTGACATTTAGTGGAACTGGTAACTTCAGCATCACCATGTCCTAGCCTGGTCTCAGACAGCTGCTGTACAAACGTCCTGCTGCTGCCTTAGAAACAGCTGTTCCCTGCTGTGTTTGCCCATCTTCTAGGGAGCATGGTGACAGGTACAGCCATGACCTCCACTGCACTGTGTCCAAGGAATGACAGGTGGGCAGCTGAAGCTACCTGAAATGTTTGACACCCTCACTTCTCCTGCACAGTCTCTGCCTTCCCCCTTTGGGTGGCTGCTACAGCAGCACAGGGACAGGAGGGCACTGATGAGCCATTCTGGTTGGGGGGGATCCCTGGTAGGTGGTCACTGAGGCAAATTCAGCTACCCTTTGAACAGCACGTGTCTGATCCTGATATTGTCCTTCTGTTTACAAACCTGGCCCACTTGAAGCTCCTTACAAAGGAGCAGCTCCCAGCTGTCAATGGCTTTGTGGTGCAAACACCAGTTTAATCCCACTCCAGCACAGGAGAGGCGAGCTCAGGTGCCATGAGGATGGCTGCTTTAGAAAGAGCCATACTAATGTTAACCAGGGGTATCTCTCTGAGCTGCTTGTGTCAAAACTCTCATCATTCAAAGGACAAATGAATAAAAATACCCAGAAGAACCCAAAAGGGTGTTCCAGCAGCAATATGCACTTTAATATCTCTTCTTCACCAAGACACATTAAAAGCAATTGGATGTGGAGTAATCTGCCTTCCTGCAAGTCTTGTAATAATCCCAGAGTTTAGGCCTGAGGTATGAGACTTCATAGCCCTCCTCACAAGGTCAATTAATATTAATAAGTCATCCTTCTCTAAGACTTGCTATTTTGCTGGCCTCAGTGAGGTCTTGTGGCAATGCGTTTTACATTTAATTAACTGCTGCCTAAGAAATAACTTTATTTCAGTAGTTTTGAATAATCCAGTTTCATGGATGCATTTTGCCATGAGGCAGAGGAGCAGATGCACATGATAAACATGGTTTCTTCTGGTATCAATCAAATTTCTCAGTTTTCTCCTTAGTTAACTCCCAGATGGCTATAGGAAAGCAGTACTGCTTTGGAAAGGCTGCAATTCCTCTGTGTTCTTACAGTCCAAAAGGGAGATTGCTGGTGGGGGCTTATTGTTTAGTTGGAGGGGGGCAACTCTTCCATCTTCATAGGAGAGATGGAGCACCTCTCCTATGAAGACAGGCTGAGAGAGTTGGGGTTGTTCAGCCTGGAGAAGAGAAGTCTCTGGGGGGACCTTACAGCCCCTTACAGTCCCTGACAGGTGCCTGTAGGAAAGCTGGGGAAGAACTGTTCCCAAGAGCATGGAATGATAGGATGAGGGGTGATGGTTTTAAACTAGAAAAGGGAATATTTAGGCTGGATATGAGGAACAAAATTCTTCCCTCTGAGGGAGGTAGATCACATGAGCAGGTTGCTCAGAGAGGTGGGGGAGGCCCCATCCCTGGAGACATTCAAGGTCAGGCTTGATGGGGCTCTGTGCGACCTGATCTAGTGAAGATGTCCCTGCTCACTGCAGGGTGGGACTAGATGGCCTTTAAAGGTCCCTTCCAACCCTACACACTCTATGATTCTATGATCTAAAAGCAAACATAGACTGAGAGTGATGCTCAGATTGTTTGAACTGGAGGAAACTCCAGGCAAAGTGGGACTAAGACATTTATTTCCACATTATGGTGAACCAGGGGCTTGGAATTTGGTTCCCACACACTTTAGGAACAAAACCAAAAGAAATTTAACTTGCATATGGGACAGAAGAGGGAACCTGTTCTTAGACAAGGTATGGGTAGCCCAGTTCAGATGAGCTGCTGCAAGACTGGAAGCAGCTTTTAGCTCACCAGCAGACTGCAAATCTTCCCTAAACCAGGGTCCTTGGGTGTTGGGAATGAGATTCCTAGTTTCCAAGTGTTTTACTTGAGAGCAGTCTGCCTGACAGAATGAGGAGTAAGGGGTTCCATTGGAGCACAGAACCAAAGCAACCAGAGATTCCAGTTTCTCCCTAGGGAAGGTAGACTGGACACCTAGCAGCAGGCATGGCTGCTATATTCCCAAATCTGTCCCCACAGGATCACTTTGTGATGAAGGAAAAGCCCCTCTGAGTTTTCCACCAACGCCAGTGCTGCTGAGGCAGTGCTGAGGGGGCAGCACTGCCCACCAAAGGCAGGGAGGACGATGGGAAGCTGCTCTTCCCACTTCCTTAGAGCAAAACCATAAGTGCCTACCCAACCTGTGAGCCTGAACTGACCTCAGATTTGCTTGCTGGCCATTTCAGATGATAACAGGAACTATATTTGTGAGATACTGGAAACAAAATCTCAGTCACATTATCATTACAATAATTAATAGCACTGTTACTAAAATACCAGAAAACACTAGCCACACAAAGGACTGGTTTTTAGCTCTGCTCCCACCTCCTTCCAGAGGCTGATCAGGGTACTTACAGCTCCCAAATTTCAGTGGGCAGGCATGCACATCCATTGGGAAGTCCTCCAGGTGCATGGGGCACTCTGCATGAATCGTTAGCCTACAAGACAAAACACACAGCATGATCAGGAACATATGGCTGCAGAGGTTCCCACCTGGCCCTTCTGCCATGGCATCACAGCCCTGCATCCATCAAGCATAACTAAGGCCACAGTGTGGTCACCAACCTCTGGTCTCCAGGCAGAAGGCCATCAGCTGCAGAGAGAATAGCAGGCACACAGATCTGGCTGCCTTTCCTATTGTATAAACTCAACCCTATTCTCTGAGACCAGCTTCATCTGCAATGGGGAAACCTGCCAAAGCCCAGGACTTCTGTTTGCTTCTGCACTGTGCACAAAGAGCTCATTAATGCCTGGAGGCAAGGGACATCCCATGGACCATGCTGGAAAGCAGAGGGTGGTCTGGAAGGAGCAGAGGGTTGACAGATTCTGCAGTCAGATTGTTCAGTCAGGAAGCCACAGGGCTACTGGGCTTGTGAACAAAGCCAGTCAGAGCCATAAAGCTGCAGGTGTTGCACCAGGCTACAACAGACCCCTGTGCATGTGGGACACCTCATCCCACCTCTCTTCCCTCACTGGTGGTCCTGCAGAGGATGCTGCAGGCAGACACAGAACTGTGTCCCCTGGGGCTGTCTGTGGGGGCACAGGACAACTTGTGTGCTTTATGCATCCACAGAATCCCAATGGGACACCTTGTCAGGGAGCAGCTTTGTGAGGGAGGCACAGTGTGCTGTGGGACATGGGACCAGGCATAAAAGAACTCCTTCTAAAAGACTCTAAAAAAGGCAGCTCTGAGGTCATGTTCCTTCCAGAAGCACTGCAAAGCCTGCAGCCTAGGAGGGGAACCCAGGACAGATGGCTTCCTGGGAGATGTCTAATGCAATGTTCTCTGAAGGAACCCTTTGTAGAGAAAAGGACTGACTTCTGATGGCTTGGCAAAATAACAAACCATGACAGCAGCAACATGTGGATCCAAAGGGCAAGCACACAGACCTAGGGCTGAAGGTGGCTTGTAGAAAACTCAAGTCAAGCAGCACAGTGGAAGGCTCCTGCTGAGATATTTTTCTTTGGCTGGAAAAACATTCAGGTAAGTTATTCCTCACAGAATATGCTGAGGTTTAGTCAAATGCAAACCAAACCCTGAAAAAATCAGAGGGTTCAGATTTTGTTTGCAAAGAGGGGAAAAAAAAAAAGAAAATGGAAGAAAAATAAAGGTTGCTTCTTTCAGGCAAACAAAACTGAAATGACTCAAAAAGAAAAAAAAAAAAAGAGAATTGTTCTTTTAAACTTGGCATAAAAAAATGTGGTGGCCAAACCCCAGCACTTCACAAAGGGCTCTAAAAGCCCTTGTGGGGGAAAAGAAAGCAGAATCACCGTGGCTTGGAGGTGGCAGGGGATCCCTGAGGCTGCAGCCACGCTGGCTGCAGATGGCAGATGATGCTGTGACAGGTGGATCATAGAATCACAGAATCACAGAGTTGTAGGGGTTGGAAGGGACCTTGAGAGATCATCAGGTCCAACCCCCCTGCCAAAGCAGCTCCCCAGCTCATACTGCACAGATAGGCATCCAGATGAGTCTTGAATATCTCCAGGGAAGGAGACTCCACACCCCCTGGGCAGCCTGTCCCAGGGCTCCCTCACCCTCACTGGGGAAAAGTTCCTCCCCATGTTGGTGTGGAACTTCTGTGCTCCAGCTTACAGCCTTTGCTGTCCCTTGTCCTATCCCCACAGACACTGAAAAGGGGCTGGCTGATTCCCCCTGCATCCCCTGCTTCAGATAATTATAGACTTTAATTAGGTCCCCCCTTAGTCTTCTCTTCTCAAGGCTGAAGAGTCCCAACTTACTCAGCCTTTCCTCACAGGATAGATGTTCCAGGCCCTTCATCATCTTCGTAGCCCTTCTCTGGACTCTCTCCAGGAGATCCCTGTCCTTTTTATCCCAGGGAGCCCAGAACTGGACACAACACTCCAGGTGGGGCCTGACCAGGGCAGAGCAGAGGGGGAGGATCACCTCCTCTGACCTGCTGCCCACACTCCTCCTGATGCACCCCAGGATCCCATTGTCTCTCTCAGCCCCAGGGCACACTGCTGGCTCATGGCCACCCTGTCACCCACCAGGACCCTCAGGTCCTTCTCCACAGAGCTCTTCTCCAGCAGGTCACCCCCAGCCTGTACTGATACATGTGGTTGTTCCTCCCCAGGTTGTTCCACCCACAAATGCTGCTGCGAGGGAGGGACAGAGCAGCAACAAATTCCCCCCCACGGTTGCTCCACATCAGCTGTGAGAACAGCCCAGGCTGCGCTGGAAACTCTCTGCTGGCTGTAAATTTTGCCCTGCCAGCTGAGGAGATGGACTTTGTGATTTCAGAGCCATGCCCAGCCTCATCTGCTTTCTTTAGAGGGCGTAGGAAAGCTGGTATCCCTGTGAGAAACAGTTCAACATGACAGTGCTGGGTGGCCAAAGCCGTCCTGTGTACCTGCAGCCCCTGCAGCACCACAGCAGGGATTGAAATCCCAGTTAACCCAGCCTTTGGGAAGGTCTGGGAGGTGAGGCAAGTGATCACTGAGGCCATGGTGCTGCAGAGCGGTCTGCACCACGGGGAAGCTGACACCTTGTTCTTCTATGAGCTAGCAAAGGAAAGCAGTGAGCGTCCTGCAGACCTTCTGAACCCATCCCACAGTGTTTCTGGGCTGCCTCCTTCCTCTTTAATGCAGCAGGAGAACAGTCTTTTCTGCTGTTTTTCCAAACCACCATCCTATCTCCACTGGCACATCTGTCCCACTGTGTCCCAGGAGCTAGCCCATAGGGGGGGAATAAACCCCACATAAAAAAGCAACTCCCCAGGTTTCATCCTGGTAAAGAGCTCTTGCTATTCAGCATCAGGAGGACATGGTCCTGGTATGCCCCATGGGGACTGCTTGCACTGAGGCCCTGAGGGGCTGGCTGTTGTCACACTCACTGTTGGGTCCCAAGGGCTCCCAGCCCAGCCATGGCTGATGCAATGCTCCACACTCTGGACAGGTTAATCACAGCAGGTTTACTGGGGCTATGCAGGCTGACTGGTAGAGAGGCCAGTGGTACCTACAGAGATGTACAAAACCTGTGTGCACTCAGAGTGTGAACTCCTCCTCACGTCTGGACTGAATGTGCCTGTTTTACACGGGAGAGAAGAAGATCTGACTTCAATTGAAAGACTGACAGTGAACCTGACAAACCTACAAGCACATCACTGAATGATTTGCTTCTGGACACTCAAAGGCCACCATGAACAAATGGTTCATTTGCTCAGACGCCTCTCATAATCTGAATAAAGATTAGGATTTCAAGAAGCAGGCATGAAAACCTGTCAGCAAGGTGTGGACTCAACAGCCATGCTCTTCCTGATGCTTCCTTTGTGATGCTTTCTTCTGTCAGCTCAGAATTCACTTGGGGAGCTTCATGGTTGGCAAGCTTGTCAAGCATACCCTCACAGATCTTACTATTCAATTCTTTCTGTGTCTTTTCCAACTGCAATGGACTTTTTGCTTCTAATATTTGTTACTGTCACTTGTGTGAAGGAAACATTGATGCATTTCCCCTGTCTCCTTCCGCAGACCACACAAGATTTTTCCTCTTTACCTTCCTATTCCTTCACCAGCCTTACTAATTATTATTTCAAGAGACTCTTGGCTGGGTGTTCCTAAAGTTGGTTTTTCCAAAGGGCCTCTCTTCTAATCACTGCTTTCCTTCTGATGTATCCTGAAATCCCCCCTCCAAAAAAATCCCAGAGAGGCCTTTTTTATCCACTGTACTGTTTGCAAGTCTTGGCTACTATGAATAAGGCTGACCAGTTCAAAGGTTGACAGCAAGTTGTGGGTTTAGTGGTTGAGTGCCATTTAGAGCAGCCAGGAAGAGCCTCAGAGGGGACCAGAATGGCAGCAGAGACTAGCAAGGCACAAGCTGACCTTGGCCAAACCTTCCAGCCCTCTCCATGCCACTTCCCAGCAAGAGTAAGTGTTGTCAGGGGAAGGACACAACTTTATGCGGATGCTGGATGACTCTGTAGGTGTGTGGGAATGCAGCAGTCACATTTTACATCTAAAGTGTGTTTTATTAGCTGAGCCAGTAAACACCACCACAATAAATCCATCAACAAACCACTGAAAAAGCAACCTAATCTGCCAGTTCTCCACCTACAGCTGAAGGAGCTTTTAAGTCTCCTGAAATGAAATAAAAAAGAAAATGCCATATCATTCCAGGGAGAGGAGTCTGGTTCTGCAACCTCAGCCAGCCACAAGGCAGCACCTTCACAGGTAAGACACAGAGGGAGTCAATGTCCCCACCAAAGGGGGAAACAATACAGGCATCCCCCATCCCAGGCGTTCTCCCTTGCCTAAAACCTCCTCACTTTGCCCCCCTGCACGCTGGGGTGCGCTGGCTCCCCGAGATGCTCTCCCCACAACCAGAGGGCATGCACTGCTGCTTGCTCCTGCTCGCCCCTCTGCCCCTGCAACCCATGGCCACTGCTCACCTCTCTCCAGCAGCCTCTCTTGCACACACTCATCTTTCAGAGCACTAATTAGCAGAAGTACTTAGGTGAGCTGGGTAATCAATCACTGCTCAAGAGAGTGGCCACATTCCCCTTCCACTCACCCCACCACCAGCCTTCCCTGCCACCTCCCCTTGCTGGCAGAAGGCTCCTCAGCACCATATGCTTTGCCTAATGAAATGTTCAAATGTCAAACCAAGAGGAATGTATCTTGTTCCCCAGCTGACTGCTGCTGCCTCTGCAGCATGTGGGCACAGGAGCCTCCTGCAGAAATTCTCATCTTTGCCCTTTACACCCTGAGCAAGGGAGCTTATGGCCAGCTAGCCACAGAGGTTTGCTTTCTGCTCTGATGTCCTGTTCTGGTCCAGCCATCTGAACCCTGAAATGTCATTATAAAGCCTAAACAACATGTGAAATATAGCCAAGCTGCCAGCAGTCACATCACCCATGTACCCTTTGGCTCATCTCTCCCAGGTGCCTCCAACAACTTATGCAGAACAGTCTTGAAATCAACCCCCAAACTCCTGGTTTCTCTTCAGTTGGCTGGCACGAGGGCACCAAAAGTGGAATATCCAGGACAGAAGCCATGTTTTTCCTCTTTAAAGTCATGGGAAGTCCTTTGAACTGCTCAACAGAGTGGCAAGAAGTGTGAATCAGGCTAAACACACCTCTCCCAGGGCTGGCGGTACAACAAACCACTTCAGCTGCGTTCTCATGGTTACGGGGAGCTTAGCGAAGCCTTTGATGTGTCATTAGAGCCCCTGTCCTTACCTGGGTTGTGCTGCAGGATGAGCCAGAGTCTCAGTCCAATTTCTGGGACGCAAATGTAATAATCCCTTGGTGTATGTGTGGAAGAAAAACATGACAGCACCCTGCACAGCTGAACTGGCTGTGTTCATGCCAGGGATACTGCGTGAGTTCTGTCCTGATTTCTCCTCCAGGAGACTCATTAATAACCAGGGTTGGGCAGAACAGTGTTTACAGCTTAGGCTGTGTGAGAATCTAGGTTAGGTTTAATTGCTGGGGTTTGAGCTGGAAAGCCAAATTACTTCTAGTATCCTTGTGCAGGACCCGAAAGCACTGAATTCACTTTGCATGCTCCCCCAGCCCCTGGAGAGTTCAGCCCATGAGGGCAGGAAGGTACTGAGATAAGGTGATCTCTAAAGATTTCTCTCTCTCAGGACCACTTCCTTACAAAAGTATGCCTGAGCCTGGAAAACAGATCATTTCTGTCTTTGGATCTACCCTGGAATCTGTCAGAGAGGAAAAATCAGGCTGTGGAAATCTCATTTCCTTCTCTATTCATCTCCATGTATGTTCAGCAGCCTAGGGTTGAGCTGCTCAGGTCTGTTTATGTTGCTGTCTAGGGTCAGCCCTGATGATGCAGCCACATAGCTGCTAGTCTGTACTACACAGGGGAGCTGGGACATCCCAGCTGCTGCTCCTGCAGGAAAGAGAATGGTGGTTGTAGCTCCATCCTGTGTTCTACAAATTCCTGCCTACAGCTCTCAAAAGTTGCCTAAGGTTTAAAATAACCCAAACAAACAGGCAGTAGAGACAACCCAAAGCCTTTGCTGGGAGAGACACTGTGAAGCTCCATGATTTCAAAAAGCAGCTGGGGAAGCTCAAACCCCTGTGCATGCTGCAGTAGGTACAGGGCTTGTTGCCTGGGGTTCCCCAGCCCTGGTCGGTCTGCATGTGTCCTGGATGGGCCCGGGTGAACCTCATGAGGTTCAACACTGCCAAGTGTCAAGGGTGGCACTTGGGCTGGAAGAATCCCAGACACAGATACAGCCTGGGAGAAGAGCTCCTGGAGAGCAGCCCTGTGAGAAGGACCTGGGTGTCACAGTGGATGAGAAACTCCCCATGAGCCAGCAGTGGCTCTTGCAGCTCACAAGGCCAATGGGATCCTGGGCTCCATCAGCAGAGGGGTGGCAGCAGGGACAGGGAGGGGATTGTCCCTCTCTGCTCTGCCCTCCTGAGGCCCCAGCTGGATCCTGTGTCCAGAGTTTGGGCCCCCAATACAAGAAGGATGTGGAACTGTTGGAGAGGGGTCAGAGGAGCCACGAAGATGATTAGAGGGCTGGAGCACCTGCCCTACAGAGAGAGGCTGAGGGAGCTGGGCTTGTTCAGCCTGGAGAAGAGAAGGCTGTGGGGGGACCTCACTGCAGCCTGCCAGTCCCTGAAGGGAGCAGAGAAACAGGAGGGGAATCAGCTTTTTAAAAGGGCAGATAATGGCAGGACAAGGGGGATGGATTAAAGCTGAAGGAGGGAGGGTTAGATTGGATATTAGGGGGAAGTTTTTTACAGAAAGAGTGGTGAGGGGCTGGAAGAGGCTGCCCAGAGAGGGGGTGGATGCCCCATCCCTGGGGGTGTTCAAGGCCAGGTTGGATGGGGCCCTGGGCAACCTTGTGTAGCTCCAGGCCTGAGGTTGGTGGCCCTGCCTGTGGCAGGGGGGTTGGAGCTCTGTGATCCTTGGGGTCCCTTCCAACCCTTGCCATTCTATGATTCTATGATACCTCTGCACTTAACTTTCCCTCCTGTTCTGCCTCACCAAGGGGTTCATGGACCCAGCGATCACACACTGCTGCTAAGGACTTCAGCAATACAAGTTCTTGAGGCAAAGTCTTTGGGCACAGAGCTGAACGTGTCAGCCTGGCAGTTACAGAAAACATCCTTTAAGTGTGTAACTCGAGCACACATTGTCTGGGAGCCACTCTGACAATAACCACAGAGCTGCAAGACGCCGCTCTGACAGGCCCTGTGAAGAGCAGGAGAGCTCTTTAAAGCCTGGATTCACAAAGTTGAATCACATTGGCACAGCATTAAGCTTTCACTATTTTCATATGATTGAAAGCCAGAAGAACCAGAACATCATCTATGAGCCCCCACGACTTGAGACAGAGAGAACATCCAGAGATCATTGCAGCAGCTGAGTTTTTGTCTGTACCTTATGTAAATCCACACACAATTCCCAGCTTGTGGCTCTCAGGTCAGACACCAGAGCTTTGAGGCCCTAGCTGGGCTTTTGTGAACTACTTGGACCTTGTAAGAGCTCCACAAACGAGACTGCAGAGGCAATGCTACGTAAGAAAACCACTCTCCCTGTGCCCTCTAAGGCAGGCAGAGCAGCAGGGAAGAGGCAGAGGGATCACTAATCCTGTCCCTTCCTCCTCAGCTAGAAGGAGGGGAGTAGAGAAATGCACTTCTGTGCTGTGGTTGCAAAGGCTGTGTGGTCGCCCAGGCTGGAGTCAGTGATCAGATGTTTGCACCAAGATGCTGTGCTGATCCATGAGGAGGTTGTGCCAGGATTACAGGAAATCTCTGGACACTCAGCTACAGCTGGTGCATGGCTCCTTGGAGCTGGGGTCAGTGATAAAGAGGATCTTTCCATGCTGCATGCATGTGTCACAGTTGGTGTTGCCTTTCACAGCAGGGCAAATAGCAAGAGAGGTGCCTCTGATTGCACAAGAGTGCATCTGATCCCTCAAGGATATCAGCTGGGATGAGGTGAAGGAGTAGGATATGTCTCAGGAGTCAAACTGCATGGCAATGTACCAGTTTAGACTCAGCCTGCAAAGGATCATCTGGGCAGATCTGCTGCTCCATGGGAAATCCGGAGCAGGTTGAAACCCGCTCCGGATTTCCCATGGAGCAGCAGAACTGCAGGATCTCCTTTGGATTCACACTTTGCTGGATATCAGCTGTGTGGGGCTGAGATTGGCTTCCTGTAGCTGCTCCTTACATTGAGAAGGACCTCTGTATGTGCCCCAGGGCAGAGGGGAGAACAGAGAATGTGCCCCCTGGACATAAAACGTGAGTCTCCTTCCAGCCCTTTCCTAGGAGGAGGTTTCCAGATACTTCAACAAGGGAATTATTTTACAGGGGGATTGAGGTATGAGTGCTATGAGTAGCAGAGACAGGTAGGACTTGATCTCTGAGCCACGGAGTCTGTGCTCTTGCTTCTTCCTTTCTGAGACCTCACTCAAAAAACCCTGTGTGGCCCTGAGCAGGGAGAAGGGCAATCATCAGATGCACCAGGACAGACACCCCATCCTGGATGTGCTGAACTGCAAACCCAAAGGAGCCCTGCTTTGCCCCTGACATGCTGTGAGCAGTGCTTTCCAGATGGCCATCTGGCTAGCTCTAACCACATCTCCAGCATCAGGAGATATAATACTCAAATTATATCAAATACTGCCCAGATGCCCACCAAGTTAGCCTCACACACATCTGCACAGCAGCAATTTGTCCTGGGCAGGGAAAAGATCTCCATGCACTACAGCTTCTGGCACTGTATAATACAATATGGGACAAAAGACCTTTGGGTTCTCTGAGTGGGTACTTCACGTCTTAAAAAGCCTTAGAGGTACAGTTAAGGAGTGCAGAGCACACACAAAGGGAGGTCCAGATTCTCCTTCATTCCCCCTTCTTTGAGAGACAGCTAAACTGAATCATAGAATCATAGAATGGCAAGGGTTGGAAGGGACCCCAAGGATCATAAAGCTCCAACCCCCCTGCCACAGGCAGGGACACCAACCTCAGGCCTGGATGTGTTGAATTTCTTTTCAAAATCCCATGCCTCCATTTTCTTTGGGAAGCTCATTCCCAAGAGTCTGGTGATGCTGCCATCCTGGCACCTGCCCAGCCCAAAATAGAAAAGCAAATCCAATACTTTCTCAGTCACACAAAAGTTGCTGAAGCTAATGGCAGTTTGCTGAATAAAGGAGAAGCAAAATGATATAAAAGCCCTGAAATTGAGTCCTTTTTTGCTGTCTTATGCCAGTAGCTCCTATAATACATTACGGTCAGGCAAAGATACAAATGGGGGGAGCATTAGTCATCCACATGCAGGTCAGAGAGCTGGGAGCAGAACCGAGCCCTTAAGTCAAGTCGGGCTTCTCCCTTCATTTACCCCATCTGCCTCAGTAACGTGAGATCACTGATGTGTGGAGATCTAAAGCCCCAGGGCACTGGCAGGATTAGCTCATACTTGAGAAGTGCTGCACAAAAGCAGAGCATTGTTTATCAATGTAGGCTGTAAAACCTGCTGACACTATGTAGATTCACAGCCAGCTTAACCATTAAAGAGATGAAATTCTGTCTGGTCCTCATAAAGCAGAGGTGAAAGTGCAGTGTCTCAGCACACAGAACCCACCAGGAAGCCTGTTGTTAGTCAGGACCAGCTTGAGGTCTGAGGTGGAGAAAACAGTTTGGAAAACAAAGCTTTGCACCTTTCCAAACCCAATCAATACCTTTCATGTGCATCTGTAAGCAGCTTGTTGTTTCATTTCTAAACCCATTTACCGCGGAAGGCAAATTAGTACATCAACCTCAGGTGGCAAGCATCACTCAGGAGGGTGAATGGCTTACAAGCAAACAGGAATACCTGAGTAGTTCCAGAATAAATTAACCCAAAGGCATTTTCCTTCCCACTCCCCACCTGTTGCAGCTTAGTGTTAAATGTGTGTCCCAGGGACGTCCTGGAGAAATCCAGAAAAGACCACTGCCCAAGCACTGTTCCCCAACAGTGACTTGTGTTGTAGAAGGAAGGGCCTGGATCCTGGAGCTCACCGTGGGGTTGCACAGGCAGTATCAGCACCTGGGGTCCCATGTTGCAGGGCTCCCACTGAGAGCTCAGCTGGGGACAACATGGGCCAGGTTAAACTGAGAAATTCCAAGGGCCTGTCCAAGCCTGGCACCTCCAAAGCACAGTTTTTAATAAGCTGGTGATGCTTTTTCCCTAATGATGTGCATTGATTACACAGATTGGGATTTCTGAATCACAGAGTCACAGAGCTGTAGGGGTTGGAAGGGACCTCGAGAGATCATGGGGTCCAACCCCCCTGCCAAAGCAGCTCCCCAGGACATATCACTCAGATAAGGCGTTCAGAAGGGTCTTGAATCTCTCCAGAGAAGGAGACTCCACACCCCCTGGGCAGCCTGTCCCAGGGCTCCCTCACCCTCACTGGGGAAAAGTTCCGCCCCAGGTTGCTGTGGAACTTCCTGTGCTCCAATTTGCAGCCATTGCCCCTTGTCCTGTCCCCACATACACAGAAAAGGGGCTGGCCAATTCCCCCTGCACCCCATACTTAAGATATTTATAAACATTGATTAGGTCCCCCCTCAGTCTTCTTTTCTCCAGGCTGAACAGCCCCAGCTCTCTCAGCCTTTCCTCACAGGATAGATGCTCCAGGCCCCTAATCATCTTCATCGCCCTTCTCTGGACTCTCTCCAGGAGATCCCTGTCCCTTTGATCCCAGGGAGCCCAGCACTGGACACAACACTCCAGGTGGGGCCTGACCAGGGCAGAGCAGAGGGGGAGGATCCCCTCCTGTGACCTGCTGGCCACACTCCTCCTGATGCCCCCAGGATCCCATTGTCTCTCTCAGCCCCAGGGCACACTGCTGGCTCATGGCCAACCTGTCATCCACCAGGACCCCCAGGTCCTTCTCCACAGAGCTCTTCTCCAGCAGGTCACCCCCAGCCTGTACTGATACATGCTGTTGTTCCTCCCCAGGTGCCAGACTTTACACTTGATTTTGTTGAATTTCATCTGGTTTCTCCCTGCCAAGCTCTCCAGCCTGGCCAGGTCTTGCATGAAGTAGGAAAAATTACTCCATTGATCTTGAAGGTAAGCTTGGAGTCATTACATGTTTCAAACATGCTGAAAAATTTCAGGTCTCATCTCAAGCTGCTAGAGAATAACGAATTCTCCCATCCTAATATTCCCCTACCAATACAGGAAACCTATCCCACCAAATGTCAGGAACAAAAAACTGAGTGGTGCACAAACTGCAGATCCCTAATGCTTCTACCTCAGCACATAGAAGGAAAAAAAAATCAACATAAAAACAGGAATGATGAGAAAAAGCTCCAGTGAAAATATGCTTAAGCTGAGGATCAGTGATGCCACATAGGCAGGAAACAAGGATGGCAAGGAAAGTTTGTGTAGAGGTTTAGCCCTGGCTGGAGGCCAAATGTCCACCAAAGCCAGTCTATTATTCCCCTTCTAAGTTGGATAGGGGAGAAAATATATATTAAGAGGCTTAGGAGTCAAGATAAGGACAAGGAGAGATCATTTTATCAGCAACAATATGGGTGAAAGCAGACTCAACACTGTGCAGGAAAGAACTATTCTAATCTATTACACTGCACTAGAAAGAACAGTGAAACCAGAGCCAGGAGTGTGACCAAATCTTAAACCAAATGCAACCAGATCTTAAACATGTTCCCCCCACCACTCCCATCTTAGCAGACTTTAGTCAGAATCTTGCTCCCTTCTTGCCTCCCGTTAGTAGTACAGGGAGGGCATGGACTGGGGAAAATGGGGTTCTCAGTAGCACCTTCCCCCCACCTCTCCATTCTAAGCAGACTTCCCTTTAGCCAGGACTTTACTCCCTTCTTCCCCCCACCGCTCACAGTACAGGGGGGGCAGGGACTAGGAACAATAATGGGGTTCTGGGTCACTTCTTCATGAGCTGTTTTCCTTTTCCAGATCTTAACACACCTTTACTTCCCCCCCACTCCCTTCTTAGGTGGCAAAATGCAGCTGCTTCTGGGTTGTTTTCTCCTCTATGTGATCCTCAGAGGCGCTATGACTATCTCTCATTGGCTTGGCCCTGGTCAACATTGCTTCTGACCTTGGATTGTTTACATTTTGGAGCTCCAGAGAATTCCAGCAGCTCCTCACAACAGCCATCTTCTGCACCCCCTGTTCTTTTCCAGCACCCAACCTCACAAAGCTACGACAGTGTGCTAAGAGAGTCAGTGGAAGCCTGCTGTAATGTACCCATCCTGGCCTGAATATTACAAGGACCTGGAAGACCCAGCCCCAGAAGACACAAGCCTACCTCATGGTGTACAAGAGGGTGCCGTTGTCCACCAGGCGCAGCAGCTTGTTGGGTGTTGTCATGTTGTGGGCGACAGATTTCTTCCCGTTGTGGAAGAAGGTATCAGGAGTCCAGATCTTACTGGCCAGCAAGTTGTTGAGGGGAAGGATTTTCATGGGACCATCAAACTTCAGCCTTTCATCTCTCCAGGACTGCCGGAAAAAGACGTCAATAGTGTATTCCTTTGTGGAAGGAAAGGAGAGAGAAGCAGGGCTGCTTTACTCAGCAGTTCAGTGCAAACAAGCCCCTGGAAGAACTGCTAAGTGTTTTGGGCACTGAGCATGCTGTGTTTTGGCACACCTTGGTTGAGTGAAGTGTGATGCAACAAGAAGTAGGGGTTAACAGCAATGGAGAAAGCTGTGGAAGACAGTGGGCAATTACCATATTTTCTATAGTGACATATGATGCCAAAATTTGCATTTCAGTGGTTTTGCCTGCAGCAGTCAGTCCTGGGATAGCCCTGCTGCACCACCCCCCTTATCCAGATGTTTCAGGGGAAGGAACTACTGTATGTAGTGACATGGGAATTTAAAAAGGCAAACACAAAGTTCCCAGGGATGGAATTTGGTCAGGCTACTGGGAATTATATTCCTGCTTATAAAAAAAATACAAAGAAATAAAGCTCCATGACACTGCCTTAATGTTATTTTGTTCCCCAGGCTACCTCTAGAAAAGCACTAAATCAAGGACCTCATAAACTTGCATTACATGATCCTGTGACTTTCTCTTCTTTTCCTATTTTTTTTTCCTCCTTTTCTTCTTCTCCTTCTCTTCAGCTAGTGCAGAAGCCACTTTCCTAGGCCAAATTCCAGCTGGGGCAATTAGAAATAATCCCTTTGAAATCCTGCTGCCAGGGCCAGCTCCTCACATGGTGCATGCAACCTCAGAGACCAGTTGACCAAGCAGCAAAGGTGCTTCAGCTCCATGGACACCCCAAGGCAAAATGATATCAATCTGCCTGGAGCAGATCAATCTACCCCGTGTCCTCTGAGGCTCCATGGCACTCAATGGAAAGCCCCTGCAGCACCACTGCTCACCTCTACAACACACCTCCTCTTGCTAATGAAGGCTCTCCTTAGCTCCTGAGGCTTTCAGAGAGATGGGGGGCTTCAGAAATCTGTCTACCCCAGCTGTTCTTCCCCTGCTGTTACAGACTCACAATCTTCCTTTACGGGCTCCTGGATGCTGCAGGACCAACTGAATTTATCACTGTGAGCGATTTCTTTCCTGCAGCTCTTCTCAGCAGCATTTAAAAGCTGCTGTGCATCAGTTTCCAATAGGTCATAGAAATTCCTACAGGTTTTGCAGCAGATGGCTGCTGAACGAAAGCATCTTGGTAAAGAAATTCAGCCCTGCTCCCTGGCAACAGAGCCACTCCTGCACAAAAGTGAGGGGCTGGGGGAAAGAAAGAGAAGAGCCTGTGTTCCCACAGACTCTGCCCAGTACAAGATATTCTGCCCCTTCATGGAAGTCACCTTAACTTTGTGGTTTTAAGCTCAGTAAAGGGATAAAACCAAAGGAACGAGCCTGTGTGCAGGCCCAGGAGGTTGGTCTGGGAAAAGATCAGAAGATCCATCTTATTCAAAACTCCCTGTTTCTGTTTTTTAAAAAAAACCAGAAAGCAAAGAAGGAAAACTGGGAAGGAAGCTTCCCAGGCACTGTGTCTCTTTAATGCTAAGTAATCATTCCTGAAGAAGAGAAAAATCATGTTCAGATTCTTTCTTCTTTTCTAGACTTCCTTCCATGAGAGGCTGAGGGAGCTGGGCTGGTTCAGCCTGGAGAAGAGAAGGCTGCGGGGGGACCTCATTGCAGCCTGCCAGTCCCTGAAGGGAGCAGACAAACAGGAGGGGAATCAACTTTTTAAAAGGGCAGATAATGGCAGGACAAGGGGGATGGAGTGAAGCTAAAGGAGGGAAGCGTTAGATTGGATATTAGGGGGAAGTTTTTTACAGAGAGAGTGGTGAGGGGCTGGAACAGGCTGACCAGAGAGGGGGTGGATGCACCATCCCTGGGGGTGTTCAAGGCCAGGTTGGATGGGGCCCTGGGCAACCTTGTGTAGCTCCAGGCCTGAGGCTGGTGTCCCTGCCTGTGGCAGGGGGGTTGGAGCTCTATGATCCTTGGGGTCCCTTCCAACCCTTGCCATTCTATGATTCATTCTATGATTCTATGAGAGCATCAGTCCCAAATCAGCCCTTCCAGGAGGCATGCTTAGCTCTGTGTTACAGTCTTGTCTGCCTTCCAGAAGTGACAGAAAACATCAAGACTGAATCTGCCTCCAGAGTCCATCCACCAAAGCATAAAACTCCCTTGAACTATTTTTTTTCCTGGGGACTAAGGTGAAGCTGTGAGAGGTCACTACCACGACTCAGGCTTATGTCAGGTCCTATCAGGCTCCACTTTCCAAACCAAACTGAAAGAGAGATTCAAAGTCCCTCAGAGCATCTCACAGAAGAGGTCTACACATCCTCCTCCACGCTTGGTAACCAGCTGCTCTCCTCCACTCCCCCCAGCAGCTTTACCTGCCTCTCCTCCATCATCATAATGACAGCCTCTGCCTGCATCACGATGCGCAGGAGCTGCTTTCTGCTGCGGTGAGTAATGGCTGTGGGAGGGACTGGAACCAGATCACCAGGCAGATGTGAGTGGGAAAGGAGGGACTTCCCCACTGCTGCGATGAAGGGAACCACCGCACAAGAGCGGGCTCTCCCCAAGCCTCCCCAGGCGATGGGCTTTCTCTCTCTCATGTTTCTGAGTGCATTTAGCACCAGAATGGCTAAATGCTAAATCACAATCACTATGCATTTTTAAAAACCATGGAACTAAAGCAGGGGAAGGGGAAATACTTTATTATTCCTCAACTGCCTTCCTAATTCCAAATTCATTGTGTCAGATCACGTTGCAGAGAATACCTTCCTCTTTTCAATACCTCATATTTCTTCTTCACAGTTCATTATACACACTCCCTTAATCAAATATGCTCCACCTTGGAACTAATTATCAGATACTCCCCAGGGGCTAAGATTGCTGAATATATTACGGGTCTCCGCTGTGGGAGGGAAGCAAGTGAGATAGAAAGAGAACTCAGACAAGATTAATGCTTTTGACTGGGCTGACATCAAGATAACTTTTAACCCTGGAGGAAGTGGTCTTTCCAAAGTGACATGGGGTTGTGGGAGGGGGCTAGCACCTCAGTGAAACACAGGCTTTAATCTCCCCCAACCTATCCGCTCGATAGCTCAGGGCTGTCAGTGGGGCAGCTGAAGAGATGTTCACCATCCTGTCAGCACAGAAAACAGAAGCCTCTTGGCTCCAGAGTGGTCATGAGAGCTGCAGGACATTGTTCCTGCCTGACCCAGCTGGGGAGAGTGATGCTTACTCCCTCTCCCAAAGCAGGCTCCCACTGAGGCGAGGATTGCCCACTGCCAGTGAGGGCTATGCCAGCACCAGGACGTGTCTGGGACCAACGGAGTAGGAGGGTCTCAGTCCTGGATGAAGGACTGTCCTCATGTGGCACCCTTGAAATACTGAGCAGCCATCAACAGCCGACTCTCCTCTGTGTGCCTGGACATGTGTGGAATATGAGCTGCAAGAAATGCTGCTGAGAAAAGTTCACTATTAATTATGCTCCACAGTCCTCTTTTAATTAGAAGACAAACTGTTGTGGGAATACAAGCTTAAATTCAGACCTCAGGCCTTTTCATCAATAATTTTCCCTGAACATGTAAAAATATTGCAATCAGCTCACTCTTTTTTTCCTCTTTTACCTCCCTTCTGGTTCAAAGCACTGAGGACAGTTTGACGGTGAAATGCTCTCTTCTGGCACTGCCATTGACACAGGTCAGATTCTGGCAACAAATTGGTTTCTACAAGCCCAGATACACTTAAGGAACCACTCCTGTCTATCATCATTGACATGGAGCTCCCTTGGCCTGAAAGGAGGTGATGTGGTGCACTCATGCCCAGGCAGGCAGCTGGGATGCTTGCTTCGGTCCCACCATTTAGGAAAATCCCACTTGTGCCCAGATGGCACAGAGGTGTCCAGATGACCTGAGGATGAAGGTGGGACATGTCTGCTGTGGTTGCAGGAGAAGCCATCCCTCCCTGTTGAGGCAACCAGCCAGTGGCACCTACCATATCTGTATCCGAGACGGGACCGAAACTCGTCACATAAATGTCCGTCTTCACTTCAGTTACACTGTCTGGGGTGAAAAGAGAGAAAAAATGGGAAAAACCAATTACAGAACTGAATTTACTTGTAAAGGCAAGAGTTTTGGATTTGTTATGTACTGGTTTTTCCTGCCAGGTGCCTCCCTGGCAAGCCCTCAGCCAGCCGATACGGTGCTCTCTGCTGTGCCCTGAGTAACGGACAGCTTCATCAGTTGTAATTGGGCAAATTCATCTGCAATGTGGCTCTGCTGCTTTCTGTGCTTACACCAAGGATGTGTATGTCCCACACAGCCAGACAACAAGTATTTACAACTGTGGCTACGCGACAGGCAACGTGGCGCATGTTCACCTGCATGTTCACAACCCTGATGCTTCCAACCTCCTCCTCATCTGAAATCCCTTTGTGTCTCCCAGGCTGATAAACAGCCTAGCAATGTTCCGTCAGTTTTAGAAAACCCTGGGTTTGTTACAGCTTCAGGCTTATCTGTATGTTAAAAGAATCAATATCTTGATTGCCTTTTTACTGCCAACATGTTTGCTGCTCTCCTAAGTGCCTCGCTCCTGGCGAGCTGCTGCTCTTGCACAGCTGCTGCTCTCCTGCATCACACTCCCCCCTGCATCCCAGGCTGTGCTGCCCTCGTGGATGCTGACAAGCAGTCTCACTGCCCCACAAAAACCACAGAGCCCCCAGTTCCTGCCCCACGTGCTAAAACCCAGGGGCAAGTGCAATCGTATGCCTTCGGGTAAAGATAAACCGAGGCGCTTTGCAGAACGCAGGCACCAGGAGGTATTATTCATGCTAAACGGCACATACAGCGCTCATTCTTGACTTCATTACGATTTCAGCATGCTTCCTAATTGAAATCTCTGCTGCTGTCCCATTTTGCAGGGAAATCAAGGCATGGTGATTTGCCAGATTCACGCTCCTATGCTCTGCCCACTGGGCTGTACCGAAAAAAGTGATGGATGAGGTGCCTGGAGTTTAGCACTACACAACCATAAACCCTCACCACATCATGGATAGATCCTGCTATTGTGCTCCTTTTGTATGGCATTAGCTGGCTCAGAGCTGCTTCCCTAATGAAAGAACCAATTTAGAGCAGAAGACTATATGCGTAATACCTCATTTTGGCCACTGCAGCAGCTTTGCAAGTAGCCTGGATGGCCCATCGCTCACTTCAGTTATGGAAATCCTCCTGTCCCCTGACAGCTATTTTGCAGTACTAGGAAGCTTAGTTTTGTGCTTCAAAGTTTTGTATCCAAAAATAAGGTAATGCATTCTGGCAGGGTTTCTCTCCTTAATGGCTGAAATATACGTATACATGTCTTTAGCTATTACGGCTGGAAAGCTTCTGACGCAGCCTGTGGCTGATATTATTGTGCTATGTAAGTAACCCTTGATCTCGTCTTGAAGTGATGAAAAGAAGGTTAAAGAGAAATATGGATGCAGTACACTTTCTGAAGCGCACAGAAGCCAACAAGACATCGTCCTGAACAAAATTAGTTACTTCTGTAAGACTTGAACACTCGGGGTGTTCTCTCCGAGCCCTCCCAACCGAATCCCACACGAGATACACAGCAGGCAAGAACACTTGGTGAAGCGAGGCTCTTTCTGCAAGGAAAGCTAATGATGGTTCAGCAAAACTACAGATTTTCTCTCTCTTCCCCTGCTCCCTTCCTGGCATTCAGTGTGGCCAAGATAATGTCTTATAGCCGTAGTTATGAGATGAGGGTCCCTGGCCACCCATGGCTGTCCCGCTATCTTTACATGAGCTTTTATGTCCAGATCACACTGCAACCTGCCTGTCACAGAGCTCCAGAGACACGTTCCCACCTCATCAATCTGCCAGCAAATCTAATCAAAGATTAATTTATGAATAGTAATAATCCCTTAATAGTCACAGATAAATACAACCTGGGTCTGAAGAGGGTCCCCCACTTCCAGACTGCAGGCAGAGCCCCCGAGCCAGGCCATGCAAACCCACTGAAGCTGGTGGACTCCCCCCGCCCCACTTTGCACCTGCAAAGCTGTGCCCAGAGCAGGGATGAGCTGGAGGGGCTGACTCCATCACTGGCTTATTGGTGTTCCCCAGCACTAACGAAAATGGGCTCCCTGCACCTTTTAGGGCAAAAGCCAGCCTGAACTTTCCCTGTTAATATGTGCTCCTAAGGGCAGGATTTGGCTGGGATCCGGAGGGATTTCTGAAATTAAATCATCGCTACGCGAGCAGGGATTTCAGCAGAGCTGGGAAATCCAGAGATAAGTAAAACACCAGCAGAACAGAGAGAGATCCATCCTCAGAGATTCACTTACTTCGTGATTCTACAGCCTAAGAGCATCCGTGCTGCATGCAGCTCATCAGCTCCGCGACGGTGAGACTTTCTCCTCCAGAGAAATCAGAAGCTATTCAGCCAGCCTTCCCCCTCCTCACCCTCACACCTACCCAACCTGAGCCTGAACAAGAAGAAACTGCATCACTTTTGTGGCAAGAGACAACCGAAAGGAGCATCTCCTGCCTCTGGCTCAGAGGCATGGCAGGGGAATCATCTCCTCCTCAATCTGCAGACACGCTCACACTGCAGCTCAGCTGTCTTTGCCCAGTTCTCACCAAAGATTTAATAATTAAGGACTACACTGTAGAGAGTTAGGCACTTTCCCTACACCTCCTGCAGACCATTAAATGACATGTTTCCTTTCCTAGCGTCATCCTTCCCTGTGACTCAAAGTTTTTTCACACGCCCGAGCTGAGCCTTCAAGCCTGCTGGGGTGGCAGGCAGATGCTGACAGTCCTGTTTTATAGGGAAACAAAAGAGGGGAGGCTTGGTCCAGGTAGGAAGCTGGAGTGGAGCAAGGACCAGAGCTCAGCTCTGGCTGCCCCAGGGAATGACACGGGCCCCACTGCCCAGCCAAGAGCTCGGTATTGCTCTCAGCAGGCTGCACAAGCACCCTCTGGACATGTTGCTGAGCCTTGCTGTGCCCCAAGCTCCTGCCACCTCAGGACCAGAAAAGCAAAATAAGATGCTGAAGCAGTCACAAAACTAGAAGAGCAAAAGGTTTTCAGGTTCAACGTTTGAACATGGGTAGAATGTAGAGAGTTGAGTGACATGCCATGCTCCTAAGCCATTTGCTTGAGGCCAATTCCCTCATCTGGGGGCTTTTCCCATTTATAGGCTCAGCTTATTTCCAAGCTTAGGCAAAGCTGTGTTACTAAAATCATCTGGAGCAAATGTGTGAGCAGGGACAAGATGCTGCTGGCCGATCAGAGCCGTCCCTTCTCCCCCACAGCACAAAGCCCCATCCATCCATCCATCCCTGCCTGCCAGGCAGCGCTGCCTTGCTCCTGAGCCTGCAGAAACCCCCACAGCTGGACAGATCTGCAATGCAAATGGAAAACAAAGCTGTAACATCCCTTCCCACAGCGTTACCATGGCACTCCCTACACCTGCCTGCTCTTTAAAAGCTATGCCCCCTTCTCCTTCTCCAAGAATTCGCTATGCCAGATCTAGCTGCCTGCGCGGGCGATAAACATCCCCATTAGCTCTGCGCAGAGGGCCAGATGCTGCCGCACCAAACCCCACGCCAGCAGGGTCCGGGCCTTCCCTCCTGTGTGCGGGAGGTGTAAAGCAGCAGCTGCTGCTGAGGGGCTTCGGGGTTCCCATTTCACCTCTGTCTCCCCCTTCTAAGCGCCCACGTCCCATCTTCCTGGCCCTAGTTGGAGCAGACATCCCCCCTACTCCCTCCCCCCTTCCTGTGCTCTCCCTTTTAAGTGCTCGTGACTCCCAGGGCTCGGGAGGGGATAGCTATTATTTACAAAATGATGGAGTGCTATTTTTACTTCCTTCTTGGAAGCACCAGGAGCGGTGGCAGAGCTGGAATACAAATGACACTGCCTCGCTGCCTCTCCCCTCTCCAGCTGTAGATTGCAGGGCTGCCTCTACAAGTGATTATGGGAGGCGGGGGGGGGGACGACACAGGGGGGGCTGAGGAGGCTCTTATTAAACATCCCGCTGCACTCATCAAATGCTGTTTGTTTAAGAACCTCAGCCCGTAATACAATCGACTCGGCCGGATGTGTTTGGGCTCCTGAGGGTTGCAGATGTGCCGAGCACAGTCCCGTTCCCCAGGCGGGGGTTCCCGGAGGCTGTGCCGCAAGCCAGCTGAAATGATGTGCCTGCATCTCGGCGCTGGAGGCTCCCAAACCACGAAAACACGGGCAAAGCCACTGCGGCTCTGTGCAGGGGATTCCTGGCTGCTGGGCTGATGTCAGGGATCCCTCACAGAGATAAGCTGAATGAGAGAGAGAGAGAGAGGGAGAGGGAGGATGGGATGCTCCTCGAGGTTGTGCTCCTCCTGGCTGTGCTCCAGCTCTGCCCCAGGGCTGGGCTGTGACCTAAGGGAGTGACAAGCTGAGAAAGGAGGACAGTGCTCCTCAGGTTCTTCTGCACTCAGTCTGCTGCAGGCCAGCTCCTGGAGGTAAATGTTTCTGTGCTGGCCTCGCTATAAACTGCTCTGGACTCCAGCCAGAGCAATATCCCATCTCTAACCAAGCCTCCAGCCTAAAAGCGCAGTAACAAGCTGATAATGCTCCTTTAACACCCTCCTAGACAGCAACCACATTTAGCCTCAGCTCAAGAGTTCCTCAGCTTGATGAGGTCTCCTTATTCAGTGATCTTTTTCCAGGGACCTGTCCCGTGTCCCCCCAAACACAGAAAGTCCCCTGGGAACGAGTCCCACCAGCCTGCAGTGAGCAGTGTCCCCGTGAAGAGCGAAGGGATGTGACATACCCTGAGCCCACACCACTGACCCAAAGGGAGTACACTGGGCAGGATGGTGCTCTACAGCTATCCCAGCACCCCTGGGAAGGGAAACACAAGAAATTGGCCTGTACTACCAATTTCCACCTCGTACCTTCTCCCAAACCCTTGCCATGTTAACTGATAAGCAGAAGGAATTTTTACAGCTGCCCACAGAAGCTTTTTGGGTGTGTCATTCTTTGTTTTCTCAGCCTCTCACTGGGAGGGGTTCATTTTCCTTCCAGTTTTAGCCTCTGGAACAGAAGAGGCTTCCATGACCTTCGCTACAAGTCCCATGTGCCTGCTGGAGCTGAGCAGCACCACAGCCCAGGGCAGCCCTTGCCTTCAGAGGCAGCAAACTGCCTCCCCCAGCCAGAAACTTCACCTTCAGGTCCCTCCTCTTACTCTGACAGCGTCAGTCCCATCGCACCAGGGCTGCTGCCTTCACCAGTACCTCCCTTGTTCTTTCAGCTGGCCTCTTCACCTGTGCTGCTGCCTTGGTTTGGGAAGTAGGAAGCAGAGCGATATAGGAGAAGGAAGGGCACAGCTCAGAATGGGGTGGCACAGCGTACCCTCTCTGTGACTTTGCCTTTGGGACATCCTTGCTGGGAGAGGACAGCGGGGCACAAGCAGGGGATAGTTTCCCAAGGGAAGAGGGTAACCTTGCCCCAACCCCACAATTTCCTTCGCAAGAGCTGCAGAAATGGAGACAGGACATCTTCTGTGCCACCAACCAGAAATAAGAACCCCTTGATGGAGCCCCCACTGCTGCTCTCCTGCTGCAGGACGAGCAGGACTCTCCCACATACATTAGAGATGCTTCTCTTGCAATTTTTCACTAGGGAGCTCAAGAATAGCAGCACAGAAGGACACATTTCAGTGAGCATCACTGCAGTGCTGTTCCTGCCTCCCAGGCTTGTCCAGTCCAGCCAGGGGATAAAGCTGACTCTGAGGCCATAGGCTGATGGAGCTCCTGCCACCCAAACACCACAAAGCAGCATCAGCTATTGTCAGGACCACAAACATCTCTACTGCACCTAGGATGCTCTCACACCAAGTTTCCTGGGAGCAGAGGCTGTGCACGGGTCAGGAGGGGAAGGCTGGGGAACAGACTGAAAAAAATGAGAAGGTACTGGCATCTCCTCCAGCATCAGTGAAAGGGAGAGCTGAGCTGAAGCACAGAGAGATCTGGGCAGCTCTGAGTGCTGCCCCTTCTCTTTCCTCTACTGGTTTGGATTTGGGGATCTTAGACAACACAGAGAGAGCTCACAGTCAACCTCTTCAGACTCCCAGTCCCAAAGTAAAAATAGACATTTTCAGATGCTGCTTGGCTGGTTTAGTGCCTCGGTGCTTCCTTGAATACGAAATTACTTGTTCAGAAGCAAACCCCACGTCTCCTACTGCAGACATTCATCCAGGTTTGACAAGTTCAGCCTGAGCATCTTTACCAAGAGTGGACAGCAGCAAGAACAACCCAGAAGCTGATACCTGATGGCATTTACCTCTCTAGTGGGCACAGGGATGAGGATGACCAGGGTTCCATGGATGAAGGCTGGCCTTTGCCTCCTGCATCCACCTAGGACAACATGGTTAAAACTGATGGGATGCTGATCAACTGCAAAGTGGGGTCAGCCAAGGACTGGGAAATTTGTACTCTGCAGAATAAACCACACAGTAGGGAAAGAAACCATATACATGTCTGAAACGAATGTCTTATCCCAGCAAAAGCAGGAGTGAGTAAAAGCCTGCAGGGGACTGCCAACGAGACCTTTAGATCAGGTCAGTATCCAGCTCTGCCTACGTGTCACGAACTATTTGTCTAATGCAGTCTTGCTTGGCTATTTGCTTGCTCCCAGAAGTGGTCACCCTGTCTCCCTCTTACAGCTGAAACAAACAGATCCAACCCCCTCGGCTGCACCCCCTGGCGACTTCTGCAGAGTTATGATCAATTAGACATCATGTTTAGAGGAAACAAGGTTATCTGCTGCTCCCCATGAAAGCATTGTGTCCGCCCCTCCCACCTTGGGGGGCTGAGGCATCTTTTCACAGGGGTTGGCTTATCGAGCGCTGCTGCTGCCTGAACCCCCTGGAACTGCCAGCGTTTGCTGCACAGCCAGGTCCCAAGCTGCTGCTCTGGGAGCCACGGTGATTAATCACTACCTTCACTCTGGTGTGATGCCACATCAGGGTCTACAATTGCATGTCCTCCAGCCAGCCTGGAGAGAAGTCATCCAATCTGTAAGTACAGATAGGTGGGTGGGATCGCTTCCCGCTGCGCTCGCTCTCTATTTCACCCCCACAACTTGGACCTCTGCAGAGGTCCAACTTGGAGTGGGAAGTTCAAAAGACCTCCAGGGGCGTGCTCAAGCGACGGCCAACAGCAAAACCACTCACACATGATGAGAGGGATCAGCGTGGTCCACTGTTACATGCGCTTCATTCTTCAGCCCAGATGAAGTGAGATGATGCCCGTCCAACCCCTCAAAGAGACAGCCTGCTGCCCTGGCTTGCTTTCAGAGCAGGGCCAGAGGAGATGCAGTAAAGAGATTTATTCCGTGTCTCGCACAGCATGCTGCATACACAGCTTTCCAGCAGGGCTGCATCCAGTGTCCTCTGCAGGAACGAGACGCAGGACTATGAAGTGACCCAGTTACCACTGGAACGTGGCTTGTCCAGGATTTACAGCACGCTGTACTGCTGAGATGGATGTCATGTTCCTAGGTGATCCCTGGGGCACAAGCCACCTGGGGCACAAACTCCTCGATTTACATAAGGAAATCAGTGAAGTTCTTGGAAGATAAATCCCTAAGCAGTCTCCACATGCATTATCCATGTGCTCTTGGCTCTGACCCAGGTCTAAGATCTCTCCACACCTACATAACACATTGCCTATGGAGTCTGGATTGAGGCATGCTACTGCTGAGAGCAAAGGAGTCTGACACACCTTGTTCCTCCTTGCTTTCGAGCAAGCTGGGAGCCAGCATCCCAGCACAGTGCTGAGGCACGCAGGGCATCTGCTTGTCTCCTTTGAGTGAGGAACTGTGCTCCCTCCCTAGCACTTCCATGTGAGCAACAGCACTGGGTGGCCCAGTTTCCTGGTCTGAATTCCCTGTGCAGCACATGCTACGCCTCCCCTTTGTCTCAACATGTGATCAAGGGGCTCTAGGCATACCTGGCACGGTGGGCAAGTCCCAAGGTGTCGCTGCAGAAAGTGCTGTAGGGATCTCTCACCCTCCCATGCAGGAGAAAGGCTTTTTCTCACACCTACCCAGAGTGGGAGGTGCAGGTTAGAGCTCTCTCAGGCAGAGCAGCCAAGCAGAGATGCTGCTCTACCAAGAAACCCCACTTTCCTGCACCTCAGCTTTTCCTGCCTGGTTTTCTGGTGCCTAACACCAGTTGATCCCATCGAGTTACCTCTCTCTACTTTAGGTCTTTTTCCACTCAGCTGCATAATTCCACAAATCTTCCAGGGACTTAAAATCTCCAAGATATCTACCCTTCTGCCAGGTTTTGTTCAGATCAGCCAGGAGGCTCAAAAGCTTTTAGAAGACAAAAGGCAGTAAGAAAGATGTGATAAGCCTTACTCCATTAGGAGCACAGGCAAAAAAAAAAACAACCCCACAGCCCTACTGCAAGCCTCAACAGAACTATGCATTTGGCTGCCTAGAGAGGGGGTGGGTGCCCCATCCCTGGGGGTGTTCAAGGCCAGGTTGGATGGGGCCCTGGGCAACCTTGTGTAGATCCAGGCCTGGAGGTTGGTGGCCCTGCCTGTGGCAGGGGGGTTGGAGCTTTATGATCCTTGGGGTCCCTTCCAACTCTTGCCATTCTATGATTCTATGGTTCATGCAGTCTAATTTAGCTTTGCCTCATCGCCCTGCGCAGACACATGCATGTATTCTTAGTGATGCCTTAAGTGACATGAAATACACATCCAGAGGTTACAATCAGGATGTGGCACGAGTTACTGATAAACAAAGTCCAGGCAGAAGAGAAGAGAGAATCAGAAGCAGCAACTGGCAGAGGATGTGCAGTCACAGAGGCTTTACTCACACCCCTCATTCTCACACATGCAGACTACAAACAGAGACGACGAATTAGTTGTGCTATTTTTGCTACAGACAGAGAAGACAGAATGAACAAAGCCACTGTAGTTACTATTTTAAGTACCCAGGACACCCTCTGATGCTACGAAGACAGAGGAGGAATGTGTATGTATGAGCGTGCTTTAGAGGTTCTGCTGGTGCTTTGAGACCCCGTGGTAACGGAAGAGAGATGCTACATAAATGTGCTTGTTATATATCATAAACACAATGAGAAAATGCATGAATACAAATTAGCATGCATAATTTAACACGTTCAGTATTAAAGTCTGTTCTTGATGGCTAAGCCAGAGGCACTTAGGGAAGGGAATCCCTGCCGGTCCCAGTGGACAGGGAAAGAGCATTCAGACAACAACACGTTGCTGGCTGGTACACTTGTATGTGGCCCTAATGAAACCAAAGCCAGGAGAATTTTGCTGGCTGCAGCCCTTCCTGCAGGGCCTCTGCACTCTGGGTGCACTGGAGGGAGCAATGAGAGGAGGGCAAAAATGCCAGACTGGTATTTCAGCATTAAGCAAACCCCTCCATGTTACCCCAAAACACTCGTGTTTCATTTTGGGCCTCTCTCCCTGACCTCATCCTCAGTTAATTTCCCTCTCTGGGGGTTAATGACAACATTCTTGTTGGCCACATCCTGGGATGCTGGTGAAGAGCAACCTCAGGGCAAGGCTGCAGCAGGCCCTGAGCCCCAGTGCTTTGGCTGAAGCTGCATATATCCAGGAGACACATGGCTCCAGAGCAAACAGCCACCGTGCTGCCACCCTTACTGTACCCCTTCCCACCAGGGTAACTCAGCAGGGAGAGGCAGTCATTACACCAGGCTCATCTGGAACCTGCATGGACACAGTGCACCTCTGAAGCCTCTCCTTCAGGAAGCTTGCAGGCTGGCCCTGGCAGGTTATCATTTCACAGAATCATTAAGGCTGGAAAAGACCTCCAAGATCATCCAGTCCAGCCATGCCCCCCACCATCTCTATTAGTCACTAACCCACATCCCTAAGTACCTCACCAACCTTTCCTTGAACACCCCGAAGGATGGTGACTCCACCACCTCCCTGGGTGACCCCTTCCAATGCCCAACCACTCTCCCTGAGAAGAAATTCCTCCTCATTTCTAACCTGAACTTCCCCTGGCACAACCTGCAGCCATTCCCTCTTGTCCTATCACCAGTTATCTGTGAGAACAGGCTGATGCCCAGCTCCCCACAACCTGCTTTCAGGGACTTAGAGAGTACAATAAAGTCTCCCTTCAGCCTCCACTTCTCCAGGCTAAACAGCCCCAAAAATCAAATGAGACACACACTGCACTGCATTAATTTTCTGCCACTGCAGAGGGAGAAAGAATAAACAAGATGTCTTAATCAAGTGCATGAAGGTTGCAGGCTGAGCTCTGCACTACGGCACCGGGCATGCAATGCAGTGCTGCTGCGCCTCAGTTTCCCCATCTGCCTTTTAGCACTGCCTTCCCTCATCTCTGGCTCTGTCTCCATTCCAGGTTGGTCTGCAGGCTGAGGATTGCCAGACAGCGTGATGGACTGTAGTGTGTGAAAAAGGGAGGAATAAACAACAGAAAAAGGAAGCAGCTCTGGGAGCTTGCTGTATAGCTGAGAGGAAGAGTCCATTTAATTCTCACGCCCTTCCCTTGAGGCCAGCACCAGGTACAAGGCAGATACAAGGAAACTGTAGCAGGGAGCAACACAGCAATTTGCACTCTGGCTCCCTTATCGGTTAGCTCCTGGCTGGCATTTCCTTCAGCCAGACAACTTAATCACCTCCTGCCTTCAGCGAGGCCTCTGGCATCATTCATGACCACCCCCAGGCAGCACAAACGCTTCCCTTTCCCTACACACCCCAATCCAGCCGTGCCTGACCCCAGCCTGGCCGTGCCTGCCTGACCCGGGAGCTGCGTGCAGGGCCAAGGTCTCTGCTGAGCTGCTGCTCCTGTCACACACGGGTCACTGGATGGCATGGCCCCTGCTCACAGCGCCTGCAGCCATGCTAGGACATCATATGAATAAACTTATTTAACACATGCTGCCTTCAACCTGCTCATTTAGCATCTCCTTGGATGCTGGAGCCCTGCCGCAGAGCAGGGCAGGCTCCCCCAGCCCCGTGTCACCTCTGCACACACTGGTACCCACACGCTGGAGATGCGCTGGGCAGCGAGCCCACCTCTCCTCTGCAGGAATAACTCCTCCTCTGTTCCCCATCCTATGCTTGTGAAGAGAAACAGAGTCCCCAAAGCGCAGGATAGATCCCCAGGCACACGCTGTGCCCTTCCATGGCATTCCTTGCACCCCGCTTCCCTGTGCCTCCCGGGATAGTCCCTGGCTGGCAAAGGGGCCAGCAAACCCCGAGAGCAGCAGGGGGATCCACAGGTGGCAAGGTGGGCGGGCTGTTGTTTTATCCCCAGGAGAGCCAAACCCTTGCTGAGGAAATTCCCTTACAGCTCTAAACCTTCCCCTCCCCAGCACTGTCCATCCCACGGACAGGAATGGTTTTTAACATGGATCCTGCCAAAAATACAAAGACAGATTCCTCGTTTCCCATTCTGCTCCCTACACAGACTATGACACGCTGCACAATGCCCATCCTCCCACTGGGGACAAGCAGGGCAGGTGCCTCCAGATGGAATTTTTAATGTCTTTCACTGGGGTGAGTGTTTGCTTGTTGTAGCGACCGTGCGTTCAAAGCGTTCCAGTTCCCATGGCAACTCCCTGCTGCCACCAGAGATGCCATTTTTCATGCCATCCCTTCGGAATTAGACATTTCCCAGCAGAAGTTCTGAAGAAATGTCTCTCTTAAATATATATTTATTAGAGACAGCGCCCAAGAGTGTGCTTTATTGACACGTTTCTTAGGGGAGTCTCAGCCCACGGAGGAGAATATGCTGGCTGCCAAGCTGCCTTTTCTCAGCTTCTGTTTCTAACCAGAGCTCTCATTTCTTCTCCTGCCACACACACATTAGCCAGCACCTGCTCTTTCTTTTTTGGTTTTAATTCCTTCTGTTCCCATCACTCTCCTTGTGCCCAGTCTTGCCCCAGCTCCCCAGTAACCCATATGCAGCAGGGGAATGCCCAACCAATCCAGTGTGCACTGGAAGTATCTGTATTTGTTCACTGCCTGCTTGCTTGGGTGCTCCACAGGGACCTCCTCTTCTCCTGGAGAGCCATCACATGCCTCATCATACGTTCACATGCAGAGAAAAACCCCAAGTAATGCAAAATACAGACCAGCACAACAACCTCCTAGCCTCAGAGGGCATCATCACGAGAACCTGCACCATTCTTGCCCAGGATGCTCTCTCCCTGTGCCATCTGAGCACCACGCACCCTCCTGGAAGGGGTGAGCATGTCTGAGAACTGATCCTTCTCCCCAGCAAGGGAACCTGGGCATAGGGCTCCCACAATGCCTGGGAAAGGGTTCACACCCTGGGTTTTGGTCCTGTGGAGCCACCCAAGCACCAGTTCACAGGGTTGTCCTACCTCTCCATGGGTGTGGAGCCAAAGAATGCCAAGACGGACCCACACCCCTGCCTAACACTGTCTCCGCTCCCACAAAGTCCTTGCCTAACATCATCACCTCCCAAAAAATCTTCACACCTGGCTCAGAACCCCCTACATAAAAAGTGAGGTGCAACATCCCACCCTTAACAGGTCCCAAAGAGTTTTTACAAGAGCCCCGTGGAGAGTTTCTGTCTCTCTGGGCAGCCCCCAGCCCCACTGCCCTCCAGGGCAGGGATGTCTCCTCTCCCACAGGGATTTCCAGGCTTTCCAGGCTCAGTGGAACCCTGGGAACCACAGTGCCCACCAACCACCCTCACACTTGCACCATGCTCAGCATCTCCCAACTCCCCCGACAGCTCAAGAGAAAGAGGCAGTGCCAGATCTGGAGGGGATCCTGGTGGGATGCTGCTCTAGAGCTCTTCTAATAGAGCTGTAACGTGACAGCTTCAACCAGCCTGCCTTCGGGAGACAAACCCAGGCAGGGAAACTGGCAGGAGCCGAGCAGATCCGAAGGCCAACGGAGCTAATCCCAGGCATGTTTAAACACACAAGCCCAGGGAGCCTCGCTCAAACCCAACGGGGTCGCTGAAGCCCAGTGCTGTGCTTAATTCTCTGGTGCAGCCTGCTCAGAAGGGTGCAGTAAGCAGAGGAAAAGGCAAAGCACTCAGACCAAAAGCCATGAGCTGGCTTCAAGGTCAGGACATCAGGAAAACCACACACCAGCCAAAGAGCAGGAGAACAGCAGCTCCTGTCCACCCCATTGTGGGAACCACATGGACAAGCATCACTGTTGTCCCTCAGAGGAGTTTAGAAACATTTTCTTAGCCCATTCTCCAGCAGGGACACACAGGCTCAGGGGACACTTCTTGCTGACTCCAGACTTCCCATTAATCCTACCATCCCACCAGCCATTAATCAAATGTCTTCCACTGGCATTTTTATTGAAAATCAATTTAATAAAGTGGGTGGGAGTTCGCAGGCTTCCATAACATCAGATAAATATTCATGGGGGCTAAATGAGTTTTTTTAAATTTAACTGGTGCAATTTCCTTGTTCCTTAATATATAGCTTGGCTTGCCCTTGTTTGGGAACAGAGATGAGGTGGGACTCAGCCCTGTGCTGGCTCACACACTGCAACAATCCCCTGCTATCCAGCCAATGCTGTTTGGCAAGAATATCACCATCCATAGCTGGAAATACCAGTCTGCCATGGACATCATCACCCAGCAACTCCCCAGAGCCTAGCCTGAATTCAGAAGGGCCTTTTAGAGCTGAAAACTCATTTCCAACTGCTAAGAGCGGAGCCACCATTTCTACCTCCACGGGCGTGCTGTTTGATTTCTGCCTTTCCCTCCCTGTTCGAGCCGCTGTTGTGCTCTGCAGCAAAAGCTAATGAAAGCCATCAGAAAACACATTCTCCCCATGCTTAATTGAAGGGGGTTAAAAGGCTCCCAGCTACCAAAACGAACAGCACACCAGTGAAAGAACTGAAACCCACACAAAACCCTGGAATCTGTGGGGCACATGAGTACAAGGAGAAGGGACAAGCACCAAGCTCATCCTCACTATGGCAAGTCCCACCTGCTGTGAGCATCTGCCCTGGGGAGGGCAGGTTAACCTCATGTTTTCCTGAAGAGGCTGGGGAGCAGCAGTGGCCAAGGCTCCTCACTGTAATCCTCCTGCTCAAAGGTAGTTATTAGAGTCCAGGCAGAAGAAAGGAAAAAATCTGACATGTTGATCAAGTTTAGTAGAAAGGCAGGATTCAGATAGTCCTTATCAGTGAGATATTTTACAGTGTCTAACAGCTTCTTTGTTAACTGGAGCAGTGAGGAGCTGCAGCTTCCAAAAAGCAGCAATGCAGGGCAATTCAACCACTGCCAGGACTCTTGTCATGTTATCCTAGTGATACCCTTCTCTTGAAAGGCAGCGCTTTAGAAATCAAGCACATCATCATTTTGCCTTTGTTATTAACGCAAACTGACTTGTTTTCATCGTTATAGCCTCAACCTAATTCCTCATGCACAGGCTCCCTCCCTGAGCACGCTCCCTACAGCGGCTCAGATCTCCGGACAGGATTTGCTTTCCTTGTTTTCTAATGACATGAAGGTTGTGACGAGCCCTGCAGACATGCACAGACAGCCCAAGCCCAGGAACAGGGTGCAAACAGCCCTCCCTTCCCCATGCACTTCCACACATGAGGTCGCATTCCCTATACCCCAGCTCCAGGGTGGAGGTAGTATGAAGACAAATTAAGTGCCAAAGTACTAATTTTCCCTTCATCCCCAATAGCTACCCATGCAGCAGAAGCAGGCAGTGCCCACTTTCTGATGCCATCAGTCTAGTCACTCAGTTCCTCCCAAAACACAGCATCGGATGCAGGGATGCTTCTCCTCCAAGTCTCTAAGCCTGCTGGCTTCTCTCATTTCCCCCCTGTTAAGATAGCAGTCCTGCTGCTGAGCGATCACCCTTGCTGGAGACAAACTGCCTGTCAGCAAACAGCATTAAATACAGGGTATCATATTTGACAGATAATGGCATGCTTTTCGTTTTTTCTCTCTTGGATGCAGGTCACACAACTAATGTCATCTCCAAAAGCTGAAATCCTAGATGTGAAAAGGTAAAGCTTAATTGCCTTGAACAGCAACTCTCATATTGACTCCAACATACGGCCCATAAATATTAATATGGCTATATTTAGCCCCTTTCAATTATACATACAAAATTAAACATCTTTCTGGGAACAAATCAGTCTGGAAAGGGTTTGGGCTTGGGTGGGTTGGTTTTTTTTTTTCACTTTTCACTGCATTCTGCATCAAAATAATAGTAATTCTAATAGAGATAAGAGTTTAAATAAATAGAACAGAGGATGGAGGCAGGTGCTTTCACCTGCCTCAGCCAATTTGCTCCACAGGGATTCAGAGGCACTCCCATCCTCCTAACCTCACCCCTGCTCCACGTGCTCTCCTCCTCCCCTCTTATTTGTTAGATCCAGTCCCTTTTCTGGCTGGCAGCAAACTGGGAACCCACTGAAGGTGTGGTGTGGGCAGTGAGGGTGGCACATAGAGGAACCAGCCCAGCTTGGGATCCCAGGATCCTAACACAACCTCCGGGAGGGGGGTGCTGGAAGAGGGACTCAGCTGGCCAGAGATGCACTCCCATGCCCACACCGTGCTTTTCCTGGTTAAAGACCTTCTCTTTCATATAAAAGTCACATCCACTTTCCTGATTTGCAAATTAATTGTACATCCTTTGCCTTGCCAAAGTGGGCTTAATGGTATTAACGTACACGACAAAGAGAAGCTATCAGGAAGCTTCTCTCATAATGATGGGTAGATTGAGCAAGAAAGAAGAAAGCAGATTTCATGCTTTTGTTCTTTAACCCTTCCCTCGTGCAGGCAGCCAGGTCCTTTTCTAGGAAAAACCTTTTGTAAGTGCTCAAGCAAGACCAGGTGCAGCTGTCTAAGGGGAAGGGCTCTCATCTTCCAGCCACAAACGTCTCTAATTCAATTCCCACATGTCCACAGCCTTTACAGCAAGCACATCTTGGGGAAAGAAGAGTTTGCACCTTCGTTTTTTACAGGACAGTGGCCTTAGCTGGCTAAAGTGGCATTCACAGCTCTCTGGGGGACATGTCTTCAGGTGAGTAAGTAGGAATTCAGGACTGCAAAAAATCTGATCTGGCCTGTATGGGTACAGCCAACTCCCTCAACAAGAATCCAGATGGGTGCAGTGAGCTTTGTACAGACCCTCTGCCATCTTCCCCTTTGTGAGCTGCCTTGGTTTGGTTTTGTTTGGATTTTTTAATGGTCATCAGATCCTTTCCTTGAAAAAGTTTCCTGTATCAGAACTGATCCTGCCAAAAAAAAACAAAAACCCAGGCATCTGAAATGTCTTCTGCAAGGTTGGAAAGTCTCTTGAATTTTCAGACATAATTTATCTCACTCCAGTCATGAATCATTCCATCCACTGATTCAGCCTGAACTTTGTCATCAATAGGATTTTCCAGCAAGTATTTTTTGGGGGAAAAAAATTAAAATAATATGCTTTCTCTATGCCTGTTGTTCTCATAATTTTGGTTTGAATTATGTTCTTCCAGAAGGTAAACTGAACGGGGTGTCCTTTCCTCACAATTCAAATTGCAGATTGAAGAGTCTCTCTAGGCTATATTCTATGCTTACAATTGCCAGTACTCCACAAAGACTTCTCTTCTTTCTTTTTTTTTGAATAAACATTAGCTGTATGTCCTTTAGAGGTGGATTTTTAAAGGAGGTTAACACTCAGACAGTGCCTGCCCCACCAGACTCCAGAGTTTGGCCATTGGCTGCAATGGGGTGAGAATTTCACCCTGACTTTTCACACTGTTTGGTTAAAGGACCCTCCAGGGTTTAGCCTCTGCATAGTCTTGCAGCAACTCACTCACCCAAAGCCTTTCCAGAGCCTCAGAAATGCTCCAGTGTTTTTACTTACTCAAACAATAAGCTTTAAAGAAATCAAACAGCATTAACAAGCTAAAAGGTCTGAATCAGCAGCAGCAATCCCCCCCTCCACAGGAGGCCCAGGTAGATGTGGTTTGATTGCTTCTCCCAGATGGAACCAGGCAGAAATTCACCACCAAGTCGATCAATGACTTTGCTTCATCAGACATAATCAGGGACTCTGCACTGGCACAAACTTTTTGTCCTCTAGCTCAACAAACAAAGTGACTGCTGTTTCCTAAATATTTGACCAGTTGTTTCATCCTCAGCTTCCCAGAATAAACCAACTGAAACTGTTTTTAAACTCCCTAATACCGAATAAACACACCCAACTTATTTCACAACCCACATCAAAGGCACATTAAAAGTCCTTTACATGGGATCAAGCAAACAGAAATTCTAATAAAGAGTAAATGCCCTAGTCTGACAGATCAATAAAGACATCATTGCAAGCAGTTTATAGCCATCTATAACATCATCTACTAACGTTGTTAAAACCATTCAACACATGTTCCACATGCTTAAACATCAGCTCCCCCCTTCCAAAGTCATTACAAAGAAATGCCATCATCCCATCTCCAACACACACCCACCAGCTTCCCCTCGGGCAGGGATCAGTTGCCCAGCATTCACACTGGTTCACTAGCACCAAAACTCTGAGCCAGCAGTGTGCCCTGGGGGCTGAGAGAGACAATGGGATCCTGGGGGGCATCAGGAGGAGTGTGGCCAGCAGGTCACAGGAGGTGATCCTCCCCCTCTGCTCTGCCCTGGTCAGGCCCCACCTGGAGTGTTGTGTCCAGTTCTGGGCTCCCTGGGATAAAAAGGACAGGGGTCTCCTGGAGAGAGTCCAGAGAAGAGCTACGAAGATGATGAAGGGCCTGGAACATCTCCCCTGTGAGGAAAGGCTGAGAGAGCTGGGGCTGTTCAGCCTGGAGAGAAGAAGACTGAGGGGGGACCTGATCAATGTTTATAAATATCTTAGGCATGGGTTGCAGGGGGAATTGGCCAGCCCCTTTTCAGTGTCTGTGGGGACAGGACAAGGTGCAATGGCTGTAAGCTGGAGCACAGAAGTTCCACACCAACATGGGGAGGAACTTTTCCCCAGTGAGGGTGAGGGAGCCCTGGGACAGGCTGCCCAGGGAGGTGGTGGAGTCTCCTTCTCTGGAGAGATTCAAGACTCATCTGGATGCCTATCTGTGCAGTATGAGCTGAAGAACTGCTTTGGCAGGGGGGTTGGACCCAATGATCTCTCGAGGTCCCTTCCAACCCCTACAACTCTGTGATTTTGTGATACTCCAGGACAAATTGTTGGAGTAAAAATTCCCCCAAATGGATTAATTTTCCCAGAAACAATCCTCATCCTTTAGGAAAAATCCTCCTTCTTTCCTATGCACGTGGATGTATGGAGGGGTGAGCAGCTTGGGGCAGGCTCCTCATTGGAGCCACACACAGCAAATGAAGGCACCATCTCCAAACCAGCATCTGAAAAGGCACGAGAAACACCTTCCCCTCCATTACCCCAGCAGCCTGGGGGCTTGGCTGTGGCCCCTCTGGAGAGCCAGGAGGTGCACAGCCTCATTGCTGGCCATCAACTGTGGCCATAGGACTGCACCATGGGAAGGGCAGCTGGGCAGGGACCTGCTGTGGCAGTCCACTCCCTCCCACAGCTCCCCAGGGGCACAGGCAGCTGTGAGATGCCCTCAGAGGACCCAGCACTGACCTGAAGCACAGGTGCCATTTCACACCAAAACCTAGGAATCTCTTTTTCACAACAGGCTTCTGACCCCTCTGGAGTGTTTGTGATATCCCTGAAGCTTTGATACAAGCTTGTTGCCCTAAGCAAATTCATAACTTATTTAAGAGAAGACTTTCACCCTTAGGCATAGCTGTCAAGCCTGCATTCCTCGCTTGCCTTCCCATACACATGTGTGCCTCTTCACACAGAGCTCCCCCTCCCCCTTTGCCGGGGGTTTAAACAGCAACACAACTGGGAGTTCTGCATGAGAGGGGGGAGCAGAGGGGCAATGAGCAAATCCATGGCAAAGCAGCCTCTGGAGAACTGCACCCAAGGGGAAGGCAACCTTTTCTCGTTTGTTCATAGATCTTAACTTCAGAAGTTTGATGAGAGAGAGACAGCAGGATCCCTGTTGCCTGGAAAGGTAAATAGAAGAAAATGCTGTTCAGGCAGTGCCTCAGCTTCCAATTAAAACACATCAAGGAATCTCAGGCAGACAAAAATCTGAGGTAAGACATAGATTTATTTTTTTTTCCTAAGAAAGTATCCAATTCATCCCTGGAGTAATCAATACAAGGCATGAAATCAGATCAGAGAGAAGCGATGAGAAGTTGGGAGAGGTAGAACATTAAGACAGAAAACCAGATTAAACAGAGACCTGGAAACCCTGGAAATCATTCCAAACCACAAAGGACCACCAGGTTTGTCATCTAATGTTTCTCTTTCACAAACAGTAGATCTAGATAACGTTTATGACAAATCACAGGCAGCTTCACCACGAGGAAACACTGCAGAAGAGCTCAGGGCCAGACTTAGACAGCCAGCTCTGCTGCAATGGGGACTGGGTTGCCTTGTCCTGGGACTCTGCCACCACTGCTCAGGTGTCCCCAGGGCCAAAGGACAAAGAACAGTCCTGCCTGCACCCCTCTGCCTGCCACAGAGCACCCAAGAGCTCGGCTGCTGCACACTGCAACTTTACACACACCCAAAGAGCTTGCAAGGGTCCCTTCCCCAGGGCTTCATCATAGAGGCTCCTGAGCTGGAAGGGATCCATAAGGATCATGGAGTCCCACTCCTGGCTCCACACAGCCCAGACAGGTCAGAGCTGGCACTGAGGGCATCATCCAGAGGCTTCTTGCCCTCAGCCCAGCTCGGGGCTGTGACCCCTTCCCTGGGGAGCCTGTGCCAGCACCTGACCTCCCTCTCAAGTACAGAAGCTTTGCAAACTAAAGTAGCAGACAATTTCAACATTTCAGCCAGCTTTTAGGAAACAAAAGCTCTCTACACTTCAATCTGGACAATCTAACAATTCCTACTACTATTGTTGGTTACTCTCACTGCAAACAGATTTCTTCTTGGATGGATCCCTCACTGTTTCAGCTTGAAGAGCACCATACTTCTGAGGGAAGTCAGTTAATTTAACTATTGTGACTACTTTAGCCCCTCTCTGCCTTCATGCTCACATATTAGCAGACAAGCCTTTACCTGGAGGAGGTGAGGACAAAAGGACAGGTGCACTGAGGTGTAACACAGCAAGCATCTCTAAGGAATACATCGATCTAAAGGGAGCTGCTCTGAACTCAAGTCCAAACCCTCGAGGTCATCAGCACTTAAATCAGTGGAATACAGGTGGCAAGAGAGGGATGCAGATGTTGCTTGCTTGCTCAGAAGTCATCCCACCAAATTATCCCATCATTAAAAAAGCAGGAAGGATCACTGCACTGCAGAAAGAAGAGACAAGAAAAACTCCAACTGAGGTGTTTTTCCCTTACAGAAGAACAAAGGGAATACAGCAGCAGGATAAATATTTACAGGCAGTTACAGATCAAAACCATTAGCAGGGCAGAGCTGTCATAGGAAGGCCAGATAAAAGGCACCATAGGCCCATGTCAGGCATCCCTGATGTGAGTCCCATTGTGAGCACAACCTGACCACACCAAAACGTGCTGAAGCCAAGGGCATCTGTGCTGAGCCCAGTGTGGCAAAGGAGATGCTGCTGCCAAGCCACAGAGAGCGACCCAGCGGAGATGAGGAAGAGGAGGCAGCCCTGAGCCTGGGTTACTTTCACTCTGGATATACCCAGTTGTGAAGATACAAACTGGGACTTTCCCCCTGCCTGGATGGGACCCGCTTGCTGACAACCCTGAGGACAACAGGCACCTCAGCCTGTCAAGGAAGAAGAAACCAAGGTGGCCAAATGCCTTGTTCTGCCTAGGGAATTCTATTGCTTCAACCCAGTTGCCTGTGTTTGCTGGTCCCAGGAAACTCCATGCTCTGAAAACTTCAGTAGGTTCATAATCCTCAGCTGTCCAGAAGGACATGGTACAGACACAGACCAGCAGGATGCCTCAGCAGGGCCCAGTCAGCCACTTTGGGATTCCAGAGGCATGTAGTAGAAACTTCAAGGAAATACCACGAGTTACCTTGTAAGCAATGCTGCATCCAGAATGGGTAACACTGGATCCCAGCCTAAAAACATTGCACAAATTACTTTTTAATTGCAATTGGAGAAACTGCCTTATCTACAAAGTTTACAGCCCATCCTTAGAAGACTAAACAGCCTACTCTCTCCTCCTCTTCCTTGGGGAAAATCTTATCCTCCTTGGCAACCCCTGGAAAAGGCTCTCCTGGTTTTGGCTTATTTTTCTTCATAGTACCTAGCACAGGAGTATGTTTTGGATTTGTGCTGAGAACAGTGCTGGTAACACAGGGATGTTTTCATTCCTGCTCAGTGGCACTTACCCAGAGCCAAGGCCTCTTCTGCTCCTCACCCCACCCACAAGTAGCTGGGGGTGCACAAGGAGTCAGAAGGGGACACAGCTGGGACAGCTGACCCCAGCTGACCAAAGGGATCTCTCATACCACATGATGTCACGCTCAGCAATAGAAAGCTGGGGGAAGGAGGAAAGGGGGACATTCAGAGTGATGGCATTTGTCTTCTCAAGTCACTGTTACATGGGAAAGGCTGGAAAGATGGGCCTGGGTGAACCTCATGAGGTTCAGCACTGCCAAGTGTCAGGGGTGGCACTTGGGCCAGAAGAATCCCAGACACAGATACAGACTGGGAGAAGAGCTCCTGGAGAGCAGCCCTGTGAGAAGGACCTGGGGGTCACAGTGGATGAGAAACTCCCCATGAGCCAGCAGTGGCTCTTGCAGCTCACAAGGCCAATGGGATCCTGGGCTCCATCAGCAGAGGGGTGGCAGCAGGGACAGGGAGGGGATTGTCCCTCTCTGCTCTGCCCTCCTGAGGCCCCAGCTGGATCCTGTGTCCAGAGCTGGGGCCCAACACAAGAAAGATGTGGAACTGTTGGAGAGGGGTCAGAGGAGCCACAAAGATGATCAGAGGGCTGGAGCAGCTGCCCTACAAAGAGAGGCTGAGGGAGCTGGGCTGGTTCAGCCTGGAGAAGAGAAGGCTGTGGGGGGACCTCATTGCAGCCTGCCAGTCCCTGAAGGGAGCAGAGGAACAGGAGGGGAATCAACTTTTTAAAAGGACAGACAATGGCAGGACAAGGGGGATGGATTAAAGCTGAAGGAGGGAAGGGTTAGATTGGATATTAGGGGGAAGTTTTTTACAGAGAGAGTGGTGAGGGGCTGGAACAGGCTGCCCAGAGAGGGGGTGGGTGCCCCATCCCTGGGGGTGTTCAAGACCAGGTTGGTTGGGGCCCTGGGCAACCTTGTGTAGCTCCAGGCCTGAGGTTGGTGTCCCTGCCTGTGGCAGGGGGGTTGGAGCTCTATGATCCTTGGGGTCCCTTCCAACCTTTGCCATTCCATGATTCTATGTAATGGATCCCTGCTCTCCTGGGAATGGCTGAACACTTGCCTGCCCACGGGAAGCAGGGGAATGAATTCCTGGGTCTGCTTTGCTTGTGTGCATGGCTTTTGCTTTACCTATTAAACTGTCTTTATCCCAACCCATGAGCTGCCTTATTTCTACTTGTCTGATTCCCTGCATCTGCCCCATCCTGCTGTGGGGTAGTGAGCAGGTGGCTGTTTGGTGCACAATTACTGGTCAGGGTTAAATCATGACAGTCTTTTTTGGCACCCAATGTGGTGTTCAAAGGGTTTGAGATAACACCAGGCTTGATTGGAATGTGCTAGATCAAATTTATAGCTGTTATGACTGTTTAGCTATTAATTGGCAGGCTCCTTATGCTTGCCATGGGGCTTGCTTGCTGCACTGTATATTAGAGTCTAGTGCTCATTAGTGGCTGCTTTTTGCTTTCGCTGCTCACTGTAGTGCTGTCCTGCTTATCATCTTACTGTGCTGTGCCTGGGAACATCCTGATAACAGCAGTGGTGATGTGCCTGGGCTGGCAGATGGCCAGGACATCCCTGCTGCTGCTGCTGCACCGCTGTGCTGGACAGGTTGGAACTCCAGTGTGCACTTGAGTCCAAGGGACCATGACTTGTGGATGAGTCCACATGGGAGCAGGATACCCCAAAGCATCTGTGGCTGTGAATAAGTCCATGTTACAGTAGATACAGCTGGAAACATCTGTGGCCATGGTTATGTCTGCCACAGCAGGCATACCTCTGGAGGGATGGTGGCCCAAGGATAAGTCCACACTTCAAATAAGTCCACACTTCAAGGTACCCCTGGAAGCACCTGTGGCTGTGGATAAGTCCATGCCACAGCAGGAACACCTTCTAGCATCAGTGGCTATGCATGAGGTCATGCTGGAACACCTCAAAGTGTGTGGCCATGGATAAGCCCATGACAGAGCAGGTACACTCATGGAGGGACTGCAGCCATGGTAAGGCCCTCTTGGAGCAGGTTTAGTTCTGAAGGGACTGTGACTGTGGACAAGGCCATGCTGGAGCAGGGGTATCTCTGAAGGTATTGTGGCTCATGGAGAAGGCCACAGTGGAACAGCTGCACCTCACAGTGACTGTGGATAAGTCTATGCCACAGCAGGTACACTGCTGACGAGACTGTGGTTCACAGATGAGAGTACACCTGGAGCAGGTACAGCCCTAAGGGACTGTGGTGCATGGGTAAGTCCAAGCTAGAGCAGAGTCTAGAGTTCATTGCAAGGTTAAACCCTGTGTTCTGGTCAAAAGGACCAGAACTGGATCTATTAAACTGTCCTCATCTCAACCCACAAGCCTTCTCATTTTCACTCTTCTGATTTCCCCATCCCTCCAAGGAAGAGTGCTGCATGGGGCTTAGCTGCTGGCAAAGGCCAACAGTTCTGGAGCACAGGCCTCCACTGGCCACCTGATACACAGACTTTGTCCACCACTGCTCCAAATGCCCACTTGGTTCCTCATCCTTACACCAAACAGCACCTCAGACACACCTGCAGCCCCTGTGAAGCAGCCAGTCTCTGGCTAGGCTGGAAGAAATCCCTATCCTGTTTTGCAAAGGAGGCCCCACATGCCTCCTTCCATGAACAGCAAGGTGCTCCCTGAGAGCTTTGTATTTCTAAAACATGTTAAAAGGAATTCTCAAGGCTGTAAGGAAGGAATAGGCTGGGGCAAGTCTGGAAACCTCCTCTCCTGTCCCTCCCCAGGCAGTCACAAGCTGGTTGTGTTTTGGTTGTAGCACAATGGACCTGGTTAGGAAATAAGGTACAGCTGCACAAGGACCATCACTGAACCTCAGACAACCCAACCACCACATCCCCTCTCATGGCAACTCTGCTGGGCATCACACTGGCAGTATAAGGACTGCAGAACTTTCATCACGCTTCAGAGTACGCAGCACAAGGATATGCAGGATATTTTTGAGCATCAGTTATCCTTGGAGGATCATTCATGATCCCATCACTCACATCCCACTCCATCAGCATCTCTTCTTTTAGGGTATATATGCCTCTCCCTTTGCCAGCCAGTCCTACCACTTTCTCGTGGCCACATCTCCTCTCCAAAGCAAGGCAAGCTCTAGGTTCACAGCTGAGGCCCTTCCATGCACCAGCTCTGCAGGGAGCCCCAGCAAAGAGCATTTAAGAGCTATAAAGAGCTGCCCCTCATCCTAGCCCTGGTGGGGCTGAGCAGAGGGTCCACACGGTTGCCCAGTTCCAGACCAGGAGCAGAAGCTGGTGCTGTCCATAGAAACTCTCTCAGTGGGAAATTTTCTTATTCTGCAAGGTTGGCCATGACAACAGATGTCTCCATTCCCTCGGGGTCCATTTCTGTTCCTCTTCTGACTTAATAACCAATCTGCCCTGTGTTTTCCCAGGGGAGACACAGGTTATCTGCTGACATTTCCTTCCTCTCCTCCCCCATGCTGAGTCCTACAACATGATCTATTTATGCAGTTACCTTTTCTCCAAGCCCAGACCGTATTTGAGCAGTTAGGGGGCCAAACATGGGGCTTAGCTCTGTCCCTAAGAGCAAGCCAGCCTCATCTCACCTGGCAGAGACAGGGAGGATCACAGAATCACAGAGCTGTAGGGGTTGGAAGGGACCTCGAGAGCTCCTGGGGTCCAACCCCCTGCCAAAGCAGCTCCCCAGCTCATACTGCACAGGTCGGCGTCCAGACGGGGCTGGAATCTCTCCAGAGAAGGAGACTCCACACCCCCTGGGCAGCCTGTCCCAGGGCTCCCTCACCCTCACTGGGAAAAAGTTCCTCCCCATGTTGGTGTGGAACTTCCTGTGCTCCAATTTGCAGCCATTGCCCCTTGTCCTGTCCCCACAGACACTGAAAAGGAGCTGGCCAATTCCCCCTGCAACCCATACTTAAGATATTGATAAACATTGATTAGGTCCCCCCTCAGTCATCATCTCTCCAGGCTGAACAGCCCCAGCTCTCTCAGCCTTTCCTCACAGGATAGATGTTCCAGTCCCTTCATCATCTTCGTAGCCCTTCTCTGGACTCTCTCCAGGAGATCCCTGTCCTTTTTATACCAGGAAGCCCAGAACCTCCTACCAGAAATGTAAGACTTCTCTGTGACACCAACGGTCATGTCCCCAGTGCTATGGGGCATTCCTGCAGAAGGAGGGGTCTGACAGCCACCATCCCTCCCCACCTTTCTTCTTCTAAGCTAGCCTTGAGTATGCTCACAAACCTCTCCCTGCCATCAAGACTGCAAGGCCTCCTTGCAGGAGAGGATGTCCTGATCCACCACCTGGAGCCTGGCTCTGCAGCATCAGGCACTCCTGAGCAGCCTCAGCACTGGTTTGCTTCAGTTTGTGTCTGCGGCATCCTGGTAGGAAGAGGAGCTCTGGCATGGGAGCTATTAGAGTGGGTGGCAGCAGATGGTGACAACAGAGGGGATAAGAAAATAAATACAAAGAGGCTATCTTGAGGGGAGAAGTCACCACATCAACACTCTGTTGCTTACAGTCTCTTTTCCCAAAGCCTAAACAAACATTGCTCCCTTTCTGTCACACGAGGGAGTGGCTCTGCCAAATGCGGGGTGCAGGCACCCCAGCACATACAGCCCCCCGAGGCGCTGCAGTCCCGTGCCCTGCTCGGCCCTTTGCCAGCCTGGCCCAGGGATGTCACTGGGATTCATCTCATACAGAGCAGGGAGACCAGGGCTGAGATGGGAATTGGAGCACAGGAAGTTCCACACCAACGTGAGGAAGAACTTTTCCCCAGTGAGGGTGAGGGAGCCCTGGGACAGGCTGCCCAGGGAGGTGGTGGAGTCTCCTTCTCTGGAGAGATTCCAGCCCCGTCTGGACACCAACCCGTGCAGTATGAGCTGGGGAGCTGCTTTGGCAGGGGGGTTGGTCCCCATGATCTCTCAAGGTCCCTTCCAACCCCTACAACTCTGATTCTGTGATTCCCAGTTACACACAGTTTAGTCCAGGCCATGCCGTTAGCCTGCGCGCAGGCTCAGTGCCGCCCCATCTGCCCTCTCCAAAGCAGGACTGTGTGGGGATAATGGATGCTTTTGCCTGGCATCTTCAGAAAAGCAAGTGGAAGAGATTCCCAAGGGAATGGAGAGAACCAGTGCTGGTCTTCAGGGACTGCCCAGTGTGGTCTTGCAGGAAAACCAGCATACCTTCTGAGTCCCTGAATCACGGCGCTAAGTTGAAGCGAAGCAACCCCTTCCACAGACTCACATAATCCTGGACAGCAGGAGCCCAGCTCTTGCTGACTGTGACCCCAGGCTATGTGAGCAACTCCTGTGTTTGGAGTCTGCAACAGGACTATTTCTGCTTCTCTGTCCACCAGCAGCAGCTAGAAAGGTCTTTGCCTCTAACGCTCTTTCTGATAATAGCCCTGAGACACCTCCAAGGAATCAAAGTCCAGGCTTGGGGAAAACAGGTCCAGCCAAAAACATGGAGATCCTAGCTCACCAGGCTGCCCCATACACACACACACACACACACACACACACAGAGAGGACAGTTCATTGCCAGGCAAGGGCCCCCAAAACCTGTCACCCTTGTCAAAACCTCCCATCTGGGTCAGCAAGAGTCCTCATGAGGAGAAATCAGAGGTGAAAGCAGTCTTTAAACATGCAATGGCTGTTTCAGGCAATGGCAATTTATTATGTTAAACACGTTATTAAAGGATCTAAAGCAAGAGAGCAGAGATGTTCCAAGAAAGGTTTTAACTTCCCTGGCAAAGGGCTCCTGGGAGTCCTCTTGTTAATACTTTGCATGAGGTTGTTCTGCAACTGAGTCTACTGAGAACATGAATGCCCCCTCAGTCCCCTCACAGAGTGTGTCTGTTAAATCGATACAGCCATCGGGGAGACCCAGGGAAAGAAGCTATTAGTGGGACCACAGTTAATTCTGGGGGAAAGAAACAAGCAAGGAAAGCAATATAACCAATGGATGGCTTATGCAGACACAGTAACCCTTTCCTGCCTGGGTTCTGCAGCATGGCAGTCCATCAGAGGTAAGGATGCTCACTGGAGAAATGCTTCTTTCCCAGATTTTGCATGGTCTCTGCTCTGGATCAAATGACCTCTGGATCTGTGCAGGGCAAAGTGCCATGGCACAGAGATGGGTGTGGGGCTGGGAAGAGACAGAGAGGCTGCTCTGAAAAACACAGGGAGTGATTCCAGGCTAGCATGACATCACCAGAGCCCTGATCAACGTGCAGGAGTTGAGGAAAGCTTGATCCCAACCTCCCTTGGACTTTCTGGGAATGGGGAGGGGGGTACACAGTGACTCTGGTTTTGGGTGGGAGTCATGGTCCAGCATCACACCTTTGCAGCTGAACAGGAGAGCAGTGTGGGGACATCACCTCAGCAACCCCTGTGATGTACAGTCACCACCAGCACCTGAGAGGGGTCATCTCTGCCACAGCACCAACCCTCAGCAACAACACAAGAAGAAACTACACAAGCTAGTGTCTCCCTCATCTCACCAGGAAAGCTCACATCTGTCTTCCCCACACACCTCCCCATTGCTTCTGCCTTCTTACACCATGGTAATGTGTGCCATAAGGACTGGGAGGAAAGGTGACCACCATGGTTTTGCTTCCTAAAGCACTTCACACATCTACAGGTGCTTGTAAAGACACTCAGCAGCTGTAGCTATAGCACCAGCACTGCTAAAAGCATCTTGAGACACAGCAGAGCCCAGCTGCCTGCCCAGTGCCAGGATGGGCATGCAGGGAACAGCTGGCCACATAGGCAACCTATATAGGAAGTGACAGAAGATGCTGAGATAGGGGCTCCATAGCAAAGCCCACTGACCAAAAAGCAACACCAGCACAAGTCAAAGCTCCTGCAAACTGGTAATATCATTACTTCTGAAATGGCAATGCCTACAAAAGTAGCAGAAATAAGTTTAATCGTATTTGCTCCATCTACAGGCCTATCAATGTAATGTCATAGGAGATGACAGCAGTCAAGAGACTTGCACCTCTCATCTCACAAACTATCAAACAAGACTCAAAATGGGGAAAGCAGCAACAGACCAACTCCAGCCCTGAACCAGCTTCTCCTCCTGACAGCACCAGACTTAATAAATCCCCTCTCCTTTCTAAAGCCACCCAGCTGTGGAAACCATCTTCTCCCCACCCAGCTGACCTCCAAGCCCAGGTCTTAGGCGGTTGTCGTATCCATCCAACAGCCTGTCCAGGATGCGGGTGAAAATGGTGATGTTATCTTTGCTGTCATCAACGACGTCTGAAACGTGCTTCTGGGAAAGCCTGGCATGCAGGGGGGAAAAAAGAGGATAACATATCATCAGAGGAGAAACCTACTCTATACATGCTCTGAACAGCTACTGGAAATGAGGGGATGCAGGTTCGTGCTGCAGCAGGCCCCAGGTGACAGGATGGGGCATGCCTGTCAATGCAGTGACATCCTGTGGGGCATCTCAAGTCATCTCCCCCCAGCCTCTGCCACCCCTGCCCCCTCCCCAAGTTTCCAGAGGCACCATGGGGAGCAGTTTTGAAGCCCTGCTTTTTCAGGGAGCCTTCCCCTGTCCCAGTATCCCTCCCCTGCTTCTAAGAAAGGGCATTTGTATGAAGAGAGGCTGTGGGAAGCTCAGTTACTCAAGTGCCAGCACCTCCTCCCTGGCAGCGTGGAAGAAGTGATGCCAGTTATTTACCATACAGAGCTATTTCAAAGTTCTTTGCTCCTGGAAAGAGGGAAGGGAGGCAGAAAAGCAGGAATTCAGTAAAGCAGACTTGAAGCCTGAGTCCATCATTAAAACTCATCGTGAATCATTCCTGTGGTTTGTTGAGCTTTCCCTGCTTATAAAACCAAATGAGTTTTCACGTTCCTATCTCTTCTCAATGCAAGAAGCCTTGGAAGTCCCCAAATAAGATGATTTCCTCGGGGTATTTTCTGCCCCAGGTGGAATAAAATGAGTAGTAAATTTCTCATACAAAGCTCATCTCACCAAACAAAATCCTCACTGCAGTTTTGCAAGCTCAAGGGGCTCAAATAATACATTTGCATGTTGTGTCTCCCTTTCGATCAGCAGGAAAGCAGGCTGTGAATTCTCCTGCCTCTCAAAGAGATTTCAGACAACACAGAGCGCTGGTGTTGTGGCTCCAAGCACAGCCTTCCCCAGTAGAAAGAGGTGGCAGGACCAAAAACAAATGGAAAAGCAGGAGATTAAGCAACAGAAAACCAAAAGGAAAATCTGTAGAGATGTGGAGATTGTGAGGAAGATGGATGAGGAAAAAGGAGAGACACCAATGAGGCCAAAAAAACAGAGATTAAGAGGCACAGACAGGCAATGGCATGGCTGAGGAAGCCCAGCCTGGAAGTGGGGACAGAGGATGCTGAAGCAAAAGGGTTCTCAGGAGCAGCACAAGGAGCCCCTTGGGAGCAGGGCAGCCCCAGCTGGCAAACAAGCCCTGTGCCACTAACCAGAGTTAATGGCTAACCAGATGAATACTGCCCAAGTGAAGACCTCAAATATGTTCAAACTAGAGAGATGCTAGTGCTACATGACATGGGTGCAATTACTAGGGAAAGACCCCTCTGAAACAGGGACCTCACAGCTGGGGGAGAAGCTGCCCCTAAATTGCATTCTAATACTTCTGCCCCTCTCCTTCTCTTCTGCAGCCTCATGTGCTCCAGTTGATGTGTGCAGATACCAGTTTAACCATCCATGAGGAAGTAATTGGGATAGGGGGGTGAAACCCCAAAATAACAAAGAAAAATATCATTGGAGGAGTTCAAAGCTTAATCCTGCTGCATCACGTCTGATTAGACTAATTACCCCTGGCACTACAGGTCTGTTTACAAACACCAAATAAAGGGCCAGAAGGATGGCAAGTAGCAGAGCTGGCTTGGACCTTTCCTATCAGAATGTTCTCCCAGCAGAAAACCAGCTGTTGTAAGATAAACGGACAGCAGAAAGTATTTTCTAGCAAAAGAGAAAAAAATTGGGAGCAGGATGTGGGTATTTTTAGAGTGAGGCTGAATCAATACTGTTCAGCACGATGCAGCTAATTGAAATATTCCATTTTGGGCAATTTTGACATTAATTTGTGTCAGTGTCAATGGCCAAACACTCCAGGAAATTGCATTTCAAGTGCTTGAGGTTTGCTTCTCCAGGGATCAGATCCCACTTCTTGCTTGGCCCCTGGTTTTTAGCAAACTGATACCTGCTGTCATGGGAGATGTGGTCAGGCCAGGAAGCTCAGCCTACAAGAGCCATCCGAGGGTAATAAAGTGCTTAAACTGCAGCTCCAGGAGGGTCTGGGCAGGGGAGCAGTGGTTGGGAAAACACCCATCCAGCCCTAATGTCAGATCCAAAGCATCAAAACACCGCCAACAGCATGAACAGCATCACAGCCTCCACACCTTCCCATCTGAATAAAAATACTGCTTTTTGGTGTTTAAGCTGGACTTTAAATATCTGAAATAGCTGAATTCCCTGCAGGTAAGCAGAACTTTGAGGAATTTAACAAATGCCTACTGTAATTAACGAGGTTACAATTGTACCAGCTTTCAATAGATGTCATGGTTAAAAGCAATCTGTCCCGGTGTCTGCTGATGGGTATATAACCATCTATAACTTATGAATAGCTAGCATGCTTGTGAAAGCTCATTCATTAATGTTTTATAAGCTATCTTTTAAAATTACCCATAATATAAAGCAGGGAGAGGAGAGATTTTTGTGAAGGAGCTCCTGGCAGAGGCTCAGCGGTGAGGGGAAAAAGGAGTTTACAGATTTCAAAGGCGCTTTACTTAGCCTGATGTCTGAGGCTTTGGGTTCAATGTGAGCAGCGTGGGACGCGCTCAGCGGGCACCACGGAAAGGACAGCGCAAGCAGGGCAAGGGGAAGGTGCAAGCAGGAGGGAGACAGCAGCACCTCTGCCTGGCACTTGATTTGGGTTAATTCCCCAGCCCGGTCAAGGTCTGAGCTGGCTCACCTAACCTTAACAGACAGCTAAAGCTGCCCTTTAGCAAGGCGTAAAACCAGGTCTCATTTATCTCTCTCAAAGCCCCGGTGAAGAACTCTGAGGAGCTGCAGAGAGATATGGGGATCAAGGGTTTAAAATAATTAAAAGCCTTTAGGCTGGGAAGACAGAGGTTTGCAGCAAATTTAATTAGGATAGGTTTGAGGAAAAGCCATTACCTCGCCACCCATCCCTGTGCACACGGGCTCTGGAGAGCTGGCTGGGCCCCCTCACATGCAATTTAAGAAACAAATTCTCTGGCAGACCAGAGGGACCCCCACAAGGCTGGTGATGAGGCAGCAGCACTGGTGGAGCTGTGATGGAAAGCAAAGGGGCTGTGGCAGGGTGACAGGGCTGCAAGCACAGGGGTTGCTGACACCCCACACATGGAGATGGGGCCCAGCAGGTTGGAGGGGAAGGTGAGAGGCCAGCGCACGCAGCAGTACACCAGCCCAAGGGTCAGCATCTTCATGTGCAGGCAAGCTCGGGATGCCTTTGCTTGTGCAAAGCAAGACCCCAGCAGACAGAAGTGCAGGCAGGGCAGGGTAGGTGGTGCCCAGTGTGCAGCTGGGTGAAGCTGCAGAGGCAGCACTGACCCTCCTACATGCATGAAAAGCCTTGATCGCCGCTGTGCTTGTAACTCAGCAGACAATGTGTCAGGGTCTGTGCCTGGCACACCAAAGGTGCTGCTAAATTTTATATAGGAGGAGTCATGTGTTACTTGCATTTGCCCAAGAGCTCCTCCCTCCCCACAGCTGGCTGGCTGTGTGGGAAGTGTCTCTGTCTCCCCTTCCTCCAAGGGCTCTTCAAGCCTCAGCGGATGCTCTGATGGGAGGCAGAGGGGGGATGCAGAGCCTGTCATGGACTGACAGGCTTTGGTCTTCTCCCAGAGGCTGGGAAGGTGAGGCTGGTGGCAACACTGTGCTGGGACAGCCAGAGCCTGTACGCCCAGCAACACCAACACAGTGTGCCCAGGCAGGGATGCCCAGAGCTCTCCTGGGATACAGCCCTCACACCTCAAACAGCTGAACAGCTCAAGCAGTTTCAATTTCTTTTCTTTAAAGGAGTACTAAAAAAATAAATCAGGGGCGAGTCTCTCGAGTTACAACTCACCCAAGTCCTTGCCCAGAGTGAATTGTGCAGAGGCCAAATCTGAAAATTGGTTTTGCTGCAAAAAAAAAACCTGCTGACAACTGTCCTCAGTGAGAGCACCTCAAATAATGCTAATGTAATCAGTCAGCTCAGCTATGAGGGACTGAACAGACTTGGGGACAGGGACAAAGGGAGGCTCAAACACAGCGGAGACACTTTTTAGTGCTTTGCCCTAGACTCTTTCACACACACGCATACAGCCCCAGGATATTTAAGAGTAGCAAGAGGGCTACAGGCTTGGCCAGCAGCCTCAGTGATCACCACCTTACCCAGCATCTGCAGGGAGAGCCAGAACCAGGACTAGGACTCCAAGAGTAACGAGAGAGCGTGGCCCCATTCCCGGGAGCCTCGGTGCCATGGCGTCAGCACACAGCGACAGGCAAGCAAGCCTCCAGAACCTGCCAGGGTGGGCACAGAGGGGGAAGGAGAGAAGAGAAGAGAGATTTCATTTACCAGGGGGAAAGCAAGCTGCCTTGTTCAGTTTTCCCTAGAAGTTCATCCACCTCAGCCAGCAGTCAGTGTTTCTGGGGTCCTGTATCTGAAGTCCGCCCCCTCCCCAGTAGCGTCGGCCCCAGGCAAGTCGCCTTACCCCATCTCCACAGCACACCCAGCAGCTCCCCAGGTGCTTTGGTACCTGTCAGCCAGTCCATAGCTCCACTTCCAAAACCACACCAGATCTTCCTCAGCCCATCACTTCCTCTTTGTCACCCCATCCTCTCATCCTCCCAGTCACCACCCTCCCCTTGCAATGGCTCCCAGTTCCCCCCACTGCCTGTGCTGCCTGGGGGCACCCACACAGCAGAACCACTTGCAGAGTCTCAAGATCTCTTTGGGGTTGTTTTTTTTTCCCAAAAACATCTTTTTCTGGACAGTTTAGGCCCTTACTTAATTCCAATGATGACACTTCCAGAATATTATTGTTTGGACACTGAGACCCAGGTAGTGGGAGTGCTCAGCTGTACCTCACTTAGTGCACTCAGATCTTTCATTAATGCCTGGTTTTACTTTTATTGTGATGTTACTGCACATTTAACTGCCTTCCCCTTTCATGTATCTCGTTATGTTGATGTGCTTTGGAACAGCACTGCCAAGCAACAGCCTGTAGAAGTACAGCTTGTCGTGACGTCTCCCCAACACCTCATGTCTGGCACACACGGGATTCAGCCCAGCAGAGGCTCAGCACCACAGCAGCCACCAACAACCAGACCCCTAACTGAGAAATGATGTCTCACTTCAACCACAGCCTGCAGAAAACAGGGCAAGATGTTGTTGCCAGCCTAACCTGACTTATGGATTTCCACACTCAGGCACCAATGTTGCAGAGCCTCAGGCAGCTCCTTCCAGCTGTGTAGGAGATGCTGGGTTGAAAGCCAAATCCCACCGCCTGCACGGCATTTCTCAGCTAGCAGAGGGTGCCCCAGGGTGAAGGGGGCTGGTGAGCCATGCAAAGGCTACTCAGGAACAGGGGTTTCTGCACAGGGAGATAGGAGACAAGACCCCCATCAGAAATCCCATGCAGAGACAGCAGAGAGCTCAGCCAAGCAGGATGGAAACACCTGGAGAACATGTAGTGATGCGCGTCTGGTTACCCCTGCCACAGACAGCTAGAGGAGGAGGGACACAGGGCCAGTAGAGCTCTAGGGAGACACGAGCTGCCATGCAGGAGGGAGATAAGAGCCAGACACTACTATCCTCCCACCTCAGCCTTTGTACTGGCAAGATATTCACAGAATCATTAAGGCTGGAAAAGACCTCCAAGATCATCCAGTCCAGCCATGCCCCCCACCATCTCTATTAGTCACTAACCCACATCCCTAAGTACCTCACCAACCTTTCCTTGAACACCCCGAAGGATGGTGACTCCACCACCTCCCTGGGTGACCCCTTCCAATGCCCAACCACTCTCCCTGAGAAGAAATTCCTCCTCATTTCTAACCTGAACTTCCCCTGGCACAACCTGCAGCCATCCCTTCTTGTCCTATCACCAGTTATCTGTGAGAACAGGCTGATGCCCAGCTCCCCACAACCTGCTTTCAGGGACTTAGAGAGCACAATAAAGTCTCCCTTCAGCCTCCACTTCTCCAGGCTAAACAGCCCCAGTTCCCTCAGCCACTCCTCATCAGACTTGTGTTCCAGATCATTCCCCAGCTTCACTGCCATTCTCTGGACATGCTCCAGGGCCTCGATATCTTTCTTGTGGTGAGGGGCCCAAAGCTGAACCCAGTGTTCAAGATGTGGCCTCATCAGCACTGAGCACAGGGGGATGATCACCTCCCTGGTCCTGCTGGCCACGCTATTCCTGATGCAGGCCAGGATGCTGTTTGCCTTCTGGGCCACCCGGGCACTCTGCTGGCTCATGTTCAGGTGAGTGTCAACCAACACCCCCTGAGCCTTTTCTCCTCTGTGCAGCTCTCCAGCCACCCTGCCCCAGGCCTGTAGCACTGCTTGGGGTTGTTATGACCAAAAGGCAGGACCCAGCATTGAGCCATGTTGAATGTCATTCCACTGGCCTCTACCCATTGATTCAGCCTCTCCAGGTCTCTCTGGAAGGCCTTTCTACACACTACAGATTGACACTTCCCCCAACTTGGTGTCATCTGCAAGCTTACTGAGGGTGCACTCAATTCCCTCATCCAAATCATCAGTAAAGATATGAAAGAGGATGGGCCCCAGTACCAACCCCTGGGGAAGACAGCAATAGAAATAGGGAAAAAACAGCATTGGGCCCCAGCACTGCCTTGCACAGAGCCTACTCCAGACATGGGGTACCTTTATCTTCCTTCCCATCCCTGACTTACAACCCCTGCAAGCATCAGGGCATGGATTAACTCTGTGCCTGTGAGCATTGTTGGTGTGCTTAAGCCTTAGATAACCAGGATGCTGCCTAGGGGAGCACAGCCTTCTCACCAAAGGAGCACACGCTTAGCAGAGGCTGCTGGAGCCTTCCAGCACAGGCACACCTACACGTCTGGTGAGACAAGCCCTGATTCAGGAGGGATCCTCCAGCTCCTGCTACCCTCCAGCTGAGAAGGGACACTCAGTCTTGGAAATTTGACTATTTGCTGATGAAGCACAAATTAAGAAGCTGAACATCTGTTCTGTGGGAAATTCCAACAGTTCAGGGACACTCAAATCACAACAGCTAAAATGTTGATGTTCCTTACAAGGCAAATTCATAACTCCTTCAATTAGCAGCTCCTCAACAGATTTCCTTTCAACTTTTCCCCTTCGTTTCACTTCAACCTGCATATTATACAATAGGATTTAATTGATTTTTTTTTCCCCTAAGGCAATTTCAAACACTAGCCAAAAGCAAAAACTGAAAACCAAAATCTGCAAACAAACCCAACTGAACCCCCCACACTGCTGGCTTTCCTCTCCTCTCCCCACAGCACCATTGAAAGATTTCATAGAATGGTCTGGATTGGAAAGGACCCCAAGGATCACAGAGCTCCAACCCTCCTGCCACAGACAGGGACACCAACCTCAGGCCTGGAGCTACACAAGGTTGCCCAGGGCCCCATCCAACCTGGCCTTGAACACCCTTCAGGGATGGGGCATCCACCACCTCTCTGGGCAGCCTGTTCCAGCCCCTCACCACTCTGTAAAGAACTTCCCCCTAATATCTCAACTAAACCTTCCCTCCTTCAGCTTTAGTCCATCCCCTTTGTCCTGCCATTGTCTGCCCTCTTAAAAAGCTGATTCCCCTCCTGTTTCTCTGCTCCTTTCAGAGATTGAAGGGAAATCAACACTTTCCCACTCAGCTGCTGGTTTCAATAAGTGTTTTGCCAGGATTTGTAGTATCAGCAGTTTACGACAGGGATATCTGCACAAACAAGGACCCTTTAGTTGTGCAGCAGATGGCTCCTGGCCCTGTTGGAACTGTTCTGACTCCTTTAGAACGTTTTGGACCATGTTTATTAGATTTGGTGAGACCATGGGCTAGGGAGGTTACACACCAAAGGCAGGACAGAGCAGCTAAAGGAAACAGGACCAGAAAATGAGGCAGCAAGGTAATTCTGAAAGAGAGAGGGTCAGGGACAGTGACAAAAGCACTTAAACCTTCCATGCAGGTGTGTGTAACACATACAAGAAGTTCTGAACACCCACATTCCCACCAAACCTTGTTCCTACAGTTTTCCTGTCGAATTACAGAGACAAAGGGCTGATTTTCTCCAGCAAATAGTTCTGTTGAGGCAGGTGATAGCCAAGGATGAGATAACAGGGCTGCCTTGATGAAGGTAAGGATGTGGTGAAAACTTCTTTTAAGCACCAGAACAAGTTCTAGACACCTTTACTGGGACAAAAGTCCTTTTTATCTACTTGCACAAGTAATTACTTTGCTGGGCACTGCAAATGCCCCCAAAATGGGGTGTGAGAATGAATGGATGGCTGGTTTGCTGTGGCTGAACTTGCAGACAAAGGACGGACAGCACAGCATGGAGAATAGCTTGGCACTGTTTTCTAGCACTTTCCTCGGGTTCTTGTGTTGTGTTTTTCCTGGGGAGCTGGATAGAAGAGGCTGCATGGCCTTTTCCTTGTTCTGTGGCTCCTAGACACTTAGAGATGGACTGAAAAGTGGACCCAGTGCTGAGGATTGTGATTGACATTCCCGGTTAACATGGGGGCTTGAACTTTGGTGATGAACCCTGGTTGCCCTGTGAGATTGAGCCAGGGCTGGCCTGGCAGCGCTGGGCAGGAACATGTCTCTGGAGGATGCAAGGAGGCTTCTCCAGAGGAGGTTTCACTCTCTGCACAGTTTCAGGGATCATCCAAAGCTCCCCATAGTCAGAGCCTCTCCCTTCTCCTGGGGCTCTTCCTAAAATCCCAGCTGATGCAAGTGCTTTATAAGGAAAATAATGGTAACACAGCATCCCTAATAACTGGTCTTGGTTTCAACAGCCCAGTACCTGAGCTCCTCAGGTTTTTGCACAAAAGAATTGCTCTTGAAGACTGTCTGCCCTGTAGCTGTTACTGCTGGTGGCAAAGCGGGCAAGAAGGGGTCCTGCAGAGCACAGCACCATCCTGAGCAAAGGAAAGGAATGGAAACACCAGCTAGTGTGCCTCAGAGAGAGCAACACTGGGGTCCTCCAGCCCAAACTGGTGTGGGCCTTGCAGAAGATGCTTGAACAAAACGGTATTCAGCTGTCACTTCCCACTCAGGAAGGCTGGGAAACAGGCAACAGCTTCATCTGAATACCTGCAGGGATCCCTGATCCTCTGGGAAGGGGAGGGAGGGAGCAGGCAAGATGCATTGAATTGCAGGTAACCAAGTGAGGATTTAGAAATGTTAATTGCATGGTAATAGTCTCAAAGAAGGAAGGGGGAAAAAAAGCATCCAAGATCTCTTACTAGGTCTGGCTGGAAGGAAACTGCATAGTCTCCATGAAGAAAAAGAGCTGAATGCAAAGATTCCTAAGCTCAGAAAAGAGTGGCACAACTCCTCAGGCTGACTCCTCTTTCATATAACTTAAAGAACATCACCCTATAGCTTCTGGTTCTTATCTGTGCTTCTGCAAGATGGAGCTTATAGGGATGGTACATGTTCAAGGCAGCTCTGCAATTCCTTCCCCCATCTGCCCATTGCTCATTTCTTAATGGCACAGTTAGCAAGTACATTCATCACTAATCCCGCAGTTGCTGGTAGCCTCCACAGCTGAATCAAATGCAGATTTTCTAAGGAGCCTTGTGAACACACTGCAGCTGGAATCCAGCAAAACTTGAGGTTTACAATTCTGTGCACCCTGGATTTTGGCAGGTCTCTTTATAACCACACACCTAAAGGCATCATAAACGTACCCACTCCTCTCCAACACACAGTCTGCCCAATCTTTGGAGCATCGTAGCATACCAGCACTGCTGAGAAACACAGCCTTCCTGATGGATGTGCCAGTTTGGAATGAGGAATTGGAAAAGCTTCCTTCTCCCCAAGTCAGCAAAACACTCCAGCCCCTACTCCTTCTGAGGTGGGTTTGGGAACCTAGAAAATGCTGGCACCCCCCAGATCAGCCTGGTACCCTAGTAACTATGTTAACATTGGGCATTTCCTGACTTTGCATACTGAGCCTGATCTCGTCAGAAATCCTTATTCTAGAAAGCATTACGTATTCTGAAATGCCTTCCTAGGAAAGAGTGATTAGCACAGGCTTAGTGCTGACAAGGGAAAGACAGATAGAGGTCTGGAGGTGGAGACTGAAAGGTAAAGTTTGCAAAAATCTCCAGGAGAACACCCCAGAGAGGGGGAGAGCACGAGCATCAAAATGCAAATAAAGACAGAGGAGGCCCATAAACCCACTTGGGTACATTTGTGAGAGGCACATCAACATCTCTCCCAAATTACTGCCTCCTTGGAACATGCACAGCCAAGGGAACAATCTGATTCACTTAGCAATAGCCTCATTGTGCAGGCAGCATTCATGAAGCAGCCCAAAGGACATACTTGCCCCATCACCGCACTCAGAGATACAACGTACCGGCAGTGTCATCAGGTCAGCACACCCACCTACACCGGTGGCATCAGCTGAAGCAGTGCAGAGCACTTACAGCTCCCACTCAGCCCCCAGCCTCCAGGACCTGCAGCTGCTCTGCTTTGTTGCCAAGTCAGGTATCTTGGGGAGGGGTGCGGAATGAGGAGCTGATGCTGGGGAGTCAGCTGGAAGACAGAGAGGGAAGTAAAGGCAGCCTCAGTCTAAAAGCCCAGAGACAAGCACTTCCACGCAGCAGGGAGAAGAGAGTGACAGCACATCCACCCACCCTCACAGCAGCACAAATACAAGCACAGCACTACAGGTGACCTCACAACAACCCCCAAAGTCAGGTGCACTCGCACAGCACCAAACCCTTCCTCACTGCACTGGTGCCTCTGCAAAGCAGCTCTCAGGCATCAGGAGAGGGCTTTTGACACCTTTCACGGATTCCAAAGTCATCCAGACTGCATGGATGATTCCAAAATTGGTCCAGACTGCCCAACTGTCCCCTGTGAGCACACCAGCCTTCTAGTGATCACTGTTACAGATCTTCTAGTGCATCTCTACACAAAGCTCCATGCTCTCTGCAGAGCCAGGCAGCCAGCAAGCCTCAGCGCAGCAGCAGAGGCAATAAACACAGGTGACACACGTGCTTCCCCGTGTCCCTTTCGGGGAGGTATTGCTCCAGTTCTCAGTCACTTCAGCTAAAAAGGAGGCTCCCTTTGAATAAAACTGTCTTTTTAGTTGAGGGCATGGGCAGCATCGAGCAGACCTTCATCCAGAAGCCTGGAAATGGTGGAATAAGGCACTGAAGTGTTTCACTATGCCCTTGTCCTCCTGGTCACTTGCATCTCTTTGTTCTGAAATGAGCTAACTGGGATGTGCGCGTACACTGCACAGCGCTGGCAGGGACACCTGAGCCAGCACGTATGGGAAGCAGCCCAGCCCTACCCATGCTGGGCTCTACCTGTGTCCGTCAGCATGGGGGAGGCCTTGGTTTGTCAGCCTGTCCTGAAGGGAGTGCTCTGCTTCCATCACCTGAGATAGCCCTGATGCTTCCAACCCACCTCTCAGTTCCACGCCGAATGGATGCTGCTGAAGGCCAGAAGCTACCACAGCATTTCATAGGAGTGGGAGAGAGGAGAACAGAGAGCAGCACCTCCACCTACCTGAATTAAACTTGCTGTTTCCCACCTAAATGGAGACAAACGCACTGGCTCACAGCAAGAGGCCCGTGGCTGAGGAACCATGCAGTCTTCAGCTCACAAGCATCAAAACGTTGGTGCTCACGTACCTGAGGTGCACACATGTCAGCTTACGCCCATAAACACACATGGCAAAGCCATAAACAACCTGCCCATGAATCTGCCACATGCAGGAGGTACCAGGCACGTGTGAGCATTACCAAATGTGCTGCCTGCAGCTCTGCGAGAGATGCCAGTAGAAGAGGACACTGGGAACCAGAGGAACAAGGCAAAAATATTAAAGGTTCAAGTGGAAACCTAGGGAGCGAGCCTTGGAGTGGATCTCTTTTGTGGAAAGCTGGTAATGGAGAAACTAGCTCTGTGCTCAACTCCCAGCCCAGCTTTAATTTTTCAGAACGAGAAAGCCACATGACAGTTTCTCCTCATCAAAACACAATTAATCCCAGTATTGCATCTCTCCACTCAAAAACACATCCAGAGGGACTGTAGAGTGATTCACACCCACAACCGCTACAGGAAACCGTTTGCACTCGAAGTGTAACAAGCCAACACTGATTCACCCACATAATTACAGGCAGACACTGATTCACAGCTACTGCAACTGCAGACAGACTGACTCACAATCAAAGCAACTGCAGACAGACTCAGGCTCACAAGCACAACTGGAAACACAACCATGCTGACAATACCCAGTCATATGTACTCAACAAATCCTTGGAAAACCAGCTAGCACGCTGAGCGATGCAAGCACAGCTAGCCAAGCCCTGAGCTTTTTGCTGATGCTCTTGACCTTCACCCCACAGCCATCTTTCCTCCACTGATGGAACAACACCCACACCTCAGCGGTTGTTCCTTCCCTCACAGCCAAGCCAGACTGTCAAAGCCCAAACCCAGGAGCACAGCCATGCGATGCGTATGTAGCCACCCGCTGCGCGCAGGCACAGTCGGGGTGCGTGGTGCCAGCCAGCAGCGTACACCCCCTTCGATACCACGGACCTGTGAGCCGACTGTACCGGCTTCGTGCTTCCAGAACACAAATAAATGCAAGCCCAGTAAAATACATTTAGCCCACGGGCAAGGGAGATGGCAAAAGACTCACCACTGGGCAAAAGCTTGAAAGGCAGGATTATTTACTACACACTCTGGCTGGGTATGTAATTATGTCAGCATTCAGCCTGGGTATTGTGCTACTTCTTGTAAACAGTTGGCAGGAATACTCCTACAGAGATGAGGGGCTGGGCTGCTTCTCCAGAGCTGAAGAGGAGCAGGCTGAAGAAGACAAGGTCTGCTTAGAGAAAAGGAAGCTGAGGTAAAAGAACAGATTAGACAGGAAAGGATGAAAGAGAAGCTGAGACTGAAGTGGGACAGGTGGCAGCCCACAGACAAAAAGAAAGAGGAAAGGAGAAAGGTTTGGGAGGAAGGCTGCATGATGCAGACTTGTGATAAGAAGCTCCAGAAGTGAGGAAAGGCAGCAGCTTCCCAGTGCTGAGAGCATCTTGCAGCGCTGCAGGGAATGCATCTGTGCATACCCATGCACTGAGCTCTGCTGCATGCTGAGAACCAGGAGGAGATTCCAGGGGGAAGGACGCAGCCTCTAGCCAAGCATGTGCCACAGGGCCCGGTGCAGCTGCAACCCCTCCAGCTGCTCAGAGCTGGAAAAGAGCAGGAGCATCAGGCTCACACTGCTGCCTCTGTGCATGTGTGCGAGTGCACTGCAAGGCACTCGGCTCCCACAGGCACCGGCAGCAGGGCAGACTGGCAAACCCCACCAAAACAGCATCACCTCAAAACAGCCTGAAATCCTTTATCCTCCGGGGTAAAGAGAAAGTTGAAAGACGACAGAAAGGAAAGGACTTGCCTGAATCACACATAGCATCTTCTAGTTGTAGGCTAGACCTGCCTCACCACCTGTTATTTTCCTTTTTCACAATCCCCACAAACAAAAGCTAAGAGGACCAAGAGGTGAGGGAGCAAACCGGCTCTGATGCTGTTGTCAGAACAACTCCGGTGAGGAACCACCCCGAGCTGCTGTTGCCGGCTAGTCCATGCCAGCGGGAGCCTCAGCAGAGGGTCCCGGCTCTCCCTTTCTGAGGGGGCTGCTGCGTTTGCAGACAGCAGCAGCTTCGGGGGCCAGACCACGGCTGCAATTGGCCAGGGAAATGAACTGTTTGTTTAGTTGTACTTCTCCTGAGCAGACAAAACCCGTTCCAGCAGAAGGCAGAGCCAGGAGCAATGGTTAGATGTTGCAGTGGAGACTGTCTAACGCTTAATTGCATTACACTACTCCTTTTTAACGATCCCAATTTCAGTCCTAGTAATCCGGGGGTGGGGAAGAGGGGGGGTGGAGGGGGAAGAGGAAAGATCTGGAGCTCTTTTTTTCCCTTGCCTCCCATACCAAGCTCTGAGACTGCAGCCCCTAAAACTCCTTACCCTCCTCCCCACCCCGGCACAGCATCAGCGCCGGTTAGGCCTGGCTGTAGGATTCAGGGGGAAATTTGACTTTGCTTTACTACACCGCTCTCCCCATCCCTTGCCTTCACCGTCCGGCTCGAGGAGCCGAGCTCAGCACCGTCCTCGTCCAGACACCTTCCCTCGCAGCCGCTTACACCTCTCCCCAGTCCCGAGCCCGCTCCAGGCGGGCGCGCTGGAGCCCCCGGGGGTGCCCAGCAAGGAGAACCCCGGCACGGCTCGGGCGGCCGCTCTGCTCCCGAGCAACGCGCTCCGGAGTTGGTGCGGGAGTGAAGATGCTCCGACCCCGTGGCCGCCCCTCCGAGACCCCCTTCCCCCGCGGGGCCGCCGCTACCCCTATTGTTCACCAGTCCGTGGATAACAGCCATAGCCGGGGAGGGGGGAGGAGCGGCACAGCACCCGGGAGCCCCATTCCCGGCCGGGGGCTCGGGTGCAGCCTCCGGGGAGGCGCGGAGCGGAGACCCGGGGGAGCAGGGACGCGAACCGCCGCCGCCGCGCCCCGCTGGCACTCACCGCCGCGCCGGCTGCCCCAGCGGGGGCGCGGCCGGAGCCCTCTCCGCAGCGCTCCGCGGGGCTGCGCGCCCCCGAGCCCAGCGTGCCGCCCGGCCGGGGCTGCCAGCCGCCGCCTGCGCGATCCTCCGGCCGCGGCGAGGGAGGGAAAGAGGGTGGGAGGGAAGCAGCATCCCCCCGCCTTCCTCTTCCTCCTCCTCCTCCTCCCCTCGCCCGGAGGAGGGTTTACCCACCTCCTTTGTGCGGAGCTGCCCTCTGCGCAGCGCAGGCGGCGGGGACCGGCCGCTGCCGCCCTCCCTGTCCCGGTTTGGGGCCACCACCCCAGGCGATGCCCCGGAGCCCTCCGCCAACGCCCGGCCTCGCAGCACCGCGGCAGCTCAGCCCCCGACATCCTTTCCGCGCAGGGGGGTGCGCTGGCTGCTCCCAACCTCTACCTGTTGAAGGGGGGATGCTCCTCAAGGCGCTGGTGCTCTGCAAGGGGATGGCCGGGAGCCCAAGGGGTGCGCTCCTGCCAGCCTGCCTCCTCACTGCAAGGCCAGATCCCAGGTCTGCTGGCAGGGCAGGGAAGTTTGGCCCACAACTTGGAATTGCCGAGGTTTGTATGGCAATAAAAGGGCTCGCAGAGGAAGACAAATGCAGAGAAGGCGGGGAGGAGGAAGACAGGTTAAGACGCAGCAAGGAGTAGGCAGTGAAAACAAGGACAGATTCGGTGTGGCAGCGCAGGGATCCCAGAGGAAGGGCGATGCGGGATGTGCTGGACAGAGCTGGCTGGGCTTTGGAGGCTTTGCAGAGCCGGGAAGGGAAAGCTGACAGTAAGGCACACTCAAAATATATTGTCCCTGCAGAGCTCTCCTTGCTCAACACACACTGCAAGACTCAGCTGCAGCTGCGACTCCAAGGCACTTAACCATCCCTCCATCACTGAGGATGTGGGATGAGACAAAGGACCATAACCACAGGCATTACTGACCACCCCAAGGTTCCTCTACAATATTCTTGGTTTTGAACACTTCAAATAACAAGCAAACATACTCCAGTGGTTAAATCCAGTTTAACTGCCAGTTCTCTGCATTTTGATATCAGAAAATGACCCAGTTCTTGCTTCCAGGAGAGTTTGGTGCAATCGCTGTTCTTCTACCTTGTCCCTACAGACCACAGCCAGCCCAACTCTGATGACATTGTAGCATTCATCATGACTTTTATGGGAAGTAGGAAGAGAACACAGGCTCTCTTTCAAAGCAGAATTTCAGCTATGTATGACCTAGCATGGTTTTTACTAATCCAGGTATCAAGGCTTAGGTTAGCAGCAGTGCAAACACCAGTAGAGTTCTGCTTTTGTCTGCTGGATAGAGGCCATAGGCAAGATCAACTTCTTGAGCAAAACCTGAGCTTAGTCCAACACAGTGCCCCTCCCAAAAAATCAAACCTGACCTCTCAGAACAGAGAGGGAAGAGTCCTTCAAGTCACTGCAACACTCATCTCTCTTACAGGGAACTGTGTGGCTCCCACAAGCTGTATGGAATGAAGATAAGTTTCTCCAACCCTCAACGCCACATCCGACCCCAGCTGATGGAGATTAAATACTCTTAGGACAATCATGAAGCATCAGTGAGCAGGCCTTCCAGTTCTTTTCTCATCTCTGAAAGATGCTTTGCCTGAGCTGCAGAGATCTTGTGTGGACAGCTAACATTTTAATTGCTCTTAGGCTGCTCACACATGAGTGACACCAACCAGTACCTGGGGTGGGGCTGTTCCCATTTCAGAAAGTCTGGTTTTGCACTGAATTCCTCCTGTCCTAATCTAAAGCATCACCCAACAAGAGAGCTGTGTGTGCATACCAGCACAGGAGATTTTTGCTAGTCTTCACTACTGGGGAAAATCATTGGAAAATTCACTCTGGAAGTGATTCCAGGACATCATCTAGTCCAATGTCCTACACAAAGCATGGTCAGCTAAGGAAGACCCCCATGAGCAACAAGTTGGACATCTTATTCATGGTGAATTTCTGCTTACATCTAAGTTTACTTACCAAGGCACATCTTCCATTCCCAGTTTGTGTGCTAGTGAACACAAGGGTGTTGGCAAGGGAAGAGGGAACAGGGGAGAGCTCAGAGGGAATCCCAAAGCACAGCCAGCCACTTGGCTAAAAGCCAAAAGGATCTGGTCCACCACCATCCCACTGGAAGGTGACACTCCATTGGAGAATAGCACTGAGATGACCATGCCCAGAGCTGGGAGCAGACATGGGACCTGGCTAACCCAAGAACATTTGGTTGCCTGGAAGCTGAGAGCACAAAAGGCCCTAATGCTTGCTCTTCCTCCTTTTCAAACTGACTCAACTGCTGGCATGAAGTGCCTTGGATATGAGAACAGGCATGAAACAGAATCGGTGAGACAGGCATATCCGGAGACTGAAATGACTCAGGGTTTTAAATGGCTCCTGTATTGAAGAACATTCCAAGATTTCCACGTTTAAGTGGTGCTAACAATAGTCACAGGCAACAGGAGCCATGCTGCTCTTGAGGCCTGTTCATCCACGAGCAACAGCCATTCAGACTTCTCCAGGAGCAACGTATCTCACGCCACTCTGAGATGCCCTCTCCAAAGACTGCCTCCTCTGCTCAGGGGTCTCCTCTGATGCTGCCAGCTGCCTCAAATAGTCTTGGTCATGAGACTATATAGTGGAAAAGTTTTCCAATAATCTAAAAATCAAATGAAACCCCTGCCCCTGTAGCCACACTACCCTCCCAAGTTCTCTTTACAGATGCAAGGGAAGCAGCCATGATTGGAGTCAGGTGGGAAAGGAAGCACAGAGTAAGGAAGTACAGTTGTGTCACTACAGAACTGTGAGTTGCTAAGAGCAGAGCAAGAGGTACAGAACCTAAAAAGACACCTTAAATGAGGTCAGTGGACATGAACATTGCAACCCTTTCCATCCCTCTAGATGTGCTGATCCACATCACATCAGCTCATGCCAACCCTTGGCAGCGCAGGCACCTGAGCACCACAGCAAGGCCTGCTGCTAGCTGCTCAACAGCAATAATCGAAATAGCCACCAGTCAAATACCTCTTGGATGATTGAGGCTGCACCAGACAGACTCCAAACCTTTGTGTGACCTGTTCCCCTTATGGTGTGGCTGCAATAAAAACGCCTGACTGACTGACCCCACCAGCTAATCCAGCAGAGACATCAAGAGAGGCCCTGTTAACAATGGGGACAGAGGAAGTCCTCCTTCATCCCAGCCAGTGCTGAAAGCCAACCGACATGTAAGGGAGGAGAGTACCACCATCTGGCTAGTGCATGATGAGAGTTAAAGACATTAGCTAGCTCAAGAAGTCCAGCTTTAGACAACCTGTTCTTGGGGAAATAGGGGTAGTCTTGTTGGTAGTTGGCATTAGCTAGCTGGAATTGTCTTGATCTCTGGTCTGTTCAGAAGGAAAGGTAACTCTTCACTAAGAGCAGTTGTCTGAGGATACAGCCATCAGTTTAGTAGGCATAAAAACATCTCATGAAATCTGTCTGCTATTATCTTTCAATGCATCACTCCATCATAAGGGGTTTTATTTTCTTAAAATATAGCCTCCCTTTCCCCTCTCCCTCCTTTACCTGCTGGAAGGCTCACCTGAAACCTGACACATTCCAGGAGGAGAGGGTTTTGAGGCATAACCCTTCTCATGGTGATCCAGGTTAAAACATGGCTGCCACCATATTACTGAAGAGCAGTCTCTCCAAATGGAAGCACAGCAGCCTGGGCATATCTTGCTAATTATCAGCTAAGCCCTTCCCTCCAGCCACCTTACTCAACCAGCTCCAATAAAAGCACGCTCACTTTTAGGTCTGTGCTACAGTGCCCTTGAACTGGGATTGTGGACTAACCCCTGCTACAGCAAAGCAGGACAGTCCTTTCTGAAGGTGCAGGCTTGAGCAAGGGATTAGGGATGTACAGCGCTGCTCCAGCACACCCAGCTCTTTGGAGACAAGTCCACGGCATCCCCATTCATCCCACATAACGCTCGTACTCGGTATCCAAGGGAGCTGGCTGCAGTTATGCTGCTGTGATGGAAGACTGAGCCAGGGAACAGGAGACCTTCCCCAGCGCTGAAAGGCAAAGGGCAGCGTGCCAAGGGAGACATGCCCTGGGAACACACAGCTCTCCTGGAGAGCTGGGAGGTGCAGACCTGCTCTGAGGCTGAAGGCTGATCGGCACAGGGAGGGCACTCTGGTTAGGAAGGTCCTGACTGCCTTGTGTGCAGCCACACACCTGGAGCAGGTCCTGTTTTCTCCACACAAGCTAACCCTGAGCACAGCAGAGTCCTTTGCACTTGTCCTGTGTCATGAGGTGGCCTCTGCAAGCTGACCCCATGCTGCTGAGGGGAGCGGCCAGCCTACTAAGCAGACAGAATCACAGAATCGTAGGGGTTGGAAGGGACCCCGAGAGCTCATGGGGTCCAACCCCCCTGCCAAAGCAGCTCCCCAGCTCATACTGCACAGGTCGGTGTCCAGACGGGTCTTGAATATCTCCAGAGATGGAGACTCCACCACCTGCCTGGGCAGCCTATTCCAGGGCTCTGACAGGGTTGATGCAGGCAGGAGACCAGGACAAGAGATACTCTGGCTGCATCAGGGTCCAGCCCCTCCCTGAAAGCTGCTGGTTCTACTCACTGCCAAGGAGCACCGTGCTGACACCCCCTTCCCAAAGAGCTAGAAGGGGGCCATCTTCTCCCATCACCCTATCTATCCTCTCTCAATGAAGCTGGGACATCTCAACAGCCCCACAACCCCAACTCCTGCCCCACTCTCCCAGCACTATGCTGTCCCCGCTCTCCATCATCACTGGGCAAGCTGCCCCTTCTCCCCACCCGCCTGCTCCTTGCAACAGCCACCGCATCAGAGCTGGCTGCTGCCTGGTGCTTTATTAGCCCATCTCCATGGCAACTTGCCTACAGCTTAACTCGGAGAGACCCCTCTCTCGCCTCGGTCATAAATCAGCCACCTGCCTGCATCCTCAGCCGGAGATGGGGGTCACTGCTTCTCCTGCATGGTGCTGGGGGCCTGGCTGCCCCTATCCAGCCTCCCTGCCGGGGCTGCCCCGTGCAGTCAGCAGAGCTGTGCCCTCTGTGGAGCCACATCAGCACCCATCAAGCAAAGGCTAATAATCAAAGACACAGTATCAAAAAGCTGCCAGTTTTCCCATTTGGTAGGCAAACTGGAGCCACCCGTATGGACCAGCAGTGAGCTCGCACTCCCCCTCCTTTGGGTAGGGAACAGAGTCCCGTGCCAGCCCCCAGCAAGCAGCCATAGCACTGGGCTGAGGCAGAAAGGCAGCATTTCTTGCCCTCAAAGCCTGCCAAGGAAGGAACAAAGAGCTTCCTAAAATGCTGTGTTGCCCCTGGTATCCAGAAACAGCTCAAGAGCAGAGATCCAAGGCAAGGATCCCCTTCCAAGTGTTCTCTCACCAGCGCTGTGCTTTGGGCATGCCTTGCCAGTAAACTCACTGGCTGTCATTTCACATGTGCCAGCTAGTTAAAAGTAGGTGACTGGTATAAATCTGCTGGTCCCCACAAGAGCAGACTGTCCCACATACCTTTTCCCTATGGTACTGGGATGGGGCTGCAGGATATGGTGCTTTTTTGACCCTCTCCAACACACAGCAAAAAACACTGCTGAAATTCCCCATCTCTAAATTTTAGACCTAGAAAACAGAGATTTGTTCCTTGTATGGCTGAAGTCCATAATGTATGGGATACATTACACACGTTATGCAGCCCATCCATACATTTCAACCACCCATTGGGGGTAAATCTTGGCAACACAAACACAGAAGTGGCACATTCCACCAGAAGTTTAGTCTACAGAGACCTGGCAAAGTAAATGAGCAGGAAAGCATCTTCTTCAGAAGCTGTTGGGCCACTGCAAGGGCTGTGCTGGTGGGAACAGAAGGGCTACGAAGATGATGAAGGGCCTGGAGCATCTATCCTGTGAGGAAAGGCTGAGAGAGCTGGGGCTGTTCAGCCTGGAGAAAAGAAGACTGAGGGGGGACCTGATCAATGTTTATAAATATCTTAAGTATGGGGTGCAGGGGGAATTGGCCAGCCCCTTTTCAGTGTCTGTGGGGACAGGACAAGGGGCAATGGCTGCAAGTTGGAGCACAGGAAGTTCCACACCAACATGGGGAAAAGCTTTTTCACAGTGAGGGTGAGGGAGCCCTGGGACAGGCTGCCCAGGGAGGTGGTGGAGTCTCCTTCTCTGGAGAGATTCAAGACCCATCTGGACACCTATCTGTGCAGTATGAGCTGGGGAGCTGCTTTGGCAGGGGGGTTGGACCCGATGATCTCTCGAGGTCCCTTCCAACCCCTACAGCTCTGTGATTCTGTGAAGAGGAAGCTGATGGGCAAAGGCAGAACCATGAGATGGCTCACCTGAGGTTACAGAAAAAACCCATGACAAAGCAGACAGGCCTAGCGTGCGCTAGTGGAAGAGATGGTAATTCTCCCTCACATTCCTTGAGAGGCACTGATCTACATGTATAATCCCAAGGGATGCTTGAGGCACAGCACAGTGCTTCTACACAAGATCACATAATCCTTGCTGCTTTAGATAAGGCCTCCAATGTATCTGGGGTTTTACCCATAGCTTAGATGTACCTGAGGAAATCCAGATGTGTACATCAGGAGAGCTATGTATCTTCATTTTACATAGATACTCAGCACCTGTACCCACACAACAACTCCCAGAGCTAAAAAACCCTTCTTGAAGGACACTGCAGAGATCAGGGTCTGTGTCTCAGCAGATCCTGGCAAAGCAAGGAGCTGGAGCCTTGTTTCTATGACAAAACATGTTCATCATAAGCCAGGTTCAACTGCATGGAGAAGTACCAGGGCTCTTTTAGCAGGGATAGCTGTCTTAAATTTCAAAATCTATATGCTGGCTGTGGAACAAATTCATAAAAGCTAATGGGCCTGAAAGAGCCTGTATTTGTCCTGCAGTCCCTTGGCAAGGGCAGAAACAAACCTGGAGAGAAAGACCTGTTCACATACTCTTTCTTTTCTCCTCTGCAGCTACAACAGCATCAGTTCAGAAATCCCCTGTGGAGTCATAAGGGTTTAGATGCCTCAGCATTTGTATTTCTAACGTTGGGCATGCCTGTCGAGTCCAAATCTGCTTAAGCAATTTAGATACCTAATAGCCATCTAAATCAAGAGCTTAGGAAGGCTGGGTTTAAGAATGCCACTTGTTTACTTTTCTGATCCAGGGTCCTTCTGGGTTTGTCTCTGCACCCACAGATCTGTGAACTTATGTTTTTGTTTTGTTTCAAAATGAAGCAGAGAGTGGCATGAAGCCAAAGCCTGGAACTTGAAGCAGGGCCAAATATGAAGAGGTTCATACTAGAATTGCAGGAGTTGACAAAGTAGGTTGGAGACCTGCATGGATAAGCAAGGAGGCTCTGGAAAAACAAAGGGAAGAAGGAAGGTTACAGAATGCAGAAAAAGGGACTGACCACTTGAGTGGAATATAGGAATGTAGTTACAGTATGTAGGGATGCAACAAAGAAGGCTAAGGCCCACTTGGAATTAAATCTGGCAAGGGATGTCAAGGACAAGAAGGGCTTTTTCAAATACATCAACAGCAAAAGGGAGACTCTGGAAAGTGAGGGCCCACTGAATGAGGTGGGTGCCTTGGTGATGGTGGATACAGAGAGGGCTGAGTTATTGAACTCTGCCTTTGCTTTAGTCTTTACTGCTAAGGCCAGCCTTCAGGAAACCCAGACCCTGGAGGGAAGAGAGAAAGTATGGCATGAGTGGCTGGGTAGATGAAGGGAGAGCAGTAGGTGTCATCTACCTTGATTAAGGCTTTTGACACTGTCTCCCAAAGCGTCTCACTGACTTTGTTAGGAAGTGTGGGTTAGGTGGGTTGAGAACCAGCTGAATGGCAGAGCTCAGAGGGTGAGTCTAGGTGGAAGCCCATAGCTAGCAGTGTGCCCCAGGTGTCAGCACCACCCTGGTCTTATTCAGGCTGCCCAGAGAGGTTGTGGAGTCTCCTTCTCCAGAGGCATTCAAGACCCACCTGGATGCTGCCCTGTGCAACCTCCTCGAGGTGACCTTGCTTTAGCAAGGGGGTTGGACTAGATCTCTAGAGGGCCCTTCCAGCCCCTACCATTCTGTGATTCTGTGACACTAGCTGAAGTGTTTGGAAAATGCTCTATGTTCATGTCACATGGAATATGCTATTCCAGGTCTTGTCTCCCCTCCAAATACCTTCCTCAGCCTTGTCAACTCAGAGACTCTGATCTCACCATAGCTTAATAAACTGGGCTCAGTTTAGAGCTGCACACAAGCCACCAGAACCTTGCCCTGCAAACCCACAACAGGCACACAGATGTGCCTGAGCTTCAGGCACAAAGGCCATTAGGAGAATAAATCCCAAGGGAAGTACTCAGGAACATCCCACATCTGGAGACAGCAATTTTAGGATCCTCCCCATCAAGCAAGATAGTTAGCCATGCAATATTGTTGTGGATAGAGCCTACCAGCAGGAGAGCAGAAGCTTTCTAAAGACCTCAGCTGAATGTGCTACTCTAACAAGGGCACTAAATGTCACCAGATCGCCTGTGCTATGGTCCCTGAAAGGATTAATATCTTGTCATGTTTGGTAAACTTTACAAGAGCCACAGGAAGCTGAGGGACAGGCAACTGCCTAACACTGAGTGGATCTCATCAGCTCTAATTAGCTGCAACAAAGCAGCAGAGACCCAGGTAATAAGAGCTCTTCACAATATTAAGGTAAGTGCTGGCTGCAGGAGGCAGGACACTCCACTGGCTCCTGGAGGCACCTGTGTGGGAAGCTGAGGCTGAGCCAGAGGCTCAGTAGTTAATGAAAGGACAAACTGCTCAGAAATGGTTCATGTGTGAGCTTTGTCCTGGCATATGGTGAGGCACAGGAAAAGGAGCAGTTCAAAGCCAGAGGGCCATCTCCCCATCACTCACACAACTCCTCCCACATACACCATCTGCACGGCCTGTGACAGGGGTGCTGGAGGACTGGCTTCTCCACCAGTCCTGGTCTCCTCCTTCTCTACCTTCGTTAGCAACCTCACTTCCAAAAACACCTTCAGACACATGCATTGGAAGCCACTACACCAGTTGCCTGCCAGAATTGGGCCAATGAGGCAGGCAGACATTAGACTCTGGGTCCCAGGACAGGCCGCTGGAACTCCTTCCCAGCACAGCACTTTGGAGAATCCAGCTGTACCATAGTCAGTTGCTGCTCTCTCAGGGCCTGTCTGCTTCAGGAGGGTTTTTTAGTGTAAACAGATCAGAGGCAAGCAGCAAGAGGAGTCGTGTGTTTGATGATAGGAAGGCACACGGCAGAGCAAAGCAGCTACACGCAGGAGGAAGAGCCACAGGGCACAGAGACAGACAGATGTTCTGCTGCTATCAGCTGTCTGGCAATGGGACATGAAGCCTCTGGAAATGCACTCAGCCTCAGCCAAATAGGAAGACACAGGCCCAGGGAATCAAGGGACACTCCAGATGAGTATCTCCCAGCCCAGCAGAACCCATTACCGGCCAAGCTGTGCAACCCAGCACAGCCCTACATGGAGGGAAGCCCTGAGGCTGGTTGGACTAGGATAAACATCACTGCTTCTGCTCAGCACCATGTCCCAAAACACACCAGCCTTCCATTGTGGGAAATTTGAAAGAGCAACATTTTCTGTCTTCTCCCTCTCACACTGTCAAACTGTCAGACCAAGACACTCCTACAACAGGTTGGTCAAGCACCTGCCAAAGATTCAGCTTAGTTATTTTCTTCATATGCCTCCCTAGTCCCAGTTCCTGGGCTATTTGGGTGACTCCAAAACAGCAGCTTTCACTTGCAGGACCAGACTTGGGTCCCAGCTGCAGCATCCAAGCTCCAAACTTTGCAGGATTCACCAGAGCAAGCTTTACTTTGCTTTGTTCCAACCATTAGTAGGGGAGAGGATAATAACACACAGGATCCATTCGACTTCTCCCAGTCCAGCCAGCCACACCATTAGGGAGGAGAGCTCCTCCTGCCTGGGAGCCACTGCACACTCCCCCCTCTTGATTTGTAATTAGCAGAATAAGAATGCTCAGTCTGCTGGGAAATCTGCCTGAGTAAAAGACATCCTCAAGTGCTTTCTAATCCGAGGAAGGCAGCCTCTCACTTCACTGCTAATGGGCTGCAGTGGGGAGCACCAAAACTTCTGCTGTGGACCCACACACACTTCTTTAGCTAAATCTCTCCAGGATCCCTGCCAGCATCCCCAACCAGTCACCTGGGAGAACCTGCTGGGTCCTGCCAAGAGTTTGTGTCCATAATTAAACTGCCTCAGTCTCACAGTACTTGCTCCCCTCCTCGAGGCATGGTCAGCACATACAGTTTAAGGAATGATCCAGGCAAAAATGACTCTTGGGTCAAGGAATACAGGAGCTACAGAAAACCCAGAGGAAGGGTCAAGGACAGCTGCAGCACTGTTTCCATGGACAGGACTCTAGAAATAGAAAGAACAGAGGTTGTGAGTTGAGACACAAGCTGCCCAGCACCTGGCAAATCACACACTGGAATATTAACTAAAATAACCCTCTGCCTCCTGTCTTTTAAATGCAGATGCACCAGGGAATCTATCAAGGTAATTTATGGTGTGTAGCTGCTGATATGCCAATCAAAGGAAGCCCAGAGTAACAAGTGTGCTCAAAGAGACCTCATTGATCATTATCTCCACAAACACAGGCTTAATTCCTTCAATCCCAGTTAATCAGGCTACTTTGTTACATTCCTTATACAAAAGGGTAAGTGATCAGTGGGAAGCACTAGGCATTAGACACACAACCCCTAGATAGCTTCCCTTGTCTGGAGGGAGGCTGTGAGGGTGGGTGTTTACTAGGGGACATGTTCCCCAGAAAACCTGAAAGGTCTCCAGCCAGAGGTTTCATAGAATCAGGATGGTCTGGGTTGGAAGAGACCCCAAGGATCATAGAGCTCCAACCCCCCTGCCACTACAGGCTTTTCTTCTTTCATAAATGAAAGTTTCTCCACATACACCCTCCAAGATTTTGATGAAAACCTGACAATTTGCAGATGCAAAGATGGTAATTAGGAAGGCAGAAAGAAAAGAAAGAGCTTTGCTAAATTCCAGGAGCCCACGATCAGCTTCCAGGGTGAGAACAGGCTCACGTGCTTTGCCAGGAGCAGCAGAGCAGACCTTGCTCTGTGGATTGCAGACCTGGAGCCACCCAAGGTACCAGGAGCTGGAAAAGCACCACTGTAGCAGCTTCTCTTTCCACCTTCTGTTCAATGTCAGCACAAGCAGAGGTCTCTTTTCCTAGGTCTTAGATATTTTTATGCTTTGCTTGAAAAGAAAGCAGCTCTGAGCAGCTTGGCAGGGACCTTTCTGCATGGACTGATGTGGTATTGCATTGCTTAAGGTGTAACATCACCACAAACAGGTGAGCATTGGGAGAGCAGGAGGCAAGGCACACATCAGGACTAGATCTGGTCTCATTAAATATAATAATTACCAATCTGGAAGAGGGAATAAGCAGCACATTAATTAAGGTTGAAGAGGATCTGAAACAGAGGAGCTGCCAATAACAAAATTGGGGGGGAAAGTGAATGAAGTGAAGGGGACTAAAATCAGGTGAAAAGAGAGCAGAACCCATCAGCAAAGGAAAAGACAGGGAGTTTCAACACTCCCTCACCCAATAGCCCCTAGACCCAAAAGTCTCTTGCTTATCTCGACCTTTTCCCAGGAAGCCAAAGGAGTGTTTAGGCATAAAGAGCTTTCATACACACCACTGTAGGACAAGTCCTAATAATCCTGAAATAAAAAAATTGGGAGAAGGGAATGATGGAAGCTTGGTCCTCAGATAACACAGGAAACTTTTACCCACTTTTACTACAGAGCCATTTTGGGAACTTGTAAAGGTTCATTCAAATCCAGGGCTTGCTGCAGGAGCATGGCAATAAAGCAGGGTGTTGGAGCCCTGCACACAGACCAACACACAATACTTGGAAAACTTCACTTCTTCCTAAGGGTGAAAGTGTGGGGCTTTGGTTGGCTTGTCTGCTTATTTTGGGGGTGCCCTTTGAGAAGTTTGAAAGCAACAAAAAGCTTTTAGTGAAGCAGTCTTCAGGTGCCAAGGAAACCATAGAGTGGCATGATGTGGAAAAGCTTTTGCTGAGCAGCAGGATAACTGCATGAAGCTGCAGCCTCTCCAGGACAGAGAGGTTCTCAGAGAGCCCAAGCAACAACCCTCAGAGAGGCACAGACACACACTGATCTACCAAGCTCCCTTTCCCTGTCCTGACAGTGGCAGCATTTCCAGCTTTGCTATGGCTGTCTTAAAGTTCCCCCAACTTCTCTAATGCAGATTACTTCATTGAAAATTATATCTGCATCCAAAGGTGATGTTTCAGCTGGCCTGCTCTGGAATTCCTAACAGAATGACATCACCACTAATTAATCAGCCTCTGTCCTGGGCACTTCTCAGATCCCCTGAGTTCAAAGCACAGCAATTAGTCACATATTCCAGCAGGCATTGCCATGTTCCCAGTCTCACCCCATTCCTTGCTCACACACATGCTCTGTAGCTGTACTGCTGAACCAATCCAAGCATCTCTCCCCAAAGAAGATGATCACACAGTGCTGCTTAAAGTCCTTATTTGCCTTGCTCATCATTGCCCCTGGTAGAGCGTTGGGCAACATGAATGTTTGCAGAAGCACAAAGAGAACAAGAAACAAATATTCCCCATAGTGCTGCAGAGAACCAGACCCCACTCAGCCCCAAGCAACCCTTCTGAATGTCCTTCAGCAATAAGGGCACAGGTACCTGCTGAACACACCCAGTGGGATTGTGGGTTTAAAAGGGACAAGAGGGAGCTCAACACCTGCCAGCTCTACCTGTCAAGTCAGGGATGCTAGGACTGGCTGGGGATGTAGGAACAAGGGAGACAAGGCCACATCAGTCAAATGCTGAGCTGAAGACATGAGACCCTGGATCATAAACAGTAGCCAAAATGTGTGGTGAGGGGACCAAAGTCCACGAATGCTGCTATGGCCACAAGCATCTGCTGCCAGCAGCCTGTGAAGCTCCAACAATACCCACAAGGTTGTAGAGTCAAGCACTCAAGTCAGGAGTGCCAGAACTCAGAGCAGCCTTGATGTTCTTACATTCAGACACAAGAGCAGCAAATTATGATACTGCTTAATTATATAATCCTATTACTTCACTACAGGATCTCCAGCTCTTTCAGCCAGCCAGATGCATCTATCTCAGCCTGAGTTAGCACAACCAAGTAGCAGCAGCTCCTACTGGCAGGGAACTACCATTTGCTGCAGGTGAGGGACAGACAGCCATAAAGCTGCAGAAAGACAGAGGATGCTCATCTTGTGAAGCATGCTGTGGGAGCAGGTGTTGCCCCTGGCTCTTACAGAGTACCAAGTTTCCCGAGGGAGCCACTTCCTTTGGTTCCCAGAGGTGTATCACATCTGCTGGGTCTGCCTTATGGATGTGCCACTGTTACTCAGGAGCAGCTCCACCACAGAGCCCTCTGGGGTTAAGTATTCCAAAATCATGACCCTCAGATATCTTCAGTCTGTCAGCCAAAAGCATAACTGCTTCTCTGCTTTAAGCTCTGCATGCCAATTCTCACAAATTTCAAGAGAGGATAAAAATAACCTATCTTCCAGTAGTGGTGGTGTGAAATGAAATTCACTGCCACGTGTGAAGCAGCCTGATACAATAGTGATGAGTACTCCCATGCAGCAAAGCAGCACATCTCACAATAGGCAGGAGAAGAAACCTGAGAGCCACACTGAAGCAAGCACCAGGGATCCTGGGCACTTCATGAGGCAGAGGTGCTTCAAAGGAGATCTGTGGGGGTCAGGTAATTGGGCTGTATTGATGCCTATACACTGCATGGGGTGGAATAAGGGAAAAGAGGCAGATTCAATTTTCATCTTCCAGCTCTTGAACATCAGGCTTCACTGCCTGAACATTTTGGTAATGTCAGCATACAAAGTGCAGAGAAGCTTGGTAAAGAGCAGAATGTTAAAAATTAAGCTAGGGGGAAAAAAAAAACCCACAACCCAAAGTCCCAACAACACACAAGGGGAAAAGTTGGGCCAAAAAGACTAATGACATTAAGGTAGAAAATACCAGGTTTGCAAAAAACCATTTGGCTGCTTACAAGGAAGCACAACTTCTTGAAAAGGCTTAGAGCCAGTACTTCATTTACTGTAAAATCCACAGCTACAAGAGATACAGAGTCAGGGGAAAGGGGGCAATTAGATTTTTGTCTCTTGGTGGGAAGGTGCACATGTAGCCAGCAGGGCTATCTGACTATCTGACTCCAGACAGCCTAAAAGCCATTGGAAGCACAATCAGCAAGCACTGCTAACCCCTCTTCTGACTGCCAAAACCCATGAGGTCTCACCACAGACTCTGGGGAGTCCTTTTCAGCTGTCTGATGCCTTTGCCTGGCATGCATTTTACAGCTGTGGCTTAAACCTCACAGCTCAGCAGCCAGCTGGCCTTGGCCTCCGGCCCACAGCAAACACATCTGGAACAGCTGCAGATGGCAAACTGCTGTGGGCCAAGAAAGGATTCAGCATGTGGATTTACTTTACAGCCTTCCAGGTGATGTTTTTAATTAGAAGGGGAGGACAGACACACTCAGGGTCACTTGTGCAGGCGGTTGGTTGGGCTCTGCTCTGGCCATGGCGTTTCTGTGCCTGGATGCTCCCTGAAGCTCAGGCAGCTTTTGGTTTCTTCAGTGAATTTAGTCTTTCCCATCTGATCCACTTTACCCCCACACACACTGAGTTTTCACACTGACACTCAGATGACTGGGAGGGGGGGAGCTAGTTTTCATTTTGCCTAGACTCCCTCTCCAAAGCACCTCCATGGGCCATGGCACTGAAGCAAGCAGTCAGCTCTCCTGTTGCTTCTGGGGCACACAGGTAAGGCCAGCAGGTGAGGATGTTCCAAATCCCTATGAAGGAGATAGAGGGGAGAGAGGAGGAAGAGACACAATGGAGCTGAGGAGCCTCTGCCAAGAGCTAGACAGGCCTCATTGCATGAGAGCTGCACCAGGCTCCAGTGCTGCTCTGCTAGCAAGAGCCAGTTGCTGGCAGCTTTTCTCATTTTAAAATAGTTTCTGTTGGATTTTTTACCTTTTTTTAAATAAGAAAATTTGACTTTCAAAGTGTAAAATTAAACTTTTGAAAAAGTGCATTTTTCTTTAAGCTCTTCCATTTCAACTTTAAGCTCTCTTAAGCCAGAGCAGCAGTAAGAGAGATGAATTCTTCAGAGGAAACAGAACAATCTTTCAGGTCTTTTCTCCTTTTTATCCTTCTATCTTCACCTGAGTGACAAAGAAGTCAGAATATTTGAGCAAGCAGCTACTGCCTTAGTCCCTTTCTTCACTCCCATTTTCCCAACTAGAAAAGGGATGAGGAGTTTCCATCACTTTGAGGAGGAAGGTGGAGAAGCCTGATAAGTCTTCCCATTAGAAAATAAAAAATTAAACCCAAACAGAAAAGCTTTGTCAGGTGAAAATGGATGAGAAAATTCTGAGAAAGAGAAGGCTATTTCTCAGCAAGAAACTACCTGCTTGGATTGGCTTCAACACTCGTGCTAAGGTATTTCCCTTAAAAATAAAGAGGAAGAGGGGTTAGTACTGGACTGATAATGACAGGTAGATGGCAAAACAAACCCTGTGATAAGAAAGCAGAGAGGGTAAAGCTGCCTTCACCCCATCACAGACACTTCAGAGCCAGGCAGCGCTGCGTGCCAATTGCTGCACTGAATGGAACACACCCAGCCCCAGTCCTGGCCACAGGCACAGGGCCAAGGAACACCCCCACAACCCATAAGAGGTGTTTCACAGTGGAATATAAAAGTTACTTAGATGCTGGGAGATCAGAGAGCTCATGAAAACAGCTGCGTGTTTCCCTAAAACACGAGGGAAGGAAAGCCACATCTCAGGCTCTGCAGATCAGGACCTTTCCCAAAGGGACCGTTGTCCTTCTGCAGCAAGTAGCACCAGGATACCCTATTTCAGAAGGCCTAGAAAGAGGCATCCATAAAAAAGGAGGTTACTGAGGGATTCCCTCAGCTATTGACACACCAAGATACTTGGCAAGACACTCACTCTGGAAACTGCAGATGCTGTGCAAGCTCCCTCTGGAGCTTTTAAGAAGTGTCTGACTCAAATGGAAATCAATGCAAGGCTCCAGTCAACTACTCTGGAGAGAAAGAGCTCCATGCAGAGCTGAGCCCCAGCCAGCCTCTTTGCACCACTCCAGGGCCAAGAGGCAACATCCCAGGGCCCTGCATGCTTGTGGTGAGGGAGAAGCACACCAAGGGGAGCCCAGGGGTTTGCACCATATTTCCAAGAGTTTCATTGACGACCTTGATGAGGGAATAGCATCCACCCTCAGCAAGTACACCGATGATACAGAGCTGGGAGGGGTGGCTGACACGCAGGACACTGCGCTGCCATCCAGAGACCTGGCCAGGCTGGAGAGCTGGGCAGGGAGAGACCAGATAGGGTTCAACAAAAGCAAGTGTAAAGTCTGGCACCTGGGGAGGAACAACCCCATGGATCAGTACAGGCTGGGGGTGACCTGCTGGAGAAGAGATCTGTGGAGAAGGACCTGGGGGTCCTGATAGATGACAGGTTGGCCATGAGCCAGCAGTGTGCCCTGGGGCTGAGAGAGACAATGGGATCCTGGGGGGCATCAGGAGGAGTGTGGGCAGCAGGTCACAGGAGGGGATCCTCCCCCTCTACTCTGCCCTGGTCAGGCCCCACCTGGAGTGTTGTGTCCAGTTCTGGGCTCCCTGGGATAAAAGAGACAGGGATCTCCTGGAGAGAGTCCAGAGAAGGGCTACGAAGATGATGAAGGGCCTGGAACATCTCTCCTATGAGGAAAGGCTGAGAGAGCTGGGGCTGTTCAGCCTGGAGAAAAGAAGACTGAGGGGGGACCTAATCAATGTCTATAAATATCTTAAGTATGGGGTGCAGGGGGAATTGGCCAGCCCCTTTTCAGTGTCTGTGGGGACAGGACAAGGGGCAATGGCTGCAAGTTGGAGCACAGGAAGTTCCACACCAACATGGGGAGGAACTTTTCCCCAGTGAGGGAGCCCTGGGACAGGCTGCCCAGGGGGTGTGGAGTCTCCTTCTCTGGAGAGATTCAAGACCCGTCTGGACACCGACCTGTGCAGTATGAGCTGGGGAGCTGCTTTGGCAGGGGGGTTGGACCCCATGAGCTCTCGAGGTCCCTTCCAACCCCTACAGCTCTGTGATTCTGTGATTCCCTTCCCCACAGCACTGAGTTTCCCCTCCCCACCACCCCTTACAGCCCTTCTGCACCCTCAGGCTCAGCTTGCCAGTCACGCTCCCATCCCTACAGCCAGGGCAGGACTTGGCCTTGGTCCCAGGGCAGCCAGCAAGCTGCATCCCTGCTGCAAGGGTGCAGAGACCCCCTCCCCCTCCCGGGCACCACCGCACAGACGGACAGGGCTCTGGGAAGTTTGTCCTGCCAAAACCAGCCACTTCCCTCCCTGTTCCCAGCCGAGGCTGGAAGGGGGAGTGAGTCGCAGGGCAAGGAAAGCTCCCCACATCCCAGCTGCCCCAGGAGGCCCGGCTGGTCCTGCCGGGAACGATCCCCAGCACGGGCCGAGCCTGCTCGGGCCGGGACGCTGCTGCCTCCCGCCCGCACGCCAGCAGAAGGCGCCCTGCGAACGGCACCGGCCCGCAGCCGGCAGCACCGGCCCAAGGCAGCCGCCCGAATCCCGCTGCGGAGCTCTGCGAACCGGCCGGGCCAACCGCCCCGGGGGGCTGCCCGTCCCCGCGGCCCCGGTCCGCCGGCGCCAGCGCTGACGGCGGGGACACTGCCCGCCCCCCCACCGCTCGTTCCGCGGCTTCTGCTGCCCTCTGCCAGCCGCGGAGGGAAGCGCCGGTGCTGCGCGGGGCTCGGCGAGGGGATCGCGGGAGAGAGGCTCCCGGGACTCCCGCACAGGGACCGGCAGGCAGGTGGGGCATCCCCTCGCTGGGGAACAGGCTCTGAAAGCGATGCCGGCAGGGAGACCCCCGGGCTCCCCAGCCGTGTGCCAGCGCCGGCAGAGAGCCGCACCTCAACCCCCAAACACATCACAGCACCCGGGGGACACCTCTGCACCTACACTGACAACAGCAGGTGCCAAACAGATGGGCACTGCAGAGCAGAGGCAGCCCCGATCTGGGTGCACAGAGACACAGCTTACTTCATTCACGTGTACTCATACCTGCAGAGAAGCCATGGAGCAGTGTCGGGGAGGACAGCAGGCCTGCTAGCGGCCTGGCTCTCTTCTCCTAAGACACAGGCCCTGACAATATTCTTCTGTTCCCATGAGAAAGGAAAAGTTCCTCATGCTGAGAGGATCCTAATAATCCCATTCTCAAACACAGCGGCCTTGCTGATAGGGGTACAGGCTGCCCTAACCCAAGAAGCAGTTATGGGAAGGGATTTGGGAGTAACAGAACATGTCAGGAACCAACCATAACAAGATGGTCAAACAGCAGGTGTGTGGATGCTTTTAGGTATTAAAGGTAAACTAAGGATGTTTAGCTATAAGATAGGGTTATCAGAACTCGTTATAATCACTAACCAATCAATATGGTATGAACAGTGTGTGCAACTAATGAGCAGTGTTGTAGCTTGCCATGTTGGTAGTAAGAAAGGTCTAGAATCTGGGTGATTTCACCTAATAAAGGGCTTCACCTACAATCCATATCGAACTGCATGTTGCTCCCTGCCGCTTGCCACAGAGCAGCGGGCAGGGAGCTCCCCAGGAATTTCTGCACAACACCAGCACATGGCTCCTGAGGAAGGAGCCTGATTCAAGAGGCAGCCTCCAGAGTCCAGCAAAATCCAAGCTATCTAGTTACGTGGACACAGTCCTGTTTTCTCACCACACTTTACACAGCGCCTCTGCCCTCAATAGGCAGTTCTGAGGGTGTCTCTGCTAGGGTCACTAAGCTGTAAAGCAGTAATGGTGTCACCTGCAGACATGTGCCACAGCCATTCAGGTCAGACAGTGCATTTCTGGCAAGTGGACATGCCCATGGGAGACCTCTGCTTTCCTAGAGGAATTTCCATTTTAAACTGAAACTTATTCAAGCATTTACATCCCAGTGATGCATGAAAGTGTGCCTCTGCAGGTAAAGTGACTGTAAAATGGCATTTTTGCCATTTTTCTTTCCCAAGCTGAGCTATGGATAGTTCTTTCTTCAAATCACTGCTTTATAGTATAGTTAGGGTTCGAGCTGCAAGCCCTACTGCACCAGCCAAGCCCCAGCCTGTAAACCTACCCAGCAAGATAAGGAGCATAGATCATCTCTGAGGTCCCTTCCAGCCCAAAACATTCTAGGACTCAAAACCCCTACCCAGTAACTGCAGATTTGTAGCACTATCCCAGTTGGACACCTGAGACATCACTGGCTTTGGTTTTGAGGGATGGGGTAATTCAGTCTCCCCACTCTTAAGTTAACCTTCCCCTCTTAGACAGCTGGCAGGACCTCTAACCCTGGCTCTGCTGGAAGAGCAAGCTTCAACACAAAACAAGCATAATCCCTGCAGCTCTCAACCATACCCAGTAGCAGCATAGCACCAAGCATTTGCCAGCTTACACTGCTGCAGGCAAACCACAGGCTCACACCCCTTCTCCAGACTGTCCCTTCAGAAGGCAGGTCAGGTCACTGCCACAGGGTCATCTCCCCACCAGCCCCTGCAGTCCTGACCTTATGTTTGCACCACCACAAACCACAGAGGCACAGGCCCTTTCTGAGGGCACCTGCCATGTGCTGTTACATGCTCTGGAGAGGCCTCAGAAAGCCATGGGCTTGGTTTTTCTTTCCCATGAGAGCTCCTTGGATACTCCCAGCTGGTTGAAAAAACACCCCTTTGGTCTGGTCTCCAAGAGGAAGATCAGCTCTTAAGAACTGCTCAAAGTGTGACATAACAGCATATCTGTTTCTTCAACAGATCTGCTTCCTTGCGTTTGTTTGAAGTCTGACCTGATTATTCTTGTGATTGTATTTTTAATGCTTACCAGGTATCCTCAGAGAAATGGAGAGTCACTTTTTTAGCTCATGCATATGCAATCAGACAAACAAAATGTAGCTCACCTGCCCTGCGTTCTCCCCCTCTGCAGCAAAACCCACATCCTTAACAGCTACAGTGAAAGCAACTCACACGGGTCAGAGCACCAGTTCCTGCCCTGCCTGGGGCACAGGTGCCAGAAGTGCCACCTGTCTTTTATCTAGAGCTTGTCCCTACAATTCCCTCCTTTTATCTAGAGTATCCCTTCTTTTAGGTTAAGCCCACAACCTGTCCTAGCACTACAGATCCAATCCTAGGGCAGAGCCTGTCCTCTGGCTCTCCAGAGCCACACGATGTGCTGCCAACCTTGGTGGCAATCCCCACAGGAACCAGCCCAAGGGATCCAGGGAAGCATCAGCAGTGTTTCAGCTCACAGACCTTCAAACTATCCTCTCCCTAAAACCCCAAACCAGCATCACTAACCCCTGGGGTACACAGACAACCTGTGAAGGGTCTACCAAAGGGAAGCCTGATTCTTTACATGCCATGCAGCAAATCTGTGCAAATCTCCACCTCTCTTACCTGCTCTGGACACCTGAGCTGCAGAAAAACCACTCTTCTGCTGCCCAGACCCTTCCACAAGCACAAGGAGCATCAGGGATACCCAGAGCCCAGGCTTGTTGCTTGAGAAACAAGACTGGGACGAGAAGCTGTGCCCAGGATTGTAGCTTCTCCTGGACACCTCTGCAGTTGCCCTGCTCATCAGGAGCTCACACATACAGTGCCTTCCTCTAGTACTGGTGTCACATCTTTGTGCAAGTTTACCCAGGTGTTTAACCTGGCAAGTTCAGCTGCACAGGTACTTTCATTCCTGGTTTGTAGACTCTGCTAACCATTGCCTGAACAAGGCAGAGGGGAGGGGGACCCCTCTTGGTGCTTTGCTGTGGTGACCTTGCCATGAACGTGCTACCAAAAGGAGAGAAGTGTTAATTCAGCAGATGATGAAGCATCATTTCAGCACTTTGTGGCTGGTGCTGGGTCACCCCCCTTTCACACAATACAGCCTTAGCACCGGGGGAATGAGGAAGGAGGAGTGGAAGACCCTCTGAGGAAGCAGTAGCATGCAAAAGCTCAGCCAGCCCAGCCCACAGGTGGAACCTGGGACATCAGCTCCAGCTGTGAGCAGACCACAAGCCCCTCCAGTCTCTGAGGCTTAGCATGTGTTACAGTTCCCAGGCACACCATAAGATCCATAGGCATCCCCTGACATCAGGAAATGCCACCTCATCCAGATGCCTGCTCAGCTTAGCCCCCAGCCCTCAGTGAGCTGTGGGCAAGGCTTCATCTTTCTGCTTTGCTGTTGAGCACCTGTTTTGTCACAGATCAACACCCCCTTTTCATTGCTGGCCTCAACAGGCACAGCATTCTCTTTGCTGCTACTAAACCTCCCTGGCCATGCAGGCTCAGGGTCAGCAGACCCAGGGTGCAGGGGAGGTCCACACCCCAATTGCAGCAGCGAGAGCCTCAGAAACCCTGCTCCAGACCCGAGTTAGAGGCAGAAAGTTTGAGATGCTGCAGAGTGCTGCCATAAGCAGAAATCATGGACACAGGCATACTCTGCACCTCATAAATCATCAGGAGGTGGCAGAGCACTAGCCACCATTCCATCAGTTAATTACAACTGTTAATCATCTTTTCATTAACCTGAAATGAAACCACCAGCATTCCCCCTATTTCCACCCCAAGTCCCATTTCTCAGAGAGGAATTCTCCACCCATGGCCTTGGCAGCACACATCTGCCCAGCTTCCTATGTACAGCAGTTTCCTTCCCACATCTGCATACACTCCGCTCCCTAGGGCTCAGGAGGCACACACACTGCCTTTGCTGTACATGTGACATGTTTAACCCCCTTGTGCCCTCCCAGCCCTGCTCCAGGTAACATCTCAACTCTGCTTGGGATGGGGAAAGCCTCCGGGGCCTCTGCTGTTGACTCAGCCTCGCTAACCTATCGGTCACATTGCTAGAATAGCGTGCCTCAGTTTCCCCTACCAGACCGGTGCTGAGAGCCCGGCTCTTTAAAGCCTTTGGAGCTCTCCATGCACACCTGGAAACGGACCCGCGGGACAGGCGGGAGGGACAGGGAAGCCTGTCCCCTCCAGAAGGCAGCCGGACGGGCCACCCGCACTCTGCCAGGGGTGGAAAGCAGGGCCGGTAGCCCAGCAGGCGCCTTGCAGCAGCCAGGCCTCGCCCTGCAGGGACGGGGTCGGGCCGCTGGGTGCAGCCGCAGCAGCCGCCACCAGAGGCTCCGCACGCTCCAGCGCTGCTCCCGCTGCCCGGCCGGCTTCAGCCGCGGCTCTCCCAGGGAGAAGGCGCCTTAATGAATGTTAATTGGAGACTTGGATGCCACACCTTCTCCCGCCCCCCCTCCCCGGGGCGCTGGGAAGCGATGAGCAGCATTAAATCCCACCCCCCCTCGCCCATGCTGCTGCGCTCCCCAGACCTGCCCGAGGGAACAAATCACCCCTGGGGCAAGAAGGTCTCTTGAGGATCCCTACGGGTCTGTGAAGGGGATTCAGCATGCCCACACCTTAACTGCTCTCCCTTCCTTGCTCCAGCACCCAGCCCCAGGCCTGGAAAACCCTTTCTTCCAGGCTGAGGCATCCTACCCCTCACATCTCTCTGCTCGTGGGGAAAGTGGCCCCAGAGTAGAGCCCAAACACTCCCCAGGGGAGCAGTGCTCTCCCCGGCCCGGCAGAGCTCTCCCCGGCCCTGCTAAGCACAGGGCTCCACACCCGTGGAGCAGCACTTGCCAGGGGGTAGGGGAGGGAGGGCATGGGAGCAGCTGCAGCACTTAGAGCTCCCTGCTCAGCCTCAGTTTGTTCAGTCTGGGCCCATCACTGTCACTCCTGGGCTGAATGAGGTGGCTTGAGAGAAAGAGGTGACCATTTTGGTCAAGGCAAAGCCCTACAAAGGGCAGGACAACACTTCTTCTGCCTCCAGGGCTGTCCAAGAGACCTTAGATGGGGATGTTGCATTCCTTCCTCCATTTGCTTAGTCTCTTCAACCAGTCCTAACATCCAAGAGTGGACTCAGCTCTTTGCTTGCTCCACTACCTGAGAGGAGGCACAAAAGCCAGCCAGGGAATGGAGGAGAGTTTCATCATAATCCAGGACCAGAGGCTCCAAGCTCTGCAGGTGCTTTTCCCTCCTCCTCTTCCCCACCCTTCAGGAGCTTCAGATGTGCCTGTAAAGGTTTTGATGGGGAACACATCACCTCTGTCACAACTGCAATGCAACACAGCACCCAGCACAGAAATGAGATGCAAGGAGCACACTTACTCTCCCAGTGGGGTAGCTCCTGGGTTCAGTATAACAGAGGCTTGCTGGCTCTGGGAAGCACAGCTTGCTGTCTTCATTTGGTGGTAGAGAGCTTGCTTTGCCAAACAGCCCTCAACCCCCATGGAGCAGCCAATTTCTCCTGTTAAATGTGTACATACATTACCAGGTACATTAGAGGTGCACAAATCACCTTCATTCTACATATTTCTATAGAAAGTGTCATCAACCAATGTCTCACCAGCCAAGCCCTGGGGTTTTGTTGTTCTTTAGTCGGGTCTGAACATCACTGGCTTCTGCAGACATGGAGCTCAATGAAAGATAAGTTGCAAAGAGGGAACAAGAAACCTTCAGCACCTCCCCAGGAGCTTCAAGACACAGGAGACAGGACACAGGATTACCATCAGTCAGGACCTGCTCCCACAGTAGCCTTGAGAGTTGGTACCTGACATCCAGTTAGAGCTTTAGCCAGAGGTTTCCTCTCCCCTTTTGTGCTTACCTGACCCAGAAGGCCCTGAGCAGAGTCTCAAGCTGAGGATAAGCTGCCTTTGTGATATACCATCACACTGACAGCACAGACTAATTAGCATTCATTCTGCCACAGAAGCATTTGTAATCCCTTGGACCCAAGTCCAACACAGGACATCCTTATCAGCTACCAGTGAGGAGAGCTTAAATGCCAAATAAACACTCCCATGAGTACAGACCTGCTCTCCCAGCTAAGCAACTTCTCCACCTCACACCCATGTTAGGAAGCTGCAGGTGCTCACCATCATTGAAAATGAAGCTTCAAGCACAGAGCCCTCTAAATTCATCAGTAGGCTGAGTTAGTTTTCTCATGGGGGTGGGAGGAGAAGATGAGAAACAAGACTGACTTCTACCTGAAATGACCTTCAGACTTGGAAATCAACTAGGAAGAGTCAGACACTGAGCATTTTTAATGGCAAGGGCAAGTAAGTATTGCAGTCCCTGGAACAGCATTCCTTGTCTCTTTTGTTGGATGGGAGCTTCTGTTTGTAAGGGCCCTACAAACTGAAATACAAACCCTTCTGACAAGCTGGCCTCATCAAACACCTACTCTGCCTTCATCCAGCTAAAGTCATCAGGCTCATCAACTAAGGAGGGTCAGCCAGTCTAAACCTCAAGGCAGCCTAGATGGAACAAGTTATCAAGTTACCCCTTCTGGCCTCAAACTCTGAGAGCTCAAACCTTCTTGAACCCTTATCAAAAGTTAAGCCAGCCAAGCCACTTACTCTACCAGACTAGCTATCTGCCAACAACATAGGAACACACCACTCACCTTGAAAAAAGTCTATTGAGGCATCAATATTTATGAACCAAATGCAACCTGCATAACAGCTCTTATCTGTGCTGCTTGTCTGCACCAGGTGTAAGAGCATCCCAATAAAGGCCTGTCAGCAAGCCTTCCTTTGCTTAAAAAGGCTGCCAAGGGATCTTGTTGTAAGTGAAGATCTCTGAGAAAAGTGAGAAGACTCATTCCATTAAGCACATGGTATGAAACTGGGTTAGGCAGGACTGCTCTCCCTGGGGAGCTAGCTTTGCCAGTCACCTGGGGAAAAACCAATCAATCCTCAGGATCACCCAATGCATTTAATATCATGGCTCTTCACCAACCCCTTTTTTCCTCCTCAGCTGGGAGCACAGCACCCTCTACCCCCTCTGTGCATTATCCTAGCTGGGTGAGCACACACCACAACACAAGGCATAAGGCAAACCCCCTCCTAACTCCCCTGAACAGCCCATGTCTTCGTGGCAGCTACATCTTCAGCATCACCTGAATGTTAAGCTAATCCAGGTCATTCTCCATAGAAAACCTGAAGAGTAGCTGCTAACACATCCCAGCCCATTTCCAAGGAAAGACCACATAGAGGGCTTGCCAAGCTTTCTTATATCCATGATAATTTCCTATCCCTTCATTTTCTTACCCAGCACTGTGACACAGAGCAGCACAGACTGCAGCTGGAACACTGTGCCCAATTTTGCAGCAGCATCTAAGAGACTGGAGACTCACTGCCAGAAGACCTGAAAAGCAACAGAGGCTTATTAGCCTTGTTTCTTCAGGCTGAAAGCAGCACTTTGAAGAGACAGGCAACAAAGGGGGGAATTTCAGCTCACCTGAAGCACTTTGCTAAAAATAGCACCTCTACACCCATCAAACTTGTGCTAGGCTGCTGTAGTATTTGAAAGGAAAGGTTATACCTACAGCTTCCTTCTACCAAGCTCCACTTCTCAGCTGCAGCCACATCACAGCCTGGCAGCCACTCTACCTTTAGGACTTGTCAGGTGTGAGGTCCAGCTCAATAGGCAACACACCACGTTTGCAATGGGGCAGTAATCACTCCAGTGCCCTCAGCACTTTGTGGAGGAATCACAAAAACTCATTAACTCAGCACAGAAGGAAGCTGAAATGAGAGGCAGACACAAGAAATGGTGCCTAATGACAGCAGGGACCTACACAGCAGGCTCTGCAGCACCTTAGACCTCTGTGGGCATCTGGTTGTGCAGCTGATGTTGGGTCCTTCAACCTGCCCAGCAGCTTTACTGCAGGGATGAACCAAGTCCAACCTGTGAGACCTCCCAGAGAAACACAGCACCTGCCAGTCCCTAAATGCACCGACTGTGATCTGCAGGGTGATCCATTGCAGCTGATTTCACTGCAGGGTGTGGGGTGGGTGCAGGGGCTCCTTACAGCATCATGGGGAGGGAGGGCACAGTGTGCTGCTGGAGGCCAGCACCTCCTCATGGCTGGAGCAGAGATGGATGCTGGCAGCAGTGCCAAGGCTGCTGCTCCCAGGCTAAGAATTTATTCTTGCCCAGGCTGGGAGTGCCCTGGGTGAACACAGCACTTGGCTAAAATAATCAGTGCTTAGAATAATTCCTCAGCAAACCCCCCACCTGGAGAGCAAAGCCTTCCTCTCTAATGCCCTGTTTTTGCAACAAGATATTTTTGCAGGAGGGCTTTCAAGTCATCTAGCCTGCTACAGATCTCTAGCAAGAGAGGATGTTTGGGCTAATGCTCAACTACATCTCCTAGGGCAAAGGCCAGGGAGAAATACTGCAAGAGAGTGGAGAGGGAGGGAGAGGAATTCCCTGAGCAGAAATTATTTTGAGCAGAGAAAGCTGCAGAGCAGTGTGGAGTGAGGCAGAAGCAATGCAGGAGAGGGAGGTGGCTGTGCTGAGGGAGAGACAGTGGGAACTCGAAAGGCTTCTCCAGGGAGGATGAGGGGGGCAGAGGTAGGATGCTGCTCGCTGGGGCTCTGTAGAGGATCCCTGTCAGGAGCTGGCTGGGCTCAGCAGTGCTTCCCTCTGCAAAGGGATTCCCTCTGCCACCCGCTATTGGTTCTGGCGCAGTGACGAGCTGCTGGAGTGGATTTCTCTTCCCTGCATATGTGGTGGAGGTATAGGAAAACAGCAGCCCCATCCCCCTCCACTCCCCTTCAGAGAAGCAGGATTCCTGCCTCTGCTGCTGTTGGATGCTCTGCACCAGGGCTGAGCACTCAGACAAAACCCCACGACCCTGCCTTGAAGGAAATCTGCTGGGGCTTGTGCTCAGCCCTGTCTGCACAATGCAGGGGTGAAAGTTGCTGAGCCACCAGAGCAGCAGGGAAGGGATTCAAAAAGCTTGGTCCCTGGTGAGAGCCAGCACACCTCCCTCTGCTGCTGGCACCAGGACACCTCCTCAGCCCCACAGCCCTGCTAGGGTGCTGCCTGCCCACACAGGAGCAGACACCAGCCAGCCTCACAGAGCTGCTGAGCTCCTGCACACCCTGAGGGTGAGGTAAGGCAGCTCAGGGGATGTGCTACCTGAGCTGCAGGCTTCCCCTAAACCAGCCCTTCTGCCTCTTCCCACCTGTGAAAGGGCCACAGCTGTCTGCCTGCCCAGCCTGGATCACACCCCACCATGTGCAGGACATCACAGCCTAAAGCCCTCTCTTAAGTCAAGGTTGCATTTTAGGGGCAAAACACTAAGAAAATATGACCTTGGGACAATGCACTTTCTTTGTCTCTGTTCCCAAGGGGAAGATCTTCTTCACTTATTATCCTGAGGATTGCTTAGGAGCAGGAGCTCCCACTCTGCCCAGTTGGGAAGCATTGCAAGAGAAATTGCAGTGTAGGGAGCTCATCTGGTACCTTCTTTGGAGCAAGTCCAGAGGGCAGTAAGAGGGCTGGAGCATCTCCCATATGGAGGCAGGCTTGGAGAAGAGAAGACTGTGGGGACACCACATAGCAGCCTTCAGTTCCTAGAGGAGGCTCCAGGAAAGATGGACAGGGACTCTTTACCAGGGATTGTAGAGACAGGACAAGGGGGAAAGGGTTTAAGCTGAAGATGGAGGATTTAGATTAAATATTGGAAAGAAATTCTCAGCTGTGAGGGTGGCTAGACACTGGGACAGGATTCCCAGGGAAGCTGCAGCTGCCCCTGGATCCCTAGCAGTGCTCAGGACCAGGTTGGATGGGGCTTTGGGCAACCTGGGCTAGCAGAGGGTGTTCCTGCCCATAGCAGGGAGGGGGTTTGGAATTTCCCCCCCCAAGCCATTCTCAAAGAGTACATCTGCTACCTGCCTTCCTCCTTGGATGTGAAAGGTTCTCAGAGAGCCACTCCCATTGAGTGCTGGGAATCGGCAAGAGCAGGGCTGCTCTGTGAGGGGGAGCAAACCAGGAGCCAAAGGTGACCACAGAACAAGCAGTGAGTGCCCTTGCCTGACCATGGCATGGGCATGGATGCCCCATCTCTGGAAGTGTTCAAGGCCAGGTTGGATGGGGCCCTGGGCAACCTTGTGTAGCTCCAGGCCTGAGGTTGGTGTCCCTGCCTGTGGCAGGGGGTTGGAGCTCTGTGATCCTTGGGGTCCCTTCCAACCCAGGCCATTCTGTGATTCTATGGCAGGGTGTCACACAAGGCAACAGATCCAGTCCAGCCAGAGCTGCAAAACACACATAAGGCCCTTGAAGAAACAGATCTAGAGACAGCTACAACACAGCCCAAAGCAAGGAGCAGTGCTCTGAGCCTAAGCTGAAACTGAATCATGGCCCAGTGGGTGGGTGAGGGTTGATGGACATCCCAGGAGGGCCTGGTTGAGCTAATTTGGGCTTGGTGGTGCACTCAGGGCTCTAACACAGCTGCAGCATCATAAGGCAGAACTCTCCAGGGTTGGATGTTCTGATAGTTGGGCACCTGAAGAGTCACAGGTGGCTCTTCTCATCGCTTCTTGCTATGTGCTGTCACCTGTGTTTTGGGAAGGAGCAGCACACAAAGTGCTGGTGTAAAGTAAAAGTGTCTCAGAACCAATGCAAAGCTGGATGCTGCCCAGAACCTGGAGGGGAACCTCAGTGAACCCTTGCAAGAGATCTGGAGTGCAACCTGGACCAATCTGCAGTCCTGGCCAGGGAAAAAACAGCAACAGATTGAAACGTCCCCTTGGCATGCCCAGGCACAAAGCAGCAGCACAATACTTAGCTTGGCATTAGCCAGAACTGTGTGAGCCTGTGTGGGGTGTCACACTGTCCCACATTACATGTGTAAGGCAAACACATGCCTGTCTGCTGGGAGGGCATGGAGGGTTGGGGGGGTCACCTCCAGGGTGGGAGCAGGGACTTCTGTGGGGAGCCCTGGTGTCTCCTCCATCCCCTCAGGGATCCTGCATGGAAGCAATGGAGGGTTTGGCCATGCAGGCAGTGCTGCTGCTTTGACCTCTTTACCTCTCCACTTCTCTCTGGTCCTTAGGGAGCACTCTGCATGGTTTCTAATAACGAACAAGAATGACCTAATGCTTGAAGAGCCCAGGATTTTGGACCATTTAAAAAGAAAAAAGGAAGAAATTCAGAGTTACCTGTCCACCCTGCGATGGGGAGTGTAAAGCAAGCAGCCCAGGGCAGGGATGGGAGTTGTGGGATGTCATGGTGCAAACAGAGCCTGCTTTCGCTCCAGATCCCTGCCCACCAGCCAGATTTGCCTCCCCAGGGAGAGATGTTGGGAAGCAAATAGGGGGATATCAAGAGGAAATGTAGTTAAACCCTCTCAATCCCCTCTCCCTGACAGCCAGGGTACAAGTTATGCTGCTTTTCTCCCACCACAATAACATCATTATTCAACTTGGCAGCACGAGGTGGAGTGAGTGAGTGAGTGAGTGTGTGTGTGGTTGGTATTTTTTTAATCTATCAAACATTTCTCTGTTATCTCAATTGCAAACTCCTGTCTGACTGTCCCCACCGCAGCATCCCGTGTTGCCATGCCAACAGAGGCTGTCATCCCCTGTGTCGTGAGGGAACACTTCACTTTACTGGGGGATGCAGGCTCGTGAGGGAGGGATGTGCCAGTGCCAGGCTGGTGCTTACCCCTAATTGGGGCATTTTGGGGGAATTTTCCCTCCAGAGCTTCCACTTCTGGGAGATGATTTACCCCCCATCAGCCCCTTTAAGATGCCATCATCAGTGCTTGACTTAATCAGGACATCTTGGCATGAGGAACAGCCTTCCCCTGACCCCTGCACTCCCACTGAGAATTAAGATACAATAAAGCAAAGAGCCCTTCCACTCCACTCAGTGCCTCACTGCCTTCCTGCCACTGCAGGGGAGCTTGCAGGGCTGGAGGGAGCTCAGGGATTGAGCTGGGCTGGGAGACCTCTGCCTGCTTATTTCTATCCTCACCTGCTCTGCAGGAGCAGAAGCATGGCAGGGCCAGGCTGCCCAGCCCTGTGCCAGCATGGTTCTTCTCAGAGGATGTTTAAGCCCCCAGCTTCCCAGGGAGATGTCATAGAATCACAGAATCATAAGGGTTGGAAGGGACCTCGAGAGATCATGGGGTCCAACCCCCCTGCCAAAGCAGCTCCCTAGGACATATCACTCAGATAGGCGTCCAGACGGGTCTTGAATCTCTCCAGGGAAGGAGACTCCACCACCTCCCTGGGCAGCCTGTCCCAGGGCTCCCTCACCCTCACTGAGGAAAAGTTCCTCCCCATGTTGGTGTGGAACTTCCTGTGCTCCAACTTGCAGCCATTGACCCTTGTCCTGTCCCCACAGACACTGAAAAGGGGCTGGGCAATTCCCCCTGCACCCCATGCTTAGAATCATAGAATCACAGAATCATAGAATGGCCTGGGTTGGAAGGGACCCCCAGGATCACAGAGCTCCAACCCCCCTGCCACAGGCAGGGACACCAACCTCAGGCCTGGATCTATACAAGGTTGCCCAGGGCCCCATCCAACCTGGCCTTGAACACCCCCAGGGATGGGGCATCCACCCCCTCTCTGGGCAGCCTGTTCCAGCCCCTCACCACTCTCTCTGTAAAAAACTTCCCCCTAATATCCAATCTAACCCTTCCCTCCTTCAGCTTTATACTTAAGATATTTATAAACATTGATTAGGTCCCCTCTTAGCCATCTTTTCTCCAGGCTGAACAGCTCCAGCTCTCTCAGCCTTTCCTCATAGGATAGATGCTCCAGGCCCTTCATCATCTTCGTAGCCCTTCTCTGGACTCTCTCCAGGAGACCCCTGTCCTTTTTATCCCAGGGAGCCCTGTCTTGTGGGGCTGGTCATGAAACAAAGAAGGGAAAGTTTGATGAGCTTTGCTACGTTCCACTGAGGTGAAGATGCTCACAAAAGAGCTGTGGATGTAAATGTTGTGTGCCACCAGCAGGAGTTAACAGCCTCCCCCAGGGTGGTGTTGGTTGACTCCAAGGACATGGAAGCAGCAGATATGCTTCCTGGGCCCAAGCTCACACAAGGTCCCTTCTGTCTAGTGGGGAGAAAGTGGCAGCATGGCAATGAAGGGAAGGGCTCCAGGGCTTGTGCTGGAAGAGAGAGCAATGCCATGCTCACCAGCACTTACCTGAGACTGAGAAAACAAGGCTCCCCTTGGATCAGGGGTGTCCCTTGTCTGCCTGCTGGTTACAAGGTGTGGATGGTTTGCAGTGTGAGGGGAGGTTGGACTAGATGATGTCCAGAGCTCCCTTGCCACTGGTGTTTCTATGACTGAATCTCTGGGCATCACCAGTTTGTTAGTTCAGTTTTCTCTATGGAACTGGGCAGCCGTTGATGGGACAATTGTCATATTGGTGGTCTGAAAAACACCTTCACAACTGCAATCTGGGACAGGGGGCTGGGAAATAGGCTGGGAAGCTGCTGCTTCTCCTGGGAGGTTGCTGACTGAGGCACTCTTGGTGCAGGTTCCCTGTGGACACTAGCATCCAGCTCTGCCTATGCTCCTGGGCCTGCCTCTGGAGTGTGTCCTTTATGGCTGCAGAGTGCTTTGTCCTCTCCTACTGTGGAAGAAAAGTGGTCCCTACAGCAGGTAATGGAGACTAGAGGAAGGGGATCACAGAAATACAGGTTACCTCGCTTCATGTGGGTAGTGTCATGCTGCATTCTCCTTAGAAGAGGACCCAGGGAGATATGAAGCTCTGGGTTTAGCTTGAGCTGTGGGTTATTTAGGCATTGCAGCACATTTCCACAGGCCCCCCCCAGGGAAGGCAACTGTGGGCTTTGCTTTTATTCAGTTCAAGAAAGAAACCAAACTGCATCACTGGTATCTGTGAGCCCAGTATGGCCAGCTGCTGGCTTTGAAGGCCAAACCAGGGCCAACCAAGGGTGAGACAACACTATGCCTACTTGTTAACCTAGTTTCAGGTCTCCTCCTATAATGTTTTGGCTTGCAAATGAGGGCCAGAAACTCTAAAGAAAGCCAAGAGAAGGATGAAGTTTCTGGGAAGTGGGTGTTGAGGATCCAACAGCAGCCTGTGGGAACATGAGGGAAGTCAGCGAGACCTTGGTGCCAGCACCCACCACTGACCCATCCAGGGTTTGCTGGGTCCCAGGACAGCCCTGAGTCCTGCTTCCCTGGGCTTCTGCACCTCCCTACAAGCCTCTGCCCACACATCCCATGAGAAGGCTGGGAGCAGTGGCCATGCTATTTCACATTCATAAGGAAATTGCTTTTCCCCCTGGGAGGAGGTTTGTACTGAGCAGCACTGCAGGAATGCTTTATCCTCTCCCTTCCAGGTGCTTTGTTCTCTTGCCTCCCTGCAGTTTCCTTGGAAAAGTTAATTTTCCCTATGGACTTTCTCTTGGTGGAAACATTTCCCCCTCAGTGGATTCAGTGAGCACAGAAAACATCGTTTTGGAACAAGAATGGAAACAATTTGAAGCTCCTTGGTGAAGAAAACACTGGCATGCACTGAGAAGGCTTGTACCCCTCCATCCAGGACTTGGTTCACAAGGCATATGAGGTATGGCCTCAATTTATGTCAATAGCTGTTCCTCAAGCTCCTGCGTTCACTTCAACTCACTTTCTGTGATCTTCTGCAGCAACTGGCACCAACACAGAGCACATGTAACGTGCTACTAAAGTGTTATGTCTTTGCACTGGCTTTAGGCTGGTGCTAGCTGCAGCAGGAGGTGTTGGCTGGTGGGGAAAAAATCAGCTGTTTCAGCTATTGCTTCAATTATACATTGCTCTGGCCAAGAAAAAGGCAGTGGGGTGAGAGGAACAGCAGCCCAGCACGAGGGTGGCTGAGAAAGGATTCATAGCTCCTCTTCACCCTGCACAGGGAATGTGATGTAACCCCTCCTCTCCATCAGGTTTTCTGGGTACCAACACAGCTGACACAGGCAAACTCAGTGTGACCTGTACATGTCCCCTGTCAGCACCAGCCCCAAATAACGTGCCTCCCTTTACATCCTCAGGTGCTGTGCTGGACCTCCATTTTTAAAGAGAAAGCAATAGATTGGTCTTCTCAGAAGACATGGTACAATAGGGAAATGATTTACAAAAGGGATTGATTTGTTTTCCCTTCAATACTCACGATAAGAGATGGTAACAGACTTTGTTCTGGAAAGTGTTGTGGTCCTTATCAGTTTAAATTCAGTGTTGCCTCACATTAGAACTGACAAGAGTGGCACAGCTGAACCCAAACTGCATCCTGTACATCTCAGAAGCAGCTGTACTTAGATATTTTTGCTCATCTTTCCATGTTGGGATAAATCAGCTGGTGGATTTGGGATCTCCTGCCAGGTTGAAGTCCTGTTACAGCACATGGGAAAGCATCAAGATTGAAAGAACTGAGCTAAAAGGTTTTATCTTAATTATTAAGACTCCAGAGCTGAGCAGAGAAACCACGGCCTACCGCAGGCCTACTACTCCCTCACTGCCTGAGCGTGGACAAGGTTCCTTGTTTTATGTGTCCCAGAGGCAGTGTGGAGGAATGCCTCCTCCTGAGGACGCTGTGACACAGTGTGGGTACTCTACAGAAATCAAAGGGACAAGTCTAAAGGGGTGACTGGTGTGTTCTGTGTTGTGTGTTGTGCCAGGGAACTGATGTGGCAGGCTCAGCTCTTGGCCCCTCACCAGATCCGGGGCTGAAAACAGGCTGAAGGGCAGAGGGAGGTGGGGAAACCTCATGTGTGGGACAAAACAGCACTCAGAAAAATTCCAGTGGGAGGTCTGGGGCAGAGATCTGGAGCCAAGACTCGTGGTGCCATGCTCCAGCTAAGGGGGATTGCAGACATCCCTGTGGTGACTGAGCAAGACACCACCAGACCTGGAATTTCTGGGTGAGAAAGGACCCAGTGTGCTTCAGTCAGCATGGGCTCCTTCCCTAGGGATCTTCCCTGGGGGCTGGCTGTACCCCTCCCTGCAGCCCTCCCTGACCTGCAGGTCAGCTGCAGGCTGGGAGTCCCTTCTGGTCTGCATGCTGATGTGGGGAAAGGGATCCCTAAAAGTTGGTGGTGGATGGAAATGGAAGGACAGAGGTGTAGGGAGACCTTTGGATTTGGGAGGAAAGACTACAAGCATTTGGTACAGATGGAATCAAATTGCTTTCCTTGTCCATTTCCTCTCCTCTCCTCTCCTCTCCTCTCCTCTCCTCTCCTCTCCTCTCCTCTCCTCTCCTCTCCTCTCCTCTCCTCTCCTCTCCTCTCCTCTCCTCTCCTCTCCTCTCCTCTCCTCTCCTCTCCTCTCCTCTCCTCTCCTCTCCTTCCTTCGAAATGAAGATTAGGATCTCATCCTGACACCGTACCTGTGATGCCCACACCTGACCCCTTAGCCTGAGCGTGGTCCCCTTGCACCCCCTTGGAACACAGCTGAGCTGGGAGTGGGATCCTTTCAGGGTGGTGGTATTCCAGGTGTGACCTTGTGTGGATGCTCATCACTCAGAAGAATTCCTGTAGCCCACATCAGTGCAATCAGCTTCAAAACTTGTCTGAGGTCCCCAGGGGCTGTGAGGGCAGCAGGACTACTGGAATCCCTTACAGGTGAAGAAATGGTACTGGTGCTCAGAGGAAAACTGCATTTTCCTGCAGTTTTTTGGGTCAAAGCTAGGACACATCTGAAGAGAGGCAGCAGCTGGCCCTGGGAGGTCACAGCCATGAGCCTGTGGAGCTCAGTGAGTGCCCAGGTGTCTTCCCTGGGCTCCCTTTCCCTCTCTCCCTCTCTGACTCCTCTCCTTTCCCCTACCCTCAGTTAGACTTTTGTCTCCCTCTTGGTTTTTCTCACATTTCTGTGTCTGCACCTTTGCTCCAACACATATCTCCCTCTGCCCTTCCCTCTGCTACACACACACACACTCATGCAGGGCCCGTGGCTGGAGATGCTTCTCTCCAGCACAGCCCTGGAGAAGACTTGCCCTGTGCACCATCACTCCCAGCCTGTTGCCAGGCAACACAGCATCACATGGATTTCACTCCTAAACTCCAAAATAAACTATATACAGGGGATTTTCCTCCTGTTCCTCCAAAGAGTCACCTCATGGACATAGGACCATCAGGTCTGAGAGGGTGAGGGGTCTCCAGCAGCAACTGGTTTCGCTGGGGGGCTGCTCTGCCTGGAGCAGGAAAGCTGGGGCACCGTGGAGTGGTGAAGACAGTGAGGAGACACCTGTAACTCCTGCTGGGAACAGCCATGGCTTCCTTGTCATCCCCTGTGCAGCTTGCTCATGCTTGACATCTAGCTCCTATGCTGGAGCCACAGGAGATGGGCAGCAAGGCTCCTGTCAACCAGTAGGACCAGTGCTGTGGTTTCTGTTAGACTGGCTTGGATCATGGAGGGTTCTTACCAGTGTGAAGGGGAACACAGAGCCCACCTCAGCCCACCTCAGGTCTTTTCTCTTCCGAGGCTCCTCCCTTTACCTTCCCATTTGCCAGTTTAGCACCTGGGAAGTCCTACACTGAGTCCTGTCAGAAGGCAGCAGCTCCCCTCAGGCACAGCCAGACACTTGGGAGCAGTAGTTTCCTACTTGGGAGTAGGAAACCCTGGCATGATCCTTGTCTCCCACAGGGATTTGTTTAACAGGTCCCCCACCCACAGCCTGCCCAGGACTGGCAGTCTAGAGGCTTTAATTCAGTAATCTGCATGGGAGTTTTGTTTCCACTTCTACAGAGTAAATGCTAAAATGACTTCAGAAGTTGAGGCATGACCTGAGCTTACTTGTTGTCAGCAGGCTGATGGATGTCAGACCTATTTCAGGAGCAAGACACATGTCTCGCTGTCTCCCATCCTATAGTCTACAAATTGCATTTCATGACAGCCATATAACACTCCTGAGAGCAAATTTTGGCACAATTATCACCCTTTTCAGGTCATAAAAGTCACTCAGCTCTCAGGCACCTGCTTTAGAGCTGTCAGGCCTTGCAACCAGTGTGGTGGCCAAGCGACGTGGGAAAGCACACGTGAGTATTATCTCCTGCAGAAGGCTGGGTTAACAGGGAGCACACATCATGTCCCTGCTGAGAATGTATTGCAAATGCCTTGTCCTAAGCAGGAAGATTCTTAGAGGAAGCACACCTTTCCCAAAGCAGCATATGCCTTCAGAAAGCACGTTTCAGATGTATCCTCCTGCATTTCCACACTACAAACTGGACTGAGTAGGCTGTATCCCTCATGGAATAACCATCACCTAAGTCAATCGGCCTGCTGATTGGCTTAGGTGTTCAGTCAAAACTAAGAGAGATCAAATCTGGGAAGTCAGAGACCTCCCAGCTGGAGATGGAGCGCTTGCCACTTCCCCCAGTACCAGTGAGGACCTCTCCATCCCACAGGGGTCATGGTCTGCTCCAGGGAAGCAACCAAGCAGAGCAACTTGGGTTGCCCCAGAGTTCCTGGGGCACCAGGAACTTATTTACACATTCTAATTAAACTTGGTTTAGAAGGTAATTCGATTCTGGCCAGAGCAATCCAAGAAATGGCCAGAATAGCTGCCCCCTCAAGGGGGGCAACAGAGATGCCCATCTCTTTGGAAGGGATGGCCAGTGGGATTAGGGCACCTGCCACCAAGGGAGATGTTCCACCCTGTTTTGCACTCCCCACATAAAAAATCACCCAGGCCTGGCCTCCCTCAGAACCTTCCCCTGGGACACAGACATGGCACCTGCCTCTCCTCCCTTTCCAAGGGATTCCATACATCCAATCACCAGAAGTGCATCCTAAAAACCTCTCTGAAACCATCAGTGTGCTGGAATATCCCAGTGACTGCAAGGCCCCAGAGCTAACCACTGCCTTTTTGAGTGCACAAGGCCACTGTGTTTGGGGCTATGAAGCTCAGGCAACACACTGCTGCTCTGGCTGTGCTGCCCCTGGACCAACAACCTCCTGGCTTTCAACTTAAATCATCAACTCAGGGGAAACTTCTCTTTCTTACTTTTAATCTCAAATTTTACCTTAAGAAGGTCCAGGATTTTAAAGTCTTCTCCAGAGGGAATACTCTAATAGTGAAAAGGGAGGCAGGAGTTTTAGAAGGCTGGAACTGTGCATTGGAGGCAGGTGGTTTAGGTATCTTCCTCAGTTTCCCACCTGAAAAATAAAAGCAGGAATTTTTGAGGAGCAAAGGAGTAGGGTTGTTCCTTCTGCATTCAGCCTTGGAGACTCTGAATGCAGTTTTAAGTTCCCTCTTCCAGCTCTGCTCAGAGTAGAAGGCCTAGATGGGCACCTCAATGTGTGTGACACCAGTGTCCTTCACTTGTGTCGTAGTGTCCTTCACTGGTGTCCCAGCCTGGGGACTTCATGCCTTTGCCTGTCTCTGCAGCTCATACATCTTTGGCTGCTGCCTTCAGCAGCACACTTACTCAGGCACCTTCTATGTGGCCCCCCATGACATCATCACTTGACATTGCCCTCCACCCATGACATCACTGGCCATCTTTCCCTGCTGTTGTTCAGAGTGTGGCTCTGCCTGGGTGACCCCTACAAGCAAGGGGCTTCAGTTGCAAGCAAGCCCCAAGCTGGTGACCCAACCAGCCCCTGATGATCAGGAAAGTGATGGTACAGAGCCCTAGCTGTCTCCAACCACCAGGGCATTGCCTCTGTAGAACACCACCATGAGCTTTGTCATGGGATAAAATATGGACAAAGACTCACCCTCCTACATTCCTGGGATGCAGGAGACCTGGGCTTGACCTCCCTGAGGCTAATGGGGAACTGAGTACAGGTGCCCCATCTCTTTTATCACATTTGCTGTGCCCCCTTAGCACAGGTGGTGAATGCTGAAGGGCTTTGGGAGGAGACAGCTCCAGGTGGCACCTGCTGTAGGAACACATTGTCCCCATGTCCAGCTGGGACCAGCAACAGGATTTCTCAGCTCCTCCTGGGTGATAGTGTAGAGCTCTGGCCCTCCTCAGGGTAGGAGAAAGGGGACAGAGGGAGAAAGGAGAGCCAAAATGATCCGCACCTCCATGTGGTGGTCAGGAGTGGAATTTTTTTACCTAAATCCTTGCAATCCATTTCACTGCTGCTTCCAGCACTTTTTGTTGGATCTCTGTGACTCAGACCAGGTGCCTGAGGACTGGAGGAAAGCCAATGTCACAATGGTATTCAAAAAGGGCAAGAAGGACCCAAGAAACAACAGGACAGTCAGCTTCACCTCCATCCCTGGAGAGGTGATGGAACAGCTCATTCTGGGAGGCATCTCTAAGCATATGGAGAAACACAAGATTATTGGGAGCGGTCAACACGGGTTCACCAAGGGCAGATCATGCCTGATCAATCTGATAACCTTCCATGATGGCATGAGTGGCTGGGTTGATGAGGAGAGAGCAGTAAATGTCATCTACCTTGACTGGAGTAAGGCTTTTGACACTGTCTCCCAAAAGATCTGCATAGGTAAGCTTAGGAAGTGTGGGTTAGGTGAGTAAATAGTGAGATGGACTGAGAACTGGCTGAATGTCAGGGCTCAGAGGGTTGGGGCAAGTGGTTCAGAGTTTAGGTGGAGGCCTGTAGTGAGTGGTGTGCCCAGGGGTCAGTACTGGGCTTGGTCTTATTCAACACATCCATTATTGACCTGGACAGGAGCAAGTTTGCTGGTGATATGCAACTGGGAGGAGTGACTGACACAGCAGAAGGCTGTGCTGCCATTCAGGGAGATGAGGACAGGCAGAGAGTTGGACAGAGAGGAACCTAATGAAATTCAACCAAGGCAAGTTCAGGGCCTGCACCAGGAAGGAATAACCCCCACACCAGTTCAGGTTAGGACTGACCTGTGGGGAAGCAGCTCTGCAGAGAAGGACCTGGGACTCTTGATGGACAACAAGTGATCCATGAGCCAGCAATATGTCCCTGTAGCCTAGAAGGCCAATGGTATCCTGGAGAACATCGAGTGTGGCCAGTGGGTTGAGGGAGGTTCTCCTCCCCCTCCACTCTGCCCTGGTGAGGGCACCTCTGGAGTTTTGCATCCAGTTCTGGGCTCCTCAGTTCAAGAACTACAAGATGCTACTGGAGAGAGTCCAGTGGAGAGCTACGAGGATGATGAGGGGACTGAAGCATCTCTCATATGAGGAGAGGCTGAGAGATCCAGGACAACTTGCTCTAGGCAATCCTGTTTTAGCAGGGAGGTTGGACTAGGTTATCTCCAGAGGTCCCTTCCAACCTCCACAGTTCTGTGAATCTGATTCTCTGACTCAGAAGGACACTTCACTGCTGGTGTTAATGGGAAGGAGCATCCTTAGAATCAAGAGGTGGTACACCTCCTGAAATGGGGCTGTCTCATGAGAAACATGGGCCCAACACACACACTCTGTGTCAGAGCAGATCTCCATCGTTAACAATAATGAACAGGGAGGCATTTTTTGGCACTTCTTAACCGTCTGCAGGGGCTGAAGGGCCTTTTCCTTGCCTTGGGCCCTTCACACTGCCAGTCATAATGCGATCAGAAATGCCAGTCCTAAAGGGCATTGCTGCCGCTCCTAACCACCACCGTGGAAATGTGAAGAGAAAAGAAACTTGGGGGACTTTTATGTGCTAAGCTCAGGCCTGAGCAGGCCTCTGCCACAAACCAGGAGCCTGTGTTTACAGCCCCGAGGTGAGACGTGCAAGGGGGTGAGTCAGTGACACACCACTGCAGTGAGCAGGGCCGGGCGGGCCGATGCGGCAGAGAGGCTGGCCCCAACCTCCATGGCAGCCAGTAGCCAGCAGACATACAGCCATACCTGCTTTCAGGAGGTGACTAAGGCTCTGCATCCCTCAACACACGTGCTGGGATGCATTCACGCTTCCCAGGATACCACAGCTCTGCTGTGGCTGCTGCCTGTTAGCCCTGAGGCTTCCCCACGGACCCAACTCACCTGCCTTCTCCATCACAGGCCCTCTGGTGTGGCTGGAGCAGATTGACCCCAGGCCAAGGCTCGGCATGGTGTCACCATCGCCCTGCATGTTGCCTGTGCATGGCACAAGAAGGCTGTGGCATAGGGATGCTGGCATGCATGGGGCTATTCTCTCACTGAAGATGTGTGCCCTGGTTTTGGCTGGGATCAAGTTAATTTTCTATCTAGTAGTCGATATAGACCTGTGTTTTGGGTTTCATATGAGAATAATATCAATAACACACTGATGCTCTTAGTTGTTGCTGGATAGTTGTGGTGTTTACTCTTTTCAGCTTCCCACACCCTGCTGGGTGCCCAAGAGCACAGCCAGGACAGCTGACCCAGTCTGGCTAAAGGGATATTCCATGCCAGATCACGTCATGCTCCATATATAACTGGGGGAGCTGGCTGGGAGGCAGAATTGCTGGAACCAGAGTGGGTGTTGGGGCTTTTCTACAAGTGGTGAGCAGTTGCATTAGCGCATCGCTTGTTTTATGACGGTGATGGTTATTGCTGTAGTTATTCTCATCCTTTATTATCCTATTAAACTATATTTAGCTCAGCCCATGAGGGTTTTTTTTTCATTCTCCTCCCCATCCTGCTGGGGCAGGGGAGGAGTGAGCAAGCAAGTACATGGTGCTTAGTCACCAATTGGGGTTAAACCATGACAACATGGAGTTAAACCTCCTCTACAACCACAGTTATCACAGCACTTCTGCACTCCCCTAATCAAAGGACCTTCACTTGGTTGTACCCTTTTTCATGTAAAGGAAAGCCCAGACTAGACTGTGTCTGCAGCCTCAAAAGCTAAAAGATGGACTGGAATGGGAGCTGATGCATGAGCCCATCTCCACTGGCAATCTTTCCATGCAAAGCTCTGCTCACCAGTTCAATCATTCACAGTTCCTAAGAACAGTCAACATTTCCACTCATTCTGGAGAAGCCTGCACTACTTTGTAAATTGATGAAGGATCTTTACTCAGCAAAGATCAGGAACTCTGTATTTACACTATATCTTTAGGATATTTCCTCAGGAATATGTAACATATGAGCATATGGAGCATCAAAGCTCCTAGGCTTATGCACTAGGAATGATTTTTGAGTTAGAGGACAGAGAGTTGCCAAAACAACAGTCCCAGCTGTCCAAGCAGTTTCTGGTAGCAGTACATGGGGCTGGCAACTTGTAGTCTTCTCCTGCCCATGGCTAAGGGTGATTAGGTGGCCCTGTAATTGCTGATGACACATTTGTCCTGCAGGATAGCTTGAGAAAAATACCTTTCTTGCTGGTACCTGGAGCTGGAATTGCAAAGTCTCTCTGATTTGGTGTGAAGCTGTGTCTTACACCAGGTGGGAAAGTTTCCCTTGCCTTTGCCCTTCTCTATTTCCACCTTATGAGGTACACTTCCTTTCCTTACAGGTGTTTTCCACCTCCTACACTGGAATACTGGCTCCTTTCCTCTTCCTGCTTTAGAGGAGGAACCATCTTCTGCTGGGAGTTGTTGGCTTGACAGAAGAGCTCACTGGCCTGCCAGTGGGGATACCTCACTCCTCCTGCTGTGAGCAGGACACATGGTACCCCCTCAGGGCAGGAGGCAACACAGCTAAGTGGCACTAGAGGACCTGTATTTTGGATGATTCCTGGCACTAGTTCTAAGTATGGTATTTTTTAATCTTGGACTATTTTGACTGGAATATCTACCCAGAATCCCTTTGCTGAGCCCATCTCCATGCTTGGAGAGGAGGTCTAAAGCATACCTTGGTGCTGGCAAAGCCCAGCCTCCTACTCTTTCCCAAGAAGGTAGAGACAGTCTGATTCACTGCCTCACTGCTTTACTCACACAACCCCCTCAGGACAGCACGGGTCCTTCTCTCCCAAGTCATGAGCCCAAAGATGGAGGTAACACACAGATGAAGACCTAGAAAGTGTTCAACAGTTAGCTGTATCGAGGCAGATATGGGGGAGGGGGGGGAAGTGGGGAAAAGGAAGGGAAAAAAGAAGAAATGTCACTGTCTTTGGATCTGTAGAGGCTTTTGGCACAACCCTGTCATGCTGACCACAACTTGGAGTCACTGGTGGCCACAGGATAAGAAGTGGGGTCAGGGTGTGGAGTTTGCAGCAGAGCAACAGGTAAGAGTAGTGAAAATTAATGATTTAATAGAGGACAGCATATGGCCACAAGCACAACCCTTCATGGCCTCTTCAGGGTGGTTACAGCCAGGGCACATCATCACCAGCAGCCTCTCATAGCTCTTTTCCAACTCAGAATGCAAACTTTACAAAAACCCATTTCTGGGCTTTCACTGGAGAGCAGAAAGCCCCCCACCAGGGGAAGGAGAGCCAGAATTTGGGATTCTAGGAGAGCTTCAAGGATGCCTGTTTTCTGGAGGGCAAGAAACAAACACCTCAGCAAACATCATCACGTATCAGCGTGCATCAGCCTTAATGAGACCCAGCAGAGATGGGTGACTAATTCCAAAACAGTCATGAACATTCATGAACATGGCTTCAGGTAGATTATTCAAGAGCTCACAACAGCTTCCCTGAATGCATTCACTGCTAAGCAGTTGGCTTTCCAAAGTTTCCCTGTTGTGATTGAGTGGTCAGAGAATTCACGCCACACGGTTCCTGCTCCTGAGCTTGCAAGCACAAATGTCACCGTCTGGGAGTGTAATTTCCCCTCTCCATGTATACCTCTGACATTTGCTTTCCACTTACCTTTTTGCCTATAACCTGCAATCATAGCTGGTGGGAGAGAGCAACGCTAAGGGGCCAGAAAACGGGAGAGGAAGGGCCAGGGAGCGATTAAATGGGGCCTCTGGTGCCTGGAGCATTGGCAGAGGCCAATGGTTCCCATCTCCCCAAGAGCACCTCCCTGGTACCCAGCAGCTTAATTCAGAGTAAGTGCTTCTGAAACACTCTGCTCCAGGAGCCCTGTGTGCTGGCAGCAGCTGATGAGGTAAATAAACCTGTACAATAGCCAGGACCTAAGAGACACTGGGGCAGCTCATCCCGGGCTTGGGGCTCCCTGTGATACACGCACACAAGAGGAGATCTCACAGGACTCTGGCTGTGTCCTGCACTGTGGGGCCAGGTACATCAGGGGAGGCCATACAGGAGACAAACTACCCTGTGGAAGTGGTGGCCCCAGCTGCTTTTTGAGTTGGGGTTGAGCTGAGTGCAGCCCAGATCTGCTGGGATGGTTCCTTTTCTTCAACATGGGGGAATCCCAATTGCTCTGGACCATCTCCCCACAAAGGAGAACCTCTCAGCCACAGGAGTCAGGGAGCCACGAGCTTCTGGGGGAGTTGGCAAAATGTGCCTTGCTTGTGACACCAGGGCATGTGGAAACTAGGTACCTCCTGAGGGCATCCGCCCTGGGCACTGCAGTCAGCCCGGTGCTGAGAGCCTGGGCAGACAGGCAGCGCCTTGCTGTGGACTATGGTGCAGCCAAACAGCACCAGCTGTGGCTGGGTGTCATGGTCAAGTCCCTGCATCGAACTGCAGCCTGGGAAGCAACAGTGACTGGTCTGCAGTGAGAGCCTGTGGGCATCACTGCATCCCAGCCCCTGGCTCTGTGTGCAAACACCATGGATTTGCTGGCTTACCTGCTTTGGCCTGAGAGAAAGCAGGGTGGGACATCCCTGCCCTGAGCTTAACTCACAGAGGTCTGGAGGAGCAGGGATGGTCTGGGCTCTAAACCAAAGAGAGATCATTTTCCACCAGACTCAGCAGTTGGAGACTTCCCCCCCCCTCCCCCCCCTGCTCTAGCACAACCTCATTGTAGATGTAAAATCTTCCTGGAGCCCTCCTTTTCCCCACAAGCCTTGCAGGACCTCCCTGCTGTGACAGGAGCTGCAGGGAAGATGGACAGAGCCATGACACCAGGACAGAGCATCACACAAACAGCTGTCCCTTGTTTTCATGTGGCTGCATCACAACAGCCCCATCTGGCCTGCAATGAGAAGTTCTTCAAAATGGTCACTCTCCATCCCCCTTTTTGGGAAAAGAAGGTGCAGAGTAGGTGATCTGTGGTGTGCCACTGATAAGGAAGGCACAAAGAGCTCTAGGGAAGGGAGCATTACGAACCCCAGAGCCAAGGATTCTCCCAGTCAGGGCTGGGGCAGATCTCCCTGCTGGGAAGGGCAGGATGAGGGTGCTGCCTGGAGCCACTGTGCGTTGCTCAGTGCCTCTTCAGAGGCATTTTGGACCTCACTCTGCCCAGAAGCAGTGGCACATCTGATCTGACCTGTTGGCCCAGAGGGCTTTGGAGATCATCCACACACAGCACGAGGCGAGGGGAGGGAGAGGAGACTTACCTCCTCAGAGGGTCTGCTCTGAGGTGCCAGGCAGTCACAGAGGAGGTGGCATCCAGGATGGTCCTAGGGTGAGAACTAGGACATTTCCTCATCCAGCCATGGCTTCTGCTCTGCATTCAAAGTGTTACTGGATCTCTTCTTTTTCCTAGGAAGAAATCCTCCATGGAAATACATTACTGCATGCCTGATGTTGAGCTCCTTAATTATATTACTTTTGGAAGATAAAGCTCAGAAGCTGTTGCACAGGAGGTTGCAACTCTGAAGACTTCAGTGGCTGTTACCATTTCATCAGGCAAAGGCTCAGCACCAGAAGCTGATCCTCAGCAGCATTTCTGGAAGTTCAGGCTCCCTTTACCCACAAACTGTGTTGTGCCCATAACACAGCACCATCCAGGGAAAGCTGAGTCTCCCAACTGAGCTGGGCTTCCCCAGCCTGAGGAAGTCTCCAGTCCCACCAGAGGCTTCAGATCATCCCCAGTGCACCAGGAGAAAGCCACCAGGCCACTCTGCCCCATGGCATGGAAAGAGTCTCAGTGAATCACCTTCTTCTTCATCTCTGTGGCTGAAGGGAGAAGCTCAGCCTGTGCTGATGACACTATTTCAGGGAACCACAGCACCAGAGCTCACAGCTGAGCTGCTCTCCTCCAGGTGCATCTCCCCCACTTGCCAAAATGCCATCACCTTTCACATCCTCTCCCCTGCTCCTATCTCACTGGGGGGAAAAAAAAGGAAAGAAAGGGGAAAAAAACCACAAACCTCTGCAAGCCAGCAGGGGTTAATGTTGTCAGCCATGACGTCAGGATCCCAATCCGTCTGGAGAGTCCCCCTCCCCATCCACAAACTCCCTCCCTCCTCCCCTCCTCTTGTGACTTTGCAATGAGCAGCAAAACTCCACAGGAGCTGCGGCAACAGCACTAGGGAGACATCCAGCCCTCCCTGGGAGAGCAGCTCTCTCCGCAGGCAGGGCTTGATTCCTTTCCACACATGCATACACCTATTTATTTATTTACGGGGCTGCATTGGGTTTTCCCCCCTTTTTTTAACCCTTTAAGAAGAGCCCTGAACCTTCCGAGCCATGAGCCTGAGATTTTTCCTAAAATAAAACAATTCCACAGTGGGGTTGGGCTGCTTCCTCTTCCCCCTCAGGAAACAGAGGGAAGGGGGAGCAAGTAGGTAAAATCCAGAATAAAATCATCTTGCTGGAGAACTCACACCTCCCGCCTCACACACACACACACACACACCCCGCACACGTACACACACACACACACACACTCTTTCTCCTCCTCCTCCTCCTCTCTGAAGGTGGGTAGCAGGAGCCATGCAACATCTGCAGAACCGGATAGGAAAAGAGCAGGAGGGAAAATAATCCAAGTGGAGTGCTCAGGGGACGCTGAGTTCTTTTTTTTGTTGTTGTTTTTGGTTGTTTTTTTCTTTTTCTTTTTAAAATTTTTCTCCTCCTTCTCCTTCTCCTGCTGCTGCTGCTGCTGCTGCGTACCTGTGAGATTCAATTTCCCATTTTGCTGAGCCCATTTTGGGGCATTTTATTTTTCTTTCTCTTGGGATTTTTTTTTTCTCCATTGCCAGAGGATGTCTCTTGTTGAGAGGATGCTGAAAGGAAGAAGAAACGAATTCTTTGACTGGCACTGAAGGAGGGGGGGGGGAAATCATTTTCCCCCACATTTTTTAGGGGTTTTTTGGTTTGGTTTTTTTTTTCATTATTCTTTTCCTCTAGGAAATCATTCACTGGGGGGGGGGTCGGTTTCTCTTTTTTTTTTTTCCTCTCCCCCCCCCCTTTTTTTTTTTTTGGAGGGGGATTTCAGAAGATCCATCCTTCTTTCCCCTCCCCTCCCCAGATTTTTTTTTTTCCTCCTTCGTCTTTGTGGAAATGTGGACATTTCAGGCAGACAGATTGAGTGGAATTGTCTCTGCTTTAGCAGCTCTTTGTCTCGCTTGCTGTGCGCAAAGGTAAGGATTGCGATCCCAGGCTGCAGGGACAGGGGGGCTGATACAGGGGTTGTTTGGTTTGATGGGGTTTTCTCCATCGATCTGTATGTGGGAAAAGGGGGGGGGGAAGGGAGGGGGAGGGGAGGGGGGTTCTTTCCCCAAATTGCTTCCCCTGCTGCTTGCTGTTGTTATTCCCCAGTCAGTGTCATTTTAAGGGGAGGAGGGATGCTCATACATGAGATGTGGAGCAGGCTCTCTGCAGACAGAGCCCACCTCGCAGCCCACTCACAGCGAGTTGTCCGTGTCGTGTCGTCGTCGTCTTCCCCCCCCCCCACCCCACTCCCCCTTTCCCTTTCCCCCTCCCCACCCTCCCTCCGTACACGACCTGGGAGAAAATGGCAAAACGAAGGGGTTTGGTTTTCTTTTTTTTCCCTGGGAAACATGGTGTCCGTGGGAGCTGCTGGAGTGCATGGCACCGAGCTGTGTGCATACGCACCCTGGCACAGCGCAGCCTTGGCCGTGCCTGTGCCTGCACACACACACAAGCGCACACGCAGCCACACTCCCATCCAAGCGTGCCGTGCCTGTGCCAGAGCCCCGGCTCTGCAATGCCTCCGCCTGTGCCTCCACGCAGATCTATGGCGTGCCACATAATCAGCTGGTGGGTGGGTGCCATCGGTTCGGGTGCCCCCCTGCGTGTGCGCATCCACCCGTGCCCGCTCGGGCGCACACGCGTGCGTGTCACAACGCACCGGCAGAGCACAGCAGGCTTCACCTGCTCTGCACGGAGCCCTGGCAGTGTTTGCAGCTAACAGCACGCTGCATACTCAAGCTGCGGCTATTCCTAGTGAGCCAAGCAACCAGAGATGCAGGGGCACCTATCCAGTCCGGGCAAGGTGTACAGAGCACACCTGTTTGCTCCGGCACAGGTGTTTATCCACTGCCTTCACAGGCAGGAGCAGCGCTGCCTGCTCCTCCTCATCCTCCCTTCTCGCACATGCGGGCAGGTGGCTTTCTACCTGCTGGTGAAGTCTGCTGGGGAGGGAGCCGTGGTGTTTCCTCGCTCAGCGGTGCACGCTGAGCAGCGCCTTCCCCACGCACCCATGCAGGTCCCCACACAGCCCTGCAGATCGGCAGCTAGCAGGGTTTCTGCTCCCGTAGCTATAAACACGCACATGCGCAGAGCCCTGCCCCCCTTGCCCACACCATTCATGCATGGTTCCGCTGTGCACGGGGACATACACCAGCGTGCTTACAGGCAGCCTCCGGGCGAAGAGCAATGCCCCTAGCCAAGGCCTTCGCTCCAACACGGCCTTGCATGTATGTTCCTATCTGCTTGTGTCCAGATACCCAGCTGTGTGTATACGTGGTGCACACCTCGGAGACAAAATGCTCTCCCATGTACTCATGCCTTCAGCCACCACCACACGTAGCGGCCCACAGCACCGGGCTCGGATAGGCATGTGTTTGGCTGGAAGTGGATGTGTACATGCCAAGCACACCCACACCCACACAGGGTCAGGCACATGGAATTTAAAGGTTCAGTTCCCAGGCTGGATGGATGTGCTCCCTAAGCAGATGCAGACCCCTGCTTCCCAGGCCAGGGAGAGCACTTGCATGCAGCTGCTTGCCCACAGCTGGGCAAATGCCTGTTCAGCAGGAGGGACATGGCCTTTTCTACCAATAGGAGCTCTGAGAGGCAAGAGACCTTGCCCTTAATCACAATGCCAGTGTATGCCCTCACTGTGCTAATTTGTAGCATGTGAGGAGCAAAGAGCCCTTGTATCCCTCCTCCCACTCTGCCCCTTTCTTCAGAGACCTCAACACATTAGTTACTGCCCCTGCCTCAGTTTCCCTGCCTGTATTAAGGAGGTAATGCTGCTTCCTGAGTTTATGGGCCAAGTGAAGCTAGACAGAAGTGTCTAAGCCCCTTGAGAAAAACACAGCATCTCTATTCTGAATATGGAAACCCCTGTCTGCCTGTAGAGATGACAAATGTTGGTGCACACCATCAATTCATCGCCAGCAAATATGCACAAGCACATTGCAAAACCTCACATACTCACATGGAAATCCACAGGTGCAAAGCAGACCTTGTGAGCCTCCACACGCTGTTGTGAAGATGTCCACCTGTATGCACCTCTCTGACCTTTGTACAGGGGTTAAGGCAATGCAGTGAAGATCTGCACCCTTCTAAGGTGCACGGACAAGAGTGCAGCTCAGACACTCCCCCTCCTTCCCCCCAAAATACAAGTGCTGAATGGGTTGTCCATGCACCAAAGCTAGGCCTGGGAAGTGTGCTGCCTCATTTGCACATCCCTGTTCGGTTGAGAAATCCCCACACATACACAGCCTGTGCATCCACAGCCTTAACGCATGCCCAGACACCCCAGCAGTCCCACGTGCCTCCACCCACACCTGTATGGAGAGTCTGGGGACCTGGGAACCCAGTCTCAGGCCCCCACAAACACCTCTCTCTGTGCTCCTGCATAAACTGTGTCAGCAGTCCAGTGTCTCATCATATCCTGATGGAGCAAGATCTGCACCCCCAGTCATCTCCACGCAGACTTGGAGGTGGTCTCACACACACACACACGTGTGTGTATGCCCTTTCCTCAGCTGTACCCTTGAGCTCCAGTGCTTCTGTGTACCTGCATGTCTATGTGCACAGGCTGGGAGTCTGTCCGTCCTCTGTACAGTCAGGAGAGCGTGTCTCTGCGTGTGTACATGTGTGTGTAGACACAGGGACATGCCAGCACAAACCCTGTGTCCGGTGAGGCATGGGGCAGGCTGGCAGAGCTAGTGCCATGGTGCAGCTCTCCAGCTTGACTTGGATGGATGTGGGAGGTGGTGTTGACAGGAAGACATGCTGTTGTGGTGGGTGACTGCAAAGAGCAGCGGTTGTCACGCAGGGTCCCTATTCTCATGCAAAGCAGGGGACGAGGGTGGCACAGAGGCTGGGTGTTCAGGCAGAAAGCCTAGATACCTCGCAGCACTGAATAGGCCCAATATTTTTAGCTCCTCTGCTTTCCCACCTTCAGTTTTGCTTTGGCTTTGGGGCTGGTTTTAGGGGGAGCTCCCTTGCTGAAATGGCTGGAGGAGCTGGATCCGTGTTAGCCCCCGCTGCGTGTGAGTCAGAGGGTGGAGAGGGAAAGGACCACTGCTCTGGCACACAGAGGGAAAGATGGGCTCTCCCATGTCCCCATCTCTTGGTTTGTGTTGCTAAGAAGTCATGGTTATGCTGCAAAACGAAATTACTTCCTACATGCCAGAGCTGACTGGATGTTGAGGCCATAGGACAAAAGGAGCGTTGGCTTTTCCCTTCAGTCCAGTAAATGGAGCAGTGTCTGGGTGTGCTGAGAAGCAGGGCTCATGCTGAGGTGTGTGACAGTGCAGGGTGCCTGCGGCGGGTGGGACCTGTGTGCCAGGGATCTCACTGCATGGCGGGTGAGAGACCAAGAGCAAGTGCCCAGCGTGGCAGGGGAAGGGGAGTGAACCCCTAGGAGAGAGTGCTGCATCCACCCTGTCAATGATTTGGTGGAGTAGAAAGGGCAGTTTTGGGGTGTGTGTGTGTGTGTGTGTGTGTGTGCGTGCAGCAGGTGCCCCACATGAGTGAGCGTGTGTGGTGAGCAGTGCCTGCAACAAGGGGTGCACCAGCCTGGTGGGACTGCTGGGACACGGACACACACCAGGCAAGAGCAGGGGGGAAGGAGTTTAGACTAACCAGGATTCAGGGTGAGCCAGGGAAGAGGAGCCAGAATACCTGCTGAGGCTCTCGTCCCACCCCTCAGGATGGCTTAGGAACCCTGGCAGCTCTGTGGTCCTTGTATGCAAGTGAGGGGCCACAAGCTGTGCCAGGGACATGCAGATGAGTGAGAAAGGGGACAGGGAGGCTGTGCTGGTGGTCAGGATGTCTGCAGCACACACTGGTGTTTCAGTGCTGTGAGGCCTGAGGGATGCTGCCCCACACAGCCTGTGGCATGCAGGTTGACACAGACTCTCTGCTTTTGTCTTTCAGCCCATCCACGGGGAATATTTCTGTGGTGAAAGAGATTGTGGACAAACTGCTGAAGGGCTATGACGTCCGCCTCAGGCCTGACTTTGGAGGTATGGTGATGGCTGATCCCGGGGAGCAGGGCACGGGAGGCATCGCGTGTCTGCTGCTGGCTTGGCTACCTGCAGCATGCACTGACCTCGTGAAGCACTCCCATCTGCCTCCTCTGGTCTTTGCTAGCCCTTTGCTTCTCCCTCACATTTCTTTCTTGCCTCCTGGTTTCCATCCTCCTCTCACTGGCTCCTCTCCTCCCTGCTCTGCAGACACTTGAGTTGTCCATAGTGTGATGTTTCTGGGGGACATTTAGTTGTGACAGAGAGAACTCTGCTTTTCCTCTACAAGAAGGATGTAGAACTGTTGGAGAGGGTTCAGAGGAGGGCCACAAGGATGATCAGAGGGCTGGAGCACCTGCCCTACAAGGAGAGGCTGAGGGAGCTGGGCTTGTTCAGCCTGGAGAAGAGAAGGCTGTGGGGGGACCTCATTGCAGCCTGCCAGTCCCTGAAGGGAGCAGAGACACAGGAGGGGAATCAGCTTTTTAAAAGGGCAGACAATGGCAGGACAAGGGGGATGGATTAAAGCTGAAGGAGGGAAGGGTTAGATTGGATATTAGGGGGAAGTTTTTTACAGAAAGAGTGGTGAGGGGCTGGAACAGGCTGCCCAGAGAGGGGGTGGATGCCCCATCCCTGAGGGTGTTCAAGGCCAGGTTGGATGGGCCCTGGGCAACCTTGTGTAGCTCCAGGCCTGAGGTTGGTGTCCCTGCCTGTGGCAGGGGGGTTGGAGCTTTATGATCCTTGGGGTCCCTTCCAACCCTTGCCATTCTATTCTATGATTCTATGATTCCTCTACTCTGAACTTTGTCCTGCATCACAGACAACAGGTCATCACTCTTTCACTTCTGTTCCCAACGCCTGGTGGTGTTTTAGCTCTTCTCCCTGCACAGGGTTGGGGTGATTGTTTGGTCTGCCAGGATGCCCCTTCAGTGACAATATGGGATCAAATATTCCCTGTGGAGTTGGTAGCCTTGCTGCTTGTTCAGGAGGAGATGCAAGGTTCTGCAATTCCTCTCTTGTGTCCTGTGAGCAAAAAGGAGAATGGGAAGGGCCTTCTCTTTTTTGTCCCACTGGAGATGAAATATGAAATAACCCTTGGGTACTGCTATACAGTTGAAGCCCATTTGTTGGAGAGGAGCAGGCAGTGGGAAGGGGGTTTTGGGGGGACTTCTGCCTTTAATCCTGATGAACTTGGCTGTTTTCAGTCTTTTCTGGGCAATGTTATTTCCTCCTCATGAGGACATGTGTAGGATCAGGGGATCTTCGAACTACAGGAGGACAGAAACCACACCACTGATGTCCTTCTTCAGGTGACTGATGGGAAGCAGGTTCATGCTTGTGCTCCTGAGGGGAGAGATGCCAGGCCCATGGTGATACAAGGGAGGAGTTCTCTCCCCAGGGACCTGATCCAGAGTTCCCTAAATGAGTGGATTAATATCCCCACTCATTTCATCAGGTTTTGAAGTCACCCCAGTGTATTCCAGTTTCCCGTGACCCCATGAATGAACCTGTCCCTCCCTGAAACCTATGTTTTCCCTGCACCTCACCCAAATCTGCCCCCCACCCATGCACCACCTCTTACCCTTCAGCAGAAGCTGCCTCCCCTCCCCATGCACACCATTCCCACAGCCCTTGCCACCATGCTCTACACCAGGGTGGAGCAGGGGCTTTCAGGTGCCAGCACCTTGGCCTCAGGGAGAGCTGTGGGATGGGTGAGATGCTCACCCCTCTGTGGTGCTCAGGGGCGTGCAGGAAGTCACTTCAGTGCAGTGGGGAACCGCTTTGGAGGAGCTTGCAGCGATCTGCAAGGGGACAGGGGCTTCCCCTCTCCCTTCTCTCCTTTGATCATGGGATATGGCTGGGTTTGATTTAAAGGCTCAGTTTGGGAAACAAATATCTGTATTAGCTGAGCAGCCCTGATCACAGGAATTGGTGCAGTCACATTTTATGAGGGGGAGAACTGCAGAGATGGCATAAAAACTGCCAGCAAGCCATGGTGTAACCAGCGGGGTGATCATGGTACAGTAAACCAGCAGGGGACCTGGCTCCACGGAGACACAGAGCAGAGGGGTGCAGTGGGGGCCATGGGGCAGGAGGTCCAGCGGCCCAGGCCCATTTCCAAGCCTGTGTGTTCTGATGCCAGGTCCCCAGAGAATCCACCTGTGTCCCCAAGACACGGCCCAGCCCTTCCTTCTGCCTGGGCACGGCAGCTTGGGGCTCGGTGCTGGAGGTGCTGCTGACCCTGCCAGGTCTGTGCAGCGCCCGGGCTGGGCTCGGCAGGCACCACATCCCTCCTGAGCATAAAATGGATGGGTTTGGGCAACCCTTGTGTTTTATTTAATTGTACTCTGAATTCCTGAAGTACAGACTGCTTTCCCCCTCACTTCTAAGCAGAAAAATAGAAAGACAATGAGATAACCCTGTTCCCCACACTCGTCTCACTGTTGTCTTTCACCCTTTCTTGTCCTGCCCTTTGCTCCTGAGAGCAAAGTCCTGGCCAGCAGCACCAGTGACTGTGCCTTTGGTGCTCGGTGTGCAGGGGTGTCCCAACTCTCAGCATGCCTGACCCCTTCCTCTTGAGGATAAGCTTATCTGGACAAGATTGCCCCTGCAGCATTTCCTATTGAGGGAAGGGCTGGCTGAGAGGTGAGTCTGAAAGCTGGAGATCATCAGCATTACAAACTCAGGGTGGAGGTTTCCTTGCTCTGCTGCTGTCCCCAGAACTCACCAGTGCTCTGAAATTTTGGGCCAAACCTTATTGCTAGAAGAAATGAGGTGGGATTATGCTGGGATGTGTCTAACCTGTTGCAGCTTCTACTTCATCTGAAGCAGGGGATGCAGGGGGAATTGGCCAGCCCCTTTTCAGTGTCTGTGGGGACAGGACAAGGGGCAATGGCTGCAAATTGGAGCATAGGAAGTTCCACACCAACATGGGGAGGAACTTTTCCCCAGTGAGGGTGAGGGAGCCCTGGGACAGGCTGCCCAGGGGGTGTGGAGTCTCCTTCTCTGGAGAGATTCAAGACCTATCTGTGCAGTATGAGCTGGGGAGCTGCTTTGGCAGGGGGGTTGGACCCCATGATCTCTCGAGGTCCCTTCCAACCCCTACAACTCTGTGATTCTATGATTCTATGATTCATCCCCAGCCCTGCTATGGAGAGGGTGAAATTTCCCCTAGTAAACTGTGTGCAGCTGGAAAGGACATGTTTTGGGCAAAGCCCTGGAAGCTGTGTGCATGCAGACCTGCTGTCTCTCAGGGATGCATGGGACTGGGCTGAACCTCAATCCCAGCACTGGTCTGTTCTCTAGGACACTGCCCCACAGTCCCACTCATGCTCCACCTGGAGCATCCCACCACCCCTGGATCTTTGCTGGGGCAGGTGATCACTTTTCACCTGGTTGTTCTCTTGCCCCAGGAAGACCAGTCAGGGTGAGTGGTGAATGGCCAAGAGAACATCTCAGAGGAGCCCTAGGATAGCACACCACGTTGGTGAGATGCAGGCCAGTGCAGGGCCAGTGCAGGGTGGGACACATAGGGACCACAAAGCCCAATTTTTCAAGGGCTGAGCAAGGAGCTGGCTTTGCACTGAAAGGGCAGGGGGTCCTGCTTGGAGCTGTGTGCCCTGGAGGCATGGCATAGGGCTGTCCCAGAAATGATGAAGGGGTCTGGCTGGACAGGCATCTGCCTGCCTGAGTGCAGAGAGCTGGAGCAAAGCACCTGGTAGCTTACCTGTGAGCCTGCTCCAGGGAGCAGCTCTCCAGGTCAGAATCCTCAACCCTCTGCTCCTTGAAGATGAGGTCATTGGGGGCAGGAAGGTCAGAGAAGCTGATGCTGGGCACCCTGGAAGCACAGGCAGAGAAAGGTCCTTCCCAGACAGATTTCTATGTGAGAAACACAGCCTGCAGAAGGGGTAAAGGAGGCTGCCCTCCCTTCGTCCCTTCTCTGCCCTTTCCCTGCTGACTCTCACCATACCTTCCTCTATCAGGTCTGCTGTTTCCTTCTGGCCATCCTCCCCCCACATCACTGCTCAGCAGCAGCCCCTCCTGCACTGTCCCTGCTTGCTCAGTCCTGCAGGCAGGGTACCACCCTGCATCCTGGGGTGCCCCCTCCACGCTCCTGTGGATACTGCCTCCTGCAGAGCTGGGGGGAGCTGGGCACCTTTGCATGTAAAGGCAGCAGAAGAGCCTGATACCATGTGGCATTTATGCCCTATACCATGGTGGGGTAGATCTCACACCTCACAACACTTGCATGGCACAGGGCTGCCCTCCTCATTCCAGCACCCCCACTGTCCCTGGAACGTGGTGCTTCGACAGCTCTAGATTCAACTCACAGATCCCCAGCCCTCTTTTTGTGAGAGAAAGAGAACTCCAACTAATGCCAAAAGGAGGACAGGCCTGCTGGGGATTGCAGTTCACTTTTTAATTTTGAGATGCCTCGTTAGCTCTGGGCCAAGCTGAGTGGCTGAGAAGCATCAGCCACTCTCTCTCCTCCCCTCCCTCCCACCCCCTTGGAAACCCATTAGGCTGATGAGCAGGTCGGCTCTCAGGGGTGGTGTTGTGGCAGTGAGTGTGATGTGCTCGTCTGGGGAGCTGGGCTGAATGGGGTGACGTGCAGGAGAAAGGGGGGAAAGTTAGAGCCATGTGGGTGAAGGTGATGGAAAAATCTGGGAGCAAGTCCTCCAGAAAGCCATCCCAGCCCAAGGGGGTCAAGCTCCAGGTGAACTAGGTGGGAGGTGGCATTGAAGGACTAGCAGGTTCATCAGTCCTTGGGGTGCAGATGAGAAACTCTTCCAGCCTGGGAAGCCCTGGAAGGTCCCCTCTTCTCAGACACAGTTCCCCAAGGCCTTGGATAGCACACCATGTTGGTGAGATGTGGGACAGTGCAGGGTGGGACACGTAGAGACCACAAAGCCCAAGTTTCAAGGGCTGAGCAAGGAGCTGGCTTTGGACTGAAAGGGCAGGGGGGTCAGTGCAAAGCTAGGATTGGGGTGGGGATCTGGAACAGCCTTGGAGGGAGGATTTACAGGGTAGGAAGAAGATCCAGACAGGGCTCTTGGTCTGCTGGAGAGGGAGATCTCTGTCTTGGTACTGCAAGATCAGCAGTGATGCAGGGTGAGGTCTTTTGGCAGGGTATGCTGAGGAGCCTGCTCAGCTCTGGAGGAGCAGGGCAGCATATCACAGGGGGATAAAATCTCAGGTGAGTGCCATTCAGCTGGCCCTGGCCTGGAGGGTGAACAGCAAGGGGGGCAGTGTTTGGTGGGTGCATGGCAAACACAGTAGTGACACCAGGGTAAGGCAAGCAGGATGCTCATGATTTAGGACTGGGTGAGCGTGGTGTGCTGCAGATCAGGTCTGGGAAGCATTGCAGGACCACGGGTGGGGGAGAGAGAAAGCTTTCAGAGCAGCACCCTGGATCTTGTAAGTGCTCTTAGGCACTCACTTCCAGATGCATTAGTTCCATAGGAGGGGAAAAATAAGAAAGAGGAAGCAAATGAAGACTGTATTGCTCCAGGGTAGAGACAGCAATGAAGGAATGGCAGGAGGATCCCACTTGAGCTCAGTGACTCAGCTGCTCTCTGTTGGTGCAACATTTTCAGCCCAAAACTTTACAAGAGCTTCAAGTGAATGGCTCAGTTTCCCAGGAGCAGATGGAAAAGGGGACCCAGCATCGTTTACAGATCTCATTAGGCAAAAGCAAGGTGAGGGCTCCTTGCCCCCAGCCCATCTAGAGTCCAGAGTTCCTAGTGGCTCTCCTCAGTGGTGTGCAGAGTCTCTGAAAATGCCTGGTGGAAGAGAAGCAACCAGGATGCCCTCAGAGTTGCACAGTAAAGCCCATGTTTCCCTGCCTGTGGATCTAGCAGGTTTCCACTACCCCATTTTTAATTCAAACTTCCCTAAGGAGAAATAGCACTTAGGGAGGCTTAGATTGAGCAGAGCCTGAGTCCTGCTCCTCACCTGCCACAGACCTGGCTTTCCAGCTCTCATCACCCTTGCCCAGTCCCACCCTTTTTCTTTGACACCCAAATCCCTCTTTAGCTGCAATATCTTGGCCTCCCTCCTTTTTTCTCCCCTGCCCCTCCTGTCCTCAGCCCCATCACACTTGCATGCTCCTGGGGACCCACCTGCCCCCATGTCATGCTTGTTCCCCAGTGTTTCTTCTGCAAAGGCCACTCTGAATTCAGTGGACCCAGGGGTGGAATCCTCAGCCCTTCCCTGTGTAATAGCATCATTTGGAACCCAGAACTGTAAAAATAAATGATTGCTGATGCATAAAGTGTTGCAGTGAAGCATCGTCAGTAGCTCAGGGTTCCAGAACTAGCGGGGCTGGCAGGCTGAGCACCTGAGTTGGCTGGCATGAGGAGGCTGAGGGGGACCCAAGCCCTGGCCCAAGCCCTGGGTAGCTGACAGACAGCTGATCTTAGTGGTCCTGTACTGGAAGGAATGAGAATTTGTTTTCTTACATAGGCAAGGCTGGTGGTACTGACATTGTTAAGGCTTCCTGAAAATGTCCCTGTTTTCCACTGCACGGAAGGTTCAGCCACAGTGGTTGTGTTTTTTCCATGCAGCTTGGACTTCTTGGAGGGGAGCAATTTTAGGTGAAACATTTCAGAAGTTTCTGAGACCAAGCCAAGGCATGTACATGCTGGGTTTGTTTTTTCCCTCTCCTAAAATGTTGGGAGGTAAAACTGGCAGCACCTCCAGCAGACACACGTGTAGCAGGTGGGTGTCCACCTGGCTGGCACAAGCTTCATGGCCCCACCACCTCTGGTGCAGCATCCCAGCGTGGTGGTGCTGCTGGAGAAGGGCCCAGGTGAGGTTCTGGGAAGGGGGCAGGCTGGCAGGGGTCAGGGCTGGTCCAGGGCTGTCTGTCCTGGAGGCATAAAGAGCTGGAAGCCTGCCCTTCTAGGGTTAGTCCTGAGCTCTTTTCCCTTCCACTTCTGTGGCAAAAATGTTTACACCTCAGAGCAGCCAGATACAATTTTCTGTGCTCCTGGGATGCCTTGAGCCAATTCTTTTGCAGCTTTGGGACCAGACTCAGCAGGAAGGTACTCTTCCCCCCCAGGGCCATCCCTAGGAGAAATTGCCCGATGCTGGGCAGAGGGTTATCCTGAAATGCCACACTTCACAGACTCTTGCTACACTGGGAAGTATCACCCTTCCATCCCTATGCCCCAGCAGGGCAGGGGAACAGTTCTGGATTTGAATGCAGAAGGGTGAATATGGATCAGGCTGGGGAAAGGGGTATATTGAGGCAGGAGAGGCAGGACACATCTGGAGAAGTTTGAAAAACCTGGTGTCACCCAGGGACAGAGAAAAGGTGGATATGTCCCCAGGGCTGTCAGTAGTCCCACTTTCCCTCCTGAGGAAAGGGTATTCAGAAAAGGATGCTCCTGGTCAGTAAAACTCACTGCAGCTGTGCAGCCCTCACCTCCTCCTCCTCCATTTATGTGACTTCTGGCTCCAGACCATGGGTCACATCCTCTCTAGGGCTAATCCAGAAGGAAGATGACAACCTCCTGCTGTTGTGTCTTACTTCATTAACTGAAGTGGCAGGAAACGAAAGGATTCAGTCCTTCTTGGGACATATGTGGATGTTAACACATTGCCACATGATGGGATTTCTATTTTTTTCCCTTTGCTCTTTTTATAGGAAATACATGCTGTGAAAAGGACTTTGAGGCTGTAAAGTCAGACACTCAGGACTTCAGAAAAGCCAGAATTGGGGTTTCTCCCTGGATCTATATTTGGTCCCCTTGGGAAAGTACATCAGGAGGCAAGGTCCAACGGACCTGGGTGTCACAGTGGATGAGAAACTGAACATGAGCCAGCAGTGGCTCTTGCAGCTCGCAAGGCCAATGGGATCCTGGGCTCCATCAGCAGAGGGGTGGCAGCAGGGACAGGGAGGGGATTGTCCCTCTCTGCTCTGGCCTCCTGAGGCCCCAGCTGGAGTCCTGTGTCCAGAACTGGGGCCCCCAATACAAGAAAGATGTAGAACTGTTGGAGAGGGGTCAGAGGAGCCATGAGGATGATCAGAGGGCTGGAGCACCTGCCCTACAAAGAGAGGCTGAGGGAGCTGGGCTGGTTCAGCCTGGAGAAGAGAAGGCTGTGGGGGGACCTCATTGCAGCCTGCCAGTCCCTGAAGGGAACAGAGGAACAGGAGGGGAATCAGCTTGTTAAAAGGGCAGATAATGGCAGGACAAGGGGGATGGATTAAAGCTAAAGGAGGCAAGGGTTAGATTGGATATTAGGGGGAAGTTTTTTACAGAAAGAGTGGTGAGGGGCTGGAACAGGTTGCCCAGAGAGGGGGTGGATGCCCCATCCCTGGGGGTGTTCAAGGCCAGGTTGGATGGGCCCTGGGCAACCTTGTGTAGCTCCAGGCCTGAGGTTGGTGTTCCTGCCTGTGGCAGGGGGGTTGGAGCTTTATGATCCTTGGGGTCCCTTCCAACTCTTGCCATTCTATGATTCCTCCTGAACACCTCTACAGAGCACAAGGGAGAGACTGTTTGCACACACAAAACCCAGCTTTCCTGTTCCCCTCATTCAAGAGGGGCACAGACTGGGGAGTGTGGCAGTGGGCACCAGCTGAGGTGGTCACAGCAGGGGATTAAGGCAGGCTGAGCCAGCCTCAGCCTGTCTGGTGCAAAGCCTGGGACTGAGTGGGCAGAGACCACCTCGGACTTGTGCTTTCCTGTCTGCTCCCTACTCAGACCCGCTCACAGCACAGAAGTAGCTGTTTTTATAACTGTTGTCAGGCACACCAGTACAGCATGAACATGTTCACACCTCCCCTCTGAGGAGTCAAAAGTGTCCCCTGCTGTGGGGTGCCCAGCCAAAACAGCTGATTTTCTGGAATACTTAGCAGTGTTGGAGCTGGAAAGCTGCATGCTTGAAGCAGAGCACCTATTGATTTCAGCCACAGCTGTGAGTGCTCGGCCCCGGCGCCCCTGGAGAGAGACACGTAGAGTTCACCAAAACCTGTGGGGTTTAGGTGAATGGCGTAGGAAGGAGCCATGCAGGAACCCCTGTGACACATCCAGTCCTGGAGAACAGGACTCAGCTACACAAACATCTTCTTTTCTTTGCTGGAGGCCTCCCCCTCACTCGCTGCATGGCTATCAGCTTCTTCAGCAGCCCAGGCAGGGACCCCGCTGCCAGCACTGTTTTGCAGTAGATAATCCCGCGTCGTCTTCAGAGCGAATCCACCCCCTGTCAAACAAGGGGAAGGGATGAACAAGGATCTTGTGGACTGTTTAATCAAGAGCTGGCTCCATAGCATCTATTCAGCAGTGGGCATCCCTCCACCTAACTTTCATCCCCTGCATCCATTTTGTTTTCTCATGCTTGCTTTATTTTTGAGGGGTTTTTTGGGTGCAATAATGCTTTGGAATGTTAGACCTCTCCTTCCCTCCCGTGGGACAGAGCTTGTGAACCTTCTTGTGGCATGATGAACATGTCTGTGTGTTCACCTGTGGCCCCACAAGATCCTTATTCTGCCCCTTCAGAGGCAGGAAGGTCTGACACAGAGCAGGGGAGGGAGTTTTGGGTGGTGTGATGATGACAGCAATGACAACAGGTTCGCCCAGAAATTTGGGTTCCTCAGTGATCTGTGTGCCCACCCTAGAGCTGTACCAAGCATGGTTTGCTGGATGTGGTACCTAGTGGAGGACATAAAGCTTTGCTTCCATCCATTAAGCCAGAATTCTTTCACAGGGGATGTTGAGCCTCATGATAGTGCCAAAGCCCGTGTTGGATAATTGCACCCGTTTGCCCTCCTCCTTCCTCTCCCCCTTGGCTGGTGCAGTCTTTCCCTGCAGCTCCACACAGCTGCTGAGCTGGGCCCCTGGAGCACACTGTGGCTCGTGAGGGGCACTACATCATGGCTAGCAAGGGGCACTGAGATACCTCTCCAAAAGAAAGATGTAATCATCCTTTTAACAAGGCATTTATGAATTTTGCCTCTTTTTTAGCTATAATTTTTTTAGGAGAAAATGCAATGCATTCAAGTTATTGATTAGTAGAATAAATCCAATACTTCTTAATTAATTAACTGATTAAAAGCAGATTGTTGTTTATAGCCAGTCTGGAGGATGTTTGCCATCTCACCTGGACCCATCTTCCTCCTGGATTAATATCTACATAACACTCCCCATTCCTGGGATTATTCTTGCTGGTAAACTTGCCTTCGAGGGACTGCTACTGAAAGCAGAATGTAAAAGGAGTGTAAAACGCATTAGTACAAGTTCTTCTGATTACTTAAAATATATTCCCACAGCCCTAGAGCTGTTCATCAGAGCAGATTTACATCTCTGCATTGTTCACTTCCTGAGACTCCCAATATTCCAGTTAGACAGGAAAATATTTTTAACCCCCGTAGCAGAAGATAGAAAAGGCCAGCAACATGCTGCAGCTTTGCTGCGCTCGTGCACATCACTTTTCTCACCTAGGGCTGGTCCAAAGAGGGGAAAAAACACCCCAAAACCCAAATTTAGAGGTTACTGAAATGTCAGGGTGAACTGATGTAACATGGTTCTTCAGCAGTGGTGAGAGCCTTTGGTGCGGATGCCTGTGAGATCCCTTCTCTGGGCTCCTCACCATCAGAAGGACATGGAGCTCCTGGAGTGAGTCCAGAGAAGGGCAACCAGGCTGGAGAAGGGGCTGGAGGGCAAATCCTCTGAGGAGCAGCTGAGGGAGCTGGGGGTGTTCAGCCTGGAGAAGAGGAGGCTGAGGGGAGACCTAATCCCCACCTCCCCTGCCCTGCCAGGAGGGTGCAGAGAGGTGGGGGATGGTCTCTTCAGCCAGGGGACAGGAGATGGGACAAGGGGCAATGGGCTCAAGCTGTGCCAGGGCAGGGGCAGCTCAGATGTGAGGGAAAAGCTCTTCCCTGGCAGAGTTGTGGGGATGTGGCACAGGCTGCCCAGGGAGGGGCTGAGTCCCTGCCCCTGGGTGTGTTTAACAGAGGGGAGATGAGGTGCTCAGGGATCTGGTTTAGCACAGGACAGGAATGGTTGAACTTGATGATCTTAAAGGTCTTTTCCAACCTTGTGATTCTGTGTGATTCTGAGTGATTCTGTGATTCTCATGGATAGCCCTTGGTGGGGTTTGTCAAGTGTCTATTTATAGCTTGATGTTTCATGTGAAACACCATGTGTGTGTCCAAACATGACCGGAAACACTGGTGGAGACCAGCGATGTGCTGAATGGTGGTGTAAAACCCTTAAAGGACTTCACCTCACATGGGCCCTGTAGCACAAACGGCCTGGTCAGATAAACAGGTGTTCTGGAGGTCCAGTGATTGATCCCATTCCCATTAAATGGAAAGAAACTGAGCTCCCCACCAGCCTTTCTTCCCAGGCTGTAGGAGAGACTCTGCTTTGAGTGGGGTATGAATTTCAGGCTGATCTGGGTAACACTTGGGTGCAGTTCCTATAGGCTGTTCTCCTGGTTTTGGGATTTATCCTGGGTTCCATGCCAGAGCTAAAAACTCTTTTTTCTTCTCGGATCTTTCTCCCCTCCCGCTGCTGTTTCTCCTGCTCTTTGCAGTCCTGCAGGAATAGTGCTGTTAAGTAATTGTGCACTTAGAGATGTCTCTGCTTGTGACAGGGGTGAGATTCAGTCAAACCTACCACGGCTTGAATTTCCCTTCCCAGACCTCAGGACCTCTTATTTCAAGTCTGGGATGGCTCCGAGTACAGTTATAGTTGGAAAAGAGCTTCTGTAAAAATTACATCTTGTTGTTCCATATTTATTCTCCCTCAGTGGTTTCCATGTCAAATTTGCTCAGTTTACCAGTCAAAACAAGATATTTCTACCTGCCAGCTCTGCCAGCTCAGCCTGGGCTCTGGAAATCAAGCTGTGCTCTCTCTGCTCTGGACATCATCACCAGCCAAAAAGGATTCTCGAATCGGGGCTGAGCGGGATGTGATTTTGATTATCCATGAATATCATTTGTTCTCAGGTAGTATGACAGGCTCTCTGTGACAAATAGCAGCAAGGCTCCTGTGCAGTACAAACACTGCCCATCAAATCCCCCCACTACCTGTGGGATGTTGAGCCACCACTAGGTCTGTTTGACAAGGAAGGGAGACCAAAAGGGGATGGTTTGTTGGGGATGACAAGGAAAACCTGTGGCAGCCAAGGAATACCTCTGGGAAGTCCTTCTTCTGCTATTGCTCTTTATTAATGAGAACAGACCTGAGCACCTTCACTGCACTGGCTCACTGTTTGGTCACCAAACCGTGACCATTCCTTCAGCTGTGGTGGCCTGTGAAATCCCCAAAGGGAAGAGGCAGTTGGGCCCACACCTTGCTGCAGAGGAATGGTAGAGCCATAGGAAAGGCTCCCACATGCAGAGGGCACTAGGTTTGCTCACAAACAGTATCCCTGGCAGGTGGGTGTTCCTCACCATCCTTTTAAGAGAAGCTTGAGTTTTGAAAATGTGATCATTGGCTGAATTATTTTTTTTTAAATTATATACATGGCAGATGATGTATTCACTGTGTATGATCATGCCATGTAGTAGAAGAAGTGGGAAGAGTGTCCTGGCTGAGGCACTAGTTCCAACCTTCTCTCTTCTCCTGCTTCCATATTGAATCTCACCATGGCCTATCAGCAGGAAGGGACACCAGAGCCTTCCCCTTTCCAGGGTGATGCTCCACACTTTGAGCCCACAGGGCTACTTCAGCCACTAAAACCACTCTTGTCCCAAAACTGGGATGATTTACCCGGTGTGTGGCACACCAAAATGCACACAGAGCAGAGGTACTGGATGTATTTCATGCCTGTGCAGAGGTGGGTTCTACTGCACTAATGCCCAGCATCTACCACATGTTTATCTTGTCACAGGATAAAGGGAAACCCACATGAACTCACGCTAATGGGTTAGTAAGTACTGCATCAGCTACTATCGGTCAAGCATATTCAATTAGCATCATGCTCCTTGAAGGTGTGTGGGCAATTTGTGTAGCCCTTTAATTGGGTGGGTGGTTGCAAACTCCCCCTGCCACCTTCCCCTCGTTACTTCCCAGTTTTGGTGGCTTCAGGCTTCTGGCAATACCCAGTTCTTGGTGCCTTCTGCAGCGGGATGGTTCCCCTTTATCAGTCCTTCAGCCCTTCTTCAAAGGTAGGGCTGTTACCAAGAGAGGTACTACACTGAACCCTAGATTAAACAGTATCTAGGCACCAACCCAAGCACATCTCTGTCCCTGTAAAGTGGTAAATTCTACTTTATAGATGTCACCATGGTAGGCTTTTATCTACTGTACAGATCAAGACCTACCAAGAGCAATGACCCAGCAGGAGTATGCCTGACTTGGTTCCTGTGACAGCTCATCATCATGCTTTTGGGACCCAGGCTCACTGAGAACACCAAACTGCCCCTTCCTCTTCCACAGGTCATAATAGCAGTGGTAGCTCAGAACCAAGATGGGGCTTCTGATCAGCATCTCCTCAGCCACCAGCTCTCTGGTATTCTTGCTCTTCTCTTACCCATTGGCCACAGGAAGACAATCCTCCTGCAGACTTCTTTCCTTTTAGAGCTTTGTGTTAGTGAGACTGTGGCTTATGACTCCTCCAGGCTGGGGGAGACTTGCCATAGGAAAGGCCAGGTTCAGGGGCTGCACCAGGCAGTTCAATGGGGAACACATCAAGAAGGAGGTGTCCCTGTTGCAGGCAGTGAAGCTCTGGATGTAATATCAGAGGCTGTTTCCATCCAGGAGAGGAAGGCCACCCAGGTGGGACCTTACTGGTGAGACATAGTCACCCAGAGAAAGAAACCTCCTCTATCTGGGGAGAAGGACTGCAGGAAAGCCCAGCCTGCTGGCCTCTGGAGAAGGGTGAAAGTGAGGGAGAAGGTAGGCTATGAGCTGGATTTTTCTTCTTATCCTCCTTTCAAAGCAAAAATAGAACATTCATCACAAGTTCCTCTACATGTTTTTCTTTCCTGCTGCACATGAGCTCCTTGCTAGTATTTGAAGCTAGAGGGGGGAAAAAAAAATTGATGAGTACTCAAGTTAATAATGTGTGATTATTATGTTGATGAATTGCTTGAGATGTAAAAGCTCTGCAAGACTCGCTCATCCATGCATCCTGAGTGAAAGCAATTATTTTGGTGAACAAACAGCAGTTAGTTCTAGTTAGTTCTATCTCTTAATAAGAGGTAGGTGCTGGGCTAAAAAGGTAACTTGGTAGCTTTTGTCCTGCTGAATTTCCAGGGCACTTTTGCAAGCAAATCATTACTGAAATGATGGAAACACCAGCACATGGGTCAATCTTTCAGAAGATACCAACTCACAGAATTCTCCTGCCTATAGAACTCTTCCAATGCTCCATCACCAGGGAATTTTGTAAAATTTTCTGTCTTGAGACTGTGGAAAAAAAGCCAAACACCCTGAACAAGGCACAGCCAAAGGACTCAGAAGCTGGGAGATGAAAACATAGAATCCCATGTATAACATTTGGAAAGGAGGAGGCTTGTTTGTGTGTGTGCTTCGCTTGTCATGATTTCTAGCTCAGACTCATGATTTTAATGTGAATGCCATGGTATTTTCAGGCCTGACTCACTCCCTTTTTTCAATACTTGCACTGTAAATTGTCCTGTCCCTGAGTGTAAGCCTTTGCAACCACACCACCCCAGAGCTCTGCCTCCAGGCTGAGCCAAAGGGCCACTGTGCCCTTCAGAGGGTAAGGGAAGGACCAGGTGCACACTATGGGGGGGTGGTGGTGGGAGGCTGCTGAAGTCAGCAATAACAAAAGGACTAATAGCAGGCTCTGTTAGGAAGGATAAGGTGGACACTGGGAAAGGGTTGTATCTCCACAAAGGACTTGGTAGAAGTAACAAGAAAGGAGTGACCTTCTCTCCCTCTGAGATGTCAGTCATGACGGTTGCACTGTTAGGTGATGAAGGACCATATCTAGCACCATCAAAAAAGATAATCTCATGGATGTATGGCAAGGAGGCCCCAGAAGGGCTGTCCCCTGCTGCTCCTGGATGTCCCACTCCCAATTTCAATACTTGAGCAAGTTTGTCAGAGTCCTGACCTGGCCATCCAGCTTCTTTTCTTTTTTCCCTGCATGTGGTGAATGTCCAACTGGATTCAATCCAGGAGTTAGATGCTATGGGATCCTTTATAGACAAAAGTCCATAAACAGTGAGGAAGAGGTGTGACTAACTCATTAAAAATTTAAAATGGGGGGTGGGGGGAGAAGGAAAACACCTTTTTCTTGTTACTTTGATAAAATGACAAGTCCAGATATTGTGTTGTTATTACAGATAGTTCCAAGATAGAGTAATGGATGTGATATGAACAGAGAAGCTTGTGTTAACCCATTTAAATTAATTTGGTTCAGCTCATTTTCAGCTAAGGGGATTAGATGGCTTGGGGTTTGGTAAGGGGTGAGAGGGTTTTCCCAGACAGGTCATGTAGTCAAGTATAGGCCAGGTCTGCAGTTTTTTGGGGGTGTGTGTGTGTGGTATTTCTAGTGTACATCACCATGCAGCAGACCTTTACTTGTAACGTGCCAGAAAAGCCCAACACCACAAAGGTGGTTCAGGCTCTTTGTGCAGAGAAGTGCCAGAGGCTGATGGGCAATGTGGGAGAAACAGCCACAGCTGACAGGTGGGATGCAGGAAAAATTGCTAAATGGCCACAGCTCTGTGCTACCCAGGCAGCCCCACCTGGAGGGTCCCAGGGAGGGAGGGGTTTGGGTGGGTGGATCCCACTTCAGGCCCCAGAAGGCTCTGGGAGGGATGCTCTGCATGGAGCCCCACCTTTGATGCTGGGAGCAGTTTGTAGGTAGGAGGGGAGCTGCTGCAAGGAGTGTTGTGGTGCTGCAGGGGGGTCCCTGCCATAGGGATCCAGCTCTAATCCTGCTTTAAAGTAGGTGTGCTTGTGCGGGCCTCGTAGTGCTGGAGCTTGGGCAGGGATATGCTGTGTGGGGGTTGTAAGGGATGTGTTGCAGGCCCTGAGGGAGCTCTGGGAGTAGGTCTGTCCTGAGAGCAGCCCAGTGAGCTGGAGGTGAGGCAGGGGCAAGGAGCAAGCAGCTGCCTGCACTCAGGCTGGTGGTGTGTGTGCTCTGGTCCTTCAATGCCCTAGCCCCTTTGGCACGGGTACCTGTGGAGTTCACCGTGCTGGGTGACTGTGTGCCATCCTTTCTGAGGGTGTACCCTCTTTAAAAGTGGGGTAGCAGGCGGTGGGGCTAGGAAATGAGGAGCAGTGGGATGCTAAAGGCTTCTGAGCCTTCCCGAGCTGAGGGAGGGGCGGCTCTGACAGGGAGGGCAGCGCCCGGGCTGGCTGGGCAGTGAGGAGATGGAGCAATTGGGACCTCTGAGCGAAAGCAGAAGGGTAGGGTGGCTGCAGAGCACACCCCCTACCCCTCCCCAGCCTCCCAGGCAGCGCGGTGCCCTGTGGCTGCGCTGGCAGGGCCCGCACGGGAGATGCGCTTGCCTGCCAGCATCCTGACAGAGGTAGGAGGGAAGACTTCTCAGGTGGAGAAACGTGGGGGCGGCTGATCCGTGTGGGTCTGATGCTTCGCATTGCTGCTGGGGAGGAAAGAAAAAATGCCTGGCTTGTGTTGCTCTGCTGTCAGTCTGCAATACACACTTCCTTGGGAAGCCCTGCTGCCCTCCTGCTGCTACTTCTGGTGGAGAGGACCTGGGCTGCTCGGTGTGCCTGCTTTCCCTTGGGTCAGCTCAGCGTAACGGCAATGTTTCCTCCTGCAGAGAGGGATGTTAAAATAAAGTAATGCGTGTGCCCTGCAGGCTGTAAACCCCTAAAGCTGGTCTGTGTGGGTGCCCTGGAGACAGGGAGGAATGTCCCTGGAAGGGGAGGGCAGGTGAGCTCTGGCTCTAGCAGCACAGTGCACCAGGAGGTCAGGGCATTGTCTTCATCTCCTGATGGTCGGAGCTGGATCTGCCTTTTGGGACCACCCTGCCCCAACAAAGAAGCTGTTGGCTGTGGCAGCCCTGCGAAGGAAGCTGGCTTTTGTAGTTGGGAATTGGGGCTCTTTGTAAAGCTGCTCTTTGAGTTGATGGCTTGGGTGGTGTCAAGCTGATAGTGATAGGTTAGCACGTGTGTATGTCTAAATGAGAGCACACAGGCGGGTTGACTCAACCTAGGAACTCATTTTTCCCCTCACTTTTCTGTAACCTCACAAGTATGATTGCCCAGACAAGAGATATGCACGTGGAGGGCTTTGGAAGGCTATCTTTTGCCACTGAGGGAGAATCAGAACTTAAAACTCTGCCTCCTGAATATTGACTTAGCCCTCTCCCAAGAACAGGCAGTGTTCTGAGCAGTTGGTGACTTCTCTTAATGCTGGAAGCCCAGTGCGTATATCCAGTGCATATATCCAGGTGCTCTGCTGAACTAACTCTACCAGTGGTACAGATGCTCTAAGGGTTGGTGTCTACTTGCTTGCTCCCTTTTAAAGCCTGATACGTTTGAGATCTTGTTTTTATTCAGCTTGGGTAGCTGTCTACCAACATCTCTTAAAATCAACCTTGATTTAGCTTCCTCTGTAATCCTTCAATACCTCTGGGACAACCTTTACAGTGTTTTTGCAGCCAGTTGATTGTTCTCTCTCACTTCCAAATTTCCATGGGATATTTGCAATATCCCACTCTAATACCTACTAATCCATTAAAAGTACCCAGGAGATAGATTAGGTAATCCACTGTGCCTCACAGATTGTGCTCCTTAGCTCTCTGCTTTCCCTGGAATAGTCACAGAGCGGGTGCTAGATCTGGATGGGGAAAGCATTGTTCTTCCAAAAGGATCCCTCAAGCACTGGCTCAGAAGCAGGCACAGCTTGCTTGAGAAAATGCTCTGCATCTATTCAGATCTACAGGGACAGCTTCGTTTGACAGTGTGCTGGAAGTGTGGCTGCCGTTATCAAGGTTAACCTGTGTGTTGGTAAGGAGAACTGCAGCACAGCAGTACTGGAGTGGTCAGTTCTGCCAGTGCTGTGTCTCAGCTCCTTGCTGAGGAACTGGCCTTGTTGCTTGCTTGGAGGAAAGCCTGCCTCTTGCTGATGCATGTGATTTGTTCAGTGTTTGGGTATTCCAAAAGTCTGCTGGCGAGCTATGCTACAGTTGCATGCTCCCTTAGATGTTCCATGAAACATGTCCCATCCTTCATACTGCCATCTTGGTGAGAGCTTGCTCTGGCTCTTTATTTCCTTTGGGAAGTCCCTAGTATTCCCCCTTCCTAAATGAAAAATGTAAACTTGGCCATCTAACTGGATGAGGTGAAAAGCCAGGCTGGGAGGAGACCAGAGTGGTATGGGCTGGAAATCCTCATTAGCCTCCTCACACATAGTGATGCTGTGTCTGGTCTGATGTGGAGGGAAAGACTCCAGGCACAATCCTGTTTTGTGCACAGGTTCAGAAGCTTAAAAAGTGCCCAGCACTCCCTAAAGAGGTATGGCAAAATAGAGGAAACCTGTCAGGCAGAAGAAACTGTCTTCTCCCAGACCTGCTTGGAGACTAGCTGCAAGCTCCATGAGAATTGGTGGTGGTAGATGCACCTCCTGCCACTGCAGAATAATGAATCCATGGATTCATTATTGACAGCCTCAGATGTTCTGGAGACCAAGGCCCTGTCTTTCAGCTGCAAAATACCATGCTTGCTTCATGTGGAGGAGCTTCCTCAGCAGCAAGTTCCTCATACTCCCCGTTACCCCACAGATGAGAAGGCAATGTCATATTTGCTGACTTGCCATGAGACCACTTTGCTTTCTGGTAGTGTTTAACAGTGGCCAAAAGTGTAATATCATGGTATACTTTGCTCTTTTAGCTCCAATGGATGTCATGAGGTGTCCTGCTAAGAGTAGTGGGAGACCTTTGATACTGTCCTCAGTGTATTTGGTGTTGCTGGCTGTTGTGCTGAGCCTGGCAAGTTTTGTGCACAGCATCAGCTATGGGTAGGGGGTAGGTCATGGAAATAAAAGTAATAAAAGAAGTAGAAGAAAGGTTGGAGAGTGTTTAATGGGTGTTTAAACCTTGATTTTGTTAGAAAAGTTTAAGTAGGCTCTTAAGAGACCCTGCTGAACTAAGCGCTTCCAGATGTCACTGTAAATCAGAGATGCTGGATGCAAGTGGTTCCCAAAACGCTCCTGCTTTCATGATACATGGTCAAGTTTTCTTGCTCCTCAAGCAATCTTAACACTTACTGAGTTTGTGCCTGATGCTAATTCTAAGCTTAAAAAAAAGAAAGAAAAGAAGGGGAAAATTAATGTCAGGAAACCTCTTTGTGATTTAGCTGGTGGAACCTGCTGGGATGGCATCTTTCAGACATTTTCCTATTAACTGCTGTAGCAAAGCCTCAGTCTTGAGACCTGTGTGCACAGCTATTATGCAGATAGCAGTTAGTGAACTCCTCTTACCATCCTCCTATATGGTGAAAACTCAGGAGCATTTTCATTCTCCCTGCCCCAGGGTGTAGGTATAGACTCCTCCACAGTGAATTCGAGTGTCCTGGCAGTAGACTGGCCTCTGAGTTAGCTTTTAGGTGGGTTTAAAAAACCCCATGGCCCAGGACTTAATAACTCCTTCAGCTGAGAATTATTCAAGGGTATCTGTTTTGGGAGGGGCAGAGTAGGATTCCTGAAGAGATTGAATGGTTTCATCCAGGCAGCAGCTCCTCAGCCAGGGACAAGCTTCATGCTGGATGTGCTGCCTTCTGCACCTCTGGTTACCTGGGAGCTCCTGCCTCCTGAATAACCGTGTCTATCAGCCCTTGTATAACCAACCCATTGCTGCACGTAGCAGTGATGTAGGTTGGGGGTTTGAGCTGTAAACATAAAGCCTGCATGCCCTCAGGTTCAGGGCTGTGAACAAAGCAGAGGCAGTGGCTTGGGCAAACCATTTTCTGCAGAAAGAACAAGTAGATGCTGAACAGTTCTCCCTTGTTCAGGAAAGTGGAGATAAGACTGAAGGCAATAGTCCTGGGAGTGAAAATACAGTCTGTGTGCTGGTTATGCCTTTGGCAAACTTGGGAACATCCCAGCTGCTGATCCTGCTCGGTGTGGGGGTTCACTGAAAATTTGGAGTAGGGCACCATGGTCCTGCAGCTACATATATCAGCAAACCTTGCCATCTCCATGTTACCTTTCTATCACCCTGCATCTGCAGAAACAGCTCTACCAGCCAGTGCAGAGAACTTGCCTGGGACTTTCTGTTCCTGGGCACTCTGGTGCCACTGCTGTCCCCTGGCTCCTGGAGAGCTGGGCACCAGCAGGTTTGGCATGAGTGGGGTTTTATGCCTTAGGGGGGTGTTTACCATTGCAGGGTAAGGCACAAACATGTTCTATATGTAGATTTAGTGGCTGAAGCCTCTAATTTTCTCTGGTTGGCTTTGTTTACTCAGCGTAAGACCTTAAAGCAGCTTTCCTGCTGCTGCAGGGATCTCAGACGCTGGTGATGCCGCAGGCAGGGCGCAAGCAGGCAGTGCTGGGGCTCATGCACAGACCTGTCTTGAATAATCTTCCCTCTCATCCAAAAGGGACAGCGCTGCACTCCCTTTCCCTGCATGCCCGGTGCACTCACATGGCAGGAACTCGGCTGCCCCTTTAATGTCTCCAGCCTCCTACACAAAGCCAGCAGCTCCTGTGATGGGTGCACTGGGTTTGGCCAGGCTTCTGTGGGCTTAGGAGAACGTTGTCCATGGGAGGCTGCTGCTCCTCTTTCTCTGTACTGGTGACATGTCGTCTTCGCTTCAGTGGCTGGTTTCTGGGTACTGTGCTTTAAAATAGAGATGTAGACAAACTGGCAAAGGGCCAGAGGAGAGCAGCACTAATTGTCAGAGCTTTAGAAAACATGACCTCTGAGGGGAGGTTGAAGAAATCAGGTGCATTTAATCCAGGCAAGACAGCATTGAAGGGGGGGAGGGAGAGGGATGTCATGGTTTCTTGGTGCATAAAAGCTGTTGTTAAGGAAGGAGGATTGATTTATTCTCTCACTATCGTTGGGGGCAACAATGAGGAAAAAAAAATATGTTTACACTGCAGAGAAAGCAGGAGGAGATTGTCCAAGGAAGCTGTGGAATTTCTGACACTGGGGCTTTAAAGAAACTGGGGTCTCTTTCCATGAAAGATAAGAGCTATGCAACCTCCCTACTAGTGGGTGCCTTTGTTCCTGTAGTTTAGGCTAAAGGGTAGGTTTGAGGCTGATGCCTGTCCCTTAGCAACCACAAGCCTCAGCTCTGCCCGCATTGCCCAGTTCATGTGGTCAGAAATGTACAAACCAGACTCCTCGAAGCGTTGGCTGCAGTTCATGAAGATGGTGTGGCTTCAGTGGACGACAAAGTAAGCTCTGTTTTCTTGCCCCCTGTTTTCCAGTCTTCTTGGCTGTGTCCGTATTGCAGTTGGAGATCTCATGGCTGAGCAACCCAAGCTTGCTTTAGTCTAACTTTCTTGGGTAGGAGTGAAGAGAGGGGCAGCTTAGGCATGAGTACAGGGAGGTTTCACAAGTGACCATCTGTCAGGGAAGACAGCAGCCTGGCTCTCTTCTACCAAGACATAGGCCCTGACAATATTCTTCTGTTCCCATGAGAAAAGTTCCTCATGCTGAGAGGATCCTAATAATCACATTCTCAAAACACAGCGGCCTTGCTGATAGGGGTACAGGCTGCCCTAAACCAAGAAGCAGTTATGGGAAGGGATTTGGGAGTAACAGAACATGTCAGGAACCAACCATAACAAGATGGTCAAAACAGCAGGTGTGTGGATGCTTTTAGGTATTAAAGGTAAACTAAGGATGTTTAGCTATAAGATAGGGTTATCAGAACTCGTTATAATTACTAACCAATCAATATGGTGTGAACAGTGTGTGTAACCAATGAGCAGTTTTTTAGCTTGCCACGTTTGCAGTAAGAAAGGTCTAGAATCTGGGTGATTTCACCTAATAAATGGCTTCCTGGCTTCACCTACAATTCACATTGAATTGGGTGTTGCTCCCTGCCGGCCACCACAACCATCCACAGTCTGGAGACCTTATTGCACTGAATTCTGTGCCTTTGTCCTTGCTCCTCTATGCAGCTGAGGTACCAGCCTGAGATCTGGAAGAGATGTCCTCATCCAGGGTGCCATCACCTCTGGCTGTAGTGCTTGGAAACCTTTCCTCCGTAGCCATGCTTGTAGGAACTACTTGGGTAGCAACATGGCTCTAGGTTCTGGGGCTTTTAAGCATTATAAAATAAAATGTGAAAGTAATAACTGGTTGCTGGGAATATATTGCAGATTAGCACAACTTGTTCTCTGCTCCGACTGTTTTTATATTTGACAAGTATCGCTTGCAGGAAAAGGACAGGTTTTATTATAACTCCTTTGTCTGCTTCCCTTCCAACTTCCCAAGTATGCTTTTCACAGGCATCAAACCCCTTTCAGAACAAAATGTTGGTGATTTCTCCAGTGGTGGTGAGAAAAGGGGCTATGTGAGGGTGCTGCTCCCTGGCAAAAGTGACAGTATTTCTCACAACCCCTCACTTGTGATCTTGCCTACAAATCTTTTCTAGGCATAAGCTTTTTCTTTCTGGAGAGGTCTAGGATTTTTGCACCCCTTGGCAAGACACAGATAAAAGCACAGACCTTTAATAATAACTTTGTGGTTTTTTCTTCCTTTGCCTTGTCCACAAATGCAGGCTTCTGCCTTTTTTTTGGACAAATTTACAGATGATGTTATCCTGTATTTTAAATACCCTACTTTTGTATCCCTCTTGCCTGAAGCTATCAACGTTGGCAGGAGTGATGTGCTTTTGTTTATTTTGTGTACTACTTACAGCCTGAATGCTGGGTACTAGTGGGTTTAATTGCTTGTGGGGCTGCAGTAAGATGTAGGGCGTGCTTTTCCTGTTGGCTGTGTTTTTGCATCCCTGTCCTGAGGAGAGTGTGAGCCAGGTTTTACAACAGGGATGGAGAAGATGAAATGGCTTCCCTGTGATCAAGGTCCAGTAAAGGCAGGGCTTTGCATGCTTCCATCTTCCGAGTGTTTGTAGGACAATCACAACGCTGCTGCCTGTGGGTTGATGGGGATGCACCCCAGGGGTTGCAAGCAGGCAGTGGAGCCTCCGACTTGGTGTGATGGATGGGGTGTAGAGGTCTTGGCAGTGCCCAGAGTGGCCATGAGGAACATTGCTGACTGCGCATGGGAGCTGGGTGCAGCTGAGCCCAGGCTGACGGGGAGCAGCCTAGCTGATCTACACACTCCTTGGAGCTGGAAGTCAGGAGGTCTGGATCTTATCCATGGCTCTGACACTGAGTCACTGCATGACCTCAGGCCCTCAGATACCATGGTGATGAGCACAGCACAAATGTCTAGACAGATAGATTAGATTGGATAGATTCTGTATTTGACAAATATTTGTATATCACCACTGCCAGTGCTCCCCTGCTATAACCACCCAGCCTGCTGGTTTCAGGGGTCTCTGGTGTAGCAGGAGGGGAAGAATCGCTTTTTGGAGTGGGGAAGGAGGGAACATGTAGCCACAGTGACACGAGTCAACAGACCAGGAGCAAAGCAGGCAGTAGGGCAGCTCTGGGAGGAAACAACGCTGTGTGGCAGAAAGACTTGGGAGTTAAGAGCTGGCTGCTCCCCAGCCCTGCTGCAGCCCTGTGCTGGGCCCTGTCCTTCCTCCTGTAGCCAGTTAGTCTGTAAGATCCTCGGGGCAGCAGGGGCTTCCTTCTCCTGCCATAGTTTCTATCATAAGGCCCTGATTTCAGCAACAAAATAGAAGACTAAGTACCAAAGTGAGACTTTCTTAAAAGCTATACTATGCCACTGTCTGCCTCTGGCACAAGGGAGGACACAGGAGAATCTCTCCCCAGAGCGACTCTCAGTTACTTTCCCGCCTGGTTCCCTGGTGAAAGATGAACATAGCAATACAGCAAAGATGTGGCTGGGAGTGTGCCTGTGCAGGGATTTTTTCAGAGGCTCCTCAAGGCCTCCTGAGCACCCCTGCCCTCTGACTGCAAGCTGGAGAGAAGAGCACTGCCTCTTTAAGGAGATTTGCATAGCAGGGCCTAATTACAGTTGTTGATTCTGATGTTTTCAGTGTTGTTCATATTCCATTAAAGGATAATGCCGCTTAATTTGCAGCAGAGGGTCTCGGTTAACAGTATACCCAATCACAAGGCAGCCCTAATGACACTACTTCCTTACTTCTGGTAACACATAATTAAAAAATCACTTCATTTCCAGTTGTGTGGTTCTCCCCTCTCCCCCAATCTCCTAATTACTTTCTAAACCATTTCATGATTATCTGTAAATATTTCAGCACTTATATCTACTAATGAGTCCATGGAAGAGTTAATACCTTGAGTGGAGTTACTGCTTGCCATTCCCTTTCTGGTTCTGCATTGCAAGGAGTGGTGTTCTGCATTGCATGTGTGAGAAGAGGGGCTTTGCTTGTGGTGGGATTAAGTTTGTGCCCTGGCTGTGGGAATGGTGGGAGAGGGGTAGCACTTGGAAACCCATCTTGAGCTGCTGGAGGATTTCTGGCTCGTTTTGGTAGTGGATGTGTATCTCCTTGGAAAATGTTTTATGTTCTTAAATCCCACTGCATGGGCTGTCCTGTCACCTGGCTGTGGGAGCTGCTTGTCAGAGGGGCTTAGGTAGAGCTGGGTGTGAGTTTGGATCTAGCTGGGATGCCCATGGATCTGGGAATGTCTGGTTTCTGCCCTGCTGCTGCAGGGTTGTGGCAACGCAGCTCTTGCTGCATGTGGGAATAGAGGGCAGCAAGTCTGGCTCTGACTGCCCTTGCGTGGTGTTTCTTCATGAGCTCGTCCTGTATGCTGCAGTCAGTGGGTGCTGGGTGAGGGAGCATCTGAATCTCCCAGCAAACCTCTGCACAGATGTCTGCAACCACTCTGTGGCTGAAGGAGGGGGAATGTGGGGTGATGTGTGCTCTGATGCCCATGGTGAAATATGGGGGAATCTGTTCTCTGATCTGGATGCTGCTCTGCTCTGAAATGCTGTTGTACAAATGCTGCTTTCTTACTCCATAGATCCGGTTCCTGTAATTGCCTGGTGTCCTGGGTATTAAAATTCACTTGGGATTTTCAGGCTGAGCACTCCAAACAAAGTGATGGAGTGATCTGGAGCATCTGCCCGTGTGTTTCATGGGCTCAATTGCTATGTTCTTTGTATGGTCAATCAGTAACACCTTATGCAAGCCCACTGGGAGCCACTGATGGTCTCTGAAGGCATTATTTGGAATAACCAGAGATAATTGTATAACTAGGGGGTAATTAACTTCCAGGAATTAAAGAATCAGGCTTAGGCTGTACTGCTCCTAGGGGTGAGCCTGTGAGGCTGGGAGTTACAGAAACCTGCTCCTCTGTAATAATTTGAGCACATGTGACTTGGAAATCCTTGGTAGTTGGGGAATGTCAGGCTGCTTCAAATCATATCCATGAGCTTTTAAGCAGTTCTTTAATACAGATAAGGACACAGGGCTGGAATATGGTCCTAACCCCATCCATTTGTATTTCAGGTAACCCTGTCACAGTGGGAATGAGCATCCATATCTCCAGCATTGATCAGATCTCCGAAGTCAACATGGTAAGTCTGGAAATAAAACAAACCAAGGAAGAAAAGAGCAAACCTGTCTTATAAACTGTTCTTCCCTTTTCTGCTTGAGATGTGCTTCCATGACAGTGGCTCCTTGGAGCCACCCAAGATCTCGGTGTGTGCTTCTGAAAAGCAGGGTACTCACACCTCTGCTTCCTTCACCTCTTACTGCAGATCTTCCCTGCAGCTGGGAGAGTGCTGGGGGAAGAGTTATGTTTGTCTGCTTCTGAAGAGGTTTGAGGGGGTTTTTTTTTTTTCTTCTGCTGTGGACACAGAATTTTGAGGAGTGCTGGGAACTCTTGACTTAAGACAGAATCCTTCCTCCCTAGAGCATGAGGAATTCAAGGATGACTTCTCGGTGTGTAGTGGGGGGCAGGAGGGGGATGGGGTGGGGAAAAAGCACAAATGCTTAACTGAGCCATAGGAAATGAGTTCTCTGAGATTTCTTTCTCAGCACACTGGTTTCAGTCTGAACCACTCACTGAGTGGCCTGTGTCACTGGGACTGCCTGACAGTTGTCCCCTCTGGATGAGAATCCAGAGTAGATTCTCATCCTTTATACTTGTGTGCTGGCTGTGCAGCCAGCTCTCTGAGCCATTAAAGCTTCTGCCTTAAAAGAGTAGATGCAAATTGTGTTTTTTTCAGTTGACACAAAGGCAGTGGTGGCTTTGCAGCCAGCCTGTGCCTGCCAAGATGAAAAACAGTCAGTGGCTTCTCATGTTTGCTGGTGGTAATTTGGTGTTTCTTTGGAGATCTGTAGTGGAAAAGGAGGCATCTAATGGACATCTGGGTTTGGGTGGCATTGACAGACTGGAGCTTTTCATACCAATGAGGGGGGGGGAAAAAGTATCTGCTCAATAGCAATGATCTGGGGTGAAATTTGTTAATTATTTTGGATGTGGTTTGGGTACACATCCTAGCTGTCTCTCAGAAGTCTTTAGCACCCAGCAGAGGATATGGGGAACACTGATCATTGCCTAACCTTTCCTTCCACACTTCTGCCCCAAGGCTTCTCTTCCAAACTCCACTCCCTTCAGAAAAACTGAAAAGAGTTTAAGGTTGGTGGGAACCTCCTGGCAGGACCTGTCCCATTCCTCATCCCAGATGCATGCAGGAGAATCCTAGGCCAGTTTAGGGCTCTTGCTGTTCAAGTCAATTAAACCTCAGTCTCCCAGTGCTCCTGTCCTATTTATCTGTTTCTGGACTTCCCTGCCCTGTTTCTCTGGCTCACCAGCTATTCCACTTTTGTATGGGCAGAAGGAGGGGACACAAGTCAATCTGATAAGTAGTTTTGGTTTCCAAACTGCTTGAAAGTCCTGAATGCATGTGTCTACAGCCCAGGTTGAATGGCCAGTCATAAGCCTTGCATACTCTCTGCTGTCATCCCACCATTACCATCTGGATGGCATGTTACACCTCAGTCTAGCAACAATGACACTGGACACTGGGTCTAAAGTCAGAAATTCAGGTACAGACCTATGCCCCCATTGCATTGGGTAGCTCTGCCTGAGGTTAGGCTCTACTTAGAGGAGCCAGATGGCTTAACCTAGTTCCATCTATCTTGCCTGTCAGGGCAGAGCTCAAGTTTGAGTCATCTCCTCCCCCGGTTTCAACTTGGACCTGAATTTTGCTATGCAATGAACCAGCTGTCACCTTCCTTGGCAGAGCCAACATGAACAATCTGAGGTCTGGATCTGCAACTGAAGACCCCAGTTTGCACAAACATAGCTGGGAGGGAGTGAAGGATTTGATTCTCAGTTTACCTGAACCTGAGAAGGTAGCTGAGCATTGCAGAGGTTGGTTCAGGATAAACCTCCTGATGGAGATGTGTCCATCGACCATAAAGGCTCATCAGTTGATTTGCAAGCTGCTGTGGCTAGGTGTGCTGTGTCCTAGGCTAGTAGCTACTCACTTAACACTTCTCAACCCCTTCCATGAGAATGGGATGCTCTCCCAGCTCCAGTAAACGTCTGCTTCCCTTGGCCACAGGACAGCCTTTCTGTGTGCTCAGGACTGGGGAGAAACAGCAGCAATAATGTGCATGGGAGAGCAGTTTGCTGGCATGGACCCACATCCACATGCTGCTCTGGGTCTTGCTAAATTTGGGCAACACTGTCAAAGGACAGAGAGTGTTTTGATGTTTGTGGCATGGCTACAACCAGACTGAGAGCCAGGCACTGTCCATGATGTGCTCCTGTTGCTACTACTAAGACGTGTCACTTCTGGGCTTTTGGTTATCCTTCCTGGCTCTCTGACTTGACAGGCATCATTTCTGGGTGAACCTCATGAGGTTCAACACTGCCAAGTGTCAGGTGCTGCACTTGGGCTGGAAGAATCCCAGACACAGATACAGCCTGGGAGAAGAGCTTCTTGAGAGCAGCCCTGTGAGAAGGACCTGGGTGTCACAGTGGATGAGAAACTCCCCATGAGCCAGCAGTGGCTCTTGCAGCTCACAAGGCCAATGGGATCCTGGGCTCCATCAGCAGAGGGGTGGCAGCAGGGACAGGGAGGGGATTGTCCCTCTCTGCTCTGCCCTCCTGAGGCCCCAGCTGGATCCTGTGTCCAGATCTGGGGCCCCCAATACAAGAAAGATGTGGAACTGTTGGAGAGGGGTCAGAGGAGCCACAAAGATGCTCAGAGGGCTGGAGCACCTGCCCTACAGAGAGAGGCTGAGGGAGCTGGGCTGGTTCAGCCTGGAGAAGAGAAGGCTGCGGGGGGACCTCATTGCAGCCTGCCAGTCCCTGAAGGGAGCAGAGAAACAGGAGAGGAATCAGCTTTTTAAAAGGGCAGACAATGGCAGGACAAGGGGGATGGATTAAAGCTAAAGGAGGGAAGGGTTAGATTGGATATTAGGGGGAAGTTTTTTACAGAGAGAGTGGTGAGGGGCTGGAACAGGCTGCCCAGAGAGGGGGTGGGTGCCCCATCCCTGGAAGTGTTCAAGGCCAGGTTGGCTGGGGCCCTGGGCAACCTTGTGTAGCTCCAGGCCTGAGGTTGGTGTCCCTGCCTGTGGCAGGGGGGTTGGAGCTCTATGACCCTTGGGGTCCCTTCCAACCCATGCCATTCTATGATTCTATGATTTCCTGCCCATCCTTCCTATTTATGTTAGGATGGGAATGGAATTGGGCACAAAGTGGCTCTGTGGGGGAAGATCTCCTCAATGCTGATAAACACCATAATGAGGCAGCTTTAAAAAGGGGTTAAAAAAATCAGAGCCATCTTAAAACCAAAACATTTAGGGAGCAGAAGAGTTCTCATGTGGTGTAAGTTTCCAGGGTAAGGGTGTTCTAAGTGCATTGTTCTGTGTGCCAGATGTCCTGTGGAAAGGGTTGTGTGCTACCCCTGCTCTGGACATGGATACTGGCAAGAAAAAGAAGATATTTTTTGGCATCCTGTGTGATTGGGAAAGGGACTGTGCAATGAATAAATTAAAGGCACACAAGTGAAGCTGTGTTGTCATGACAACCAACTAGCTTCTATTGTTCCACAAGGAGTGTTATTACTTACTGCCCCTTGTAGGATAATTAATTAATCCTCAGATGTCCTTTTGGGAACAATGGTGCTGGGGACACTGGGGAGGGCCCTCAGCTCCCCCATGTCTTCCCCTGGGTCTCTAGGCATCTGTAGGCTGTGGGATGGCAGGGAACAAGTGCACTCAGTGACCAGCCATCGCATGAACCAAGAAGTTGTTTCCCACAGGAGTCCAGCTGGATGCAGTACAGAAGGGAAAGGACTCCACCCATGATCAAGGATCACTCCTTGGCTTCATTCCTGTGGGAGCTGTATTCCTAAAATGATGGGGTGACATTTCAATCCTGGAGGATACAGGTCTCTCTCCAAAGGCAACGTTAGAAGTTCCCAGGCACTCTGATGCACAGAATGCTTTACAGCTGCCTCTTTAAGCTATGTGTTTCCTGATGCCTTGCTATACACAGTCAATACCTTTCCATCACCTTGAGCACCATGGCACAGCTCAGAAGATAGAGCCATGCCAGGTTGCAGGACATTCATAGATACAGTGCTGGCTTTGTAATGCTCTCCCAGTGATGAGGGACTAAAACTACAGTCCTTATTTTAAAAAATAATGTTCATTGCAGCTGCTGCCTGTGTGTGGTCAGCTGTATTTTCAAGCTCGCTTGCTGGAGTAATGTTTTATTACTGTGTATTCCTCTTAGCCCTGCTAAGCAACGCTGAGCTGCAGTCTCTGTTCTTGTCAGTGATTAGAAGGATTATTTTCTGAGCCAAGATCAGTGACATCAATTGAAATGCCTAGGAAAGGTTGCCAGGGGCCAGGCCAAATAGGTACTGGGGAGGGCACATTTGACTGGCAAGACCCTCTGGGAAGTCCTGATCCATGAAGATGAAAGGCCTATCTGGAGTCTGTTCATATCCTGCACGAATTTGTGAGTTGGGGATTTAAAAGCAGGCTGAAAGGAGGAATGTCTCCATAATGATGTTCAGTAGCTCAGATGATCTGAAAAGAATGGAAGGATGGTATCTCCTAGTTCTGATTAAAGGGAGCGGGCTGGATAAGTTACCTTGTAAGTGCCATTTTGCTACGTAGAACAGCATGCAGGTATTTATAGATGCTTGTTGGTGAATAGGGATACCTGGACGGTGTGATATTCAGACCTGTTAGGATGGTACCCAGTGTACTGAGGAGTCTAATAGTGCTTCTGACCCAGGAGAATGAAGAGCATTGGCAGTATGGAGCTCCAGTCACTCTGACTGAAGCAGCATGCAGGATTCTGTCCTTGTGGTATGTGGCCTGTGTGCTGGCCAAAGCATTCAGTCAATGCTCCAGTCTCCTCTGGGTGGACAGAGTCTCCTCAACCAGTCTGCTCTGGTGGACCCAGTTTTGATAGCATGGCTTATGGAGGAGCTGGAAGTCTTCTACTCCTGCATATCCTTTCAACACACAACTGCAGGCCAGCATGTTCAGGGTGTGTTGTACTTGCTGTGAGGTGGGACTAGAGGCTAACATTTCCAGTTGTAGCCATCTCTCTCTCTCTCTCTCTCCAGGTAATCTTTGTGGGCATATTTTTCTAGTGCCAGACAGCTGGGACTCCCTTCAAGCATTAATAAACTATTTCAATAAGGAAAACCACTGCCTTGTGTGCATGTGAATGAAGGGATGGTTACCCTCTGGAACGCTTCAATTTCCCTGCCCTGTGATCTGTGCAGCCCTGAACCCGCTCCCTCCCGTCTGGCTGCGCACCGCCGGCAGCTCGGGGCATCCAGCCGTTGTAGCTGTGATCTCTTTGTGGCTCCTATAATTTATTCATCCCAAGATGCTCTCCTACATCTGCAATAACATTGTTTCAGTTTGTTATAGTGCTAGCTTTAAAGTTTTATAAACCTGGTGACAAGTTGAAAAGTTACAAGAGGGTTGTTGTGGAGGGCCAGTGTGAGAAACAAGGCTCCCAAACAGAAACGGCTGCAGGAATGGATGTGTGAAAGGAAGGGTGCCTGTGGGATTACCAGTACCTTTTCACTGGTGGACACTCTGCAGGGCAGATAGGTTAGAGGTTGGTGAGGATGCTTGGCAAAGCTGACCTTGATGCTTCGCTTCACTGCCTCCTGCTCCCTACTCCTGTATCGCCTGTTGTCAGGTTGCTGGCATACCACACTGGGTCTCTGGGGGGTTATGGAAAGGAGCATCATGTCTGTTTTCCCAGCTTCCTGAAGCTTGCTTGAAAAGCAACCTGCCTTGTTGGGCAAAGGTTTTTTTCCTCATTCAAGAGGGATGTGGGAGCATCCCAAGACAGCAGTGAGTTGTGAGGGGTTTAAACTGACTTTTAACCCAAAGGAGAGTGGATCAGGATGTGAGTAAGGGTGTTCTTGACCAGGGCAGTTTTCCTACAACCTGTTATGTGTTATGTTCATTGACGACCTTGTTGAGGGAATAGCATCCACCCTCAGCAAGTGCCGGATGATACAAAGCTGGGAGGGGTGGCTGACAGGCAGGACACTGCGCTGCCATCCAGAGACCTGGCCAGGCTGGAGAGCTGGGCAGGGAGAAACCAGATGAAATTCAACAACAGCAAATGGAGAGTCTGGCACCTGGGGAGGAACATGTATCAGTACAGGCTGGGGGTGACCTGCTGGAGAAGAGATCTGTGGAGAAGGACCTGGGGGTCCTGGGATGACAGGTTGGCCATGAGCCAGCAGTGTGCCCTGGGGGCTGAGAGAGACAATGGGATCCTGGGGGGCATCAGGAGGAGTGTGGGCAGCAGGTCACAGGAGGGGATCCTCCCCCTCTGCTCTGCCCTGGTCAGGCCCCACCTGGAGTATTGTGTCCAGTTCTGGGCTCCCTGGGATAAAAGGGACAGGGATCTCCTGGAGAGAGTCCAGAGAATGGCTACGAAGATGATGAAAGGTCTGGAGCATCTATCCTATGAGGAAAGGCTGAGAGAGCTGGGGCTGTTCAGCCTGGAGAAAAGAAGACTGAGGGGGGACCTAATCAATGTTTATAAATATCTTAAGTATGGGGTGCAGGGGGAATCAGCCAGCCCCTTTTCTTTGGTCAGTGGAGACAGGACAAGGGGCAATGGCTGTAAGCTGGAGCACAGGAAGTTCCACACCAACGTGGGGAGGAACTTTTCCCCAGTGAGGGTGAGGGAGCCCTGGGACAGGCTGCCCAGGGAGGTGGTGGAGTCTCCTTCCCAGGAGAGATTCAAGACCCATCTGGGTGCCTATCTGTGCAGTATGAGCTGGGGAGCTGCTTTGGCAGGGGGGTTGGACCCCATGATCTCTCGAGGTCCCTTCCAACCCCTACAACTCTGTGATTCTGTGATCTGTGGGGCATCACTCTTCTCACCATGTCACACTCCCCGTCAATTAGGCGTGCTTGAAGAGCCTTTGTAGAGGAATTTGTCCCGTTCAGGCTTTGCAGCTCTGGTTTCACCAGAACATGAATATGCACCAACTGGTTGATTCTCAGTCCCAGTGTAACCCATGCTCAGTAATAGGTGCTTGACTCTGCTGTATGCTGGGTGCAATTGATGGAAGGCACTGTGGATGGCCAGGCTCCACATGAGGGGTTTTCTTTGGTACACAATGCAGCAGCCTCTTGGGCTGTGTGCTCCTCTGGTCAGAACTCTTGAGCCTTGGGCCCTTTCAGGAGAGGGAAAGGTAGGGAAACATCTATAACTGTGTGGGATTGCTGCTCTGGATGCCTGATGTTCAATCTCTCCTTGAACTGTTCTGACAAACTGTGTATGGAAGATGCTGGTTTCCTTGGGGCTGATGCAGGTTTGGCAGTAGCCTCTGAGGACCCTCTGTAGACCCTCATCAGTGTGCTCTTGCAGCTCGCAAGGCCAATGGGATCCTGGGCTCCGTCAGCAGAGGGGTGGCAGCAGGGACAGGGAGGGGATTGTCCCTCTCTACTCTGCCCTCGTGAGGCCCCAGCTGGATCCTGTGTCCAGAGCTGGGGCCCCCAATACAAGAAAGATGTGGGGCTGTTGGAGAGGGGTCAGAGGAGCCACAAAGATGCTCAGAGGGCTGGAGCACCTGCCCTACAAAGAGAGGCTGAGGGAGCTGGGCTTGTTCAGCCTGGAGAAGAGAAGGCTGTGGGGGGACCTCATTGCAGCCTGCCAGTACCTGAAGGGAGCAGAGGAACAGGAGGGGAATCAGCTTTTTAAAAGGGCAGATAATGGCAGGACAAGGGGGATGGATTAAAGCTGAAGGAGGGAAGGTTTAGATTGGCTATTAGGGGGAACATTTTTTCAGAGAGAGTGGTGAGGGGCTGGAACAGGCTGCCCAGAGAGGGGGTGGATGCCCCATCCCTGGAAGTGTTCCAGGCCAGGTTGGATGGGGCCCTGGGCAACCTTGTCTAGATCATGCCTGTGGCAGAGGGATTGGAACTCTGTGATCCTTGGGGTCCATTCTAACCCAGACCATTCTTTGATTCTATGACCCTCTGCATGCCTGCAGTAACTGGCAGAAACAAAGTTGCTGCAATATTTCCCTGAAAATGATTTTTCCATTGGCATAGGTGCTATGAACTCTAAACCCCAAGACTTTTAAGAGGTTTCTAGTACACTGTACCTTATACTGCCATATATTCTCGTCTCATATATCCATGTTTTTCTTATTTTTAACTGAAAGTGTTCTGTTTTGCTGCCATCTCTTTTCAATGGAGAAATGCCATACAGATATTTCCCAGCAGTCTATTCCATATCCCTGGGTAGTCAAAGCTTTAAAAAAGCAAAGGTTAAAGCATTTAAATCCTACAGTCAGAGGTTTCTGGTGTTGTATGCTATGAGACACAAGTCTGACATGACACTCCAGTACTGCAAATGTTTCCCTGTAGCCTCCAGCTCTGTGACACTGTGGTATCTAAACATCTAACATGTACATTACATCTTGGTATTTAAGGCTGGTGAGTATTGAAGGCTTCCAAAACATGGTATAACCAAGAGGCAGCTTTGGTGCTGAGCTAGTGATGGTGTGCTGTAATGGCACTGCAGGGGCTGTGGTCCTGTTGGATTGCTGTGGGAATGGTAGTGCTGTGAGTAGCAGAGGATGCTGTGGGGCCTTGGTGTGGGAGAAGGGCCAGATCCTTCTCGTGGCGTGGCATGGTAGGAGTGGAACAGCTCTGGCTTGGAGCCTGGGGCTATCTCACCCTGTGCTGGCATGGGCAGCTTGGAGGTTACGTGCTTTTTTTCACACACTGGCAGCTTCTGTGTGCTGTGATTTTAACTAAGGTATTTGCCCTGCTTGTGGCAGGGGGGTTGGAGCTCTGTGATCCTTGGGGTCCCTTCCAACCCATGCCATTCTATGATTGCAAACACATAGTTGAGATGGGAGGTTTCTTCAAGGCTGGCAGGTGTCTGTGCCTTACTCTGCCAAGGATTACTTCAGTCTGAGGTCTAGGTCATGCAGCTGTTGTCATTTCAAGCCCTGGTGTGTGGGGCTGCAGTGCTTGGCATGGCTGGGATTTGATTTGCTTGGGAATCAAATGATGGTAGTTCTGTAGGTGTGAAGCAGCATTTTCCTGCAGGAGAGAGCTACTTGGGTGTGTGGAGGGCAGCCCTGCACAATGGGGGGGAGCGCAGTGTCCCATGCGCGCTGCCATCAGCTGCACAGAGCCACCATGGCAGCCTGCTCCCCCCTCTGCTGCTCCAGCAGTAGGAAGCAGCCTGCATGTAAGCACACCGGTTAGCTGAAGGAAAGCAACAGCATCCAGGTGCTTTTTCCTTCTGCTGGAGAGATGTTTGGAGACATAAACGATGGCTGCGGCAAGCTGGAGTGTAACCTCCAAAGTAGTCTCAACATAGCAGCTTTGAGCTGGTCTCCTTTCAGGCGGGAGGTACATCTGCCTGCCTCATGTCCTGTCTAGATAGATGGTAAGGGCATACATGCACTGAACTCCTTGAAAGATCCTTGCAACAAAGCAGATGTCAGGGACCCATCTTATTTGCCATTGCTAGATTTGAGGTTACTTTGTCTATCCTTGCAGTGGTGACATCCTGCGACTGCTGAGGCTCCAGGTGACTCTTGCCAGGACTGATGCAGTCTAAAGAAATGAAGAATCAGATATGTGTATCTGCTTACACCACATCATGTTTCCCTTTAACAGAAATCCCACTGATTGTGCTGAAAAATCCTTTGGATTAAGGTAGTGCATGAGTACAAAGCATCTGGCTTCAGGAGCGGACTGCATTTGATGGTAGAGGGGAGTGGAGGCTAAAGTTTAAACTAGCAGTGGTCCTCTTTCTACCTGAAAGACAAGATGAGGGGTTTTGTGAAATCATGTTGCACAAAATGGTTAGGAATAAAGCAAGCTTGTGAAGGAACCTGAAGTACTCCTTATTCATTGGTTCTGAAATTGGTTCCAAAGAGATTGTCCTGGCTTGAAAGCTAGCAAATAGGTCAGTGTGGCTCATATGTGGATGTTAACTGCATTTATGGCAACTTGTAGAAGGGAAAAATCCTATCTTTCTTCCATAATAGTTCACAGATTATCTTGTTCCCATGACAAAATCCTCTCTGTGCCCTTGGTCCTGGTGTTGCTTGACTGCAGAGACAGCCCAGCAAATTCACTACATCTTAGAGTCAAGTTGCTAAGTAACAACCCAAAGATACAGTCTCTTCAAATGCCATGGCCAGCTGAAAGCCAGGAGCTGCACAAAGCACCAGGAATTCCTCTGCGAGGGCTCGGTGTAGCAGAGAGCAGCCTGGTAAAGCAGCAGTCCTGCCAGGTCCCTGCTGCTGTACTGCCTGATGTGTAGTGTCCTCATGTGAGAGGGGACGGTTTCGTGGCTTCCCCTATAGAAGGGTCTCCTATGCCTGTGCTGAAGGGCTCTGATCACAGGATCACTAGGTTGGAAAAAACCTTTGAGTCCAAATGTACCTGTCACCTACTAAACCATATCCCTGAGCATCTCATCTACCTGTCTTTTAAATACATCCAGGGTTGGTGACTCAGCCCCCTCCCTGGGCAGCCTGTTCCAGTGCCCCATAGCCCTTTTAGTGACGAATTTTTTCCTAATGTCTAATCTGACCCTGCTCTGGCACAGCTTGAGGCCATTTCCCCAGTCCCATCACCTGTCGTTTGGGTGAAGTGACCAATCCCCATCTTCCTATAATCTCCTTTCAGGTAATTGTAGGCAGTGAGAAGATCTCCCCTCAGCCTCCTCTTCTCCAGGCTGAGGGGAGATATTTTGAACACTGATGTTCTTGAATGACATGTTTTTGTTGTCTGAATTACATGGTTTTGCCATGTACGTAGATCAGTAGATGGTGAACTGTGGAAAGGCTGCTGAAACAAGCTCTCACTTGTAGAAAGACTGTGTACTCCTGGACTGGAGAATGGTGCCCTGCCCCTGAGGCTTTCTGTTCTACCATGCTTGTTTCTTCCTAGGGATCTCTCAGCATTCACATGATAATGTGAACAGAAGAATTTGCCAAAAGCTCTTTGGAGCTTTGGAAATTCTGGGTTATGGGAAAGCTGTTGGATAGACTGGCTGGTTCCTAACCCAGACCTCGGGTTTTGCAGCATGAATAAAATGTGGTAGCAATGCCTGCTTGCTTGCAAGTGATTCCCCCCCAGTGCATCTTTTCATGATGCCGTTATCCCTGAGGAGCAGCTCCGCGAGTCCTCTCGTATCACAAGTTCAAGCCTCGGGAGGGCTGAGTCAACCCTGCTCCAGTGCTGAGAAACAGAGTTCACATGTTCTCACTGGACGATTTCCCAGATGAGAGTGTTTCCACACTCTCTCTGAAGAGGCTAAGCTCGCTTTGCATCTCGTAGGTGACTCCACCCCATGCCAGGATAGAAGTCATCTGGGAGGGGATGGGTGCCCATGGCTATATGGTTCGCACGCTTTCAGCTGAACGGCGCTATGCATTGCAGTGCTCCATCTGTTCCTTTATCAGCCAAGTTATCTTTAGATCTGAACGTGTCAGTGTTGTATGGTTGTGGTACCACTTCAGCTTGCACCCCAGCATTCCTGTAGTAGTTAGAATTGCTACTGCAGAAAACTTTGCCCAGGATAAAAATGTCTTTTTTTTTTCTTCCCCCCTCCTGCTTAAGTTTTTATTCAGGTTTTTACACAGGCAGAACTCCCACAGCCTTTATATATATATTTATATATATATATTAAAAAGCTGTCTGTATTTGAGAGAAAAGTTCCAAACTGCCACCTGTTTCAGTAGCATTGCTGCAGCATTGGAGAGGATTACTGCAGAACGCTAAACTATCTTCCCACAAGTGAAAGCTTCATCTGGTTTGATTGAAAACTAAATTAGATCTGGAGAATCTGACCTTCTGACATCCTGTCACATATGCATTTAAAGCCTTTAGCAGTAGAATGTGTACGAGCCCAAGAGTGCCAGCACCTCAATATAGAACCTCAATCCAAATACAAGTGCGTGCATGTCGTGTTGCTATTTGAATATGTAAATAAATGGGGCTATATATAGCTCTATATGTTATGTGCATGTTAAGTGAAGGTGGCAGATACGACAGCTGAATAGGTTTTCTGTTTCTGAATGCTTGTAGAGGCTCCCTGCGTGCTCCCTACATCTCTCATGCTTGCTCCTACCCCTCTCAGCCTTTCTGCTATCACAGTTTTCAGGCCTCTGGAGAAGATTGTGTGTGGGGACAGGAGTTGTTAATATTCCGAGTCTGTGCTGAGTTGCTAGGCTACAGAGAAAAATGAACATTCAAGGAAAAGGGATGGTGAGAGGAAGAGGATCTGCTGAGCCCTTTAGAGATCCCAAAAGGTCCTCTAGTCACGCAAAAGGGATCGTTTTGGGGAGGGAGGGTGTGAGTGCATGTGGGATGAAACGTGGGTAGTCCCTGCTATATGATGCAAGTGGAGTCTCAGGTCAGCTCCAGCCAGAGAAATGGCAGGGGAGGGAGTAAAGGGTGAGATCCCCTGGCCCCCTCTGTGTCCGTGCTTGTGAGATGTGCACAGCTGGCCTCTGACCAGCTGTACCAGGGTGGGGTGGGTCACCAGACTGGAGTAGGCCATCCTTTGCCCTCTCTTTGCAGGGTGCACTGAGCACCCATTCGAGGCTTCTAGGGAAGAAGGAGGCAAACCCAAAACACACTGCTTACTGGTTGGACCTTCTCTCCCTTTCCTGCTGCAGCAACCTGCTACCAGAGTACCAAGCTTCAGTGAGACCGCAGGAGAAGGCAGCCTGCAGCTTGTAGCTCCTGGTCCATTCCCCTTGACGCATTCCTAGGCCACAGATATGCCAAGTGTTGACCCTTTTATCCATCAACATTTTGCAGCTATTGTTCCAGGGTGCTTGAGGTTTTACGTTACTGGTTCCTGTTGGAACCTGGCTTTCCTGAGTCGCAGTCTGAACACAAACCCTCTTCCTTTTCAGCTGTTTCCTCCATAAAAGGCTGTCAGGTATTTAGCTGTATAGCCTGAGCCATCAGACCTGCCAGGTGCCTCGTGCTCCGCTCTTCTGGAAGGATGGCTTTGCCCTGTGCTCCTGTTCCTATCTGCAAGCTTTCTGTTCCCTCTCAATATTGCTGGCTGTATCAGAACCCTCAGAAAAATTAAACGGTGCCTTTGGGTATTTTTATTATCTGGATACTTTATTTACCAAGCTCACATGGGCTCCCTGCCAATAACTTTCAGCCAGCTCTGCAAATAGAGCTCCTTGGCTCCAGGACTGTTGGTCCTGGTACTGCAGAGAGCACTCGCTCAGCATGGACAGCGACTGCAGCTTGTTCTCCACCATTCGGTTGGCTGTGAAGTCAAAATCTGTTTGCTTGTGGACAGCCACAGCCTGATGAAATCTCTCTCTTCGTGCATCCTGTAATAAGCTTGACTTGTTCAGCAGAATCAGGAGTGTTTCGTACAGCTGCCTTTTGAATGCTATTGTCAGTTAACTGAGCTCTACCCATCCATCAGGTTTATGGTCCTGCAGCCAAGGCTTGGACTGCTAAAGTGGGAGAGTGATGCTATGGGCCGTGCTGTGTGCAGTGCTGCTGGTGCAAGCCTGGACTGGTTCCCTTGACTTTACCCTGGCATAACCAAGGGCATTCTAACCCATGGGTGGAGGTGGGGTTAGACTAAATCTATCTTGATTGGCTGTCTGGTCAGTACCCTTGACAGTAAAAATTGTTTCCTAGAAGATATCGGTTGATGCTCCTGTCCTTTTTGGTTGTCCCAGCACAGCAGTACAGTGCTCTGTTTGCACCACAGCTGAGGGCTGATTGCTAGGCCTTAGTAACTCAATCTTATGGAGTATTGTCGGGGAAGACAGCAGTCCTGCTGGCAGCCTAGCTCTCTTCACCCAAGACATAGGCCCTGACAATATTCTTCTGTTCCCATGAGAAAAGTTCCTCATGCTGAGAGGATCCTAATAATCACATTCTCAAAACACAGCGGCCTTGCTGATAGGGGTACAGGCTGCCCTAAACCAAGCAGTTATGGGAAGGGATTTGGGAGTAACAGAACATGTCAGGAACCAACCATAACAAGATGGTCAAAACAGCAGGTGTGTGGATGCTTTTAGGTATTAAAGGTAAACTAAGGATGTTTAGCTATAAGATAGGTTTATCAGAACTCGTTATAATCACTAACCAATCAATATGGTGTGAACAGTGTGTGTAACCAATGAGCAGTTTTTTAGCTTGCCACGTTTGCAGTAAGAAAGGTCTAGAATCTGGGTGATTTCACTTAATAAAATGGCTGGCTGGCTTCCTGGCTTCACCTAAAATTCATATATTGAACTGCGTGTTGCTCCCTGCGAGTCACCACAGAGTTTGACAGCTTAAGGGCAACAAATACAGCTGTGCAGAGTATTCCTATGCAGAAGCTGTCTCCCTGGATGTAGAACCAGGTCTCTCTCTGTGTAGGGGTCTTAGGCTTTTCAAGAGCAATGGTTTGCTTGGCCTTGTTGAAATGTAGGGCTTGGTTTTCCAAACTGCAGGGCTGCCACACTCTACCCTTAGGAAATTACCCCTAACCTAAGGGAACCCTAATGCCAGAAGTATGTTCCACTCTTCTGCTTTTCACCACCTTATCTGCTTACTCCCAGTTATCCTTCCTACATGATAGAATTCTGTTTTCTATGGGAAATAAAGACTGTTCTAACCTTTTGGTCAAGCCAATCTGTGCCAACATAGTTGAGGCAATTGTTCTGTCCTGGACATGTTAGTCTCCTTACATCATTTAATGGTTTGGTTTGCCTCTGGCAGCCTCCTGGAAAATAACATCTCTGTGGTAGTTTTCAGACCCTGGAGTATCACGTTTTCATCCTCTAAGGTGAAACAGTGTCTTTAAAGCACATGTGCCTTGGTATTGTACCAGAGTCTCATGGTTTCAGTGCTGAGAGCTGTACAGACAGTGTTTTATTCTGACATGTCAAGTAATAGCGCTTCATTCATAACACGATTTCCTACCTATGCAGGCCCAGGCTGCATTGGTGGTCATGACTGCAACAGGGAATTACAAGCTCTATTTAATTTTTTTTCCCCAGGGAGGAAAAAGTCATTTCTGCTCATTACACGCTTAGCACTTGCCTAGAGATGTGGGGATCCCAAACTGCAGCATGGAGGCAAGTTCACATCAGCGTTGCCTTCCTGCAGATAAGAGAAAATGAGGCATAGAGGTGAAAGCACCCAAACTCTCCTACAGAATTAGCATTGAGTGAGCTGAAATTGATACCCAGAGGTACCTAATTCCAAGGGGCTGCTAAACCCCTTAACTGCCTTAATTCTGCATTTCTCTCCTGTAACCTCTACTGGTCTATGTAGAATCATAGAATGGCCTGGGTTGGAAGGGACCCCAAGGATCATAAAGCTCCAACCCCCTGCCACAGGCAGGGACACCAACCTCAGGCCTGGAGCTACACAAGGTTGCCTAGGGCCCTATCCAACCAGGTCTTGAACACTTCCAGGGATGGGGCATCCACCCCCTCTCTGGGCAGCCTGTTCCAGCCCCTCACCACTCTTTCTGTAAAAAACTTCCCCCTAATATCCAATCTAAACCTTCCCTCCTTTAGCTTTACTCCATCCCCCTTGTCCTGCCATTATCTGCCCTTTTAAAAAGTTGATTCCCCTCCTGTTTCTCTGCTCCCTTCAGGGACTGGCAGGCTGCAATGAGGTCCCCCCACAGCCTTCTCTTCTCCAGGCTGAACAAGCCCAGCTCCTTCAGCCTCTCCCCAGCTCCCTCAGCCTCTCAAATGTAGAAGGCTGCAGAACCTATCCTGATGGGGTAGAGCCTAACTGAATTGGTGCCCAGTAACATTCTTGGCAAGGTGAACAGGGTATTTCATTTAAATATTAAAAAAAAGGTACAGAGGAGCAAAGAGTTCTGGGAAAGTTTGGAGAATTTACATTTTTCCATCCTATTGAGTTTTAATTACTTGAAGTGAGCAGCTTTCAGTAAGCAAGAGGTAAGAAAGCCACTACAAGGTGAAAAATCTCTGAGGGTATGTGCAGAGTCTGTGTACCCCTTCTGGAAAGGTTTAGAGAGCATCAGTGGTCTTCCAGTATTACCTTTCCTTTGGCATAACCCAGTTTTCTTTCCTCATCCTTCTGATGGCTTTAGAAACTGTTATCTTCACTAGTCACTGTTCACATGTCTCACTCAAATTTAATTTACTCTAATAGGCTAGTTGTAACATGTTTAATTAAATACAAAGTGATTATTTAAAGTATTTTTGAGCTTTAATGGCTGTATATTAGATATGCCCATATGTGTATGCAGGAGGGCACTGGTAACACATGCTGTGAGGCAGTAAGGGTAGAATCACAGGATGGTTTGGGTTGGGAACTTAAAGATTATCTAGCTACAATCCCCCTGTCATGGACAGGTATATCCTCTACTAGCCCAGGTAGCCCAAAGTCCCATCCAAGCTGGCTTTGAACTCTTCCAGGCAGGAGGCATCCACAACCTCTCTGGACAGCCTGTTTCAGTGCCTCACCACCCTCAGAGTAAAGAATTTCTTCCTAGTATCTAATCTAAACCTGCCATCCTTCAGTTTAAAGCCACTATCCCTCATCTTATTACTACATGCCCTTGTGAACAAGCCCTCCAGATTTCTTATATGCTCCTTTAGGGACTGGAAGGCTGCAATAAGTTCTCCTGGTGCCTTCTCTCCTCCAGTCTGAACAAGCCCAATTCTCTCAGCCTGTTTTCACAGGAGAGGTGCTCCAGCCTTCTGATTTTTTTTGTGGCCCTATGATCATGCTGGGGACCCCAGAGCTAAACACAGCAGGTGGGGTCTCATAAGAGTGGAGTAGAGGGTAAGAATCACCTCCCTCAGCCCAGGTTATGGATGGCTTTCTGGGCTAAAAGTGCTCGTTGCTGGGTCATGTTGAGCTTTTCATCAACCATCATGTTCAAGTCCTCCTCAGGGCTGCTCTCAATCCATTCTCTGCCCAGTCTGTATTTGTGCTTGGGATTGCCCTGGCCCACGTGCAGGACTTTGCACTTGGCCTTGAACTTTGTGGGGTTTGCATATGCCCACATCTCAAGCCTGTCGAGGTCCCTCTGGATGGCATCCCTTCCCTCCAGCATCTTGACAGCACCTGTAGTGCCTGGGAAGTACAAAAGTATGAGTTGGGAGAAGCTAGGTAGGAGAGAGGAGAAGAGATGGGATAGAGGCACCAGTGCTGTCCCATGGCTCGTAGGTGTGCAGAAGACAGTTGTGTAGCATACCAGGTTAGTGACAGCAAACAGTGGAAAGTAAAGATGGCCTTTTTGAAAGCATCATCTTCTCCAGTTACGGGTCAGCAGAAGCCTATGGCAGTGGAATATGTGGTAAATCACCAAGTATTTAACATTAGGAAGCTTGTTGTAATATAAGCACGACCTTGGACTCCCTTTCCCAGCTCCACAATGCGCATCCTAATGCTTCTCTGAGACTCTATGGAGATAGTGCCTTGGTGCTGGTGTCTCTCCCAGTGGTAGTGGGTGTCCTTGTGCGTACCTAGAGAGAAGTGAAGGGAATCAACAAAAGGGGCTTACAGATTCTGCCTTAAGGAAATATGGTAAGAGAGAGAAGGTATCTGGGAAGGTTTGGTGAAGGCTTTTGGAGACATCAGACACACTAGTAGAGCACAGATGTAAGCATTAAGCCTTTAAGGATCTCAAGGAGGGAGAAGGGCCTATGTTACCTCTGCTGCCTGGGCCTCATGATATTCCTGGGTTTGCCCCAGCCAGCAGCTGAGCACCACGCAGCTGCTTGCTTGGTTCCCCCCTCCCTGCTGGGGGCAAGAAAAAAATGGGAAGACAAAGGCAAACTTTGTGGGTTGGGATAGGGACAGTTTACTGGGACAGTGCAGGGAGGGGGAAATAACACTGACAGGACTTTATAACAAAGTACAGAGAGCTGGGGACACAAGATGCAGCTTCTCACCGAACCATGACTCAGACCATACAGCTCAGAGTTGTCCCAAAGCCAGACCATCCTCAGTCCGTGTGTCCAGGAGCTACATGACACTCTCACCAGCCTCCCTTTATGCTGAGCATGATGTCATGGTATGAAATATCCCTTTGGTTAGTTTGGGCTAACTAACCTGGGTTAGTTTGGTTAGTTTGGGCCATATGTCCTGGTTGTGTCCCCTCCTGGCTTCCTGGGTGTTCCCCCATACCCCACCTTCTGTTAGCTGGGCAGTGCCAGAAGCTGAAAAGTCCCTGACTGCTGGGCAACAACTCAACCATCAGTGTGTTACCAGCACTGCTCATCCCAAACCCCACACACAGCACTGACCAGCTGCTGGAAAGGAAACTAACTCCATCCCAGAGAACCCAGCCTGACTTCACTGGGAAAAACATACATTGTACTTTTGCCAGAGTGGGTGTCAGCTTGCTGCCTTCTCTGCACCACCTCAAGCCAGCTGCCCCCCTCACTTGCCATCTTCCTGGAAGAAATTGCTCAGTTGGGGACTGGCTGCCTGAACAATCTCCTTGTTAAAGTGAGCATCTTACTTGGTTTTAGCTCTCCTGGTATTACAGTGAGTCCTTACCAGTTCTCAGTCCATCTATCAATGAGGAGATAGTGTAAGCACCAGTCCTTTGATTTTCTGCCTGAAAAAGAGTCAAATTCATGCATCAACTTTTTCTGAACTTAATGTGTGGCCTTGCTCCTCTGGCCTCAGTTGGCTGCCTTGACAAAGCATGTCCTTCTGTGCTTGTTTGGCTTCTCTCTTGGAAGGACAGTTTCTTAAGTTGTTATGAGGTTTGGAATAGTAGCTAGTAGGTGATACAGAAATAGGGAGGACAATCAGTGATGCTTTTTGGGGTAGAATGGGCTCAGGCTTTTGCCCAGCTACTAGTTCATGGGAGACCAGAGTCACTCTCCAAGTGAGGAGACCAGATGAGCAGAAACACTGTGCAGCAGCTCACAGATTTTATGGCTTAAGAATAGCAACTGCCTGGCATTGTTTTCTGAGAGCTTGCCTGAGGACCGTAGTGCTGCAGGTGGTGATTTTGGGATTGCTGCCTGTACCACTGAAGAAGGTTGCTGTTTTGCATGTGCTCACAGAGCATGTGTTAAGTTGTCCCTGTGCTCATCAGTTCTGGCTTTCTCCTCTTGACCTCTGCTTCCAGCATGATGGGGGCTGTTAAGCAGAGGACGTGTGGTGCTCTCTCCTGCTAGGGCAGGGCATTCATATACAGGCTTGGAAGCCTGAAAGCGCTGTCGTGGGCAGATCAATGCCCTTTTGGCTTAGGACCTAGCTAGGTATGTCCTCTGTCTTACACCTGCAGGACCAGCACCCATTCAGGTGCTGCAGGGATAGGGCATGGCAGGAAAGAAGTAGGGCAGCAAAGAGACACTTTACTTGCACACCCCTAGTTGTTGAGGATGTAGCTGATATCTGTCCTAGTTTCTGGACATGCATTCAGCAATTAAACACATGCAAATTGCTACAAAAGTAGATCAGATTAGTGAGGGGAACATCTCCATGTAAAGTATTTCTCAGGTCCTAAAGAAAATGAGTTCAAGAGCACCAAGCCCTGCAGCACAGAAGGTCATAGTGCATATCCTTGAAGGCAACATGTTCCTGTCTCCTTGCATTACTGGCAGAGATGCTGCAGGTGGAAGGTGCTCCTCCTGATCCCAGGTCAGTGCTGATATCTCATTATTCAAACACAAGGGAGGTGGAAAGAGATGGTGGCTTTCTCACTTGCGAAGGTGAAACACAGGGAGAAGGGCAGCCTCTAAAGCAGTTGTTAGTTAACATATAAGAATTTCCATGCAGAACTTCAGACTTGTAAACTGGGTGCTGGCCTGTACCAAAAGAGAAATGAAAAGCAGCTCTCTGGCAGGATGCTCTTGCTGGGGAAAGCACAGTAAGTATGAGAGCTGCGGCCTCCTGTCTTACATAAAGGCAAGAGTCCTCACAGACTTTGTGCCTAGAGCTGGAAAGGCTGCTAGCACCGATTTTATATCAGATTAACTGGTTCTCATTAGGCCTGGGACCTATGGATTCCTCCACGTGTAAATGGACAATCCCTTGTGAGGGTAAAGTGGTGTTCTTAAATGAGCTTGCTAAGGGAGAACCGTGGCTGCCTTGCTCTGCCCTTCAGGTATTCTCCTGTACATTATACACTTCTCCTATTCTGTCTCCTCCCCTTAAAAAGAATTCCTTGTTTCCCCTACCCCCTCCTTAAAATGAAACATACTTGAGGACAACTTTGTCCTTTAATTTCTTTCCCAAGAATGACGGGAACAGGAGATGGTGTTTAATCATCAAAGAAGTAGAAGCCAACAAACTGTTCATTAGTCTCTGGCAGTGGCAGCTTGGTTTTTACTAAGTCAGATGTTCCATTTTTCTCCTTCTTTCTGGAGTATTTTGGCTTTCCTAATGTCCTTTTGTGATCTTGAACAAGGGGAACATGTGTCACTTATCTAGGGAAGGATTTTTCTTTGGTCACTTCTTTAAAAGGTGGTGTTTTGTCAAAGTCAGGGTGGAACGGGGGAAGTAAGCCAAGTGCCTGTGCTAGAGAGAAGTTGCAAAACCTCCTTTACCCCTCGAGCCCAAAGTCATGCAGCAGACCACTGTGCCCTCTCCCATGCAGAAAAGTTACTGCTTCCAGTACCTTACAAGCACCTGGTAAAACACAACCTCCACTAGCAGCCTGGAATAGTCACCTTCACTTTCAAAGCCTCTCTGAAAGGTATCCAAGTCATTTGTCATCCACAAAAATGGACTAGGCACTGGAGACATCCATGTTGCCAGAAATACTGTATTCTGAGCAAAGATTTGACCCTTTCACGTACAGATTTTTCCTTCTGTTTCTAGTCTTGGCTTCTGAGTCTGGTGTAGCTCCAAATAAGCATGCACACTCTGCCTCTGGACAAGTTTAGCACTGGAGACTCTCTAGGTCACAGCACAAAGGAAAATGATCTGACCCAACCCGCCAATGATCCACGTCTCCCAGGAGCTGTGCTGGGGATTTATGAAGCAGACTGCCTGGGAGGGATGCTTCTGGTGGCTTTCTGTTAGAAGATGGAGCTTCTGCCTTGCAGCAGGATACTCTGTGTCCTTGGGCTATTCTTTCCTGTCAGTCCCTTCCTTTTATGACTTGGACTGTCTTTTCCATGTGAATGCTTAGACATTCCAAAATACCTTTAAGCTCCTGACTTCATGCTCTGTAACAGCAAATACCACAGGCTCTAGAGAAAGTTATTTCCATTACTTGTACTTCAGTCTGCTCTTGTGCAGCTACTCATTGCAGAACATCAGATGCTGTCATCATGTGGCTCCATTCTATGTTTAATCCATGCAACCACTTTACCTGCTCCCACCAGCCTTGCTCCTTCCTGCCTCTGAAAGAGCTTTTCTGTTACTTTTGAGATGGTGTGTAGTTATTTGGGTTCTCTTCAGTAACACCTAAAAGGGTGTGGGACCCTCTAAGCTTGAGTAGCCTAGGGTTATGATTATTTACTGGCCTAATGCAAGCACTACAGGGAATCTGAAGAGATTGAGACTGATCTGCACACAGTTTAAAGTGAGGTACATACAGTGACCTGTGGAGCTGGCTACCACAAGACTGCAGATGCCAAAGGCTGAATATTCTGAGAGATGAGGCAAATTCTCAGAAGAGAAACTGAGTATCTTCAATTAAGAAGATACCAGCTCTGGCTCAGGAGATCCTTAAGCCTCAGATAGCTGGAGCGTTAAATATCACAACAGAGACCCTGTTTTGCTTATATTCTTCCCTGCTACTCTACTTACTGAAGGCAGTATGCTAATGTATAAAGGCTTTGGGTCTGACACAGTACAACTGTGTCTCAAATCAGCACAAGCACACTTGTAAGAGTGCCACCTGGGAGGTACACCAAATCTGTGTTCTGTGTGCTGACGTGAAACTGCAGGAGAAGGGCAGCTCTTTCTGGGGAAGAGGGGCTTCTTAATTGCCAGCCCTTTCTCTCCTTGCAGTGAGCAGAAAGGGACACGTGATGCTGTCCTCCACAGGGGCATCCTTGAGCCTATGGACTCTAACAGTGTGTCACTGCATGCAGAGGTGCAGTGACTTAGGAGGCTTTCCAGTTGAAGAATGAGGCCGCTCTCTGCAGCGTGCTGCCCTTGTTTCTCAGGTGCCTTAAGTGGCAGTGCTCAGCCTATCACTGTTCTTTGATCTGTAGACAAAGAAGTTCGGGTTTCCTCCCTGACACCTTGTGTCCCTTCGTGGTCCAGGCACAACCCTGCCCACTGCTCAACACATGTGACTGGCCCACAAGCAACTGGCCACACACCCCTGTCCCCACCTGAGTTGTGGTGGCTTCAGGTAGGATCTGCTACTCCCAAGGGCTCCAGCTTCCTCCTGCCCTCTTGTTTTTCAGTGCTTTGGTGGTAACCAACCAGTGCTCACAGCACCAGGAGTGACCTACTCTCCCACATCAGTCCCCTTTCCTGGACCCACATGTCCTTTCACTGATTGGGCCTCGTTAAAATTTGCCTTCCTCTGCACAAGTGGGATTGTTGCCATTAGGCTTGGATCTGGCACCTTCCTCCTGAGCCACTTTTGCTCTGAGAGGCAGCTTTGGTCTCCTGTGGCAGTGGGCTCATTCCTGCTCCCAGACTGCATGGAGCCAGCATAAGTGGGGAAGGGCCAAGCATGGGTCTAAGTTTGCTTTCTAAGGGTAGGTGAGCACTGCACTCCCAAAGGAGGTCTGAGATGGGCATTACCATGTGGTAGATGCCAATAGAGGTGTCTAGAATATGACCCAGTGAAAATTAATTCTTGAATTCATACTAACAGTGCTACCTTATTTCCCTTCTTGCTGTGCCCCAGCTCCTGTTCCCTTAGACTTACCTACCCTGTCCTCTGAGAAACCATGGAATCCCTGTGCATGCTTAACTGAATTTGTTGCCTCTGGGGTTCTGCAGGAAATCCCTTCTTCCATCCATGCTCCTCTTGGGACCACATTTCAGCCCATCGCTGTCCCGTCCTCTTACATCATCCTTGGTTTGGGGTCTGGGCTGAGTTTCAGGAAAGGCTGTGATTCTCAGTCTCTGGAGATGGATGCCAGTAGCCCTGACCTTGGTAGGTGGTAGGATGTGCTGTCCTGTAGCATGTGAGGCCACTGGGTAAGCTCCTTTTCCTTCTTGGGGGCTTTTGTGGAGCCCAAAGTGAGCTGTCCTCCTTCCTTGCAGGGAGGCACCTCTGCAACACAGGTGTCTGCCAGCTCCCTGCGTTGCTGTCACCTCTGTTTTGTGTGCATGACACATGGCAAGAAGGAGGAGAGAGAAAGAGAGCAAAGACTTTGTAAACCCTGGGAGCGGGGGAGGCAAGGGGGGCTGACAGCTCACAGGGGGCTGACAGCTCACGAGGAGCTGCTCAGCAGTGCAGCTTGAATGGAGGCATGTGAAGGGGGATGGTGGTCCCAGAGCTTTCCAGCAGGATCAGGTTCCATCTAGACTTAGCGAGGGGCTGAAGGGAAGCTGTGGTGCTGAGTGTGGTCCTTCAAGCAGCTGGGCCATGGGGTTTGCCTCACAAGGCAGAGCAGACAGCACAGCAGTGCTGTGGTGAATAAAAGGGCTGGGAGCAGCACTGGAGCCATGCAACCTGTGAGCTTCCTGGTACCTGACTTCTGGGACAAACCCAGGGGTCTGGCCACCACCGGGCTAGCAGAGATGGAGCAGAGAACAGCTCTTCTGGCATAAGGGGCATGTGGTGTGTAGGTCAGTGAGACTCAGCAGATGTCATCTGGGGCTGGAACAGGCTTTCTCCTTGCCAGCACTACTGACTGCAGTGCTTCAGCTTCCTGCAGGGGGATGTTGGTCAGGGTATGTACAGGCTGACACAGCTGGTTAAACTACAGCAGCAAAGCCTAGCTGGAGAAGGTTTGCAACCATCTTTGGAAAACTTACTTTTCCTGGGGGTAGAAAACAGAGGACCAGGTGAAGACATGTAACTTCTGGTTATGTCCACTCTTTAGAAGTCCCCTTTCCCTTGTCCCAGTCTGGCTTTTTAAGAAAAAAACCCAAAATCTAAGTTCACACTGAAAAATATCCAAAGGTCTTTGCAGTACAAGCTGCTCAGAGCTTCTGGTGATGGGAGTGGTTACCTCCCTTCCTCCACCCTTACCTCTACTCCCCAAGAAGCTACCAGGCAAAGGAGGATGTTATGTAGCGTGGTCTGGCACATGCATGCTCCCTGGATGCTGAAGGGAAGGAAGAGCTGGAGGGGACTGCATGGGCTCCAGGTGGGTTTGGTTTTGAAACTCTAAATTGAGCCTGGTAGATGGGTGAACTTTCTGTTTTCTGGTGATGCTGGGAAGCCCAGCTTTTGGTGTATCTGTGGCACCAGTAGGCTTGTGAATGTCACTGATTATTACTGGGAGGTTTGGGAAAGCCTCCTATTAGCCCAACAACAGACAAAACCCCACAACAAAGGTTTTGTCATTCAAGACTTGGAGGAAAATCGGGCTCATTATTTCTGATTCCTGAACTTCTGAACCATGGCATGCACGGGCTCTATCTGGCCATTCTGCTTCTGCAGAACGATGTCACCCGTGGTCATTATTTTATCTGCCTCTGAAAGGAAGGCTGTGATTAAGATCTCATTGGCTCTGGAGCCTGGCCAGGTGGTGATGCTAGGGTGTCATGAGGGTATTTCATAACTGCCTGACCAGACTACGGGGTTTAAAGGGGAAAGCAAACGTGCTCCTTTCTCTCCTGAGTACTGGTTCCTCTCACTTGCTGTAGTGGGCAATATCAGTGTTTCCTCCAGCCTCCTGATCTGTGCCCTGACCTCTCCCAGGAGAGGTCCTGGAGGCAGAGCATCCTTCTTCCCCACAGCTTGGTGCTATGCCCATCAGTATGTCAACAGCACCAGTCCTCCCAGAGAGTGGGGTGGACACTTGTCCTGCTCTTTTCCTTCTTCCTAGAAATCCTGTACACTGGTCAGCAATGTGTTGGGGCAGAGAGAGAGCAGGAGAATGAGAAGCAGAGCACGGGTGTCAGCAGATTGAGGGGCTGAGGGAAAACTTGGGTACTAGACGAGCCATGATTATCAAATGCTCCAGGCTTCCATGATGCTTCCCAAAGAAATCTGTTGTGCCAAGAAGCCCAGAAAGATTGCAGAACAGAGCTCAGCCTAGAGCTGGGCTGGCTGTTGTTCCCCAGAAAGGTCTCTGCATCTCAAAAACATCATCAGCTTGATGGCTAGCGTGTAGGCTTTTGTTTCTGCACCCTTTTGAGATTGTTCCCATCAATCCTGGCAATGCAGAAGCCGTGTTTGGAACGTGTATCTCTCAGGTGCTAACGACTGTTCCGTTTGTAAGCAGCTTGCCCTTTTTGACTCCGGGAGATCAGTGCCACCTCTCATCTGCTGCTGCTTGAAGGTTGGCAGGACCTGCAGTGACAGCAGGGTGGCCTGGTTAGGGGTGAGGTGTTGCAGGGCTCTGTCAAGGATTAGGAAAATGCAGGTCATTGAAGCAGCTTGCCAAGCTGCGCGGGTGGAGTTCTTGGAGGGGAGAAAGGAAATGCTGCTTCTGTAGGCAAGTTCCCTGCAGGCAGGGGAAGAGCCCATTCTCACCCAAGGAGGGTGAGAGGCTCCAGGACCTCTCAGGCTCCTCTGTGGCCTTATTGCAATGCAGGTCCAAACACCCTGGAAGGGGTACTGGGGAGAACATCTTCCTTTGCAAGGTCTTGACCAAAACCAAAATGTTTGTCCCTTGCAAGAGCTGGACTGTAAGGCTCCTGAGGCAGGAGTTTAGCAGTCCTTTCAGAAGCAAAGCAAAACAGTTTCCTGGCCAGAAAGCTGTCTTTTCAATATAGCACAGAAAGTGACAGATATAGCTTTTGTAGCCAGTCTACACCACAGATTTACTCTGTGACCTTTCGGATATGCGTGTGGGTCTAGATTTCTGATTCACAGTTAGATACCCAAAAGCTGGCATACCCATAATGTGGGATTATTTGAGCTTGTTTGCAAAAGTGCTAATCAAACCTGGCTTCAAGAGAAGTCAGTGGGAGAAAGCAGGCAGGCAGGATGCCTCTGTGCTCAGCCCAGATGTCAGCACATGAGCAAGGTCCTTACCAGTCTCTTGCACAGAGCTGGAATTTGCAGAGCAGAAACTCCCATTGTGCAAATCTTGGTGGTCAGGAGGGTTCCTGTGGTGATGTAGGTATCTGCCTGGGCAGACACAATGTGTCACTGGCCCCACCTGTTTTCAAAAATCCTTTTTATTTAAGGACTTGTGAAAAATCACTGAATTCTGTATTGCCACCATCAGCAAGACTTGTGCCTGCTTCCCAATCAACATCCTGTTATTTTAAAATTTGTTGGTTTACCCCAAAAACCTTGGCTCCTAGCCTGTTTGAGGTCTGTGGTGAGCCTGTTTTCTGTCATTGGTGTGTACAAGACTATACTACTACTTGTTCACCTGAGAAGAAATAATTGTTCTTCTAGTGTGGTGCCACAATTCCGTGCTTGTGAACAAGCTGACCTGGGGCCTCTGGATTTCCCCTGGGTGTGCTCTTACTGTCCAGCAGCTAGTACGGCTTCTGCAGAGCTGCAGCTGTGTATCACCAAGCAGTTTTCCCTGCCCTCTGTAAAATTCTTCCCTTAGAGCAGCAGTTTGAAGTGTCAACTTCTACCTATGGAACAGGAGAGGAGCAGGAGACAGGCATGACATTGTGCTAGCTGGGAAGGGTTCGGGAACTGCCCCTTTACCAGTGGATCACGCTCCACTGGTGACAGATTTCCTCCACATATGTCCCTTCCTGAGAGACACAATGAACTCCCAACTTATCTCATACAACAAGGCAAGTGCTAATAGCTTGTCACGGCTGGCCTGGGTTGACCTTGAAACCTTGGCCTTGAGGTGAGATTCTCCATGTGTCCTTGGGAATATCCTGAGTTTCTGCCCAAAATAAAATTGGTTTTTGCCACCTGCATGGTAACAATCAGTGGCTGAGCATGACTGCATGGTGTCAAGGCCCCTTCATGTAACTTAATTTGGAGGTCAATCCTTGAAGCCTTTGGCTCCATGTAGCCCACTGTTGGTTGACATCTTTTAGTGCTACTGTAGTCCTACACCAGTTTTTGCAGCAAACTGTGGGCAGGCTGGGGCAATGTGAGCAGGGTGCAGTTTTGTTTGACTGGAGTCATATAATCTCATTTTGTCCCCTAAAAGTGCAGGCTCGTTTCCATTTTCCCAGAACAAAGCACGGTCCCCCCAGCTGGTGGAGGTGTGGGCACAAACATTTGGGTGCCAAGGAGGTTGGAGACCTATCAAAAGCCTCAGAAGTGGCATTAGTGAAGGGGTTATGGCCCTACACTGGAGCCAAGCTGATGTTTACATGTTTCTCTCCCAGGACTACACCATCACCATGTACTTCCAGCAGAGCTGGCGGGACAAACGCCTAGCGTACAATGACCTTCCTCTCAACCTGACCCTGGACAACCGGGTGGCTGACCAGTTGTGGCTGCCTGACACCTATTTCCTGAATGACAAGAAGTCCTTTCTGCATGGGGTGACAGTGAAGAACCGCATGATCCGGCTCCATCCTGATGGGACTGTCCTGTATGGCCTGAGGTAAGTCTAAGGGGAATCTTTGCTGGTTGTGGTCAAGAAAGCCCTCTCCTCTAAACTTCCCCCATTTCCAAACATATTCTGGTAAGGCAAGGACCCCAAAAACCTGAAAGATACTTGGTTTAGATATTTATTCTCTCTCAAAGCTGGAAAAGCTTGTTTCCTTCAGGCCTTCAAAGTTTCCTGTGCTGCTATAGACAAATACTGGAGATGGGAATAGTCTGCTCCGAGCATTTCAGGTCACTGTCATTCATATTGCATAACGCTTCCATTTCAAACACTCCTTTTCAGTTGCTCATAATTTGCTGTAACTTAGGCCTATGGAGATGAGACTTTGTTACTTCTTGTATCTAAGGCTGAATTTCTGTAAAGTTTGAGTCAAATAACTTTGGAGTCATTTTGGAGATGAGATAGGAGGCATGGTTTTGTACTGTTAACAGATGAGCTCTGGAGATTGCATCTTGAAAGTTGGTATCTTTTAGGGGAAATGCTCCTCAGCATGGAGGCTTTTTGTGGTGCCTGGAATAGATTAATTTAGGCAAGTCCACAGGCTTTGAAAGTGCTGTGCTTGTGTGTGGTGGAGGTGGGAGAGGTTGGGCTTCCTGTGTTACCTGGGTGTGTGTAGGCAAGAAAGTTAAATGGAGGGGGTAGAGGGCTAAAAGGGGAGGTTGCAGCTATAGGTATGAGCAGTTTTGGATACTGTAGCTGAAATCCAGGCAATGATTTTCCCAACCCTGTATTTGTCTGCTTTGAGTTTCTCTCTCTTTTTTTTTTATCTTTTTCTTCCCCCCCACCCCCCTTTCCTTTTTGACTACCAAAATTCACAGCTGGCTTTTTAGACCTGCCTCCACACTCACAAACGATTGCGATAGCAGCTCTGGGCTTACGTCCCAGTGCAGAAAAGGGGGAGGAAAGACCTTTCTCCTTCAAAGAGGGTACACCCACCCTTCCCATTTACAGTATCAGCTCCTCTGCTGCTTCGTGTTTTGTGGCAAAGTCTGACTTGTTGTGATTTCTTTTTCCTCCTCTTGCAGTAGAAGTGCTCTTTTGGGGAGGGTAGGGCCAGGTGTAGGCATACTAAAGTAGGAGGCTGCCCAGGGCATAATCCTACCAGGGCAGCCAAGGTGGTTGTGTCCTGTGCTTTCCCTATGGCAGAGCCCCGGGAAGCCAAAAGAGCAGCAGACCCTCCTGGTGCTGAGGGATGGGCTGCAATACCTGAGGTCACAGAATCACAGAGTTGTAGGGGTTGGAAGGGACCTCGAGAGCTCATGGGGTCCAACCCCCCTGCCAAAGCAGCTCTCCAGCTCATACTGCACAGTTTGGTGTCCAGACGGGTCTTGAATATCTCCAGAGAAGGAGACTCCACCACCTCCCTGGGCAGCCTGTCCCAGGGCTCCCTCACCCTCACTGGGAAACAGCTTTTCCCCATGTTGGTGCAGAACTCCCTGTGCTCCAACTTGCAGCCATTGCCCCTTGTCCTGTCCCCACAGACACTGAAAAGGGGCTGGCCAATTCCCCCTGCATCCCCTGCTTAAGATATTTATAAACATTGATCAGGTCCCCCCTCAGTCTTCTTTTCTCTAGACTGAACAGCCCCAGCTCTCTCAGCCTTTCCTCATAGGGGAGATGTTCCAGGCCCTCCATCATCTTTGTAGCCCTTCTCTGGACTCTCTCCAGGAGATCCCTGTCCCTTTGATCCCAGGGAGCCCAGAAATGGACACAACACTCCAGGTGGGGCCTGACCAGGGCAGAGCAGAGGGGGAGGATCACCTCCTGTGACCTGCTGCCCACACTCCTCCTGATGCCCCCAGGATCCCATTGTCTCTCTCAGCCCCAGGGCACACTGCTGGCTCATGGCCAACCTGTCATCAACCAGGACCCCCAGGTCCTTCTCCACAGAGCTCTTCTCCAGCAGGTCACCCCCAGCCTGTACTGATACATGTGGTTGTTCCTCCCCAGGTGCCAGACTTTACACTTGCTTTTGTTGAATCTCATCTGGTCTCTCCCTGCCCAGCTCTCCAGCCTGGCCAGGTCTCTGGATGGCAGCGCAGTGTCCTGCCTGTCAGCCACCCCTCCCAGCTTTGTATCATCAGCACTTGCTGAGGGTGGATGCTGTTCCCTCATCAAGGTCGTCAATGAAGATATTAAACATGTGTGTACTGCTTTTTCCTTCTAATTAGTGGGAGGCCCAGAGACAGCAAAAAGTGCAACAAACCTAACTCTGTGGCTCTGTTCCAGTTCTGCCTCTCCCTTCCCAGGACACCTCTTCCTTGGGCAAGTGATGATGCTTGGCCAGAGAGCCCCGAGTCGGTTTTACTGACCTATCAGAAAGACTGCAGCTTTCCCACAGCTGACTACCCCAAATTTCATTGTTGTGTTAAGACAAGAGTGAAAGTTAGACAAGAGTGAAAGTTAGGCAAGAAGATGCTTTGTCTTGGGGTAGGTAGGAGCATTAGCTCAGCCTCTTGGGAAGGAGGGGGCAAAGAATGCCGGTGAGCTCAGGTTGCTCATTGCTGCTGAACCAGCCCACCTGAGCGTAGATCTGCCTCCTCCAGGCTGGTGGGAAATCTTTGCACAGCAAAGGAAGCAGAAATGCTAGTATATTTTTATCAGCTGCCATTTAGTCAGCTCAAATAATGAGCAGTATGATCCCTGCCACACAGGTGACAGGCAGTGAAAGTCCTTTGAGAGCCTGGACCCAAGCTGGCTTGTGCTGGGACATTGTGCAAGCACCTCCTGCACTGTCCCTTCCCCTCCCATGGGGAAGGGACCTCAGCTCCCTCAGATGACCTCTATAAATGGGTGAGATTTGAAAAATTGCATCCAGACTGAAACAAAGACAATGACAGCTATTTCCAGGGCCATAGTAAGGGCTGCCTGTGTTGTTCTAGCTTTTGGCTGGTTTTCCTGGAAGCTGTTCCCTTGCCCCTGGAGAAAATTGCAATTGCAAAAGCAAAGCACAGAGAAACTACAGCTCCTGTTCCCAAACTGTACCTCAGGTCAGGCTGGCTGGCTCTTACTCTCCAGAAATCACTGGGGTTTTGGGGGACAAGGCAGGTGCCCTGAATGCCTGAAGTCCCTCTGGCTTTATCCGTAGCAGTACAGACAAGGGTTTCTTTAAGGCTACTTTGTGTACTGAATCCTGCACCTGTGGTTTTGCTGACAGCAGAGGTACTGGGTCTGGTTTTGCAGGTGCAAATAACCACAATTCTACTCAAAAATCCATAGCCAAGCGCACAGCAGGTGTCAGCAAGTAAGGGAATCGTCACTGGCTGGGCAGCCGTGTTCCCTTTCTCTTCGTAAAATCGCACCCGCGCTTGTCCTGCAGCCGGGAAGGAAAGGGCAGGTCCTCCCTGTGTTCTGAAACCTTTTCTCAGAAAGGTTCATAAGCTGGAGCTGCCTGGATGGAAGGAGGCCAAAGGAGGCCATTTCTGTTTCTTCCCTCTGTTTGCTTGTTTGTTTTTCCCTGAGCAGGATGCCACTGCTCTGCTCCTTCTCCTACCACCTTCTCGCCAGTCGCTTCCCCCTCCTTTGAGCTGATCCTGTAGCAAAGTGACTCAATCATGCTATTTGTGGCACAACAGTCATTTTTCTTTCCAGCAGTCTCTGACATCAGAGACTGGGTAGAATGACATCCCGGCAGGCCCCTGCCTTCAGCAAGCGACTGGCAGGTCCAGGCTCAAGTGCTGCATCAGACCCCAAGGTCCCAGTTAGCTCATGGGGAAGTCATAGAATCATAGACTGGTCTGGGTTGGAAGGGACCCCAAGGATCATACAGTTCCAATCACTCTGTCACAGGCAGGGCCACCAACCTTCAGGCCTGGAGCTACACAAGGTTGCCCAGGGCCCCATCCAACCTGGCCTTGAACACCCCCAGGGACGGGGCACCCACCACCTCTCTGGGCAGCCTGTTCCAGCCCCTCATCACTCTCTCTGGAAAAAAAACCTTCCCCCTAATATCTAATCTAAACCTCCCTTCCCTCCTTTGGCTTTAGTCCATTCCCCCTTCTCCTGCCATTATCTGCCCTTTTAACAAGCTGGTTCCCTTCCTGTTTCTCTGCTCCCTTCAGGGACTGGCAGGCTGCAATGAGGTCCCCCCACAGCCTTCTCCAGGCTGAACCAGCCCAGCTCCCTCAGCCTCTCTTTGTAGGGGAGGTGCTCCAGCCTTCTGATCATCCTCCTCTGACCCCTCTCCAACAGTTCCACATCTTTCTTGTATTGGGGCCCCAGCTCTGGACACAGGATCCAGCTGGGGCCTCATGAGGGCAGAGCAGAGAGGGACAATCCCCTCAGTGTCTCTGCTGCCACCCCTCTGCTGATGAAGCCCAGGATGCCATTGGCCTTCCAAGTTGCAAAAGCACACTGCTGGCTCATGTTAAGGTTCTTGTCCACCAGAACCCCCAGGTCCTTCTCACAGGGCTGCTCCCCAGGAGCTCTTCTCCCAGTCCTTATCTATGTCTGGGATTCCTCTGGCCCAAGTGCAACACCTTACACTTCACAGAGTGAAATCTCATTAATTTGCTGGGTGCTTTGTTTCTGCTTTTGGGGAGAACAAGGCTGGGCTTTGGATAAGTTGTCTGCAGGAGGGAGTGCAGCCCTGTATTCCTCCACTCTGCTCCGTGGTGGAAGTTGCGTGTCAGAAAAAGCAGACGCCCGTTTTTGGTAGCATTAGCAAATTAGTGGGTGAAGGGAGTGCAGCAGATGTTAGCATGGCTACGTCTTAGGAAAGTGTTCAATAGAAAGGCTTACTCCAAAATTGATTCCCACTGGGCTTGGATGAATAGCTGGTTGCTAGGTCTCCAACAAAAAGAACACATAAACAGTGGTGGGCTGCGCCGGGGTGGCAGTGCTGGGATCCTGCCGCACTGGAGTTGGGACTGGAGCTCCCTACACCTTTTCCCTCAACCAGTTAGCAGACAGCATAAATCCCAAAAAGCCAAACAGGGGCTTGGAGATCTCCAGATCCAGCCCAGAGTGCACTCTCATCTCTGCAAGCATGAAGTGGGATGGGAAGATGCAAACTGACAGAGCTGGCAGGCTTTTTAGGAGGTGTAACCTGAGGTATGATGGTGTCTGAACTCGCCTGGTCCCCAAACAGCTCACAGGAATGAAAAGTGCTTGTGAAGCATTGGAGAGCTGGTCACCTGTGGCATATGGCAGGAATGTGCTAAAATGATGTGGGAAGCCTGCAGTATGCAGGGACTCTTGCAGGAGCTTCCCATAAAGCCATCAGCTACTGGGGCAGTGGAGAGGGGTGGGTAAAATAGTGAGGAAGAGCTGGATAGCACTGGCTAAATTCAATGTATTTTTTTCTCCTCTAATGGCTTTTTGTCAGAAATTGCATTGGTTTCATCAAATTTTAAAGAAAAAATTAGGGGGAAATTTTTCATTTAAGAGAAGAGCAGTTCAGGCAATGTTGATGTTTCACTCCTAATTTTATGTAGAGAATTTTTCATTTATGTCAATATGTCCCTCATTGTTCCAAGCCCCTTTACCATTCCTGCTGACGTCTGAGCAACATAGAAAATCGTCAAAGGCTTTCCTTGGACCTCTAGAGACTGTCTAGTCCCCCCCTGCTGCAGTATTCAATAAGATTTACATTATCACACATACAAGTGATACATTACTGTCTGAGATTTTTATTTCCTTTTCTAGACCACGTAGCACCCTTTGGGTGGTGAAACAAGTTGACACTTGTCAAATGCTGATGTCATCAGCATCTTGCCATCCGTTTTCAGAGACCTAAAACTGTAACAATGCTGAAATTCTCATACAGTAATTTGAAATCATATTTGAAACCAGCCTTTAAAGCATCCTTCAGGGAACTCTTGAGGCTATCTGATCTCATTCTAATTAGGGACAAAACCAGGTTCCAGCAAATTAGGTGCTTTGAGGAGCCTGGAGAGCATCCCTGAGCTCACAGGGGGAGCAGGAGGGCTGGGATGCTGGGAAGCAGGCGCGAAGCCGGGTGGCCAGCAAGCACGATGCAATGCCTGGCTGGCAGGGAGCCCAGGCAATGTAAACTGAGTGGCTGAAAAGCTGCAGAGGAATTTGATGACAGAGACTAAATCCTGTGTGGAGGGAACGGGGGATCTCCTCCTGGGAAGGTGGTGATGGTGGGGGAAGCATGTGCATGTGCCTTGTGGGTTTTTCATCCTGTCCGTGGCAGTCACTGCGGTGGGGTGTGAGCTGTAGGTCTGTCCGTGGCAGTCGCTGCGGTGGGGTGTGAGGTGTAGGTCTGTCCGTGGCAGTCACTGCGGTGGGGTGTGTGCTGTAGGTCTGTCTGTGGCAGTCACTGCGGTGGGGTGTGAGGTGTAGGTCTGTCCGTGGCAGTCGCTGCGGTGGGGTGTGAGGTGTAGGTCTGTCCGTGGCAGTCACTGCGGTGGGCTGTGAGGTGTAGGTCTGTCCGTGGCAGTCACTGCGGTGGGGTGTGTGCTGTAGGTCTGTCCGTGGCAGTCACTGCGGTGGGGTGTGAGGTGTAGGTCTGTCTGTGGCAGTCACTGCGGTGGGCTGTGAGGTGTAGGTCTGTCTGTGGCAGTCACCACGGTGGGCTGTGAGGTGTAGGTCTGTCCGTGGCAGTCGCTGCGGTGGGCTGTGAGGTGTAGGTCTGTCCGTGGCAGTCGCAGCGGTGGGCTGTGAGGTGTAGGTCTGTCCGTGGCAGTCACTGCGGTGGGCTGTGAGGTGTAGGTCTGTCTGTGGCAGTCACTGCGGTGGGGTGTGAGGTGTAGGTCTGTCTGTGGCAGTCACTGCGGTGGGGTGTGAGGTGTAGGTCTGTCTGTGGCAGTCACTGCGGTGGGGTGTGAGGTGTAGGTCTGTCTGTGGCAGTCACTGCGGTGGGCTGTGAGGTGTAGGTCTGTCTGTGGCAGTCACTGCGGTGGGGTGTGTGCTGTAGGTCTGTCTGTGGCAGTCACTGCGGTGGGGTGTGTGCTGTAGGTGTGTCCGTGGCAGTCACTGCGGTGGGGTGTGTGCTGTAGGTCTGTCTGAGGCAGTCACTGCGGTGGGGTGTGTGCTGTAGGTCTGTCCGTGGCAGTCACCGCGGTGGGCTGTGAGGTGTAGGTCTGTCCGTGGCAGTCGCTGCGGTGGGCTGTGAGGTGTAGGTCTGGCCGTGGCAGTCACTGCGGTGGGGTGTGAGGTGTAGGTCTGTCTGTGGCAGTCACTGCGGTGGGCTGTGAGGTGTAGGTCTGGCCGTGGCAGTCACTGCGGTGGGCTGTGAGGTGTAGGTCTATCCGTGGCAGTCACTGCGGTGGGCTGTGAGTTACAGGTGAGGCAGTTTGGGCACACAAAGGTGATAGGGCATGGCAGAGCTCTGAGCCCAGCAGGTGCTCCCCTGGGGAGGCAGACCCCTGCTACCCTCATCAGTGTGAATGCCTGTCCAGTGTTTAAAGGAAAGAATTGCCATACTTCAAACACCTCAGGATTTTCATTTTTAAACTGAGGGAAGGTCAGTGCATCTCCTTTGGTAGCACTTAATTTCTGGGTTTTGGGGTGGGTAGGTTCCCACCAGGCAGATCCTCCCTGAAAGGCCATGGCTTCTGGGGGGTGTCAGCTCTCGTGTTGCAGCAAACTACTGCTGACCTGCTGGTGGACCAGACCTTGTTCCTGGGCAAGGCAGCAGCTAAAGTAGGAGTTCTAGCTCACCTTACATAGGAAAGCCACAGACATATGCCAAGCATCCCCCCTGCTTGCTCATCTGACACTGGCTATGCTGTTGGAGCACTCCTGCCACCCTGGTGTACAGTTCCTCCGGTGCTGCCCTGCCTGGTCCCCACAGCTGGGGCTTAGCTGGAGCTCATCCTGGGGACTTCTTCATAGCTCCCATCTCCAGCCTCCCTCTTGACTGGGACCCTGCCCTGTCTGTATTACATTCCCCAGGTCCCAGACTGGGGTTATTGGACTCTCCAGCTGGGAGAAAGGCCTCTCCTGCTCCTGTCTCTCTTGAAGCCTGCTGTTTGCAGATGTGGCCTTGTTCTCTCCATGGGTGTTATTTGATTTTCTGCAGAGGTGATGACCCAATGGGTTAAGACTGAGGAGGTTTTTCTGTACTGAGACCACTGAGCATTTTTCTTTTCTCATCTCTCTGGCCAGAAGGGAAGAAATCCTCAATTTTTCCTTCCCCTTCCCTTCCTGAGAGAGGCTTCTCTGGAAATGTGAGAGGTGATTCAGGATCTACCCTGTCTCTAGTAGCTCTGCCTGCCCCTTCACAAGTTGGGCAAAGGCAGCAGAATTCTTCTCCTTGGCAGTGTGGGTGCAAAGACTTGTGCTTATGTCTGTCCAGCCAGCCCTTGGAGCCGGTCTCACAGCTTTGTACTGCTCTCACCTCAGAGCTCTGCTTTGGGCCAGCTCCTTAGCATGAAGATGTGGGGGTGGGAGAAGAGTTTGTGAGGTGAGGGAGGGCAAATGAGAATTTAATTATGAGCTCAGGTTCCCAGTTGAGGTCAAGGTCAGAGCCCCTTCTGCATTTTTTTCCTCCTAGGATTGGGATGAGGGGTTTACCTGGAAACCCTAGAAAGAAGTTTAATAATAAGGAATTTCAGAATAATCTTAGAAGCAGTGGAAGAAATTGGATCGTACTGAAATAGAGTAAAGCAGCAAGGCTTTAATGCTGTGAGAACAGGGACGGGCATCATCAGGCTTGGCTGGAATTGCTGCCTGTGCTACATCCCCTTGTTTATTAGCAAAAATAGAAGTAAAGGGGTATCTGCTAACAGCTGGTTCCTGCTTGGTCCTCACAGATCACTGAAACAGCTTGTGGACACCAAACCCCCCAGCTCATCCTGGCAGCACCTCTTAGTCTTCCTGCTTAACCTATCCCAGCCACCAGCCTGAGCCCATCCCTAGACCCTGTCTACCCTTTGCCAAATCCCATGGGTTTAAGTCACAGATTGCTGTTTCCTTAATTCAACTTAATTCCAGTCTGATGCCATTGAAGCAAAAGACCTCATGCTCTGTTCAGTGCCAGTCACTGTTGTCTTGAAGCAACTGTACCAAGTGGATATCTTGAAATGCATTCTACTTGGACCTCTCTTGTCCCCACACCCAGCTGCCAGATGCACAGTGCACTTGGAATAAAGAGGCAGAAAAGCAAATCACTGCAGCCAAGGCAACTCTGAAGGGTGGAAGAGCTTGTGGGGTTTTTGTCCACTCTGAGAGTGCAGTGCCCACTGTTCCTTATTGCAGGGTGCCTATGCAAGCACAGATGCTTTCAGAAACAGGATGATGGTAGCAGAATTGTACCAAGGCTTATGGAGTCAGTTTTAGGCAAGCAGACACAAGGGGAGAGCATTCCACATCTTTGCCTTGCTCTTGGTTCTGATGTGACCTCCAGGATTTTGCAAAGATCAGACTGTGTTAAAAGAATGGCAGAATTCACCGTGGGTTTATAAATCCCCCCAGGCCATCTGAAGTTTGTGCATACTGCCAGGCAGAAGGTGACATTTGCCAGCCTGTTTTTATGACTGACTTTGAGAATATACAGAGCAAAAACTCAATTCAGCAAAACAGCAGTGGTTTTAAACAGGTAATGGTTTAAACTGACAGGGGTGGAGGGGTTAGATTAGATATTTGGAAGAAATTCTTTACTGTGAGGTTGGTGAGGCGCTGGGCAGGGGTGCCCAGAGAAGCTGTGGGAGCCTCTGGATTCAAGACTAGGTTGGATGGGGCACCTTGGGCTAGTGGAGGGTGTACCTACCCATGGGGGGGGTATTGGGGGGAGGAGTTGGAACTAGATGGTCTTTAAGGTCCCTTCCAACACAAACCAGTCTGTGATTCTGTGACTGATGGTTTGCAGTGACTTAGGCATTCCCTTTTCAGCTGTCACTGTGGTGGGACAGTGCTCTGCTGCCGCTGGGTTCAGCTTGCAGAGCAGGCAGGGGCAGAGGGGCAGCAGGGTAAGGCTGCATTACCCATTTGATGCCAGCATCTGCTTCATCAGTGCCTGCTTCAGGTGGGCAGAGCTCTCCTTGTTGTGCCAAATAGAGACTTAGCACTCGCCTTGTGTGACATAAGGCTTCGTGGCTGCTTTTCTAGAGATGGTGCTTACCTCTCCTGGTTGAAAGATGCTCTCCAGAGTGAGGTATCCGTGCTACTTGGACTTCTGCTTAGACCCACCCAGTGCTGGCTGAGAAGGGGGATCTCCATTAGCCCACAGTCAGAGCTGTTCACCATCTCATGAATGCATGTCCCTTTATTCCTTTTTTTTTTCCCCTGAGATGTAGGGGGGTTTCTTCACAGCCCCATCTCCCCCTGGATGACCTGTGTCTGCCTGCCAGCTGTGCAGCTGAGTAGCAGGGCAGCAAGGACTTGGCTGCTTGATAGCACGACTGCCTCCAGACCACAGGAGGAATTGTTAGGGCAAGGGCAGGGATGTCTTTTTTTTGCTGGGAATGAGGTGTAAAGGTTGTGACATGTGAAAGTGCTGACCTGGAGGCCCATGGGGTGGGCAGAGATTGAGGGTGGAAAGGGGAGATGGGGGCTGGGGGGAGTGGCTGGGCTGGGCAGCTGGAGGGAGCTGGACCGCTTCATTGAGCGCATCGTGCAGAGCGCAGGCGAGGCTCTCCCTCCGATGGGCAGTGTCTCTCTGAATCCCCATCAAAGCAGATGAAATTTCACACCACACAAATTTTCTGAATTTAAAAGGGGAGGGAGGTGGGTAGAGATCCTGCGGGAGAGGAGGAGGGGGAGGGAGGGAGAAGATGCAGCCTGGCCAGGCGCCAGCACCTCTTGCTACGGGGAAGGTGGCATCCTTCCCCAGCGCTCCCTCCAGCCCCCACGCTCCCTGCTCCCTTTCACTTTGGTCCTGTCTCCTGGAGGCAGCACACTCTGTCTAGAGCTGTTTACAGGGCAATGGTTTGTTCTCTGTCTCCTCATCTCCTTTCTCACAGAGGATCTGTTCCTCTGCTTTCTGCCTTTCAATGTCTCGCTCTTCTCCAGCTCTCCTTCCCCATGCTGCTTTATCCCTTGCTTCCCCTGGTCCCTCTCCTCTGTTCCCTTACCCCGGTGGCCTCCTGTCCTGCACTATCTGCTCTGCTGTCTTTCATCTCCACTCCTGCCTCCCCCATCAGTGCTCATGCCGTCATCAATCTTTCTTCCACCTCTTACCTTTCTTCCACTTGTTAACCCTGTTGAGACACCCAGGAGCTCCTTAGTGTCAATCTTCCCCATCTATCTCTCCATCCAGTCCTCCCCATTCTGCCTTCTGTGCCAAGCAAATGCATCTCTTCACACAATAGCTCAGAGTGTATCAAGGTGATATGTTTAGACCCATTAAGGTGTGAGGCAGAGGTTGGTCCTGTGGCTTTCTGGACCAAAGACCATGTGCTGTGACACCACAAGGTTGCTGGGATGCCTGAGCTTAGTTCCCTTTGGTTGTGAGAGGTGAGTGCAGCCTCTTGTCGCTTTGTGGGTCCCACCTGCCTGTAGCACAGTGACCAAAGGAGCTAGAGAAATCTCTTGTTGGCCTTAAGTGAATATTGAGTCAGTCACAGAGGCCACAGGTGAACATCTCACCAACAGTGCCAGGTGTTATGTAAGACAAGGCTGTGATGCTCTGGGTTATACATGGACTCCAGCAGGGGATGGCAAAGGGAAGTTAGTGTCCAGGATGTTTTTTGAGACCTGAAGTCTAAATAATTCAATTCCCCCTTTCTTTCTGGGATTTTGCTTGCTTTGTCATGTGTAGGGCTGGTTTATCAAGGCTGAGGAAGACCGGAGGCAGGACCTGAGCTGAACGTGGTGCCCCAGGCCAGCTGCCCCTCACACCATGCTGCAGGAGCCCCACATCCATGTGTGCCTGTGGTGTCAGGGACCATGTGGTGTCCCTGGGCTTGCCAGGTGTTCCTCACCATGAGTACTGCACCGCAGCTGCAGTGCTCCAGACAGGCAGGTGACTACAGCCCAGGTCAGCTGCCTGTGGCTCTGCAACCTCCCTCTGAAAACAGAACAAAGCCTTCATCTTACATGGTCCCAATTCTCACCTGTACCCATGTTACACGAGCAGATCACCAGGAGGTTGGGACCTGCAGCCAGCTGGGGTATCTGCTGAACTATATGGTGTGAATACACCCTCCTTTTCATTGTAAGGGAAGAAAAGTTACCTGGCTTTTGAGGACAGATGTCCTCTTGATCTTATTTTCCTCCTTTCTGCTGTACCTGTCCTGAGGTTCTCTTCTTTCTGAATCAACAGGGCTAAATTCTGCCCTGCTGCAAGTCCCTCCTGGTACAAATTGGTGTGATCTTGCAGAAATCACTGGAGTGGCTCTGGATTTATGCTGGCTGTTAGCGTGAGCAGGATTTGGCGCATGGAGCGTGGTAGCCATAGCTCGCTGTGTCGTGCTCTGCATTTCCAACCAGCACTGCAGGTGATAAGCAAATCCTGTCAAGAGGCAAGAGGGTCCCTTCTGAACCAGAAAAGGCTTCTCCTGGCTTGTCCTTTGTGTGGCCAAGCTAGCCAACCAGGCTGCGATTTTTGAATGGACACTGTGGAAAGGTTTTAGCCCACAGGGTCCCACAAATGGGGTGGAAAATTTTCATTTAATACATTTTTTGCATCTCACACTTTAGGGAAAACAGGAAAACGCATTTGTAACTGCTATTTCCCACGGGTGCAGTATAATATATACAGTATATGCTGTGTGCGGCATAGGGGGATGAGTCATACCCATTCGTGACTCTTTGGTCTCAGTGACTGGCTAGGATGGACCCTGCACCTGCGACTTTGGGCTTTCCTGGCAAGGTAGCAGCTTCCCTCAGGTGTGCTTCTGATCTGCTCCACCACCGCGGTCTCCTCTGCCCAGGTACCCTGGTCCAGGACAATTAGCGTGGGAGAGGCATTGTGTTTCCAGCAGCCCCTCCTGGAGATGCCAAACCGGGAGGCTGGGAAAGCAACGCACACGATTCCAAAGCCAGGGTGATAATTTTTCAGTGGCTCCTGCCCTGTTATCCTTTCCTCCCTCTGAGCTTTCTCCTCCATCCCATCCGCATTACAGATAAAAGGGTTAAGAGCTCACTTGGGCCCCCTGCTCGAAGAGAGGGCAGTTGCAATGTTGTATCTAGACCCAGTGAGGATATATATAAATTCCCTCCGTCTCTTCAGATCTATTTATAGCACGGCAGGCAGTGGCAAAGGCTCTCCTCAAGGCTTCATCTCCTACAAACAGTCTTCACAGACAGCAGAGAGATAAATTTAGCACACGAGATTTCTTAAAGAGCCAGCAGCTCTGCGGGGCTTCTCGCCTGCCCTGCTACAGCCCCCACCCCAATACCCCCACCAGAGCAGCCCTGTCCCACGGGTGCTTGCCCCCCTCACCTTTTCCCCCTCCCGTCCAATTTTCTGTCCAGCTTCACCCATTCTCTCCCTCTTTCTGGTCTCTTTTTCTGCCATTGATGTTTTTTCTTTCCTCTCCCCCCCCCTTTTTTTTTCTGGTTCGCCATCTCATCCTCTGCTTTCTTCCTTTTTCCCCTCTCTTTTCTCTTTCTGAGGCCACAGGGCTCAGAAGATAAAGCTTTCTCATTAACAGTTCACTGGTTATGCCTACATAGTAAAAAATGTGTAGCTTGATTAATGTCTTCCAGATGGTTAATTGAAAAAAAGAAGGGGGGGGGGGGAATTCACCAATCCCTCTCCCCCCTCTTCAGCACTCTGCACACATACATTGCATATGAAGAAAACTGCATTAAAGGGTGAGGGGAACAATATATTTGAGAAATAGGGGCAGCCTGTTAACTCCAGGGTAGCTTTGCCAGGCTGGTGAGTGGGCTGTTGATGGGCTCTGTCCTTGCTTCATGCCCTCTTTCCTCAGCTATCCCACCCCAAAATTCCACATCCCAGAGAGTGATGCTCCTTCACATGCAACACACCCAAGCCCTTCTGGCACCATCATGTGAACCCCACTCTGGGCACTGTGCTGCTCTGCTCACACCCCCAAAGCAACAAGAAATCTCATTCTCTGACCAGATTTATTTTCCAGGGAGGGGTGCACACATGTGCCCATGTGTCTTTTGTGAATCTTGGCTGTGCAATCATACATGCAAGAGTGGCTCTGCCACCAGAGCCATGAACCCGCAGGAGCCAGCAGCCCTGTCAGTGGGGTCTGGGCTTTCAGATTTGACAAAGTGGGTGTGATGGAGGGGGTCTGGGCGGGCAGGGGGCTGCAGATACGCTCATTGGGGCAATTCAGGACGAAACAGGGCTGATAACATGGACAGCTGTTCTTCTCTATAGGTCATTGCTAGGTAATTTAATCAATGCATCTTCTGTTTCAGGGACACGTGTCGGCTGTCTCCCTCTTACAAACTGACATGCCTCTCTTCTTCCCCCCTTGCCCATAGCACTGCCTACTCCCGGTTTCTTTGTCTTTCTCAAGGGAGAGAACAGAAATCCCTCCCCAGCCCGTTAATAGAGATACTGCCTTGCTGACGTGAGTCACGACGGGCTTAAGCTGTGCAGTTGAGGGTGAGCCGCATCCAGCCCCCCGCCCTGCACACCTCCCACCACGGATCTCCCTGGTTTCCAGGGAAACAGCGGCCCCAAATGCTGCCTGACTTTCATGTCTGCCTTTCATTTCTCCTTTTTTTTTTTTTTTTTAACCCCTGTAAGAAAAAACATACAACTGATTGATTTATTTTCCTCCCTTCCCCTTTTCAGGATCACCACCACGGCTGCTTGCATGATGGACCTGCGGAGGTATCCCCTGGACCAGCAGAACTGCACACTGGAGATCGAGAGCTGTGCGTATGCCTTGCACCCACCTTCTGCCACACGGTGCCACCAAATGCCACCTGCCCCAGCTGCAGCTTCCCACTTGTGGGATGCCTCCCTCCTAAAGGATGTCTCCTGGGGCAGGTCTGGGGTCCCTCATCCTGAGGTGACCTCGTAGGTGAAATGCCCAGGGAAAATGGAGCTTTAACAGCAGGCTGGGCATGAAAATCGCTCTTACCTTCAGGAGGATGGGGGGAACCTCCCCTAGCCCTAAGGAAGCCCTGGGAAAGCAAGCCCTCACTTGTGGCTGTCCCTACCCTGCAACAGGAGGAGGGACCCGAGCCCTCCCGCAGTCCCTCCCTACTGTCTCTTCCCTTGATTCCATGGAAAACCTCTCTCCTGTCTCCGCTGGCGGAGGATGTCCGGCTCTCCCTCATAAAAATGCACCGCAGTATCCCCGCAGGACTGGTCCAGAGCAGCAGATCTCACAGTAATGATGATGCAGCTTCAGCGATGATTATCAGAGAATTGCTTTTTTCATAAGAGAGGTCACACAGCATCCATAGTGGGAAGGCGTTGCGCTGCCTTGCCAGCCCCGCTCGTGCTGGGGAGCCCCTTTGCCACTCGCCGCCTGGGTTGCTGGGGATGCGCAGCCATTGCAGCGCTTGGCGTGGCGGGTAATGGGATGTAAATTAGGTCCTGCTGGAGGCACTAATGACATGTCATTTCTGGCACTCCTTAGCATTTTGAGAATAGTTTATGGTACAACCAAGAAAACAGAAGGCAGAGAATTACCCACAGTTCCCTGTGTTGCGATTTTGTTCTTAATGGGACATGTCAAGCTAATTTGTTAGTGGAAGCTACATTTCCTTACAATATTTCTGAGATCCACGCAGAGATTAAGAGATCCCATTGTTTCCTTCCTCAGAGCTTTTGTCTTTTACATGCTTGCATGTTCAAAATCCACGGGGCTCCATTTTGTTTGCTTCCAAGTCCCTGCAACACCAGAATAACAGTCCTTCTGTGGTTGGCTTTAAAAAAACCCTACATATATATATCTATTTACTTATATATATATATACACTCATGTATATTTTTATATATATATAAACCTCACCAAAATACCACAAACCACCAAAATAGCCCTTCTGTGGTACAGGGGTGCTGGGTTTGTAAAGCAGCAGCAGGCAGCCAGGTTCTCCTTCCCTATAGCAACGTGGGGCATTTACCTGCAGAAGGTAAGCCAGTCCTGGGCGCTGCCTATTGATCCCATCCCTCCTTCCCAAAAATAGCCCTCCCTGCATATACCCCTGCTTAGCTGCTTGCCAGGATTCAACAAAAACCTGATGAGGCAGGCAGCAAACAGGCCGTTAATCTGATGTCTAAAGATGACGTCTCAATACTTTATGATATTTCAGGTTGAAATGACTTGTCTTTGTAGAAAGTTCTTTTACTTTTTAAAAGTAAAATGGAAATTCGCTTTTCTTTTTAAAGCTAGAAATCAAAGTGAAGTGTTTATTTTTAGACTGAGCAACCTTTCCCTTTCGAATCACTCTTAAAAATGGCTTCCTGCAAAACACATTTGATTTCATATTGCATAATGCTGTAATAAAATAAAAGAACCCCCAAATTGGTTACGTATACCAGCAGGTCATAGAATAAATGGAATCGAGCTAGTTAGCGGCGAGATCTCCTAAAATTACTGTAATTTGACATTTTCATTGCTGATCAGGAAGTAAATTTGAAGTCGCTGCTGTTAAATTTGCAGATGATGAAGATAGCAGCCTGTGTGGCTGGCTCGCTGCACATTTGAATACCTCCCTGGTTGAATACATCCAGAGTGTGTTTAAATCCAGCTAAATGGGGAGGTCTGTGTGCGGGAGCGCGGGCCAGGCTGTGCCAGATTGAGGAACCCATAACAGCGTGGGTACCGAGGGGGGGAAATGATGAAGGGACAGCAGCCCCTGGCACTGTTGCCAGAGGTTTCGTAGCAGGGCTCTGGCAAAAAGGGCTGGAGCCAGCCTGGGTTATATAAACCAGGGGAGCTATGAGGGAGGGCTAGGAATCGATTGGTCTCTGGATATGTCACTGGCGAGATGGGGAAAGGGATTCTGCCTATATTTGGTTTCCAAAATTTAGAAAGGAAGTGGAGAAATCGGCAGAGGTTGAGAAAAGATGCGGGAAAAGTGGCTTCAAGGGCTACAGCAGATGTTTTGCAGTGAGAAACCTCAATAGCTCAATCTGCTTTGTTTACTGCAAAGGAGGTAGAGAGGTGGCTTGTTTACAGGCAAGGTGCACCTCTGCAGAGGGAGAGCACAGGGTGGAAAGGGCTCGGTAACCTCCTAGAAAAATTCCCAATAACCACCCGAGTCTCGAAGTCTGAGCCAGGTGAATTCAAATGTAAACCAGCATTTTCAGCTGGCAGAGTGAGCCGCTGAAATCAGCCACCGGGAAGAGTGGGGGGCTTGGTTTCTGACTGCTTATTGCTCTTAGTGCTCTGTGAGAGACCCTGCAGCCAGATGCAAAAACTGGTTTCTGTGCGCAAAGCTGGGGTGCTCGAGGGAATGTGACCCCACACACACACCCTCTCCCCTCGGTGTGTGCACAGATGAGATGATAACACAAGGCTCCTGAATCCCTGCGGGCTTGTGAGTGTGGGTGCTTCACCACTCGCTGCTGTGGGAGCAGGAGCATCCTGTACAGGGGGAGGAGGTCGAGCCCTGGCTTAGCCGATTTATATCAGAAGCAGATCTGGCCTGGCACTTGGAAGGCTGTTGTTATTTTTTAGCACTCATGAACGAGCACAGTAATGTCAGAGAGTGCAGGATATGGGCTTGGAGACTGTAGAGCCATCAAATAATTCAGTTTGGGAAGAGACCTCCAGGTGTCTCCAGTCCAGTCCCTAGCTCAAAGCCGGGTCAGCCATGAGATCAGACCAGGTCATTTAGCTCTTTGTTCACTCAGGATCCGCAGGATGACACCATCCTCAAAGGTCCAGCTCTGATCTGGGGTAACCCTTGTCCCCCAAAAGCTAGGTAAAAGCATTTCCTCTTCATGGTTCATTCAACTGCTGTTCATCCCCCTGATCCCACAAACACACTGGTACCGGTTTTGGCAGCAGCTCTCCTCAGTGGATGTCAGCCTTGCTGGGTAGTGCTAGCCAGCTGCCTCTGCTGGTAGGGCTTGTGGGTAGGATAAAGCAGGACGTGCTGCAGTGCAGGTTGTGAATAAAAGCTGTCTGTGGGCATGGGTTAAGTTCATGCTCTATAAAGGAAGCCTTGTGCCATGCTGTACCAAAGTCTGTGTGAATATTGCTGCTGCTTGGCACCAGAGGTGCTCCCAGGCAGCTCTTCCACCCTTTGCTCAGGATAAGAGACCACCCCTTGTGCTGCACCAGCTACAGTCCTTCAACACCCAGCTTGCCACAAGTGGCATTAATTTTCAGATGGGGATGAATTCTGGCCCAGGAAGGCAACAGGCAGGGCTGTGAACATCACACTGATGCATGATTTTGCCCCCCTCATTCCCTATGAGTATTTGTTACCAGCCCAGCTCCTCTTCCTCAGTTCCTCTCTGACTGCTCTTTTCAGCTTAGTAAAAGCAGCTCCATCGCAGAGACTGCCCGCTTCCCAGCTCCAAATTTTGACTGAGGATACTTAGAAGAGGGAGGTGCTCTGATCCTCAAATTTCTTTGTGACTGCTGTTGTAAATCTTTTTCTCCCTGGGAATTTTTAATACTCAGATACTCTGTTTACCTGGTCTCCACCAGAATGCATTGTGTGGTCTCCCCCTCCTGGTAAAAGGAGGTAGTTTGGAAGCAACAAAATGTGTTTGGTGCATTTGACAGAAGCTTCTGATGCACAAACACCCTTGTCATGTCAGCCATGGAGAATACGTAGTGTGAGTCAAGGCATGATGGGACACTCCTCACCTTTTTCTCCTGAGTTCTAACTAGAAATGTGAGTTCTGACCAATTTTTTCCTCTTCTCCTGAGGACTGCACTTCTAAGTTCAGCTGAAGATGAAAAGTATGTCAGCAGGGAGGGGCTATGTGTTGCTATGTGATGGTGTGGGTTTTCCTTTGGATCCTCTTCTGGATCACCTTAGTGAAAATGGAGGTGTCATCCCCTCTGGGTTATCAGCTTAGTTCTCTCTCTGTGCTTCTTCCTCTCCCCAGATGGTTACACAGTTGATGACATTGTCTTCTTCTGGCAAGGAAACGATTCTGCTGTCACAGGAATGGAGGTCCTAGAACTGCCCCAGTTCACCATAATCGAGCAGAGGCTGGTCAGCAGGGAAGTGGTCTTCACCACCGGTGAGTCCCTGTGAAGGGCTGCCATGGAATGTGCACACCCACTGACCAATGTCAATATGGTTGTTCCTCTGATTCAGATGCTGGGGTACCAGCTTAGGGTCTAGGCTTAAACACAGGGTTCTGTTTCTTGGGAAAAGAGAGTTTTCTGTGTCCAAGAAGTTTGCATTTTTGGTTTTGGCTGCTTCTCTCCAGAGATTGATGGGACCATTTTTGTTGCAGTGGTTTTAATTTCTCAGTCAAAACACTAACTGAGCTCAAACCAGAATCTCTTTAGAAGGTTCTTAGCCTTTATTTTAATGTGTTTTGTAACCTGCTCTTGAAGCTAATGAAGGTGCAGTAGTAAGCAGAAGAATATATCAGGTGAAATGCAAGTGGTCTATTATGCAAACCCATCTGTACACAGCAATAAAAAGATCTGGAGAGAATACCTTGAACAGTTCAGATACTGCCAGTTGGAAGGTTGGAGGGGATTGGATTTTGGTTGCTGTCCTCACTTTCATCTGGCATGGAGTTCACTGCCAAAACAGCGTGCCACACACCTGTTAAACAGGGCAATTGTTGTAATGCCATGAAATCACAGCCCATCAGCGTTGGTGGCAGATGGTGATGTTGTTCCAGTAGTGCCTCAGGGTCATACTGGGAGCAGTCCCATTGCAATGGTAATATAGAGATGCCCAAGAAGCAGCAGGCAGTGTTCTTCAGAAAGATGTTATCAGTCTAAATAGGTAAGACCTTCAAAAAAAGCCTGGTGAGATGCTGTGTTCAAGTTATGCAAATGGCACATAATGGGGAGAGAACATAACCTTTTTCCCAGTTTACCTCCTTGGTCCTTAAAGACTCTTGTTCTTTTGTTACTTCAGCTGTCAATCTACTATGACAGCCCTATTTCAGGCAGCTGTGTTCCTTAAGGGACATTTGGACTTTGTTTCCCAGCAGTGATAAGCAACCCTGCTTTACCCTTGTCAAAATGACCCGGCTGCAGGAGAAGTACTTACTGTCCCCATGATCCCCGTTAGATGAGGAGGAAGTTGCAAGAACTTGGGGGGGGAAAAAAGAGCTACAGATTAACTAACAGCACTCTATTTGCATATGAATTTACCCAGTCTGACCATAATCCCTTTTTAGAACAGCATGGGAAAAATATGATTCAGATCTTCATTGCTTCCAGCCAGCACATGAAACATGGGAAAATCATCTCACTGAGTCCAGATATAGGGCTGAAGTCTCCTGTGTAAGCCTGTATCACATTGGCACGTACCATAACAGCAATTTCAGTGCTGAATGGGCATTTTCCCATTTGCCTGATGTAATGAGGTAACTTATGTAGAGTTTCCTTTCTTCTTAATATTCTGAGCCAACTGAGCAGACTCCTTCCCTTTCCAAAAACAAGTGACCCTGCAAAACCAAATCAAGGATCTCATCCCCCCCTTCCTCTCAAGAAGATTTTTCCAAATAAAATTTTGATTACTAACATAAACTCTTACCATAACTACAGCCTTGCCCTCTTCTCCAACAACATCTCCCTTTAATATCTCATTGACAGGTTCATATCTGCGTTTATCCTTGAGTTTCCGGATTAAGAGGAACATTGGGTACTTCATCCTGCAGACCTACATGCCATCTATTCTTATCACCATCCTGTCCTGGGTCTCCTTCTGGATCAATTATGATGCTTCTGCTGCACGAGTGGCACTGGGTATGTACTTTTCTTTTACTATACGTTGAAGAAGGTGTTTTTCTGAGGGAAATTGGTTGGGACAGCTGTGAGAATGAAATCACCTTTTTCTATGAGGTTGCAACTAAGCATGTCACATAGGTCTAGCAAACTTGTCCCAAAAAAAGGACATTATTTCTGAGTACAAACTTCAAACTTTCATCCAGAAGAGCTTTTTGGTGGTGGTGGTGGTGATGTTCAGAAGTATCAGTTCTTCACAAGCCTGTGTCTGTATTATGTGAGTCAATAAAAGTTCTGCCATAACCTTCAGGGGTGCAAGTTTAAACTCTGCAACAAAAGAGTAAATGGTCACAGCTGCTCAGATGTGTGGGTCTGATGTGCCATGAGCCCACCAGTTCCTTCACTTGGGTCTGTAATTGTTTTCTTAGGAAGTATAGGCACCTCGTGGTCAACAGGTGTACCAGGACCAGTTAGTTGGATGATAAATGCTGAGGGTGGGTGGCCAAAGAGCAGTAAGAATTAAAAAGGTGGTTTTTTTTTAAAAAGTGTTTAATAAAGTTTAAAGAATTAAAAATATTTTAAAATATGTGTTTATAAAAATAAACACATTTTTCTTATAGTTTAGGCACCATAGAGACACTTCTGGTAGCTGAAGACCTTCGTCACCAAGATAAATGTTAGACAGTAGTTAAAGTCCAAGTTCTTATGCACATGCTCCTCTGAATAGGAATGTTTTCCTGTAAGGAGAAAAAACCCAAGAGATCTTTTAAGCAGCAGAATGGAAGTGGGGGTGGATTGTGGATAAGGATTTTGAAGAAGAAAACAGGGAAAAGGGGTGAGGGGATGGCTGGCTGATGAGAATGGGGCTGTCCAACATGGTAGAAAGTTCAGAGGAAATAGGAGAGTCGAGGAGAGCAGGATTTTATCTGTGAGTGATAAAAGGCCTGGAGAGGTGAGGGAGCACAGGTGGAGGCTGGTTCTTAAAGAAAAGGTTGGGGGCTTGATTTAGCTCTAAGAGAAGATAGAGTTTGAGAAGACTCAGAGTAGGGATGGTTTGTGCAAAGATATAAAATAGGTGACTTGGCTGTCTTGCTTCAGGGAGTCAGGGAGAAAACAAGAACAAGAGTAAATTGAAAAGGTAAGTTGCATTGACAAGAGTATAATCAGTGGGAGAAGAGACTGTGGCAGACATTGCTGGCACAGGGAAAGTACAAGCAGAAGGGTGGACATGAGATGCACAGCTGTTGAGATTCTGCTGACATCTGGATTCAGAGGAGAAGACAGAAGACAAATATTATAGATCAGAACTGGAACAGCTCTCCCTAAACTGCTCCTGACAGCTCTCTATCTGACTTGTCCTTAAAAAAGCTCTGAAGAAGGAGACTCCAGAGGCTCCTCTGGGTGCTTTATCTTCAGATTTACCTTCTTGTACAGTCAAAAAGCTCTTCTTTGCCTCTGTCCTAACTCACCATTGCAATTTGTCCAATTCCTAATGGAGATGTGGAGAACATTCTATTCCTCCTTTCTTTGCCCCAGAATTCTGGATATTTAGACTGCTGTCTAAATATAAACAATACAATATATTGTAGGTAGATAAACATACCTGCATTCTGCTTACTTTTCTGTGAACTGAAAACTATTGGTTCTTTAAATCTTTTACCAGAAATGACTCTAAAGATGCAATGACGAGGAAGAGGGCAGGGGAAGCAGGGCAAGCAGAAGTCCAGGATGAAAAGAGAGGTTGGAGAGCTGTCACTGTATACATAGGACTGAAATAAGAAGAGCAAATTAAGGCCATGGAGACTAAAAGAGATGCCAAAAGAGAGATGAGAAAAAGGGACACTAGAAGAAAAGGAGGTGAGCAAGGTAGTAAGAAAAGCAGGAGAGCTGGCCTAAAGAAGTGGGAAAAGAAGACACGGTTGAAGAGGAAAAGTCACTGTCCCCAAAAGAAGCATGAAGGCTTCTTGCCATCTTTTTGAAACTGGCAGAAAACTGCCAAAGAGACAGATCAGATGCCACTCTGACAGTACAGAGAAAGGGAGAGGCTGAGACGGAACAAAAGGACTGAGGCTGTGAGAGTAATCATGGTGCACCAGGCTCTTGAAGACTGAGTAGGTGGGGGGAAAAGTTCAATGAGAACAAGAAATGTTTATTTAAGATGCAGAAAATATGAGTAGGCCTAAAAAGGAGAGTGTGAGAAATATGGGAGGAGTGTGCACAGATGATAATTGAAGTAGTGAGTGGTAAAGCTGGTGAGAGGAAGGTGGGAACTGATAGGGCCAAGAGTGTAGACAGAAGGCTATGAGGCAGGCAAAAAAAGAGAGCACCATGAAAAGGGAATCTCTTCACTCTTTCTCCTGTTCATGGCATTAGAAAGCCACAGCAGACTGCAAATTCGTGACAAGGGTACTGAGGCATTCAGTAGTGCCCATGGAAGCCTGATGAGTTCATGAAGTGGGATAAAAGGAATGAGAAGAGGTTGAAGACTGAGAGCAAAACTGAATGTTTCCTATGATACCGAGGGAAACAAGGAAGATCAGGGAGGACTTAAAGAACCAAGGTCCAGAGGATGTTGATTCGCATTGTCCTGGTGATAGTTCACTTTGACTTTTCTCCTACTGTTGGTGGCTGGTTTATCTTCTGCAGCAATTTGTACTGGGTAGCTGGGCTATGAATAATGAACATTTTCTTCCCAGTTGCACTGCTCCTGTCACTCTTGAGGTTGTACTGCTGGGAGGAGGGATGAGGAAACTGAGAATGGCATTTCAAGAAACCATCCCACCTTGGTAACAGAGCACCTCCCCTCTCCTTACAGGGGTCACCACGGTACTTACAATGACCACCATCAACACTCATTTGCGGGAGACTCTCCCCAAGATTCCTTACGTCAAGGCTATTGATGTTTATCTCATGGGCTGCTTTGTCTTTGTGTTCCTGGCTCTCCTGGAGTATGCTTTTGTCAACTACATATTCTTCGGGCGAGGCCCCCGGCAGCAAAAGAAACAGAGTGAACGGATCAGCAAGGCCAACAATGAGCGCCACCGTTACGAGGAGAAGAGGGTGAGAGAGCAGGTTTGTCCCCTTCTTTCGTTGTGGCAGGAGAATTCAGGCTCTCCACTCTTCATTCAGTGCTGGGTGAGCTGTGGAGCAGCCTTTCTCCTCATTGAGAGGTGAAGTCCAGTTTGCCTCTCAGGTGATTACTGGGGATTTTTTTTTTCCTCCTTGATCACTTTCTCATCATCCTCAAACCAGTCTCATCAGGACCATCCTCTCACACGGGACTGGTGTTCCCAAAAGTACCCCTGTGGCTTTTAGTCCTACTGTGTTGCCAGAACCACACTACCCTGCTCAAAAGTTTGCTGCAAGCACGTGTGGCTGATCCTTCAGTTCCAGCATCAGTAGACAACATTTTCAAATGCAGAGGTCCAGGTTCAGAGGTCGCAAATGACCCAATCAGTGACACTGCTATACAGAAAACAGTTTAAAATCATCCCTGATGGTACAGCTCTGTGCGAGTTGTGTATGGGACATCCCTGCTACCTTTCTCTCTGTCTTCCCTGTTCTAGGTTGACCCTTACGGTAACATCCTCCTCAGCACTCTGGAGATGAACAATGAGCTGCTGGCCACGGACATGATGAGCAGCGTTGGCGACTCTCGAAACTCTGTCATGTCCTTTGAAGGCTCAGGAATCCAGTTCCGCAAACAGCTGGCCTCTCGGGATGGATTTGGTCACCACCCAACCCTGGACCGTCACGTCCCACTGACCCACCATGCCGCGGCCCGCAACCGTGCCAACTGCCGTCTGCGCCGGCGGTCATCTAAGCTGAAGCTCAAAATCCCAGACCTGACAGACGTCAGCACCATTGACAAGTGGTCAAGAATCATTTTTCCAATCACCTTTGGATTCTTCAACCTTGTTTACTGGTTGTACTATGTAAATTGATGCCTGCAGCCTCCGAGAGAGATAGGGACAGACACTCAGACAATGACAACACGGGAGTGTTGTGGTCTTTTGGGTTTGGGTTTTACTCTTTACTATCATGATCATTTATTCCTTTGGTTCATTAGATTTATTCTAAGCTTACTCTTCTCTTTTCAGCACATGTAGAACCATGGAGTGTGTGTGCGGGTATGGGAGAGAAGGGTGTATGGGAGGGGGTTTGGTTTCAGGGAGGGATGTGTTTGTCTCAATTTGGTTTCCTGCTGAAGGACTCAAACCATTGTAAAAAAAGGAAAAAGAAAAAAAAAAGAACCAAAAAAATGCCAAAAACCAAAAAAAAAAGAAAGAAAAAAACCAGAAAAATACAGAAAAAGAAAAAAAAAAAAGACAAGTTTAAAAAAGGGGGGAGGGAGATTTAAAGAAATTGAGTCAAAAACTCTTGGGGTGGATAGGTTATCTTTGGCTGTACTCACTAATGCACTACCAACATTTCCATTTCACTACTGAACTTCATTTTTCTCTTCTCAGTATTATTATGGGTTTTTTTCAATCTCTTCTGTCACTGCTCTTAGCCCCTTCATGTCTGTTCTTTCATGGATTCACAAGACGGCGGGGTTTCATTTTCACACTATGAGACTTCTCTTTTCCTTTTCTCTCTCCCTCTCTCTTGCTTACAAGCCTAAAAGAATCTTTTAAACCAACAAATAAGAATATTTATTTTGGAAGAGCTGGGAAGGGGGGGCAGGACAAGGCAATTATTTGGGAGGGAAGGGGCAACGTGGGGTTACGGGAAGGGAGGAGGAGGGAGCTTATCAAAAACAAAGGCACGTTTGCAAGTTGCCTTTTTCCACCTTCAGGAGTTTGCAAGCTGTTTTTCCTGTATGAATGTGGGTGTGGGTGTGGCACATCTCTGTGTGTGTGTATGTGTGTGTGTATGTTGACACGGGGTGTGTGTGTGCGCAAGCATATTTTCTGGGGAGGGGAGCTGGGGAGGGGGGTTTTGTAATGTCTTTTGTAGAAAGAGAACACAGATGACATTTAACCGGCAGTGTTTTGGGGAGAATAGCAGGGGTTTGTTTGCTCATTGCAACTTCGCGAGGTTGGAGGTCAGATTCCCAGCTTGAATTAGAGAGACAGAGCTGGGGAGGTAGATTGTGCAAATACAGCATCAGAATCACAGAATGCTTTGGGTTGGAAGGGACCTCAAAGATCATCTAGTTCCAACCCCCTGCCATAGGCAGGGACACCCTCCACCAGACCAGGTTGCCCAAATTCCCATCCAACCTGGCCTTGGACATTTCCAGGGATCCACAATTTCTCTGGGGAACCTGTTCCAGTGCCTCACCACCCTCACAGTGAAGAATTTTTTCTTAATATTTAATCTAAATCTACCCGCCTTCAGTTTAAACCCATTACCTCTTGTCCTATCACTACATGCCCTTGTAAAATGTCCCTCTTCAGATTTCATAGATATACTTGCTAAGGAAAAAAAGGACTTTGGGGATCAGGAGGAAAAAGAGGACTTTGGGATAGTGCTGCTGTCCCCTGATAGCATCTGATCTCTACTAGACTAGGCTGATACAGTCCTGTAAGGAGGGATTGTTCCTAATCATTCCCATCTTGCATCTTTCTTATTGAGTTTGCGGAGAAAAGAAGTTGCAGGACTCTGAAAACTCAACCCTTCTTCCCTTCTACCCGTTCCTTGTGCCAGACAAGGGATTTCACACTCCAGCCCTCTGAGTGACCATAGGCTAGAGCAAAGTGCAGGAAAGGGTGGGTGTCATTTAACTTTGTGTCACTTAGCTTTGTTGAGCTTCAGTACAAAAAAAAAATAATCCATAAATTATAACTATCCCCTTTCCTAAGAAGTTCAGGAGCAAATGGTGGGTTGGCACCCACTGATCTGTACTGGTTGTATCAGGCCTTGCTCCATGTCCGTTAATATGTGTAGAGCATAGAGAAGAGCATCCCATGTCCCTAACAGCAGAAGATGTGACTAAGGATGCCATAGAATTCCATGGACTGTCATCCCGCTGGAAGACGATGGTCTTCAAAGACTGGGCAGGGTGAAAGTTGCAATGAAAACGCTGAGCTTGTCAGAGACAGTGGAAGCCCCTAAGTCAGCAGCAGCTTCCATCCACAGGCGCTCGTTACAGGGATACAGAAGGGTAACTTGGCCTTGGACAGCAAGGTCAACTTCTTCCAAAGCAGCCAGTGACTTTCAGGAAAAAAATCACTGAATTATTGACCACTTTGGCAATCACTGATGATTGATAATCTCCCTTATAATATTGATAAAAGCCATGAAAATAATAGATTCACAAGTGCAAAACTTGAACCCTAGGGTCATTCTGCCATTCCTGGAGTAATGAGGAGAACCTTGTTCTTAACTGATGGAGCTTTTTGCATGACAGACACACACACACTGCCTTGAATCCAAGCATCCCTTTATTTTCCTGCTAGCATTCTCTTTCTTTTTCCTTGTTTGCCATTGCTTGGGAGAGCAGAGTGATCCTCTGAGACCAGGAAAACTCCTGTTTTTCAGGTGACAGGTGCATCTAGCACACATCTTTCCATTCACTGAGTTATGTCTGTACAGTGCTGTGAAAAGGTGAATCGGTAGGCCTGACCTAGTAACGTTGGAGTCATGGAAAGTTTTTGCCTTGACTTGGATGAAGCAGGATCAGGGCTCATCAGAGTCATAAGTATTGTTATTTTTATATCAGTAACGTGTCTTACGCATTTCCTACTAATAGAACTGTAAAGCATAAAAGTAGAGCATCCATCCTTCTCAGCCACCCTCAATCTCTGTCTCCCTCTGTCATGTTCATGCATGCACATACTTGGCCCAGGCCTCCCTGTGCTCACCAGGGTTTGGGTACAAATGTTAAATCAGATTGAAATTCCCAGCTGCCCCACAGAATGGTCTGTCGTTGGTTTCCTCATTCAAGAGCAGTGTTGTTGAACGTGGTTTTTTCCCAATGTTATTGCAGTTTATGGTCTGGGTGGCTTTATATAGGAGTAAGAGTTTGAAGAATGAATGGAGTTGGATGACAGGTGTAGTTTTGTCCAGATAGGGCTGCATGGCTTAGTTTTGTCTACCCAATATGCAGGAAGTTAAGTTGGACAGTGGAGAAAGTTATTGGAAACAGCTTTTACATGTTTAAATGGAAGTCATAAAGTTGTGTTTTAGGACATCAGCAGTATAATGTAGGTGGATATGCACATGTCAGATGACTGCCATTCCCACCCGGAGGCTGCCCTTCAGCAGGTTCAGTTTTTAAGGGGAGTTTAACCAGCTGATTGATGATTAAATAAATGGCTAAATACATACCCTTTATATACGTGATTGCAACGTAAAGGGTGGTCAAAACGATAGAAGGGTAAAAAAGCAGCAGTTATAAGAAGCCTACTAACGTTGGAGGGAGGGCAAGTGGCCATGTGGTAAGGAATAATGAAGCTGAGGGAGATGACTCTGAACTCCAGCAATTTGATAGTTGTAGTAACAGCCTGACAAACGCGTGGTAGGAGTCAGGCACCTGAGAGCTCTCTCAGCTGGTCCCAAAGACTGACAGGGGCAGCAGTACACGGATGATGCAAAACTCACCTACGCTCAGGCGCTGAGCCCCACATGGAGTGGGGTCCTGACCAACTCCATCCAGCACCCTGCAGGTACTGCCCAAGGTCTCCAGCAGCTGGAGATCAGGCACAGGGTGTCTGTGTTTAGTATTTGAGGCTTCAATCAGAGATTGAGCCCATAGTTTCATAGTGACAATCCAAAAGCTTTCCAGGGAAAAAAAAAAGCACTGCTCAGCTAGTTTCTTCACCTGCTGGGACTGGGAGCCAGACTCCTTTGCTAATGCCTCGGTTCTCTGTTGGCTGGGTTCTCTTTCTTATCAGGAGTCATCCTAGTTTCTCTTTGAATGTTTCTAACCTGGTGTTAACAGGTCAGTTTTACTTTATAGCATCAGTCTCAGTATATCTAGACATCTGGACTATTTGGTCCTACACAATAATCTTTGCCAAAGAGTGTGAGGTCAGGACTTTTCACAGTTCAGGAACTGCCTTACAATTTCTGGTGATGGGGCAGAATGCTGGAGAACATCTGAGTGTCCTGTAAGTCGTATGAGTAATAGAAAATGTGTTCCCGTGCAGGGGTGAGGAAAGAATGCTGAATGCCTTTAGAAATGCCTTCCTCCAGAACCAAGGTGGCATCTCCATTTCCCCCCTCCATAGCTGTCTGTGTACCACCCCTAAGGAAGGCAACAAACCCATGTCTCATTTTGAGGTCCGGCAATCCAGAAAGGAGATAGTGGACAAAAAAGGCATTTTGATCATACTCAAGGCTCAGAGGTTTCAAGCCATCATGAGCATGGGGAAAGGAAAGACATGAACCTCTCATACAGTGGGTGCAGAGCTGGTGTTACTGGGAAGATGAAGGAGATTTCCGTGCTGCAGCTTGTGAGCCTGCTGCTGTCCACCTTTTCCTTGTGAAGGGAGAGCAGTGGGGAAAGAGGTGGGGGGAAAAGTCTGAGTGCTGTTCCAAAGTGGAGCTGCTTCTGACTTTGATTGCGGTGGTGCAGGAGGTGTTTCTGGTATGAGGTTTAGCTTGCAGCTTGGGGCAGGATCACTGCTTGCTGGGTCATGTGTTTTAGCAGAGAGTGTAACATGAATATGAGGGATGCTCCAGGATGCCCGAGGAAGCTGGGCTGGGGGAGAACATTTTGCACCTTTCCCATGTGTAACAGCTTAAGGCAGGCATGTGGAGGAGGAGGAGAAGGAAGATGAGAAACAGAAATGAAATCTCTCTCAGGATCTATATGGCCAACACAGCTCTATCGCTTCATTTCTGATACTGTATAGTGTTGTTGTCACTCAGGGACCTTTAGGAACTAGGACCTTGGGGACTGTAATCCTACCTGTCCCCTTCCTATCCCCCCCTTCACCTTGAGTATCAAGAACGGAAGAGAGAATGAGAGAAAGAGCAGAAGAGGAAAATAAGAGCCCTGGTAGCAAAGCCCTGCTATTCCATGGGTGAAAGTAAAGCTTTGGTTACTGAGGTACAAGGAAAATGTATACATTTATATTCATGTCTTCAAGCATAAACCAGCCCGTAGTGTATATAGGATAAGTTCACAGTGCATGAAACACACAGGACTGTAGGTCTTAACTGGCATCCAGCTTTCTTGCATGCACATCTGACACCATGCCAGCAGCTTATGTCTTGCAATTAAGTAGGGAACCTGCCAAGGCTTGGCACTTCCTCTGTCCAATGGACAGCACATCCACTTCCCAGAAACGGAGCCATGCGGGACGCTGATCTGGCCAGACTGTTTGATCAGATCTGCTCCAGAGGCTCTGGCAGGAGGAGATAAGGGATAAGAGAAGGATTTGGTTTGGTTTTTGTGGGGAGGAGGAGGGGGTTTTAAATCTCTGAGCTGTTGTCAGAGGAGAAACCTCTGGAACTCCAGACCAAAGGACAGGGTTTTTAGGGAGGGTGGGTACTGAAACTGTGATTGAGAGGATGAGGAAGAGGTGGTTGGTGGGAGAGAGCTGTCAGTTCAGAAGCAGAGCAAATAGGAGAGAGATAGCAAAAATATATGTGCAATACAATAGGTTTGAAGGGACTAGAGTACTGAAAACTGGGGACCTCTGTTGATTTGGACAGGCTGGGTACAGCTGCAGGCAGCGCTCAAGGAAACCCAGCTGTGGCAGCAGTCCCTGCGGGCAGAGAGGAGGGTCTCTGAGAGGCAGTGAGGTCGGGAATGGGGAAGATAAGAGGGAGACTCATGGTGCTCTGCCATCAATAGGAGCTCAGTCCCTTTCGGCAGGGACAATCGTTTGCATCTGGACAACGTTGCAGGAGCTGGGCTGGGATGCACAGGGGAGTGACCACCATGCCAAGCTGGGGCAACAGCTGAGCTCTACCCTGGTGTCAGAGATCAGAGCCAACTGGGCAAGAAACGCCATGTGGGTTACCAAATGCTTTCTTGGAGATGAGATTGGGCTTACCAAGCAGGGTGGGATGTCTTTACAGTAGACATGGAAATCGGGTCGGGCATGGGTTGGGTGAGAGATGTGAAATCTATGTGTTGGAAGCAGGACCTAACACAGATGCTGGGAGGGTGGGAGGAAGGGTGGGAGGGAGGGGAGAGGAGACTGGGTAGAAGAAGATGTATATAGTGTTGGGGCTTGAGTTTGATTTTTCATTTGGGTTTTTTTGTTTGGTTTTGTTCCTTTTTTTCTTTTTTTTTTGAAAAAGAAAATGTTTGATTTCTAATGTCTTGATGTAAACCAAATAAAAATGGTTCTGTACATTCGGAAGTAAAGAACAGCTGAAAGGTGACAAGTGTAATAAAGAAGCACTGTCCTCCAGGCTGATCCTATCACACACTTCCCCAGACTCTTCCCACAGGAGTCGGAGGGCAAACCTGTGCCTGTGCCTGCATGGAGTTGACCTTAGGGCTGAATCCCTGATCCACCTCCAAGCACAGTAAAGGAGAGGTGGGCAGTAGAGGTTGAAGTGATGGTATGTAAGCAACTTTTCAGTGTTTGATCCCACCATCCCTGAGGCTAATGGGAGGAGGCATTCATCTCTTGCACACATGGTCTCTTCCTGGAAAGCCAACCTGCACTATGCTTTATTGTATCTTGGGATGTAGTGAAGGGGCTGAAGATGATGTCAGGTATTGCTTCCATATATGAAGTAATTCAGATGGGGTAAAGGCAGTATGAGCCTAAACTTTCTTTGAGAAGCTGTGGCTGCTGCTTTCTGCCCTGTGACTTAGTCCAAGGTGACAGGTGCTAAGAACTGCTCAGCTGCGCAGAAGAGGCACAGAGAAAGCCCTCCACATGAAAAGGTTTATCTTATGACCCTTGCCTGTGGGTTCTTGGCTGTTTGAAGGATGGGTGTCAAAGAGAGTGCAAAGCAGGGACCTTAAGCTTAGAGTTAAGCTTAGCTATCTGTTTGAGTGGCCATTGGCCTTGCAGAGACAAATTCTTCAGCAGAAGCACAGAAGGTTGAAGTACAAATGAGTGGGCTCAACTGTAGCGCACTGATTGAATTTGGACTGAGGGACACCTGCTTTCCATGCAGCTTCCAGTTAGCAGAAATGAGTGATGGGGAATGCCAAGGATGATGATGGTAGTGGGTCTGAAACATATGGGTAACCCTCCATCTTTGTCTGGACTGGGAGGAGTGTCAAGGGTAAAAAGCAATATGAGGAATTGCCTGTCTGTCTTATGTTTAATGATTTGGAAAAGCAGAGTACAGTCTTGCCTCCGTGCAGCAGAAGTGTGGCTTCCTTTTGCAGTGGGGCCAGTGCAGGTTGTATTGTTTGTGTTACTGCAGCAAGGCTAAAAATAATAATAAACTTCATTTTACATGGAAGGCAGGCCAGAGGGAAGTCTCAGTCTTCTCAGGAAAGACCATTGCTCAGTGGAAAGGCTTCCTGCCACTGCATCTGCTGCTCCAGCTCGAGTGCGTCCCCATGGTGCAGGCCTCGACCCAGCCATTTCTGCCGATGGGCAGCCCAAGCAGGGCTGGTAAGCAAGGACAGGGGTTTTGCAGGCAAATGAAGGGGGAGTTGCGTAAGTATGGGCTCCTACACCCCATTGTGCTCTAGACCAGATAACTCCAGAACAAAATGTGGTCTGTTGCTCCAAGAAGCCCACCTTAGAGGCAATGGATCCAAGCTGTTCCAAACCTCCTTCTCCTGGCTCCATGCAGTGGCCTGTCTGCTCCCATCTAGACAGACATAACTTGCAGTGCTACAGGCAGAATGCGCTTACGGGGTCGTGTGGGATAGTGCATGACCAAGTGGGGAGATAAGAGGTGGTAGACCTGTGTATGGTACAGGGATGCACGTTTTATCATCTGCACAGGCTGAACTTGGTATTTGTACTGGCAGGCTTACCCCTAGCAAGGATGAGGGAGCACACTGGTGAGTAGTATTTTTTGGCTTTTTAAAGAGGGTGATAATTTCTCCTCCAGTATGTGTTTTAAACAGTAGATCAGTATTGGTTTGCCTTCTGCAAAGGCACTCAGTGCTACACCAGCTGAATGATGTGGGGTAGCTCCAGAGTTAATTGCCATACCCAGTCAAATGCTGAGTCCAGATCTTATTTGGGGACCTGGCTGGGCATCCAGTGGACAGTGTCCAGGCAGGAGTGTCAAAGATCTTTTCCCTGACTTTCCTGCCCTTTTGGACATGTCTTTGACCACAGTGTGCTTCTCTGGGTATGCTGTCATATGGCTAATGCTGCCCAGATGCACAGACAGCCCAGCGGGGAGGGCTTGGGGAAAACAGGCTGGGAACAGCCAGGAAGGAAGGAAGATTTGATAGCCTTTGTTGAGCTTCCAATGCCTCATGGGGACTCAAAGGGCATCAGCCTGTTTTTCAGCGTCAGGAATGCCCTGTCTCAGGTGAGCAGAGACATTTCTCTGTGGCTGATCTCAACTCTTCTCTGCAGAGAGAGAAACTGGCACTGCCTCTTTGCTAACAGATGCTCTGTCCCACACTGAGATGGATTTGCTTGACCCCACTCAGTCCTTGAGCAGGTCCTCTTTATTGTTATTTTATCCCTGTAGGGGATGGTGCATTTGATTGATCTCTTCTTTCTCATCACCGTGCTCTGTCTGTGCCCAGGGCCACGGAGTGTGTGCTGCTGCAGCACCAAGACTTGCTGAGGCAATGATCATTCCCAACAAGACCAGAGGGTCTCTGTGGTGAGTACAGGAAGCCAGCAGATAACTCCTCGCTGCAACAGTGGCTGTGGCACAACATTATGACATGTCAGATAGGAGGCCAAAGAGGAGGTGCACCTCATGGGTGAGCTGGCATTGGCACAGCTGGCAGTGCTTAACCTTGTTTCTCCACAGGCAGTGGCCTACAGGACCTGAAGTTCTGGGGAGCACTGTGCCACCTGCCTGAGGGACATCTGCAGACACCCGTTAGGAGTGCTTTAGACAGGAATCTATCTTTTGCAGCTTCCAGGCTGTTAGACATCTTGCTAGCCTTGTTCCCCATGAATTAGGAGGCAGAGACACAGGAGATCTGTATTAGAGACTCCCAGAGGCAGAGACTGGGCTGAAATACACAAGCTTCAGCCCCTGCCAAGCCTAGGTGATGAGGAAGGAAGAGGTTAGCAAGGGAGGTGAGGTTGCCCCAACCCTTCCCTCCCTCATTGCAATTGCACCAAACCAGGAAGGGGTTGGGCAAAGGAGAGAAACACAGTGAGATTAAAACCACACAGTGCCCCAGTCCAGCAAAGCCCCCTCCCTCCCTCAGCTCCAAACACAGGAGCATTCCTGATGACTGTGCATCTGCTTAATATTGTGCATGGAGACCACAGGTTCACTGAGTTGGGAGCAATGTGCTTGGCAGACGAAAAAGGAAGATTCTTAGTGAGCATCCCCCTAGAAAGGTTCAGCAATTGCTACAGAGAAGACAGAAACAGAAAACCTGAGAATAATGGAAAGCCTGGAGAGTATCCCGTACATTGGTATGTACATATGACCCTGGTGGCAGGACCATTGTCTGGTCTGTAGTATTTATTCTTTCCATTGCCTGGCATGTCATAATATTGTGTCTTTGTGTGAAATCACATCCCCTTTCAGAAGAGAAACTGGTTTTTGAAGGACAAATGCCCACTCACGATGTGGTCATTACAGGGATGCTATGCCAAGAGGTATGAAAGCAGACAAGACCTCTAAGGCTAGGGCATCCTTCCCAAGGCAATCTAGACCATTTTATGCCAATGTATCATCCTCTCAGACTGCACCCATCCATCTTCCTCTCAAAGACGAAGAAGCAGCAACGTCTTCTCTAACTGGGGACATCTTCTGTGGCCTGAAATTCAGACATACAACTAACTGAATGACGACAACAGGACAGAGAGATCAATGGCAATGTATACTATCAAAGGGACTGCTGTGAACCATCTTCACATCTTCTGAGTGGCTGCATTGCATCCTGTACAGTGTTACCAGATAAAAAAAGAAAAAGAAAAAAAAAACCAACAAAAAACAGCAACAACAAAAACCAGAACAATCCCCCCCCATTTTTATGATCTTTAATTTGCATTTTCCGCATGAAATAAGACCTTGATCCTTGTCTTTTTTCACAAAAGCAGATTCTGCTTTAACTAATGTAAAAAAAAGAAAAAAAAAAGAAAAAAGGAAAGAAAAATATTGTTTCTAGCAAAGTGATTTAGATGTAGAAATTTTTGTAAAAAAAAAAAAGGAAAAAAAGGGAAAAAGAAAAAAAAAGGGGAAAAAAACAACAAAGAAATAAAATAAAATTACCTAAAGAGCCATCTTTGTCTACTCTAGAGGTGGGAAGGTGTGATTGGTGGTGGCACTTTCCACTCTCAGAACTATCCCGTGGCACCAGAGCCAGGCCAGGCTGCGGGAGGGCTCCCAGGAAGGACGTGCTCACCAGTTGCTGCCGGGCGCTTTCAAAAACTGTCTCCATCTTCTTTCAGGGAGAGTGGGCAGGGGAAGGGTGGGAAGGGGCAAGGAGAGCTGCCTTGGTTTTATTTTAGGGTTTTGTTTGGGGTATTTATTTTTTTTTGTTCCTGCAGTGACAGTTTTTGAAAGGTGACAATGAACAAAAGTAAAAAAAATAAACAAACTTGAAAATAGTTTACAATTTTGTACAAACCATTATAAATACTAACAACAAATGTTTTTAAAAATGGTCCATGCCAGTGCCAAAATAATGTAATGTGTACATTAATTTATTCTCTTTTCTTTAATTTTTCTCTTTTTTTTTGAAAAAAAGGTGTTAAAACACAAAAAATATTTCTTTTTTTAACAAATGCTGTATGTGGACATAAATGTACTTGAACACTGTTAATTATTAATTGGTTAGGAATCTTTCTTGGGTTTTTGGATTTGCTCTTTTTCTTTTCTTTTCTTTTTTTTTTTTTCCTACCCAGAACAAAAGTAACACTTCTAAAATACAGCCTTTAAAGGAGAAACAGTCCCCTTTTTCTCTGCTGGTTTGAATGTTCTTCCATTTAGGAAGGTGTCTTTAGGCCACGTCTGAATTACTGGCCTCTGAAAAGCAAATCAGCGTTACCATCCAGAGGACTCAAACCTTGTCCTTGATTTCAAACATAACTGTCAGGATACTGTTTGAAAAGCGTGTCCAAAGGACTTGGCAAAGTTTCTGCATGTCCCAGCCTTCTGCTAGGTTGAACCAGGAGCTGGGATATGTAGAGGCACTATGACACTGCCTAGGGCAGAGGGGAAAATCAGAATAAATCACCAGTCTTGTTTTGCCACTGTAAGGTGAGTAACTTACCCTAACTTTGAGGAACAAGGACCAGACATTACATTTTCAAAGGCTCTGGAGTCCTGTTTCCACAAGCAAATACAGCACTCAAGCACTTGCCATGCTAACCAAAAGTGGTTTGGACAGGCCCGTTTGCAGACATGACTGATGCCCTTATAGTAAGGCACCAAGGTTTTTCATGTTAATAGGCTGAGTCTTAAGCCCTAAATTAATTTTTAAGAGTTTAAAAGGTTTGACCTCTTTAGGCCATTGAGAGGTTTTTTGGATGTTGTGGAGTGTGTGGGTGTTGAGTGCTTAGGGTGCTGCAGTACGTCAGCATCCCTTGGTGAGGGGCTGTGGGGACATGGGGGGACAGGGTGGGAGGATGTGGCTAGGATGTCACCCATGACTGCTGGTAAAAGGAGGAAGCTAGGTTTGAATCCCCACCTCTGTGTGCTGCAATGAGATGTTACCACCCCAAAGCTCCTCACCGCATCTGCATTGAGTGTCCGTGCCCCATCCAGGCTGTGTTCCTCACAGCTTGGTATGCTCCACACCTCTGTGGCTTTACGCTATAAACATACATCTAAGGATTAAAAATACAGGGAAAGAAAGTAATGCAGGGATGCCAGTGGGTTGCTGGAAGGCTGTTTGCCTCTGACAGGGCCATCCTTGCACCCCAGAAGCAGAACAATGCTGTCCCCTGCCTCGACTCCAGCAGGAAAATAGGAAAAGTTACACTGTTTGCTATGTTCCAGCTGGGCTTTCTGGTATCTCATCTCTTCTCAGCTGGGACCTACTGCCAGGGGGATCAGTGTGGGTGCTAGCATGAAAAAGCAGGAAAAAAATTGTGCTGCATTCAGTACTCAATGTATGAAATCCAGTCCTTGTTCCCTTTCTCTAGCACTGACCAAAGTCACCACCTGTTCAGCAAGCCAGCTACATGATTTTGGGCAGGTGATGGGACAGAAGGTTTCTTTTTTGCCTTTGGATTTATATTTTTTCCCCCTGAAGTTTATTTATCATATAAAAACATTATGTTGCTTTCTTCAAATGTGACAATTCAACTTTTAGGTCGCTAGGACAGATCCTGAAAAGCCCTAAGCCCTGCTGAGCCGAGGGGCTGCCTTTCCCTGGCAGCTCTGGGGAGGCCCTTGGGAGTGCTGGAACTCCCACTGACCCCATGCTTGCTTAAAGCTGAGGCTTTTCAAAGCCTAATACGTGAGATAGAGGTCTGGCCTCACCCTAATCCCAGATGAAAGCTGAAGAGGTTTTGCCCCCCCAAAGGAAACAGTAAAGGTCAATTGTTTGGTAGCTGTAAAAGAGAAATGGTTAGTGGGTAGTGTCTGCCATGTTTATGCTCCAGTGATGAGAGAACAGAGCAGAGCAGCACAAAGGAAATCTTTCCAGGCACTGTTGGTGAGTTCCTGCTAACCTACCACTCTGGAAGGCTTCTGTGATGCACTTTTTCCTTGTGCCTTCATTTTACTAAAGACATAACCCTGTGTATGTTTAGTTGCTGGGAAAACTCCTCATCTTACAATCTCATTTAATTTAAAGTGAGGTTTTAGCCCTGATAATCTTACCTTACTTGCCCGTTCTCTTCTGTTTAACCTGTTGTCCCCTGAGTTTCCATGGCAAGATCTCATACTGTAACAGGGAAAAAAGCTTTAATGATCTATTCTAATTGCAGTTCAGGAGAAGGTGCTAATAATCACTTCACATCTAGAGACCATTTTGGGGTTGACACCTTCCCAAGGTAACTACCCTTGGTCCTTTTATGAAGAATATTTTGTCTATATTAGAATTTCAACAATTTTCCTCAATTAATCCATATCCTTGGTAAATATTCAAATAATGACAGAGCTCCATATTTTCTAAAGCCATTCAGTGATTAAAGCATCCAAGTTCCTCTGACTTTGGGGCATTTTAGTTGCCCAACAGCAGTATCCAAAATAATATGCAAAGTTTGTAAAAACATGGCATGTTCAGATTGGAGAATTCTGGAAATTCTCTTGCTTTTGGAAAGAAGAAATCCTCAAGATCAGCTTGTATAACAGCATGCAAGACTATCAACACACTCCCTCCTAACTCTTTGCAGGAAATACCACTGCAGATCAACCTCCAAAAGTCTAGAAGGTAGCAACAAGGCACAGTTTAGTACATTACTTTGCTGACAATCATGCATTAAAGTGAATATATAGCCTCCTAAATCTGAGACAGAACAGGGATTCGAAAAGAAGAGTTGTTCCTGGAAATTTCAAACTGATGTCTTTAATGCATGTGAAATCTTCAGTGTCAAAAAGGTTTCTTTTTTTTTTGCTAATATACCTTCAGAGCATTTTGTGTCCAAGAATAAATTGTGTTTTGATCTGGATCGACACAATTTTCATTGATTAATTTCAGGCAGGCAGAGGCAGGAGGAGGGATATTCAGAAAAAGAAAAATTGAGAGCAAAATGGAGAGCAAAATTTAAATGAAATAAAGTGTTTGATTTCAAGGCAGCTGAAAAGCATTTCACTTGAGTCACCATGATTTCACTTTCTTTCTGAGGCTCTCGAAAAACAATGCAGATTTTTTTAAGGAAAAAAATAAGAACAACAAAGAATTTACAGCCTGTGTCTTGTCATTCAGTGCTGTGCCAAAAAACCCCTTGTAAGTCACTCTGTCTGGAGAGCAGAAGGAGCTGAGCCGACTTAACTGCAACCCAAGCATGTGGTTTGAGGGTGCCTAGACATTTTGTGCTTGCTGCTTAGATAATGTGGCTATACCCCAGACAATACAGCTCTCCAAATGAGGGTGATGCTGAAGCAGCTGTCTAAATCGGGCACTGTGTCAACAGTTTAAATATTAACTGCTCCACGTGTCTCACCAGCCCGGGGGAAATGCAGCATCGGCCAGAGGAGCCAACCTTTAAGCCTGCTCATGGACTTTTTACCCCAAACAGTCATGAGCAGCCTGGAGATAGCCCACATTCCCTTCCAACAGCAGGCTCTGCCACTCTTTCTTACATCAAAACAGCTATGTAGGAAGACTGGGCTTTTCCATGGCTGTAGGGTCTGTTTGGGCAGGATGCTGTGAAAACAAGGAAAAAAATAACTCAGCATCCCAGGATATGTCTGCTGAAGGGATGAAAGCTCCTTCTCCATGAAACTGAGGACCTAACACCTCCAAATCAGGTAGGTTTGAGGCCTTTGGCTACTTGGCAAAAAAACCCAGACCTCCTTCCTACAAACCTCCAGGAAGCTCATGTGCTCAGGGTCCAACAACCCAGCAATGGGCATTGCTGACAAGCATCACCTGCACCAGCTTTGGTTAAGGGATTTGCTTGAGTTTTGACACCATACTAAGCACAGTGCAGGAGTATGGCCCTGCAATAACAAAGGCACAAGTTATGGTAGGAATGTTTGTAGCTGGGAAAACAGTATCCAGAGGAGTGCCTGGTTAAAAATGTGATTTATATCAGCTGTTCACAGTGGTTTTGTATGATTGTCCCAGTTTTGGGACTGAAAATCCACCTCTGATAGCCTGTATGTTAAGCAGCACTCTCATTTGTGTTATGTATTTTCTAGTCAGGTCCTAAATCAGGATTTAGAAGAGCCCCACGTGTCAAGGAAGGATCTGACTTCAGTCTGTATCCACTATATGGAAAAAAAATCCCTTTCCCCTGTACTTGCACTTGTGTGACAACCAAAGAGTACAGCTTTAGCACTCACACCACTCTCTGAGGAGATCTTGTCAGGTAAACATGCAAGACCAATTAGAAACTGCAAGTCGCTGAAATAAGAAGCAGTATCACCAGACGTGGGAGATATGAGGCTATGTTCTTCATGTCTAAAAACCTCTGCTTTACAAACCCTCAGGAAAGAACTCTCCCTGTGCAGCAAAACCCAGCACTTGGGTGGCAGGATACAGAGCCCACAGCAGAACTGCTTTGAGATGGCCCATCTACCACATACCCGATCCCACAGGGTAGATCCATCCTCACCCACCCACATCCTCACACTGTATATTCTTTCACTCTGTGGGTTTATTGGTGAATGATGAGTACATTTTCAACTGGATTCATCTTTCAGTTGCTATGCGGAGACGCACCCTCCCCAGGGAGCTGTGAAGATCACGACGGGAGCTGCTGCCCAGTTTGTTAAAACACTGAATTTAAAGGTGGGTGCTGCAGGTACAGACGGAGCCTCTTTTTAGGAGACAGGCAGAAAAAGTCACCACACTGCTGAGCACCACTGGTCACACTCCGGACTAGGAGTCTCAGTTCTGCTCCTGGACATTGTCATCTTCTGACAAAGGCATCCTGCCCCTGCTGTGCACCTGCAGGCAGAGCTGCTGGCAAGTTGGTTCTCCTGCTTAACATTGAATGACCAAGGAGGATACACAAATACTATTACTTTTTCATGTTTCTATTTCTAGTCTCCATTTCTTTTCCCAAAGTCAAGCTTGGTTTCTTTCTTTTTCTTTTTTTTTTTAAGTTTGAGCAAAATCCATTCTGCCATTTTGAAGTCAGATGGGTGAAAGTGAGCCAACTTTACATCAGAGTTGCCAACTGGTTTAATTTAATTTGGTGAATTAATCATGAGCCTAGTTCTAAGTCCTTCTTCAAAAAAAAAAATAAAACCCAACAACATGTTCTTCGATTCACAGGAATACATCCAGGGCTGTGTTTGCATTTAAAAAACAAAAAAGTCCCTTTCAGTCATGGAGACAAGCTCTTACAAATGGGACTGTTGGAGCCTGTTATAAGAAGTTAAATTAAATGAATCTGCCATTAAATGTTTATTAATCAGGTAATAGGTTTCAAGCCAGTATCGAGACTTTGGAGAAGTGAAAAGGCAAGGGACTAATGATCGTTGAGTATTTGGGTCTAATGGTGTTTCTGCACCAAGTCCAAAATCTCCTGAGCTCCCTTCCCCTGCAACATACAGCTATGGATACACTCCCCACAGCCTCACAGAAGAATTTAATTTTCTCATCTGTGACTCCCTTGCAACAGTACTTCTGATCAGTGCTGCTGGACAGAGGGGCACCCGGAATTCATGCGGTGGAAGCAAGGGTGGCATGGAAGTCCATGCCAGATCGTTTTACATTTTTGCTGGATAATGTTTCCACCGGGCTCTGTTATGAAACAGGGATGGTGATTCACTCTCAGGAGCATGAGAGTGCCCCAGGTGGTACACAGGCAGAACAAGGGGGAGCACCCAAGAACGGTATAAACCAGATAAACAGAAGGGAGAGTTGCTGTCTCTAGATTCCCTGGTGCAGCACCTCATCCATTGCAGCACAGCGAATTCTGAGCACATCTGTGGTCTTGATGGGGAATTTGCAAGGATCCCTGCTGCAGAGAAGAGCTTGGTCCCCTTCCAGTGCTGGATCAAAACAAGGAGATTGGACCATCATCCCAAACAACTGATGTTATGCATTGGCACAGCTGTCCAGCTGCAGCGAGGGGAAGGAGGTAAGACAAGGTATCTGCTGTGCAACTCAGGGAGAAACTCCTACAACCTATTGGGACAGAATGAGTGATGCATCAGCAGGAGCTGTTGTGTGCCCTGGGTCACTCTGATTGTAAGAAAGGGTTATCCAAAGAGGGGTACCAAGAAGGGTAAAAGAATAGGACGTTTCACCCATTTGTGCTCTGCCAACATATGTGCACACACATCGACCTACTTGCCATTATGCAAAGTTCCAAGTCGTGTTGAGGTATTGGGATAGTGAAAAACATCTTCACAGCCCTTAGAGGTGATTGGACAGTGTTTTACAGAAGAGGATCTGCAAGTGTCTTCAGATCACCACTTTGTCATCATTCAATGTGCAGACAGGCAAAAGGAAGATGAAGCTGCTCACCACTGAGGGAGACTTTTGCAGTTTCCCCACAAACACATACCTTGTTGTAAAGGTCATTCACAGGAAAATCCCCTTACATATGCAGCTCTTCAGAGCTTCCAAGATGTTCTTACATGGCTCATAAATCATAGAGGCAGCTGTTACCATCAGCATTTTCCTTCTCCTTTGAAGTCTAGGAGCCACAGCAGCTGCTGAGTTTGAAGTTAATTTCATAAATTAACTTGAGAGTACCCCACAGTCCCAGGACAGCAACTCTACCTGCTCCATGCATCTTCCTGGGAGGGACAAAGCTTGCAGCCTCAGCACTTCTGTAAGCATAGCAGGAAGAGGGGGGGAAATCTTAGGAGGGGGAAACCTCAGCTGGTTAAGTGCTTCAGCCAGAAGGCAAATGGAGAAGGCATGATGCATTATACAAAGGCAAAACACAGAGCAGAAATAAAAACAAGAGGGGAAAGGCTCCTAGGAGTATGAATGAAACAAAGGAGATGAATAGTTATGAGTTATACATAGAAAAGAAAGAAAAAAGGAGTAAGATTGGGGCTGGAAGAACTTGGTGCCAGTGACAGCTAACCACATCACAAGGACCACAGTCCCTCAGCAGGCTGAATACATTTTCTGTTTAAAATGCTGTAAAGTTTTCAATACCCCAGTGGTCTCACACACACACCAAGTTTGCCTACGGAGGTTGGTTTTTGCTCTCTCATGTGTTTCTGGGTTGTTCCAGATGTGGGTTCCAGCCCCACATATTCTCGTTTCAGCTGTAGGGGTTAAGCTGTGCAGGTCATTATTTTGCCCCACCTTTTCTCCTCTCCTTTTACCAACAAACCTTCATTCCCACCAGACCTTGACACAGAGAACATTAAAGCCTAAGAGAAAAAGAAGAAAGGTGGCTTTTCTCTCTTTACTTGGCAGGTATTTGAACTCCTATGCTACCCCACTGAGCTGTAGAAGGTCTAGGGCTTCTCTCCTGCAACCGGCTGGGTACTAGCAGGTAAACCCACTATAACAAACCAGGTACCTGCAAGGGATGCACACCTGGGTCATCTTGCTTGTTGCTATGTGGTAGGGCTCTGTCTGCACCAACAGGCTTTAATTAGCCTGAGCAGCATTGCTTGGGACCTCATCCTGATAGAAGCTGTGCTGCTGGTGGGTCTGTGCTCAGCTGTGTCCTGGCTTGCTGGTAGGACTGGCTTTGGGTTTGACTTTTCACCTCATGTTGGTCTCAGTTACTGGACTATCAATTGATGTTATTGCCAGCCCTGCTCCTGTTGTGTATTGTAGGACTGTGACTGCCCTTGTAGCAAATTGTGAAGCAGCTCTGCTCTCACTGCTTTCCATTGTTGGAGAAAAGCTGTTGGCATTTGGTAGCAGGGCTGCTAGGATAAAAAGGTGATATCTGGGACAACCAAAACCCATTTGATGAAAGCTCTGTCCTCTGAGGCTGGGATGCAAGAGACCCTGAGCTCTAGGGGAAGGGGTTGGGTGGCAAAAGTTCTCTAAGGAGGTCTTGAAAGGTGCAAGAGATTTCCTGAGGCGTGTTCAGTGTCCTCTATGGTGTCCAGTACTTCAGAGTTGAGGTTTTCAGTGTGTCTCTTGATATTGAAACTGTTGGGATCTGTTGTCTTCTTGCCTGTGAAGCAGTGGAAACTGTGAAGGTAGTGGGCACTGTTAAATGCCAAGCATGACTTCTGCAGGCACTGCAGCTGGGTGGTCAGGGCCTGGAACAGCAGGCAAATGCACTTGCTAATGTAGATGAATGGTGAGCTCCAGTAATTGATTTGGGCTCCTGTCCCTAGAAACACAGCTAGTGTTAAAATCCATTACCTACGTGGGGTTTGCATTTGTCCTTTAGGGCTGATTAATTAAATGATATATTTTTGTAGGTGTGTAACAAGAGGGAAGGAAGGTGGCTGAGAAGGACTGGAGCAAACAGAGCGGGCTCCTGTTGATCCCCATTGGATGCCTGCTTTCCTTGCCCCAGGCATGCTCACAGTGGGGCCCTGTCCTCTTGCTTAATTGGAAGATGAGGGATCAATATTGCCAAGTGTTGAGGTTGCTTCTCAGATGAAAGAGTTCTTTTTGGGGACTTTGGCAGAAAGCTTGAGGAATTGTCTCCTGGATGTCATTACTTCATAGTGTGTGCAGTGCAAGTCTGCATGACCTGCTGGCCTGACTCCAGCTGGTCTGTGGATTGAAAAATCTGGGCAGTAAATGTGGCTCTTTCCTGGGCATTTTGGGATTAACCCTGCTAAGTCACTCATTTAGCACTGCGGGGGCGGGGGGGGGGGGTGATGTTTGTGTTTGTGTGTGTGTGTGTGTACTCTTCTCCTTGGTCAGCAAGCTCCTTTGGTCAGAACCTTCTCTATATAGTGCATGGGGTGATCTCATGATTTTCCCACAGGTGAAGAAGTTCCCTGAACACACAGCCAATAAAGACCTTACAGCAATAGGAGAGAGGGTATTAAGCCTGCCTGCTTGTTAGCATTTTCTGCTCCTTTCTTAAGCACAAGATCAACCCCCCTCTCTATCTGCTGCTGGAGACATTCTCCGGGGATGTAGTCCATGGCCTCTACTTCCTGCATCAGTGAACTTTTTGTTACTCATGCTATCAAAATGGGAGGGGTGGCACAGCCTGGTGTGCCTTCCCCGTGCCAAAGATGTGGGACCTGCTTCTTCAAACCCCTTTGGACAGAGGAGACAGCCAAGTCTACCCAGAGCCTGACTGTAACTGCTGAACCTGTGCTTGGCTCAGGGTTCTTCCTCCTACCTCAGATCTGTATTTCACAGAATCACTGGGTTGGAAAAGACCTTTAAGACCAAGTCCAACCATTCCTATCCTATGGTAAACTATCTCTATAGTTCTATGGGGCTACATAAAATAATTAAACCTTTTTTATGAAACTCCTAATTCAGTGTGAAGCCATATGATCTTCATCTCCCAACCTTCTGGGAGAACTATTTCATTGCTTTGATAAAAAAAAACGGTATGTTTGTGTGAGCAGAGCTCTACCTTCAAGAGGAAATGAAAGTTCAGCATTGTTCACGGTTTTGGGCTCTGATGTTCTTGCACACCTCCTATAGAAAGGGGATATGTTTGAAGTTCATGTTTGACCTGGCAGGAACTGATACTGAGTGTGGCTGAGCTGAGGTGATGCTGGGCATCTCTTGCCCCGTGGAGTGGTGATGACCATGAACCTGCTTCTCCCTTGCTCAATGGCCTGCCAGCCCCTCTGCACACAGCTGCAGAACCTGAGGCAGGTGTGTGCTAGAGGAGAGTTTAAGCCCTCTCATCTACTTACACTTTTGCTTCCGAGAATTGTTCCTAGGTAAAAACACTTAAATTAAAAGAACTAATTTGCAAAACAACAATAAACAATGAAAACCCTTCTGTGAGCTCTGTGTTGCAATCACAGACCCTCAGCATTTCCAAGCAAAAAAAGACCAGGTTGACATTTCATGCTGCCTCCTGTGCTGAAGCAAGAGGAATAATGATAACTCATGCAAACCTTTGGTCCCCTGGGTCCTTCAACAACCAGATAACCATGAGTGGGGCTATGGTTACTCCAGGCCAACATCTTGTCCCAAAGCAGTGGGGTCCCAGTTATTCTGCCCTATAGATTCCACTTCAGAGGGAGATTCCTGTGTAATGTCACACTAGATTTACAGCTCCTATCTACTTCTCTACTGTCTTCTTTAATACATGCACTACAGGGCTCTGTGTGAATCTCATGCAGTCTTCAGGGTTCTCTTTCTTCTCAATGTCTGTCCCACCTTTCCATCAGGACCTTCAGAAAGCATTGCCAGACTTGCAATTGAAGGTGCATGCCTTAATCCTCTCTGATATCTGATGTCCCCTGGCACCTTGAGGGCCTGATGCAGGAACAATAGTGCAAAGAATCTGACCCAGTATGTGCAGGTCTAGTCTTGGATTCCTCTTCACACATCCCCTTCTGATTCGATATATATGCAATATATATGCTGCATGTGCTTACGCACACAATCTTGCTTTGGTGATGTTGAGTCAACTAGTGAGAAATGTTATTGGTTTTGGTCACCATCCTGATTTTACATTGACTATCTGTAGCTGGAAGGAGAGCACAGCGGATTCAAATAGAGTACCTGTGGTTAAAGGGATAACTGGTGGCACTATATTGTGTAGAAGATAGGAAGGGTGGACTGGCCATCTCAGAAAATCCAACACTCTATGCTGACTACTAGAAAGAGGAGCATCTTTTAGGGAAGACTGGAGAAACTGCTTCTTGAGAATCATGTCTATTGGCATTTGTATATACACACATCTTGATCCAGAGCTAAATCCCTGAGAAGCCTGAATCTGCGGCTTAGTTTGAGTCTGCTGTGCTCAAAGCTGAGGTGGTGCTGTGCACCCTGCTTTTTGCAGAGGATTGGGAACTCTTCTTGGACCTGGTACTCCCTTTCTGATTGAATTTGGTCCTAATTAATTTTCACAGTAATGGGATGAGAGGCAGAATTGCAACAGAGGAAATTCTATTACATAAAAGGGAAAAAATTCCATGGGGAAGGCAGCTAGTCATCAAAACATAGGCCCAGGTAAGTGTAGTGTCCCTGTACTTGGAGATAACTTGTGGTTTGACTGGACAGACCTAAGGACCTAAGTTAACTTCAAAGCTGGTCCTGTTTTGGGTGAGAGATAGACCAGAGACCTGCAGAGTTCCCACCTGAGCTCATCTGGAATGTCATGAACTCTGTCTTGGCTCTCGCCTTGCTTTCACCTGCTCCTCACCCTACACCACCAGCCTTCAGTGCTGGGGATGACATGGCACCACAAGACCCAAGGGCTCCAGACTAGCAGAGAGGAAAATCCGTTGACATGGCCCCTCCTTTTTGATGTAGAGCTGAGGCCCATAGGACACCTGGGACCCAATGAGGTGACTGGCATAGCAGGGAGCAGAGCGAACAAAAGCCTTGCTAACCACCATGGGGGTTTGCTCTGCCAGTCCTCGCTGCATCTGTAAGAGCTGGGCATGCAGACAGTCAAAGGCTGCTCCACCAGCCCCTCGGGAGGGCAAACAGTCCTGGCGAGCCCCTCCTCAGAGTGATCCTTCACAAACGTCATGACAAGCTCTAGAGGAGGGTGGGCATTCCCCCATGCTTGGTAGCACCGTATGAGGAAGTAGCTGCAGCACTTAAATAAAACCTGGGCTCCCTATTTTAAATCCCCCTTCCCTGGACAGGGTGTGTGCATGCCGCAGGGCTGGGCTGGATGACTGGGAAGTGTCCTTCTCCAACTGGAGACCAGGCATGGCTCTGAAAGGGCTGAGAGGAGGTAGATCCCTCCACAGTGACATACAGAGGAGAGCGAGCAAGGGGTGCACTGGGGTGGCACTGCCTGCGCCATGGCCAGGGCCGGCGGGAGTCTCCTGTCCCTAACGAGGCCTTCTCACGCCCAGGCGAGCATGTCAGCAGAGCAGCCCTGTCCCCAGGGAAGGGGAGGGTGGGCCCCAGGGGCTCTGCCACAGAATACCCAGCTCCTGCTCTCGCTCCAGCGGTCTCCAGAGATGGGCAGCTGTGTGTGAAACGTGTTCATCTTTTTTTCATGAATTCAGCAAGAATAAACCACTGGGAAGGGAGGAAGGAGAAAGGAAAATATCTTCTGATTTGGAGATTGGGCATGGGGGGAAGAGAATAGAGAGTGGAGGGCAACTGGGAAAGCCTGTAGCTGTGAGAACAGAGGTACTGCGAGCCTGCTGGCTGTGATGGGTTTTCCTCCTCATTGCCTGTGCCTCCCTGTTTCCCCACAGACAGACCTTGCCTCACACGTGGAACACAGGAGCTCACCACCCTGAATCCTGTGCTGACAGTCAGCTGCAGGAGGGTATGGCTGTGTGCATGAAGCTCCCCAGGGTGGGTGGTGTGTGTGTGTGCGTGGTGAGACTGAACCACACATGGACCCTCTTCCAAACCAGAAGCAGCCATGTCTGTATTACTCCTCCTTGGCTGGGTTTCTGTGTGTCAGTGCATCCCTGTCCTGCCACATGCTGTGAGCTGGAGGCAGCCCCTGCGAGCACTGGCATTCATACATGAGCGGTTGCCTCAGAGTTATGTCACCCTATTCTGATATTTATATTCAATAATATGTCACCATATTATTGTCCTTGCTTGGGGATGCTGGGAAACAAGTACTTTCATGTTCAGGAAGCAATATGGTGAACAATGGTGTCATCCAGTTCTGGGAGCAGGTTTTCCTCATTGAGAAGTCCACAAGTCATCTCCTGTGCTTTCTCCTTCACTGAAGGTGTGACCCAAGCTGGTGGTTGAACCCCAGATCCTTCTGGGAACAACTGCCCTGCAATTCTGTCATTGCTTTACTTCTAGCACCTTCCAGTTCCTGCTGGCAGGTCCATAGTCAATCAGTTATGCAGCAACTGCAAGCAGCATCTGTATTTCCACTGGGGTGGGTGTCTCAGCTGGCTGTGCCCAGGACTGGGGGTGCAGGTGTGTTTGGAGTAATGCTGCCAAACAACCAGGCAAGAGCAAGTGGGGAGGACTGGAGTAAGAGCCACATGCAGTGTAATGTGGGGGAGAGATGACTTTACACGCAGCTCTCACTTTCCGACATCCTCTGAAGCAGGAGGGAGATATTTAATGGAAAAGTGCTGGTTTGCTAGGGAACCATAAATTTTTTTTAGTGTTCCAAGTCAAACCACTGTAAAACCAGGTGTTGCTGAGACGAGATCTTAAGAAAAAGAGAGCTTTCAACCTGTCCCCCTGAAGGGATACTCGGAGGCAAAGAGAAGCAAACCCTACTTGTGCAGAAGCCCTAGATTTTTTTCTTTTTCCTCTATCAAATACCTAAGTGGATGTGCAGGACACAGCAGCACCATTTGTTACCAAGTCACCTGCTTGGGTAGCGGGAGGACTTTCCAAGAACCACAAGGAGCACAGGCTAGGATCATACTGAACTCTGTAGACATGTCTTCTCTTCAGAAGGAGAAAGAAAAATTCAGCCATTTTCCCAGAGGCTTGTTTGCATTGAGATTCCCTGTACTGATGCTAGTCCTGTCTCTTTGAGTGGTAAGGGAAAAGGGAGAGAAACAGTTTCCTTGTGGTAATATAAGGCGGGGGTGGGGACAGAGCTGGGGTGAAGAGGAGACACTGGGGTCAGTCTTGTGGGCTAGACCAATGTACAGCTGGGAAGTTATACTGGATGCCCCCAAGCTCTGGAGGACCAAGTACCTAAATGCTCTTGTAAGGGAAACCTAATGTGCCAGCTCCTAAAGCCCCATCTGAGAACATCCCAGCCTGCACAGATGCAGAGAGAGATGCATTCAGAGGTGCCTCTTTTTGCAAAGTGGAAAGTACTGTTAATGTCTGTTTTCCTAATTGTAACAGAATGGAAGGGAGAGGGAGCCACTTGCCCCAAAATGAAGGTGAAACCAGAACTCCAGTTTCTGGCTCAGAATCTTCTGACCACAAAAGGCCCATGGGACTTCTCCTTGTGTAGGCTGGTTCCTTACCTTGAAAATAATTGGGACAGTAGGACAGGGTTGGCCTTTTGTATCCCACTGATGTCCAGTGGGACATGCAACTTGGGCCACCAGCACATGCTTGTGTTTAGAAAAAATTTGGAAGTGTCCCCAATAGCCAAATGGTGCCTCTGTCATGAAGCCTTGGACTCTGCTGTTCCTGGCACTCAGATGCTTCTGGAGCCAGAAGGGAGAAGAGCCGCTCAAAGAAAAACTCCGTTTTCTTGTTCTCCTGACAAATGAATTTAAAATGAACCAGAATTTTGAGCGAAGCTGATAATAGCTGTGCTATTTTAATCCAACTGTGTCTCCCCTGCCTCAGCATCAGCACCGACGTCAAAGGCTCCTCAGCCAGGAAAGACCCTGGTCAGATCTCCTGGAAGCTGGCAGCCTTGGCAGTGACACGGGAGGATTGCAATGCACAAACGGCTGCAGCCCTGTCTCTGCTAATTGGCTCTGTGGCTCGGGATGTAGCACTGAATCCTCCGCAGCCGAGCGTAAAAAACATGGGGAAGTTTCCTCCTGCAACAGCGACTCTCAAATCCATATAGCCTTAATGAATAAGTAAAGTTCCATGTTCTGTTCCCAGATGCCACTGTGGAAATCCAGAGTAAGTTCACTGGATATATTCCAAAGATACCGGTGTCAGGGAGAGCTGAATTTAGCCTGAATGGCAGAGGAGGGAAACAGGATGCTTTTGCTTGCTGCATTGAAGCATAAACATAATCTCCCTTGTTAAGGTCTATAGTGATTCTCTGAGATGTAACAAAAGGAAGCTGTGGCTCCTCAGCATAATTTCTTTCTTTAGTTGCCCTTTGCTGATTGTAGCAGAAGCAAACGTTACTTATGTGTCTGAGGTGCAGTGCCAGAGAGGAACACGTCTTTGGGGTTGTTAAAGTCAAACGTGTCCCAGGTGGGCTCCTTGACGTCAATGGTGCCTGTTGTGGTACAGGGAACAGAAGCTGGAAGGCCTACCTTGACCCTGAATGCAGTCCCCTCTGCCTAAATTTGAACCCCATCTCTGGCGACACTGGAGAAAAAGCTCTTCTTTGCTATGAATTAGGGCAAAGCCCTCCTTGATCTTTGCACAAGGCAGATCAGCTGAGCACATGAAAATTGTAAGAAAGGCAGAGGTAATGTGGTTTTACATCTTTCAGTCTCTCTCTTGTAACTTGCCTCATTCAATTTCAGGGTTTTTTTGAGATCAATTATATCACCCTTTGTCCACCCCAAAATTTAGCAGGAGGTTGTGTAAATAATAGTAATAAAATAAAGCTTGCAAACAACACAAACCCAAAATTTAAAAAAAAAAATGCACAAACAATACAAAAGACTTTCCTCATAACCAACTTGATGTCAGCATCTGTGGAAATGAAATATTTAGCCCAGAATTCAGTGCTTATTCTTCTGGTGTTGGCACTAATCTGTGCTGTCGCTTAAGAAAATGAACAAACAAACAGAAAATAGTCTAACCTTTTCCCTTACGATGATAGTTTCAGAGATGTGAATTCGGGACTTGGAAATCATCATAATGAGTTTCTCTGCACATAGCAGATTGTTCGGGGGATCTTGTGATGTCCCACCATGGCTTCTGTGTCTGCACTGCTGTGTCTCTTCCCTCCCTGCCCCCAGCTCCCTCTCCATGTGCTTATCTCATTCCAAAATGCTGGTGCTGAGATGTGCCCCAGGGGAACAGCAGCTTCAGGCCCCGTGAGGCACTAAGATTTTTGACTTAGTTATTTTGCCATTTGCTGTTGCTGCTGCTCTGGCTTGGTGATGGTCTTGATGGTGTTTGGCACCAGGGCAAGGGACCAGGCCTGCAGAGAAAAGGGGGACTTGCACCTATCCAGGTTGCCCTAAAACAAGCTTATTAATTTTGTAGGGACTCTTTAAATTGACCTTTAAACAACCCCTAATGAGATTCTGTTTGGGGATTTGGTTTTGGTTTATTTTTGGCAGCTGTAACAACCAAAACCCCACTAATACTTTTAGTTCTGGACAGCCCACAGGCATTAATAAAGCCAAAAAATATTCCTGAAAAGCAAGACAGCAGTGGTCTGCTTTTCCCATAAATGTCACCAAAATCCTAACCCCAGGAGAAACTTCTTTTTAAATGCTAAAAGCGAATACGTTTTCAGCAAAAATAGAAGTTGATGTAATAGATTTGACCTTTCTTGCTTGATCTTGCACAGTGCCAATGCTTTTTTTCTAATCTGGGGCCTTACCACACACAATTCAACCTTGCTGTGTCTCGGGCATAACCCCTGGCACGGGGTTGTGAGACAAGCAGGGGGTGCAGAAGCTCTGGGGTTTGCCTGATGTGGTGAGACCTGCTGTCTCTTTACTGTTTGCCTGATCAGTCTTGCTAGGATCTGGTGAGGGGTTGCCTTCGGGTGGCCTCCAGGATTCCATGCTTTACGCACTGGCAGTGAAGGCCATCCAGGTCAACCTCAACATAGGTCTGCCACCATCAATAGACCCAGTCAGCCTGTCTTTGTCTTGTGAAAAACTGATGAAACAGCAGTGGTGATGGGAAACCAAGGGAATAATGTGCTTGTATTCCAGCTGAAGGTCTTGCACTGATTATTTATGTCTTGGGGACAGATGGTTTGGTCTTTCCCCTGTTCTCCAGGGGATGGGTGGACTCCTTATCTGAAGGGTGGTCTTGAGAGTGCCTTCACCTCAGTGAAACAGGCCAGTTGTCCCCACCTTGGAAAAGTTGTGGACTCCCTGGAGGACTGCTGGCTCTCACCTTGTCCCTCTGCAGCGCATTGATGCTGGGATTCAGCATGCACTGTTTTAATGACCGCAGCAATGTTCTTACTGCAAATGAGCCTGGATGTGTTTAAAGCAGCAAAACGAAATTCCCCCTGACCCTCATCCCCAGCCAGAAGTGAAAAGAGAGGTTGGAGGGGAAAGGATCCAGCCGGGTGTCCTGCATGCTCACACCCTTTGAAGGTGTGACCCGTCGGCCTCTCATGGAGTTTCTCTGAACAGTGTTCCTCCCTTATCAGCCAAGCCGTGTCCCCCAGGGCTGGGGGGGGGGCAAGGATGCAGGGGAGTGTGTACAAAAAGGGGGCTGAGAGGCTGCATGAGGGTGATGGCCAGGCACCAGAGCAGTGGCCGTATAACATCTCCAGAACTGCACAGCAAAAAGCTCTCAGCACCCCCTCAGTTTGCCAGAGGCACATAGTGCTAAGGCTGGGCACTGCTCCACAAAGCAGAAAGGGTCTTTTCTGCCCAAACACCACCATGGCACATCTCATGGCGCCTGCCTTGCTTCCACTGAGAGCAGGCAACCACTGCCACCATGTAGGGCTTGGATCAGGGGAGGGATGCAGTGTTCCCAAGAGGGCAGCCCAGCACCGCAGTGGCTGCTGCAGGGTGAGTGATGTGTGGCCACAAGCCTTTTGAAGCAGGGCACTCTCTATCCTTCACATCTGTGCAGCATCCAGCATGTTTCAGATTTGTTATGTGTTTTCTTGCTGCTGCCCTAAAGCTTTTCATGGAGCTTCAGGTGGGCAATAAGTAGACTGGTGCCCTGGAGTCAATTTACTGTCTGTTTTTCAACTAGATTTCTCCTCTGCTATTATAAACCAAATCCAGGATTGGGGAGCTTTGCTTTTAACCCACTCATGGGTTTCTTTTTACCTTTGATTCCTGCCACTGGGTAAAACCCACACAGCAAATGGTGTCTACCTTCCATCATGATTTATTACAAAGCTGAAATTTAGCCTCCATTCACCCAGTGTTTTTAAACTAACTGAGGATGAGCCTCAGGCCTCTGGCTTTTTAATTTCCTCTGGGAGTCTAGATATAGGGACCCTTGGATACATGAATATAGTTGTGACCTTGCCCTACGTAGTTCTTGCAGGAAACCAGAGAGGGCTTGTGAGTGTCTTTGGTCATAGTTTCATTTTTTCAGTTTTAGCAATCCAATAACAATTCTGGAAAGCCAAAATAGATGTGGGACAGGGAGGTCTCCATACATTATGTATTTAAAAACATATAAAAATGCTCTAAACAAAAAAGATCAATTTTCTTCATAAATTTGTATCCATATTTTTTCAATTTTCCATAAATTTGTACAAATTTATATTTCTAAACAGATGACATGTAAAATGTCATCAGGGAAATGAAACCAGGAAATACCAGCACAATGTTTCAACAGCTCAAATGTGGTTATTGGGATCATTTTATAACTTATTTTTCCATTTGAAATTTTCATGCTCATTTAGGCTGAAGAAATGCATATGAAACATCAAACACACACCTGAACTGGAAAAAGATATTTCCCTGTGCTTTTGAACATCTCCTTTTCCAGGCTGTCAGCTGAACACCCCTTCACAGAGTCCCTTTGGGCACTAGCAGGCTGCCAGTAGCTCATTTCTTCATTCCCAGGCCTGCTAAATGGTGCTGCTGTTCCCAGGAAGGCCTGGTTTCTCAGTAGGATGCCCCAAGAAGCATCTTGCTGATAAGCCACTGTTGGCTGCTCCATGCACGCTGCCCCTGGCCTGCCTGTGCCTGCCCACGGTGCTGAGCTCCTGCCAGCCACAGGCATGCGGTGCCACTAGCCTGCTTTGTGCTCTGCTCTCCTCATCCCTCTCTGGTTATTAATGTAGTATCACAATTGTGGCCTTGATGGGAGCTTGCACAGTCCCTTGCAAGACCAGCAGCACTGCTTTAGCCACTCAGAAGAGGACACGTGGGGATGTTCCTGGCATCCTTCACCTGAAAGCGCCAGCTGGTACCTGAGTGTTGCTGACTAAGGCAGGTAGCAGTGCACAGGAAAGACAAAGAGCAGCCATTCCTTTTCTTGGAGGTGGCTAAGAAGCCCTGAGACTAGCAGCGCTGTTGTTGAGGAGCAGGAAGTGCTTTTCGTACTGAGAGCTTGCAGAGGAGGGGGTGCCAAGAAGAGGGTTTGGACAAGTGTTTGTCTTGGCTTCCACTCCACGTTACGTAAAACTGATGCAACTTTTCAGTGCAGATGAAGCATCTCCTGTGTAGAGAGCCTGTGTAAGAGATGTAGGTTTGGGAGAGTGAGAGGAACAGAAAGAGGAGGGTGGGGATCCCTGATTCAGCCTTCATCACTCTGGGAATTTCAGTGGCTCCAAAAAAAGCTCCTGTGCCTTAGGGAAAAGTTACCTGTAACCCCACTCAGAAGCTGTACTTGCAGCAGACAAATCCTCCCCCTCTACTCTGCCCTGGTCAGGCCCCACCTGGAGTATTGTGTCCAGTTCTGGGCTCCTTGGTTTATAAAGGAGAGAGTCCAGAGAAGGGCTACGAAGATGATTAGGGGCCTGGAGCATCTATCCTATGAGGAAAGGCTGAGTAAGTTGGGAGTCTTCAGCCTTGAGAAGAGAAGACTAAGGGGGGACCTAATTAAAGTCTATAATTATCTTAAGTAAGGGATGCAGGGGGAATCAGCCAGCCCCTTTTCAGTGTCTGTGGGGACAGGACAAGGTGCAATGGCTGTAAGCTGGAGCATAGGAAGTTCCACACCAACATGGGGAGGAACTTTTCCCCAGCGAGGGTGAGGGAGTCCTGGGACAGGCTGCCCAGGGAGGTGGTGGAGTCTCCTTCTCTGGAGAGATTCAAGACCCATCTGGATGCCTATCTGAGTGATATGTCCTAGGGAGCTGCTTTGGCAGGGGGGTTGGACCCCATGATCTCTCGAGGTCCCTTCCAACCCCTACAGCTCTGTGATTCTATGCTTCTATGAAATGTGTGTTCTGAGACTTGGACCTCTCACTCCCTTGAGATGTGTTACTATTAATGCAAACCTCATCTGCTCCTTCCCACCCTCCTTGAGGAAAGCAAATTTTCTCCACACCCCCACAACCCCAGCTTTAATTACAGGGCAGAAGGGGAAGCCCACATTAGATTGAGTGCTGTTTAAACTGGACACCAGGACAATCCCCATGCTGGTGTTTCTGCTTCCTGTGAAGAGCTGACAGCCTGTACTGCTGCAAGAACATCTGGATGGGTCATTGCTCTCTGTGTGGAGAGCAAGCCACTACCATGCAGCTCAGGTTCTGCCTGCACCAGTTATCTGAACTGGTAGCTGACTCAATTGAACAATGCCAGTCTGGGTGCTCTCAGTTTGGGTTAAGAAGTGTTTGTTTTGGAGGCAGGGGAGTTAATTGTAATGTTTTTCCTCATGAGCTCAGATTAAATTGCACTAGGAAATTAGGGCATCCTCACAGCATTTGCATGGGTCTAATGAAATGTGCTTAAAAGGGTAGGTTTAAAGCTCACCTAGGCCTCTGCTGGTTTTCCTCTTAGAGCTGGTTTAATTATATTGGCTTGGAAAACAAGGTCTTCAGCATCTTGGATGCTCTTGTGAAAAAGTTACTCCTTGTCTAGTTGTTTCACTAGGATTGTGCTGGTGCAAACACTTCACTGAGAATATAGAAAGAACTGAGGGAAATCATCTAGACCAGACAAAGCAGTTGTCTACCCAAGGCCCTCCAGAAGGTTTACATGAATGTCCTTGTCCTTCTGGGCTCAGCCTATCGAAGTCAGCCCTAAACAGCACACAGACAAGACGTTTCCAAGCTGCACTGGGTAGGTGACTGTAGCGTGTAATTCATCTGAACTTGCTGGGGGCTTCCCCAGTTCAGGGGGAGCCTACAGGGAACACCATGGGCAATTCCCACTGGTCCTTGCCTCTCCCAAGAGTTTTGGACTCTGGCTTCAGCACTAAGCAAAGCTCAGCAGCAGACATCCATGAACATATTAAGTAGCGGGCATGTGAAGAGAGCAGGTTAATTCAATTGTATTACAGCTGAGGTAGATTTACATCTCTACAAAGTCTGGCACTGTTTCTAAAGTGTTCTCTTCAATCTTAAAAATGGCTTTGATATGTGCCGAGCGCTGGAGAGGCTGTGATCAATTTGTTAGAATGAGTTTATTAAAGAAGAGAATTCCCGGAAGAAGAAATTGGGAATGTGGCACTTGTAATTATCTCCATCAATTGAGATTGATTCTGAAAGCCTGAGCTTCCCCCTCTCTGGCTCTGCTGCAGCTCTGGTGTTTCACACATTAACTGTATCTCTGAGCCATGCTAGTCAATCTGCTCTTCTCCTCTGAGCACTGGGTGATCCCTCCTTCTCCCCTCCTCACCATGCCAAGAAGAATTAAAAATAAAAAAAAAAAAAGCTAAATTGCTGAAAAAAATCCTATTTTGAGATAGACCCCAACCTGTGTGCAAATTTGGGTCAAATTCCATGGGCAGTTTCAGCTGAAAGCTGCAGGACAGCTAAAAGCTGCAGGAAAAGCTGAGTAAGTTGGGACTCTTCAGCCTTGAGAAGAGAAGACTAAGGGGGGACCTAATTAAAGTCTATAATTATCTTAAGCAGGGGGTGCAGGGGGAATTGGCCAGCCCCTTTTCAGTGGTCTGTGGGGACAGGACAAGGGGCAATGGCTGCAAGTTGGAGCACAGGAAGTTCCACACCAACATGGGGAGGAACTTTTCCCCAGTGAGGGTGAGGGAGCCCTGGGACAGGCTGCCCAGGGGGTGTGGAGTCTCCTTCCCTGGAGATATTCAAGACCCATCTGGATGCCTATCTGTGCAGTATGAGCTGGGGAGCTGCTTTGGCAGAGGGGTTGGACCCAATGATCTCTCGAGGTCCCTTCCAACCCCTACAACTCTGTTATTCTATGAATTCTATGACACGTTGAAGTGTTTTGGGTTTGATGTCAAACTGAAATGTTTTGAAATGGACTTTCCTCAAATTTCAAAGTTGATGCAAATTTTATTTGGCCTAACAACAAAAACCAGACTAGACAATAAAGGAAAATTTTTCTCTTCCTATTGAAGGAACCACTTAGGCATGACTTAATGATCTTTAGGGTCTTACTTTGTTTTGCTGAAAGGGGCGACCCAGATTTCCTCTGGTTGCTTTAGGTTCATGCCACTTGCATGAAAAATAGTCCATTCACCTTCCTGTCATTCACACTCTTCTTCCAGTTTCTTGGCTTCTCCCTGGCTTTCCTCCTGCACAGTCTGTTTGCCTCCTTCCCCCACCCAGTTTGATGCCAGCACTCGCTAAACCCCCTCTGTTTGTGATACTCTCCCTCCTCCCAAGGCTGTTTCTCAGTGGAGGGCCATTTAATTGTTTGGCATAGTTCCCTTATTATTCGGTGCCACACACGTATGTACACATAATAGGAATGAATAATGGATGCTAATAATGCATAATTAATTCATGATAAGTGTCTATTACAAAGCCAGCTTTGGAACAGGGAAATCCCCTGTCTCCCTGTCAGGCTCCCAGTGAGGGATTTGGAAAGACCCAAGCTTAGGTTGCACCCCTGTGCCTCTCCAAATTGCAGAGTAGGGGTAGGAAGAGACACTGTCCCCACGCACTCAGAGCAAAGGGAAGGACTGAAAACAGCAATGCCAGGAGCTGGGTTACTCCCACATAACACTGTGTGAAACTGGGCTGGGGGCCAGTTCCTCCCTTTCCTTACCCCTCGTCCTTCCTGACCCAGGACAGGACGGCAGATCAACACCAACTGCTCTCCAAACTCCCACTGCTGTCAGAGAAGACCTGTGAAGAGCCTTATCACTCCTGTTTACTCATGTTTGTTTCCCCGTGTCACCATCCGTCAGGTTGGCACTCGTGTATGACAGCTTTGATCTTTCCAACTGTGCTGCAGGAAGCCTGGCAGGACCAGGGTTGCCTGCTGAGGACCATTAAAGCCTACTTGCTAATGTACCTGATGTCTGAGACTCTTTTCACTGAGTCCAAGAGCCAGGGTTAGGCTTGGAAATGAGCACAAGTCGGTTCCTACAGCCCCCAGTGCTTGTGCTGCTGTCCAGGGAGCACCCACACCTCCTCCACCTCTTCTGCCTTCCACTGAGCATTAGCAGGGTCACAGATGGTCTCTGGCTGGGCCAACCAGCAGGAGGTGTGCATGGTGGGGAAGGAGTCTCCAGTGAAAATCTGTTCCATCTCCCTAAGTGCCATTGCCTGTCCCTAGTTACCAGTTCCTGCCCATGGGCAATATCCCCCTGTAGTTCACAGGGTTTGCTTGTGTGGTAAATGAACACCCCACATGTTCAGAAGAGTCTTCATTTGTCCCCTGACAACAAGGCAAAGCAACACTTAATCTAAGTGGACTGTAGACATGGCTGAGACCATAATTTCATGCCCTATCAGCCTACACATCCTTGTCACATCTGTGGGGACAAGAGATGCAATGCAACATAGATGGTCTTGGTTATGGCCCGTAAAGGAGCTTGATCAGGTTCTGACCTCAGTCACAGGCATGGGGGATGCCAGCACCACCCACCACTAACTTCTGAAGGCAACAGTCAGAGGCTGTGACTCGTATCTTGGAGAAACCCTGCTCTCACCTTGTTTCCACTGCTGCAGCAAGGCTTGCAAGGACCAGGGGCTAATAACAGCTTGAAATACCCTCACAACAGCACCAGCAACTGGACAAAGTCTTGGCTGTGATTTTCAGCATCTTCTCCACTGTTCACATTCCCCTGACCCTGCTTCCCCCATGTCCCAGTTTCCTGTTTTGCTGATGCCAAAACCAACAAGCCACTGCACTGCTGCTGCTCTCCATTACAGTTCCTTCTGCTCCTCCTTCATGTTCAGCTCCACACTCCTCTCCACTTGTCATCACTGACAGTGAAGCAGTTGCTGTCAGCCAAAGCCTTACTTAAGGGAAAAAAAAGTTTAAATTGCTCCAAGAGGGACTCTTCTAAAGACTGGCTGAAAGCAAGTGAGTTGCTTCAACCAAGTCTTCAAATGCAGAAGTAACCAGGGAGCTCTTGCATGCTGGGAGAGGCAAAAAGCACAAAAAATCCCTGCAAGAGGGATATGACTCCAGGTTATGCTGAGGACCTGCTCTGTCTGGCCGCCCTCATCAGCAGGGATGGGGAGAGCTAGGAATAGAGCTGGGCTGTGAAGAACCCTGGCTGATGGACCCAGGGAACCAGCATTTCGCCTGTAGAACTGTAAATATATCTCTTCCTGGCCCAGCATGCATCCAGCTTTGTGGGAGCCTTTGCATCTTGCAGAGCGTGACTGCTCTACCTTCCCTCACACACAGCACAATTAACAATATCTGACGCTTCCTTCCCCTTATCTTCTGGGACACTTGCCCTCTCTACAGTGTGCAGGCAGCCAGCTCCTTGCCATGGTCTGCCCCCACCATGCAGGAGTCCTCTCCTCCCTGCTGCCCATTGTGCAGGCTCCACAGGCCAAGGGTGGAAGGGGAAGCACTTTCCCTGTGCCATCCTGCAAGCCCACTGCAAGGGAGTTCTGCTGATCCAGTGGACACACTCCCATCCTCCTAAAGCTGCCAATACCACGAGTACAGCTTGCCTCCCACCTTCCCAAGTCAAGACTCATACAGACAGTACCGTCCTACCATGACACACTGCTTTCTTCCTAACCTTGGCACACACTGCCTGTAAACTCCCCACCTCAGCGTGATGTGGCGTGCCAAAGTTCAGCTTTCTGTGATAAGCAACTGAAGGCATTTAAGCAGTGTCAGATGCAGAAAAAGCTCATGATTCTGCATCATAGAAAAACTCAGTGAAAATGCAAAAATGTGTTTGACAAATCCATCAAGTTCCATCAACAGAGTGCCTGTGCCTGGTATTTCTGAATTTCTCCGTGCATGCTATTGAAGGCAGTAGGAGTATGCCAGAGGCTTTCACCAGAGCTGAGCTGTACTCTGGAAATGCAGCTTTCCACAAGCTAATCATATGTTCACAGGCAGGCACGTGAGCTGCGTGGTCTCACCCCGTTCATCTTTCCAAGGTCAGTAAAGTGACTTATTTCTTTTCTTTCTAGCTTTGTCTGCTGCAAACATCCTGGTTCAGCCTTTGCTGTTTATGCAGTGACAGTGTGAGCATGGGGGCAGGCTTTTCTCCCTATATCCTCCTTTTCTTACCTTGTGTACCTATGAAACATAGCAGGGAAGGCAATACAGGGGAAGCAAAACCAAGCCGGGGGCAGAGCATGACCACAGTGCCGGCAGTGTCCTCACCATCCAGGACATAACCTGACCACATTGAACCAGGCAGACTGGTGACAGTAAGAGGCTCTGGTGGGCTTGTGGACATCACCAGTCAAGGGAAGATATTGCCTATGCAGCACTTCAGTCAGGAGCAATTGAAAATAAAGCTAGAAACTGCACCAGACCTTAAGTATAGCTCTTAGAAACATAGGTGATGGGTGGGGGTCCCTGGTGAGGCTGATCCAGGCAACTAAAGCCTATTACTGCACAGGGAGGCCTGAAAAGCATCTTCACGTTTCCCTTTCTGATGGAACATGTGCATTTTTTCCCTTATCAGACTGTCTGAGCATCATGTACACTACTTGTTTTCCCAAGAGACATACATGCTACAAAAAAAGATGCAGCACCAAGGGAAGAACAAGATGCTGACTGTGCCCCAGGTGGGGAAGGCCACAGAGGTATTTGGGTGAAGGAACTCCTACGCCTCCCCGCGAACCACCCAGTAAAGTGAAGGCTTGCTGAAATGCCTGGGAGGGAGGTTATTTGAGGTGTGAGTGGCAGCCCTCAGCAAGAACATGACCCTTGTGCCGGGACAAAACAGACCAAAGTCTTCAGTGGTCACCCGGCTGCCACCATGCCATCCCCTTTGCATGGAGGTGACACCACCTAGCAACTGTGGCTGCTGCAGTTTCTGCAGTGGCTTTTCTTGCTCTGACAGTGAAATGAGACTGAGTACGAAGGGTGAAAGGCTGGCATCCAAGAACAAGGCACATGAGCTGGATGCTAGATAGGATGACAGCTCTTCAAAAGCCTGCCTGGGGAGAGAGATGCTGTCTTCAGACTGAGCCAGGCTGGGGTAGCACAGACAGCTTTGCTGAACACAGAAACCACCGAGTTTCTCTCAGCTCCCTGGATAAACTCAAGGACTGTTTTCAAATATTTAGGAAAAAAAGATTCCCATTATATGGAGCTGAATGAGAAGGAGATGTGAAGGCCTGACTGAACATGAAATTAGGCCTTGATCTTTGTTGCTTCTCCGCCCTTCCTGGTGTACAAATCTCTCCTTAGACAAATCTGGTTGTGCTGTCAGCCCTGCACTGGCCTCATTGGAAATGCTCCACTAGAGTCTGTTGTAATCTAGAATATATGGAAACAAAATTTGCTCTACCATGCTCATTTAGAGAAACACTGAGGGACTTATGGCCATCTGGTCAAGGATGATAGCTGGACATATTTGTATGGGAAATGTATGTGGGGAGAGGGTTGGTTTCAGAACATCTTGTTGCTCTTGACAAGAAACACATTTTTCTTTAAGCAGTGCATTGCATGTGGTTCCCTTGCTTAAATCACTTGAGTATCGTGTTGGATCATATTGTACCCAAACTAATCTTCTGCATCTATCAATCCATCTGTTTGTGTTGAAGAATTCTCATAATGGGAACATGTCTTCAAATGTTTATTTAAAGTATTTGGCCTGGTTTAAGTCTTTATATAATTCTGGGAAATGAAGAGTGTTGCCCTTGGTGCAGCTGTGCTGCAGATTGCGACAGTAAGTCAAGGGGTGTGTGCTGTGCTGAGCCATGAAACAGACAGGCTGGCTGGAGTGAAATGGAGGGTGGGTGGCTTCTTAAGGGATGGGAGACAGCAGATAGATAGCTTTGACATCTCAAGAATTAGGAACTGTAAGGACAAGGATCTTTGTTGCTATGTCCTAGTCCTCAAAATGATTTTAATTCTGGAAGCAAGCAGCAGCAGGAGCTTTGTTTTATGATCCCTGGAGATGTTTTGTAGAGGAGCATCAAGCCCTGTTGGGCTGCTACATGAACAGTGCTTCCTAAACAAGAGGCATACTTCTCCCTGACTTCCTGAAAGCTTACATTTGGAGAGGAAAAGAAGGTGCTATTTGATTGCCCACCCTCCATGCTTATGATTTCATCTCAGAGCTAGCGTTCACGTGGAACAGGGTGGTCTATCAACCTGTTTCTCACCAGCCTTGTTCAGGTGAGCCCTGTCTGCCACAGCTGTATTGAGTTCGAGCTAAAAGGGGCAAAGCTTAGCAGGAGGGAGCTGCTCTGGGAGGTGTTTTGGGCTGGTGCTGGAGTGAAAGGCAGTATTTGATGTCAGTGTTGGGGTGTGCTGTATTGCATTGTTGGCTAGGTGATGTAGAAGGACTCATTGTGAAGATGAGAGCTGCTGCTAAAGGTTTGTCTGAGCTGTTTGTTGGGTAGCTGGTGGGGAAGGGGAGGAGCAGAAAAAGGGAAGAAAAGGCAAAGCATGGAGTGCCCTGTAGAGCAGAAATGGCTTTGACTGTATCTTAGGTCTGGAACTCAGAGCTAGGAGTGGTTTTCATCTCCACCAGTGCTCGGGGAGGGGTTACTGAGGGGATGCTGGGAGGTGCCAACAGGTCCCTTGCAAGCAGGGCAGCTGACAGATTCCTGCCTGCCTGGGTACAGGGTTTTGAAGGTCAGGCTCGCAGCTATATTTTGTGCTGTGTCTGCACCCTGAGAGGTGCAAGGACGTGCTGCAGCCTTGTGGGCCCATAATGCCTCTTTTCATGGAGAAAAACTGGATTTCTGTGGCTGTGGGGGCTAGGAGGAGTAGGAGGTTTGGCTTTTGCTATGTTCACTGAGTACCAGCTCTGCCTGAGCCTGGCCTGAGTGCCTGTGGAGCTTGTGGTCTTTTCCCTCCCACAGAGTGATCTCTGCTGGTGGCAGCTTGATTGTCTGCTGGTCTGTTGAATGTTAATGATTGTCACAATTAAAAAAAGAAAGAAGTTACTTACCAATTTTCTTTCCTGTGGAGCTGAAAATAATAGCAAAATCAATCCAAACTCCATAGCAGTAAGAACACAAATACATTATCTCAGATGACCAAATTAAGCTGCTCACAGAACTCATGGCTGTTCTGTTCAGTTGCAGCCATGGGACTCCAAAATAATTATTTCTAGCTGCTGAATGTGTGATAGGTTGGGACTTTTTGGGGGGTTGGTTCTTCAGCAGGGGCTAGGAAATAAAGACACTCCGTGCAGTGGAAAACATGAAGATAACTGCTGGTATCATGTAAGCAATAGCATGTAACAGTATTTGGTGATGGCCTTTTTACTATGCAAAAGCCATACTCAAAGAACAGCAGTGATATGCATGCTACTTTCTAAGGTGGAATGCAGAGAACGAATTCAGAGTGTGGCTCAGGTTGCCTAGTAATGATGTGGAGAGTCTGTTTTCTCATAGTATAAGGCTGCATGGGGCAGTGGGGAACCTGCAGAAATACTAGAGCAAAGCCCTCATCTTTTAGGAATGAAAGCAAAAGAAAGGTAAGGAAAGGAATTGGGGTCGCTGATTTCTTTTATTATAATTTTTTTTGTGCTGGCTGTGTTGTTTGCAAGACCTCATTTTAGCTGTGATGCAGTCAGGGTGCTCTGGAATGTTTCTGCCTTTAATGAGGTATTCCCAGAACACTGTTTTATGGTGTTAAAGATTAAGCTGAGTTGCAACAGGAGGGAGAAGCGAGGCCTGCAACACAGTGGGCAGTAGATTAGTAGGAGAGAGGCTTCTGATGGTAGAAAAATGCTCTCCTCTCTTTGGAGAGTGGCATGTCTGGAATAGCTACAGTATTGGACTGTCATCTCTGAAGGAAGGCTCTTGGGAAGAAAGAAGCATGGGTAAAGAGCTGGGAGGAGAGAGGCAGTGCAAGCTCTTCTAAGGAGTGTGTTACGGGCAGCCAGAAACAAGGGTGCAGTCCTGAGGGGATGTGCTTGTGTTGGCGCTGAGCCTGGGGAGATGTGTTTTGTAGGTGGCAACAGACAAAAGCTTTGGAGCACAGATTGTACTTTCTTACCCAAAATACAGCTCCAATCTGCATCTTTTTACTCTGATTTACTCAGGTTTGCTTTATCCTCCTGCACCTAAATGACTTACTGGTGAGGTCAGAGCAACCCTGGATTGTGTGCTTCGTGCAGGCTTAGAGCCTGGTCTCTGGTCCCAACAAATTCTGGTTGCCTGTCCCTGCTGTACAGCAGCTTCCAGCCTGGGTCCAGCTGTGCAAGATGTGCAAGTACAGTCCCTTGTCTCAGTGGCCTGTCGAGGCATTGATTGCCTCTGCATACTTGTCATGCAGCTGGCTGAAAGTTCCCCCATGGCTGGGGGATTCTTAGATTTGAGAGCAGCTGGAGACCCCCTGTTAGCCATCTGGGTGCTTCAAGTTGGCAAAGCAATTGGGAAGAAGCTGGGAATAGCTGCTAGCCCATTCTACATCTGGGATTATTGGAGGGGTGAGCTATAAGGGCACTAACACCTCAAGGATTTGTGCTAACAGTAGGTGCTTGAAGTTGTTCTTTAAGGAAGAACTCCAGGTAAAACTGTCCAGACTGAACTATGGAGCCTTTATTTGACCACCAGCAGTTACTCCTCTACACCTGTTCTCCAGTAAAAAATAAAGCATGTCTGTCTTCTCACTGTGGTCCTGCCTAAGCCTAACGTGGTCCTGCCTAAGACTAACGTGGTCCTGCCTGTATTTCATTTGGCTTTCCATTACTCACATCCTTTTTTAAAAGGAAGAAGAAATTTCCTAGATTTAGGAACACCAGTGAATTCTTTGTCTAAAGACAAAGCTTGAGGAATTGAGGCAAACTTCCTGATTAACTTAGCTGAGAAAAGGAAAGTAAAGGAAATGCTTTGCTTGTAAAACAACAGATTTAAATGCCTAGACACTGGAGTCAAGTGACATTTTTCATTTTTAAAACCATCTTTTTTTTCCTTGAAGTTATGTCACTCAAAAATTGACTTACCAGGTGGGAATGCTACCTTGAGTGAGCACTGCAGCTGCAAGCTGCCTGTCCTGATACTGAGAAGATGCCCAGCTTTCTCCCTTTCTGATGAATGCAGGTGGCTCCTGACATTTAGGTTTTGTAGACCTTCCAGTGGAGAGGAAATTGCTTTTGGTAAGTGTGTACTACTTTCCTTCCACAGCTGAGCTCTTGTAGTTTGAGGCTGGTTTTAATGTGTAATTAAGTGGAGCAAGAAAGGGGTTTCTGCAGCCCCAGTGATGTTCCCTTGAACGTGGTGTACACTTAAACAGGATTAGCCGGCAAGCTGATTTAGGGGATGGAGTCAGACAATGCAATCCTCTCAAATCTGGCTTTGCATATGGAAAAGGAGATTGAGGAAGAAAGGGCTGAGGGTAGACCTTCTGCCTGGCTGGTAAGACAAGGCCAGTCTGCGTATGATACCTGAAGGAAACACACGCAGATGGAATGGGGAGACACAGGCTCTGTAACCTGGGAGGTTGCTTTTGCAAGGAACAAAAAGAGGCAAGGACCTGGTGTGGCCTGTGAGATGAGTGAGCAGATACAGGTGGGGCTGTGGGTTGTGGTGGGGGATGTTAGCAGAGGAGGCCTTTGAACAGACATTGTAATGCAGCACACCAATCCCTGGTGACCTTGCTGCTGCAACTTGGAGTCACTTGCTGTCTTGCCAAGTGAGACTTTCACGTGTAGCATTTTAAAAGAAGTGTATCCTGTCCCTCTGGCTGTGCTGTGGCATTCCCCAGTCAGCGACAATCTTGTTCCCTGGTCTCTGAGACAGAAGACCCCGTGCCCCTGAAAGCTTGTCACCTTCCTCAAAATGACACAAAGATGAAGCAAGGCCTTTCTTGGAAAGAAGAGCTCTCAGGCAGGTGGGATAAAAGGAAGCAGTATGTTTATCCACAAATCAGATTATAATTCCAGGAGGCTAGAGAGAGGCAGGAGAGAGGAAGGAGACAGCGCTTGGAATTTGAAATGAGACTTAAAAGAATAATTAAGGGTTCTGCCACTGAACAATGCCAATGAACTGGCTGGAATAAATCAGATTGCACTTGAAGGAAGTGACCTGGAAATATATTACTGTCTGTCCCTGAGCCAAACCTCATCACCATAGGGCGTCATTGAATGGAGGGTGAGGTAGCCCAGGTCAGAGCTGGGGAGGGGAACCTGCTGGGTTCCTCTAAGGTAACCTTTATCCAGACCATGGAAACCTCTGCTTTGAGTAGGCCAGCTCTTGTTGGTACAATTTTGCCTCTTGAAAATGCACACAAAATCTTTTATTAAAAACCCTGCAGATGAGTTAACAGCTGGGAGAAGCTGGAATATGATTAATGTCTTGTGAATTAGCCCTGGAGGTACTTTATGGAAATAAGATTTACAACACTATTACACGCAGTCCTGAATGTGTTTTACATTTTTAAATGAGGAGAATGAATGTTTCTCTCTGCTCTGCTCTCTTCTCCCTTGGGCCCTTGCAGAGGTACAGAGAGATGATCCCTGTTGATTTGGGATGGGCGGTTTTGGTGCTGGGGGAGGTATTGGACTGTGCAGTCAATTGAATGATTTTACTGGCCCCAGTGCTTTATCAAGCAAGGAATCAAAATGTGTCCTGACATGTAGGATGCAATTACAAGTCATTAACAGAGAAATTATAGATGCTAGAATGGAAAGAAGGGATCTATCAGGCGGCTTTGTCCATCTTCTCTCTGCCAACGTGGGATTGTTCCTGACAGCGTATGGTTCAGTGCTTCTGAAATAATTTAGCTCCTGACACCTTCTGAGCAGTGCAGTGCTTCAAGCAGTCCCATTTCTTTTAGTGTTCTAAATGTTCTACTTCAGATTTTCCTTCCAGACTACTCAAGACTTGCTAGAGGGAGATGGCAATCTCTCTGGAAGTGCAAGTAGGTGGAGCCCCTGCCCTGGGTGTGCGCCCCATACTGAGGGGGATGCTCTGTGGAGACCTTCCTTAAGAAGAAAGGCAGGTGTCCCCTCCTTGAAGCTCCATGCAGCTGGGACCATGGTATGCTGGGTTTGCCTTGCTACAAGAAATGTAATGAATGACCTATTTGGTAATAGCAAAGCTCTCATTCCTCAGTCATCTTGCAGTTGAAGAGACATTGGGCTCCTGAAGCTGTGAGACCATTTTGTACGACACATACCAAGTGTCTTCTTCCCACACACAATAGGAGAGGGTTAGAAATGGGCAGCTTAAGCTCTCAGTCTTGTCGTTCAGCTAAAGTCAGGCCAAAAGGTGCATGAAGGAAGGAAAAAAAATCCCAGAAATACCTGAAGAGCAATGAACCTCATGCTTCCATCTCCAGAACTGACCACAAGTGATGAGACCAAACTAGTTCAGGTTACCAGAGGGTAATAAACCTGATGAAAATATAAGAGATGGTCTTGAGGGAAAAGGTGACAAAGTGGGTGTGTCCACTTTAGTGTCTCTACTAAAGCACTGGTTTTGTTGTTGAGTAGATGATGAAAGAAGAGCTCTGAACTGGCTTTGAACTCACACTGGTTTTGAAGCTGGTTTTGTACCCAAATTCCAAGTAATTTTCCATGAGTTCCCAGTGTTTTCAAAAGCTCTGTTTAAGTGGGGACTGTTTTGCTAGAACACCCTGCCATCCATAGGCATCCTCGAGCTTGGCAGAGAGCCTTTCTGCTGAAAGCCTGGCTCTGTCCCATCTGACTTACTCAGATGTTCTTGGACCCCAGAATGATGCCACTCCATTAAAGGGTCCAATCAGACCTGCTTCTGTATCTGGTATGATATCTGCCTCAGGCAAGATGAAAGCTACAATTATTCAGTGGTTTGCTGAATACTTTTTGGTAGATTAGAAATCTGAGAGAAATCAGGAGCTTTGTGGACAGAAAGAGGAGGTAACATCTCTCTCCTTTACCCTAAATGGAACAGAGGAGTGGGATATCTGAGCCACAACCAGGCTAGAGAAGACACACAAAGCCTAGCAGATCCTCCCAGTTGTTTCTGAGATTGGTTTTCTCTCTGGACTGCAGGTCAGGAAGCCCAGTTCAGCTGGGAGCAGTGACATAAAGCATGGATAGCTTCTGGTGGAGGTGAGTGCCTGCATGAGTGTGGTGCAAAGACTTGGTTAAAGCTCCTGTGTGGCACGTTGCCAGGGCCATGCAGGGAGCTACAGCATGGGCTAGCTCTGTCCTGTGCCCGTGCCAGCTGGCTGGTGCCACATGCAATGCACTTTTCCAGCACAGCTGAAGAGCCCCTCTGCTGCAGGTTGTCGCGATAGGGCGGTAAAGTCAGTCTGCTGGACTTTGAAGGGACATGTGGCTTTCTTCTGAGCTTGCAGACAGAGAGAGGTTGCGGTGTGGTGTTGGGAAACTCCTGCGGTTGCATTTGGCAGGGATGTTAACGCCAAGTCAGTTTTATTATTTTAGTTTTTATTACCATCTAGTGGCAGGCTTTGGGAACTGCCGTCTTAAACCAGGATTAAAACTATCCCAGAAGATTGCAAGATACAGTCCCATAGCCCCTTGCTCTCCCTTTACTTTGTTTTCCTATCATGAATTCTATCTTTCAGTTGAATTTGTATTTCCATTGATTATTGGCCTGAATCTCCATGTGGAAAGGATTACACAGACTTGGTTTACAACCCATGGCTCCCTTGGTGTCTCAGTCTCTTGCACAACGAAGCCTGAAGGCAGCAAACAAATCTGAGAAGATGAATACCCTATAAATTACCTGGAAACTAATTTAGGGTAGATTGATGAGAGGAAGCTGATGAGGGGCTCTGAATATGATAAGCCATCGAGTTTTAAGTTCAACTTGCTCAGCACTGAAGGGCTGCTGAGACACGTGATGGTGTTGCTGTGTCTGGACTAGCAGGTGTTTTAGGTGATCAAGCCCCATCCCTGAAGGGATTCTCTGTCAGAGAGATGAAAACCTGCCAGGGACAGGCAGGAGTTGCACAGGGCACATGTTTGCATGGTCAAACCACCACAACAGATCACATGCAGACTTGTTCTACTGTCACTAGCATGAAGTTCATAAATCTTTAATCTGAAATTGAAAACTTCCAAGAATCCCTGTCCAAAACATGAAAGTTACCAGGCAGAGACTTGCTCTTCTACTGCAGAGATAGAGATGGACTTTTATAAACTCCACACACTGCAGTTCTCTTGAAGTTGAGCAACTTATTCCAGACAGGACTGTGTTCGTGCTGCTTGTCCTGCAGTAATGAAAAGGAGAGGTACTGTACTTTCAAAATAATTAGAATCCCATTCTTTAATTGCTTGAGATCAAAGACTGGCAGCTTCAAAACTATTAACCAGGGACCATTCGCTCCCCTTGTTCTGAGATATGTATCTCATGGCTCTGAGGATCACTCTCAGTTACATGCAAGGGACACTTCTGGGGCTGAGCACTCTTCCCATCAGCATGGGACCTCATACAGCTAATCGTGCCATAGCTGACTCCATTGTCCACCACAAACAAAGTGCTGATTCATGGAGTGTAGTGTGATTTATCTGCTAGATCACTTTGTTGATGGCTAATTGCATCATACCAACTGGAAGCAAGAAACTGTGCAGGAAATGATTAGTCCATAACTTTGTGCTTTTGCAAAGGGTTCTTAGGGAAACAAGGCTGGAAAAGGAGTCAGAGATACCTTGTCAACCATAGTTCACCTGTCCTTAACCTTACATATGAAAGGGTGAAGATTCCAACTCAGAAGCAGAACAAAGCTGGAAATGGCTGATTTCAATCATTGCCAAAACCAGTTTTTAAAAAAAATACTTAAAAACCCTATCTTAAATACCAGACCTCATCCCCCTCTGACCTTTGCTGTTCTTTGTGTTGCAGCACAGCTCCCTGACCCCACTCTGAAGAAATGTGTTTGCTGTGGGCAGACATTCCATGAGGAAAACCAGGGTTTGTTCCTTAGCTCCATATTTTTTCGATTTCTGTAATATCCCACTTGGCTCAGGGTAATGTTGAATCTGTACTTACTTTCTCTGACATTCAAGTAGTGTGAGAAGATGACTGAAGAGGGGGCTGAGGCAGGCTGGGGGAGTCCTTGCACATCTGTTTGAGGAGAGGTATTTAATAAAGGAATTGTAGAAAACTGTCCTAGGATTTGTTTGCAGTCACATATGAAGAAACAGTCTTCCTGCTTTCTGAAATTCACCCCTTAATTTTTTCTTTCAGAGTATTTAAGCTGAGCTACCATTGCTGATCTGGGGAAATAGGAGGCTTGAATGGGGATTGAAAAGATAAGGTGCTTCATTGATGGTTGGGGAGGGGGTTGTGGTATTTTTGTCATGTTTTTCTTCCCCACAAAAAAAGGCTTTGGCCTTTCTCCTCCATGGGATTTGACACTCTGAAGCGAGCTTTTATCAGCTGCCAGAGCAATCAGTGATCCCTGGGTGTGCTCAGAAGCTCCTTGAGAAGCAGGTGCTCTTGGGTGTATTTGTAGGCATTACTGTCAGTGCATGTTCTTGCTCTGTGGTAAATAACAGTGCGGAGGGAACAGCAAATGCTGCTGTGTAACATCTCTACCAACCTCTTAGGGAGGTTCTTGTTGCTGATTGGACTCTGATGTGTTTGATTCGCTGGTTGTGGCAGAGATGTTCAACACTTTGGCTCAATAGATCTTTAGGGGTGAGGTATGTTTTGGTCTGTCTGGAAAGACTAATGGCCAGTGCCCTGTCAATTGGCATAACCTCAGAAGGTCCCAGAGGTTTTAGGAGTGAGGGGGGTGCAGTCTGGATTCACCCTGCTGGGCCCCCAGCAGCTTTTGGCTTGTGCTGAGGACCCAGCTGCTGGGGCCTTTCACTGCAGGCACCCACAGGAGGGCAGGCCCTAATTTCTCATTTCACTTCTGATATGTATATCTCCATAAGAAGCTTTCACCCAAAGCTGCATTCACATTCCACTTCTAGGAGACAATTCCTTCCTGTCACTGCAGAGAGAGATAAATTGTGCTCTGGGAAGTGGAGTCCAGGTCCCTCTGTCTGTCCCCTCTTCTCAGATTTTGATTTATTTCTTTTAGGCCAAGCAAAAACCTTTATCTGCTTGGTGCTGGAAGTCTTTCAAGGCAACAGATATAAAAGATGTTGGAAGAGCTTCCCTTACACAGTACTTCATTGTAATGCTTTTATTCATGCCTCTCATCATGCCATGGGGTTAAGGCAATAAAAGTCGTATAGGTGATTCTGGCTCCCTCTTAATGATATTTAAGTATTTCAAATAATTGTGTGACTCGTAGCCTATGTTATCTGCTGGCCTCTATTTATGGCTCAGCAACCCTGAGTGAGTTATAGCTGATAGATGAGGCAAAAGCTAAAAAGGGAAGTTTTCTGACATCACAGCAGATTTTTAAAAAAATCATGTGTATCTATTCTGGGAACCCAGCTGTCAGGTTGGCGCTATGCAGGGTGTCACTGTGGCTTCAAGTGCAGCCATAACAGTACGGGGACAATTCAGACAAGCAGGTTCCAGTTCTGTCTCTTGTGTCCTGATTCCTGCAATACAACATGCCTGAAAACTGGAATCATAGAATATCCTGAGCTGGAAGGGGCCTGTAAGGATCATGGGTCCAACTCCTGGAAAGAAGCAAAGCCGAGCTTGTGGTGAGGGAAGTCATTCCAGCAAGCTTTGAAGTTTCACGTGGCACATCCACAGCTTAAGGCTGCTTCTCCATTGCAATGTCCTCGGGTCTGATCTGCATCATAGAATTGTAGGGGTTGGAAGGGACCTGGAGAGATCATCGGGTCCAACCCTCCTGCCAAAGCAGCTCCCTAGGACATATCACTCAGATAGGCGTCCAGAAGGGTCTTGAGTATCTCCAGAGAAGATAACCTCATACTGCAGCCCAGCTCTGCCAAACAGCAATGCTTGCTGATGCACAAAGAAGCATAAGGAAAATGTGGCTACCTCCTTTTCAGTTCCTCTAGCAGCAAGACTGGACAGAGAGGTCCCTTGGAGTGTGCTCTGTGTCTCTGGGCTGGTTCTGGAGATGTGGGTTTAGCAGAGGGTCATCATCTTGCCTCGTGTGTGTACAAGTGGAAGATGCTGTTCTGGCACCGTCAGCAACCAGTGGTGCTCACAGCCAGCGCTGAAAAATCATAAGCACAGAAGAAATACAATATTACTTCCAAAACTGAGGTGCAAAAAATAATAATCAAGAGTGCTCCATGCTTGCCTTTCAAAAGCTTTCTCACTCCAAGCACCATGATGAGAAAAACATTCTCCTGCTAGCCGGTGCTGTGCAGAAATGTAGCACACAGGCATTCAGGGCCTGCAGAAGCTTCAGATGCTTACAGTTTGCTGGTTATACTAATGCTTTGCCTTGCCTGACCTATCTCCTCAGGGCAGCAATAAAAATAACCAGCTTTAGTCCACTACTTGGCTGCTAATTGTCCACTTGTAGATCTTAGTCCCAGCTGGGTCTGCTGCTGCCTAAAGGCAGTTGTGTTCAGTAAAGTGGCTGCTTGCATTTACTGGGAGCCTCACAACAGAAGCAGGTGGTTGCCGTTTTCCATGCAAGAAAGCTCTTTGGAGAAAAGCAAAAAGGGGGCAAATGAGGAAAGGGAGAAAAGAAAACAAACTGAAAACCCAAAACTTGACCAAATGAACAATGCAAAGCGTCTAGGAAAGGAAAGCCTCTGCACCGCTCTGGTTAAAATGGATGGAGACCCAAAGTGTGCAGAAAGCAAAAGGGAAGAGAAGCAATATTTCAGGACATAGGAGGGAGGAGAAGAAACGCTGCTTCTGTCCTTTCTGTGCTAACTGCTGCATCCAGGGCTGTCTGCTCTGTTTTTGATTTCCAGCATTATGCAACATATTTTCCAGGGAAGATGCAGCCCCCCTGTACAGCTAATTTAAGCCTCCTGATTATGACTTCCTTCAGTGAGTTACCTTTTCTTGCCAGCTTACAAGTAGTATGTATTTTCCCCGGGGCGCTTGAGACCAGAGGTGGAAACCTGCAGCTAAGCACAAAGAGAGAAAATGGCAAGAAATCACTTTACTGCCGCAAGCTTCAGAGCAATCCTTTCCTTGAGTAGGTGAAAAAGGAAACTTCTAAACTGCCTGTCACATCCTCTCACTGGTAACAGACATCACCTGGAAAGGGTACAGCACGGAGCTTGGCTCTAGAAAGAAACAATAGAGGAAAAAGCACCACAGAATGTGCTTGTTCCACAGAGTTACTTAGCAGAAGCCAGATATTATTTTTTTTTATCAAAGGAAATTCTATTTTTAAATTGTTTTTCATGCAGAAATGTTAAAGATGAAGTCTTTGATATTTCTTGCCTTGTGACATCTTGGGGGGCAGGGAGAACCTGCAAGTCTATCAAAAGACTTTATACTATTATACTGATTTCCCATCTCTCTTCTGTTGTACTATCCAACATCTACCCCAGCGCCTCATCTATACGCTCACAGCACGTATACGTGTAAGAAGAAGAGAGAGACTGGTTGGGGGCAGACTGTTGACCTCTCTTTCACTACAGGCATCAAATAAAACTGATAGGAGCCATTTGGAAGCAAGGAAAAGGCTCTGATTCTTCACTCAGACCACAGCTGAACTGTAGATCATTCTGGAAAAGGACATGATGAGTGGCAAAGGTTTACATGGGATCAAGGGGAAAATGGTCGTCTAACAAAAAGTGTTCTTACTAGGGCTGCTCAAGTCAGAGGAATCGCATCTGCCTCAGACTCACAGGAGCTGGAAAGGTTTTAAGGTATTAGAGAGTATTAGGATCTCACGGTCTTGCCTAGCTCTTACCTTTCCCTGACTTTCAGCTCCTCCTAGAAGTGACATACTAGGATGGGTAGCCAGTCCTGTGACTCATTATGATGCTCCCTCAAACTTAGAATTTTGGTTTTGCATTGAGAAAGTGAAAGATGAATTCTTACACAGTGCTTAAAGTGATATATTAGAGTATTCCTAACTGATTTTCATTCATCTCATCCTCAGAATAAAGTATTGTCAGTTTTGCATTTTTATATTGTTCTGTATTTTCGCAAGATGTTTTACTTGCAGGCACACATCATTTTTTGACCCAAAGTCAGGAATTTCCCAGAATGATATTTAACAATGTTAAAAATATAGAAAACTCTCCTATGAATGAGTTGTAAAAGGTAGTTGTTCTGATGTGCAGGTCATCTCATTCCAAAATAACTCCAAGTATGCTTTTCAGGTGGCTCTGGGCTGGGGGACTCAGTCCCTGGGCTGCCATAGTAGGGATTTTTCCTTTTACTTAGGAGTATCTTGTGATTCTGGAAGCCTGAGGATATAAAGACTTCCACCATCTTCAAAGGGCTGAAGCTATGGCTGATGCTTTGTTGTTCTTGCTGTGGATTTCATAGCTGGACAGCATATTTCAGCTTGTTAATTGTTTCTGGGCAGAGGAATTCAATGCCACTGGTCATGGAACTCATACAACAAATAGTTGCAGCCTGCTCCTTGTTTTTTAGGAAGAATTGGCTGGTCTGGTGATTCAGGGCTACAATTTACAAACGTGGATGTGTACTGAGCAAACAAAGGTCCCTGTGTGAACTCTCCAGTGTTTCTATTTTTATGGACAGATTCACCTAACAGGGAGTCCAAAAATTTATAAAGTCAGGAGCTGGCTGGAGAACACACGAAGCAGTGGCAGAAGAGCCTCAGGATTTCATCGTTCTCTCAATCACAGGTGATAATTTAATACTCATTCATGCAGATTCATCTGCAGATACTCAAGCAGTAAGTTTCCTCTCTAATTTTCTAATTGGGATGAAGAAGGAGGGAGTTTTTCTCTGTTTGGATTCAATCAACAGTGCAGAATTGACACAGTCGCTGGCCTATTGCTCTAGCTCATACCCTAATATTCATATACCCCTCTCTTCACTTCCAGGGAGCCGTGAGCAACCTTCCTGGCCTGGGCTGAGCTTCCAGTGGGAGCCTAGGAAATTCTTCAGGAGCACATCGTTACTGGAACGTGAGCACAGAACAATGACAGACTCTTCCAACCTTCCCTTCTCAGTAGATTTAGACCAGCATCATCCGTGACAGATTGAGACAGCACAGCAAGCTGTCGTGGGCAATCCCACTGTTTGAGAGCCAGAACATCAGGGGTTGTAGAGCAGCCTGATGAAAGCAATGCTGAGCATCACCTGTGTCATTCTGGCCATGCCCAGCTGCTGCTTGTTTACACAGAAAGAAGTGATGGTTCCTTGATTCACTGGTTTCTTCTCACTTTATTTTTTCCCAGCTCAGATCAGCTGAAGGCAGTGACAAGTTTCCAACCTTCAAATAATTCAGTCTAAGTGGAAAACTACGTGATGCAGGGATCAGCACTAATTGCATTAATATTTGCTCAGTGGATTAGCTCCAAAGAGCTGATAGTTCATGGTCTCTTTGTTCATTGTGGCTTAGTGCCCATGGATTCCCTCTTCTGGAAGCATCTTGCTGCAGCATTTCTGTCTTTTGAGGACAGTGTGATGAGCTGCGTGGGTGTTTTTAGACATGAATCACATGCAAAAAGGCTGATTCTTTTTCCTTTTCTTCTTTTCCCCCCCAACACACTAGGCAACTTTAAAGAGAAAAACCAGCTTTCCAAATTCCCAGGCTTCTTTTTCAGCTGGAAAACAGCACAAAGTTTTATGCTCATTAATTGTTCTCTCTCACCCTCAGTGGGTTTAGGCATTACAGAGGTACTGTGGTTTATGCAGACATGTCCCATACAGCAGGGACAATGACTGTAGCAACAGGGACCTACCACAGTAGGTACTCTAGGAAGCACACTTTGAAACCCATATTGCTGGAATTTCTTGGAAACAACTAAGTTTAGGAACAGACAAACTGGAGTCAGACCCCTCCAGTACACATCAGTGGGAACCAGCATGTGAGCTGTGATCAGTTTTTGTGGCATTGGAGGGGTTCCTTGGTTTCCCCAGGTCTGTGCTCTGGCAGAGTGTGAGGTGTCTCCAATATCTGCCATACTGCTGTCCCAGACACAGGCAGGAGCATCATGCCATCACCCTGGCCTTAACGGCATCGTTGCTTTGGCTCTAAACATGCCTGTTGCAATTCAAGTGGCTTCCTCTAGTACCAGCATCTCCTAGAGTCAAAAATCAGTGGAAATCTTGCTTACATCAGGAGGGTTTGTGTGGAGCAGTTTCAGCAAAAAGGCATCCAATTCTTCCAGGAAAAGGTACTTTTTTGGTTTTCAGAGTATCTCCCACCTGCCAGCAGTGGTGACTTGGTGAAAAATTGAGCCTCTGGGCCTCTCCTGATCATAGAATCATAAAATAGCAAGGGTTGGAAGGGACCCCGAGGATCATAAAGCTCCAACCCCCCTGCCACAGGCAGGGCCACCAACCTCAGGCCTGGCGCTACACAAGGTTGCCCAGGGCCCCATCCAACCTGGCCTTGAACACTTCCAGGGATGGGGCATCCACCCCCTCTCTGGGCAGCCTGTTCCAGCCCCTCACCACTCTCTCTGTAAAAAGCTTTCCCCTAATATCCAATCTAACCCTTCCCTCCTTCAGCTTTAATCCATCCCCCTTGTCCTGCCAGTCTCTGCCCTTTAACAAGCTGATTCCCCTCCTGTTTCTCTGCTCCCTTCAGGGACTGGCAGGCTGCAATGAGGTCCCCCCGCAACCTACTCTTCTCCAGGCTGAACCAGCCCAGCTCCCTCAGCCTCTCCTTGTAGGGCAGGTGCTCCAGCCCTCTAATCATCCTTGTGGCCCTCCTCTGAACCCTCTCCAACAGTTCTACATCTTTCTTGTATTGGGGGCCCCAGATCTGGACACCGGACTCCAGGTGGGGACTCACGAGGGCAGAGCAGAGAGGGACAATCCCCTCCCTGTCCCTGCTGGCCACCTGATAAGTTCTACTAGTGTGGATTGTTGAGCTAGAACAGTAATTATTTTTGCATCCAAACTGGCTTTTCTGCTTTCTTTTTTCCCTTCCCCTTTTTTCTCTGCTGTTTGTGCCAATGGTATAAACTGGAGTCCTCTGACTTAAATTTAGGTCGGTCTGCAGAAGTTTAGTGACCCTGAGGCCATGAAAGCTAGTCCTGAAACATACCTGGTTTTGTGGGCTGAGGAAATGTGATGTTTGGTAAAATGAAGTTAGTGCAGGCTGAATGTAAACCCCATCCTAAATCTTATTGCTATACTGCCCTGGGCACAAGTTTCTTCAGACACACACTGCTGGTCTAGTGAGATGTTTGCTTGTGTCAACAAATGTGTGTTAGGAGCTGGCAGGAAAGCCAGTAATTCCTGTGTCCAGACCAAGAAGGTGAGCTGAGGTGCCACGTGAATGTCATTGCTGCTAATTTGTGTCCTGCCTTTTAAAGTCTGTAACAAGTACATTGTCCATTTTCAGAGGAGCGAAGTATTAGAAACAATCTGATCCAAACCTACCTGTCCTTCACTTGAACCTACTTGGGCAATTAACTGAAATCAGGGCCAGTGGCCCAGGAGTGAACAGCTGGGTGATGTGGAAAAGGGAATGAACAGCCAGCTGCCAGCCAAGCACAGCCCCACTGTGGCAGGTAAGCCCCCTTGCATCTCTGAGGGGCTAGGTCCACGCTCCTCAGAGGAGGCACTCATTCACTGTGTGAATTCAAGATACTGAGCAACAAAAAACATTTACAAAAGGGTTTCTCCCAGGAAAAATACCACCATGGATCGTTACTGATGCGTGGTTACAGTCATGGAAGCAGAGCAACTGGCAGCAAAGAGGCAAACCCGTTGGGGCTGATGAATCATGGCAAGATACTGCTGCCTGGCTGGAGCAGCTGGCTGTGCAGGTAGGTTGCCCACGAACCCCAGAGTTGGGCCACTGAGTGACATCAGAACCCCCAGCAGGTGGATCAGGCTGCTAAGGTTGGAGTGACTTAGGTGGACTGGTAACATAAGGGTGAATTATTTATAGCTTGCTGCATCCATGAAACCTCAGGCCATTAAGGAAGAGATGCAATGGATAGATTGGCACGTGATCAGGGGGTGGACTTGACTATGGACACTATCTCACAGGTTATCCATGGCTGTGAAACGTGCTGCAATCAAGCAGGCCAAGCAGCTAAAGCTTCTGTGGTGTGGAGGATGATGTCTGATAGGCACCTTTCAGGTACTGGAAGGCTGCCATGAGGTCCCCCCAGAGCCCTCTCTTCTCCAGGCTGAACAACCCCAACTCTCTCAGCCTGTCCTCACAGGAGAGGTGCTCCAGCCCTCTGATCATTTTTATGGCTGTTTTGATCATATCCCAAGTCCCACTTCTGAAGCACTCTCATTAACACCTGGGCCAAAAGTGTGGAGTTGACACATCATGCAAAATTGAGCAACACAATGGACTGTTAATGATGGGACTCACATTGGGATACAACTTTAGCAAAGACCACCCAGATAGTTAATGCTAAGGGCTCTATCAATTGAGCTGGCCCTGCCCAATCAAAGCTTCCATCTACTAGAGAAAGGGATAAAGTCTTCCCTGGATGTGTTTTTAAAAAGGGCAGATGAGGTACTTAGGGATATGATTTAGCTTAGGATGGGATTGGTTGGACTTGATGATCATCAGAGGTGGCTGACAGGCAGGACACTGCGCTGCCATCCAGAGAGACCTGGACAGGTTGGAGAGCTGGGCAGGGAGAGACCAGATGGGGTTCAACAAAAGCAAGTGGAGAGTCTGGCACCTGGGAAGGAACAACCGTTTGTTACAGGACAGGCTGGGGGATGTCCTGCTGGAGAAGAGCTCTGTGGAGAAGGACCTGGGGGTCCTGGTGGATGACAGGTTGGCCATGAGCCAGCAGTGTGCCCTGGGGCTGAGAGAGACAATGGGATCCTGGGGGCATCAGGAGGAGTGTGGCCAGCAGGTCACAGGAGGGGATCCTCCCCCTCTACTCTGCCCTGGTCAGGCCCCACCTGGAGTGTTGTGTCCAGTTCTGGGCTCCCTGGGATAAAAAGGACAGGGATCTCCTGGAGAGAGTCCAGAGAAGAGCTGCAAAGATGATGAAGGGCCTGGAACATCTATCCTCTGAGGAAAGGCTGAGAGAGCTGGGGCTGTTCAGTCTAGAGAAAGGAAGATTAAGGGGAGACCTAATTGGTGTTTACAATTATCTTAAGCATGGGGTGCAGGGGGAATTGGCCAGCCCCTTTTCAGTGTCTGTGGGGACAGGACAAGGGGCAATGGCTGCAAGTTGGAGCACAGGGAGTTCCACACCAACATGGGGAGGAACTTTTCCCCAGTGAGGGTGAGGGAGCCCTGGGACAGGCTGCCCAGGGGGTGTGGAGTCTCCTTCTCTGGAGATATTCAAGACCTGTCTGGATGCCTATCTATGTAATATGAGATAGGGAGCTGCTTTGGCAGGGGGGTTGGACCCCAGGAGCTCTCGAGGTCCCTTCCAACCCCTACAATTCTGTGATTCTGTCTTTTCCACCGTTGTGACTCTGTAATGCATGTCTGTATATATGTGTGTATGTATGTGTCTGTGTATATATGTGTGTCTATGTATATGAAAGATGGGAAAAGTGGTAGTAATTAACTGGAGAGCATAGGATCTGGGCATGATGTAGGTGATATAGAATAAGTGGTGGGCAGTGTCCTGTTTTTCAGCTGGGATAAAGTTGATTTTCACAAGAAGCTGGGAGGGGACACAACCAGGACCGGTGACCCAAACTAGCCAATGGGGCATTCCATACCTCATGACATGCATGGTATAGAAAGGGAGTGGGTTGGGAGGACAAGTCACAGGTCGGGGGTGGGAATTAGGGTCCAGGAAGTCATCAAATCGCATTGTGTGTCACCTGCTTTGTATATTCTAAGTACTGATGTTATTTTCCTGTTCTGTTGCTGTCCCAGAAAATTGTCTTTACCTCAACCCACAAGTTTTACTTTTTTCTTCAGATTCTCCTCCCCATCCCTCAGGGTGGTGAGTAGTGAGTGAGGGGCTGTGTGGTGCTCAGCTGCCAGCTGGGACTAAACAACACCAAAAAACCCCACCAACCAACCCCCAAAATCCTCAAATTAGAAGTGCAGAGCTGCACTCCTCTCCTTCAGCTTCTGCTGCTCCTGCGCAGCTCTCTAGAGAGAGCCCTGGGAAAGGAGAACACATGGAAATGCATTGTTAAGGTTTTCAAATGTACTTGATTTGTACTTTTGACTCTGAGCTGAGCAGCCCAAATCAAAGCTGGGGGGAAGAGGAAGGAAGGGGGTGACATTTAGAATTGTGGTGTTTCTCTTCTCTTTCCAAGTAACTGTTACATGTGATGGATCCCTGCTTTCCTGGAGATGACTGAACACTTGCCTGCCTGTGGGAAGTAGGGAATGAATTCCTGGGTTTGCTCTGCTTGCACACGTGGCTTTTGCTTTACTAATGAAACTGTCTTTATCTGAATCTTTGATTTTTTCCTCACTTCTACTCTTCTGCTTCTCTTCCCCCATCCCCACCCCAGGCTGCATGGTGCTCAGCTGCCTGCTGGGATTAACCCATTACAACCTCAAATGACTCTGCTGAGTGACTGCTAAGAAAGCAGGTGAGAGACATTCCCTTTTTGTATTTGACTTCAGTGCAGACACCCATCTGTTGTGCTGGTTTGGGGAACAGGTCATGTCCAGTAGCACTAAGGGACCTGTGTGTTTTGGAAAGAGCAGATCTGCCCTTTTTATTGTTAGCATCCTCTTCAAGAACACATTCTTTAATCTGAAACATTTCAGTGTCTGTTATTCCTTCCCTCTCGATGAGCTGCCAGTCTCATGGCTTGGACCCCTGCTTGGATGAACCTCCACCACTGTGTTGTGTCAGCTGCTTTTAGAGCTGATTACCTTGGGCCGCTCCTGAAATTCATGTCACAAAGTATAATGCATCAGCACAAGCCATCACATGTGCTGTTGTGGGGCAAGGGGTTCTCTTGGCCATATTCAGGAGGAGAACAGCTACTGGTGTCAGCTGAGCTCCAGGAGATTGAGAACTTTGATTTGTATCTGCTTGGTTTCCTATTAGAGACCACGGGCATGCTGGGGATGCAGGGCTGTACAGCAGAAAGGCAAGGTGAAATTGAAGGTTCACAAGACACAAAAGTCATCCTGAAGGCTAGCTGTGGTGGTTGTACCATCTGCCCTCCCAAATGGGTGTGGGCTCAGCTCAGCAGAAGCAGAGGATAAAGCCACTGAAGGGGGTTACCACAGAAATGTGGAAGAACTCTGCTTTCCTTCAGCCAAGCCTGTGACAAGCCAGGCTCTTGTTTTAGGCAGCTGAATTACAACATGCTTTGTGGTGTGTTGTGGGTTGGCTGCTGGAAAACTCAGAGTGAACCCCTAGCTCTTCTCTGTGCCCTTCAGCAAGTCACAGGAGTGGATTATTATGTCTCATTTTGAGTAGCTGAATTCTTGAGCACTGCTGAGTCCCCAAGGATGCTGGGAGGACAACATCGCTGGCTTTTGTGCCTCAGGTACCTGAACTTAAGCATGGATATTCAAAGATTCTCAGTTTAATTCAAGTTAGTACAGCCTTTGGGATTTTATAGTGGGTACAATGGCAATTGTAGGAAAGGAAAGCATGGGTACTTGAAAAAGAGGTATCATCAGGTATCAAATTCTCATTTGAAAGGTATAAATCTTTGGGCAAATAACATAACTTTTTAATTAAAGGAACACTGTTGAGCATCATTCTGACACTATATTTAGCTTTTAAATTAAGTGTGTGCTGAGATCTTCGTTTGCTGAGTGATCTAAGCCTCTTCTCTGCAGCATAGTGGCAGTAAGTGCTCTGTGAAGAGCTCCAGGATCTGTGCACTGATGTCTATGTAATGCTGGGGAGTGTCTCTGGAGCTGCAGTGGCCTTGGTGTGAAATATTTAGCTGCTTTTAAGTGAACTCATGGTCCAGAACTTCTCCTCCATCCTTCACTTTCTGGAGTGGAGAAGTTAGGAAGAAGCTTTTAATGTTTATATGTGTAAATACTTAAATGTTTGAGCATAGAGAGCATTCTTTGTGTGGTTTGGAGCACAGGAAAGGAAGGCTGTCAGGAAAAGGGACCTGTTCAGTCTGGTGAGTAAGAAATGTCCTAAAGGTGAGATTAGATGCATGGGGGACTTGCATCTCCTTTATTACACCTGGCTGTCAGGCAGGGCAATGAGCTTTTTTGGACATGGTTCTGCAGTGACTGCTGTGTGCTTGGAGCAGGTCTGGGTGTACACAGGCCATGCATTGAGTGGTGGCAGAGGGGTGGGACAAGGTAGCCAGCTGTGAATCACTGCACATCTGTTGAGATGTGCTGCTCTGTGCCCAGCATGGTGCTGTCAGCAGGACAGCTTTTTCAGGTAAAAAAAAGAGGGGGGCACCTGTAAAACAGGCACACTTCTGAAGCCATGGGGGATGATGCCATGAACTCCCTGCCTATTTTACCTTGTGGCTCTGTGGTATGACCTGAGCTCCCAGCTGTACCCCACTGGGCATGTGAGGTACCATCACACTGGACATGGTGCCTCACTGGTTGAATGAGTCTGAGGTGCTTCAGTTGGAGCACAGTCGCTGTTTTCCTTTTTCTGACAGGAAAGTCTCAGGGCATTGATGAGGAAGCTTTTGGACACCACCTAACATACAAGAAACTTAAAGCCACTGGGTATAAATGCTTCTATTTCTTGTGCTACATCTTGGTTCTGACCAGGGCAAAGGAAGGATGAGCTGTCCTTGTGTTTTTCCATGAACCCAGCTGCTGGTGTCCAGCTTGGCTGTGGCAGGCTGTAGTGCTGGCAGTACTGTGTTCTAACCCTCAGTGAGGCACACAAGCCCACCCCAGGCAAAGAAGATATAAAAGCACCCTGAACCAGTGAGTGGTACCTTTGGGGACCTGACTTCCCAGGGGCTGGAATGAGGGGTCCCAGCAGGAGAACCCTGACATCTCTGGGTTCTCCTAGGTCTAGTGGCTAGGACTGGTCGGTGGGTGTCTGTGACGTGCAGTGAAGGAGTTAGAGCAGCTTGGAAAGCAAAAAGTGCTCCCTGGGAAGGTCTATAACTAATGTTTAAGGACCAGTTGCTCTGCTTAGTGCTTTGGGAAGAATCCTACTGGCAGGAGACAAGCTGGCATGGACTCGTCAGCAGCTGACCCAATTTTGAGCCAGTGGTGGTGGTGTGCTAGGCAAAGCACAGGGGCACTATCTCACCCTTTACTCCAAGCACTGCTCCTTGTTGTCCTGCACTTCTCAGCATCCACTTAATAGCCTGCTAAAACTGATGTGTTTACTCTAGCTTCTGCATCCAGGAGTGTAGCTCTTCTTGTAAATCTTACTTCCCTGGCTTGTTATCCTGTTCTGGTGCTTATATTAGGGCAAGGCAATGGAAAACTGCCTGGAATTCTTCTGATTTAACTTCTTCCTCCCTTCCACTCCTCTCTCCATTTGTTTTTGTTAAACACTGGGAAATCTAATATAAGTAATGGAGACATACACAAAACCTTTTTGGGGAGTTGAGGCAGGATTTGTACAAGGCATCTAAAAACCCCTGTAGGGAGGAGATGTGTTCTCTGCAGAAGCTCTGAAGGAATGTTTCTTTTTCATTATGGAGAGACAGAAGTTCTAGGAGAGCTGAGGATCACCAACTCTGTTGAGAATGGCTGGTACAGATCCCATGGCATCAGTTCTGTGCCAGGTACCAATGTGTCAGCTTGCACACAGTGCTGGGGAAAAGCATGCTTGAGCAGGGGGTGGGGACCATGTCCTAGCTGATGTCATTAGATGAGTTAACTTCTCTCCCCAGGGCTAGCAGACAGTTTTTGTTGCCTTACCTCAGAAAGCAGTTGGTGTTTAGCTGCTGTGAGAGGCTGGAGCCTTTCCTCCCTACTGAGAGAGGGAAGGCTGTGGCACTGGTTTGCTTGCCAGAGCACTACTGGTACAGTCAAGATGAGATGTGGGTATGGATTCCCATTGCTCCAAGATGCCCAAGTGCATTTTTGGACTCATGGATACTTGCTGCCATAACTCACCTTGTTTGGGGACATCTGGGGATATTGCAGCTGGAGCACCAAAGAGTAAGTGAACTTGTTTTCCAGATAACCCTTCAGAAGACACAGTCACTGGAGTCTGCACTCATTACCCCTCAGTAAAAGGCTTCAGCAGGAAGGACGTAGGCCTAAAGCATGTGATTCTTGCAGCACATTTGGATGCACCCCTGTGCTCTGCCTCCAGCAGCCTGTGCTCCCCTCACTGTGGAGATGTTCCCCAAGAAACAGCTGGGCATGAACTCAGTGATAGCAACATGCTGCATCACTTCTGCTCTTGGGAAAGAGATTTGGGAAAAGCCACACCTAAGGCAATGCAACACTTGGTTATTTTAAGACACAACAGAAGAATCCCAGCTCTCAGCATACAAAAGGACAGCTCATATGGCTCCTCATCTCCTACTTTTCACCCAGGTCCTTGGGAAGATCGTGCTGCTGTGCTGCCAGGGCTGGGAGGCAGCAGCTGACAGTCAACTAATTCATCCTCTCCTTTCCATGCATCACAGCTGAGGAAGGAAGTCTCCTCCTGTTGTTTCCTGCTCCCACCTCTCTTTACAAATGGTGTTCTTGTACCACCTTGCTCTCTCCTTTTTACAAAAGTGATGAAAGTAAAATCCAAACTACTTACACTAACGTGTTTACTTGCAAAGCCAGAAATCACTGACACCAATCAGTATGAGTAGTACTGCTTCAATATGAATAAATATTGGAAATTGAAGGCTTTGTCAGCTTTCTGTTCCTTTGTAGGACTGGGGGAGACTCCTACAAGTTTTATGAGTGCTATTTATTTACAGTGTCTCCAAATAATGTGTTTTAACCCACTCACATGCATCCTTATGCAGATTTCATCCACTTACAGACCAATAATAGCACCAAGCCGGTGCCCATGTGATTTAACCAGGGTTACTTGGTCATGACACAGGCTGGGATGTCAGTGCTAGGACCCCATCACACCCCTAAGGGCTTGCCCTCTGTGCCTTTATACATGCTGCTGTTCACACTGCAGTCATTGCCACCTTGACAGTGCTGGCAAGAACCTTGACATGGGGACTGGCTTCTGCATTTCTCTACTCTCATCTCCCATGGGCTGTGCTAGCAGGCACTTGCCTCACTTGGTTTTCAACACCCTGCCCAGTAGCAGTCCCAGTGAGGCAGGACTCAGCTCCTCACTGCAGTAGCCATGCAGGGCACATCTGGAACACTGCTGCAGCTCCAGAATGGATGAAGGAACCATGTACTTATCCCCAGCAGCCTTCTGCAGCAGCACCCCACAGAGCCCGGCTGCTGGAGGCTCTCAGTGCTCTGCAACCCACACTCTGATGGGACAGGGATCAAAAGATGAGTCGTAGTCCCAGTAGTCCCCTGCTCTGGCTTGGAGCTGCCTGTCTGTTGTGAATCCCCTTTTCCCTGACAGAGGGTTGAGGCAAGGGAGAAAGCTCACAGCCAATCCTTATCAGAAGACCTTGCATGCATTAAGCTGTCACCGCTAAGAGAATCAAGCCCTTACCATCACACCCAGCGCATAGCCAGCCCTGCATCCTCCTGACAGCCACACGATGGCAGGAGAACCAAAGATCATTGCAGAAAGCTTTTAAAGTATCTGCTGCAAACAGGGCAGGCACCTGCCTCTAGGTCTCCTGGTAAAAGGGTATCACGTCTTACACGGCTAAGCCAGACCCCACGGGGACTCCAGCCGGTGACCTCCAGCTCTCCTTTCCAACCTGAATTACCCCACGGAGTACCCCGTCCCAGGTCGGTGTCTGCAGGCTGTTCTCCAGCATCCCTGCACACTCTTCCTCTTGGCAGGGAGGCCTCAGGAAAGCTGCTTTTGAACTGAAGTGATCCTAAAGATCTTAGAGCAATCTTCTCACTGCTTTAAACACCCAAGAGCTATGCTCACCACCTGCAGTGAAAATGGGGTTTCCCCTCAGTCGGCTTACCTCCTTATCTCACAGGTAAGGGAGCCAAGAAGCACTACCCCAGCTTCAGGTGATGCCTTTGCAGGACTCCAGATCCACAGCAGAGCCAAAAGTGTTCAGAGTAACAAGCCCTACTGCCAGCTGCCATGACATGAAACACAAGCATCAGGTGGAAGAAATCCCAATACAACTCCACTGACTTCCAGCACCAAAAGCCATCACAAAACACAAAAAAACAGTGCCTTGCCTCTGTTTTGGTTCATTCTCATGTTATTATGTGACAAGATATGGCAAAACTAGAAGAGCCAACAGTTCTGTTAGGTTTTACTTCAGCTCTTTCAAGCTGGGGGTTGGGTTGTGGACATCTTTCTGTGCCCAGACCTTCCCCTGCTATGCTGCTTCTGGACCAAGACAATATTTTCTTCAGAAATTTGCTTTGAGCAACCACTGCTTCCATTTCAGCACCACAGATTAAAAAAAAAAAAGTCAAAGAACACAGAGGTGTCCCAGCTACAAAGGGACATGACCCACCAGACAGCAACAATGCCAGAGCTGATAAGATATAGGACTTGGCATGGATTGACATAGGACTTTGGGCTATGCAGTGGGAGGTGAGCATCAGGGCCACTGAAGTGTGAGCAGAGAGAGACCACCTCTGAAAATCACTTCTGATGGGGTCTGGCAGAGCCTCAGAGAGGCACTGGCACATTTGTCCAGCAAACCATGTCCAAATACATGACTCCATGGGCCAACACAACCAAGATCCTCTGCAGCTTCTCAACTACATCACCTCCTCCAGAGCTCTGCGACAAAGCAGCACAACATTCTTCCTTCTACCCAAATGATACAGGACTACTCCATCTCTCCCAGGTCTGGGAGATGATCCCACACAGATACATCCTGTGAGGGGGTGGAGAGAGGAGAATTAGGTAGTAAGACTAAAGAAAGGACCTCATGCAAGGAGGAGTTGACATTTAATTTAAATACCCACAAGTATAGTGCTGCATCCTGCTTAAATGTGTTCTTGAGCAGACTTCATCCATCCACTTAGTACAATTCAGCTGAGCTTCTGGACTACTTTTTGATACCTTGGTAGAAAGGTCTTCTGACTTGAAATCCACTAGACTTCTGTAACACTAGATATATCCAAGAGCAGTTGTAAACCTGCAGATTACCTGTTTTCACATGTTCTTTCCACGTCGCTCTTGCCCTTTGAGACATGGGTGTCCCAGGAAGTCTCCTTTTCTCCTCACACAGCCATGTTATTTCTGAAATATACCCCAACCTGCAAGCTTTGCTGGACAGGGAAGACAGCCCAGCACTTGTAGCACAACTGCTGGCACCTTATCACACTCATGGTTAAATAGCACCTCAGGAATACAGTTTCTTCTCCTTCACAATTGTCTGAGTTCTACAAAATGAAGAGGTATCAGCATTTATATTAAACACACATCATGTCAAGCTGGCCTCTACTACAATTCAGTAGCACATAGCAGCTATAAACTAGTATCTTTTAGCTCATCTGTTGGATTTTTAGGCTGCAGCAAGGGGCAGCTGCTCTCCAAGGGATTGGGAGCCAGGACCCAGGGGATAACTGAGCCAGCAGGGAGGGACCACACCAGCCAGAACCCATCCTGCCATCATCCCCATCAAGGGAGGAGGACAGGTCGGGTTGGGGCAGTCAGCTTCAGCTAAGATCTTGGATCGCCAAGGCAAGCCCAGGTTCACGTTTTGGAAGTTCATAGCTCAGAATCAGGTCCAGCACAAATATCCAGCATTGGAGACAGCCCTAAGATGGGCAGGCAGGGCCAGGGTGATGAGACAGACCAAGTATCAGTCCAGGACATGACCCCAGAGATTGGGGTCCAAGGGCAGCCAGCATATAGCTGTGGCTGAAACAGAGACAACTTTTCCTGCAGAAGCAGATACTGAATGTCCAGGGCTCAGAATAAATCAGAGTCCTGAGCTCATGGGTGGGGTGTGGAGGGGAAGCCCCAGGTAAGGCTGCTCAGGACCACGAAGGCCTAACAGTGTCCTCAGAGTTCTGACAGTTGTTGATTAAATTGGTCTGCAAAATCACATGCTGCAGAAAGAGCCCTGACTCATGGGCAGGTTTGGGGTTTTTTGCCATTCACCATTTGAAGCAGAAAATTAATACCTTCAATTTGAGTAAATTAGGATTTTTTTCTGATTAATAGTGACAATTAGCTGCTCTACCTTCTGAAATGACCCACCAAAGTCTTAGGTTATTGAACTATCAGAATAAATCATTGGTACTCATTTAGATCATAGAATGGCAAGGGTTGGAAGGGATCCCAGTGATCACAGAGCTCCAACCCCCTGCCACAGGCAGGGACACCAACCTCAGGCCTGGAGCTACACAAGGTTGCCAAGGGCCCCATCCAACCTGGCCTTGAACATGCCCAGGGATGGGGCACCCACCCCCTCTCTGGGCAGCCTGTTCCAGCCCCTCACCACTCTCTCTGTAAAAAACTTCCCCCTAATATCTAATCAAAACCTTCCTTCCTTTAGTCTTAATCCATTCCCCCTTGTCCTGCCGTTGTCTCCTTTTAAAAAGCTGATTCCCCTCCTGTTCCTCTGCTCCCTTCAGGGACTGGCAGGCTGCAATGAGGTCCCCCCACAACCTTCTCTTCTCCAGGCTGAACAAGCCCAGCTCCCTCAGCCTCTCTTTGTAGGGCAGGTGCTCCAGCCCTCTGAGCATCTCTGTGGCTCCTCTGACCCCTCTCCAACAGTCCCACATCTTTCTTGTACTGGGGCCCCAGCTCTGGACACAGGATCCAGCTGGGGCCTCATGAGGGCAGAGCAGAGAGGGACAATCCCCTCCCTGTCCCTGCTGCCACCCCTCTGCTGATGGAGCCCAGTGTCCTATTGGCCTTGCGAGCTGCAAGAGCCACTGCTGGCTCATGGGGAGTTTCTCATCCACCAGAATCCCCAAGTCCTTCTCAGCCGGGCTGCTCTCAAGAAGCTCTTCTCCCAGGCTGTATCTATCTCTGGGATCCTGAGGTTTTGGGTGCTGTCAGTATTAGAGACATCTGAAAGCATACCACTTCTCCTGCAATAAACGAAACCTAATGGAAGAGGACACGAGTGACAGGAAGCACTTTTGCTAGATGAACCATAGGAACCCCCCCAGCACTCCTCCTCCCTGGCACCCCAGGCAACAGTGACAGCCAGGGAGAAGATGCAGCGGTGACATCCTGGGTACCTCACTGCCGGGTCTTCCCAGGGAGATGAGGAAGGAAGCCAGCTCGCAGCGGGGAGAAAGATGGGTGGAAGGCAGGGTTGGTGGTGGGGCAGGGGACCCCCAGAGCAAAGCAAGAAGGGTGACTTCAGATGTTTTGGGTTCTGCAAGGTCTGGGGGATTGGCAAGCGCAGCCGCTTGGATCCGCTGTGCTGCCTCCTGAGAACTGAAACACCCGCTGAATTCCGCCAGCCCGAGGCAGGGATGAACACACTGGAGAAGAAAAAAGGCTGCACGTGAGGTCATTGTGCTGGCATGAGTAATTGTCACCCTAAACACTGCTGCAGACCTTCAGCATCAGGAGTAGGTGATCACTGATAACAGAAACCCGTATGCTGACTTCCTCAGGGGTGGGCTGGAGTAATTTCTTCAGGTGAACCACATCCCAGATAGAAACCAACAAAATGAAGGAGAAAATGAGGGCACATTTGCTGAGGGCTGGGCAATTGATACGTGAGACTTGTGGAGAGCAATTTTATACAAGTGCATCCAGCTGATTTTCTAGCACTTTCTCAACTTTCACAGAACTTTGGATCCTGAGGTGTATGACAGGCAGCACAAGTATTATCTAGTCTGACCTCCTGTGTATACAGGCTACAAAACTCTTCCCAAAAATGGAATAAGGTATATCTTGGAGGTGTATTCCAAATAGTGACACTCTGTGAGCAAGTCATTTCCATGACACCCTCACTGAAGGTAGCAAACTTCTGCTTCTAGCTGTTAAATACAGCTAGGCTGTTTACAAACGCACACTGAAAGGCCTCCTTTCCAGATCTCCTGTTTTATAAGTAACTCAATAGCTGAACTACCTCTATTTTTTTTAATAAACTAAAAAGAGACAGTTTCTCAAATTTAAAGACTTTAAGTTCCTTCTTTCAAGTTCCTTCTAACTTTCAAGATGATCCACATCCTCCTACAAATTTATACACCTGAACTGGGTGTATAACTCCCATTCAAATATCCAGAACCCCATTCTCACCCACCCACCCCCCACCTTGATATATTCCCTCCCTTTACTTCACCCCTTGGGAGAACAGACACCAGATGGGGAGATGTGACTTACCTCTCCAGGCCTGAGAACAGGAGCCAGACTGAAGCTGCTGCTTGTGTCTCTGCATCACCCACCTTGTGTCTGTTCCTCAGATGAGCCAACAATGTCTTTTACATCCTGAAGAAAAAGACATTCAGAGCAAAGTTATAAAGAGAAATGGGCATTTGCTGGCACTCAGGAAGACAGGGAGAAGAAACGGTGTGTGGAGAGAGAAGGTGAACTTACTCTGCAGCTGCTCCTTACTATTGTGAAGGAGACCGTGGCACTGGCACATCCCATGTTCGTACCTCTGGTGCTGAGCCATTGGTGAGATCTCCCTGCTGTGAATTAAGAACAAGAAGTGACAAATCATGCTCTCAGTCAGTCATGTCTGGAGAAATCCCAGCGTACAGTCTCTCACATAAAAAAGCAAGTCCCCAAAAACCTACCCAGAGTCAGAAAATTGAACCAAAGCTGAGAACTCTTCACATTTGAAAATCCTTTAAGTTGCCAGCTCTGGGCCAGATTTATCACTGTGACAAGCATCACAATCCTCCTAAAGTTCATGTGCTTCTATCAGACCCCAAAACAGCCTTATCCACTATTTATAATTTCAACTGTTGAGGCGACCGAGAGAGCAGTACTTAGCGCATGCCCTTTGCAAGTATTCACTTCTTATTAACTAACTTTTTGTAGACAAAGAACTTTTCACAGAAAGATGAGAGAGAGGATCTGCCTGATGAAATATTGGCTCTCCCAATTCACATTAGATTCTCAAGCATCACTCAACAGCTCTGAATTGACTAATGGCCATCACAGCAAATGGATTTCCACCTTCATCTTTCATTCCTGTCTGAATGATATTAATATGCATTGTTTATCACTAATGAGCTCTAGAATATGATGTTAACAGAAGCAATTAAGGCAAGGGGTAGCTGTCTGCAACACTGCGCTAGAGCTGAGTATATGGCTAATGAATCACTTCTATAGTTCAGTTCCTGTTTCCTCACTGCACTGAGGGTGAGTTGGGCTCATCTTGGTGTCCAGGCTGTTGCCTTTACTTTTAACTTGTGTGTGCAGGTGGTTGCTAAAGTAAGAAAGAAGCCAAGCTAGCCTAGTTTGGGGTTTTATTATTTATTATTCAATTATAGCAGCTACCTTCAAAGAGAGGTGGCACATTTAAGCTACCTTTTCCTGGGCCTGGTGTAGTTTTAATCTTCTCCTGAAGTGTTTAAGCTTTGGAGAACAAAGCTTGATTCAGGGCACTGTTTAGCCAGAACTGCCAGACCCTGACTTCTAGCACAGGTAACCACGACAGAGAGGTCAGGGACATCAGGATCTTTGTTCAGATTGTCTGCTCAAGGCAGAAGGCTGTCTCTCTAAAAAGCTTTGGCGAGTTGCTGTCTTCAGGGGAACATTTGCCTGTAAGGTTTGCCTGTGTTTGTGGCCACAAGAATTTAAAAGCTACAATTGAGGTCAAGAAGGAAAGCAAAGTATAATGCTACCCAGATAATTTTTATTTTGCCCTGTCCCAGCAAGCTCTGTCTTTAATGAACTGTATAAAGACTGAATCTTCAAGGTCCTTTGGAGCTGATTCAGCCATGAGAATGGAACAAAAGCAGGTACTTGACAGCAAGGTTCCCAGAAGTGAAGACGAGCATTGCTGTAACCCACCAATTTAATGGCTTGGTCCTACACTTGGAGGGAGAGAGTTTTCATTATTGATATCAGGGGGAAGCTGTAGGAGGTACAGCTGGACTCCAACCCACTGAGCTATTTATTTGATGTTCTGACATACTGAATAATCCACTCCTCTAGTCTGGAAGGCAAGGGAAGAAAGCACTAATCATCAGACAACATGCTCATTTGATCACATACTGTAGGAAACTGCTGGGACAAGCTAAAGCCAGTATGAATTTGGTTTTGTCACATTTTCTGGTAGGAGGCTCAAAATCTGCCTGAAGATGCTCTGTCAGCACCAACTGAAAGAAAGTTACCAGCAACAGAACTGTTTCTGTTCATAGGCTCAAGCTTCTCTCTTTGCTGCATCAGAGCTGGCATCTGCGATTTTTAATATTTTCCCTTAAATAAGCTCAAAACAAACCTTTTTGCCACGAGGCTCAGCTGGCTGGCTTGGGCTGTGCTGTGCTCTTGGTCCTCTCGGCGCCAGCTCTGGCTGGTGGTTTTAGAAGATCCATCTGAAACGAAAGCTGAAAGGTAACTCTTCAGCCAGCAAAGCTGAACAGAGCTGCTCCAGGAGAATCAGAAGCTTGCTACCTGTCTTCACCTACAGATGTTATCCTCACACCTACAAGCAGGCTCTGCCCCCTGACACTTTCGGTCTCTGATGGATGCTTAGTACCAAATTAGTCAGCAGTTCCTTTTTTATTTTTAAGGGGTTATCTATCTAAGGACCGAGATCAAAGCAGTGAGAGCATCAGTTCATTGTGCCGCCTTGAATTGTGGTGTCACTTTAATTTGCAGTCACTGAAGCAAAGCCTCACCAGCAGCAAAGGAAATACTTCAGCAATTAGCCAGCGCTCAACTCAGTGCTGCGGGAGTCGGGCTGCTCTAGCAGCCATGCTACCGAGCTCTGGGATGTCCCCACTGCCCAGCAAAGCTCGCAGGTGAGGGAACAGCTCCAACATAACCGAGCTGTGTCACTGGTGATGAGAAAGGGACACTTGCTGGGACATTTTAGTACAATATGATCTGGCAAGAAACTTAAAGAAGTCGAGCTTGTGCTGTTATTTTCACTCCTTTGGTTTTGATACATAGAGAGAAGCGAAAGATGCTTATTCTGTGCATGTTTTAACTTCAGAAAAGGCAAGGTTGCTAATGTCTGGGCTTACAAGTCTTGATTCACTCAGGAGAAGACTATGTACTTTCACTGAACGAGATCTGAACAGAAGATCCATCCTGTAAGTGTTGGGGGGAAAAAAAAACCACCCCACAACATCTGCAGCCAGTTACGGCGTGAGCACAGATGAGCTATCTCTTCTCCACATCCACTCACCTTGTGTGGTTTCCTGACATGCTGCACTCCATGGCTATCTAGATTCTCCAAACCCAACACCATAATGCTGATCTGAAGGGGGAGGAAGAAAATGTTCATGGCTCAGACATGGAAAGCAGCAGAAGATGAACTAGTGCTACTTGTGTTCCTGCACATTAACAGGACGTACGTAGCACAGGAAGCAAGTTTTCTGCATTGCCTACGGTACTATTACCTCTAATTTGTTCTATGGCAGAAACATCCTCCTGTGCTGGGCGTTGTACAGCCACACAGACACGTTCCCATCTCCCCAAATCTGCCATTTCTACCAAAAAGGACAGTGGTGGAGAGAGGAAAAACACCTTCACTCCATTTTACTGAGGCAACTGAGACACCAAGTGACAGAGCAGTTTCCTCATGGTCTACAGAAAACCTGGGACACTATTACAGGCCAGATCTTCACCAGCCAAAGACCAGGGTTAAATGGGCAGGCAGTTCCTTTTGGTACCACCAGCAGCACAACCTCCATGGCCACCTGTCAGTGCCTGGACTGCTGGGTGCCTACACAGCCCTTGTGCACAACAGACACAGGTCACACAGGACTGAGACATCCCAGGGCTTGTTTGCCTGTGATGATGATGGGAAGAAGCCCCCTTACAGACCACTGCACCAAGCAGGAGCAGCTGCCACCTCTGTGTTTACTGACACCTTAGAAAGTGCTGCCATCCACTTGCAACACCCAATTTTTTTCCAAGGTGCCACAAACTGAGCATCCAACACCCCACCCTATCCCTTACCACAGGCCAAAGCAGGGGGTGAAGGGGGTGGGGGGGCAGGTGCCGGTCTGAAGGAGAAACAACCCCACAAAAAAAAAGTTTAAACCCCAAAGCGACTGTGCAGCAGCCACCACAACCACAACGTCCTGTCCTGCCCATCTGCCTGCGGCCACGCACCCGCCTCCGCCTTGCCTGGGCCCCTTTGTGCGGCCGGTTCTCAGGGGGGGCCGAGGGGGCGGCCATGGGTGCTATATTAGGCACCTGCGGCTCACACAATGGGCTGTGGGTGCTCGGGGGAGAGACAGATTGATGTATTGTGTGCGGGGGAGGAGGGCTGTCACTTGAATCCATGTGAACTCAGGCTTTCGGGGCAAGGGAGATTGACAGCTTTTGTAGGTCGCAGCTCTCTTTCAAAGCTCTGCTTTATAGACAGTAGGTTAGGGGGCCCGGGCTTTCACTCCCATAATTCGAATAGGGCAATCATCAGCATTGAGAATTTCTTTCCTCTCTCTCTCTCTCCTCTCCTTTTTTTTTTTTTTTCCTCTTTTTTTCCCCCCCCTCTTTTTCCACCGCCCTTGTTATGCATTAAATGATTCCAGTGGAGGAATGTGCAGCATTAATTAGAATTGGTTAGCAGATACCGAGGGGAAAAGTTTCTTCACAACAACTATAGGAGGTGTCACTTCTACAAAGGCGGTTTTGTTTTCGCTCCCCCCCAGCATTATCAGTGCAATATGTAAGGTAGCGATTCTTTTCATTTAAATTAAGTGGAAAGCTACTAAATCTTGTTTTATTCTCCAAAAAAAGAAAAAGGTCCTTAACACTTATCTTTTAACTTCTTTTATTTTGTAAGGTTAGTGTTTACTTTTGCTTTCAGTCCTCCCCATTAATCAGCCTGCAAAGATGTGTATCCAGTTTTGTGTATCATTTAGCTCTTACAATTATAGGCCGGCACAACTAATATATAAGGATTGTCTACTGATTAAAGCAACAACGTTACTATTTAAAATCAAAGGCGCTCCTCTAGAAGGACACATTGAAATTCAGAAGTGTGGCTGGCTGTTCTCTGCAGGGATTTCCTAGTTTCTTTCAGCTCCTTAAATAGAAGTTAAGCTAAAAGATGGACTGCGGCATATAAAGTGAGAGCTTAGAAGAAACGCTCATTAATGTATTTATGTTCTGGTTTTTTTATTTCATGCCTTAAAATCTTTTCCCATCGCCATCAGGCCAACAGATAGGAGCCCTGAGAGTTTTTAAATATTTTCTCCTGTCAAAGGTACTCAACTGGTTTATCAAAAAATCATTAGAAAAAAATAATAATAATTTTTTTTTTTAGAAAAACTAATTCTGAAGTGAGTTTTGTCATTTAACAGCAGACACGATGCTATGTGTTACACCATAGGGTGCCATCACATCGTCCTCTTTTTTTTCCTCCTTTTTTTTTTTTTTTTCCTCTGTTATGGGATTGAAAATTGCCAAATTATTACTACCACAAAGCATCACCTCTTAAGACATGTAAAGCCAATTGCTGTCTCCTAAATTCCTAAGGCTCCGTGCCCTGCAGCTTCTCTTGCAACAAATTCACCTGAAATGTGAAGATATTTATACTTTGCCAGCGGTATCAGCCAGCAAACCCTGCTGGGGTTCTTTGTGCTGGGAAAAGTATAATTCTCACTGTTCCCCCTGAGGGAGTGCTGGGAAGCGCAGTCACAGGCAGAGTTGCCCAGTCAGGATGGAGCAGGTATTCCCACAGATGCAATGGTTCTCCTCCAGCATTTCTGTCTGGCCCACACACACAGTCAGCTCTATGATCACACACTTAAAACCAAAGCTTAAAAAAAACACCTTTGTTATTGAGTATCTAGATCACCATGAGCTTGATTATACTTCCCATCTTAGCGGTACATCAGGAGTTATGAGTGGGAGACATGATGTTAGAGCTTTTTCTTGACCTAGCTCAGCACTGGCACAGCTTTAAGAGCTGTGCAAAGACAACTGAACAGTGTCTGTGAGAAAGAAGAGAGGAGCAGTTTCTACCAAGCAAGGATGGGATGCAGTTCCTAAGTAGAAATACAACTGAGTAAAAAAAAGCCAACTAAAATATTTCACCTTCTGGCTGGAGACTTCTCCCTGCTGTGAACAGGAGGAACAAGGCTATTGAACATCTGACATTGTCTCGTGAGGAAAAAAACCATGGGACATGAGGAGTTATTTTCCAGGCTGCAAGGGAAAGGAAAAGCAGATTCCCTTCCATCCCTCCTCCCTAGAATCTGCCAGTTCAGCTTCAGTGGCTGGGGTTTAAGCCCTGGAGGCTGCACCATAGCACCAAATGCTCTATCAGCAATAATTAATTAATCAATCAGGTGCCAATGTGTGGAAGGTCCCAGGCAGAGGAGCTGTTTGCTGCTTGGGACACAAAGCAGCACTTCTCTTGGGAGCTGAGGTCACTGCAAAGATTGGTTTTGAAGTAAGCCCCAGCCCCAGGGTCAGTCCAGGCAGCCCAGAGCTTTCTCAGCAGGAGTTTGCATCCCAGCACAGCGCCTGCATTGCACAGCAAGAACAGCTCATGGCTCCAGAGATGTAATGCAGCTACACCGGTTGCTCTCGCCAAGTTTCCCTGTGTCTCCTGCACCCTGGCCCAAGGGCCAACTTCTCCTCCCGCCCCCCCCCCCCCCTCTTTTTTTGGACCACAGTACCTCTCTCAAAATTATGCATCCCTCATGCATGTAAATGAGAGGGGTCCAATTACACGCGAGGGAGAAAGGGTTTAATGAATCGTGAAAAAGCAAGGGTTGCATAGAAAAAGCTCAATCCCAGCTCTCCCTCATCCCATTCCCCCCCCCCCCCCCCCCCCTTGGAAACGTGCGTCCCTCATTTTTGAAGAGTGACGAGGGAGAATGCAGAGGAGTGACCGGGAGAAACCCACAGCTGAATGAATACCACACTTGTCTGCGTTTACTACGGCCTGTGCTTGAAATCTGCACTACATCCCTTTCAAGAGAAATAGCTAAGCAAGGAAGTTATGTTCCTCTACACAGCGTAAACAAATGCAGGACAGGATTGTAGATAACTCTATGTTCAAGTTCTCCCACTTGGAGTGTAGTCCTCCTCTTACTCTCCTTTCTTCTGTGGTTACACCCAAGGTCTGATATGGATTTGAGGGGCAACGAACGGGTCGTTATTTATGAAGTTCTCTAAATACAGCCACAGGGTACACAGCCTAAGATCTAACTCAGAGAACAGGCTAACTAACTTCCAGACATGCCTGACCCTGAAATTACTTGTTTATCACTGGCTATTCCAGGTGAATGCAAACTACCCAGCATGGGAGATGATGTGTGATGTAAGGCACATCACGTCAAGGCAACATTATTAACATCAAGTATATTTTCGTATGATCACGTTTAAAGCAGGAATTATACTCAATCAATTTGCAAATATTCTGGGGCTCTTCAGATGTCTTTCCATCTGCTATGTTGTTGTGGGTTGGTTTGGTTTTTTTTTCCTTCAGTAACATTAATGATTAATTACTGAGCTTTTAAAAAGGTTTTGATATCTCAAATTACGGTGTGGGGAAAACTCCCTCCAAGGGAATTACACAGCATTGAGGGCTGATGTAAGACACAGATGTAAACACTTGAGCATGGAGATGGTCTCCCTTCTCCATATCAATGAGGGAACCACAAGTACTGAGCAATTATACCTCCAACTGAAATATAGCAGAGCTATCTACTGAATATCTTTAAAATTTGGCCTCAAAGTTTCTTTCTTTATTTGGGCATGGAAATACCTGTGAAATTGCACATAGAAGGGATTTCTTATTAACTAAGGTAGGTAGGGTGCAGCTAGAAAGAACAACAGCTTCCACAACATCAATAGGATAACTCCACGTGTGCACAAAGTTACACAGAAGTATGAGTAACTCATGGAACTACACCAAGCCTGCTCCAATTTTTTACTAACTTGATCTAGAACCCAACAGGCAGAATGAATGCACACAGTGCTTAACTTCCAGCAGCTATGAGTCCATATTTCTCATTAGAAGCATATGGAATAAAAAAATCACAGAATCATAGGGGTTGGAAGGGATCACAAGAGATCATTGGATCCAACCCCTTGCCAAAGCAACATCCCTGGGACAGGTCACACAGGTCAGCATCCAGACGGGTCTGGAATCTCTCCAGAAAAGGAGACTCCACACCCCCTGGGCAGCCTGTCCCAGGGCTCCCTCACCCTCACCAGGAAGAAGTTCTTCCACATATTGGTGTGGAACATCCTATGCTCCAAATTGCCACTTGTCTGGTCCCCACAGACACTGAGAAGAGGCTGTCCATTTCCCCCTGTGTCCCACAACTGAGATATTTATAAACATTAATAAGATCCCTTCTCAGTCTTCTTTTCTCCAGGCTGAACAGTCCCAGTTTATTCAGCCTCTCCTCATAGGGGAGATGCTCCAGTCTTTTAATCATCTTCTTAGCCCTTTGCTGGACTCTCTCCAGGAGATCCCTGTCCCTTTTATACCAGGGAGGGACAGAAAATGAAGACCTAATGCTTTACAAATTCTTAGTTATCTCTGCACATGTAAAAGAGCACCAGACCACTGCTGATGATCAAGGATGCTGCTCTGGTTGGTTTAGCTACTCTATGAGTAGTGGAGCTAAACTCCCCAATCTCAAAAAGAAAGTGCCACTATCCCAATTGCTCCTTCATCCTTGAGGCACTGAAATGGTTCAAGCCAACAGAACACCCTGATGTAAACACAAGTGTTGCAGAGGAGATGCATGCCTTCACATGTCATCTACTAATTTTTGTAATCTTCCAGTGATGCCTTTATTGGAATTTCCACTGGCAGGGCTCTTGGGTATGCTGTCAGTGGGGAAGACATGCTGGTCAGTAACCTCCATGTCCTGGATGCAAGTGCTTCCATCTATACCACTGGAATTGGGAGAGAAGGGATGATACTAATATATGGCATAGCTAGAGCTACCCAACTCCCTTGGAAAGGAAATAAGGGGCAATGTGGATAGTAAAGATTTGCTTATCCTCATTTCTACAAAATCTGTAAGCCTCCACTTCAGGATTTCCCAAAGAGATGTTGTTGTTGAGCCTTGTCATTGTCTCAGGCCTCTTCACAATAAGTGTTCCAAAATCCTGAGCTAGTGGCCAGATTGACACAGATGAATGCTATTCCTGGATCTGACTGAAAAAGGATGAACATTTATAAGAAGTCAAATAGGAAAAAAAAAATTGCTATTTCTGGGTTTAAGAGTAAAAATTTTCAGTCCATTCAATGAAACTCATCCAAAGATGGTACAGGAAAAAAAATCCCAAAGAACACACAGATAAACCAGATTTTCATATAAATCACTTGTCCTTTGACTTTGGCCACAGAGTGACTCTGTCAGCCAGAAAAATGAAATCTTGCTCAGAAACTAACTTTATAAAAGCACAGAGGGAAATATATCATCTGAGATCCACAACTTCCAGAGATACCTGAGGGCCTGTGCAAATCCTGTGCAGTCTTGGGTTACACTCTCTCCAATGGTCACCTTTGCTCAGTGCTATGAATACAGTGTTCCAAAACATTATATTCCATAGTGTTTCCGAGCATCATTCCATAATTTTTACCCCTCTAGGAGTTTTGCTAGATGCAGATGAGTGGCAGGGCAAGGGGAACAGCAAGGCTATGATCTTTCTTGCAACAAACAGATCTTAGTTTGGACCTTCTCCATTATGAAACCACAAGCACACTGCTCATGCATGGGTCCATACGGCTACCTTCCAAAACTGGTTGTGGCACAGGAGCCTGATGAAAATGCAAAGTTTAGGTTGGGATTTCAGGAATGCCTTCTTATGAATAAACCCCATGCACATCAGACATCTTTCCCTTTGAACTGGCAACCTTTCTGTCACGCTTTCATGAAGGACCAAACACTAGTTTGGGTTGAAGGAGTTTTTTTATATTTGTTTTCCAGTGGGCACTTTGGTTTGAATTATTTAAGGTCAATGCCTTCTTAATGCATTTTGGGGGTTATCTTTTTTTTGTAAAGCAGGGCAGAAGAAGACTTCTTTAACATAATATAAAAATAAAAATGAAACATCAATGCAGAACACCAAGTCACTCAAGAGATACTAATTTTGGTAGATTAATTTACCAAAGCAAGGATAGTTAAAAAGCATAAAACCAGAAGAATGCTCTATTCCCATAACAGTGGGACACATCACTACCAGAAGGACTATTTTATGCATCAAATCATATATCTGCAATATTTCTTTCCCATCAGTTTTGTCAACATGACTGTTTCTCTTGTGCTTTTAACTGCTACTCTTCCCAGGTATGGCAGACACTTAGCATGGTGGTCAGTTGGGTTGGAACATCTTTCATGAGTCATCAGTTTGACTTCCACCTCCTGGAGAGGTGGTGGCATGTTTCTCAAGTCTCAGCAATGGGGTGGGAGGAGGCCCAGCAGCCTAAGGTCTTGCCACTGAAGTGCACGCAACATTTTTCATGCTCCCAGACTCTCTCACCCAGACATTTTTGCCCTATTTACTTGCTAACTCAGTGGTAAGAGCATCACACCTTGTCTTGTTCATCACACCTCCTGTCTCTTTCCATGCCTGACTTCTGCCAAGGAGAGTGCAGGCAGGAAACAGAGGGGAATGGCACAAGGCACAGGCACCAACAAGGGGAATGGCAAAGCTCTATCTCCGTTTTGGTCCACCAGCCCTGGCACATCATGCTTTTAAGGTTTAACTGCACGTGAGTTGTGTTTCCAGTAATCAGTTCTGATTTTTACAACCCAGGATTTGGCTGTACAAAAGCATTTGCTTTTCTGGAAACAGAAGTCGTCCTAAAACACACTTTAAAGTGGTTGCAGATTTTCTTTTCTTTCTTTTTTTTTTTCAAATGGGGAAACATTAGGTAATTAAGGAAATCATGCACCATGCCATGTGGAAGCCTCCTGACAAATACAACTTTGGTGGCCATGACCCTGGCCAGAGGAAGAAGGCTGTGATGTCACCTCATCCCCAAGTCCCAGTTTCACGGATAGTATCTCTGAAAGGAATTGTCTAAAGGAGATTGTTCCTTATGAAAAGTTCACATGATGGAGTCTGAAGGGCTTGTTTCACTTGAAGCCCAGCAGGACAGAGCTGTTTGGAAAGAAGCATTCAGTGTGTTCTGTTTTGCTGAAAGCTGTCACAGTGAACAAGTACTTAGCAAACAGCATGAACAAGGATTTGAACTAGAAAGCTAGCAGGGCCCTGACAACATTGTAATAGTGGGCTTGTCTGCTCAGAGCCTGTACAATGATGCATGGGGGCATGAGAAGGAAAACAACTCGATTTTTTTTGTATTTTTAATTTTTTTCTAAGGTGATAGTTTATCACTGCTCTGAACTCGCTTGTGCTGTTGTCACCTTCGGCATTGGCAGGAGGGAAAAAACGCCCTGGAGAGAAGAGGCACAGGGCAGAGGCACAGTATGCAGCCCAAAGGATGAACTGATTAACTATTTAGATAACTGAAAAGCAGTCAGTTCTCTTCCTATGGAGATGTCTTGTAATGGTTTTGTTTCTGTTATGATGGACAGACTGCTTAAACTGCTGCTCCTTACATCGCTAATCCATATTTAGCAGTGAACAAGAGCTGCCTGAATCCCAGTCCAGAAGGGAGAGAGAACCTGCCATTCCACACCTCTGGAGACAGCTGCTTTCACCCAAGCACCCAGCTTCTGACATCACACAGGAAGAGGAGACTAGTATACATTATAGGCTCCCTGCCCCCATCACACAAGAGACTATCAAAGACAGCACAACACTGGGAGACATCAAATGAGGATGGAATTAGAATAGGATAAAACCACAAATTTTCCTTGTAGTTTTATGTACAGTAGCCATGTCCTTATTTCTAGAGCAAACCTCAAACCCACACTAACCACAGCTTCTCACGGTGATTATTACTACAGTTGTCTGGTTGATGACAAGAAGACTTTCAAGTACTGTAATAAATAACTTATTTATCACTTCTAACATGCTGTGTATTCTCCTACACATGGAAAGCCCCTAACCAGTGTTCTTTCCTACACAGAACAAACAGCCCCTTCTTCAGGCTTCTACTAAGCAATTTACACAACACTCCCCTCCCCCCATTTCCCTCCATCCCTTTACAGGGACAGAAGACTGGCAATGTTTAAGTGCATACCCCACCAGCTCTTTCCTTACAGACCTCAACAAGCTCAGGATGAGAACTTCCCCAGCCAATAGGAAAACCTATTGATTTTATCACAAGTTCCTAAACTTGCCCTTCATTCCCTTCATACCCCCTGCCATTGCTGAAAACCTCAGCCAATGGTTTGTGGAAAGACCATAGGTGGAGGAAGACAGAATGAGGAACCACTGGCTCCTACCAAAGCTTAACCCTTGGAAAAAGACACTGACCACCTAAGTTATTCCTGGAGGACTTGATCCTAGGAATATATTCACTGATGGATGGACCAGAAACACTACTTCAATCCTCTCTTACTGCATGCACTTTTCTCCATTCATGCTCAGTAACAGCATTAGTGCTTCGGTCTGTAAATTGGGATATTAATTTATAAGGCCAATATACATTGCTTTTAAAATGATTATAAAGATTATTTTCTCTGGCCTCCTGTCTCAATGCAGCCCCTATGCTGTATATAGCAAATCTTGGCATCTGAGGAATATCTGCCTTTAATCTGGGGCTTCCAAAACCTTTAGCATTAAAGACTGTTCACAGCTTCAAAGACAGGAATGTTTTTTAGTAATTCACATGATTTCTGGGTAAATTCTCCACTAAGCCCCTTCACAACACTGCTGAATGGCAAGGTTTAGGATGAGCTGTGTTCCTGGGAAGCCAGGCTTGTGACCACCACAGTGACAAGCCCATGCTGGCTTTGTCCAGATCTGAGGAACACATCTTACCACTTTTTATGATACTACAAATGTAATATTCTCTAAAACCCATGTGTTTCCTCAGAAGCAAAAATGTCTTGCGGGATTGAATTTAGATTTAGCTACTATCTCTCTCCCATACCCACGTCCCTTAGGTCCTGGCAACTGTACTACAAGTTTCTTATCACTGTAACAGAGTTTTTTCAGCAAAGCAAGTCTCTTTTGCAAGGAGACCAATTATGATAAGATTGTTCATATGTTGGTTTGGGTTTTTTCCCCCCAGCTGCTCCCTGAACCAGGTAGGATGTTCTCATTATGAAAAAGAGAAGTGATCTTCCCCTCTTTTTCTCTACTCTTCCAGCCCAAGTCTCCTCCCATTTTGGATGCATACAGCACAGAAGTCTGAAAGAGAAAAGAACTAAGCTTCTTCAAAAGCACCAGCATTACATAGGGACGTTTCACCCTGTGCCTACTCACAGCAGCTTTGTGCAGAAGCTAGCAGGTACTGTTTGCCCAGCAGTGCTGTACTCACCCGCTCGTGGGCGCAGCTCTCCCCGGTGGCCTTTCTGGCAGACATTTCTGGCTGTGAGAGTTGACAATCCTCTGAGCTCAAATTCTTTATGAAAGGGCCATGCTGATTTGGCTAGAAAGGCGAAATCCTCGTGGTTAAATTTTACCCACAGTTGTGCTGCGCTGAAGCAGCTACCCCCTCCTCCCCACCATCCCACCATCCCCCTCCACTTTTTCAAGCCCTTGGAGATACCAGCAGATGTCCACTCCACGGGCAGCTGTTGTCACAGTCCAGAAGTCCCCTCTGCCCAGCTTGCTTTGTGGGATGGCTTCTCTGAGTGCCTTCAGAACAAAATCTTCAAGCTGCTCTAGGCAAAACCCGGATGGCTTATTTTAAACATTTGAAACAAGATAGCTCGGGTTAAGCTGGAAAATTTTGTCTGAAGAGAGAAAACTCTCTCATCGTGGCTCCACCACAGGACTGAAAGTGAACTCCCAGGAAGAGGTGACTTCCAGGTAGGAATGGTAACATTTCCAGCTGGCAGAGCTGGCTATGGAAGATGCCATCACTGCACACTGATTTTGGACAGCTGCATAGCTGCAGACAGGCAGGATGGAGTTCTATCTCTCACCTGTCACTCCACCTCTATAAAACATCTGCTGTCATTTTTATGAGTAGTGTCTCCAGCTTTTGTCCGTGAATCTGCACAACTACTTTTCCCCACCCACTCTGGTCCTTGCAGCATGTGTAGCACTACAAACAGGATAGCAGCTACAGATCTGCTGCTAAAACTCTTACCATTCCATCTGCCTGCGTAGAAAATAAAACCCAGCAGCAGGATTTCATGTCCTTGCATATCATGGGAAAAAGGCATCGCGTTTTCTGTTCCCCACCCCCACAGATAAACCATATTACTTGTCCTCAAGTTATTCTCTTCCCAGGCTAATCTATGTTAACTTGTGCACTGCTTGAGACTGTAAAATACAGAGCCCCTTTCATACGGGAGGGATGTGTTCCTGCCAGGTCCCAGTGTTCTAGGGAATTTGCCAGATCCCTCAATAAACTGATCCTCTGCCTTCTGGCTCCGATGTTCAGAGTTGGCTCTTTGGTCTGAGTTGTCCCAAAACAGGATTTCCATCCCTTCCCATATCATGCTTTCCCTACGGCCTGGTAACCGTGTGTAAGGTACAACCCCTTCAGCGTTTCCTTCCAGGTAGGAGCAGTCATTCCTCCCACCCTCTAGCCAGCACAGGCATATGCATGACCTAAGGATTTCTATTTGCAGTGTTCGATTTAAGTTTCCTGGTGCCCAGAGCACTGCAGTAAATGCACTGGGTTTGACTCCCATAGCACCAAATATCCTTGGTAGGGCTGCAGGAAGCAGAAGTGCCAAGGAGTGGGAAAGTCATGTAAAAGATGGCCCAAACAGGGACTGGGAGGGGACTGGGTACAGCTGAGCAACTGCTTTTAGGCCCACATCCATAACTGGGGAAGTTAACTGAACATACTGGGCTCAGTGACCAAAGATAAGAGACATCCCCTACCCTCCGGGGCTGTTGCCTGGAAGAGAATTAGAATTTAGACCAATTAATCATTACAGACGATGCTGAGTAAAAGGTCCATGCCAGTAAGACTGCAATAACATCAATATGAGTGAGAAGGAAGGCGTCCCCCTGTTTAGCTGTTATACCATTACACAGGCACACTGCTGGGAGGATATTACTGCTCCAGGCAGTTACCAGCCGTCTGACTGACTTCTCTCACAAGCTCTTGTTCCCTCTTCTAACCCAAAAAGAACTGATTTTGCAGAAATGAAATGTAATTTTAAAAGTCCCAAGTTAATAAAAATGCTTTTAAAACAGAGTGCCTGCGATACAATGGATCAGTGCTGTCCCGGGCATCAGCACGTTCACTCTGACAGGCTCACACCAGAGATGAATTTGCCCTGGTGCTTTTGTCAATAAAATTCTAGATTAAAGGAGACCCTATGTAGAGCTGGTCCCAGGGGTAATTGCTAGTTAAGCAGCCAATTAACTGACCCAACGAGTAGGAAAAGGGGAAGGGGGAGTGAGGGGGAAAACAAATCAGTCAAGGTATGGTAGAACATAATTCTTTAGGAGTTAATGTTAGAAACCTTTTCAAAAGGATTACAGCCTACCTTGACTCATTCCCCCTTCTTCTTTCCTCTTTCTCTTCTTCCCAGTTTGTAATTGTTGGTTCCCCTAATTGGCTGATTAACTACTTATTACATACAGACCTGGAGGTATGTGGGATCCTGTTAGCAACAGAACTCGATTTCATCTAGCAAAGCGAGACTGAATGCAGCAAAGCATCAGCATGGCCTGTTTTTCAACTACCCAGGCTGGTGGCTCAGAGTCAAGTAGCATTTCATTTGAGAAAGTTCTTTTTTCAACTGGCTTCTGTTTTATTTATTTAATACAACAAAGAAAGGTTTTTTTTTAAAATGCTTTACTATGCAAACAGAATGATTTTTAGCAGTGGAGTTTGTACACCTCAAACTAACCTACTTACTGTTCATCATCAACACTATCAGGATATGTTAATGAATGAGCTGCTACCTTAATAAGTTATGACAACAGAACTAACCTCTGTTTCCTTAGGTAGTGTTACCAAGCTGCTTTCCACCAGCAGCAGTCTTGGGAAATGAGTCCTAACTGTGAAAAGGGCAAGCTGATAAAGTTACCCTAATTTCCTCTCCCTGAAGATTTGTGTTGGGGGGAAAGAGCAGAACTTACCCTTGCAGTTGTTGGCTTCACATAAGTTTTATAGTGGGTCAAAAAGGAGGTAGCAGTCTATTCTGGGACATCCTGAAACCATGCAACCAAGGAGGAGTTCAAAGCTGCTCTCTGAAGCATCAAAGAGGCATTTTGCTGCTTGTTCAACAGCAAACAAATCTTATAACATCTCATTAATGCACCTTTTCCAGCATCATAGAGACAGAGCTGCCACCCTTAAAACAATGCCAGACAGGGCACTTTAAAACCTGTCAGTGCACATGGCTGCATGTACACAGGTTATTTTCTAGAGGAGGTGGATTGTGTTGGTCACTTGCTGTCCAGTGTAGAGAGCAAATATTATTCTTCTCTCCTCTTTTCTTGGGCAGCAGGACCCTGTGCAAAGCAGCAACACCTCCAAGTGCGATTGTCCAGGGAGGTGGACACAGAATGGTGTTCTCCTAACATTGCATGAACCTCTTCTTCTAGTTCCAACTGTCTCCTTCAAGTTTGGAAGAGCGTTTGTTATTTTAGTTCTATTTAATATTAGTTATGATGTATTTCTCCTCCTCCATTTCATCCCTTAGCAGAAGAGCAGGCCCAACCCGGGCAGCCCATCCTCAACTGCATGTAAATCACAGTCTGATTAGGAAGTGATATATTCATCTCTAAGTCCTGCATAAAAGTTATTCAAGTATTTTGACAAAATAAGTGCTGTTTACTTTATACATTTTCTGCTAATTCTAAAGATTTCTGCAAACCTAAAGGATCTCATGGAATTTACAGGCTTGTGGCTTTGCTATTGAAAGTATAAAAGCATGCTAAATTAAGTTGATTTGCCTGTGAAAGAAACACGTCCATTATTCATGTCAGGGCCCTGTCACATCAAATTGAGGGAGTGAAGAAAACCCTTTTTTATAAACGTTTAGAAGCAAGGAAAAAACCAACCATTGAGGGACTGAATTTCAATTGGGAGAAAGTCAGTCTGAAAGCAAGGTTAAGAAAAAAAAAAGGAAATAAAAAAAAAAAAAGTTGAGGACATGTCTAATGTTGGAAATCAGCAGAGAGAGTGGGTTGATTTAACTTTGGCTGGAATCTTTTAAACAGAAAGCTGGGTGGAAACTTAAAATAGCAAGTAGTACACACAGTCTCGATGTCTCTCATGTAAACTTGTCACAAGCAGTTCGGCTAATTCAGATTTAAGTCTTTTCAGACCCTGTTTTTCTTGGTTGCTTCAAAATAATGATCAAAATCCTTGAACGAATGGGTAGAGCATTGCGATTGTGTGCTACTAATGTTTTTATCCAGTGGTTATTATTACATGGTTTCATTCTTATTAGGGGGCAACACTTAGGGGTTTTTTAAGTTTGATTAGCTGATGAAAAAATTGGGAGAAAAAAAAAGGTTGGTTTAGCTATAGCTGTTCTACAGCTGTGCATGTCTGTGACAGAGAGGGGCTGATGGGATCAGAAATACCCAAAATTGCTTCCTCTCCACTGTTAAGACACATATTGCTTCATGCAGCCAGAAAATCTTGGCTAACATATTTATGACATAGCGTGGTAGGTATACACAAAATAAATGATGCATGTCTATGTGCCTTTTTTCTACTCCAATATACATAGAGTTAAATAAGGGAAATGTAATAAGGGGATTGGTTTATACATTAGAAGTCTTCTCATTGCCTGATTATAATCTCTGGTGTGGCTTGCTTATGTAGCAAAACAAAAAAGTTCCTTTGCACTGCAGTTGTTTTTTACAAGCTTAAAACCAGCACGTTAAGTGGCATTTCACAGTCTTCTGCTTAAAGCTTAATTGGTTTAGACTGGACACCCCAGAGTTATGCTTTAAAAGGAGTCCAGTTTTTATGTTGCTGACATTATTCTACTGGACAAAGAGTAATTCAACAACTTGTTTGCCTGAAATCATGCTTCTGGGTACCAGGCCTATACGTTATTTCTGTGTGAGATTTGTTTTCCTGGTTTTTGGGGGTTTTCCCTAACCTGGGAGCCCTTGGGCTAACATGTTTTCAGCTTTAAAGCTCTTATCTGAAAGACACTTTTACCACCTCATCCAGGCACTCTCTCATGCTTCTCGACTTCAAAGTCTTAATCTGGGAAAGCAAACCTAAGTCCCAAATCCTGGACCCTTCAAGCTTCTATAGGACCCTCTGCTAAAGTTAAGTTCTTGTCTTTAATTGAAAATTGCAGCCCGTGTAAATAGGAGTTAGTTTGCAGCAAGTTCCCCACAAAAGGAATTACCTCGTGGAGTGGCTGTGCTGGGGTAAACAGAGGGGATAAAAAAAAAAAAGAGACAGAGAAAGAGAAAGCAAAAAAGCCAGGGGTAAAAGAGAAGGAGGCATTGTACTGTGGAGGTAGCATCAAGACAAGGATTAATGGCTAGAGGAATTGTATTTTGTGTGCTTTCAGCAGCATTACAATCTCCCAAAAGTAAGTGTTACTAATAAGCAAGCCAGTAAAGAAAGGTTAGTGTGTTAAAGGAAATGGAAAAATCACACTCTCTAAATAAGTGAAGATTTTTCCTCTGCAAAGACCAAGCAAAGTGGTCCTGATGTGTTTATATTTAGTGCTTGCTGGGTCAGCTACTGAAGTTTGTTGTTTTATGGTGTTGACAAGCTGATGGGAAGTGATACATCCATACTGCACAAATGACATTCTCTGCCAGCTTCAGTTACTCCCACATACCCTCAATTTACATATTTTACAGGACCTAGCTGGTAAGGAGAAACCCAGCCTGGGTTTCACTGGTGATATGTTATACTGATGTACTGGTGAAATCCCAGCGGCCACGCTGGAAGTGTGCCCAGCCATAACAGACCAGAACAAGGAAGGTAGGGCTGGTGGAAAGGAGGGTAGGATCCCTTTTCAGTGCTCAAACATCTGCTGCCCTCGGACTACGGTGTTGATAGAGGCTCATGGAATATTTTCAGATCCTTGCAGTAACACTGAAAGACAGCAAGAGAAGCTAATAGAACCCAGTGATGTTTACCTTCTCCTTTCCCCTGTTTCAAGGACTGGGGATGTTTGTTTGCACGTTGGACTCCCTGCACTGGCTCAGTGAATGCTCAGACAAGCATCAGCACTGGCAGAAAAGAGGGAATAAAGTCTCCCTCTCCAGTGGGAGCCATAGTTTTAGTAGCTCAGATGTGTTACGGAATTGCATCCTGAGACTTAATAAGTTTGGACTCAGTCCATAGCTCCTTTACCAACTCCCTGTGTCAACCTGGATATGTCACTTGATATCTTAAATGGTAGTATTCTCCACCCACAAAGTTGGAAGAATAACTTCCTTTCCTTCCAAATTCCCAACCTTTTGTCTGTAGCCCCAAGCACACTGCTTTCACAGGAATCCATTCAGCAGCAGAGACACATTTTTGTATTGAAGTTATTAGTACGAAAAAGATTGTTTAAGCAAACCTCTTCTGTCTGGAGTAGATATCACAGAATCACTTGTGTCATCCACCACATCACTCCATAATAAATAGAAAGAGTTCAGCTATGGAACCTCTGAAAAGTCTCAAAAGTAACAGTACAGACATTATCAGGCAATAGGATTGTTTCGTGGCTAGTGGTGCGACTACTGTTGGCCTTTGTGGTGTGTTTTGAGTTTGTCTTTTTCTAACAATTCACAGTCCATCATATTCAAAATGCAATTTTTAAATGGAAGCCAATGGAACTAGAGTCTAAAAATCCAGTGGAACTATAATTGAGTCTGGTTTAACACATAACACACAAGAAACCATAAGAGATTCAGGAAAACCTATTCTGCAATGTTTTTTCCTGTTACTTCACCTATTTTTATTAAATAGAATATAGAAAATATAGAATATATCTGTGAATTTAAGAGGACTGCTGATATGAAACAGAATCATACTGTTTCAAGGTAGGAAATGGCATTTATTTCTACTCATACTGTTTCAAGGTAGGAAATGGCATTTGTTTCTACTAACTTTTCAGTGGCCCACAATTTGCCTTGATTCAAAACTTTCTCAAAAGTTTCTGCAGTATTAATCTATCAGGTGCATCTGTGAGAAACAGAACTGACTTAAAAATCCAAAATATGTCCTAACTATCCAAAGAAACTCATTTAAAATTTACATTATTTTTAAGAATTGTAAAAATTACTCACTTAGCCAAGGATCTGTGAAGCCTTTCTGGTTTTCCTCTTGGATTTTATTATTTGTAGACTGTTAAAATTTTCCTTTCTTAATTTGCTGTCCTAGGAAACAATTGAATTGTGCATGGTATGAGTATATAGATTCAAATACCTTTTAAACTTGGATCAAAATAAAGTCAAAGAAAGAAAAGAAAACATTTTTCTTGAGACATTGCCCATTATTATTCTGCTTACAGTATACACTTGGAAAGTTTTCATGTTCATAACTCAATGTCTGTGGTCACCTTACCTCCCAAAGATATGCAAGTTCATTTCAGCATTTATCTGCTCTTTTTCTCCTCAGGAGTTCAACTGTTTTTCCGCTTGATGGTTAGAATGAATTGAATATTTTGAACTCATCCATCAGATTTGGAAATGATCCCTGAATTGATGAGAGTGTTTAACAGTTAATTGAACATTTCTGTTGTGAACTTTCATTGTTTCAAAGTACAAAAATCCTGCTCACAGGAACCTGGACAAAGAAAAGAGGATCCAGGACACATTATTGCACCACAAATATTTTCATCCTCTAGAAAGCAGCAGGCATTTAAATAATGGGGACATCACCCTGGTTTCACTCGTGGATATCTCAAGGAGTGGTGGTCTGAAAAGGAATTTCACAGGAGCTGAGGGCTCCCATGTTCTCTAGCAGGAAAAAATTACACATTTTTCAAATCCATGTTTTATTTGTGCTCATCAGGCACAGACTGACTTCCCTAAGCATATGATTCTGCCACCTACGTGCTACCCATGCCTGTGTGAGACAGATGTTCTTAATAGCAGCCTCAAATATTGGTTGGCCTTATAGGATCAGCCAGCAAGGCTTTCCAAAGGGAGCCCATGATGACAGTAAATATTTGGTTGTTTATTAATCTAAGTATAATCTGTATGCCCTACTGTCTTAAGTGACTTTGAATATTCTCATCTGCAACCAAGGAAACACTACACCATAGGAATACGACTACCAACTCGCAAATGAAACCATCCCCAGCCTCTGGAGTCCCTGCCATAACTTGCAGAGACCTAGCAATGGCACTTAACATCTCAGTGCCACACACACGTGAAACTGCACAACAGCTTGCGAGAGGAAGAGCAGCCCTAGAGACATGAACATCTGTTCTCTACACCATGTCTCTACTCATGCTGGAAACACACCTTGGAGAATGTCAGAATAATTTCCAATACATTGCCACTGAGAACAGGTCCATGCAAATAGTCAGGGATGGTTTGGAGTGAGGATTGGGGTCTGTGGCACAGCAATGTCCTGTAAGTTCGCAATGCAGCCGTTCCCTCTGTTGTCCTGCAGTCACTTCTGCCTGGCTAAACTGTGCTTCTCTCCAGGTGTTAGGCACTTTTTAAAGTACATAAAAATCACAGCATCACACAAAACTGTATTGTTCTCCAACTTTACCTATTGTCCATCCCCTTTCCTCTCCCTAATCTTCACCAGAAGCAGCTCTGCCCGGAGGTACCCTTGGCGCTGGGCTCAGGAACTCACTGGTTGCCAGCTGCACACACTGCAGGAAGCAAATGCCTTGGCTGGCTGTCGTTTGCCTCAATGAGTTCTCTTGCCCTTCCATACACTGGTGCCATCCCTCTAGCTATCCTGTGTTTTGATACATAGGGCTCTGTAGAGAAATACTTGGGGGATACTGAACCAGGATTTGATAAAATCACTATACATTTCATATAAAATGAATACATGCAAGTCCCTGGTTGGAATGCATAGGCAAGCAGCATAGAGAGCTTTAGCCTAACTGAGATCATTGGCTAAATCTAAGTTATCAAGAGGGAAAGAAGCTTTTAAAAGTGTTGTTTCTATTATTTTGTCCTCAAAATCTATGGGAATCGCATCTCTGACTTCAGCAGGGTGAAGAGGAGGAGCACTTTAGAAAGATTTTGCCTGGTGAAGACTGACCCTTGCCCCTCCTCAGAACTGCTCGTGCCCTCCAGCCCTTGGCATACCAGGCATTTAAATCTGACCTGTGTCTCCCATAACACCACCAACAAATATAACACCCTGGACTTCAGGAAAGCAGACCTTGAGCTCTTCAGGAATCTGCTGCCAGAGTACCACGGGACAAAGCCCTGGGGGGAAGAGGGGTCCAAGAAAGCTGGCTAGAATTACCTCCTCCAAGTTCAGCAGCCATGCATCCCAACAAAGAAGTCAGTTGAAAACACCAGAAGGCCTGCATGGATGATTAAGGAGCTCCTGGGCAAACTCAAACACAAAAAGGAAGTCTACTGAGGGTGAAAGTGAGGGCAGGTAGCCTGAGAGGAATACAGAGAAACTGTTTGAGCAGCCAGGAATCAGGTTAGGAAAGCTAATGCCCTGATAGAAATAAATCTTGTCAGGGATGTCAAGGGCAACAAGAAAATCTATAGGTACATCAGTGATTAAAGGAAGAATAGGGAATATGTAGACCCTCTCCAGAAGGAAACAAGAGTCATAACCCAGGATATGGAGAAGGCTGAGGTGCTCATTGACTTTTTTGCCTCAGTTTTCAGCACCAAGTGTTCTAGCCACACTTCTCCACTCACAAAAGCAAGACCTGAGGAACTACTACATGCCTGTCAATCTCACCTCTGTGCCCAGTCATGGAGTATGCTTGGTCACATAGATGAGGAGATGGTTGACAACCGACATGGCTTCACTAAGGGCAAATCGTGCCTGACAAATTTGTTTTCCTTCTATGATGGGGTTACAGCATTGATGGATAAAGGAAGAACGGCTGATCTCATCTATCTGGGTTTGTGAAAATATTTGACACTGTCCCTTGTCTCTAAATTGGACAAGCATGGATTTGACAGACAGACCACCAAGTGGATAAGGAAATGACTGGATGATTGCACTCAGAGCATTGTGGTCAACAGTGATATCCAAGTGGAGGCCAGTGATGAGTGATGTTCCTCAGGGGTTGATACTAGGACCAGTGCTGTTTAATGACATGGACAGTGGGATTGAGTGCACCGTCAGTAAGTTTGCTGACAACACTAAGCTATGTAGTGTGGTTGACATGCCATCCAGATGGACCTTGACAAGCCTGAAAAGTGAGCCCATGCAGACCTCATGAACTTCAACAGGGCCAAGTCCAAGGTCCTGCACAGGGGTTGGGGCAAACCCAAGCACAAATACAGACTGGGCAGCAAATGGATTGAGAGTCACCTTGGGATGTTGTGGGTGTTGGCTGGTGAGAAGCTCAACATGACCCAGCAATGTGTGCTCACAGCCTAGAAAACCAACCGTGTTCTGGGCTGCACTGAAACACAGAGTGACCAGCAGATCAAGGGAAGTGATTGTCCTAACTTTACTCCACTCTGGTGAGACCTCACCTGCAGTACTGCGTCCAGCTCTGGGGCTCCCAATATAAGAAGGACATGAACCAGTTAGATTGAGTTCAAAGAAGGGACCTGAAGATGATCAGAGGCTGAAAGGGTTGGGGTTGGTCAGCTTGGAGAAGAGAAGGCTCCCAGGGTGACCTTATAGCAGCCTCCCAATACCTAAAGAGGGGCTGCAAGAAATCTGGAGAGGGGCTGTTTAGAAGGGAATGGAGTGATAGGACAAGGGGTAATGGCTTTAAACTGGAAGAGGGGAGATATTAGAAATAAATTCTTTACTATGAGGGTGATGAGGCACTGTAGCAGAGAAGTTGTAGATACCTCATCCCTGGAAGTGTTCAAGCCCAGGTTGGATAGAGAGAGCTTTGGGCAACATGATCTAGTAGAGTGTGTCCCTGCCCATGGCAGGGGAAGGTTGGAATTACATGATCTTTAAGGTCCTTTCCAACCCGAACCATTCTGTGTTAATGAGTCTTAATAAGGAGCAAGAGCTGAGTGACATCAGTTGGAAGTGAGAGAGAAATGGAAAGACAGGGTGGGATGGAGTTTTTAATGAATCACAGGCCAGCAGAGATCATCTGAAGTGATACAGTTGCAAAAAAACAGAAAAGGCAAAGGTGAACCTAGGGCCCAACTGGAGAGGACTGTTGGACTCTGCTGGCTGTTCGAAGGGTCAGATACCACCACAACAGGACACCGCTGGGACCTCAGCAGGTATAATCATTCTCAGTTCTCCTTAAGAAAGTGCCAGCTGACCTAAATGCAGTGCAAAGAACTAAAAGAATAGCTTTATTCATGGAGATGAAAAGCATGTCCTGCAGATTACAACTGGAGTACAAACTGTTTTTTAAAGAGACACCCCAGGTAAAAATAAGGAAGAGCAAAGGCTACTTCAGCTGAAAGACAAGCTGCAGTGAAACCAAATTAACGGCTGTGAAGAATCATGGGGGGTAGGTCCCTAGGACTCCATCCCCAGAGAAGCACCCTCATTACTGTTGTAATTTGTTCTTTCTCTTTTTCTGGCCCTGGGAGTTTTCACTCCTTTCTGCCCCATGAACACAGCTTCCACTGAAGCACTGAGTAGCCTCATCCAGGACAGCCTCTGGGCACAATTATGTCTGAAATCTGTCAGGATGAGGAACGGTTAATTCAGGTACTGCATTTGTGGTAAAGGTTGTGGCCATGAGACATCACCTACGATCATACGTGGTGACACTGACGTTTTCCAGCAGGTTCACAGCTACACTGGTTGCACTGGGGACTCTAAAAGCAGGGCACAATACCACTCAGCATTCATGACTGATGGGATTCAGGAGTGCTCATCGCAAGGGCAGAGCTTCTCACAACACATTGCTGGGTAGGGATGCAGGTATCAGCAGCTTTGAGCTTCATCTCAACTCACAATGAAAGAGAAGCAAAAAGCAACAATTCCTCTCCGTTTACAACTTCACAAATAAGAATAAACAGCTAAAGTGCAGGGTGATGATTCATTTATGGCATTGTCAGCATTGACATTTAAATATGAGTCCCACCATGAGGCTGGCTTAAAATGAATTATTTCAAGGACTGCTTTTGGGAATTAACCAGCTTTTATTCTTTTTTGCATCCTACTATTTAAAATACCAGCATGTATTTTGTCATACTACTCAGCTTTTCTTTGCAACTCTGAATTGCTTTTTAAAAAAATCTCCACACTAAAGAAACAGGAGGTTCTTAGAAAATGTCCTGATTTCATAAACCAGTTAACTCCTACGAGTTAACAGTAATTAAAACACGGTGCTTTATACTGCATTGAATCTGGAGACAGTTTGTGAGCTAGTAATGCTAACAAAATGCAATAAGGAAATCAAGACAATAATTAAAATGATGAGATTTTCATATCCAGACAGAGTGAGGTGAGATGATTTTAACTCCAACAGCTTTTCTGCCTAGAGCAGTGTGTAGGAAGGGGGCAGGAGCTGCTTTTGCCAGGCTGCCTCATAAATGCCTTCCTGACACTGCTCTTCCTACCACCTCATGCAAGTTACTGATGGGTGGTTATGACACGGTGGATGTGGGAATAAAGGACTCCTGCACATATCCAGCAGCTCCTGTAATGACATAGCTGCAAGCGCTGTAAATATTGGTCCGACCCCCAGTGTTTTACCAGGCTGTTAGAGGTACTGATTACACAGCAGATTACTTCAGACACCCTTGAGATTCATATCATCTAACAAGATATGAGGCTCTGAGGGGAGGAGAGGCTGAGGGGAGGAGGGGCAGGGTTTACATAGTGATGCTCTGCTCTGTTGGGACTATTGAGAGATTTGGCTATATAAAGGCTCTGAGTGGCTTTACAGATCGTTCAATGAAACCCTCAAAAGGTATTCTGTATCTTTATGCATATACAAATATTTACAGATCTTTTGAAGATCAAGACTGTCGTTATCAGTTTATGTGCTATATATTGGCATTATCCAGTGTGACCTCAGGAAAGCTGATGCCCTGCAGCGGTAATGCGATGGTATGTTCAGCTCTGCTGGATCTCCATAGAGTGGGCCTGGAATGCATTGGTGAACAATACCCAGGACTGCACAGAGCAAAGAATGAAGGGCAGCAGAGTTTGATAACCACATTAAAGCACTACCAACATCTGTTCAAGCCAAAGACAACACTATCTCCAGGAATTAACCTTCTGAACCACTTAATCATTAACCTCGGCAGAGAGAAAGTTAGACAACAAGAGCCTATTTGTCAGTAACCCCTCAGAGAGATGCAGCGAGCAATATATTACTGAGAACAGCGTGAGAAGGGTTTGCCCAGCTTTATAAATTTTAAACACAGAATATATTTGTGTGGGAAACAAGGAGACAATGGATGTAAATAAACAGTTGTTCCTACCTTGAAGCCTTTGTTCCTTTATCCTGTTTTAAGTGGCTCGACTGGTTTGCCCGGCATTGTGTAACAACATTTCCTCTAAACAAGTAGAGATGCTTCAGTTCTTGCTCAAAAATATTCCTGGTTGTGGAAAGATTGACAAACAGATAGGATGTTATCATTTTAAACTTGCACCCCAAGTTTTCTACTGAATTACATATCAGGGAGTATTGTTTGTGGTAAAGTTAGAAAAGCAAAGCGGTTTTGCCTAATAATTATTTGTCTATATATAGTTTGACATGTGAGGTCACCCATTAAGTTGCTCTGCTACAACCTGGCCAAATGCCCTCCTTTCACACAATTGGAGCTGTTAAGAGTTTTTGTCTCTTTTGGTTTTGATTTTGGTTTTTGAAGGCAGAAAAGCTTTAGTTTCCTCAGACTAAAAGTTGTAGCAAAACTGTGCTGCTGTGCATCGGGGCTGGCAGGGTTTTTTCTCTGGACCCCAGGTAATCATTTACCAAAGGGGTGTAAAACACTGCCATATAAGAATGATGCTGTTTAACACCCACTTTGCACCAACCTCAGCGGCCACACAAGGTGTAGGACAATGTATAATGAGGACCCACATGTCTGCTTAGATATTGCCACAGCTGGAGTGGGAAAAAAAGGGGAAAACCCCTCAACATTTGGGAAAATGACTGACTGAAGGGCTGCAAACAGCAGTCTGTGCCAATCCAGGAGTTTATATAACAACAAAATTTGATTAATCCTGGGAATAGCTCTATGTCTCAATCCATCAGTGCAGGGAGCAGGAAGCAAAGTGCAAGGGAAAAAACCCATTTGGTTAAACTATATTGTCCAGGTGACAGACTGGTCCCTACTGTCCATGTGCGGGATTCCTGTCTGTTACTGATTAAACTGCCCTACTTGAAAGAGAATTACAGTGTCTCTGGTGAAAGAAAAATGGGCAGTCTAACACCAAAGGATGTGAAAGGAAGACCTCAGCCATCTGTTACATTTTCTGGGTTAGCTTTCTGTTGGTCAGTAAGTTAAACTGACTCAATTCAGAGCCTCATGTTTGTCAGGGACAGCATCACAGGGACTAGATCACACAGCAGCAGCAAGACCTTAAATCAGACCAAACCACCATGCATAACTTCACCTTTATGCATTTGTTTTCAAAGCAAACAGCAACTTTAAAAAAAAAAATCAATAATGCTTCATTTTTCAGTAAATGGTGCAATATTAACCCCTTTGGCTGAAAAGCCATGGCTGAATAGGCACAGAAACTGAATTAACCACTCAGATTCGGGGTCGGACTGAAGAAAGCATGGATTGCACCTGGTCTGGAGGCACCCCTCCTGTCTGCCTTCCCTTATCTGCACCTGTCCAGACACCAGGCAGACACTACAGTCCAACTGTAGTCTATATGTTATATTACACGTTAATTATACACACCAGTTTGTGTGACCTTAAAGTTTTCAGTGTGATTAGTGATGTGCTGACCCAAAAAAAAAATCTAATTGCAGGTATAATAATTGCCTAATAATTACCTAATGTCACACAGCTAAATCAGTAAAAAGGTTAACAGTGTTGTCTCCCCAGACACATATGTATAAACACACCAAGAAGATGCTCCTCTGGTCAGGACATCTTAAAAAAATGTCTCTCAGTCAATTAATTTCTCCAACAGGCTTATTCATCATAGCCTAAACTCCCACAAATTGATCAAATTGATTTCTCAGGGTTTATCGTGGTAATTTAATCCTTATTGCTGTCTGTTGGTGCTCTTCAGAGGCTGAGCTGTATAACTGGTTTTTAAACCACTGTCTACTGAGAAGACTAAACTGGAGCAGCAGACAAGGCACTCTCCTTTCACTTGGGTCACTGAGCTCATTAATGTGGATAATTAATTGGAGCTTTGTTGCTCTCCCTTTGTACACGCACAACAGGAAAGTCACAGTAGCTGTGCTACCCCCCCTCACCTGAGCACTCTTGCACAGACACCTGCTGCTCATAATTAAGATCCATTGCTCAAATTTACATATCCTGATTTCTATCACTCCGTTCCTAAAGACAAAGGAAAGCATTTACTACAGGGAAATGACAGCTCAAATTATACTTCTCGTGTATGGCTTGCCTGGGCAGCTGCTTAAGCTAAAGGGCCCCGACATGAAACACCAGACTGTTTCTATTTAAAAAGTATATGTTTGGATTGAATTTAAAGAAAAACACATGGTGATTTCCCCCTTCAGGGCATAATAGTCTTTTCATTTGATAACAAGTGCCAAAAGATGCCATAAACTTCACGGCAGGCTTTGTTAAGGCACAGCACTGCACAGAGCACAGCAGTGAACTTGGGGAGTCCCCCCTTCCCTCCCCGAACCGGCTGTTCAAGTGCATGCATCTGGTTTAGGAAGTGTGGATGTCTCACAAACCACACAACGAAGGCCTTACCCTCAAGCTCACCTGCAAACAGGAGGCCGACCCTTGCATCCACAATTCAGGAGGCCATGATTGCATCCACAATGCAGCAAGGCTAATATGGCACAGAAGAGAGAGTTACTGTGAAGTCAATGCCAGATACTCCTCTGCAGAGCAAATGGAGTGTGCAGCTCCCACTCACACATTAGAGGTAGAGAACTCTTCACATTAACGCCTTTATTCCACTGGTAACACCAGTTACTCAGCTTTTTGAGTGATGTTGATAGCCAGAATGAGTCTCCTGGTAACAGCTCAATGTTTTCCACAGTACATTTTCCCTCCAGGTTTATTAGGTTGTTGCAATGCCCCAGGACAAGATTCGGCTTCAATTGGAAGCCTTCTAGAGTCTTTGCTGAGTTTTAATCAGTCATCCAGATGATTATTCTAAACCTGATTTGCCAAATTGGGGGCCAACCCAGAACTGTTACCAGAGAAGGACTTCAGTGTCAGTGGGATTTGGATTTACAACTTGCTTCAGTTTATTCCCACAGCTGGAATTCACATTCAAGCATGTTTCAGGCTCATATTCAACACAAGGAATTAAATTAAAACTATAAATGGGAAACACAACAGAGTGAATACAGAGGGCCACAGGGTGACCTCAGTACAGATATCAACGTGTAACGTTAATCTAGAGCAACCTGCAGGGAATCCAAGGGGTAGTGGTGCAAAACCAGACCAACAGAGAGCATCTGGATGAGTGTCATGACACTCTGCCCCTGGTTTGCTCCTTAGCTGAGGATCTAGGGAAAAAAATTGGCTTTTATTCCCACTTCATTGCTTACTCTATGCTTTCTTTACATATTCTATGTAAAGTAATATGGGACAGCTACACTTATTACAGCACTGTCTCCAAATTCTCCTAGTTTTGTTGAGAAAAATGAGATGGCATTCAAGACAGGGGACTTTTGAGAGTCTCATAGGATGTCTCTGAGATTCTTTCCTCATGTCCCTTTGGGAAATATTTTTCCTTTCACATTTTCCTTGATAAAAATATAATACCTAGAAGTACAATGCATTTTTCTGCTTCTTGAACTTTGAAACAGCACTTACTATTATTGGAGTTAAGATGATAAGCTCGATACACCTGAGGTCTGATGCAGCTTGGCAGTTCCTCTACTCAAGGATGAAAGCAAACATCTGGTTCATGGCATCTGAAGAACAAAGTTCCACAACGAGTTTCTTTCTGTAAAGGAATATAAAAAAGATCTAACATCAAAGTTACCTAAAATCAAAACTGTTTCTGGGAATAATAAAGTGATGGATATTTGATTGATTACATTCAAAACAACAAAAATCCCCCCCAAAAAAAGCCCATAAAAAAACCCCAACTGAAATGGCTGATTTCTAATGGAATGAACAGCTACTAAAGTTCATTAAAAAATTAAGACACTTCAGAAGGAGACATGAAAATGGTACATTATTCCTTATCTGTGACATAACTTCAGAATACATCTATAGGAGTACCTGTTCAGCAGCCTGTGGCAAATGAAAAAGACAAAGAAAAACATTGCACTGGGAGTCATTAATTGAATTAATTAACCTAGTGACATTGTCATAAGAAGAATTTATCTGGCAACCAGCAGGAGCAGATCTCCAATCATTTCACCATGGCTTCTTCCACAGATTAACAGTCACACAAGCCCCTGGCAGCTGGCTGTTAACGTTGCAAATTATCAGAAATTAATTAGACAAATGCTGTGCACCCATGTGGATATTTTTGTTTTTAAATAATGATTATGAAGCCAATATCTCATCTGATGATTTATTGAGAGAAAACACCATTCTTCAAACAAATAGGTGGCAGCTTGGATTTCTAATGGGAGAAAGTTAAAAAAAAGGGGAGAGGGGCAGGGGGGGGAAACACGACTTACAGCAAACTGTAGTAACAAACACCAAACACATGTAAACAGGAATTAAATAATCCATTCTGAAAACAGGGATATGTACAAATTAATTCAGAAAGGTCTTTTTTTATTATTATTATTAATTATTTTTAGAATATACCCCATCCATTTTGGTACTTTTCAGAATAATTAAGGTTGCTGCTTCGATCTATTAAGATGGGATTCAACTATCCAGAAGTAATTCTGCAACGTAGCTTTGTTCATCCAGATATCACACATAAACCCCAGAATTTTAAGGAAACTGAAAGAGCAACATGAAGCTTCACCTTGTTATTTTTTTACACCCTCTTGTCAGAGTAACAGGCAATGTCACCGTAACCTTTTGATACCACGGTGCTTCTTTAGGACTAGTCAAGGACTTGTCTCAAATAAAGTCTTAACCTTCATGTGATTATACAAGAGGAAAACACATTCATTCTCAACTAACGGGTTTGGTTTCACCCATCCTCCTCAGAATGTCTTCTGTTTTCATCTGACAGTGCTTTATTCGCATGTTTTCTATTTAAATGGACTTGGGAAATGTGGGGAAGGGGTTAACATGCAAAACTGACACTTTACAATCAATTGGGATGTGTAATGCATTTGTATTTAACATGCAATAACCCATGTTTTCGGAGGAGTGGGTTTTATGCAGTACCAGCAATAACAAATTCAGACCAAGAATGCACAGATTCAACTAGACACAGAGGGTGAACGAGGGTCAGCAGGGGAAGGGAAAGGGGGAAAAGAAAGGTTGGAGTGGCAACTAACTCTTGAGGATGTGTGGAAACACAGTGTGACACTCAACACTGAGACTCTGAGAAGGTGATCGCAGGTTTGAAGCAATATCTAATAGACCCAAGGGGAACATCACCGACCAGGTTATCATTCCAGGGTAATGCCATATTCTTCCCACTGGGAGCTGAGGGCTCACAGTCTCAGATTTCCAGTCCCTGGGGGAAGATGTGGCCTCTGAAGGTCTTTCTGAAGAACCCTGTGGGTTTCCTGCAGCTGGTATAGATGCAGAGATGGATAAACACAGGGGCAGTGCAAGGATAAAAAAACAGGCGATACTCTCCCCTCTCTCAGTGAAAGCAAAAATATCCCAGAACTAAGGAGCACTGGCTCTACCTGGGCCAAGCTCTTCCCTCACAGGGCTCCAAATCATGGTAAGGCATGTCACAAGCTCAAAGCATTTATATGTATGCTTGGCTGAAAAGAAAACCTTCTGTTTATGGGAAACTGCATGCTTCCAGGACTTCGTTCTGTATGGGAACCACGTCCACATCACAGACACTCCTCTAGACCAGAGTGCTCTGCGCCATTGCTTATCAAAAAAATAGGGATGTTAGGAGAAAACTCATTGGCAAAGCAGGCAGCTGCCAATTTTGTTTCTTCCCTATAACCTGCTAGCTGATACAGAGCTAGGAAATGTGCCTTTATGCAGGCAGCTGAAAAGTCTTACCCAGGAAACACATAATGTCTGGAAACCTGATGTTCTCAGGCATCAACAACTTCCAGCGCTACTAAAACAGTCTTAAAAGCCTGTTACTTTCTGGTATATTCCCTACCAGTGGATGTACAGGTCCTGGTTAACATGTGTACTTTTGTAGTTTTAAACAGCTGCCTCTCTTCCTGCGCTTGACAGGAGGAGGTTTAGAGGATAAATATTGCAGAAGCAAAATAAAAGCCAGCTTCTTGAAAGCTGATACTTCAGCTAGGCTCAGTTTCTTGCTTCTTGAGAAGCTGCTTTATCACAGCGTGAATCTTATGGTTACATGGCAAAAAGTATCAGCTCAGGGACTTACAAATAAGCTCCTAAATCCACACTTATGCAACAAAAAACCCCAAATAACTTGATTTTTAAATGTGATTTCTCGTTGCGTGGGTGTAGAAACTTGGTCGTTATGCCTTCATAGCTATACATCATACCTCTATGTTTTCCTGCCTTTAAACTGTGGCCTGCTTAACTCCACTGAGAAAGACAGATGTGTTGGGAACAGGCTATAAGGGATAAGATGGCTACAAAGAAAAAGAGCCACTGGAACCCGAGCACTTAATTATGGGATAATTTTCTTAGGACCTGAAAATTTCTACTGTAAGGCTTGACAGTTTTTCATCATGGACTTCTATAAGTATGAGAATAATCAAGAGCCAACAGACCTCAATTCTTCAGATAATTCTTTCTATTATATCTTACGGTGTTTGAATTTTTATAGGCCCCTTTCAAGCATGATTTTCATAATGTCAAAACTACCTAACTCTTACAAACCAGCTTTTAAACAGAGCTATCAACTATCATTAAAAAAAAATAGAGAACACCATTGCAGAAAACAAAACTCTTCCTAGCATGAACTTGTTGGACATTTCCAATTTGTAAGAGAACTGAAAAGTGAACTCAGTATAAGGATGTATCTAAGGATTTACAATAGATTTTGTGCAACAATCTCTGCACATGGGTGCAAAGAAGCATTGGAAGAAGACCTCTGAATATTTTATGTATCATGGCTTGATCATGGTACTGAACCAGAAGTAAAATGAACAGGTCTACTGTAAGATGAGCCTTTTCCCTTAGGTCTGTCAAACTCCTGGGTTTATATTTTTCAATATTCTTGTGCCATAACTGTTCTGTGTGAGGGCTTTCAAGTAGGATTCTTCAGCATGTATGATATGCTGCCATATGGTTACACAGGTATCTGATTTCTTTCGTGGTCCTTGCCAAAAGCCCTCGTGCATACATGTGCTTGTGGGTTTGTGCCTATGTTACAAAAGCTTTGTGCTACTTGTGTTTTGTGTGGAGAGCCTTGTGCCTCTTCAGCTTCTTGTATCCAAAGAGAAAGAACGTTCTCAAAGGCTTCCACTGTGAAAGACTGCAGGAACACTTTTTGTGTAAGTATTACTGTGCCCAGATGACAATAGCTTGTATTTTTTCTACATCAGAAAATCTTTTCATGTATTTCCCTTCCCTCTACCCAGTACAAAACATATGTTCCTCAATGCAATGTAAAACAGGACATGGGAAAAGACAGCAGCTTTAACCAGAATTTTCAGGGAAAACATGTTTTTTTTGTTTGCTTGCACTTTCCTGAGTGACTTGTCATGTCAAATAGTGTCAGTCACATCTGATTAGGTGATTTTATGACTCCAAGACATAAAGCTACATGACTGATGCACCTCCATGCAGTGCACTGCAAGATGACTCACCCTCTGGGAACCTTAAAACAATGTACTTTTCAAAAAGCTTAACCCTTAATGCTCGGAGTCAAATTCCACTATTGTGCTCCCACCACAGACAGCATCACATGATAGAGGGTCACTACTGACTTGAAGGTGCAAAGAAGCAGCATGGCTTTTTCAGAAACTGAACTGATTTAGTAAAAGGCCCAAAGAACATGATGGTGAGTTTTTGACATGTATTTAGAGTACCAGACAGTGGCTCAATACCTCTCATAAAAAATGCTTTCAGTAAAGTACTTAATTTTTCATAAATCTATATTGTTTTTGCTCAAGGTTTACATGGAATAAATAAGACAGATCATTTCTTTGTATCATTATCCAGCCTTCCAGTTTGCAAAATTATATATATGGGTCATACACTGACTCTCTACATTGAAAAATTATTAACAATTGTCTTATCTACCTGCAAATATTTGGACACTATAATTGAAGCAACAAGAGACAATTCAGAGTAACAATTTACAAGTCATTTTTACATTTTACCATAGTGGGGTTTTTGTGCCTGAACGAGATAGATGTTTTAATAGAATATTAATTGAATGTTGAAAAATTTGGGGGAGAAAACATTCATTGCCATCTATGGCTATTTCCCCCTTTTATTTAAACAGAGATGCTCTGAGATGTGTTTTTGAGGTGAAACATTTTTCATGAGATTTTGAAAGTAATTTACTATTTATTTTATGCAGGAAAAGAGGCACAGAGAGCAATATACACATGGTATTATTCAACACAGATCTCTGCTTTTTTTAACAGCACCTAGTCCAGATATCTACTTAGATATAATCTAGCAACACAGAAATAATTGTGCTGCATTAAAGTAATATAGGTGTTTTACCTGTAGACAGTAACGCATTTCCCCATTAGCTATTGCCATATCATAAAGTAATATTATTTTCTTGCATTACGTGATGATTAGGTCTCAAAAAAAATCACATTGCTTATCTGCACAATCTTCATTTTAGTTATGTTACCTATATAAATAATCCACCGGTAAAGAATATGAAACCAGGTTGTAATTATTGTATTTTGAGAATTTCATTAGCTACGTGTGGAAAAAATAAACCACGTGATGTCAAAAAAACCCAAGGAAGAAATACTGCAGCAGCAACAAAGGAGCTGAGCTTTGCCTTGGAGCTCATGGGGCACCATGGACACCATCCACTTCCCACTTAGGACCCAGAGAAGCTGAACATCTCACTTGCTAAGAGCCATCTTCCCAAGAGAGTTAAACAACACAACACCTACTAAAGACAGACAGTAGTAACAAAGAAGGCTTTGGTCCAAAGATAGAATCATAGAATTGTTTGGGACAGAAGGGACCTCAAATTCACCTAGTTCCACCCCCCTGCCATGGGCAGGGACAACTTCAGTAGCCCAGGTTGCCCAAAGCCTCATCCAACCCGACCTTGAACACTGCCAGGGATCCAGGAGCTTCCACAGCCTCTCTGGGCACCCTGTGCCAGGGCCTCAGCACCCCCAGAGCAAAGCATTTCTTCCAAACATCTAAGCGAACCCTGCCCTCTTTCAGCTTGAAGCCATTGCCCCTTGCCCTGTCCCTTCACTCCCTGGGGAACAGCCCCTCTCAGACTTTCCTGTAAGTATTGGTAGGGGTGAGATAGTCAGTATTGGATAGACAGTCCGATGCTGTCAGACTACACTCAACATGAAAAGTTTGCGTGCTAGCGGTCGATGCAAAGTATTTGTATGACTGTGATGTTTTATGGGTGGCATCTTGTTTAATAAACCAGACCAATAAAATACTAGAATGGATTTAAATGGTTAAATAATAGGCTTCCACATGTAATTATAAATAAGAGTCATGTTTAACAACTGTTTCAAGTGAATCCCTAAAGGTCTGTTCTCTTGCTACGTAACTTCTCCAACAACGACTTGCAGAACAAAACAAATATCAAAACATTACAAAGAACACAGACTGGGGGGAACGTTAACTAAGGAAGGCTGGACCAGTAATACAAAGTAAGCTGGCTGATTCAGTGAATCCTGCACAGTGAGCTAATACACATTTCAGTAGAGCCAAATATAAAATCACAAACCTGGCTAGGAAGCATGCAGGCCATGATGGCAGGCTGAGGAATCTATACAGGGCACCGCCAACTTTGGAAAAAACCCCAGTCTGTGGGGTTGTGGATGAAAATAAGTCTCCTGCACAATAAAGTAACCAAGGAAGCCAGTGTAATCTCAGGGTATATAAGCAGCAGAATCTCAAGGACCAGCAGGCTCTGTTACCTTTTTACCTCGTATTGTTAGTACAGTTCCTGAAATCTGTGTACAGTTCTGGCATTTACAATTCAAAAATGATACTAGAGAACCCAAGAGTCCAGAGAAGAGGCACATGAATGAGTAAAAGGCAGGAAAGCATGCTTTGTGGTGAAAAACTCCAAGAGCTCAATCTATTTAGCTTCTTTCAGACAAGACCATCTGCTTCAGTCATAGCCCCTACACAGTACAAAAGGAAGGGAAATCTGACAGCTGATGCTGCTGTATTTTAGACAGAAGATACAGTGGCTGGATTTTGAAGCTTGATAAATTCACACATTAACTGCAACGTTCAGATTTCACTCTGAAGTTGAGCTGGTAGAAGAACAGAGTGCGGAGAATCTGTAATTTTTTTTCTTTGCTGTGCATGGGTGGTTCTGTAAAGGTTATGTTCTACTCCAGGTACAAGTACTGACCTTGCAGCAACAATTCATAGGGCAGTCTCACTCCTTAGATTATTCAGAAAGTGAAGTGAGATGACCACGGTCATCCTTGTTGACCTTCAAATTCATGGTGAATTAATTACTGAAGATTAGACCCTACATCTATAAGAAATACATTCAAGACAGCTAGCCACTTGAAACCACCCTAAGAACCATCTTTAGCGTCCATGCTATTGACCATGATGTTCAGTTTGTCCCTTGCAGCTCTGAGTTGGCTGAAAAATCCTGAGCAAAAGGCTGACAGAATATTTTCACCTCTACATGAGCTGCACAAAAGGATCAAGAACAATTGTTTCCAGTGGGAAGGGGGAGACTGGGACAAGGGAATCGTATGAACATTGTACTACTGATTAGCTGCACTCAGCTAGGATAGTAGTAAAAACTGATGGACTATTGCCTACCAGTGGTAGTCAAGGTTGTCATGTGCACTGGGGTGTGGAGGAGACCAGAAGCATATGACACTTCACTGAAGAGAGGAGGAGATTTATAAATCTATTTGCTGACAAGAAGTTGCATTCAAAATTAAACCCATTTTTTTTACAACTGCAGAATTTATTTGGCTCTGTTAGGAGGATGGGATTGAAAACCAGCCACTAGTAGCTTTTACTTGCATTCACTCAGCTATTCTAAATGAGAGGTGACTGGGAGTTACGCCAGCATCATGCCATCTGTATTAGTAAAACCTGCTACAGCCTTATGGTATTTGAAAGGAGACACTGGTTGGTTCGACTGTCCTTACTCCACTATATCACTCTCTCATTTGTTTGCATTCTTAAATTAGGAAAAAGAAGACTGAGATGCTGTAAGCAGGCAGGCTCCTACGCAATTGCAGCCTGAGTGCAAGAAGACAGTGCATGATAGATCCCCACCTGCATCAAACACTCTTATCTTCTTTCCACTTCTTGTGCCCTCTCCCACTCACCTGGAACTGAACACTTCCCCTTTGTTTTATCTTATCTTGAAAACAAGGAAATGCCATGAGTTACATGTCAATATGACCTCTGTGAACTAGGAAAAAGCTGTCTAATGTAATGCCTTGTGAGTCCATTAAACCAATTAAAGATGCATCTTGAATTCTACAAGTGTTGGGAAAAGAAAATATGCTTTAGGCTGTGAGCTTCAAAAATGTAAAGAGACTAGAGATAAAGACCTGCTTTTCCACCCAGAGATTCTCTCTAGGATGACCTTACATAGGTGTTTCTTAAAATTAGCTTTAACCTATGTTTTCCCATTTATTGAATATTTCCATTTTGTATATATTTCATGAATGAAATGGAAAATATTAGCATTTTAGGCAAGCTGAAGGTTAATGGGGGTGATAGGAAGTAATGTGTAACAAAATGGATAGGAATGTTCTTTCTGTAGTTTAGGAATCAATGAAACAATAATCAAGATGAAATATTTAAATTTATGAGATTTCCTTTGCCTTGTCAATGTACAAATTCCTTGCCCCGTGGAAGACTAGGGACTGAGTTTTGCCTTTAACTTTACTTCTATATTTCCATATTAGACTAACAAGTTAATATTTGACCAGAACAAGTTAAGATACATTAAATATTCTCCCAGCTCAGAGCAGATCCCTAAAGGTTCAATTCACGGCAGGGCTTCCTGTGTTGCCCATGCTGCAGTGTATAACAGCGAATATCCAATGTGAAGGAGCAGAGGCAGGATGCTGACTCTCTCTGAGGACATTTGAAATGGCATTCCCTGCACTGTGCAGACAAAAATTACAAAAGAGTTGTCTTGAGTGTCCTGCCCTTCAACTGGTACTCAGCTTTGAGTGCAGTCAGCACCAGATTAATGCTGTCTGAAGCCAAGGATGGCCAAGACTAAGGAACACTAAGTGTTTGGATGAAATCTCTAATTCAGATCTGTATCTGCCAGGAAGGACACAAGCTTCCCAATGCTGTGGATGTAAAGAAGCCTCTTTTCGTTATAACATTAAACTAAGCAAAGTCAAACAACCTTAAAAACTTCTAAGGGCCTTGGAGAATGCAGACAATGCTCCTGCGTTGAGTCTTGCCTAACTGATTGATGTCCAGACTTCATCTGAAGACAGTTAACATAAGATATACATGAACTACATTAATACATATTCACTGGAAAAATTTACACAGAGACCTTTTCCACACACAACTGCTGCAGCAATACACACTATTTTGATTGGGCATGTCATCTAATTAAATAGAGAAGCTGATCTGATCTTTAGTATGGGCACCTATATAGAGACCTCTTATACGTCAGACCATTTTTTTCCCCTTCCTACTGGTCCCTGATGGGACCAGTATAATTTCTCGGTGCACATCGAGCATCTGTATCAGAGCACGATATGACTGATGCCTCTGATTGCCTTCAGGTTAAGTTGCCTTTGATTTCAGCCTGACTCATATAGGAAAATTATAAGCAAAGCCATTATAAGGTGACAGAGGTATTTACAGTTCACCTGAAAATGTTTTGTGTTTTTTTAATTTCCACACCAGTGATGAGGTCAAGAAGCTGTTTCCCTGTGGGCCCATCTGACTGCAGAGAGGATGCATGGTCACTTTTCATCTGCATCTGGAGACACCTGATCTTGGATGAAAAGAACTAGTGAACTTTTGACAAATGCTTTGCTGAGATGAAGTCTAAAGACCTGCCCTCAGGTGTGACAACAAGATGGGTCTGCAGATATCCCACAGAAATACAGATGCTGCTCCATTAGATGACATTTAAACCAGAATTAAATTTCACCAGTCCAGGGGAAAAGTCAAACATTTACTAGACTGAATCCAGAAGGACAGTGTTAGGAAATGCCCCACCTCATCCCATCTGTGCAACTTAACTCTCTTTGGAGAGTGGAAGGCAGTTCTTTTTCTAAAGGCAGCTTGCCTCAACTGCTAGTAAAGGGAAGAAGCAATTTCCCCATGAAAGACAGCTGGGGTGGAGTTCACCTGCTTGTGAATGAACTCATATCACCAGCTCTGACCACTGCCTCTAGTCCTGGACATCACTCCCAAATGGTGCCACAGTAAAACAGGAGGGACAAAGTCGTACATACAGCTGGCAGTAAAGCATCTGCCATCACAGCCTAGCTACTCCCTGAGTGCTAGTGGGAGCCATCACCGTGCACTTCTGGCCTGGCTGGTTCACATCCCGTCTCCATGCTGTTTACTCACCATCCTGCTGTGAGCGTTATCAGACCTGCACAACCTAGAGGGCAGCCACCCTGGGCTGCTCTGTTCAGCTCCTCAGGTTTGACAAGGATGGATGTGAAAAGAAGTGGAACAGTAAGAAAATGTAGTGTTGCAACAGCAGCAAAACCAACAGAAACTCTGGTAGCAAATGACTGCTTTTTGGCATTGCACCTCACTCAGACATTTCCTCTGAACAATAACGAGTCAATAAATCACAATAAGCCAGTTGGGAGAGAAGTGTTTAACTAGTTAAACCACAGAGCTTATCTGGCTGCAGATAAGTGGGAATCAGATTAAGGAGATCAGTAACTTTAAAGCCAGGTAGCATGGATAGGAGGAGCGAAAACAGACGTGTTTTGCTCAGAATTAGCACAGCAGCAAGGGCATAGAAGCCACAAATTTGAGACAAACTTTTTACTACAAGAAAAGGCTACTCACCTCAGGTTCTCCATCAAATTACACTCCATTCCTTACACTTTTAATGACATCTAAGTTTGCACCAAGTGTGTACAAAAAGTCTACATGAAAGAATAACCCTGTGGGAAAGACAAAAAGACAGAGAGAAATTAATACATTACAGGACTTTCAGTATTCCCTCACTGTTGGAAATGAAAATTTAGCTCTCTTTCACACAGTGGAGTTAACTCTGAGTAATCATTATTTCTGTCCTCTAAAACAAACCACATAGATTAGCCTACATAAAACTGTGTTCCATGAATGATCATTGGTCTGGGAAGATATCTAAATGCTTGTATAACATCAGTGGAAACAAAACAAGACTGTAACTATTCTGTGTTATAACTTTTCATACATCCCCAAAAATCTCTTGAAATGAGAGAATATGTATCAGCACAGATTTTAATAGGAAATTTTAGGGGAACGTGAAATGCATTCAGCTGTTCTGCAGAACAAGTAATTTAAACAAAATTTACTCTGAAAGAAAATGTAGGTATTACTTCCTGCTTCTCCCTCACACCACACGCACACAAAAGGAAATGTTTGGAGAAAATTACTTTAATATTGATATTCTTCTTGTAATAGAGTCCTTGTTACTAAGGCAGGACTCAGACCATGGTAGCACATTACTGGGGCTGGAAGGTGAAGGCAGATTGATGTTTAGCTTTGCGGTATGCTTGTAAAGTGAGAGAGTGGAAACGTGAACTGAAATTGGGAAATGCTACTGCTGGTCAGAGAGAAAGGTGTTGGTGTGGCAAGAGTCTTCTTTGGGAACAGTCGTGAGGAATGCTGCAGGAGCTCAGCAACGCAGGGCTAGCCCCAGGCATGCGGTTCTCTGACCCACTTCTCATTTACAGAGGGCACAGGAGAAATGGGATGTTCTCCCTCAGGATATTCTCCTGAGGCAGGACACCCCGAACAGCAGGCACTTTGCACCGGTCAGGGAGGAAGGATGAGAGGAGGAAAGCATTTGTCCTGCTACAAGAGTAAGGTGGCAGGTACAAGCCATTCTGCAATTACTATTTGAGAGTGTTGTAACTATTTTCCGCTGCTTTTGCAAGGTATGTTTGGGATGGTGTTACATGAAAGACCAGAGGAGCCAGTGGTGAAAAGCTGGTATTGCCTTGCCCAGTGCAGGTGAGCCTTTCCCTGTCAGTGCTGCAGAACATTCAACAGAGTCTACTTACAGAGCATGTAATAATACTGAGCAAGTTCCACACTCCTGGGAAAAGAGTTTTCTCTTTCCCCTCACTCATTGCACACCATCTGTGGATTTCTGCAGAGGCAAAGAGAAAGTTTAAGGATCAAAGCCATTGACTGTGAATTCCTGTGTTGGCCTTTCTGGGTCCTAACATGCCTTACATGCACTTGAAGGTGTAAAGAAATGACAGTTTCTCCTGGAAGAGGTGAATCACCAGAGGTGAACAATAGAGAGGAAGTTCCACAGCTCAGCAAGGCTCCATATTCATCTGTTCAATGATATCACAACCCACAGTGCCCAGACATATTAGGGACCGTCGACAACCGTCCTAGTGTGAAAACTGCATTTATCCTCAAGAAACAGGCAGCACATTCCTGTGGTTTTCAGATTTCATCCTAGTGCTGTCAGATACAGAAACCAACAGCTGTTGGATACGGTACTCCCATGGGATTATACAGAACAAGCATCACATACAGGGGACTGCTTTAAACCACAGCATCCCGTGGTCTCTACCTCTCTCTTTATCCTTTTCCACTTCTGAACCGCGGCACTTATGTGCTCTGCATGACATTCAAAATTGCATAGACTGAAGTCTTTATTTTTCACAACAATTAGTAGATGTGTCTAGCTTTTACTGCTCAGTGATGGGCCATGTAGGAGAGGGAGAAGCCAATCTGACAAATGCAGAGTTATTTAAAAGACCTTATTTTCAATTGTGAAAGAAAGAGAGAAGAAAATCAATATATAGAAACTCGATTAATACTGGATTTTCATAATCCTATATTTATAGAATTAGGCTAGTGACAGACTACTGCTGACTTTGTGTCTGGAAAGGTTTGGGGATGACTCCTTGATGACTGCAGCTGAAAGCTATTTTTATCATCATGGCCCTGTAAATAGACACATGTAAAACAACTAAACCAGCGGAAATATTTTAGAAATACTGTATTTATGTGTTCTAACATCTCATCCAGAAATCACTTCCTTGTAATCAGCACTTTCTTTCAAATGCAAATTATTTATTTCAGCATTTCCTACACTTAGGAACAATCTTGCCTGTACTGCAGGTTGTAAACATTTTCTAACTAATGGTATCAGGCTCCCTAGATAGTCCTGGTCCTCAGGACTCTAGCAATGTGGCTGTTCAATGATGGTCCGATAATTTATACATATTTTTTAGCAACTTAATAAATGTACAACACGTTGTATCTATAGATGCAGCATCCCTGCCTATATTTTGGTGGATGCCCTCTTTATATTCTCTTCCGGGGTAGTCATTGCTTTGAGTTTAAGGAAAGAGGAGAAACATATAACCTGGGATAGGTTGCTTAGAAGATTATCCCATTGACAAGTGGCATGATAGTATGTGCCTCCAGAATGAAAACTGAGTACAGCTAACAGCCATGTCATTCTACAGGTCATGAATTTTAATGAGTCTAGAGTCTGTGGCTAGTCTTAAAACCATTCTGTACAACTATACCAAAGTTTACTTAGCTTAAAAATGCTTGCCACTTATTTCACCAAAGAAAGAAGACACTTTTTTGGTCAAGGCTTCATCTTGTCCTGTTACTACTTGCTGCCTGTGCAATCAATTCAACTAAATCTTTTAAGAATATTTTAATGTATAGCTACGAGGAGAAACAAATACCCTTCTGTATTTAATGATGTAGTTTAAGAGGAATCTTTCTGGATTGTCCCATGCAAAACTGTTACAGAAATCACAGGGAAAGGAATGCAAGATAGGGCACTTGGAGATTTTTGTTGTTCAAAAAAGATCTCTGAAGCAAATACAAGGTGAAGTTCCTCTTTGGCTAATGTCATTCATAGAATCATAGAATGGCAAGGGTTGGAAGGGACCCCAAGGATCATAGAGCTCCAAACACCCCTGCCACAGGCAGGGACACCAACCTCAGGCCTGGAGCTACACAAGGTTGCCCAGGGCCCATCCAACCTGGCCTTGAACACTGCCAGGGACAGGGCATCCACCCCTCTCCAACAGTTCCACATCCTTCTTGTATTGGGGCCCCAGCTCTGGACACAGGATCCAGCTGGGGCCTCACGAGGACAGAGCAGAGAGGGACAATCCCCTCCCTGTCCCTGCTGCCACCCCTCTGCTGATGGAGCCCAGGACGCCACTGGCCTTGTGAGCTGCAAGAGCCACTGCTGGCTCATGTTAAGTTTCTCATCCACTGTGACACCCAGGTCCTTCTCAGCAGGGCTGCTCTCAAGAAACATTTCTCCCAGGCTGTATCTGTGTCTGGGATTCTTCTGACCCAAGTGCCACCCCTGACACTTGGCAGTGTTGAACCTCATGAGGTTCACCCGGGCCCATCTTTCCAGCCTGTCAAGATCCCTCTGGATGGCTTCCTTTCCTTCTAGGGTGTCGACCACACCACTCAGCTTGGTGTCACCCCCAAACTTGCTGAGGGTGCAAGTTGAGTCTTTTACTTCCTGTTGCTTAGTCATGATTCTCTAACCTTGGATTTTAAGTGTCTCACCTAACATTTTCACAGATGTGGTTATTCATGAGGACACAATTCATAATTTAAAACAGAGCACAGAGGTGTCAAGAAATCACAGAACACAGTTACTCTGTTTTGAGAAGCCTTTGATTTCCTAGAGGAAACCTGAAAAAATTTCCTAAGAGCATACTTATTTGCTGAAGTTAACTTGTATCTCATTCTGAGAGCAATATCTGCCTTGATCCAATATTCTGAAGTAGTGAAGACAATGGTTGGATATAGCCTGAAGTCCAAATATGAGTTAATTAACTTTTAAAATCCCTGAATTCTCCTTAAGGTCGACAGGAGGATTCTGGCTTCTCTAAACATTAGAAAAGCTGAGCACTTATTAATTTTCTCAGATCCAGACTTAGATCCCCAATTTTAAGTGATTATATTTTGTTACACCTTCTGATACAACTCATTGATTTAGGAACCAAACCACACTTCAGCTGTTACACGTTCTCCGGCTTTGAAAAGATATGGCAAATATCTCTTTACTCTGTTCTAGTTCTTCTACTGCTCTCATCACAAGATCAGACAGGAAAGCAATGAGGAGCCAAATTTCCTCCATCTATCCAGATGGAAAACACTGTCTGAAAAATACCCCTGGTGAATCAATGTCTTCATTTTGCCCTGGGTTTCAGAGGGGTATTCACTACCATTATTATATTTGATATCAAAACATAAAGTTGTTTATTTTACAAAGTGTAGCCCTTGCAAGACCTACATACCACATGCTAATGGTTACACCTGCTAGTATGTGCTGTGGCACCTCCTTTTTGACAGACAAATCCAAGAAAACAGCCTTTGAAGCAAAGTGTCTTCAGGCTTGAAATAGTCATCCACGCCACACAGATAAAGAAAATAAACCACCACCTTACAACTATGGGGAATCTGGATCTGCAGTTAGCCCTACATAGATAAACACATTTCCTTCCTGGCAAGGCACATGAGTTCGGTGGTAACCTCTCAACATGTTATGATTCACACTGTGAACATGGTCTTGCACGAACCCAGTAGAGAAGATTCTGAGTCCTACAGAGGATTTCTGAGAGCTAAAATAGCAGTCATAAAATCTGATCTTGGCCACTTAACAGCATCCTAATAACCTGGCCTAGAACAAGACATCAGCATCACACTAAAATACTAACTATTACACCTGGAAGTGTATGCTCATCTCTGCTTTAAATTTTGCATAATCTAAAATAATTAGTCATCTTTCTTTGCTCATGTCAAGTATTGTTTCCCTTATTTTTACCACTTCTGAAAGATATGAAGAAACCCTCCTGCCTGGGAAGGTAAAATAAGCCAAAACTGGTAATCAGAAGTGAAATCCACTTCCATCAGAAAGGCAGAGTCCATGATATCAGGGATATCACACCAGTGTATCTTCAAGATCATTTTGGCCCATGGATAAAGAATGTGTCACTTTAAAAATATTTTTACTTTAAAAAAAATAATCTACTAATCTAGGAAAAATATTTTTGCTAACATTTACAAATCCAGCTCACTTGCATTTACATTTTACTTGCAATGAATCACTAAAAGGATAAAGAAGGCGGTCAATCAACTAAGAGGAAAAGCAAAGTTTATACAGACTATTTTTAGATTTGTGAGCCCCATCGCAAGGAGACTCCTGGCTCTTGGAACAGCCCGAAAGCACCATGGCTTTGCAAATAAACCATGATCTAGATATATTTTCAGGATGACTATTTCTCTCCAGCTTTGTAGAGAAAATCAATATCTTGTTTTCAGATGTGTAAATGTAGTCGTCTCTCTAAAGTGCCCCGGTCAGTTTACCACACGTTCAGCAGCTGCTTCTTTCCAGGCTATCCCACGATTCCCAGCCTATGAGGATTGACAAGGCAATGATAAACTAATGTGCCCCCTCAGCTCTGTGCGCAGCCCATTGTTCCGGCAGCTGAGACCCTCTGCTTCTATTTGCTTTCTCCCACATACATTATTCAACAACCCAGGAAAAGGCCAAGAACCTCTTTCATTCAGGAATTCTGTATTAAAATAATCAATTTCAAACTGAAGCAGGGAAAGGAGGCTTGCTACAGGCAAGGCCTATTAATAAGCCACCAGTCTCTGCCATTTGCATTGGAATCATGCGATCGTGAGGTAATATATTATTATATTTCTTATAAATGGAAGAAGAAACCTAAGACTACGTTCCCCTCGTTCTCAGCAAAAACATTAATTACTGCAACACCTTCCAGACATCATATGTTGGCACTGTTTCCAATGTAAGCACCTCATTTCTGAGGGTCTATGTAATAGACTGCAGAGGCTACAACTTGATTTAGAAAGTCTTAGGGAGGGAAGAAGACTTATGGTTCCAGAACAGACAGACAATCTGGAGGTTAAAACTAACTTAAAACACTTTTTTTGAATATTTCAGTGGAGGATTCAAAATCCATTATTCTATGCAAATGTTTTCCTGGCATTGGAATATACCCAGCTGTGCCAAAATAACTGTTAAGCCATGAACCGCGTGGCATTTGAGTGCAGTATTGACCACAGGAATAAAGGCAGAACAAGCCACTGCTGCTGCATGTCACAGTTTTAGTCTATGGCACATTTAGGGGAAATAAGACCACCACCTTCAGAAAAAAAGTGACAAGTGTCAGTTCTACAACCAAAGAACAGCACCCTCTTGTAAAAAGTCATGCACGGAGGCATCGCTTTCTATGGTATTAACTGGGCCTGTTTGTCGGGGCAGTTCTCACTCCCCAGCTAAAATATCCTACATCACTGCTGAGTTTTCAGCCTCATTTTCCTCTTGCTTTTCTGGAGTTATACACATTTATGACTGTACCACTTTTAATTTGTCCACTCTTGACACCTTGCAGGTCAATAATAGAAAAGAAACACTGATGTAAACAGTAAGCAAGGCTGGAAAACCATAGACCCGTGGCTGTAAGTGGAAGGTGGTTCAAATGGTTGACCATTGTCCCCTCCTGTATTCCTATCTGCCCTTCTTTTCTACTTGAGATACCATGTTAGCTCCTTATTATGAACGTTCCACACTCTGACATTTCTGCCAACCAAGTATCATCAGTGTTGTTTAAGAATGATTGAAAGCTGGTGAGACTTTGGTGAGAGAGACATCATATCTACTTTACCAGCAGCATTATCAGCCCTGTAAGCACAGGTGAGTGACTAAAGCTGGTGGTAGACAAGCTCTGCTCAGCTTCATTAAAGGAAAAAGCTGCACTAACAGTCACATAGTTTCTGTCCAGTATCTTGGCTGTGAAGTCAAAAAAAGCATAAAATTTCAGACATTGCTTTCAAAAGTCTGAACTTGTATCTCAGTGGGGAATAGCAAAATAAAGAATTTGCCTCATTCTAAAGCTGGCACTGAATCTTCACACTGAGAGATTGCTATTCTGACAGGAAAAAAACCAACAAATGTTTGCTGTTGTAAATAATCTAATGTTAAAAAGGATAAATGTCCTGGGAATTGTGCTCATGAGTCACTTCCAAAGCTCAAAATGCTCATTGAGTGAATAAAATATTCCAGAAAGTGCCATGTACAGCATGAAGCATCCGGCTTCAATAAGCAGATGATATTTTGTTAGGTAACAATCAGTGCCATGTAACTACTCAAACTTTTGTTCTGCACTCTGGAAAGTTTTATTTCATAACTCTGCAAGAGATGTGCGGGAGACTCACCTAGAGATGAGCCAGTAAAACATTTCAGTGTTTCCAGATTTTTCATGGCCTGAACTTACTAAAGCCTTGTATTTTCACTGGGCAAAACAAACTGCTTCCTTCCTGCTTAAGATTTGTAGCTTTGAAGACAGGAGGTTCTCACAACAAGAACGGTCAGCTGCTTACCTGGTTGGTGGGCAGTAAGAGAGCAGAACTTTGGGTTTTACACTTTACACTACCTATTCCCTTGGCAGAGCTGAGAGCACTTGATAAGGAGGAAGAGAAAACAAGTCAGAGCAGGATAAAGCATACTCCAGTCCCTTCCCCTACCGAGCCACGGTTTCAATGGGAAGGAAGCATGGGAGCACAAGCAGAAGGACTTGTGGCAGTCTGACCAGCCTATGAAGCTGAAGCCTGTGTCTGCTCTTGACACTGTTACGCTGCCAGGTCCAGTAACACAGACATAGTCCAGCACAAGTGTACAGTGTGTGTTTACCCCATCACTCAAGACACACCCATTTTCTCAAAGTCTCCCTTTAAAAGGTGGCCAATATTCAGTTTTACCATGATTTTTTTCTCTATTGATACACCTTTAAGATTTACAAATATCTTATTTTTACTCTAAAAGAGTCTCAAATCCTGGAAGTGTCATACTTCTCTGCAGACCTCTACTTCTGAACCAAGTTACCCATCTCCACTAAATCTCTAAAATGAATACAGATTATCTAAATACAGAAGGAACCCCTAACACTCCTAACATAGCTAATGACATTTCCACAGCCAAGTTGGTTCCCAGAGCTGTATGTAATTTCTTGCTGGTTTGCAATTCTCCCGTGTAGAACTTGCTCTCTAGAAATCCTCAATATTAAACTGACTAGGGTAATAATATTTCTGGGACAGGAAAAACATCTTCCTTGCACAACCAGCTTGTGGTTTAAAATAGTGAGGTGTCTCAGAACATGCCAAAGTCTTGGGGCCGTTGGGAAACAAACTCTACTTTTCGACGTCTTCAAATGGAGCGATTCAAAATGCGTATTGACACAAAAAAAAGAATAGAGCTCAAGACCCTATGCAGGCAAACTATACAGTCCTTTTTCAGAGATATGTTTACCTTTTGTGTGTCTCTGGAAGCTAAATGCTTTAGTTAACTGTGGGCAGCTTCAGTTACTCATTATTAGATCTTTGATGTAATTCTTCTCTAGCATTCAGCAGTTGCATTTATTCTGCAATTTGCACTCAGGGCTTCCAGTAAGCCCAACATGTACAAAGACAAAATGCTGTCAACATTTATCTGCTGCTTTACACATGCCTGGAGTGGAGCAAAGGGAAAGTGGCAAGCATTTATATTCCTGAACTCAAAACAAGCTACAGTCACTTGAGACTGCACGGGATAAAAAGGCAGAGCAGCAGACATGGAAAATGTCAGCAAGAGGAGAAGAAGTAAGGAAGCATAAAAATGAGAGATTTTTTTAAAAAAGTTTAAAAACAATGCATAAAAGAAAGAAGGATAAAATAGAATGCATGATCAAAGAGGGAAAGAAATAAAAATCTTAAAAACTCAGACCTGTAACATCCTGAGTTGTCCCAGGAACAAGCAGAGCTCCTCACCGCTACCAAGAGGAGCCTAGTAGTAGCAAAAAAGGCAGGTCTGACCACTGCCAACATGGGTGACAGCAACCACCACCAGAAGCAGCATGCAAAAGCAGTAATTCACACCGGGTCCAGCGCCAGCCTCGGCTCTGCTCTGAACATATAAGCAGGGAGTAAGAAAAGAACGATTGTCTGCCAAATGGGCATGCACAAACTTACACAGAGAGAGAAATCTGAATCTCAAACCTCCGAAAACTTACCAAATCACACAGAAAACCTCCAGGTATCCCTGCAGTAGAATTAAAAACATTGAGGTACACTTAGGAGGGAGAACATCTCAGAGAGAGTAATTTGAAAGATAAGCCATGTAGGTCCTGTGTAACTTTGGGTAGGTTCAGAGCAAAACTTTTCCTTGGAAACTGATGCATCTACAGTAAAAAAAGAATCCTAATGCAGATATACAGGTTCCTTCTGGCTTTTTTTCCTGGAAAATTATTGAAATGTTATTTCTAAAAGGTGAAAACAAATCTGCATTTTCAGAAAATCTTACCCATTCCAAATCCCAAGATTTTTACTTTTTGTTACACGTGGTGATGAAGGCTTTGCACTCAGAATTTTTCCCACTAGCAGAAATTCATTTTTAGTCCTATTCCCTGCCCTCCGTCTTCTGTCCTTAACAAACGGATCTTCAAGAAAGGAAGGAAGAAAGAAAGAAAGAAATAGAGATGTAAGCCCTATGCACTGCACTTGCAGATGAGCTGAATTGCTAATTACATTTTACAGACCAATCCTATAAGGTACAAAATCCTGCTAAAGTCATCCAGCAGCACTGGGAGTGGACTGTGCCCACCACTTTACTAGGAAGACCCTTACCAGTACTGAAATGAGCTTCATTGTAATATTACATACTTGCTACCAGAAGTGATCCAGAGAAGGGCTAAGTGTCCTCAGCTCTGATTGCCTCTCGTCGGCAATTGAGAGCACTTGGCAAGACCCAGCCTTAAAGCTGCCTGGCACATTATCCTATTTCATAGAGTGATTTATTTTAAATGAAAGCATATGGATAGCAAGCAGCAATGGTGCAATAGTGCTAATGTTAGGTGATGCACCCATCACACATGAGAAGGTCTCTCTGAGCAGAAGGTAGCAAGCAATGCGTAGGCTACTGTCAATAAGATCGTACACACACTCCCTATGAGCCCATTTTGAGCTCCTATTATCATCAGTGGGAGGGGGATGGGGGATGTCCATGTCTCTACGTGTTTTCTGTGCTAATCTGAGAGCTGGACCAAATCCCAGCACTTGGGTCACTTGTACACAGAGTTCTCATTGTGAATGAGGGGTAAAATGGCAGCCTCTCAGTTGTGCTCTGAAACTATGCATTTTTTAAAACTTGTGTATGCATAAGCCTCTTATTTAATGAATGACTCCCTTTGTATTTACATGTTCCACCATCCACAGAACAAATAGGGTTTAGTCATTTGAGAATGAAAACTTCTAGTCCTCAAGGGAGAGAAGGGAAAGGGAAAAAAAATAGTTGCAGCTATTTTATAGAAGTGGTAAAAAATCAATTACTGTCTTAATTTTAGCTCTTACCTGATCTTCAAGGCATTCTGGGGATGCAAGTGTATTCTTTCTTAAGTTACACATTCCACAGCTTCGATCAGAGAAAAAATAAAACATATAAATGTCCTGAAACTTATTGGTTCAAATGCAGTTGAATTCAGATCAAAAGTGGCCAGAAAAGTTATTTTAGGCTGCTGTGGGTCATTATCCTAAATTAGAAGGGATGTACCAGACCTGAAGGCTTCTTAATCTTACACCTTTTTTTATTCCTCCCTTTAAATTCGGCTGATAAATGAAACATGTGAAATAATAAATAAATTAAAAATACATGGCAGAAATAATTTCAAAGGGTTTAGCAGTTGAGATAGGAATGTACCGAAAGCATAATTTTAAGTTGTCTTGATTTCCAAAAGGAAATAGTTATAAATTAGTTCTAGGGCACTCTGACTCATTTATAAGAGTGGTTTGAGAAACTCTTCAATATTAATTAGTAGCCTGTGAATTCAGCCTATGCAATTATGATGAGACAGTTCTTTGGGTATGAAAGAGCTAACTTATCATATTTTTGAATTCACCATCTATAAGCTTGAATATTTTTGTATTTCCATATTTCTCAAGTAGCACTTAATTTAATCTTATCCCCATTTTTTCAATAAACCATTGTTGCGTCTCTTAAGCAGCACAGCTTCCTCCTCTAACTCATCTCCCCGTGAAATTGGTTTAATGAAGCAGAAAGGTATGAAGCATTAACAACACTGGAATTCATGTGGTAGCACTTCATTTTTCAGAGGCACTCACATTTCCTACCTAATTTATAAAATCAGCACACAAATGATTTTTATCACAGCCATTACATCAGTATAAATTACTGCCTTTTCTATAACACGGCAGTTAGTCAAACTGTTGAAATTATATCTATTAGTCATTGAGAGGAGGAGGGAAAAAGAAAAACCTGTAGGAAAGATTTAGTGTAAAATAAGAACTGATAGCAGCCTTATTGAAATACTAATATTCATTTACCAAATGAGCTCAAAGTGAGGATATTTTGCGAAAGAAAATTAAAAACACACAAAGTAAAGCAAATGAGTCAATTTGTAAGGAGCCGAAAAGGAAACTCAGCAAACAAACTACGCCGTAGTGGAGGCAGTCAGAGAGGCAATTAGGGAAGAAGTCCCTGACATCCAAGAAGGCAAGGCATGCCTCACTTCCAGCCTAAGCCCCACATTCCTCCCAGGCTTACCAATCCACCTCATTGCTCTAGAACTGGTGTCCTGCTTTTTTGCGTGGTGGCTCCTCCAAAATCATCATTACCCTCTTAACTCCTTTCATGTGAACCACTGCCCACTTGCATCCTGGCTGTTCCTGTCCATGCGAGCAAGAATCAGCCTCCACCGCCCATGTGCCCATACAGCAAAACTATAATGGTGCTTGCTGGGAAAGCTTTGCAGTGTCCTCTGCTTTCCCAGCAAGCAGGAGGGAAAGCAGAGGACACTGCAAAGCTTTCCCAGCAAGGATAAACTACTTTTCCGGGACCTGTCATCCCAGTTTGCAAAGTTTGGCCTGTAGGAATGTAACTGATCACTGTGCAAGTGCATCACATGCTTGAAAATACCTCAGTCTCGTACTGCTCCCTAAACATCCTCTGTTTCCACTCTACTGCTGGCCTCACAAGCATTTCCTGGGCCTCCTTTCCTGTTCACTGCTCTTCTAGCACAACTCCTTCCAGAACTGTTCTGTAAACTCATTGTCACCCGACTTGTCGGATGCATCCTCCAGATCTGTCCACATAAAGTAGCCATCTGCTAGAGGCAGACAAAGTGTCAGCAGGAAATACACTTTCAGAATCATGAAGATGCTCCAAAAAGCCTACTCTTTCTATGACTTTTCTTCCTCTCTTTTCTCTAATTATTTCCCCTCAATGCTCTTCCTCTCTCAAATCGGATGGGAAACGCTTGGAGGCAGGGACCACACCTTCTGGTTTGTCCTCTCCCAGTAGCAAACATAATAGGACACAAGGCTTCACGAACACGGCTCGATGCCATGTGGGGCACTAAGTCTTAAGATCAGGTTAAAAAGCAAAAAAAGGAAATCTGAGCTGAGTAGGTTGCTCACACCACGTCACACAACATGCGAGGTCCACACAGTTCAAGGCACCTTTCCTAGGCGTGTTTTGCCTTCTATTTTAATCTCCTGCTCCACCGTTTTCATCCACCAGCCTTTCCGTCCATGGATAGGGACTTTATGCCTGGCTTTCTCTGCTTCCCGCAGATTCAATACCGGTGTAGAAGCGTATACTGATGGCACCTTGTGGCTGAAGCAGAGAAATGCTTGTGAATAGGAACAAGCATGAAGTCCGTCAGGAAAACATCACAGAAAGGCTATGATGAAGAGCATATCCCTCCTCTCAGAGCTGCTGCAGAAAAAAACCCAGTGCAGACATCTCCTGGGCAAGGTGCTGCACAAGCCCTGCCTGCCAAGGGAACCAAGAGCTGCACTGCAACCCCCCACCCCTCAGTCCCTGGCAGAGTCTGTGGGTGCAAGCAGGGGACTTGGATTAAAATCAGCCCATCAGGAGGCAGGAGGAGGGGGAAGGGGCCTAAGGCTTGCACTAGGCAAAGTGAACCAGTAAATCCAACTAATCCAGCATATGGGGGGAGAAGGAGCCTGGCTATACCTGCTATGCTCAGCCCTGGTGGGTCTAACACCAGCTTTGCCAGGTACCCTTCAATGCTGCGGAAGAGAAAGTCACCCTGAACCCAGGGGTGGGTTCTCTGTCTGCACTGGTAAGAAAAACCACTGACATGCCTGGCAGCCTGTTCTGCATCCCATTTTAGGGGCACCGCAGCACCTGCTGCCATGGGCTGGGGTACAACTGCTCTGAAAAGTTGGTGGTATTAGAGAGACTCCAAACGCCAGCTGATCACTGTTTCTGGAGGCACAGAGTGATGGGTTTGGACCCTGTCTCTCTAGATTCTCCCGTAAAAGCTCAAGTGTGGGTGGCAGGTCCTAAATGGGCCCAGACCTGCAAGTCAGCTGCTAGTTTGCCGTCAAGGCCTGGACTCAGTGTGGTGTGACCACAGTCACTTTGGTTGCTGGGTCATTTCTGACTAGTTCAGGTACAAGCCCTGATCAGGCCATCCAGCAGCAGGGCACAGCTTTAACCTGAGCACGTACCAGCACTGGCTCTGCTGGTAGCAATGCAATCATTTTCCCACAGGCAGAAGCAGCTGACAGGATTCCTGCAACATTACGAGTAACAACGGTGGGATTAAGAGACAACAAAGGACACGGATGTACCCTACATATTTGGCATCAAGCAGTATCATGTGAGATACATCCCAGGCAGAGAGTAGCAGACCAGGAGTGTGTGTTAATGTGCAGAGAGATAGGATCCCTAAACCAGCCAAAGGTGTCCTGAGAGATTCAATGACCATGTGAAGAAAGCATGATGTTTTCCCAACTAGCAAGCGGTAACCAAGTTGGTTTTAAACAAGGTTGCCTCTCATCTACCATGTTCTTTCAGCTTTGGTTGAGTCCAATCATTTCTCTCCAACCAATCCAAGTATTTATCCTGCATGTCTCTGTAGATCCCGCTCCATTTTACATTCTTTAAGATGTCATTAGCATAGTTCCCAGATGTTTTGAAGTAACTTTAAGAGTTGGCCCCAAGTTTCTGCCTCCAACAGCTTTCAGTACAAATAAAGAGCATACTTATCACTTCAGAAGAGAAAAAGGAGTCCTGTTCTTTGACCAAGATCACCCAACAGATTAAATGTCCTGCATTCCAGAGATGGAAAAATGTAATTACAGGATCTAAATACGGGTCTCCACTCCAGAGGAAAACTTCTATCCTGGAAAAGGAAGGAGGTTCATTTCAAGTGTGAGGGCCTGGAAACAAATCATGCCACAGCTGGATATATGAAATTCTGGAAGAGTAACAAAAAAGGTGAAATTTATCTTTGCCAGGCAGACTTACAGATTCTAAGCAGACTGAGGTCTTCAGACTTAAGCAAGTGTCATAGAAGATGTCAAATAAACAGCTCTACATGCCTTATATAGACACCCAAGGCAGAAGAAATTAGCCTCACTGTCCATCCAGGAGTTGATGCAGCCATATTAAGATGCAAATGAGACCCTAAGCAACCAGAACAGTTTATAAGAAGCAACAGAAATAAACAGAACATTTTTGTGCCAGACCTCACCTGCAGCCCTGTCAAGACATTGTGTTTTTCAGTACCACACACAGCCATTCTCAGCAGCTTTAACACATGGGAATTTTGCATAGGGCTACACAGAGGGGTCCTGTTAGGCAAATTTGGGGCTTTCCAATCCAGCAGAGACAGAAGAATTCTCCATTGCTGATTAAAAAAGAAATAATAGGAGTGTAATGAAAAAACATGCTGTGATATGAAAAGCAAACTTGCAAAGAGAGGAGATTCAGCAGTAGCTGGTGTAAATTTTCTTTTTTTTAGAAAACCTTTTTTTCCTCTTCTATGAAACCACTTTCTGCCATAAAATGACTCTTGCAACTTTAGTGCTACTTTTTGTCCTATCTCTACTTAGTACTGAAAGGAAATGAACACCAACAGATAAAGAATAAAAGCCTCACACCAAGGAGAACTTTTACCTGGAAAAGAAAGAAGAGCGAGAGATTCAATGAAGACCACAAAAGACTTCACTATTTCACATTACCTGGAAGATGCTCAGATACCACTGTGATAAGCAGCCTTGCAAAATTTTGGGAAAGGTTGATGGCTGAAATTGTAATCATTTCATTCCCCCCCCCCCTTCCCAAAGTAGATGTTTTACTGCTTTTTTGAAATAGTAAAGCTAAAGGCTCGTCTTTACCTTTTTGTGTAAATAACTTCCTTTGCCTGGGGTGTTCATCATCAGTTTGACCTTAAAATGCATGGCAGCGTTCTTAGCAATATTCAATCAATGGCAGGATTAAAGGTGAAATCAGTTACACAGAGGAAGCCTACTGCTGTTTCACCAGTGTGGTGGCTCTAATCTCCCTCCGAGAGACTAAAGATCATAACTGATTTACTTCTCTTCCCTGGGGAACAATTTTCTGTAGCCTGAAGCAATCAGGAAACAGACTGAATTGGCTTTAATACCCATCTGCCCTAGGGGGGAGAGGCTGTGAAAAGCTACCAGGTTGTTTCTTCTTCATACATGTAATTAAATAAACTATGACAAATTTGACAGGCAGAATTTCTAGCAGTACCAGTTGTCTTAAAACTTCCTACTCAGTGTGTAATTAATATATAGCAGCCATTCGCAAGCAGTACTGGAGAATATTTAAACATTAAAAGCAGTGATCTTCACTCCATGCCGTGATTTAACCTATTGGCAACCTACCTCTAATTTTCACACCTCCCAGGAGGAAAAAAATAACTTTTTTTGAGAGAGATGTTTAAGTACAAGTAAATGCAGCTTACCTTGAGTTTTTGGGGACTTTTTTTCTTTGACTGGGATCTTTCTGTTATTGCAAGCATGCTAGGCATGTAAATGAGAGGGTATTGATGCAACGGAGAAACTAATCTCAGAAGTGATCTCCAAAAAGTTTTTATATCAGAGAATGATGACCTGGGACCTTGAAAACATGCTCACATAGGTTAGTATCAAAGTATATATTACTGACAGCTTAGTCAACAAACTTTTGTTACAACTACATTTCAATTCAGTGCCAGAGAGAGATGATGACAAGTTTTTCTCTGACAAACTTTCTGCAGTTCAACACGTTTCCCAGAGCTGTCACAGTATAAAATCAGTGATGTTTTATAAATAAAACCAAAGTTTGTATTTTACAGTGTAAATACATCATAGGAGAGTTAACAGGTTCGCTGAGAGTACAGTCATGCTGCTGCCTACCTTTCTTATCTGTATACCCCAGCACGAGACATCTTTAAATACTCCATGGGGAAGGCAAGTGAACTCATGATCTTTCAGTTTACTGTGTTAGAACCAGAGACATCATTTTTCATGTGAACTTAGCAGACACAGACAATTCTGATTTTTTTCATCATTATTTAACTAACTTTAAGCTTATTCATATATTGCTGGAGGAAAGCAAAGAATTTAAGAAATGCTTTGGTTTCTCTGTGCAAACCTGTGGCCAAATGGTACTGAGGCCTGACATCCTGACATTGGGAGGTGAAAGAATTGCTGCTATGCCTGCTAAGTGTTTCAAGGCACAGCACCAACCCTCCAGCAATGCTGAAGATGACTATGGAAACACTGGCTTGGAAACACAACAAAAAATGTGCTGATATTTCTGCCTGGACTGAGGTAATACAGTGATAATGTCCCAATAAGTGTCTGTGAATCTGGTTATGACACCCAGGAAAACCAGCCCACATCAGCTGAGCCACACTCCCAAAAATCTGCATTACTGAAGAGTTTGCATATGAAAACCTTTTAATCCTTTGCAGGGCCAATGATGAGAAGCTGAATTATGTTTGTCAGTGTCAGAGACAATACAACCGAATTATCATCACCTCTTTGGTCCTCACTGCCTGCTGCATTCAGCTACTGAGGAAATACCAGCTGGGAATCTGAGATCTAAAGCAGATTTACAAATTTAAAACAGTCGCCTATTACAACAAAACTACCCAAAGCTCTGAAGTTAGGGTTGCTCTTGATCCATGGGCTGCTACTTATAAATACCTTTTCCAAAAAATATCCACCAATGTGTAATTACAGACTCCAAACAGCAACTTACACTGCTGCCTGAAAACCAGAAATCCTGTGCTGTAACATGGACCAATGTGGTAGCATGGGACAGGTTCTGCAAAAGAATCTTTCATACTTCTCTGATGCCTGAAAAACTGTGGAGATACCCGAGGGGGACCAGTGCTGAACCTGTAATTTATGTCCAGTGCTGCTATGCTGAATTCTTCCAATCAAAGAGATAGAAGAGCTTAAATGACGCAACAAACAAGAACTGAATGAGAAACTAAACACATAAAGCCACTTGCCTGAAGATTTTTACTTGGCCAAGTTGGTAGTAAGGGGAGTTGGTGGATATATGTCCATATTCAAATCTGTACTTACTTTTTATACTGTTCTTCAAAAGCTAATCATGTTTTAAAACATGTTTAGTTTTAAAATGTTTAAATTGAGTATTGTGCATTCTGTATTTGGTTAAAGGAACACAAATATTTAGCTACAAACACCTAAGACAGGCGAGTCATTTTCCTAAGAGATAATTATTTACCTCTGTGTGATTAAGACTGATACAAAGAGTAGCTGACTGCTAAAAATCCGCTTCATCCTGCTGATAGTGAGAATTATGTTGGGCACTAAATCTATTCCATCAGCTCTGTACAAAGATTTGAAGAATTCAAATATATTCCAAGATGTATAGCTAGCCAAAAAAATTAAAAGAAAAAGTCTTTACATATAAGACCCCGACATTTTTGTAAAAATACCCATTTCCCCTATTTTTCTTCTGCACCTGCTTTTTATTGCAATAGCCACAGGCTGTAATAAGACAGCAGTGTGGCTTCAAGCCTTGGTACAAAGGAAGCTCTGTCTGAGCCAGTTACTCATCCACATGACATGATAGCTCCCATTTCCTCCTCAGTCTTGCTTTCCCAGAGCAGTGACAGAAACCACATTGCAGAACTGTCAAGATCCTAAAACCTGATTGTTAAATGCCAATTACCTTGATTAGGTTTCAAAAAAAAAAGAGATGCAGCCTGAAGATTTACCTGCTACGCTCCAACATGATAAACTGACACTGAGGCACATCTTGTCTGCTTACAGACATCTGCTCCAAAGCCACAGTTGTTCTGCTTCAGCTAAGAAAATTGCACCCAGAATCCTGAATAAACACTATAGAATCCTGAACACACTATAAACTTGCCTGCTATTTTTAAACAGCAGTTAAAAATCATATTCCTCTTCATAGAAGAGTTATCTGTAAAAAGGGATGTAGAGATACCTGGATTTATTCCAAATTTTTCCCAAGGGAAACAACAATACCATCTGGGTGAGAAATTTAAAATCATACTGAGACTGATACAAAACAGGGAGCAGCCAGAATAAGGCTGTTGTGCCTCTGGAATCACAGAGGCAGGGCATGCTCAGTGTTTATGAAGACTGAAGTTTTCATCCTTCACCTGAACAGATTTGATCCAGAGAGGATCTCTGAAGAACAATTCCACCACAACCTGCATGCAGAGGTTGGTGTTCAAGCCCCAAATCTATTCAGTGGGTGGCTAATGTCAGCTTGAGGTGACAAGAAACTGCTACCCCGGGGCACAACTCATCACCCACCACAATGGGTGCACAGCCCCTCCTGCCTCCCTGAGCATAAGCAGAGAAAGACATTGTGTGGGACACAACAGGACTGGTGGACAGATGTGGCCTCACTAATTCAGCACTCAGTTCTGCTAAGAGCTTGCCTGTCACCTTCCTCAGGTGAGAAAGAGCATCAACGTGCTTCAGCCACATAAGCAGAGCAACAGCACACACATCCTTGGGCCTGGCTGGGGACAAGCATCGTGGCAGAAATAATTCTTCAGTTGCTTGGTTCTGTTACCTACTGACCTGGGGATTGATAGCTCTGGCTGGGAGGAGAAGTAGGAGAGCACAAGGAAGGACTCTGGTCCTGTCTCTGTGGGATGCACTGGGAGCAGCAAGGGAGGGTGGCATTGAAGATCTGTCCCTGCACAGCAGACCCCCTTGTTCTATGTGCACAAGAATTAAATAATTCTGAAAAGCCTTGAGCTGGCTGTGTTTTAACCCTCAGCTCAAAAAAATCCCTGCTTAGCTACAGCCACTCTAGATACTGCTCTGCAATGCACAGCTATCTTGGGTGACAGGTTGCTAGCTAGCATGACATCACCATCATTACAGCAAAATCATACTTGCCCTGCTGTGACCACAGTCTGTGGGATGTATGGCCCTAGAGACACACCTCATGTGCAGATCTAGACAGTTCTAGATGTCTCCCACAATCAAATGCATGTAACCAATTCTTCAGCATTGTTATGGGAAGTTATGGGAAGTCAGTGACTATCTGCACTCAATGTCTTTGTATCTTAATGAAGATAGAAAGCTGTGATGGGTTGACCCTGGCTGGAGGCCAGGTGTCCACCAAGGCTACTCTATCACTCCCTTCCTCAGCTGCGCAGGGGAGAGAAAATATAATTAAAGGCTCATGAGTCAAGATAAGGAGGGGGAGAGATCACTCACCCATCACTGTCTTGGACAAAACAGACTCAACTTAGAAAAAATGAATTTAACTTATTACCCAATCAAAACAGAGTAGGATAATGAGAAATACCCCCCAAATCTTAAAACACCACCTCCCTTCTTCCCTGGCTCAACTATTCCTGATTTCTTTTCCTCCCCACCCCAGGGATGGAGAATGGGGATTTCAGATTTTCTCACAGTCTCATCACATGCTCCTTCCTTCTCAGGGGGAGGCCTCCTCACACCCTTCCCTTGCTCCAGCACACTGTCCCTCTCATGGGAGACAGTCCTCCACAAACTTCTCCAACATGAGTTGTTCCCAGCACAGGCTAAGCAGCAGAAGCCAAAAACCCCTTTTCTATTCCTAGTGGAAGTTTTCCTATAGCACCTCTAGCTGAAACTCAGCAAAGGGCCCAAGTCTGGTAAACAACTGTGCCGTGTATTGTCAAACAGCAAATTTAACTGTAACACTTAGGACAATTGTGCATCACAGAGAGCACAAATTATCCTGTCCTTCACATCAGTATGCCTCTCCTGACCCTCTATTTCTTTCTCTTCTTTTAATTAATCACCTCTGCTTCCCGTGTCTTCCTGGTCCATCTGTGCAGCAGCATTATGAATGAGCCAGAAGTGCAGTTGTAAAAAGAAAGGGGGCGGTTATAATTTTTATTTAGCTCTGTTATGATGTGGCTCATTGTTGAGCACAGAAAATAATTTTCTCTAAAGAAGGGTTCTGGCTCATCAGCTGAGAATAATCTAATTATTTTCCTTTCTATTACATTTTAAATAAATGATTTTTAAGAGTCCTTGCAACCACTTTCTCTCCCACGCAACTCCCACCATATATCAGAAGGTGGCAGACCAAACAGCTGGGGATCTCTGTCCCCACTGCCATCCTGGATTAGAGACAAGTCTCCAGCACAGAAAAACACTGACTGGGCATGATTGTCCCCTGGGAGAAGCACGCCCTAATGCCTTGTCACCACTGGTAAAGTTTTAGCAAATTCTTCAAGACAGAAAGTCTAACACCACTGACTGTACCCTTGTCCTCACAGATCACCAAGGAATGACATCTGGATATTAACACCTAAGATAGCTCAAGATGATCCATTCAAACTGGAAAAAATCTACAGCTGATCTGATCTGATTCAGGGATCTTGCTAACCAGCTGCTTTAATGCTCCAAGCCTCAGCCCTTCCAAGCCAGCACATCAGGAAACTGGAGCTGAATCCTAACCTTCTCATCATCCAGCAGCACTGCTGAATAAGTGGTGTATGAACCAGTCATCATTTCGTCTTAACTAATGGTGTTAGTTGAGAATAACACACACTTGTAGGACTTGAGCAAGGGGAAAATTATACAGAAGATGAGCATCAACAAAAGTTATACTTCAAAACCCCTTTCCTTCTGCAAACTAAGATGTCAAAATACCGCCACAATAATTTATTAATAGACACTCCAGCTTTGTCATGGAGTTTTTGAGCACAAGTTTCTAAATTGTAATTCTGTTCTGTGAAAAACAAAAACTAAACAACAAAAAAAAAACCCCAAACCCTCAAAAGGTTAATTTTGCAGTCTTTTAAATCCTGGAAACATCAAAAAGTCCCTGCATGCATATCTCTATATTTATAATGGTTTAATGCTACAAACCCTCAGATATTTTCCCCAGTTCCCTCCACCTTTGGCAGATAAAACAGGGAGATAAGAAAGTTGTGATGTTCTTTTGACCTTCTGCCAAAGGTAAGGACCACCTGTCGATCTGAATTTCCCTTGCAAATCTGCTGGAGCTGCAATACTGAAACTGCACTGCTGGTGCCTGCTCTATCTCTGATTAGCCATCATTTGGGACAACTGTTCAACTGATGGAGCAAATGACTGCACTGAGCAGGCATTTCCTACCTCCCCATCACACAACTCTTCAGAATAATATCTCAGTGCAACTGAAATGCAGTTGTATTTCTCCTCTCTCATCCAATCCCAGAGGATAAGTAAAAACTTTATACAAAGGTTTATTTTTTTATCTTGCCAGAGAAGGATATTGTATACTTCGATGAACAATACTGGGACTAAGGTGGTGTCAGAGAGGTGTTTGTGGCTCAAGATATACCCAATACTCAGAATGGATGTTTTCTCTCCAAAGGGCACAATATTGCCCAAGAACATACTTTTAACCTAGTGGCAGGATTTCTCAGGGTTTTCCTGAATAGCTGCCAAAAACAGACCTAATCGTCTGCTGTCTGTGATAAACATCAACAGGCATTCCCCAGATTTCCCTAGAGATGGCTGCATTTTCTCTGGCAGACAGAGCAATCCACGAGTACTGTCTGCTGGTCCTTGCTCCCAGAGAGTGCAGCCCGGGAGGAGTCAGGTTACTGGAGTGATTACAGGTATTACTTGTCACCTCTGCTCTATTTCCTTCTTTCACTAGAATATATCAGTTTGAAATTGATTGATTACCTGGTTATATTTTGTGGATATAGGCACATTGTTCCATCTTGTAAGGGTGACAGAGCCCTGGGACAGGCTGCCCAGGGAGGTGGTGGAGTCGCCTTCCCTGGAGAGATTCCAGCCCCATCTGGACGCCTATCTGTGCAGTATGAGCTGGGGAGCTGCTTTGACAGGGGGGTTGGACCCCATGAGCTCTCCAGGTCCCTTCCAACCCCTACAGCCCTGTGATTCTGTGACTCTGTGATCTGGGAAGCTACAGTGAACTGCTCTATTCAAAACATGACACTTAAGACCCACCTTGAAGTCAGTGGAGCTGTTGATTCATGGCAGAACTTCCAAAAGTTGTAACAAAACTAAAATGCAGCCTTATATAGAAAGGAATCAGAAAGCATTGGAAGTGGGATCTGGGAAGAAACCAAACCCACCTGTACTCATCTGCCAGACTCATTTGAGTAGGGCACCAGGGAATAGCTGGAACACATCCTTTCTTCTCCCCTCCCTGAGTTAAAAATGACAAGAGCTGAAATTCAGGCAGCTAAGTTCTGCACTTTAACTTAGCTGGGTGACCTCAGATCTGCACCAGGACGACTCTTCTGACCTGCATATCTGTGCAAATCATTTCTTATCAGTATGAACATGGCACCCACCAGCCAAGAGTAGCAAAGAGGTCCCTGTTGGGCTGCTCACTGAAGCTAAAACTGTGTTTCTCTCTTCAGTGGCTTAAAAGTCAGCTATATTCAATCAATAAGAATGAAATACATGTGCCAAAAAGAAATCAAAATATACAAATTAACTATTCCTTTTACCCCACAACTGTACCCCCCTTATCACTCTACTAATGTAAAAATAGTGTATGCTGAAATGCATTCTGAGCTTATCATTGCAGAGTCACCATTTTTAATGCTAACAACAACACCAACACCAGTAATAATAATCATAGAACAATAGAATGGAATGGCAGTGCTTCACAGTTGCCAAAATTGTTACAGAGCCAGAAGAAGATGCTAACATTTACTTGGACAGGAGAAAGTACAGTTCATTGATCACTTCTGCATTATTTTTGCAAATAACTAATGACCTCTATTTCTAGATTTTACCGTACTTAAGGTGGCCATTCTGAAACGTAATATTAAGGCTATAGCAAGCAGAATGAAAAGTGTGAAGAATTCTCTCCAACTTCAGTGACTGCTCCATGTCAGACACTCTCCATGTATCGTGAAGTATTCATTGAAATGATGAAAATTAAATTGATTCTGAGACTGCAGAGATATACCATATTTCCCATCCATTGAAGCACAGCCAGAGTCTTATCTTAGCAACTTGCCTTAAACCTGAAGTTACTCCAGCAACAATAAAAAATAACTACAGCAGATTTCTTAAGGAAAGGCAGAAAAGTTTTACCACTTTTTTCCTTGATTTCAATAATCATAGAATCATAGAATGGCAAGGGTTGGAAGGGACCCCAAGGATCATAGAGCTCCAACCCCCCTGCCACAGGCAGGGACACCAACCTCAAGCCTGGATCTACACAAAGTTACCCAGGGCCCCATCCAACCTGGCCTTGAACACTTCCAGGGATGGGGCATCCACCATAATTAAAACTTACATGGCTCTGGTCTCACAGCTTATCACAGACGGTGAACTTTCCTATTCCTTTTCTTTACTGAAGAGAAAACAGCCAGTGAACTAGGGGTGACAGCTAACAACTGCCACTAAGACAAGAGTGAAGGCCTTCAAACACAGTATCTGTGAATGAAAAGTGAGATCTCAATTATTATAGCTGCCCTTTACAATAAACTAGAGATTACCAATGTAATTATGTAATACTTACCTGACATTCTTCTGTAATTTCAGATCGTTAGGAAATATCCTCACCCATTCCAGCCAACAACACTGAAACAAGTCATGCTAGGCATGCTGCTTTGCTAAACTGTGGCATCAAGCAGCTAAACTCACTATTGTGGTTATGTTACTTCTCCTTCTGTAAAAACACCTAGAACTTCCTTCTGTGTTTTGGTTCTATCTTATTTTTTTCCCCCTAGATTTAGTCTATCATATTTTTTGGAACTAGGAATTAATTCCCAATTAAAAACTGGATTCAGACCTGTTGAGAGTCAAGCTTTGGTCTCAGCAGATTACCTACTTAGATGCAGCATTTTGATAGCTTTATAGAGACTAGTGGTACATCTATTTTCAATAAATTCAAATCTACAAAGTAAAAAACCCTGAAATTAAGTTAACATGGTTAATAACAATTAACTTCCTCCCTGGAAGTGTTCAAGACCAGGCTGGACAGGGCTTTAAGCAATTTGATCTAGCAGGGGGCATCCCTGCCCATGGATGGGGGGTTGGAACTAGGTGATCTTTAACCAACCCAAAACTTTCTGTGATTTAAGTTTTGTGCTTTAGGCAGTAAGACCATTTCAGAATAACGCCTGCTGCTGACAGTCCCTTTTGTGACTTATGAACACTTTTATTTGACCTGCTGGACCCAAAATCCTCACATTTCCTCAGTACTTCCCATAATGATAGTCAGCATAATCCTTATTTTCCAATCATCCTCTTAAACTGACCATATGGCAGAACCATGCCCCATGCTGACGGGATGTATATCAACGGATATCCTTCCATCACAGAGCAATACCTTGCTGCTTCACCCAGGGTATAACAGTAAGAGATTTGAAGGCAGTGTGTGTAAAACCACTGAATCCACACCTCCTCACACACTGGCCCCAACACACACAGAGCATCTGGTCTGCACTGTAACCCACTCCTTCCCTGACAGCCAGGCTCCTGAGGAGGTGGCAGCTGCTCCTGCTCAAGTTGTACAAGAGGGTTTTCAGCAGATGGAGGACATACAGAAAATAGGAAAAATAAAGGGAGAGGGTTTCTTTTGATTTATGGGGGACAAGTTGCAATCTACATGGAATGAGTTTTATGATGTGCCTGTTAATAAGCAGATAATTATTGAAGAAATACCTGCAGGAGTATTAAATGATGCATCACAGAATCACAGAGATGTAGGGACCTCAAGAGCTCATCGGATCCAACCCCCCTGCCAAAGCAGCTCCCCAGCTCATACTACACAGATAGGTGTCCAGATGGGTCTTGAATATCTCCAGAGAAGGAGACTCCACCACCCCCCTGGGCAGCCTGTCCCAGGGCTCCCTCACCCTCACTGGGGAAAAGTTCCTCCCCATGTTGGTGTGGAACTTCCTATGCTCCAACTTGCAGCCATTGCCCCTTGTCCTGTCTCCACAGACTAGTGAAAAGGGGCTGGCCAATTCCCCCTGCACCCCATACTTAAGATATTGATAACCATTGATTAGGTCCCTCCTCAGTCTTCTTTTCTCCAGGCTGAACAGACTCAGCTCTCTCAGCCTTTCCTCACAGGGGAGATGCTCCAGGCCCTCAATCATCTTCGTAGCCCTTCTCTGGACTCTCTCCAGGAGATCCCTGTCCCTTTTATCCCAGGGAGCCCAGAACTGGACACAACACTCCAGGTGGGGCCTGACCAGGGCAGAGTAGAGGGGGAGGATCACCTCCTTTGACCTGCTGGTCACACTCCTCCTGATGCCCCCCAGGATCCCATTGTCTCTCTCAGCCCCAGGGCACACTGCTGGCTCATAGCCAACCTGTGATCCACCAGGACCCCCAGGTCCTTCTCCACTGAGCTCTTCTCCAGCAGGTCACCCCCAGCCTGTACTGATACATGCTGTTGTTCCTCATGAATGTCCATCATGAATGACAGTGCAGGTCAGGCCTCAGCCCTAATTGATTTAACAAGGAATCCTCTGGAGAACTGAAGAGATGCAGTAGGAAATATATTTGTAAGTGGAGAGATGGAGCAGGGGATCATCTTTGGGCCACTGCCCTTCCCACATGACAACGTCCTCTGCTACAGACAGTGGTACAAGAAATGAACTGCTTCAAGCCATGCAGCCTCTTCCAACTGCACTTGTGACACTTTGATGAAAACAGCATCAGTTAGCAAAAAACCCCAGTTGCTTTCATTTCTTAAGCTAACACAGCTTCTTTAGTCTAAAACAAGAAACCCTCATGCAAGTATTGATCATGAAAGGCTACCAAAACACTAAGCAGGGAAGGGCAGATGCAGATTGAGCAAAGCAGGGAGATTAATATCCTACATCTGGAACAACTGGAAATGGAAGATGGGTCTCCACAGGATTGCTTCCACTGAACCTGTAACTACAGAGATTGAGGAGTTTTTCCCCTATTTCTATTACAGAAATGTTGTGTTCAAATAAAATAGATTATTATTCTTGAAAGGCACAATTATCTATCAATACATTGAATGCAGAAGTGATTCCAGTTACCCTCCACATGTTCAGAATATCTCCAGCTCTTGCTTTCTGCGTGAGCACAGAAGTCTTGTCAAATTATACCATTTTAAAAGCAAGATTCTTTTCTTACCTGGTTATTTCTAAGACTCTTAGAGACTTAACTCATTAGCAAGATGGTCGGTGCAAGAGGGCTTCTGGAAGCATATTCTTGAGGATTTAATTCATTGCTCCATCTCAGTCTGCAGGTCTGAATGTTGCAGAAGGATGTTTCCTTCTGAAGGGGCTGGTTGCAACATTTTGATTTATGAATGCAACATCAGTCACTCAGAGGCTAGAGATTCAGCGCTTCAAACTTGGCCTTCTCTTGAGATCTCCTTAAGTACTTCATAGTTCCATTCAAATGCTTTAGCAACACCTATAGACTGAAGCAATGATATCAGTTACCTGTATTTCCTTCACAGGAGAAATATCTGTGTGTATCATAGAATCACAGAATCTTAGGGGTTGGAAGGGACCTCCAGAGCTCATTGGGTCCAAACCCCCTGCCAAAGCAGCTCCCCAGCTCATACTGCACAGGTCGGTGTCCAGATGGGTCTTGAATATCTCCAGAGAAGGAGACTCCACCACCCCCTGGGCAGCCTGTCCCAGGGTTCCCTCACCCTCACTGGGAAGAAGTTCTTCTCCAAATTGGTGCGGAGCTTCCTGTGCTCCAACTTGAGGCCATCGCCCCTTGTTCTGTCCCCACAGACACTGAGAAGAGGCTGGCCATTTCCCCCTGCATCCCATACTTAAGATATTTATAAACATTAATAAGCCCCCCCCCCTTATTCTTCTTTTCTCTAGGCTGAACAGTCCCAGCTCACTCAGCCTTTCCTCATAGGGGAGATGTCAAGAAGAAACACTCAAAGCCATTTATATATGACAGGAGCCCAACCTGCCTGCCTTGCCTCCACAGCCCTGAAATCCCCACAGAGGTTTTCCTTACATTTTACCGCTGGATCTTTGCAACAGAGCTGTCCTGGTGGAAGGATGAAGCCAGTGCTGCAAAGTACTTTGAGAGTTAAGGCAGAGACCTTGAACTGCACTTTGCATTAAAGAGTCAGTCCTCAGTGCAGAACATCAGCCTGATGTGCTTACGGTAATGATTGTTGCTAAGCAAAGGGAGCTGATAGCTGTCTTTTGTACTCAAGTTTTCAGGATGTGTGGCCCCACTGAATGGTCGGGAGGTCAGGAATGCATAGGTCATCCTGGTCAGACCCAGGCCCAATTGAATGGGACACCTCTGATGGCAGATGGAAAGGGGAAATTTGCTGCCATGGTTGTAGGCATCTGTAGCAACAAGGAGTTCAAAAGGAGCACAAGGATGCATATGGTCCTATCGCTGTCCCACACTTCTCCACCTTAACCTCTAAACATTTACCTCTCCTTAAAGTATGTAGCAGAGTGATGTCTCCACTTAATACAACCTCACCCCTGCCAAATTCAATTTAACATATGGTCAGCTGAGAAATTGTGCTGTGAAGGGGTGACATAAAAAAGGGAGCAAACCAATCTAGTTAATAACTTGCTGGATCTTTGCCTTTATTTATTTCAACAGTTCTCTCCAGAGAAGAGTGATTATGCAGAAGACAGTTATGGAAGATGGCTGAGCCAACCTACTGGTACTATAGTCCCAATGTCTCTGTTCCTACTCTCTGTCGCACAGTTCCACCCCCCACCCTCAGCATCTGTGCTTGCCATAATGCTCATGTTTAGAAATCAGTTCAGTTCACTAAATTGAGAGAAAATTCTGATCTTTTAGCACATTGCTTGTCTACCCAAAGCAACCCCACACCGGGTCAGAAAACGACAGGAGACTGTGACATCCCCTTCCTGTGGGGGTGAGAGTTTGAACTGTACCAGAACCCCTTGACAATGGACAGGAGCTCTGATCACCAGAGAGCCATCTGAGCTCCGAGGGGCTTACCTCAGTCAGCCGAAGAAACAAGGACTGACCCACTTCAGAATGTTTCCTTTACGCTCGCACAGCTCTGGGAAATAGGACAGACGAACACGCGCAGGGATCAATAATAGCCAAGTGCTACCGTGAGTCCATTAGGATCAGCCCATCCATCAGGGCTACAAGAGCTCTTTCCGTGCCTGGCTGTAGCCCGAGGCTTGGCTGAGACTGATCGGTAGCGTCCAGCCCAGCTCCTGACTGACACGCACAGGAAAGAGGCCTCTTGGTGGAAGTTCCCAAGGCCATCTCTTCAAAGCACTAGTTTTCAGTCCTTGTTCCCAGGATATCACAATGCTTTAGGAACAGCATCCTTCAGCAAAACATAATCCAATAATAAGAAAGAGCAGCCCAGAGCTGTAATTCTCTTAACCTTTGCAACAAAGGAAGTACATAGGGGAGGTTATGGAGCAGGGAAGGCAACTTTTTGTACTGGGAACTGGAAAAGGAGTGGGCTGCGTTCAACATATAAGGACTAGAGCTATGACATGCTTGATCACATCAAGATTTTGAAGACTCACCTATGGGAGACCTATGAATAATTCAGAAAGGAGCTGCATAAGAAGCCATCATCTGCACAAATGCCAAAATCTCCCAAGGATTATGTCATTATTTCATCTAACATAGCTTTTATGAGCATCTCTGGTGAGTTTGGGGTGTGATACAGCAAGATAGCACCAGACAGTTCCCTTCCCTTAAGGCTATGCTTCCTTGGCATTTTGGGGAGCCTTTCACTTGACAGATTTTTAAGGTGTGTGAACACACTGGTTTGGGGAGAAGGGTGTGAGTAACACTGCCTATACTGCAATTCCCAGTTTACTATGAATAACTGCACACATATTCTTCTCTAGACTCATTCCTTTTGCTTGGGCAATGGTTTTAATAATGAGGAATCTGCTCTGCTGTGTGCGTTACTTCACTGATCTGTGCTATCAAAGACACACAATAGTCGATGGGCATTTCTCACTTCAAGACTTTGGTGTGATCTACCCCAATTCAGTGGGCAGAAGGGGCAACATCACAAAGAGTAGGGGTGTGTGTGTGTGTGTGTTCATTTTAGAGGGAGATGATACCAGAAATAAAGGGTGCACAACACTATAACTGTAGTGAGCATTACAGCTGAAATCAAAACTTAAACCTAAGAGCACACATTTTTAATGCCATTAGGGCAAGGAAAATAATTGCACCAGCCTTACAAAAACTTGTGAAAATTACACGTGGCCGGTTTTCTTCTTGCTCAGAATGCTGAAACACAGCAGGACAACAGCAGTAAAGAAAGGCCAGGCACACATGCTTTGTCTTCTAGAAGACTGCTGTTCCCAGGGAAATCAACAGTTAGGGATTCTCCCGAAGTCAGAAATCAGAATAAAGTAGGAAGACTATGCTCATCAGAACAACAATCTGTATTCCTGCAAATTATAAAGAGGGGGAATAAATAGGTTAATATGTTGTAAACTGATTTTGACCCTGAAGGTGATCACAGGTACACAGCATTACAGCACTTTAAACTGTTTTATGCAAAGCTTAAAAAAGACCCAGCAACAAACAAAGCTTTTTTTGTGTTTGCTAAACAAAGCATGAAAGAATAGTGACAAAAGTAGGAGGAGCCGAGTTTGTCCGGACAAAGCCGAGAGGAGGAGCCCTCATGCAATGGAAATGCAGTTCAGTGGTCCTGGATTGATATGCTCATCCTTTAAACCCCCAGGGCTGGGAGATCACAGGACCTGAAAGTCCATCAAAGAGCACTTCTCTGCATTGATCCAGTCTGGAGCGGAAGGCTGGTGGGGGTCTGCTGTTCTGTATAAGGCTGCCTCCGAAGATAATCAGCTTTTCTTCCTTGGAAATTGGGGAATCCCAAACATCAATAAAGCGTTATTTCAAGTAAAACATCAGTTTGAAGCTACAGAAGTCTCAACACGTGTGTGCATCTGTTTTGATGTGGGGTTTGGGTTTTTTTCTAAGCACAGAAAAAGAAAAACGAGAATGTAACATGGAAGAAGGGGAATAGTTTACCTTGAGAGTATACTCTTAATGCTTCAGCTGTTCGTTCCAAATTGTCAACAGCAGAACTCACTCTATAGGTCTGTCAGGCAGGCTTACAAACCACCTTCTTTATCTTGGATGCTCAAGCAGCACAGTAGCACCTGACCTAAAGAGAGAAAAAAGAAAAACATTAAAAATCACGATGACTTCTACTGTCTCAATGATGTGTTAGGTTACCATGTACTGCAGGCAGTTATGTATCAGGTCAGCTTCTTCATTTCAACCACTTTAGGTCTGACAAAAGGGGAACGGGAAGCCTGGGGAATATTTAGGGCTGACAGCTAGCGCTGTGACACACTCACTGCATCTTTAGCTCCCGGGTGATGGGGTCGGCAGAGGAACCCCGAACCTGCCTCTTAGAGTTCTGGGCTTGGTTTATTCCGAATTATATATCAACACCTATATGTTAAATTGCTGAACAGGAAGAAAGCAGAACAGTATGAACAGACAGGGAGGATGGTACAGGCCTTTCCATCACAGCACGTGCAATCTGATTTGGTAAGATTTAGGAATATTTTAACATCATTGATAGATGTGTTTCACTAAAATAAATCAAATGCTCAACAAAATTCTGTACCTTAGCCATCCTGACCACTGATACAACAATCTATGATACTCTGCAACTTGAAACTGTTTCAGGAGACCACAAGTACTGGAGAGAAATACAGTTAAAATTACCTCCAAGCATCACCTTTCTGTGAGTATAACTGCAGGGACGAGAAAAAGCAACAACTTGGTTCCTTGAAAAGAGTCATTTCACGATTTTTTAAATGAAAAAGGGTTTCAAAAAGTGTGATTCTTCCAAAACACTTGGCACTGATGTCAGGGTGTTGGTGCCGGGCTTAGCAGAGCACTAATCTCAGGATTTTGGAAATCAGACACACACACACACACACACACACACACAAAGTAGTTCACTGAGTACATTTCAACCAAATTCTGTGTCAGCTAACAAATCCCAGGTATGTTAGAGATCTAAAATATGAACAGCAGAGATCAAAGCTCTCTTGCCCTCAGAATACAGTTGTTGATAATTTCCCTTTCATCCCCCATCCCCCCCCAACCCAAAAATAAACCACACTACTGAAAATTAGGCAAATACAAGTTTCTGTTTGTCATATACACACAGCCTAACTCAAGTATTTTTCAACTATATTTATTCTTGAAGACAATCTTACCCTGCATAGGCAGAGTTGATTATCCGACAGTATTAACTATTTTTCTTACATGGGTAGCTATAGACTTCAGTAAGTTTACTACTCTGGTCAACATATGGAGTAGAAAACAGCTTCTATCTCAATAGCCCAGTAATCACTGGTTTCTTTGGCAGAGGGAGTTTTAAAACTAGAGTTTTGCCACTCACATTATACTGATTTATGCACTGCAGATGCACTCATGGAGCAGTGACAAACTAAACTGGAAAATAAAAATAAAAGGTATTCTTGTTCTGGTATAATCAGAACCACATAGGAAATCATGCTAGTAAGATGAGACAAACACTCTACAAACAACTATATGGAAAAAGGTTACTGCTGATCAGTCTGCCCCTGAGCATCCCTGCAATGCCATCTGCCATTCTTCCAAAGATGTTTCAGTCAGAACAAGCCAGGTTAACTTGAACAGTTTGAACAGATTCAGGTTTGCTTACCCTAAAGCTAACCTGGAAGTGCTTTTGCAAACAGCTTTGTTGGTGAATCTGAGTGGTGGTAACAGCTAGAAAGTTATAAACACCTGGTAGGATCTTGTACCAGCACAGCTGAACCTAGAGAGACACACACATTTGAATCCCAATTAAAGCCACAGAGATATGTGGGTAGGTTTCCTTAAGAAACAAGCATGTACAGAGCCTGATGGGTTGATGCTGCATGGATTAAAAACCAAGACATGAGGAAGATAAACGTCAGTGATCCCTGTTTCTCCTCAGACCATTTTCTGCTAGGAATTTTAGAGCTATCAGTCTAGGACAAGATGCTGTGAGGAAGGTAACCACAGAGATGGCTGCAGGCTTGGCATGGGGCAGGCATTGCATGCATAAGGACTTGCCTGAAAGACAAAAGCAGATAATTAGGATAAACTGAATTTACAGAGGGTCATAAAAGGTAGGGGGTCAACTGCTTACATGGGAGGATATGGAAAGGACTTTGATGGAAGTCTTTAGAACAGTAGTTAAAGAAAGCAAACTTATCAGGATAATTTTGACTTCCTAATAGTCAGTACAGAAAATCCAAGTAAGACACGTTACAGGGTGAAAGCACCAAGAGAAACTGCTCACCCAGAGCTTGAAATGAAAATCTGGGGGAAAAAAAGTGACTGCTGTGCTCCTGTGAAGGAGATGCCACTGTCCAATACGGTGAGCTCGGTTTTGACATGAAGTCAGTGTGAATTAATGTGCACATATGGAAAAGGTGTCAACAGGCCATAATAAGCACAGAGAGGTTTTGTTCTACGGCCTCCAAAGGAAGGTTTCCATAAAACTCCCCACACAGAAAGAAATTTGCTTGGTGGGAGAAACCAAATCAAGGCACTTCCCACCATAACAGGAACATGAAAAAAATTCTAAAACAGCTCCTTCAACATTTATTAGAAAGTTATCACTACAGTAGTGGTTTATTTTGAACTCAAATAGTAGAGTTTGGGGTCTTGCAGCACGAGAGCGGATTTCCCTTCATTTCTACGGCTGCAGAGGGAGCCCACCACATCTGCATGTTCAGCACAGGTGATACCTCCCATAAGCATATTTGGGAGTTTACAGGGGTGCACCGTTTTCACCATTTACACATCTTTTGATTAACAACTCTGTGAAAGCCTCCCTGCTCCTTGCTGCAATGCTCTGAAGCAGAGGATGAGGAACCAAATTGTGATCTTGGGAGGTTTCTTTCAGCAATTTTCCCATTTGCTCATTCACTGAGATAGTAAGTGGGGGGCTAGATGCTTCAGTTCCCGTTACTAAGGGAGTACAGGAGCTCATCACTTCACAAAGGCAGGCCTAACAGGCTCATACTTAAACAGTATTGACTTCAATGGGCTTTCGATCAGGCTGCTGTCATCTAGACGTTTCATGTGAGGGAGCGATGCCCAGCTGTGTACAGCAGTCCCAGTGGGCAGCAGAAAGAGGAAGATGTGGAGATATTGAGAATTAAAAGACAATGATTAGAGGGAAGAGAAAACTGAAAACTCAATGGGAGCCAAACAAACTCTCCCATTTCAGTGCAAGTAAAAGTTCCAACCCTTTTTTTCTAAAGAAAGAGCCAAATCAAAACCGCCGGGTGCCCAACTGGCCAGAAATGGGTGTTCTGCTAGACTTCTACTGCTTCGAGTGAGAGTACAATATTGGGCTATAACTCAGAACAGCCTCAAAGTCTGCAAGTTTAACTTTTTGGCTAAAGATGCACACAGCACCCCATCTGCTTTGCACTAGTTTAGATATTCATGGAGCATGCTGCATGAAGTACTTTCTCGTTTACACTACGCTCAGTAAATTAGCCAGCGAGCAGGCAGTAAGCAATAATAGTAGATTCCTATTTGATGGCTGGATTCGATGCATCTTTTAGTGTTTTGGTCATTTAGACTGAAGATAAGGCACACACAATCTGGTAGTGGGCAAAGTGGGATTTAATAAGTCTCCCGTAAAACACAGCGTGTATGCAAACAGCCCAGAGGATTAGACTCCACTTGCTTAGCTTAGAACTTGGTGCAGCCAACCTGAATAATCAAACCGAGGAACAAAAGTTGTGAATCCCCTCAATGCACTGCTTCATTAGGATCTCCTTACAAAAAAAGAAAATGGGGCTCATCTGATCAGCCAGATTTTATGGCATCTGATTAGACCACCATTTTCTCAGCAGGTCCCCTTTCTTTAAACTGTTGACTATGGATGGCCTGCTGAATAGGATGAACTTTGGACCGCTAAATTGCAGCATTATGGTTATTTAGTGTAATTTATGAGAAAGAGAGAAGTCGTGATCACCTACTTCATATTGCTAATGATATCTCCATTTATCAGAACAGGTATGAGTTTGGATCATCATTTTTGCCTCACAGTCGCAGAACACTGTTCAATTAGATACCGAAAAAATTATGTTTGCCAATGGGACTGTATGAATACTAAATTATGATTTAATAGTCCTTACATAATCATTTATTACTGTTGACTGTTTGATACCTTGCATTAAGTTTCACATCATCTCAGCATGTTTACTTCAAAGTTTCCCATTCATTCATTATTTTCTTTTTGCATATCACTGTGACTACTCTAAAAAATAAAAAGGAAAAAAAAACCCCACTCTGAACTTGATTTTTCTGCTCTGCAATGTTTCATCTAAATAGCAATTAAACCCATAACAAATTAAAAAGATGCTATGAGAATTACATTAAAGCGATTCCAGTGTGAAGTGCCCTCACCCTGAAAGAAGACAGATAGATATCCAATTACAGAAATTACCACTTTGTCTTTTTCCCTAATAAATAAGACTTCCAAACACTTTCCATAGAGGCAAATTTCTAAATTGCTGATTATTACAGGTAATGATCTATTCAGTGTCAGCTTCCCAGCCATCCTCAGAAGCTGGAGTTATGCAAGTTAACAATGAACTATCAGGGAGGGAAGGAACAACATCAGTAGGTGATGATACCAGGCAGCAGGCACTTATACAAGCACGACAGAAGGAGAGTACTTAAGGAGTGAACATGTGTCCTGTCTCAGATCCATGTAAAACACTGGAAGAGGCTCTTGCTTCCATTCCACTCACAACTAGATGTATACTGCTAGCTATGAAATAGCTGTATAGCTCTGCACTAGAAGCTGACGCCCACCCTGCTGCTATGGGTACTTGTATGTGTGCTTCCACTCCACCTCCAATGAGGAAGGTAGGTGTAAGCCCTAGAAACACAAAGCTTTCAATCCAGTCAGGTTATTAGATGGAAAGAGGATTGGATAGATCAAGCACGCTGCCACGGGTAGCCTGAAAGGGACCAGGGCCTTCAGGAGAGCATCCTGGGCAAGCAGTGCCAGATTCCCAGCACAGCTCAGACTGGAGTGGGAGGTCTACCTAAGGCCTAATTCTGAAACCAACCTCAGGGCACTCATCTTTCTTGCCACTTGTTAATGAGTAGCTATGGGATGCTGTTCTGGAATGACTAGGAACAAAACATGCAATAATTATTCCCACACCACTTCTGGGATAACAGGGTCAAAACTCTTCTGGTTTGAATCCCCTTTAGAATACGGAGAATACTGAAGCTACTCATGCAATTCTAAAAGAAGTGTTGGTTTTGTCAGCTTCCTCCTGCAGTCAAGGCTCTGTGTGATTTATCTGGTGCCTTCTCTGCAGATTTTTCTGCTGTCACAGCTCAGGTTCGGTATCCTCTGCTGAGCAAAGGTTTTGCCTGGGTGCTCTGTAAGAGCCAGCAGCTTTCCCTGTAGCCCTTGATGGGACCTATTTGCTCTCTGGAATATTTTATTAGTGCCCTGACTATTTCTGCAAGAGTACAGTGGGACTTTCCTGTGGGTCACAGCCCTTATTTGCTGTCACAGACTTTGAAATCACTGTAGGCTGGTAAACACTCTGAATCTTTGGGTTTTGATTGTTGGAATCAAACAGTAGCAGGCCCTGTGAAACACTCCCCAGACCACACTTAGGTTGGATGGAGAGAAAAAGCAGCAAGAAGCGAGGATTTATCTTTTAACCCTACACCTCAATACTACCCCTCAGAGGCAGCAGAGTTCATTACAGCGGACCTTTAACAACTGTTAACTTCTCCTTATTTCCCATCCCAAACTGCTGTTTCTCAGTCAACAAAGGAAAGCTTGTAGGAGTTATATTCCCAGTGAATGACTTTTTCTTAAATTTGCTGCAGTTCAGCTCCTTGAAGCCATTAGCTGCTAACCAACAGCAAGTTATCAGCACAGCTTCAGCAACACAAAGTAGTCTTGTTCTTTATAGTCAAAAGAGGTCCTAATTGGTCCTCTTTCTTACACTGTACAGGTTGTTCTAGCAAATTATCAAGAGAAATGGTGAGAAGCTCTCGACAGGGTAATATTAAGTGATGACATAGCTCCAAGGTTATTCACCACAAGAGATACAACACTCATCCAAGGTCAGCCTGGTAGATAAATGGCTGTCTTGTACAGAATGGCTGTTTGTTAGGGCTTCTCTCAAGCACCAGATGCAGCTTTCTAACTGGCACTGCCAAGTAAGATGCTGATGGCTCCCATTCGGGGTGTGCTCAGTAATAACAAGTAGAAGGGAGGAAGCTAGAAGCAAGCCGTTAGTTCAGCTGTCAATGTACATAAGTGTCCACAGGTGTCATCAAGTGTGAAGAAGCAGTGGCAGCCGTTGGACATCGCTGCCTCTGAGGAATAAATTTTTACAGCAGAGGCAGAATTTGATGAGGTGTGCCAGTTCCATGCCTGAATTGATACGCTCCTGAGACACGGTACCTCCGAATGAAAGATCACCTGGCAGGAGAGCAGACAGAAATCAAGGACAACTCTTGGGCAGGATGACTAGGCAGCACACAGACCTTCACATCTTCTGCAAGGAGCAGGAGACAGAGTTCTGCTAATGCTCTCCAAGCCTCATGTCACTGCAGTAATTTTGTGTTGGCTGTTAAAGACCAGCATTTCTTTGGGTACAGATTAAATTTTCTAAGAGCCTTCTGTTGTACCTTACATTGGTGTTTGTAGAAGAGACTTCCATCTCATTTTGCTCATCTTGCACTGGTAGAGACCTCAACAAGGTCAGCAGCCCCTCTGAGGCACCTCTGCACAACAAAAATAAGATGGTAGCAGTGGTAATGCACGCTACAAAGCTGAGAATGAAAAGCAAGCACAATTTAGAGGTAAGTCATTCTCTAGGAATTACTTTTCCAAGGAACAGGCTAAATGTAAAGCATGGCTCTTCCTGGAAAATTTCTGTTGCTGGGATCATGGTAGTATCACTGAATGAACCTTGGTAATAGTAACATGAACAGCCACCTTTTAGCAGTTCCTACTTCCACACATACACTATTTCTCATATAGCACAGAATAAAGATGTAAGGGGCTCAAGTACTTCGAAACGATCCTTGGTGAAGAGATAGATTTTGAGTTGTATCATATATATGGTATCGGTAATACGTGATTGTCATTTAAAAAGCAGGCTTTCAAAAAGGCTCAGATACGTTTCAGGAAGGCTTCTTTTCTCCCCTGTGGAAAAATGCAATGTGTATTCTAACAATTATTACACCTTTATTCTGTGCATCAACTCTGTTTCTAAATGTCTGAACTGACAGCGTGTCTGGTCACATGAGCCCAGTCGACGAATTTTGCTAACGGTGATGCTTTAGGACAAAATTATGAAAAAAATGACAAATTAGCAATGGCAACTAATCAATAAATGCCACAATATGGAATCCATGAAGCTGATAATGCAACCTCACAATTCTCTCATTTCATAAGATAAATTACTAGAGCTAAACACGTGCAAGATGATGTCTCATTTCCAGCTAGTTTTCCCCCAATCAATAATAAATTTATCTGGAAATATATAGATTACAGTTGTAAAATTATCGGTAACACACAGTTTTCAGAACCTGTCTACTTTCCACCCTAAACCAGCCATTAATAAGTAGCCTACAAAGAGTTCTTGCCTTAAGACACCCTAAGACACGGTATGTGCTTCTGAAAAAGTTCCCAGATAGAATATTGTCACTATGCTGAGAAAAAAACAGGAAACAGGGTGACAGATCGCTTTGTCTTTGCTAAAGAAACTTCACAACTTTCCCACTTCATCTGGAAAAATACTACCCCAGTGCTATCCCTTTGGGAAGAACTCTTAAAATACTTCAAGATCTTTCAAACAAACTTTCTGTCATTGTAACCAAATGCTATGTTAAAGTGCCTCAGTAATAATCCTATGAGGTCTGAAATTCCTTACCTTTATCCCTACACCCAGCTTTGGTAAAGCATCCAGCCTCTGCAGACTGACATTTCTCATGATGGTTGGGTTGCACAGGAAAACAGTTTGTGGCCAAAAAAATTCTGAAGAAAATCTGGTTTGTGATTTTGAAATTATCTGAGAACAAGCTGAGCTCATTGCAGCAGAGAAATTACACTCAGGCACGTCCCTGCTGCTATTTTCTGACACTCAGAGCAAATCTGGATGTAAAGAGCCAAAATCTGCCCTGTACATCACACAGCAAGTGGAACGTGCTTTGTCAATGCACTTCCCTGGAGAGGAACTAAAGGTGCCCTCCACTTTGCTGGGCTGGTGGCAACTGAAGCACTCAAAGATAAACTCCTTCAGCTTTCTTTAAAAAGCAGTTTGCAATACTCAAACAGCGCTGTGCATATGCCCTGCACCGTAGCTGCTGGTGTGCTCAGAGGGGCAGAGATTTTAAAGTTAACAACATGGGACCGTTAAGAACTCATTCAACTAATATCATCCATTCTTTCTAGGAAACCAGAGGAAATGATTACACCAAAAGACAGCGTGTTCTCAAACACAGGTTAGACAGTCAGACATACAAGAAACCAACTTCCTTCTGCTCCTTTTTTTTTAAACAAAAAAGCACACAGGTCTCCTGCATTATGGAAGTCTTGAGCCACTAAAGCATCTCTCTGAGACCAAGGTACTCAAGTGCTATTCAAGCCCCAGACTGGCCAACTGAGCTGCTCACAGCTCTCCTTACTCATTGTTTGCAAAGTGCTCTCAGCTATTGAAGGAAAGCGCTATGCAACAGGCAGATTTTTGCTGTTCCTCTCCCCCTGGTCTCTGACACATACCCTCTCAGGCCTCACTCCTCCTCGAGGGACTGCAGCCATTACCTACGATTTTTGGAAGAGGAAGCAAGTCACAGAGCTTTCAGCTCAAAGAATACTTGAGAGCTGCCCATCACCATATTTTCCTGTGGCTCCTTATGGGAATCAGCACACACTTTTGCATTAAGGTACAAACAGTTGAATGAAAACAACTACAGGAGCAGTGTGCCCTATATTGCCAGTATACATTAATATTGTGTTCTGGGAAGAAAGTAAAACCTTGGTTTGAATACAGCAGCAAATAATGCAAATCTCTATTTTTCAATGTGTTTAACAAGGAGAGGGAAGCATTTTGAGGGAAAAGGAAAGTATATTTTGCCATAGCAAAGAAAGGAAGTCCTGAAAGATAAATATATAGAATTTATTTAAGGCCCAAGTGACTCTGAAAGCAGAGTAGTCTGCTAAAAAAAAGAACACGTTAAGATTCTAATAAAGGAAATTAACTCATGTAACAGACAAACCTGTTTGCAGCAAGTATTAATCCCAATCCTTTTCAGGATGTCTTTCTGTTATGAGTATTTATAATCCAAAGCAACAGAAAAAGACACAGATAATGAATAGATGAATAAAAGATACTTTTGCTTAACTTGGAAAATTAGCCAAACACACACACACACTGATATATCTTAACAAAATCCCTTAAACACACAATTCTGACTCTGACAGTGTACCCTTGAAGCAAAGAGCATCACAGCTTCCCCAAGCACACCTAGGGGTGATTGATTTGTTTTAAGGCTGTGTTACACTGAAACAGTTCACACCACATCCCTTGCTCACAACCACTCCCCTCTTGCAACACTTAAATCCAGATGAAAAGTCATTCTGGAAGAAAACCACCACCTTAAAACAGCATCAGCTCCTTGATCCAGGCGACCATAAGGCAGCACCTTTGGTTGCAGCTCAGACTGAGCACGAAACTGTACTTCCCAGGCCTCCAAGCCCTACTGCTGAGCTCTGACATGGCATGAACGTTAAGCCAATAAAATAGCATATATAATTAAGAAAATGCCAGCCCAGCACTTGAGGGTGTTTGGCAGGAAGGTATCATTCCTTCATGCTTGGGCTCATCCCGCCCAACCTGTACAAAGATATCCGAGGTAAGTAGCCATAGTATATTTTGGGTCAATTTATACGCACCTCTGCACAGGACCTGAAAAACACATCACCACACACACACACAAACAAAAAACCACCACACCAAACCCCTCACTTCCCATCGATTTTACCATCACCTAGAAAAAAAGAAAAGAAACAATTTAGTGTCCTTCCTTTGGAAAAAAATATGAGTTCAGTATGTGCCTCCAAACTCAGAGGGAAATCTTTACCCTTGGCAGAAACAGGTGAAAACGCTGCCCCAAGTCGCCACGAAAAAACGGCTGGTACCAACACTGCAATGATAGCTCTGAGTCCTCTACAGAGTATTTCCCTCTTTCCCCTATGCCCCAGTTCAAGCAATGCCATTTGTTAGTCTTTAAACAGAATCATAGAATGGCAAGGGTTGGAAGGGACCCCCAGGATCATAGACCTCCAACCCCCCTGCCACAGGCAGGAACACCAACCTCAGGCCTGGAGCTACACAAGGTTGCCCAGGGCCCCATCCAACCTGGCCTTGAACACCCCCAGGGATGGGGCACCCACTCCCTCTCTGGGCAGCCTGTTCCAGGACCTCACCACTCTTTCTGTAAAAAACTTCCCCCTAATATCCAATCTAACCCTCCCTCCTTTAGTTTTAATCCATTCCCCCTTGTCCTGCCATTGTCTATCCTTTTAAAAAGTTGATTCCCCTCCTGTTTCTCTGCTCCCTTCAGGCACTGGCAGGCTGCAATGAGGTCCCCCCACAGCCTTCTCTTTTCCAGGCTGAAGCAGCCCAGCTCCCTCAGTCTCTCCTTGTTGGGCAGGTGCTCCAGCCCTCTAATCATCTTCGTGGCTCCTCTGACCCCTCTCCAACAATTCTACATCTTTCTTGTAAACAGACATATGAATGAGTGTGTATGACTGGGAGAAAGAGATTTTTTTAAGGACAATTAGAGATCCTTTGAAAGTCTAACCTCTCAAAGATGTTATTTTCCAAGCCCCTCCAGAAGGATGTCTCCAACCCAACATTCAGAACAATGGGAGGTGCAAAATATGCCCCTAATTTATATTCATTACCACAAAATGTGCCTCTGTCACCTCCCATCACCTTAATGAAGGGTTAATTTTAAAATCTAATTGGGAGTTAAAAGTGCTGATGTTATTAAGCTGTCTGACTGGAAGTAAACCTGTACAGAGACAAAATACCTGCTAACTGCAATGGGCTAGATCATCTGGAGCTCTTGATTGCGGTTCAACGACTTACATCTCTGCTAAAGTAATGCTTTATCACCCACACAGTGCTCTCAGCCCATAAACACTTTATAAAGGTTAGCACTGCTACAGAATGACAAAGATCAGGAAACAAAGGCATAAATGGGGAAAAAAAAAATTCCAAGTGTCATCTGCATTGCAGATGCAATAACTGATCTTCTAGAAATGGGTAAAAGAACTTACCTACTCAGGTAAAATCCCAAGCACACTGCTGTGTCTCAGTTTGGGCAACCACACAGACTAGAAAGTCGATCCCACATCCTTGCACATTAAAATTTTCAGTTATTCTTAAAAAGAAGCTCTGCTCTGCCTTTAATATTATTTGCAACACACCGAATCCTTATCTAGGAAAGCATCCTCTGCATCACTTCGAGAAATCTTGTTTCTTCATATCATCTTCTGTTTGTATCAATCTCATGTGTAGATCCAGGTCTGAGGTTGGTGGCCCTGCCTGTGGCAGGGGGGTTGGAGCTCTATGATCCTTGGGGTCCCTTCCAACCCTTGCCATTCTATGATTCTGAGAGGACCTGGGGGTCACAGTGGATGAGAAACTTCACATGAGCCAGCAGTGGCTCTTGCAGCTCACAAGGCCAATGGGATCCTGGGCTCCAACAGCAGAGGGGTGGCAGCAGGGACAGGGAGGGGATTGTCCCTCTCTACTCTGCCCTCGTGAAGCCCCAGCTGGAGTCCTGTGTCCAGAGCTGGGGCCCCCAGTACAAGACAGATGTGGGACTGTTGGAGAGGGGTCAGAGGAGCCACAAAGATAATTAGAGGGCTGGAGCACCTGCCCTACAAAGAGAGGCTGAGGGAGCTGGGCTGGTTCAGCCTGGAGAAGAGAAGGCTGTGGGGGGACCTCATTGCAGCCTGCCAGTCCCTGAAGGGAGCAGAGGAACAGGAGGGGAATCAACTATTTAAAAGGGCAGATAATGGCAGGACAAGGGGGATGGATTAAAGCTAAAGGAGGGAAGGGTTAGATTGGATATTAGGGGGAAGTGTTTTACAGAGAGAGTGGTGAGGTGCTGGAACAGGCTGCCCAGAGAGGGGGTGGGTGCCCCATCCCTGGGGGTGTTCAAGGCCAAGTTGGATGGGGCCCTGGGCAACCTTGTGTAGCTCCAGGCCTGAGGTTGGTGTTCCTGCCTGTGGCAAGGGTGTTGGAGGTCTATGATCCTGGGGGTCCCTTCCAACCCTTGCCATTCTATGATTCTGTTGATACCAATCTCATGCCTTGGTCAGTTTGGGGAATTTCATCACTTTTGAGAGGTTTGGGTTTGTTCTTCCTGTGACTCTGAAATTTCAGTTTTAAACTGTAGTGCAGCAAGATGCATTGCTACATTAAGACACTGTCCCCTCTGCAAGGTGAAGAGCAGGTGAGGACAGTGTGCAGAGCCCCTGCTGAGCAACACCTGGCAGAAGTCTAGGCTATATAGTAAGAAATCTCTAGGCTATAGTAAGAAATCCCTCCTGATGCAGCTCAGGCCAAAGTTAATCAGCCTTGATCAACCTTAATCCAAATCTCAGCATCTTTTTTTCCTATATAACCAGATCTTTTTTAATCCTGGGTAGAGGATTTATATGAATGTTGGTTTTCTAGAGAAGGGACAGGGAAGAGATGTTTCAGGTTTACCTGGATACTGTCCTGCTTATCATCGGGACAGATGAAAGCAAACACTTTGCTTCCGACCCGGCTCCACCCCTGGGTGGAAGAGAGTGATGGAATGCAGTCCCCTCCCAGCAGCCAGACTGGGATATGCCTCCACCTTCTCTCTGGCCAGCACCTTCCCTGGGCATTTCACAGACCAGGATGCTCCCCCTCCTCCATTTTCTGATCATCACTGATTAACGATGACCCAAGGATGCTTTAGGGCTCGATAATGGGTTTATTGTACTAGGAGGTCACAGGTTTGACACCTCACTTGGGCTGAGAGTGTCTGGTATGCCTGGTCAGCAGGGCAGAACAGTGGATGGTCTAGTGTCCAGGTCCTCAGCCTAGGGAAAGCCTGCACTGCTGCTGGAATCGTTAACCCAGGAGTGCTTATAAATGTGAATTTCACGTGAAATCACTCCCAGTACTTCTGAGTTTTTCAGAACACATGTCTGCATGGCAGGCAACATTGCTAGAACACCATTAATTACATCCTGGCTTGTTAGCAGACCCAGGAGCAGTACTGCCCCTGTGCTAGTGCTAAACTCACTGTGCTCAGGGCTCTGGCAGGGAAACGGGGGTCCCCCAGCACACCCCAGCAGGGACAGCACGGCACCGGCAGCGCGTTTTAAAGCAAGCTAAAATCAGCCCGTTCCCCTCTGAACTGCCATTCTACCGAGCGCTGCAGCGCAGCAACCCGTCCGTGAGCTGCCTGGGGGATGTGGGTGGGGTGGACAGCTGGGAGTGGTAAACTGGTCCACTGCCTGCAGCTATGGATCCCCTTGTCAATCCCTTGACTTAAACGGCCATCAACATGACGCCGGTCCCCATTCATCCAGATCCTGCCTGTAAACCTTTCTGAGCTGGAACATTTACCTCCAGATTGTGACTACACCTGATTCCCACTTCTACACATCAGGGTGAGGCTCTAGCAACTTCTTCCGCGGCCCTCACCAGCCCACCAAGCACAGAAGCCACAACCCAGGGAAAGTCTCTGCTGTCACTGCCCAGGGGCTCTGCACTGAGCGAGATGAGGAGGGCAAGGCATCCATCATGCCAATCATCACTGTCCTCATGAATTTTCAGAGGCACCTCGGGCTCCTCTGGACCGTCCTTAACATGGGAATTACAAAACTACCTGGCTCTGCAGTATTCCTTGGAAAGCAGGATACAAGCCCTTGTGTTCCTTGTGGAGGAATAACCAACTGTATCAGTACAGGCTGGGGGATGACCTGTTGGAAAAGAGCTCTGTGGAGAAGGACCTGGGGGTCCTGGTTGATGACAGGTTGGCTATGAGCCAGCAGTGTGCCCTGGGGGCTGAGACAATGGGATCCTGGGATGTATCCGGAAGAGTGTGGCCAGCAGGTCGAAGGAAGTGATCCTCCCCCTCTACTCTGCCCTGGTCAGGCCCCACCTGGAGTGTTGTGTCCAGTTCTGGGCTCCCTGGGATAAAAAAAGACAGGGATCTCCTGGAGAGAGTCCAGAGAAGGGCAACAAAGTTGATTAGGGGTCTGGAACATCTCCCCTATGAGGAAAGGCTGAGTGAGCTGGGTCTGTTCAGCCTAGAAAAAAGAAGACTTAGGGGGGACCTAATTAGTGTTTATAAATATCTTAGACATGGGGTGCAGGGGGAATTGGCCAGCCCCTTTTCAGTGTCTGTGGGGACAGGACAAGGGGCAATGGCTGTAAGCTGGAGCACAGGAAGTTCCACACCAACATGGGGAGGAACTTTTCCCCAGTGAGGGTGAGGGAGCCCTGGGACAGGCTGCCCAGGGAGGTGGTGGAGTCTCCTTCTCTGGAGAGATTCAAGTCTCATCTGGACGCCTATCTGTGTAATATGAGATAGGGAGCTGCTCTGGCAGGGGGGTTGGACCCGATGATCTCTTGAGGTCCCTTCCAACCCCTAAGATTCTGTGATTCTGTTTCACAGCCCTAAGGCTGTGTCCGGTGGCTCACAAGATGACAGTTTCATGTTCTCATGTCTTTGCAGCAACTGCTGTGCTGTGGGGGTAAGTTCAAAGGCTGGCACGGAATAAATCTGATCTGCACCCAACTCTTCTCCGTGATTTCAGCACAAAGCACTAATATTTACATGCTCTGTGCTGCTCTGAACTGCAAAAGGTTACATTCTGTGCTGCTCATTTAGGGTCTGGAAAAGGTGCTGTAAATCCCTGAGGGCTGTGATGAACAATTCCCACTGGATTCAGCAAAGATGCTCCCTTCAAAAGTTATGTAAATATTCTGGGCTGTGAACAATAAAAGCAGGGCTAAGTGTGGTTTATGCTGATAAACCAAGTTGTGAATTGCAGCACTTCAGGAGCACATCCCTGCTGCAGCTCGGCTTTAGGCAACAGGTAATCTCAGACAGAGGGGCAGGAAAGGCAGCTCAATTGTTCAGCATGTCGCCAAGCTTGAAGAGGGTGCTCCCTATGTATGTCTGCCTCTAACTGCACGGAGGCTGAGCTTGTTAAATCCTAGTGAGGGTTACAAATCTGATCTATTGCTTGGCATTACTGAGTCATCGCATATTGTCAGTATTTGTTAAAGTAATCGCAATTATTCTTAACTTAAATTTTCATGGCATAACAATACATATTTTTCATTATAATATTTAAAATTCCTTTTTCAGAAAAGTGTCATTATTTAGAGAATATAAAGAAGAAAAGAAAAAAAAGAAGAAAACCCACCACCTGACTTAGATGCTTTTTTCTAAGCCAGTTTTATTTCACAATGTCCTTCCTAATACCATCTCTAGGACTACAGTGCATATCAGTCACTGGTGACTAACAAGTTAGACACTGGTTGTAGGTCCCAATCTTGCAATTGTGTCTTTTTTGACGTGAAAAAAACTCACAGTATTTGAATTTCATTTCTCTTACAGCTGCCTCGATGGGCTTTGGAAAGCAAGTCTCTTTTTCCCAAAAGGAAAAGAGGAATATACCAGAGAAGGTTTAGAGCCTAAGAGAACATGGGGTTTATCTCTGTGGAAAGATAATCGAGGACTGGTGAGAAAATGTTTGGCATCCACTGGATACCCAGAAAGCTAGAGAAGAAAAACCTCTATTTCCAAATAAAGAGTCTGGGTGTTGAACCTGGAAGCTAATAAATAACTTGTGATTCAGTCCTTACCTCCAAGGTAAAGATTTTTGAAGATGAACTTTGAAATTACATAAAGCAGTTCAGAGATGCCTCTGTCAGTTGCCCAGCTCTGAAGGATGAGAAAAAACCCCACACAGCACCTGGAGAAAAAGAGGAAAGAAAAAAAAGTTCAGTGACAGTCTTTGGTGAAACAAAACCCAAGCAATTTTTCTATTGAAGAAGATTAATAAAATGCAGTCTACCAAAAGCTGTACTACTCAGCTAAAGGCATAATGGAGTTACCTCCTGTGCATGAACACACCCTCCCTACATGCATTTGTGTTCTAACATTTTGTCTTTACCATCTGTAGGCCTATGCAAAACCCATACTTTTCTAATCTCTAGTCATCTTTTATCACTACCCAGGATGTTGTAAGATGGCTAGGAACCTGGGCACCAGGGCATCCATGTACTTGTGCCTGAACTCCTGGAAGCCTACACAGTGATTTGAGGTCATTCAGTATGGGAAACCAAAGCCTGCTAAGATATGAATGCAGATGCAGGATGCTCTCAACAGCCTCCAGTCCCTGGGTGGCTCGCTCGTTTACTATGACTGATGGGACACTCTGGCACCCTTGAGGTTAACTGGGTGATAAATAGGGCATTGTGCATTTCTATCACCTTGTGTGGTCTGCCATTTTAACCCAGAAATGTTAAAAATCCATGTAAGGGTGAAAACCAGCAAATCTCACAAGTTCTCTTCTGAGCCTACTTCATACTGCAAAGGTGCTCTTCAGTGCTGTACCATGAGCCAGGCTGACCACCAACTAGTACAGAAGTGAAGTATTAGAAAAGAGTAACTTAAAAACACGTGCCCAGAGTTCCCTTTAGCTTAATGGGGTTTTTGCAGTACTGTTAGCCCTGCTCTGTTCCTTTTTCCCCTCTCTGCTACAGCTAACTGTCTCTGATGGACCGTTGGCACTGTTCTTCAAATCCCTGGCATCAGAAAACAGGGAAGGACGTGTGGTGTTGTGTGGCAGCACTCAGGAAGCCTTGGACACGAACAAGCCTTTCTATATGGCACACTGTGCAATATTCTAGTTTTCTCAAGCCAGCGAGCACACCAGACGTGCACACCATCACATGGAGTATAGGTAGCTGTGAGCAATCCATCACAGAGGCTTCAGGCTGAACCTGAAGGGTTAAAGGTGCCCTTTTTAGCTAAGAATTTGTATCCACTGACACCAACATAATACTTTCTCTGTTGTCTTGGCTATCAGAGTAGTTAACAGAGCTGTTCAATTGTCCTACTAAGCCAAGCTCTCCTCACCATTCTCCACCCACATACTACACAGCAGCCATTGCTCACTGGGACACACATACTGCTTCTTAAGCTACTTGGCACAATCACTTTTCACCCTCTCCAAATTAAGTCAATGACAGCTGGTATAGGATGAGCTTTACTGCTCTGGGAATAAATAAATAAATAAATAATTAATTAATATCAGACTTCGTTTCATTTAAGAAAGAAAACCTAATTTACAGACAACTTTTTTCTACCTTTAATAACAGCAGCATTTTAAGGTACTCTTTTCCCCTTTCTTTCCTTAAAAATACTACAACAACTTTAATTCTTTTAGGGTACCCTTTTCCCCCTTCTTTCCTGAAAAATCCTACAACAACTTTAATTCTCACATGTTAAAGGCACTCTTGATGGTCTCTCAGAGTTCTCTTGGATGATACTGCCGTTTTCAACCTGACACACTACAGACCTCGGAAGTGAAACCTACAGTAATTTTTTATTTCAGCCACACCTTTGTAAAACTAGTTATTCCACACCAAAGCCTATGCCAGAGATTGACATCTTGACCATTAGTGCTCCAAGCAACAGCTCTCACACATGATAACCTCTGGGTAGACTTCCATTTGGGACCCGCTGCTCAAAGCTGTCTTATTAAAGACATACCTTGTGCACGGGAAAGTATTCTAAAACCATATAGTGTCATGGAAATTACATAAAGAGCCACAATACAAGCCCTCTATTTCCAATATATATTCCGCCTCCATTCCCACCAGTGCCTCTCCGTGCAGCAGCTGACCTCCCCCCACCGATCTTTTCCAGTCACATCACCACTCAAGTTAGCAACTCAAAACACAGCAGAGAGGAGATGAAGAGATAAGCACCCAATCCTGCATTCCTCCCACACCCAGAGCTCCCAGCCAGAGGGCAGATAAAGACAAGCCGGCTCCCGAGAGTATGTTTGAAACTGCTCAAACTGCTAAAATGCTTAAGTCACAGTATTTTAAGACTTCTGTGGGACGGGGGCCAAGTATGTACTTGACATGTGCTTGTGTCCACTCCTGATGGTCAGCTTAGAACTGGCTTGCAGAAATAGCTGATGGTGGCACCATACGGGCAGCACTCAAACCAGGCACAGTGAACAAATCCAACACCCTTCGCTGATAAAGGCCCACTTCTGCAGCTTTTAAAGCCAGGCTGGGTAGTTCCAGCTGTAACAATGATGCAGACAAGCAGGCAGTCATTATTATGATATTTTATCTGGATGTATATGCAAGGAAGGTGGATCCTAAATTGTGAGCCGTTGATTCAGAATGCGCGACGTGAAGCCCCAGCATTTAACGGGGACGTTTTGGTAGGATGCTGTATGGAAGGGTCACATAGAATGAAAGGACTGAATAAATCCCATGGCCAATTACATGGTCACTGAATCATGAAAAGGCCAGGCTCCAGGAATTTTGCAGCTGCTAGTAGATTCAACGGATGCATCAAATCAGCAGCAAACTCAGCTACAAGTTAGCCATCCACAGAACTGATGTGAAACAACATAAATTGATATAAAATCACCATAATTTTGAAATGGAATACTCATAGACTTAGATTTCCCCTGTCTTTAGGATTCACCTCTATACTCTACTGCAAAACATATAAAACACCTTTTATGCTTAATGAAAAACATGATACACACTTCAAGAGATTCTATTTTTAGTGAAATTAAGCCCAGCATTAAAGTGTGGGTTTTTTATTGGGAGGAGGAAGGGTATCTTTAACTTAAAAATGCTTGATTTAATTTGTATCAACTGGTTTCTGAAATTCCTCCTTGCTTGTAGCACAGAGCACCTCCTGCAAATCAGACACACACAGCACCAGGGATGGCCTGCAGATCCTTCAGATCCCCAAAGCCATCACACAGAGCCTCCAAGAAGGCCCAGACAGTGGTGAATAGCTGACTGGTCCTCACACACCACTAGTTTGGCTGTCCCTACATAAGCTCTTGCAGTCCACACTGGGGAAAAATAGGAAATAACCACATGACTGTTTGCTCTCCCTCTATCTGGTTTACAAGATTACCAGTCCTCTGTTACAGCTAGCTCAGCGTACCTGAAAACACAGGTAGTTTAAGCTAGTATGCAGTGGCTGAAGAGCTGGCCTGTATATATCCACCTCCTTCTCCAAGGCCAGTTGACCCTTAGCAGAGGTGTAAGGAGAAAACTGGGAGCAATTCCCTTCCAGGGCTGCTGGAGCCATCATCAACATAAGGAAATGTTGCAAACAGGACAATCATAAGACCAGCTCTGAAATTTCTGTTCCCAGCAGTGGGCAATCTAAGACAAGGGGTGACTACTGGCTCTGCCACTGCCTTACTGGGTGTCCCTGGACTGTTTTCCTAATGTAACTGAGCTGCACTGATTTCCCTTGCAAAGTGAGATCTAACAAGGAAAACCCAAAGGAGGAACTTCTTTTCAAACCACAAGTTCTGTCCCAGTATAGGACGTCCTGGCTTCCATGACATTCAGGAACACACCTAATGGTTTATGTTTCAATCAAAGCAAATCAATTCTTTTACGAATGACCAAGTGCTGGAGCTCAGGCAAAGCCCGAGTTCACACGAGACGGCAATACAAAGAAACTTAATGGAAACACAAGTCAAACTGAGCAGCCTATGTTAACTGTCAGTGGTGACTCACAGGAACACAAATAGCCATGAAACATCCATCTCCCCTTGCTCCAATCCAAAATTCATCTCTGCACTTCACAGACATTTTATCCAGTCCTGCTTTAATACCTGAAACATTCTCCTGGAGAGATCCTTGTGCATCTGATCTCTATTGTCCTGGCATTCCTTTGATAAAATCCTCCTTAAATCTAACCCATTTTTCTTGGCTGTGTCACAGGGCACCACCCAGCAGAACTAGTTTTTCTTTTTGCATCCTTCAGGTGTGATGCAGACTTCTTACTCCCTTCACTAGTCATCACGTAGAGAACGTCTTCTAGACCTCTTGCCCCAGAGCCTTTTTTGCAGCTGCAGTCTCAAACTTCTCCAACTGCTCTGTGTGACTGACACCATGGCACAGGCACACATGCTACAGCCCAGGTACTGACAGGTGGGAAGACTGCATCAACATCCTGGTCACCTTCCCTTTAGCCAACTTAGCCTTCTTTAACTGAAAGCACATACTCTTCCTGCACATCTGTGCCATGCCTCTATCATTGCAATGACATTTTAGAGATTCCTTGACAGCAAAAGACAAACCATTTCTGGACTGTGAAATCCACCATCTTCTCTGCCTGCTAGCAAGGACATAAATCCCTAGATCCCAAGGATCTCTGATACGCATGGGAATATCTACATAATCTAAATCTTCATGATAAAAATAGTTTCCTAGCCTATTGGCTCTGAAGACACCTTGACAATGCAATCATAACTAGTTCTCCAGTATTCAGCAATCAAAATCGTTACCACTAGCTAGGTGTTCTCTTCCCTCAGTAGCCCGTAAATGTTGAAGGTACTTATGGTCCCTGAAATGGAAACATCAAACATTTAACAGCTGACCTTACTCACAAATATTCCAGTCTGAAGATGATGCTCTTCACAGGACCAATGGAATGGGAATGTGCCCAGACAGATGTTTCAGGTAAAAAAGATGCTACTTTCAGTTTATGATTAGTCACATTTTACCAGAGAACTATTACTAATGTCCCCCTTCAGAATAACAATGAATATGAACACTACTGTCAAACAAAAGAAGTGGGAATATGGCAGCACTATTTGTGGGACACTGGAAGGCTGCAATAAAGTCTCCTGGGAACCTTCTCTTCTTGAGGCTGAACAAGCCCAACTCTCTCAGCCTGAATTCACAGGAGACATGCTCCAGGCCTCTGATCATCTTGTGGCTTCCTCTGGACTCCCTTCAACAGGTTCATGCCTGTCTTGTACCAGGGACCCCAGAGCTGGACGCATTACTCCAGGTGGGGGTCTCACAAGAGAGGAGTAAAAGGGGAGAATCCCCTCCCTTGACTTGCTGGTCACACTGCTTTTGATGCTATGTAGATGCTTGCTGGTAGTATGCATTTGTTTTCTGTATTACTTGATCAAACAGTTAAGTAATGTTTATATCCTACACTTCAGCAAAAGGCATTGCAGGGATACATGGGAATGTATACAAACATGCACACTTACCTGTGATCTCCTGACACTTCCTGTGCCAAAGGGTGTATGTTCATATATATATATATATATATATGCAAGATGACACATCCAAGTAGCCACAGGACCTTCTTTCAGCAGTTCACCTATTGTCTCAAGCCATCCATTGGGTTTTCTTAGCTTTTAGACTGCAACTTGTCAGAGAAGACACTTGTAAGGAGAATCTCTTGACTGTATTGTGGCCAGGATGCAATCCTGGTGTACACTTAGATACTGTTACATACCTATGTATTTTAAGGTCAGAAGAGACCATTCTGATCCTTTACCCTGACCCTCCCTGGGGCACAGCCATGACTATTAAATTTTACTGAGCAGTTCCTGTGGAGGAGAGAATTATTGTCACCTCCTGCATAAGTGAACTCTACTGAGCCCAACAGCTTGTTATTCATACTGTAAGGCACGCAGCACCTACCACAATTTGAGTGATGAAATAAATAATAATGCAGACAACCAGAATGGGAGACAAACTAGAAAAATCCTCATCAAAATTCAGCAGATCTGGGTTAGCTCCCTCCCAAAGCTCCCCTGTCCTCCCCTCCACGCAGAGATTTTAGGTACAAATGCCAGTAGATCTCTATTGTCCCTGTTTGTTCATTAGCTGCAGCTGATTTTTCCTGTTGTGTTCATACTCCAAGGTAAAGATAAGAGAGATTCTGGTCATGTTGTGCATTTTGAAAAAGTAACTACGAGACATAGAAAACACAGATGTATTTTAAACACAAAGTAACATTACATTGTTTTCTTCACAGCTTTAAATAATCCTTAGAAGTGAAACACACATTTGAAGGTGATATACTCCTTTCCTCCCATCATCCTTGGGCCTTCACCTTCCATCTCTTCCATCTCCATCAGTTGTATAATCCTCCTTTTATTTTTTACATCTAACCTCCCTTCACTAAATGGACTCAGAAAAAAAATCCCTCCTGGTACTATTTGTCACGATGCCTTTTCCTAGGTGTGTACTTCTCATGTCCACAGCAAGGGAATGATATCTGTGATTAAATCCTAAAAGCCTACTTTTAAATTGGCACTGTGCCCCCAGTCCTCCCTTCCACATGCACCACTGCAGATTGGGAACGCTGCCTTATAAGGCTTCAAAGAAAAGGAAAGGGCTCAGTTTAGCTGGAACAATGCATTTCACAGAGCCACAGCTTTCACTTACCTCCCATGCTGTGGGTTACTATTTGCTTTCCCACACTACCCTTTGGATCTGCCAGGCTTTGGAGCTGGAATTAAGACAGGCACAAATGGTGATTAAACCTGCTTAGGTATCTGAATGAGCGTGGTCATCAAAATCACACCTAATGCTTTAGACATTGGAGAAAACAAGTCCTGTTCCTACAAAAAGCCAGCAGTCTAAAGCATATTAAAATGAGAAGTGTTCAAGAGTTGTTTTTGAAACAAAATTTGTGATGCAACTTATTCAAGTCACCTGCTGCCCCTTTGGGTTCTTGTTTGTCACGAATTAGGCAAGGCAAATCCTCTCCCTCCCACCTGAGCTGCTCAGCCCTATGCTTATAGCCCTGACTTTCTTACCTCCCTGATGAAGGTCTGTTCCACTTGATTGTTCTCTCCTCAGCACTTCTGTGGACAAGGCAAGATAGAAACCTTAAACTCTACAACCAGCAGCTGTTCCTATTGGGAACTGGTCAGGAAGTTCTCTCATGGCTTGGTAACAATCTCAGCTGTCATAGTTTTGGAACTCACCAAGGAGGTTACCCCATGGGCTGCTTCTCATTAGAGAACCACAATCACCTACTTCCTCATCACAAATCAAAGCAGACAATCTGGGGTTATAACTAAAAGAACTTCCAGAAAGGGTTAATACACCTTTACTTCAGCATCACTGTTTTCCTCCTGGCTTTCTTTCAGAAACTCTGGTTTCATTTAGCAGTGCTTTCAACCCAGACTAGTTCATCTATGGGGGACACAGACAAAGAACATTGGCTACTCATCTACCTACCTTGCACTGAAAGGGAAGCAGATCAAGCACTGATGTCTGCCAGTCGCCTTCCCAACACGAATCCTGGGCAATATTTTCTGTTAGTTCCCTTTCCCCCTCTTCAAGTCCTCTACTGAGCCAGGTACAGAGGAGCTCAGCATCCAACTCTTGCAGTATAATGGTGTCAGCAATACCTTCCTATCTTGTCAGCAACTGGCTGGGGGCTACCAACAAGCTTCTGGTGTGAGGCTGTTCGGAACTAGAATTTGAAGAAAACTGGAGGTCAGAAGTTCTGCTGGAAAGGAGAGATTTTCCCATGATGAAACTTCATTATGAAGGAGTGTGAGGAGAAACAAACATTGTCACACTTGTATGTAGCAGAGCAGTGTCTGAACTGACATTCTGACTGCCCAGTGAAAAGCATTTGTCCAAAAAAGAACAGGTCTATGTGGTCTGTATTGCCTTAGATGTGGAGGCTGTGCTCATAGCCAATCAAAGAGGGAGATGGAGCCAAGCAGAACTGAAGCACAGGAATCAGAAATGAGACTGCAAGATGTCATCTAATGCTACTGAAATCTGCTTAGGCTGGCCTAAATTCTAGTCCTCTCTTGAAAAATTAAAGAGAAAATGATTGTTGAGGAGTTTAATCTAACAGGAAATCCAAACAATCTGCCAGATTTTGGCAGTGCCATGCTTCTCCCATTGAGTATCCTCCTATTCTTAATTGGACTGGCAGTCACTGAACAGCAAAGTGACTCCAGAGCACAGATGGACAGTCCTCTGCTACAGGCCAAAACAATCCAGTTTCCTACTCCAGAATCTCCAACAGATCTTTCAACCACAGTCTAAACTCTTAAATGGTCCTTTTGTTATACTACTGTTAAAACAAAACAAAAAACAAACAAGCCAACAAAAAATCCCTATTTTCTGTAACAATCCAAAATTATAAGTACCCACTTACATGGGACTTTTAAATGAAAACATCTTGTTCTTGGCTAGAATTGCTCCCCTTTAACACAAGTACAGACTGTAATCTATTGAGAGATGAAGACCAGAAAAGTCACTGGTAAAGAAAGCAAAATACTTCCAAGAAGTCAGTCGTCTTACTTTGAGAACAGTTTAAAATTCCCTTTCGTTATAACATTTTGTGCTCTATGCAAAATTGGCCAAGTCAGAAAAACTTCAACTAACCTTAGGATGCTCCTGGAGAGAACAGGCAGACAGGGTCAATCCTCACTGCGGGAACTCCAGCAGACCCTCTCAAAGCCTGCAAAACCACACAGAATTACCTCGATGCATATGGCTGTTTGCATATTCAGGGCCTTTACTTCCTTTTACTTTAGGGGCATGACAATTAATTCAGTTGCTATCCCAGTAACTATCTGATATACTCATTTAAAAAAAAAAAATTACTCTGGTTTCACAAATTTTCACCTGTTTACCAGCCTGCAGTTTAAAAGTAAGGTACTTTTTCCACTATAATGAAAGTAGAACTTGCTTTTTAGAAGGAATTTGTATTAGGACACTTGTGTTTACAAGCTGGGAAATTAAAACTGCCTGGTGAATCTTAAAGGAAAAAAAAAAAAAGGGGGGGGGAAAAGAATTATTTGGATTAAAATATCTTTTCTCAACTTCGTGGAAGAGAAGCTTTTCTGGCTAGGCAGCACAGTACAATGAAAATGAAATCAATGCCAAGTGCCTTATCCTGAACTCTGAATGGGCAACGTTCCCATTGACTTTCAAGATTTCTTCCCTTGCAAATGGCATTCAAGAACAGTTGTTACATGCACCTAAGGCACGTCCACCACTATGTTCTGTCTCTCCCCTTTGTGTGAAGTAGATGTATAGAATTTTTGAAATCAGCACAGCAAGCTGTGAATGATGATGCATGAAATGAATAAGCCGAGTCTAGTACAAAGGGGAAATCCTGAAGGCTTGGTGCAATCACTGCTATACTATTTCCTATGGCCTGTATAGAAAAGATGCATAATATTCTTCATGGAGACAAAGAGAAAAGCTCGGCAAGGCCAGAAGTCTCAATCAGAAGCCCCAGAAGAGATAAATGACAGAAGCTCACAAGTTTTTAACATTGCTTAATTTCCCCCTTATTCCTGGGCCCTTCTCCCCATACGCCTGACTCCTTCGAAGCTCTGGGCCGCTGTGCACGTGATGGACACATCGCAGTCTGGGGCTCCAAGGACCTGGGTCACTTAGCATTTCTTTGGAAGCAGCACAGCTTATGCAGCAGTTTATGTTTCACACTTCTCCCCATCAGCCGAGGTGAGTTTGCACTGAGCCACCAGCACATGAACTGTGGTGGCCAAAGCATAGAAAAAGGTGCAGTGATTTCCAGAAGATCAACTGAGCAAACAGCTCTGGGGCAGGAATGTGTTAAAACCCCACAACTGCTTCATCATGTGGACATGAATCTGAGACTTCAGCTGCATTAGCACAAATATTTTTAAACCAGGGCAAATCATGCCCAAATTAATTTACCTTAATTTGATGAACTACTGAGTTAAAGTAACCTTGCATAAATATGGTGTAAGTGACCTCAGAAACGAGCATCCTGACCATAATGCTGAATTAAATAACATTTAAGTGGTGTAGACTTTTTTTTTTCCTAAATCATAGAGGAGGCGTAAATGCATCTCTCTGGATTTACTGTGATGTCCCTCATCCTTCTCTTGCTCTCATACACACTCACAGGCATTGCAACCTCCCCTGCTGCATTAAGTAGGTATAGATCTCAAATTAGAAACTGAAAAACTGAGGTATAAAACGGAGAAAGAGCTTCTGAGGATGTCTTTGGCTGAGGTAAATCTAAAAATCCTGTTTACTTGACTAGCAACACAAAGAAGTTGGCTCTGAATGGCATTGACAGCAAAAAGAATAATTCCTCATCCTGAGGACACTGTCTTGTGAAATAAGTCACTGTGTTGCAATTATTACTGCATCCAGTGGCATCAGTAAAAAGTCAAGATAGAGAAGCATATGGGAAACTATTCTGGAAGACTTAATCTGCATTAACTACTAAATTACGCCTTAAAAACAGGTCTGCAATAAGAGCTCTCCACTTCTTCAGTGAGAAATCTTAAAATAAATTGATTCAAAAATCTCCCTTTCCCTTTAAGACTGGTTTCATCACTCCAGGTTTTCCAGAGAAATAATCTGGATCTGCACCATTTTGATTAACTGAACCCAAAAACAACAGGTCTGGGATAAAGGGGTGTGTGTGTGTGTGGAAAGGAATCCCTATGATCTTCTCACTTTTGCGTTTCAGTCTTGAACATCCTCTAACTTCATCCCTTCTGCTGCCTTCATCCCTATGAGATAATTCTTTCTCTTAATACCAAGAGACAGATGAGTTCCTATCTCTTCAATGCTCCTGAGAAATGTACTCGCTTAGTCTCGTGTTTGATATGGGAAAGCGCTGGGTTTATAGATGCTTTCATAAAGTGTTTATGCCAATCGTGTCCCTTTCCCTGAATTTCATAGCAACGTCCTCTTTAGCAGGAAATAGCAGAAATACAAACCCACATGGCTCAAAACCAGTCCTAAAATACCCACAATCAGATTAACCTGCTAATTACTAGAATTTAACCCCCAACCAGACCATCCCAAAAAATTAACTCAAAATATTTTCACTTAACAATTTTTGTTGGAAAAAAAGCCAACCCACTCTGCATCTCTTTGCTAAAGGAACCATCAAAATGTAACCCAGTGTGCTCCTTCCTAACAGTAGCACCAAGTGTGATCTTCCACTCCTCCATTCAAAACCGTGTTAACACAAAAGCCTAAATATTGTCATTACACTTAAACGCCAACATTAACCTCCCCACAGCCTGACCTTGAGTCTTTCTAAGGAGGATGAATGCACTCCTATGTATTCTAGATGTTCTGGAATAGGCGGTAAGTTTTTTAGCTGCCTAAAGAGTTGCTAACGATTTTGCAGATGCATTTCAGGTCCAGCCCTTCCTCGCAAAGCCCTGCAGAGTTCTGGAGTGAAGGATCCTGTGCGGACGCGTTTTTCCACGGAGTCAACGCATCTCCTACATAACCATTTGCAACTTCACCTGCTCTCCCTGAGAATGTTAATGACTCGACTCACATCCCTCCCACACAAGGGGGAGTAGGAAATCCTGCCCGGGCATTGATGGAAAGGAGTTCAGATTGAATGCATGCGGATCCAGAATAAACTGAAAACGTCAAAATAAACCATTCTTTCATTAATTCTAAGGGGAGTGGGTTTCTGAGCTCGTTCTTGAGGCACATTTCTTGAGTAAAAGGCTGGGTTCGTTGCTTTCAGCTTGCAATAGCTCTCTCCCCCCATCCAGAGGTGTGTGCCTATTCACAACCCTTTCCAGAGAGAAGACTTTAACTTCAGGATAAGTTCAGGCCCAGGAAGGGGAAAACTCTGTGGAGGGTTTTGTCTGGGCATCTCCAAAACAATACCTCAGGAAAAGCATCCACAAGATCATCTCAGCACTATGAGCTTTCAGAGAGAACAAAGTAGTTTATAATCTCTCTGTGACCCCTCGCAAACCCTTCTCAGCTCCTGGTTAAGGGCAAACCAGGATAACTGGAACCTGAATACTTCAAAACCTTTGAAAGACAGCGTTTCTCTCCTTTTATGGCAGAGAATCTACTTTCAGAGAACTGAGATGCAGAGAACAGCTACTTATAAAGATGCAGATGCAATTCAACTCTGAAGGTATCAAAACACAGTTCCAGAGCTAGCACCAGCTCACCTGCTTAGGACCACTTTCATGCCTGACTGGGAGGGCTGAGGGAAACCTGTTCCAGGGAACAGGATTGTCATGCTTAGGGGAAGCCGTCCTGGCACTGCCCATTCTGGAGAGCACTGGGGAGCAGTTTGACCCCCAGCTGGGATGAAAGGGGACCAGCTGCTCCATGTACTTACTGTACCAACAAAACTACTCCTTTCACCTTCTCTCAGACCTCTGGTTATGGGTCTGCTGCTCCTCACAGAGCTGCTAACAGGCACGCTCCGACCTGCAGTAACATCGCAGTCAGGAGAAAACACCACAGGTTTGCCAGATTTCACCAGAAATGTAATGGAAGGAGTTGAGCTGAGAGGCACCAGTTCTCATTGCTAAGTGATGATACACCCCAGTTGTGCCCTGGCTGCTCCTGAATGGAGGGGAGCGCTCGTGGTACCAGGGGCTTACTCCACAGACCGGAGTAGATATCCCCAAAGGCTTGTCTGTGCATGGCCCTGGGGTCTCCCCGCGGCTTGAGGACCTGCAGTAGCTTCTCCCGGTACTGTCCCTTTCCCAGGCGCCCCGGACCAGAGAAGACTTACCAGCGTGGTTTGCAAAACACCAATTTTCCTCTTGGAAGAGCCGGAGGAAGGCCCGGACCGAGCCTGGACGTGCTTCCCAGCTGAGAACGGGGCAGGTGCCGCCGCCGGGGCATCCGCGCTGCTGGAGGAGGGACCGGGAGGCAGCGCGGGGCCGCAGCCCCGGCTGGCGGGGGGGGGGGGGGCTGGAAGGGGAAGGGAAGCGGCTGCCGCCCCCGGCAGATCTCGCAAGCGGGCAGCGGAGTGGCACGAGGTGTCCCCGAAGCCTCTGCTCATAGGGGGCGAGCAGAGGAGCCCTCTTTAACCAAAACCAAACCACGAAAGAACCAAACAAAAAAGCATCCTCCCCGTTCCCTTCCCTACGAAGGCAAACAGCGGAACGCTCGGTGGAAGCAAACGAAAGGCAGAGGGCTCAAAGGGGGGGGGTTACGCTGCGTAGGGCGCTGACCGGCTGGAAGGGCGCTGCGGATGTGGAGCCACCGCCCGGCCCGGCGTGAGCCCGGCCCGCGGCTCCCTCGGGCCGCCGCTCGAAGCCCGGAGGAGCTGAGGGCACATCTGGCGGCGTTCTGCCGAGAAATCGACTTTTGCTTCTGAGGGGAGAGAGAAGGAGGGAGGGCTAAGCGGTGTCCCGCTCGGCCGGCGGCCCCGGGGCTCTGCACCTCGGGGATATTCCGCAGCACCCATAGAAACACAGCCAGGAATAGGGCAGAGCTCTTGAAATAAAGGAAAAAAGAAATTAAAGAAAAGCTGCCCAGACTAAAACAACTCTCGTCAAACGTCCTGAAAAAGATTGCATTATTTATAATTATTTATTTCCTCGGGGGACTCCTGTAACCATTCATTTTTAATTGGGTCTAATTAAGAGTTCCCCAATGAGTTTTACTTTAGTAAATATTTCATTTGAGGTCGAGTTTCTACGCAAACCACCCAGAGGAAAAAAAAAATAACAAAACGCAAACAAAACAAAAACCCCCAAAGCACCGAGAGGCACACGCGTGGAGCCCCTTCCCCTTCTCATCGGTCGGTGAGGCAACAAGTGGCCGGCGGCTCGGAGAGCAGCGGAGTCCCGAGCCGTAGTACCGCGGCGCTCCGCCGGCCCCGGTCCCGCTTGTCTTTAGAAGAAAAATAGATTAAAAATAGCATATAACCATCCCACCCACCCCAGCCCTCCCAAACCAAAAGACATCATCACAGATCCAGCACGGCTGCTGTAGAAACCCGGCCGAAAAGCGAGGTCAACTCCCGGGCTCCGCGGACGCTCCCGGGAGCCCAGAGAAGGAGCCCCGAGAAGACGCCCGCTGCCCCCGCTCCGCGCTCCCCCGCACCCGCGGAGGGGTCAGCTGTGCGTCCGCCCCCGCACAAACCGCCCAGAGACTGCCGACGTGCCCGATATAAAATTTATTGATCTCTTTCCGTTTGGAAGAAGGAAGCAAACGAGGACGAGGTACAAGGAGAGGGAAGGGGTATTTCGATTTTTTTTTTTTTAAAAGAAATCCGGTAAACAAAACTAAAACGTTTCTTCATCTGATATGTCAAAACATAGTTCACAGTAAAATTCACAAACCAATGTACACAAGTTTACAGCTTAAGAAATAAAAAACAAGACACACAACTTACTATAAATAAAACAAAACTGCGTTTGCGACCCGCACAGCTCTCTCCCTCCTCCTCCTCCCCCTTGTTGTATTTTAAGGAACAAAACCCTAATGTTAAAAACTCGTGAAAGCTACAGATCGTGAGTAGAAACCAAGCGATGCTCGGTAAGGTGGGAAGAACAAAACACATAAGAAACAGGAACGATAACGTGAAACAACCAAGTGTAAAAACAAAAAAACCCGCCGGTTTTTTTTTTTTTTTAAGTGTCATTGCAACTCTAGAAACCAAACTTGAAGATGCAAGATCTTTAAAAACTTTCAAGCCGAATAAAACATTGCCCAACCTAGCAGAAACCAGGAAAGAAGTTGCCGTGGTTTAAAAAAAACACGTCACAGCGGCTTCTAAGGAGGCAGGAGTTGTGCTCTATTGAAATAACAGCTTGTTCGGTGTCGGTTTGTAAAAAGAAAGAGACACAGCTAAGGGATTTCCTTTTTAAAGTTTCTCCGAAGTTAGTATTAAGTCTGCTAAGCCGAGCAACACTGCCGTACGTCCCGGTGTAGTCAGGGAGCGGTGGTGGGGTTAGGGATTAAGACGGGGAGCCGTCCGGAGCAGGCAAGTTTATATGTGAGTTAGTGGTACGGTACCATTCACGCCAGTCCCGGCACTCTGGTAGTGCTGGTGGACGCTGTGTAACCTGCTGCCCTGCAAGGCGGAAGGGTCTGTGGCATCCCCCCCCGGGGGCAGGTACATGCTGATCATATCCCGCAGGTCTCCCAGGCAGGCCCTCTGCGAGTGGGAAGTGATGGCGGGAGGCGGCGAGCTGGGCTCGGATTTCACCACCGAGCCCATAGAGCCCAGGCTCATGGCCGTGGAAGGCTGCTGGCCGTAAGCGGCGGGGGACATGCTGTAGGTGGAAGCGGCGTTCATATAGGTCTGGGCCGTAGACATCATGGGGCTGTACTGAAGGCCCGTCATGTCGTATCGGTGCATCTGCTGCAGCTGGGGGCTGTTCATGCCCGGGTGCTGGCTGTAACCCAGCTGGTCTTGCATCAGTGAGTAAGCCCCGTTGGTCCAGCCGTTCATATGGGCATAAGTGTCAATCCTCTGCCCCACCCCGACGGGGCTACTCACCGCGTTGCCCCCTCCCGGGGCCAGCAGATTACCGGGCAGCGAATATTTGTCCTTTTTCAGCAAGGTCTTGGTCTTCCTTCGGGGCCGGTATTTGTAATCCGGATACTCCTTCATGTGGACGGCACGCAGCCTCTTGGCCTCGTCGATGAAGGGCCGCTTCTCAGCGTCGCTCAGCAGCTTCCAGTCGGCCCCGAGGCGCTTGCTGATCTCCGAGTTGTGCATCTTGGGGTTCTCCTGGGCCATCTTCCGCCGCTGGCCCCGCGACCACACCATGAAAGCGTTCATGGGGCGCTTCACCCGGTCCTGGTCCGAGCCAGCTCCCGCTCCGTTGCTAGCCCCGCCGCCTCCGCCGCCTTTGCTGCCGGGTGCGGAGTTGCCCCCGGCGCTGCCCGGTGCTGGCTGCGGCGTCTTAATCTCAGCCTCCAGCATGCTGTACATGGCCGGAGCCGGCAAGAGGTGCGCCAGGGTGGCTGGCAGGCGGGTACCAGGTCGAGGAGAGGAAGTTTTTTTGCTTTCTTAAAAAAAACCCCAACAAAACAAACCCAAACCTGCCCGGGCGGCTGCTGAGAGAGCAGGAAGTTTCTCTTCCCGGCGGGTGGAGACGCGGCGCCGCTCACCGAGGTAACTGCTGCTTGTTGCGGCGGTGGCCGCGCCAGCGGAGCGGTGCGGAGCGCTTCCCGCAGGCAGCACCAAACGATGCACACACCAATCCCGGGGGCATTTGATTGACGGGCTATAAATGAGCGGGCGGCGGCCAATCAGCGAGCGGTTCCCGACAGCCCCGACACCGGTAACTGACCAGCTGGGGGGTGGGGGGAACCGAAAAGTTGGCTTTTTGGGGGTGCTGGTACCCACCCTCAGCATTCCTGGCCCCTGCGCCCACCCCGGGCTTTGCACTAGCTGCCCAAGCGGCGGGACGGGACGGGGCTGCGCGGCGTTAGGAGAGGCTTGGCGGGGCTCCCGCAGCTGCCGTACCGCGCCGCGGGAGAAAGGAGCGGGCCCGGGGGCCGGGGCTGCCCTCCGGGGGCGCGGGAGGAGGGGCGGAGCGCTGTGCCGTGAGCGGGAGCCGTGCTTTTTCCGGGCACAAAGAGATTTGGGGCTCCAGGGTGGATGGGCAGTCCTGCGCCGAGCTCGGAGAAGCCGCCTAGAGACGGAGCGAGCCCGCGCTGCACGGACACTCCCTGGAGCGGACGAAGGAGTGTGGGACGGACTGAACTCTTCTACTTCTGAGCCCTCTCCCGGGGGAGAACCCGCGCTGCCCTGCCGGGACCGGCCGCGGTCGCTGGGCGCTCCGTGCCGGTGGGAAAGGGGCTGCCCCGTGGCGGCACGCCGGCGCAGCCCGGGGGAGGCGGCGTGCGGCTGCGAGTGGGGCCGGGCTGGCAGGGGCAGGGCGCTCCCGGCCATCCCCACCTACGCCCACCCCGTTGCCACTTGAGTTTTTCCACTCAGCTGCCCCATAGAGAGGGGAGGGGACAGCGTTCGCGAAACTCCCAAGTATCATGGCAACACCGAAGTTCGCTCCGTGCGAAAGACAACTTCGGCAGAGGGTGTGCGAGCGGAGCGGAGCTCACTGTAGGTGTCAATCATGGGCTTCCCTTCCCGTCCCTCCCCTCGCATCCTTCTTCCTTCCCTCTTTCCCCAGAGGTACGGATTTCTGCTCGGACAGGGCTGGCAGCTCCTTGAAACTACCGCGGGCACTGAGCTACCCATCCTGCTTCGCCCTACCTGCGGGGCCGGGGCGCTCTGCCCTGTCCCTGCGCACCAGCTCTGCCTGGCGAAGCAGGACGGTTCTCCCGCCCGAGGCGCGCTGGGGAAGGAGAGGCAAACCGAGCCTGGAGCCTGCTCGGAGCCGCGCTGGGAGAGTCCCGGTGCCGGAGGAGGTGGGCAGGACCGTCGGTTCCGCTGGTGTAGCTCTGAGGAAACTGCCCCGGGAGTGTGTGGGGCGCAGGGGATGGTCTGGGGGCTCGAGATGGGGACGTGTCTGAGCATGACGTCCCGGACTGCGGGCCCAGTGAGGAGGGATGTGCAGGCGCAGGTCCCGCGGCTTGGCAGCCGTTGGTGTTGCTCCAAAGTGAAGACCAGGAGGATGACGACGGTAATCGGTACAGGGAGGGACCTAAGCCGATGCCTCCAGCCCCGATGGGATGCCAGGGAGGGAGCTCCGGGGCGGGGGACGGCACCGCTCCGCCCGGCACCGCGCAGCCTCGCTCCGCGCTTCCCGCGGGCAGAGCAGCCAGATGAGCCGGCTCAAAACCGGCAGTGGCGGTACTCCGCAAACACTACGGTGTCGTGGTGGGATTTTATTTGAGTTATCTGACCACTACTGTCATTTATGAGTTTAAAGTGCCACTCGTTTTGTGCAGATTTCTTTTTTTTTATGTTGAACAAAGTCGAAGGGGAAGTAAATCCCGCTGCCGGCGAGCTATGGAGTAGTCAGCATTTTGTCTTTGCTTGTCTTTTTGGCTTGCTCTTGGGGTGTTCTTGCGTGAAGCAGAAAACTTGCAGCCTGAGATGACAGGGTGACAGCGGGGAATGTATTAGGCGGTGTCACACACCTCCGGCGTAGTTCGCTTGCAACTTTTGCAACGTTCTTGGAAAAGCTTCAGACAGCTGTATTTAACCTCAGACCCCTCCAAATATTTTGAGCGCTCCAGTTGAGGTTTAGGGGTGCTACGCTGAAAAGCGGACCCATATATTCTTAGAAATGACTTTATATAGACGTTTGGTGGAGTGAGCAGGCTCGCATGCAATGAAAAATGTGGCGGTATACGGGATTTAAGGACATGCTGAAGGGAGTGGGGTTTCCTCCCATGCTTAAATAAACGTTTATAATGTTAAACTTCGAAGTCTTTGTCTTTCCATTTGTCTTTGCGCAGTCTGGGACTCCAGTTGTATATTTGATTCCCCAGGGTCACGCCGTTTACCACCTTTAGATCTGTATTAATTAAAAACAAGACACTTCCCTGGGCAGTGTACTTCCACACTCCACAGGTCCCCGTGACAGACCAGCCGCACTAGGCTTTCCATGCAGCACGGGCTCTGAGGAAGAGTTAAAAACTCGGCGGATTTCTGTGTCCAGAAGAAGGGGTGAGAGGGACGCGCTGCCGGATCTCCCCCGCCTCGGCTTTTGTGATGGGTGCGCAGGAAACTCAGCAGGGCTCCTCGAGCGATTTCCGCACCTGGGAGGAGAGCCAGGAGCCAGCTCCTCTCCCTGGCTCTGGCGGAGCCCCTCGTTCCCCGCTTTACCTCGGAGCCGCATCTCCCCGCCCGGCGGGTGAGTCCCCCCCCTGCCCGGGCGCGGACGGCCCCGCAGGCGCTGAGCCCCGGGGCTCGGAGCTCACGGGTCACCAGCGTTCGGGCGGGCCAGCTCCTCCCCACGCCGCACACCCCACGGCGACGAGGCGGCACCTGCGGCCCGGTACCCCCCGGAGAGGCCGGAGCTGCGCTCGGGAGAGGGCGTGAAACAAAGCAAGGGGCAGGGGCGGGATGCTCGAAACTACCTCCAGCCCTGGCACCCCAAACGTGAGCGGGGCCAGAGGAAGGAGAAGTACCTCTTTCTTCCTCCCCCGGCCTGGAAACTACAGATCGCCGGTGAGACGGGATGGGGGAGAGGAGGAAACGAGGCACGGCTCGCTGTACCAAGCGCTGCTTCCTAAAGTTACCTGCGGAGCGCTTTAAAAGTTTCGAGCCCGCTACCCCCACGGCAGCCACAAGCCGGTTCGAGCCTCCACCTGGCTCCTCCATCCTGCCCGTTCCGTGTCCCGGAAAAGCGGATGGAGCCTGAGGAGTTGCAGTAGGGAGGGGGCAGAAGCGAGGAGAGGACCCAGGCAGCGCAATAAACGGCGCAGGGACTCATGCCTGGAGCCATTTTCTTAAATTCACTCCCCAGCGGCAGCCGGGATTAGGGGAGAAGCCTTCCGGGGCCTGGAGAGCCCCATGTTTCTGGCAGGAGTCGGGGAACACTTGAGGTCGTGTAAATACAGTTGTGGAAAGGCAGATGAAGCTCACTATTTTTTTGTTGATTGTGGTTTGGGGGTTTTTTTTTGGGTGACAAAGGACCAGGCGGTGAAATCAGGAGGTTACAGCACAGCAGCCCAACTTGAACGCAAAAGTAACCCCCCCTGTTGAAGAGCATCGCCTGCCTCTTACGCAATCGGCGCTAAATAAGCAGCAGCCATTAATATATGTTAATTCCAGCTCCAGCGGAGCTTGGGGGAACCTTGGAGTCACGTCAGGCAGGATCGCTGGCTTTTTAAGAATAACGCTCTGCACCAAACCGGCCCCATTTAATCCTATTATTAAAATATCCCCTCTGGTCCCCAGCCTAACTCCCGACCGCGATCAGCGAGGGCTGGTCCTCGCAACTTGCCCGGACAAGGGAGCTGAACGCCCTTTTCGTTTGGACCCATCATCGTTTGGATGATCCTCTGAAAATGCCCGGGCTTTTAGCGATGCTTAAGAAAAAAGTTCACGTGCTTTTTTTCTGTTTCATCCCTGTTTTAGGCTCGAATCCCAGAAGTTTCCAGCGCGGTAACGTGGCCGCTAAATGTATCATTTCAAGCTCATTCAGATATCTTTTATTCCACATGTAACAGCGTCATGTAAAAAAATCCCCCAACCAACCAACTAAAGAGAAAGAAATAAACCCAAAACACCAAAACCAACCCAAAAAGAAAAAGTAAAAAAGATAAAACACCCCAGTTGGAGGCTGCCTGGGGGCTTGCCATGGCTGAACAGACCTTCCAGCCTAGCCTGAGGGAGAACAAATCATTAGTTCCGATAAACGACACACAACTCCTTTCTGTGACTTCTCCAGTAGCTCGCCACATGGGTAACGATGCTGCGTGAGAGACTACAGTTGTCCCGGCTGCTCACTTGTACGGGAAAGCAAGGGGTACTTCTGAGGGCATCATTAAAACCGGCAACATTTAAGAACAAAAATCTTACGTGCGGGAGTAAAACCGGGGCAGCGTCGTTTGGATACAGATCGAGCCCTATCAACTGAGCCTCCCATCGCATTCAGGAGGCAGCGGGGAATGTTGTTTTTAATCACTTCCCCCCCCTTCAAACCCCCCCCCGCCCCCGACTGAACTTTTATTTGGCTTCTGACAACAATAGCGGGCTGCAAACAGACCTCTCGGAGCGCCCGCTGAATAGACCCTTTTCGAGCCCGGATTGTTTCCACCACCACAAAAAACAACCAGTAGCTTCGTTTCTTAATTGGGTTGTTCCTGGCCCTAGTTCATTCAGGTGTTCGCAAGGAATTTGTTTATTAGCCTTTGACAAACAGCTCCTCCTGGCAATCGCCTCATGGGGTTGGCTTCAGCTGGAGAGGAGGGATGCGGAGGGAAGGGGGGGAGAGGGGGCCGTTGCTAATAAGGACTCTCTCCATCTCCAAGTTACCAATTAACAGAGTTGTAGAGGGGACCACCAGCACAGGGCAGATCTCCAGGGCTCGCTGCGGAGCCCGGAGGAAACGATAGGCTTGGCTCATGTGTTTTCACGCGAAAACACTAAGGTGAAAGGGAGCACGAAGCGATGCTAAAGAGCCCACCGGCTGCTGCAGGGCAGCCCGTTCTGAGCCCGGCGGGAGGGAATCTCTTCTCCAAGCGACGAGACAGTAACTGGAACTTTCTGCAACTGCCCTCCGCTGTCACAGTGCCCCCGGGAGAGTTACCAAGCGCTCAGACAGACTGTCCAGGGAAGCGGTTGAGACACCGTCCCTGGAGACATGCAGATGTGGTGCTTAGGGACATCGTTTAGCGGCGGACTTGGCAACGCTAGGTTAACGGTTGAACTCGATGAGGGTCTTTTCCAACCGAAATGGTTCTATGATGCTATCGCTCTAACGTCTCAGCTCCCGCAGGGTTTATCCTTCCTGCCCCCCGCTGAGCAGAGGACACTGCACCGGGGTGATCCTCAGTCCTTGGTCTCCCTTGAGCCCCTGGTGCCCGCCTCCCCCACCCACCCCCCGGGTGGGGGAAGAGCGCTTACAGAAAAAGCATCCCTGCGTGATCTGCTCCCCACCCCCCCGCTGCCCCCTTCTGCCGCCGTGGCCCGGGCACACAGCCCTGGAGCGGGCTGGAACGAGCCCGCAGGCCGAAGCGCGGTGCGGAGACACGCGTGGGGCAAGGCCGGTCCCCCTGCCGCGGAGACCGGCTGCCGCGGGCACCGGCTGTGCTCCAAAGGCGCCTTCGCGGGCAGTTGGGGGTCCTGGGAAGAAGAGTCCTTCCCTCGCGTCCCCGCAACCCGCCCGTCCCCACCGGTTGCTTGTTGCGGTGCTTTCGTGACGTTCCCTGGCGCTGGTGACAGCTGAGGCGCCGCCGCACTCCAGAAAACAAACAACAACAACCCCCCCCCCCACCAAACCGAATCGCCGCTGGTTTGCTCATTGAAAACTTGGCGAATCCTTCCTACAACGCTTTCTATACAGACCCAGTAACCCACCTTATTTACCGGTAATGATGGCTGGGCTCCTTTTTAGGAGTTGGATTAGAAACGGGACATTAATTGTAAAACTCTAACTTGCTAATTAGCCGCAAATAAACTATTCATTAGCGGCAAATTAAAATCAAAACACACCTTATTCCGACTCTCTGACACACAGTTTTGAAGGCGCATATTGTTTCAAACTACAGCCTGTATCACTGGCACAGCAAATTGAGACCCTGAAAGGTTTCTCTCCAGTATAAATAATTAAAATATATTCTACTTTAATTGACATTATAGAGGACACAAATGAGGTTTTCCTTTTAGAAAGAAATAGCAGTTTCTAAATAAAGCTTTGCAGGCTGCAGAATGGAGGTTTCAACCAAATGAATAGTCATTACTACCTTTTCAATGATGTGGGCCTTTTGATCAGAAAAGAAATTAGCTCTAAAGGACAGACAATAGGAAGCCTGCCCTGCAATAGGAAGAAAATTAGATGGCTAAGGCTCTTAACAACACCTATTTCTATAAACCATGGAGCTTCTTGCTTTTCAATTACAGCTGTTCATTTCATACAAGGAAAGTGGAAAAACACAGGGGGAATATAAACTCTGTTGCACCAAAAACCAAGATAGGGCAGGCAGCCTTCTTATTTCTCTTTGGTTTTATTATTATTGGTTAACTAATGTTACATATTTTATAATAGCAAGAGTATCCAGTATAACGTTCTCTAGGTAAATATTCAGTAAAGGAACTCATAAAACAAGGGAAATTTGAAGTTAGGTAGTTGGCTGCTTCCACTGCACATCAAATAATATATTTTGCACAAGCATCTCATTCTTTTGTGCATTTTTCACAGCAAGCACAAGACTGAAGAACTCTCTTGTCTTTTGGTTATAATAAAAAAAACCCCGAATTCTAGTTCATCTGAATGCAATGCTCTGTCCTTATACTCAGGACTGAAAGGCTATTTCAGTTACGTTCTCCCCATATTGCTTTTAACTCTTACATCTCAATTGTTTTCAAAATCCTCCTCTTACTTTTAAAACTTAAATTCTTGTGCAAAAACTTTAAAACATGTGTTCCCTTTCCAGTTATTTCATTTGGACATTATTTCTAAATAACAGTGTTTCTCCTGAATATAAAACTCAACTAAGCTTCCTTATGAATCTGAGACATGATGATAAAAGTACACCCTTCTTCCTCCACCATTTCTCCCTAGATCTGCTTTCAGGATTAGATGTAACAAGTAGATGATAACCTGTTATAAGCCATGCAATACACTATAATTGAAATAATGTTTTGGTGATGGTTTTAATGTATCATAGTCACAAAGCTTTATTGTAAATGAGTCCTGTTCTCATATTGACTCAGTTGGACTACAGAGATCTCTTCAACAAGTAACAAAAAATCAGAGAGGTTCCCCTCACCTTATTTTTTAAATTCTTCCTATTTATCTTTTATCCTTTTCCTTTCTCTTTCTCTATCTCTCCCTCTCCCCTCTCTCCCTATTGTACTACTCGTTTAGAAGTAAGTCTATGTGGCTAATTCAAAGGGGTGATTGAATATATATGTATGTATAAATTGTTTTTGCTCAGATAAGTTATCTCATAATTGTCCTTTTCTCCATCAAACAAGTAAGTTTTCAATAAAAAATACATTCCTTGTTCAGAAAACTAAATCATATTTGTCTTTGACCTAGAAGTGATTTTAATATGAAATATGAATGACAGCTTTTTATTCAGTGCCTGTATCCCACTTCACTCCTGCTTTGGGCTTGCCCAGCGTTGCAGTGAAGAGTATCTGCTTAATAGTCACCAACACTACTGAGTTTTGATTCCAGCTTTTTGAGGCATCAGTTTAGGAATAAACAACAATAGTCATAGTTTAATCTGTTAAAATTGATTTCCTAACTCAAAAATCCACATCACTAATGTCAGTGTTTGAAGTAATCTCCCTCCTTGAGAGTAGTTTGCAGATTATGTTTAGTGTGTCTGCCTCACATTTTACTGGGATGAAATGTACATTTGATTTGTAAGACTTAATTAAAAATTAATTTTATTTTGAATTAATTTGTCTGAAAAAAGTTACATGTATTAGCTAGTGGGAAAAACTTCCCTCCATGCAAATGGGCAGCTCAAGTGTCATCGAGACTTGTGCAATTCACAATGCAGAACCTACACAAAGATCTACATCAGTGAGGACATGAAGAACCTGGGGCAACCCAGTACTGGTGCTATAATTCTCAGCACAGACCTCACCACCGTGTTTTGCTTCTGATAGTACCTTCAGTCCCTGTAAAATGTGGAAGGTAAAGAATCACCAACTGACCTTGACTCTCAAAATCTGGGAATCTCACCTAAAATTCTTGAAGTATCAGAGCAGTGAGATTTGCAGAGCCATGTTCTAGTAATAGAGAAACAGGGAACCTAAAAAGCTTTGACAGCTGGAGTGAGCAGTTTGCCAGTGGGGCTATGATGGAGGGTTTGGACGTAATGGGATCTAAAAGACATCAATACAAGCTCAGTGTCAGAAGTTTCATTTCCTTTAGGTCTCCCAGTCCACCATGAAGAAGACATGTCTGTCTGTGAGAGCAGCTCACTAGACTGGAAGATCCTTTCTGCTCCCTTTTCTTCTTTAAGATATATTGATAAATGAGGGCAATATGTTCTCCACAGCCTTTTGTAAAGGAAATGCATGCATATACATATGCAGTAGGTATGAAATATCAGAAATGGAACTCAGTAAATAATCCATTATTATATGGCCTGTTTTTATGACACAAACACATTTCTGACCTGAACATGATTCAAATAACGACACCATTTAAATTAATGCTCAACACTCATCCTCTATATCTAAAATAGCTCAAATCAATTACCTGATATTGAAGGTATCTCCTAAGAATTGCTCAATTCCCAGTTTTGCTGAACAGTGCAAAGACTCACGACTATTCACCACCAGAATTCTCTATTTCTGCTTATTTGCAGATGCAATGTTTGTTTGGAGCTACGAACAATGGAGCATATGCTCAAGTTTCCTATTATCTATATTAGTGGTCAAGCTCTTCACTGACACTGTAGATAACCCCTCATCTCCTTGTAGGGCAAGTACAGGTGGCACTTGCAGAGGAAGAACTTATGCAATGATATGAAGTTAAGTACCAGCCACTTGGTGTGCATCTAGAGGGACACAGTGGATCTTGCTGCTCATATATCCATCAACTTTCCATCCAAAGAATCTGATCAAACCCCAGTTCTCTTTGGTTAAGAGGCACTTTTGATACCATCAGATTGCCTTCTCTGGACCTATCAGGAATATGTGTCAGGTAATAACTGGGATATGGTGGCCCTTGCTTCATGGGATAGTGAGGAGGGACAGGAGTATAAGGCATTTCCAGGCAGACTAGACATTGTGTCTGAAAGTGGATGAGGGTCACAGGAATCTCATCATGTTAGAAAAGAGGAAAAAACCCACAAAACACAACCTTATTCTGGCAGAAGAATATAAAAGTGTATTCAGTGAATGTAGCATGTAGCAGAATAGTAGATTTTGTATGCAGTCCTGAGGCTACTACGTGAAGAATCCTGCAAGGAACTGAAGATTATTGTGTGTGATGCAGGAGAAATTACAGGGGAAAAAAAATGTCCAAAAGAACCATTAAGTGTCAGAGAAGGGAAGCCAGGTGGGACACCATGTAATCTGTAGAGCAGTCTCTGTTCTCTATGGCATGGTTGGTTTCCTTTTTTGCTATCTTTTCCTGTTGTCGGCTGTCACCACCTTCTTGGCCTGACCCATGGGCAAAACAACCCATCAATATAAGGTTCTGTTTCTTTTTGAAAAGGATTCCATGATTTCTTGGAAAACTGTAATTTCACAAAACTGTCATACTCGATTTTGACTTGGATTTAACTTGAAGACTTCGCAAACCAGGCCTATCGAAAGGACGTCCAGTGACGTGTTATAGTACAGAGGCTATTTATCCCCTAGGATTCATAGAATCATAGAATGGCAAGGGGTGGACAGGACCCCAAAGATCATAGAGCTCCAACCCTCCTGCCACAGGCAGGGCCACCAACCTCAGGCCTGGATCTACACAAGGTTGCCCAGGGCCCCATCCAGCCTGGCCTTGAACACCCCCAGGGATGGGTCATCCACCACCTCTCTGGGCAGCCTGTTCCAGCCTCTCACCACTCTTTCTGTAAAAAACTTCCCCCTAATATCCAATCTAAACCTTCCCTCCTTCAGCTTTAATCCATCCCCCTTGTCCTGCCATTATCTGCCCTTTAACAAGCTGATTCCCCTCCTGTTTCTCTGCTCCCTTCAGGGACTGGCAGGCTGCAATGAGGTCCCCCCACAGCCTTCTCTTCTCCAGGCTGAACAAGCCCAGCACCCTCAGCATCTCCTTGTAGGGCAGGTGCTCCAGCCCTCTAATCATCTTTGTGGCCCAGGATTGCCCAGTACAATTTATTTATTAAAGGATATTTGGATTTGAGCTGAAAAACAATTGTAGGTTGATAAGACAGCACATAGTACTTATTATTTTAATCGTTGCTAACACAGACCTGGTTTCCAATTTCTATACACAAACTCCATAAAGACCCAAGCCTGCATTATTTGCACACCAATGGATCCTGGTAAAGCTAATGGAAAATTAGTGGGAAGCAGTTGTGACTTAGCTTTGCATGGAAAACCTAAACTGTTCTTATAAAGAAAAAGACACTACTTCTCACTGCAGGTTCAGCTAACTGCATTAAGGCTGGCAGCTAACTCACACAAATCACTGCAACATTCAGATACAGTCCTCAGAGAAAAATGAAGACCTTGCTCTTCCATTCTCCAGATTCCATAAAATAAAATGAATTGCAGGTTGGTTTGTTTTGATGTTTTTATGGCTCTTCTTATCATGGTATTTGAAATATATTACAATGGCCAGTGCAGTTTTTACTTAGCAGCGTTCCCCATGAAGTAAGGAAGTAGTAGCTCTACTTACAAATGAAAGGCTTGGACAGTGGGCATAACAGCCATGTAGGAAAGCTTCCTGAAAGACACAGGAAGTATGGCTAGATCAGATTAGACCAGGGCTTGATTATCTTGCATATCTGTAATGGATCATGCCCACAAGTATTGCATGCTGAAAGACACTCAAAGCAAACCCGAACTACTGGAACGGGAACAGTCAGATCTGTATTTTGTAACTCACTGGGAACAGTCCAAACGAAACACCAGGACAAAAGAATCCAGAGAATGGAGGAAACATTATCAATCCCATCTAAAGCTCTACGTATTTCTAACTCAGTTAAATAATACATCAAGAATTGTACTGGGCTTGCATGACGAGGTTGTGGTAGCTCTGAGGTGGGCTACAGGCTTCTGTGAGAAGCTGCTAGAAGCTTCCCCTGTGTCCAATAAAGCCAATGCCAACTGGCTCCAAGATGGACTTACTGCTGGCTGAGGCCCAGCCCACCAGTGACAGTGGTAGTGCCTCTAGACAACATAGTTAAGAAGGAAAAACACCCCAAACCAACAGCAAGAGCCATTGCAGCTGGAGAGAGGAGTGAGACTAAGTGAGAGGAACATGCAGATATCAAGGTCAGTGCAGAAGGAGGAGGTGCTCCAGGTGCTGGAGCAGAGATTCCCCTGCAGCCCATGGTGAAGACCATGGTGAGGCAAGCTGTCCCCCTACAGCCCATGGAGGTTAACAGTGGAGCAGATATCCACCGGCATCTTGTAGAAGATGCCACACTGGAGCAGGTGGATGTCTGAAGAAGCATGTGACCCCATGAGAAGACCATGCGAGAGCAGGCTCCTAGCAGGACTTCTGACCCTGTGCTGGACCCAAGCTAGAGCAGTCTGGTTCTGAAGGGATACCATGGAAGGGACCCACACTGGAGCAGCTTGTGAAGAACTGCAGCCTGTGGGAAGGGCTCATGTTGGAGGAATCTGTAGAGGACTGTCTCCTGTGAGAGGGACCCTATACTGGAGCAGGGAAAGAGTGTGTGGAGGGAGGAGCAGCAGAGCAAAAGTGATGGACTGACTGCACCCTCCCTTCCCTGCCCCCTGTGCTTCTGGAGGAAGGAGACAGAGAAACCTGTGACTAACATTAAGCCCAGAAGAAGGAGGGGGCTGTGAGGGAAGGTGATTTAAGATTTAATTTCTCACTACTGTGATTTAATTGGTTATGCACTAAATCAGTTTTCTCAAGACTATTTTGCCTATGACAGCAACTGGAGAGTGATCTCTCCCTGTCCTTATCTTCACCCATGAGTCTTCTCTTAAATTTTCTTTCCCCTGTCCAGCTGAGGAGGGGTGTGCTTTGGTGGGCACCCAGTGTCCAGTCAGGGTCAACCCATCACAAGTACATGTTTTCAATGAGCTGGGAACTGACCAATGTGGCATGGAAAATATTCTGTTACAGTAATTACAGCAAAAAAAGATGAAACTCTCTAAAGAGTAAGGATTATCCTGCAAAATACAGAAAACCTGTACCTTTGTGTACCAGCATAACTGGGAATTGGAATCACATGCCCCTCCATGAGCAAAGGTCCTGTGACTCCTGCACTGCTCGGTTAGTGGGATGATTTCCTAATGCAGGAGAAGGCAGGTGGCACTGGTCACTGACCACAGCATTCAGATTCTTCTCAGGTGCTGCCACAGGATATGTAGCTACCAGGTAGAACATTTTAATGTAAATGAAAATGTTACTATTTTTCTTATTCAAAACTAACCATGAGCCATAGAACATATTTAAATGTAGTGTTATTACTCCTTTGGATTTCCTTAATCTTACGTATCTGAGGAAATGAGGGCTACAGAGGAAAGATGTCCGTGCTGTTGTATAGCATGAACATGTACCGTCAGAACTAAGCAACAGTCAGACTTCCCAGACTAATCATTTTCCCTCGATAACTGTTAATCCATGATGCAAGCTTGGATCAACTGCATGTTTTTAAGGTTTACTACATTTTGCTAGGGAAACCTGTGTACTCCTGGACTGAAGGCTCATGTGAGACTTGCTGTAACAGCGTAAGCCTCAATCCTGCTTGCAAAATCCCGGAATCACAGAATTGTAAGGGTTGGAAGAGATCATCAGTTCCAGCTCCTCTGCCAAAGCAGGTTCCTCAGGACAGGACAAGGAGAGGGAATGTTAAAATTATTATTTTTATTTATTATGCTTATGGTATCAGGCATCATATTTTCTCAATAAGTGATGCATATTTGTTCAATAAGATGTTACAGAACCATGATGATTATAGCTATTTTAAAGTCATACAATACCTAAAGGATGATAATAACAGATACTTGTAACACACTGATCAAATATAGACTCTGATTACGCTGTGTGAGCAATACTGTTTAGCTTTCCGTGTTATGCCTGTCATCCTCCCAAAATTTGAGTGTTTACAGACTGATAAAGGCTCCAGGAAGGGCCAATGTATATATACACACATAGGTGGATACAGTCACTGAGCAATTCAGAGCTGGATCAAAGAGAAACCTCTTTCTACTTCATTTGCATGGCAGTTTGCAAATCAGTATTCTCGCTCAAATAATAGTACAGTTGCAGGCTAGGGTCTATGCAGAATAGACTCTAACTTATTAACAGCAGAACATCCACTGTTCCATCATTCTTTTCACCTACAGTTAGGGTAATATTGTATACAGTTACCAGTAAATTGTTCTGCAAACAAGTCAGTTTGTGTTATCATTTCTAAAGACTGAGGCATAGGACAAATTTGAGAAAACTCTGTTTTTAATTATTCTCTGCTGCCTTTCTGGGGAAAAGGTAGTTAAAGACAGGCAGGACCAAAATTATAGACAAAAAGATATATAGTCTTCAGGATAAATTATCTATTGATGGAATTTTTACAATGTCATTATAACATTGATTTTCCTGTGGCTGCAATTTACAGCATAAGAAAATACAAGCTACTGGGGTTTTTTTTAGGACAAAAGATAAGTAGTCCCTTTATCTTTATAAAATGGCTAGAAGAATGATAATTTAATTCACCAAAGTTAACATTATTGTATGATTTTACAGGTGGCTTCAATTGATTGATTAAAACTGTTTAAATGAATAGATGGTTCCACCTGCATATTCCCTGTGAAGAGTAGGACTCCATAATATGAAAATTAGGAAAAGGAGAAAATAAAAGGAAAGAAGAAAAGGAAAGGAGAAAAGGAAAGAAGAAAAGGAAAGAAGAAAAGGAGAAAAAAAAAGGAAAAGAGAAAAGAAAAAAGAAAAGGAAAAAAGAAAAGGAGAAAATAAAAGGAGAAAAAAAAAGGAAAAGAGAAAAGAAAAAAGAAAAGGAAAAAAGAAAAGGAAAAAAGAAGGAGAAAGGACATATTTTCACTTGGTATGAACAGGAATGTGCTCAGTGGTGTTACTCCAGCAAACGGACTAGTCAAGAAGTGCAATATTTTGAGCAGTGGCTTCTTTCTAAAAAACCAGACATGTCCCTGTAAGTGGAGACCAGATAAATGACCATAAAAAATGTAAATGGCTAAACAAGAACAGGATTAGACATAATAAGGATTTTAGTAGGAATACCAATGTGATATTGTCAGCACTCAGAGTTTTTCATTCTTGAAGGCTGCAACAGTGCTTAAAATCTGGGTGTGCAGTGAGGGTGTGTGCATGTGGGGTATTGGCAGGTGTGAATGGCCAACAAGGTAGTTATCTGTTTGCATGTGTGATAATGGTAATCAGACACTCAAATTACACTCACTTCTGCATATTCATTATGTACACAGGGCTGTTTTAAGTACCAGACCCGCAAGGTCCAACTGTAACATGCCTAAAGTCATACTGAATTCTAAACTGGAAGAGTTGGTGTCAACACAGCTTTTTTTTAAATTGAAAACAGGAGTCAGCTTGCTATCTCCTCACACACCATTGATGAACAAACGAGGTATGATGTATAACTGCAAAGTTTAATAGCAATATCAAGAAAGTTCAAACGTGCGTTCTGCCTGGATGAGGAATGGAATCTTGTTTGTTAAGTTAATTACCCTTTTTGTTGTTGCTCTCTGAGAGAAAATAGCCTAATTTTAGGACATTTCTCACATAGTCAAAATGAAATGCATCAGAACAATTGTATTTGGAGGAACGTCATCTAGTTTTGTGGAAAAACATGAACTGGAGTGTAGCCTCTTGACAAACACAATTTTTGAGTGCTAATTGAGATCAAGGAGCAACCAGTAACTAATTTGAAATCTAGTAATGTTTGCACGTGTTATATTGTTATAGACTAATAGATACAAATTATGTTAAAATGCCAGAAGTGTTTTGAGGGAATTTGACACAGAGTTTCCATGAATTTCAGGCACTGCCTGGAGGTAGTAAGCACAGGATATTCCCTTGTAGCAGCAGACAGTGTAAAAGAAGTCAAGATAATTGGAATGATCCTTAGTTCTGAAAAAGTAAATAAAAAGGCCATCTTGAATTCTTCCTCCTTTTAATTTTTTACTGGTTCCTAATTAATTTCACTCTTGCACTGAACATCTTCTATTGCATTTTCTGGTTTTATCTAAGGCAGCTCAGGGTCCTGCTCTACTCTTCTTACTTAAATTTAAGTTAGTTGCTGGGTGACAAATGTATTAGAGTAGTGGGTGTCATATTACCAACATTTGAATAGCAGATATCTCCATTTTTATTATTTAGATTATCTTGGGGAAGTAACTTTACTTTCTCTGTGGTCACGTAGTCTGGGGTATGTTCATATTGCTCTGTCACATGGGAATTTTAACATTCACGGGTTTATGGCATCTATTTTCTTAGAAACATTTAGTGATCTTTCGTTCTGATATCAGGATACCAAGTGCCAGATTAAGAGCGTGCTGAGATGTGTGTAAATCTTATGATGTAGTATGAGCACTGCTGAATAACCTTATGTTTATCACAGCGCAACTGAAATCCAACCAGAAACGAGATTTTTCTTCTCTTTGACTAGGATTGTTGCTCTGAACTTCAGCAGCATTTATGTCTGGCCTTGTAGGATTCTAGATATCATGAATTGGTAGCAGAATACCAAGTAGAGGACCATGCAGACTGTTACTTGAAAAGATCCAGTCCAGGCAATTCAGGACCCAAATTTCCCCAAATTAACCCTGCAGACACACACAGAAGCACATATGTCCCAGCTCTGGTTCTGGTCCTGTCTCTAGCACAAGCTCAAGCTCTGGTAAGGTAAACAGAAGATGTATTACTGAAGGATCAGCCCCTTATGTCTGCTATTATGCATTAAATATTAATTTAATAAATATTAATTTAAAAGATGTTCATTAATAAATTGCATAATAATAAAAAAATAAAAATAAAAATAAAAGTCATAGTCCTCCTTAATGGTCATCAAGCTCTAAAAGAAGCTTAACAATAAAATTCGACTAAAAAAAGGACAAAAGTTATCCTTCATTTTCCTCAGGAGTTACAGTCACTTTAAAGTCAGCACACCGGCGAGCTATCTAAAGCCACTAGTTATCTATATGAAAAGAGTAACTAAATTATCGGCGTTTCTTTATTCCACCATCAATTGACATGTTCTAACAAGACAGTTTGTTTGCTTTTATTGTTCCAAAGCCCCAAAGTCTTTACTGTCTGCTTCTCCATTTGTCTTAAATGTTTGATTAAGAGCTGTGAGAATTGTCAGTATTGATAAACTTCCTTCCAGTACATTAAGCACTCTAATCCTTTACATTCCTACTCTATCTCCATTGCCAAGTCAGGCAGCTTCCTTAGCACTTGATTTTAGGCCAATATTTGCATTAGAAATGGTCTATAAATAAAAATTACTGCAATAGCAGGAAAAATTGTTTCCCTGCATCTGAAGAATTCTGACAGAAACAGCATGTGAAAGGTGCTGCTTGTTCCATAGTTGTGGGAATTAAATAGCTATTTAGTGAGCTAATGAAAAGGGGTAACTCGGCACCTTTTTTTCCCCCAGTTTTCTAAAAATCATTATTTTTAGGAGTGGCTGTGCTATTTATCTTTCCTTCATGAGCTTGAACTAAGCAGGAGTTTTTTGGTGGTTGTACTGTATTTTGGATTAGACTGTGTGTTTATTGTAATAATTTAATAGAAAGCGGTTCAAATCAAGACATTCAGAACTCAGGATGAACTCTGTCTATTTTTGGCACTGTTAGGGTCAGCATTCTGGGTTTATTTTTGATTGCATGCCTGTCTTCATACCGTTCTACCATCAAAGTTTATACCTCAAATACAGAATGTGTCAAAATCTATTTGTCAGTGTGTAAGATATTTACTTTAGAACACAATCTTGAACAATGTTTCACTTTATCTCCTTTTTCTCTTTGAATGTCACTTGGGTGAGTGCTGGGGCTGGAAGCACATTTCAGGGCAGCAGGAACATGCTGTAGGCAGTGTGTACATTTGTATCAGGGTCACACAAACAACTACGTGTGGGATTTGTTTCTGTACAGATCATCAGCTACATCAGCTGGCTGTGTTAGACACACAGTGCTTGTGTAGCATATCTGTGTGTGACTCCAAAGTCAGACTCACTTAACTGCATCAGGATTTTTTATTGTTATTTGTCTCTGACCACACTTAGGATCTGTGTGAAACAGTGCTGTCCTTACTGGTGCCTGAAAAATTCCAGCCAGCCAAGAGTTTGCCTGCACATCTATAGGACACTGGTAGAAAACTTTAGTGTTTTTTCTGTATTTTATGAATGTAAAACTTCTGCAAAGCCTACAGATTTTACAATAGGTAATTTGGATGCAAAAAGATTTGGTATTTCAACATTGGTACCACCTTAGCAAGTATATTCACACAGGCTTAACCTGTCTATCTATAGCTTGTCACAACTGCCACAGAACCTCACCATTTCTAAATGGAAGCACTGTGTAGAGATACATTTGCTCTTATCGAAGGCTAACCAAGTTCAGCACATCATTTGAATGTTTCCCTCTTTAAAAGATGCTTTGGGAATGCCACATGCAACACAGAAAGAGTAACAGTAGTTAGCCACTGCAAAAGTGTAAATACCAGGTCCTAACCCTGTAGTCTTCACATAGACATTGTTTCCAGGGACAGTATTTTGCCTGAGCAAAGGCAGGAGGATCAGGCTCCACGGTGCAATTTTATATGAAAATGAAGTGGATGAGATACTTCTATCAGGCTCATTTAAAATAAAATAGGAGGGCTGCCTTTTGTCTGCACTGCTAATAAGAAAAATATGCTAGAATAGAAGGTAATTGTAATAAGGTATGTCCCCATTTTTCTCAATTTTGCCCGGTTTTCTTTTATATGATTATGGATGTCATATATAAATGGTATTTCTTCAGGATGGATTTATTAATTTTGGAGATATACATTCTTCTAGTACACATATAAGAATTGACCATTTATAAATGGGGGAAGAGAAAGGGTAGAGAGACATACAGAAAACAGACAGTGTAGCAAAGAACATTGTGCCTGCAGCATTCTTCATAAATAACAGGAATCACACAGAATTGCCAGAGATTATTTTAATGGCTCGACCCTTATGCTGTTATGGTAATTACAGGGAGAGTTTTAAGCCCCTCCACCAGGGAAATTATGCATCGAAATAGTAAAATTTTGTAATGAATTTCAATTGTTATTCAAAAGTCTTCATCAGAACTTTGAGGATTAATAGTTCCAGCCCTTTTTTTCCTTCTGGAGAACCATAAACAGTGCTTAAAAAAAAAACCCAAAAAAACCAAACCCATCAGGAGAAAACATGCAGTGTATCTAAAATTGATGCAAATCTTACTGATTTTAGTGAAATGGTGTCGATTTACCCTGAATGAATTCCTGGCTCATCTTTTCTATATGTGGGAGAAAGCTAATTTAGGATGAAAGACCCCTGGGTAGGCAGGGACATACTTTACAACAGTGAAGTCCATTTAAGTCCACTGTTTACCTGCTGGGTGAGCGTTAGGTTAGTCAAGGTTACATATACCCAGAGTTTCTCAGTCTGCCCTTTCTTTCCTTGTGGAAATTCTGTCTGGGTAGAATTTATGGAGTTCACTTTGATTTCTTCACCCATCAGTTAAGTCAGGGGAGCAGCAGGTACCTGAGTAAGCACACTGAACTTTGTGCCCACGCACTGATTTCTGTCTGGAGAATCAGGGACATTACTTTGGCCACGCTGGTGATTCATAATGTCATTGTAGATTTTCTGGTCCAGAGTAAGGTACTAAGCAACAAGTTTGCAGAATTATTTTGACCTCCTTATCTCCTGCAACAGGGTTGAAGAAATAGAAATAGTGACCACTGCCTCTGTATTTGCTATGAAGTAGCTGCTCCATCAGGATGGAGCTTGCTTTCACTACATCAGCACCAAAGGCTAAGCTCACTTGGACTTTTTTGTCCCACATCAATTAATAACTCACTGCAATGCATCCTGAATCATTTCAACATAAAACGTCAGTGCTGCCTATCAAAGGGGGACAGGGTCTGGCTCTGTATAGCTGAATACACAGAAATAAAAGGTCTGTTGGCAGATCAAGTGGGCTAGCATGCAAGGTACTCTCTGTGAGTGATCTGACTGTAGGTATAGATCTGTGGTTGAGAGCAATAAGGCATTTCCTACGTGTAGAGTTGGTACCTTCTGGTTCTCTGTACATTCATACCGGAGCTTAATGCTCACTTTCTGCCTCTTGTAGACAAGCCCCAAGGTGATTGTCCATATTAAAAAAGCTGTTCTTTCTTCAACAGGATTATCTAAGGCAGTATATTAAAGACAGATCAGAGGGAAACTCAAAAGCTGCTAAATGTGTAAAAAAAAAAGAAGCCACTAGGGTATTTTATACACATGGAAATCACGACACAAGAGTTTTCCAAGTATGATAACATCACTCCTTGTATCATACTAAATTAATAACATCTCAAGCACCTGCCTAAACCAGAAGTCTTTCCAAGAGACTAAGCATAACCTCTCTCATTAAATCAGCATTCAGAGGGCTAACTAGCAGATGCTGCTGACATGAACCCAAATGTAATCTCTTTAACCTTGTCCTGTGGGGAGCAGACAAGTCATGACCGAGTAATTCCAGCTAAATTAGATTTTATGTGAAAGTGTATAATCTAAATTAAATTTGACTGAAATGATTCACTGATTTGTGTTTGCTTTTAAAGGTCCTAATGTAGCCAAGGTGACCAGTTTTCAGTAATCTGTATAATCAGATCAATTTATTTTTACATGCTTGTATCAAGATTTTTTTTTTAAATCCAGTAGATTTTTCTGTATTAATCATATCCCTTTTGAATATCTGTGGAGAGATTACGTATTTTTTACTCAGAGGCTCACTGTAATTCTGTTTTCATCATGTTACCCAAGGAAATGGTGAACTCTGTGGTGACTATAAAGATGTGCAATGTAAAATATCAAAAACTAACTGCAAGGAGAGAATCACCTGGTCATCAGCTGATCCAAGGGGAGTATCAAAAGCAAAAGATCGTAAAACAGGTGAATCTGAAAAGGTTAAGGGAAAGGTTGGGGTTTTTTTCCTGCTCTCCTATCCCCAAACCCCTGTTCAGTGGAAGGCTTTGCTCAGCATGGACTTGCCACAGCAATGGAAGTAGAATTCTGCAGCTGCCTGTTTTTGTAGTGATAAATTTCCTGGGCTTAACCCCTTCCCATCCTCTTTGCCTAACAGGGATTTGTGAAAGTGGGGTGAATCTTGGTCACTGACATTATTACATTTTAAAATCCTAATTGAATACTGATAGTACTCCTTATTGACTGCATTATCAACAGTGATCACAGTCCATCAACTTTTAGGTGCTAATTAAAGTACTTCTTGAATAAGCATAACAGTGATATTTAATGTATAAAGTCAGGGGTTGCTGTGCTCCGAGTGTAACTTCTTAAATTTCAATGGGAAGAAGATCACAGGCTCTACATAAGAATTTCCTTTCCATTATATTTTATAAGAAGCTGCTGTTGCCAGTTTTTCAGATATCATTTCTCTCTGGTATCTGGTAACATTTTTTTTCTTCTCCTTCCTTGAACATTATATATTTCCATAGTTTGAAGGCCCTGCTACAAATCCACAATTCTGAAGGTCACAGGTTATTTAGTGACATCAATACATCTGAAACAGTGCCTGGTTATGGTAGCATGAAAAAGCTTGAAGTTGCAGAAGGAAATGAAGATGTGTTAGTGGTGATGTTAACCCAGGTGACGCTGTTGTGTAACACTCATGTATGATTTTGGGTTATGCACATTAAACTGCAAAATGCATCAGGTAGCTATGGGAGAATACTGGAATAAATCAAAGGGAATGAGATGCCCAATGTTTACTTGGGATCTTATTCTTTTAGGCTGCTCAGATTGTTTTCACACCCTTAATTAACACAACTACAGCTCTTTGCTCATTCTTCCTTATCAACTCAAGGGACCCTGTGTAGACCATATAGCTCACTAAGTCTGTTCCTTGCCTATGGAAGCAGATGTTCCTTGCCTTTAGTGCATGTTTAATTTTAAGTGTAGGAATATCTTAACGGATTTAAATGGGATTCTTCACAGGTCTAAAATTCAACATGAGTTTCTGCCCTTTTCTGGAGTGGAGGAAAACTCCCCTCTTCCTCCAGGACTGTATCTGAAATCTACAGTGTGGTGCTTAACTTGTTTAACGTGTTCTCTGTCCAGACATCTCTGGTGTTGAAATTCATATGAAAATAATAAAAACAAGAATCAGTAAACAACTCCCTTCTCTACATTCTTCACTGAAAACAATGTAATGCTATTCTACCTCAGCATCTGCGTGGCTTCTGAGCAAAGAGTTTTCTTTTTCCTTCTAGTTTCTATTGAGCTGGAGAATAGAAACCAGCATAAACTGTTTTTCATCTCTGGAGAATCACTCCTTATTTTCTTCTTAGCATAATAAAAAAACCCAACACACTGTACTTCACTGATTATTTTTGATCTTTGTGTTGTCTTCCTAACTACAAACTTACCTAAACCTTTTGTTGAACATCTGAAAAACAAAGTACAAATTTTTAGATTTATTTTTACTAGACACAGATTTGATGGAAACTATCCATACTCCAAAGATCAGACATTCAAAATGACCAAAACGTGAAGAGAACTAAATGGAAACTATTCAATTTATAGATTTCTGTACTTTCTACCAATAATTTTGTTGTGCATGGAGCATTCATATTGGATTATTAAATAGCCAGGTGACATTCTGCTTGTTTAACTGCCTTTTTTCCCCCCATACCTTGAGGCAGCTGCCTTTCTCTTCAATGAAATCAACAGGATTATGAATGTCAGTGCTAGGATTTAGTAAAACTCTGACCTATGTGCTAAATTTTACATTCATTGGGAAGCCTTAACTCAGTGAATGGAACTTAATCAAACATGAGCCAAGTCAGTGGAGCAGCTGTACTTGGAGCATCCTGCCTGGATCTGTACCTGTGTGATTTAGTCTAGGTGATCCTGCTCTGGCAGGGGGGTTGGACTAGATGATCTTCCGAGATCCCTTCCAACTCCTAATGTTCTGTGATTCTGTGATGGTGACATAGACAAGCTCTTTGGGGAGTGAGGAAACAAGATCAGATAAGTGTTGTTCCAAGAAAGCTGCAATATCCCTTCAATCACATTCTCTATGTTTTGTCTATGACAAATGCTCTTTCACTGTATCTTGAATAACTACCCCAAACCAACAGTAAAGCAGCACAAACTTGTAGCTCTGAAAAAGCAAGCTTGGGCTAGCCTACTAATCTCACTTATATTCATTTGCATTAAAAGTATGTTTGGGAAGTTTGTGATCAGAAAAGTCCTTTGCAGGATTGTCTTAAATTTTAAAAAATGACTAGTCATTGTTACTGCAAAGAATAGCTCCTTATTTTTCATATCTAAAAGACTGAACCCTTCTCCATGATTAATAAAGTCTGGTTATTATCTACTTTTGTCATAAAAATTGATATACAAAAGAAACTGTGAAAAAAACACAAAGGTAAAATGCTAGCATGAACATTTGTACCTACACTGCTAATTAAAAGACTTAACTTATTAGTCTTTAAGTAGCAAAAAGAGAGAAACAAACAAGTATAATTTGCCTGATTAATTTTGTGGTCTGTTCTACTTAATCAAACTATACCTATAGTGAAAATGACAAATCTGAGTTGTCAGACTATGGATGATAAGAAAGATAAAGGTCATATATTTTAATGTCATAGAAGGTCTTATTAAAGGAACCCTAATTACATTAGGTATCCATGAAACATTAATTAAATACTGTCTGAAATAATTAGGTCCAAGTTACTGATGATTTAATTAAACTTAGTTTTTTATTTTATAAGAAAACTACAGGTCCAGTATCAGTTTGTTGGCAGGATAATTGATAATGTGTCAGAAGGGCAAAATAGTAACCTTGACCAGCTACATCGGAAGGACACTATGGTGAGCAGATTGTCCTGCTTACCACACCTCGTGGCAACGGAAACACACAGCGCACTTGGTTTGTTTCAGAAGGTTGCAAGATTCAGAAGAGAGAACAAGAAAGGTTTTGGCTCCTATTCTCAACTTATGTAAAGTCTCCTTGTGTATCAGTTCCTGACCTCATAGTTCTGCTGAGAGTCCTGGCAAATTGTAGAGAGGATTCTTTGTCTTATCAAGTAGAAGGACTTGTACAATGTAAAGATGTGCATCTAAAAGCATTGGTTTACACATCTACTGCCTGCTCCCCAAAATTTCAAATCCTTTTCCTATTCCCCTCTCCAAGGAAAACATTATTGTGCAAGCAAGGTAGTGTTGTGCATTAGGCCTACAGGAGGCCCTGCCAACTCCGTGGTATATATGGATAAAGAAAGCATGTCTGGATGCAAATCAGCTGGCAAAATGCTTACCTTGATCTTTTAGAATGAGGGGCAATACTGCATGAGTGAAATATCATCCCCTATCTAAACAAAACTGCAACAGAATATGTGTTTTTATGGGGAAATATAAAATAAAAATAAAAAATAAATTAAAAAGTGCTGGAAATCAAGAAATATGTTTGGTAAACTTACATGTGGAGTAAGGCAGTGGAAGCATTTTAAGGAGAAAAGAACCTTTTCCTTTCTATCCCATGGCTGGTAACACAGACTACATACCTGGCATTGCAGACGCAAACTCTATGACTTGATTCTGATCACTGAGATCCGCTGGCAAGAGAGATATAAACTCTTCGTTTTGTCAAACTGATCTTACACAAGTAAACCTCACACTTAATTTTCTCCTCTTGTAAAATGAAAAGGAATATCTTTATTTGCCTCATAATTATAAAGAGTACTGTAAGTACTAATGTCCATGATACTTCTGCAGAAAATTACTTTAGAAATGCAACATTTTAACTTAAAAGTTGTAATAATCAGAGGCAGTCTCATGCCTGCAATGAAGAGCTAAACTTCTTCAAGATCAGTAGTCACCAAGCGTTTCACAGACAGCTTAAACAGTGTTCCTGTCTAGATATGGACAGCGCCTAATTAAGAAAAACATTCCAGTATATCATCTGGACAACTAATGCTGGCCACATGGAGGGTTCCAGATAAACAGAAAAGGAGAATTTCTTTGTCATTAAAACTTGCATGCCTCCAAAACATCATTTCCACAGAGATATTTCTATTTTTGAAAGGGAATTAACTTGTCAGTGCAAGAAAGAAGGTTTTTAAAAATAAAAAACCAAACTAGAAGCCTCTCATAGTTTATATTGTACAAAGGGAAATGTATCTTATCCTCTTGATAAAGTTCTAGGAGTTCTAGCATCCACTGAAATAAAAATATAATTGAAGAGCCTAATATTTCATCATGGAAAAGTCCTATGTTCTTAAATCCAAATAACCCAAAGTGTCACCACAACTATCATTGGCAGGCTGGGGTTTTTTTTTGGTGACATCATTATAACACCTAATGAATATCTGTTTTTCACAGAAGAGATGTGAATGATTCCAAAGCGTTAATGAAATGCTAAGATATCAACTCAGTAACTAGTAAAACACTTAATTAAATCCAGAAATACAGTTTTGCAATACATTTGTCAATTGACTCATTGGCTGGACACTTCAGGAAAGATGGAATGTTTTATATCTTGTGTATGAAAAACATGACAGCTGTGCTGGGCACTGTACCTTTTTGCTTTCTGTTGCTTTCCCATCTTCCTCAAGGTGTTCATGAAACTTTTATCTTAGGCTTTCTCAGCCTTGAATCTCCTTTCGTTAAAGATGACGACTGAAATAGAAAGAAAGCCTGTTTTTAAAAGAAAATGGATTTGCTGGTTTGTTTGCTTTTAAATAAAGCTTTTTTCAAGTAATTCAAAAGACAATACCCAGGAGTTAAAGTTTCATTATTTTCCTCTGAAAACTCTGCATGCCGCTGAATCCTAATTTATGATGTGAAATAGTCCCACATTTTTACCCTACCAGATTGCTTGTGCCATTGATGTAATGCTGCCTGTACAAAAGCCCTTAACCCCTTCAAGTAAAAACAAAATTTTACTGTGATTTTTTTTCATGAAACCCTCTTACTTTGACGGGCACTGTTACAGCAATGAGTATAACAATGGCATGAATTAGCATCTGTATAACCTTTCAAAAGTATTAAAACTATAGACACACTAGGTACCAGCAAGCAATGTAGGAAGCAGACCTTCACTGTTAATATACTGTCAGAAAAATATTATGTAGTCACTGTTCAGTATCACACAGCAGGTACAGAAATAGCAGGTTTTATTCCTGAAGTTTTAATTTCCAGGGAAATAAATTGCTTTTTAAAATGGCTTTTGTACTCTTTTAAAAACACAGAAATCTCTCATGTGTTTGACCAGAGTAATTGCGTAAAGACCTCTAAATAAGGAGTACGTTACACAGCAGCCAAAGAGGTTGCAATAATCTGTTACTGTATGCTGCTTTTCTGCTTATACACATATACACACACATATACTCTAAGGTATTTAGTGGTCATTGTCTGTCTGCAGACAGAATACAGACAAAGCAGACAGGGGCACTGAAAAGAGTCCCGGGTCTGGGACAAAGAGACAAGCAGATGAATTAACAGGAAACTGATAACACTGTGTCAAACCAGGATGCTGTTCAGTACCTAGATATTCTACCCAGAAAGATACTCCACATTTAAGTTTCATAGTGACTGGTGTGCAATCCCAGTCTACCCAAAGCACACATTCTCTGGTCTCTGATAACGTAAGATCTTTTCTTACATTCAGTAGCATCAATTTGCTCCACGACCACTGCTTCTCAGATCAACAGTTCAAATTGCTGCTGTTTGAGTCCTTAGTGATATTTGTTGCCTTTGTGATTTTGTTTTTACCTTTTTTTGTGGAAAAAAACCCCTAAAAGTTTTATGTAAAGAATATGATACAAGGAGAAGGCATTTATTATTTTTTATGTAAGATGATGGACCAGATTTTTCCCTAATAATCTAGGCAAAATACAGGCTGTAATGGAAATGCTGCTTCAGTTTCTCCAACAGGATCAAGTACTGTACAGTCATTGTGGCATTCAAAACATTTAGAAAAATGATCTCTCAAATTAATCCTTTACAAAGTGACATTAACTGTCAGAAAATGAGATGGAGGATGAAAGGAAAACAGCTGCTTACGTTCTACCTGTTTTGCCACCTGTTAATTGAAATGAATGAATAAACTGAATACTGTGGTGGAATCCTTGGATTTCCCAAAAACCGTATCTAGAAAATCAGCTTCTATTCAAAGACACATTGGTGACTGTGTGTAAGCTAAATTACAATTAACACACATGCAAAATAAAATCATAGCAGACAGTGAAGGCTAACAACCAGTTAAAAAAAAAAAGATGCTTTAAACAGTCCTAGTTCTACAAATTCTAGGCAGAAACAAGCTTGCATATTGACAATAACATTGGCAATATCTGTTACTTGAAAATCCATAAGCTGTGCACACATTTACAACGTTTTTTTCCCCCAGATATTTCTAAATACACTTTAAAAGCAATGCAGAGCCAGTATAAACTTATTTGTATGAGCAGAGATGTTCTGCTAGAGATGTCTCAGGGCACACAGCTACCTACCAAATTGCAAAACAACCTAGCAGAAGCAGATCTACAATTGACAAACAAATTTGACGAGGCAGTTGCTGGATCTTGACTTATTTTTACGTTACAAGCACTTACCTGATGTCTCGTGCAATATGCTATAAAGATATTTCCTAAAAGATTTTGGCAAATGAATTATGTAGCTGAAATGTAATAACGAAGGTAGAAATTTGTCCTGTTATCAGTCACACACATTCAAGCAGAAACCCAGTGCAGCACAGTAGATAGAACTATAAGCTCTGGGATCTTCTCATTCAACCAAGATTGCTTCATACAAAAGTTGACAATACACTACTGAAAGCCATTGTTGATATTCAACATTTTTTAAATAGCTGAACAGAATAGACAATAAGGCATGAAGGAAAACTTGGATAGGAGGCTGGCCTGGAGTCTGGGTTCAGAAAGGAAAAACTATTAAAAATGGACAATAAATATGTGATTCTCATTTTTAATTGCCCCGTGTCAATTAACTGATATTTACTGTGCTGAAATTCCACTAGTTTTAAAGGGAAAATAAGATATGAACCAATTTTTCCCCCCATCTATTAAAGTCTAGGTGCAGTTTTAAATGTTGGCACTGAAAGAGATTTTCTCCCATGGTTATATACGCCATCCACTAATGTAACTTGAGGAATTTGCAGAATCATGGAAAGATCCTCCCATTAATTGTTAGACCCATCTGCCTAGGCTGAGGAGATCATATGTTTCAGTCATTATATATTAAAAAAAAAAAAAAGGATTAACGTGAAATACTTTACAATGATGAAAAATCAAGTATTTATATATCCTGTTATCATCTCCTACCTTCCATTTCCTCATTTAAAAGAGATCAGACCATTCTGTTCAATATGGCCTTGAATAACTTCATGAAATTTTAGAGATCTTACACATCTCAAATAATGGCTTATTTTAACAACTGTTAGTATTGTATTTGTATTATCTAAGGCTTCAATGCCAACAGGGTAAAATTCTATCTTGTATGACTCTGAAAAACTGAATAAGATCTTTTTCTTTTCTACTTGAAGCACCTCATCTTGTGTAGATCATATTAAAAACATCATGGTTAGCAGCCAGCTAGTTTAAACAATTTTATTTCTTAAAAACCTAGATATTCCACCGAAACATTCTATTTCACTCTGTGCCTAAGAAGTATGGTTGTCTCCAGCTCTGCTTTCGATTTCATTGTATTTTGCCTCATTCATGTTACAGTCAATGCTCCTAGTTTTTGTTTTTATTTTTTAAAATGGATAATATAGTCAGATTATTTCAAGTCAGACCAAGATGTTTATGATTAATGCTGGTAATTTAGCAGGGATGTTTAGTTTGGGGTGGGTTTTTTTTTGTCATGTTTGTTAACCCTGTTGTATTATCCACTAAATCTGATGTTGAATTTAGAATGTGAAAGGTAACTTTCCCTCATGCTTTCATAAAGTGCTACTAGTTTTTTAGCTGTGCTACTGGAATTCAGATGTCACCTGCACTATTTAGACTTCCTTACTTGGTTTGTCTATCCTGTATATGAGCTGCTTGTTCCAGGAAAAGGCCAGGTGTGTCCAACATGTGTCACTGAGCATGTTGCCCTCTCTGCCAGTCTGAATTCAACTTGAAATCAGGCTACTTACAAATACTGTGTGCCCCTGCAACAAAACCATATTTTCAGTGAATATAACTAACGTAAAAACTATTCAACATACAACTCTGAGCAGAGGGCTAGGGAAGGGACTCTGAGCAGAGAAGAGTAGGTTCCCCCCTAAAGTGTTTTCCCTAAAGGCAAGGCTTGAAACAAGCTGATGAATACTTTGCACTCCTGCTAAATGACTTGGGTACAGCCTTTCTAGTTTGTGAGTCATGTTCACATGTCCTTCTTCTAGGAAAGTCCTAGAAGACATTCATTGTTTTAGTTGTGTTTGACAAATCATCCATCCTGATTTTCTCCGGAAGCCACTGTCAGACATCAGAGGTGACATATATTGAATTTAAGGCACTTTAAACCAAAGTCCAATATATGTCATCACTATAAAACAGGTTTTCTTTGACCTTGCAAACAGAAGCTGTGAACAGAAGTTCAAATCCCTTTACCACAGAAAGCCAAGAGAGTGGGAGTGAAAGCTACTGGGCATTACATCATTGCAGCTACAAGTGTCTCAGCAGCTCACCTGCTAGATCCCTGGATATTGGAATTTACAGACTTAAAACACAGAACAGGCATAATCATGTTGGCCTTCATTAGGCTAGCTTGTTCTAGACAATAAAATCTAAGCTAAAAAACCCCAAGTTTGATGCCACCTTTTATATCAGAAATAAATCAAACATGCACAGAGCATTTTGCTTTACAGTTGGCCTCCAAGTCTCAGTCAAACAAAGATACATATAGCTATGTCATTGAAGTTAGTTCAACTGATGAGTGGAAGTCTTCATGTGCTCGGAATAAGTCTTCAGGATTGGGTCTAAACCAACTGGAAAAACATCTGTAGTGAACACTTGCATTTTCTCTAGTTCCTATGTCCTTATTAAAACAACCTTCATTAAGAAACCTAAATATCACATATCAATACAATTTGCAATATTTTTTCACATGCTTTTCTTCCTTCTTGACACTTAAAATGATTCCTTTGCACTGTGATTTGCAATCCAAACTATTACATAAACCTCAGAGTTTTGTCAGGGCAGGAAATCTAAAGAGCTGTGGCAAGATCTTTTTATGCAGTAGTGCTAATATGAAAACCTGGCTCTAAATGCACTGTAGCCTGCACTCCACAGGTATGTGAGAAGAAATCATAATATGAACCTGGGCTTTTTTTACATTTTATCCAAAGCTGTGAATCACAGAGCACCTTAGCTTTTGAGCAGGCAGAGTATTTGAATAAGGAAAGGAATCCCTACCGCTAGTTTTCCAGGTCAGGTTCCTCCTGTGTTATCACACAGATGCTATAGATACACTGTCTGTTTAAATTTTTTTCTGTTCTTCAAAGAATAAGAAATTCTGTTCTCAAAACCTCACTGTTTCACCCAGTGGAATTCTAAAATTGTCAGTAATAATTCTGTAAATTATGTCTATAAGAAAATTGCGGTTTTATCCTTCTGAAGGAAAGGATTATTTTACTACAGAGTTCAGTGTTCATCTCTGAAAACCACTTACTAGGTTGCTCTTGGCAAATTCACAAACTGCAGTTGTCAGGACTATCATAAAGTTGTATGCCACATCAATTTAACGATAACATTACACTGGTTTTCTCTCTAGTCTTGCATGGAGCCTGTGAATTTGTGGGAAAGAGATATTCAATACCAATGTATTCATGAACAATGAAGAAAATGACAGATCTGCGTTCTGAGGACATAACATACACGTTGTCCACATTTCATTTAGATCCTTTCAAATGACTGCCAATCCTGCTTCCAGATAAGTATAGAACATTACATGTATTCAGTAACTGTTTAAATTATTTTAAAGTTTTAGGTTACTACTTTAATTGCAAAGTCTTAATTTTCCTCTCTTACTAAAGCAATGATATGAATTCTTCTCTCTTTGTTATAATTTTCTGTGATATAAGCCTGCTACAATTTAGCACTCAGCTGCATTGAATCCCATTATGAAGTCTCATCTTATATCACACAGAGTACATCTGAGTATAAAACATAAAATGCTTAGCTTGTAAGGATAGGGAGCTTGTCATCTCTTTAATTTGATCACTAAAGTGAAAATTTTGATTAAAAAAACTCTCCTTGGACTATAATGGCAAGATAATACTAAATATCCAGATTTTTAAAATGAGTGGCACACTATGCATTTCAGAGATAGAGATATGTGTGACCTTCACAAAAGTTAATTAAAAAAAAAAAAAAAATCAATCCTCTTTTCCTAGGAAACATGTATTTCAAATGTCCCTGACCCTAACTAATAGATGGGATAGGCCAATATGTCTGCTACTCGCCATGCAAGGTACCCTTGAATAATCTCCTTCCAGAGACTGGCATAGTGAGGGTGTCCTCTGTTGCTTGGATTTTACATATTTAAGGGTAATTCTCTTTTTGTGGTTCAGATGTGACATTGATTTAGACATTTAATATTTTGTCTGTTTTCAAGAAAACCTGGTTAGATCTTAAATGGGGCAATTGTCTTGACCTTGCAATGCTATCTAATGATTTATTTCCTTAACGTTACTATCTTTAATGTGCAGTAATAAGTAAACAGACTCTTTGGTTTACTGAATGCTGTTATGTCAGTAAGAAGAAAGGTCAGAAACAGTGTAATGCACAAATCGAAATGTTGCTTCCTCAATGGAATAGTTACAACAGTAACTATAAGAAATCACAGACTGAAAATCCACTAAGAGTCTTAAAGAAATGTTAAAGGAATGGTCATGAATAAGCTACTAAATCAAAGTTTGCTTGCAATCTCTTTTCACACTTGAAGCAAATTGCTTCTTGGGCATTCACGGCTCACTAAGTGTTGAACAGCTAACATAAGTTACTTGAAAAGGCACATATGTATAAGGAATATGGAAGCTATCAAAGCGAGATAGGGGAAATCACCTTCTCATTCTACAAAGTGTAGGGGGGAAAGTATTTCCCCAGATTTCATGTTCTAGATTGGGATGGAACAAAGTTAAATCCCTCCTCCACTTCACAATCCCAGAATTTTGAAGCCTACTGCAAAAACACCACTCTGGTATTAGGGCAGTTACCTAGGATACAGAAGACCTAGTCCAAGTCTTTGTTTTTCTAGTCCATTCCACCAGAGCTAGTTACTAAAAGCACCATGTTTCTAAACCATCTAAGAGACTGCATACTTTCATCTTTCTTATTGGAGCTGTTTTACTATGCAAAAATAATTACATATTCTTTCCATAGGAACTGTAACATAGGCCTACTACAATTCAAGAGAATCATCTAAGCACAGCATGAAAGACTCTGCAAAAGATGATGCAACTCTTTTTACTCTCACAAATCTAGACCTCTGCTTGTTTCTTTCCATGTTGTCCATCCACAATTGGCTATTTAATCTGGATTATAAAGCGTGCAACACTTTCAACAGGGTAGACTAGGGAAAATCTATGATAATATAAGCAACAGCTTCATGGTTAGGTTCCAATTGCCTGGGTGGTGAAAGGTCAGTTATAAAAGAGGTTTGGGTCATAAGTGTGAATACTCTGACAATCTATGGAGTATTTGTTGTTCCATGACATGTAGTCTTAAACTTGAGAAGCATTTGCCAGTGAAAGTCTTACAGGAGTGTTATGATCCTGTGAAAAGTTTTTGTTTCAATGATCTGACACTTCTTGATGAAAAAACACTTTGCCTAAATGTTTCATGATAGTGCTAATGGCAGATACATAGGTTAAATAAAACATTTTCCATCTTTAGAAATCATATTTATAAAAATGATTACAAATACATTTCAATTGAGGAAAAGTAGAAAACGCTAACAATGAGGGGCTAAATACCTGCTGCTCACAAGGACACACTTTTTTTTTCCCCCCTAGCACAATTGTGGAGCATAAGACATGGAGGTGGGCTTGGGGGGAAAGATACAATAAACACTAGATTCTTTTTTTTTTTGCAATAAATTTTCATAAAAAATATCTACAAAAAGGCCAAGTTACCAGTGTTGGATATTACAATGTATTTGATTAATTTTTATTTTTTAATATAAAATTGTCAGATAATCTTGTCCTGTAAAAATACTACATTTTAAGATTCACCGTGGAGCTGTCAGGCACCCACAGCCTCTTCGAGCTGGAGCTGGTACTGAGCTTGTGCTCCTTGTCAAAATTTAATGAGACGACCAGTTCTAAAATAATTGAATTTTCATATCAGAGCGAACCAGGATTACTCAGACAATAAAAATGCTGAGTCCTGTACTGTTACTGGCAAATACCTTTTGCTTTGCTCATGAAATCAGTATGTAAATGTTCAGGGTTTTTATTTAAGGCATCTTATGCATTTAGAGTTGTAGTACTAGCAATAATTTCAAATGGTGCCGTTGATAAGTAGCTGGGTGGGTTTTTTTTTTTTGTTATAATGTTCAAACTGTAATTTGTTTGGTGAATCAGGATAAGCATTTGGTTTATATTTTATATAAATGTTAATGCAGTTGCAGTTTAATTATGTTTCTTAACTTTGAGCATTTCAAAAGTAGTATTTGAAGACCACTCCATCAGATTGTCTTGCTTTCATGGAATACTTACATGAGTCCAGCCCCACTGACTTATGACTTTAAAAAGTAGAACTGTCCAGAAAGTTAGTGCCTGCTACAAGCGATGAATATGTGTGGAGTGGTGAGGCATGAAGTGTCAGTAGTAAGTTGTATGTATTCCTCAGCTTGCAGGTTGAAAACTTGGAGACAAATGTCCCCCATCTGAGGTACAAAAGAATTTACTAACAAAACAAAGCACAATATAAAAGTGCCCCAAATTTGGGACTATTTACATACATTCTTCAAACAAGAATACATACACTTCAACAATAGAGCGACTGGTGCTACAGAAATAGCCAATGGAAATAATTAAATGGATTCTCAATAAATCATTAGGCTGAACATTACTGACAAATATTTATTTTATTTTGTTGCTTTCCAGAGGTTTTTATGAGTTACAAAACTGCAGGATAAGGATTGCTAAACTTTTCAAACAGGCCAAGTGTCTGTGACTGTCTTAGAGAAAGGAATTTGATGTGACTGTGCAAAGTTGTCCTGAGCTTTAGATGACTGTAGTTATGGTCTTGCTACCTTACTGAAGGGGTATTTTTAATTGTTTTAGGTTTTTTGTTTTGGGATTTAATTTTTTTTTTTTTACATACAGAGTAATGAACAGTGGTTTCTCTACTTCACATAGTGAGTTATTTAATGTTACAAATGGTAAACTAGAAACTGGAAGAGAATATTATGAGCCTGAAGAAAAAGCTCAGAAAAAAACCCAAAACCTGGGAAATTGAAAATTGAATGGAGAGTTTTGGGTACAGCTAACCAAGGAGGTAAATTTATACTTGGCAAGTGTATAGAGACTGTGAGCAGCCAGTCTACTGAACTTCAAACTAGATTATTCCCTAAGGCAATAGCAGGTGCAGTAGAGTTGTCCCATGTCCGAATAGGAAGGTCTTTGCTAAGGCTTCACTTGCCAGGGAGAGGGGACAACATGTAAGCAACTTATTTCTCTCAGGTGAGGCTTTCCTACACCTAGAGGGAGAGTGAAATAGCGTGAGTATTTTTCCAAGTCACTATAAGTTAAGCAGTCAACTTGTTCAACTTCAGGTTGTCCCTATCACGTTTGTTTGGCTCACATCATCACTTCCTCAGACTTGAAATTTAATGGTTTTGACATCATGGCACCCAAGCTATTTTATCCTATTGATCCCTGCTTAAAAATATCATCTTTACAAAGAAATATTTACAATTCTTTTACTCAGTTCCTCCTGAAAGCTTTCCTAGCCAAGTATGACTTTAATACCTTGCATATTTCTCTCCTTCATTCATGAACAGATTTTACAGACTGAAAATTGCTGCTGGCAGGAACTGACTATCAATTAATTACATATAACATATGTGCCCTAGAGAATACTCTTAACGATAGTAAACAGTGGGCAGTGGACAACTGCATCAGGCAACTCAGGAAACCAGCAGTCTATTGTTTTCTGAAGTAAACTGAAAAATTATGTTAGATGTAAGAGACACAGAATAAGAACCCCACAATGATTTCTTAAAGCCTGTAAAATAAATAGGGAAATACTGCAAAGCAAGTTCAAACTTTATATTTCAGAACATGAGCTTCTACCCAAATAGTCACTCACAAGAAAAAAAATAAATAAAATTTAGTATAAGGAAATTGAAAATTTTCCTGAAGATAAAAAGCAGGAGATCTTGGAAAGCACCTGGAGCTAACAGTTGAAAGCTCCAGGTTCCAAGCCAAGAGGTATTTAGCACTTTGGCTAAAGAAGTTTGCCTTGTGATGGGAGTAGTATGTTTCTCCTCTTGTTTGATGGTTCTTTTTCAGGTTTACAGCAGGAAAAGCTACAGCAACTAGGTACTGTCGCTCTTTTTTGGGGATGAGGAATGGAATTTAAAGAAAACTTGATTTTGAGTTAAAATCCTAGGTGGATACAGCCAGCTAGTTTCACTAGCTCTGCAACAGTGCTGCTAACATCCAGAGCAGCCAGGAGAATAGTAAATGAGCCATTTTTCTATAACATTTCTGTCATTTGCACAGGGTGAGTTGCTTTTGCAAACACTAGGTCTGCTAGTGTGTATGAATGTGTTTAATGCAATGACTTTTGAAAGTATGACTAAGCTGTGATGGAGCAGCTAAGAACAAGTAAATAAAAACCATATTACTAAACAGTTCAAACTCTTGAGAGTTTAAGCAAGCCACTTTTCAGCCCGAATATAAAATTTAGTGGTGTTACTTTTACTAGTGATGCATCATTATACCTTCCACTCCCCTTTTGCGTTCACACTGGATTAACTTCTCCTAAAAGCACTCCATAATAATATATCATTTATATGCACTTTTATGACCTTACAGAGGTTTTAGTGGAAGAATGGTTATTTATATGTATCAGGTGAAATAAGCATTTTGTTCCCTGACTTAAAAAAAGGTAAAGAGTCACTAATATGGTCTTTTAGACCTAAAAGACTTTAATACCCCTTTGCCTTATCTTAGATCAACTTTATTATAACACAGTAATTACACAGAAAAAAAGTAATGATCATAATGTCAGGCACATTTAACCTCCTTTGATCTCCCATGATTCTTTGCACTGAGGGCTCAAGGAAAGGCCTTCGCTGACTCCTTGATAACTGAATGAGTGATTATCCTCCTTGCTAATGGGCAATGATATAGAAAACTCTTCCATATGTACAGAATATTCATGAGGGGGCTGCACAAGCTGAGATAAGACTATAAGATGCCACAAGCAATCACTTATAAGAACACTACCAAAAATATTCATACTCAGGGACATTGCTAGACTTGAGATTTCTGGATGAGGGAGGGAGGAGGGCAGATCCACTGCCATCTAACTGACAGTGTAATTTGAAGAGAGGGCTTGCTTCCCTTAGACTTCCCATGACTGAGTTTTACTAGTTAAGTGCATTTTGCAATGTTACTACTTTAGCTACTACAAGTCAGAATGAGATTTATCTTCACCTGGTATCTCAGCTCCAAATACAGGCAACCAAAAGAGAAGGTGCACCCATTTGTCAGAGACCAGCTGTGTAGCAGGGGCTGAAGTGGATTTCTCTGGGGAAGCTGACACTGTCTGAACACCAAAAGGGTTGCCCTTTATCTGTGGGAGCTGAAAGCATGACAGATGCATTTTCTTCTTCTGGGACTTCCTTTTGGGACTCAGTTTCAATGCTTGGATTTGAAACACGATCACAATGACTAGGGGCATCACACACGCACATGCCTGAAGTGGATGCACCAGCTGATGGCATGGCAGTCTTTTCTCAGCCCATCTACTAACACCTCAATGGTGGTAGCAGACACTTAGCACAGTTCAATGCTTTTCAGGAGGAGAATGGCAAAACTCATTACTGTGAAATGTAAAGTGAAGACACACTTCTCTGTAGCCAGCAGATACCATACAGGTGAATCTGAAGAAATTAGTTTTGTGCAGGTTCATTTGTTCTACTGAACTAAGAGGCAACACATAGCCCAGCAGTTGCTAATTGATCAGCTAACTTAACAGGTAACTGATCAATCTGCAGGGCAAAGAGTTTTACTCTCCTACTGCAGTTTGGTATTTTAATGTGGGGTTTTTTTCCCAAGTGAGAGAGAAATTTTAACACTTGTAGACCTTTCCACATCAGTAATGTGAAAAATACACAGTTTGGTTTAATCAGCTCTTTAGGTGATTTTGAGAGATTTCATTTTTTATGTTAGCATTTTACAATTTTTAAAAAAATATTGTATTTCTTAAGAAAGGAAAATAAGTTATTTATTAAAATTAATGGCGTGCTGATAATTGTGAAGTATCTTACTTAGATGTTCTGTGCTGGGTTTAGTGGATGCTCCATTCTCTACTGTGATTCTTTCAGTTTAAGGTCTTTGAGAACTGCAATTCTGTATGTACCAAACACGCTGACAGAACACATATAGTGTGATCAGCTCGGCTAGGACCACTCACTATCCACGCTGATTTGACAAGAAGTTCATTTTCTTGAAAGAGCATTTCAGCTGAAAATAGGGTTTCTATAACACAGACTTCTGTTGGTTAAAAATGTCCTGTTTCTACAAGAGATTTGTCTTCCATTAAAGAAATTATTTACCATATGCTGTTTTCACCAAAGCAGTATTTTTTGGAAGGAAAAGAAAGAAAAAACACTCCTCAGAAATGGTTTAATTTCTCTAGCCTTCTATTCTCCTAAAGTAAAGCATCAAAGTCACTTGACAGGTTTTTTCCTGTCATGATGATTCTGTTAGCTTCCTGAAAATGAAAGCAAACATGAACTGGTAAAACCAAGTAAACCCCAGTTTGAATCTTCAGGGTGGTTCTATTTTTTCCTGACCTAACGCCTAATCTGATGACCTGAAGTTCTGTTGAACTCATACCAGACCTGAACCAAAACAGCTTCAGTCACAGTCTAATTGGAAACAAACTGAAAAATTCACTAGTTTGACTTCCAACAGCTACAGATTGGTAGGAATTAATGAGGAACTTCAAGTGGACAAGCAAAGCAGTCTATTTGTGCTCTGTAAGCCTGAAACCCGGATTAAAAAATATATAGTCATCAAATTGAAAAGCAGCTGCTTTTGCCTTGGAAAGTCACTGGGAGAGTGTCTGTCTGTTGTAGAGGCATTATATAGTGATAGCTATGTCTGTATAACTCATATCATACACATCTTTCTTCTAGTGCTGCCATCAGAAGCAAACCACAAATTGGTACAGAAATCTTATATCCATATTTGTGCATCATATGGATGTTCTAGAGAATATGATGATGTAGTGAATCTATGTATACAGCTTGGGTCATGAAAAAGGCTGTGGATCTCTCAGTATACCAACCACTGCACACTCCATGACCTGAGCACTCTGTTAAAGCATTTCTGCAGAGGTTTCAACTACATAATTCAAATGGCACAGTACCAGGGGCTGTACACATCTGCACTGGCTGCATGCACCTGAAGCAGGACCCAATGGCTTTCAGTGTAGCACCAAATAATATTTAGCTTTCTTTACACATGACTAATACATTTTATTCTTTTTTTCCCCTGTATCAATAGAAACATAATTTTTGTAATTTCAACAAAAAAAATTTACTAGATTTGAAAACTGTTTCTGCAAAAAATCCTTTATCTGCCTCCCTTCAGAAGTGCAGCAAATCCTAATATGATTTATTGAATGTCCTTGCTTCCGAAAGGCATTGTGGCTACTGAAATAATGAACTACTTGAAAGTCACATTTAATTTACTTCCAAAGAAACAAGCTAGCATTGCTCAAGGTTGCTGGGGAAACAGGAAAGCTGGTTTAGATCAGTTCACAGCAGAGAAGACTTGCTGATATTTTGCAATTTGCACATGTTCACCATAACTTTAACAATCTCTTATTTTCAGAAACCTATTTCTGAGTTTCTGTTAAATATTCGTCTTCATTCCCACAGCACGGCCTTGTTTTCGGTTGTGGATTTAGATTCATAAATCTGACTTAAAAATAAGCTGTTTTATCAGAGCCATGTACGTATTTCTTCTTTTGAGACCCATTTGACCAAAGAATGCATCCAATTTCAGCCCAAGGGAAGACCACAGAAGTCATAAAAATCTAATTTCTTGGCTTTCTACTGCACCAAAGTTGTATGCAATTTCAGCTGATCAGACCCTTTCTAAAAATCTTTTATTGGCCACTCTTAGACTTTCCTGCTTTAAAAAAAAAAAAATTCTAATAATTTCCAGACTTGTAAAATTCAGTTACTGTGTCACTCATGCCATAAAGAAAAAGAAAATCGCATTTGAAAGCACCGTGTGCAGGTCTGTTGAATTCAGCTATTCCTTCTACTGGAAATAAATCAGAACCCCTTTTTCCCCCACACTAAGTTGCAGCATACGGATGTGATCTAACATGCATATACCCTGTGCTATCAAATTAATTCCCAATGTACTGAAAGTTGTAGTGGTGAAATGAATGGACTGACAGAGACTCATGAAGAAGCCTGTTGACAGTTAAGAAAAACAAATACACACATAAATCAGTTACCTTTTGGTATTGATAACCTGGTACAATTAATTTAAGTATAAAACTATACCCTGCCTTGTACTGTGGGGTTAAGTATTTACAATGAGGCTGGCTTTTACCAAGCACATGGTGCAGCCAGAATTAAATCTCAGTGTCTGCAACGCTCAGACCTGTGGTTATTCCTAAGAGACTGTCCTCTCACAATACTTAGTTTGTACAAGAGGTCAGTTTACTAAAATCATGCCAGTATTGTGAATTTCATGTGTGGGAATAAAAGCATTACCTGTGCATTACTGTTTAATTATTACATTATTTAAGTTTTAGAATCCCAGATTTATATCAAACCCAAAATAAGTTGAAAATTAACAAAGAAAAATACTAAACAAAACTAAGTGCTTAAAATAGTTGATGGTATTGGATCCAAATTGATCTCAATTAGTTTCATAGAAACACAACTCAGAACATAGCCTAAACCCAAACATACATAATACCTCTAATGTTGTTGTGTTGTGCATATACATCGGGTTGGGTTTTTTTTTTAAACAGATACTTAGGTAATAAGTGACATGTTTTGAAATATCAATCAAATAATTCCCTAATTTTCCTATCAAAATACTTTGGCTCAGATATTTGATGTAGAATTTCATCACTACCGTGTTTGCTTTGGTTTGTTCATTAACTTCCCTTCACCTGTCTCATGAAAGTGCTTTTTGCATTCCTCACCTAATTAGATATTTTGAGACTTTTGGTGACATTCCATCGAGTCTTCAGCAAGTTTTACTCCATTTTAGACTCACTGTGCTTCACAGTTACTGCAGCGATGCTTTCAATTGGGTACTATATTTTATTTCCTTAATTCATAGGGCTATCGTCACTTGGGCAAACTGGAGAGAGGAGAAAGCTGAGTAAGGCAAGTAACCCGAAGGAAGAACGGGGACAAGGGGATATTTGGACCATGACACCTTTGAATACAACCTGGAGAATAAATAAGAGAAATAATGATGGATAAGAGGAAAAGTCTGGAGCAGCTGAAGATAAGGTAAGGGCTCATGTCAAAAAGACTAATCTTAGAAGAGAGAGCTTTACTTTCCACTGAAGTCCTGCCTGTAACCTTAACACAAGAATGCTGCTGTCCCTGTAAGGAAAAAGGCCTGGGACTCAGCAGGAAATCTTCCTGCAGGGCATGCATACTTCTTCCTGCTGCCGGGAAAGACAGGTAGACTGGCTGCCTCCCCCGAAAATGTGCCAGTGATGGGGAGTCTTGGAAACCTGTTGCATGCTACTCGAGTTCATTGATGGTTCTCTTGCAAATGTAAATGCTGCTGTCGCCCAGCCTTGTGACAAAAGACATGTTGCTCACATAACCGGCTACAAAACTGGAAGGTAAGTAGGTAGAAAAGCCAAATTTCAGAAGGAACTCTTGATGGCTGTTTGCTGAACAGCAATGACAAAATGTAAAGTAAAACTGTGAGGCCCTGAGAAGGAAGCAGGTTGTAACAGAAACAGTATGATCCTATAATTTGATGCCACTATTCACTAGTATTGAATCAAACTTTTACATCAGAGTAATTATTATAAACCAGATTTGGAAGGGTGGGGATGCTTCAGGGAGAAAGTATGTCAATTAAAGAGAATAAGAACAGGAGCTAATTAGGTTCAGTCAGTCCCAGAGTTGACTGAGATCCATTGAGTCCCAGAGAGTCAACAATGGCATACCTAGATTTATTACACAGTAAAATCAAGGTACATTTTACTGGTTGTGATTTTACCTCAAGATATGTGATGTGTGTAGGTACTGCAGGTAGAAACAGTAAATGTAAGGAAATGGCTCTGGGAAGCCAACTTCCAGTATGATTCTGAATGAGGGCCATGCTCTAATTTGAATGAGCAATTCAAACCTGGCTTGTGTTTTAATAATCTGGCTACATGTCCCAACTGGCTACATGTAATTCTTGAAAGAACAACTGAAGGGAGTAGTGCAAAAACCGGATTGTTTTTGGCCACAACAACAGGCAGTTTCACTGAGAAAAGTACCACTCTGTATCTTTAAGATCATATTATCATGAATATCTGGAAGATAACCTTGCTGTCTTGAAGCAAAACCTCCTACAGCTGCCATTACTCAGAAAAGAATGTCTGAGGTTTTGGGAAAATACATCTGTGAACAGCCAGCTTGGATACTCAACCAGAGGTGAGTAGCTAATCTTTCAAAACTCATCTGGAATATTGGGATATATTGGTTACTGTATAATATTGCAGTTCAGCTGACCCTGGAGTTTTTTAATGGCAGACTATGAACAAGAATGTAGCAAAAGAATTCCTGATCCACAGAATTTCCAATAGAAAAGAAACTAGAGAGATACTAGAGAAGCAAAAACCACTTAATTAAACACTAAATTAAACATCTTAATTCACAGATTTCCTACTGCCTAGACCACACAGCCTCACAGAATTATTTTGTATGTTCAGAATAGTTTGCACCTAAAACTTTAAGAATTGAGAACATCTGTACCGGATTTTAATCTGGAAAAAGAGACACAGAATTAAAAAATCACCCATCAGAGTTCACAGACAGCTAAGAAAGACCTCACTGGGTGCTCTCTGGGAGCCTTTTTTTATATTTTTACCAGCATGGTCCTGATCATCCAGAGAGCACTCTAAGAAGTGAAACAAAAATGGAGATGCAAAAGGATGTTCTAGGATGGAAAAAAAAAATCAAAGTTTATTGTTATAGGCTGGTTATTAGCTGATAGCTACTTTAGAGCACAATTATCTAATCCCACCTCAAGAGTAAACACACTATCATTGAGAAACATTGACTACTGGAATAAATAAGGAACTCTACTAAGAGATTTCTGAGAAATTGGGATTTTGTACCATGAACATTCCACTTACCTACAGAATATTGTTCGAACACATCTGTGAAGCGCTGATTCCTTCATAAAGTTAAGACTATAGCACTAAGAACTGTATGGCTATGAACAATCACACTCAGGGCAGTACGAAAATAGATAATTTCTCTCTTTATATAATGCTATTGTATAAATTGGCATATCCCACATCTCTCTGGAAGGAAAACCAGGCATATGTCTTTTTTGCTGTGTTGTAGAATTAAGAGACAATAGACTGACCGGTTATGAGAACAGAGTAATGCAAAATGCTGCTTGTGCCAAGAACAAAAAGAAGAAAAAGGACATAATGATCAGGGAAAGCATGAAATTCAAAGGAGAAAGTGATTTAATTGCATTAAAAAAATTAATATGGGAAAAAATACTCTTTCATAGAATTAAGAGGGTATAACAGATAATAGAAAATTTTAAAAACCCATAAATTCTACTTGATAATGTCGGTTTAATTTAAAATGCTGGTAATTCTCCCTGTATACATTAGTGTGTATGTTAAGATTGGTGTGTACACAAAGGCACTCCAACAGAAACACACAATGCAATGCTAATAGGGTTAGGTGCTCAGAATATAAGGTAACATAAGTGCCATTTGATGCAAGAGTTGCTAGGGAAGGCTATTTTTCCTGTCTGTTAATTAAGTGAATTTAGTGCTTTTGAAAGGTGCCAGATTGACAGTCCTGAGACTGAAGTCCTCTATTCATGGAGCAGCTAGAGCCCAGGCAATAGCAGCAAAGCTTCCTCACACTGCCCCTCAACCTTGACCTGGAGGGCTCACCTCTAGCGATGAGCCACGCTGGCGGCTCAGTTTCCAAGCCTGTTCATTCTCTGGCCTCTCTGGGGAGGCTGCTGATAAAGGTGCTAATTAGGGCCAATTGTAATGGAGGGTTTTGTGCTGTGAACACCTGTCCATTAAGAACTGAACTGGGAACACCAGCTTTTTTCAGAAAGGGCAGAGCACAGCCTCTAACAAGTGAGGATTTTTTCAAGCACTACTGACCTAGGGCCAGAGCTGAGGTAATACGTAAGGGAAAGGAAGCTTAAGGACCGCACTACATTTCACCCAACTCTTTTTTTTTCTTAAGAGACTAACGGGGGAAAAACAGTTTTTTAAAGACGATGCCCAACCAATACTTCGATGACTCCTTTTCCAGGCAGTTGACTCTCTCATTCTTCCTGACTTTTGCCCTTGAGATGGGCTCTTGCACACCTATTAAACGATTTTAAGAAAACATGAATGACTCGGCCTGAGACCAAAGAAAGGCAGTAGCAAAATCAACAAAGCAATTCACGCTAAACCTCCTGTAAATCTGGGTTATGAGAGTACTTGCACCACCTCCCTTTCTGTCTGCCATGGTACTAAGGGGAATGGGTTGAAAAGTGGAGAGATGGGGTGGAACTGTTGACTAGTAAAACACTTCAAATGACCAAGCTGACTTCTGCTCGTTTTATGGGTTGAGGGCAGAGGGTAGAATACAGCTTTAGTTTCTGTGTAGGAATATTGGCTTTCCTAGAATCAGCGTACCAGAATCAGATAATTTCTTGATGCAGGTTTTACTCCCTACTGATGACAACCACTATCAATCCAGAAACAAAACCTCCCTGAAGCCCTGAGTCACCCAGTCTTTTTTTAAGTTCTCCCCTTTACTAGATTTAGCACAGGAAAGTAAAATAAAAATCCCACTGAAAATAGAGAGCAAAGTTGAGGCATGTGGAGTGACTAATACAGCACAATCAATTTTAAAATAAAAGGCTCTTTTAATGTGTATGCTTTGGTGGTTTTCTTTTTTTTCTTCAGAAGGGGCTGACTTCAAGCCTTTGTTGTCTTTCACCTCCTTCAAGGTGCCATAGAAAGATATAACAGGTTAGCGTTCTTGACATCAGCAAAGAGGCTGAAAAAACATTATCAGAAAGGAGTCGATCTATAGCAGTTGAATGGTACTCACACTGATGATAAAGGTTTGGGTGAAAGATGAAATGAAAAACGTGGCTATAGCTGTTTGTAGCAAAATATACTTTTCTCTAGCACTTTTGCCCCCCATCTGAAGTGTTTCTATTGAATGAATAGTTGGTGCTTTATGTGACTTTGTTGTTGAATGGAGCAGTCTTCTTTGGATGAACTTTTTGATGGCCTTACTTTCTGAAATGATGTGTAAAGGTTTCATGGATTATGTATTAGTCTCATTAACTTTCCCCTTGAAGATAACATGGGCAGGACTGATGAAGCCTGAACAGAGTGAGACAGGTCAGCACCAAAACCCCGAAATTTTTGCTCACAGAAATAATTTCAAGTGTCACCCACATTTATGTGCCTCACATAAGTGTAATATATGGGCATCACATCTGATGAGGTAGCTATTAAATCACTTTCATTTCATTTCTTCCAATTTTCTCAACTCTTCTGTAGAAACCAGGGAATCTCCTCTTAATTCTTCTCCAGTGGTTTTTATCTGCAACATCTGAACACTTGTACCTACATAATCAAATATCACACACTAGGTCCACTTGCTCTCTTGGCTGATACAGCTCAAATCAGGCTAACACTTGTAGGGCTTTGGGATAGAATTATGGGCTAACATGTAAGCTTCTGGTTTGAAATAGGATTGTAGCTTGGAGGTTACATTCAAATGCTTACACATGACCAGGGACAAACCAATAGGTGTCTTTTACAGGAAAAAGGCCAAGATTTCAAAAGAAACATCAAAAACTATGACACCCACATTAAAATCGCTTTAAAATACACTCCACTCCCAGCTCTGATCGCCGTAAGAATAAGTATTATCACCTGTTCTCTTCTATCTTCTGCACTGAGGTCACACTGGGGCATCATTCCAAGTTTTGGCTTATTTTTACTAAACAGACAGCCTCATGGGAAGTGATCTGCAGCCAGCATGTTTGGAGTACTTCAAGATTCTAACTTTCATATGAAAATTCAGCTAGAATTGGTGTTCTGGCACTCTAACAAGGAGTCAAATGCTACAGCTTTAGTAGCCTTTAAGAATTAAATAAAGTTCAAAATATTTGAATTTTTAAAAAGTAAGAGAAACTGTGGGACAGAAAGCCAGCAAAATATCAGTCTTTCTCCAGAAGTTAAAACTCAAGACAGGAATCACAGAACAATAGGGGCTAGAAGAAGGTTCCTCTAGATTTCTTCTAGTCCAATCCCTGTGCTAAAGCAGGATCACCAATATTAGTCACACAGGAAGCCATCCAGGTGGGTTTTGAATATCTCCAGAGAAGGAGACTCCACAACACCTCTGTGCAGCCTGTACCAGTGCTCCATCACCCCCAAAGCAGAGTGGAGGGGAAGGAGAACCTCCCTCAACCCTCTGGCCACACTCTTCTTGATGCTCCCCACAATACCATTGGCCCTCTAGGCTGCAGGGACACAATGCCGGCTCATGGATCACTTGTCCATCAAGACTTCCAGGTCCTTCTCTGCAGAGCTGCTTCTCCACAGGTCAGTCCCTAACCTGAACTGGTGTGGGGGTTATTCCTTCCTAGGTGCAGGCCCTGAACTTGCCTTGGTTGAATTTCATTAGGTTCCTCTCTGCCCAACTCTCTGCCTCTCCTCATCTCCCTGAATGGTAGTGCAGCCTTCTGCTGTGTCAGCCACTCCTCCCAGGTACTTATCACCAGCAAACTTTCTGAGGATACACTCTGTCCCCTCCTCCAGGTCATTGATGGATGTGTTGAATAAGACAAAGCCAAGTAATGGCCCCTGGGCACACCACTCACTACAGGCCACCACCTAAACTCTGAACCACTTGTCACAACCCTCTGAGCCCTGACATTCAGCCAGTTCTCAGTCCATTTCATCATCCACTCACCTAACCCACACTTCCTAAGTTTATGCAGATGTTTTGGGAGACAGTGTCAACAGCCTTACTCAAGTCAAGATAGATGACATCTACTGCTCTCCCCTCACCCACCCAGCCAGCCATGCCATCATGGAGGCTATCAAATTGGTCAGGCATGATCTGCCCTTGGTGAATCCATGTTATCACTCTCAATAATCTTGTGTTTCTCCATATGCTTTAGAGATGTCCCCCAGAGTGAGCTGTTCCATCACCTCTCCAGGGAGGTGAAGTTGACTGGCCTCATTTTCTGTGTCCTCCTTCTTGCCTTTTGAGAAAGCTAGAGTGACACTGGCTTTTCTCTAGTCCTCAGGCACCTCTCCTTTTCCCATGACCTTCCAAAATGATTGAGAGTGGCTTAGCAATAACATCTGCCACCTCCCTGAACATCAGGGCCCATGGATTTGTGGATGCTTAGATGCTCTCTAACCCAATCCTCTTCAACCAATGGAATGCCTTCCTTTGTCCAGACTTTCTCTCTTACCTCCAGGGTCTGTACCCTGAGGGCTGGCCTTAGCACTAAAGACTGAAGCCAAAAAGGCATTTGGTAACTTCACCTTCTCTGTATCCTCCATCACCAGAGCATTTAACTCATTCAGCAGTGGGCCCATATTTCAAATATGAAGCTGAAACAAAAGATGCATGTTCCTGTTGCACAAAGACAGGCCAACCACTGATGCTCATCTTAGGAATTATCTAAGTGTGATTTCACCCTACTGTATCCTAGGAATTCTATGGGCATTCCTGGGTCATGGGTTAAATTCTAGAGGAAGCTGACACACAGTGTTTAGGACAGTGCCAAGAGATAATGAAGTGTTCATCACAGTAAATGGTCTTCCTACAAAAGCTGAGTAGTCTGGTGACAATTAACAGCTATAGTGAAAATTAAGAGAGGCATTAAAGGATATCAATCCTATGAATGCTGACATTGATATTTCTGCTGTCAGCTGACACAAAAAAGTAATTGTTATAGTAGATGAGGTGATGAAGATAGACACAGACACACTGTCATGGTTTAACCTCAGCCAGCAGCTGAGCCTCACACAACCCTTCACTTGCTCCTCCCATTGGGGTGGGGAGAGAATCAGAAGAGTTAAAGTGAGAAAACTCTGTAGGTTGAGGTAAAGACAGTTAAGACAGTAAAGCAAAAGCCATGCTTAAGACAGTAAAGCAAAAGCCATGCACACAAGCAAAATAAAACAAGGAATTCATTCCCCACTTCCCCATCAGCAGACATGTGTTCAGCCATCCCTAGGAAAGCAGGGCTCCATCACATCTAAAAGCGACTTGGGAAAAGATATACTATCACTCTGAAGATCTCACCTTCCTTATCCTTCTTCCAGCTTTGTATATGCTGAGCATCACGTCATATGGTATAGGATATTCTTTTGCTCAGTTAGGGTCAGCTGTTCCAGCTGTGTCCTTTCCCAGCTCCTTGTGCACTTCCAGCCTACGTGCTGGTGGTGTGGAGTGAGGAGCAGAAGAGTCCTCGACTCTGGGCAAGGATCACTCAGCAGGAACAAAACTAGTGTTGATAAGGCTGATGTTTTCAGCACAAATCCAAAACATAACCCCATGGTACGGATAAAATGAAACCCATCCCAGCCAAGATCAGCACACACACACAACCCACTGACAGCTTGGAATGGAAAAGAACCTACATGCAGGATGTGTCCTCTCTTTAAGGAGTCATTCTCAATACTAAACTGATTTGTTGAGGACAAAAGGAATAGCACAGATGAAACAAGGTCAGAAAGGTGAGTAAAAATAAGACAGTTATTATGTCTTTCCTGAAAGCAGCAGCAGATTATAGAATAGGTCAGGGAGCACAGGAAAAACACTATTCGTATTCTGTGAATTTCCAAAGGACATGCATATTTGAATGCGGCGAATTTGTAGTTACCTCTTCTTCCAGTCCTAGGGAATGATGCATCCCATATTATTTCATGTTATTACACTAGATTTTAAAAAAGATTTTCCTACAAAAATCAAAAGCCTATTGTGATGGATGCTGTACAATCAAAGAGCAGGAGAAAGATTCTGTTGTGAAGAGCCTATGGGCTCTGGAAGATGGGCAGAGTAGGGGCACTGGCACAAAGAGGTGATGTGGTTTGTCAGGTGTCACATACCAAAACAGGAAACACAGTTGTCTCCACGTCCCAAACCAGTGCTTTACCCAGGACAGACAGACACACTTACAGAGCCACTACATTTTTCATTTTTCTCTGATGTCTCGAAATAATGCCTGACAACAGAAACCCTTTTAGTTGTTTGGAAAAATGGAAATTCTTGATCCTATCCACTTTCTGCTATCTTGGTTTTAGCCTGTTTTCCTCAAGAAATACATCTTAGGGTCAAATGTGCTGCCTGTGGAGGTGTGCCTGAAAGGGAAAAGGCTCCAGAAAAACAGTTGCTCAGTTAATTTCCTGCTCTTGAAGATCAGACAAATTGGACACACTAGCAGAATTCTCAGATTTTCTAAATTTCTAAACTTTCTTCAATGAAAACAATCTGTGAATAAAGATCACATCTTCATCCTCAGCGAAAAGCCAGTCATCATTTGCCATCATCCCTTTCAACTTTTACAGATATCAACTACTGCAACTACTTGTTGAGAATAATTATTGCAGCATATTGCACAGATACAGTTGTGGTATAGCATCTGATAAGGGACAACTACTTCCAAATAAGCCTTAAGCCAAAGTCTCTACTTAACATAGAAGGACAGTAAACTATGGAGAAACAATTGCTGTTACTAGCATTACCTCTTATTCCAGACAGATCCACAGGGATGAGCCAGTCCTAAAAATCACTGTTGACCCTTCATGCTCTTCAATGTGGTCTGGTCAAGAAAAGCACTACAGACCCTACTCTGCTTCTGAATACCTTTATGCAAACCAGTGTGACTGCAGCTCCTTGAGGAACCTATGAGCATCCTACCAGGTGAGCAGCTGGGATGAATAATGTCATCAGGCTTCCCAAACAGAACCCTCAGAGAACACCCAAAGCTTAAATCCACACTATTCCCTTTCTACCCATTTAAAGGTAATTTTGTTTACTTACTTTCTCTGCCCTAGTGGTAATGCAGAAATTGGACAGAGAGGCAGAGACAAGGAGAAGAAAACTGGGTAGTGAACTCAAGCACTCAAAAACATGGTTGTAAATATATTTTCAGTGCAAGAGCACCTCTTGTACAAAAAGACTTAATTAAACAAAAGGACAAACAAATTTAATTATTTTAAAATTTCAATCCACAACATGTTTTCCTTAAGATTAAGTCATAAATTTTAGGTATGTAAGAAAATTATAAAAATGAGTGAATTTAAAGTATTTTTTTCTCCAGAATAATAGTAAATGTATATTAATTTGATTTGAATTTTTGTTTGTTGACATTAGAAAGCAAAGTATTTCTGTAGTGAGAGACGTGGCTGTGTCTAATTTTGAAAGCAATGCAAGGTTGCCTTTAATTCTCTTCAATTATATAAGATAAATATATATGCCACTAGCCACTATTTTTTCACATACATACACCAAGGCATTAAAAGTCTTAAGAATTTTATTGTTTGGCTTTCAAGGACATTTAAAATAAGTCTTGGTTTTAAGAGCTTATTGCCTTTCCCTCATACTTTGTCTAAATTCCTGTAGTGTGGAGGGGAAATGCTCTCTAAAATGAAGGTTTCCTTATGAATGTATGGATTATTCTTCCTTTGTCTCAAATATCAATGGCTGAAATCTTATCCTAAATAAAAAAACTGACATGTGTAACTAGTTTCCAAAGGAACCTTCTTCAAGTGTAAGCTGCTTTCATTTTTAAGATTTGAGCTATATAAAGGTAATTCTTTTATTACCTGGAATAAAACCCTTTATTACCCTTTAAACAAACCAAAATTGTAAGCAACTTCAAATATATTCACAAAAATTGCTTAAGCAGTTTAGCACTCTATTTAAAATAAGCCTATATTGGGAAAAAATGTAGGAAAGAATTCCCATTATGTTGTTTATACCATTAGACACATTGAAAGCAATTGAAAGTAGTTTCTCTTATCAGCAACATGATGTCAGATCTGTAACAAAATATTTATCATAATTACAATCCCAAATTCTTAAACTTTGGCTATGTTGATTTGGGTTTTAATTTTTATTGCTCTCCTGGGCTTCTAACCTCTTCATGTGAGCTTTCAAATGAGTTAATCAAAACAGCAGAAAACTAATCAAGATTGTAGCAGAACAAGTACATAGGCACAGTGTTGAGAATTTAACAGACTGAGTGATTAAGAAAGTTCTGATCGTGCAGTGATTTGTTTCCATTGGAGATACAGCTCTCAGGATCATTTCTGAATACAATAACATAGAAGTTTAATATTTAACATAGTCTCAAAATTAATTTTGCTCCCTTCAATACTTGTCGGTGTTTAATTTTCATGTGACTGTTTCACTGAGCTGAGACACAGCAATGACACTTTAGAAATTTTAAGGTGGCTGTCTTTCTTTGCAATGCTTTGCCCATAAATACTGCAGTGAAAGGGAAATAAGCAAGTCCTCTAAAATGTAAACTGCTCCTGTACAATGAAGTTATTAAAACTGTAGATACACAGCCCTCAAGTTAAGCTGCTCTATAATAACTGTAGCTGTATTCAGCAACTACAAAGGGACAGTATAATTTCTTTTGGAGGCAAAGACATTCCTGGGTGGAAATGAACGCAGAAAAATTCTCAGGAGTAACACAGGGCAGCATATGAAGAGAACCCTGGCAGAACATTAATCTGAGTAGGAAAATTAGTTTCAATACTTGAGGATATTTATTATTATTCTCCGCTCCCTCATTTTGGTTGGGAATAGGATTCTGTGAAGGATAATGCAGACTGAATTGTTTCCATAGAATAGTTTGTGTCCGAAGGGACCTTTAAAGGTCATCTCGGCCTTTAAGAAGGCTTTCTGCAAGGAGCAGGGACATCTGCAACTAGATGGGGATGTTTAGACTCCCATCCAACCTGATCTTGAATATTTCCAGGGATGGGGCTTCTACCACATCTGTGGGCAACTTGTTCCAGTGCCTCACCACCCTCAATCATAAGAAATTTATTTCTTACATCTAGTTTAAATCTATTTTAGTTTAAAACAATTACCCCTTGTCCTATCAACACAGGCTTTGTTAAAAGTTTGTCCCCATGTTTCTGGTAAGTCCCTTTTAAGTACTGGAAGGCTGGTACAAGGTCTCCCTGGAGCTTTTTCTTCTCTAGGCTGAATCAGTCCAACTCCCACAGCCTGTCTTCAGAGGAGAGGTGTTCCCTTCTCTTAAACCTTGACATAATGATTTTATTTCTTAATGTGGGAAAAGTTTTCCTATGCCACATATAAGAAAAAGAAAGTGACAAGAAAACAATGAGTAACCAGAACAAGATTTGGACAGAAGAAAAAGTGTAGGTTAGAGTAAAATTGTTTAGGACAAAAAGGCAGGGGAGTTAATGTTAATGATTTTACTATTTGTGCTTTGAACCAAAATGGGTGGAATTATGTACAAATGGCCTTCACTTGGTTTCGCAGCTCAGACCATTTGACAGTAGCTCATTACTCTTTCCAGAAGTAGACAGGTAAATGATGATTTCATTGCAGTTAGTGCAAAAAGTAGAAGATAACCTACTTTCTGCCTTTCCTTCCCTCTCTCTGACCAGTTAAATTAGAATAGTTTATTGTTTCAGGCCAGAATATGAAAAGACACATAGGGAATGCAGCCTGTGGAATCTTGATTAACTACTGTGTATAAAAGTCCATTGCTCATGGAAGTCCTGTAAATGTTTCTTGCCCTACCAACATCCAGGCAGGGCCATCAGTAAGGTTAGTACTACAAATTAGAAGGTTTGGGAGATCTTTTCATTTAGTCTCTAATTTACTGCAATCAGCAATTGAAGCATCTAGATGGTAGGAATCCACATAACCAAAAAAACCCACTCTGAGGACTTTACCTCACATGAGAAAATATTCGAAGTTGTGGGAAGGTAGCAAGGAAAACTCATGCCATTGACCTTGGCGACCAGGGAACTCCCTTTCTCTTTGCTTATTTGAGGCTCTTCTATGCCAATCAGACACTGAATTATTGAGAAGTCATAGAAAGCTATGAGAGCCACCGGGCAAGCAGTTGACCAGTAACAAACAGAACATGCATCAGTAGCTGGGTTGTGGGAGGTAGACTATTATTTTCTCAACCTAAACATATTTATGCAAACAATGTTCAAACCTGAACCCTCTCCTTTGTTGTCGACCAGAGATCAGCCCGCTCCTGATTTAAAATGCATGGCTAAGTTTAAAACTTTAGTAAGGGCCAATCTCTGAATAATCCTTTAAGGATTATTGTAATTAAGGGACTAATCCTTAGATGCTTCTTAATTCGTGTCCATTTTAAAATCGAGTGCCACTTCTTGCATCACAAAAGAGAGAAGAAGAGGTGAAAATGACAAAGGTTTAAACATTAACAGCCCTTCCTGTCACCTCATGCATCTGGGGGAATACAAACAGGTGGAATACTTAAAACCAGGAGGCTCCTAAACCAAAACCCACCCACAGAAACCTTAGCCCCGGTAAAAAAACCACACACATCAAACCCCAGCGAGATTTCAAACACGGGGACAACAGTTGATGGTAAGAAACGTTATGTATGCAGTTAAGGCAAATAAACCTCAAGGTCATACATTTTAAGCTGCCAAATTGTGAATTTTCTTTGCATGAACCCTTAAATGCCTCTCTGCATAAACCCTCCCTGACAAGACATCGCCCTTCTCCCCTTTAGAAGGCTGTTTTAAGAAAACAATGACAGCAGCTACTCTGGCGTTAATAGAGCCTTGTTTATCTCATTAACATAGAAAGAATGAATTGGACAACTCCAACAAATTGGACAACAAAACTCAGCCCAACCTGAGTTTTGAAACTGCACAGAGAGGGAGATGTTAAAGTGAAGGAACTATTGATGCTGGGTGAGTGATGCTTCATCATCTCATTTTAAAAAGTTTTGAGATTCAAGACGGAAGCCATACCTATGGTGCATGTCAGTGAAATGAAACATCAAAGGTAACACTGCGGGGCTAAGAGACCTATCAGCAGTATACTGCCTGTACCTCTTAGTCAGCTGTCAAAGAGTGGTCGTTCTTTCTGCACTAAGAAACAATGTAAGGAAGGAAGCAGGAAAACCAAGACACTGCCAGGACAAGCTTAGACACTTCGCCCCTCTTCCCAATTTTGCTAATACCAATCTAGACCTTGGGCAAGACACAGGCATAGATGCCTCTGTAAAATGAGAATATTTACAAATATTTACAAGGAAGGTATGGAACAATCCATGCTAAGGTTTATTACTACTTTGAGTAGAAAAAGCATGCAAGCAGTGCTCTGTTACAACTGTGTGAGTGCACAACACTGGGAGGTGTAGGAGTCAAATGGGAGGAGAGCAAGGTGAGAAATCATTAGGAGGCATGTGAAAAGAGGCTCACTCTTGTTTATACCCCTTGTAAACAGCACATACTCTTTTTTTTCCTTCTTGAAACATATAAGTGTTATAAAGATACCATGCTGGATGATTTGGCAACCCTTCAGAAGCAGGTGCTCAGCATGTAATTATCCTACGAACTCTGTAAGAATGATTGCTCCACGATCCATGTTTATCTTTAATCTAATATAGTTTACAGAGGTAGGGTTTTTTATTATTTTTTTTTCCCTGTGACAAATTACACCGTGCTTTATGGAAATGTAACATTTTGTATGAATGGCTGGGAGCAGCCATGTTGCATAGCAATGAGCAAGACAAAGTAGCTCCGCTCTTATTTGCAACTGTCTCAGACCTTTCCATTAGCAAATTAAAATCTGTTCAAATTTATTTACTAATATATTAGGAGAAGCTTCGGGCTAACCCTTGCTGACCTGTATTATATAGCAAACAACTGTAGCAGTGAAAATAATTAATACAACGTATTGCACCTCCTGCTTGTTTCTCAATCACACCCTGGGGTCGGCTGGATAGTGAGTTTCCCATCTGTATTCTATTACAAGGCCACATTTACTTAAAAATTATCAATTATATTTTGAAATTACTTCCTTTAATTGAGCTCCTTTTATTCAAGGCATCCTCTGCTTTTTAAAGGTTCTGAAAGCATGTACATGAGAACCTTTTCAAAGCCTCAAAGTAACTTTTCCATCTTACCTGCACATGCAGAATGAGAGAAATACACAACAGCAACTACTAGTTACATGAGTTAACATCATACTATTGTCATACAGGTGGAAGCATTGAGATAAATTTCCCCTTGTCTACTATGCTACTATAATGAACATGAAACATGACTGGTGCCCATGAAGAAGTTTGGTCTGTTAAAGTTCATTCAGAGAAACGTGGGGTGCCAGTGAGAACACAGTCTGTGATAGGTGGGAGTGCATTCTCCATGAACAGACAAGAACGCTGCTTCTCTTCATTGCAAAGGAGCATGGTGTGCCTTTTCATCTTTGAAAACAGTTATTTATGAGGTCTTAATCTAATCTTTTGAAGATGATTATGAGACATGTAATGATTTTTAAAAAAGGTTATGAGGAAAAAAACGCAGTTTCCAATTACACAGACAGTGAAAAACTGAAGTTTCACAGAGTCACAGACTGGTTTGGGTTTGAAGGAACTTTAAAGATCACCTAGTTCCAACCACCTTACCATGGGCAGGGACACCTTCAATAGCCCAGGGTGCCCAAAGCCCCATCCAACCTGGCCTTGAACACCGCCAGGGATCCAAGGGGAGCCACAGCTTCTCTGGGCAGCCTGTACTGGGGCCTCACCACCTCATAATGAAGCATTTTTTAACTAATACCTAATCAAAATCTACCTTCTTTCAGTTTAAACTCATTACCCTTTGCCCTGTCACTTCATGCCCTGGTAAACAGCCCCTCTCCATCTTTCCTGTAGCCCCTTTAGGTACTGAAAGGTCAACACCTGTACACGTTTCCTTTAAATCTATACAAACTACTACAGTAAAACATGTCATATGGTGATCAGCTGGTAGCCCTCCACAACAGGTACAGATTTTAGGAAGGAAGTCAACACACCACTTAAACATGCCAGGGACACAGAGGAGTCCCAGGGCTAAGTGGAACCGAAGGTGCCAAGTAACAGTGGCACAAAACACACACCACAGACACAGCTCATGCTGGCTGAAGTCAGAAACAGGGACCTAGACAGCTGCAGCCTAAGCCATGGGAGAACACATCTGGGGATGTGCAGAGCTGTGCTGGCAGAAAATACAAGGTCAGTGCAGTGCCTGAGTCTATGTGTAAGTTTGCACGTTTCTACATATGTGAACACATTTCCCACAAGGAATGCAAATTGGGAAGACATACATTTCTAAACAATTTCCGTTGGGTTTGATAACTTTTTTGTTTCAAAGCAAACAGCAGATAAACGTTCTCAAAAAGATACCAGATAATCACGATCCACGAACGTTTAGAAAAAAAGAGATTTCCAACGATTTTCTTAGAATTATTTCCTGTAAAAACGAGAAAATCTACTCTAAAGTAACTAGGAAATCTGCCTGACTCCTTACTTCTATTAGGATGTGTTTCGCACAGGCCAATAAAGGCACACTGGCGATCACGTACCGCTGCGGACCTCTTGTGGGCACGTTGCATGGCTGCAGGCAAACGCGTAAGAGAGGCGAGGCTGGGCTGCAAGGCTCCCCTCAGCCTTAAAAGAAGCCAATCAGATGTCACTCCTGCAGCGTAAGTGGAGTAGAAGTTCTACGTTCTTAACGGGAGCGTTTACACTAGCTTCCAAAGTTCAATATTAAAACCGAATCAACCACAGTCAGGAGGGATTTTGAGGGGAATACCCAGTTCAGTCGTTCCCAGCATTTGGGGGCTGTGTTTGTCAAGCTTTAACGTTTGTTGGGGATAATGGATGGAATATGATAAGCTTAATTTGTAAACAAAGGGGAAAAAAAAAAGCAGCCAAGAACATCTTGTGACCTGCAAGAGTAGGAAAGTGATTACCCCATTATACTCAGCTCAGGTGAGGTCACACCTCAAGTACTGTGTTCAGTTTTGGGACCCTCACTACCAGAAGGATGTTGAGGTGCTGGAGTGTGTCCAAAGAAGGGCAACAAAGCTGGTGAAGGGTCTGGAGCACGAAGTGACTGAGGGAACTGGGGCTTTTTAGTCTTAAGAAAAGGAGGCTGAGGGGAGACTGATCACTCTCTACAAGTACCTGCAAGGGGGGTGTAGAGAGGTGAGTCAGTCTCTTCTCTCAGCCAACAAGCAATAGGTGGAGAGGAAATGGTTTCCAATTGCACCAGGGGAGATTTAGGTTATATATCAGGAAGAACTTCCTGATACAACCCCCTGAAAGGGTAGTCAAGTACTGGAACAGTCTGCCCAGGGAACTGGTAGAGTCACCACCTCTGGAGGTATTTAAAAAGCATGTAGATGTTGTGCTTGAGGACATGGTCTAGAGGTGGACTAGGCAGGGTTAGGCTGTGGTTGGACTCCATGATCTTGAAGGTCTTCTCCAGCCCAAGTGATTCTATGATCTTCTCAACTGAGAAGAGCAGAGATGTGAAGGGAGCAGAAGGCAGATGTTAGGGAATAGCCACACAGACAGGCAACATATCCCTGGCAGGCACCACTGATAGCTGGTCTCTAACAGAGTACCTGTAAGACTTCATGAGATAGTTATACTGTGGGCGTGAAAGTCTAATTCAGTGCATGGCTTTACACACAAACCTGGCTACATGCAGGCGTTCTCTTGCAGGGCAGCACAGCTTTGGGGCCAGTACAGCTGCACTGGCAGAAACACAGCGCGTACAAGCAGAAAAAAAATCTGTTGATAGATCTACACTTCTTTCCTGAACTATATTTGGAAAGCATTAGTTGTTAGCACATATTAATATCATACCAGTTTTTCATGACATCGTACATGAGTTGGAGCACATGATTTCCTATACTGTGCAACTGTACAGCTATTCCCAGCAGACCTTGTTTCCTTAGATGTGACATTAGAAATCTCACTGCCAACAGCCAGGTCCTTTTTTTCCCCCACAAAGGAAACAAACAACAATAACAAAAATTAAAAGAAGGTTGAGTACAACAGGACCTTGTTCTCCTCTATTAAATATTCAGCTAACGAAGAAGTAACAATTAGCAGCAGGAAAAAAGGCATTCAGTGATGTGCTATGTAATTACAGTACCTGAGGCCTCATATGGAGAGCAGTGAAACCAACTTTCATCAGTCCACTGATTCTAGCAGTATAAGTCAAGTCCTATTATGTTAGCTTATTTAAATGGCAGTCTTCACCCTCCCAGAATGGCAAACAGATAACTATTTACTTATCATTACTATTATTATTGTGTATGAAAGTGTTAATTTCTTGAAAGAAAGCTTGTGAGGTTCAGTGATTTGTTTTGAAGTGGAAAGGGGAGAGAAGGAAGATTAGAAATAGGAGAAGGAAAAAAGATTACTTTCAGCAGTGATGAATTCAGCATTTAGGCTCCTCTACTGGAGAGAGCGCCACAAGACACTGTTATTAAGAAATCAATCCCTCTGGAAGCTCTACATGCTCTAGCTTCTTGTGCTGATGATCACTCAAAGTGTCACTACTAAGATCATTTCCTTACCTGAGGATTTGATCGCAGTGTCCTTCAGGAGGAACACATTCGGCTGCTCCTCTTTTTAGCTCACACAACATTTCTCCATCATTTCAGATCAAGGTGTTCTATGTCTCTGCTAGAACAGTGCCATGAATGAGAGCATTTCATCATTCCTTTCACAGCCTCAATGACCACACACCTCTAAGGTTAACCTTTAAGCTGAGGCTACTTATGGGGGGGCTTTATGGCCACTTCCTGTAGAAGTCTGTTCACTTTACAGTTTTAAAGCTCATCTTTACCTTTGCAACACTGAGGTCTCCAACCATTATGCTGGATAACTTAGGGATACTGAAGGTAAGGGAACTGAAACACTGAGAGTCTATGTCATTTGGCCAGCCTCATAGAAGATTAAGGTGCCTTGAGTGATGCCACTAAGACTTGACATGTGGATTGTCACCTGCCCAGCTGTCCCTCCCTATTTGGTTTGCACAGGTTCCATTGATTTTCCTGTTCTTTTCCTTTTTTGAATGCTTCCTTCTCTTTTTTCTTTTATCTTTCTTCTTCTTGGGCTTCAAAATGAAAACTTAACATTGGTTCAGACCCAAAGAGGTATGATAATAAAGCAAACAGGAAGAATCAGATGGGTCTAATTGTTCTTCTCAGAAGTACGAAGCATTATTGGGTTCTTTGACTACCTAGTGAACTGATGTTCATTCAATCGTTTCCTGAACCTTATCACAACTACCTTGCAATACCAAAGGTAACTTTTCCAGCATGATACAAAAAATAATTTCTCTGCTTGAAATTTACAACCTGCTTAGAGACAGACAGTTGGGACCTGAGCCTACGGTGCCAGTGCCAGTTATAATGACAGAAATCCTCTGGCTCTTACGTGCAATCCAATGAATACTTCCAATGCTGCTAGGTTTTATGCCAACATGCTGGCGCACTGATGAAGACAGATTATAAAGACACAGAGAAGCAAAAAATATGCCTGCCTGTGACTGCATAAACTATTCAGTTTTGAAAAATACATTGACATGAACCTGTTCAAGAGGAAGTTTACATGCATTTTTAACAGTTCACCCTACAGCACCTCATCTATAAAGCTCATTCAGGAACCTCGGAGAAAAAGTGAATCTACTGATTGATCAGGCAGCAAGTCACACCTGCAAGACTAATTTCTTTGAACTTGCCAACAGCCCATCAATAAGTTTTGTGTTTCCCACTGGTACTCCAGCTTCCAAGCCTCTGGATCCATTTAAAACTGGAGTAACTTCTTCTGAAAGGAGGGACTTTAAGAAGAAATGTCAACTTTTGGACTTTCTTCATCAGTGTAATTGCACAAGAACGAACTGAACTTCATCCTGAGTAAATCAACAGCTAGCACCAACATAGGAGTGGAAGAGAGAACATTGTTAGGACTAGAATTCCTAGAAGGCTTTTAATTTTTTGGGTTTTTTTTTTTTGGGGTTTTTTTTTTAGAGAACTCCTTAAATAATCATAATTTGGAATCAAAATGGTAGTGTTATTAAATGAAGCATTATTCTGTGAACAGGATGGAGCAGATTGGCAGAACAGAACATTCTGCATTTAGGCATCAAAAGTGGACAGATTTTCCAAGAAGCTTAAAATAATGACTACCTTTTGCAGGCAATTCCCATTGATGATTGACTATAAATTTCACAATGGGGCTACTGGATGACTCTGCCTTTTAAGAACTAATGGCCCTCAAGCACAAGAAAAATTGATAAATTGTGTAACAGAGGTGGTTTTGACTCTGGATTGAGCAGAATTTCTACTTAACACCACTGTATTCAAACATTCACTTCTGGTAGAGTCCTTACTCAGACATACAGTGGCAGGAATGTGTCCTAGCTTTACACTACTGTCATATAATGTATATGTGTATTTAAAATAAGGTACTTAAAGAAACAAGTGGATATGTTTTTCAAAGAAGACAGCTGAACTCACAGCTATTTTAACCTCTTATCTCCAACCATTTTTACTCTGGCTGAAAACATTCAGATTTCTCTTGGTGATATCTATCATTGTATGATTTGTATGTTTTGGTGAAAGAATATCTACCTAATTTATTTCAAACAGCACAACTTTCACTCAGAAATTTTACTGTGAAATGAATTCAGGCTGGACAGATCTGCCATAACCCACCAGATTTGATTAAATCTTTGATCAGAGCTTTACATCAGCATCTTTACATCATCAGCTTTACATCAGTATCCTGGAAAAAAAATGCATTTCTGCATTCTGTTCTCATATACTTTAGGAATAAGTGAAATGGCACTTGACAGGCAAAAATGGATATAAAAACATAAGTCAGTTGATACGAGCTCATTGATATAAATGGATAGAAGCTGACATATATTCTGTGCAGTATGAGCTGGGGAGCTGCTTTGGCAGGGGGTTGGACCCGATGATCTCTGGAGGTCCCTTCCAACCCCTACAATTCTGTGATTCTGTGATCATCAGGCTCGGTAAGTAATTTGAATGCTGATGAAAAACTTTCAAACCGGATATTCAAGTGAAAGCAAACTACAGCTTGAATACATGTCCAGTTGAACCTGGTGCTGAACAGACATTTAGAAACTCCACTTGGCATGTTGTCTGCTTTCTCTCCAGAGAAGTCAAAGCCTTATGTGTTAAGTGAACAGGTGAATGAAAGAAAGAAAGAAGCAATATTCTTTTTACTATTATAAAAACAAATAAACAAAGCAGAAGTCCCCTCCAACTCAATAACTGCAATCGGAATATCACCGAGAAAGTAAAATTCTGCTGAGTTCCATATATTTGCTAAAAAGCTTTAAGAAGAAACAATACAAACCAATTTCACACAGCAGTAAAAGAGGGTTTTTCATAAAGCCAGTAACACAAAAATCTTTGCTATGCCAGGCTGGTCTTGGATCATTGTTCATATGAAGAAAATGTTTCCAGCTGACCAAGTGAATGAAATTGGAGCTCTCAGGAACACTGAGGTTATTACTGAAAATAAATCCATGTACATTTGCTTTTAAGGAAATATTCTTAAGAAAGGCTTTATGACTCAAACCACATCTGTGTGTGTTATTTTAATTTTCTTAGCAGTACTGTTAGATTTGTAAGCTAGGGTTCAAACATGCCTACATATTACATATCTCTATGTACACATATACCAGGCATGTGTGAGTATGATACTGTTCATGTCTTTTGACTGAGTAGATTCACTTAAGATGCTTTTAATGTTGGGTTTTTTTCCCCTGAAGTAAGAAGTGTAACTACATACAGATAAATGAAGAGCCAGAGCACTGAAAGACCAACCATTAGAAGATTCATTGTAGACTGGAGAGAACTGGCAATGTTCCATGTATTCAGCAGCACTGGGAACATTCCTAAAAAATTGCACAGTAGGCATAACTGCAATGGCAAACTCAAATAAAAAGTAGGAAATAGATTTTATCCACTTAAATCCAAGCAGTATAGTGTAAGTCAAGACCAAAAAAATTAATGAGTTTGGAGCAGGTGTGTGAAGGCTACTGCTATACAGACAAAGCTTATGACATAGTCTTCACTGAATGTAATGACTAATGGACTCATGGACAGTATTCAAATACCTATTACATTCTTCTGAGGTACACTCAGGGCTCCTAAACTTGACCAGAAGTGTTCAGCCAAGTTATAATTTCCTTACATTTAAGCTATACTCTTGGTAGAGTTAAAGCCTGGCCACATGGCTTAAAATATTGAAAATCAACAAAATGCCCCTTCTCTACTTCTCCCCCCCCTCCCCTCCCCCCAAAAAAAGAAAAAATAAAGAAGGAGCGAAGTTTAATATGATAGAATCATAGAGTGATAGAATGTGTAGGGTTGGAAGGGAACTTTGGATGTCATCTAGTCCACATCCCTGTAGTAGGCAGGGGCATCTTCACTAGGTGGGGTTGCTCAGAGCTCTGTCAAGCCTGACCTTGAATCTCTCCAGGGATGGGGTCTCCACCACCTCTCTGGACAACCTGTGCCAGTGATCTACCACCCTCAACTGAAGAACTTTTTCCTAATAGCCAACCTAAATTTCCCCTTTTTGAGTTCAAAACCATCACCTCTCATCCTATTGCTCCATGCCCTCAGAAACAATCCTTCACCAGCTCTACCTATAGGCACCTTTCAGGTACTGGAAGGCTGCTATAAGGCCCCCTGTGCTATAAGGAGCACAGGAAGTTCTGCACCAACATGCAGAGGAACTTTTTCCCAGTGATGGTGACAGAGCCCTGGGACAGGCTGCCCAGGGAGGTGGTGGAGTCTCTTCAAAACCCATCTGGACACTTATCTGTGCAGTATGAGCTGGGGAGCTGCTTTGGCAGGGGGGCTGGACCTGATGATCTCTGGAGGTCCCTTCCAACCCCTACAACTCTGTGATTCTGTAAATGACCTAAATCAGGATTATCCCATTCATACCCTATGGAACACCTATGACTCTTGAAATTCTAAAAGGATAAGAATGTGTTAAAATAATCAATGTGCTAAAAGTCAACGATCACTAAAGTGTTCCCTGAGATCTTTGACTGAAAAATGTTCGTTATGTGTGCCCAGCAGAGCAAGAGAAGCTGAAAAGTCCTTGACTTAGTGTAAACAACACAACTTCCCAGCAACAACTAAAAACATCAGCACATCATCAACATTATTCTCAGACTAAATCCAAAACAGCACCATACCAGCTACTAGAAAGAAAAGTAACTCTATCTCAGCCCAAATTAGGACAGTCTCCTACCCATCTCCACTCCTGAAGAGTAAATTGACTTTTCTTAGTGTGAAGTTACAATTAGGAGTCCTTAAATGACATGACTCCAGATGCTGTTATGTCCATCTGGAGTCTAATAATATGTGGTGTCTTTAAACATCTGAATACACATATGTACTATTAAATATCTGAAGTTACGAATTCTTGAAGAGCTAGGTGTTTTCAATCCTGGCAGTACTGGGTTATACTTTAATAGCTTGTTGCAAAAGTTAAACTGGATTCAACTGATCATATCAGTGGGCTGCAATTTAATAAATATTTATTTTTTTCAAAGGACCTGCAAGACAGTATAAACATATGCACATCAGCAGTACTGCCTTTTGGGCCTGCTTAGAAATACTGGCTTTGTGTTCTTGGCACATTGTATTAACTAGGTCTCACAAATCATGGAAGCAAGTCATTATTATAGGACAAGCAAGAACTCGTGGACAAGTGAGTGCACATTTCCATTTGAAGAGATGATAAAAAGGCTGTAGATTCCCTGCAACACACAAAAAAAATCCTTTTCTACTCCACAGAGAAAGTAACTTATTTTGAGCAAAGATGACATTGTTCCTAGCTCATCATATGTAAATTCAAATGCTTTACTTGAGATATGTGCCCAATGGTAAATAGTTTCAGGACATTTCTTGCAAGTACCCTTTGCCTTCCTGTTTGCAAACTACCTCCTTTGACTGTTGTCACAGGAATTAATTATATAGAGGTAACACGGTAACTTACGACGCAACCAGATTGGATATTAGGGGGAAGTTTTTTTTTTACAGAAAGAGTGGTGAGGGGCTGGAACAGGCTGCCCAGAGAGGGGGTGGGTGCCCCATCCCTGGGCATGTTCAAGGCCAGGTTGGATGGGGCCCTGGGCAACCTTGTGTAGCTCCAGGCCTGAGGTTGGTGTCCCTGCCTGTGGCAGGGGGGTTGGAGCTCTGTGATCCTTGGAGTCCCTTCCAACCCTTGCCATTCTATGATTCTATGAACCAGCATTGTTGCAGGTGTATGAAAACAAAGGCATTACTCCAAAAGCAAAGGAATAACCTACACGATACTGCAAAATTACTAAGTAAGAATAATAAAATTAAAAGTATGACTGCAATTCTAAGACTGTATTTGCTATCCTGGCTTTATCTATCGATACGTCTCACGTTTTCTCTGTTCCACCACAAGTTCACGTTTCAACCACCTACATCCCCTCTACAACACACTATACAGTAGCATTTAGCCCTGGCCTAGGAGCTGGCTTCCCCTGTGTGGGATGACGAATGGGCAAACAGGAGCCCTCTCTCAACGGAATGAATGGGATTCTGAATTGTGGCAATTCACAAATCCGGCACTAGATGGCAAATTGTGATTGCTTTCGGCATCTCCTGTCCCGCGGTAGAAAGGCAGCAACGGGAGCTGTCCAATTACAATCACTCGGATGGGGATGAGAGAGGTCTCTGAAATCTTGAGATCCTTTTCTCAGGGATGGGAAGTTCTGAAGCTGGTCCTTTTCTCTGCCTTCCAACGTGGTAGGGTTCTCCAACAAAGTTTCTTTTCCCTGAATAGTTTCTGGTTTAAGTAGCAAAAATAAAAGAAAATTGAGAGCATTTTCTGTGCTGCTTAAATACACTCTAAATGTTTGGAAACTATTAAAACTGTTAAATTAGAAAGTAATTAACATATGTTTATTATTTCTTTTTGTGGAAGGAGCTGTGAGTCAAAAAGCACATTTGTATTTGACAATTGTATTCAAGAGCAGGAATACAGGTGTTCTCCTACCCCTTCATTGCCATTCCTTGTCTGGTTCTTTCACCCCCACTCTTGCCTGCGGAGATAACCTGTTCAAGTTTTGGCCAATTCTGAAGTGATGGCCCAGAAGATAAAATGCTTTGGAGTTTAAGAGAGAAATGTGCTAGAAAAATATGAGGGAATGTAACTACCAAATTAAGACAAGTTTTATAAATGCTATAGAGCTAATATTTCACCAGGAAGTGGGCTAGGTTCTACACCACATTAAGACAAGTCTTGATTAAAACAGTTAAAGTCAGTTTAACAAACAATGGAAACATCAAGCCAAAATTGCTTGGTAGGTAAGAAATGTGTACAGACAGAAAGAAAAGTTGATTTCTAAGACCTTCTGCATAGAAGTCTTCTTCCAAAAAATTGAATTTGGGGTGGAATTATCAAAAGTTCTTAGCTTACACCCAGCCAGCAGATGTACTCCTTGCTTTCCAAAATTCTCTTCTGATTTTCAGTCTACAAGATACATTGTGGAAAATGAGAAGTGCTATGTTTTTTACAAAACAAATTTGTGTATGAGCACACAATTTCAAAACTCTGGTCCTGAATTCATTTACTTAAAAATACATTTAGAAGAAGGAAACCTTTCCAAGAGCCTGAGGAAGGAAATGATTTTCTTTCAGTCTGAAGACACTGTCAAGTGTCTGAACTATGAAGAAAGAAAGTCCTTCCTGGAAAATCAGGTCTTTCTTCCATTCTGGTTGCCAACAAAACCAACAATGTTTTTCATTTCTAATCCTAAAACTTCATTTTTCTCTGTGAAGCAGTTAATTCAGGAAGACCGATGGAGAGGTCGCAGTAGATTCTAATCCAAACACTACGTTGTCCTGCATGAAGAAAATCCAAACAAAGTGTTTTGCTATCACCTGTATGCTAGACCACATACTAACAAATGCCTGTGTGGCACTGAACTGTGTACAGCTCTACTTATTGTGCAAAGTGACCTGCAATGCTACTGCATAACAATTTTTGGCCACTTTACACACTGACATCAGCAGTTTGGCTGTTAGTTGCTGGGATTAAATTTGTCCAAGATGATTATACAAACCCATATTCTGTCTAGTTTTGGGTATTACATATACTCTCAAAAATTTGCTCTGTTTATGGAACAAAGAAATACATGCAGAAGCCATTCAATGCACAGAGATGCTCTGCCTAGGAAGACCCACTCTGCTTTGCAGAGATTTGTATACCTGTTTGAGAATAATTCCTGAGAGGTACATGCTATACAGCATATTCATCTACAATAGCACAGAAAAAAATAGCTGTGTATGTCAGAAAGGCATATTTTCATTTATTTATATAAACACACATTGAGTAATAGTCAACAGTGAAGCCAATCATGAAGAGCACAGTTACAAGTGAAACAAGACAGAGTCATATTTGATAAAAACCAAAACAAGCAAAGATAAAGCAAGATGCTTGTGAATGAATTTAAGGATGAGGTCAAGAAATTTTCATGATTAAAAGCACTTGAATGGATGAAGGATGTGAAGGAGAAAAGTTTTGCATTCAAACACTTGGGCTGGTGTGGAAAGTAGTCCTTATAGACAAATAAATAAAACCAAAGTGAAGCATGCATGCATCATCTCCCAGGCTAGTCTACAGAAAGTAGTAATCGCTTTAGTTTACTTCATTCACTGAATGGCTTGCATTTAATTCAGCAGTTGTTCATGACACTTGAGTCAAGTATCAAACTCCACAAAAAATATCCTAAGGCGTTACCATAGCTAGTAAATCATTGATGGAAGATGAGCTAGTCATGAATGTGTTTTAGCTGGAGAATTAAACTTCTCTAATATTCAGACAGTTTGCTATAACTTTCCTCTTTGTTTTTAATATATTAGTCAGTCTGAAAGCTCAGCTCAGTTTCTAAATGCTCATGATACTATTAAAAAATAACAGCAGAATCCCTACAAAACCAGCTGAATTTCGCTTATCAGCTAATATAGGGCTAAACTACTCTCCAACATCAAAACAGGGATTCCAGAAGCCAAGCAGAGGAAGAAATACAGTCCAGCCATGAAAACATGAACTAGTCTGTGTAAAATTAATTCAAGACTTTGTTACCAGACTGTTGTGGGCTGTTACTATACTTCTTGTGCCTAAATCCTTTCCCCAAGGAATGGAGGCAGCTACACTGATCTATTTCAAAGATGTGCAAATACCACTGTTGAAAGGAAAGCCAAGGAAGGAGAGAGCACACAAAGACTTGCAAGTAGCAAGTGTCCCGGTAAGGAATTCAGACTGAAACCCTGGTTACATTACAGCCTCAGGGAATTCTGTCTTCAAGTCTATTGCTTTCAAGATTTTGTTTACCTATAGCAAGAACAACCTCGCTCAAAGTTTCTGCTACTGTTTCTTCAGATAACTTGTTTGCAGTATATCACACCTGTTAGGATGCATTAGCATTTAACAATGAGAAAGCCCTTTAAACTGCTGAAACCACAAAGGAATAACTTATTCTACACTCTATGGATCTGAGTGACAGTGTCATGGTACAATGCCTCTGTTAGTGAAAATTTACATCACTTACATTCAACTCTTCACTCCCCAGCAACAGGTAACTGACTTGGTGATGAAACAATAACATGAGACCCCTGTGACAGTCACAAGGGGCACACTGAAAGCCCTTCCCATGTGCATTTGTATACTTGCCTAGGAAACATCATAAGTGATACTACATTTCTAATACAACTCCATTGCTGATAGCTTATCTGAGATACACCTTGAAGGCCAAACAGAAGTAAATCAGCAGAGACAATAGCTCTGGTTTTGGAAAAATAGAGGTGTCTTCCTGGCTTTATAATCAAGTCTATGATAACTGTCTAATCAACTCCAACAGAACCAGGATTTCACTAAGTGCTTAATTTCAAATGTTTTAAAACTTCAACTACCCACAGGAAGTAGAGTTGCCAGTGGTCTGTTTGGCTTACTGTGAAGAGACAGGATAAGCTAGGAGAGTATATGCTCTAAATCAATGAAGATAAAATTAGCTTATTCATGATTTGCCAACTCCTTGCTCCCTTGTGTTCTGTTTTCTATTTACAGCATGAAATACTGCATTTTGGTGTTTATATACTTATTATATACACTCATAGAAATTATCATATGCAAGTTTTTTTCCCATGGAGATCTGAAGAAGGTGCAGCTACATTCAGTCAACCAATTCTCCCTGCTCAGACACTGATAGTCTGAAGCAGATCAGAAACCAACTCCAAACCTGACAGGATTTCCCTGCCAAGACAGCAGGGAAAACCCAGTCCAAAGGAAAACAAACTACCTGCGATGTGCTCTTCCAAAACCTTGGTCCAACACCAGAGCTTATCAAGGGGATTCTTCCCTCAAATATATATCGTCTACTCAAAGACTTGACAATGAACCATTGCTGTTAAACATCAGAAACTTTAACCCTGTAATGGATTAAAACTAAAGGAAGGAAGGTTTAGATTAGGGGGAATTCTTAACAGAAAGAGTATTGAGGGGCTGGAACAGGCTGCCCAGAGAAGTAGTGGATGCCCCATCTCTGGAAGTGTTCAAGGCCAGGTTGGATGGGGCCCTGGGCAACCTTGTGTAGTTCCAGGCCTGAGGTTGGTGGCCCTGCCTGTAGGGAGGGGGCTGGAGATCTGTGATCCTGGGGGTCCCTTCCAACCCATGCCATTCTACAATTACAATCTTGACTCAAGTCTTTGCTGCCTTTTCTACTGTCACCACTAAGGATAAACTCCACCCCAAAAAGCTGGTCCATATCCCACTGAATGTGAACTGCACTCTAGTTCATGTAGGACTTCAGTTAACTAAGGGTCATTTGTATTTTATGTGCACACCTGTTACACTTCTGTTTTAAGATCTCTAACAAATATTCAGTAATTGGTATTAAAAATGTGATTTTTTTTCACACTGATCTATTTGTTTTATATCACTTGAATCAAATATACAGTTCAAACTCCAATTGCCTGTGTTTGCTTGAAAAGAAAGCAATAAAATCAAGTGATAAAAGGCTGTCTACATATGAAACAAAAATCAGCAGCAAAAAAAGGTCTGAATCAGGAATGTCTGCAGTGTAACAGAAAATAACTGGAGCACAGCTTCCTGAATGAAAGAGAAGTGACTAACAAGAGGGGAACTATTTATCAATAAACTGATATGCAACCTTTAACAAAGGCTGAAACTGTATACATGACCAGTTTTGTAAGGAGGCTTTACAGTGGCCAATTAATTCAACAAATTGATAAGCATAGGATTTGTTTAAGACAACTCTATTAGTCTCTTCTTACGGTAAAATTAATGGATTTTTTTTTTATTAAAGTCTTAGCCTCTACCCATAACACTATTATAAAAAGCAAGCTAGAAAAGAAAACTCAGTGAGATAGGAATAAGAATCACGGGAAAAATGCTGGTGTTAACTTTTCACTACATGTGTAATTTAAAGAATATATCGCGATAGATTTTATATATAAAGAAAATTACTCCTATATCCTGCTCAGGTGTTACAGTGAGAAAGCACAAAAATATCTTGCAACTTCTTGCCTTATATACTTCTTTAATATTTAAAATGCTCTGCACTCATCCAATTTCTGAATTAGTTTTTAGTGGTTTTATTTAGAAGTAGGATTGAGAAAGAAAAACTTAAGTTTCAGATACAGATAAACATAATCTGTAGTTACATTTAGAGTCTTTCACAATTAACATAATTTAATCGGTTAAGAAAAATTCTCTCAAGACCATTAACATTTGTTTACAACCGCTAAACAGAATTTGAAGATGCTAACTTTCAACCCTGAAAAACACCTCACTTCATTTAAATTATACTTTCATGGATTTAAAATCCAATTTAAATATTCATGAAAAATATGCTTCTTATTTAGGGAGAAATACATGCATTAAAAAGCATGCTGATTAAATTCAATGAAGTTTTAATGGAAACAGGTAAACACCTGATTAGTGGCCAGTAAGAGTCTGTTTTAATTTACATTAAAACCACATCCTCTCTTTGAACTCAAGGTCTAGCTCACTTAACTTCTTTGTGTTGCTCGACCTAAAGAAGTTCAGTATTGTTTTGCCATTTTTAATGACTTTCAGTAGAATCTTATCACATATTCTCACATAGGTTTTATAATTTGAATGTTAAAAAAGAAGTTAAATGCAAAATAGTGATTTATTTTTTCCTACATAATTATTTTAAAAATAGTTTATCTTAAGCTATCAGTAACTGTTTACTTGGGGTTCTTAGTTGAGAAACATCTCTTCCTTTTTCAGAAAGCCTAGTTTAACACAAGATTTGTAGACATTTAGTAACAATGAATTTAACGTGTCCCTTCACAGTCGCAGCCGTGCAACACATGAAGCACATAAACCACATAGGAATCCACCTCAGCATGTGACCCTGCTGTCAATCACAATTGTCATTAACTTACTGCACATATCAGAAATAACCTGACACCCCAAGATAATAGTTTGGCAAAAAAGGAAATTCAAGCCAAGAAGTACTTCAGTGTCATCGCTCAGGGTGACAGTAGCACAGAGCTATGTGGGAGAACATACATTGGCTTCTAAACCTTTGGCTGCATTGAAGGACTATTAATCTATCCAAGTAGGGAGCACTGAAATCTACTTGGCAGGAAGAATCAGAAAATGGACAACTAATCTGTGTCAGTTTCTCATTTACATCCAAATATTCTCTGTGTCCAGAACCAGTTTGGAAGTAAATCATAAATGTTCTAGTTTTGAGGTAATGCATACAATGTTTAAAGTGCTCTTGCCAGTTGGAAGTAAAATATTTCAGACATGATACTTTTTATTTATTGAAGCTGAACTCTCTCCCATTCTAATCCTTATCTAATAGTAACATATATTATTCCTTCATGAAGAAAAAGCTGGAGTAAGAAAACACTAAAAATGCACTAAAAACTCTGGTGTGGTAACCAACACCATGCAATAGCAGAGTATACTTGAACAGTGTTACATTTTCAAACAGCCTTCCAGGATACTTGAAGATGTAAAGATTTAAAAAAAAAGAAAAAAAAAAGAGAAAGGAAAGCACTGATGAAATTTAGAAAGGGGGAGAAGCTACTTAGTCTTCTAAATACTGATTTCAGTGCTTTTTTTGTCTTTATCTACAAAATGAAGTCTTCACAAGACTAGTACCTGTTCCTCAGGTCTGATTTTCCCTAAGATGACAAAAGGAATCATGACTAGTCAACTGTTAATTAAATGCATCTTAGATTAGCCTTTGAAATAATTGGCTCATGTATTTTCTATCATCTAGAAGTTGAGAAAGATTTCAGTAAAAATAGCTCTACTCAGAAACAGCACCAATTCTATCCATTTATAATAGCTCAGAACTTTTTGTGATAATGGAAATGTAATAAACCTAATTAACAGTCATCTAATGACAATTACTAAATGGTGTCAGTCAAGTACAAAAAGACATCTAGCTGGCTATCCCTTTTAGGAACATATAACCATCACAATGTGTAAATTATGCACATGGACATTCCACAGAAGACAAAAGCTCCAGGAGAATCATCAGGTTCAGAGAGTTTGGAGGTTGTTACAGTGCATTTCCCTGGTTGATGACTTAAGTGCCTAGGATGGTGTTTCAGAGACAGAAAAGTGATATTTATACATAGTTATACAAAGCTTGGAGGAGAAAATCAAATCAAGACTTATAATGTCCAAATAACGCTTTATTAATGCCTGACACCATATTTTCTGACATTTAATTTGGACTTTGGTCCAAATTCTTGGCACTTAGCTCATTTAAATATAACTTGCTCCTCACTGTAAAAGCAAATCAAGCAGTAATATGCAGAAGCGTAGAAAGTCTCCCAGGCAGTAGAATAACGTGATTGCTACTCTAACTTTTATTGGTTAGAGCTAAAACAGAAAAATCAAGGTGTTAAAATAATCAAGTAACCCTTGAAAAAAGCTTTTTAAAGTGTAAGTCTCGTATGGTTTTCATACCTGTTACATTGTTCAGTCCTGAAATGTATTTTTGATACCTCTAGAAATTTCTCATACAATACAGAAGAACTTCTGAGCTCATCTTTTTTAATTTCTGAGGAAAATTTTCTAATGTATTTCTAGTTTACCTGAAAGCTGAAAGAAATAGAAAGCGGTACCATAATAGAACAGTTGTTGAGTGAGTGGTGTTGAAACATTTTCATCATAAAAGTGATAAAAAGGCTAACCTCATCAGCTTTATTGCAACAAATATCCAAAGCAAGATGTGATAGAGTTAAATGTGAGGAACGTTCCTTTGCCAACATTTAACACACGGACAATGATGCCCCTTTGGAACACCTTCAAAATCCCTCAGGTTAAAAAGGCACACTTAATTAAAATAAAATGGCATTATTGACTACCTGTAAGCATGGTTATCAACTCAAGAAGTGAGATAGATAACTGCATTTTTAGAATGGAAAGAACTGTAGACAATGCAAGACTTCTGACTGACTCCAGTGAGTACCAGGTCAGACCTGATAGCACCTGACCATGTCTGTAATAGAGGGCATAAAAAAATCTGTATCAGTTAACCTACAAACCTGTGGGTGATACTCAAAGATGATAGGGAAAGCAGAACTGATTGCAAGAAGGATGCACGTAGAAAAACAAAGAAAAACACATGAAGCTTGTATTTTTATGCTATATAATTAATGCTGTGTTCAGTTGTATGGATATCAATAAAAATATTGGTCAATTGTGTGCAAACCGGTGATAATCTGAGTTTGCCAAGGTGAAATATTCTGGGAGCAGAATTCTCTATCCTCTGTGGAAACTGTAAAAACCTGTCCCCATTACAGAAGGCAATGAGAAAACAGTTGTGGCAATTAACCCTAGAAAGTAACTGTGCCCAAAGGATTTGCAAATTCCTTGTCTTGTGATAGGAGATCAGATCTTCTTGTACCAGGGTCAGACTTGAATTAAATAAAAAAACATAACATGCAAATGTGTAATAGATTTAATATAGTAATGTGCAACTATGCTGCTTTGACTTGAGATCCTCAATATCCAGACCACGAATGACAGTATAAACATACATTTTCCATTTTGCACCCTTGCAAAAAACAGAGCATCTTGGATGAAATCTTAGAGGCAGCCAGATATGGCTAAATATCTCAACAATTATCTCTTGTGAAGGCCAAGGTCATCTTTCTGTTTGGTGGTTCCTGCACAATAAGGTATTGAAGTTTTAAACCAGGACATTTTAACCTCTGGAGCAAAACCCCAAATATTTTTTATTTCACTGCACACATCCATACTCACACCCATCCCCCCCTTCATACTGGGTTTTGGGGTTTTTTTTCCCCCCAGGTGATTTTGTTTTTAACTGTATTTGCACAGTGGAATCTTTCATTTAAGACTCCAGATACATCCAGAACACAAAGAACAATACATTTTAGCATCAGCTATCAAATTCTTATTTAATCTGTAAGACCCAAAATTCAGCAATGAGAAATCTTCCATTTTGTCAGAAATCAATATCCAATTTACCTGAGCAGTAATTCAGAAGCAGAACTCATTGGAAGTTATCACTGGAGTGGGTATCTGTGCTAGCTCATTAGAAGCTCGTAACTCAAATATCTATTTAAAGGCATGTTCTGCAGTAGAAAATATTGCCTATAAATGAGCTTGTTACAAATAGCCAAGACTTTCCTCAAAACAACAGGAATATTTGTTTTCATTTGCAACTCTCATCCCGGAGGGATGATCTTGACCATGCATTAATTATACTGCTCTTCATGCAAATTAATTTAGATTTCATGTTCTTTGGGGCAGGTAAAGGATACTTTTTCACTCAGAATAACTGAGCAACTATCAAATGCCCCTGCAATATTAAAAATACTGCCCCATATCTATTTGTTACAGACACCTAAGAACATGCATGATGTCTCAAAATCCTCAGTGCTAGAAACTACAGGGAATGCTTATGTTTGCCATTCCCTACTTTTAGGTCACTTGATTGGTTTAAAACAAGAGATCAAAGGGCAGAAAGAAGCTTTGCTGTTTCATTTAAGACCATTCGTGGTTTCTTGCAAGACAGATCACCAGATATTGGCATATACTTGAACAACTTGATCTTTAACACAAGTGACAAGGGTTTGCCTGCTTTGCACTGGATTTGATTTGGATCATGAAGAAAAAAAAGCTGTTATAAGGAATCAATTACATGCATTTCCTTGCAAATTCTTTCACAGAGAACTTCCAAATGCCTAGGTCTGTTTTACCAAATGCAAACAGATGATTGAAATGGTTCAGCTGGGGCTTTCCCTATTGTTGGGGAATCCCACCTGTAGCAGAAAACTGTATTAAAAACCCTACCTCTCATAATCTGTGAGCATACTGAATATGTCCCCAAACTTGGAAGATGATTAGTCATGCAACAGTTCAGTCCTAGGGCCCCATGATGAACAAACCCAGTAGCAGCTCTAATTTAAATCTATACAGCAACAACCTTCTACCAATGCTAAGAACTAGTATTGGATATACTGCATGTTACTACAAGCATTTTACTTGCAGAAGCTATGTTGCTAACTGACTCAAGTCCTTGTTCAGTTTCAAGAATGAAATCATCTACATTGATTAAATTCCAAGTAGTAAGATAAAACCCCCACAAACACTCAACGTATTTATAGCATTATCATAGACCTTTTCAAAACCAGTTTAGGAGGAGTGTTTTCTTTATAACATGAATAAACATGCCGTAAGAAAGCAGAAATGAAGACAGCTGTTCTGTTAGACCCTTGCAGCAGTTATGCTCATTTGAGATCCTCTAATGCTCTATGATCACAGACTGGGTGAACACCAGGCACCGGAAGAGTCTTTGTGACAGAAAGAAATCTGTGTGTTATGAGTTCAACCCAACCAAGGGTTCACAGAGGTGCACTCCAGCCATCAGAACACTTTTTCTGTATCATTCCATGTTTTGTGAACACATCAGGAAGTCATCAAGACCTCACTAAAGTAGTAGAGAATGACCCAAATGTCAGAATATCAAAACAGTTACGTGGGAGGTGGGAAACTGAGATCTAGTGTCTGTTTCTGTGACTAAGGGAAGTGAAACACTACCAATAAGAGACAGCAAGCACAAAACTATTGTAATTGCCAAAGTCTAAAATACTTAGCCTGAGAAATATGGAACAAAAGGATAGTTGTTAATCCACAAGGAAGATAGAGAAATTGAACTTGGATTGCTCTCATGCAGCACAAGAGCTATAAGGCTCATTGTATAGCAAAGTAGATTCATAAAAATGCATATGAATTTCCAATTATTTATTCTCTCTAATTTTTTTAGAAGGGCTGGAAAATAAAATGCTACATTTCAGGTCCAATGGACTGTTTCACATTTGAGTAAGATGAAATTTCATCTTGGTTGTTTGAAAATAATTTCGGATCCTGCACAACATTGCAGCAAGTAATAAATATCTTTTTTCCAAGAAAAATTTCACAAATACAGGAAAACCTAACAACCTAAGTAATACAGAGTCAGAGTTTGATTTACACGTAAGTGTAAAGAACAAAAGGTTTTTATCTAAAGGATTTCAAATTTCAGATTTCCAGAGCTTGTCACAATTCTCAACTGGGATTAAGACAGAAAACGTTAATTTTCCCGAAAAAAACCCTTTAAAAAATACATAAGTGCAATGTAGAAAATATTTTTATTCCTACTACACATTTATATGAAAACAAAGTAATTAAAAATGTCAACAGAAGTGCCCTTGGAAAAGTGTTGAGACAAAAATGCTGCAACATAGTCAAAACTCCACCCCAATAATTTTTCAGGACTTGCAGATTCATAGAATAGTCTGAGTTGGAAGGGACTCCAAGGATCACAGAGTTCCAACACCCCAACACAGGCAGGGCCACCAACCTCTGGGCCTGGATCTACACAAGGTTGTCCAGGGCTCCATCCAACCAGGCCTTGAACACCCCCAGGGATGGGGCATCCACCACCTCTCTGGGCAGCCTGTTCCAGCACCTCGCCACTCTCTGTAAAAAAATTTCCCCCTAATATCTAATCTAAACCTTCCCACCTTCAGTTTTAGTCTATTCCCCCTTCTCCTGCCGTCATCTGCCCTAGATTCCTCTCAGGGAGGCTTGAATTCCTTTGCTTGAAGCAAGAAGGTGCAGTCTGCTCAGTTAAAGGCTCAAACTGGCTTCTCTCTGCCCTCAAAAGGGACATGCGATTGTGTAACCGCTCAAGCTGGGATGTTCTATGCTAACTCAAGACAGTTTATATTTGACTTGCTTTCCTGGGACTAGTGTAATAGCTTAACTATTTAACTTCTGAAGATAGTGAATTTCTGTTTTATTAAAGTATGAAAACAAGACATATTATCCAGCAATCAGATAAGCATGTCACAGATCTAATAATTTGTTATGACTTGTTTTTTCATGTAATCTTAAGTCATATGACTGCATGTCCTGGTTTTGGATGGGATAGAGTTAAGTTTCCTCCTAGTAACTGGTATAGTGCTGTATTTTGGATTTAGTGTGAGAATAATGTTGATAACTGATGCTTTTAGTTGTTACCAAGCAGTGAAGGACTTTTCAGCTTCTCACACTGCTTTGGCAATGAAAAGGTGTATATGGGGGGTGTCCAAGCAGCTGGTAGGGGATGCAGCCAGGACAGCTGACTCAAACTGACCAAAGGGATATTCCCTCCCATATGGCAGCATGCTCAGTATAAATCAGGGGGGTTGGCTGGGAAGTATTTGGGCTTGGGAACCAGATGAGCATTTGTCCCAGGTGATAAGCAATCAGGCTGTGCATCATTTGTTTTGTATATTCTTTTATTGTTGTTGTTCTTATTAGTTTAGTATAAACTTCCTTCCCTGTCCTTTTAAAATGCCTATACCTTTCATCATTTTTTCCTCTCTCCCCATCATACCAGGGGGCTGTGGAGCGAGTGGATGTCTGTGTGGTTGTTTCAGCTGCTTCCCAGGTTAAACCACAACACTGCATTTAGCCACAGAAAACTATCTGTTGAATCCAAATGGATTATGAATTTAGGAGATTTTTCTTATTACCTATCACCAGTTATTTCCAAAGTAAATTCCAGTGATGCAGTCTCAGTTAAAATAAAATAACCTCAACTCATCAAGTTCGTATTATCAAAACCCAGACAGTAGCTTACAGATTTCCTATATTTGATGCTTAGGTATACATTAAGATATAAAAATCATAACCAGCATTAGCCACAAGATGACACTTTAGGACTACTGGAAAGAGATTGTCACTGCAGCAAAATAAAACCATTTTGACACTGGAATGAACTGAGCCAATTATTAAGTACACAGTAAACGGGAAATTGGTCTAAGTATTTTCTGAAGGGGATTGATTGCTTGGCTGCTAAGAGGCAGGCAGCCAAGTGGTGTATTGACCCAGAAGAGGAGGAAGGGAGCTCAGACAATTTTTATTGAGGGGTCTATCTCCCTGTTACTAAAACCATAAACAAAGTTTATTTACGGAGATTAAAAACAAATCAGGAGAGGGTGCACAATTTGAAAGCAGAACACCCCAAAAAGCCAGGTACCCAGAAGGGGCAACATGTAAAAAATGTGTTTATGTAGCTGGAAATAAACTGTACATCCATTAAGTCTATTGATCACAGAACTTGTTTTGGTATCTGTTCTCTAATATACTTCAAGTGAAACAAACTGGGCGAGACATCATTTTACTATGCACTCATTGGTTAGCTCTGCAGCCAGCTGTACAATCAATACTGGGGTCTAACAGCAGAGCTGTTAGAAACTTCTAACTCAGTACTAACCAGTCTTTCTAGAAAGCCATCAATTCTTGGTAAATATTTAATAATTTTCTTAAAACCCAACCATTCCATAACAAAGATATCACCATATATATCAAGCACAAAACCACACACATTTCAAACAAAAAACCCTTACATGAGAACAGACCCATGGTTCTCTTCCATGTCTTTAAACCCTCTCATAAAACTACGCTCCTCAAGGATGCCAAGAATAGCAAAACTTTATACACTTTAAATAAGATGCTATGCTCATGCCATTCAAAACAGGTGCAGTAGTCTCCCCAGGTGAGCAGGGAATCTGGTAGGGCCAGTCATGCCCTCTCTGTCTAGGGTTCCTGGAGCACAGTGTTTGATTGCCATAGCTGAAAGTCAGATACTTAGTGACCTCATGTGCCACCTTGAAGAAGAGATGAACATTATTTTCCTGATTGCTTACATCCTACGTTCTACAGAGTTGATTGCCCTGCTGAGACAGATAAAGAGGTAAAAGGACTTAGGACTTCCTTGGGTATATTATCATATTGCATCAGAAAGCACAACTCAAAACACATCCCAAGTATTTTTCCTAGAGTCCCAGCAACTTTAAGTCAATGGTGTATAAAGTAAGAAGCCAATACTTTGCTTTTTGAGAATCTAAGCATTCATTAAAAAACCCCAACAAACAAGCTCAAATATAAGTTTATCTGTTATGGAGAAGACTGTAAAAATACAGCAATACCATTAATTCTCTACAAATTTGACATATTCCTACATTTTAAGACACCAATTTTTTGCTGTTAGTTTTAGTGCATCCTCATCTACTAGAAAAGTTTCCATTCCCTACTGATTTTATCTTTTTCTACTCCACAGCTACTGATTTTCTTTTCTGCCCAGTTTACTACTGGGAATAGGTTATCATGACAGAGCTTTGTTTATGTACCTGTGCATCATTAATCAAAGATTTTAGTCTTGCACACCCATTTTATCAGGCTTAGAGCTGGAAAGCTGCTGTTGCCAAAGCTAGAGAGCACTTCCTCCACAAAGGAAGCGCAGAGGACTCTGAATACTAATGTAATAACCTGCTTGAAGCAGGGACAGTAGTATCATGTATAAAAGATTACTTAGGTAAATCTGTACTTACTACCTTCAGCACTCAGCTTCAGTCAATGTACCCACAACCTGAGAAATGCATTCCCTGCCATCCTGCTTTCTCACCTGCTTAGGGTTTTAGGCCAGTTGTGTTGGAAGTCACAATTTGTCTCCTACCTCACATTAGGTAAAGCTCTCAATTTTCAGTATTTCACCCCCACCACTGCAAAACATTAGCATAGTGCTCAATACGTACTTTGAATACTTATGTCTCCATTAACACTTAACATACACTTTGTAGTTTCTCAGACTTAAGTGAGTACAGCTGCCCACAATTTGAGATTACATCTTTATAGGAAAATCACATTTTCTGGTACTTATCTGCAAGCTTATCTCCACAGCTCATGACAAAATCTAACCTATGCCCCCCTTTGACTACACACCCTATAGCTAACACAAAGCTGAGTCCCTGTAGCTCCAAGAGTTTTAATTACTCAGTTGCCCAAAAACATAGGCACTGTCCTGTCTTAAAGTCTACAAGAACATTCTTAATCTATGATTTTTGAGTCAGATTCATCCTAATTCAGGCATGTCAGTTAGAAGGACTCTGGTTGGGATTCAGGTTCAGTGACAGATAAGGTCCTCCAAAGCATGAGTTTTTCTCTTCCCAGTAATTCCAGAGGGAGCCTCACATGATTACTCTTCCTTTTTAGTAATTTCAGGCTAGTTCAATCTCGTTCTACTTACCATACATACTTTACATTACCATAAGCACCCAAGTTTATAAAGTCAGAAGTATCTGATTGGGAAAAACTCGATTTTCAATCCTGGATCTAGCAGGTTATTGCAAAAACCCTAAAAGGTTTCCAAAACATGCATTCTTGCAAAAACGAGGACCAATACCCTTTTTTATTCAAGTTCTTAGAGTGCCAGTGCAATTTCAAAAAGATTAGAATTTTATCTTAATATGCACTTTGAAATGACAATTATTTTTGCTATGCTGTATTTCATGGGAAAGACAAATTATTTCTTGTCTCTCTTCAATGCAACCTGAAAAGGTATAGCATTCCTTGTCTTCATACCTGTAAGACAAAGGCATGAAATACTTCACCTGGTTTGAAAGCAAAGGGACAATTACTCAACTAACCCTCCACCCAAGCAAAAATTCTCATTCTATACTTGACTCATCTCTTCATTAGTATAGCACATAAAACCCTATAAAATTAGTTATGGGAAGTATTTTTTAACTGATAAAGCTTCTCAAATCAAGCAATGAATGAAAACTTGGCTACCAATTAGGATTACTATAATTCCTTGCTAATTTTTAGATGTCTTTTTTCTGAAAAGGTCCAATCTCCCCTTTCCCTTCAGCAGCTGTCACTGACATAGACACAAAGATAAGTTTCAAGTTGCTCCTTACATTTAGTAGGAGGATATTGGGAACAGTAAATCTGTAAGAAGAATGATAATGGTCTGGAATACCTTGTAGGCCAAACTCTTATAAATTTTAGATTTTGTAATGAGGGACATAAATAATTAAAATAGTAATCTCTTGATTTGTAATTCATTTTAGCATGATGGTAGTCTAACTCCTTACATGAGAATCTCACTCAGGAGTAACAACACTAACATTAATTTTATCTACAAATCCATCCTCCAAAATGAAAGAAGAGCTTTAGTAGTTACATAGCAGAATTCCTACTCCCATCCGTTTAGCTATGTCAGGATTAAAGCTTTTCTATACAGATAAATGCTTTGGAGTAGCAAGTGAGGAATATGCAACATCTGCCTGAAAGGATGAAGAGGAGCTACATAATCTGGAAGTTATCTAAAAACTTGGGCTGAAACCACTGGTCCTTGGAAAGGCGTGAGGGCACATTTATAAATCAGGTGACAAGTGACCAAAATGTCAGCTGGAAAGCATCCTGTTTGTACCACATTAATCCGCTGTCATGCTAGGGCACTGATGCAATCTTATCCACATCAACACAGTTTCTTTTTTGCTAGGTCTTTAGAAATCATATTTTCAGTTAGGACAGGGCATGGTTCTGTTCAGCTTAGGAGAAATGACAGAGACTGGACTTGGTAAGTATTGATGAGCTTCACTTAGGCCACTGCAGTGTCTAGGGTTCTTCTGAGCAGAAATAAGAGGTGGCCCAAGATATCTATAAATAATGGGAAAAATGTGAACAAGGAGCAGTTAAGCTAGTCAGGACACTATAACCTCTCTGGGCAGCCTGTCCCAGGGCTCCACTTATTGGTTTGTTTGCCTAGAAACACATCTTCTGTTGACATTTCTTCAAACAGTATACAGAATAAAGGAATCTCCTGCAACCATTCAACCCTATAAACAGTAGGTGATATTTTGGGGCATTTAAGTTCAGTTGCTAGTTCATGTTCCTTTTTAGACAATTAGGTATTCAAAATAAAGGAATGCTTTTATACCCACAGATAACTATCAGTGCATGTAAATGCCTACAGTAATTCCTGCCAGAATTTATAGGACAGAATACAGAAAGGAAAGTAAACTTAAAAGAACAAAAAAAAGCAAGCCCTTCATCTAAGCATAGCAACATATTTGATACAGTCAGAAATAACATTATATATATTATGTATAATGTGCCAAAATACAGACCTTACCCATAACAGCAAATTATTTCAAAGACAAAGTGAGAGAAAATGTGATATTGTTTTGTGAATATAAAACAATACCACATTCGTGTGTGATATTGTTTTGTGAATACTTTCCCCCAGGGAAAGGCAACAAGACTGCAAACTATTAACTGAAAGTATTCGAAGTTACTGGATTAAAAGACAGTAGGTCAAGAGAGGTATCTATGTTCACACTTTACCATAGATACTGGCAAAATCATCTCCATCCATTCTAAAATATCCTAGGAGCACCTGGAGAAACTATTAAAAACATCCAGTCTTCCTAAAAACATCCAAGCACCTTCATCAAATATGGCCCCTATTTGATGCAATCCCTATAGTACTTTTTGAAGAGCTAAGAGAATACACACAAATCATCTTTTCTTCCTCCTGCATAAAGAGATGCTACAGAATTACATTCAATAAACTTTACATCAAACCATAACTTCTGGTTGGTCAACAATGCTTCAAAGCCAACTAATAATAGCAGTTGAAAGCAGCTTTTGTTAAATGTTTAAAGAAAAAAACACCGTATTCTCCTGCTAGACTGGGAATTCTCCCTCCACTATTCCACCAAGATTTTAAGGGTATTATTTTCCCACCCTCTCCACCCCTGAAAATCTAACACTATTAAAAAACCAAATCTAGAATCTGCAATTATATAAACAAGAATCACAGAATTGTAGGGATTGGAAGGTACCTTAATAGATCATGGGGTCCAAGCCCCCTGCCAAAGCAGCTCCCCAGCTCATGTTGCACGGATAGGCACCCAGACGGGTCTTGAATATGTCCAGGGAAGGAGACTCCACCACCTTCATGGGCACAGGTTCATCACCTGATTTATTAGACCTACAGCTGTATTGGAAGGATCTGGAATAATTCAAAACATAATTCTGAATCCTGATTATTAAAGGTGTGATACAAAAGCAACATGAAGGTCCCTGAAGAAGCTAAAAAGGGTTAAATGGACACAATGGAAAAAAAAAAAGGAGGTGTAAAGAATAAAGGAAATAAAGAATGTCATTATTTTGGCATTTGATATATATTTTCATGAACTTAAATGAAAAAATTGCCTGAAGACATTCTCCTGAGAAAGAGAAAGATTCCCAGTTTGTTTTTGTTATCAGTAAACAATCTTTTAAGTCTTTTCTGAAACATTCTCCCTCTCCAGGAATTTAAAGAAATGACACCACCATTCCCAGGTGCTTTGCTGAATGGATAAAGAATCAGCAGATGGCTCATAGTGCTCTTTTCCTACTGTAAACAGACATCTTATCTCTCGACTCTTTTCCCCTTATCTTAGAAAAGCTATTTATAGACTAAACTAGCTAGAGCTAAACTCATCACTTGTCCAAAATCAATGGAAGTTTTCCCATTTATTTGAATACTGCCTAAAGGATTAATTTGGATATTGAACTGGTTCCTTCAAGTATGACAACCTGGTCTGTGCATCCAATAAGCAAGCAAGCATTTGTGCTCAATTGACTCCGTTTCCCAACTAGTTTTATGCAGGCCAATTTTTCATAATATAACACCTGCAAATAAAATAGTCTTCTTAATATTCCTGGATTGTGACACAATCACAATATAAAGGAAATTAAAAATTAACACACAAAGTATTGTATGGATCATCACAGAAGGCAGGGTTGCAGTGGGAAGAGCAAGACAGCCTTGGCTTCAGGGCCTTCTGATATCAAGAGCTCTGATCTTACTGCATTGCTTTTTTAGAATTCCCACAACCCTGTTTTTAACCACAGTAAACAGTTGCTGAAGCCTTAATGAACCATATGTTCAGGGTGGCAAGTGTTCCACTCTAAGAAGAGCGGTAAATTCATTTACATTTTTCAAAACTCCACAGTCAGTTCATTCTTCACTGTAACTTGTAAAATGCAAGTGTCTCTTTGCAAGTATATAAGTGAAATTTGGTTTTTATTGTACACTTCATGCTTAAGCACAGCCTCAAACTGGCATCACTTGAAGCACTCTGGTTACGAGCATTTCAATTTACTCTGGGATGGAATCATGAATGGGTGGCTCAAGGCAATTCCAGATCAATGATTATAGATTACTTGATACTTCCATAAAAGGCTCCTTCTGTCATACACATATGACTGCCATATTGTTTCCAGCAGAAACTCAAAGCCAAATTTCTTCCTGAACAATATTATTTGCCTGTTTCACTTTTGTATTTAGAAATGATGATTCAGAATCCTGAGGAATACTTTTTCAAATTATCAATCTGGTGTATTTGTCTCATCAGGGTTTCATAGTCTATAAGCATGGTGATTATTCATCAGTATATTACATAATATATGATATAATTATATTATTATATTGATTATTCACTAGTATCTTATGCTACAAGCAATCTAAGCATCAGACAGATTTTCTGTCTAGTCCTGCCACCGATATGCTCTTTGGCTTCATTTATATTGTCTATTCATGTTGCCTTAGCCTTTTCTGCTTAACTGTTTTTCTATTTATCCTGTAAATTCCTCAGAGTAGGTACCACCTCCTAATCCATTTGTACAGTGCCTAGCACACTACAGGTTGGTGCTTAAAGTAACAATAGTAATGATTTCCAGTGGTTGCTGTCTGTCAGAATCAATTTTAAGGCTTCCAGCAGAGGTCACAATTACTCAGCAGTTCCCAAGATCACTTGTATATACAGAGAAGTAATTTCTGCAATCAAAGCTGGAAGCTAGCATAACTAAGTATTCACTGCAACAAAACATGCAACAGATTATTTATCGGCAAGGAAAAAAGATGGATCTAATTAATAATTGCCTGATATTTTGCAAAGCTAATGAAGGAGCTTTGATCTCTTACAAAAATAATTTGTCATAAAAGATGAAGTCTCTGAAGTAAAGCAAACCATTTAGTAGATTAACTCCACATCAGTAATAATTTGTTTATTAAAAGGATACGTCTATTGGAGAGGATGGCTTTGATTTAGAAAGTTGAGAGTTTCACTATTGCTGACAAAGTTGTTTATTGTTTAAACTCTGGATTTTTGTGTTTGCTCACAGTAGTTTCTGGATCCTTCTACTGTATTGTATGCCTGCTTTGATTTGTAGAAAGTTAAGAGTCTCAATATTACTGGAAGAAACAGGTAATTCCTTCTGCAGTAGAAAGAAAGAAAAAACACCCCCATAATTACTAAGTGAAATAATAAAATGGCATCAGGCTTTGTTGGACAGTTAGAAAAATCCAATGCAGGAAAAAGGATTCTAGCTGAGCAGTGGAAACGGTTGAGCTAAAGAGATGAGAAGGAAAAACATCTGGTTGAAGAACATCAGGGAGTTAAGTATAGAATTAAAAGGAAGGATAAAGAAAAGTGAAGTAACGTGAACTGAGCTACTGAATCTCTTTGCACACCACATTAAGCCATAAAGATCACAAAATATTCTGGCACTCTCCTCTGACTGTGTCTCAACTTGACCAGTCCACTTCCTTTTGCTTTGGACTCTGAGGAGTCACTGAGACCCAAGGCTGTTCGCATCTTCCACTCTGCATGCAGTTTTATCTCCTTCTCCTCAGATATTTGTTTTGCTGTCTGATTCATGAGACAGTGACTTTTCCTCCCACTTCCTTTTAACTCTCCTACTGATTTCCTACCTCTGTTAAATGAAGTTTCTCTTTCCGAAGCTCTAAATTCTTCTGCCAGTTTGCTTACTGACCATTTTTTTCCTTTGTTTTTGACTCCTGCCTTTTCTTCTATTCACTGTAACAATGCTTTTACTTTGGGATGCCAATGACCATCCTTTAAAACTCTTAGTCCCCTTCTGATACCTAACACCTGATGCTCAACCTTGTACCAAGACTCTTGCTTACTATATATTTAGGCACTCATGTGGCTGTTGTGCCAGTAAAGGGTTGGTTCTGATTTCCCACCCATCATCTCTGATCACTTGCCTGACTGTATCTTCTTTCTGTCATCCCTCCACCCTTCCTAGCACAACAATGGTTTTAGTTCCCACTCTGGTTTATTTAATGGCTTTGCAGTTTTCATCTCTCCCATTTTCAATACTCGGCTCAGTCCTTACAATACAGTTTAAACTTTATTTATGTGTATTTCCAAAGAAATCAGCAAGGCAGATATTTCTGTTCTCAGTGTGTGACAGCCCCCATAAAATCTTGCAAAAGCAGTGGTAAGAAAGAGTGTGATGCAGTTCCTGAGTGTAAAGTCAGTAGAAGGTAATGAGAGATAGGGAGGCTTAAAAAAAAAGCCCAAATAACCAAAACAAACCCTGCATTTTGTTTTCAAAACAGTTACATCTGAGAATTAACACAGAATCTGAGTGAATGAAACTGGATGATGAAGTTCCTACCAAAGTTAATTTATTTCATGTCACCACTACAACACAAGCTTCAGTTTTAATCCTGGTCAGCAACAAAAGGATTTGTGGGGTTTCTTTGGTTGGCTGGGGGTATGTGTGTGGTGAGGACTGCTTGATTTTTTTCTTTTTAACATTACCAAGGATAAGGAATAATTATGTGCATACAAGCCAGAGCACAGGGAAAGTACCTGCCAAGCTCTTTCTGATATTACAATACATTGGGGAAAAATAAAGTCTAACCACATTTTATTATGCATTTATTTATCAAAAATCTGTCATGCACATCTACCCTACCAGATTGCAGACTTGAAAGGTAAGAACAAAGACCATTTGTTTTGGGAAAAGTAGTCTGCAGACTAACTCTATTGCTGTATTAAACAAATGACTTACATCCTCTGCAAGGGCAAGAGGAAAAAACCAACATCAACTGCAAGAGAATGAGATTTATTTTATCATTTTAAAGTTTCTCAAACCAAGTTTACAAAGTGATTTAGTCTACTATTATTCATTCAGTCCTCTCTCAAGGACTATCAGTTATAGTAAACTGCATAAAACTGTTAGGATTTTTCTTCCATTTCCTTTATGGATTGCTATTTGAAGTGTAGATAGAAACTTCACTTTTTTATGCATTAATTCAATGAAAACAGATAAGGCCAAATCAAACCAAGCACTAGCTAGTTCCTGAGTCTATAAAATATCATTAAAAAGTTAAGAGAAAATTTTGAAAGACAACAGATTATTAAGTCACTCAGGGAGTTTATTACTACTTCTCAGGCATCTTTGCCTACAAATTTGCCCACCTAATCACAGTATTTGAATGTATCTGTAGGTCCAAGCACATTACAAAAAAAATTATTAATTAAATCTCTCTCTCCCCTCTCACTGGTACAGATAGAGATAGTTTTTGGAATGTTTGGTCTACATAAACAGAATGAACTTGTTTGTCTTCGTTCTTGTACTCTGTTCTCAGCTTTTGAATTTGTCATCAGCAACATAAAGACTTTTACTGAACTGAGGAACACTGAGAAACATGCTTTCGAGTTCTTGGCATCCAGATTTCAAAAGATTTCACTTATTACATCCATTTACATAACATACAGACTCAGAGGTTTTTCAGATACTGTTGACAGAGACCTAGACCAAAGAAGAAAGAACATATCTCCCTAAACAGAGATGAATTAAAGGCAGGCATGGTCATGGGGCCCATACGCTGCTTAAGAATGTAGGCACTATGAACTCTCAGTAACATTCAGCACCACTGTCCTGAAAGATGGAAAGTAAGATGAAAAACCTGATTAATAGGTTGACTTTGTCTGAAAATCCTTGGATTCTCTTATCCACCCACAATGTAAAAAGCTTAACACACACAGACCACAGACTGTTAGGAGTTGGAAGGGACCTTGAAATATCATCTAGCCCAACCCCCTGCCAGAGCAGGATCACCCAGACTAAATCACACAGGAACACATCCAGGTGGGTTTGAATGTCTCCAGAGAAGGAAATACCACAACCTCTCTGGGCAGCCTGTCCCAGGGCTCCATCACCTTCATAGTGAAGGGGTTTCTCCTTATGTTCACATGGAGCTTCCTCTGCTCCAGGTTGTACCAGTTGCTGCCATCCTATTGCTTGCAGGACTGCCTTGTCCTATTGCTGCCATCACTAAGAGCCTGGCCCATCCTCCTGACTCCCACCTTTTACACATTTATAAGTGTTAATAAAGTCACTCCTCAGTCTCCTCTTCTCCAAGCTCAGCCTCTCCTCATAAGGAAGGTGTTCTACTCCATCATCTTTGTGTCCCTGGATCTCTTAAAGCTATCTGACAGGTGACTGTCAGCAAGCCAGCAATGGTCCTAATATCAGTGTCACTGTGGTTCCCTCCCATATTGTAACATTTTGTCAGTGTCAAAGCCACCAGTAACACGTTGCTGTCAGCACTGCCCTTCTCCTTATGGCAGCTTGCACAGCCTATCATCTAGCATCTCATCTATTTACTCTGGGATCCTAACCTGAATAATTTACAGTTTCTATTTATCTGAGCATCCAATAAATCTGGATATTTCCAGAGTTATTGTTATACAGTAAGATATTCTAAAGCAGTGGCAGGAAAAAACACCCAAACTGAGGAAAAACATTTTAAAATGTGGATGAAAACAAAGCCCACAAGCAAGGCAAAGGATTAGAGTTTGCTTTACTGGCTAATCAATCCTAATATGTTAAAAGCACCAAGGGATAAGCAGCTCACTGACCAGTGCCTAATTGCAATTTTTAGGACAGTTGGATACTGAAGGCAACAGAACTGATAGAATTCAGCAAGTTTTGATCCCTTCTATTATAAAATAAAAATGTAAGCATAAATTCTAGAGCCCATCCTGCCTTATATCTCACCATCTTAGAAAATTTCAACTATATTAACCTCCCTTACACAGATCACACAGAGCAGCCCAATCTTTTCCTGACAGATGAGCCAGAAAAAAAATCAGCCAAAACCAATTTGGAGTTAATGATAAATGTTCTTAAACTGATCATGAATGTCAGTGTTCATACAGATCCTAAAACCAACATGACACTTGGAGAAAGCTATTCTACCACAAAATCTATTCCCCCCACTTCTAGAACAACAGGATATATGACGAAATACAAGTTAAAGTTTGCAAGAAATTATTTGGCATAATAAATGAAAGTTATTGTTTCTCTTTGAAAAGTATCTAATGCTAACTTGGAAGTGTTAACCATAAACGTCTCAGTCTGTTCATACCTATCAGCAGAGTGAAGACATAGGAGGCTGTTGGAACAGAAGGGTGTGCTCTGATAGTGCAACAGATTTCTGACTGGAGAATTACGTGTAAAAATAGAATTTTGACAAGATCTCACATCTTCTCCCTTGAGGTCTCCCTCTCCTTGTTGCTTCCCCCAGCAGTACAGCTTAACAACTATTCAGGCAGTAATTTAAAAGCACAAACTAGCCTCAGGCAGAAAACGCCTAAGAATAAAATTCTTAGACTTCTATACAAAGCAGCTTCTTTGTGGTGTTGGCCTGTACATGGGTTACTTGACAAAAAGATGAATTTTGTTTTGTGTGAGTAGATAGCTGTGATGCAAGATCCAGGGAGACAGGTAATAATGACAACAACAGACACAGGAATGAGATTTCTCATGCATTCTCCACTGACAGAAAATATCTGCACCGGGTGAATGGGATGGATGACTCCAGCCCATTCTATATTTCAGTAAAGCTGCATGTGAGGGAATCCAATTCTAGTCATGTGGAAATCTGCTATAATATGGATTCTCAGATTTAACAAGGAAAGAATGCTTTATTTAGCAGCAACAGCAGACTGAAAGGAAACAACTGCATATTCACACATCAAGTAATTCGATGACCTTTTCAGATGCACAGATTTTGATCTGGAAAATAACGAAAGAAAGCAAATGCATCAAATACAGGAGCTGTTATCTCTAAAGCTTAGAAGGAGAAAGAAACTACTCTCAGGCAACTCGAGGCACTGCTGGCCCTGCTATCTTTTGAGCTGCTGAACAAAACCCAGCTGAGATAATGTATGATCTCAGTAGAAGCAAACTCCAAAACAAGAATCAGGTGTAGGAGAAGAAAGACTAAACAAGTGCCCACAGCAGCCTGAGCACAGCCTAAAGAAAGTGGTACCAACATGATCGATTACACTGCAGGGAATATTCTTACCAGCATACCCCTCACAGAGGATGCTCATTCCTGATTCTCCATAGAGCATGATCCTAAAGGAGTCCAGAGGACTCCTAAAACTCATGGTGCACTCTGTGTACAGGCAGCAAAACACACAGATTCTTCGCATGTTCACACTACAGTGCATGATGGTACCATAAGGCAGGTTATTAAAAGCTCCATGATTCAACCTGAGCCCAACTCAACCAGATATCTGAAATGCCTTAACCATGGTCAGAAAACCTCCACAACAGAGAATCTGCTGAAAAACCAGTAGCAGGCTGTGCTCTTGCACAGTGAAGGAAAGTATCGTGGGAAGCTATCATGTCAGCAGGCACTGCTGCCAATGTTCAGTACATACTTTGCATAGAGTTCTTTTGGCCTGAGAAACATTTCTGACCATGTGGTATTCAGGTGAAGAAAGAGTTACTGATTAATCCCTCTGAAAGACAGTCTAGATAGACACAATTAACCAAATTACCTAACCAAGCCTGCTATCTGAAAACATCTATTACTGGAACCTAAATTGAACTGGAGAGCTTATTTCTTATAAGGGATTAGAACTGCCAAGTGCAACTGCATGTTTGTGAGACAGGATAAAAAAGCCTTGTTATTTGTTGCAAACAGGAAAAAATACAGCTGATGGAAGGAAAAATAATTATTTCATCCCAGTGGTAAACCCCACATCCCTATTGATTTTTTCAAGTGGTGACACCTGGTTTGATTTCTTAATTAAAAGTCCATTTAAAATAAGAGATTAAATCATACTAATTCAAGACCAAATGTTGAAAAATAACTTCTAATTTTCACTTACAGTTTAACATTCTTTATCAATTATGGTGAAAGTGAGTGATTATACCTGGAAGCTTATGGTCAGAACTGCCAGCATGATGAGAAGCTGGAACACTTAGCCTTGAACGTTTATCATGTTTAAATAAATTCTTGTGCAGCAGTGTCTGTGTGTTTGTGTCAACATAACATCATTGATCTGGCAAACAGGGGTCTGTAAGTGTGTATGTACATTTAGATATGTATATATCTCTTTATATGTATGCACACACACTTCCACACACAAAGTCACTGAGAGACAATACATAAAGTACCAAAGCTCTGTGCTCAGTCCAACTGTGCCTGCACTGCTGTAGCACCAGAGTGAGAACATCAGCTTACCTATACTAAACCATAATATCCTTAATGACTTGGTAAGAGTAATTTTCTCTCTCTATGCACATTCAGTTACATGTCTACCAAGACTGGTTTGAGTGGCATTTCTTCTATTTAAGATCTCCTATTCAGTTTCAAAATGACATGACCATTCTGCTCAACAAAACTAATGATGAATGGGTGGCTATCCCTATAAGCAGTACACCAAAAAATCCCTATATTTCAGATATACAGACAAGTGAGAAGACAAAGTTCACTGCTTGTCTGGCTAATGGATACTTGTTCTAACTTCATAGGAGAGTTCTGGAACAGCATTTGGTTTAGTAGTACCAGAACTGGTGGATGAGAAACTTCACATGAGCCAGCAGTGGCTCTTGCAGCTCGCAAGGCCAATGGGATCCTGGGCTCCATTAGAAGAGGGGTGGCAGCAGGGAAAGGGAAGTGATTGTCCCTCTCTACTCTGCCCTCATGAGGCCCCATCTGGAGTCCTGTGTCCAGATCTGGGGCCCCCAATACAAGAAGGATGTAGAACTGTTGGAGAGGGGTCAGAGGACGGCCACAAAGATGGAGCACCTGCCCTACAAGGAGAGGGTGAGGGAGCTGGGCTTGTTCAGCCTGGAGAAGAGAAGGCTGTGGGGGGACCTCATTGCAGCCTGCCAGTACCTGAAGGGAGCATAGAAACAGGAGGGGAATCAACTTTTTAAAAGGATAGACAATGGCAGGACAAGGGGGAATGGATTAGATATTAGGCAGAAGTTTTTTTTACAGAGAGAGTGGTGAGGTGCTGGAACAGGCTGCCCAGAGAAGTAGTGGATGCCCTGTCCCTGGAAGTGTTCAAGGCCAGGTTGGATGGGACCCTGGGCAACCTTGTGTAGCTCCAGGCCTGAGGTTGGTGTCCCTGCCTGTGGCGGGGGGGTGGAGCTCTATGATCCTTGGGGTTCCTTCCAACCCATGCCATTCTATGATTCTATGAACTATGGGAAGCAAGTTCTGAATTGAATATATTCCTGGGAAGACTGCAGTGGAGACGCTACTGGGTTCTGCAGGATCAAGGTAAGTAGAATGATCTGCTCATAAAATCCTTCTATAAGATCTGACCCTAAAGCAATAAATTATTTCAGTTTTAAACCAGAAATAAATAATGAAACATACTTAGATGGACAGTTATACATTGTTTCCTCCTCTAATATAATTCTAAAAATCTCTGTTGAAGCATACCTATGCCAGAATGAACCTGATGATGTCTCCAAGAGGTAAGCTGAAGATCGTCTATGTATCGAGGCTAAATGAGGCCACGGGTATTACAGCAGGACATAAAGGTAGTTTAGTCCAGCTAGACCAAAAGGCAGAACTAATGAGAATATTGGTGCACAAAATAGGACCTTTATTAGACTTAACTATTAAGAATACTTAAGCAATAAAAGGGTTCAGCTTGTTCTTGATAAGTGTCCTGTTTATACTGTGGCCAAACAGAAGAAACTTTTCCATTTTAGAAACAGCTTTAACAATTTTAACTGCATCAAAAAGCAACAAAAACACAGACTATAACAGAAAGAAAAACATTACCTAAAGAAACACCACAAAAACATGATGTCACCTAACAGAAGACCCTTTTAGTAGTTGAAAGAGTATGAACTTAAAAGCCAGAGAAAGCTTTTAAAAGCTTCATTTAAAATATATATTTTGAATACTTCAGTAGTGATTCCACTTGAATACTAATAAGAGACAAGCACTGAAACCTCATACAAAAAGGTATGTTTACTAAATGGATACATTGATCATTGAACTTTACACAGCATTATTTTTAATGACCTTCAATGATTTGAGAAGCTTTGGTTGTTTATATAAGAATTCTAAAAGAGCTCATGGATTTACATTTACAGGATGCTTATCTCTTTGTAAATGACAACACATTAAAAAGAAAACAAATGAAACCAGAGTACCTGCCTCTGATGAACACTAATAGCCACCTTGTGTAAGCTACTGAATGCATCAAAACCCAGGTGAAAAACTTTTCCTCTCCTTCTCTGCTCAGAATGAAGGAAGAAAAGCACAGTTTTAAAGGGGTTCAGGTCTGTTACTTACACTTCATTTGGAGTATATCCTAAAGGGCCTGATTAAGACTTGCTATCTAATTGCTAAGTAAAAACCAAAGGACTAAAATGCTTGTAGCCTAGGATTAGGATATAGCCAAGCAGATGCAAGGCATACCAACGAAAATATGTTGAGGGTCAGGACAGTCACATCTCAATGCTAGCCTAGTTAGCTGCTATAGTGGTTATACCCCAGCTGGAGGCCAGAAGCCCACCAAAGCTGCTCTGCAACATCCCTCCTCAGCTGGACAGCCTCAGAAAGGCTTATAGATCAAAGTAAAGACAGAAAGAGATCCTTTAACAATTACCATCACAGGCAAAACAGACTCAACACAAATTAAAATGCATCTAATTTCTTATCAAGCAAATAAGAGTAGGATAGCAGGAAAACAAACAATATCTTAAAACACCTCCTCCCTTCTTCCCAGGCTCAACTGTACTCACAGATTTGCTGCCTGCTCCTTCTGAGCTGTACAGGGGCTGCAGTTAATTCACAAGTTGTTCATTGCTCCTTCCTCCTCAGATGAGCTCTCACACTCTTCTTCTGCTCTATCATGGGGACCTCTATTATAGGCCAGTCCTCCATGAACTTCTCCAACACAGGTCCTTCCCATTGGCTACAGCCCTTCACAATCTGCTCTAGCAAGATTATCTTCCACCAGGTGTAGGCATTCAGGACCAGACTGCTCCAATGTGGTCTTCTTTGGGGTCACAAGTACTCTCAGTAGAGCTGCTTTAGTGTGCGCTCCTCTCTCTCTAGGCTATGGGGCCAGCCAGAAGCTTGCTCCAGTGCAGGCTTCCCACCAGATCCCAACCTCTTTCATGTGTTCTCCAACTGCTCCAGCATAGGGTCCTCCATGGGCTGCAGGTAGAAACTCTATTACTCAGTATCTTCCATGGGCTGCAGGGGGAAAACCAGCTTCATTATGGTGTTTTCCACAGGCTGCAGGGGAATCTGGTCTGTCATCTGGACCACCTATTCCCCCTCCTACTTTATGAACCTGCTTGTCTGCAAATTTCTCACATCTCGATCTGGCTGCAAAAGCTGTTGCTTTTTTTTTTTTTTCCTTCTTAAATATGTTGCCACAGAGGCACTACCACTGTTCCTGATTGGCATGGCATTGGCTAGCAGTGGGTCCGTCTCGGAGATGACTGATGTTGGTTCTGTCTGACCCAGGGGAAGCTTCTGGCAGCTTCTTGCAGAAGCCCCCCTGTAACCTCTCCCTCTGCTACCAAAACTTTGTCACGCAAACCCAAAACAGCAACTCAAAGCCAGCTCAAAGTTTGCTGTGGAGAACTCTGGCTTCTTGATTTTTTTTTGAGCGAGTATTTAAAGATTTTACTCATTCAAAAGGCAGAACTGCCCAGACAGCTTTTCCAGCAGAGTCAAATATGTCCACGGTCATCATTATAGTTCCCCAAAACCTCTCCTAGAGCACTAAGGAACTTTGATTAAATAGCCTGCCTGTGATGATGAGGAGTAATACAATATAAAAACCAACCAACAAAATTCCTACTTTGAATATTGCAGGGTTGCTTTTGCATTCTGCTACCCAGATAATTTTGTTGCTTGCCCTTTTTTTGTTCAGATGGGAATTTGTCCTGGTGAAGTATGCACGTATACCCATCTAAAATGGCAGACCTGTCAGGTAACTATGTGAATAATCTGGTTCATAAAGAAAGCTGAATAACAAAGAAAAAGGAAAAGGTGATTTGGGCTTTTCTCTGGTTGATTGGTTTTTGCTTGGTTGTTTTTTAAGATGAAGGCCAAGGTGAAGACTAGAGACTTATCAAAGCTCCTTACGATACTGGGTTTCATATCAAACAGTCTATACCTAGAGTGATGTTTACTCCCGCCCTCTACTACCAGCATCACACTGAAGGCCACAACAGAGCCTCCTTCTTGAAGTTTATTAGGTGTTTAATAAAATCAGGCACTCTAAACAGAGATAGCCACCCATACTGCTTGCATTTGGTTCAGCCTCATGCGATGTACCTCAACTATGAGCTGCCATGGAAGAATCTGCAGTGTAAAAAAATGTTTTTGAAACACTACTGGCTCCAACAGTGTAATTTTGCCAAAAATGCATGGCTGCAGACCACAAGAATAAGCAACAAGAGCATAATGTTATTGCAGGTACAAGATACCAGACAGTGTGGCAACTGAGCTGCTTTTTTTCTTTCTCCTGAAGACCTTAAGACAGACCTTGAAAGGGCAATACCTTTATTTCCAGTAAAGACAGCCTGCAAATTGCAATTAAAATTACATCTATTGTTGGGGTAGCAGGGTCGAACTGCATGGCTTTTAAAAATTATACTTCAACAGCCTGCCTTTAGAAGAAAATTTTATTTTAAAAATTGTAGGGTGGGTTTTTTTCTTAATGTACTGCAACATAATTGCTCCTTTTAGAAAGGAGAATCACCAACAAATCTTTGAAAAAAAAATACACAGATTAAATGCTTTAGACTGCAAATACATATATATATAAGCAAGACACATTCAGCTAAATAAATTAGTAGCTTTTTGCACCAGTTAACTGATGCAGAAATACCTACCCAAACAAATAATCCAGTGAATTCAAAGGTATTCTTTGGAGAAAGAGAGTATTTTTTATATTAACAAGTGTCTAGAGATTCCTAGAGCTGATACATGGTCTTTTGCAAAAAATCAACATATCACATTGCAGACTTTGTTTAGCGAGGTCCACCTGCAGCAAAGCAGGTCCAACCCATGCCATTCTATGATTCTATGAATGCTGAATCAGTCTCATGAAAGTATTGTGTATACACCTAGATTTTTCTTTAACGTACAACTTTATGATACAGAACTGCTATCTGTATTGCTATTATAGGTAATATGGTGCAGATAAAATTTTAAAAATAGCCAAGTGAAGTTTCAAATGAAAATAAAATAAAATGCTGATGGTTAGTTCTATAATTGAATTTTAGGGCAAACATGGCAATCATTGTTCCATCAACATGCTGCTTTTTCTGGTGAAGTTAGAAACTTCCCACCTCCTTTGAAAGATGTTTATTTAAAATAGACATGAACAGGAGGAAATGGATCTATTTGAAATCTATGCTCAAAATGCTTTCCTTGCTGGTATTACTACCACTCTACTGGAAATACTAAGTTTCTCTTTAACCAGCAATGAAAGATTAAAATTGGTTTACTTAAACCCCAAAACTGGCAACTAAAAGTGTTCTTCTCAATTTGCCTTCTCCTAGAAGATATAAAAAATTTGAAAGGTAGGCCTTTGAAGACCTGTAATCAGCCCCTTCTTGAGCCATGTAAACCTGTCCCTCCCCTTTTATGTAACACTAACCCCCTTTTATGGGGAGCATGATGTCACATGACATGGAATATGCCCTTGGCCAGCTTGACTCAGTTGTCCTGGCTCCTCGTGGAAATCATTATAGCTGAAAGAAGGACATATATATCTATAGTGAATAAACAAAAGCAATTTGTAATTAACAAATTGGAAATAATCTGCCATGAAACTTTATTTTTGAGCAAATTTTTCCTAAGCAGAATAATGCAAGGTTGTATGCAGGCATCATGGGAAACATCGTTCTAGAATACAGCCTAAGCTCTCAAGCATATGCAAATTTTTTTAAAACATAGGGTCAGATATTAGCTATATAATATTATTATATTTCTTAAACCAGTATTACATGAAATGGTAGAGCAGTAAAGCTGGAAATTGTCTGTATATTGCTGGAAGTACACTGCTTCACCCCAACGCTGCACAAACCCCGCTTTTAATAAAACAAGGTATAAAGTTCAGTGACATCAGTGACCTCAAAATGAGGTCATTAAATTTGAACATCTCTTGTTCAAATCGAAATTTAGCTATATTTTATTTACAAAAAAACCCCAAACAACAATGAGGAAAAACAGACGTCCTTCAGAGGAGATGTAGGAGAACTACTATGAAGGAGATCTGAAGACAGAATTGGGAAGGTGGTTAAATGCAGGTGGGACAGTGATGAATGTAGAAGCACTTCACATCTTCCTCAGTGCAAAACTGAACTGCACAGCTAACCTTTTACTCCCTTAGAGAGTCTCTACATACCGCTGTTGACAGTCTATGAAAACATAACACAATATCCTTAACTATATTTGCAAGATTCTAATGATATCTAGAGTGGGGAAAAAAAAATCGCAGATATATTTGTTGATGTAATAGACCACAAATTAGAATAATTTCCATGGTAACGCCTTTAGTCTTCTTTCAGAAAAGATTGCCAACATATTTTGTTTGCCTCTTTTTAAAAATGCAATCTGCTACATGTATCATTTCTCCCAAACCATCTGCAAAAAAAAAAATATTTAAAAAACCCCAGCATCTTTTATATCACAAGTATAAAAATATTAAACGAACCCATCATATATCTAACCAACTGCAGATAATATGTTTACAAAATTAGCATATATAAAATACTTCTTTTTAATTTGAAATTTTGTTTGGGGGAGTTTGATCATACAGAAAAAGGGAGCAATGTAAGTTCCAGTATAGCATGTTTTGGAACTGTCTATTTTTTGTTACTGTAATGTATGAAAACCATAAAGCTTGCTCCATCACCTGCATCAGTATATACATTGTTACTTGGAATATCTTTTCTTCACAGTCTTGAAAAGGTTTGCTTACTGATGAAGATCCTAGCACTGAACCATTGCCTGTTTAAGTCCTGTTCATGCCCTGCACACAGGGCAGCAGTAAGATGAAAAGATTCCATGTGTCCTGAAATAAAACTCTCCATTATGTGTAGAAAGACTGCCATAAAAATAATTTAAAATGTTTCTATAAATACATTAGCAACTAAAGGACGACTAAGGAGAAAATCTTCTATTGGATGTGGGGGGAAACATAGAGACAAAGGCTGAGGAAAAGCTGGGATACTTAAAGCTCTCTTGCATAGGTCTTTAACAGTAAGTTGTTCTCTTGGTAGCCAGTCCCCTGAGCTGGAAGACAGCAAAGGGGATCAGAACAAAACCCTTATCATGACATTTTCCAACTGGTTGTCTAGTGGACTTTTCCTTTAGGAATAAGTGATTAAGGAAAAAATATGTGGGACCCCCTAACTCCATGTTACATATTTCAAGTAGCTTTTACATTAGAACTTACTACTGTTACTAAATGCAATTTCTGTAACCTTGCACAGCAAGAAGCAAGTGACATGAATACAGCAACAGGTATAAATAAGCATCTTGGGTGCAGGAAGAACACAGTGCCTGTGCAGTGCTGTAAAACAAAAGCTAGTAATCTCAGTTGAAACTATGCAGCATGCAGAGCCAGAACATTCAGAAGCAATCTGGCACCACTATACAAGACACTTACTTACAATCAAAGCAAGATTAGAACATTTGCTAAACTTCTATGAAAAAGGAACGTTCCAAAGTAAAGCTGATTTAAAGCAGCTTTTGATTCAGCCTTCCATGAAAAAAATTACAGTTCAGTTGGCTGGATTGGATGCAGTCCTGACTGATGCTTTGACAGCAACGGGAAGAGAAACAGAAGGCATCAAACTACAGTCCACAAAGACCTTCATGGCAACACTTCCTGACCAAAAGAGAACATTCTTGGACAAAGTTGTTGATTAACAAAACAAAAACAAAACCCAAAAAACAAACAAAGTTTTATTTCTTATAGAAGATGTGGTGCCACAAGAAATTATGGCTAGTTGCTTCCTGATTTGAATGACAGTCTAAGCAATTTAGATCTAGAGAGATCTACATACCAAGTAGCCTATTACCTTCATTTTCTTGATGGCAAATACATAAGCATTATGATTTTTTGTTTCCCCTCCTCTCCAATTTTCACACAAGCACTTAGTTTGAGAAACAAATCTTTGTGGGCATAATCCTAGCTACTGATGGTTTGAGAAAGACTCCACTGATAGAAGAGGAGGATCACATTAGGCCAGAGGTCTTCCGTTGAGGTTGGAGAGTGAGGTGTTGGTCTCTTCACCTAAGCGACTGGTGGTGGGATGAGGGGGAATGGTCTCAAGCTGCACCAGAACACGTTCAGATTAGATACTAGGAAAAAATTCTTCACCAAAAGGTTTACCAGGCACTGGAACAGGCTGTCCAGGGAGGGGGTTAAGTCACCATCCCTGGATGTGTGTAAAAGATAGGTAGATGAGATGGTCAGGGACATGGTTTAGTAGAGGATAGGTGTGGTTGGACTTGATGATCTCAAAGGTCTTTTCCAACCTAGTGATTCTGTAATTCTGTGATGTACATCCAGAACCAGTTAGGACCTTTGGAACTGTATTATATCAGTTTTGAGGTAGAATTCTATTTCCTAAAACCTGTTTTTCATTGATAAAAACCATCTAGCCGGAGGGAAGCGGCACTTTCAGTTTAAGTAGCCAGTCTGAGGTCACAGGTAGGCTCTGTAATCACTAAGAAAAGGAGTAAAGTAGTTGCAGCCACTCTATATACAACAGTTGCAACCGTTTAACAATACATTGTGTTACTGCAACCAGTGTCAGGAGTGCTGTTTCATCACCATGTTAAACTCAGCAACGTGAGCCAAGCAGGAGAGAAGGCATATGCTATGTTTTCATAAGTTCTGCGATTCATTTTCATAACTGCTTTGTAGGTTATCCTCTCAGTTGCAGTGAGCAGCCACCAGTACAAATTAACATCTAGAAAGTTCCTTACTGAGTGGAAACCCCCCCTAAATCCCCCCAAATAAACCCCCAACAACCCCCAAAACAAACCAAACAGGCTTCTGTAATTAAAAGGCAGAAAGATAAGAGAATTAATTATGCAGTGAAAAGTTTTAACTCCATCTTTTTCCAATAGCAGATAAAATATGAAGATAAAACATTTGTGAATGCATTAATACATTTTAATAATGATTTATTAATATTCTAGGAAACAATTGGACACATCAAGACAAATATTTTTAATTGATTTGTAAGTTATCCATTTATCTCAAAAGATTTCGGTGCATATTTGGTGGTGTTCCAGCAACATTAATTGCAGCCTACAAGGCAATCTTGTTTATTTATTTAACCAAAACCCAGTCATTTGCATGCACTCTTCAGACGGATATGAGGCAGCTTAGCATAATGAGAGCCAGTGGTCAGATAGTTTTATACCCAGATCTGTGAACATCAACACGGTTTCTGATATAACCTAAACTGTTACTATGCTATAGTCATTATTCACATTAATACAAAGGTAAGCTGAAGCATCATATCCTTACTTAATAATTTATAATGTTGTCCTTTAATTGTAAAATATCTCTCCTTTTTCCAGCAGTAAAGTACATTTTGTTTGCATTTAAATTACTATTTAAAGCATTTTTCTTATGATTCTATTCCCAAAAAGTTTTTTCCTTCCTCAGAGAATAAGTTACACAACACTATTTATTATTAAAAATAAGAAATAGATCAATAAACTTTCTATGAATGTAACAACTGATGTACATTTTTACATCCAGTGAAAGCCATATATTACTGGAAATGATTTTCCAGTAATGTAGTGTAAGAAATTCACCAAATAGAAACCACTGTGATAAAACGGTAAATGCAACTCTAGCAGCTGCCTGTCTACAAGAGGGGGGCATGAATTTTGTGGCTATTTATATGTCTAGAAGCCCATCATTGTAACACATTCTATATTTCAGCCACTGAACCTGCAAGAAGCATGACCTAAAATGCAAACAGAAGAAACACAGAGAGCAAGTATATAAAAAAAATCAGAACTTTACCAGCAATTGGTGTCTTTCAAAGTACCATGGACTGTAATTTGAAAGACACCAAGCCAAATTCTGGCTCTGTTAATCATATGCATAATTCACCCCCAAGGTAATAGAAACAGGATGGGAGAAAAGCATAAAGATTTGGCAAACGACAATGTAATGCTTTCCACCCCCAACCTGAGAGTCAAACATAACACAGTGCATCAGCAAAATCAGCCTGGCCATAAATCAACACTATATATACCCTGCATAACCTATTTTGTCAAAACATTATGGATAAGAGTATCTACATAGCATTTCCTTGCACAGGTGTGACTGCAAACTAATTAGTAGCAACAATTCTTAGACTAACAATATTTATGTGGTGGTAAAATAAATATAGATATGCTTAATGCTGTTGTTGGATGTATTTATCCACATAATTTTGCTGGTATGTAAGATGAGTTTACAGCCCCTATTAGACAGTTCTAGAGCAACACAATTATAGCTAATCACAGTGTCTAAATCATCTCAGAACCAGTCACAAGTGTTCCACCAGCCCGAGCTTCTTCATCAATGCTTCATGGGTTAATTGGTTATTTAACCAAGAGCAGAAGTACAGCCAGAAGGTTTTCACAAGCCTCACAATCACTCACCACCACAGGTGCTCCCAACCAGCTCACACCTCATTTTATGGGCTCTTCCTTCCCCAGCCTACTTCTCCATCAGACAGAGCAGTAGTGGCCTCTCTTCAGCCACGCTGTCTCCACATGCTTCCTAGGAGCATGATAAGACTGAAGAGCATTCTGTTGGTTATCTAGCAACCCCCACTTCCTGATCTGACAGCAGGGAAAGCAGCCAGGTAGGGACTAGCTCTATTCTTCTGATCTTGGGTCACCTCTGCTTGCTCCCTATGGCAGGCAGTGTTATGGGGCAATCGGTCAGAGCTGAGGGAAGATCCCTAACACCCACCCCTGGGCAGCTACAGCTGATGGAAAATAGCAGTGATTTCTCTGGGTCTAATTACTCAATGCTCCTGACATGACAAGAAGACCACAAGATCACATTAAAACCAGAGATGTTCTCCCACCTTTTTGTTTTCTTGCTGGAGTGTATACATTCCTGTTTGTTCTGTAGACAGCACTGTGAATTTGTGGTTTTTTGAGCAAGAGGAGGGAAACCTTGCCAAAACCTAACAAACTGAGTACCTCTATTTGACTTGGCAGTTCTGCCTGGGGGACTAAATAGCAGAAATGCAGTAAAAATGAGTAATAACTATGGCTAGTAAAGCAGTGTTATCATGGTATGTGTGTCTTGTTTAAGGAGTAGGGGTATTACGATGCTTGATCTTGTCCTAGTCAGGTGATTTTTCTAAAGTGCTAAATGGGAAGTTTATGAATGTTTGTTTCAGAAATAGGTATCTAGTAATGTTATTGTTGGCCTTGGATAATGGGTTGCTTTCACTTTTAATCTGGTGTGCAGCCTTTGGATGGGTGCAAAATCTTTTGTAGGCTTTTAAAATTTGTAATTTATTTTTAACGTTGGAATATGCATGACTATGTAAATTTCTGGGGTCAGTATGTGCTTTTGAGACAGGTAAGTTTAATATTGCAATAAGTAATATACCTTTGGCAATTTGTTCCTTAATTCCTGCTTCGGGCTTAGAAAATATTGTACAAAATAATTGGGTGTTTAATAAGTATCATTTGGTTGTGCTCAATTTCTTTTTTGCTTGCTTTTGATGACTACTTGAAGTACTGATTTTTGTTAGTATGAATGCTTTGGAAAGTGAATTTTTAGCTTACTTGGGCACCAGCTTGCCAAAGCAAAGCTTAAATTTTCAAATGTAAACATTTATCTAAGAAGCATTTTGTGTATATAATTGGTTTACAAATAGCGATGTACGTTGTTTGGTAACAATGAGGCAAGAAACCTACATTATCAAAAGGTCATAGGCAACCAATGAAGCTTCAAAATTATGTTTGCAGAGTAAATATAAATATTGCATACAGAAATAAATCTGCCACTGCATTTGTGACAATTAAGAGAAAAGCAACATTTCAAATAAATTATTCATGGTGTGTGATTCACTCAAATTCTGATGTTAACTTAACCTTGTGTTGATTTTATTGTGATCTAGAAAAATTATTCCTATGCCCTCTACAAACATACTAGGGCTTGGAAATGTCACGACTCCTGCTTCATTTCTGAACTCTTCTTTGACATTTCTATTTAAAGAGAATCTGTAGCAGATATTCAGGAGCACTTTTACAATTATTTTGTATAGAACCAAAATAGCACAATTCCCCCATTAGTATGAGAACCACAGCCTTTGTACTAGTGGTGATTTTTCTCTGTCAGAAGCTAGTAAAATTAGAAATTTAAAAAGTAGCCTCATGCACTGTACCTTGGATGTAGTTAAACTGTATTGTTACACTCACTTAGTAAAGTGACTTTATTTTATCCTCTCCTCACTTTGACCCTCCACCTATGCTTTAATCCTGAGACAAGCACTGCATGTGTTGCATATTACATCACATAGGCAAGAGGTCTTCCATTTTAAACAGCTCAATGCAGCTGTTAGTTTTACTTTATAAACCAGAGCAAGTATGCAGGAAATTGCCATGTTAACCCTTTATTTTATAGCTGAATAATGTTAACTTTCATTTCTTTTATTTACTTTACTGTTATTAGTACAATACCTGTACTTTTGAAAGGGATTTCAATAGTCATCTGACTGGGTTTTTTTCCCCTTATATTTAAAACCACTTTGTTTAGAATTACTTATATCAGTAAAGCATTCTATGTGTGTTGATTTTCAGGTCTGCAATTTGTATTATGTCTGAGCTGAACTAACACTTGAGTTGTATCCACATTGTGTGGGTAATTTTTACTCATTGTTTCCCCAAGATTTTGATATTGAGGGCCCTTTAAAACTTATGATGGAATTAGTGATTCCAAAGCTTCTGTGTCGGAATACTTTATTGCCCTTTTGATTACATGAATAAACAACGTATCTTTGAAGATCTGAAGAATTTTCAGATGCTGGTTGCTAGGTGAATGCTAGGATGAATGTCATACCTTCATAGACAATATCTGTACGATGTGTGAATATTTTAGTATCTGCTTATATGCAGGTAGCATTGTTTGCTGTAGAGATCCTTTGTTTTGTCAAGTAACACTTTATTTATGTTTATAGGATGATTTTGTTAGTTTAGGAAGAACTTTCAATCATGTACCAAACGAAAGCACAGACTATACAGTTTAAATAAGCAGAACTTGAAAGATTCATGCTGTTTTGACTAATATGTGTGCATGTGTATATGTATCAGAAAAAAAAGTTGTTTTTTAATACTTTCTCTCTATTAGTCATCCTATGTTGTTTTGTAGAATTTTGTCTTTTTTATCTAATCAGTTAAATTTCTTGTGACAACCTTCACCTGAAGGTAGGCCCTCTTATTTTACTCTAATCGCAATCAAGTTGAAGTTCTGGGTTGTGTCATTTTCCAGAAAACAGTAAATTATGTGGTTAGCACTGATTGCTTAAATATCCTTCATGTATCTTGAACTCAATAATGAGGAGACTTCTATATTGAAAACTTAATTTACTAATTAATCCCTGTTAACTTTATGCCATGCTTGAACTACTTTCTATGATTGTTTTCCAGATAATGGTTTACAAGGCATAAAGATTAGAAACAGTATCGGTGTCTTCACTTTGCAATTGTTTAATACTACAGACTATAATTTCTGCAATGCAGTTAACTGGTCTTAAGTTAGAAAGAGGATCTATAGAAAATGCTCCTCTTATACATTATGATAGATTTAGATAGTACTTAAATCTGCATGACCACTAACAGGGAAAGGGAAGGAAGGAAGACTTCTCAGTCATGAACAAAGTTTCAAGCTGCCCAAAGGACAATAAGTCTGTGATTGCAAATTTATAATTCTGTGATGACAAACCTTCAGAAGAAAGGATTTGAGGTGTTTTTTCACCCCATATTGGAAGAAAACATGGGTTTTTTTCAATGTTCGTGGCTTATTGATTAGGTCTGCAATGTGGCAAAGCCAGGTTATGCTCCCTGCTTGGCTGCAATGAGGGAAGTATTCCATTGCAGTTGCTCACTGAACTTGGATGGCAATTTTAGTTTGGCATAGTCACCTCCCTGGCTGCTGGCACAGTTGTTGCAAGTTCTTGCTTCCTAAAATTCTTCCAATAGAGAACACATAACATCTCTAAACTATTTTAGCATCAGTTGGGCAGCATATATGAACTACCTTTCTTTTTTTGATGTGTCCCAAGCAGTTCTAGTTCTAAATGTTTATGAAATAAATAATTTTTTTTTTTTATAGTGCAGCTAATTTACTAAAATTGCTTTAAATTCATGTAGTAAAAATATTTGTAACACCATGCAGATCACAGAATCACAGAATCTTAGGGGTTGGAAGGGACCTCAAGAGATCATTGGGTCCAACCCCCCTGCCAGAGCAGGCAATATATAAAATGCAAACAAGGTGCATCTGGACAGATTCTAATCTTATTTTAATAATTCACACAGATGTTACCAAGAACAAAATTTCCCTATGAGCTGGAAGTTTTGTAACAATGTCATTGGTATGTGGGAATAATTTTGAAATGTATCTTTTTCTCAAACAGAAACTTAGTGTAGCATTCTCAAACAGAAACTTAGTGTAGCATTCTGCTATTATGGCATGAGTAAAAAATATAAAAATAAGCTACAATTCATGATGTGAGTTATGAGTCTTAATTTATTCCTACTCAGCCTATGGTTGGAACAAACTGCACAATTTCCTGGTTTAATTTATTACCATTGTTTAAGTGCGAGGTGAATTACAGCTGAACATTACCAGAAAATTACTGATCTAATCTGGAATACTTTGTGAGTTCCAGTCAGTCATGCTGAGGAATGAGAAATAAAGCATGAAACAGGCACATGGAGTTCATGGAATTTTCAGGAGAGAGAAGACTTTTTAAAGTAGCACAAAAAGAGGTGGTTTTGTCTTGGCAGAAGATGTAGTAGTGCTTTAGGGGTACCAGTGAATGGAAGAGAATTTAGAGATGAAATATTGGTCCAGATGCTGATGGATGTGAAATTGCTAGAAATTAGTAGAGGTCTCAGTGTTGTAGGGCAGCAGGTTTAGGAGGAAGAAACTACTTTTGAAGATGAGACTTGCTAGAAGTGTTATTGCCCATGACTGGCAGACACAGGAAAATATTATTTAACTGTAATACAATATCACCATCGGAAATCTTAGTAGTGTTTTGTAAGGAATGTTAACATTATATTAATGAGTGGAACATTTGAAGCAGACCAGGATACATTCTGACTACTTTCCTCTGAATGAATTGCTGATTCATTCTGTATAGCTTAACATTACTTGACCTTCTTGTACTACTGCTAATACAGTCCTTGTACTTAAAGGATAGGAAAATGTTGGAAAAGCTAGCCTGAAACTATTACAACTGAGTAATTAAAAGTAACACCAGATGAGCTGAAATCTATCCTAATCACTGGCCATAATGTCATAGGTTGTTCTGTGATGAGAATAACTGCAGCAGAAATGCTGCTTGTTCTATCTTGGGGAAAAGGCAGCATGACTAGGAGGGATATGACTACAATGACACAGGGTTACATTGGTAATTTAACTATGTTAGATGCTTCTGGTTGTGTAAAGGCGGTCTGTTTATGAGAATTGTCTGTTACCGTTTGACTGAGGTGGTGTCAAGGTGAACACACTTCTAATTTAGTCAACTTATGTTTAATTTTATGTTTTGGAAGCAGCAGTAATGGCATGCACCTAAAGCTGCTATGCTTTTTGTTCATTATTATGAGATTATGTATTGAAAAAACCCCTTTTTTTCCCCCTGAAGAAAAGTGATCCATTTCAAGGAAAATATATTTCCATTCAGCTAAGTGTAGAATAGCAGCAAGGTCACTTAGAACAGCAAGTCCAGGTGGGCCTGTCTCTCTGACTGCTAAATCTTGGGTGAAATATATGCTGTCGGCCACTGAGATTAATAGTTCTATTTGCTGTTTGGTATATTTGAGAAACTCCTATTATTAATGTAATTTGGGAAGGATTTAAACTTCTCAAGGCCTCTTTTTGAGCCTTATTTCTATGTATGATGGTAAGGTTCTCTTTAGCATCTTCTAAAAAGCAAAATAATGTTTCAAACATCTCAGTAGAATTGTGTTCAGAAATATGACTGACACATTTCTCATTCAACAATTATTCTTTATAGCTCTTTCCTCTCACTTTACTAGCTTTAATTAAAAAAAAAGAACTGATGATGAGAGACGCGTTAAGGCTTGTTTTGGGGTTTTTAATATTGCTGTTACTCTTGGTGAGTCATATATTGTTTTTCTCATTAAGCAGAAGTATTATTTTGTGTCACTAGTAGTTTTAAAACAATGCATGTTGTGTCTTTGGGTGTTCTGATAGATGCTGTACAATGGTAACATCCCAGCAAAACTTCTGAATTCTCCTTTTAATGGGACCATGTCAGTCTCTGTTAATACAATTTTAATCTCAAGCAGTAGGCATGTGTGCTGAAACTTTAAATGCATGCATCCTTTCATTATGCTGGTATAACAGGCAATTTTATATTACACAGCAAAGTACTGTACTTCAGTCTTCTGGTCAGTATGGACATGTCTTCTAGTTCTCATTCTAGTGAATTTCTTTACACTTGTAATAAATGTGTCATTGCTATAAGATGAAAATCTCATTAAATTTCCATCTGACTTAAATATTTTTCAGTAATCTTGTATGTCAAAACAACTGGTAGCAAGGGTAGTTTGCATTTTCTTCATGTGCAGAGGGAATGAAATACATTTCTGCATTCACGTTGAGTCTTACACAAATATGACACACAAATAATGCTATTTGTGTGTTTCAGCGTCCCCAGCTTGCTGGGGTAAGCAAGCTACAGGAAGATACGTCCTTATGTGCCACTTAGATTACCCCCTCTCCCCATACAGACACGTTCTTCTCCCTCCCCGCAACTCCCCCCTGCCCACACCTCCCCCCTCCCCAATTTTCTTTTTTTTGTTTTCTTGCTAACTAAATGGAACTCCTGATGCAAGTACAGATGACTTCACAGAGGGTACAGTATAGGAGTTGCTTGGTCTATGACATTTGCATGGTATTTTGGGACTATATTGTCTGGGATAATCTATCCATAAATGCTTTTTCAGGAAATCTGTTGTGACTCTGGTCTTACAGCATGAACACAAATGTGCTTAAAATGTTAATAGAATAAATTCAGCTTTGAATGTTTTAAGTTTATATTCTTCAATGTCCCAAGGAGGATTTAATGCCTACAAAAAAAACCCCAAAGAAACTTCTGCAAGTTGCAAATTCAGTCTCTTTTTAATAGAATTAATAGACTTGAGAACTAGAACTCAAAATTTGCACGGTACCACTGGTACCAATGCTGGTGGAAGAAAACCAGTATCCCTTCAATCAACACTTCTAGTGAAGAAGTGTTCCTAAATTTTGTGTAACTTAATCCTTGAAAAGTTGCATTCATAACAGAAACTGCAAATTTGTAGTGAGTGTTACAGTGGAATTCACATGTGATTTCTAATTCTTTCAGTTTGGGTATTGTCCTTTGAGCAAGATAAAAACTTGGACTGAAATAATAGTGAATATATACTTCATTCCAAGTTTGGTTCTGATTTTGTACTGCTTGCTTGGATTATGACAGTGGGCAAGAGTTAGTCCTAGTTTAGATGTAAGAATGGTAGATTGCTGTGGTGTGCCTCATTTAATTCAAAGATAGATCTCCAATGTGGATTTGTAGGAACATTGCCATAGAAATGGCTGTTCTCTTTACTTGCTGCAAGGCTTGTCTAGGTAATTAATTCATATATAGATATCTGCAGAGAGATCTGTGAATGCAGATGGAGGACTTGCTGTTGGTGAGGTATGTGGACTGTAGAAACCTGTGTCACATCAAGTACCTATGTGAGTGGACAGTTTTTGGTTTGTTGGTTTGTGGGGTTTGGTGGGTTTTTTTTTTAACTAAAGGTTCTGCATTTTGGTATTTCACTGTGAAGCTACAATAACATATGCAATGGCAGCAAAAATGATGTAAAACACCCAATAGCAAAACTGTTTCATGAACTATTAGACTGTAGAATGATTCAAAAGGCAGAAGCTCGGTCATGGATTTGTGTCTTGAGCCATGAGTGTTCAGCTTATTTTAGGGTTTTGGGGATTTTTCTTTTGGCTAATGCATTGACTGTTATTTCAATAACCTTCCTGCACTACTGAAGGAAATAGACTTGGCTGATTCTTGACTCCAGCATAACCTTTTGGAACTTATAATCTTCCCCAGTTACTCCTGTGGTGTCAGGTTTTGTAGTGGAACTTTGTCTTGCTTTTGTGTTGTGGGGAAGAAACAAACCAGCAATCAACACCTGCATTGTTTTTTCAGAAGCATTGTTGCCTTCTGTTCTTGGCCTCCATAAAGTGCAGAGAGGAAGTGTAGTTTCCAGGCTCTTCTGAGAACTTTTGAATGAGGGCACTGTCACAGTGGTTGGATTTTATGCATTTTGAGGAAATTTGCTCATAAAGTAGGCAGATATCTAGGAAGCAAGTTCTTACTCAGCTGACTGGAATGCACAAGTCTCTGCACCTGTCTGGAAAAAGCTTTGTTCCCTGAAGCATCCTTGTCACTTCCTTGTTGTTCCACACACATTTATGAAATGCTAAACCAGTCTTTGGGGAATCTTGTGCTGTCTTTTGACTACTGTTTTTCCTGCAAGTAGTAGGTGTGACTTTTTACCTATCTCATGCTTTCCCAGGCTACAAGGGGAACCGCCTTCTTTAAATGTATCAGTCTGCTTATTTCCCAAGCTGAGTAATGTTTCAAGGAGACCCTGAAATAAAAATTTGCTGTTCATGCTGTTAACACATAATGAATATTTCATACCAAGATGAACCTGGGTTCTGCATCTGAAAGATCGTGTAGTAGCAAACTTTAAATTAGAAAATGAAATATATTTAAATTACGTTGAAGAAGGCTCTGATTAACAGCCATTAGCATTAAACTTGGCATTTTATTAAAAACACATGACGTGCTCAGTAAGAAGTGCTGTATCTTCCAAAAGATTTTCTGTATGCATTTGTCTTTTCCTTTATGCAGTTATCTGCTGAAGTATTTTACAGAGAATTGCTGAAGTACCTGCACAGTCTTCACGGTGTCAGGGTGAGGTAAACATGTTTAACCTGATGCACCCATAGCTGCTTTTGAAATAGTTGAAATTTCTGATTCTGGGGGGAAATTTTTTGCCAAGGTTGTACATAAACGACAGTGCACTATCTGAATCCTATCCCTGTGCAACTCACAGAATCACTAGGTTGGAAAAGACCTTTGAGGTAAGTCCAACCATACCTGTTCTCTACTAAACCATATTGCTAAGCACCTTATCCTACCCATCTTTTAAAAACATCCAGGGATGGCGACTCAACCCCCTCCCTGGGCAGCCTGTTCCGGAGCCCAAGAACCCTTTCAGAGATTTTTTTCCTAGTGTCTAATCTGATCCTGCCCTGGCACAGCTTGAGGCTGTTCCCAGTCATCCTATCACCTGTTGCTTGAGCAAAGAGACCAACCCCCATCTCTACAGCCTCATTTCAGGTAGTTGTAGGTGGTGATAAGATCTGCCCTCAGCCTTTGCTTCTCTAGGCTGAACAACCCCAGGTCCCTCATCCACTCCTTGTAAGGCTAGCTCTCCAGCCCCTTCACCTCAGTTGCCCTTCTCTGGACATGTTCTGGGACCTTGATGTTTTTCTTGTTGTGAGGGGCCCAAAATGGAACACAGCACTCAAGGTGCAGCCACACCAATGCCAAGTACAGGGCTACAATCACTTACCTGGACCTGCTGGTCACGCTATTTCTGATGTGAGCCAGGATGCCATTGACTGGACCACCTGGACACACTGCAGTCACATATTCAGTCTGCAGTCACATATTCAGTCTGCAGTCACCCAACACCCCTAGGTCCTTTTCTGCCAGGCAGCTCTTCAGCCAGTCTTCCCCCAGACTGTAGCACTGCATGGGGTTGTTATGTCCCAGGTGCAGGACTCCGCTCTTGGCCTTGTAGAACCTCATCCTGTTGGTCTCAGCCCATTGATCCAGCCTGTATAGATCCCTCTGAAGACCCTCCGTACCCTCAGGCAGATCAACACTTCCTCCCAACTTAGTGTCATCTGCAAGCTTACTAAGAGAACATTCAATCCCTTCATCCAAATCATTGATGAAGATATTGAGCAGGACTGACCCCTGGGGAACATTACTTGCGACTGGCCTCCAGCTGGACATAACACCATTTACCACATCTCTTTGGGCTCAGACATCTAGGTGTTTTTTTACCCAGCAAAGGGTAAAAAATGTCCAGGCCAGTAGTAGCCAGTTTCTCAAGCAAAATACTTATACTTTTCTTGCTTTCAGAAAACTTAATAACCTTTAGAGTAGGCTCACTGCCTCTGTTTGAAGGAAGAGTTACCGTTATGCTTACGTCTGCAATTGGGGCTTATGAGAGGTATAACTCAGTGAAAGCAATCCTCTACATGCTGCCTGTTTAATAACTCTGGGTAGAGAACTGGACAGAGTGCAGCATCTTTTAAGCCTTGTTTTCCTGAACCTAGATCCCAGTGAGGTAATATGGAGCATGATCTACACCTTAACTGTGGTGAGGCAGTGATCTTTACATGTTTACTTATGTCTGTGAATGATGAGAATAAATGCTCTTAGGGATGGGAAAATGAGTTACCAGTGTATGACCCTTTAATAAAACTGGCTTTATTTGTCATCTATGTTGATGTAGCAGGTCTGCTAAATGTTAGACAAGGCCTTCTTGATCTTTTAGGAGCTTTTGATAGCTTGGAAGTCCATCAGCCAACAGTTTTTGTTGGGGAGATGGAGCAGAATAATATAATGTTAAGTAAACCTTTAGTCAATGTGAGTTCACAGAGCTGTCTGTCATGTATTCATAGGGTTAAGTATGTTTGAGTTAGTCTTCAAGTCTCTCTACATATTGCTACTTTTCCTATTATGAAATTTGCCTATGTATAGCAAAATGACTGCTGGAGGGAGAAGAGGTTTTGTCAGCTTTGTTAGGGAAGCAAGCTTTTATGGATATCAGGTAAACTGATGGCAAAATTTTGTTTTTTGTCTTCTCACCTCCTCAAACATAATGATGTCCACGCTTTTGAAAGTGTAAGTAGTGGTTAAGATTGCAAAAAGCTCTTGAAGGCAGGAACTTTTTTGTTTCATGTGAAGTAGAGTACTTAAACTTACTGAAGAAGGTAATTGGAGTGAGAGGGAAATAAGGCATTTTTGAAATAAAGCTAATGTGAAAAAGTAGAAGATTTATTTGGACATAGAGATTTTTTTTTTTGAACAGTATGTCTGTAAAGTAAAATGTACCAGTTTGTCTGATGAACTGCTTCTTGTGGCATAGAAACATTAATTTTGTGGGGTTTTTTAAAGCCTCAAATTTCTCTATACCATAACATGTTTCTTCACTTGGTTCTACTGCAAAATTGGAACAGTTGAGTTTAAGATGTGGTTGTGTTAATGTTTTATAAGAGTTCTGTTATTTTTCAGATGTATTACAAAACTTAGATATTTTGAAAAGAATGTAATTGCCATACCAGGTTCTTTCTAGAATGTTATTAAATCCCTCACTTTTTTTAGATCTTCTCATCCTTGTTTTTGGAAGCTGAAGCAGCTGATAAAATGGACCCTACTATGTTTTCCTTTTTTCCTTATATTTCTTTGTGTTCATAGCTGCTAGTGATCAATATATTTCACTAGAATGATTTCTATTGCAGAAGCTGATAGTGTTATTAGGTTTCTTTTTTATATATTAAATATTCACTGCCTCCTTCAAGCCCTAGATACCCTCTGCTACCATTGATGAATTTTGAAGTGATTGTCTGTGAGTGGTATCTTGTTTGGCTAGAAGGTTCTTGACTCCCTGGTCTGCAGATGTTGCTTGAACTCTGATATGTTGAAGTTCTTATTGAGGCTTTTTCTAGGTATTCTTAGTAAACTCATATATGAATTGTAGAAAGTATGCTTTCACTAAAATACTAGCCCTGTGCTCAGATCTAATCCATAGTGGTTTTCTAATATTGTGGAATTATGAGACTAATTGCAGCCACAACTTCTAAAAAACTAGTATCCCCCTCAGTAGATAGGTAGAAACACTTTTATCTATATAGAAGTATTATTTCATATTCTCTAAGTGCAAATTTAAGAGCTGGGAAAAAATGGTGTTAAGGTTTTCTTGTGTTGCATGAGAATAAGATCAGGCTGTCTTGGGTTAAGATGAGGAAAAAAAAGAAGAGGAAGAGTGGATAGAAATGCCCTAAAGGTTAGTTGTTGAGACTTAAATGTGGGATGTAAGAGGTATGGGTTCAAGGTCATGACTTGAACCAAAACTTGACAGAGTTGAATCCAAATCGATTAAATTTTATCATCCTCAAACTCTCCTCAAGCTTCTAGCTGGTTTGGAGCCAACCTTTGTCCCTTTCTCATAATTAATTTTTTTAATGAGTGTTGAATCACTGGCAATAAGTAAATAATGTCTCTTTGTACTTTCTTAGGCCAATAAAAACTCAGACTTTTCAGTTGCACACAGAATTCATTGATAAAAAGTAGAGTATATTTTTCTGGACCCCTTCTGAAAAAACACTCTGGCATACCAAAGCAGAAACCAAATTTTCTCACCATCACCATATGGAAAAATTAACTTGACATAATAAGTTTTCAATGTAGCAAAGCTTTACTGAAGACTTCTGTCATGTCTCCATCAAAGGTAGTGTTCACCTCATGTCAGATTGCTCACATATAGATCCAGAAAAGGCAATTTCTGCATATACTACAGATTTTCTGTAGTACAAATCTTCTAGTGCACTAATGACCTAACAAAACTGAGCCTCTTCCTCGCAGACAGCACTGCTACAATCTCTTCTGTTTAGCATATAGGCTTATTGGGGAAGAAAAATGTGCTGTGGTTCATAGGCACTGAAGCTGCCTACAGGGAGAAAAATTTCCAGTGACCTTAGTGTGGCCAAGAGAGCCACAAAATAGCATGGAGAACCCAAAACTCAATGTATAATAATACCTAGGGGATAATAAGAGGATCTTGATGCATCACTGAAAGGCAAAAGCCAAAATGCTTCTATTTTATTAATTCTAAATGAAAATTGGAGAAAACTTTCCTTGTCTTTTATGGGGCTTTTAGGAATGTACAGGTAGAGAATTATATTTGAGGATTAGTTTCTCATTTTTCTGATGAGTTGTACATTCTTACATGTAAGATGGCTAGGTGATGCTTTACCTTTACAAGAAGTGTGTGAACTCTTACAGGTTTAAAAGATTACACTGAGTAAGCTATCAAATTTATTTTTTTATTTGGAAATATCTAGTATTATATTTAGGTATGAACTGTATAAAGGTATTTAGATGAGTTTGTCTTGATTTCATTGGGAATGACTCAAATTCAATAAAGAGAAAAGTAATGCAATCTGGTATTGCCGGATTTACCCCTGTTATGATTGTAAAATTTTATTTATGGCTTTTAGAAGTTGACAAATATACTCCTTAGGTGAGCAGGAAGTAATGAAATCTATGGCTGAGATATACACTTAAGTGTTGCCTGTTATTGCTAGTGGTGAGATTACTGAGCATTGGAAATAGAGGCAACGAAGTAAATATTTCATATTCCAAGACATTACATGTCAAGTAGATAAATGAAAATTCAAATTAAACTGGTTAGCAATGTTTCAACTTCAGAAAGTCCACATACAGCAGTAAGATATTGTTATTACTTTGCTATTCTACAGTAAAAGTAACATCCTTTGGAGACCAGCTTGATATTCATATGGCTGTTTTTTAGCTGGGACACTGAAATAGGAATTGGCCTACTGAGCTTTGGTGAAAGGCAGCTGGTGACAATGCTAATAATGTAGATATTCTTGTGCAATAAAATAAAGTGCTGTACATGAAATAATCAGATTTCTTGTGTATTATTTAGTAGTCCATTGTTAATACCAACCCCCCTCAACACTTTCCTAGTGATTACAATGTGGCTATGAAAACTATGCTGAGTTTTTTAAATGTAAAACTTTATAGTTTCATGAAGACCTGTGTGTAGTATGCAAATATAACATACTGTATTTGATTGAACAGCCACAACAGCAAATCATGCTGAGCGGAAAACCCCTAAAAGGGGAGAACCAGCAGGAATTTTATTGTACAGATAATTTATTTGAAGAGTATAATATTTTTTGTCTAAGTTTTGCAGATAGACCATATCATAGCACGCTCTCCTGCAATGACAAAGAAAATGATCTGAGTTTAATGCATTCTTTAGGAACAGCAGTTTTGTGCATCTTGATTTAGGAGGAGAGACTCATCTGTTTCCATGAATTATGGATCTTTGAGTTGCTTCTTTTAAAATCTGGCTGCAAACAGAACTGCCAGTTTATTGAGGCCAAAGTGTAGTTTCTGCTCACTGGTGATAAGAGGTGGTTGACGGCCCTGTGATCCGATAGGCTGAGGACAGGCTGAATGTCAGGGCTGCGATGTGAAGGGGGGTAGCAAGTCATTGAAAGAAAAGGCTTGCAGAAATTTCACTTGGTCGCTTCCAGCATGGTTCATTTTCTGCCATCTGCTGTAAGATATCAAAACAATAGGATGAAACATTAAATTGTCTGCATACCTCATGTAGATACAGTTTTGCAGGCTAACCTTTCAGTCTGGGCCAAAACAGGTTGTTTAACTTGTCACTGGTCAGTTTATACAGTGTCAGCATAAGACTGAAATATAAATCAAACCTGGAAGCTAAGAGTAAATAGCTTGGGGTAAAGAGGGACAATTTCATCCATACCATATTCAGCTGCTTTTGGTTTGATCAAATAATCTACTTTGTAACATCTTCATTTCCTGAACTTTAAAAAAGATTAGTAATATAGAACATGCATTGTCTGTCTTTAAGAATTAGTTAAACAGTTTTCAGGGGTTACTCAGGGAGATAAGCTGAGAGCAGAGGTACTGTCAGCAAGCCAGTTCACTATCACCAGAAAGCAAGGCTCTGGAGCAAGCTAAGATCTGTTCATCAGGCTACCTGGGGCTGGAATTGTCAGAGGTTAGTTGTAACAGAGGAGATTAGCTAATGTCAGTCAAGAAACATGCTTCCTTGTGCCTGGGGGTAGGCTGGAGTCAGAATCACACAGCATTTTGGTTTCACTTGCTTGTTTATTTAGAGAAGGGAAAAAAAAATCCAGGAGACTTTTACCCATTAACGGTTGTTGCAAAAAGAGGAGTGGGGAATGGAAATTATAGGATTCCTCAAAATACTTGAAAACCTGTGGTTGCAGCTGTGGATATAGGTAGACAAAGCACAAATGTGTTTTAACCCTTACACTACCTTGTCCATGTATGTATTCACTGTGGTTTCATTCTGACTCCCCTATGCCAGGTTTGAAGTGCTGAAGGTGTGCTCCCTTGATTTTAAAAAGAAAACATTTGGGTTTAATATAATTTTGCTTGTTGCCAATCTGCTTTCAAGTATTTTGGAGGTAGGGAAGCGGCAGCCTAATAAGCTGTAGTAAACTGTGCACCACAAGGTGGCACTGATGGTGTGTGGTGATTGCCTCATTTGAGCCATCTCCTTCTGGAACTCCGGTCACATCTAAAAGGCCTGAACTAAATAACTCCCTTTGACCTCACTGGGAAATACCTGTGTTGGCACAGGCAGGTGGACTGAGGTGTGCATGTGTTGCTGCATAATGAAGGAAACGACAGTATGAGAGATCCCAGTGTAGTCTTAGGTATGACACTGTAAGCGTGCATGGGGAGGTTACTGGGGTATCTATAGAGGGGGAGATCTGGCCTCACAGTTTCAGATGTGCTTCTGCACTAATACTTTCTGCACTGATTTTGAAGATTGTGAAGAAAGCCTTATGACTCATGATTTTTTTTTTTAAATGCTGTTGTTTAAAAGTGCTGATCAAAGCAAAGACTTTTTGACTCAGTTTTGATTAAGAGGATAATGTAGAGAGTCTTCAAACTTGTATCCCCATTGATCACTTGGAGTGCAGGAAAGAATCAGTTAACATCATACTTTCAAATGTATAAGTCACAACGCATTTGAATTACTTGTAGTTGTATTTCATTTTTATTGACTGGATTTCTCCCTACATGCTCATATGAGGAAATAAATAACAGCTTTGTTTTCTTCTTCAGAAGAGCTCGCATCATATCGAAGGCTATCTCTGATGGAGTTGTTTGTACTTGGCCTTTAAAAATGTTTCTTTCAAGAGCTGCAGGCATCCTGGGACAGCTTGCTTCCGGTTTTCATTTACCAAGTACAGCTTTCCTGAACTGCAAATTGTTTTTACTGTGGTGGTGTATTCTCTGTCCATTTTTAGTGATGCAATGTATTCTTATTTCATTATCGCTGCCAGCTGAGTTACCTTCTACTTTGACATCTTTAATCTGTTTCTTCCTTGGAATGATGTCAATAGGACCTTCTTTTTTACAGTGATCTGCATCAAAAAACCCCCAACCCAGGCACCTGTGGGATTCAGGAATCTCCTGACTTAGTATCATGCTATATTGCTTGTCCAACAGCTACCACTGTACTTAAAATTCATAGTTACTGTCAGATCTTGTAGAGAAGGCCCAGCTCACCAGGTTGTTCTGCTTGTAGGGTCTGCTGTATGCCTTCATGACTATATCTGTGACCTTTTCCTACTGTACTGGGTCTGGCTGAGAGGAATTTTCCTGCTAGCTGAGCTTACAGTGTTGTGCTGTGGATTGCTGGCTAGCAAGGTGTTGATAACACCAGTGTTTTGGCTATTACTGTGCTGCACTGCACAGGATCAAGGCTGTCTCCCCAACGTTTCTGGTGGGCAAAATCATAGGAGGGGACAACTTGGGTCAGCGGTAATGGTTCATGATCCAAACCATAAGGCATCTGTTCAGCAATAAGAAGCTGAGAGACAGGGGGAGGAAGTGGGGAAGTTATTATTAGTATTATTTTTTTTAAATCATGTTTATCTTCTGGAGCATCTGCTACACATACTGGAGCTCTGCTTCCCAGGAAGTGGCCAGCCATTGCCTGCTGATGGGAAGTAGAAAACAATCTTTTGCTTTTGTGTTGTTTCCACATGCAGCTTTTTACTTTTGCTGTATTAAACTGACTTTATCCTGACTTTATCTTGGGGTTGGTTTTTCCATTTTATTTTTCTCCCTTCCCTGTCCTGCTGAGGAGGGGAGTGATAGAGCAGTTTGGTAGATACCTAGTTAGTGATTTTTCAACTAGTGCAAATCATGCTCTATAAAATTGACCTTGGAGTAAATGTATGCCTCTTAGACATGCAGGGTTTTTTTCTGGAGAAAACTCTATGCAGACCATAATGTAGCCTTTCAATATACAAAGGGGACTTACAAGAGAGACTGAGAGATCTTTTATGAAGGCATGCATTGACAGGATAACAGGGAGCTGTTCCAAACTGAGTGCTGATGGATTTGGATATAGGGAAGACGCTTTTGTATGAGCGTGGTGAGGCACTGAACAGGCTTCCTAGAGAAGCTGTGGATGCCCCATTACTGAAAGTGTTCAAGGCCGGGTTGAATGGGGCTTTGGGCAACCTGGTCTAGTGAAGGGTGTCCCTGCCCATGGCAGAAGGATTGGTGTAAATTACCTTTAAAGATTCCTTCTAAACCACTGTATGTTTCTGTTTGCTTAATATAAGACCTGAGGGATGCACTTGTGAAGACTTAATCTGTGTTAGACCAGTAAGGAGGTTGCTGAAATGTCTACTGCTGAGTTTTTTCCTTCTTTTGAAATATCAGGTCTTATGCATTTTCTTGCAGTAAATGTATTTTTTATGGAAAATGAAGATCTTCATAAATAGGCTTATGCAAAACTTGCTGAAAAGAATGAAAATTAATTGTGGATCTGAGGTACTGGTACTACATTTTGAGTAGTAAAGAAACATGAGACTTTTGCTGAGCTAGCAAAATGCAGTTTGAGATAAATCTGAACCATTTTTAAAATTCATTCTATGTGGTGACTTTTTTCTCCTCACATGCTTTGTAACTTAAAAAATATTAATTATTATACTGAAATGAAGGAGAGACAGAAGATTGAGTCCCATATGACAAGGGGAAAAAATTTGAAGAGAAAGATGCCTTTTGTACCCTTCATCTTAAGCCCATGCAGCTGCCCCTGCGTGTGACACTTGGAAAAACTCTTTCAAATGGTCCTTTGGCTGGGCTACACAGAGGGGGGGGAAAGGCAATATAATGGGGTTGTTCTGTGCTAGATGACATGCTAAAATGGTCTTTTAGATCTGTGTGAGAAAGGCATGGTCTTGCTTGAATGTGGCAGCCTCAAAGGGATATCTCTGGCATTTTACCTCTGTGTTTTTTTTCTGAAGCATTCCTCAGAAGCTCATAAGCATAGACAGCTCATGGATTTAGATTGTATTTGCTGTAAACTCAGGAATGGTTAGAAAACACTTTTTTTGACATAACACAGAACATGTTTCTAAACTGAGCTCCCAAGTCCTTATAACTAATACCACACATAGTAGGGTTTAAAGTGTTGGAGGAAGGATATGTGACTTCAGAAAACATTAAAGTTCTGGTGTGATCTTTAAACCTCTTCATTAAGCAATTAAAATACTATGTATTTGTGTCCTAGAAATAGTGTACCTGGGAAACTTACAAAAAAATCCTCAAAGGCAGTTGTTGTGTGCTGTTTTCTTCAGTGACAACCATATTTCCAGGCTCACACAAGAAAAATATAGAAGACCTGTGTGATAAGAATTAATCTGAATGCAGAAGATTTAAGGCTTAATTATAATTCTGTTCCAAGGCAACGGACTGTGTGAACTGCTATTACTAAACTGTACTGTGTAAACACTGCATACTGATGGAATTTTCTTGTTAACCCCAGTGGCATTTCTGTGCACTAAGCTTGCTGTTCTGTCAGCCAAGTGCAGCATGGGAAAAGATGAGTATCTCAGGGGAATGTGATCTGCATTTTTAAGAAGAAAGTCAACCTCAAAGGTGCTACAAATGGACTCTAACAGAGATTACTCTGATATCTGGTTTATTTGCTGTAAATTTTGCGTATATCTTGGGGGATGACATACATTTATATTGGTAAAACTTTGAATATATCCAATTCTATGTTACATTACTAATGAAGGGATTGGTAAAAGATCGTGGTGCAGCATTAAATCCATTTGAAACAGTCATTAAATCCAAAGGATTCTGAGAAGTTGCACTCCTAGTCCAATATTTCTGTTCCCCCCAAAACTTTACACATTCTTCCTAAACAGAGACTAACATGACTCATGAGAGGCATTTTAACATAGTGAGTGTAACAGCAAACAAGACTAAAACAGCCAAAATAAAGGAAGGAAGATTTGATCAAACTCCAGTTTAAAGTTAAACCATTAGTATATCTTAAGAATAAAACAGAAAGGGCAAGTTGAGATCAGGTTGTGATCAAAAATATTAGTTCAGAGCTAAAGGTTGAGGATGTAGCATGATAGAGGAAAAGCAGAGAAGCAGACAATAGTGGTATGAAAATGCTTGCTTAAGGAAAGAGTACCTAAAAGAGCAGCTGCTTATTTCAGTGACCAAAAAAATCTCTTAAACTCTATTGGAGGTAGAAGGAAAAACATCTGGTTTTAGGCATGTGCTGAAGGGACATAATCTGTCTTTTCTATGTACTTGGTGATGATGCAAAAAGGTACCTCTGAATAAAGTGGAATAGTTTGAAGCTGTAAAGTTGATAGATTTTTTTTTTTTTTTCTGGTGTTCACTTTTTTCCCCTTTTCTCCTAAAAGCTATTGCTTATTCAACTTTACCTCAAGACTTTGTTCAATGATGTTTGCATGTAAAACACAAAAGTTTGTAAAGAAGTAGCAGAGATGTTTTGCCTCTCAGTGATAGTTTACGCTGCAGAAGGACAATGAAATTGTGAATATTTATGTCAAAGTTTTGTACCTTTTACCACAACTGATTTTGCTTCTCTCCAAGTTGATGGGAGTTTTGTAACTGATTTTTCTATTGGAAGCAAAACTGGGCCAGGTATTTTGAGCTGTAAGCATCACTGGAGTTTTGAAAATGGAAGTCCTGTTCAATTGCAATGCTGACAATGGATTATTCCACATTAAGCAGGCTTCGTTTAAGTTTTATGTGTAGGCTAGTGATTATAATTCAAGATTTCTATGTGTGTGGGAAGTCTAATATACTGTGTTTTTCTAGCTAGTCCTGTATGTATTAATGGAATTGCGGAACTCCCTTAATGTTTCCATAAATATGCCAGCAACCTGCTGTTCCCTGTGCCCAGATTACTGCTTTTTAAGTAGGTATCAATCTTCAGTACTTGCTGCATGCAACCCCTCCTATTCTCTGATCAGAATCCATCTGTTCAACTGTATTTGGTAGTGTGTTTTTTAATTTTATATATATATGTTTCAAACATGTGACTCCAAGTGCTGCCTGATTCATAATGTGTTGTAGTTGTCAGTGTAACAGTTTCAAATGGCAATGAGATAAAGCAAGACTGCTTGTTTCTTGGTTTCGTTTACATAGGCTGATGGATGGTGATAAAAGGAACGAATTTTGTTCTCAGTTATACATTTATGAATCTTAAAATTCAACAAAACAACCCACCAAATGGACCAGCTGGTCTTTATTTTGAGTCACTGGAACAAAGCTGAAATACTGTTTCTATATGGCTATTGAATATTGAAATACAAGGCTAGATGCATCCTGAATAAAGAATTTATTTGTTTTTTAGACACTATCTTTTTTCTTTATTCCTTACCTCCTTCAAACAGTACTGGACCATGTCTGTTAGAATGTGTGGGAAATCTGAAGTCAGCACATGCATTCATCCCCTTACACAATTCATTTACAAATACAGTTTTATATAACAAGAACTGAGGAAGCATCAGATCAAATTTAGATTACGTATAGGTGTACCAGCTGGCTAAACATAACTTTCTTTCAAAAATAGTTTTACAAATGAATTTGTGATGTACTGCCTGCTGCAAGAATATAGCTGTATTCCTGGTGTGATATGCTTGTAACAACAGAAGACAACACTATCTGCAAACAGGCAAACGGCACATGTGATTGCGTGACACTGTCAGCATCAGTGCTTTGAATCATGGTTTGTATGCTTTAAAGTATGTTAATTGAATAATGACACTGCAATGACAAGGCTGCAGGTGCCTCACAGTTTGCAGTTGTATGGATTTCACCATAAATGTGAGTGTGCTCAAATGGAACCCAGGAAGGGCCGTGTTAAATAAAATGCTTGACATCTGGCTGAATGGTTCTTGGGGAAAGATTTTGTTGTGAAAAATCATATTAAGAAGCACTATTTTAAAAATTTGTACAAACAATTAAAAACCCATATATATGAAATATGTGCCTGAATGTCAAGTAAGATAAATGTCTAAATACTGAAGGAATCCAGAATACAGCATTTAGTGCCTCAGATTAGATAACAAAAAATCTTAAACAGTCACTTGATGATCTGAATCATCAAATACCTCCTCTGGATATCCATAGTGAGCCTGAGACTAAAAATTAAACATTTGTAAGAAACTGATTTTTAAAAAAAATTTTAAAAATGGACCGATTGCTACACATGTCCAACAGGTATGAGCAGAAGAGCAGCAGTAACTCCTTTGTTGTCATCACTTCCTCTGCTGGTGGGAGTGTGTTGGTGATGAGCCTTGAACTGGTCTGTGCTCTTCAGTTTTGGATTCCCTATACAGACAAGGCACTGCAACTGCTTTGAGGCTCTACCTGTTTATTCACACCACCAGTTACTCTTATTTTTCTTATCAGTCAAAAAATCATTTGAATTCCTTCATCTCCTTCACTATAAACTTCTGTTTCAGGGACTTATATTTGTTATAAAACTTCTTATAACATTAGTATTTGAAATAGATGCTTCAGCTAGTAGGTTCTGCTCGTGGGACAATAATTGTGGATAATATTTCCATTTTTTTTGAAGTTTAGCCATAGCCTTCATCTCTTAGTGGCTTTTGTGAGTTTGTCAGAGCAGTAGATTTATTTTTAAAAAATGCTAAAAAACTTTCACTATTAGAATATGAACTTTTATTTTGAGAAGAATACTAAAATCTACCTTTTGTTATTTATTCAAGAATGAGTTCTTATGATGCACGTTTTTAGGCCTCTAATCATGGTTGGAATAAAAATGTAGAGCTATCCAATGTGAAAACGAGAGGATGTAAATAGAGCACAAACTAAAGAAAAACAAACCAAGAGACCATCCCTCCTCCAAACTGACAGGATTTTCATACTTTCATTTTATTATAATGTTCAGTCTCTATTTCGTCTTGCACCAAAAATTAAAAAAAAATTAATTTAGCCCCCTTATGTCAATTACACATTGAGATATAAATGCATGTAACACAAAGAATAAAGGATAATTATTTCTTTAATGATTTTACAGTGAACATATGCAAGCGGGAAGAGTGCTGTGTGGGACAGGAGTTGGCTAAACTTTTACACACTTTGCATTGCTTATTGACCTGGTTTCATCTGAGATTAAGTCAATTTCTAGTACCTGGTCCAGTAGTTGCATTTTGGATTTAGTATGAGAATAATATCAATAACACATTGATGTTCTTAGTATAAACATTACAGCTACACAGCAACAACTAAATCAAGGACCCTCCAGCCTCTCTTGCTCTGCCAGGTGCGCAAGAAGCTGGCAGAGCACAGCCAGGACAGCTGGCCCAGACTGGCCAAAGGGATATTCCCTGTCTTATCGTGTCATGCTCTAGATATAACTGGGGGAGCTATCTGGGAGGCACAATCACTGCTCAGAAACAGACTGGGCATTCAGTTTTGGGGTGGGTGTTTTTTGTGAGTGGTGATCACAATTTTTATTGCTGCTATTGTTATTACAATTAACACTCTTATTAAACTCTCTTTAGCTCAGCTGACCAGGTTTTTTCTGTTCTCCTCCTTGAGAGGGGAGGGATGAGTGAGTGGCTGTGTGGTTCTCAGCTACCAGCTGGGGTTGAACCATGATGCTCCTGTTTACCTCTGCCTTGACCTGCAGACATTCTATGTCTTCTGTATTTTGAAGTCATGGGGTTTTGCCAATTTGTCCCAGCCTGTGTTACATGAATAAACAGGATTTGGAATTAAGAAGATGTTTAAATGATGGGTATAAAATAAATAACAGTTTTTAGGGTTGTTTCCTGTAAGTACACTAGGATTTTTTAATTTTCTTTACATCCTGGCAGGTAGTATCAGGAACTTATGCTTTTGCTGAAAGAAATCTCTCCCTTGGATTGCAGTGCAGATTCAGGTATTATGTGAGTCGGAGGTGAGGTTTCTTTTCTGTATCTTTGTGTCCTAGATTGTAAGCTTCTGACAATTTTTTTTGTGTGTAGTCATATCTTATCTTCTACTGATCACTTCTCTTAAAAGGATTTTCTACCTGGTAACTTCTTGTGGTTTAGCCCCAGCTGGCAGCTGCTTATTTGCAGTAAAAAAAAAAAAAGTGGGTGCCTGGTGGGGATGGAATGACAAAATACAAGGAAAGACAAAGGCAAACCTCATGGGTTGGGATAGGGACAGTTTACTGGGACAGCAAAGGGAGGGAGACACAACAACAGGACTAATAGAAAATAGACAAAATACACAAAACTGGTGATGCATGATGCAGTTTCTTACTGAACCTCTCACCTTGGACCGTACAGGTCAGAACCATCCTGAAGCCAGAAATAGGAAGGTGCTTCTTGGTAGAACTCAATGACATTATTTGCTAAGGAAAAAAATTATAAATAAAAATAATAGGAAGCAACCAATTTTTCTTTGTGGTAAGGTCAACTGTCAAAGTGAGCAGGTAGTATCCTGGTCCATTAGGAACTGCTTAGCATCATATTTAGCAGTGCAAGGAAGATGCCTGTATATGTAGCAATTATGCCATGTATTCTAAGAAAGGATAGCCTAAGCTTTAGCCTGAAGAAAACTTCTGAACACTGGAATACTTTGTCTTGAGAATAGGTGCAAATTATGGAAACAGACACTTTCATTTTGGTAGCGTGCACCATGATCAGATGCCCCTTCAAAGAAGTGCTTCCAACAGTGGTGAGCTGCTGAAGGAGTGTTCATTGAGAACTGTCTCTGCTGGAGGGATGCATGACTCTGGTCAGCTGCAGCCAACAGCTGTTCATACCCTGAACTTAACTGAAATGGTCAATTTAATCTTCCTATGCCCAAACTTAAGGAGAAGGGTTTCTTAAGCAGGAAATGAGCCAAGTCCTATCAAGGTTAGTAGCAAAGCCATCTTTGCTAATTAAATCAAGCCAATACCTGTATTTTCTGGACAGAATATCGAATACATGAACTTTTGTACACCATACAAGGAATCTGCTGCTTTCTGCCTTTCTTTGAAGCATCATATACTGGGTGTTAGGAGGAATAGGATTCTGCCAAACAAGTGCCAATTTAATATTACAATTCACACATTTCCTTTTAAAATTGTGAATAGGGTCAAACTATAAATTAACTGGAAATTTTTTGTCAGTCTTAATAATAAATGTTTTACTATAGAGGGGAAAAAAAACCAAACAGAAAAAGTAAAGTGGGTAAAGTCGCTTTACTTTGTTATAGCTGCCTTAATTTTTCCCTCGCATACAAGAGGAAGTTTGCAATGAGGAGCAGGTAAAGTTTAGCTCTGCTTAGCTCTCCTTTCTCTTGAAGGAGCCTACTGTCTGTACAGTGAAATCTTGTCAGGCTTGTATTTGGGCAAAAATATCAATCTAGGTTAATTCTCTGTGGCTATACCTCCCTCCATCACTATTTGGAGCTTGAGGAAAAAGGGAAATGAAGACCCAAGTTAAAAAACTCACAATGTTCAATTTCATCTTGTTAACAACAACAAAATAATCCTATATTAATTGCTTAAAATTAAGGGCTGTCTTCCTTAAGTGTTATGGATTTTCTTATTTGTCTTTATTGTCTTTACTTAAGCTCTGTCAGACATTTGCTAATATTATGAGCGTTTAAAGGAGACTGGCACAATACGTCAAAGAGGAACTGAGAACTCTTAGTAATAAATTTTGTTTAGAAAACAAGCAGATTCTTGAGGTGCAAGCAGCCTGTGCCAGTGTGGTTCAGCAGGGTCTCGAGCTGGCATGCCACAGCTGCAGGCTGTGAAAAGACTTGGTCATGACATAGGAGTGAGAATAACAAATGTGAAAGTATCTCAAGGCAAATACAGTTTGCATTTGTACGGCCCTTCATAGGCTTTAGTGACTTGTTGAGGACATTAACAGAGTTATGGAAGGAAAGCTGCTTGCAGATGAAACAGCTGACTTACTCGTGAAACACTGAAACAGCTCAGAGTTGGTGACTGAAATGTGACTTTTTCACTTTTTTTCTCCACACACACAAATCTAAATGTGGAAGCAACACTGTGTGCAGAATGAGTAAATTGCTGTTGGCGTGAGATAAAAGATGAACTAGTCTAGAATTGTCATCCTACATACATCAGTGCTGTCAGAAAGAGTTAGTGGTTACTCCTCAGTTTCATCTTCTTCAGTACCTCAGAGTCAGTTTTTTGGCATGCAAAAACATGTCCAATCAGTCAAAGTAATTCTGAACTCGTTTGGGAATGAGTAAGCACAATTCCAACACAGTTATCTGTTCTTTGATATTTCTTAACTGTCTCAGCTGATGCTCCATATTTCCATGAACAATGTCTCCTCATGATTCTGGGAAATGAATGATGTGTTTGTCTGTAAGGGGAAGTTTGCTAATGAGTTTGGGAAAATTCTTCATTGCTATCTCCCTTACAAAATACTTCCTTCATAGAGATCCTTTCTCTAAAACAAAGTTTCAATTTTTAAAGAATACAGAGTTAAGACTTTCTAAGTGTTTTCCCTGTCTTGTTTAAAGGACAGTATGTAACAAGTATTTTTAACAATGACAGTATTCTATAGAACAGATTTCAAAGGTTGTCAGCCCGCCCTCCCCTTCTTAATGGTTTTCTAAACTTTTCAAAATAAGGCAAATGAGTAATTAACATATACTCACTAACTGCACTTGAATTATTATTTTAAAAAAATTCTTTCCCTGGGAAGCTACTATTTTCTACCCTGTAATAGAAAGAAGTACTTATATGAGTGCCTAGCTGAATATTAGTTGTGAAATTCTGAAGTAGCTCTTGTGTTCACAGAATCACAGAATGGCAGGGGTTGGAAGGGACCTCTGGAGATCTAATCCAACCCCCCTGCTAAAGCAGGATCACCTGGAGCAGGTTGCACAGGGTTGTGCTTGGGTAAGTCTTGAATGTCTCCAGAGAAGAAGACTCCAACTACATCTCCAGGTAGCCTGTCCCAGAGCTCTGTTACCCTGTCTTTCTTGAGCTGCAGAGCCTAGAACTGGACACAATGCTCCAGATGTGGCCTTACCAGGGTAGAGTTGAGGGGGAGGAGACCCTCCCTCAACCCACTGACCACGCATTAAGAAGAATGCTCCCCAGGATATCATTGGCCTTCTTAGCTATAAGGGCCTGTGGTAACTTGTCCACCAGGACTCCCAGATCTTTCTTTGTACAACTGCTTCCCTCCAGGTCAGTCCCTAACCTGTACTGGTGCCCAAGGTTATTCCTCGGCATAGGACCCTACACATGCTCTTGTTGAACTTCATTTGATTCCTCAGCGCCCAAGTGTGAAGATCTCATTGGATGTCAGTTGTGTTCTGCTGTCAGCCACTCCTTCCAGTTTTGTCATCGGCACATTTGCTGATGGTACACTCTGTCCCGTTGTCTAAGTCATTGATGAATATGTTGAACAAGATAGAACCAAGCACTGACCCTTGGGGCACATCACTGGCTATAGGCTTCCACCTAGACTCTGCAACACCTACACAACATTCTGGGCTCTGCCTTTCATGTTGTTCATGGTGTTCTCTGATTCTATTTCTTCAAGACTTGTTATTTTAGCTTTTCTTTTTACCTTTCCCTTTTTGATATTTTTTTTAATCTCCACTTATCATCTTGGCTCTTTCTGTGCTTTTGAGCTCTTTTAGGTTGGTTCTTTAAGACAGCAGATCATTTAATGGGTGTCTTTCCTTTTCTTAAATACTTCGTTGGCTTCCAGCTTTCCAAAGCAACAAATCTACTTTGTACTCTATCCACAGCTCAGATATGCCATATATAATGTATAAATAGAGTTTTTGTTTCTCTGCCATTTTTAGATAAGTGGCTTTCTAAGCAGTGGAAGCCAAACCATTTTCTCTCGCTAACGCCAAGGAGTGTACCAGGATTTGAACTTTCAAAAGTTCATTTATACTTAAGATATTTTAATTTATGGAATGACATTCAGTTCTTGGCTATCTTTTGTCACATGCCAGACTCCCTTAAGTTAATAAATGTCTTTCCTGTACTGGAAAGACTAAAGCAGGGTATTATATTCCAGATGTGCTCTTATGAGTGCCAAAAAATCACTTTTCTGGACTTGCTGATTATATTCTGGTCACACAGCCTGAAGTCATGTCTCCACCTTGCTTTCCAGAATGATGCTTAGGCCTTCTCTGCACAACTACTCAACAGCTGTTTGTGCCCCAGCCTGTACTGATGGATTTTTCTGTCCTTGGCACACGACTCTGCATTTGTCTTTGCTCCAATGTGAGAACTGCAGCTTCTCAAGGTCACTAGATTATCAAGCACTCTTCTCAGTTTGTTCCTATCAGCCATATATCAGGGTCTTCAGTTGTATCTCAGAGTTCTTCAGTCTGCAGTAAAATACTGGTCCAGTGTGTTGATGGAGATCTCAGCTGCTGGGACCCTACTCTAAGTTGCAATGAATGCAAGTAGCTGAAAACTTTGTGAGTTGCACTTCCTTGGCAGATGCTCTGAATACACCAAATTCTGGGTTTGTTATTCTGCTAATGCAAACAGTTGCAGGATGACTTCCTTCCCTCTGGCAGCCCAGTTCAAATATGTAGGGATGATTTTATGATAGTCAAGGCAGGTCAGCTAATACCTATTGAAAACCCTGCAAGCTGGGACCAATGGTTTTGGGTTTGTATGACAAGATTTTGGTAGTGGAGGGGCTACAGGGGTGGCTTCTGCAAGAAGCTGCCAGAAGCTTCCCTTAAGTCTGACAGAGCAACACCAGCCAGCTCCAAGATGGACCTGCTGTTGGCCAACACCAAACAAATCAGAGATGGTGGTAGTGCCTCCATGGCAATATCTTTAAGAAAGAAAAGAAACAAACCTTGGGGGTAGCTTTTGCAGCCAGACAGTGAAGAAACTGGAGGAGGAGGTGCTTCAGGGGCCAGAGCAGATTCCCCTGCAGCTTGTGGTGAAAACCGTGGTGAGGCTGTCCCCTGCAGCCCATGGAAGATACTAGGGAGCAGAGTTTCCACTTGCAGCCCATGGAGGAAGGACCCCATACTGGAGCAGGTGAAGACATCTGAAGGAAGCTGTGACACTGTGCTGGAGCAAGGTCCTGGCAGGACCTGTGGACCCACTGGAAGGAGTCTACACTGGAGCAGGTTTGCTCTCGGGACTTGTGACCCTGTGGAAGAGACCAGTGCTGAAGCAGTCTGGCTCTGAATGTCTGCACCCAGTGGGAGACACCCACACTGGGGCAGTTCATGAACTGTAGCCCATGGGAGGGACTCACATTGGAGAAGTTCATAAAGGACTGTCTCCCATGATAGAGACCACATGCTGGAATGGGATGAGTGTGAGGAGACCTTCCCTTGAGGAGCCAGCAGCAACAGAGACAACATGAGATGAACTGACCATAACTCCCACGCCCCATCCATTTGTGCTGCTGGGGGAGTGTAGGCAGGGTAATCAGGAGTACATTTAAGCCCAGGAAGAAGGGAGGAGTGAGGGGGAGATGTTTTACTGTGACCGTAATTGGTCAATGATCTTTCCCTGTCCTTATCTTGATCCACAAACCTTTCAGTATATTTTTCTGTCCCCTGTCCAGTCAAAGAGAGGAAGTGATAAAGCAGCTCTGATGTCCATCTGGCCTCCAGGCAGGGCCAACCCACCATGCCCAGCAAATGGAAGTAAGGGAACCGAGCCCTGCGACTTTGCATGTGGTCAATCCATGTCTTGCATGATCCTGTGCAGTTTACTACATGTGAGAATATATTAGTAGCTATATGCTAATCAAGGTACATGAAAGGGAAATATAACCTCTACTAGAGACACTGACATCAGTGACTTCGTCAGTGCATCCTCTATATCTTCAAAAAGAGATTGAAAAGTTGTCACACTCCATTCAGGTGGTTACTGGATGTCATGTTCTGGTCTCTCTAAGTGAAACCACACTGGGTTAACTTGTTAAATTTTCTCTCTTTTAATAACTGTTCTCTTATCTCCTGCATTCAGTGGCTAATGATATTTCTACATTAAAAACTGCTCCTCAGTCTTCAAAATGGTTTTATGCTATTGTGCTCATCAACACTAAAAACCCAGTGTGAGTCACTGTGCTTAAAAGATACTGAGATGGAGAAGTAAAACAATAACAAGTGGAAATTAAAAGCAGCAGAAGTACACGTCTTTTTAAATAGCTCTGAGGGATGATGTGGTTATGTAGCAATGAAAAGTTACAGCTTCTCATTCTTTTTTATATGATACAGTGAAATTACGTACACCATATTGTACCTTCCTTCCCTGTCAGTTGGTTCTTTTTCTCTAGTTTGGTAGTTCATAGAAATTATTATTAGATTCCTTTGGGAGATCAGGTGTGGTTTTCAGAGGAATTTAAGGGATTTAGGTATTGAAGCTTTAAGCTGCTTTGGAATACTTAGTTAACTCACAGCTCAACATTGAGGTCTGGGCCATATGTTTTCCAAAATTTATCCCAGTGCTCTGACATACTGATACTAGAGCTTTTTTAACCACATTATAGTAAAACTTGAGTTTTCGAGAACTGCATTATTACCACTTAACAAAGGTTAAGAGGGTTTTGTTTTCTGTCCAAGAGAAGAAGAAAGGGAAAAGGGAAGAGAAGTGAAAGAGCTCATGGGAACACAGGGAATTTTCTTGTGTTTCTATCACTTAGACTGCTACAAAACCAGAAATAGAATTTCCGACTCGCAGTGGCAAGAAATAACCTAACTCTGATGGACTTTATACCAGCTTTCCTTTGAGACTGGGAGTAGTGATAGTACAAAAAAAATATTGTTTTATATTAAGGAATTCAAGAGTTCATATGTCAGTACTGAGTAAATAATGTAGGGAGCCATTAAGAGAATGAGAAGGGCCTCTAAGGATTTAAATTTGTATTGTTTAGTGCCTTAGCATTGTTCACATCTAGTGTGAAATCCAGCTGAAGGCAATTTGAATGATCTCATTCCATTTGCCAGTGGCTGCCATCTCAAAGGCTACCACTGTAGTATCTTGTTGTGGCCAGTGGGTTAATGAGAGACTGAAATATTTTCTGATCCTGGCAGGTGGTCTTTCCAAGTCAGGCAGAACTGGCAGGACTGCATAGTGAAGATGGAATTTCCACTACCTACAGCTGGATCACTTTGGTATCCAGAGCTGGCAGTCCAGAATCACTCATGAGCTCTGAGTTCACTTTAGAATACAGAAAAAGGAAGCAAGGACTGCAGAGCTAAGTTATCTGTGTTTTGAGGTTCTTTGTGCAACAATGGATCCCATCCATTTCTCAATATGCATGTGTTTTATCTGAACACCATATGGTTTTGCTGACCTATGCAATGTTGATATTTCTTCCCTAATTTGTATGTGTTTCTCTATGCGGTGGCTGTTTTAGTTGTAGGAAATGGCTAAAGTGCTGCTGAGTCAGTGCAGCTTGGATAATGAGTTGACCTACTTTTTCTGTCTCATTGGGACATGCACACATTATTGGAAGCAAAAATTAATTGCTAAAGATAATCCTTTCCCCACTAAAGTCAATGTGAAAAGCAACTTCACCTATCACCATCTCTGCTTTCCCTTTGCATGATATTTGTCCCTAAACCCAGACACAAAGCAGCCTACACCAATGACATTTGGCACAGACCTAGCTGAGAAAAATCTTAAAATAGCATGTAATATGTAATGTGCTAACCAGCCCAAGGTCATAAATCAGGTACTCAAAGCACCAAAACATGGGCAGCAGCAAGCTATATTTTGTAAATTTTGCTGTGGAATGGAGTAGATGTGAAAAGTCTTCATTCATTCACAGCTATCATCTCTTAATGCAAGCTATTCACTTCTAAAATGGGCTGTGATCATGTGTCTTCCATGGAACAGGAGTCTTTTTTGTTTCACTGAGATTTTCCAACCTTACCCTAGAGCACTGTGGTTACAGCACCATACAGTGTCCTCTCCTTTTTTCGTTTGAGCTATAAAGATGGACCCTCCCCACCTACCTTTGAGCTGTTGTGCAATGTGAAAATGAAGGAATCTGCCAGAGAGAGCAGAAGTATTAGTAGGGACAAACCCAATGTGATGATGATAGTGAGGTAAAGCAGTAGCCTACTTCTGTAAGATGCAGAAGGAAGAGCAAGAAGGAAGCATGTACATCTTTGAACATTGTTGTAGGGTGCTGGGCTGGCTTTCTGTAGGCAGGAGAACAGCTGGTGGGCTGGGGTGTGTGTCCTCCTCAGTTCCTCCACTGTAGCTGCACTCTGTGCAAAATGCCAAGGAGGAAACTGCTGAAGGTGTGGTGGGTAGTGCTTTATTCTTGTTTCTCACTGGACTTGCTGATTAATTTACACTTCTGTGAGCCATCACTAAGTGCTTCGAGAAGTGCCCTGATTTGACAGTCCAGGCAGTCACTGCTGATAGGTAGCATGAAAAATCAGAGAATAGTTTCTTGTTAACTGAGAATTTGTACTGCCTTTTATAAATAATAGTTTTCATAAGTTTTATTTGGGTGGCAATTGTGAGAGCAGCCCTGAGGAGAAGAACTTAGAGGTGCTGGTTGATGAAAAGCTCAACATGACCCACTACTGTGTACTCATACTCCCAGAAAACCAACTGTGTCCTCAGCTACATTAAAAGCAATGTGAGCAGCAGGTCAAGGGAAGTGGCCTCTACCTCTCTGGTCTTGTGAGGCCCCATCTGGGGTACTGCAAGCAATTCTGGGGCCAACAATGTAAGAAGGACATGGAGCTGTTGGAGCAGGTCCAGAGGAGGGCCACAAAGATGATCAGAGGGCTGAAGGACCTCTCCTCTGAAGACAGGCTAAGGAAGTTGGGCTTGTTCAGCCTGGAGAAGGCTCTGGGGAGACTTTATAGCAGCCTCAAGAGGCCTACAGGAAAGATGGAGAGGGACTGTTTAAAGGGGCATGTAATTGTAGCACAAGAGGTAATGGCCTTAAACTGAAGGAGGGGAAGATTTAGATTAGATATTAGGAAAAAAATTCTATACTGTGAGGGTGGTGAGGCCCTGGAACAGGTTGCCCAGAGAAGCTGTGGGTGCCTCTCCCTGGCAGTGGAGGGTGTCCATTCCTCTGTCAGGGGGTGTTTAGAGTAGATGATTTTTAAGGTCACTTCCAACCTAAACCATTTTATGATTCTATGATTTGCTGTAGTTATTAAGGTAGCTCTGGTGGGCCATTCTAGCATCAAAATAAAACCTCACTTATTGGGACTTTATCTGTATGAGGGCTGAATGCTTTTACTTGCTGTCAGAGTAGGGGAAAGCAATCAGCGCTATAGTAAATGGATTTGTATCAGGATAAAATAGTATTGCCAGAATCTGAAAACATTCCTGTAAATACCACAGCACAATCAACCTGAAACTAAGAAGAAGAACCCCAAAGATATTCAGAAAGCTGTCAGGCCTTGTTTTGTTTGTGGTATAAACCCTGTTGGTCAAGGACTTCCTACCTAAAAATAAAAGGCATCTGGACTAATTTCCACTTCTAAACAAAATCTGTTGCTGCTTTTCTTGCATAGGCAAGAGTCAGTGGATATGTAAATAATTCCTGATAGATGTTCACTTAAATTGTTCTTAAAATTACCATAGGAGAAACTGCAGTGACCAACCACTTTAGGTCAGTGATTTACTAACCTTAACTTTGGAAAGCTTAACTTAATGTTCGATATAAATCTTCTTGCTTCAATTTAAATGCATTATTTTATTCCATTAACCCAAGTACTACAGAGAACATTTCCTTTCCTTTTTGCAGTAAATTAATATGTATGGAAACCTATTTTGCATCTGTCACATGTAAACGGTTTCATTTCTTTTAGTAAAGTCCTGTTTTTTAGAACAGACTTAAATTTTTTCTTCCTTTGTGGCAATATAATGTTAATTGATGTTTGATTATCAATGTTGTTGCCTTGAGAACACTTGGTAACTTGGTTTTGATTGGGGAATTCCACTGGAATTCCCATGTTGACCCAGCAAAACTCATTAGGTGAGGCCAGGAGGAAAGCATAGTCTGCAGCAAGGTAGGTTCAATTCCTGTGTCTACAAAAACTTTAATACAGGCTTAAAAAAACCCTCTGCAGTGGAGGAAGAATTTGAGGCAGATATGGCTATAGCAAATTGTGCATTCCTTAGCCTTGGAACAATAAATTACATTAAAAGATGGTTAAATTCCTCACGAAGAGGAAAAGAAAACCTGTAAAAGTTGTAAGGAGAAATGAGGTACCATTTTATTCAATATAATAAATAAAAGTAGCAAAATTCCACAAAAAAATTTTTGATTTGTATTTGCATGTCTTTTATGCTTTGACTTTAAGGTAAAAACAGTGAGTTCAATTATTCTATGGTATGTGTAGAAGGCTTGAAAGAAATGGAAGTTATTTCAGTAAAATATGCCTGAAATCAGGGTGATGTAACTTCTAGGGTTCATGAAATTGCATAGTCAGATATTCTACCCACAGTACCTAATTTCACCAGAATTTATCACTTTCAGAGAGTTTATCTGGCAGGGTGGAGCCTATTCAGCAAAGTGACTCTCCTACTTGTAGTGCTTGTTGGATACAGCACCAGGATTTAGCATAGCTTGGTGATACTGATAGTTGTGCCATCACTTTGGAGTTGTTTACACTGAGTGCACCCTTAGATTCATTCCTAAGATAGCCCTGAGATCACTGTCAGGTCTACATAGCGAAGTCCGTTTTCATGCAGAGATACTGGCTGCAATCCTAGAAGCAGTGTGTTATACCTGGTTTATACTCAATGTGCTGCCCCACGGCAGTGCCATCCTCATAGTGCTGTCTCCAATCCTGGAATAAGGTTTATCTAAGAATTAACTGAGAGATGACAGCATGGAGCATCCTTGCGCAGTGTTGAAATATCCTTAACGTGCATTCCTGGCTAACTCTGTAGTCACACCACTGCATCCTGAATACACTGATCAGCCAAGGCAGCAAGCTTGTAACCAGGCATGGAATTTAGCACTGTAGATGAGATGACATCAAAACGAAAAAAAGAATGGCCAAAGTGCAGCAGTTTATGTGGAAACATGAACATGAAAATGAAATGGATGGCAGCCATTTCACTGCTGAAGCCACCCTGGTACCCTGCTTTTCTAGAGCTCATAAAAGAGTGTAAATTAACGATGCCAGTTGCCTGCATGGAACATATTTCTGGTATTTGCTATGTAGCAGTATCTTTTCTATATATCAGTTCCCAATAGTGCAGGCAGAGCCCTGCATTCCTGCCAGACTACTAGAATGCAGCATCTGCTCCTCTTCTGCCAGCAGAGTCTGGCAGAAAAACCAGTGTCTTGGCACGGGAAGATCAGTGCAGATTTTCTTCCCTGTGTGGAACAAGTTTACCTGCTGATCTGGAGACTCCTGGGCTATGTTCCCTCATTCTGGGATCTGCACAGATGAAAGTAAAGAGGCTGTCACTCATCCATTCTTCTAGTTGGTATAGTTTCATGGGTTGTAGCAATTTAAAGCATCTCTTAGGCTGTTTGAATTTATGTCTATGTACATTGGTCCTAAGGCTGCAGGGGTATAGAGTACTGAGATGTGTGAACTGCTCTTCCTGCCTCATGCTATGATCTCTGTGATATGAGAGTTTTTAATCCTAAAAATTTCTGTTTGGCTAAGGAGCCACAGCCTTCTCTGTTCCTATTACTGATTCAATTGGCCCCTTTTCACTAAGTGTTCTGGTTGTTCCCTCTATAGTAGGAAAGGATCAGATATATGTTTCTTTATCTCTATGGACCATTTAACTGATGCTACATTTCAACATTGAATATGAAAGTCACAGAGATGGTTTATGTAGCAAAACAATAAAGCATTCATAATTCTTCTCCCTTGCAGGGTAAATAACACAGCCATACAATTGAACATAAATCTCTGGCTAACTCTAGATGTATGTAAAGTTGCTCATTATTAGTAGTTTTGCTCTTCCACAGTCAAGTCATCTTCTTCATTCTCCTCTGAGACTCCTGCCTGCAATTTCTCTCTAAACTCTGCATTAGTTATTCTATTTCAGTGCAGTTCTGAACACTGTGCATTTTTATTCTCAACAGCGCTATGGATGTACTGACAACAAGCTCTTGGACACTGTTTCATTTGGAAGACTTAAACTTCATCTAAGTAAGCCATCTTCCCACACTCATGTTGGGCAAACTATAATCAGGAAAAAATGTGCTTGTTAATCATATGATTGAGTGTATTTCCAATTTAAATGCATGCATATAGGGAATAATTAGGCTCCAATACCTATTGTTTGTTGATTTTCCCCCCTCCTCCAAAACTCATTTACCATTGCAAGCCTAGAGCAGCAGAGCTGTAATATTTAGCAGTATTTGGAGAATATTGCTAACAAATGTGTTTGAATGCTGCCCAGGGTTTCACTTGGGCTATATGTCAGTGGATTAACATGAAGATAGGAATATAAGCAAACATGAAGTGCATAGAAGAGGCTACAAGTAGATAAATGGAAAATATATTTTGAATTTTCTGAATGTGAATGGTTCACATCATCAGAAAGTGTTAATGAATCCCCACAAAGCTCTCTGAGAACAAACTAGCTGAATTCTGCGTGAGGACCAAATTCTGAAATCGACCTGGGTGAAGGACTTGGAGAGATCTCAGGTTCCTTATATGTCCGAGGAATATTTTAATCCTGTAAGGGGCTAATCTATATTATAGATGCATATGAGTAAAAAAAATATGGTTTTAGATAGTGAATGTTCATGGTGAGTTCTTGATGACTTCAGTTAAATTCAGTTGCCCTTTATAAAGGCTAAATCTAATGAATGCAAGTTTTTTTCCCCTTATACTTTTACAGATCAATTTATGTCATTGAAGGTCAGTACAAGGTAAAATTATCCTGTTTGTATGTAAAATACTTGTAGTTCCTATCTCTTCATGTATTTGCAAGAGAAATCTTGTTTTCTTCATTATTTTCTGAACCTTGTATTTATTTCCATGATACTTTTTTCCTCTTTGCAAGCATCTTTTTCTAGTGAGAGTTTGAATTTGGATGCATTGGTATTTTGAAGAGCAACTGCAATGCAGTCTATTTGAATGTATTGCAAAGCATGTTTGGCATAATTGCAAAGAAAACACAGCATAATTGCAAGATATTTCACTTAGTTTTAATAGGAATGCTGGCAATACAACCATGGTGAAGTGTAACTGTGAGGTGCTCTAATGGTGGAAATTTGTTATATACAATGAATTTTTCTCAATAACGCTAGATACAGCAGTTAATCAGCTAGAGACTAATCCTGTATCAGATTCTGGGTTCTCTAAAAGCTCATTTCCTCCTAATTGTTACTTTAGGACACTGCGAACTTGAACATTCGGTTTGTGTCTCATATTACCTGAAATTACTAAAAGTAACGTGCAACCATTTTCACTTTGGGATTTTTTTTTGTGTTAAAAATATTCTTTTACGCTTTTCAATTATCTTTTTGCATGAAATAAAACAACTTTTGAAATTTCTCTAGTGATACATGAAACCATGTATTTGTCCAAACAATAGCCCCAGATTAGATATGCATCACGTTTTTTGGTGTTGCGGCAATTTTTTTTTACACTTCAATAAAAAGGGAGATCTGCTTAGCAAATGAAGAAATACATGATTAAATAAATTGACCTTAAACTTTTCTATTTTAAATACATATCCTGCCTGCTTCACTAGAATTCTTGCCCCTGAAAAGAGGAATCTGTACTGAAGCTGAGGAAAACACGTTGTGCTTTTAAGACAGGGTCTGTTTGCAAAGCTATGGGCAATTTGATGTGTAGTAGTACTTGCAAATCATACTATTACATGCATAAACTACTTATAATTCCAGCTATTAGTCCTATTTGTTTCTTACTAGGATGTTGAAATGCATTTTTCTAGAGCACTAGATGTTTTCTCACTTATAGAAGGCATTTATTTCAGAAACAGCTTCTGAGCTAGTGAGTCTCTTCCTGATTGCATACTTATGTTCTTGCTCGTTGAGGTATTCAGAACAGTATAACTCAAAATCAGATGAATCTATTAGTTAGACATTGATGGGACTCAAATTTCTTCCATGTGTTTTAGTGGGTCAGGTGAAGAGGTAGAGCTTTCAGTTACAAAGACTGAGAGAGGCAGAAAAAATTGTGGCAGGCTTACAATGCATTATCAGGAATACAGGAATGGTTTCCTGGACAAGGACAATCAATTACATTTGTCTCACAACCCACACTGAATAATAGTGATTCTTCCAAAGTACGAAAAACTATGCAATTATCATTAATAATGTATGTGATTAAACATTTTGCAATTGATATTACAGGATGAAGACTTATGACCTTTATTAATTCAACAAGCCCTGAGCTTCAATTTCTCTTTTCAAATTCAGATTCACAAAATTTTAGGAGGTTGGAAGGGACCTCCAGAGATCATCAAGTCCAACACCCCCTGCCAAAGCAGATTCCCTAGAACAGGTCACACAGGTTGGTGTCTGGACAGGGCTGGAATATCTCCAGAGAAGGAAACTCCACAACCCTCTGGGCAACCTGTCCCAGGGCTCCCTCACCAGAAAGAAGTTCTTCTGCATGTTGGAGTGGAACTTCCTGTGCTCTGACTTGAAGCCACTGCCCCTTGTCCTGTCCCCACAGACACTGAGAAGAGACTGGCTATTTCCCCCTGTGTCCCACAATTGAGATACTTATAAACTTTAACCAGATCCCCTCTTAGCCTTCTTTTCTCAAGGCTGAACAGCCCCTGTTTATTCAGCCTTTCCTCACAGGGGAGATGCTCCAGGCCCTTCATCATCTCTGCAGCCCTCTGCTGGAAAACTACTGATGTTCAGTTGTGTGCAAAACTGGTCTGTGTAATCACCTGCTGCTTTGACTATTACCCTGACTTGCTTAGCCTCTTAGTCTTTTTGTTGCTATGCCCACTGGATATGTCACCTTAAATTAGTTCCTGAACTCCTAAGACATGGTAGTATATCAGAGTTTGCATTTAGAGTTTCCAGCATCATTCAGCAGAAGGTAGATATAAAGCGTGAAAGAGGCTGTGTGTGCCTTCTGTGAAATGATGAGGCATAATCTGACCAGGAAATAATTAGCATTAAATGGGAAGGAAGGACCAGACAGTGAACCTGAATAAATCTGATGTTGTTTCACGAAGTGTAACCATCCATCTGATGTGTTTGAAGATGTAAGTTGTGCACCTTTTCCTGTAGAGCAAAGCAGGACAAATGATGTATTAGCAAGAGCTGATGTAATTTGCTTCCTGAAAGGAAAATTTCAAAGCAGTGATTAAAGCTCCCTATTTTAAAGTGTTTTCAGTAGCTCTGGTTTTGATACAGATATAAATCTACTTTCACTGAAAACTGGAAATGCTTCCTTTGACAGTGTTGCTTTTATCTTGTGGAAGAGTTGCCATCTGAGGGTCCCTCTGATCAGTTATTTTGTTGTAGGTCCATTGTTCACCACAATATGCATTACAGTGCGCCTTTGGATGTGGAGAACCTCATCTGAATACCCATATGCAAGATGTGTAGTTTACCAGACAGTCTGGCCTTTCAAAGAGGGTGGATACGCAAGGAAATAGATTTGTAAATTCCAAACATCATTTTAGTATTTCCAGATGTAAATGTTTCAGTGTGAAGTTTCTTCTTTTAGCAGAATTCCAGAAATGCTGAATTTCAGTTGCAGTTAGCTTGCCCTTACTTAGCCCTATCAGTGTGAATCCTGATGTTGGCTAGCATGGCTCATGTCAGTGTAGTTGACAATGACTGTTACGTGTTGGGTGGTGCTTGTGTAAGTAGCTCTGCCAGATGAAGATAATGATGGGTTTTGGCATAGGGTGGGAAGGTAACTGCTCCAGCAGCTAGTGGAATAGAGTTTATGAGCAAAGCTCTGTCTTCCATTTTTCTGGTGTATGCTGCTGTGTATTTTTCCAGGTGCTGACTATTTCATCCTAATTCTTCTTTTAGCTGCTTTGGGAGGGGTGTTGTCTTGGAGTGATTTAGTGTTTTTCAAACATGACATATTTAAATGCTATTACCATGTTTGTGCACCTCTTGCTAGTGAGGAATTTAATCAAAATCAGCAAGTGTTTAGTATTCTAGTGTTTCATAAAGGTTTGGCAGCAATTCAGAGGTCTTATACTGCAACTGGGAAAATTGAAGGTGTTCAAGGTCTAAGAGAAGAGCAAGGATAACTCACCTAGCAATCTCCTTGAAAATGCAGAGAAAATGTGTTGGGAAAAACCATGCAGATACTGGGTTGTACTATGTAAGTGTAATTCTGTGCTGAATTGCATTCTAAAATAAATAACCCACATCTGATTCATGGTGTTTGTAGTTTGGTGTGACCATAGCTGCATCTAGATGTTTAAAATTCTGATATTCTTTTTAACTGGATAGTGTAGTCTTTAAATTGAGCAAGTATGTAAGCAGATGGAAGGTACCAGTTCTATTTTACAATAAAGATTATTTTTGCAGCTTAAAATGTTGGGTATAAAGCTTCATCGTAGGTGCTGTGATTACTTCATTAAAATACTAAAATGGCTTAAAAAAACCCTAATATCCTTTTGCTATAACTCTTATATTAAAAATCTGATTTGTATTTTTCTTCTGCAGACTTACTGTGACGAGGCAATGTTCTCATAGCTGGTTTCTATTCACACTTTCCCACTTTTCTTAGTGAAACGTGCTATCCAGTCTAAACCACTGAATGTTTAATCCAAGTTGATTCTTTATTTGTTCAAGATATCATCTAAGGCAAACAAAATCACGAAGGGACAAGCCAGTTTTGCGTGTTGGGGTCATAATTTTATGCAGTACTTTGACCTGAACAATCAGAATTTATGCCTTATTTTAAGGAGCTTCTTGACTTATAAGGTATGCAGTTTAAATTGGCTTATCCCTGAATTTCCATCCAAAGCTATGTAGCGTCCTAGCTTACATGAAAAGTGAATAACTAATTAATCCATTCTGCACACATAAAACGTCTAGGTGAAGTATGGTGATTTCTGAAGTGCTTATAATAAACTATATATTATTCTAATAAAAAATGAAAATGTGTTTTCCTTTCTATAATTCATCAGGGATTTTGTAGTATATGTCTTTTCACCCCATAGAGTTACTAATGGGAGAGGGAGTTCTGTTTGTTGTTTTGCCACTACTTAATGGGTGGGTTTTTTGGCTTAGATTCTTCAAACAGCAGAGAAGTTCTTTAGTTAACGTAGTGCAGATCTACAGGTGGATCAGGTGATCTTCCAGCAAATCCACTGTCATTTATGTGTATCTCTGTTGTTCATACCCCTTTAGGAATGCTGTTCATTTCATCTGCACTTCCCTTTTGTTGCCCATTTGGGTTCTATATCTCTACTTGCCCTTTAAGTCCTTTTTTTGTTTTTTTGTTCCTTTTATTTTTCTTTTCCCCTTCTCACTTGTTTTGCTGTTTCTGCCTAGAATGGTATGCACTTTTTGGTCCTCAGGAATAGGCTTTTCTGCCTTCAAGTATCTCCCCACAAAGCTCTTATTCTGATACTGAGTGCTATAGTCTTGGTCCTTCAGTGTGCTTAAGCAGATGCTCAACTTTAAGCATAAGTACTTACATTATTAAAATTTAAACAGCTGCTTTTCACAATTCAGAATGGATGATACATTTAGCATTTTCCTCAATGGGAAGTTAAAAGCCTGAGTAAGAAAGTTTGTAACTTTCACTAAATCTTTAGTGAATATTGAGTATATATCTGTAACATGTACGTGCTTAAGTGCTTTCATAAATAGATGGGCTTTACCCTGATTTTAAGTTCATTCCAACAAACACTTTCCATTTTCTAATTATTTTCAATAACTGACCAGGAAGATAGAGTTCTTTTACAGATAATTAGGGTGTTGTGATAGCTCACTTCTCTCTTCTGTCATTAGGCAGGCATCTATTCGTCATTCTCTGATTCTTTTTACAAGATTTTCCTGCTGAGAATATAAACATGTAATTTATACTTACACAGAAGTGTCAGCTAAACTTTAGCTACAGCATCATTTTGTTGCATGCTACTCCTGAAATACTCTTTTAAAAATGAGTGTGTGTATCTATTCAGTGATGGAAGAGAGCATTTGAAAAAGAGGGACCAAAACTGTAAAACTACTATTTAAAATGTGACTTTTAAAATAGCTTTATTAACATTATTTTATGTAGACTGTGTATAGACAGTTATTACTTTTCTCCTACCCCCCCCAATTTTTGGAATTTTTTTATGCTTTCCTTCCCTGAAAATATTTGTTTATGAACTGCAGAAAAGTCAAAATAAGTTTGGTACTATTGTGATAGAATGGTGAAAAATGTAAGTTGCAGAATCCTCTAAAAATATTTCTGCTTGATTTGCTTTGAAAAGCCTGCTTGTCTGAGTAGAATGACTGGAAAATGGTATTGTACAGAAAAAAACCCTGTTATGAATGCCTAAAATTTTTGAAGTTATTTTTGAATAGTTTGATTCATATTCAGATTAGCTTCCTGCCAGATGGAGGGAATTTACAGTAAACTAGTTTTTGGCAGGAGAGAAATAAAAAGCAAACAACATCTGCTTATTTATAAAAGTTGTCCTATTCTTTATCTGTATTGGTGGGGCACGTATTACCTAACCAAAGAAAGTTTTATTACTAATAAAATGGAGAATCCTAAAGCTTACAGGGATATTTGTGTTTGCAAAGAAGTTGACAGTGGAGCACGTTTATGTCGGGTAAGCTGCATCTTTGCATAATACAGTCACTGCTGTTCAGCATCTATGTATCTATTGACTTTCTGTTCCAGCAGTGGATCTCAGTACAGGAAAAGCCTTACAGTTGCCAGAAGTTATTTTTGGTTGTGATCTTGCAGGCATGTCTATGTAGGCAAACTCATCAAAGTCATACATTCCATATTCACAAAGAAGGGAAGGCTCATCGTGTGTATGCAAAATCTCAATAGCCTCCTTTTGACCCATAGAAATCAAACTATTCCATGGTCCTATTAATATTTCTGTTCATAGTCTTATGCATTGCTTCATAAATGGGATATTGGAGTGCTCAGATATTAGGTCACTAGATTTGGCTGCTGTTTTGTAAATGACCTTAACTTGCTGGGTTACAAATACAAATCTGTAGCTGGGTGTGTCTGAGTTTTTAATGAGCGCTTTGTTTATACCATTGACTCTTCCATTCTAAACGTACTCAGGCTCATTGAAATGCTGGCTTAAAACTGCTGAAGTAAGAGGTTAAATTACCAAAGTGGGACTTTTGGTATGAATAACTAACCCAAAAATCCTTCAGTAATTGCAATTCAAGATCAATGGTAACTGGAAGCTACAGGCAATGAGAGGGCACAGTCATATGATCCTTCGCACACCTATCTTCATTTATTAAAATTGCCATGCTGTTCTTGTTTACAAAAACATCTCTAAGTAGGAATGGAGTTAGAATGGTATTTTCATTCTGTCCTATCTAGTTTAGAGGTAAAACAGACACTTGAAATGTTAGTAACATATTTACTAGAAAAGGTTAAAAATTAAAAAAGCTAATTGTGTCTTATTTCTACTGGTCTTCTCAGGAATGTTTTTCAGAATACTGTCGTCTGTGTTGAGGATGAGTCCAGTGGGCATCCTTTCCTTCAAGGTCACTACTAGGAAATTGCATTTGATAATGCACTGCATGAGTCTAATCCTCACAGCACACCTGGTCTCTTATGGGCAACCAAGATTTACAGGCAATGTCTTTTACTACACCAATTAATGTAGGGGCGATAAAGCAGAGAAACTTTTGGGCATTACCAGTTTTCCATCAAAAGCTAAAAGTGTGTTAATAATTTAACTAGCTTAGTTAGAAGCTGGCACCTGCAAGTCCTCTTTGCTCAAAGGCTAGTCATTTTAGGGAACTTGTGCATTCACAATTTCTTTCTGTTATCTAGAATAGCTTTAAATGCCCCAGAGAAATCCTGCTACACCTAGAAGAGAGAGCTAAAGACCTCACTTTCCTTCTTCCTGCATCTTTATTTTCATTGTCTTAAAAGATATTTAGAATGTTTATCACAAAGGTGAGCATCCTTTTCTTTGTTTTCTGTGACTTGTGCAGTAGTTCAGAAGATTATATTGTTTTTCTTCCTTAGCTTTTTTGGCTCATGGATCTGTTGTGTTCTACACTTGCATCACGTTCAGAGCTATGGGCTTAAAACATTTCTTTCTGCCTAGAGGCCATTTAATGCTATAATATTATAATTTTCATCCAAAGAGTTATGTATTTAAGCTTCGTAATAGATGCACAAATTCCATTTCTTTAAGATTTACATAGAATGTAAACACCTATAGCCGATTTAAGATTGAAAGGTTTTATCCTCCTATTTGGGAAATTCTATCATCGTGACCTAGCATACCAAAAATATTGATGCTCCCCCAGTTAAGAATGGAATAATGTCAGTTATTTTATTGGCATACCTGATGGGAGATATTATTTCTTCCTATTTTTCAGACACCACCTGTAAAAGGGACTTAGAACTAGCACTCTCATGTTCTTTGGCAAGAAATATGCCAAGGTAAGAATCTCAACGATGGTAGAAAAGGCTGATGAATGAAGCCTGAAGTAATAGTCATTAAATTACACTTTCTCATTTCTGAATACATACATATAATACTTACTTGCTTCTCGGGTATTAGTCAAAATATAGTAATGTAATTTGAAAATTACACTTGGAAAATGGATATTTCCTACATTATATTAGTGGTTGATATGCAGAAATGGAAGGTTTTTTATAAAATTACTATAATTGGAGATTAAATTTGAACTTAAAGTGAATTAAAAAGGAAAGATTAGGCCATGAACTAATATTTAACTTGTTCTGTGCAATAGAACTCTGCTGAGAAATCAGCGTTATGCAGTAATCATTTGATATAAAATTTAATGGCTTTAAACAGGTAGGGCTGCAGCAAGTAAAGAGTATGACTATGTACAGAAGTTCTGTTAACTCTCATTACTGAAGGAAAGTGATAAATGAGGAGGAAAAAAATTGTTTCTTTGTTCTTAAAGCATATTGCTTTGCAGGCTAGAAGTCTTTGTCTTGTAACTAGACATCTGCTGAACAAGGGTCTGTTGGATGCTGTAGAGGAATGGACCTAGGGTGTCTAGAGTTTGCAGATTGTGCCATCTGAAACAGAACCTATTTTGCAACGTTTCCTAAAGGTTTAAAGCCTAGTCCTGCAAGGTGTGCACAAACCAGCAAAGACCATCAACTCATCAGGAAAACTTGCTTCTTTTTAGAGAAGTTATGTAAAACTATTTTAAATATGTAGGTTTTAAAGTCACAACAGAAACACTGAGACAATGCTTTTCTCATCTCTTCAATGTTATTCACACTTTATGATGGCAAAATGGAGATAGTGAAAGGACTACTCTAGAGCACCCACTGTGCCCAAAGAAGATCTAAGAGTCTATGCCTTTTGATTTTGCAATGAGAGGGGTTTTTTATATTTATCTGAAAGGAGTTTGTAGAGAGTTGGGCGATGATCTCTTCACTGAAAGAGTTGTTGGGATGTGGAACAGGCTGCTCAGAGAGACGGTTGAATCACCATGTGTTTAAAGGACAGGTACGTGAGGTACTTAGAGATATGGTTTGGCACAGGACAGGTACAGGTGCACTTGATGATCCTAAAGGTCTTTTCCAACCTAGTGATTCTGTGGTTGTTTTTTTTTTTCTTTCCTCCAGGGCCTATTGCCTTCCTGTTTCCTAGCCAGGTCTTGAACTTCTCTGTACTCCCTTGCTTACAATACTTACACTTGAATGTTACAGAGGATTGTTTTATCATTGTTAGGGACAAGCATCCCCCAGGGGCTATGACTAAGTAGCCAGTATGATCAGGCTTTTAAATATATTTTGACTTTAACAGTGTATAATTCTGATGAAAAAGAAAAGGGAAGGAAGCTAGGGACCTTCCAGGTGGCAGGAATAATAATTATGTGTGATTCTGAACATGTTTATTGATGATGAGCACAGCATTCTAGGCTGTGTAGTAATTTGTTAATATTCTGTCTGGGAACATAACTCATTGACCGTGGATATCTTAGTGATTGTGTTCAAGGAAATGAGAATTAGTTTTTATAAATAATAACAGACAATAATTAGATAAATTTTTAAGCTTGGATGAATTCTAAAAATTTAATTGAAGCCACTGTGATGGCATAAAATGTCAATTGTTTTTCATGAATGTACATTTTTATACAATTCATGTTAAGAAATGTAATCTATGCTTTGTATATGGTAACTCAGATTTCAACAAAATGCTGGAGCATGTTGTCACTTAAACTAAGAGAAGATTCACTGATATCAGCACAATTCTTTACCTAAAAGAACTGTAGAGGTTCTTTATTCTAAATTTGTTTACAGTGGCAAGAGCAAGTGGCAAGATTCTGCAGTTAAGCTTAGAGCCCTCTTGTATTCTAACTGCTCTTCCACACATTATTTGCTTTTTCAGATTCTCTGAATTGGTAGAGAAATGATGAGTAAAACCAAGCAATTCAGGGACATGATGAAAATGGAACAAAGTAAGCTGCTTTTTCATGTGCTTTCACAAAAGGTTGGATTTTTGAATGGCTGATGAACCAAGTTGCTGGGGATTGATTCATAAACGCTGGGAAGAAATGAGTTGGCTAGACTCAGTTATGACCCTCTGAAATTTTGTTCTCAGTGTCTACAATAGTGTTTTATTAAATATTTTAAAAGTGAAAGAACACTTTGAACCTTGACCTTTCACAACATATGTACTTAAGTGTCCAATCCACAGGTGACTCCAGGAAGATTCTTGTGTATTCAAGTAAGTCCTCTTTTGAAGGAGGTCTGAAAACATGCAGAGAGAGTCAGCAGACGGCCATATGTGTGTGGGTGGTTTTTTAATAGGGTGGAGGCACACTTGAGGTGGGTCTTGGATTAGGATAGTCAAGGATATTGCAACTAAAGTTAAAATAGTTTTCACATTCAAAATATGTAATTTTTTTTTTCTTCCAGAATGGAAAATTAATGAAAAATCAAAATGTTTCATTTTAAAAAAGTCTGGTCCAGGGTTAAGCAGGAATGGCTTAAACAAAGGCAAAACCATTTATTGTTCCTTTCATTTTCTTTGCTTCTTAATTTTAAGCAGTAAATATTCTTGTCAAGTTCACTGGTGTTACAGAAGTAAAATTCTGAGGAAAAAACCCGCCTTTGTGGTTAGTCTAAATGTATTGGAAAACTTGTAGTTAATAAATTACACTGTTTTCTTCCTGACATTTTTGTTCTTATCCCTAAATGTTCATGAAAGAATAAGCATACCAGAAATTGGTCCAAAAATACAGACAATCATTGTGATTGGAAAAGACTTTTAGGATCATCACGTCCGACCATTAACCCTAGTAGTGCCAGGTTCACCACTAAGCCATGTCACGAAGAACCACATCTTAAATGTGATCTTAACTACTGCAAAGGTACCTGCTTAGGAAAGTAGAGGTCTAATATGAAAAAACCCCAAACCCTGCAGCACCAGCCATGGTAAATAGCTTTGTAAGATCACATAAAGTCAGAAATAAAAAGATGCATCCATTCTGATGCTACCTGAATCACTTTAAAATTTTCATTTTCTTTTCAGCGTGTCTTCCCAGTAGTAACAGCTTAAAAGCTTAATCAAGAGAAAAGGCCACTACTAGAAGCAAAAGAATCACGGTATTATGACAGAAAACAATTAATTTTGCTCTAATTTGTGACTTAGAAAAATTCGCTGCTGGTCTTAACTTTTCCATGGTTCTGAAACCTCTCTGTAACCATAACAAAGCTTCAATATGCTTTCTGCATTATTGTGAACTAAGCAAGTCTTCATTAGGTTGCCATTTTGAAAGGATACAAAGAAAGTGTAAAAATCCCAAAATGAAGGAGTTGTGAACCATTCAAGTGATTTTGCTGGGGAAAAGATATCAATAAGATGTTTGAATTATCTTTTTCTTTAGCAGAATGTCATGCATTTAAATGTGAGAGAACTTCTGTAGAAAGTGAATCACTAGTTTGTTTCTCTGTTCATTTGCGATGAATACTGTATTGAATCTTTGAATGGTTCTTTAATTTCATGTCTTTAGAATTATTTTAAACTACTGCTATTCCCTCCACTATTACTGGCCTTGTTATCTTCTTTTGAATATAGAGTCATTAATCAGGATATCTTACAGAAAAAAAATTGCCCGAGTTTAAGGCAGATTTTGCAGTGTCTGTACTTCTCCCTGATCAAAGGTTGAAGTGCAGAAAAGGTAAGCCAGAAAAAAGAATAACTTAACTGATCAAAAAGATCTTCTATGAACATCAGGACATACATATAGCTGTTACACATATGTATAGCTGGTTATGCATTTTATGCCATTTATCTCCTCCAGTGTCTACACTCAGTAGCCCACAGGGCATTTTCTAGTGGAGCAGGTTGGTGAGCCAGACACAGTGATGTTTTGCTTAAACATTGTGAGCCTCTCAATTGTGAGTCTTGTATAAAACTTTTTGACATGTAGAAATTTTCTACAAATATAACACTTGATAGTGCAAGAACACAATGTGCCCCCAACAATTAAAGCCCATATTAGAAAACTTTGAATTATAAGGCAAATTCTTCTAATTTTATGTATATATGGTGATGCTATTCATGTCTATCAGTGGCTTTGTATACCTGGGAAATGTTTTACACTTGAATGATGGTAGTGGAGGAGTTACAAAGTGTTAGCAAAGGAAAACTAAAAAGTCATATTTTAATCAACTGTTCCTACTTGCTACTGTGTGTTCTTCAGCACTTGAATTCTGTCTGAGATAACCATAAATTGAAGTACTGTCTTGCATTAGAGGGATTTTGAAGTATGGAGATTCAAGTCTTACAGTGCATTTGTAGAACAGCAGTAGCCACTCATCAATCTTCTGGCTACAGCGTGGCTTAAAAAGGTCTCTTAGAAAAACCAATAAAATCTGAAAGGACAGATGGTATCACTTATCCAGAATCCCCTAATTTTTTGCCATTAGGATGGAGAACTCATAGGCCTCTTCGAATGAGAGTCTAGTGTGAAGAGTGAAACTGGTGTTTTGGTTTTTCTGGTGAAAAAGACCTTTTCCACACAGGATATTCAGTTCTGTTACATGTAGTAAGATATACCTTGTAGAATGTAAATGGTAGGGGTCTGTCAGATATTTAAAGAACCTGTGCATCTTCACTTTGTAAACATTTTGAGCAACAGACACTTTTGTTTTCTTTATTATAGTGATGTTACACGAGTATTGCAAAATACATTGCCAGTAATCAAATGTTAAAAGCTTGCCAAAATCATTAGGTTCTATATACGTATTATTAGACTGAAGAAGTGCTCATGTTCATCACCAGCTGCTTTTCCAAATGTAGTAATGTGCTATCGAGGCACAGTGCTGAATCCAGTAAGCGTGTTGAAAAGATAATAACACTTGTCTTGCAAAGAATCACAGATTGGAAGAAACATTTTCAATTCAATTATGGGTTCCAACCTCAATTACTTTAAGAATCTTTCTTGGTAATTTATGGAGTGGTTCACAGACAAATATTCTTATACATAATTACTTTTCATTTGATGATAAACAGAGGAAGCAAACCCAATATGGTCCAAGTCTTGCATGCATATAAGCCAGCTGGTACATACACATTTAGAATACCTGCTTTCCCATGAGTTTCAGAACAGTTTATCTGTAATGTCACTTCCAGAATAAGAAATTCTTTCCTCTGGATGACTAGCTTGTAATCCTGCAAGAGTGCATCTTTGGGGACCAGTGCTTTCAGATATGACAGCACAGTGATGGCAGGCAGCACAGTTCCTGTGTTGCTAGGTAGAAAAATGAGTGGTGAAGTTTCTACTCTACTGCTCATCCAGCCAGGCCTTATGTGATCAGTGTATGATGAAGCTGCATTGCTCATTTCCTGCCTTGCTGGAGGAAAATTAAAGTGAAAGTTTTTTACTCTTGCACATGCTGGTGCAGAATGTATCAGTCAGAAAGGTCAGGGAAAAAACATGGGGCCTTTTTTCCAGCAATAGCAGGAAGGGGTTTCTGTGAATTTACCCTCTGAGAACCCTTCAGTGGTCACCCCATTTCTAGATGGAGCTTGTCCTATCTGAAACAAAATGACATTAGGATATCCTAAAAAGCATCTGGATTCCTATATTTTGCTTACTGGCCCCTAGACCAATGTCCCTATTTCCAGGTCCAGTAGTGTTGTTGTCCTTGCTAGTGATTCTTGAACATAAAAGTAGATTCCTGTGGAGGAACAAAGGAAATTATCGTGCTGAGGTAGTAGTATCTTCAGAATCTGGGTGAACATTTTTTTGTGATGGCTTGGCTAAATTGTGAATATGGGCAGTTTTCCATCTCTCTTCTTTAATTTTTATACCTTTCAGCATTTTTGCTTTCCTTTTAAATTTTTCCTTCACTTTATCTCATTCTTTCTATTTTTCTGATAATATCTGCACTTTTCCTTGGAGTTTACCCTTTGGCTGAATTCTGCGTGGTCATGAAGTAATTAAGGGCAAAGTGCTCTCTAGATGGTCTGAGCTAAAAGTTGATAAAACTGTGTGCTGGTAACACATTTTTGTATTGCTAAAACATTGTTTATAAAGTGTTATTGAGGAAATGAAAGAAACTCCTTTATGAATGAGGTGATGTTAAAAAAAAATGTAAGCAAACCCCAACTAACCACCACCAAAAAAGTGCCCCAAACCAAAAAGCCACAACTCTTTTAAACATTTTCTATGCATTCCTCATATTTTTAGAGAAACAATACAAAACAAATGAGGGAATTTACAGGAATGTTTCAAATGTATAATGGAATATCTTGTCAGCTGTTTGGATAACAATAACCTAGTAAAGCAATCTGTCCTGCCAGAAGTCATTCTAGGTACTTTTTGTATGCCTAATTCCATAGTTTGTATGCCTGTGTGTTGATATTTAAAGAGTCTCAGTTCATGTTTGCATTAGTGTAGTTTTAAGGACTTGGATTTTCACCTGTTTTGAATTTGGCTTTGCTACTGTAGTGTTGTCCACTAGCTTTTGTGTGGCACATGTACACTTATCTTTATAGTTTTTAGTTTTTGTCACTTAATGCCAGTAGGGATTTAAAATTATTATTAAAGAGCTTCTTTGTTAGGTTGTGTAATGTTATTCTGGACAGTAGTCAACATCTGCAAGAGTAGTTATATTTGTTTTTCTGCAAATCATTAAAGAGCTCCATACTTAATATTTTTCTTCCAACTGATACTGTTGTTCATACTCGTTGAATATGTATCTACAGACAAGTTGTCTCTTCAGAATATGTTTAAGTTCATTTATTCATATTTTATGAAATACTGTAGTTTTGTTGGAATAGTAATTAATGCTGTTGTTCTAGTATCATGTCATCCTGCCCTTTCACTAAAAATATTCACAAACCCAAAGTTACTATAATCATTAAAGACAAATAAACTAATAATAGATTGGTACCGTGTTAAGGAAGAATGAGAAGTAAACAGAGATGTTTGGAGACCTCTCAGTGGTGATTGCTGAAGTGTGAAATAGAGCTGCCTATGACAAGTCATGTAGTTCCTGGTGGCATATGAATTGCCATATCAATATTCAGTGCACTGCCAGTCTCCAGGAAGGGCAATTCACATACCAAATGCATTCTGGGTCTTGTGCCAGTGTATTGTCACTGAGCTACTGGTAAAGTTTCTATTAAGTCAAGTTCAGAAAAATTCCAGAACAAAGACCAGTACCAAAAGGTACTTGAATGGAATTAATAAAATTTCTATTTACAGACATGAATTGAGTCAAAACCTTCTCAAATTAAGATCTCATTTCTCAAGTCAGTAGGAGTTGAGTGCTGCCTCCAAGTGCTCTCAGAAATCATTCCCACAGTGAATTTGGGTAGCCATAGTGAAGTTACTGGTATGCATCATAGCACCTGTGTAATCATTTCATTCCTATGAGATCAAATAGTCTTACTCATAGAGTTTTTGTTTATATCCATTGCTGGCCTGGAAACAAGTGTCTATCGTACTTGGCAGGATTGACCTCCAAGTAGGAAAACTGGATGGAAATTAATGAGGCAACAAATTATCCTAAAAGGTAAAGCATATTTGCTCTTTTGCATTCCCCACAAGCCCTAAAAACAGTCATAGAAATGACTGACATCACTACAAATAACAAACATCACTCTCAGACATATGAACTACACTGAAGTAGTTTTGGTACCCATCGCTCAAGAGTTTGAGAAGGCAGCATGTGATGTCTGTGCAGGGTAATGTCTTTCCTTGTACTCAGACCCTCTTCCACACGCAGAGGATCCATTAACCATTTACAGGAAAGAATAGTTAGTGTCACAGGTGGGGAGCCCTCAGAAACGATGCTGCAGTAAGCCTGTTTAGCACCCCACTTGCAGGAAAATCAAAGCCAGGCTTTGTGGTATTAATGACTCTATGCTTCTCTGAGTTTGAAAGTCAATACTGACGAATCCTAACATGGATAAAGCATTATAGGATGAGTGGTTTATCACAGATATCATGAATAATGTACTTGGGTTGACTGAGTATCTGTAATGGCACTGCTTATGTTTTTAAAATACATTTATAAAACAGTGTAGTAATAAACATAAAAGGTCTTCTTCACCTCAGTGATAAAGACTGTACTGCTGCAATACATTTTTGTGTCATAAGCCATATTTATCCACTTAGATTTATTAGTGTGAAGAAAATTGCTCTTCTGAAAAACAAGTAATACAGACACATTATTACGGTAGCAAAAGGTGTTATTAATCCTCATACTGCATCTCCAGTTGCACGGACTCTGTTTATTATCTGTGAAAGAAACATAGCTTTAGCTTTCTCTAAGCAATCCTGGAAGCAGCTATTTTATGATGTTTCTTGCTTGCTATCTCTTTTCAAAGAGTATTTTGATATCTTGATGCATTTTTAGAGGTGGTTCACTTACTATCCAGAAGTAGAGGAGCATGGTGATACAGGTCTCTTTCTTTTAAAATTTTTCTGGGGATTAAAAAGAAATAAACAAAACCAAGCAAGAAAGTCATTGTGTGTGATACAGCTGGAGAGGAAGAAGTAAGGAGGCAACTGTAGGAGCTGCCTGAAAAACAGTTTTGAAATCCCAAACAGACTTAGTGCAATCAAGAAATAAAAGTATAAATGGGAATGGAATAATAATATGAGAAAACAATCCCATTTACACAAGGTGCTTAGGAAAAACCATTCGGGGAAGGACTGTTGGGTAGAGATAATCCAAAAAAAAGTCTGATAATCTCTGTGTGTGTAGGAGATGAAGTCTTTTGTGTTCCTGTCTCTTTCACTGCAGTTCTCTGTGAGTTTAACAGCAGAAGCCTGTCCTAGTTCCTCAAGTACTCAGCAATAGATTGTACTCAGCAAAGTATTTTTTGGGAGGCCTGTTTGTGATATGTGATGCCCAAGCAGAACTTGGTGGGGTTCTGAACAAAATGCATACTTCTGAGCCATCAGTAATGTAATCATACTTTTCTTGGGCATTAATTTCAATAGTGTGTCTCCTGTAATTCAACATGAAAAACTTGTTTTGAGTTTTTATAGCTGGGGTGTGGGGGCTACAGGGGTGGCTTCTGTGAGAAGCTGCTTGAAGTTTCCCCTATGTTTGATAGAGCCAGTGCTCTTCCGGCCAAGGCTGAGCTCCTCAGTGATGGGGGTAGTGTCTCTTGGGTATTATATATAACAAGGGTAAAAAAGTTATGGTGCACCAGCAATAACAGCTGTAGAGAAGACCACAGGCTGTTCCCCCCACAACAGGTTAATGGTGGTGGACCTCAAGCTGGAGCAACTGGATGGTTGAAGGAGGCTATTATTGTTATTATTATTATTATTTTCCTTTTCTGTCCTATTAAATGTTCTTTATGGTTTTTTTTACCCTTTTGACCCTCTCCTCAGGCCCATGGGGGTGGGAGTGAGCAAACTGCTGTGAGGTTGTGTTAGCTACCAGGTGGGTTAAACCATGACAACTGGGCTATAATATTGTATTCTCATAATAAACAGTCCAGTAAATTACCCTGGTTCTATGACTCTGCTACAAATGGTTGCTTTTAATTGAAAATATTTTTGATGCTCCTGCAACAAAAAAGTCAAGTGAAGATTTCTTAGTTCAGGATCTGAAAAGCTTATTAAAACATGTGATAATGAAAAAAGTCTCTGACTTGCTATAATCTCTTTCTCTGAGAACTTCATTTTCTTTATACCAGATAACCGAATTAGTTTGTATTAATTTTCCTTCAATTTTTTTACACCGCTTAATGAAACTTATGAGTAACAAAGTTAGTTCACTCGTGCTTTTCCCTGTCCTGTGTCACCTCAAGATAATAACAGAAGACCAGATTACATATCTGTGTGAAAAGAATCCGTCATGTATTGCTCCCGATAGGAAGATCCAGTGGTTAATTCAGTCATGCTTGTGAAATTCCATCAAGCAGCTGTAGCTGTCATTGCTTATTATGGTCAAACAAGCCTGCTTATGGTATATCTCTAAAACAAGCGAGCAATTTTAGAGGTTTATTTTATTATAAACCAGTATTCTGTTGCCTAAGGTCAGCTTTCGCATTTGTCCTTTTTTTCTTTTCCTAACTAACTGAATCATAGTTATTAGGCTTCTATATGCAATATTCAGAAATCTAATTTCAACCTAATCATCATCATCATAATCTGCTAGCCCATTAGATCAGCAGATTTCTATTTTTATTTTCATAGAGAAAGATTCAGAATGTGCAATTTCTGTATTTTCGGTGTCTTTTTTTCACTAGAGTATCCTGACTGTACAAAATAATATGTGTTGCAATATATAAGCAAAACTAAAACCTGACTAGTCTGAGGGGATGCGATGTGATATCTTCTTTATAATGTAATAGCTGTTGTACTAAAATAAAGTGCAGCGCAAGCTGAAGTCCAGTATTAAGGATGTGTGTTAGTAGATGATTGTGTTCTCCTTCCATTTGGTAATTTAGTCCCTATCCTGTATTTGCTATTTTAGTGCTCAGTTGTTAAATCCTTAGAGGAATCTCAGTATTTGGCACAAGTTTCCCTTTTGATTCAGCCATTTGTATAGAATTTATGAATAATGGTAAATAACATGCAGAATATTTTTGGTTCTGAAGTCAGTTAAGAAAAGATTCTGTCCCTGTTACAGAGTTCTGGAGAGAGAAGTTTTAAAATCTATAGATAAATATCATAGGTCATCATCTGAGGTATTCTAAATATTACTTGGACTTCTACGAACAGATGTTCATGAATATTAACTAAAAATATGGTAGTGATGCTTATAGATACCTGTTGACTTTAGAGACATCCTATTTATAGTACATTTATGCATTCACGTGAATACACAAATGCACACACACACAGACATAATTTAGTAAACGCTTTTGCCTTTTCTTTGATAAAACTTCCTTATTTCTGAGTTCCAAGGCTAAAACATCCTTGAATAGGACTACAGGGAAAGTTCGTGTGAAAGCATTTTTCTGCACTGCTTTTACTTACAGTGACTTTCCTCCATCTTGCAAAGATGTTCTGATCCATGCCCTTATTTGGTATGGAGATGACCATTATTTTTATTCCCCTCTTCCTCACTGTAAGCAACACACGTAAGCTAGAATATGACTTCCTGTTGCAAGAAATAGAGTGAAGCATGGAATAATTTTGTCAGTAGGAATTACCTTTTCAGGCTTATTTTTGCAGAGCATTTCCAAAAAAGTAATGAAATTAATGGATTTTATTTACATTAATCTACTTCATAAATCACATATTGTCAATAGCTGAGATTATCACTGGATTTTCCTTCTACTCCAACTGTAATTAAAATTGCTCACTAAAATACACATTTTTAACAGAATAGGTTTTTTTCCCAGAAAAAGGCAAAAGTCATCCTCCAAAAGAAAGTTAAACTCCCAAGCCAGACCTTTGAATAATGATCAAGTAAACAAGTATCCAGATGTTATTGTAGTGAGGCAGGATATTAGCTGCCATAATCATGTCATAAAATATCATGACAGTTTATTTCAAAGCTCATATAAACAAACAATTATAACATTAAATCATAATTGAGACCTATGTTAGTCCAGAATTATTATCCTAAAGTGATTGCTGTTGTAGTCCTTTAATGCTGTAGGTTAAAGGAGATGGAAAGAGATTCTATCCATCTCTGGAGATATTCAAGACCAGTCTGGATGCCTATCTGTGCAATATGAGCTAGGGAGCCTGCTTTGGCAGGGGGTTGGACCCAATGATCTCTCAAGGTCCCTTCCAGCTCCTATGATTCTGTGATCCTTCTTGTAACAAATTTAGGAAGGATTTGTACCTTGATTAACCTTTTTGTTGCAGACATTTTAATTTTTTAATATAGAATTGTTAAAAAAAAATAGATTTTGATTATTTCTTGCCTCTAGGAGTGAACCAGTTTTCATTTAAGGAGTGTGACAGTTACCTTTGTCAGAACTGTGATGGTCAGAGAAAAAGTCATTGCATTTGCAAGGTGGAATTACATGCTTGGACCGGTATTGAGCAATGATTTATTGAGACTTGGTCAACTTTTTGGTCAACCTTTTTCTCACTGGATTTATTAATCTTGAGGAAAAAAAATGTTTAGAATTCTGTTGCCACAATATATCCCTTGCTGCTGATGGCTTCATGTAGTTTTCCACTAGCCTGTTGGTGTCTCTTGCAATCACAATCTTTCTGCAGGATGCCCGTTGCCCAGATACCAAGTCTGCCAGTGCTTAAGTTAAACGATAGAGCGAGATTGTGTGCAGGCTGGTAGGGATGCAGCTGTTCACACTTATTTACTGCAGTCTGAAGATAAAATTACTCTACAGATCAATTTTGTTACATCTAAAATATACAGGATCAAAATATTCAGAAACAAGCCCCTAATGGCTTTCTTTGAAGTGAAACATTCTGAATTCTTTATTTTTAGTCTTATGTGGCATAATTGGCTTAAAGAAGTAATGCCACAGCTACTCTTGTAATTAAAATAAGGTAATATTTTTAATATTGGTAAATAATTCTCCTGTTATTATGACACACTGATTTAATAGGGTGCAAACCTTGTTAAGACTTGTTTCCTTGATAACAATGGCCATAATTTATTTTGGTTTGATCCACTGTTTCTCTAAATTAAAAGGAACAAAGAGTATCAGATAAAAACTAAATAGCACAGAAATGTATATTTCATAACTCTTTTTGAAATGCAAATATGTTACAAAACATTTCTTATATGTTCTCAAGTTGTTTCATATTAATAAAGATTGCCAATTGTTACCTTCAATTAAAAATTCACTTAATCGAGGATGATAACCCCAATGTTTTTCATATCATAACTTATAAATCTAATCCTTTCATTAAAGTGAATGAAACCTACTACCAGACAGTGTCTAAGAGTAAAACACAGTGCTTCTGAGATGTACAATTTTACATAAATACACAATACAAATTAGTAGCAAAACTGGGGAAGAAAAATAATCAAATTTGTCTTGCCCTTTCCCCAAATACATGTTTTATTTGTTGCAAGGATCTCATGTAAGAATAAATTAAAATACTCTTTGTTGACTTACTTTGCTCCAATGAAGTCAGTCAATTAAAGTGGCAATAGTTTTCTATCTAGTTCAGAATATTAATTTAATTTTTATGCAGTGATGAGAAGACATTTCCTTTGCTTCTTTTCACTGAAACATGTGAGAATACTACTGTTGCCTGTGTAGCATCCACGTTATGACTTGCGACTTTACTCTTTTGGTCTATGTTCCTGCGCATGTATCGTGGACAACCAGCCTCAGTTGTAGTACCTGCTTCTCATGTTTGTCATAGAAATTCTAAGCAACACAGGTACATTTCTAGTCTCCAGAGTGGTAATGCTGTCTGGTCAGTGTGTATTCTGCAGCTTAAGTGAAAATCCACAAGAGGTAAGTTTGATTTGACATTTCTGGCTACATCTGAAAACATCAGCCAGGGAATTTATATTGTAAAAAAGAGCCTGTGGGAATGTAAATTTGGTGGTAAGAATAAAAACAATCTCAACGGGTAGTTTGTGGTATGACATAGAATCATAGAATGGCAAGAGTTGGAAGGGACCCCAGGGATCATAAAGCTCCAACCCCCCTGCCACAGGCAGGGCCACCAACCTCAGGCCTGGAGCTACACAAGGTTGCCCAGGGCCCCATCCAACCTGGCCTTGAACACTTCCAGGGATGGGGCATCCACCACCTCTCTGGGCAGCCTGTTCCAGGACCTCACCACTCTTTCAGTAAAATAACTTCCCCCTAATATCCAATCTAACCCTTCCCTCCTTCAGCTTTAATCCATCCCCCTTGTCCTGCCATTATCTGCCCTTTTAAAAAGTTGATTCCCCTCCTGTTTGTATGCTCCCTTCAGGTACTGGCAGGCTGCAATAAGGTCCCCCCGCAGCCTTCTCTTCTCCAGGCTGTGCAAGCCCAGCTCCGTCAGCCTGGCAGGTAGGGCAGGTGCTCCAGCCCTCTAATCATCTTTGTGGCCCTCCTCTGAACCCTCTCCAACAGTTCTACATCCTTCTTGTATTGGGGGCCCCAGATCTGGACACAGTACTCCAGCTGGGGCCTCACGAGGGCAGAGTAGAGAGGGACAATCACCTCCCTGTCCCTGCTGGACATGCATCTGTTAACCCATGTGGATGTATTTTCAACTCCAGAATTCCTGTCAAAGAAGAAAGAAGATATCACATGGAAAATCACATTATTGTTCCATCTGTACCTGTCCAATTGTCTCATTTTTTTGCCAGAATTGCATCCAGAAGGTAAGTTATAATTGCCTAGCAAAGCAAAAATGGATAAAGCCAAATACGAAAACTGCCAAGGATGTTGGCCTTGCTGTCCAAATCTTTCTTTTATCTTTATTTTTCTGGAAATGTTCCCCACTTGCAAGTTATTTGGGTTCTTATCCTTTAAAGCTTCCAGCAAGGTTTCTTAGCTTGTCCAAACTGCTGATGTTAACCTATCGATGCAATTGGTCACTGCCAGCCTAGTTTGGCATCTGTTAGCATTTATCTCTGTATACAAACTCACTTTGCTAGTTGCAAAGGAAAAATGTACACACTCTGCTACTGAATTTTCTTTCATCTGCATTCCATTCCTCTCTTTACAGATTCCATCAAATAGTTGGTTTTCTGAAATTCTAAAATGTGTGTTACTCCCTTTTTGCCATCAAAAACATAAGCCTATTTCTCCTCTCTGTAGTATCATTTTTATCTCTACATAGTCCCTGATTTCCTAGAAGCTTTGGTATGAAAATTAGGACTCTAATTCTTGTCCTTTCCACTGAAAATGGGATCTTTTCAAAGGCTTCGGAAATGCCAAACTACACATAGACATTTTTAGCAGCTTAAACCAGCATTTACTTCTCAGTCTGCAACTTCACATTGATTAGATGGTAGATTTTCTAGATTAACTCCTGACCATTAAAGCACTCCTGTACTCTCCCATGCTGTTGGAAGATTTATTGATTTAATTGAAGGAGTTTTTACTAGAGGTTTTTAGCTGTACATTTGTCTCTTCCTCCTTGAGTTGTTCACTTTACTCATTTTATCATCCTATGAGTGTTTTTTTTTCTTTCCCAGAGGTGACGAGTTCAAACAAAGGCTAAACTGCTCTTCAGGAATCTATTTCTGATTAACTTGACTTCAACTTACTTTTAACAGCAGATCAATTGCTATATAGAAAATTTTCCTGGGGATATATATGGAATAATCACAAAAATCGGAAGGTAATTTCATTTAAAGGAAATAGAAATAAGTCATTTTAAGAATGCAGTGGCTATCTTGTGACATATTTACTTGGGGTGCTTGTATGACAATGAGATTTTTATTTTTTTCTCCTGACAGCTATTTTTGCAAATTAACAAAGCACAAGTTAATAAAAATAATGAAATATAAAGATGGTATTATGCCAATACAAAACTATCTTTGCTCTCCTGCTATCTATGGCACCAGTAGCAGGGACATAAAAAAAACCAACAGGGTGCTTTTGTGTTAGGCTAGACAGAATTGTTAATAAGTTACTGTTCCTTAAAGTGATACTTCAGGGCCTGTGAAAGTGTAAATGTGAATGCAGGATCTGTGGCAGTAGTCAAAAACTTGCAGAAAAATATACATACAGCCAAGTGTTTTGTACAACATATGAAATCATGCTGGGGAACTCCACATTTTTGTTCTTATTACAGAAATCTTCAGCAACTTGTGGCTAAGCAAAATTGCCAATTGCAATGAAAAATGATAGCATATGTGTGTATGCATATACATAAAACACCCATGCATTGCATATGCAGTATAATACAATTCCTATCATCCTCCTTATATTAGCTTTTCAGAGATACTGAAACTTGCTCTGCTGCTAAGAGAGTGTGCACGGTTTTACTTGAAATTAACAGAAACTGCGTCTGAAGACAGAAGTCATAGAGTTTTTCTGCATCAGGCACGCGTTTTTTCTTCTTCATGTTCCAAACAAGTCAAAAGAGAACAATCTGGATTATCATAACTGGACCAACACTTTTTCCTGCAACTATGGTTCAACACACTTCCTTCTCCCCTAACAGAAAGGAAAGCAGGACAGAACACACTGTTTTTGTATTTATGAAAAATATGAAAAAGAAATCTCTAATGGAACAGAGTAGTGGAAAGCAATAATTGGCCCTAACAGTTGCAAACCCACTAAACAAAATGGAAATTTTTGTGAAACACTACCCTCCCCCCAAACTAAAAGGTGCTCTAACATGTAAATACATGTTGTTGATATGCTTTATTAAAGAACAAACAATGATTCAGCAGGATAAGATTTTTACCGAACAAAGCTTTCATCAAAAGAAAATCAAATACCCCAAAGTAGCCAACCAGTAACAACAGTGAAATCACATGTAGGTTTCTAATCCTCTGCCAGACAGCTTCTGGGGAATCCCCACAATGATGTTTACTATACTTTCATCATCTAATATACATCGTCAGGACCCAGTCAGGTCCGGCTGAGCTGACAGCTGGGATTCTTGGCTCTGTTAGCCTGTGGTCCTGGGTTATAGTTTAAAGACAAGTATGAGAGGAGATTCTAGGTTGGAGTATCAGATGAATAAGCACTTAGCCCCTTTTCCCAGGTTCAGCAAGAGGTTTGGAAGGCAGGCAAAGACAGAATGATCTTAAGCTGTCATAGGTTCACTGCAGTTGAGGTAACAAGACTCACAGAGGCAAAGCCTTTGCCTGTTACAGCCAGCATGGATTTACATTAATTTAGTGTCCTCTGAATCCAATCCATCTCTTTTCCATACTTATGTGAAGTGCCTTAGTGACCTCATTGTGGAATCTGAGAAAAAAATGTTTGTTTGAAAAACTTTGCTGTAGATTTTCCCAATGCCAGTTTTGTCTGTACTTAAAAAATTAAATCCTTATATAAATAAATAAGGATTAGTTTAACAGTTCATACTGAATGCTTGTATAATTCAGATTATTTTGTGTTACATAGGCAAAACCACAAGTATAAGCACATATTGATGCTCACTCACATTACTTTTTCAGCCCCTGTGTGTACCTTGGATCTTACTGACCTAAAAAAGGTGTCATTAGAAACTGGATTTTTCTTCTGTAGATTTTCTCAGTTGGCTCTTGATGTTGAGTGGAAATTTAACTTGTTCAGCATTCTGCAGCAGAACATTTCAAGGTTTAACATAGGATTGGAATCTTTTTTGGTGAGGTGTGTTTTATTTTAATTTTGGGGTTTCTTTGTTCTTTTATAGTTGCCAGACCCTCTGTGCCATTTCTTAAATTCAACATCGCATTAGCTATCTTCCAGTCAGTCCTCTGGTAAAGTGGCAGATTTAAGTGGGATTTAACTGCACTTTGTATTTAAAGTTTGTTTATTTTCTATTAAGTTACTTTGGATTACTGGGTAAATACCATCTGGTTCTGGCAATTTGTTACTGTTCATTTGCTCTGTAACTTCTTCACAGTAATATTTCTGTATCCTTTAGTGTGTTACCATTCACAGTATGAGCACCTTCCCAGATCTCCATGGTGAACATAACTGTGTCTTTCATGGGTATTTGTCTTAATATTGTGATCATTGGATCACTCTACACACCCCCTGGCAGGTTTTCTAATAATGTATTTTTAGAAATTTTTATGTTTAGTTTTCATGCCTTGTCCAAACTGTTGAGTTGTTCTATTGTGGTTTTGCACACAACTTGTTTCTTGTATGGGGAAGACTTCAGTTTTTCACAGGATCTTTATTACTTCTAAAAAGCTTTGTGTACCACAGTGACTAATACTGTCAGAGATCGTTTCACTTCAATTATTTTTTCTTAGTAATTTATAAGTATGCATTTGTATGTTTTCAAATACCTTCTGATAGTCTCCTGATACCTGCAAATGAGAAAAAGAGATTCTCAATGCTGACTGTGAATCCTGCAAAACACACATTCACATTCCAAATATGAGGGTTTTTTTTCAGTGAAAGACACATTTTGGTAGGTGCAGAAAATTCAGTTCTACTTCTATGACATCCATCCTCCATCAAACTGCTGGACAAAGAAATGCATATGTCAAACCTGGAATTGTCAAGAAAAACATTAAGACAAATAGACACCATCATTCAAAATGTGTCCAATTATTGCAACTTTAAAGGGGAGAAGCCCATCAGACCACACAAGAGACTTAGAGAAGTGGTAAGATTTTCCTGTTTGCTTTCTAGTGTAAATGAAGAAAATGTACAGCAGCACTATGCAACTTGATCTGTAAGTCAACTTACCCATATTTTTACTGTTCTGACAGTCATTTAAGGTAAAGTTGATAACTACATCTATTCTTTATAAGTCTGCAAATCCTTGCAAATGCAGTATCTTACTCTTTTAAAAGATACACTTCTGTATCTTGCAGTTATGGAATGACTGTTTTATTTGTGTTTTCAATTTGCTATACTAATCATATTTTCATTTCAAATCCACCAGTTACAATTTCCTTCTCTTCTTATTGTAATGAGCCCTATAATCTCCTGAATTTTATGTCTCTAAGATTCCCTTTACCTGGTTTACTTTCTCACTCATCTATTCATAGGTTTTCTTGTCTCTGGTCTGTATTTTACATCGTCTTCTGGTTTTTTCAAGAGACATGTCTTGATTAGGAAACATTTACAAATAAATCAATTCTTTAAAAAACAGATAGTTCAAGTTTTGACACAGTGTTTTTTATTTATCTCTTCTTGGACCTAAATCTTATGGAAAACAATCATGAGGATGATATTTCAAATTATTATTTGGTTTTATTAAGGTATTCAAATAGGAACAGTCTCCAGTGCCATTGGCAAAGTAGATGCAGGATCAGTAATTACAAGCTAACAGAATGACCCCTAGAGCTGGCTGCCTGGATAAAAATAATATGAAAGGTGAAGAAAATGGAATCTGTTCAACCATCTGACACCACTGTGCAGTGAAATACCTAAGCCCAGAGTTACAAGGGAAACTGCAAGTCTCGTAGGCAGTTTCTTCATAGTTTCCTGCAGGGATAGGCATGCAGAGAGTGAGGAGTCAGTCTGAAAGTTAACATCAGACAGGTCGCTCTATGGTCTTGTAAACTAGTAGTTTATAAGTTAATGGAAAGTCTGTCTAGGGTAGCTCACAGCAAAGTGTAAGATACACCTGTAGCTTTCATGTCAGTGGAGCCTTTGTTATATTAAAATCACCTAGAATCATAGAATTATTAAGGTTGGAAAAGATTTCTATGATCATCAAGTCCAACTGTCAACCAACGCTACCATGCCCACTAAAACCATATGGCTAGAGGTTGTATAGAATTCGTTTGAGGAAGGTGCTTGTGATGACCCAAAAGAGCCCTTGAGACCACCCACCCTACATAACACCTGTGTAGAAGACCAAGAATATTCTGGAACAAGAACCATATAAATCCTAAACAGACATGAGTGGCATGATCAAGAGATGGAGACTAGACAGTAGAAGACATAGACTCAAGGAGCCACACGTGCACTCATCACCAGAGGGTTGCCAAGGCCAAGCCCATTATTGTCATTCCAGGATCTTGGAGTGGTAATCTCTTTCCCCTCTTTTATTTTCTTCCTGTAAAAGTTTAAAGAGGCCACACCACCTACCATTATACTTTTCAAATTCTGGTTGCTTCATACAGTAATTAAAGTTTAGCTGATCATTTGGTGTCTTACCCTTAATTTAGCCCCAGAGAATCAGGAATTGCTATGGCTCCCTGGGCTATCTAGGTTGGTCATGACAGGGACCCAGAACACATGCTGCCCATTAGCTCTGAAGGTAGAAATGCAGTTGTAATTGAAGCCTTAAATTGGATTCTTAGAAAATGATCCAGATTATTTTAAGTGCAACTGTTGTTTGATTGCTCTGTTTTTAATTCAGATACATTTGGAAGAACTGGTTTAGAGATCATTCTTGGTTATGTGAGTAGAGTGAAAGAGCATTAATTCCTTATGGAGAAGAATGGGAGATGTTTATATGTGGCTGAAGAATGGGCTGAGCTTCGAATTTTATACTCCAGATCAGAATGTGTGACCATAAATTTATCATTTGAAGAATTTTCTTATGAACTAATCCAAATGAAAAATGAAAAATTGTATTGGTTTACACTTATACTGGGAAGGAAACCCTCTAAAGGCACTTGTGCAGTTTGTGCTCTTTTGTTTGACTACAGCTTGTCCATAGACTGAAGCCAAGTGATAGAAGACAAATCCAGTTTCTACAGTGCACTATGAAACTCAGTAACTTTCTTTAGGATGGTGAGTTTATCAACAAGGTTATTGCTGAATAGTTTTAACAGCTCGTTTGAAGACATGCCTGACAGTGGGAAAACTGTACACCATAGCAAAAACAAGCCTTAGATGATTTAATGTCAAGAACAGTATCCCACATATTTCTGAAGGTGTCAGCAAGTAACTGCCTGCAGGTTTCCAAAAGGTTGCTTTATTCTGTACGGAGCAGTAAAGTGGCTGTTAACTGACCTCAACGGTTCACTATGTTGTTCGTCAAAATGGATTATGCAGGGGAGTGACATCTTTAGTGCAGTCGATGAAGTTTGTGAAAACATTACCTTGAAGAAGCTGTTTTTCAGTGATTATTAGTGGTAGACTGAAAGTGGTTTGTGATTTGTTTTTGTTCAGGGAGTGAAGCATCCAGTGTCCATCCACTGACTCTTTGCTAAGAGGCACTTTGTCTTAAAGATAGTAACAAGAATTCGGAGAATGTCCTGGAAATCGTTGCCAAAACTGTAAATTGAACTGTGGTCTGAGTGCAGAATTGCTGCCAGATCCAGGCACTACTTGATGAAGATCAGTCACAGTACTTAGCTCTGCTATTATGCAGTATCATATGGTTTAGCAGGAACAGGAATATGATGGGTGGGTAACACGGCTTGATGAGACCTTCCTTTACAATAAAAGTTGGAAGTCATTATTAACTGAAGAAACGGTAGATTCTTGTGGTCCCTGTTGTACTATGAAGATATCATAATGTGTAAAGTTGTCAAAAGTGTGAACTTTAGGAAAATATCCAGGGAAATATTTCAATATCATGAATGACAGTCTTTAGAGCCTTGAGAGCTGATGATTAAACAGTCTTTAACTTTTGAGTTCTGTGTTGCTGGATTTTTATCAGAAAGTGTTGGGAATAGTAAAGCCTGTCTGAACAAGAATTCTTATTTACAAGTTTATATATTCTTTGACTTCCCTCCAAAGACTTAGCATTTCTTGTAACATTTCTGTTTTGCTCCTACTGAAGGAATTAATTTTTGAGAAAGAGTAAAATTTCTGAAAGGCAGAAAGCAATTTCCTATCCTAGATGTGCAGCTCAGTACAAATCAGTGTAAAAGATTGAAATGCAAAGCTTTCAGTTAAAGAAAATAATCTTTGGTTTCCTGTTTCTGTGTTGTGAGGTGTTTTATCATTGTCAGGCTGCACTTCATGGATTACCCTTGCTGAGGATGGTGGCTTCTCAATGTTCTCTATGTATATGTTTACTCCAGTGATTTCTCTGAACAACAGAAAAAGCTGTTGCTTAGAAAGTGTGTGTTCATAGCATTAAAAGGTTGTTTGTTTTGTTTGGACAGGATTCAAAACCTGGTTTCCAAATTGCTGTTATGTTCTATACTACATACAACCCAGTGTTTTAACTTGAATTCAGATTAGTGTCATCATGTATATTGTCAAAATGGAAAATATTTTCAGAGGATTATGTTGGAGTCATGAAAAACAATACTTAAGAATAGTTTGCTATAACAGCATGTAGACTGGGACAGATTTCTTACATACAACATGCAACTATTTAAGAAACATGCTCCAAAAGTTTACTAACTTGTTCATGATTTAATAATGGTATTGTCAGAAGTGTTAATTACATTATGAATGGATTATAGAGAGGCCGTGTTGTCTGGGAGATTTTGTTTCTACCCCTGGTGTACAGGTTTTTGTATCATAGATTTTTTTCTGAAGAAGAGATGCTGTACTTAACCTGGAAGCTTGCCAACATTGTTCCCACTGATAAAGAAGGAGATGCACCGTGATTTGGCAACTACCATTTTTTTCTGATCCACTTTTTATGCTTTGTATACATAATTGAACAGCTGGTAAATAAACATGTCTGTCCTTTCTAGTGTGCTGTACAATGTGATGTATTTTTACCATTTTTGACTGTGGCTGGTAAATCAAATTGTATCCTGAGCTACCTGAAATAATGGGCATCACTCTATTGAGTCTAGTGATGGAGCACTAGAGATGGAATGAGAAAATTGGACTTCCTACGTCAGGTCTGTCGCTAAGTTACTAGGGACAAGTAATTTTACCTCTTCATCTTTCCTCTAGCCTTTGTCTATCTTGGCACAACATCTGTATCTTACTATGGTCCTAAATTTTGGAATGCATTTTGACATACATAATAAGGTAGGGTATATTTTAGCTATAAAAGGGCTAATGAAATTATTTGATTAAAAATATCCCCACCTTGTTACACCCATGATAGGTGTAAAGACTGGAGTTTGAAGTTGAGACTGTTTAGTTTGGGGGTTTTTTTTGTATTTTTTATAATTTAATTTTTTAAGTTCATAGTGTCTGTCCTCTGTGTCCTCTGTGGCTCATTCCCCTTCCCCAGCTAAATATTTTGAGCTCCTCACAGCTTGTTTTTAGGAGTCCTTCCTCTTCCAAATGAACCAGAATGAGCCTGCTCAGCTGGAGGGGTGTGGTATAGTCCAAGTGAGCTAACGTGGCCATCTGCACCTTCCCTGGTGAGAAGCTCCAGCTCCAGTACTTCTGGCACAGAGTATGTCAGGCATGGGGGGTTCAGCCTACCCACCTCACTGTCTATGCAGGGCCTAGAGCTGAGTGCTGGGAGTGAGTCCCTCTTTAGTCTCCTCCTGCACAGATGTGTCTTTTCACTAGAGCAACTGTTAGTTTTACTTATTAATCAGTCATATATTTTAGTATATGATTTTTTGATCATTAGAATATATAACAGATGGCAGAATTTTAAGATTATGTTCCTCATAACTACCTGCAGTGGGACAGATTTCTTTAGAGTTAGTGTTCAGCACCATTGCATTGTTACCATGTGGTACCAGGCTAGATTAAGTAGGAGAAGACAGTTCAGAAGGATTTAGTTTCAGAAGGAATCTAGTATCAGCTTCTTATGTTTTTCCATCCAAAAATGTCAGTTGTTACCAAGTCAGATATTTGAAGAATTGTTTACACAGGGTGATAGTACTAAAAAAAACCACGGGTGAATTTTACAGCTAAAATGATGACAGAATATTGTAAGAAGATTAAGGTAGTTCTAAAAATAATTCGGATTGCAGTCTATACTGTGAAGACAGATCATTCCTTAAGTATTATGGAGGAAATTAAATACAAGTGGTCTTTTTAGCCATTAAATATAATATCTGAAAGTGTAAATTAACGTTATAGTTCTGTTTTTTCAGCTAACATCTTTGTGTCTGAAAAAAAACAGTTCTAATTTAATTGTTTCAGGAAAGAATATATGAAGAATTCAGCTATTACTTCCTTAGGAAACTCATTAATTATCTGGGTAATACAATTTAATTTACTATTTGATTAGCATAAATGTAAGGAATATACAAAGAAGGGAATTTTGTAATTATTATTATGCCAGTAAAGTACATTATGTTAAACTGCATTCAGCAGACAGGCTATTGTCCTATGCACTGTGCCCTTGAAAATAAATGCCAGATATATCTGAAACATATGAGCAAATCTGAAAGCTAATATGGACCTAATCCAAAGGCTACTGAAGTAAATGGAATGGTTCCCACTGACTCTGATGAGCTTTGGCTAAGGGCCAGAGAAAGTAGCATTAAAGTCACCGAAGAGCAAAGCTGCTGAAATGCAGTTGGGAATTTTTCTCACTGTTTGCTAAGCTATATGGGAGAGACATCGGCTGTCTGGATTCTCGCAAAAGAAACTATATATTTGGGAATGTACATCTATTGCTGTTCAGATAATTTATGCCTGCAGAGACATGACCCCAAGTTGATGTTACTAGAGTATTTAGAGGCTTTTTATCAGTGCCATAAATCATGTCTGCCATTGTGCTAAGGATTTGATATGTTCAAATTTTGGTTTTCTTTCTCTGTGTTATTTCTTTGTCTTGTGTCAATGAATGTGTCCCATGACAATAACAATACCTGTAGGAGCTCATCATTAATATGGGACAAACACGCACATCCTGCTGATGGAAACTACCTAGTTGGTGCCTACTCCGCTCTATTTTGGAAATCAGATGGAAACATCTCCAATTTCATTGCTAGTTACACTTCTTACCTGACTAATTGGCCAGGTTTGTTGGCTATATTTTAGTGATAACCTATTTTGAAAATACTAATTATTGGGCAATAGTTGAAGTGGTAGTTACTTTCTTGTGACTTCTGAGCTGAAGACCTTTAGTACTCATTCAGAACTAGGACTCCTAAAGAATGGCTGTATAGAATAAACCCCATGAAGAAATATTTTCATTGGAAGTATAAGTTTTAGTGAGCAATGAAACACTATGTTAAACGCATACTCTTTTTACCCTGAAGTGTAAAATATACTGAACAGAATGAAGAAGCCCTTATTGAAGTTAAACACAGACAAAATGATAAGTGTAATTCAGTTTCTTTTCTAGATTTTTGAAAACTCCTCACTTATGGCCAGCTATCATAAGACACCTTGGAGCGCAAATGTATTTATTTCAGAACAGGTTATTTATAAAGCATTCTTGTACTATGCATAGGGAAAAAGAATTATTTCTTCAGCCACAGTGGAAAAAGATATAACCATGCTAGAAATAAATAACAATTATTTAGTTATAGCCCTTTAAAATTACACTTTTTAAATTGTAGGGAGACTTTTATATTGGTTTGGGATCATCTGTTTGTATTTTTTTTCCTAGAGGGGTGAATTCTCACTGTATGAAATACAGGGCCTTTTTCCTGTATTTCTCAGTTGAGTTAAAAAGTGGATTTTCTTACTTAAATGCAGCTGCTTTCAAATCTATGGGTTATCCATAGATATGACTTTTTCCTGGGGCCCATGCTGTTACACTGCTAAGTTCCCTTCGCTCAGAAAAGAAAAAGTTTAGGACATAATTCCCAAATTCTGCCAAGAGAGCAATCTCCAGCCTCTTTGTGTGCTGCAAATCTGAATTCTGTGCCAAGTGTAGAAGCTTGTGTGGAATATCATTATCTGATAAACAATTTTTTTTCCCCAAGGTTTACTGGTCCTTTAAAATAAGAAATACCCACATCACTTAGGAAACACTTGCTATACTTCACAAGCAAGGCACGCATTAAAGTTGGGGTTTTTGTGTGTGTGTGTCTGTCTGTGTGTTTAAAGACGGATATACTGATAAATCTCAAAGAAGTCATCAGTGAGCAAAGTGCTTTCAACAAGGGATTTGAGAAATGAGTAATCAGGCTTGGTGCTAATCAAGAATGTTGCATCTGATGGCTCAGGGACTAGGAAGTCTCTATGCTACCTGCAAATATTATAAACAAGAATGTATAAGCAAGGGTGAGAACTGAGGGAAACAGATGATTTTCTAAGCTAGACTCATTTAAAGAAGATATATTGCAGCAGAGCCAAACAAAAATCTCTTAAAACTGTGCAAGAAAGAGCTATCTGTACAAAAGGAGAGTACATTGAGTAAAAGAGGGGTCAAGGCATGATTTTTCTCTGTGTGAAAAATATTGGGGAACCTGGTGTTGGAGTTGTGACTGCAAGATTATGAGTGGTTCTGCTAAAAGAAGATGCTGGGGAAGTTGAGAAGGTACAGAGAACCACAGAATAACAAGGGACCTATAAGACTTACATAGTGGAATAAAACCACAACCAAGCACAACTCTGTTACAGAAAGGGTATTTAGTACATTTGAAAAAAGTAATAATCCTCCAGTTTTTCAGTGTCTCCAAAACAACTGGCGGCCTCTTTGAAAGAAGTCATTCAGATAAACAGTTTTGGGGTTTGGTTGGTTTTTTGTCTGTATCTGGTTTGAAACTCAATAGCCTATAATTTACAGGAAGCTAGAGTAGATAGTCTAAAGACACCTGAAGGTACCTCTGATCTTAATCTGAAGGTTACTGAGGAAATGGAATTTACCAAGTAACACGCTCTCAGCTCATTAAGAAATCAGAGAAAGGACATTAGAAAGGCAGACCTGTTAAGGCTTTGTGGAAATGACCTGTGCCACTCAATTGTTGCATGTTTTTCTTAGGATCAGGTTGTCCTTGCTTTCTGCAGTTTGTACTGAATTCTACTTTTTATCCCGAGTACCACTACAGCCAGGAAACCACTTGCTTTTTTTTTCCCCCGAGTCGAGGTTCTGAAGAACGTCACAACTTCCAAAGGAAAAGAGCAGTTCATTGCATTCCATGCCATCTATTTCTATTATACCTGAAGTGTATAAGGTATATACTAGTAAGTGTTGCAAATTCCCTTTTCAAAGCTTATTTTATTACTTGTGTTCTGCAAGAACAGTAGACAACAGCACATACTACTACAGAAATGTATATTAAGAAAGCTAGTATTAACAGTGAGCTAGTTCAGTAATCAATGGCCAGTGCCTGGCCAAGTCATTCTTCATCAGCGGCTACACAAGGATCGTGACATTTACTCATATTTAGAAATCAAACTTGAGTTTTATATTAGTGTTTCCCCTCAAGCTTACACTTGCCTAAATATATATATTCTTACAGTTTTCTGTTTTTAATAGTTTCTTATATTGGCCAGTTCTTCAGTACCATCACTTATTTTAGATTATATGGAACTTAGTGGAAAATTCAGGTAGCAAAAGTGAATTGCAACCTTTTGCCTGTGTACATATGAACCAGTTCTCTCTTTTCAATTAAAATCTTTGCTGTGCTCTGGGGTAGCCGCTGGTGACAGTTGCACAACCATGAAGAATAATATGCTGATAAAGCTGTGTGTGCCCTTGGTTTTGCTACATACTTTTATTATCACACTTTTGTGCTGATTTGGTGCATAGCTTTGTGCTCAAGATACAAAGTTTACTGTCTCACATGTATCTCATTTATGAAAAATATAACTTGTTGATCTGATTTTGTATTTTACAGTTATATAGCATTAAGCATTACATTACGAAACATAGTACGCACGCATAGTATTTAATCAACAATTAAGGTATGTTAGTAAATCCCTTTCCACTGCAATGATGATTTCTTTTAAACCTATTGCTTTTTGAAATTCAATTTTAACACTCAATATTCTTCTAGTGCATCGGTTGGGTTGGAGAGATCAGACTATCACACTTAGAAAGAGTTAATGTAATTTAAAAGCATGTATTTCTGCTACCCTAAACTTGAACAAAGCCAGCTGATATATTATTAAACACTTTGTCACTTATAGATGTATGTCCAAATTGGTCCCTACTAGAAATACACGCAATTTGGTAAAGATTCATATGTTACCTACTAATTAAATTCTATCTTACTGATGCAAGTATTTATTCCTAGAACCAAGATTAGGCTTTATTGACCTCACTGAATTTGTAACAAGACTACATTTTGACATTGAAATATCTGTTTCTCATCTATATTAAACTAATTTTGTTGTCTCCAAGTTTTTTTGAATTTTTCTAATTAACTGCAGTCCAGCATAACTTTACAGTAAATAGCTTTATAGTTTCTTCTTACATAGGTTCTTGTTCCTTTATTTTTTTTCCAGCTAAATTTCAAATGTGAAAAATGTAACAACATTGTTAAAAAATTGAACAGGTGCACTAGAAACTTGGTCCTTGACAAAAAAGGCATATGAAGCCACAATGAAAGGCCTTTCAGTCTAACTGAAATTAATTAATTGTTTCAGTATCTAGGTTATCTCTGGATCAAGATTGAACTAGCTCTTATTCATCTCTTCTTTTTGACAATATCTTTTTTACACAAAGAAAAGGGTTTCGTTGCCTTTCATTTTTCTACACCTGAAAAAGAAGTGTGTTGCTGGATTGAGAAAGATGGAAGTAAGTGCATTTGTTCATGTATCTTAGTAAGTCTGAAAACTCTCAGCAGTTCCAACTATAACCTAAGCACTTGCACTGCAAGAACATCGACAGCCTTATTACATACAAATAGCTGATAAAGAAGTTGTGTCTTGGCTTGGATATTGTTAGTGCACAGACATCAGCACACCCTCCAAATGATTTTCCCTGTTACAGCACTGTGATTCTTGGGATGTTTGAAAGACAGCAAATAACAGTAAATTAAGAGCACATTAAAAGGTTTGTAAGAATGATGCTAAGTGCTGCTTCTTGTAAATGATCTTCCTCTTTCCCCATGTCTTCTGCACTTCGATAATAATTTTGAGTGTGTGGTAAAAGAATTTTGACATTTATATTACTGTCACTGTCAGCATATCCCCCCTTCTCCCCTGAAACTGCAGCTGCAATTTAAAAAAAATATTTGTGGTGAAGAAAAGAAGCTAGATCAAGTAGCTCTTGCTGTGATTTCAGACAGTCTTGCCATCTTCAGGCTCTCTCATCTACTATGAGTTACACGTTGTTTAAAAACCTGCACAGACTTTGTGAAAGAGAGTATATGAGGGAAGCTAAAGTTGCTCTTCAGCTCTTTATGTATCTTGTCATTGCTATGGCAAATTTAAAGTAAACTATGAGAGAAAAACAACTTCTTGAGATGTCAACAGCAAAGGATGTACTAGGGCATTGAAAATCTACTACATACAGAAATTATATCTACGAAAACTAAAGGCTGAGAATAGCTATGTAAACAAAAATAGGATTCAAAAAGGCAGATATTTTACTGACACGTGCCAGTTTGAAGCTGACATAGGCAGAAGACACAAGACTTGTTTTCCTCAAATTATTTAGGTGCGACATTTGCCATTCCTGTACTTGAGTTAGTGCCAGCAGATCTGCAATTACCACGCTCTCAGATACTTAAAATGTTCTAGTCAATTCTGTTGTCTAAAAATATGTCAATTTTTATGTCAAGTGTGAAGATTGAAAGTGTCACTTTAGCAACTGAAAAATGTCTCTACTAATTGCACATTTAAAGCAAAAGAAATATTTGCATTAATTTCACTCAGATTACAGGAAAAAATGTGATTTAATTTCTATGACAAATTATTGAGTTTGGTATTAATACTTGATTTGGCTACAAAATAATCCTTCAGACCAGAGATTAGGTAGTTAAGAGGACAGCTAATTCAATGCAGCTCCTGTCACTTCTTGGTGACCTTTTGAAAGGCTGGAAGTCATTCCCACCTCTATCTTTTTGGTAACTAAAAGCAGTTGGCAGTACTTATGCCAGGCCTGAATGTTGCAACCGTGATCCATTTCAAGAAGACCATTGACTTTCACTGCTGAGTTATCTTACTGATTAGATCTAGCTCTAAAATTTTGTATTTTGATCAGTAAGTGAAAACATGGAGGCATTATAGTTACATTACTATGTTTTATTCAATAGACTAGTTCGGATAAGTCAAGATTCCAGGGAAGATGTAAAGCCCACTACTGTCCAGGAATGCTTTTCAGTTACTTTTGAATAGGTTTGAATTAGGTCCTGAACTGAGGATGAAATGGAAGCTTCATTTTCATTTTTGCAGTTTTATGTCTTGACATAATCAGATCTCAGATTTGACTCTGGAACAAGACATGGTTTCTGGAGAGGACTTCTACCAATTGAGGTAATACGAGGAGGCCTGTGACAGCAAGGTGTCATGAAGCCAGATTTCTGTGGATCCAGATCTCAATCAACTGAAGATTAAACGGCCAGTGAAATACGTGCATAGGTCTTTGAAAAGCAAGTAACTATTTTCATAAATATCTTTAAATAAATGCTTGAAGGAAATTGTTTTTCTGCAGCCAAACATGTAGACATGTTTCGAGTCTCTTAGTAAGAAAAACCTAAAAATATAACTTTGGAAAAATTATTAAGCAACAAAGGGCCATAGCTCTGAATTTGCCTTTAGCCATGTAATTGTCGCCTCTTTTGATGATAGCTTCATTTAAGTTCCTTTCTATATTACAGGGCAGCAGATATCAAAGTATATGCCACAATAGTACAGACTGAGATACCTCCTGGAGGGATTTGTATTTTCTTTAGAACTCCTTTTTTCTTTACATACAAATTTCAAATATTAAAGGATTAAGCATGTCCAGTATAAAAGAGCAGCTTCATACCATGCTTAAAGATGTTTCTTTCTTTTTTTTATTAAAAAAAAAGGTAATAAATATATGTTTTTTTCAAGCCTAAGGATGCCGATTGCATAAGAAAGCTATGATCCAATGAAACTTTACTTATATGTTTGAGAAATTTTAATAGTACCTTAATCAATATGGAACTGTGCTGCTGGCACTGAAAATTAAAACTTCAGAAGGAGTATTTAAATAAATACTGGTTTAGAGCAACAAAACCAATGAGGGGAACATGGCCAGTGCTCCCTGCACTTTCAAAAGAGCTTAGAGGGAAATTAATAGCACGATCACATCTTGCAGGAAAAGCAGACTGGTTGGAATACCAACTGACAGGCACTTGCAAAAAAGTCAAGGCAGGTGCTCCTGCACCATTGCTAACAACCTTAAATATTGAAATGGGAGAATTAGAAAGTCTGGCCTCAGATGATAACACTGATAACATAAGCACCTTGGAGACAAGTTTGAAGTTGGATAAACAATGGGCAGTTTACCCATTATCCAGGAATGGTAGAGTGTGATGTAGTGGTGTTGTGTGTGAAGAATATGTGAAAGAGTAATACGTAAAAATGTTACAGAGAAAGAGAATTGTTATAGAATCCCTCCAGAAGAACTGTCATATTCTTGCAAAATAAAGGTATCATGGGGTTTGCCCTGCAAATCTGTCAGAATTGTTGTGATGTGGAAATGTTAAGTGCACTAGTGAGACTGTGAATATAGGGCAAGGAATAATGATGGAACAATCAACTGTATACTGAATATGTAGACTTAATCAGGGCCTCAAGACAGAGCAGTGCAATTTTTGGATGCAGTAAGTGGCTGACTTTTAGAGCATCTAGTCTTAGAACCTAGAAGAAAAAAGTGCTATTCTGCCTTTGGTCTTAATTAGTGGATAAAAGCTAATTTGGTGTTAACAGTGCGAGAATGGTCTTCTAATAGGACCTACCAGCAGTGATTAGTACAAAATATTAGAAGCCCAGGTAAACTGTGTACCACAAATCAACCAAAACCTAAGTGGAGGCCAAATCCCTTTATGTATTTTAACAGAAAAAATAAGGAAGTTCTTCTAGTGGAAAAGTCAGTATTCAAGAATGGAAATCTTGCCAAAAGAGGAGAGCTGGAAAGTTGTGAAATGAGGCAGGTGAAAAGGTGAAATGGGATCTGAGCAGTAAGAAGACCAAAAAAAAAAAAAAAAGAATTTGAAGAGCACCTTTCAGAGGGTGTAAAAGCTCATAGTGAAATACAGCAAAAACTAGGAGCCAGTAGCAAGATGGAGGAAATGTACACAGTAATAAAAGCTGAAGAAGAGAATATAAATAAATTCTGTAGATTTGTTTCTACTTCTGAAGATTCTGGTGATGTTTCTACACCAATCACAGCATTAGTCTTTCCGAACTGTAGACTGGTAAAAATAGGGTGATTCAAAGGAAAAGTAGGAAAATTTAGATCATATAGGTAAGTTTAATATTTTAGCAGAATGGAATAGCATTCACCTGAGATACCTAAAGGAATACAAGTATGAAATTGCAGAACTGATGGCCAAGGTGTGTAACCTACCATGACAAGCAGTCATTGAACCGCAGGACAGATGAGAAGCCAAAGTAATTGCCATCTGTAAAAAGGACATGCGAGAGAGTCCTGGGAACTACAGACTGATTACTCTGAGATCTATCCCAGTTGTATGGTAGAATCTATAAAAAACCAAGGTTGCCAAGTGCATGGATAAAAGTGGTCAACTGGAAAAGGGTTAGCATACCTTCTGTTAAGGAAAATCATGCCTCACTAACGTTTTGGGTTTCTGTGAGGATATCAGTAAAAAAAAAAAAAAGGACAAAGATGATCAGTGGACTTTCTATAGTTATTCTAGTTAGTTTCAATTTGAATGGTTCCAATTAGCTCCAATTTGAAAGTTATTAAATAACCTGCCTCAGGGCTGGTGGAAGAGTTCTTTGGTACACTGAAAAATTATTAAAGTATAGAAAACAAGAGATCAGTTTTTATTATGGAAGAGTGTAGACCAGGGAGCAGTGCAGGACCAGTAACAATTGATCTCCACTGATGAACTGGAGAAGACTAAACAGCAAGGTTTGTAGATGATATTAAGCCCTTTTCATAGTACTATCCTAATGTTATGGAATTCCAGAAGGAGCTTACAAAACTACATGGGTAAGGAAAGAGGTCAGTCAAATTCATTGTGGATAAAAGTAAGGCGGTGCATCTCTGTAAAGAACTTAAACAATGACTACACAGTGCTGAGCTTGGAATGGGAAGTTATCATGCACTGTATTGATGTGGGAATCCTGATTCTGTGAAATCAATGGCTCATGTGCAGCAACAGCAAAAGAGCCAATAAAATGTTTGGAGATATCTGGATTAAGGTAGATTTTGTAGATGAATCTTATGTTAAAATTTATTTGTGTTTCCTCTAAGAATTTCACAGAATTTCTTCATCCACTGAAATAGGTAGAATTTTCTAAGGAACACACAGGTGAGCATCTTTCCATCCGACTGGCCTTTGGTGTGAGAGATCCTCTTATAAGACCTTAACTGAAAAAATAATTTTAGTATCTTTGTTCTTAGCTAAGAATTCACAAGATGAAATGCTACAGTGAGGTCAGCTGAACTGTCCTTGCATATGATTAAGGCAAGAACAGTTAATTTGCCGTGACTAATTGCAAAACACACAGCATAGTAATATGCCAAATGAAAGTGCAAGCTGTGGTTATGTCAAGCAATGGAACGATGTAAAAGATTGATGTTTAAGTTATCATGCCTTACCTCTGTGATATTTTGTATACTTTTTATTCTATCAAAAAGGGGAGAGCTGTTGAATTGGAGATGAGGGGTGCTAAGAGTTACTAGAACACAAAGACGAACTGAGAAAGAGAAAGATACGGCCAAACACAGATAAGTACATAAAACTTATCTGATTATATATTCAAGCAGTCCAGTACTAAACAATTTAATTAGAAAGAAGTATCCCTATGTAACCAGGTAGCCTAGTGAAGCCTGTTATCCTTGCACCAAAAGGCGAATTTTTATTGTGTCTGTTCAGAGACATTCCGTACAGCATATGTAGGCAGCAGGAGACTCCACAATCAGGAGATTTTAATAAAAACAGCCTGAGAGTTAGAGACCACCTGTTTTGGTTTTCTGTGGCAAGGTTTTGGTAGCGGGGGGACTATAGAGGTGGCTTCTGCAAGAAGCTGCTAGGAGCTTCCCCTAAGTCTGACAGAGTCAACACCAGCAGTGAGAGTGACTTTGATGGGCATCTGGCCTCCAGCCAAGGTCAACCCACCACATCTCTCAGTGCCTAGGCAAAATTTCCTTTCATTTTCCACTACATGGCCTGTAGCGGTAGAAAGGTAGAAAATGTATTTGAGAAGGACATTTTGCAATCTCATGAAACTGCAAATTTAGGCTTAGCTGAGCCAAGTCTCAGTTAAGATGGCTACAGTTAATGAAACAGCTTTATGAAGCTGAACTGCAGTATGACTTGCAGTTTCCTTAAGCTTTTTTTTTATTAAGGAGAAAAGGAAGTTCTCCTGCACTTCCCACCTGGAACACTGGAATTACTTGGTGGTCCAAAGATCATCCTTTTCACAAAAATGGGTAGGGATATGAAATCCTGATTAATCTTCAAACTCATTAAGCAGTATTTCCCTTCTGAATGTTTTCATGGGAGTAGGTTGTACCATCTGATACACCTTGTGCCTATGTGTTGTTTTCTCCAGTTATAGGTGGTATGTTTCCTTAGATAAAGGTTGTGCATCTGCAGTGAGGCATCTGCAGATATGGAGCCTGTCCCTGATGAACAACGTATCTCACTTCTGCTTTGCATCTGTCTTAGCTTAGTCCCCTGCTGTGCGTGTGGCTTGTGACTGCTTCTTAGCTTTTCTGCACAGATGCGTATCTCATTCAATTGCATGCTTAATGAGAAAATGGATTCTTCAAGTGGATGGTCCCACATGGAAACTTTCTTGTTCTCCCATGAGATACTGTGTACATCAGGACCCACCTGTGTTTTGAATCAAACTAGTGAAATATATCACTCTCTCTTTTTCAGGCACTTGTCAATGTTGCTGGCAACTCTCAGAACTTCCTTCTGTCTCTGAGTCTGTCCGTGTTTCTGAATGACAGTTCTGCCCCAGCTCTCCCAGCTGTTCCTATTCTCCACTGAGCTAGTAACCATCTTACTCAGACAAAGGAGTAAAGAACATACTTTTGATCCACAGATACAGGCATTACTGCAGGGTTTTTGTAGCCATGTCTTCAGTACAGCTCATTGCAGCAAATACAGCTGTATCCCACCACAAGAACTTGAATGTTTGGCTCTGATATTAAACCTGTGTTCCCACAACATAGATGTCCAAACTGCCTCAGCATCAGTGTTAAAATTTGACCTCTGCCATCGACCTGATGCCCGTTTCTTAATTCAGATAACCTGAGTTTGTGACAGAAAGGATGGCAATACAGTTAAGTATCAAATAAAGATGACAGAAGAAAATTACTTCAGTCTTTTCTGATTCAGAGCCTCTCTCTGCTGAATTTGGAGATGTAAGTTACACCTCATAGCATGTATATTTCAATATATATTAATGACAGTCATTACCTTCTCTGTGTGCTTTATGCATTTTATTTACATGGAGCTATATTAAGCTTTGTGGTTAATATTAATCAATTTCTCCATTAAGCATAAAAGGTATTTTTAAAATATTCTCCAGTTTAACATGCATCCTTCAATGTTTATCTAATCATTAAATTCAGGTTTTTCACCTGAAAAGCAAGTTACCTATATTCCATTATTTGTTGCCACATAAGCTGACTCTGAAATGGGAAACTGTTAAGGCTAAATCACTGAGTTTGAGATTTTTTCTGTACTACTTAATAAATAATTGAGACTTAAGCTGTTGTCTTTAGACATTGAGTTTATATTTTTATATAGTTAGATATAGGTGCATGTTGGGTTTAACGACAGCCAGCAAAAGAGGATTTGTCAAAAGGAAGGCCTGTTGGACATAATCCAAGGAAAGTTTTTCGAAGCTAACCAGGCTTTACTATGCAACCTTTTCTTCCTGAAGCCACAAAATGCCTCTATCCCTTAATCCATTTGCTTTTTTATTGGCAAGATAGAATTGGTTCAGCTCACACAAGATTATTTCTGCTCAGATTCTAATACTTCAGCCTATGAAAACTTGTAATTTTCTGTGTTTTGATCAATGTGTGCATTCTGAACCAATCCTTGCTAATGTGTCCTTTGCTGAAGAGCCTGTGAGCTAGAAATTATTTCACTTTGAAAAACATCCAGTGTATTATTAAAACCATTTCCTTTGTCATATCCCTACCCTGTTACTCACTGTTCTCTTCATAGAGGCTAATTAAACGTTATGCTGCTAATCAGTGTTGATAGATACAAAGTACTGTAATGTCTTCTGGCTTTATGGATTATGCTAATGGCCATCTGCCTATTATTGATAATTTGTTCTTCACTTACTGGAGGGGGAGGAAGAAACTGTTTGGTTAACTGTAAAAGGGAGCTATTTGGTTTATGATGCATTCAGTTGTATCACCAGTTGTCTTTAGCTATTGAAGTTTCTATAACCGCAAAGAATATAATTTCATCAAGGTCTCAATTTTCTCTACTGACTGTATATGAAATGTATATGTTCAGACATCTAGAATGCATCATGGGCGATAAGAACTTGATGGCATTAAGCTTATTAAGTACTCAATGTGTTAAACCAAAGGTAGATAGATACATGATTAAATTTCATACCAAAGTTGTCCAAAATGCTGTTAACAATGAAGAGTAAAGGGCCATGAAAAAAGTCTAACTAAATTCTGTAATGTGGAAATCTTTAACAAAATCTCTGTGTACAGGGACTGCCTGAAATAACTCACAGCATACTCCAGTGGCAGCAGGAAAATGTCAATTATAAAAATTTGGAAGCTCTTCTCAGACAGGTGATTGCACACCCTATTTTTATGTACTTTGATAGATAGCATCAGATTTTCTCTGCTATGAAACATTGGATAAAAGCCTTTTGGCAGTCTATTAAATTTTGCAAAGCCTGGGTTGTGCTGGAGATTCCAGTTTTACTTAGGTAGTTTTACTCCTGCACTGCTCATCCAGAACAGAAAGCTCTGAGACAGACAAATGCCAGACGTTTTCAGCTCTAGAGTTAGCTGAAAAATACCCACAGTTATTTCAAAGTGTGAGGATTCAGTTTCTGTAACACTTTTTCTTGCTTCCTGATGAGCTACTGCAATATAGGGAAAAGCTGAAATTAAAAATTTTGGTACATTTTTGTAGAATTTTAAATAAAACACAGTAGAGATTTAAACTTTAAAAACCTCCCCCTATCACTATTTGGGAGTCATGTCAACACTTAAAAATAAAGGAAAGGTTCAAAGCATTACTCAAATTAAAGAACTTACACATTTGAGTTTTCTTTCTTGAGGAACAGTGCAGATGTGAAGCTTTTGAGTAATTGAAATTTTATTTCCTTCTAGTACCTTAAAATTAAATTAACATGGGAATACTCATTGCTGAGAAAGGGAAGTATTACAAAAAGAACATGAAAACTCATTGAAGGAGACCAAGGATTGCTCCATGGAAGGGAATATTCTGACTGATGGAATAGCACTTTTTGGCAAACCCCCTCAGCGATGACCACTGCATCTTCTGTAGCTAAATGTTTTTCACAAGTGTACTTTGCAAACAGTGTGCCTGAATAGTGGATATAAGTAATGAACCCCAGTTTCCTTGGACATTACCAGAACTTCACAAGACCAAGAGTTTATATCACAATGCCTGTCAGGAAGGGCACCACTGAAAGTTCCATCAGGCGAACTAGGGAAACTCTTGAGTTCTGTAAATGCTTTGAAGGGCCATTGAAATGTTGTATCAATATACTGAAACACTGTATGGTGCAGTTTCCTCTGAATGCAATTTTTAATATATATACTAGCTAAACATAAATAGCTAGAGTTAGCACAAAACAAAATTGTTGCCATATATAAAATTTCTTTAAAATCAGCTTATTTTTCTCTCATGCAACAGCAAAGTAGATTTCCCATATGTTTCCTATAAGCTTATACTTTCATTAATGAAATAGCCTTACTGCTCTACAGATGCAGCTGAAAGCTGCCCTCATTGCACTAATAGGCTGTTGTGGCTCTGGCAAGATGCACCTGTGACCTGATTCCACCCTCAATTATGGCCCGAGGATCCTTATTTAAGCTCAGTCTTGAGCCTTGGTTTGTTGTTTGAGCTGCGCTGTACAACTGTTGGTTTCTGGTGAGCCGCTGCTGTGCCCCCGGCTGCCCATGGGCTGATTCCCAGCCTGATCTCAGATATACCTCATCACTGTGAAGCTACCAGGTAGTTGGGGCTTGTGGTTGAATCTGGCTTGCTGTTGCTGGATGCTGTGTGATGGACCCTGTCTGGTGAGGGTCTTGTCTGCTGTCTGAATTATCCTCTGGCTCCCCATACCACAGGGAGTAGCTGGGCCTTGATGCTCCCTGACAGTGTGTTGTGGAAAATGCTGGGAAGCAAAGTTGCTCTGTAACAACTGATTTCTTAGTCTGTTCATATTCTCATTTCTGTATTTTGTAGGAAAGACTCAGGAAGCTGCCCCTTCACCCTATGCTTATATTATGTTTTAGATTTTATGTCTTCTAGGTATCTTAGATTCCCTAGGTAGTTGAAAGTGGAGTACTGTCATTTTTAGCTATGCCTCATACTTGTCTACTAAGGATAAAGACAAAACCTCAGTCATCAGAGATTTCCTATGAATGATAAGAGTTTTTCTGTCCTTACAATACTCCCATTTGGTCCCCTCAGGATAGCACCTGAATCTCACACATTGCTTGTGCCTCCATAGAGGAAGCATTGATCTTCCCAGTCTCTAAGGGGGGCATGCAGGAAAGATGGAAATGGATGACTTCTCAGGGGGTATAGTGATAGGATAAGGGCTAATGGGCTTTAAAATGAAGTAGGGGAGATTTAGAGTGGATGTTATGAAGAAATTCTTTAGAAAGCTGCATGTTTGAAGACTTCCCTGGAAACATTATTATCTCTTTCTGGAAATGGAATAAAAATAATCACGAGATATTGTTTTATCTCATTATTGAACAATGCAGGCTACTTTGCAAAGAATTGAGATGACTTTTGTCTTTTGGGTACTCATTCAAAGCAATTTTTTCCTGCTTATGGGCTCTTATTTTTCTAACTAGTTGATATTTATTATAGATGAACTGCTATAGGAGGTGTTGAATGTTGATAGTGTTGCAAAACAGTCACTGACTAAACAGTGCTGGCAACTTTTTCTTGCTTACAGAAGGAAACAAAACACTCCAATATCCTAAAGGCAGTCTTACAGAATGCTACTCAGGTTTACATTTGGTCACAGGGCTGCAAATAATTTCAGACCTAAGTCTGCACAGCATCCAGGATAATTGTGATCTTACTTTTTTCCAAAGCTAGAAGAAATATGTAGACTATACTTTGCCAGTGAGCAGGTGAAGCACTATAGTTTTCACATAGTTGAAGTTTTGAATTAAGGTGGAAGGATGTCAGTTCACACAGTGGGGGTGGGGAGGAACAGTCTCTGGAAAAATTGCTTCACTTTGTCAGGAAAATTTATGAATATGTGATCAGTCAGAATTTGCAAGTTGGATTGTTAACTATTTATGGTTATAGGTAACTGTGCTTAGAATTAACGACTTGATGTGTATAACCTTTTAATTGTTTAAAATATTGTATGTGCAAAAAAGAAGTCTTGAAATATTCCCAAACCATTTTTTCCTTCTCTCTTTAGTCACTAAAATGTTTCTTCTTTAAAAGTGAATTAAGTATAAACCAAGAGGGAAGGTGCACTTCTATCTCTGTTCTACCTTTTAGAGAAATTTCATTATGATACAGTTCAGATAAGAATTGCAGGTATTATTGCTCATGCATTCTCATTTTTTTAGAAGTTGTGTTTCACTTGGCAGGAAGACTGCTGTGAGAATGTGCCTGTTTCTCTGCTCTCTCTCATATTGCCTTGCAGTATGCCTTTTTTGTAACTGCTGTCTCCCAGAAATCCTTTGTCTGAGGTAGTTATTGAGTTCCTGAGAATGTAGGCGTCTAAAATTCAGTAATACAAAAGATCTGGAGTGACCCTGTTCTTACTATTCTTCTCTCAATTTCCTTCCAAATGACTGAAGTAAAACACTAAGCAACTATAATTATACTTGTTCTGCAAGCCAAATATTTTATAATCCCATTATCATATTATAAATTATAGATTCAGGGCCATATAGTTTTTTTGCATTCTTTCCATATAGTTGGACCATGGCTCTGCTTTAACGTAGTGATTGGGGCAAAAAATTAATGCCTTATTTGTGTTTCCTGGGTGTGGACTGTTAGCTGCTTTGTTTTGTTCAGAGCACTAGCTCAAAGGGATCTACTGTGCTTCTGTTGATCAGCAGCAGCTTGTCAAAGCAGCTGAGCCACTCATGTTCAATATACTTTCTATAATGCTTTAGTGGGGATGGTTAAAACAAGGCATACTATCATGCTTTTTTAGTGAGCTCTTTCATGTTGAAGCCAATGAAGAGAATTCATCGAGTCTTTGATCTGCCTCCTACAGATAATGGGTCACATACTCAGCAAAATAATATGTATATTTTGCCTGTCTTCAATGCATATCAGATACGTGGTTACAGTTATGCCATTGTTCTGTCAGAGTGTGCAGAAAGTTGATTAATTAAAAGTTATTGTTAAAGCAAACTTAAAATTTATCTCTAATGCAGCCTGCATCTCTGTTAGCCTCAGGACCAAACTACCTGGCAGGTGGTTATTTATTGTGGTCTGAAGTTGCTCTCCCCTGAATGCTTATAATGATTTCCAAAGTAACATTTCATCTTATCAGCTCTGGTAGTTATCTTTTTTATGATGAGTTTCTTATCAGAATATCTGCAGAAGTGCTCTTCTTCCTCCCACACCAATTCCTGCCAGCACATAAACCCAATTTAATCTGCTCCATGAACAATTAGTATTAAATGTATTGAGTTGCTTTTAGTAGTGTATTTGCTTATAGTACTGCAAATCTGGTGTTGATCTTTCCTGTTTCCTCCTTGGAGAAGATAACTTGGCTTACAAAATAAGATGTGATTGACTCAAATTTTTTTTTTTTCTTTCTTGGAACCATTTTTTCTCTTGAATTTTTGTTTGATTTGGAAAAAAGAGGAATGCCTTTAAGGGGAATGTGTAGCTGAGAAGATGAACTTATCACTAAGAACCTGAACTTAATTAAAATCAGATATCAGCAATTAATATAATAGTATTTTTTTCCTGTAAAACAAATCAACTACACAGGAAATACAAAGCAAACAATCCCTTTGCTGGATCTTCTTAATTAGAGACAAAAGGAATACCAAATCCTGCAGGTTGCCCAGCTAAAGCAGAGCTCTCTGCTATTATAGATCATTGTGGGTTATGAATATGTGTCAGATTTTACATTTGGCCTTAAAAAAATGTTAGAGAAACCAGGGTTCTCAGCACGGAAAGAGAGTACTGTGTGCTGGGAAATGGAAGACTTGGGGATGGGACTGGAACGCTGGGTCTGCTACTGGTTTGATTCAAGCAGATGAGTAGCTTGAAGCACTATGGAAGAAATAAAAGTTTATCAAAACATTGCTAAAATAGGTGTAAAGAATTGAGAATTGAGTTGTCTAGAGTAACCAGACTGCCAAAGAGTGTTTTGAACCAGGTATATTTTGGGTTTTTTGGAAACTGAGTGTCTTGAAGGCAGAATATACAGGGTGGGTTACTATGCAGTTGCTGGGTATAAGAGAAAGGAAAGATTAACTGAGACATTTTGTTCATGAGCTTACGTGGGTGACCAAGCCAGCCTTTCCCTCATATATCAGCCCTGAAATGAATCTCTGTTGACATAAATGCCTCTTGGAGGAGAGTCTGAGAAGATAAAATTTCATAACCCTTTTCACTTAAAATACCTGAAAAAACCTTTGAGTCAGAAAAGAAACAGTCTTAAAGAATGTTAAAAATTCTTAAAGCTTCTTGAACCTTCTGCACTACCTGTGAGATCACTTGGAAATGTCCAGGTAGAATGGCAAGTCCAGAATAATGTGTACATTGAAAGAAAACCATATTAAAGCAGCACATTACATACTAGAGCTGTACCTAATTTTTCACCTCATAGTAACAACTACAGACAGGCTGAGGCAGAATCCATACAATAATATGATTGTGTGATAATAGAAGCCAGAGTAACACCCATATGGGTATTAAAATTCTTTTTTTTTCTTTTTTTGTGGGACTGGATACTGTTTTGTGTACTAGGCAGTTGAGGTGAGACAAAATAATTTGAGCCCAAAAGACATCATGCATTTCCCATGCTCATCAGGAGGCACTGAATTACCAGTGGCAATTTTAAGAATATTTTAAAATCATTATAGGGCTGAGGAGTTTCTCAAATGTAGGTGAAGTCAGGAGTCTTCAAAATGAAACTTTATAAATCTATATGAGAAGGAAACTGTTTTCCAAAAGTTTGGCACTCTTATCCCTAGATGTTTGCAAACAGCGAGAGGAGAATTTTGGAGATGACATTTGATTTTGATAAATTCCTAGTAGAAAGTGCTCTGAGTAAAGAAATACAGTAGTAAAGGACTGTTGATGGGAAATACAAGCAGCGGTGAGGATAGATGAACTGAAATTGGAAAGCAGTCTAGATAAGTTGAAGGCAATTTAAAGGAATTAAGAGTGTATAGTAAAACTGACAAATGACTGATAGTAGAAACAGGAAAAAAGGAATGGAGGTCATCACTGGGAGAAACAAAGCATTGTGGATAGCTGATAATATAGAGTATAATATGCCTGGTGAAGCATGAGAGAAGAGGCTTTAATTCTTGATTTAGTTGTATGCTAAGACAGTGTAATTTGGCTAGCTGAATCTGAGAAAAGACTATAAAAATGGAGCTGCATACAATGGGTAAGAGAGGGAAGGAGAGAGTACACAGAGAGCTTATAAAATGTGCTGCCAAGAGTGATACAGTTCTTGAGGAAGATATTTTCTGACATGCAAGGGACACCTAATCTCGAACTGCCTGTCTACTGCTCAGTCTGTGGGTGGAACACAGAGCATCAGAAGAGCTTGCAAAACCTGCACAAGTCAGAAAACTAGAAGGGAAGTTTAGGGCACCATGGGGTGGCCGGGCAAGGCTCACAATGGAACTCAACTAAGAGAACATTTCGGCAGCCAGTGAAGCTTAGAGAAGTCTGCAAAACTTTCAGGAATCCCTTTGGTATTGCAGGCTGCTGGTAATGTCCCCAGGGTCTCAGGCATGTAGGGAAGAGTCTTCCTAAGTGAAAAAAGGTAGCAGTCCCCTGAGGGTATGTGTTGTTTTTCTTAGACTCTTCAGGGACTTGATGCTTTCTGAGGTGATTGCCTATGGACCTGAGTACTGAATCTTGGCAAAAAAATGTGGCATTCCTTGTACTGCTGTCATGAAAGGCATATTCTAAAAACTCAGAGGTGTGGCACAAATAGAAGCAGGTATCCAGTCTGTTTGGCTCCATGATCTATTTCAAACATACTTGACAGGAAGGCACAGTATAAATGTTTTCAAGTTTTTTTCCATAATAACTTTTGATGCTGACACCTTATTTCTCTACCTAAGGTTGGCAGCTCATATGTTTCCATAAAACTACTATGCACTTATGAAAGTGTCAGAAAAAATTGGTATAAATTCAGTTTAAAAACACAATCAATCAAGAGCCTCAAATCTATTGGAAATGTGACTTCATTAGTTCCAGTTCTCTGGAAACTTATTTCCTGAAGCTATCTACTAAATTTTAAAATATAAAGAATGTTATGTTAAAAATAAAACAAGGCAGACCATACTTAATTGCAACTGGCTAACTACCTGAAAAGCCCTAGCCCTTTCACATACCAAATCTAGTACAGCCAGAATAAAAACGGTGCTGTGTGGATTAACTACATGCTAGGTTAACAGAGACTAAAGTATTGCCAATGCTATGTGATTGTTTTACTTTTCAACCACCTCAGTTGTTAATGAGCCTGAAAGAAAACTCCTAAGGAGGCATCAATTTTCAGCCATTCTGTAATTGTCAACTAACTTTTTCTCCTGTACAACACTTCTACATCTAAGAATTTAGAAGAGCAACTTTTGAAGTGCAAGGTCAAATCAGTGAATTAAAAGCTGTTACGAAGATGAGAGCAGTGCTGCTTACCTTTCGTGGCATCTTTGTGCAGGACCTAAGCCTGAGATTTAACTTGTCTCAGATGTAATAATTTGAATTTATACTTTGTGGCTTAGCAGAAGATGAGGAATCCTGCTGGACATAAAATTGTGGTTTAACTCCAGCTGGTAAGTAAGTACCACGCAGCTGCTTGCTTCCTTGGTTGGTGGGATGGGGATGAGATTCAGAAAAGTAAAATAGAGAACTAAATTGTTTGAGGTAAAACCAATTTAGTTGGAAAGGGAAAAGCTGCACACACAAGGAAAGCAAAACAAGGGATTCATTCCCTGCTTCCCATGGGCAGGCAGGTGTTCAGCCATCCTCAGGACAGCAGGACTCCATCACATGCAATAGTTACTTGGCAAGATAAACATTGTGATTTCAAACTTCATCCTTTCTTTCTTCTACCTCCAGCTTTCTATGTTGATCATGATATCCTATGGGATGGGATATTCCTTTGGTCAGCTGTTCCAGTTGTGTCCCCTCCCAACTCCTCATGCACTCCCAGCCTCCTTGCTGGTGGGGTGGTCTGAGGAGCAGAAGAGCCCCTGACTCTGGGTAAGCACTGCTTAGCAACAGTGAAAACATCTGTTTTCAGCACAAATCCAAAACATTACCAGCTACTATGAAAAAAATTAACTCTATCCCAGACAAAACCAGCACAAGAATCTGAAAAGAATCCACTGAAGTTTTGGAATAAAGAGGTGTTTGGAAAAACTGGATTTGTATTCCATGATAAAAATGAATTTTGTGCAACCAGCTCTTCGTTCCAGTTCTGATGAATTGATTTGAACTTTTATGGATGTTATAGACCATTGAAGAACTTGGAGGCAAAGTGTATGTTTCAATGCAAACAAAGATCGAATTTGTAGTTATTAAGTTTCTGAGTTGCTGGAAAATACAATAAGTACAAGTGGATGTTGTACTTTTTGTCTCAGAATTTGCTGCCTTGAAGGTAATTGTCTTTTAAAGGTAAATTGGAGAAGAAAAAAACAACCCCCCATGCATGCATGTGTGGTTTTTTTTTTAGTACTGACTACCTTACCTATTGCCAAGCTCTTTCTGCACAGATGATAAAAGGAGAAATTCCTAATTAAATTTAATTTTTGAAGATTTGAATGTCTCAGGACATGTACTTAGTCAAGTTCAAAAATTATTTTGATGAACAACAGAAAAAATAAGTCTTCATGATCATATCTGTGAAGATAACAAATACGCACATACTTGCCTCTGAAGCTGAGAAGGCTGTCAATATACAGCAAAGTTGGTTTTGTTAAAAAAAAACAACAACCCTTTAAGTCAGACTTTAAACAAATTCCAGTTTTGGAAAACTTTAATTCTTCAAAAGGTTTCACCTGCAAAAGCATCTTAAGAACGCAGTCTGCTCCGTTCTGAGAGAACATTTTCAGCGACGTGCTTGCATGATAGAGGTGTTTGCATGTGTGTACTTTGTGGAACCAGCTGGCGTGCACCATTTATTTCACATTTTTGTATCTGATAGTCCTACTAGGTTTTCGACATCCCTGGCTTGGTAAGTATCTCAATTCATTTAGGGGTAACCTTCAAGAGCAGGTATCTGTGAAATGTGACAACCTGCAGCTGCATGACTCATTGTGAATGCTGGGACCCTGAAAGCCGGAGAAGTTAGCAGGAACATATTCTATGCTGTATAACTTGTCAGGAAACTCATTCTCTAAAGTATATGTGAAGAATACGATCCTATCAGTACAAACTGGGGCAGATCGTCCTCATTTGAAAACGCAAATAAATCCTTTTTACGAAGCTGTTCTGGTTTTGACTGAGAGTTAATTTTCTTCCTAGAAGCTGGTATAGTGCTATGGTTTTGGATTTAGTATGAGAATAATGGTGGTGACACCCTGTTTTTAGTTGTTGCTGGGTAGTTGTAATGTTTACACTAAGTCACAGGCTTCTCAGCTTCACTTGCTCTGCCGGGTGCACAAGAAGCTGGGAGAGCTTGACCCAGATATTTGTGTGTACACAACAAAAGACTGGAGAAGTCATGGTGACTAATTGGAATGTACTAGGAAGCATCAGACCTGGGCATGGTGAAGACGGTACAAAATAAGAGGTGGGTAACATCCTGGTTTCAACTGAGAGCAATTTTTCTCTAGTAGCTGGTCTAGCGCTGTGTCTGTCTATTCCATTGTCCTCCTCGAGGTGGAAGAGGTGAGCAAGAGAGTGGCTTTGAGGTGCTTGTTTAAGAGCTGGGGTTAAACCACTACAGTAGTTCAGGTAGTTAATTAACTGTTGATTTAGAGAATAAATAGTATAAGTATTTATACAACACAGTGTAAGTACTCAAAATGGTGTTTTCATTTCTTCAGCCCCAAGATTTTGATAGACTTCTATGGGTTTTCTGCAGTAAGGCTGGGTGTTTTCACATGTTTTCTTAAAAACCTCAAACTCTTTCTGAATTGTCCATAGCATGACTTGCTGTGTGCAGTTCAAAGCAGGTACCTTTTCACTTGCTGCCTGTTGTTATTTCAAAAAGGAGGGTAGGAGAGTAGTGTATTAAATTAAAGCAAATATGTCTAGCAGATTAGCCAAGCTTGTCTCTTATCCTGAAATAGAAAGTATTCCAAGTTCGTAATAACATCAGACTTTCAAATTAAGCAGCTTGTTCAATTGCCTTTCAGTATTCTGACTTCCCATGAAATGAACAGGTTAAAGGAATGATTGTTTCTTTTCTTAAATTCAACTCTCCAAAAAAAAGGAAGTGTAAGGTGTCATAAATGAGGTGGTTTTTAAATCATCAGAGACATGACCATAATTTCTTTGATCTGGTGTGATTTATCACATCAAGAAGAGATATATCGAATTAGAAAACTATCAAGGGTTTTAACCATTCTGAAGGGAAGATAGGCAGAGTGGGAATGAGTCACACACAGCATGCTTTACTTCTGCCTTTTGATAGCTTATCCTTCACAAAAAGTAACAGATTCTAGACAATGTAATTGTCATAGTCTTTATTTTCAATATTACAGTGTAATTGTAGATGAGTGTACTCTATAAAACCCCTTTTGGAGAAGTCCCAGGAATATGATGCTTTCCCAGGCATTATTGGGGAAGGACATTCAAATAGAACTTTACCTTGAAGAATGCCTTAGGCTGGTCAGAGCAATGTAATAGGTCAAATAATTGCATCTTTGCCACTACTTTAATAGCAATGATAAAGTCTTAAAGTGTACTGAATTTTAGGGATTTTTTTTGTCAGTCCAGTATATTTGATCCATCTCTGTCTGCTCAAGGATTAGATCAAGAAGAAGAAAAATATTATACAATAAAAGCACACTCAAAAAAGACAGGATGTACTTGAAATATATGAATTTTTAATTAGCTCTGAGATTTTGGCCATGGGTTTTACTACTTTGAAGAGCTAGATGCTTGTATTTGTTCTGCCTCCAATGGTTTACTCTCATTGCTTTCTGGTTACAGAATTGTGGAATAATGCATTATGGATGGACTTCTGGAGGCTGACCCCCTCACCCAAATTTGGGTTTGCTTAAAATTTGCATGAGGGTGTTCAAGGCTGTGCCTGACTGAGCTTGAGTTTGACTTGTGAAGAAATTTTCCTTGTGCATAACTGAAAATTCCTGTGCTACAGCTTGCGTCTTGATTTTTGCTTTGTTAAATTACTAATGTTCCATGTTACCATGCTTTCACTGAGAATTCAGAATATTTCTTAGAAGTTTCCTACTTTTCCCATTTGAATGAGGTAGGCCCTTCCTGTGATTGTTAGGTATATGGAATATCTAGAAGCAGCATTCAGTAATTCAGCTCAATAAGTAAGAAAAGGCAGAACTGTAGCTGTTGCCTTGCTCATCTAGAGTGGGAAGTACCTCAGTGGTTCTAGATTAAGTCTTAATTTTGTACCACCACTCTTAGAAGAGAAAAAAAATCAAAGGAATTTTAAAAGTGGAAATTTAAGTGTTCTTACTACGCCTGTTAATCTGAACCAAGACAGACGCTTAATTTTTGGCTTTGAAAGATCTGTTAGATGAGGTATGACCCTCGTGAGGCAGAAACTGGTCATGTATGTTGTTCTGATGGCCTGTGGCAGAAGTGGTGGAAGCCTGTAGTTGCAGTATGTTCTATTGTTAATTTGCGTTCCTATCTGTGCTATTTGTAATAATCAGTTATTATCTTATCTTGTCTATTTTCTGTTCAATAAATCCACTCACTCTTTTTTTAATGCCTCTCCTATTTTATCAAGAGCTATAATTGATAGGTCTATTATTTGTTACAAGCTCAACTTAGGTTTTTGTCATTATAAGAGACTCAGCTTGTGCATAATTAAGCACAAGGGATAGTTCTGAATTCCTTTTCTGCCAGAGACTATTCCTGTTACAGAAGTCGCTGAGGATACAGAAATCTTTTTGTGCGCATTACAAAAGAAGTGACTGCTCTGTCTTCATTTTCTGGCAATGCTCTATTAGGTTAATCTACCCTAATTTATTTTCTTCCCTTGCCTAATCTCTATTTCTGGAAACTTTGTCCACACTGTAAAATAAAATTTTGTAGTGATGGGGGGAGGGATAGTCTAGTTTCTTAGATGAAGTGAAAACATATTTCTGTTCGTAATTAGAACCTGAAGGCTTCCTCTCAATCTCTAGAGAACATGATAGATACAGAGTTACAGAAAAGGAAAATTATCGTAACAAGCAATCTGTCTTTATAAGCCCTCTAGTTAAGAGAATTCCTGCATTTTTATATTATTTATAGATAAGGCTCTACAAACCTTCTACTGAATTTGTCTTTCTAGAAAGCTCTTCCTGTGTATTTCTACTAGGATTGTTAGGACTGCAGCAGCATTTATCTCCTCCCAAGGTATACTTGAGACTTGTAGGCTGCAAACATAAGAAGACACTGTTTTAAGGATGCTTTGACCTGAGCAAGACAGGAAAGGTCTGGGGACAACAGGAAGAAAAATGCATCATCTTGCGTTTGGTGATAATCTAAGTCTTGCAAGCTTTAAAAGAATATTTTGTAATAAATAAGGCTGGGGAGGAAGAAATGCAATGTTCTTCTCAGTGGAAGAATTACTCTCTTTTGCATAGCTTTCACAATGAAAGAATAAATACAAAATTCACGTTCCAGCCATTGTCTGTTCCAATTTGCCCTTTTCATTATTTTTTTCCTTTTTCTATGTTTCTTACAAGGTTCTACGGATGCTTTTTGAGACTTTACCTGAGATCAGTGAACCAGTCACAGGTGTTTTGCATGCCATTATGAGGACTACTTAATTGCATAAGAAAGTCCTTGAGACATTAACATCTGCCTGCCATCTTCATGTTGTACTATTCAGAGTGTAAATACATACATCAGTGCTTGAAGTTCTAACCAAATTAAAATGTTTTCACGATCAGGGAGCTTCTGACTGAACTCACTACAGTTGCTTTGTGTAGACTTAAACTGAAATTCAAGGTATCTGTGTCACAGTTGTTTGCCAATGCACCTATGAGTATACTAGAAAGAAATATATGTAATCTTAACTTAAAATGTAGTGCATTGTTTAATGTTGATATATAATTGGCTTTTCATGCTGAAAAATATGATTATAAACACAAGGAAATTATGCCTGTGGTAAGAATGTTTATTGGTTATAGTAGGACTAAAAAGCTGGTGCCATTCTTGTATTCATAACCTTTAAAAAGTTAGATCTACTCTGTCTTTTCCCTTTGCAGGTGGCTTACGTTACTTCAACGTGTGTCTATTGGTAAGCTTGGAATGATAATAATTAAGTCTATTAATTGACTTACCATTTTAACAAAAATTTTCACACTTTTGACTTAATTCCCCAGAAAGGGATGGGGTAGCTTCTGTACTTGCCATTGTCTGTGACAAAACAGTGCTAGAAACTTCCTTACTGGTACTGAAAACATTTTAAAAACAAACTTACTGAGAACAGTCTTGTGACTCTTATTCTTCTGGTCCCTGAAAAATTAGGTAATTATTATTATTGATTTTTTTTTTCCTGTTCACATTAATGTTCCTTGGCTTGTGAATTAGAACTTAGAAGCAGCAAGAAAGCGGGAACCTTTTTCTCCTGTTAGAATTTGAGACCTCACTGCTGTAGTAATGTTCAGTTACAGACAGAGGGTTCGACTTTTCCTGGTAGCAAATGAGTTTCAATACTGATATTCTGAAACAAGGTAGTTATTCATGATTCCACACATGCAAAAATATATTCCCACATTCCACAGGCCCAAAAAATTGCATAAAAATGTGACTCTTGAGAATCCAACCGAACTTAATATGCTTCTGAAAAAGTTTCATTCTGCTCCAACTCAGAAACTGAGCCCTCAGCTTATAATTGCTGGCTTATACTGGTCCACATAAAAATACACAGAAAAAGGAATCTAGTGCTCAAGGGAGTTGATAGATAAAACAGAAGCCTGAGATACTACAAAAACTGGTGAGTTAGTAGGAGCTTTATTTATCTGCTTCCTTTTTAGAGGATTCTACATGAATCTTCAGTGAACTAGTTCTGCATATTTTTTTTAAGAAGAATGTATGGGAAATTATTTTTGATCATACTGGATGTATATGTGAAAACAGAGGTCTTGGAAGGAGTTGAAATGGTGTATACTGTCTCAGGAAATTAACACAATCTGGGCCTGGAAAGCTCAGATTCATTTATTCTTTTAGTTTCCTTGGTTGATTTCAAGATGATTGATGCTGCAAATCAATTAATTTTACCTTAACATAAATACTAAAATACATTATTATGTTTATGTGTTCATAGATTGACTTATATTAGTGTACATATCTTGGTCCGTACGGATGTGTTTTTAGTTGTCTGGTAATTCCTGGGAGGAAACGGTTCCAATTAGAGTGATCCCTAAGCCATCTGAAGTCAAGACAGGAAGATCAGCAGCACTTTGGAGCCTGTTCCATCAAAAGAGCAGTCGCTTAATTAGTTTTCAAAGTTATCTCAGATGCCTAATGTTTCTCAGTATTTCTTGCTTTGTATTTTTTGCAGTCCATGATACTGTGACTTTCTTAACAACCATGTTGCTTATTAGTATCCTATGTGATACATTTGGTTTGTTGCTTTATACTGTAAGCAGCATACTAACAACTGTTTTGTAATAAGTTTATTTTAAAATGGAAAAATTATCAGATTGTCCATTCTCCTTTTCAGATGAGATCATCTGAAACTTAAAATTTGAAAAGTATTTTTTTCCAGTTTTATCCCACTGCTTGCACATTCTGATCCATGGATTATGGTAAAAACAGGTTTTCACTTGTACCTCCTTATCTTATCTTTATCCATAGTACAATAAAGTCCTATTTTCTAGAAGTATCCAGACAGTCGTAGTTTTACATATGTTTTCGAAGACTTACCTTGGGAAAAATCCTGCCTGGGGACAAATACTCTGTTCCTTTTTCTCATAGCTGCATTGAATCTAGCTGTTCTGAACTATTTCCATGTATGCTTTTTACTCCTGCCTCTCTGAGTATTGCTAACAGAAATATTTCCAGTGGCAGATATATCACTACAGAAACACCGTTTTTAAGGAAGCTTTTATTTCCAATGTGTAATTCAGGTTATTTCTTTGTTAAATGATTTCTGATTTGCCTCACTTAAATGTGCTAGTTTAGTGACAACTTGCTACTGAAGCTGAAGTGATTCAGTGAAACCAAGAAAATGACTTCACAAGGACTGTATGTTGTTCACCTACTAAGCATGGATGTAGTCCACAAGTTAGCCTCAAGCCTTTATTTCAGTGATTTCCTATTTTCTAGTAAGATGATTGCTAACAGCAAAACCCAGGTTCAGTCTTAACTACAGTAAATTTTCTGACAATGCATCTACTTGGATTGCACCTGAAAATCTCTCCAGACAGGTTGAACTGCCAAGGTGGTATTGAGTCCCTTTTAAGTGTGGATAATCTCCACAGCAGCATGCTTCTCTTCAATCTCAGCCACTTGCAGTACTTTGAGCCCTACAGAAAGGCAGAAATAAATTTTTAGCTTAGAGCTACAAAGAAGAATGAACTGATTTTGGTCATGACTTATTTCGTATTTGGAAAATAAAGGCAGAATCTATACATTAGTATTTCCCCACTATTTTTTACTGACAGGATTTTTTTCATCTTGCTTTCTGTGCTTTGACTTTCTGATTTCAAGTCTGTCTGCACATAGCAGGTACACTGAACAGGACCTGAGTGTGAACTGTATGCTGCTATTAGTATCTATTTCTGTTTATCCTGTAATACTTAGGGAGACAAAATTACTATCTGTATAATGTTGTATGGAATTCAAGTATAATTCATGTAAATGCTTACAGATACATAAATTGGAGATGTAACAGGGGCGACACTTAAATTTTCATAAGTGTGGGGAAAAAACGCCTTTACACTGTTTTGATTCTTCCAAAAGCATGCTTTCAAGTTTGAGTCTGTTTTATCAAAAAAATTGACCCTCCCCACATTTACTGCTAATGCATTTCCTTCTGTGCAATTGTTGGTCTAGTTCCAGCCAGTGTCACACATGGATGATGCTAATTTCTTTCGGTGCTGTTGTACCTATTCCGATTTCACGAAGGTGAGTATGATGATCTCTAGTGATCTTGCTTTTCCCTTTTTAATGTAAATGTAGTTTGCCTTCCTTGGTTTTCTAGTGCTCCGTTCATTTCACTTCTTCCCTCTGTAAAGTTCAAAAGCTTTTACTAGCTTGTCACTTGCATCAGGTAGCAGCTGGCAGTGTTGATGTGTTCTCCCAAATGTGTAGAGTGAGGATGTGGCTAAAATGTGATAGCTCTATGCTCTGGCTGCTCTGCTTTTTGAAAAATAACCCGGCTATGCGAAGCCTAGGCACCTTCAAATAAATTTTCTTTGCTGGTTAAATGACAAAATGACACATTACCGTTTCAGTAAGGCACTCAGGGATTTTTGGTTTTGCTGTCTTGAAATTTCTTAATTTCCATATATCATCTTGTTCCTTTTCACTAGAATTAAAAATGTGAAGAGAATTGTTCAGTCTCATAGATGTGTTTATACACTTTCTATTACATGCTTGGCTTTTTCTTCTATCTGCTTGATATAACAAATGGTTTATTAGCTCAGCTTTACCAACTTCTCTTTTTTTTAATCTTTCAAGGTATCTTAAAAATAATTCTGAATTTTGTGACAGTCTTTTGAGATCTGTAATTTCTTCCACAGCAGTCTGAATTCTGGAAGTTGAGTGCATTTTTGCACTCCCAGACCTGAGCTGCAGTATCTGTATTGCTTCGAAGGAGATTAAAAGGTTGAGGAGGACAGAGTGTGTGTGCTGCACGCAAAGGGTAAGAGATTCTGGTGTAATTCCTTTTCAGCTCTTCCAGCTACATCCATAGCTTTCAAGAGAGTTTCAGCATTTTAACTAGGGCTAATGCAGTCCAAGTTGTTGAAAAGCAAACTAATCCACAGCTGCTCTGTGTTTGTTGTGAGGGAAATGTTGTGTTTCTGTAATACACAAATTTAGCAAGAATTATACTTACTTGACCCCCTTTCCCAATCCCTTCACTTCATGTTGTTTCTCTTCCAGGTTCTAGGTTTTTTTCCTTGGCCCTTCCCATCTGAGGGGATTATGCCAATTAGCTTCATGAGCATTCTTGGGGCTTTTTTGATTTGTATTTTTTTCCCCCAGCTAAGTTCCTAGCTAGTGCTAGGAGCGAGTCTTCAAAGCTACTCAACACAGAGTTCCTTGTAGAACAGGGAAACAACTGGGGATTTTAGCACCCTTTGAAAATGTGGCTGTATGTTTATCTCTCCTATTTGATCAGAAGGCTTTTTATGTCAGGATTACACTGATATCGACTGGTAACATTAGCTTGGCTCGGATCTCAGCATAACTTAATTAGCCAAATTCTGCTTCCCTCGGCTTGCCAGATGCCTTTCTTCTTGGTGCTTTCTCTGGATCAAACTCTTCTCTTGGAGTGAGAGAGCTGAAAAGCTGAGCTAGCTAAATCTCCCCAGTAGTTTCATTCAGGATTTGATTACAATTCACAGGACTTGGCAAAATGAAAAACAAGCAAATAAATGAAATGGTGTTCCCCTGAGTGACTTGTTTCACCTCTCACAAAGGAGAAGCAGAGATAAAGAACTTAGGCCAAAGATAAATTCAAAATCCGAATTGTGTATAGTAAATTAAATAATAAAGTTCAGCTAAACGTTTTCCTTTCAAGAACTGACTTGCTTAAAGAGGAAGATATTCTCATTTATATAACAAGAAGACCAATACTGAGTAACAAAATAATTTAATATAGAATATAATTTAATAGATAAAGTAAAAAGCACTTTCTCTGTTTTGTGTTCTTTTTCCGAATTAATTAGGCATACCCTGGCTGTCCTGTACATTTAGAGAGTTGTCCTTGGGTACTGTTACACAAAATGTACTGTTAAATGCAATGCAGTTTCAAAGAGTTGGTTTAGAATCTGTTTTCTTGAGTCGCTGCAGTCTCATTCCCATAGGATAGAGTAGATTCCTAGGGCTGGCTGGCATCCTGGATTGCTCATTACATAGAGAGAACCTCTACAACATCAAAATGCAACTTTTTGCCAACTTTATAAAAGAAGTTGCAGATCAGAAATATGCCTTCAAACCCTTCTGGGGCTTCTTTCAGTGCAAAAGCCCATGGAGGATGTATAGTCTCCTGTGAAACAGCGCCCAAGGTGATGTGACAAACATAGTAAAACAGCTCCTCTGCCAGGTGTGGTGGTATTCCAGGGATGCCTGCTCTCTTTAGCAGTCCCTTGGACTGGCAGGAGGGACAAATCCTCTTATTTCTCTAGCACTAGCTAGGTAAATCGACATGCAGCTTTGGGATTACAGCTAAAAAGAAATTGCAAATCTGTCCTGTTCCATGTATGTCTTCCTGTTTTACTCAAGTCTCTCTGGAAGTTCTGTTTTTGTCATAGGAATCTATCTGTTTTAGCTGTATGGTCCTTTGGCAAGGTGGAGGGGGGAGCTGCATTCCTATTTTGCTGCTAGTTTTTAAAACAGCTAGCCAAATAATATTAATGGTTCTGCTACAAAGAAGGTGTATTTTAAAGTTAAATGGCCACATTGAGGAGAGGTCTATTGAAGGAATCAGCAGAGCTGTAGGAGCTAAGGTGCTGGGAAAACAGAACTGTATCCTGCAGAGCATCTTCTCTGTCTGTTGTATAGGCAGAGAGGTTCTGCCTGGGAAAAGTAGGGTGCTCCTGGGTGACTTCAGACATCACAGGCCCAAGTCCTCGCTGCTCTCCTGATCCCTCACTGCTCCTGACACAGCAAACACCCTCTTATCACAGTGCCCTCTCTTTTCCTTTGAATTTCCTCTTCCTCAACATATCAGGTGTGCCCTCCTGGGAGCATGTGCATGCCCATATGTGAGTTGCAAAATAAGAGGAAAAGCATTATGATCTCCAGACCGCTTGTAAGGCCGAATCAGGTTTGAACCGGAGCAGGCTCCATATTGTCTTACGTGAAATTACTCATATGCAGTGTATAAAAATATATATAAAAATAAACGAATAAAAGTTGAAGCTTTCTTCCTTATTTTCCTCCACTACTGCCCCTTCTCCCAAGATCTGAGATGAAGAATCAGCAACGAGAACAATGGTAGCCTGAGGCAAAGTGCTGCAGAAACGAGTCTGCAAAGGAAGAAAAGGCTGAAAACTTCCAGCACAGTCTGTCAGCCTTGGGCACTGGGTATGAACCCAGCAGATCTGGAAAGCCTCCATCAGTGACTAACGATTATGTTCTTCTCTGCAAACCTTTTGTAGTATCTGCTGCAAATTAAGTTTTGATAGTTAAATAAGCATGTGGGGCAACTGAATGTGCTTCTTTATCTCTTGTGTATACAGGCTGCCTGTATTTTTCCATGGATCACTTGCTTGTACTGTACTACAGCAGTGGACAGGTTCAGCATAGCTATTAACAGTGGCCATGTGGGAGCTGATTTAACCCAACTCTTAGATACATTTTTCTCTTTAAAGAGACCTTATAGGCAGGCAAGCCTCAGGGTGAACTATGAAAGCCTTAGAAGTGACTGAAGTAAGAAGAATTTAAAGCTAATGCTATTGTAATAAAATAATTGTCTGGTATTGGTTTGCTTAGACAGCTGACTAAAACTGTGCCACATCAAAATGCTGTGATGCCAGTATATCGGACAATGCTGGCTTTGAAATAAGCCTACTCTGAAGCTTTGGGACCATATTCACTTGTATGCCACTTCCCTTTACACTGGTGTGGAACTTACTACAGGCAAAAGAGTTAGTTACTGCAGTATGGCAGAAGAAGATGGCTGGGGTTTAGGGTGTCTGTTTAAACAAAGCTAGTATGGCTTAATATTAGATTTATTAGTATGCCAGTGAGACCACAAATGTAAGCCAGTTCTTCCATCACAGAGACGTGCAGAAAGTATGAATGCACTGAAAGGCTCTGAAAGAGTTATTTCTGGCTTGAATGTACTAAAAAAAGCAAATCTGTATAGGGTTAGTAATCGGCATGTAGGACCTCAACAGAAATAGAAATATGACAAATTTTTTCATTTCCTTCCAAGGAAAATCCCACTGTGTTTTAAACATAATATTTTATTAATAATATCTAAAGTTATTGTGTTAGTTGACAACTTACATGACAGATGACTGTCAGAAATGTCACGTGCAACTATTGATAACAACTGGGGTTCTGCAGTAGGCTCAGATAAAATATTAACGAGGCACTTACGGCTCAATCCCTTTTCTTCCTTAGCAAAGAGGTAGTAGCCTTTCTCAGCTTATCAAGATTTAACAGCAGCTGCTGAGATTGATGCTTGAACTAGTTATTAGAAAAACATTTTTGCTTTCATACTCAGGAAGACCTATCTCTTGGTAACACGCTGACAGCCGCAGACGTGTAGTTTAGCAGATGTAGGGTTTTTTCTCAAATTAGACTTGGGAGTTGTTTATAGAGTCTGTGAGCTTCCTTTCTAATTATTCATTCTAATATCTGTATCTGAAGGAAAAGTAGAGAAAGACTTCTGGTATAGTACCAGATTCTCGATCCTACTGCAAGTGCCTTGAGGAAGTCATGCGGTAAAGAAGGCTTTTTTTCTCTGTGCTTGTGGTAAATATGTGGCAAATTCTTGTCTTGAATACAAGGGAAGCAGGTTCACGTGTTTTGGGTCAGGTAGAACTAAATGTAGTCTACGTAGACGATTATTTATTGGTCATGAAGCTTAAAACCTATTCTATACACATCTGTGGTCTTTGCATTCATGTCATGGTAGAAAAAGGGTATTTTTAAAGTCTTGACTCACCTTAGGAAAGAATTCCAACTCATCTCTTGATGTAACATCAGAGAAAGCCTCTGGGCATTGGGCACCATTTTAAAACAGGTTTCATACTACTGCTGGAAAAATAGAAGCGAGTTTTTAAATTTCTTTCAATTTAGGGAAAAAGCAGAATAGTAGATCTCGTGAACAGTAGTGTATCTTGTGGATTATATCTGACTAGAATACTTATTGCCTGATTTATGTAAAGCTAACTACTGCAAAGCAAGGAGACAGACAGTATTTATTTTGCTACCCACAGGAGATTTAATGATAATTGGATTATCCTCAGTTTAATGACACATCTCTAAAGCAAACCAAGTAAAGGAATTTCAGTCTCTTTAAAAATAATTTCCAGGATGAAAGTCTGACGTAACTGTTTAACTTGGATATTAGCTTGACTTTTTGCTCAAAATGTTGCACCTGAGATGAAATCCCCTTTATGAAGTAAGTGTAAAAAAGAAGGTAGCTATATAAACAAGTAAATGACAAATAAAAATGTTCTTATAAGACTTTCTGTTGATCAGGTCAGTATTGATTGCATTGATCTTATATTGGACCTATTCTTCTAATCTGTAGTTCTTCCTGACTTAAACCAGTGTGTTGTCAAAGGAGAACTGGAACCAATTCTTCTGGGTTCACCACCACTGGGAATGACTGAGGAACCAATTCTTAAGTTTCCATTAATCTGTGCTGAGCTGCTTACATTTAATGTAGAGGTATTTCAGTAAATTCAAAATACATAAACATTTACATAAAGCATTTTCTAATTATAAAATGCTCTACAGAATAAGCTTTATGTAGATCTCAACTTACTGAAGATGTTAGGAAGAAAGCCATTTTAAAGTACCTAAAAGATTTGCAGTTAGTCTGGCTACAAAAAATGGTAAGTCGACAATGTACACTTTGGAAACACTCTTAAACTGTCACACCATAGAGCACCATAGAGCAGTGGTCGGTACTGTAGTCTCTACTTCCTTTTATGTTTGTTACTCTACATGTAGCTCTGTTGACGTCCAAGTACTTAGTGTGATGCTATCAGGTTCTGGCTGCATAGGTCTAGAATGAGATGACATTATGGGAGCCTGAGTGCCATTTTGTGTTGTCTATTATATCTGTAAGATAGAATCTGTAAACTCTGAGTGGGAAGGGGTGATGACTGCTTTGCATCTGCTTGCTTTGCCTACGTGGAAAAGTTGAGATGGGATGAAAGATTTGTGTGGGAATAAATCTGGCTCTGTTTTGATATAATAAGGGTATTCAGGAGTTGAAACTTCGAGCCAAGGCTGGGTAGGTGATCTTAACATGTCTTGTGTGCTGTACTATGTACACAGGTGTTAAGTGATTGACACAGCATACGGGAGAGTAAGAATGTAATGATTAAGTAAATTAAAACTCAAGTTAGCCAGAGTTTGGATTGCTATATATATTATTTTATATATAAGGAGTGCTGGATGATGTATGTGGAGAAAAGGGTATGGCCAAGTTTGTGTTGGTTTATACAGCATAACATTTATTCACTTGATATTCAACTGACTGAGCTCTGTTAATGCTAAGTTAATTTAATGTTCCTGTGGACATAGTAGCAAATCAAATGGGCTATTCATTTTCCTCTAATATTTGTCAAATATGCCCTTTAAAATCTTTCCACCCTGGTGTTCTGATCTTTTTTGTACAAAGATAGTGTATTTAAAATTTTGGACAAGTCAAGTGAATTCTGTGCTTTTATTTAGGTGAAGTGGGCTTGTAGTTTCGAACCTGGGATCAGACATGGATCCTCTTACTCATGTTGGACAGTTGTCCTGGTTTCAGCTAGGATAGAGTGATAGACTGTAACTTCCTAAAGGATTTCAGCTTTGGAAAGGGAGCAAGGAGGAGACTAAAGGAGTCTAAATCCTTTGGGCCTCTGAGAGTCAGAGCTGTGTACGCTCTGATTAACAAATTTTCATTGGGTACCTCTGAATAAATGTGTATCAGAAAAGCCAATGAGAAGACAGACCAAGGGTGGACATTCTCCTTGTTGTAGTCCAGGTGTTGCACCTTGTAAAACCCCTGGCAACACTGAGAACTCCCGAGTTTTTCCAGTGAAGGGAAAATCATCTAATCACCAACAAGAGTGAGATTGTGTGTCAGAATGGCAAAATGACAAAATATTCTCATCCACCTTTTAACTAACAGGTAAAATACTGAAGTAAACCAGGTCTTGTGAGGAGTTCTATTCTCTCTGGACGTTGTTAGAGTTCTGCATAAATTGGCATCTAATACCGAGCTATTGACTGAAATTCACATAGACTGACTTGACAAGTGTAAGAACAATTGTAATTTCACTTGAGTTTCTAGAGAAGAGCATGATCCTTCTTGATAAATTCAGATGTTTTGCTGTGGGATTTTTGTGGGACAGATGCAAGCTCAGAACAATGTCTGTAGAAATGTTTTTCCTATGTTTTGGTAAACATTTTAAAGGAATTAGATTTATTGAGATAAGTTTTCTTTGAAATCTTATCTCAATAATATTAAAGGCATAGCCTACACTAAAGGAAATCAATAATACTCATTTAAGAACACTACATTTTCACTTTCTCTGACATGCATACACTTTCGTTTAAAATGTATGGTATTTATATTATAGGGAAGTTTTATTGGAGAACTCATTTGGCAATGTAGTGTAGCAAAGGAGAGAGAGGTATTTTCAGATAATACCTCAGTAAACAATTCTGCAGCTCTAAGCTCAAGGATGAACTGAATGGGTTGTTTTTTATACAGTTTGTGTGTGTGGGATGGAGTTTATTTTCTTCATAGTATCTGGAATGGGGCAATGTTTTGGATTTGTGCTGAAAACAGTGCTGATAACACAGGGATGAAAAATCAGATGCACTGTTCTCATGTCAAGCAAGTGATAGACAGCCAAACCAGCTGTCAAAAAACGGCTTCCCGAAAAAATAATCAGGTAACTTGAAATCATTCAGAAATGTTGCTTACTGTGTTTGCAGGTAAAGAAAAGTTGAGGGATATTAGCTGTTTAGCATAATAAGTAAGCTTTAATTAGAATAAATTGCTTAGGATTATAGTGTGATTTGCACTGTTTGCTTAGCTTTACTTAGCCTGAGTAGTGAGACTTGCTGAAGCCTTTAGGCCATGATAGAACTATTATTTTCTTAACAGTTTTCCTAGCAGCTAGTACAGTGTTGTGTTTATTCTTTTAGTGTGGAAAAGTGTTTTGGTATCACACTGATGGTTTGGTAGTGTTTTTCCCAGCTCTGAGATGCTTCAGTTCTCCATTTTTTATGAGCAAGTCCAGGTGCACAAGGAGCGTAAAAACAGAAGGTTAGGGGGCTCCAACCCTCTGCCAAAACTACGTACCAACAAGGTAACAGAAAATTAGATGTTAGAAGACCCCAGACCAATAATCACCGTAGGACTAAAAGATGCATAGACAGCATGTGAGGGGTGGGTGTATGGATCACAAGGGTGTAACTGCCAAGGGATTTCTGTGTTCAGTGTCCTTCTCCCATTGGGGGGAAGTGAGTGAACAGCCATGTGATGGTTAGATGCCTGCTGGGGTTAACCCATGGCAGTGTGGGTAAAGGCTCTGGTTTTGTGTGTTGTGTGTGTCAGGGATAACTGTTAGTTCACCTCAGCGCTCAGTGCTGCCTTCCCCACAAATGCTGGTCCAAATGGAGAAGGATTGTAGCTTTCTCATGGATTTAATTCAGACACCAGAGCTTTGAATTTTGGCTCTCTATAGACTGCTATGTTTATTTTGTCAGTGGAAAGGGTATGAGCTGGTGTCACTTAGACTGTCCTCTGAGCTCTCAGAATATGAGGAAATCTGTGCTCATGAGACCTTTATTTGGGATGATTTTTTTAATGTTCCAAGTAATAATTTTTTAAAAAAAGTATCTGTTTTCTAAAGCTGTCTTTGTGCAGTAATTGTGCACAGGTTTGAAAAAGGGCATATAACTGAAACGCTGGCTTAACAGATGATGTGCATACATAAGAATTACTCACTGAAATTCATTCAAACCCTGGGGGATCCTGGAGTAGTGGCTGCAAAATTCAGCTAACAAGCAACTGAATTGTAACAAGGTAAAACTTGAAATGAAACTATTTGTGTGTTCCAAGTTGGACCTTGTGGAAGCAGGTGGATTGGTGCGTAACTAATCAGCAGAAGATTTAGTCTTCAAGGGCTGTTTTGCATTACAGCTTTTCCTGCGTAAGCACCTCTGTGGTTTGACCTAAAATGAAGCCCTGCATCCTTTTGAAATAATGTCTTACTTGCAGGGCATTTTATCCCCAGGTGATCAGGGTCAACGTAAATGAATGAATCTCTTATATTTACCTCTATTACAATATTAAGAATCTTAAAGATAAATAAGCTCCTACTACTGTACAGGAAGAGCTGTGTGGGCAAGAAGCTGAGATGGTGAGTAACTAAAGTAGGTGTGAAAGGACAGAACGATATGGCTAGTAAAAAAATCAGTAGAAAAATGATTGATCATGTTATAACACTGTCACCTGTGCTTGTCAGCAACAAATGAGAAAATTATTTGATTTTACAAATGCAAAGGCTTTGAATAAAGGAAAACAAAAATTTAAAATGCAAGTTTGGATGTGACGTGACTGGATAGGTTTTCAGTGCAACTTTACCCAGGGAGTTGTAATAAATTCATTTCAACTTTGGGGTCACTGAGAGGTAAACCCTTATGGATCTCAAAGTACCTGCAAACAGCAGAAAGTGTAATGCTTTGTCATGTAATAGTGCTGTTGCCTTTGTTTTGAGCTGACAGTAACAGAGCAGATGGAAGGAGGTAAGAAATGAAGGAGGCTATAGAATTGCTTCCTGCCCAAAAGGACAGAATTACATTGCTCAGAAGCAGCTAAAAATGCATTAAGGTTAGTTCTTTGAAAGCTAACACACTTGGATCTTTGGATCTTGCACAACTGTGAGCAGGAGAAAGGAAATCAATACACATGGATGGAAAGAAATCTGGACTGAAATGTCTGTTATTCCACAGATGTCCAAAAAAGTTCATAAGCTACCAAAATTTATATATGGAATTGGAATTTGGATACCAAGTTTAACAATAAAATTTTTCCAAGCCTTACTGTAAAACTCTTCAGATATTCAATACAAACTCAAATAATTTTGTATTATTTGAATAGCAGAGTGAAACCCTGAGACCCTTTTATTGATCTTAGCCAAAATAATTTCATAACTACTGAGATTAACTTTTTGAAGGCAGTTTGATTCCCCCCCACCCCCTCTTTATATGACCTTTTATTTTTCAAGCCATATTATATTTTTTTCTGAGAAAGAAATCAAGTCTACAGCAATCTAGTTGTAGCAGCTTCTGTAAAGAATGCAGTTGATTAAGATAGTTTTCTTGAACTCTACATTATTGGTGACAAAGCTATGAATTTTCTGATTACACATTGTCCTCTCTGTAGAATAGTTTTGTGACCTTCCTACTTGGGCGCTGCAAGCAGCCTCTGAATAGCTAAAGAACGGGAGGCAATGCTAGCAGCAATTAGCAGTGTCTCAGGAACTGAATTGTATCAGATATAAAGTAGAGGCAGACAAGATTGGTCAGCTCTGGGGAAGTTGCAACTGAAGATGTGGACATGGGTCTGAATAACATTGATAGTCTCCTTTGCCTTCGGACCAGAAAAGGTGATGGGTTCCATGGCAGAGAACTTGATGTATCTTCTGAGGGCACCTGAACCATGGGGAGTAGTTAGTGCATAGGAGGGAGTGACTTCAGGGCATTGTAACTCTACAGCATGCCCAAGCATGATACTCAGCCTTGATGTATGGTTGAACCCCTATAACTATTTCAGAGGAGAAGCTTTTAATCATAACTTTGTAGCTGAAATTTTTGTACCCGCAAGCCTTCTACCTCACTGAGAAGGATGTAATTGCGTTGGTAAAAATAGCAGCACTCTAAATCTTTCTCTTTGAAATAATTAATTTCTAATAGATATTTTAATTAGTGTTTTAACACAGATGCAAAAAAGCCAAGTTTATTTGCAACTTTGCTAACTGGAGCCAGCCTGTCATTATGCTTAGCATTATGTAGTGTTAACAAAATAGAGCTGGTGCCTACACATCTTATGCTCACTGATGCACTTTATAGAAATACAAATAACAATTTACGTAAGCAAATAACTGCAGAACAAACAGTGAAACATTAATTCTCACATTGCAATGCTCACAAATAGCAGCACGAGTATTTGTGAAATTCTGGAGCAGTTCAAATGCCAGTGCTTATCCACAGGAATGTAAATAGGTATGCAGGTGCTAGAATATTTAGTAATACAAATGGTAGGGGGATGGGTGGACTAGATGATCTTGGAGGTCCTTTCCAACCGTAATGACTCTATGACTCATCTCCAAGCACCTGGAAGCGAAGAAGGTCATGAGGAGTAGTCAACATGGATTCCCCAAGGGAAGATCGTGCTCGACCAATCTCATAGCCTTCTATGATCTCATCATAGGAGAGGCTGAATAAGCTGGGACTGTTCAGTCTAGAGAAAAGAAGATTAAGGGGAGATGTAATTGGTGCTTATAATTATCTTAAGCATGGGATGCAGGGGGAATTGGCCAGCCCCTTTTCAGTGGTTAGCGGAGACAGGACAAGGGCAATGGCTGCAAGTTAGAACACAGGAAGTTCCGCACCAACATGGGGAAAAGCTTTTTCCCAGTGAGGGTGACAGAGCACTGGAATAGGCTGCCCAGGGAGGTGGTGGAGGCTCCTTCCCTGGAGATATTCAAGACCTGTCTGGATGCCTATCTGTGTAATATGTCCTAGGGAGCTGCTTTGGCAGGGGGGTTGGACCCCATGATCTCTCGAGGTCCCTTCCAACTCCTACAATTCTGATTCTGTGATACCTGTATGAAATAATTCTAAGCTTCCTACTGGAAACTTGAATTTTTTCCCTCTTTTTTTCTTCCCCCTTGTCCTGGTTGCAGCTAAGATGGAGTTAATTTACTTTTTAGCAGTGGATGGAATGCCATTTTGGGTGTTAGGACAGGAGCAGTGCTGATAGCACCCTGATGTTTTTAATTGTTGCCAAGCAATCAAGGACTTTTTCGGGTCTCCATATTTCCCTACTAACGAGAAAGGAGGGGACACAGCCAGGACAGGTGACCCGAAACTGGCCAAAGAGGATATTCCATGCCAATTACGTCATGCTCATTTTAAAGGGGGGGACTGGGAGGAGGGAAAAAAACCTCTGGGATGTGCAGTTTTTGGGGACAGTCGGGTTCTGGGACAGCTCTGGGTTGTATGGCCTAAGCTGTGTGGTTCAGTGAGAGACTGCAGTATGTATCACCGGTTTCTTGTATTTTGTGCTCTAAAGTTGTGTTATCATTGTTGTATGTTTTTTATCTTTTTCTGCTATTTTAGTAAACTATCCTTATCCCAGCCCGCGGGGTTTTGGTTTTCTAGGTTTTGGTTTGGATTTTTTTTTTCTTCCCTCTTTACATCCCCCCCAACTGCCCCCCCTCTTCTTTTTGTTAAAAGAACAAGCAACTGTGTGGGGCTCAGCCCTCAGCTGGGGCTAAACCACCACACCCCTCCCCTATGAGATTCTGTTACTTTTACCTTTACCTCATGACTTTTTTTTGGGGTATGTTCTTGCATTCTGTCAACTTCTGAATACCTAACTTTGTATCTCTTAAACTGCTGATCATTTTTAATGCAATATGTACAAAGTTTAAAATTGCTGGAAAAAAGGGAAGGGCTTTGAAGATTATTTTTACCTTTTAATGTGTTCCCACTGCACATAAGATAAAAGCAGCCAAAAATATTTCTACACCCAGTTGCTTTGTAGTGTCTGCTTGATTCTCAAGAGGAAAAAAAATAAGTTCTGTACTAGGTCCCCCTATCATTTTCAGGAAACCTGTTAAGATTTTTTTTTTTCCAGGAGATTCAAAAAATGGATAGTTTCTAAAAGGCTGAACGTGATGCTAAGGAGTCCAAGTATGTTTTAAGAATATAGACCAAAAAATAAAGTGTAGAAGTGGACTTCCCTGAATCTTATTTTCAAGACTACTTTCTTAGTCTTTATTCCTTCCCACATTACAGACTTGTTCTGCAATAATCCACTTATGGGTTATCTCCAGATATGGATATCTGCTCCAATGAGATGGACCAGTACCTCCTAAAACCTTTCTGTGTCTTTTAGCATGTATGCATGCATGGTCTTGTTATCTAATGATTTTGATGATTGTACTGTTCCTGTATTTCACAGTGTGTTGCAGAGCAAAAAGTAAATGCTGCTTTCTTCCACTCCATGTGTAAGCAAGATGGGTGATGTCGGAAGGTATAGAAGGTGCATGAATAATTTGGTAAAGGAACTGAATTTATGTATGGTCTATGAATGTACTGTATGAGTATTTGGGGCTTAGATTTTAAAAGTGGTGGCATAGCAGACTGTGGTGTAGGTTTTGGTCTTCCCTCCCGCACAATGGTGATTGAAACTGTATAGAATTCCTAGGACTTCTCTTCAATACTGCTAGTTACACTGATTTTTCATGACCTGATTAATTCACCTGACACTAATGTGAGACCTTATTGATGCCTTTATTTCTGATTTCCACTTCTGGAAAAAAAAAAGAAAAAAAAAAAGAAAAAAAAGTGTGTATAGAAATGGAAGATGACACAAGTTTATAACAAATGTTAAATTTTTGTTAAGAAAATCCTATTAAAACCTAGTGTCTTGGTTTTGGCTGGGGGTAGTGTTAGCTTTCTTCTTAGCAGCCTGCTGGGTTAAACCACAAGACCCAGTTACTAGTATGAGTGGCATCTGAGTTTTAATAAACCAACAAATATAAATGTTTATAATATGGCATTTAATGACAGTTCCCTTTGGAAAACTCTGGGTTAAGACAGCAAATTTGTAAGCATTTCACAGTTCTTATACACAAATGAACAAGTCTGAAATGTTATCATGGAGAATGCATATGTTCTAGAGCTGGAGACTGTCCTGGAAAACCTGTGAAATGTTTGAATTGGGAATGTAAATGCAGATGTTGCACACAAACTTGACCATTTTATAGTCACTATTGAATTCATCACAACTTAAAAGACAGAAGTTCAATTTGCATTTAATTAATGTACTCTGATACTTTATTTTCTCTTACAAACATGCAACAAAATCCCTCTTAAATATGAGTATTTGTCTGGATTCTGTTATTCAAGTTCTCCTAATGGCAGAGTTTTTGGAAACACTCTTTGATGTAACAATTTAGTTCTTTGTAACTTTTTAAAAAATATTTTCAGTCACTATTTCACTGTGCTTTAAAATAAAAGCAAACTGTAAAAATCATTATTTTCTATCTGAAAGAATATTGAAATTAAAGTACAATAAGAAGCACCCAATTAGAACATGCAAAAGTAGAATGATCTAAATCCTTCACTTTTAAAGAACTTTGTTTTGAATTGAAGTTTAACCAAGTTGCACTTTAAGTGTCTGAGTTCAAACAGAGAGGAAAGCTGAGAGTATTAGCCTTGATCCTATAAAGCCTTTTTCCTGTGATAAGTCCTTCTTCACCAGAACAGTCTGAATGATGTCAGTGGCTTCAGTCCTCATCTGCCTTGAATTATATAGCACAACTCACAGGGTAATTACCCTTTGAAATTTTGGCAGACTCTTATGGCTGCATAATATGCTGATATTAGTCTTTCTTCTCCCTTCAAGACATAGAGAAAGGGGTCTGTGCCTGATGCAACGATGATGGAGGCTGTGGCTGTACAGCACAATTAAAGACAGAGATTCTCCTGTTCGTGGAGGGTTGCTATGAGGTATATACTGTATGAGGTCTGATCAATATATATTTAGCATACATATATTTGCAGCTGCTGCTTGGCTTCTCTGCAGCATGCTGGGGATTTCCAGGCGGATAGGAGATGCTGTGAAAGTATGTGATGATTTACAGTAGGTATTCCACCACTATATATCAATGTGTATTGGTCTAGGAAGTGTCCATTAAGAAAAGCCCACAAAACCACACCAAACACACACGACACCTCAGAAATACAACAAATCCAGCTCTTCAGAATCATTCCAGTGCGATTGCCAGATAGAAAAAGAGACACAACTGGGGGAAAAAGCAGATGTATGACAGAACTAGTCACAAATGCCAAGTATAAATAGGGACAGATCTGTTAAAAAGCATTTATTGATTCTTGTACCTTTCCCTTTTGCTTTGATTGATGCCTTCTATTCCCTCTTCCCACACACAATTATTCACTTCTCATTTTTCTTACAGCAGCATTCCCATTTTATTCTGTACATAAAGCATGACCCCTCAGCTTTCAGCAAGGCTTCCACTTATCCTTCAGAACTGGCTTCCTCTGCACTGTCTTCAAGTAATTAGCTGACTACAACTGAGCAGTGTGTGTGGGTGTAAATATCAGAACTAAGGAAACGTGAGGCATGAATTAAATGTTTTAGTCTTCATATGTTGCCTGTATCCTTTGTGCATGTTCCTTGCTTTAATTCCTAGTACAAAGCATCTACAACTCGGGTAAAAAAAATCTGGTTAACTCTGATCAGAGCTGAGGGATAAGCATACAGTGATAATTAATAAAAAATAGCTTCTTATGGAAATTCTGCAAGTATATTTTTATCTTGCTTGTTCTTTTGGTGAAATAAGTACGATGATACGTTTACATTCAGTTGTTCTATATGCAAAGCCACTCATCTTTAGGTTGCTTTGCTCTTTTCTTTTTATTCAATTAAAATATTATTTCAAAGTGGAAATTGTAAAATCTGAAATGTTTCAGAAATTTCCTTCCCTGTGTATTTAATGAGATTATTCAGTAATTTGATCTGCAAGCAAATTTTTAAGTACCAAATGCTCTTTATGTTCAAAATTTATATATAATGTGTAAAACCACACAAGTGTAGAGAAACAGGTGGTTTAAAACAGATAATTAATAGCTTATAGACTAAGTACAATCCTAGTGTTCATGTAATATTTCTAGTGTCCTAGAACATAGTACAAATGCCTAAATGAGATGAATCACCTTGATAAAGCTGAGCTGAAAAATTACTTTAACCTTTTTGAAACAATGCATTTTTGACATTTCCAAAAGGAAACAAGAGCCAAGATTTCATGTAGACTTTCCACTGAAGCTGTCATAAAAATCACCAAGTTCTCATGCCACATTTTGAAGGAGAATACATTATATTTTCTAGTTAGAAAATGGTACTGTTGTTTATCAGTCTTTTTGTTACTTGACTCTATTGTTAAAGAGATTTAGGAACTTAAAGCATGGGTCTCACCTTTTAATTGCGTTTTTAGCCAGGTATTTTCTTTCAACACTTTTTCACCTTTATTAATTGAAATCCAGAGGTAAAGGATGCGTTTCTGATCTGAGGCTCAATTTCAGCTGCTCCAAAGAACCACTTACCCCATCAGAATGCAGTGGCATGATGGTTATGAAGGACAGTTGTACGTCAGTCCTGTAGATTTTAAATTTCATCCACAATATTCTCTTTCCATAAGAAAGCATTTTAGTCAGTAAGGTGGTGTGCTTTGATTAAGTGTTTATTAGAGGAAAACATCTCTAGAGTGATCTCTAGTCATTTTGGAGTTTGAATATGCAGATGGTGCTTCTTCACCACAGTTGGTCTCAGATCTCCAGCTGATTTTTCAGGGAGGGAGATGGAATCTATTTTTTTCCTAATAGTAAGGGAACTTCCTGAATAACCTGCATTTAAGAGATTACAACATGCAATTTGCAACAATGTTCAAGTTACAATTGATAGTAACTTTCTCTCAACTATTCCCCTGTAAAAAAAAAAAAAAAGCACTGTAGGAGCTTCCCTTTTTCTTCTTTTCACTTTCAAATTTCAGAAACTTATTGTTGCAGTCAAACACAAGCAAGTTTGACAGAACATCACTGAGCCTGATTCTGTTCTCTGCTTTACCTGTCTAAAGCAGAAGTCACTGCACTGCAATAAATGCAGTCATATTATGGCAAAACTGGTGTTGGGACAGATCAGCCTGACAGAATAGAAGCCTGCTGATGTGCTAAATCCCAAGCTGGCCTTGTACAGAGAGGAATATGACATGTGGCTTTGCAGAACTAAGCCCAGATAATAAATCTCATATTGGTTAGATCTCAGCAGATGAATGGAAGTGGTTACAAAGTGAGCGCTAATTAAACAGACTGTCTGGTTTTCATCTCTGAAGAGATCAACTCCTAGTTCACATATATAAAGGATATGCTACATTTTACTTCTGGTGGCTTTGATGGAAACAATTTAAAAGAATACTCTTTTTTTTTAAGATTTCCCACAAGATTTCATTATATGACAAAACCCTAACAACAAAACCAACAACCCCATCAGTCATGTCGCTTATAATGAAGTGGCATACTGAGGGAGGCATTCTGGATCAGATCCAAAGTCCATTTTAATTAATTCAGATTTTTCTCTTGACTTCTCTGAAATCTCAGAAGCTTTTACTAGCAAAAGCGTTTGAACATACTTGATAATGTAGATTTAATTGTTTTCTACTAGTTCTTGTTAGACTTTCTAATGATTTTTAGGTAGGCTTGGGTTTGTCCTGCTGAAGAAGGGTCTGTTGTAGGCCTGAAAAGGGCAGGGTGTTAAACTCTAAAACATCAATCAACATGAATTATTTTTATATAGAAATAGAGTGTTTGAATGGGGAGATGAATTACTCAGCTTGGGTACTATTTATAATAGACCTCAAGCCCTTCAAGAGATGCAGTTTTTAAATATGATGTTTTTGTGAAGGTAGTATAAGGCTGGCAAGTGATTCATATGCCTGCTCGTAGTGATTTAGGTCAGAGGAAGGTGAATGGTGCTGTCCTAGTCTGGTTGAGCCCTATTGTATACAGTAATTGGCAACTGTAATGAGAAGAGTGAGGAGGAAGATTACTTCTGTACACAGCAGGTTTGAACTTGATATTGGAATTCCACATTTGCTCCCTGCATGTAGGTTTGTGGAAGGATGACAGAACCTTGAGTAGAGAGAAGAGCTTTAAAAGTCATACAGTAGAAATCAAAGAAGTCAGTTGTGAAATTTATTCAGTTATTGATTTATTCAAGTCAACCAATCAGGTGTTTTGTCACTTCCCCCACCCCCAGTTTACTTACATCCTTCATATCTCAGAAAGAGATGACTTTTTTTAAGTGGGCATCAGCAGGAAAAAAAGCGTAGCAAGAAACAAAAGCTTAAAGCTAGATTAGAACCCATGTTTGCACGTTTAATGAAGAATGACTAGTGCTAATCAGATAACAAAGCATGATTAATCTTAAACTATCTTTGGAAGTGGTGGATGAATCCATCTTTCTAATCAAAACTTTACACAATGTAAATGATGAGAGCATCTGAATCTGTTTTGCATGAGAAGTCAGTATAGATGGTCTGTTCACCCCTGTTGTTATAAAGAAAGCCAAGGCAATGAGTGCTGCTAAAATAACCTGGTGCTCAAAATACAGTCCTTAATAATTTAAATATCTATAATTACATTTATTTTATATGCGAATATACTGACAAGAGAAATCTGTTATTAAATGAGCCTATTTTACCATCTAAACTAATGAAAACTGTTTTTCCACTTGTACCAGACCTCTCAAGCACATTGTTTACCTGTTGATATATGCCCTTTGAAACCTTAAAATGCTATATGAGTTGGGATAAATTTGATCTCCACCTGGTAGGCTGTCTGTTAATTTTGTATTATGTAGAGATTGCTATTTCAGTCATGATTGTTTCATTTGTTTCAAAATGGGGTTAAAACCAATGTGTATATCTGGATTATATTATGATTGTGATTTGAAAGTCCATCTTGTGTTTCAAACTAGTAAGTTTCAAATATTAATAAGCTTGGGGGTTTCGCTTGCAATATTAGGTCTGCTGCATTTTGCTTGTTTTCTGGTTTCCTGTTTTTTTCTGAATCAAAGGTATTCTAAAATTATTTTAATCTCTTGCCAATCGAGTGATTCTGTACTTGTAAGGACTTCCAAAATTATTTTTGTACTAAGGGCAACAGGCTAAAGCGAGTAAATTCTTCCTAAATTCCTGTAAAGAATCCAAAAGGGCAGAATGTGGCACTCTATATAGAGATCTTGTGCCCTTTGCCTCCCAAAGAATCCAGTCCTTGAACCAAATATCCTCGTAGCTTATAGCTGAGAGCAAGACTACTCAGTTAATCATGCTAATTATGCTTTAACTTGTAAGATAGTAAGTAGTTAATTCACACTTGGAAGATATAAAGTGAATGCAGCTGGAGTGTTATGACATAAATGTCACAAATTAAAAGTCCCTTCACTTCATTTTTTCCTTGGAGTGAAGAAATATTAAATTTCAGAGTACTTGTCTCCCTCTGCCCCAGCCCTGCAATGTGAGTTCCCAGCATACAGCCCAATCGATACAAGGAATTTTCGTCACTTTAACAGGCTATCCAGTTGACTCCTCTACCAGAGCGCTTCCTCCAGGGCATTGTTGGACTAGAGATATTTTTTTTACGTTTTATAAAAGTCATTTGAAAATAAGGACAAATTCTGGCTGTGAGCTTTCATTGAACGGTTAGCTGCTGTGAAGGATGACAGTTGCCATTTCAAAGCTTCAGACTGATTTCAGAAAACACAGAAAGGTTGTAACTGCAATTGGACCTGCGCTCTGCCATTCATCTTTTCAGTACCCTTCCTTACCAAAATACTTTCACAGTATTGTTCTGATCCACTTTTTTCCCAGCAGAAAAAATTGTTTATCAATATCTTGTGTCAGGTTCCTACACAATTCTTTTAAATTCAGAAATGGATTGTTTAGGTATAATTTAATGTTTACATCTGCAAGTAATTTATCAAAATAATTAGATGGACCTCAAGGAACCATACCCTTCATACTTGTGCTTTTACTATTTCCTTGATGGTTTGTTTTTTCAAGGAAAGCAAGAAAGCACAACACAAATCTCAGAGTATATAGTATAATGCTTAAAATTATGTCAATTTAGCTTAATTACTAGTGTCTGAAATGTGTCATGCAGTATATTCTGCTATATTAGTTCTGAGTTCTCAATTACTTTTTTCACCATAGCACCAACGACTGTTAGGGGACACTGACTGTTAAATGCATAATTTCTAATTTACTCTCTCTTCCAAGTCAAATTTAAATCATGGTACTTTTTGCTTTATACAAAGGGTTCTTGGATACTTCTGGCAATTAAATGCAACCGTGTTCTGCAACCGTTTTCCCTCCATACCCCTGTGTATCAGCTTCTCTGCTCTCCTGAGAGATACCTTAAAATTTTCAAGTTGTTATGTCCCAATGTGGAATGCTGAAGTCATTCTACCTTGAGTCATAGAATCATAGCATGGTTTGGGTAGCAAGGGACCTTTAAAGATCACCTAGTTCACCCTCTACCCCCCAGTGAACAGGGACATCTTCAACTACATCTGGTTGTTCAGAGCCCCATGCAACCTGACCTAGAATGTTTCCGGGGGTAGGGCTTCTACCACACCTATGGGCAAACTGTTCCAGTGTCTCACCACCCCCATTGTAAAAAATGTCTTTCTGATATCTAGTCTGAATTGCTATATCTAGCCTAAAACTACATATTTAGTCTAAATCTTATATGTAGTCTAAAGCCCTTTTTCAGTTTAAAACCATTACCTCTCACCCTGTTGCAACAGGCCCTGTTAAAATGTCTGTCCCCTATAAGTTCTGAAAGCCTGAAAAAAGATCTCTCTGCACACCTTACTTAAATACTTAGAACTATGTTTTAGTACTGCTTGACCAGAATTAGGAATCGTAATTCAAATTGATCAGAAATGAATGTTGTCTATAAAAACTTCCTTCTGTTGAACCCTTAAGTGCCCTTTCTCATTTTATTAGTGTGGGAAGAGTCTTTCTATAGCTTTCTACTAGTTGTCTTTAACATGTCTCTCATTATCTCTAACAAGCTCATATATTCTGTGTTTTTTATATATATATATACACACACACAGAGGCATATCAATATAAAAATAAGTAAATAAATAAAAGCGCATATCATGATTGCCCATGGTGATGCAAAGAAGTTAATAAAGTTTCTGCAGTGGGGAGAGTGAAAAAGGGCACTAGAATTTTCCCATCTGTAAGATATCAGTGGTGATAAAGACACCAAGTTATATAGTACTGTTTGAATGCTGGCAGATCAAATGATTTAACATTTGGTTTTCATGAAGAATAGAGTGACTGACTCGATCTGAAGAAAGCTGGTTGGAAAAATGATGACACAGATCCATATGTGAAAACATGGACTGATGCACAAAAGATTGTTATAAATCTGGTTTTAGTTCCATACATCTTGCTATTGCTATTTCTTCATGTCTGTGATAGGAAATTAAAAATGAGAGAAAAAGGGTGTTCTGTTTAGACAGACAAATCAAAGAGAAGCTGTAACAAAATTATTCAGATGTTTCTGAACTGAATGAAAACAGTACTAAGGTAGGATGTATGTGGCAACCAGCAGAGAGCAACATGCAATTTGATATGAATTGTAGGTGAAGCCATGAAGCCAGCTAGCCATTTTATTAGGTGAAATCACCCAGATTCTAGACCTTTCTTACTGCAAACGTGGCAAGCTAAAAAACTGCTAATTGGTTACACACACTGTTCTGGCCATATTGATTGGTTAGTAATTATAACGAGCTCTAGTAAGCCTATCTTATAGCTAAATATCCTTAGTTTACCTTTAATACCTAAAAGCATCCTCACACCTGCTGTTTTGACCATCTTGTTATGGTTGGTTCCTGACATGTTCTGTTACTCCCAAATCCCTTCCCATAACTGCTTCTTGGGTTAGGGCAGCCGGTACCCCTATCAGCAAGGCCGCTGTGTTTTGAGAACGTGATTATTAGGATCCTCTCAGCATGAGGGACTTTTCTCATGGGAACAGGAGAATATTGTCAGGGCTTATGTCTTGGGTGAAGAGAGCTAGGCCACTAGCAGGCCTGCTGTCTTCCCTGACAGATGTATATACCATTTTTCTTTCTAAATGAAGTTGTCACTATGTTTAAACATAAAGAAGTGAGTGAGATCTTTATTCCAGCAACAACAAAACAAAAATTGAGTTGAGGTCAGATTAAAGCTTCCAGATTAGCTGTCCAGTATTCAAGGAGACAAATCTCTTTTTTTTTTCTTTTTTTTTTAAACATAGATAAAATTCTCTCTTAGGAACAATTTCTTTGTAAGTTTACAGAATCAACTGCATTCCACCTTTTCTTTGTGCCCTTCACTTAGATGTATGGTGTCAGTGTGTACTGGGAAGTTCACCAAGTTCAGTGACCTTCACTGTAATACCATTAGAAAACTAAGTCTGACTTGTTTGTTTTTCCCTTTGTGGGTCCTACAACAACAAAACCAACAAAGTACTTATTTCAGAATTGTTAAGTAGAAAATACATAACCAATGAATTAAAAACCACAATATCATCCCAGAAAATAAATGTTCATACTGTGTACTTCATGCAGGATCTTTATTGTTTAATAGCAATGCAACTTTAAAACAACTACTGAGTTGAGAACACGCGGTCAAAAGCTGAGCTTTGACTACAGTGTACTTAAATATATACAACATATTGTAACACATTCTGCTTAGATCTTTGCTACTGATCTATAATGTTGCTTCATTTTCTTTTAATAACCAGGAGCTGCTGCACAGTGCCTTTTTAATTCAGTTTATGTGCTGAAAAATTCGGAGGCAGGTGCACAAATGTCTTCCAGGTACTTTTCTTTTATAGAAATTACATTTCTGTCTTAGCTTTATGCACTGTGGTAGAAATGTCTGCCATAAGCTCATAAATGCTTAGACTTTTAAAGGGAACAAGAATTACAGTAATAATATTGATACTTTGCATTTGCATAGATTTGAAAACATTTCCCAAATGTATTCTAAAATTATCATATCTGTTTTGCCAATAAGGAAAATATGGTCTAAAAGCCAACGTGAACCTGCTATTCCAAAAAAAGAAATGAGCACAAGCTCTAGTTTCCCCTTTTTTCAGGTATTTTGGTCATTTTTTTTTGTTTGTGGAGGTTAGTTTCAGTGGTGGTTTGTTTTTTTTTTTATAACTATAACACAGTCCCCACTCACTCTGTGCAAACTCTGTATCTTTTGAACTTCTCTCAAGGTTTGTTGTTGTTCTTTCCTCTGAGTAGGGACTTCTGGTATTTGATATGCTCCTTTGACAGAAAGCTAAGAGTTGCCTTAAAAAAACTGAACCGAGATGAAACTATTGTTTCAATGATGAAGCAAGGAACAAAGTATAAATGTTTCTGAGATCCAACTTCCCTCTCCAGATGTACTCCAAGGTAGAGTGCTTACACTGGACCCCTACTTGGTTTTGTTTTGTAGTGATGCAATTATGTAGTCATAATTTCATTCCAGCATTCTCCTTTTTATCAAGGACACTACAGACAATATAAGTGCCTTGCATGTGGGTCTGACTATGTAGGCAGGTTTGTTGGGGGAAAAGGAGAGGCTCCACAGATGTAGAATTTGTCAGTAGGTATAATGAGCTGAGTGCAGCTCATCCGCTCTCAACACCTCTTAGGAAGGATGCCTGGCTTTACACATTTTACCTGAATGTACAGTGCAAGGAAAGAGCCTCTTCTTTGCAAAACATCTAGGAAAAAGAATCCTTTAATACACATCTGATGATGCTGTGAGACTGATTATCTCTGTTCTAGAATCCATACTGAGGAATGGCATCTGTCCATGGGTGAGCTCTGATGGAAGATGGGAAAGTGTGTCACTGTGTGTCTGTTTGGCTGATACCTTTGTATTATTGCCATTGCTTCTTAGCTTTCACTACTTTGCCTGGGTATGTGGCATTGTCTCTCCCAGCTTTGTAGCAGCGAGGCTCAATAGAGGGAAAACTGAAAGGATTCAGGACTACTTTATGGCTGTGCTAATCCTTTTGTCAAAACCCTGCGCCCTGCCACAGTCTGCTTCTGGCTTTGATATTTCTTTCCCAGTAGGTTACTTGGCTTCTAATCTGGGGTATTTTACTGACAGTTGTTACTATCTGGATGGTGATAGATTTTAATTTCTTTCAGTATTGCTACAGCAGATGATGCAGACAGGTGGGCATGCCTTTCGTGGGCACCCATCAGACAACCACAAATATAATTTCTTCTTGGAAGAAGATTGTTGTTCTGTTTTTTGAACTGGGATAGAATTAATTTTCATAAGAACCTGGGAGGGGACACAGTCAGGAAAGCTGACTCAAACTAGGCAAAGGGATATTCTGTATATATGAAGTCATACTCATTATGTAAAGGGGATGCTGGCTGGGGTGGAGGGGCTGCTGCTTGGGGATGGGCTGGGCATCTGGATGATGAGCAAATTGCATTGCATCACTTGCTTTGGGTATTCTTTTATGAGATTGTTATTTTCCTCTCCCAGAGCTGCCCCAGTAAACTTCCTTATCCCAACCCACCAGTGTTACCTTATTCTTCTGATTATCCTTCCCACTCCATAAGGGGAGGGGATAAGGGGTGACAGCTGCTGTGTGGTGCTCAGCTGCCAGATGGGACTAAACCATGACAGTCCTTTTTGTTGCCCAATGTGGGGCATGAAGGGTTGAGAGAATGACAGATCTGACCAGACCAGGTTAAAACAAAGTTGTAATATGAATTTATTACATTAGTAAGCAGTCACAGGTTACAGTGGTGTTCTGTTTGTTCATGTGGCTCTGGTATGTAAACCCTTACTTGCTCTGTGTACTCCCTGCAGCGCTGTTTATCAACTTTGGGAGGATGCTCATTTTGATGTATTGTGTAATCCAGCACTGGTCACAGGATTAATCTGGTGTTTGTATGTGGCATTGCTGTCATGCCCGTACTTTGGATGACATCTCTCAGCACTGTTTAATAATTGCACCCAATCTATGGGGAAGATGGGGGGAAACTCTCTCTCACTCTTTCACTTCCCCTTTTCCCTGCGGGCTGGTTACAACAGCTTTGGATAATTTTGAATACTCTTAGTATGTTCAGGCCAGCGTGTTTCTACTTCTGTGTCTCCTGAATGTGTTCTATGGCTTTGTTTATCATTACAGCCCTCTGATTGCTGGTCCTCCATGTTGGGTGGTGATGAAGCTGCAATGCATAGCACATGGTCAGGGTACAAAAGAGACTTCAGAGTCCTGGGATGGTTACTGAGGGAATCTGGAGGGCAGAGAAATTTTCTTCCCTCTTTCCAGTTGTGGGCAACGACACTGAGAGGATCAGACAGACACAGTTCACTAAGTCTGTGGCTGGTGTCACTGCAGTGATTTTGGCTTTTTTGGCAATGGGATGGCATGCAGAGCAACAGAATTGATGAATTCAGATGGGGTTCACCTACCTTAAAGGGGAAAAGTATATTTGCCCAGGAGCTAGTGGGACTCATTGAGAGAGCTTTACACTGAGCTCGAAGTGGGAGGGGGGTTATATCAGGCTTGCCTGTGACAAGCTGTGGCATGAGATGCCAAAGAGATGTGCAAAGATTGCTCAGAGATGTGCTGAATATACTGCAGCAAGCTTAAGGCCTATTGTAGATGAGTTGGAGGTTCCTGAACCAACACTGGTAAAATACATCAAAGAAATTCCAACCACTCTAGCCAGTGAGTCACCTTCGTTGGGGGCCCAAATAAATTTTGGGTGAGAACAGCCAGTAAACTGAATTTCATATTGTAAATTGCTAAATAACCTTGCAGGACAAGTATACTGAAAACTTTATCTGGGAAAAAATGAGTGCCCTGGGCTTTTTACCTGCTATAAAACTTGCAATCTGCTATGTGAAATGAGTGTTGTTGGACCCGTCTCTTAAACAGCTAAATGCAACAGGGGGGAACTTTCAGCAGCCAACCTCCCACTGAAAATCCTCTTTCAGCTTCTGTCTCTCAGGTCTTCTTTCTTGCAGAAGTTCAAGGTTTATTTCAGGATCTCTGACCCTGCATCCAGGGTTTCTTTGCTCTCTGATAGCTTCTAGCTGCCCAGTCTCATCTAAAGAAGCTGCTCAGACGGTTTCTTGCTTTTAATCTTTTATTAACAGCCAGTGAGCCTGACTTCTGCTGACCTTTTTGTTTCTTGGCTGTATCTATCTGTCAAACATCAGCTCAACTCCCTCAGTAAGCCTTGCATCCATTATGAGAAATCCTGGAAAGAGCTGGTTTGGATAGCTTTCCTTTTTGGATGCCTTTCCTGGACCTTCTCTTATCTCAAGTCTTCAGGGGGATGCCTCAATACAGGCAAAAGATTTAAAACTGAAGGTTAGTATTTTACCTTAATAATTCTGTCCATATGGTTGATGTTTTGTCTGTTCCCATTAGCATCCTGTAGTCTATAACAGTATTGCCGAAATGTTTGAGGTATCTTAGGACATCATGCTGAAGTGACACTGTAATGAAGGATTGTTCCCCTCAGTACATTATTCTGCAAAGGATAGCCTTTATAAAGCATTGCAGGAACATGGAAGGGTTAAGTTGCAGGTCAGTCCTTGACTGAGCAACCTAGTGCTGATAACTCTCTCTATGTAACTGCAAATTTAACTACTTCACAGAAGCCTTGTTTTAACTTAGCTCATTGCTCATCTGCCCTGCTGACATCAACAGGGACGTGGCTATAAGCTGTTGGGAGCAGACAGTCCCAGTTCTATATGTTGGTGAACTGACCATAACTAAGACTGGAAACAGACCTCTCACCTGAGGGAATTTGCTGACTTTGCTTTACTTTCTGGAGGCAGACCTGAAGCTAGACTCCTGGCACTAGCCTGTGATGCAACTGCCAGAGCATGCTTGTTTTCTCCCAGTGCCATTTGGTAATCGGTTGAGAATAAATCCAGTAGAAGACCTTTTGGATATAAGAATTATAATTTTGCAAAGCAGCAATCACTACAAGCATTACCCTTTAGCTACTGACAGCGAAGTTCAAAAATCTCATCATGTGCTGGCTTCACAGCAGCTGATAAAGGTTAATAAAACGGAGGTTTAGGAGGCAGTGTTTCTAAATTTTTTATGCTCAGAGAGGATGATTCTCATTATTTTGGGTTGACTTATCCCACATATTCCATTCACATTCAAACTGTGTGACTCTCACATCCACTCTTGCATTGCATGGAGCCATAAACTATAAATCCTGCTGCTGTTACACCTGACAGAGAGAAGATTGCACTTTCTGAAGTGAGCTGATGTCTGTAAATATCACACAAGATCTGTGCAGTGGCCTCGTGAGAACAGAACACCTACTTCACTGAGTTATTGATGTTAATTTATAATTGAGTCCCACACAATACTTTTAATGGGAGTTATTAACTGACTGGAGTACTAAGATTTTGTACTTTACCTGTAATGTGTTCCTGTTAGTGCACACACTAACCTTTGGTATAAGTTGATGGCAATCTATGGTATAGATCAGTTGCTCAGAAGCTAGTCCTGCTCACAGCAGAGCAGTGCCACAGAGCTTGGCACATGGGTTTTCCTGAGGCAGCGAATCCCCAGGGGAGCAGAGAGACCTGCTAGCTCTCACAGGAGGCACTAAGGTGGCCTGGGCATTGCCAGAATCACAGTGGCTACCCCACCTACACAAGGCTGGTAACCAGGAGCCCTGAAACCTGAGCAGGTAAACAGGGCATAGCATGTCAGTCTGGGTGGAGAATGGATTAAGGGTAGCCCTGACGAGAAGGACTTGAGGGTGTTGGTTGATGTAAAGCTCAACATGGACTGGGCATGTGTGCTTGCAGCCCAGAAAGCCAACTGTACCCTGGGCTGCACCAAAAGATGTATGACCAGCACATCAAGGGAGGTGATTCTGCCCCTCTACTCTGGTGAGACCCCACCTGGAGTACTGCATCCAGCTCTGGGGTCCTCAGTACAAGAAAGACATGAAGCTGTTGAAACAGGTCCAGAGGAGGCCACAAAGCTGAACAGAGGGCTGAAGCACCTCTCCTGTGAAGACAGGCTGACAGTTAGGCTTGTTCAGGCTGGAGAAGAGAAGACACTGGGGCAGGTTGGCCAGAGAAGTTGTGTATGTCCAGAGAAATTGTGTATGCACACTGGCATTACGTGTTCAAGGCCTGGCTGTATGGGGCTTTGGGCAACCTGGTCTAATGGAGGGTTTCTCTCCCCACAGCAGGGGTGTTGGAACTAGATGATTTTTAAGGTCCCTTCCAACCCAAATTATCCAACCCATCAGTAATGCATGGTGAGAGAGGTATGAATTTTTGCAGGATGTTGTTAAGTTTACATGTTCCACAGGTGTGTATTCTTAGATTATTCTATGCTATACACAAAAAGATGCACATAAATATCTGAGTTCTACCGATGTAAGACCAAAATTATGTTGGCCCATTATATTAAAAATCCAGTCCCTGTCTTTTCTGGTCTTCTGTTGGTAAGGAAGAACCTGACCTGAATTACTAAGCCAAAGAAAGGTACATAGCTGTTTGGGTTAGTTTTTTTAGTGGGCCATATCTGAGCACCACAGTGCTAATAAATCTAGGGTAACAATACTGAGATTTGTGGTCTTAAATTCAAGAGAAATGAAACTTTTGCTATTATTTTTGTTCTTTGTATTTATAAGGGCTTCTGAAGTTAGACAAGACTGTAAATAACAGGCTTTAAGCTTAAATCAATGCTATGAGCACAGAAGTGGTTCTTAATGCTGACTTTGCAGCTGATAAGATACATGAGACTGTTTCAATTTTTCCATCAAGTCTCACTTGAGATGTCTTGGTTAATATTTGCATTGGGACAGAATTAGAACATGAGTGAAATAGGATGCTGGATGGGTTGTAGTGTCTGTGTAGTTCCTTTATGCACTATACTTATCATACATTAGTAATATAAGTTGCATGGTTCATCCATATCCACCAACATGTCTACTAAAGCAAAGGTCCAGACCTCAAGTGACCTGATTTGCCCTCTTGAGCATCTATGGGTGTCCAACCTATTATGAAAAAATACAGTATGGCCACTTTGTTGGAATGAACTATTTCTCACGTTGGGTTTGAAATGTTCAGGGCACTTCTCAAGAAATAGGATTGGCATGGGACTACTGACTGGGTGAAGTAATTCAGCTGTTAGAGTTGGTTGGACTGGCCACTTCTCTATGAAATTCACAAAATCTACAGAACAAAATGTGTCATGTTGATTTCGTGCAAAAGCAACAAGGATTTACATCTGAATAATGACTTCTACCTGTGCCCTATAACAGTACTGGAAATGACTGGCTGTAAAGAAATTAGGTTGCCCAATACGGAAGATGAATACAGAGGTGGACAGAGAGATTAAGCAACTTGTTCAGTGCTGTATGGTGGGTGAAGAAGGCCTAGCAGAAAGCCTAATGTACTGACTTTTGACCTGCACTCTACCAGTAGACTATACTACTCTGATATAGTTTTAACAAAAAATATTTAATCTTTATTTAAAATTTAAAAAAGTTCAATGAATTAAAAGTATGAGGTATTGACTGCGTTTGACCAAATTGAGTTGTTAAATACAGAGGGATTTTTTTTATACACAGCAACTTGATATCTATCTTAATAAGATTAAAATAAGCATTAGAAATGCCAGATACTGTCACCAATAGCACATGAGGTTTCAGGTCTAGTAGCAGTAAAATATAATAATAAAATGCAGGCAGAGTGTTCTGGCAATGTAACAATTTTCAAAAAATTTACATTTTTAAGACCAGTTCCTTTATTATTTAGCCCTGTTTGCAGTAGCATAGGAGGAGCTGACATTTCAAATAATTGCTGCTGTAACAAAGAATGTAAGCATTTATCACAATGTCAATTAAGCTTTGAAGGCTATTCAACACATTTAATGAAGGCTGAAGATAATCACTCTAGTAGCATATTATAATGTGCTGCACATCTCTGCCCCAAATACTGTTTTGCTCTTTAAGATTCTTTTTTTAATGTAATGATTTTACCAAACTTGGGGATTTTGGATGCATAAATTAGGTATCTAATCATGCAGATCAGTTCACGCTTGGAGACAAACATGCATACAATCAACAGTAGTAGTCAAAAGGAGGAAACTACTAGTGCTTCATTGTATAATTTGAGTGATTTACATGTTGGTATGATGGCACACACACATGCTGCTTTTTCTGATGCTGTCTCATTGAGTGCACAGCTTAATGGCATTTAATCTTTTCAATTTATAGTCTCTCACATATCGTTTATGTTTGCTATCAAAAGGATAATTTGTAAAGCGAATGTTCTGTTGATCTGAATTGGCAGAAGCATTTTTCAATCTGCCAATTTTTCCATTTAAATGAAAAAGAATCAAATTTATTAGCCTATAACTTTCTTTTTTCCTTTAATGGTGGGTTTATCATTCTACTTACCATTTGCTCAGACAGTGGAGTAACTCTTTAAGACCAGAAAGTGGAAGAGGGAAACATTTGCATCTGTTTTGAACCTCCTGTCATGAAAAGAACTATAAATCAAGCTGACTCTTCTTTTTGTGTATGGCTTATCAGAGCAAGTGTAAGACATTGGTGATACCAGTACAGGAGCTTGTCTCATTTCAGATCCATCCCAATAGCCAACTGTAGTTGATCCAGCCAGGAATGAACCTAACTCAAATGTAGAGATGAGGAGTAAAGTGTAGATGAATGCACCACTAGCCGCACATTGCTGTCTTGTCTGGTGTATAAAAACTGCCAGGCCTTAAGTGTGGTTGTTCATCTAAGCCTAAGTTAAGTTATTTCAGTCATTTCAGTTTGTTTTCTGTGACTTCTTTGTAGACTTTCTATGACCATGGTTCCACTGAAGATCCACTGTTGCCTTGAGTAACACTGTCATGTTTTCTTGTGTCAGTACATTAGTATTTTTCATGAGTCCTTTGTAACATAAATGTTTTTCTCTATGATTTCTTTCTGACTCTAGACAGCTCTATGTTCTTCTGCTCTTACTTACACAAGCTGAATAGAAGAATGGAACGTTTCCTGGGAATAAGGCAACTGAAGTTTGATAATATACCTGTGAATTGATTCCTTAGAGTATATTTTATAATACTACATGACATATGCTCTCATGCTAAGTACAAGTGGTGAGAAGACACATTTTTTTCTGACTTTAATTCATAACGAAACAGTTGTCTTATTGAAAGAAAGCTAACGGAGGAAAGACTTTATCCAGAACTCAGCAGAGTGTTTCTATATATAGGCATGACATCTTTTTTGTTTTAAATGACGTGTCAGAGATGTTTTGAGTCATGAGTAATGATCCCAAGGAACCAAAGCATCTAGAAACAAAGAGTTAGATTCTTCAGGTGCTAAGCACAGCTGAATAATGATAAATGGCCCCAGATGTTGTTGTCTATTGTTGGAATCAGCAAGTATCTACCGCTGCCCTGCAAAAAACTTATCCAGCTTTGGTTATATATATTCTATTATTTGCACTGCTTTATTTCCAGAGGAAGCAACCAGTGAAATTGCTCACACATTTCTGCTTCCCCTCCCTTGCATCTACTATGATACTTCCATGGGCTTATGCTTTTCTATTTCAGTTTTGGACTGAATTTATATACTCCACAAGTTTTTTCAAATACATTCAGACACTCCAAGTGATCTTTTTCAGTCATGCTTTCTAAATCTCCACAGTGGATGAATCCCAGGCAATGTCTGCGTAGCGCAGTGCCCAATTGCTGTTGCCAAGTCATCCGACAAGTGTTTCCATGTCAGTGACCTGATAAATATTCCCATGTCCTCCTTGAAAACTTCCAGATCTTCTTTTTTCGAGTGGTTTTTTTCCTTCCTTCAGCCTTTCTAGAGTGTACAGATAATAAGCAAGTGTTATTACATCAGGATGCCTAATGCCTATCTTCCTGAACAAAGCATGGGAACATCACCATCAAACTAAAGATGTATTTAAATTGGAATTAACCTCTGGATTTTGAGATGTGGGATTATACTCAGACTTGATGAAAATAGTTGCAATTCTATTTAAATAAATTTAAATAGGAATTGGATTTTACTCTGCTTTTGGGTTTTCTTGATCAAAAGCCTGAATTTGACCTGATATGGGAATTACTGTAGGTACTGATGATATAAACACTAGAGAGAAGCAGGGCTGGCACAGCTCCCACTGGCTGTGACAGGGCTATATCCACAGTGCTGCTTTTTTTGTCACGTGGTGGGAAGACAGATGACACAATAGGTATTACAAAAACAAGAACAGAACTTCTGCTAAAATGCAAGGAAGTTCAAACTTCGATTTGACCAGAACATGAGGGTATTTCAAAAGCAATATTTTAAATCCTTCTTTAAAAGGACAAAGTGGAATATGGGGGTATTGCTGAAATGTAATCATAGGTAACTGCAAACATCTGTAGGTAAACATGAGTAAATCCTACAGTAGAAGCAGGTCACACAGTTCAGGTTTGTGGTATAACTTAAATAATAACCTGGCTTTTTTTGTTAAAAAGGGTGAGAAAAAAAATGGTCCCCATTGAAATTCTATTCTGTTGACTCTGAAAATCTCTGGAATACATGACTACAGGAAGTGTAGCATTTAAATACATGAATCCATAGAGCTTTTACAGAGAGGTGCCTGACAACAAGAAGCAGTTGGATAGTGCCCAGAGGGGCTGTAAGAGAAGGTTCTGTGCTGTCTCAGCTCCCCTTCCAATGCTAGTATTTAGACAAATATAAACATTTATAGCCTCATATTACCAAAAACATTATGACCCTTAAGAGACCTGCAGTCACATGCTGTGAGTTGAGATCACAGTGGTATGACAAAAAAACCATCAAAATTTGCACTGTTCTAGTAAAACACAGGTTGTAGTCTCTGTTTTAAAAATTAGGATGTAAATTCCTTGGAAATTGTACCCTAAATCCAAAACTCTGGGTGTTTTTATTTATTTAGGTTAACCCTTCACAAGTTGAGAAACCAACTATTCCTCTCTTCTTATTTGGCATGCCATTCGGTATGGTAATACCAAATATTTCTGAACTATGATTAATTTAAGAAGTACAATATAGCGGGCAGGTTAACTCTGTTCTCCTGTGTTGTGTGCATTGAACTCAGCCAGGGAGAAATCTTCAGAAGTTCTGATCATTCAAGTCACTAATAAAATACTGTACATTTTCTATAATTCACTTTCAAAACAAGGTTATTCAAAGTAACCAATATTAAACAGTTGCTTCAGTGATTTGAATAAATAGTGTGTATTTTTTTGCTACTTAGACCTGGGAATCTATCTCCTCTTGTCCACCTAGACATGTGTTCTATCAAAGTTTTTTTTAGACTTGCTTTTTGGTACATATTTTCTATATTTGCTCTTAAAAAAGAAAAAAGATAACTTTAATGGGTATAAAGAGAAAAATCCTGGAAGTATATATCTAAAATATATTCATAGTTCCATCACATAAATATCTAAACTGGTATTCCTGAAAATGGCATAGCTCCTTGCTAGGATGTAACTACTCTTACTAAGCCATTGAGGCTTCTTGTATGAACACCCATGAGCTTTGAAGAAGTGCTAGCTATGCACCTGGAAAATGAACTTTTTGCCTTGGGGGACCTTAAGATCTATAAGAAAAATTTGCATTTAGGGACCTTTTAAAATTACTTTAAATTGATACCACGTTTGATCTGATCCAAACTCCTTTGCAGTAAGGCAAGTTAGTAACAGAGATTGATCGTATTTGTAATAACTCAACCCATTTTCAAGAAGAATCAGGCTTTGTCATTTGAAAGTCAAACAAAAACTTAGTTTCCCTTCTCTCTAATGATGAATTGCAGGTGTAAGGGCCTATAAGATCTTAAGGTTAGAGATAAAAGTTCTTCATAATTAAGTCATTATTTATTTAACTGTCTGCTCAGTGCTCTGAACACACTTGGGTTGAGTCATTCATTTGAAACTTATTTTAAAACATCAAAAAAAAATACTTCCCTTGAAGCAGAGCAATATATAACAGAATATTTTTATACAAAACCTCTTTTGATGTCATTTGCCCCTAGGAAAAGAACATAAGAATTCTGTCTTTTAAAAGTGTTTGTGCATAAGTGTCAAGTATCTCAATTAATGTGCCCATATAACCATATCAGGAAATGTATATGAAAAAATTGCACAGTGGCAGTAGAAGGTAACACACTGACAAAAAGCTCTATTGTAATGGTTTCCTCATAGGATCTACATTGCTTTCTATAATTGCCTGTTTCTCTCCCATTGAGGCACGTAACAACCATGTTCCTGACTTGAGTGGCTTAGTGAGGAGCACAAAATCTGTAAGAAGAATCTGGGTCTTGTCACTCTTATCATTTATGGCACTATGGGCAAAGTGTTGGTTCATCTCTCCTGTCATTTGGTATGCAGGGCAGGTAAAAATGATATATGTATGCCTTGAAATTTCATTCCATTCCCCTATTTGCTATCATCATTGAGAGAGCATTCTGATATTATTCCCGTAGGCTGTTACATTCATTCATCTTGGAACAGGTTTTTTTTCCCCTTCTTGTTTGGTGATCAGCCTAAACTCCTAGCCTGCAGTAATGAAAAGTTATGGGGAGAAAAAGATGTGCATAAAGAAGTGTAAGACTAAAGATTAAACTCCCTATTGCAATTCATGTTATGCTAATGAGGCACATAAAATCATTCAGAGCAGGGTAATGCAGTGATATTACCAAGAAACCTACATAATTTACTATGGGGAGCCTTTACTTAATACATCATATTTCAGAAAGAAACTTAATAAAAAGAAGCTTAATACATAAATACCACCAAGAAGCATAGAAGATGATGCAGCATTTGATCAGGCTAATATATAAACACTACTGTGAAACCTAATTTCCAACAAGTTACTCAAGAATCAAAATATACATATTGTTTATTGTTACTGCCGAAACAATAGCTTAATAACTAAGGATACCAGAGGAGGCATAAAAACCATTTCCTATTATTTATATTCCCCAGTTGCCTATAGTGGCAATATAACTTAATATTTGATTGAATGTTCTGGATATGAAAGCTATTTCCCTTGCAAAGTAATCCTAGCACTCTGCTGCAGTAGAGCAAGAAGTGTTACCATGGTACTGTCATGAGGTTTATCCCATGATATTTTTTCCCTCGACTTTATTGACACTTTGATTTTTAAAGCTATTCAGTTCCATAGAATAACATATATATATATATATATAGTGCTAAAACATGTTTTGACTTCTGTTCTATCAAGGGTCAAAAGAACATAACTTGTTCAATCAAGACAATGTTACTTATTATTAACATTATGGAAGGGTTTAATATCTTTTTGAAAACATGGGATGTCCATTTGCAACAGATGTCATTTATTTTATCGGTACCTCTCTCAAAATATCTTTTAAAACCATGTCAGAAGAATGGTAGGAAAAGAAAGTGGAAAGACCTAAATGAGAGAGAGCTGCATGCCTTGTCCTGAGTGGCTGAGGCATCTTCCTCTTGTGCATTCTGTCTGGAGGCAGTGGCCTTGCCTGTGAAAATATAGTCAGTCTGGAGCTGTCGCCTGTGTAAATTGTTTCAGTGAAGTGGAGAATGGCACCTGATTACTACTGTGTTTCTCTGGATATTAAGCAGACTATGTTGGTGTTAAGGGTCAGCTAAAATTCCCCTGGAATATTCTTAAAATGATTGGGTTTTTTTTCTTTACATGAAGACACAAGCACTGCATAACAAATCCCAACTTCACAGCAGGCTATGCACAAAACGGTAAAAACTTGACTGTAATTCATGGATCAGGACATTCCTGCTGAAAATCTAAAATCTTTGGGAGCTTTGGCTCTAGATTTTGAAGGGATTTATTTGATCCACACAGAAATTTGAATTACCAATTCTATGTTGTAGAGTTCATAGTTCAGCCATTTCTTTCACAAAACTTGCACATTTCCAAATCTTCATCAATCAATTAGGTCTGACAGCTAGAAAACATAGCTTTTAGTTCTGTAAAACATAGCTTTTAGTTCTGTAGTGGGGTCAGAAAAATCTTCCTGCTACCCTAAACTCATTTCTCTCAACAAAATCAGTGTGCCCTTTCAGAAATTACCTACATTCAGAAAGACTCCCCAGAAAAGGTGGTCAGGACTTGTACATGTGGAAGCAAAGATGCGTCCAGCACAGAGGGTGGTCAGGTAGAGAGGCTGGAGATGTAACACTGAGCTATGCTGCAAAATTCAGTAAGGCATTAACATTGGAAAATAAAGATGGCAGTGTTTGCTGGGCTGTCACCTAGCAAAGATGTAATCAGCTCAGAGAGAGTATCAAGAATTCTCCCCCATTTTAAAGTCTGGGATTACTTTTGTCTCTTTTAGTTTTATATTGTAGGTAAGTATTAATGGATGAAATATCCTCAGCTACTTTTTGTTTTTAAATACCATAGTATAAAATATTTTGGAACAAACTTGACCTGAAAAAGTTTAACTTTGCTATATACTCTCTAAGTTTTCTCTGTATCTCTAGAATTGATGGATTGCTGTCTGTCATCTTCAGCTCCTTATCTGACACCCTTAATTCCAGCCCAGTATGCAACACCCGACAAGCTTTTAAAGTGGAGATCCAGGAGGCCACCTGATATGGACAGTACTGGACTAGCTACTTGAAGATCAAGGTTAGGATGTCAACCATGCAATTTCTGTTGTCCTGTTTTCATTATCATTCCAAATGAAGACACAGTGATTCATGCATTATGCAGACATTTCTTTTTAATCCTTTAGGTTTTTTGCAAGCAAAACAGTTGGTCAATATTGCAATGTGGTGAAGTGTGCCAACTTATTTCTCAGCATCCAAAAGGCTCTTATACTGTAATCCTTACTCTATTTGTAGTCCCCTGTGTGAGAAATGTAATAGCCCATGACTTTATCTTTATTCAGCACCCTTATCATTCCAATCACAGGATTTTTTTATTTTTTTGCAGTACTGTCTGCATAGAAATTAATTAGTTTATTTTTAGATTTGTAAGTTAAATTTATTATTTATTATTTATTATTATTATTATTATTATTATTAAGAGAAAAGAAGTTCCATTTTAGGTTATCTGCTATTTCGAGCCTCTAAGTGTACCTAGCAATGGGTAACATGATATACAGCTCAATTAATTTCTGTTAAGTTGATCCATCAGTGATCATCTCAGAAAACTATGATTGGTCTGATTTTGATCCCTAATTATACGAGATTAAGTAACAATGATTCCATAAAGGCGACTTTCATAAAAGAACTATTAGCCACTATGTAAAGCAGCTGCTATAAAACAAGGGGTAAAAATAGGTGACATGCCAATGAGATCTGCCAACTAAACTGCCATTTCAAGGCTCTTTACCTGAGGACTTACATAATCAGAACATATTATCAATTTTTGAATATGTTGAGTGCTTAAGTCTTGAAGAGTCAGTTTTTTATTTTATTTTTCTTAAAGCATATAAGTAAAAGGATATAATTGACATGTCATATGATACATGCTACAACTTCTAGACAACCTAACATTACACAAGAAAAGCTATTTTTATGAAAATCATAAACATTAGTTAAGCAGCCTGAGAATTTGGGGAAAATCTATTCAGGCTTTTTAAAAAAAATAAAATGACAAAATGTGTTTCCACTCATTTATTTCTATGTTGATAGTTATTTACACAGAACAAGCAGGCAGCAGATAATGTTAACTATTTCTCTCAGTGTTGACAATATCTAAATATTTAGCAGTGCATAAAAAACTCCAAACAAACAAAAAATCCAGTTTCACAGAAGTATTACTTGTCATTAAGAACAAATTTGGTTTTTCACAGTAAGGGTGACAGAGCACTGGAATAGGCTGCCCAGGGAGGTGGTGGAGTCTCCTTCTCTGGAGATAGTCAAGACCCATCTGGACGCCGGCCTGTGCAGTATGAGCTAGGGAGCTGCTTTGGCAGGGGGGTTGGACCTGATGATCTCTCGAGGTCCCTTCCAACCCCTACAATTCTGTGATTCTGATTCTGCTCTCCTAATTATACCGCACTGGAGAGAGTTTGTCTCTTCATATACAATAGGCAATGTAGAAACGCCTGCCTTCCATCTCTGCCACGTGAAATGTGAATTCTGGTCATAGAGCTACCTCACTGAAACGTCAAATCACACAAATTACTCCAGCCAAGGGATTATATGGGTCACTGACTCCACTTTCACCTTCCTTGCAGCCAAAGTCTTACTTGCAGCATTGTGCTGTAGTGTTTCTCCAGCTCTGACTCTTCAAGGGCCAGCTGCGGCAGCAGCTGCTTTCATCCCTGCCATGTCATATCCTTGTGGTCTTCTCTGTCAGTGTCCCTCAGTTGCATTTGGGAACATGTTCCTATACAAGAAATATTATGTACTGGAAAAGGAGAAACTCAACAGACCTGGCTGCTAATACAATCCTGCTGTCAGATACTTCAAGTATAGTTCTACAGTCCACTGAAGCTAACAGAGAAATCTCTGACCCAATGACTTTGAATAAGGTCCATACACCACTGCTGATAAATTTCTTAAGGTCTTAACTCTATGGGGAGTTGAGTACCCAATTTATAGTTTCAAAACTATATTTAAATTAACACTCTTAATCCAGAGAAGTACCTCATCCTTCATAGCTTGAAAAGGGATCTAACAGGTTGAATTGTGCCCAGGCCCTTACTGTTTTCTCGTTACCATACTTCCACAAGAAACTACCCAGCAATTAAAGGTCAGACATCAACCAAGTCAGGGGAACATGTAGGAGCAGGCTATGTCATGCTGATACTCCACTGTATGGAACAACAATAGGTATCAATAGCAAGGGCTTCTGTTAGAGGTCTTTTCTTGACCAGATGGATAATAATTGTGTGCTAGAAATGGAATAATTCAGCAGCCTCAGGTGAACAGAATTTAGTCCATTTACAATGTTTAGCAATAGTTTTTGGCACACAAGAGCCTAGCCATTTAGTTACATCCCTTTTAATTAGCTTTCTATGTTTGGTTCTGCTTCAGCTTTCACTTTTCTAGGGGTTTTCTTTCTTCTTCCTACACATTTTCATTTAATCCTACACAAGATCCTTCCTTGCCTTTCTGTGTTTCCCCTCCACATGCTAATCAGCCTAACCAGGTCATTTTCAATCTCCCCAGGGCCAACATGCTTTTAGCTGCACTCCAGAACCTCTGCCCTGTGTCTTTCTCAGTATTCTTAGATGTCTTGCTTCAACTCTGTGTTGCGCTGTCTTGAAGAAACCTTTTTCACTACGGAGGAAAAGCCATGCAATGAGGCATCAATAAAGGGACAAAGATCAGGTACCTTGAGGAGGTAGAACATCAATAAAAAAGAAGGAATGAATGCCTGTGAGGAGGATAGAGCAGCATGATTCACAGCTCTGGAGAATGCTAAGCAGGCGTGAAATGTTTGTAAGGTAAATAATCACCTAGGATCAAAAAAAGAAAACAAAAGCAGATGAAGCATAGTATCAAACAGAATTTAAATAAATCATTAGCAGGAAAACCTTTTTTTTGAACCACATGACACTAAATTGCATTTAATTAAAAATATGTGTTTGATCTTTTCATATGATCTCCTCATGGACAGGCTGGAGAGGGTCCAGAAGGGGCCACCAGGATGATCAAAGGACTGGGAAGCTTGCCATATGAGGAAAGGCTGAGAGAATTGGGTTTGCTCTGCCTTGAGAAAAGAAGGCTTAGGGGGAGCACTCATCATCATGTTCCAGTCATTAAAGGGTGGCTACAAGGAAGGACTCCCTTTTACAAGGAGTCACATAGAAAAGATGAATCTCCTGTGGAGATTCTGCTTGGACATGAGAGAATTTTTTTTTCCAGTCCAAACACTCAGCCATTAGAATTATTTCTCCAGGGGACTGGTGAATTCCCCAACATTAGAGACATCTAAGATTCAGCTAGATGGGGTGCTGGGACATCTTGTCTAGATGGAGTACTTGCTAAGAAAGGCTGAGTGAGAGGATCCTTCTATGACCCTGTGATTCTATAATTACTTTTGTAAGATTTTTCCATTTATTTTGGTGATATTGAAGCCGGGAGGGATGGTGTCATGGGATGAACAGGATTTAAATAAAAAGACATGTGCTTGAGGGGTCAGTGGAAACATCAACTTGCCTATTCTTGGATCTGGAAAGCAAATTTTAACTCGGCACCTACCATTTTATCTCACTTTCTCTCACACTTAGCATTGTAGGTGGCAAACTCAGGAACTGGAGCTGAACATATTGATTTGCTGAGGGAATCTGTGACCCTCTTTGTAGCCAGGCCTGGCTTTGAATGGACAGGTAAAATCTAGCCCAGAGGACTAGATTTGGCCATTGGGCATCTTTGCCATGGGTTTCGTCAGGAGCAAAGTTAAAATTACTCATATGAGTGTACAGGTGATATCAGCTGAGTAACATTTTCGCTTTTGTGCTGGTTATGGCTGGGATAGAGTTAATTTTCTTCATAGTATTTGGTATGGGGTTGTGTTTTGGATTTGTGCTGAAAAGTGTTGATAATTCAGAGATGTTTTTGTTATTGCTGAGCCGTGCTTATACAGTCAGGGCCTTTGCCTCTTCTCACCCCACCCCACCCCACCCCCTAGTGAGTAGGCTGAGGTTATACAAGAAGGTGGGAGAGGACACAGTCAGGGGAGCTGACCAAAGGGATATTCCATATCATGTGATGTCATGCTTAGCATATAAACCTGGGGGAAGAGGGAATGTTTGAAATTATGATGTTTGTCTTCTCGAGCAATTGTGTTGTGTAAAGGGTATAAGTGTGATATGTAGCTAAGGTGAGACATCTCGCTGAATTAAGAGGTTCGGAACCGATCCCCTTGTTTTCTAAGCTCTTTCTCAGAGAGGAGCCTAGGTGCAGCTAGGTCCAATCTTAGTCACAGACTTGGTCAGCAGTTTGTCTAAAGGATTATGTACGTAATACCAGAATTCAGAGTCAATGTTTGCCTTTCAGAGCCCCCAAAAAACCTTCAGTCAGATGGTTATGCAAAGCTGTTCCTCCCAGGGGTGACATTTATCATGATTTGGGTGGAGAGTCAAGTACTATAGTCACTGATGTTTAGCATGTACTGCTTCCAGCTCATTAATATATTTAGGGGCGTCAACTGTAATATTCATTACACGCTAAGTGAAACAAGAGGTCTTACTCTGGACACCGTGTCCTTCAAAATTCTGTGTAGCTACCATCTCTTTACTCTCCATTCATAGCCAAAGGAGGGCTGTCTTGCTGCCATACGACTCCTTCCTTCTGCTGCTTCTCACACCAATGTTGTGGATCTCCATCCACAGAGTTTATATAAGACATACGTGGACACTGGTGTTTTTAACCTCTTAGGTGCAATTCCCATGCACCATTATGTGTGATGGAGCCCTGTTTTCCTGAGGATGGATGAACACCTGCCTGCCAATGGGAAGTTGGGAATGAATTCCTTTGCTTTGCTTGCACATGCACCTTTTGCTTTAGCTATTAAACTGTCTTTACCTCAACCCACAAATTTTCTCACCCCTTCTGATTCTCTCTCCCACCCTGACAGTGGGGAGTAAGTGGCTCTGTGTTGTACAGTTGCTGACTGGGGTTAAAACATGACATATTTTCAGAAATACATCGTGATCTTTTAAAACCAGAAGTACATAGAGTAATATTTTTCCCTTTACATTTGCTGTTAAAGATTACTTGTTCTGCAGGGGGTAGTATTAAGTAAGCAAAAAATCTTTACATATGCTATTGTTGTTCACCAATATTAAATCAGAAGAGCATCAACCATATGTATTACCAGTGGGATGCTTCTCATTTATATTATCAAGGTGCCCAGTTGATGTCTTAGGTACCAACTGTAGGAACTGCTATTTATATAGCATTTTTAAAGAAATATTGATAATGATTCAGCTCTAGGACTTAGCTAGCATGTTATAGATGAGAAGAAAAAAGTAAGTAAAAGGAAAAATGTACTAATGTTTGTTCTACAAAGTCAGATAAGTGATTTAGCGATTGGAAACACCCCTATAAATCACTGCAGACCGTGTTTTCTGCAAGCTTCTGAAAATGAACCTGCAGTCCTGTTTAACATACCCAGGCCTGCCCAGAGCACTTGCCTTACATAAATCAGTTCTGCTCATACCCCAGCTGCTATGAAATGTAAGTCTTGATGCCCAGATTGCCAGAATCCTTACCTTATGGAAGAAGAGCCAAGTACTGTGGAGAAGACATCCCACAGCAGCAGTGCAGAACCTCCGGTTTGTAAAACCCTTAGAGGAGAGAACAGGGTTTGGGTTATCAGCTTTTCTATGCATCACACAGTGTACTTGGTGCTGGTGACATAAAAAAGGTGGTGTCAGGTCCTCAGTGAATCATGGTAACTTTTTCTGAGCCTTTTTATTAATTTTGCACAGAATTAGAGGAAAGAAAAAGGAAGTCTAAGCATAGATAAGCTGCACTGGAAGTCTTGAAACTGAAGATACAATGCTTCAAATAGTATTTTTTATGACATATCTCCTGCTTTTTTCTGTTTTCTTGCAAACTTGATGTAAACCACAGGCTGAGAGTGTCAGGGGGTAAGGACTGGAAAGCAGCTAAAATCCCTCCCACAGTGCGAGTTGATTTCTGAATAGTAAAATCAGTTAGATGCCTCTGGGTATGATAGTAGTTCAACTCTACATGGCAGACAATATTATGTGAGATTTAATACCATTTTTGTAACTGTAACAAAGTATCTGTTTCTCAGTTTCTGAAACACTTGCTCGAGGTACATTACCCATATAATTAAGCAAGATTAAATTATAATTGCAGTCTTTTTGCAAAGTAATTCCATGGTTGTTTATGCTTTGTGGAAAGTAGATGGGATTTATTTTGTATGTGTCAAGGAAAAAGCTCTAAAAGTTGCTAGGGAATAACTGCCATAAATTTACAAAGGAATTACTAGGTAATTTATACCTGGGATTGAGTAAGTTACTTTACAAGCTTATATCAAGGCACAACTGTATTTTCAAAAGGAATTATTTTTGTATTTCTGAAAATAGTCACGGTAAGTGAAAACTTGTGTATTCTGTTATGGTGACATCCTATTTAAGTAAGAGATCATGTTCTTTTAGATATAAAAGTGCCTTTTTGTCAGCACCTAGAAGACTCCTTTTACAGCTAACTTTTGGATACACAGAAAGCATGCATTGAGGCTCTTCTGCTTTATACTCTTTCTTTTGAACAGGGATAATATTGCAACACCCTGCCACTTAATATGCTAGAAGAAATGCTCATAAACACTGGCTTCATCCGCATTAACTTCTTAGTTTGGATCAAGAGTGCACCTGTGAAGCAGATCTGATTATCTGCCCTTACTGCGCCTTGTTTCGCTCCCCACGTTCCAGTGCCTTCTTGCATTGGGCATTGTGGATTCCTTCCAAATGAAGGTAAACAGCAGGAAGTGCTGCAGCAGCACAAATAACACTTCCTAATGAGAAGGTCCAGCACAGACCTGGGCTGAACACAAGCCTCCAAACATGTTTCCTGAAGGTGTCAGGCCCTCGTCACCAGCTCCCTGGCTCTTCAGATCTACTTCTTTTCACTGCCACTGTTGGCTTATGTAAACCTAGCCTACATAGCCTTTGGGGTTGGGTGATATGAAAACCAGGCGTGTTGTAGGCCTAAAAATCTTCCTAGGTGTGGAGGTTACAGGAGAGTCCTGCGCAGGCCTCCACAGCTGCTGCTCTGCGAGCCCTGGTGCTGCTCTCTTGCTGTGCTGTCTGAAGGAGACTCTACACTGGGGCTTTCCAAAAATCTTTCAAAAAATGTCCAAAAATCTAAATTCCTATTTGGCGGATGTTTCAAATGAAAATCTGTTTCTCTTAGATCAGAAGGAAACAATCACAAAATAATCCTAGAAACAGAATTTCTCTCTAATAGAGTTGGGTAGTTATCCCTGTGATTTATATTTTCTTTCTGATAGTGGCTTTTTAAAAAATAGTTTGCCTTCTCATTGGAACACCCATGTCTATGAAAGAATTTTGTATTTAGTGATCCCTCACTCCTGATTTAGCAAGTATTTATAAACATAAGTTCAGTATTAAGATGGTAATTTATTTCAGTTTTACTAATTGTTGCTAGTATCTGTCATAGAACATCTCAGTATATGGCTGAAAGACCAGTGTTTATTTGGTCTGGAGAAGTCTCAGTGCAGATTTTATCAAGGTTTATAACTATCGGATGGGGGATACAAGGAAGAAGGACCCAGACTCCTCTCAATGGTGCCCAGAACAAGAGGCAATGGGCACAAACTGAAACACATGAAAGTCTTTGTGAACATAAGAAAGCACTTTTTTACTGTAAGGGCAGTTGAACATTGATACTGGGAGAGGCTGCAGCATCCAACCGTGGAAAGATTCAAAACCTGACAGGACACAGCCCTGGGCAGCAGCTTGCTGTGAATGACAGCCTGACCAGGGGTGGTTGGACTAGATGGTCTCTGGAGGTGGCTTCCAACATTGATGAGTCTGTGATTCTATGATGTGTTTTCCTGGCCATGTTTCCTCTAGCTGGACCACAGCATTGGCTCTGGGATGATACACATCTATGCTTTGTGGTATTTGGGTGTTGAAAAACCTTACTGGAAAATGGTATTGAATGTGCAGGTTTGAGCCCTCTTTTCAGGTCAATTTTGCATTGCAGTAGGTTTAAACCCTTTTCTTTCTAGTGTTTCAGTTTAGTAAAATGACTTTTCCCCCCCAAGGCTGCTCTGCTTGAAAGAGACGTCAAAAAAGTTACAGAAACTGAGACAAGTATTAAATACAGAAAGTCTCTGAGGGTGAGAGATGCTGTGTATATCCTGCCACAGTCAAGTAAAAAATTACCACTCAGGTGCCTAAATCAACTAATTAATCCATACTACATTAATTATGATAATGAAAAACTAATCATAGCTTATTGCCCTAAAACCACATGCGAGTGAATGAGAGAATTTTTCAAGGCTGACTGGTGGCCCCAATCCAGCATGCTCCAATATTTTCCTGGAGGTGCCAAGCAGAACTGAGCAGCTACTGGAGGTAAGAAAAAAATCCTTCCTTCAACCCCAGTTTTCAAAGGCAATGAAAAAATTCTCAGCCTCCTCATGGAAACTAGTTAAAGATTGTGTCAGTCTTAATGGAACTTCTAATGAAATCCTAGAATCTCCTGAGTTGGAAAGGATCCACAAGGATCATGAAGTCCAACTCCTGGCTCCAAACAGGACCAGCCAAGTGAGAGCGTGGAACTAAGTTCATTGTCCAGATGTTTCTTGACCTCAGTGAAGCTTGGTGCTGTGATCCCCTCCCTGGGGAGCATGTGCCAGTGCCCAACCCCACTCTCAGTACAGAACCTCTTCCTAATGTCCAACCTAAACCTCCCTCATCGCAGCTTCACGCCGCTCCTTCGGGTTCTATCTCTGGTCACCAAACAGAGATCAGCCCTGCCCCTTCGCTCTCCTCATCAGGAAGCCACAGCCCTCAATGAGGTGTCCCCTCATCATAAGCTTTAGTCCATTTCTGACTTTGTCTTATATTTATGGGTTCCTCAAATATACTTAGAGACACATTTCATTAAAGAAAAACTACAGTCTTAGACAATAGGCATTGTTCTGGGATATTTACAAATTTCAGTCTCTGTTAAACTGCATACTTACAGTTTTAGACAAGTCTAGCAATCTTTTAATGATTAAGTGAGATTTTTAAGTTGGCTTTGATAACTGTGGTAGCGAAGTGTATATACAAGTGACAGAGTCAAATGTATCTCAGCCAGAACAGAAGGCATGTTAAATCTGGGATGCCCCTGTTGGTTTGCATTTCCATCTTTCTGTTTATCACAGCAAATGATAGTCCTGCAGAGACTAGTTTGGATCTAAAGCTTAAGCTACGTTCCCTTAACATCTGTTCCTAAAGAGTAAAAACATATGAATTTGTACATGTTGATTCATTTTCAAAGGGAGACTCTTCCTGTGAAAAGCGTTTCCGCTAGCTCACTGAAACACAATCCAAACACTATCTGAGGGACACAAATGAGTAATATAAGCCAGACTGAGAGGGAAACAAAAATAGGAAGTGGGACAGGGAATTTCATAGCATTTTTTTTTCCAAAGCCAGTGCAGGTAAACAAACACATAAAACAGAAGAACAGAAAATTCTTGAAAATTAAACTGAAGTGAGAGAAACTGAGCTGAGAAACCCAGCACTGTCATGTGACACAAAATTAACGAAACAGGAGGAGAATAATGGCCAATTCTGATTGTATCTAGTCATGGTGGAAAGAAATCAGCCTAAGGGCAGCAAAAAATGATTCTTGACTTCAATCGATATGAAAAAAATGCTGCCATGCTTCATGTAGGTAGCAGTGACAAGACTAGATAAGCAAATTTGTCAAGGAAAACAAAAAAGTATTATCATAAATTTTCATTCAGGAACAGTTTCAACTCTTGTGCTGCAGGGTGTCAGCAATAATCCAGCAGTGGACAATCTAGCTTAGAAATTAAGCAGACACTATAATAAATGCAGAAGCTGGGTATTCCGGGTTCGATCTTTGTTGTCAAACAAATGTAGAGTTGATGCCTAAATATTTGTACATTGGGTTTTTTCAAACCTTTGTCCAAAGTTCTGTTATGCAAAGGAGATCATCTTAGATGACTGGGAGAAAGGAAGCTTGCCTTTGTTGGAGAATGGCTGACAGACAATGGTCATGGAGATATAGCTGAGCTGCATATGCGTACATAAGGAACTGTGTACGTGCACGCAGGCACGGAGTACAGAGTAAAGCAGAGCAGAAGAAGCGCGGCATGACCAATCAGGATCAGTTTCTGGTAGCTGGGAAGGGCTCTGCCCTCATGTCGCAGCTGTAGTGAGAGAGACTGTGTTCAAAGTTCCTTTCTTCCTTTCGAATGTGAAAAGAAAATTATATCTCTTTCCCAGATGGGTGGGTGGAAACCAGGCTGCAGAAGAGGTTATGTTAGTGTTTCTATAAGGATCCCTTTGTGAAGAGCCTCCAGATGGAGTGTAGCAGTGTCGAGGCATCACAAGAGCTGCACTCAGACATGTGGATACTGCGCTTGCAGTATCCAGGACATCCATTAACATATGTTATTTCTTGAGCTTTATAGGTTGAGGGTAAGGAAAATGAAAAATAACAAAGGAAAGGACTCTGGGTGGAAGGAGACTGGAGATCACCAAGGAAATATAGATACAAATTTAATAGCACAGGGGAAGAGAAGATGTCCAGGTGATTTCAATATATTTAGGCAATACTTCAGAACATGCTCTCCTTACTCACTGTACTTTCCAAACATGAAAATGTATACATTTCTAAATAGAAAGTTCCCAAAACTGCATGCAGGTGTATTTCCTCTTTGTACACCTGGTTTGAATTCAGGTGGGTTTTGGACGTTTTCAAAACTTGGGTATACCAAGACTGAAGCAGGCTGCTCTGAATACAGTGTTGACTGTTTTGAGTAGGAGGTTGGCCTCCTTCACTTCTTGAGCTCTCCTTCAACCAGAATAGTTCTGTGATTCTAAAACTGAAATCACTTTGCATGATGAGAGGAAAGCTATGTACCTCTGTTTTTAAATACTGGGCCATAGACTGCTTAAGTTAACTGTCTTTGTGCCAATGTAGTTGCATTAAATGTCTTACTGCAAAGTCAATGTAAAAAAATGGAACCGTGACAATGTTGCCAAACTTTTGCCTTGCCTTCAGATAAGGGAAGACTGACTTATTTTTTAAATATATAACTTTCTTTTCCTAAAATTAATAATTAATTTGGTGTAAACTTACCCATAATTTATTGTACTCAACATCTGTCTGCCTGAAGGTAGGTATTACTTAATTTTACAGACTGACTATGGAAATATATTTTGTCTAGGTCTTCAGCTCTATATTGTTCTGGTTCCACTGAAGTAAAAGTAACTAAGCATTAACTAAGATGCATTGTTATGTGTACATGTCTGTCCAAGCATCTGGGTCTATGGAGACAGCAAGTTTTTCTGTCTGCTGGACTATTTCTGTTCCTTAAGGGCACATGATGGTTTTGCCAGTGTGTCTGACTTGCTTTGGATGTTGGGATAGACTGAACTAAAATATATGTTGTTATCAGCCAGAGATGTGATCCTGGTCCAAGCGAATTTCTCTTTGGTTTCCTAGCAATTTCCAGTATTTGGATGTCAATGTTGCTAGAAGCACATTACTGTGTATGTATGTATGCATTACTCCACTTCACTTATGGAGGTCTATTTTGATGACTTTTGCTAAAGCTTAACTTTCTCTTAAGTACATGTAATTCCTCTTAAGAAATTCCCACTTCTCTGACAAAATGAACTTTCGACAGCAAAACTGTTGAACAGTTTCTTCCCTGGTGAAATGAGAATGAAGACCCTTTCTTTCTGAAAGTAATTCAGGCTTTCAAGTGAAAACCACGCCAGAAACTGGCATAGCTGGTTATCAGAGTTCATGAAGAAGAAGATGCCACATCTGTGGATCCCAGTGCAGCATCAGGGCAATTTCCCAATGTCACTCATTTCTCTGTTTATCTGCTGCTGCTGGCTAGACCCTTCTCAAAATATCCTTACAAATATGGAAAATAAAACTTTAAACTCTTAAGTTGATACATCTGGTTTTCTGTTTGGAAAAAAAACCCAAACAAATGGAGTTGGACATCATGAGTACTTTGTGGCGTTACTGTGATTTAAAAAACAGAGAATCTTGACAGACTGCAGTGAGTATCGCTTCTCATGTTGAATTCAGTGTGATCCAGTTTCCCATCTTGTCTTTCCTCATAATTTTATTTCCTCTTCCATTCATGTTATTTAAGTAATTCCAAATGAATGCAGCTTTGCTATGGGAAACACAACTTCTGGATGACTTCTGGAAACACAACGACAGCCTGGATGACTGGCACGCTACCATGGATGGCTACGTGCTTTTTAGGAAAGATAGACTAGGGAGACGAGGTGGAGGAGTTGCTCTTTATGTTAGAGAGCACCTAGAATGTATTGAGCTCCACCTGGGTAGGGATGAACCGTTTGTCGAGAGCTTGTGGGTAAGAATTAAAAGGCAGGCCAGTTTGGGTGACATAGTCGTGGGCGTGTACTACAGGCCCCCTGATCAAGAGGAGCGGGTTGATAATGAATTTTATAAGCAATTGGAAGTAGCCTCAAGATCGCAGGCGCTGGTCCTTATGGGGGACTTCAACTACCCAGATATTTGCTGGGCAAGCAATACGGCCAGTCGTATGCAGTCCAGACAATTTCTGCAGTATATGGAAGACAACTTCCTGATACAGATGGTGCAGGAACCTACTAGGGGAGGGCGGATGCTTGACCTTGTTTTTACTAACAAGGACGGGCTCGTCAGTGAAGTGAAGGTCGGGGGCAGCTTAGGACAAAGCGACCATGAAATGGTTGAGTTCAAGATCCTGAGAGGAAGAGGCAAGCCAAAAAGTAGGATAGCTACCCTGAATTTTGGAAGAGCTAACTTTGATCTCCTCCGAAATCAAATAGGGGCTATCCCATGGGCTGCTCTGTTTGAAGGAATGGGAGCCTGCGAGTGCTGGCTAACATTCAAACAGCACTTCTTCCAAGCGCAGAATAGGTGCATCCCTTTGAGTAAGAAATCGGGAAAGAGAGGTAGAAGACCTGCGTGGATAAGCAGGGAACTTATGAGTAAACTCAAAGGGAAGCAGAAAACCTATAAACTGTGGAAACAGGGTCTGAGATCATGGGATGAATATAAGGATGTGGCCAGGGCCTGTAGGGATGCAACTAGGAGGGCTAAGGCCTGCTTAGAAATTAAGCTGGCAAGGGACATAAAGGACAACAAAAAGAGCTTTTTCAGGTATGTAAATAGTAAAAGGATGACCAGGGATAATGTAGGTCCCTTGTTGAATGAGGCGGGTGTCTTGGTGACGGGAGATGATGAGAAGGTGGAGATACTTAATGCCTTCTTTGCCTCGGTCTTTACTCCGAAGGCTTCTCAGGACTCACATATCCCAGATGTAAGTAGGAGTGGTTGGGGAACGAGTGGTTGGGGAACGAATGGCTCCCCTCTAGTAGAGGTAGGGGTGGTCCAGGAACGACTCAAAGGAATGGATGCACACAAATCCATGGGCCCGGATGGGATACACCCACGTGTGCTGAGAGAGCTGGCGGAGGTGATTGCGGAGCCGCTCTCTATCATCTTTGACAGATCCTGGACTACAGGAGAAGTGCCTGAAGATTGGAGGATAGCCAATGTCACTCCAGTCTTTAAAAAAGGCAAGAAGGAGGATCCCAGTAACTATAGGCCAGTCAGCCTCACCTCTGTCCCTGGAAAGGTGATGGAACAGCTTGTTTTGGATGCCATCTCCAAACAACTGGAAGAGAAGAAGGTCATGAGGAATAGTCAGCATGGATTCACCAAGGGGAGATCGTGCTCGACCAATCTCATAGCCTTCTATGATGTTATTACCAACTGGGTGGATGGAGGGAGAGCAGTGGATGTCATCTACCTCGACTTTAGCAAGGCTTTCGATACTGTCTCCCACAACATCCTGATAGAGAAGCTGAGGAAACAAGGGATAGACGAGTGGACAGTGAGGTGGGTTGAGAACTGGCTGTCAGACCGGGCTCAGAGGGTCGTGATCAGTGGAGTAGAATCTGAATGGAGGCCTGTGACTAGCGGTGTTCCCCAGGGCTCAGTGTTGGGTCCAGTCCTGTTTAATATCTTCATTGACGACCTTGATGAGGGAATAGCATCCACCCTCAGCAAGTACGCCGATGATACAAAACTGGGAGGAGTGGCTGACACGCAAGAACACTGCGCTGCCATCCAGCGAGACCTGGACAGACTGGAGAGCTGGGCAGGGAGAAATCTAATGAAATTCAACAAAAGCAAGTGTAAAGTCTTGCACCTGGGGAGGAATAACCGACTGTATCAGTACAGGCTGGGGGATGACCTGTTGGAGAAGAGCTCTATGGAGAAGGACCTAGGGGTCCTGGTTGATGACAGGTTGGCTATGAGCCAGCAGTGTGCCCTGGTGGCCAAGAGAGCCAATGGGATCCTGGGATGCATCAGGAAGAGTGTGTCCAGCAGGTCGAAGGAGGTGATCCTCCCCCTCTACTCTGCATTGGTCAGGCCCCACCTGGAATACTGTGTCCAGTTCTGGGCTCCCTGGTATAGAAGAGACAGGGACCTTCTGGAGAGAGTCCAGAGAAGGGCGACAAAGATGATTAGGGGTCTGGAACATCTCCCCTATGAGGAAAGGTTGAGTGAGCTGGGTCTGTTCAGCCTGGAAAAAAGAAGACTTAGGGGGGACCTAATTAGTGTTTACAAGTATCTTAGACATGGGTGGCAGGGGGAATTGGCCAGCCCCTTTTCAGTGGTCAGTGGGGACAGGACTAGGGGCAATGGCTGTAAGCTGGAGCACAGGAAGTTCCGCACCAACATGCGGAAGAACTTTTTCACAGTGAGGGTGACGGAGCAGTGGAATAGGCTGCCCAGGGAGGTGGTGGAGTCTCCTTCTCTGGAGATATTCAAGTCTCGTCTGGACGCCTATCTATGTAATATGAGATAGGGAGCCTGCTTTGGCAGGGGGGTTGGACCCGAAGATCTCTTGAGGTCCCTTCCAACCCCTAAGATTCTGTGATTCTGTGATTCTGTGATTCTGTGCCAGACACAGAAGGTAGTATAATTGTCCTTTTTTTTTTCTTTTTGTAATTTCAAACCATATCCAGAAAACTTGGGATTATACCTATATTTCAGTGTCCCTTTCTTCATTTAAAATGTACCTAGTAATTTTGTTTCTATAAATTCTCCTTTTCCTTTTTTGCAACAAGAGTCTCCCGATTTTTGCATGTTTATTTATCATGACATTTAGTTATTGCTGTAATATAACACTCTGGAATCTCGGGGATTATATATATTTGTAGGTAGTGTGATACTGTATTGGATGTCTAGTGAATTTATCCTGGTAGCTGCAAGTGGTGTAGCTCTTTGTCGAGCCTCTGTCTACTTCAATAAAAGAAATAATGAGCACACAGATTCCTTCATTGGCTGTGAATTTATTTCTGTTCAGAGAACTCCTTTCTGCAGAAAAATTAGTGGAATACAGAAGGTCTCTCCAACTTTATGGTATAGCAGCTGAATTGAGCCAGTATGTCTTTATTAAGTGCATTTTGGTTTTTTGCAAGCTGTAGCTCAAAGAAGTTAGGATGCCTTTTCCTTACAGCAAGTGAAGAAATAGTATAATTCTACAGTAAGTTATTTTAGGGTCAGCTGTGGAAAACTAAATTAACCGGCAGTCACAGTCCCCAACAGATGGCAGATAAAGTGACTAATATTGGAAGATCTGCTTTAAAGATTCTGTTCATGTTTCCACTGTTTTGCAGATGTTCTGTGAAACAGCCCACAGTTTCACTTAAAACAACAGAATTAATCAAAGTGTCAAACTTTTGATATTTTTAAGTGTTCCAGCTGAAATGTCTCCTTTTTTCAGTGCTAAATAATAACAAAAAACCCCATTCTGTTTCCTTCCTCCTTCCTCACTAGACACATCTATTATTTCTACCCTGTTCCAAGTTTCTGCTGCCTCTCTTGAGTTCCCCAGCAACTCTGCCTTTGGCCACATCATCCTTTTCTCCTCTGTTTGCTTACTGAGTGACTGACTGGTCTCACAAGACATCGCTTCTCCCTTATATTCTTACTGCTGACTTCCCCTTCCACATCTTTTAATGGAGCTTCTTTTTTCATCACCAGTCTAGCTCAGCTGATGTGGGGAAATTGCATTTTCTCTAGAAACATTGCCCTCTCCTCTTATTTACCCCATGTCCAAAAGTACAGCTTACCCTATTATGAGAAGTGCTTGATTCATTCATTCTCATTTATATTATCTGCAGATGTACAGACTCTCAGTTCCCTTATATTTTTTCTTCTTCTTTTAGGAAGCTCTTCTGTTAATTATGCCCATTCTGCTTGATTTTAAGGTCTTATCCTTAAAATGCACAGAAAATCATCTAACTTAACTGCTTTTCTAGCTAGATAAAAGTAATGTCTATGAAAAGACTATACGAAGCAGAGAGGGTTTTTTTAATTGAGATCTGAATGGGACTGAGAAAGGTAAATGAAGGATAATGAAAAGGATGATAAGTGGTAACAGAAAGCAAGCAAGGAAAGCAAACAACCCCAGAGTGTGATTGATACCAGCGGAGGAAAAAGGGAATCCCATGAGCATTTATTTAGGATTAATTGTAGAAATAGTTGAAAGCTGGGGTATGATTGTTTGCAACCTGTGTCTTTAATCTGTAAACAGAAATAGAGACATGATGTAGTCTGCTGGAAGGAGGTCCGGGGAAAGTCAAAGAAAAGGTTGAGTTGACCTTAAAGGAGGAATGATGATCCCTGTTCCAGAATACCAAGAAAGACCCTTCTTTTCTATAGTTATTTTATTTTGAAGTGGAGGAAGCTTGGTATTGCAATATCCTGGGTACTCCAAGGGGGAAGTTCAGGTAAAACAATGGGAATTGATGAAAACAATACACATACAGATCTTTGACTTAGGAGACTAGATCATGAAAATGAGATGAAAAAGGCACTGACTAAACACTCAGAATTTTTCAACAGTTTTCAGAAGAAATTGATTATTCATTAAGTTCATCTATTCATTATTCACCTGTTCTACAGAAAGTTGACCAGCCATTTCCAAGTGCTGTCAGGAACAGAGAGTTATGGGAATGTGCCCAGGTGCTTGTTAGGAATGGCTGGCATACATGGATGCTCTTCATAGGTTTATGCAGAGAAAGAATAGACCAACCTCCTAGTCTGATTGCTGGGTTGGTGGCACATGATTTGTGTCTAAATAATAAACAGAAATTGACAGCTAATTGCTTCAATGCATATAGGCAGAGTAAGCTGAGTTTACACTGGGATTTCTTAGAAGGCAGCCTCGTCCTTAAGCAAGGGTGAACACTTCCTATCCTTTGAGAAATAAGCAGTAAAACAACCTGTGGAGAGAATTCAGACATAAATTTCCCTTTACTTTCTTTCTAAACAATGATTTAAATAGTTAACCATAAAAGGCTTGCAAAGGCTAGAGTCTTCCTAATCACCACTGGCAGAGTAAGCTAGAAAATAGAAATGGAATGGGAACATAAAGGTGTCAGTGGGGGAAATGGATAAATGATGGAAACTTCGTCAGAACTTTGTGAGTTAGAAGCAGAGTTTGCACAAATCCAAGCAAGTTGAAACGCGCTTTTGGACTAATTTCTGCTAGAAGCCTGAAGAGAAGGAGACAAATTAGGACCCTTAGAAATGTCATAGGTGAAAATAAAACTGTGACTGCTACCTGGCAGCAGAGAATTGTGTGTGTGAATGTTTGAAACTGAAATCTTGAACTCTCAACCAGATCTGCAGTTGGTGCAGTCTAGGTGTAGGTTTGGATAACACCTAAGCCAAGCCAAAGTGCCACATCCTGAACATCACATAATAGAGACATATTACACAAACCTTCCTGTTAGGAAGCTGATCACTTGTGCCTCTGTGTATGGACATTCAGGGACTTTGAGGCTGAGAAATAAGAATGTGCAGATCTTGTCTGGAGGAAAGACCCCGGAAATGGGAAAGGATCCCGGAAATCAGAGAGATTTTTGGATTTGAATGTTGGGGTATGTCTAGGGAGCTTGGCTGGTAATGTCTGAGATTGATAACTGCCAGCAGTGGCACAGCACAAAAGAGCACAACTTTTTTCCCAACTTTCCTGGACCAGCTGTAATCTCCTTGCAAGAAGGGACATCGAGGCCTGGTGATAGTAGCACTGGGGAGAAGCAAGTGAGTGAGTGGGGAAAATCCAGTCAGGGGAATTGACTTCCAAAGGTAGAATTCTGACAACTTTCCCTTCCTAATATTTAAATATATACACTAACTATATAGCTTTTCCTTCCTAATAATAAATACTCCCCCCCCGCCAAATTTATTCAAAATGTAGGTGGCCTGATATACGCTAGCCTAGACATCCTGAAACATGCTGGCTTATGAAATCCAATAACAGAAAAGACAGGGCAAAGTCTAGATCCAGGTAGCTGGGGTTTTGTGATTTTTTAAATTTTATTTTTTTTTACTTTTTATTTTCTGTTTAGCTCCACAGACACAAATGTGAAAGGGATGGGGAATGGAAGAGAATTGCCAGGGAAAACATGTGAAGAATTTTAATGGAGAAACTAGCAATTGAATATAAGTCTTCTGGTAATAGGGGAAATGTTGCTTGCAGTTCGCATCTTTATGTTTGACAGGTCATGTTACCTGGGAGAAGCTTTTTGCTTCAGAGTATCCGTGGGTGGAATCATGTGGTTTAGAAGTTGCTTCTGTAATCTTCTCCTCAATCCCTTCCTGTGGCAGGTTTTAGGTTATTTATGGTAGTGGAATAAATGAATATTCCTCTATCAAAGTGATTCTTTAGACTTTGGAGAATTCAAGATAGGTTTGTAAAAAAGGTAAACAAGGCAACGAAAGCTCAAGGAAAGTTGAAGATTTATGCTGCAAAAATGTTCTGTTGCAGCAAATTAAAAACAGGAGGAGAAAGGAAGAGCTTGTGCTTGTCTTGTGAGTCACTGCTGGAAGGACTGAATAGTTAATTGCTGGTAAAGATTTCTGATGTATTGATTAAAAAATATTGTTAGACAGTCTGTCAAGAAAAGGCATTGTGATCTTCTGCAGTGGCTAACAATTTATATAGGAGTCTGACCGTTTTCTCACTGCTGCTATTTTTTGTGCCTTGTAGCAAGGAAAAAGGAGAAAATGGTTGAACAACACACAGGAGACATTGCATTAATACATGGATATGGTAGGCATTTGAAATAGATTAATGAGGAAAGTACTGTGTACAAATAACATTTCACAAAGGGCTTTATGTTCAGGTTTGACCTTGTCTGTCTTTGTTCCTTGAGAGTGTAACACCCAGAAGGGTTTGAGCAATGAGTAGAAATGCTGCTGCTGTCTTGTTCTTGCTGCCTGAGATTTGTTGCTAATGGCTTGACTCATTAGAACCCACTCCTACAGAGATGGACTCAGAAAGTCTGCAAAATAAAATATGCTGCCAACAGCTACCCAGGTGTAAATAGATCAAAATACTAAGTACCAACTCACAGCTACAGTTTGTTTTACCCACCTGCATCTATATTTTTCCAGAGGTCTCTTAAAGCTGATTTGGGAAAAAACTGAAGTAACTTAAATTTACGTCCTTACATCAAAAATCTCTCTTATTCCCCACTAATTAAGGCTGCTGTAACTACAGAGCTTTACATTTATTAATAAATGATCTATGATTTTCTAGATCTTCACTCTGTTTTGTATTAAAGAGGGTATTTCCAGTATCTGTATCACAATTTTAACTTCATTCATTCCTTAAAGTATGTTATACTGAGAATTACCTTGCGCTGTTTTGCCATTTCTGTGCTATTTGCTGGTTTCATTTATCCAGAAGATTTGGATAAAACAAACGGAATTAAAAAAATAAAAAGAGTATTCCTCTATTCTCAGAATATGAACTAGTCAGAAAAAATAATGTATAATCTGCTTTACTGACCTGGGAATCCAGACCTACGGTTTTCCACTGTTTGTGCTGTCAGTCTTCCAAATTCTCATGAATAATCAGTTTGCCTTTTCACCAAATGTTTTTTTCTGAATGCATAGGGTATTTTGCAGTTTAGTGGAATTTTGCAGCATCTCTGCAGCAAGTTTTCCAGGGCTTCTCTAATTCTCACTCTTTGAGGAAATCACATTAGATTATTTATTTGCAAAACAGTCTACAATAGAAAATACTGTAATTGCATTTAAATAATTGCAGCATAAGGGGGTACCCCAAACAGTAGGAGTCCATAATTCCATCTCCCAGAGAAACCCATCTTAATCTGAGCACTCTGGCTGGACACTACAAAATGAGTGTTTTCTTTTATCACTGTAGTATGCCATCTCTCTTGCTAATCTAAGCAAAGCCACAGTGCAATAAAATAAATAGGATAACTGAAGTATTCCTGCCTTTTGGTTTATTTTATATATCAGACTAGAAGTACTCCAGAGTATGCTCTTTTGAAGAGTCCCCAGAACAGTAACATGCACTTACATACATAATGTAGGGTCTTTAAAGGCTCGATAAACTTAAATTACAAGAGAAAACCTTTGAATGCACATTTAGCAGAATGAATGGTGCAAACAAAACAGCAGTACTGGGTGATTACCATAAAAAATATTTTGCACTATTTGAAAAACTACTAAAGCCCGAACTGATGAAATGTTAATCCAAATAGAGGGAAAGCATGTGGAAAAGCCTTTATAGGAACAATGAATAATGGGACAAAAGGACTGGGGAAAATATAGATCATTAGTGTCCTGGCAACTTAACTGTTTTTCTTTAGAAGCTCTACATTTACAGGTGAGATACCCTATCAGTACTTACCACTAGGGAAGCAGAGTGATAGGGCCAGGGTGGAAAAGATGATGTACTCTGTCTGAACAGTGGAGGAAAATAAAGATGGTGTTGCTGGAGGTTAATATTGTTTAGCAAGAAAAGTTTCTGTGGTGGGATAAACTTGGAACTAGCTAAATAAGAAGTCAGGAGAACAATCCATCCATGTAATCAAATAGTCATGGAAAGAAAGAAGCAGAGCTGTAGGTGTGAGGGGGATGAGGCAGAAAATTTTAAGGGAAGAAAAATTTCTCTTTGAAAGCTAAATAAAAAGAGGCATGGCAAAAGAGATGAGTTGAGAATAATAAAGAAAACTGAACTTGTACATAATAAATGAATGGACTAAGGAAGACTAAAGCTGCATTTTAACAGAGCTGAACAGTTCAGTTGGGTCTGGGAATTAGTGAATCTGGATGACTCCAGGATCTGCCTTTCACTCTTTTTAAGAGATTCTTGATCCATTACATGTAGAGCAAGTGCATTTGTGTGGGAAAAAAAAGGAAAAAGGACAGCATCTTTGGGAACTGACAATGGGATTCATTGTTATGCTAGAGATGAGAACTGAGAGTGGCAGTCACAAAATCACAGCACACTTCTACTACTGCATGCACAGTATAAGCTGTCAGCTGCAGGCAACTGTAAGACCAAGTGATTAATGAATTTTTGATTTTCCTTAATAATTTTAAATGCACGTATATTTGTCTGCAAGTTCAGGTTTCCATCAGATGGAGCAGTAATACTGGCCAGCAGGAAAGAAATGTTCAGCTATATCCTGAAAAATTGTTATGAATTAAAAAATCTGTCAAAAATCCATATGCTACGTACCGAGCTGAGCTTAAATTAAAATGTATACTTCAAGACAAATGTCAAAGAAATCATTCACTCTGATGATATATAACAAGTGTAACTGTTTTTACAGTGGTGATGCTTTCTGTGAAAAATTAAAAATGAGAGGAACGTTGAATATTTAGTGTAAATATTTATAAGTTGGAATTATCTTGGAATGCAGAACCAGTTTATATGCTAAAAATAACCTTAGATCTCTCAAAGATTTTATAAGTACATATGATGTTCAATTCACTCTGATTCCTATTCATATTTTAAAAAGATATGTGGGCCGTTCTACAGATCAGTGAAAACATTTCAAAGTGGAATAGGTATTCTCTACTGTGACATTTTTTAGTGTTTAACCAAAAATATAATAGTAGTATATTTTATTAAAAGAGAACAGAATGCTGAGCACTTAAATGTACACAAATTGAGTTAGTTGGAAAGTCTTCTCATAGTAGCATTCATGAGGCCTTACAAACATGGAGAATTTCCCTTCCACAAGGCTTCCACAAGTAATTTGTCACATAAGCAAGGATTTTTATACTCCTGTTGAAAAGGTCTGACTGACTTACACAATTGGTAGGAAACCAGAACTTTTTAGCAGGTAAAATTGCACGTCATTTTGAAGATCCAAGACCCTTCTTTTAGAATGACATGCCCAGAAGAAACAGGTCTTTGTCAATTTACAATTCCTTGCAAGGATTTTGAACCCTCCTGGGTAAATCATAGAATCACAGAATGCTTTGGGTTGGAAGGGACCTCAGAGATCATCTAGTTCCAACCCCCTGCCATGGGCAGGGACACCTTCAGTAGTCCAGGTTGCCCAAAGCCTTATCCAACCCGACCTTGAACACTGCCAGGGATCCAGGAGCTTCCACAGCCTCTCTGGGCACCCTGTGCCAGGGCCTCAGCGCCCCCAGAGCAAAGCATTTCTTCCAAACATCTAAGCGAACCCTGCCCTCTTTCAGCTTGAAGCCATTGCCCCTTGCCCTGTCCCTGCACTCCCTGGGGAACAGCCTCTCTCACACTTTCCTGTAGGACCCCATTAAGCATTGCTAGGCTGCCAGTAGGTCTCCCCGGAGCTGCCTTCTCTCCAGGCTGGACAAGCTGTCTTCACCAGAGAGATGCTCTAGCCCCAGATCATCATCACAGCCTCCTCTGAACTCACTCTAACAGCTCTAAGACTTGCTCCAACAGCTCTAATCTTCTAATATTGTTGTCCTGATCCAGTGTTTATTAAAAGCAGCACTACCAAACGCTTAGTCCAAGCTGAAAAAAGCTTAAGCCAGGACTACCTGCCCCCTAAATCAATGTGATTAGCAAAGACAAGTAACAAGAAAGCCATGTAACTGGGGAATTAAAGAAGGCTGCTTGGTGATATAACTGTCCGTAGGAGTGAAACTGGGGTCCCTGGAGCTGTTCCGGGCCCGGGCAGGGCAGGGTTAACACAGCCCACACAGGTGAGCCGCATTGACCCGGGCTGTTTTCCGTACCACGTGGCGTCACATCCCGGTACAAGGGGCCGGTGGGGCAGGAGCGGTCCCGGGATGGGCTGAGTGCGAGCGGGGCAGCTGGCCGGTGAGTTGTTGTCCCGCGTGGTCACCGCGTGAGCTGTGTCGCGGCTTCCGTTGCCGTGTTTCCCCCCTCGCGGTGCTGTGTCAGTAGCTGCCCAGCCGGCCCCGAGGGGCTGTGACCGCTGCTGAGTCCGGAGGAGCCTGAGGGGGGGACCTCGTGGCTTCCTACTGCGGCTTGAAAGGAGGTTGCTGCCCGGCGGGGGCTGACCTCCCCAGTGACTAGGGACGGGACGAGGGGAAATGGCATCACGTTACTCTAGGGGAGGGTTAGATTGGATGTAGGAGCAGCTTCTTCGCGGAGCGGTTTGCTGTCGTGATTCACGGTTAGACAGAGTAATTTCGCAGAGGTTAAATCCCTTTGTGTTCCGACCCACCTCAGGTTGCTCTGGGCAGCTGGGCCCCCAAGTTTGATCAGGTGTTTTATTGTGACTTGGTCTTTGTGTTTCTCAGGAGCAGAACTGAGACTCCAAATGGGGCCAAGTGCCCAGTCACTTTATTTGGTCCACAACAAGCATGCAAGAGAAGGGGGGAGGGAGAAAGAGAGAAAAGAGATAGTTCAATAGGTGCTACTGGGTATTTGTGATGTTCCCATCAGTCTGATGTCTACAGGTCCTCTGGGGGAATGTTCCTCACCATTGTTGTTGATCTTGCCTTTTTATAATGCTGTCTCATTGCATTCTTAGTAAGTCCTTGGCATAGCCATGACTCCCACCTGGGGTGCATGCCCAGTACCAGAAGGGACCTTGAAAGTTTGAGAGGGTTTGAGCTCCCTTGAGAGGGACCAAGCACCCTTATGCTTGGTCCTTCATTCGACCCTGGGCATATGTGCAGAGGATTTGGGCTACGTCCTTTGAGACAAGCAGGATGTGTATCTACTTTGAGATAAACAAATGTGTGGAATTCCTGATGTGTGGAATTCACTTTGTTGTGTGGTGATGAGCTCTCATGGTGACTGAGAGAGAAGAAAAAGGGAGGGTGTGGTTCTGTTGGCAATTGTTAATGTATATCTCTAGTATCTTATAGCTGCCCAGGGAAGTGGTGGAGTCTCCATCCCTGGAGGTATTTAAAAACAGATGTGGTGCTGAGGGACACCGTTTAGTGCTGGTTAGCAGGTCAGTGTGATGGTTGGACTTGATAATCTAAAGGGTCCCTTCCAACCAAGGCGGTTCTGTGATTCTGTGATTTCTCCTCCCTATCCTGCCATGGGAGGGGTGATTGAGCAATGTGTGGTGCTCAGCTGCTGGCTGGGACCGAATCATGACAGCAGAGCAATATGAATAAGATGTTAAGCTTGTAATTACAAAAGAGTATCTGTGTCATGCATGTGATGGTTTTGTTTGCTATCCTCTGACCCTCTAGTACTGGTCACACTGGAAATGCCAAGCTCCTAGTAAACTCTAGCCAGCTGCTGTTGGTAGAAGAGTGGCCTGTGTTAGTGGCATGTTCTGCCTGGATACCTCTGCAAAAAAAGATGAATGATCTCTCAGACATGGAGGGAGATGCTCAGGTTCCTTTTAAAGCTGTTTTCTTCATAGAGTCAGAAAATGATCATCTAGTTCCAATTTCTTTTGGTTTCTTTTATTTACTAATGAAACTAGCCAAAATTTGTTTGCCAGTAGTCTCAACATAGCAAATACACAGTAAAAGTGACTTTTTCTTTAAAGGAATATAACCTTGTTAAAATTTCTGTAGTAATATTTTATAAAGGTTTTCAGGTCATGGTGTGGGTTTTTTTTTTGAATGAATATTTAGGAGCTCCCTGAGGTTTGTAAATAGCCTGTTAGGAAACTCCCGAAATAAGCTATGGCTTTGTCTTTCCATTACCTAAGGAAATATCACTAAGTAGCTCTTTGTATTTTTGACTAGGTTTATGCTTTCTAGCTCTCTAAAGGCAATTTTTTGAAGGCATGTTTGCCTTGTGGTAGATGAGGATGAAAGTAGTACAGCTGTAGTCCCTCTTGAAGTTTCCTGAAAGATAGATGCTTCTTTAATGTCATTCAAGATCCAAGTTCATTTTTATTCACCCCAATTCTTCTTGCAGCTCTCCTTTCCTTCCTTCTCTCACTTGTACCTCTGGTCTTGACAATTCAGCAGAGCGTGGGTGTTCACTGAGATACTGTCTGCATCTTCTTGAGCAACTGATGAATTAAAAATCAGAGGAATTTTCAAAGAATAGGAACTTTATGCATCATTCGTAGAAATGCAGAGAGTAGCTTTAAGAAAGGCACATTAGTTAACCCTAGTAGGCTGTTTGTGCACAAAGACACTGCCCTTTGTGAACTGTTATACAATGTTATGTCTTCCTTTGATATAAGTATGGCTTTCCATAAAATCCTGTTAAGTTAATTAAGCTGAAATGGAAAATTTTTCATATTTATTTTGAAACACGTCAGTGGTCTATGCAATTCCCGTATCCCCTTGCACTGACATTCCTGGCAGTCAGGGGAGGAAAAATCATCTTTGACTCCTTAGTGCTCAGTTAGAGACTGTTCCTCTTGTGGAAACACAACGTGATTTTCCTTGTGTGTAGACAGCATAGAACTATAGAAAGAGCCAATATGAGTCACCTGCATGGTAAAATTTTAAGTGGGTGGTGCATATACTGGTAGTTTTCTCTGCGAATAAGGCTCAGAAGTGTGAGTTGGAGAGTAGAAGGTGCAATAAAGCTGATCTGCCTACAGAGGACTGTTTGCATGGAGAGAGGTGCTAATGATCATTCATGAATTTAAAACTGCATAAAGGATTAAACTAGGTAAGAATATTTTCCAGTGTGTGCAATAAGATTCCAGGAATTGTTGCTGTGGAGCCTCTTCAGGCATCTGATGCAAGGCACATACAGAGTGCAATCATGACTCAGAAAACAAGTACAAAACCAAGTCCCTTTTGTCAGTTAAGAGTTCACTCACTTAACAGGATTTGATTCAAAAAATTAAGGCACTGTGTTGTAACTCATGTGCAGCCCTGCCTTCCTTTCCTGCAGCTAACCTTAGGAGCAAATGTTCAGGTTCCTATCCAAAAAGGGCATGTGTTTAAATGCCAGTCTGTTCTGGAGCCTTTTGGAAGAGAGAGCTTGGTCACAAAAGAAAGTTTGGTTGCTTGAGTTGATTAAGGAGGGAATATGTTATTTTTTTTCTAACTGCATATATGTTGTTAGGGGGTGAGTGGTAAAAGGTCTCTTAAAGTTCGCAAAGCCTTGGTTAACCTTTTGAAAATTGATCCAGGAAATTAGAGATGGAAAAAAGCATAAAAATTATCTGGAGACGTTTGGTACAGTGACATTTTCTGATCTGAGTATGGAGAGTGAAGACGACAAAACTGAGAAAGCCCAACTTGATACTCAATCAAATCAGAGATACAGGAAAGAACAGCTGGCATCACGTGACAGAGAAATTAAAACTGGGGGGAAAAACCTCAACCAGCAAACCATCTGTTTAAATGATAGCAATTATTGATAGTCACTGGAATAAGTCATCCAATATTATGATAACATCTCATTAATCTTTAAGATTATGTCTTTAAAATGTCTGTAAACTCATTGTAAGTTTGGCTGCAATAAAACTTAAAGCTTATGTGCTGCAAAGCCTCAGACACGTAGTGAGACCACTTTGTAAATAGATCACACAGAGAAAAGCCCCAACCAACCCCCCCTGCCCCTGCTCCCCCAAAGGCCGCCTGCTTCAATACTGAAAGTAATAACAGCTTGCTTTTTTCCTTTTGGTTACAGATAACCACATCTGTCTTCCAGCTGGATAGGACTTCTTGAGAGTTTACTGTAATATAGTGCCCTTTCTCAGAAATAAATGAATGCCTGCTCATGTACTGTTATTAAAAAATGAAGATGTTGGGTCACTTATTTTATGAGGATGAGTAAAAGAGAAGTGCATTATTAACCACAAGATTAATGTTTAAAAGGAGTAAAAGATCTATACGCTCCCTGTTTCTGATCAGATGGAGAGTGCGGTAGTAAATGCTGGCTGACTGGAAAGGATGGTACACCGCTTTGCAGCAGAATGAAAGGAATTGGCTTTGTGGTGTATAAAAAGCATTTCGTTAATTTAACAGTACTGTGTTTCCCAAAGCTTGAGTTGCATTGTAAACTCAAGAAGAGACTCAGCAAAGCATTGTTTGACCTTTAAGAATAATCTGTCACACCAATCAGGAAAGCCCTTCAGCATATAATATTGTCATTTTTCCTTTTAAAAGTGCCAAAGCAGCTTGTGAATTTCCTTTACTGTCTTCTTAATCCTGCCCTGAAATGATAAACTCTCTGTAACAGTATGGTGCCTTAGAATTGAATATGTAGACAAATACGTAAGCTCACAATCTTGTCATGGGCTCAGGAAAACGAATTTTGACCCAAGGTGAGTTCAGCATCATTGAGTTGTGGTTTTTTTTATTTCTTTTCATTAATATGTTTCTTCTTGTGATACATAGGTGACCAGTGAGTAAAAGAGGAATGCATCTTGCCAGAAACTCCATAGCACCCATCTTGCATTCACATTAAACACGTTTAGAGTAGAACAGGAAAAAAAACTTGGTCCCAAATATAGGTAAACCAAACTTCCACTCTTTACACTAGGCATTTTTTAATTACATTTATCATGAAAGAAATTGCTTTTATGGTTTTATGCATGGAGTATTCTGTCTTTAGAACTTCAGACATTGAAGGGCAGAGGAACCTGAAACTGAAAGCCCTGGCAAATCCAAGTAGCAAGAATGCTGTACTACTGCTTCATTATATCCACACAGAGTAAAGCAATTGAAAAATGTTGAAGTATGTAGTACTGACATAATGCAGTGTGGAAGAAAAGCTCTAGAACCTAATTTCAAATTCATCAGTTGTTGTTTAACGTACAGTATGAACCACCAAATGAAGCTTGCACCACAGAATTTTATTCTGCTGCTGGTAGGTTCCCTGAGCAAGATGTTCTATTCCCTATGGGAAGATAGGTGGGCAAGGTGGTATTTTTGACCAGGTTATCCCAATTAAGAATTTATTGTTATCTTAGAAAGAATTGGGTGAAATATTACAATAGAAATAATGGGGAGACTGCAGCTAAAGACACACAAAAGTGTGATTATTCAGGAAAACACTGTTCCATGTGAGTAGGAGAGCCTGAAAAATCTTATCTGACCTGTTTGAAAAACTATGTACAGAGAGCAGGAGCTGAGTTGTTTTCTTTCTTAAATAAGTTCTTAAGGAGATTTCATTTCTGATCTTCAGTCAAAATGACATGAATTAAAGATCACTGGAGTTTAGAGATGTTGGGTAAAACTACACTAGCAAAAAACTTCAGTGTTGGCACAGGTATGTGTGTACATTGGTCTGGTCAGAGGGTAAAACCTTAGCCAAACTAGTTATTCTGGCTACATCAGCACAGGGATATGCACTAGATCAGAAGTGCGTGTTCTTGTAGGGATTTTATTTATGTAGAATAACAGCACAACCCATTCCTTTCCCACTCTCAAGGAAACACATACAGTGACAATACTAATTCATCTGGTTACTCCAAAAGAATGAAAACTCAGCCAATGTTTTCTGACAGAAATGTGTGCTACAGTGCTCTATTTTCCTGATGGGGTTATTCTGATATTATCTGTACTTTCAGCCTTTAATTGTCAGAAATAGGAGGATAAGGGAGAACAATTATGGTTCCTCAGATTTTATTCTCATCCTTAATCAGTCTGTTTTAATCTCTAATCTTAAAGACAAGGATAAAATTAGCTCATGGTCAGCCCATGTATTTTGCATTGTGGGATGAATGATGGCAGTGTGGCTCTCTAACCAGGGGTGCATGCACGACTGATGCTGCACACTTTTGGCCTCCTGGCCTTTGCACTCTGTTGGTAATCTGCCTTTTGCTTGGATTAGGCTGGGTATGACTGAACAAGGCCTAAATCTATGTTCCTTAGCAGGTGCCTTAAGGGTATTGCCACAACATTTTGTTGAAACACTGAGATTTGTTTTTTCCAAGTATTTGTGGGATTCAGCACTATAAAGCCCATTTGCATTGCTTGTAACTGGAGGATGTGTAGCTGGATCTCTTAATATATTTTAAACTTAATTTTAACATTTTCTGGTTTTATAGTGTCTCTTCTAATTCTGCAATAAAATTGCAAATTACTTGGAAAAAGGAAGTAGTAAACAGTAGATAGTGTCCCCTCTATACTGATGAGTGTAACAGGTGATAATATGTTTTCATAATGGCATGTTCAGATTTCATATCCACAAACAGACCTTTAAGTTACCAAACAAAAGCTGATTTCATAACTTAACATAGGAAGTCTATGAACACCCACATTCAGATAATGATTTTGGTAAGGATCACTTTTCTTTAGCTCTCTTGGCAACAATATTTTTGCAAAGAGTATGTGCCACAAAAGAAAAAAAGGAAAAACAGAAGAAAAGGTATAAGGAAACTACACACTGTTACTATGGTTATCATTTTAATGGACCTATTTGAAGGATATTTATCCTTGACATTTTGAAAGGGAAGTTCAGTCAATTGTGCAGAAGGGAATACAAATGTATGTATTCGTCCTGACTTAAAAGAATAATCATCTTTTTTTTTTAAACTATGCATAGACATGAATTCTAATCCTGTTTTTTAAAGAATTTATTTACCCATCTGTGCTACTTTTAAAAATAAATATTAAATTCACACAGAAAGATTGCTAAAGTTTGTATTGCTGATAATGAGAAAGAAAGGAAAGAAAAAAAGAAAGAACCACCCAGAGCTGTAGCAAAGACAATTTCTTCGGCTCTGCTTTTCATTTAATACTTCAGTAATAGGATATAAGTTTTGCAAAATGGGTTGTTTTTTACTGGTGATAAATCATTTTTGAAGTTCACAACCACTTAACCCATCCAAAGTGCTATTAAGCTGCTTGCAATGCATCTGCAACCAAGAGCATCTGTATCTTATAAATGTTGTTTACAGACTCTTCTCTGAGAGCTCCCTGTTGAAAAACAATATATGTTGATGCAGGCAGATGTTGCATTGTCAGCCCCTTCATATCCCCGAAGTCAGACTCAATTCCTGCAAACCTGGACAAGTGCTGTAGTACTTACTGCAGTTACTACGTCAGTGTAGTACTAATTGTAAGAATTTAATACATCACAACACTGAAACTTAATGTGTGAGAAGAAAAACATGCACATGGGGAAATGTTTCATCATCTTTGCAAGTAGGGTGTTTCCAAGAGAACAGTAGCTGTAGGTTACTGGTGTGGGCAAGGAAAGAGCCTATGGCACTTAAAGGTGGTGGCAAACAATGGTGTCATTGGAGTAATGGGGCCAGAGAGAGCAAGTTGGGAGAGGAGCGAGATGACTGGAGAGGTACAGCGTGTGAGTATCAGATCTGGCAAAAAGGTTGGGGGAAAAAAAAATCAACATTGGTAGCTACCACCATCTAACTGCCAGAAAGCTGAGAGTGCGTACAGTTATTGAAACCATCAGGTATTTTGTTCACTTTCTGCCAAGGGCTATTTCAAAGACTGGAAGAAGCCAGACTCCTCTGCAAGGGAAGTGAAGTTAGCTGAGAATGAAAGGGAAGCTGGTCAGATAGATATGTGGCCTGTTGAAGAGCAGCGTAGGTGAGAGGGACCTGGGGGTCCTGGGGGACAGCAGGATGACCATGAGCCAGCAATGTGCCCTTGTGGCTAAGGAGGCCAATGGCATCCTGGGGGGTATTAGAAGGGGGGTGGTTAGTAAGTCAAGAGAGGTCCTTCTCCCTCTGCTCTGCCCTGGTGAGACCACACCTGGAATGCTGTATCCAGTTCTGGATCCCTCAGCTCAAGAAGGACACAGAGCTCCTTGAAAGAGTCCAGTGCAGGGCCACTGAGATAGAGTGGAATCCTTTCCTTATGAGGAGAGGCTGAGGGAGCTGGGCCTCTTTAGCTTGGAGAAGAGGAGTTTGAGGGGTGACCTTATTAATGTTTATGAATATGTAAAGGGTCACTGTCAGGAGGATGGAGCCAGGCTTTTATCAGTGATGCCCAACGACAGGGGCAAGCTGTAGCATAGGAGGTTCCATGTGACCATAAGGAAAAACATCTTTTACTCCGAGGGTGGCAGAGCCCTGGGACAGGCTGCCCAGAAAGGTTGTGGAGTCTCCTCTGGAGACATTCAAACCTGCCTGGATGTGTTCCTGTGTGATTTAGTCTGGGTGACCCTGCTCTGGCTGGTGGGGGTCAGACTAGATGATGTTTTGAGGTCCCTTCCAACTCCTAATGTTCTGTGATTGCTTTAGTCTTTTTCTTTTAGTTACTGGGAAGGAAATGCTGTATCTTTGTAAATACTGGGTTAACATACTAGAAGATCTGAGGACTTGACATTTAAAGACTGACTGTAAATTGCCATAAAAACTGGCACCTTTTAGAGGCAAAACACTTTCTATATCTCACTTATGGACTGGGATGGAAAAATCAAGACTTGAGAATTTCTGTGAACAACCTTCATTTCTTAAACCCTGGCTGAAAATAATAATTACAGTGTAATTTCCATTTTAAAATCTCTAAAAAGACTATACTATTACTAGACATTAAAAAGAAATGGCATGACAAATTTGTTTCAGTCTTTTAAAAGTTATTTGACTTAATCATTTCAACAGTGGCAAGTTTTTGCTTGAATGCTTTTTGAGTCAATATGAGAAGTTCAGCTCCCAATACAGATTTTTCAGGTGGGAGGAAATGTAGTTTAAAAAATTCCTGTATGCCACTGATTCCAGTTGAAATGTGAGTTAAAAACCTCAGTGTGCACAAAGTAGTAATTTTTTTTCTCTCAAAGTCTTTAACAGACATTAACTTTTGGCTGCTAAGATATTTGGTGTTGTTTTTATTTTATCCTATGCTTGCACAGGGATTTGGCATCATACTTTGGGGCATTAAGATGTTGTTAATAAATAATTTATTGAAATATTAAACCAAAAACCTGAGTTGCTAGGTATTTTCTCACTGGTGAAAATAAAGGGTTTTTTCTGTGTTCATCACCACTTAGCATTACCTATTAAAACTGAGGAGGAGTTTGATAATACTACACACTTTAGACTCTGAGTATCCTGCTCTCAGCAAGTAAGGCTCTCAAAACAAAGTAATAATATTGCACAACCCCTCTGTGAATTGAACCCTCCATGGTGTAGTTTTCTTCAAAGATGGAAATCAAAGTCCAGAGCCTTTTGGACATGGCTTAGTGTCAGAGTGAGGACAAGAAGTCTGCCTCTTCTTGTAAGCATCTGTACATTTTGCCCAGGGGAGGCTCATAGAAGGGAATGAAAGCCAAACCCAAAGCCTCTGTATAACAGCTGTTCTATATAAGCCTGGTCAGAAATGTGAAACCAGTTCATTTTTTTCCCTCAACTGTCATGTTGGAAGATGCTTCCAGTTCTCTCTTCTGTTAGAAACAGACTTCTGTTTTTGTAGTGTACAGTTACTCATGGTGAGTTCATTTGCCTTTTGTTATGGTGTAAAGATTGTCCTTGAGCTTAAACAGAACTTCTTCCTTAGTCCCTTTCTGTCTTTTATATTTCAGTGAGTGATCGCAGATTCTCTTAGAGGTTTGCCGAGCCAGCAAGCTGCTTGTCATGAGCAGATGACATTTTACAGAGCATGTATTTTTACTGCCATTCACAATGAAGGGCTATTTCATTTCTTCAATACCAAGCCCTGAAGCACATGGCTTGTTTTTTGCCATCATTTTACCCTGGTCAGAGAATAGATCTAGAAAAAAATACCTAATTAGAGGGAAGTGACTGAACTTGGATTTTTTTTCTTAAGGTCATTTCTCCGTGTTGACAGAACTCACTGTTAGTCTATGAAGATGTCTGGGCTGTATATTTGCAACCTGTGAGCCACTTCAAGTACTGGAAATCAAACTTAGAGCAGTGAATTTGGCACGTACTGAAAGTGTTTTAAAATCTTTAGATATTGGACAGATTTCACCCTGAAAGGGGGGGAAAATAGTCTATCTTTCAGAAGGAGTTATGGATGGTTAAAGGTCTGTCATTAGTTTATTAATTATTGTATTCAGTAATAGGTGCTGCTGTGTGAGGGAGATGTAGCCCTGTGGTCTTTGTCTGGTTTGCTAAACGCCTCATTATTCTTCCCAGCTGGAGTTTTACTTTGCACGTGTTTGTTTTCTGAACTGCATTATGAGAGGAATATGCTGGTGCAGGGTTATGGCAAGAAGCAGGCAGTGCACTTGCATCAAGAGTGAGTCATTCTTGTCCAGAGACAAAATGTGTGGACAACAGGCTCAGACTGAATATATAATCTTCATTAACTTCTTGTGATAGATTATCCTTGGGGTAGGTTGCAGCAGTGGAAGGTGAATACATCAGCCTGGTACATACCAACTGCCAAGTGAGTATTTAATCCGTCCAAGCTCACCTTTGGCACAATTCATCCAGTGTCTTGTACAAGATTAAACAAGTCCATGACTCTAGCATCTGTATGGAATGACTGTGTGTGTGTGCTCAAAAAGGGACCAATTTAGGAACGAGACTCTTTCTCCTCCTTCCTTTTGGCTTGAAAAACAAAAGATTTAAGTAGCTACTTAGATTTTCAGGGAGGCCCGAAGAGGCTATACAAGTAACTTACTCTGATTTCCTAACGAACAGTGCAATGAGTGTTTCTGTAGGCCTGGTGTTGCCTAGTTTTGTCTCGGGATGCTTAAATACTTCATAATGTCACACTAATTTGTGGTAAATTCTGCTTTGGCTTTGAAAAGAAATACTTTTGGGCTTGGTCTTCAATTACTGCAGAAGTTTTTGACTCAGAGGGGTCTAAATAATGTTAGTTGGTTGGTGCTTTTCCCCCTTTATCTGCCATAGAGGTTCCTGCTTCTCTTTAGGGCAACGTGTCACCTCTCTTCATTGCTGAAGCTAAATAATTTATGCACTATCCTACAGTAAATCTGCAAAATGCAGGGACTAGAGCTCCCTAGCTTCCTCCCACAGTAGTCACTCTTTAGAACCACACTTCCTTTTTTGGGTGCAGCCCTATATAGTCTTTGAGTTTGGTTATCTTTTCAGAGGTTAGGGTCAGAGCCCAGCTGTCCATGAGGCTCTGCTTAAGAGAAGCTGGGGCTGCCTCTGGATTCCTGACAGTGTTCAAGGCCAGGTTGGATGGGGCTTTGGTCACCATGGGCTAGTGGGGATCTCCCTGCCCATGGCAGGGGGTTGGAACTAGATGATCTTTGGGGTCCCTGAAACCATTTGATGATTCTATGGTGATCATTGCGAACAGGCTAAAAAGATGTGCTGTCAGTCTTTCAATAGAGTCCTTGAATGAAAAGATGTTCAGAAATCCCAGGAGATGGAGATTCCATTTAAAAGTTTTACAACTTTTTTGTATAGGTATAGAACTTCTGCACTGGCCCCCACAGGGCCTCTGTTCTGTTTCAGCCCTTTCGTGAAATGACACAAAATTTCTTGTTAAAATGAAATCAAAGCTTGATTATTTCTTTTATTCTAAATCATATCCATACCAAGTAAACTAACACAGTGAGTATTTGTGAGTTTAAAACCTCTACAAATTATATTACTGGCATATCTTCAGGCTTGTCCCTGAGATCATCTTGCTAGAGGCAAGGAGACAGAATGGAGAAAGAAGTGTGAGGGTCCCTGGGCTAATATAGCTGTTGGTTTGTTATTGGCTGATGTAAATATTACATTACAAGTATTAGGGAGACCAAATTTGTCTAGAGTGCTGCAAGCCCTTGGCTGGAAATAAAGACATAAGAAGTGAGAGTTTGGTGTATGAATAACTTTTACTGCTGAGCCCAAGATGGGGATGGTAATGTACAGTGCCTTCAGTCATCCTCACATCCTCTCCTTGTTACTGTATGGAAACAAAGGTGAAAGAGATCAGATATATAGTGCAGGATAAATAGATGAGGAGCCCTGCTGCACCAGAGGATTCCAAATACCACTCCATTGGATTGGCTGTACTGACTCTGCTGCAGCATCTCTTTCATCCAGCCGTGCTGGGATCAGGCTACAAGAAATAGCTGTGCAGAGGGCTGGAGCTTTAAATTTCTACCTTTTGGGAAGGCAGAGAGTGTGGGAAGCCTGTGATTCTTTTTATTAAAGGAAGATCTTAAAGTTACCATCCCTCAATGTGAGAAATCCTCTATATTGGAGGGAGACTGCATTAAAAAGCTTTTACTGTGTCAAATATTAAATGTCTCATACTCAGCTCCAGCTGAGGGCATTGGACACAACCTGATTTCTACAAAGGCAGCTTTAAGGCACATTTGCATTCCTCTCTTCCTGGAACAGGCTTCCCTGGAATGATTTCCAGCCTTAAAGGCTGCTCCCTCTTGGACAGGCTGTCAGCATCTTTGAGGGACCATTAAAGCAGCAGGGAAATACATTTTGGCCACGCTTCTGGCATATTTATTCTCAAGTTAGAGCGCTGTTTATGTATGCAGTTAAGCACAGAAGTTTCAACAGAAGGACTAACCCAAACGAGGGTCTTGTTTATGGAAGATTTTCTCATACCCGTAAGCAAATTGTACAAAATTACTTTTTCCTGGGGGAGAATATCTCTTGATAGTTGATGCAGAGAATTTTCCTGTAAGGTGAATGTGATCCAAGTGGGGAAAGAAGCCCACGGAACTTGAAGAGAAAACATATTACTCATCCTTACTAATTTTCTGTGGTAACCTGGCCTTTTTTAATAAAAGTTTCTGAAACAGTAATTTATCATAAGCTGGCTCACGTTGCTAGTCTTGGTACACTGAGCCTGATTTTTCTAGGAGTATGATTAATAACTTCTGCCTATTTATGGTTTCCTGTGAGGTCTATCAAATGCTTTAGCTTTTTCCTCTATTTATTGTGGTATTTCACCTTAAATATGTACATATGGAAATCTCGTATGATCCTTATGCTTTAAATCTTTAGTATGATGTGTTGTTGGGCTCTTGTTCAAGTGAAAGCACCTGCAAAAGCTGTGAGTGTAATAATTTCAAATTAGCTAGCCCTGCAGTTGTTTAAAAACTCTGATCACAGCGAACTTGGATGCCTTATAAAAAATGCAGCATGGTGGCAGTGGTGTCCTGGTGACTGACCTTCCTTTTCTACTGCCCTCATTAAACAGAAATGAATTTCAACTCCAGGTATTAAATAAACAGAAATGCAACACATGGAAAAACATCTAGTGCTGCTTGTTTTTCCTATGGGAAGGGATCACTTGCAGAAGAGTTTTCTGCCCCCTGGGATTGGGAACAGCTCAGGAATTCCCCAGTTTGCCTAGAACAGCAAATATGCTGGTCTGTCAACATTTTAGGAGGCAACTTAGAAACTAGTGATTCAATGAAATCACCTTCTTGTAGGCTGTTACATCACTCTTCAGTCTGTGTTCTCATCATCTACCTCCTGATTTGTCACTTCCCTGACAGCTTAGTCTAAACCCTACCAGAAAGCAATCTTTCAGCTGCCCTGTGGCTTTAATTCAGATAAACGTTTGCATGCAGACATCTTATGTTTGTAGCTAACATGGCTTTAAAGTATTTATTTTATGGAAAAAACAAATCTTCCATGGAAATGATGTAGCTAGTAACAGTTGTGCCAGTAACTGAGATGTGATTGTATGATTGAGGAGACTAGTTCAGAAGCTTAAACTAGGTCAAATATGAAGCGAAGTAGGAACAACAAAACATGGGTAGACTCTGGTTTGTGTGGTTCACCAACAATTGGTCACAAGAGTGGCAATAATATTGGTTGGTTTAGGATAACAGTTATGTTTCTGAATACAAATGGAAAGGAGGTGACATAAAGGAGCATAGTTTTTGTTGGTTAGTGTTTCAATAACGCCGGTGTAGTTTTGTGGTAAGATTTTTTCACTCTAGTTTGTTTCAAAACCTGTTCATATATTCAATGTTTTTTGGTTTTTTTCTTGTTTGTGAAAGATGCTCTTGACAGAAATGACAATAACTAGTGACCTCTGCCTTCTATCATCAACACACGTGATTTTTCTAGGGCTCAATCATTTTTCTGTTGTTTTTTTTTGCCACAGTAAAGTCTCTGCATACCCCCTTTCCCTGCCAGCAGGCTCAACATCTCGGTGACTGAATAAAGAAGAAAGTGGGATTTATTAGTCATGAAAAAATCAAACCACCTGTAGTCCTTGCAATTACAATAATCTATTTCTATTGTCATAATTTTGCTAGAAACATGAAAACAAATGTGGCTACTTGAAGCTGAATAATGTTCTAAGTAATTTATCAAGGCAGTTATTGTTATTACAAAGCCAGTGCAGAATAAGAAAAAAAATAGCAAGTAGAGATGGAAAGGATGCTTTGCAGATAGTTTATACAATGTGAAAGTGAGAATTTTCCCTGATAGATTCCCCCCTACATTTAATTTTGTTCCTGACTACTGTAGGTATCTCAAGGTAATCATGTTGCTTGTACTATTGAAAACAGCTGTGTATATGTACATATATGTGTCAAGATACATGTGGAACCACATTTTAAGCAGCACTTATTCAGCAGAGTAGTATCTTTAATCAGTTCTGCATACACTCAAATGCTTTAGTTACTTGTTTTACACCAGGCTGTTTGAATAATGGTTTCTAAAAGTATTTTTTTTCAAAGAGGATTGTATTTCTACACTTAAGAGAATGCAAGAGTGAGATTTGTTTAAAAATCTATGTGAATTTGCATCACTTTGTATTTCAATACAAAATATGATGATGTGAACTTTTTTTATGGGTACCTGTTTGAAAATGTGTGTCCTCAGCTAGCATCTGTGCTTCTCACAAAGCATGGCTTATTGCCTTCCCCTCTAGCTCAAACACAATTTATGATGTCAAGGCAAACCAGAAAAGTTGCTGGCTGGTGGTCCTTCATGTCAGGTATGATGTGTTAGATAGTTTAGATGGAAGACAAAAATGACTGTATTGTTTCCATTGCTTCAGCAAAATAATTTTATCTGTACAGGTATACCCAGCACTTCAAAACTATTTGCATGTTTTTAGCTAGAAGACTGAGGAGGTGGGGAAGCTGGATTAGCATAATAAACCATTGTGCTCCAAGCTCACATTTAGTTTAGCAAGTCAACAATAACTTGTTTTATAGAAAAAGGGCAGTAAAGGAATGCTCAAGAGAAATGTGTTTCAAGAGATTCTGCTTCAGAGTCTTCAGGAGAGAAAAGATTAAAGGACCCAGCTCTTCCTGCTGTAGAGGGAAGATGCGTGTTTATGAATGCGAATGGAGCTCTGGGCCTGTGAATGCACCTGACTGCTCTACATGTCCTGTGCCTGCTACTCAGTCTGCATAAATTCAGAATTAGAGCTATTCTGCCTTTTCTAGAGGCTGTACTAGAGGTGATTAGTGTTTCTGAGATCTACTGTTTGCTTGGATGTTGCTGTGGGTCCAACATTGCCGGATGATATCTTACGGCATGACAACGATAGAGCAGGGGTCCCTGCAGGTGGCTGAGCCGCGTTCAAAAGTGCTGTGAGCTGCTACCCACCCTGTAGGTAAGGAGACTCACAAGTGTGGGCAGCAGTATCTGCAAATTTCTGGTGTACATGAGCAGTTCTAGAAGTGCTCCTAGACATGTTGCACCATGCAAGCCATCTGAATCGGATCTCAGCAGATTCAGATCTCTGAATCTGGTCTGCAGTACAGCCTGTCAGCCATACCATGGACAGTATAGATGCTGCTACTATGGCCAAGTCTACTACTGTTTTATAGGATTCCTTAAAAGAAAGGAATAGCTATGGAAGAGTGAAATATTCCTTCTTAAAACTTGCACAGTACAGTGGAAGTGAAACATGTTGCACTTGGAGTTGCTCTGTTCCATCATTGAATTCTGCTTCTCACTTCCATATTGAAGCACATTTGGTAAGAACAAGCTAATGGTTGTAACCACCAAATGAGGATGCGCCAAGAACAATTCTCACTATACTCAATTTTCTTGCATGTGTATTACATCTATGGAGGCTTTCATTAACAAACCTATCTCGTTTGGTTTCAGAGCCATCCCTGATTCTTAACACTTGTTCATTTGTAATAAGGTCTATAAAAACTTTTTGTCTTCTGAAACATGCACTAATGTGCATCTGATATTTTAAGGTAATGGTTCCAGCGAAAGCATTCTAACATGTCTGAAGATTTCTTGCTTGAAGCTAACTTTTTATGATCTGATTGCTAAGCAATGATGACATCTACGATGTCCACAGTGATACTTGCTGGGCATCTTTCCTTCAATAGTGGATTATGTTGTGCACTATATCTGAGAGGATTTATGGGCAAATGCATGAGAAATGGAAGAAAATAGTCACATGGAAAGATTTACTGGAAGGAACTTCCAAATGCCCTCTAATATGTGGGCAAAGTATAAAAGTGCCAAAGCTGCATTTATTCATTCCCGATTTAATGGGCAAATTCGGTTTTATTTGCTGACAGATGGGACTGGACTTTCAAATCACCAGCAGTGTTTTTGACAACTGATAACTTTGCAGCTCTGAAACAATTCCAAAGGATCTAAGAATCATTACCTGAGGATCTTTGTGTCTTTGTCTCTTCACTTTTACATGAACAGTTGTTATTAATAACCAAAAACTTACTATTAAATTGGCCTCACATGGAATTTTACAGAGCATTTGGTGTGGGGAGGTGTCATTACTGCATCGGCTGTGCGCTCAGATGCTTAATTCCATGATGGAACCTGCTTGCTTTTGTTTCCATTCTGTTTCTGTAGAGTGCTTTGCCTTACACAGTGTGCTTTGACTTACACAAGCATAAACTCAGGAAAATGAGTATTGAATTTTTTTTGCATATTTGTTCACACCCTTTAAGTGCATCAAATAAGTCTCACCTAATAAAGGTAATGAAGTTTTAGATGGGCAACAGGACTCCACTCCATACAAAGCACTCACATTTCAGATTCAAGTCTATGATTTTGAATAAACATAGCTGCATACCTGCATAGTGATCATATGAGCATGTGAATGTTGTGCCTCATTGTTTGTTTTGTCTTGATTTGAAGTTTAGTAAAGATTCTTCATGTGTTTTTTTTTAAAATGGTATTTTATCAGTTTTTCTCAGTAGAAGACAGCGCAATCTCCTTTCTGTATTAGCACTAGCATTGAACTTGAGCAGGCTTCTGCTTAAGCACTTTGCAGCTGCATCAATAAAAATCAGTTTACAATGTGTTTCATTTCTCTTGTCAAGTATTTTTGCAGAGTGGACTTAGTCTCTTGCAGCACAGTAGCTGAAGCACCTACCTCTGCAGGTCTGCAACCAAACAGCTGGGACACAACGTTAGCATGGGTTTATGTTCCTTTTCATTGACAGGCTTGTTTTAAGCTGTAAATGAGAATAGGGTCCTTATTGATTTTCCTGATGGTGTGACTCCTAAGGCCTGCTGTTTCCATTTAGCCACTAACGTATAAATTTATCAGATCCAGAGGTGTTATAATAATGTTTAAATAATGTAAATCCTCTTTTTCTTATGGGTCCTTCTTTGGGAATAAACAAGCCTATGAACATTTCACTCTAAATGGAAGTGCAATAGATTGACTGTACATTACCATCTGCTGAGGTGGCGTAAATTCTGTCACATCTGTATGTGGAAAAACTGGTTGTCCAAGGTTCCAAAGTGAATTAATATTGGAATGCTAGTGTAAACACCTAGATTTTCTAAGGCCACAAAGCATTTGGAAATCCCTGGAACTTGAGTGGAATTTGGAGATTTCCAGTCCTCTGCAAATCCATGCAGTTGAACTACAGTATGTATGTAAAAAAAAAAGTATAGGCCCTGGATTGGACTGGGAGAAGAATGAAGAGTTGAAAAACATGGCTTAGTCAGCCTTGTAATTTATAAGGAAGAGCTTGCTCATATATTTATGAATTTAATCACACAAAGTTCTGCCTTTCTTTTCAGCATCTGTAAAGTTATGAAGTGTATCAGTTTGGTTAGCACCACTGCTTGCTATCCATGACAAAGTTGTTCCTCAAAACATTTGTTTAGAGGTAGAAGATGGAATAACCTACTCTAGTAGAACATTAGAATCCCTCAGGCTCTGAAGAGCAAGACTTTTCTTGCTTGCTTCTTGTTAGTGTTGATATGATAAGATTCGGCTAGCCTGCTGCCAGTACTGCACCTAGTTATAGTTGTTCTCAGTGTTTCTGCAAACTGAACACTTGCCTTGGAAAGCACAACTTTTCTGCTCCTTTAAGAAAACATCAGCTTGCCTATTTATTTACAGTGTCACTTCTTTTAACTCTAAGTTAATTATAATGACTGTGAGGAATTAGCTTTGATCTTAGTTGTCTGATTCCAAAATCTACTAATTTTGTTTACTGAGTATTCACCAGTTACAATAAAAGTAGATACACAGAGGCTCTACAGAGCAAGAAATTATTCAATTTAAATGAAAGTGAACCATGAGGTAACTTTAATGAACTGATGTGTATTGCATGTTGACATGTTTCACAAATAAGTACTTTTGCAGTTATAACTGTAAGTAAATGCTTCTGAAATGCTTATTCAGGTAATTAACAATTAAAGATTTTGTTCTGGTCTTTTTAACAATATTTAAACAATAACCCCTTAGCAAAAAGAAGAGATATATTGATTTTGTAAGCATGTAACTACTCATGTTTAGTTTTATCCACTATGAAAACATATGTCAAGATAAGGATTAAGTACAGGACCTGATCCACATTGCACTGAGGCCTCTAGAAACACCTTTACTGACAGCAGTGGATTTGAGTTAAACCTGAGCACATCTGCATTTATGTTTTGGGTTCCATCGTGTCAGCAAGGTATTCAGGTATATCCCAAACAGAAACTGCAGTGGCATGGAAATGATATCTAAAACATCTATTTTAATAAATCTATTTTTTTCTCAAAAGATTTTTGGTGTTTTGGGAAGATGAACTTTGTATGTAGGCACAAATTCTCTGGCAGATGATTCCACTCCTGAATTTCTGCCAAATACCTTGTTTCATAAACACTTTCTTATAGCTGTGTATAAGATGAAAACCATGTAGGGGAACATACCGTCAGTTCTGTTTATTTTAAGTAAAGTTATGAGGAGAAAGAAGCACGTGTTGTTAGGGTTATGATAGGAAGGTGGCTATGAAACTGGAAATTTGCCTTCTGAGAACTATTTTGTATCAAAATAACATGTCCATTGGTATAGTGTTCCTTCTATATGGATCTGAACTGATGTCCAAAACTCAGAAGATGAGAAGCAGAGAGGTGTCAGTGTTGCTTCCATATTATTGGTATATCTGATAAAATCTTTCAAACTTTGTGAGGATAAATAGATGAATTAAGTAGTTATTTTAATACAGAGCATGTGGTCTCTTCTCCAAAGACATTATTCAATATTCAAAGCAGAACTAATGTGAGGAAATTTTAAGACCCAGGATTTTAAAACAAGATTAGAAGAGCTGGATGATTCTAATTGTTTGGTTCCACTTATTAATACCTATTTATCATGAACCATATCATCAGTGCATTGACACATACCTTGAAATGCATTGATGGAGCTCACAGGTCAAGTTCTGTGCTGCACTTGCACAAGGACCAGCAGAGAGCAGTGCAACTTTAGGACACCTTTGTGCCTTCCAGTGCCTTCCTTTTTCAACCTCTAGAAAGGCTCCCATGGGAATTTAGACCCAGCTGTCATTTACTGACAGAGCTTTTATGAGTTTTCTTGTACACTGGAGAACTCTATTGTCATACTGTGGCCTTCTCCTCTCTGTGGAAGTAGGTCCTTGGAGGACGTTCTTCCTTCTGCTGCTTGCCTTGTCTATACCTGTGACTTCTACCATAACTCCAGCTTAGGCTTTTGAGGTCAGAGATGCAACTTTAGTAGCTTTTCAACAAAATGGGTCAGAAATTCCCTCCCTTAAATTCTAGGACTAAAAGAGTACATACAGCTAGTCCCAGGGAAGTACCCTCAGACAATAAAGGTGAATTAAGTTGCAAAAATAAGATCATAGAGCCAACAGTAACTCCTGACCAAGGCAACAAATGCTGTCACTAATTTGTCCTACCTTTGTGCTTCCAAAGTCAAGCTTTGGTCTCAATTGGAGATGGTTAAAACTGTTACCTGATCAGTACAACCTGTGCAGCTTGTTCATGGGCAGTTTTTCTGGTGTAGAAGATGTATAGGGACCGTTTGGGAGGTGAAGGGAATGAACTATATTCTCCTCTTCTTTATAGTCATGTCCAACCTTTGAAATTTAATGTGTGATCTGGCAGTAAAGTCAGTTTGAATCGTTGAGAACTGTACTTTTCAGTGGAGCAAAAACTAACAGCTTTCCAGTGAACTGGTTGGCATCATTAGCACCTTCTGTGCTTCTGGCTGTTGCTGGTGTCAAGGTCCTTACATAAGTTCTTTCTTGCACCTTGTGTTTCAGCAAATGACAGGGTTTTTTTATCTTCTGCTCTTCAAATATTTTAGAATTAATAAGAGGCTGTGGAAGTCATATGACCGGTATACATCTGTCTGGAGAAAAGGTTAAAAAATGTAATATAAAGATTAATGGTCTAATTAATTATGTCCTTTGTGAAACTGTTTAAGGAAGTTTAACAGGGGGATCAGTTTAATTTCACAGAAATTTAACAAGGAACAAACATCTGAGAGGTCTTACTCTTTTGGCTAGCTGAGAAAGCAAAACTTTGGGTTAAAGTCCTGTGATGCAGTGTAAGCATTGCAGGTGCTGCCTAGGTGAGCTAGTCAGAAACCCACCCTGTTCATAGGATTTGTGCCATAAACCTTGCAGTGACAGACTTCTTTCTATTCACACCTCCAGCTCCTGACCCTCAGTCATCAATATTGGTGCTGGGAAGATCAATACAATTCCTTGCTGTGTATGCTGGTATATTTTACTGATAACAAATGCTTTCAGGGAGTGCTGGTCACCTATTTCCACCCCATGTCCCTTCTGTATGTCTGCTGTCTTTTTGGTGTAAATACCTTTTGCTTTCCAAGCGATTAGGGTGCTGCCTATTCTGTTGCAAATCTTCAAGTTGACTTAACTAAACTCAAGTGCCACTGCACTTCCTGTAATAGTACCCATTATTTTATCTCCTCCATTGACCCCTCCTCCTGTGAACTGTACTCTTTGTGTACAGCTAACGTTTTTCTACATTAATCAAGCTGTTAAGCTTAGCTGTGATGCTGTTTGAGAGAAGGCTTTTGATGTCAATAAGATGTGTATATGAATTATTTAAGAGAATTTCCATTTCACTTGTTTACCACCATGATTTGCAATGATGCTGCCTATAACAGGGATCTCACTTCTGCTACATGAGAGCTGGATTTGCTGCGCTCTGATTTAATCAATGCAAACTGAGTGATAAAGGCAGAGCAGCGTGTCTTATTTATCCATAATGAGAGTTTGTGAATCTTCCAGCTATTAAGGAAAAGTGAACTCCCAGTTTTGTCTCCTGTTAAATAATCAGATAAAACAAATTTGGCTTCTACTTTTTGCAGGAATAATATTTATGAAGTAGTGTAAATAGTACCTATGTAACTAATTTTCCCTTCTGAGAGTGACATTTTTAGAGGGAGATGGTCAAATTGAGTTATAGTCAGCCTGTAAGTATGTTTTTATCTGAAAAGTAAGTCAAGGCTCTGACTCTACCATGAGTCTAAAAGAGTCCTTCCCCTCTTTTTCTTTTTTTTGTTCTCCCCACTATTTGGATGAAAATGGATTTTTTCATAGTTTTGATGTTATGCTAAACTTGTTACTTTTCTCCAGATGGGTGGGTTCTTGTCAAAGCAAAGAAAGTTCTAATAAACAGAAAAGTATCATAGTGAAATCAGAAGACTTTGAGAGTGGTTTTGAGGAATGTATAAAAGTAATCAAAAGTCTTAAAAAGGTGAATATGGAAGAAATGAGCAACATGAAGACACATGTTTGTAGCTGATGTGTCAGAGCCTGCTGTGAATTTATTATAGCAAAGTAAAACTGAATGATTTCCAAATATTCTGTTCTTCCTAGTGCTAAGGTGAAATGACTTAGGCTACTGTGTCACCATGACTTATCACTTAACCTTAGCTGAGACCAGGGGTATTGTAGGGCCTGTATATCCCCTATGGTATTGTTGCATAGCCTGGTATATGCGTTTCAAGGACTTGGGGATTGGATTGGAATAGACTGTGCTACAAATGGGGCAGTATCTTTTAATTCACTGCAAATATTATTTGCCCGTCCCTTTGACTTGGCATGGGATGATGTAAAAGTTCACTAAATCAGCATTTACATGGAAATAAATGCTGAGCATTATTCACCCAGATTGTACTAATGAGCATCTGCCTAGATATAAGAGTTTCAATATTAAAAGCCAAGTATGTGAAACTCCAGGAATTGATATTAAGACATATGGTTTTACATCACTGGCATTCAATGTAGGCTTTCCATCCTAACCACATTGCTGCTGTGCTTACAGCAATATTTCATACTAAAACTTAGGTGTAATTGCCACAGCTTAGCTGCAAGTCTTCTGCATTCATTCTGTGAAGGTAAACAAGTATTGAGGAGAGCGAAAGAAGAATGGAATTGAAGAGCCAGAGTGAAATAACCATGCTCTAGTTTGTCTTCCTTCCTTTTGGTACCTCCTTTCTTAGATCAGTTTTGCTAGTAGATAGCAATTTTTCAGTGAGAGAATTGTCTCTAAAATCATTAACTCCCCACTGTTATTGCATATCCTTCTGCTGAGCAAGACGGGGATATAAAAAGATTTTCTCATGTTCATGGGAGTTTGTTTTTTTTTTTTCCTGCACAGGAGTGCTTGACAATGTATGTATGATGCACTGAGAGACTTCGTGGACCACCTACATTGAAGTCAGGCTCTAGCATGGCAGGATGTGACTGCATGCTTAGTTGCACGCAGCTAATCGATTCCTTAACCCTTGACATATACTACTATTTAGGGTTATGGCAGATACAAGGTTTTTCTTCTTGGGTTGTTGCTTGCTCAGTGAAGTGCATGTGTCTACATTGTTTCTAGAGAGTTGCTGGTGGTAACTGGGAAGGAAGTAAAATTCCTTGCTGGAAGCTGTTGCATCATTGTTTCAGTTGTACATTGGTTTCAAAGGACTTAGGTTCTGTACTGAGAGCATGGTCCCATGCTGCAACAGGCTCCCCAGGGATGTGGTTACAGCCCTGAGCTGGGCTGAGGTCAGGAAGCATCTGGACGATGCCCTTAGCACCATCAAGTCAGAGCGTTGGACTGTGTGGAGCCAGGAATTGGGTTCCATGGTCCTTGTGGGTCCCTTCCAACTCAGGAGATTCTGTGATGCTGTGACTGTTCAGTTGCTGAGGTTATTTACTTAGCAACTGGAGGGTTCCCTGCCCTGTGACAGGCACCACCACTTCAAGTTTTTGCTTACCAGTGAGATTAGCTTAATTCTCTTATGTGATTACAAAAATTCTGCTATATAACTTAAAAGGTGAAGACAGGTCCTTGAGTGGTGTTGGGAGCACCATCTTTAAGTATGTGGGTAAAGGACATCTGCAGAAGTGGTTGGAAGTGAAGTTGGTTGAACCAGTTGAAGTTGTTGATGGTTGAATGCCAGCTAATGGAGGCTGTCTGAGATAGAGGTATGAAGAAGGAAAAATATGAAGCTTGCGTAACATAAAAAAAAATCTTTAAGTAATTTGTGAGAGTTTGGAGAGAACTTAAAATGGGGATCCTGGGCTGGTTTCCTTTTGGAAACTGTTTTTCATCCTGAATAGGGTGATTAAACACATGTCAAAGGTTTTGTACACAGTTTACTGCCACTGTAAATCCATTGGGTCAAGACTCAGTTTAGCTCTGAAGCTCCTGGGGTTACAGCTGTCTCTGGTTAGCAAGAATGAAGGCAGATCTGAGAGAATACCATGTACTTAATGAGATGAAGGCAAGGGTTGTCCTGGGATGCATGCTGGAAAGGTGATGTGAAACAGACCCTCCCCTCTGCTCTATCATGCAAACCTTAAACATCATTTGGCATCATGGTTCTTTACTTGTTCACTTAGAAGCAAAACCAAATGAAGTGCTGAAAGGAGCTGACTCTGTTCAGGTCTTCACTTTGCCGGCTGTGATTGTGTCAGTCTGCTGTATCTTTAAAATGTAATGTTTCCCTTGTGTCTCAGTGCAGTCAGGATTACTCTGCCATAGCATATGAAGGATAAAGGTATGCTTTGGATTTACTTTTGCAGAGAGAGAACAAATTAAAGACTGACATTTTACAAAGACTAAAATTGCACACAGTGATGAAGCCCAACTAAAATGTAATTCAGATTCTGACTGATTTACACCTGCAGCTCAGTGCTGTTTAATTAGAAGGATAAGTATCTGGAACTGCACCTGTGCCTGAAATAAAGTTGTGGATACGTGTTTGCAGAAGAGCAGACAAACTGGCAGACTCATGGCATTTTACGTCTGAGGCATATGCAGAGATGATATCTGGAGGATGTTTGATGTGCATTCCCCAGTTCTCAGAGGAGAATATCTTATGTTTATGAGCTTTGTGGGCTTCGAACTGGATTAAGATCCTGAATGGATACTTGTCCTTTGGAAAATTTGAACACTTTTGCTATTACCATTTTAGTACTACAGGATATGTCACCATTGCCTTATCTTTGGCTGGTGGTATTGAGTCTGTCTCTTCATATGTATTCAGCTTGCACAAGCATAAGCTTCACATGACTTATAGAATATCAGTTCAGACCATCAGTGCTCCTATCTGGCCTTATACCCCAAAATCTCTTGTCTTTCATTAATATTGTGAGTCTGAATATAGCTGTTCTGTCAGGGTTTTATGTTTTTCCTAAATCTTGAGATATCACTGTCAACTTACATTATAAGCGGATCCTTCTCAAAATCTCTTACTCCTGCAGAGACTACTCTACTCTAGCTGTGTTGTTAGCTGTAAAGTGAGAAACAGCTCCTCATAGGTTCTAGAATGAAAATGCCTAAATAAGTGTTTAGCTTTGGTCACAAGGTTAAATCTTTATACAATTATAGATTCTTTAAAATTAAGGTTTTGCTCTGAATGGCTATGATTCTGAAAACCAAACTAATAAATGTAGCAAATTTGACTGCAAATAATAAACTGAGTCTTGGATTTTTGGGTGGTTTGGTTTTTTTTAATTGCAGAGGTAAAACCCAATTTAGCAATCCACTGATCCTTGAGATTCCTTTATAATAATCTGGAGTCCGTGACCATCTCTGCCTGTTTCTAGCACAGGAGCGTGAGGCACCAGTTTACGAGTGAGGTTTTCTAATGATCTTTTTGTTTCATTCTATTAGAACCTGAGAATTCTTTTGCACATTGCTCTGTGGTTTTCAAAACGACTCTATATTCCAATAATTGGAAGTTTGGAGAGGTTGATGTGACTTTCAGTCACATCATGCTTATTTTGAACTGGTTTGGAAAACAACTAGAGAATGCATGAATGCTGCGCAGGTTGCAATGAATAAATGCAGATGCTTTTTCTCTTGACTTTTCAGTCTGTCTTTCAGTAAGTGACTGACATGGCAAATGTTGGTTCTGTGGTGGCACTGTCTCTGCACTTCTTAGTGCACTCAACGGGAATTTTTCATTTCATGCATCATTTATAATTTGTGCAATGATTATGAGGAGTCTCTCTCCCTCCCTCTCTATGTATGTGTGTGCATAGATAAATAGAAATATATAGGTAAGGGTTTTAAGAGGAAGAGAATATGCCTTGTCAGCCTTCTATAAGCTTGAAGTATTTTCCTCTGTGTGAAGTTAGATGGGATAAATTGTATCAACACAAGTTTCTGCATGCACTTTATCTCTGGAGGAGACAGGGAAGAACACTAAAAGAGTGCCATTTAGACATTTAATTATGGAATACAGCAGAGTATTTCAGAGACATCCCAACTGCTGCCCATCCACATCCAGAATTCATTCAGACATGAAAATAACAAAGCCTTGAAAAATGAAGGACTGACAGTGTTAGTAAATGTCTGAACTCTGGGGTGTTTTATTGGCTTCCATCTCAGAAAGACTAACTAGATGATCCTTTGCCAGTAACATTGCACAGAAGGTAGGTGATGGGCTCTTTCTGCTTATGCTTTTAGTTGGTTTATTAAATGACCGAGGTTTCAAACTTCCCTGCTTGCTTTCCATTTACATCTTATTAGAAACTGTGGCTTTGATCTCTATTTTGTTGTGGCTCTTTCTGTAATTCTTTAGACAATTTGGTATGTTGCAGAGGATTTTTATCTGTCATTATTTGTGCATCTGGAAGGCAAATTGGTTGGATTCCTGAACTTCTAGGGAGGTTTCTCCACTGGAATGCAATTAATATGGGAAGCTGAGCATGGACAAAAAATATCACTGAATACTCATTTAGGTTTCCCAGAATATTAATTGAAAGAGCAGATGGTTTTATTTGTTAACACTTGTTCTTTCAAAATTTAATGAAGTTCTAAAATTTTTGTGTGGTTTTGCCAACCTAAAGTCCATTGCTTTTTTTTTTACCGTGGATAAAAATAGGCCTCTTCTAGTGAAAATAATCCTTCATACTGACAAAAGCCAAAGTAAGAATCCTCGAGATGCAATGCTGGGTTTTACCATGGAAAATGGGCATCTTTTCAAGTTGGAAAATGCAACTAATTCCAAGTAAAGTGGAAAATACATTGACGTAGGCAGGACTGATGGCATGAACAGCCAGGTTAAACAGACCAAATTATGGCTTTCTTTCTTCATGTTGTTCTTAAGGTTTGCTAAGGCACTTATGGAAACTATAAGGAGAGGATAAGGCCACATTAGTCTATCTTCTTGGTCTAATTAATGCTAAAGTTGTCTGTCTACAATTTTTCAAATTTTAATTTTTTTTTAGAAAAAAACTAACCCCATCAAGTGTAGTAATTATTCCCTTTATCACTAACTGAATGATGTATATGAAATAGAAGGGTCTTCTCAGGACTGCATGGCTGGCTGCTCCGTTATCTGACTCTCTACTCTTCCCTTCTCAGAAGCTTTTCAATCCAGTATCTCCCTTTTGGAGATGTCTTGACACTTGTGGCTGTCTGGCTTTGATTGATCTCTGGGAATGCAGCCTTCTGAACAAGTTTGCTATAATTTACTGCATGGACTGCTCTTTAATGTTCAACGTTTTTTTTTTCTTACCTGACTGATATATTTGTCAGTGTATCAGTAAAACTGGATGGACGTTGATCTGGGCAGAGGTGGTAAACCTGAGGGGGTGAAGGTGCACAAAGATCTTCAAGATTACTTGTTCTTGCCTGATTTGCTTTAGGACAATCCCTCTGACACTCTGTGAGGTGAAATATAGCCTCTCCCCAGGTCCTAAAAGTGGCACTAGAGCTACAGATTGCCCACAAATAGGGGCATTATGTACTGTCTGTCTGTCTTGTTTTTTTAGTGTGCTACTCTAAGAGAATGAAACCAAGACAGTAACTGTTAATCATGCAGCCTGTGTTTGGGTACCTCTCTATTTTTTTTTTCTTTCTCTTGTGCCAAGAAAAAGGAAGAGAGGTTATATTAAAGATCCCAGTGTGGAAAGGGCTGAAAACTCCCCTTTAATCTACATGGAGGGGGGAAAAAAATAGTTGACGATATGCAAAAAAAGAGTAGGCTTTGCTCAGACAAAAAGAGAGAAGTCCTGAGGCACCTAATAAAGCCACCTTGAAAGAGGAAACTCCACAGGATATCATGACTCACAGAATCACCTTCTCTTCATCAAACCCTTCCTACCAGTCAAAACATTAGGGAAGTTCACAGCTATGAGCACAGCTGCTCCATGGGCCAGCAAGCTTCCTTTTGCCAGGGGAAATACATAACCCCATGCTTATTCATCCCAAAAGGTGCTATTTTACTTCAGTTTTAATAGGACAGGCAAAATGTATAGACAACGTGTTCTAGTCACCTGTGTCTCATTATAGCTTTTGTTGGACGACAAAAATAACCCATTTAATCTATTTACACTCAAAAGTAAGTGTGCTGAAATCAATATTTCAGAAGTTTCAAACATAGAAGAGCTGTGGCTCTTGTTTAGAAAACATGAGGCAGTATCAGAGAAATTAAATTGAATTGCTCAGCTATTTAGTTTTCTTGTAGTAGCAGCAGAACAAGTCAGGTTTTCAAAAGTTCTATAAAGAGTGTGATGGTTTTCCAGTGTGATTATAATTAAGGTTGATGGATTGTCAGGGAGGCAAAGAATAGTGATTTTTCAGCATAATTTGGATAGAAACAGGAAGCCACCGAACTATCCAGTTGAAGCCATTAAGCTCTATGGATGTAAAGAGCAGACCAGACAGCACAATACCGGCACTTTCCATTAAATTAAATCCTTCTTGACCTTTGGAAAAGAAATATAACTCATCTTTTATGAATTTTTTTTATGCTACTCTTTCCTGGTCTTCAGATAAAGTCATTTAATTGCTTTAGTATGGCTCTGATGGTGTCGTCACATGCTTGGTTTGGCTACATTTGAAGTTTTGCCTGTGTATCGTCATAGAACTTCTGACTGGCAAGTGAAGCCTACTGAGCTGTCGTCACAGCAGTACTAGAGAACTGTGGCTTTGGAGAACTGCCAGTGTAACTTCATCAATTCCCACTGGAAATGTCCCTAGTCAGGGGGACTTTCCAAGTGGAAAAGGGGTTCCTCCCCTGTTGTTGCCCAGTTTATAGAAGAAATTAAGAGTTAAAAAGACTATGTTTCAAAGTTTTGCCTAAATGTAAAAGGCATGCTTTTTTTTAATAGGTGACCCAAATTTACTCAGAGTCTGGATTTAGGTCCGTTCCTTCAGACTCCCAGGTATTCTCAGAAGATAGGTCTTTAGTGTTTCCAGCACAAGGCAGGAAAAATGCCACATATATGTACATACATACATGTGTTTTCTGCATGAGATTCAATTTTTTAGTGCATTTTATTAATAAAACTACTTCTGCCTGTGTATTAGTGGTTTATATTTTAATGTGCTCTAGTTTCTGATGAGTCCTCAAGAGCAGATATACTGGCATCTGTGATATTTGGCTCATCTTGGAAGTTCCTCATTTCCCCAGGTGATTTTCAGCTTGTTCTGAGGTAACTTGTGTTGTCTCCGTGTTCACAGCCAGGGTTAACCTTGAAGAAGGGAAAAGAACACTTTTTCCACTTTATAAAAAGTATCTTTCTTTCAACCTCTTCATTTTGCAGTGGTAGAAATGGCAACATAGAAGGTTTTAGAGTTAGATTCATAGGAAGACACATTTATTTAGGGTTGTCTGTAGCACTGGTACAAGGCTCTGGAGAGGGATATAAATCAAATATGTATAAACACATAGCGTTTTTGTTTTTATGAATTATTCTATTGTGTTTAGCTTGCTTAGGAGTATTACAGATCAAAGAATCATAGAACTGCATGCCTAAAAGAACCTAAAAAATTATGTATCCCAGTGCACTGAAATAGAAACGCCCTGTGGACATTAATTTTGTCTACTTAGCAAATAGTAACTCAAGGCAGGTACTGCTGACTGTGTCGAACTCTGTGTATTCACCATTCTTTCTCAGTTACTTCTGACTTCACAAGTATGCAGATAGGTGTATTGATTGTCATATTCCACAATTAAACTTGCTGAGAATGTAAAGAATTAAAGATAGAAGATTTTATTCATTTTCTAGTGCCTGCACTATTGCTATGTTTTAGTGAGTGTTTTGCTTTATATGAGATGAGGGTGCTCTTCTATGTTGAGGAATTCATAAATCAAATTATGTGCACATCAGGCAACTTTTAATAGAATTAATGTCAGTGCAATTCATCATCTCAAAGTTCCACATGTGCCAATTCATCAAAACAACGATCTTGTCGGGTACTGTCCTAATAAATAATTATTTCTGTGCCCAGTTCTTCTGAAGGGTTTGTGAGGTTGCTTGCTGATTCATCAGTGCTAATGTTGAGGTAAACTGTAGTTCATCTGGGTGATTTATTTAATGGTCTTTTTCTTTACAAGAGCAAAAAAATGTTTTCTTCCACTTACTGTTGACAAAATGGAAGGGAATACTCTGATAAGCATCTCGTGAACAATCTGGATAAATGCCACAGTATTTACCTGCAAATACCTTTGTTTACAGTAAATCTTTAGTAGTTTGTGGAAGTCTGTTGTAGTTAAAAATGTTACTTGTATTGCTGGGTCTGCACTGTAGGGTTTAGGAGCTCAAAGCGTTCACGCTGAACTCTGACTTCAAGTCAGAGACTTAAAATGCTGAAAAAACCCCATTTATTACATTGACACAACTTTTAAATGAGAAACAGTTTTTCAAATAAAACCCCCAACAAACCAAACTAATCATCATATAAGCTTCACAGTGGTGGTTTTGGAAATCAGCAAGTAGGCAAATAAATAGATGCAAGAGACTTACCCTTGTGCTTCAATTTATTCAAGCATCAACTAGCAGTGAATACTCAGCCTCCTCATTCAATTTCAGTTCACTAGGAATTGAGTGTATGTAAAGTGCTTGAGTACTCCTCAAATTGTGCAAGTGGTACCTTGAAATCCTGAATGGCTATGTGATAGTGAACCATGTCCACATAGAATCAATCCAACAATAGATGGGGTTTTTTATATTAATTTGCATTTTTTAAAAGTAGTTGTAATACTCTGAATATTTAAAACAACCTGAAATGCTGAATTTAAACTTGAAGCACAAGAAAAATATTTCCTTTCTACTCTGAATATTTCAAAGCTTATTTCTTCTACAGGGGCATTGAGAGAAAATTCAGAGAGAAAAATCATGCTGTGTTTCTTATAACGAATATTTTGTTTCAAACACTGAAAAATGTTCTTGTGGCTCCTTTTTTTTCTAAACTCAGAGCTTGGTGAATTTGAATGGGATGTGAGAAAGACATCAGTGCTGCAAATATGCATTTCTATTGGTTAAAACTTAAACTCAACTCATCTACTGTAAGTACTGATCGCACCTCATTAGATTTTTTGATAAATCCCTCACAAGCTCCTTGTGTGGTCAAGCCTATTTCTGGTGCCTGTTTTATGCCTATTGGTGTACAATTAGCAATTAAGTCATTTAGCACTGAATATCCATTAACCAGCTTTTATGTGTAGGTAGGTTTGCTGATGTGTTCAGGGACTGGTCCAGCATGTGCCTGGAAGTGGATGTTACCCAACAGCCATGCAGCTCCTGTTTTTCTGCATCAATCCCCTGGTTATCACTGACCCTCTACTCAAGGGAGGAAAAGGAGATACTCTGCAGTCACTGAGAAAGCGCAGCAGCATGCGCAATGACACCTAGGCAATCAAAACTCCCTCCATCAAATTGCAGGTGACATTTTCATTAGCTCAACAGCTCCTGGGCTTTGATTAGGAAATGACTCCTGGGGGAAAAAAAAGTTCATGTCATTGCATAGTTATGTCACAGATGCAGCACTCTTCAAGAAGTGCTTTTTTCAGCCTTGCCTTAGCACTCTTACAGCAGCTGATGGAGAAGTTTTATAATTTAGAACATCAGTGGTGTAAGTAATGAGATATATCTTCTAGTATGCAGGCGAGACTTTATTGTGGTGCTGTCTGTTAGGATATGAACTTTTATGGATGTTTTATAAAGGTTGTTTAAAATAGGCTTTCTATTGAGTATTTTTAGGAAAAAAACCCTAAAATTTTCACTGAATTTTATGCTTTAATTGCATGTGATGTATATAGCAAATCTTGAATGTGAAAGCAGTATAAACACATGTAAATCCAAAGGTACAGTGGGTTAATAGGCAGGAACAAATCGATTATTTCTGTGTAGCTTTGTGTAATTTCACTGAAATCAGATTTTGGGATTGCCTATCACCTTGACCAATAATATGAAACTGTGTCATTTCTTGTACATTAATTGCACATCTATGTACATGGAAGCCTTTTGGGCTCCTTTATGGTCCAAATACTGATGTAAGATTTGCCATGAGTGGGTCACATAAATATTTGTTATGAAGTTCTGTTTGTATCCTTTCATTACCTCCTCCCTCTAAGAGAGATTCAGTCTCAAAACACTCTAACTGCTAATTATTATGCACATCTCTGAAGTAGTCTAGTATTGTCCCCACTTTACATATGACGCAACAGTTCCTGCTTGGATCTTGACACTGAGCAGCTCACCAGCAATTCAAATCAGATCATATGTGATTCGTCTCATCACAGGGGAGACAGACATTCTAAAGCAAAAATTAAATCAGGATAGGGATTTGAACTTTCGGCTCCTGCAAATAACAATTCCCTTCCGCAGCTCCTCGGCTATTCTGGGCTGGCACACTCCCAGAGAAACTGCTCTAATTTGAATAATTAATTAAATATTAATTGGAGGAGAGGCAGGCAGTCACAGCTAAACAGTTTGGTTTGAATAAATGAGCATTTTCTTGCTAAATAAATGTATTACAAGTAGGAAGCTCTCTATTCTGTTTGAGAGCAGTCCAATTACCTACATGTCAATTAAAATCTATATGAAATCCCTAAAAAAGACCACAGACAAAAGAAAAGTTCAGTAGCATTTGTGGATCATTTTTTATCAGCTGTAAAGTATCTGAAACTTTGGTTTCATCATGATACTGCATTCCTGATTTAAATTTGCAAAAGAGAAGACTGAGGACCAACAGAATTCATGACATCCTCTTTAAAATCTGGCATGGCTGAGCAGCAGTGTCCCAAAGTGGACTCTCTAGGAATTACTTGTGGTGATTCTTTTTTTTTCTTTTCTATAGCCCTCAAATGGTATTTAAATAAATTCTATTGACTGGTTTTGAAAGTGAACAGCTTGAATAAAGATTAAATGGGTAAACAGGCTTTTAGAAAAAAGACAGTAGAAACCATGGCTTTAGCACAAATGGTCATTTCTTGAATAAGGCTAATCTGGCTTGACATCTTTTCCTTGAAGCTTTATTTTATTATTGGCTTGATGTGTTCCAGAAAACTCTGAGCTATTATACAGCATGAGATGTTGCAGGGAGCAGGAAGGAAGACTTCAATTTTGGTGTTGGGAGGGAAATCTAGACAGCATCTCAGTCTAGGCTCTCTTTCTGACAGCTGACTTCTCACTGAGGGTGGTTGAGTGCCTGCACCTTGCAGAGCATCATGACTGAGCAGTGCCAGAGGCATCATTGGTGGTACTCTGCTCTCCTTGTAAAACACCAATTCTGCTCTCCTTGTAAAACACCAATTCTTCATTTTCATAGAGGAAAAAGTAATTCTGAATAATTTCCCATTTTGCAAACACTCTTGGACCTGTCATTCTCTTCTGTTTTAACACTTTCAAAATTGAAGAGTTGTAGGATTGTGGTACAGATTTTTCTGTTAGAAAGATAAGGTAATTCCTACTTTGAAAATATCAAAGAACAACATTAAATAGACCACAAAATACTGACATTGGACAATCTAGAGGAGCCAGCATACATTTTATTTTTCCTATTTTAACCTTTTACATTTTCTTTCCAACCTCAGATAGGAAAAAAATTGAGAAACTTGGAAAAATCTCCTAAACCCAATAGGTTTTCAGCCTATTTCAGGAGAGTAAGAGCTCCTCATTTTCTGATTAATCCAACAGTGGGAACTGCCCAGGGTTTATCTGCTGTAACTTTGAACTGAATTGTCCATTTGAAGTACTTACAGAGAGTGTTTTTGGGATATTAAGCTCCAATTTGCAACCTTGGTGAAGTGTTTGAGGTTAGATGGGGCTGGTCTAGACTGGAGTCATCCTCTCCCCTGCCCAGACATAGTAATGGGGATGAAGGGGGCACTTTCAGGTAGGGAAATCAAGAATTTTGTTTTTGTGGAACAAAACAGTCAAGAATGATGCAGGAAGGCAGGAGTGAACATGCTTTGGAAATGCAGAGCCTGGGCCACTTTAACTGCCACTAGATTTCTTAGCTGATCAGCAGCAGAACTGAGACAACTACTTTTCTGTTTATAAATCCTAAGTATTTATAATCTACCTTATACTTTTATGCATGCCATGAAGTGTTTCTCCAAAATACTGCATGTGCTTAAAACAGATGAGTTTTTCAGACCTTTTAAAACAAAATGAGGCATGAGTAGATGCTACATTGATGCTTCATTTGCATGTTAAGCTAACTGTAACTGGAAATAATTCTCCATGTGGCTGGCTCACCATTTCCGAGTTGTTTTACACACTGCTCAAAAAGAAAAACGAGATTATTGACAACTGAGGTTGCAGTAATCTCAGAAAAGATGTCTGTGGAAGAAAATGTAACTTATCACAAAGAGTGCATGTTTCCCCTCCCTGAATGCAAACACCCATTCACATTGTTCTATGTCTCATTGCTGCATAACTTTCAAAATAGAGATAATGTGCTGCTTATTTTCCTAAGCAACATTAAGCATTTCCATTAGTGCCGGGGAAGCAGGAGAAATGGTGATACTTTGTGCATTAAATTAACACTGAATGTTAAAAGCCCTCTGTATTTACCTGGCTGATAGTGACAAGAAACAAACTCAGAATGTTTATGAAAACAGTGTGGGTGTTTTCAGAGTCCTTCCTGGAGATTATGAAGTTTCAGTAAAGCAGAACATTGTGTTTTACCTTTTCTGTAGCTGTGAGGTTCATTTTGCAACTTTCCTTTTGTTTTTCTTATACCTGCTGCCTCTCTCTCAGCAATTATTTTCACTATGCACTTCCCACTAAAAAAAAAACAAAAACAAACAACCTAAAGCCCTGAAAATATTTTTCTGAACAAATCCATGTTTTCCCAGGATTTGGGAATTTTTTCAGTCTGACTATATATCTTTTGTGAAGTTCTCAACATCTTAACTCTAATTTAGCTCATAGTCCTGCCTTAATTCTGCTCAGTTTTAGATTACAGTAGGTGTGGGCCTGGAGCCCATATGGGTGAAATACTGTATCATGTTTTTTAAAAGTAGCCTGGAACAAAGGTATATATTGATGTTTTGGACTGTTCTTTCTGATGGCTGTTTTGTTTGTAAGCTGCTTGGTCCAATTTTCGTTGTCCATGGGTGCTGTAACTGCTAAATTTTGGGGTTTATCTCTCAAAATGTTCTTTTGTTCGGTTTTTTTTTTTTTTTTTTCCTACTTTCCCTCTATAGGTGCAGGAGAATATCATAATTTGGTTGGTTTAATAAGTCAGGACAAATAGGGATACTCACCTCTGGGTAAATACTCAATCATTCAACCTATGGTGCCAGTTCCTCTGCAACGATACGATCACTTAATAGCATATGTCTTCAAGGTAGACTTTTAACAGTCCATGGGTTTCTGGAATGAATTGGCACTTTTATCTCTTTAGTTCTAGTTTCATCCTCCATGATGGGTCTTATCAACCCCTTGTCCTGCTGAGAGGACAGAAAGCTCTTCAGCTCAAGCTTTAATGGTCTTATTTGTCCAGATTGGCACTTCTGTTCAACTCTTGGCTGCAGCTCTACATTTCACGTGTGAGGCTGTTCTGATCCATTCAAACGCCTATGGGGAATCTCAACAAGCTTTTTGAAAAGATTAATGACTTAGCTGTGGTTTTTATGATAGTGTTTTCTAAAGAAAAGCCTGCATACCTAATAAGGTTATTTCTACAAGCCAAAATTTGCATTGCTCACCATAAAAGACAAATAGATAGATTTCAACTACAAAACATCTGAAGGTTTATTGCCCATTTTTGTCTTTGCAGATCATGTTGTACAAGTAAAGGGAAATAAAGAAGGGATAAAGAAAATAAACAGGAAATGCATCAGCTATAAAATGCAGGAGAGGAAGGATATAATTGTGAAGAAGTCTTTACTTTGTTAGTCAGATATTCGCTAGTCTTATGTTTTTATTTGGATGTGACCATGAATAGGACTAATTTAAAATAGTGCTTGAACTTCTGTTTAAAGAAGTTGGAAATGAATAAGCCTTCATTTATTGTGAAGTTGAGTGACCTAGTGTGGCAAAAGCCTCATTTATGAGTGGTACCATGTAATAAGATCAGACTTTTGGCCCTTGCTCGCTCTAGTCTTCTGTCTCTTTTGTGCTACGTATCATTAGAGTTGACCATTTAAATGAGTTCTTTCCTCTACAAGCTGCTGAGTCTCTAAGCTGAATAGGTATTTTTTAATAACATTTCTTTTAAGTATGTTCTACGGGTTTATTTTTGTAGCACTAGTAGACAAATTTGAAATTAAAAAATTGAAAATTTAACATAAAAGGAAACTTACACGATGTTAGTGTCTTTTTTTTCCTCTGTATTTCCCCCTTGTTAACTATATAAAACTGCTAGTAAAACCTCTCCTCCTAAATGAATGTGTGTTAGAAAATATGCCTGCATTTGTGAGTAAATGAAGAAGCAGCAATCCTGATTATTCAGATATAAAACAGAGCAGAACAGATGCATGATTCTGTAGCTTTTTTCTCAAGTTATGTTTCTTTTTTCTAAACAGATAAACATTTATTTATTTAAGGTACGCTTTTATTATCATCTTCTGGTTGTTTTATAAGAAATAGTGAGAAATTATATTATTAGCTATTGAAAATATCTTCCAATATTTCCAGAATATATCTGTTTGGAGCATAACACTGTCTGACTCTAGATGCTATACATCTGTTGTTGGATTTGCTGCTTAAAAACACTAAATGCAACAGAGAAGAGAAATATGGTTCCTGAGTCTCTAATGATACCGTGAGCCACTTAAGGCACATGCTGACTGTGCCTGGATTAATACTTTTTCAGATGATGGACAGGCTAACAGGAGAACACGCTTGGCTTGCTGCACCAAGTGGTGAGCAGCTATGGAGTCCTGCTTACTCTTTAACCTACCCCAGTCAGCAAGAAACATCTGGAACAGCTGTGGGGTCTGACCAGGGTGCTCTTCTGCAAGGCCAGAGTTGGAAAAATTTAAGAGAGATTCCTCAGAGCCCTTGCTAAGGAACACACAGCACCACATTTGCATTGTAGAGGGGCACTTCAAACCTGGGACCCAGAAACAGACCTCAGTCTTATCGGTGATTCTCCAGCCTGCTTCCCACTGCGATATGTCAGTTGGTATCATGTGCTGAGAATTTATTGGCGGTTGGCCCAGAGTGAAGCTGTGATTGTGAAGTTCTGCAGAAAACAGAGCTGCTTCAGCATGACTCTGAAGTCCCCTGGCCCAAAGATGCCTGTAAGTTTTCATGTGACAAAGCAATTGATGCCTTCATGTAGAAAGTGGATTTTTAAAGGCAGGTATCTATTTATTTTAGTCTTACAAGGCTCATTCTGTGAAGGCTAGGCAATATAAACTCCTTTGGTTTTATATGTGGCTGTATGCACATAGTTTTCTGATGAAGGTTCTCAGCATAATTTTTAATCTGGTAAACTGAATGAAGTAAAGAAATTGAGTGTTATTCATTAAGATGATGCCAAGGTCACAGAAACTTGGCTATAAAGCTGTTTATGTAAGTTTTGCATCAATCTAAGGTTTCAATTATTCCTGATTTGCAATTTTGTCAAGAAAAGCCCTGAAGCACAGGGCAAATTTACAAAAGCAAAAGGACTACAGCAGATTCGCCTCTCAAAGTTTGAGGAGTAAATTAAGAGACTTTGGTTTTCAATCTCTTATGTTATTTCCCTTTTTGCAAAAGAAAACCCCAAAACCAAACCAAAAAGCCCCGAAGAAAAGAATAAAACTGGTGTTCCTTCTTCCTAATACTTAAAGGTTAGTTGTGTGTTTCTCCTTCGGGGTTACCATGGTGACAAGAGTAATGTTAAGGCCTAGCTAGTCAGGTACTAGATTAGGCTAAAAATCATTTATTCTTCTTTTCACCTGTGAAACACATGGCCAGAAGATGAATGGTGTCATTTGCAGCACTCACTCCTCTGATGGGCTGCTGTAAGCTCAGCCCCAAGAGTTTAAAACATGGGCAGAAGTTTTTCAGGCCCAAATTGTACTGCAAAAGGAGGCTGGCTTTCAAAATATATCTAAAAATACAAATACGTTGCTGGAATCAATAATAAAACTCAACAACAGCAACAATAAAAGTCCCAGCTCTACCCTATCTGCTGAGGAGGAAAATGGAGAGGGAGAATATGCAGGCAGAGGAAGCTGAATGATTTCTTTTTTTAGTGATGCTGAAAATGTTACTTACTGCAATGCCTCATTAGCTCTCCGAGGCAGGGCTCTCCCAGATGCATAGGCTGTTTCATGCTCTTAATGCTAACTCTGATTCTGATAAAGTTGGTGTCCTGCTTTCAGCTGGGATCAAATTAATTTTCTTCCTACTAGTGGGCACAGTGCTGTGTTCTGGATTTAGGCTCAAAATAATGCTGATAACACGCCGATGTTTTGGTTGTTGCTCGGCAGTGCTTACACCAAGTCAAAGAGTGTAAGGGGGTGCAGCTATGGCTCAGTAACTAGCTGGGCACTTGGTTAGGAGATAATGAACAGTTGTGCTGTGCATCGCTTGTTCGGTATATTATTATTGTTGCTGCTGTTGTCGTTATCACCACCATCATCATTATCATCATCATCTTCTTCCTTTTCTGTCCTATTAAACTGCCTTCATCTCTACCCTCAAGTTTAGCTCTTTTCTTTTCCTGATTCTGTCCCCTTCCCAGTGAGTGGGGGAGTAAGCGAACACCTACGTAGTTGCCAGGTTAAACCACTTGAACTGTTGTATTATCAGGTGCAGGTGACTCTCCCCAGCCTTCTCTGACCCACTTACTCAGATGAGTAATGATACTGATCTGCCAAAGAGGAATCACACCCACACACTCCTATGAAAATCAGCCTCCAGAAGACTTCAAAACTCTCTTTAATTGGTTTGCTGTGCTTCAGGTCAGTCATTTGTCTCTACACCAGGTAGAGGTGTTGGAATTACTCTTCCTGTTTTGGCTTTTTCTTTGAATGCAACTTTAACTTTCTTTACAATATGTACATGTATCATTAATATCAATCTTTATCTAATAACTAATACATGTGTATAATCTGGTTATTCCATCACCCTTCTCCCAGCTATTTTAGTACTTAATATCTTAATTTCACTTTCAAAGCAACTGTGAGGTTTGTATTGGTACCTTAACAATGTATTTACATGCATATAGGCTGGGCTGCTTTATTTAGTTGTTGAAAAACTAGCTAACTGCTTTATGGTATATTCCAGTTAAGCAGAAGTGGAAAAATATTATTTCTTTTCCGTAGTTTATTTAGCATATGCAGTTAATAGATATTTCTAATACCTCTTACACAGTAAGTAGATTACCTATTTAATTTCAAATGCCTCGCATTTTCTTATTTAGGATCATCAACATATTTTTACATTAATTATTTAGCTGCTGTTTCCAGTCTTTTTAGTCAGGCACGCTTCTGCCTACTCAGGGCACAATTAGTCACTGCATTATTATAGATTCAAACCAGCTTAAGTGAATGAAAAGTAATTTGCACATTTTGAACACAGTTACGTTTTGTTCTGAATATTTTTACCCTGAATATTGGCTTTCAATTTCACATTAAGACACTTTTGTTTTGCAGAATGGAATAGCTAAGGCTTATGCAGTTGCTTTCTTATTTTAGATCCTGAATTACTTTTGAGAGCTCTACTTGTCTAGTGAGACCCTTCTCATCCACCAACAGCAAAAAGGCATTACAGCCAGTAAAACAATTCTGAATTACAATTAAGGGATGTAATAAGCTGATTAATATACATGGTCGATCTGCTGTACTTGTTTCCACTGAAAGCACAAAATGCATAGCTAACCCTCTTTACTATACATGTAGATTAATACCTATTCTATGTTCCAACATGCGATGCACTACAACCATTGTTTCCAGCCTCATTAGCCAAACTGTGTTTATGGGTGTTTGATTCAGTAGTTGGTTGTGCTGAATTGTGTACCAGAGGTTGGAGGCATGAAAAGCTGAAGCTCCATTTCTGAGACCTAGTTAAGGTTTTGTTCCGTATTCTAGGCATTACTGTAATAGTGGTCATTAGAGGGTGTGTTTGCAAACAGGCGATCTGCCCTGATGCAACTTGAAAATGAAAAATAAAATATGGCCATGCTATTTTCTAAGCACTTTCAGTACCAGGACACAGTAGGAGCATATAAAGAAAAACAACAGCTAAGAAAAATAGCTTAAGCTTGGGGAAGAACACTTTCTCATAAGGAAACAGGTCAACTGTCTCTTTCATCTTTTAATGGGATTGTAAAATGAAAGGGGAATTATTTCCTGACCCCCATTCATCTTTCTTATCTGCGTTTCTTTCTGCTGTCTTGCAAAGCAAGCTTTGGCTCTTTTGGAATGCAACAAGAGATACCTTTCTCCTTCTTAATTAACCATTTGGATCAAAATTATTCATGAGTGAAAGTTAGAAATATTACAGGATCTCTAATATGCTCCTGGATATGAAGTGCAGGCTTTACAATTTATTCCCAGATAACTGGGTCTGTCTTTGCAAGTATTTATTTAATAAAGAAATAATTCCATTGGTGGACCACACTTAAATATATTTCCAATTTGTTGTGCTTAAAGTATAAACAACCAAATGAGATCTTCACGAGTACATAAAAGTTTCTTTTAATTTGTTCCATTGACCTCATACAAAAAATAAGCCTTTCTCCATGAAGGAGTATTCTTTTGTTAACACAGGCCTAGAGAGCTGCTATTTGGCTTTCCTTCTGTAACTTCCTTTGCGGGAGGGGGAAGCCAGAGGAACTTCTGTCAGTAACCTCTATCGTATTAAACTTTCCTCAAGTTGGAGTCAGCAAAACAGCTGATAACAAACGCCAGTGAAGTGTCTCCTGTGAGGCTGCCAGCCCTTCAAGGCTTTTGCATGCTCCATGAATTAAATGGGATGAGCACCGACTTACCGGCACTCTGAAGGAGGGCGAATGTTTCACAGCACCGTGTTTTTTGTGCCACCCGTGCTAGGTGTCTGTGCATCAGTTTCATTCCCCAAGCCTCATTTTAATGGTTTTTAAGTGCTTTGGCACAGAGGATGTCAGTGACTTCCTCTCTTGCTGCTGTGGCAAAACCTGCTTGCTTATTTTGAAATTTATAATTGTTCAGTCTCAACTAGCAAAAACTTGACCTTGCAAAACTTTGCTAGCACAAATAATCTCAACCATAAAAGCAGAGCTGTTTGTGTGCATAATTATCCTTCATATGAGTAGAAATATGCAAGACTGACCTTTAAAACATGCTCTCTGGGCTATCATAACTTAAGAAAAAGAAGAGTGTTCTCCCCTTTTAATCTAGGTGGCAAAGCTAGCGAATAACTTATGGTATGAATTAATTGCTTTTCCTTTCTTTAATGCAAATTGTAATAACTGACTTTATTTTGAAAACATATTATCCTGAATATAGAGTATGTGCATTTTAGAAAAAAAATTAGTAAGGCTGTTTAATACTGTAAAGGCATTTGCTATCAGCAGCACCCACATTAACCCAGCAGACTGAAACAGCTCCATCCACTGACTCAATGGGCCGTGAAATAAAAATGTTCACTCCATAAGCATTGGCACACTAGGCCTTGGTGGATCCCATGATGAGGTACCGAGTGAATGATACACTCGTAAGGCCTTTTAGGCTCTGACAGGACAGATTTACGGTACCAAAAAAATAGAATGAGGAGTAATTTTTTTTCAGTGTTCTTCTAGTTTAATGTATATTTGGGAGTTAAAGTGGTTACATTTAGAGGTCATTTCAATGCTTTCCAGGCTTCATGTGAATTTTTCAAAAATGCTTTTTTTTTTTTTACTTGTGAGGCTAAATCTCACTTTTAGTAGCCATTTGGAGGACAGATGTATTCCTGTTGCTTGCTGCAAGTGGCTAGAGCAGACTGGACATGCTCCACCTTTCTGTCAGCTGGTAGGTCCTGCCTCTCTGCAGGACTGGTGTACAGCCAGGGAATGGACTCAAGGAATTTTACTCACACCTCAGTGCACGGCTGTCTCGATTAAAACTACCAGGTTAGGTGCTGACCCTGCAAAGTAGGGGACTGGGGAGTGTCCCATCCTCTTACCCAATTACTGGCAATGATTGTCATTAGCTTCTGCAGAGGACTTTTCGATGTGCCCTAGAAATAAACACTGAAAAGTGAGCTTGCTTTTGAAAATAATGATTTTAGACTTATTCTTACTCTCAACCAAAGCTCCAAACATCTGGTTCAGTAGTATTGCTGCCTCCTTTCTCTCTCTTTCTGTCCTTTGGCTGCAGTGCTGGCCTGTCAGTGGGTAGAAATATAATACAGCAAGTAATATAATATATAATATAATAAATAATAAAATATAATACAAGCAAATAATACAGCAAGTTCTGCATGATATGAGGTACGCTTTGCTGTGGATACCAAGCATTCACAACCAACACAGAGTACAGTGTTGCTTCGTGAAGACAGGGCAATCTTTCTTGCTGGAAAGAGGAATCCTTTTTCACTCCCTGCAATATCCCAGCCACTCTGGATCATTCTCAGACCATTCTCTCCAATGGGTTTAGGCATGTCTGACAGTATCTAAATTCAAGGAACTGGTGAGAGTTTTGGACAGCCTATTGCTGCTGAATAGTTAGTTGATGCAGGAAAACTAAGTCTGGCACTCCAGAAGCTCTGCATGTTCCATCTTTTTAAAGGTCTCTAAGCAATTTGGAATTTTTTGTGGGATCATGAGTTCTGACTGTGCTGCCAAGGTGGGTTTTTTGATATGCATTTCCCATGGCTTTGACTGTCTTGGTTATTCGTTATTGCTTCGCTCCTATTGTGAAGGGTATGGAGAGTATATATGTCACCACAACAGTTTTCCAGGTCTTACTGCCCTCAAGATTGGGGGGGAGGGGTGATGTCTACTGAAATATACAATTAATCTGAATAATTTAATTTGAAAGGCAGGAGGTCTCTGAAGATACCAAGTCTTTCATAGCCAGATTTTCACATTTCAGCTTCAGAATTGCAGGTTATAGACTGGTAGGTTAGAAAAGATTCTACGCTTAAGTGGGACAAGTCATGTGTTGCTGCACTGTTATTCCCACTAGGTATTCAGGGTGTATATAAACCTGCTAGCACGTATTAGAGCTAAAGTCTACTCGGGTTTGCTTGTAGTCGCCTCCTGTTGCTTGCTCTTGACTTGGTTTTATGTGATAGGAATGTCTGTTAGGGTCATGTTGACAAAGCCACATGACCAGTTGTGATAACCAGAAATTGCTGCTAGGACAGAGAACTCTTCCTCCTCTTTCCCAGGTGCTTCTACTGCTCTGCATTTGGATGTTATAGCCTGCACACTCAGACCTGTCAGCCCTTTTCTAAGCCACTAACAGGGCACCTCGATGGGTTCTTATGCTGCACCTACACATGCTGGCCTGGCTCATGCATGTCTGTCCCACCCACTGTGGCCAAGGAGCACAAGTCATCTAGGGCTGTGGAGCTCATCTCACACCTGCAAACATGCAATAGTAAAAGCTCCACTCTACAGAGTCTTACCACTTCCTGTATATAGTTAAAAACCTCCACATTTTCAACAAGTATGTGGCTGGTAAAGGGAAAATCTTTTTAATCCAGATATAATCATGATATGAAATACTGCAGGAGCTGGCCATCAGAGATAATAGAACTGTATGTTTTTGTGTGAGCTGAAACAGCAGGAATGTGGCCGTTCCTACCTGTGCCTGCTGCTAACCCTCTACCCTGGGAGATAATTGTTTATCTTTAGGTCAAAGAAGAAAACAGATCTCACTTTTTCCTTGTCAATAAACCAGTTAGAGAACTTTCCAAAATAATATTGTGAATATGATGATTTTGCTGTGAGCCAAGTTTATCTACACGCAGTTAAAAATAATAAGAAACTTCATGAGACAGACAAGATGAATATCTCTGAGTGGTGAGTCCTGATTGCTACCCTTCTCCACAGCATTGCTGTACCTATGGAGGCTACAGCTTTAAAAAATGACAAGTAGCAGATATTCAGCTTGGTCTGGAGATTGGAGATTATTTCATTAATTTAAAAATTATAATGTCTTAAACTTTATCTGCTATAAATTGAATTAATCGAACCACGATGCATTGAAGTATTAATAAGGTTTCAGTTGAACTTTGCCACAATGTTCTTAGTCATTCTTTCCCCTACCAGCTAGAAGGAACCCCTTTTATAATAGAGCTGTAAATGTTGGACCCCAATTGCCGCATTATAATATGATGATAATATAATGCACATTCTGCAAAATATCTGTAATTATGTATTTGTGTAAGGCATCATAATGGCTCTTCTACTGTTATGCAGCTTTAAATATTTATATGGAGGTTATTTCTTAGCATTCGTATTATTCTAACAGGAATTTTTATTTAATATCACACTGTGTCTCCTTTTGATTATACTTTATAATAAGATGCAGCAGGATGAGCTATCAGATGATGCTTAATTTGTATGAGCTAACTGAATCTCAACTGGGACACAACCATCCCAGAACCTTGGTTTTGAAAACCCATAATCCCAAGTACTAGGGACAGAAATCATGCAAAGTGGGGAGTATTTCCTGAAATGGAGGGCAATTCAGAACAGAACTTACAGAATATCTTTTTCACTAGGTTTGTTTATAAATTGTGAAAGAAATCAGATATTTGAGAAATGGCATATAGTGGTAACAAATTCCAGAATGACCCTTTAAAGTCAGTCATTGGAAAGCTTGCCTTAACTTGTTTTAACCAAAGAGTCCCTGATCTCAAAATGAAGTCTATATCTGTGTGTGAAGTACTTTTTTTTAATATATATACAAAAATATATAGGTATATATGTGTACATATATGAAATATGTAACATATGGGTATGTTTTTGTATATGAACCGAGATATTTGCATATACTGTGTGTGTACATTAAGTTTCTCAAAGACTATAAATTAGTGCCATTGGAAAGTCTTATGCGGACTGATTTATCTGATGTATAATAGATGATTTTTAGACCCTGATAATTTTCTACCTCTCTTCCTGAAGTCTGAGGAATAGTTTCACGAAGCTCACTTGTTAATTACAGGGTGCCATCCTCATCCTGGAATAATTTATATAAACCGGCAGTCATTCTAATACTCAGTCTATCCTCACAGCTGCTAGATTTGCATCCATTGCAAATAACAGTGATAAGTACCCCATCTCATGTACTTGTATCACTTGCTATACAATATAATTAACATATATTTATTTGAATGCTATTATATTGGCAGATTCCCCTGTTAAATGACCACTTCACCTGAGATACAGGTGCTGGCAGAATCTAACTCAAAGTGCAATGTTCCCTGTAATTTATTTTGGTTTGATTTTGTGTGTGTGTTTTCTTTTGATGTTAGTACTCTATTTTTATGAGGGCAAAATATAAATATATGCAATAATATATATTTATACACATATAAACCACATAATGAACATATTTATAGTATAAAATATATTCATATTTATACATACAAATTCAGGCTTCTTAGACATCCTTTATAGTGAATGGAAGGCACTTCAGACATGTTTTGTGGAGATTTTTGCTCTATGTGATTAGTTTTGGTCTTTCACATGCAGTTACAGAGCTAGTGTTGGCAACAAATGCTGTAATTTTAAGATCTGCAAAATCAAGCATGCCTCAGTCATAATGTTTAAGATGCTTTAAACAGGTGCTACCTCTACAGTGGCTGCTGTAAGTTTGTATTTTATGGGAGGGATTGAAGTCTGCTTCTGAACAACTGAGTATTAACAAAATATACTGTTTTTCTATTCCATGCAATCTTAGAGCTACTCATATTTAAACATAAGTTGTGTTGAGGATCGTCTACCCTGATGTACACAGACAGTACCGCTCCTGTGAATACTCCTCTTGTGAATCTCAGGGACCTAGATAAATGATTCCTACAGAAGAAAATCTCTAAGGATTCTCGGAGGAATCAAACTTCACTGCTGTTCCCTCTATATTGCTATCTCAAGGTCTCCTTGTCAGACTGGGTGTGTAATAGAATGGGCAAAGCCTTTATTCTTCTGATTCAAGTCCCTCAGATCCCTCTAAGTTTTCATTGAGATACATCAGGGTAAAATCAATGGTATCTCTAAGTGACCGATCTGACCTGACAGAACGAGATTTCTGCTAAGCAATGGAAAAGTTTAGCTAGTGAGCGCTTCTTTCTGCAAATCAAATCCCTGGCTGCACAAGGTGATTTCAAACAAGGTAATCTCATGGTTACGTCCCTGCATTAGGATTTGGAGAACTGAGTTTTCTGGTGAGCTCTGGAGGTCTCTGAAAATGGCATTGAGTCAGACCCTTAAACATGGGTGAGTCTGTTTTTTGGCTAACATTTGGAGTTTATGGATTTATTTTTTAAATGATGTTGTCCAGTAAATCAAAATAACTGATTATGCTGTGCACAATTCTGCTGCTCCGCTTGGAGAAGTACTAAGGGCACAAGCATGTTCAAGTAAAGTAGACCAACAGAGACAAAATGTAATCGATTTGGGAGGGAGGATTCATATACAAATAGCTGTTAGATAATGTTGTCTTTAACATCATCTTTAACAAGCCTTTAGTAACTGAACTTGATAGGTTTTCTTTACTGTAAATATGTATACAACAAAAACAGTGTTTGAACTTGGGAGTCTTTATATTGTTTAGTTTCAAAATAGTATGTTTTAAGTAGCTGTGATAGATGCATTCAACCTCTTAACCAAATCAACCGAAATTAGTGAACCCTTAACCAAATTAGTGATAATTTGGTATAGGCTCCAATAAAGGTGAAGGCCTGAACTCCTCTAGTTTCAATCTGTTCTCTGAAAACCCACCTGGGACCACGGTAAGCACTGGTGCATATGAACAACAACCATGTGATTAACACATAAATAGCATGTGGCTTTGCTAAGACTTGTTTATCAAGGAACAAAGGAAGTTGAGGGTAGAAGGAGTCTTGTGCATCATAGCTTATCCATTGCATGTAATTTGTCTACAAGCCAGCCACTTTATTCCATAAATATGACAGCCTAAGTGAGCCTGCTTTGAGCTCTTCCTCACAGTGTGGCTGCATGGTGGTGATCCCTCTTTGAGCTTCAACACCTCTCAATTTTGCTCCTCAGGGCAGAGAGACTTTTCACCAACAGCTGCTCTGTGGTAAGTGACTGGTAGCATGCTGAATGAATACAAATGAAACATTACCAATCCTTGTAGATATTAAATATTATTAACTTTGCATGGATAATTCCATTAGACAAAAACTGTTGTCCAAGTCTGAGGCTAAGATTGCACCCTGCTGCACCTAAGTAGCACCTAGTTTAAGAAGCAAAGAGAACTTTGATGAACCTTGTGACTCAATGGGAGAGTCTTCCTTACCCTTCATGTCTCTGGTCCCTGTGTGAATCATTCCAACACAATTCTAACTCCCACTTTCCTTTATATATGTCTTCTATGCAGTAATTTAGAACACGACCTTTGTACTGTCAAACTAATCCAGCCATGGTAAACCGCTGTTAAAATCTGTTGAATTTAATTGGATTTATTGAACTCTGTCAAACTGTTTTACTTTGCTGCATCTCTCTTTTGAGTGAGAGGTGCATTCCACTTGCTCATGACATTAGCAGACCCCTAAAAAGAGTGTTGCTGTATGTGTTTTTTTGTGAAGTGTTGAGCTTGCTGGAAAAGGCACTGGACAATTAAAGAAAGTAGGAATGTCCTTCAAATAAATGTCTGAGATTTGTTTTCAGTGAGTTGGCTGTTATCAGAAAAACATTTTCTATTTTTGAGGCTTTTGGGGGTTCTAGAAGTCATTGGCTGTCAGATCAACTGAGCAATCTTGCTCAGCATTCAGAATGTTTCATCCAAGTGCATGTTAGGTGCTTTGACCAGGTTTCCCTGTTAAATGACAGGAAGGATATTTTGAATTGTTCAAGTTCTTCACTCTCTCTAATTTAATAGCTGGCACTATCACAGCTTAAGAGTGTCCCACACAGTTGATGTGTATGTTTAAAGATTTCCAACTGGATGGAGGGTGTCCTTGACTCTTTATTTTTTTAAAAGAGGTTTCTGGATTTCCCTTCAGAAAAGTATGATGATAGAAGAGGTTTGGGAAGTTTAAATAAACATCTAGCCTGAAGAGTTTATTATCCAAACTGAAGTTACAAACTTCTCTGTATTCATTAGTGTTTTGTAGCTGCTAGTGCTTAGTCATCCAATGTTCAAATTAAGGACTTTTTGTCACAGCAGAAGCTTGCAGTCTGGGAACATGGTCCAGAGGAAGTGAAGCATGACTAAAATGCTGGCAGGCAGATTATTGGCTGGTCGTGTGCAGGAGGAAGTCTCTAAACTAAGAACCCTCAATCAATAGAGACAGCCTGAATGCGGCTGGGACTGGGAGAATGAACCACAGCTGGTGGTGGGAGTTAGAGCCTAAAAGCTACTGTTAAAGATTTCTTTACTCAGACTGTGGATTTGTGATCCTGAGATATCACAGCTAAAACAAATCCTAGAATGTGTGATCAGCTCATGACTACGAGCCTGCTGGGTATCTGAATCAATTCAATCATCTGTAGGAATGAGCTGATGGGGATGGACAGCCCTGTGCCATCTCTGTGGGATCTAATGCACAGTGCCCTCAAATGACTTGCTTGAATCTCTTCCAAAACAAGGATTAGAGTATTGGCCACATCAGCATTTGCCTGCTGGTCTGTAACAATTTTTGAAGTGATGCTGAAAGCAGTTCTGTCTCACTCACAAAAGAAATGAAGGCCTGGAGAAATACTTTTCTTGTTTGGTGTTTTGACTTACTGGGAAGGCGTTTGGGAGAGTGGCGAGTGAAATGAAAGAGAACAGAAATTTTAGGCAGAGCTGGTGTTGTGGAAATCTGAAGTTTCTGATACACCATGTAGAAGTGCATTTGAGTGATTTATACAGATATGGTATTCCTTTTATGCTAGTAACAGTAGATGGGACAGTGAATGCAAAAACCTGAAAAATTTCAGTGCCCATCCCTGGAAAGCTTTCTTGTCCTTCTGGTAGTTATGAAATACTTAAAATGTTTCTTTTACTGTAGCTGACATGGGGGGGCACACAGTGAAATTAATTTTTAGGCTTAGATATACAACCAAGTTACTGTGGTTTAAAAAATGCAGTGAATCAGCTGTCTTAATTAAACATGAGCTTGCCATCAGTCTTCAGGAATTACAGCAGCTGTGCTTAAGCCTCATTTCTCTCTGGAGAGATTAAGCTGCTTCTCCTTACCTTGCATGCGATGAGCTCTAGGAAGGTGGACCACAGGGCACCCTGTCTCGGGTGATGTTGAACACAGTACATAGATTCTGGGATCAATAGCAAGTGCGCCTTCACTTTTTAAGGAGCTCAGTACAGTCCTGATACAAATCATTAAGTAAAATATTCTTCAGCTTCATACTCATAAGGAGTTGCTGCAGATCTCCTAGTCTCAAATAAGAAATCAGTGCTGGGTTCTTTTTTTTGGAAATTATTGTTTTTCACCACTTCCTGTGGTCACTGTCAATCTTTTTTATATAAAGAGAAGGTGGTACTCTGCTTATAATTGTATTCATGGTGAATTACTTAATTCAAAACATCTTAGAGTTAAGCAGTCCATAAACTGTAAGTATACTTCTCAGAGCAGTCCTTCAGCACAAGACATATAATGTCTGTGCATCACTTTCACGCCGCAACACAAATCTCTGAGCAGACCAAGTAGTGGCACCACCAGTCAGACAAATGTGTCTTTCAGACACGCTGAAGTGCTGGGGTGCAGGGAATTAAACAACAAAGATAGACAGCAAGCAATTTTTCACATCATTAGTAATAGATACTTTCTGTTGTTTTGCCATTTTAGTCAAATTGTGAGGCTGCATAATTAGGAAGACATTTACACAGATATGAAATAACCAGAATAAATTAGGTTAAGAAACAAAAATGCAAAAGCAACAGTCTTGATTTAAATAATATCCCTGCTCATAGCTTGGCTAATTTACTGTGGTAAATTACGCGATAAACATATTATACTGATTTCTTATGTACCAGAAATTTTTCTTCCAGCATTTGTTAAATGTTTGTGTATTCCTGTCTTGCAGCAAACAGGAAGCTTTAAGAATGCAGTGGGGCACGATCATCTTTCCAGTTACTGTTCTTGAATCATTTTTAGATGGTAGAACAATCTATTCCCTGATGCAGATGCAGGGAATGTTAGACGAGACTAATAGAGTCCAGACTCTAAGTAAAACAGAAGCTGAGGAGAAATTTGAAATGTTTTGTGTCCAACTCTGGAGCCCTCAACACGAGAAGGATGTGGACCTGTTGGATCATGTCCAGAGGGTAGCCACAAAAACGATCACAGGACTGGGGTACCTCTCCTATGAAGACAGGCTGAGAGAGTTGCGCTTGTTTAGATGGAGAAGGCTTCAGGAGCACCTTATAGCGGCCTTCCTGTCCCTGAAAGGTGCCTGTAAGAAAGCTGGGGAAGAACAGTGCATGAGGACATGCAGAAATAGGATGAGGGGTGATGGCTTTAAACTAGAAAAGAGGAGATTTAGGTTGGATATCGGGAAAAAATTCATCACTCTGAGGTTGGTAGATCAGTGGCACAGGTTGCCCAGAGAGGTGTTGGAGGCCCCATCCCTGGAGACATTCAAAGTCAGGCTTGATGGGACTCTGAGTGACCTGATCCAGAGAAGATGCCCCTGCTCATTGCAGGGGGTTTGACTAGATGGCCTTTAAAGGTCCCTTCCAACCTTACACACTGTATAATTCTACAATTCTAAATAAGATTTTGCAACCACTTATTTTTGTTTATCACCAGCCTTCGTCTTTGAAAACAAACCACTTTATTTTCAACTTGCCATAAAAAAAAAGTGTAGACAGCCCACATTGTGACAGGCTGTTGACAGAAAGACATACTCTGCCTTGCTCAATGTCTTTAATAACCAGTAGCAGCCTCAGTCTACTCCGTGGTGAGATATGTTCAGTTTAGTTGAGCTGGAATCTTTGTTCATTTACTTTGTTGTTTATTTCTAGGCTTGGACTCTGCAGTTTTCTATGCATGTCCCTCAGTCATTCCTCTTATCCAGGCTCGGTAAAAATAGTAGTAAAGGTCTTTCTGCTATGTTAGAAAAAGTTCTCTGTGGGTCAGGAGGTTTTATCCTATGTGTAGTCATGGAGCTGAGTGGACCCAGGGTGAAACCTGGTGAAGTTTAGTATAAAAAATCCCCAGGAATGGATCTCATCTGGCTTTGGCATGTTTTCTTTGTGTTCTTGGCATGCTCTTTTGGTGGCTTATATTTCAGGGTTGTTGCATTTTAGGCTTGTTGTATTGCTATTTTTGGGAGAGTTCTGGATTTGTGGCTTTTTGAGGGATTCTTTTGCAGTTTTCTGAGGGTTCTTTGCATTCCTGGTATGGGTTTTTTTGGTGATAGAGTCTGGGTTTCTTGTGGTTTGGCATATATTTTTCATCATGGTGCTTTCTTGCTTTTTTGAAATATTTTGGTATGTTTTGGGATTTTCTTTTCCCAACTTTGGATTTCTTTAGTGAATTCAGTTTGAGAGTTGGTTCTCTTTAGTTTTGTGGTGAGTTTTTAATGTGACTTGGGAACTTTTCTTTGTGGTTTTGTGGATCATATGTGCTTTCTAAACTTTATTTCCATTTTGTGAGCTTTTTTCATTATGGGGTTTGTTGCTATTTTACAGGAATTTGGGGGGTAATGTTTTTTTCATTTTTTTGGGATTGCTTCCCTTTATTGCATTTTCTTTTGCTTTTTTAAAATCTTGGTACTATATTTCTTTTTTACTTTGAATAGTCTTGTCATTGGGTGACATTCTTTTATTATATGACACTTTTGGTTGTTTGGGGTATTGTTGCATGCTTTTGAGCATCTTTGCTTTGGTGCTTTCACCACAGAGCCAAAACCAAAACTCATCAAAGTTGTCAGAATTTTGGGTGCATTTACCAGTAGGTTTTTTTGACAGTTTGGACATGTTTTGTGGCTTTTAGTATTTTTTGCATTGTTAGTGTGTTCTTCAGCATTTTGAAGTTTATTTCAATACTCTGGGGTATTTTAAGGGACATTTTTTGGCATTTTTTTCCCAAGGAATTATTTTGTCATGGATACAGTGCAGATGGTATTATTTTTAGACTCAATGTTGAAAGCCTTAGTGAGACATCTTGGGGATACTGCTGCATGGACTGTGTTTTATGGTCCTGGTCATTTGGAGAGAGGAATTAAACCACTTGTTACATGAGTAAGCGATGAGGGAAACTTTGCTTATGGGACAAAATAATGTGACCTGGTCCTGCATAACCAGTATGGGACTTTGAGTTGAACTTACAAGAAGGATGCCTAGAAACCTGAGAGCATCCCCCACTCCAGGAAGTGCTTTTTAAGGCCTCTGTCTCAGAGGTGGTCTGAGGGAAGCAAAGTGCTTTCCACTGGACTCAAAGTAATCTCATCTCTCATCTTGTGCTCAGAAGAGCTCTTTCCACTCTGTCCTCTACCAGTCACAGTGTAGTGGCTGAGAAGATGCTTGAAATACTTGGAAAAACCCTGTGGAGTCTCTGAAATGGTCACACTCCAGGTAATAACTGTGAAAACACTTTGGGTATGAAGTTTCCTGAGCCACATGACTAGTTTTGTCCTTGTAAATGCATCCACTTTAAATCTGTTCCTCTCATTCCACTGTGAAGAGAGGAGATGCCCTGGTGTGCTCTCCTACCTGGTAGCTGTTTGCCTGGGGTGCTCCCTGAGGTTGTGTGCAGTCCTTGGGGCGTTCGGTGTATCTTGCTGAAAAGCTTGGTCTCTCATACTGGTAATAGCTTTCCTACTTTGTGCTGCAGCAATGCCCGCAGGGCCATAATCTCGCTGGGGTCTCTCTGTGCCAGGCACTGCTGAGACATGGTGTAGCTATATTTGATGTTAAATTAAGCTAGCCAAAAATGAGAACGTCTTTTGCATGCACAGCAGGAGAGGAGGGAATCCTGAAGCCAGCTGGGATTGCCTATGTAAGCCACCAAGTCGGATGTTAGTGTCATTGTGGGTCACAAGAGGTTTTAGGACCCCTGGTGGGGGGTGATGATGTTACTTGAGTTTGTAGTTAAAGCAGCGCAGATGTGAAATGCTTTTGGACCACAACCCAAGGGCTTGATTTTAAATCTAAACATGCCCAACCATAGGTGGTCCAGAATGCTGTAAGTCCATGTAGACAAGACAGACGGATGTAATAGTTCCTCTGATGTGGAAAAGTGAACAACAGTGTGTGAGCAGCCTGTGTTTGGAAAAGAAATGTGTGGCAGAGATGGGAGCCCACCAGCCCTCCTCAGCTGGAACCACCCTTTCTGGGTCTATCCACACTGTCCCTTGTCACCGATACACATGTAGCCATCAACACAGTCCTGAGTGAGATGCAAGCTCAGGTCCTGTGTGCAGCCTGGCTCTTCCTTGCAGTGCTCTGCCTCAAAGCGAATCAAACCTCAGCACTGATGGGCTCCAGTGCCAGATACATTGACAGCTGTTTCACACAAACATTTCTCAATGCTGTATCACTGCTTTTAGTAAGAAAAAGCACCCTGTAATTCCTTGGGAGGAGAGCACACAGGCTTGCCTGCCACGTGGAGGAGCTGAGACTGGGGTTAACTTTGGACTGAAGGGACAGTTACTACAGTGTGTGTCCAAGTGGTGTTTCCATTGCAGCGGCTGAGACTGCAAAATGCAGCCTGGATTTTCAAATCTTAATTAAATGTCCAGTGAACTAGAAGAACAAAGTAGCAGCTGGAGATGGTGCAGGTTTATTTTCTTTGTTGTTTTGTTTTTAATCTGTAGCACTCTAAATGACAGGTAGGAACCATTCTGTAAATGCATGTGGTAACCAAATGGCAATGTGAAACTTCTCTTACAGAGCAGTTCTCTACAGAAATTCATCCACACTTGGAGCTATTGTTTTGGAGAGAGAGATGAACACATTAACAATGCTGAAATCATAGAATCGTTTATGGCTTGCTGAGTTTAAACACCGGGTGTTGCATTCATGCCCTAGCAATTTATTTAATAATGTTTTCCCACCTTGAAACATACTGTATCATCCCAAATCATCTGTTTGAAATGGTTGCTTCAGTTGCTCAGTTGGCTCTTGCTAGTGTAATTTAACATTTTCATTAGCTCAGTAAAAGAAAGAATTTAAGGTCTTTTATGTTTCAAAGGCATAATGTGTGTCGTGGTGGGAATCAGGTGGAATTACTGTTGTTAAATGAATACTTTATGGATCCTGTAAAACAATTACATAGTGTAATTAAATTATTTGAAATTCGAATTCTAACTTTGTTTCCTGGATAGACTTAATTTGATTTTTGGGTAGGGAATAACTGAAAGAAAGTTAAGTCCTCTGTAGGCAGAACAGAGACTGTCATTTGAACATAGGTGGCTTGGGACTTTACGGGTAAGGAAAACAAAGATGTTTCTTGTTTTGATCTATTCTCTCTTTGATGGCTTGTGTTCAGAATGTCGAAGTCACATAATTAGTATCATCTACTCACTGGATTAGCTTATTTGAAATCTTTTTCAATAAATACAGGGTACAGCTATTAACAATAGACTTGTAGGTGAAATAATATGTGTGCTCGGTTTCTCAACAGGAGTTTCCATTTACCACAGTAATGCATGCAAATCCTCCTACAGAAAGTACAGCACATACACGGATTCAGATATAAACCAAATATTTGCAGGTCCTGATCAACTAACTCTTACTGAGATGAACTGTCATGGAGGTCAGTGAACGCAGTATTAACGTAGCAGGTGTGCTTTAGACATTTCTGGCCCTTTTCTCACCCCCTTTTTGGAAGAATACAAGCTGAGACTTCACAAATTAAAAAATTTCATAACCTTTTGTTCAGTCAATGGAAAAAATAAGTACAATATTTCTATCTTGGATTAAGTCAGAGTGTTCTTCTGTTGGCTAGCAAGGCCTTCCCAAAGACCATGAGTCCTCTCTGGCAGTAACTTCACTGCAGTTCCCCAGAAGACCCCACTCTGCCACACACTGCAGCCTAAGACCCATCAGCTCGTGTGTGCTGTTGAACCTCTGCACTGGTTTTGTGACTGGGCATGGGTATAAAAGTTAACCAGCTCTGAGTTTCTCATCTAGTGTAAAAAAGAGGTCTGGTCAGAAAAGCCCAGACAAAACTGTAGAAAATTACATATGTGAAAGTCCCTAGTCACTGAATTATCACAATCACAGGCATAATTTGGTGATGGACTTAAAAATATGTCCCAGTGGTTAAGTTTCCTTCTTTTTCTTTATGGCAGTAAGATACAGCCCTGAGCCCTCAGTATAAAAAGCTTCTGAACCTGAAGTCTTGGTTCAGGTCCATTGCTTACTGTTTTTAGTAGTAAATAAAAAGGTTTTTATGGCTGATTTAAACAGTTTGGAGGGCTGAGCCAGTAGCTAAACAGACAAGGCATGAGAATACCACAAAATGTCAGAGAATGAACTGTACTTCAAGAGGGAACCAGCAAGCAGTGTGTGAGTCCGTGAGGCATTAACCAGCTATTTCCTGCAAAGTCTGCACCTTCACTTCCAGAAAAATGAGTGCTTTAAGGACTCACTTCATTATAAACAACCCTGCTTTTTCATGGAAAATTAAATAATCGTGTTTTAAGGGAAGATCATTAATTTATCTTTTTTCTTTTTTTTTTTTATCCTGTATGAGTTTTAATTAGGCAGCCCAAATGAATTTCTTCTTTAATTCAAGTTTAAAAATGTGACTGTGTTCAAGATGGACCATAAGAGAATGCAACCTGCCAGCTTAATTAAGTTTCTGGAATGCTTCGGGGCAAAATTAATATATGTGGATGAAAGCCAAAATCAGCCTGACTGAACAGATTTTAGCTAGCACACAACAACTCTGAGAAACACAAGGACCTTAAAGTACCCAACCTAGCAATATTAATTACAGTGGTTTGAGAACTGTCTATCCTTTTTGGGGATGCCAGTCTGCATTTATTGTTGTTTATTTCCAAGCCAATATGGTTATCAGAACAATCTTAGAGTTAAATTAAAAATTAGAAAATCATTTGCCATCATTTTCTGCTTTAAACTCTTAATAAACAGCAGCTGATGAAATTAGAAAGCTAGACTTACTCAAATGGCCCGAATGTGAAACCGGATTAGTTCACAGTGCAATGAAGGCCTCCAATATTAATGTCTGTTATGAACATGGACTCCTGACTTGGCCTTTTGTCTCTTCCCAGAAAAGTGTCTCAGAGTTAAGCACTTTCTTCACTTTGCTGATTCTTGACACCAGATACTGTTCCAGAACACTTGGAGGCTCTAATAGTGCTTCACAGGAGCTACATTAGCTTGCTGTAGAGAAGGTAGTGCTATGTAATCATAGAATCATAGAATGGTTTGGGTTGAAAGAGACCTTAAAGATAATCAAGTTCCAACCCCCTACCGTGGGCACAGACACCTCTCACTAGACCAGGCTGCTCAAGGACCCACCTCCAGGAAGGGCGCAGCCACCACCTCTCTGGGTAACCTGTTCCAGCTCCTCAACACCTTGTAGTGAAGAATTTTTTCCTAATCCAATCTAAATACCCCTCGTCCTATCACTACTTGCCATTCGGAAACATCCCTCCCCAGCTTTCTTGTAGGCCCCTCCAGGTACTGGAAAGTGGCTATAAGATCTCCTCGGAGTCTTCTCCAGGCTGAAGAACTCCAACTCTCTTAGCCTGAATTCCTTAATTCCTCATGTTTGTTCCTTGTCATGCTGAAAGCTTTACTGCAGTCCTGTGTACTCTAGTGCTTTATCTTGCACCGTTCAAATGGAGGTAAGGTGGCAAAGATAGACTCTTCAGCTCAGCAAAATCAAAGAGCTCATCCTGACATCTTTACTGAAGCGCAGTTCCCATTGCCTGCAGAGGGAAATTGACCCAAGAAAGAATGCCAGGACCAGACCATTAAGGGAAAATTCACATGTACCTCTTATATTTCCAATATGTGTTCGTTGGTGAGCTCTGTTGAGCAACCACGGGAGGCTCAGGTGCTGAAAATGCAGGATTGCACTGCATTATGTGCACACTGTTCTGGTCACTATAGAGAAACTGATTAACTGATGCAGAACAGAGACATTATGGTCTCTTAATTACCCATTTAAAGGAAGGTAAAAATCAATGCCAATCTGTTCTGTGAAATCTCTCCTATTCTGTGAATAGGGCTTTCACAAAAGCTCTGCGCCTCAGAATGAAGTGGCCTAGGGATGCTCTGAATTAGTGCACTGCAGTGGCTGCTTTCACCAAGCCTCTCCTAGAAAGGTGAAGAGGTCTTTGAGTGATGCCTCCCTGGCGTTTCCTTTGAGTATTTCTGATGATGAAGGTCCCTTATTAACGAAAATTGCGCTTAAAAAACATCCTGGAAACAGAAATTAAGTCTTCTGATTTTCCTTTGCATTGTGGATGCCAGTAAGAACTTGGTATTTACCAAGTTGAAAACAGAAACTGATTCACTTAATTTTCTTCTGTTGTTGCTAGATTTTGAGCTTTAAAACCATGGACTTAGAGCTGTCAGGAGTAGGCAATGTCCCGTCACACTGCAGTGGCAAAGGCCCTGAACCAGGTCGTTTCAGAAGCAGGAGAAACACTGGAGCATATTTTTTCAATGCCTTCGAGTGCTTGTTTGGATTTTCTAACACCTAACTGATGGGCTCTTAAGCACTCACCATCTGACACATTCACACAATATAACCACAAACGTTTCCTTTCTTAATGCTACCCTGAAAGTATGGGTGCAGTTGAATACTGTGACAGTTCAATAAATTTAGTGATGTCAATTTGTTGTGCGACTGGCATAGTGAAATTTTGGTCAGATTTATAGCTGAACACCGAAAAGACTTCAAATAGGTTTTGAAGCAACAAAGATATATATTTTCCTTTCAAAGCTTTGTATCACCTTCTGGAGTACAAAAATAATACTTGCATGGCATATAAGATCCCTTTCACTTTTTTAGGGCTTTAGAGTGTCAATTGTTATGAATTATATAGGAAAGAGATCTGTTTCCCAAAGAAGTCTGTAAGAAAACTCCTACCGACTTCAAAAAGAAAGTTCTCTCCCTGGGCTCATATCGACTAAGCTATGGGAGTACAAATATGTATGCACACTCACAAATACAACCCCCCTGACATTATATAACAATGTTAAAAAAGAGAATCTGGTATTTTTATCTCATAATTTCTAATCACATTTCATTAAGATTAATGGTACCTTATTTCCTTTGTGTTCATGTCACAGTTGGTTTTAAATCACGTCCATTATATAGCCTGACAATTTTTCATGCAATTACCTTTCAGGAATTAGTATAACTGAGCAATAAATTAGTAGAAAATAGACATTAGTCTATCTAGAATGAAATGTAAAAATGCAGCCTAAATCTTGTTATTTAGATGCTTCACTTATGATGTAAGATTATTTTAAACCTAGGAAGAATTTCAAACTTGGACTTCACTTGGTGTGCTCTACGTTTGAAGTTCTTTTTGATTAGTGAAGGTTACATGTGGAGTTTCATAAAAGCATGCATAAAAATATGTAACCTCAAGACATATGAGCAAATTAATTTAGACAAAATAGAACAATTTATCCCTGAGGTAACTGCATGGAAGTTGGTGGCAGCAAGCCAACCACTGATTTGCACCATCAAATTTTGTATCATTTACTTAGAAGTTATTTCCAGCTGGAGCTGGTTTAGTCCAGGTTGGCTGTGTTGATGCTCATTTGGGAGAACCACTGTCTCTGGATTTTCAGGGCTATGGCCTGCAATTCAGCTGTGGTAATGTTCAGGATTACAGCCTTTGCATGGGAGATTTTACTAACTGCTTGAGACAGCTCCACTGTTCTTAATCTTTGTGAATACAAATGCATATAAATATTGGGGAATACATTCTGCAGAGAGAGAAATAAGCTCTGGGCACAACAGACACAGTTATAAAATATTAGCTGTCTTCATAAGCAAAATGTGCCTTGTTTTTTACGTACAGTATTTGTGGCTGCTCCAGCTTCCTTTGAAGTCAGTTTTGCCTTTGATTTAAATGGGAACTATATGGGGCACAGACAATTCTAGTCATCACTTTTTAACGTTTCCGCTGTTTCATTCTAACAACTCAGAGCTTCCAGCACTGGTATCGGTGGCTTTGCGTGAGCCACGTAACTTTTCTGCATCTATCCATCTCTTAGAGCTGACAGCTGCTTGGAAACTATATGCAGGCCTAGAGACTTAGTTTAGCGCATCTCTTTTAATGGTCTATGTTCTGAAATTCAAAAGTTCTGAATTTTGGACAAAGTTTAGATTAATTGACATATTTTCAGCCCCAGTAGACTGGAATGATGAATTTCAGAAAACCCAGACATGATTCTAAATGCGGTTCTGGGGTGGTGATAAAGCTCATGCTGTTTCTTTGGAAAGCACTGATGTTTCTATTGAATCAGAAAAGATAAATTTCACAATGTTTGTAAAGTGCTTTGAAGGTGAAATGTGCTACAGAAATGATACATTATCATTATTTATAATGATACTACAGTGTGCATTGAGAGATAATGATGGGACTTAAGAAATTAATTTTCCCTATTTTTTTTAATACCATAAAAGTTAATAGAAAATTACAATCCTGCTCTTGAGTCTGTCATAATGGTTCAGAAGACCTACTGGAAGAATATATTTCTTCCTTTGGAGAATCTTAAAAGAAACTTTCCTAGAGAATCTTGCAAGTTTAACTTCTGTTAAATTCTGCAGGATTTTTTTTCATTTTTTAATTTTTTCCATATATAGAATGAGAGCTTCAGAATCCAGGAATCTGTTTTTCACAGTCTTTGTGAAATTGTCGATCAAAAAAAAAAAGGCTTCTTTTAATCTGCAAAACAAAGATTGGGATCTGCAACCAGATTTCTAAAAAGAAAAATTAAATGTCACTTTACCTGTGGACTCTGGCCCATTGAGACCTGTTGCTTTGTGTGTAAAATGCATTTATGTGGGGCTAGTTAACATAAGTTCAGTGAAAAACCTTCAACACCAGTGGACCTGATTGGAAGTCTAGTAGTCAGAATTTTAGTTAGCCTCATATGTTTCCTCAAAGCAGCTATATCCATTTTATTTGCATGCCGTGATCTTCATTTTTCTCTGCCTTTTCCTTTTCTATCACTGTCTCTGTTTTTTCGATTCCTTGCCTGTATTTTTTCTACTTCTCCTACTTGTTAATAGGCAAATATTTTACTGACAGACTGTAATATTGCAGCAATATTTTATTACTTCTGGAAGAAACATTCAGGGAAGTAAAATAACATGTGAGAACATTGTTTTAGCAAAGTTCCATCTTCAGACCTGACAGCTGATTTTCTCTGCCAGCCCTCACTTCTTTAACCAAAACAGCCCCAGATTATATTTGAAATTCAAGGAGCTGGCTGAGTAGAATTAGGAGGAACTACTTTACATTTCTTATGAAGTTAAGGGGGAGTGGTAAGGAGCGCTTCATTAATTTCAGTCCTTTGTGAAAAGTCATCAGCCTTGAGACTACTGGTGCAGCAGAGTTTGAGAAGTACAAATACTCGGAGTGCTCTGTGGAGAGTTTCTCTGCATATTGCTATCTCGTTTTATGGATTTATGGAGGTCTGTTGACACTCTTTTTTGCCTGGCTTCAAACTAATTGAACTTTACCCCCTGCTAACTAGCTCCCCAGAGCTGTGGTGCTAGCAGTCAGCTCCCAAAGGCCCGAGATTGAAGAAAAGAGGAAATAAAAATACTCAAAGCAGCTTTCACTTAGATAAGAATAAGCTTTCAGAAATGAGGAATGTATTGTGGAATTTACAGATTAACTAATCCCAGGATTTGCCTGTGAGTACAAAAAACTCCATCTCGAGAAGAGTGAGGCTGTCATGTTGTGTTTCAGAAGGCAGCTTAGCAGGAGCGGAGTCTGAAAATGAAGGGATGTGGTGGGAGGAGGCAGAGATCTAGCTGGATTGGGGAAAGTGTGGCTTGTGCCCAGTTTCTCACACAAAACAACTCAACTTGTGATAGAAGGAGACAATATGATTACAACTTCTAACTTCTCCTGAGTTCCAAATAGTGCTTGGGACATGAAGGTGAAGTGCAGTGATGGGGTTGGAGTGGTGACTGAGCTGGTGGCAGTTGTGCCTGTGAGCCAATTAAGCAGAGGAGCACTGGATCTGTAAGTGTTGAGAAGGATGCTGCATGTCAGAAGGGCTAGAGATCAGCATGGGTCTGGAAGTGGTGTGATGAGGGTTTGGAAGGAACCTTGTGCCACAGAGCTCCACACACAGGAGAAGCTTGTGGGGAAGCACCGTCATATGGGGCATACCTTTGTTTCCTCTCTGTGTTTGTGGTGGTCGGAGGAAAGAGCTCCAACTGCTGAATGAAGCCAGAATATGAAGAATGTTTATTTAAAAATCCCACTAATGTAGGCCTAAATGCAACACATTGATATGGGTTCTTTGTTCTCCAGCATGGGGTCAGTTTCCAGCTGGGATGTGCTGACCGAGGAGCTAGTGCTGCAGAAGGGGATAGTGTGCCCATAGGACAAGGGTGGACCTGCCATTTCCTAGTCAAGAGACCTTCAGTGGCATTTGCAGAGTGGAAATATTTGGCTTTCAGCAATAATGCCTTTTCCTATATATGTCCTTTTTTTTTTTTTTCTTTTGCCAAGTAATCAAGAAGTGCTGTGGCATATTCCAACAAAAAACTCTTTTCCTAATTTTTCTCAAAAAACTCTCCTCAACAGTCTACTCCTGACCTGTCAAAGCTATTATGTTCCCTTGTCTTTCTGTACTTCAGGCCAGCAGGCAGCCAAAATTGCTGTATATTATTTAAATTCAAGGAATGAAAAACATTTTTTAGAGAAACAGCTTTTTGTCCTGGTCTTGCTTTATTTTTTTACTTTAACTTAAAGTTATTATTTTGTTTGTTGCATATTCGTACAATTCCATCAGTCTTATTTAATCTCTCATCTGTGTAATTTCTGAAAGTCTCTCACATGCAAATAATGTAAGAAGTGCAAGACAAAACTTGACTTGTGTCATTGTTGAAAGGGCTTGTCAGTCAAGAATTCTTGTGCCTTTTTCTGAAAAAGCTGCACTACAACAACGATTTTGTAATTTTTCAGCAGGGAGAGATTTGTCTTTACAGAAACAGCTGGGAAACCAGATGGGAAGTCTGCATTTCTTCTTATTTTTGAATTTATTTTTTCTTTCTTGCTTCAGGTTCTCTGCCATCAGAATTGGTTCCTTTTCTCAGAAAGTAGATGTGGTTGATACATCCTGAGCATGAGGTTTGAATATTTTCTTCTTTCTTATAAATTCCTGTTGTGTTGCAGAGTTGCCAGGTCAGTGTTGAGTAGTTCACCTTTCAAAACAAGTACATATAGTGTACGCTGCGATAGCTGGGTGATCACAGAGGTTGCATGTAGAAAACAAGTAGGAGTCAAATTCTGACTCAAGACTACTGCCTTGGAATTGACCTTGAATCTCCCAGTAAAAGAAGCATGTCCCAGACATTTACCTGATTTCTCTCATCTAACCATTATGTAGCATAGAAGATGTAATCAGGCTAGCTCCACTTGGTTCCTTAAACTCCCTAAAAAAACAGAGGGAATTTCAATTTAAGGGTATCCTCTCTTTTGGATAGTTTCCAGAGGGTGTTTCACAGCTTCCAAACTATCATATTGTTCTGGATCTGAGCTGTGATTTAAAGTTGTTTCTTCCTTGTGTTGGTACCAATTAAGTCCTCAGCCTTTCATCTTCTCTCCTTGGACATGTCAGTGACAATCTGGAAAACAAAAATGTGTGTGTGCTTACCCTTCCTGACAAAGCTAAATGGTACCAGAGTCTGCAACACCAACAGTTGGTGTCTTCCTTGTATCTTCGGGTATTTCTGGCTCTGATATTTCTGACTTGGATTTCCTGACTCCCCATTTTCAGCTTTAACAAGCTACACATTTAAACGTGCCATTTCCTGATATGTCTGAGTACCTCTGTGGTCTCTAGCTGACTCCATAGTTGCTCTGTAGGCAAAACAGAGCAATTCTTGCTTCAGAATTTTAAAATTCGATAGAAGGGTAGAAAATCTAATAGGCTACTGAGTAAATAATTTTAACTCTACTCTTCCATTCGTGCAGTGCTGCAAGAGCCTGTTATTTTCTTTAATTTAGTGGGCATGTGATGTTTGTGGTTGTCTCTTTGTGTATGTTTTCCTTGTTGGAGATCTTATCATACAAGTTGTTGTTGTGATTATATAATTTTTCTGATTTAAGTCCAGCATGTGGTTAATTTCTCAGAGTGCAGTGTATTATATCCTTTGTTCTTCATAGTGTGTGTGGGATAGCTCCTGTAATTTTTAAGATTTAATATTAAGAGCATCCTCATTTCATATCTTGCAGTTCTATTCAGCAGGGATTGTCTTTCAGAAGATATTCACTCTTCTTTGCCTGAGGTATCAATCTTAGAAGTAAATTAATAAACTTTAATATTTATTGTATTTCAATAATTAATTACCATAATTTCAATTATCATAACCATACACAATCTCATGAATCTTGGCAAGAAATGCTATCAACTTCTCTGGGCTTTTAATTTGTAGCCTGTTAGGTTGTATCTCAGCCCATATAAATTATTCCAAGACCTCTTTCTTTTACAAAGCTGGTCTTTTGACATCATCGTGACACTGACACAAAATTCACAGATGTGAATTCAACTGTGATCATCAGCAGATGGAGCAGATGTGGAAAGATTGTTGTCTGACTTTTGTCTTCATGAAAAGGGATTTGGAAAGCCAGCCCCACCATATTTTTGGAGCAGTTTCTGATTGCATCAAAAAAGCACGCAATTTGAGTGATTAACATAGGCTGGAAATACAGACTGGCAAGGCTGTGCTGGGTACTTTGTAAAACTAGTGCTTGTAATAAGCACTGCTCACTGTTAGTGGAGGTCTTGTGTTACTGTAGGACAGTGTCACAGGTGAACATGTAGTAAGTCTCCGATGGGCAAGTGAGAGGCTAGGATGCTTAGAACCATGTGTGGGGCTGTCCTGCAGCTTTTGAGAACCCCCTGTTAGACTCTACCCTTAAGGGACCATTAATCTTGAGCATTAACTCCTCACAAGAAAATGATGAGAGAACTCATGTAAACACCTTCATGGGCATTGCTCTTTTCCAAGTCAGAGTGTGCTGGTCTTTCTTTGAATCACAGAATTGTCTTGGTTGGAATCCCTTCCTTTAGATCATCAAATCACCCTAACCTGCCATCCACTACTAAACCATGTCCCTCAGCACCACATCTAACCATCTTTAAAATATCTCCAGGGATGGAGACTCCACCACTTTCCTGGGCAGCCTTTTCGCAATGCCTGACAACCCTATCTGTGAAGAAGTTTCTCTTGACATCCAATCTAACCCTCCCTTAGTATAACTTCATGTTGTTTCCTCTTGTCTTGACACTAGGGAGGTCAGCCCTCACCTCTCCACAACCTCCTTTCAGGTAGTTGTAGAGAGCCATGAGGTCTCTCCTCAGCCTTCTCTTCTCCACACTGAACAACGCCAGTTCCCTTAGTCACATCTTAAATACCATCTTTCCACCAAATAAAGAACTGCTCATCTGCTGCTCATCAGTCCTGCAGCCTTGCTCACCAAAGCCTGTACCCTCTTCTCTCTCTGAGGCCATCTGTCTTTCAGCTGGATGGCAATATGTCAGTCTGGAAGGGGACTGTGTGGTATTATTTTTCTCTTTTTTTTGCTGTGGAAGATGCTGATGTCTGAATATTTATTTACTCTGACTGATTTAAGAGGATGCAGGGTGTGACATAGGACATAGGGCTTTCAGTTCCTCTGCTTCAAAGCCAGAGAGTGAAGCATCGGAGATGCTATTCTGCTAGTCACGGCGACTTACCAAACCCAGTCTGAAGATGAAGGGATTGCTGACATGTCTGAGCAGAACAATATGTCTTGGCATTGCTCCTTGACCCTTGTTTAAGAGCCAGATGGTATATGTTCTCTTGCCAGGGTTCTACGTAGAAAGCAGGCGAGTTCTTTTGCGAAGGAAATGGCAGGCATGTCAGAATCAATAGGCTTGGAAAGCTCACAGTATGTGCTGCCTCCTGACAGCTCGAGGTGAGCTGTAACAAGGCAGTCACAGTGAGAGGTGATTCCGTTCGGCAAGCAGGGCAATTTCTTAATGACATATTACAGGCTTCTGCCTTCTGTTTAATGCTTGCAGGAGCTGCTGGAAAGCGGATTATGGTACTGCCGATTGCTCACCTTCAAATACCTACAGATAGTCTACAGGCTCCCATGGCAAAACCACTCCAGCATGGCTTGTCTCTGGCTGTGAGGATACAGTCCAGGCTGTAACATGGAGCTGTGACTGCCTGCAAACCTGCTGGCTGCCTCTGTTATTTATGTGTGTATTGTGGTCAGTGATACGGAGAGACACTGGGCTGTGCCTACCTCAGTGTGATGACTTCTGCATGCGTCCAGTGGCTCTGCTGTGTGTCAGGAAGTCCGACAGACAGCCCGGCTTACAGGGTTTCCCCATTCTCTTGTACAAATGGAAACATGGGAGAGGAGAAATAAAACAAAGCATTGAGTCAGGGCTGACATTTAACGTAGCTGGAGGGTGTCTGTGTTGGGAGTTTTCCGTGCTTTCCTTGCTAATATAAACACAATAGATTTATGTTGGCTCCAATTTGATATCCAACCAGCTTCTTGAAAACAAAGTGCAGAGGCCCATAAAGCAGAAGAATAATGGATGGAAATGGTTTACGTGTTTGAAGAGAAATGGGAGAGTACTTAAATGTGATAAAGCATTGTGGAATGATTTACAGGATTGTTTTGGGATGGGAATGCTTTAAATCACTTCGATCCTTACAGGATAATTAAACAGCTTACCAGACGTGGTCTTTTCAAAGCAACTAGTGTGACTGCAAGCGTCTATTACTGGATTTGGAAATACATTTAAACTCAATTTTTAGTCATGAAGAAAATTTTTATCAGCCTATTTAAATATGGAAGCAAATGAGGAGATACATGGGGTGCCAGGCTCTTGGCCACGCTCACCAGTTTTAGAAGTAGAACACATTCTTGCAAACGGGAGTATGGAATTAATTTTAAAAGATGTACCAACTCATGAAACTAGGCAGAGGGATTTAATTACAGTCAGAGGAGATGAGAGGTGGCTAGATAAATCTTGCAGTCTGGATTAGTTGATGAATGTAGCCCTTTTGTCTGTTCTTAGTTCATATTAATTTGTGGTGCTGTATTCACTTTAAATAGATATATACCATGTATTTTAAAGCATTCCCACTGCTTTGCATCATTCCATTTCAGCTTCTTTGTTTCATGATATATTCTCTTAATGCTTTATGATGGACATCTAAGGCACAAAATAACCCTAGCAATCTCACAGAATAGCCTTACCAATGCTTTACCTTAGATGACTTGGACTTCAAAACAAAACATTTATAAAAGCATCCACCAAATGGAGAATGTCAAGCATGGAGTATAAAAGACTGTAATACAAAAAAAGAAAAACAACCATTCAAAAAGAGAAAAATCAATTAATAGACCGCTCAATCACAAAAATGCATAGAAGAAAATTCTGTCATCTTAATGTTAAGAGTGCAATAAACGTAGAGACTAAAAACATGGGTGGGTTTAACAGTTGTTTGGAATCTAAGCAAATCTTCTGGAATCCAGAAACAAGTTTCCTGGAAACAAGCTCTGGACATACCAAATTAGTGTAATATTTCTCCTGGAGTCATATGTCATTGTATACCATTGACAGTACAACTCTGTTTTCAGGGTAAGGTAAAGAGCTGTCCCTATTTTTTTTTTTTCAGAAATAATTACGATGAACTATGTGTGGCCAGCAACAGAAGCACTATCTAGATAGAAGTTCTTTAATTAGTAGCATGAATGTAAACTTTTTTTAAAGTTCAGGCTTGTTTGTAAGGTAGGAAGCACACTGATTCTAAAGATTTCTAGTGAATGTACTCTTAAAAAAACAACTTTCTTATAACCCCAACAGGTTTTTCATTTAAACCTACCCCTCTCACACTTTGGCTTTTGCCCCTCTAAATCTGTTGTCCTCACAGGACAAGCAGGCTTTTGGTCATGTTTTTAAGTTAGTCTTTTTCTGAAATTTTTCAAAAGGGTTTTGTGGATATACACACTAATTACAATAATTTCTCCATGTCAGGAGGAGCTCATGTCCATTTGGTTCCCAGGCTTCTGCTATCTCTTTAACAGAATGACAAGCTTCTGTTAAAACTAATCCGCCTTGTTGGTGTGTAATTACATGCATTGGAATAAGTTAGAAATCCACCTTCCCTAGTAGTTTTAAATTTCACAGCATTTCTAAGACTCTGTCATCAAACTTCTTTGCAGTGACTGGTAACACTGGTAACACAGACCTGGCAGTTTTCAAGGCCAGGTTGGATGAGACTTTGGGCAACCTGGCCTAGTGAAGATGTCCCTGCCCATGGCAGGGAGGTTGATCTAGATGATCTTTGAGGTCCCTCCCAACCCCAAAGCATTCTGTGATTCTACGAACACTGAAACGTAATAAACAGGAATAGGAATATTATTCTCTTCCTGTCATGTGTTCCTTTTTATTTTCTCCGTTTACTTCATAAGCTTTAGGTTTAGCAATGCCCATCCAAGGTTTTAAAGCATAAACATGTTGGTTTTAGTGCAGTATTAGTAAGGCATTAGGATGACTAATGGGTTTTGTATGATAACCTCTAGCCTGGCATTACAGTGTGGTTACAGTGAACGGGTTTTTCAGCCGGGACACAGGTTGTAGTCTTAAATCTTCTCTGCTTCAGTAGCTACTAAAGCTCCTGCCATTTTCTCAAATGATCTGTTTCCAGTGGGCATGTGAAGAACTACTTAGCAAGATAGCCCGCAGTCTGTGACTTCCATTTCATGCTTCAGCGTTCTGCTGTTGCGTGTACACTGAAAGGGCAGCGAATGCTGCTTGTTACCGCTCGGGTGGGGACAGTGTAAGAGTCTCTGTTAAGATTCCATTTAAATTCCATGTGCTCTTAACTAGTTAAGAACATTGCACATGCCAGTTGATTGTAAGTGATAAGATGTGCTGTGTCGGTGTTTTAATTTCATTTTACCTTCTGGCGCTAAGAGGAGTTTAGACAGCAGTACTGTGGTATTTGGGATTAGAGTCTCTCTGCAACTGGGTGTTTGTCATACATGCCCTTCTCTTCCTTGCTGCTTATTTGGGCCCTCAGATTTCAAAGCACTCAGACCTACCTCTCTTGAGCACCTCCATGGGGTGAGTAAACGGTGCTCCCTTTTCCAGCAGTGCTGGTGTGTGTTTAATGCACAAGTGTATGTGACAGGTAAGACTCATAGGTACCAGGAAAAAGGATTTTGTTAGAGTAAATTATGTGGCTGGGAAAAATTATCATTTCTCCCTCAGACACCCACTCTTTATTTCATGTGTCAGATAGAAGCATCAGCCTTCAAAGCAAAGGACAGGTTAAGGACAGTTCTTTGAAGCTTGACTGGATTTGTGTTTCTGGACTTGGGTAACTATCCAGGCAAGTACTTTGTGATTTTGAACTTGTAAATCTTTCAAACTGTGCTCTATCTGTCTGGGACATGAAGCCAGTTCTCTTGTCTGCCTTTAAATCTCTCTGCTCCTATTACTGTGGCACCAGAAATTATGTTTAATTGCCAGCCATGAAGTATGACTAGCATAATTTTAGTTTTCATAGAGTGGATGTTTCTGCTTCATTTTATTCTAAAAATTGCTTTTTCTTAGCTATTCTGCTTAACATTAGAGAATGAGATGAGAAAAGGTGATATTAAACATCTTCTAAAATCCTTAAGACTGAGGTATAAATGATTGTGATGGGAAAACTGGTGTAAACGAATATAGTCATAGTGAATTCACCAGTCTCGTCTGTGTACTTCAAGTAAGGTAATGGCTTTAATAGTAAGGAACTACAGTAGCAGAAATCTATATTCTAAGGAGGAAATAGCAATTTTATTCATAAAAATAATCTAAAAAGCAAAGTGTAGTGCTCAAGAGCCATTGTGACTATCCAGTGATACATATTAAACTTGAGTGTGAGGCACAGAAAGAAAAAAATATGCAACTGTGTCTTTTCCTGTTCTCTGGCTCTGAAGCAGTCTCGACTAACTCCATTAAAGAGCAGAAAGGAAAAGAAAACAGCCTTGAGAATGAAGAGAATAAAACTAATACTGCTTTAAATGATGCATTTAATAGCAAGACCATTTTATTTCTCCTGTGCTGCAAAACCGTGTTACACCTGCTGTCTCTCATCTTGGGACTTAGTTTGACTTCTGTCTTTTTGGTGGTGGACTGTAGAGGCTGTGACATGAAAGACTAATTTGTGAATTTGAGCCTCTGCATTCAGCAGAAATATCATCAAAGATGGGCATCAAGCAAATACTGAATATTACAATTAACACTGAAAGCATTTTCCAGTACATTAATTTGGTCCAGGAAGTCTTGAGAACTGAGGCCAGGAGCTTCCCAGGGTGCCAGATGGAGAACAGAATATTTTCCATTTACAACTTACTGAATACTAATTAGTGTAGTAGTAGTACTGCACTCTTCACTTTGTTACTCGTGGATCTTGTTTGTTATGGCCTTACACCAAATGGCATGTGGGCTGCGCAGAATCCATTACTGATATTTATCATGGATATTGCCAATATGCTGTTTGATTATTATATGTACAATAATCAGCCTTCAGTATGTATGCTTTCCACCCATTCATCTGCTATGTACAATTTTGAATCCTCTAGTGGATTTAGGAGCACAGAGGAAGCATGTCCTTGCTATCTCATATGATAACTATAATGAGATTACTTCTTTGATATCTATCGTTCTGCATCCATAAATTGAGACTCACATCTAATGCAGCAATGTTTTATTCTATAAAGCTATTGGACGTTTCACTGTCTAAACCCATGCTAGTAAGCATATCTCTGATCATAATAAAGGCAGTAGTTCTAATTCTAGGCAGGTGTTTCACAGGACTGTTTAAATATTCATTATGCGTATGCCTAAAATGTCAGTACATACCCTTAAAATTTCACTACTCGGGTTTTCAGGGTCCTAATTAAAGTAACCATATGCGGTAGCTGATATCTTCTCTTTCTATAGTTAACATATTCCTACATTATAGCTGCAGTAATGTGAATCAGGCAGTAAGAAAGGTGAATGAGTTTTATCGCTATCTGACAGCGCTTTGTAGAACCTGCATTATTGCTGGGTGACGAATATGTAGCAGTGCCAGTGTTCTTCCCTTCCTTCCTTCAGTAATTTGTTATTGCTATTAGCTTTTAAGGCCTCTTAGGCTAGGAAAAAAAAAGTATATATGTAAAATTTACTTGAAAACAATGCAAAAGAAGGAGGGGAAAAAGTATTTTGTTACTGTTAACAGTGCACTCTCTCTGCATTGATGCAGAAGGAGAGAGAGAGGTGGTAATAAAAGAAGGTGTATGTATAAAGTGTCTCATCTCTGCTAAGCAAAGCACAGGGCTTTGTAGCATCACAAAGGACCGTCACTGTCCTGACTGCAATTTGAAGATATTCCTCTGGGATGACTACATTTCAAAATAAACTCAAAGCATTGTAAACTTCAAAAAGAGCCTCGGGGACTTGGTCTGTGACAGAATGAGTCCCATTTGGCAGCCATGAGCAACGTCTGTGGTATTTGAAGACCTGCCATGCCATCTTAAGGGATCAGTAAAGGTACTGGGGCTTGCGTAGGAAAGGGGGGTGAGGTAATGCCTGAAGGACAGTACTGCCATGTTAACAAGCTACTTCAGTAAAACAAACAAACAATACTGCCCAAAAGTCTTCTTGGGAACTCTTAGAAAATATTTGTCTTTGGACTACCTCAGAATGAATTATTCTTCAGCAGTATCTCAGGCAGTCTGTCACTGAGGCAGCTCCCAGGCAATTTGGAGCACATGGGGCACTGTGCAGTTGTACCTTGCTGGACTCAGAGCAAGCTACCCGTGGGTATGGGCAGTTACACTCAAGTCCTGGGCTAATTCAGCCTTCAGGGAGCTGGCTGCTCTGCTGCAAGGGCTGCTTTCTGCAACAGTGAATGGTGGCAACCTTTCTGGGGGGTCTCTAACTGAGGACAAGTCTGGTGTACTTGCACCTTGGGTGCTGCTTTGGTCATAGCTAAAACCTGTAAGTCTACATGGGGCCTGGTCAGTGCCATCTGTATTAAACCAATGCCTTTTTTTCCTACTCAGTTAAGAAATGTGTGTTTTCCACACTGACTTAGATCTCTGGGTGCTTTTAAATAATAGCCAAACATGCTCTTTTTAAATTTTTAAAATCTACAAGGATAAGGTAGCTGAACAAGGATTTCACACCATCTGAAAGCTGTCTAATACTGATAGTCTCAAAGTACTGCTCCTTGCTGAGTCCATCCAGTAGATCATCTCTGCTGAGTATGCAACACCCCTCTATCCTACCCAAATTTAACCCTGAAGAAAAAAGAGAGCAGAGGGATGTGAATTACTGCAGAATGTGTTCAAGCTGGTATGCTGTGGTATAGTTCTCTATCCATGGCCATCTAGGTGATTTTCTACACTGTGCATTAGTGTAACTCCAAACATTGCCTACAGCACACCCTTGGTGATGTACTGGTCATTAATGGTGAGGTTTGTATGTCAGTGGACATAGGTGGCAACTAGTCTCCTGTGATTTGTTTCTGTGTAGTGTGGAAGACATGACGGTGTTTAATAGTCCACCTGTGATATTTTGGGCAACAGCAAAAAACCTACTTGTAGCTTAAAAAGGACAAATCTGGAGCTAGCCAAGCTTTGGGAATCTAAGCCTGCTGCTGCATTACACGGACGTATTCCAGCAGGCAGCAGTGTTGGTCCCCGGTGCTGGGAGGGCTGCTAGTGTAAGTGTGTGATTCTGATAAGCTGTTTCAGTCCATTAAGAATCATTCTTGCTATTTAAAGGACTAAATCACATTTTTGGCCCCATTGTGATGCTTCTATTTTTTTTTTTCCCTGTACTTGGCTTCTAATTATTTTGCTCTGAATCCTCCATTGTTTTGTCTGGATGAATTTTTATACTGTTCACATTCATAGTTAGATAACAGTAAGGCAGAGTTAGCTTTTATTAAAGAATAATCATGAAACTTGAGTGAGGCTCACAGCCAATTAAGTGACAGTCTCTCCAGCTGATGACTAGCAAAAAATACCCAGTGGCTTGGGAGGTGTGAACTGCCCATTCATCTCAGTGGAGAAGTCTATTTGGGAGCACTGATTTAATGTGTTTGTGCCCTTCTCCTTAACCACATTGCTTTTATCATCCAGAGGAATCCTTTGTTTTCTGTGCCTCCGTCTCAGCAGTCCCAGTAACTCTAAGTGCCATTATGTCCCCCATGATCTGTCTACTATAAATGTTATTAGACAATGGAATCCAGACACACGACAGAGCCACGTATTGGGGTAGATACTGAAAAATAAAAGTAACCCAGCTCACTGATCAATGTATTCAGTGATTTCTCACCAGAGTATTTATTCAGTTTTAAGGGGAACGTGCAGAATTTCCAACCCCATATTACAGTGTATCACAGCATCTGATGTCTGTGTGCCTGCGTCATTGAATCCTCTTCTATTTACTTTTCCTTTCTAATTGTTTCCCTCTAACCTGTACCCTTTATGCAATTCTCATGGGCTTTTACTGGTTGTGAGATGTTTTCCCCCTTGTTCAACATGCCCACATTTGTCTTTTTTTCACCTAGGGTGTATTTATCTACCAGAGGAACCCTCTTGCAAATGCAAATGCAAGCTTGGCTTATTCCAGCCACAGGGCTCGTGACCTTGTAACTTCCCCAGTGTGTTCAGATAATACACTGATAGTCTGTTGTCAGATGTGATTAATATTACCCTTAAAAACTGCATTATGAACCCTACCATGTATTTTACATCCAGCAGATAATACATATATAGATCGTTACCTTATTTTTGGCCAGTCTCCCACCAAAACCAGCCTGCTCAGAACAGCTTGTGACCACCATACACATAGCAGTCTACATGTGTTTCCACCATACTGTGATTTAGCTGTTAGTGGGGTGGTGATTTGCAGTTGCCCAGTATTTGAGTCTGATTCCATTATCAGTAAATCAGGAGAAAAGGGCTCCTAGTCCTGACCTTAAACATAACACCACATGGGTGTTTCAAAATTTAACCATGGAAAAAATCCATCACAGCTCACTTGAGTAGAGGAAAAACCACACGAACAATGAGCAGGTCTAATTGAGAAGCCAGGAAAAGTCATCAGAAATCCTGCACCAACTGCTAATCCCAGAAGTCAGCAGAGTCACGTAGAGAAATTGTGCTTTTGGAGAGGTGAATCAGTCTCTCTGTAAGAGTGCTGTTACTTACTCACCCAGGGAGATGACTATTAGGCATCAGAGAGGTGGGTAATGCGTTTATTAATCATTCGTTTAAATATTAGTGCAATTACATATTTTAAGAAGCCGTTTCAGGTAAAATTATCATGACTTGTCAGTGGTAATTTCACTGCTGAGGCAGGCTGTCATGTAAGGGAGTGATTCCCTTGTGCTGCCTGAGGAACTTGCTGTCAGAGCACCCCATGGCTGCCAGCTTTTTGAACCAGCCACGTCCCAGAAGGATCAGCCCTGTGGCAATGTGAGCAAAAGGGGATGAGCTTGAGTGTCTCTTCCTGGGGGAGGTCAAAAGAGGGAAGAAACCACCACCTTCCCCATGTGCAGGGGATGGCAGGCAGAGGTGTGTGTGTGTGACACAGAAGCACAAACCTGGTTCTTTACCAGAAGAACTCTGAGCAGCAGAACTGCTTGACACTTGGTGATGGCTGATTTATTAACTGGGTTTGACCTGCCTTTATTGAGTTAGCACAAGCAAAATCACATCTGCCAGCTTCTGCCACTGTGGATGAAAGGTAATGCTTTAGTGTGGGTACCTTAGCCATGAACATCCTGAATCTTTTGGTTTCGAGAGCTGCATAATCCTCTGCAAATAGTATTATTCCTAATTATAGATGGATTGGTTTTGCCTAATGTTATTTAAATCTATTTATTCATAAATGCAGTATCTAGTTCTATATATAGTGTCTTTTTAAAATACATTATATATATATATATATATTTATGCAGCCTGGTACAGAATCGCAAAGCTGTTGATAGCAAGCAGTACAAATATTTACAATCCAAATGAGCAGGCAAAACATGTTGTGCTGCAATGCTGACTTACTGTTGGAAATGTGTCATGCATGGCTGCACAGCAGAGTATTAAAAGCTGAAAAAATGCTAAATGGTGCTGATAAACAAAAAGGTCCCTAAAGGCCAAAGACTCAAACAGATTTAGTCCATACAAAATACAATCTGTGTGCAGACCCTTGTACAACTGCAGCTTTAATCTGTTCATCAGCAAGACTGAAATAAATATTTTTATTTGTGATTCCCCCTCCTCTAACCCCCCAAATTTTTAGGCTGTGTTCAGCCATATGGAGGCATCTTATTTAAACACATCATTGACTTCATAGATTCCGCACGGGAGGAAGATCATACAAAGAAAAGCAGCCAAACTCAGAAACGTGAGCAGGGTGCCTGTCGTGTGCTCACACGTTAAGCTAACCACTCACAGGAAGAGCTGTGCCTGGAAAACGCGATGGACTATCAGACAGTGGGTCTGCATTTTTATTCCCTTCTCTCCTAGCAGTAGAACTTGAGCTGTCTTATTTTCTGCCACTTGCTTTTTTCCCTAGCTGCTCTTTGCTTTGTAAGCGTTCCATAGTAAGGCCTGTTTCATTCAGTGTGTGTGTTAGTGCTTTCCCAAGTCACACTGAAAACAGATTTCCACTGGGGCTGCTGGTGCTACTGGGAGAACTTCTACTGGGAGAAATGCCTGCACCAACAGCACGTCTTGAAGAAACGGCCTTCTGCTGAGGTCCCACTGTCCTGTGGTTCCCAGGCGGAAGGAAAACTCTGCCAGTTGGTACTTGGTGACTACCATTTGTGACTAAGTGAAAAATTGGTTTAGTTTGGAGTACTGCAGACAAAACTAATTATAACACCCCACAGAGAAACAGAAACACAGAGACTTTTTGGTAAACATTCCCAACTTAAGGTGGCATGTCTGCAAACCAGAGCTGGAAATGGGTGGTTGAGATTTTTGTAGCTGCCCCAGATAAGTGATAAGTCACCTGTGTGTGTTTCTACTAAACCACTGCCTTGCAAATGTCAGAATGCTTCCTTGAGTGCTTATGTCCCCATCCCCCTTAAGTACAGTAGGATAAAAGGTTAAACATCAAAAGGCAACTAAGTTTCTCTTCTAGTTTTTGTGAATGAAAGGGAGAGGCAGCTGGGACTCTTGCTTATTTCATAGCATGAAAAAAATAAAACCCAAGCAAAACCAAACTTTTGTTGTTGTTCTTTCCCTTAATAATAATAGAAAACTTTTCTAGAACAAGGGAACAAAACTGAAACAAACCAGTCATGTACTGTTATTGGAAATTGAAAACCTCCTTCCTTTGGTTTGGCCAAAGTTGCTGGATATAGGACAAATGAAAAGCATTCATCTCAAGACCAAAACTCTTTCTGAGCTCTAGGATAATTATTTTTTTTGTGTGTGAGTTTAAAAGTGAACTTGCTGGATGTCATTCCATATTTAGGTATTGAAAAATCGACTCCACCTCTCATTCTCCTGTCTGTATTGGATGATTAATATGTTATTGCAAAGTACTGACTGTTCAACTTTCTCATCATCGTGGCATTAGGTCTCCATTGTTTCCAAATGCCAGGAGGCTGTGGTTCTCTGAACATAGCTGAGGCTTCCCTGGCATCCAGTCTTTTTCATGTGATAACTCTTCCATTTTTGCATCGTGACTGAGTAAGGTTGCTGTATCTCATTTCAAGTGTTTAAGTGTTTTATTCAAATTCAAATGTGGAGGGATTTATGTTAAATGAAAGTAGATTCCTAGGGTAAAAGGTAAAGAAGAAAAACACAAGGATGGTGGGAGGTGACATGCTGCATAGCCAGAATGAAATACAGACGAACAGAGCTCGGAAAGGTCAAGGTAAACGCCTTCACTTTTACACATTGCATGTGCTTTTCCTTTCTTTTGGAAACTAGAAAAACCTGTATGTTTAAAGCAAATCCCTTTAGAAAATACAGTATCCCAATCACAAGAGATAAGTACTAATTAGCGCTTTCTAATAAGAGTTAGGTGTGTTGTTTTTCTTTTTCAAAATGTCAACCCCTGGCAGGGTCACCAGGAATTCACCTGGTAGTGCTGGAGGTGACTGCCTCTTGGGGGCAGTGAACCTCAGAGGAGGAGACCATAGAGAAAAGCCAGGATCTTTAAAACTGCCTCTGAGTCACCAGGTCAAACTGGTAACCAAAAGTTCACATAAAGGCTAAGAAAACTTCTCAGATTGTCTCTTTACAGCTGAAGATACATTTTTACTTTTATTTCAATATTTTCAGGTGGGGTTGGTGCTTTTTCTGGCAGCATTGCACATAGAGGTGCTTCCTGTTCAGATGTTTATCAGGTTTAATTGCTGCTGGGCCATACAATGATTTAATTAGAAAGTATATTACATGTATTCCAGCTAGTGTCAATGAACCCCGAGCCTATTATTATTGTGTTTATGACTACTAACACATCATGTTGTAATTAGCAACAAACTGTCCTCTGCAGAAGGTACAAATGTGCCATGCCTGACTTTGCATGAGAAAACATGAAGTTATATTGCTGGCTAAAGTAATTTGAAGTTCCATACGTTGAACAGGGTAGATGTGTTGTGTTATCAAGCTGTCAGAACTGGTAGGTGGTATCATTTATTTTCTTTGTGGCAGCTGAAAGTCATGTCTGCGCCTGTTATTATGGCTCAGTTTCTGCATTGCTCTTTAATGTGTCTGCAGAGGTCTCATCAACAGCAAGAAAAATTAATACTCGAGCCAGTGGAGTATATAATGCCTACCTGCAAAATGATGACTCATTGTATTCAAACAAAGGTTGGAAGATACTTGTCCAAGGTAGGCGGTGACAGGAGGGTAGTGGAGAATGGAAATGTTTGTGGTTAAAATAAGCGTAACCCTCAGGGTTACTGTAAGGTTTCATGTAAATTTTGTGATAAAACTATGCTCATATTAGGAATTTGGGTGCATTTAGGGCATTATGCATGGAAAGCCTGTTTGATTAAACTGAAACGTTTATGTGAGATCCTGATAAATTTGAGTCCCGTGTGGCTGGAGGGAAGGAAGAAGCACAGTCCCAGGAAAGAACAGTATACTTTTTTTTTATAAAGTCAAGAAGGATAAATACTGTGATGAATAACATAGTGCCTTGAAGAAGCCAAGAAAGTGAGAAAAATAAGTAAAAGTGGTCCCAAAAGCGGGTGGTGATGTTGTATTTCTTTCAAGATGAAGAAGGAAAAACAGGGATTGAAATGGCATCAGGTTCAGCAAACATTTGTTGGAAAGTTGGAATACTTATGTAAAACCAGCTATGATGGTTGAATGTATCTTTTCAACAAGCTTTTCAATAAAACCCTCCATGACCTGTTTGACTGGATGGGAAAACAGAGTCACGGAATAAGTATGAAACTTGTCTGTGACTACCTGGGATAGAACCTGAGGGAACAGCATGAGGCTGCAGCAGGGGAGGTTTAGGTTGGATGTTAGGAAAAGGTTCTTTCTTGAGAGAGTAGTTGGGCACTGGAACATACTCCCCAGGGAAGTGGTCACAGCTCCGAGCTGGGCTGAGTTCAGGAAGTGACTGGACGATGCCCTCAGTGCCCTGCTCTGACTGGGCTGGACCTGCGTGGAGCTAGGAGTTGGACTCCATGGGCCTTATAGGTCCCTTCCAACTCAGGTGAGTCTGGGATTCTGTGACTCCCGAAAATCTAAGTGAAAGGGCAGAGAGAGAGCACAGGTACCATCACTTGCCTTGGACTTTGTTTTTGAGAGTTTGCCAGCTCCTGGACATCTGTGAGCAAAACAATCCAGAGTAAAGATTTAGAAAAGATGATGTGAGGCTTTTTTACACATCCCTGCTTATTAGGGATCTTGAAAATCTAATTGTATTTCTGACAGAGGAGTGTTTCTTTTATCTTCTTCGGGGACATGTAGCGATGGCCTCAGTCGATGACATGTTGAAATAATGGGATTAAAAAGATGAATTCTCATGTTCCATTGAACACATATTTCCAAAGCCTGCCCAAGATACTGCTCTATCTGGTTCCACCTGGCGTTTTGAGACATGTTTCATTTAATGTGGTTAGCATAGATTTACAATCGTCAGGCCAAAAGCAGAAGTGAGACTAAACTGGTGCGTAATTCACACCCCTTTCTTTCGTGTAGGCTTTGCCCTTCGGCTCAGAGCTGATTCTGGTGTGGAGAATTTCAACTGTGTATGTGCTATAGATGTGTTGCAGTGTGTTGAGAAATCCAAGCATTGCTTGAAAATGTACATAAATCAAAGCAAGATGGAAATTACCTAAGAAGACTAAGTAAGCACTGAGGTTATTTTAAATTTTGTGCTTATTTGAAAACTCAACATGACTCACTGTATTCAGATAGGTTTGCTTCAAAGCCTGCGTTCAGGAATAATATGTTTCTGAGTAAACAAAATTTTAGGATGGCTTAATGATTTCATGGCTCTCCAACTTGGTTTATTTGCTAAAAATAGGTAAAAATTATTAGTTTCTGAGCTCAAATAGTTTAAACTGCATTCCATGGCCTATCTTCCTTTAATACTAAATTATAACTGCGTATGTATGCACACGCATATACATATATAAAAATATTTATTAGTGTTTACGTAGTACTTTGCAGTCAGAAAGATCCAGAACTGTTTAATAACCTTGAAAAATTATAATCCAAACTACATCAAGGCATACTTTCTTCGAAATGCAGGCAGGATGCTGCAGTTGATAGAGCAATCATCTGCTCTGACGTGGTGCGTCCTGCACTCCTGTGTTGTTGTAGGCTGCTCTGGGGAGGACATGCATTGAATTGGAAATTATGAATGTATGGACCAGTTACATAGGATGCTGACCTTCACCTGGCAATTCCCTCCTTCAGCTGCCAGCAAATGCCTGTGGAGTGTAAAGAGATTAATGAGAACTGTCTGTCATCTCTCTCTGAACTACCCAAGAGTTGTTTTATAGAGCGAAACTCTTTCACAGGTTGCATTACTGGCTTTCGATGAAACATCCCCTCATTTTGGTGACTGCCAGAATTAGACTTCTGCTGTGAGTTTGGAGTATTCTGATTAACACAGGTTGCAGTGATGCAGTGAATGTCCTGTTGCAGTAATTCCTGTACAAATTCAGTATGGGAGTTTGTCCATGTCCTGATAAGGCTATAATCCAAGTAGGTTAGACAAGTAAATAAATCAGTGTTTAGGTGGGTTGCATACAGATGATATGTTAAATAACTGTTCTTGATACTTACTAGTGCTTTATTTTTGTTTATTTTTTCCTTCTCCTCCTCCTCTGTTTCCATCACCTCTCTGTGATGGCAGACTTAACTTTCCCCATGCTTACTCCAAGAAGAAGTAATGCAAGAAAAATTAAAAGGAATAAGACGGGCATCAGTTACAGACAGTGTCACCTCGTTCTTTCAGGTATCAGTCATCTGTTCCAAGTACCATAAGTACTTTTGGTGAGTAGTTTAGCTTCCTGATTTTCCATGGCATTTCCTTTGGGTTAAAAAAAACCCAAACAAACAGGGCAGGAATAGCAGAGTACTGATGGACACTTGCACCCTTCCTGAAGGCTTGACCTGTTTCCTTGGAGAATGACCTCTCTGTGGTATAACTGAGCCGTAGGGGTTTATACATGACAAGAAACAAATCTAAAAATGAATAGAAACTCTGTCTGTGCTCTGAGGCGCTCTACATTTTCCTGGGGGCAATTAGATAGCAGGAGCAATGTTTTATTGCAATTGCTCCCAGTGGGAGTTTTGCAGAAAGGGCTGCATGCTTGACATTCTCAGCATGTCTCGGTTTCATCCAACTGTCTGTTGCTTCACTTAGGGAAGGATATTTCTAAATTCAGTTTCATGTACCTTCAGTTTCACTAATGGTGCTAGAGATGACTTGGGAGAGCAAGGAAGTGGTCTGGGACTCCCAGTTTTGGATTCAGTTCTTTGTTCTGCTGAATGACCCCTTCTGACTCTGGGCAAGTCTTCTAACCTTTCTGGCTTGGATTTATCCCACCTAACTTCTGATGAGACATGAAGTAGTCATGCTGTTGCCTAAGGCTTCCTGAATAGTTAATAGGCGTAGCGTGGCATTTCCACATAGCTGTACGGATCTCTTCCCCCTGAATAAACAAAAAGCTTCAAGTTTCTGTATTCTTAATGAAGGCATTTCAATTAGTTTGACTGGTTTTAGGTGGTATGAAACCACTGAACTCCTGGCCTTTGATACTGTCTATAAAATGAAGAAAGCTTGCTTTTTCTTTTATCTTTTTCTTCCTTGTTCCTTTTCCTCCTTTTTCCTCCTGTTCACTCAGGCAGTTATTGTCCGCAACAATACAGGTCTGTACAAATGCAGTCTTGATTTTCCTTCTCTAAATACAGTACTGGGCACCTTTAATTGCTGCAATCATGCAAATAATAACAGAAGTGCTCACTGTTTGTTTTACATCAGTTGGATTACATTTCTTCCGTAAAACTAGCAGGCAATCTAGTTTGCTTTAACACAAGGGAGGCTGTTAATTACGATTTTGGAATTAAATGTAGCACCCTATTTCCTGACTAGAATTAACGTATATCCCTGGTAGAACTTCAACTGGTACGTCCACCATTATTGGCACATGAACATGGTCCTATTCTATGGGTATTGCTTCCTTCCCTGTTAAGTACTGTCCACTCTCTGTTCAAACTAACACTCTGTTTCTGCTCCAGATTTATTCTTGTTACTGGGCGTAATAAGCACTTCCAAAAGACCTAAGTGCCCAAGAACTTATGGCCTGCCACTCTGTGTAGAATCTTAGAATGCTTTGGAGTGGAAGGGACCTGAAAGATCACTTAGTTCCAACCCCACCTTGCCATGGGCAGGGACAACTTCACTAGCCCAGGTTGCACAAAGCCTCATCTGACCTGGCCTTGAACACTGCCAGGGATCCAGGGGCTTCCACAGCCTCTCTGGGCACCCTGTGCCAGGGCCTCAGCACCCTCAGAGTAAAGCATTTCTTCCTAACATCTAACTGAACCCTGCCCTCTTTCAGCTTGAAGCCATTGCCCGTTGCCCTGTTCCTGCACTCTCTGGGGAACAGCCCCTCTCCCATTTTCCCGTAGAAAATGCTTTGCTCTCATGGGAATACATCAAAGAGGTGAAGCAGACATCCTGTAGAGATAATAAATTTGCTGGATTTCAAGCCGTTTGGTATTTTCAAGGTGATTCTCAACATGCAAATTAAGACTTAAATCAACTGGAATTGTTCTGCATGGCCCAATTCTGTCCCTGCCCCCGTCATTCTAGCTAGGGTTAGTTGAGGTACTATTGCTTTGTTTTTCAGAGTTTGGATTCTGAAATATCCTGATTTTTTTTTTTTTCAATTTAACTCCATTTTCTTAGATTTTTCTGTATCGATTTAAGTACTTGTCTAAGAACTCAAAAAACCCAACAGAAATTTACAGCACTTAGGTTGACACAAAAAACTATTTCCCTTTCAAGCATCAATTTCTCTACATGAAATTATCCAAACTCTATGATTCTAAGTAATTTGTTATTGCCACAAGATCTCCTTTCCCGGTTTTTGTGGGGAAAATGTAGTGCCATGGCTCTCTCTGGATGCAGAAAATAACTGTTGTACCTGCAGCTTTTGCCTTCAGACAAGGATGACTTCTAGACTCGCTTGTCAGGAATAAAAATGGTGGCACTTTTTTGTAGACTGAACCAGAAAGATTCTCTTATTTTAAGACAAAGGAGAATGACAGCTACTGCTCTCAGAAGGAAAGCTTAATCAAAGCTTAATTCCCACTTATAATTAAGTCTTCAGAATTGATACATGACACATTCAAGCATGGCATTTTTAATTTAATTAATTTTCTGAGGACTAAAAGAGTAACTCTTATTAAAAAAGTACAGTATGCCAAACAAAGCTTCCAGAACCATACTGAGTGCTATGGGTATGGCCTGTGATGCTGCAAGAGTCATGCAGTGCCTGGAAGTTATGACAGCCCTATGATAAGAACAAAATACAACCTTATGGATGCAAGGCTGGTTCCCCTCTCTGCATTTTCTGGCAAAGGGAGTTAAGGTGCAGGGCTGAAGGTTGCATGGAGGAGGTCTTGAGTTATTGATAAATTATCCCTGTCTGAAAAGAGGTTCTGACTAGCGCTGTGTTTGATATCCTCCGTGTGTAAGGCAGAATGGAAACAATTCTCCAGGACGAATTTGTCTGTATTTTCTCACTAGCATAGTAAAACAAAGCACACATTTTATCCATACAATTCTTATGCTTGATGCCCTCATCCTACTGTCGGTTACAAAGTAAGTATAGAGTAAAGCAATCAAAGGTATAAATGATATGGCACAAATCACATGGTAGTGTGCACTGCCTAGAAATGTTGTTGCCTGGGTATTTGTCTCCAAAAAGTTTTGTCTGCTCAAGCACTTCACATCCTGTCCCACAGAGGGATGTGGGTGTTTTGTCAAATCATGAGAGCAGTGCCTAGGGAAGGGTGGTGCATTAAAACAGATTGTGGTTTTGCATTACTTGTGATGAACTTTATAAAACTGAGTCCTTGTAAAACAAAAAAGCCAATCTTTTGAGTTGGAGAACACTGTATGGGGTCACAGTGAAAATATACACATAAAGAATGATCCTATCCTCAGCAAGTTAGTTGCCAAACTAGACAAGGACCAGGCCATGGTGTTGCTGTACTGAATTCAATAGAGCTAATTCCATCTTGTCAAAAATTAAGTGTACAGAGAAGCCGTTGGGGATCATACCAGTTCTCTGTGAGTCACCAGCAGCAAATAAATTACTGCATTGGAAAATTGGAAAGAACAGCGAACAGCTTGCTGAGCAAATTCCTTTCTTGCAGATTCTGGCAAATTTAAAATGTAATTGTGTTTCTTTTGAGAATGCTTACAATATTTGGTGTTTCCTCGAACCATAAGGTTTTCTATATTATTTAGATGTAGAGACAGTGTGTAGTATTTATATTTGTTTTCATACTACATTCCAGGAAATGAAGGTACTGTGCCTAGAGCTCAGTAAGAATAATAATTCTTTGATGAACATGTTTCAGGTGCATATTCTCACCAGAATTGTTTCAGGGATGTCTTCTGTGTGCCCCACATGCTGCTTTGAACTGCTTTAGAACTGGGCTGTATAGATGGATGACAGTGCTGATATGAACCAGAATGCTTTCTCAAAGTTTCTTGAAGATGATTCATGCAGTAAGAAGTATAGTTTGTTCCTAAGTAAGATAAATAAGAGCATGTGGATCTCGGTTTATTGGAAAGGAGTGAAGAATGAAGAATTAGAATTAACAATTAGAAATTGGTTGCTGCTTGTTCTTGACAAGCCCACACATCTGTTCGCACACTTGTCTCAGTTTTTCTGATGCCTGGACTTCCACTTCTTGGCTTATAGACAATTGAGCACCTCTGACTTTATCAGCTCCTTTCTGCAGAGGTAATTTGTGTTTTGGTGGCTCACTTTCTGAACAGCAGCAGAATCTGTTGAACTACTAGGGAAAAAATAGTCTTTTCCTTAAGGGCTATTTTCCAGTTGTAGTAGTCCCTTTCAGTTTAAGCCAACCTTCGTATTTTTGGGATGTGTATGATAAAATAGCTCTCAAGTAATGCTGGGTGCTGTTTGTGTTCTTGAAACACCAGAATATCTTTCAGATGATAATCAGAGGAGAAATGATCAGTTTTACTGAAAGGAACAAGAATACTTCATTTGGAGTTGTATCTTCATATGACTGTACTCTCATCAAAGCATGTTACTGCTGTCCTTCCTGGCCAAATATTGGTTGTAGGGTTGCAATGTGCACTGCTGCTTGCACCTGGCCTGACTGTTTGTGAGAGCAGGAGTCGGTGTAAACTGATGGTCAGAGTTAGGCAGTATTATTGCCAGGGTGGATGCCGTGCTGTGCTTGAAGGTTCTGCCATGCTGGTGAGTAAGCGGAGCTGCAGAGGCCTGTGATCAGTCTCTGGCACCACTGTACATTCTGTAGGGCCATCTGATAGTACTAAGATGCTGTTGCTATTGTCAGTGATTTGTTTTTTGGGAGGGTGGGGATACCTCTCATTTGTGTTGCAGGCACTCCTGAATTGGCTAACTCTTATCTCAGTAAATGTCTCAGGACATCCTTTTCATTTTATTTTTGACACATGTGAGCCTAAGGTTTTTGCAATCAGAAGCAAAAAATTGTTAGAATTACTTGAATTATTGAAAACCAAATGCTGGCTTGGGATCTTTATTCTTGGTTTTGTTCATCTAAATCCTGAGTAGCTCATTAGCTTTGTTGATGTTACTGAAACAAAACTGGAGTGGTACTTAAACTCTGAACTCTACTGCTAATCCAAGTCCATGTTTTCATACTTCTGGATTCAGGAAGAAGTGCTAGTGGATTTCATTTCTTTATCACCTGGACCTGACAGTCTTCACTTAGTGGGCTATGTAGGTAAATATGCTGTCTGTGGGGTTTTTTTTCCTCACTTTCTAACCATTTTGAACATTGCAGGCAGCTAAAATACTGACCGGATGTTACTCCATTCCATCTCACCTATTTGGGATCTCTTCACACAGGACATCTTTTCCCATCCTACAGTAATTCTGATTCTTGCTGGTGGGATGCATCTGTTTTCCTCCTGTGCAGTAGCTCTGAGCCAAATCAGTTCACGGCTGCATGGAGCATGTTCTCTTGCTGAATGGCTGGAAATGCTCCGTGTAGCAGAAAGCAAATTCAGTCTGGATCTAATATCCACACTACCAGCACAGTGAAGATTTACAGTATTGTTTAACAATTCTGAGCTTGTAATAAAGACATGGCATAAAAGCAGAATGCATTTTAGTGCCAGTACACCTCAGCAGTAGTAGGTTCATTGCAAGACGTGTGTAGCCCTCATAAAGTTGCTCAGACCTTCACCGAAGTTTTGTGCAGATGTCCAGAGGAATTTTGTAAACTCCCAAGGGCTTTTGTTTGGAAAAAGTTTGAAAGGAATGAAGAAATATTTTTCCAAATATTCCATTTGGGGTCCAAAATGTGGCCCCTTTTCTTAACTAAAAGAATTGATACTAGAACAATCAGTAGAGGTTAAAATCAAATACAACAACAATTAAGTAAAGCCCCATCAAAGAGAAGATAAAATATTAGCTATTTACTGGGATTTGTGATGACAAAATGTATTTAGACAACAAAGATCATGAACTGCTTCTGGCATCTGTAGAAATTACACTGAATGAATCAGCTGCTAATCCAGTGTTTGAGGCAATCTGGTTGTACAGATGACATTTTGAATAAGTGGCGCTGGTGTTTGAACCACACAGACTACGGTGGACTCTCCTATGATATCTTTTTCCAAATATTTTGCTCACCTTGCTGTTACCTGCTGTCATTCTTAGTATAGTTCCATTTCACCAAGTCCTAGACAACCAAAATGTTCATTAAACTTTTAAAAATTATTATTTCTAAGCATTTCTGAATACTCTGGAGACTGACGAAAGAAAGGCTTCTGGAACTGTACTTATGTAACTCCACTGAGTTCTAATGCTGGGCAGCTCCATTTTTCTGGTATGTAACTGCAGTTATTTGAAATAATATTGCTCTTCAACATCTAGAAGGTCAAGGGCAAGAGAAGAGGAAATAATTCCATAACAGTAATATCAGCTGAAAACAATAGACTTTTTAATGAAGTTTATATAAAGTACCAGTTTAACTCTAGATGCCCTTGCAGTTCATCTCAGTTATGACCTGCTAAATAAAAAGCTCATCTCAATATTCTTGATATTATTTAATATCTTTCAGTAGAAAGTGGAAGATGCTTTTTTCTTCTTTTAAATAAAAGGAGCCTACAGAGATAGTGCTGAAATCTCATGGGGAAAATGCTCATTTCAGATTTCCCAGTTTCTGACAAGCAAATCAATAGAAAAAAATCCCTATGCAGTATTTATAAAAATATATATAAGTAATATTTTTATTATTTAAAAATGTTTAAGACACAGAATTTTTTGATGGGATTAATTTTGTCTGCCACAGAGGGAATAAATTGAAAAGCCAGTCAATTTGTGCATTTTTACTCCCAATGTTTAATATTTATCTTAGAGACTAGACCATAAGTCTTCAGTTATTAACTGATATTTTTGTCTTTGTACATGCCAGTTGAAATCATGGTCACAGTGAAGTTGGCAGCAAAGCTGCCAGTGAAAGACTTCACCCTGCAAGTAGTAAAGGAGGTCAAGGGAGCTACTGCTAGGAATACATGCATTCTGTCTAGTTCTGGTGGTCATCTCGGTCACTGCTCGGTTCTATTTGTGGAAGATTGGTTACTGTCTGCTGAGCTTACATAATCATATTGTTTGTGTGAGTATAGTTTTGGGGATTTTTTTAAACTTTTAGAAATATTTCTTCTGTTGAATCCCTGTCAGGTAGTGAAGAACCTAAACAATGGGACATCTGTTGTCTTCTGCTAGCTCTCCTATATGAAAGGATGCAAGATAATTACTGGGGTCTAATTATCATTCCTTGTTACACATGAAAACTATACAGAGGCTAACTATTAATATGTGTATAACTATGCCTTCATCCACACACAAATTCCTTTTCATATCAGCCTCAACCTGAATCCACCAGAGCCTTCCTGGCATCATTAAATATCAGGTTAACTTAAATGTTTTAGGACCAGATTTTTGAATAGCTGTTTGCATTAAAACAGTCTTGTCATATTTGAACCCATGACAAACTGTTTGTAAGTTTAAATGGAGCAATGGCTTTCAATGTGCCTTTTGTATCTCTCAGAGAGGACTGAGGGTTGTGTCTTTGGTTTGAGGAGCAAACAGTGCCTAAGTCAAAACAGCATGCTTACTGGCAAGCAGTTTCCACAATGCAGCAAAAAAATAGAGAAACTTGTGATGTGGTTAATTATTAATAATGTTGCATAGTAATAATATCTCATACATATTTTATTAGTTTTTTTGTTGAACTATAATGTTTTTCAATAAGCCACGTCTGGTAGTTTTTGAATCAAAGTTAAACTAAAAGAGCATGTTTACTTGAAATTGTTAAGGTTTATAGAAGAGTTTCTGATCCTTCAAACTTCTGAAGTAGAACTTCACTGAGAAAACCTTGAAGTAGGCTTGAAATATGTTTTAAATTAAGTGTCTCTAAGTCACTTGTGTGCTTACTGAACAGCATTTTTATGGATAAAAGACTAGGCAATTAACGAAAATACATACCTCTGTAAATATTGAATTCTTTCATATTCCTAAATGACTGTGTCTCCATTTGTTCCATCTCAAAGAATACATTTGTTTACGTAGACAAAAATAAAGTTAATGTAATGAGATTATTAAAAATGAATTTAATATAAGTTAATAGAATATCATTAATACAGTATATAATATGGTAATAAATATAAATTTATGTTTTGTACAAATGCAGATTAAGTATCAAATTTGTGTGCCCCCCTGACATAGCAGAATAGACTTTGCTTCCACAATTTCAGTGCTGAAGAAGACTCCTGCCCCATTTTTAAAACCAGCTGCTATCTTAGTGGTTGCCAGGCTTTTGTGGTTTGAACTTGGCTAAATACTACATCAAATAGCAGAGCAGAGAAATGATTGCAAAGCACTGTCTGCAAATGCTTTTTTCCACTGGCCGGGCAGGGCTGTCTCGTTTCATACATCATTCACAACTTGCTGCAGTGATTCCACAAAGTCACCCAGGGGGGTTAAAACAGTTAATGGAAAAGATAAACTTCCTTTTGTTTTGGGATAATTTTTTCCTCTCCTTTTAGCTCTGCGGTTAGGTCTACTCTGAGCCTGTCTCTGCAGAATCAGGAGCGTGTTTATGGCAGTTGTATTTGCTGGAAATCTTCTTAGGCTTCTCAGTAGCAAGTGATTACAGCAGAAGCATCAGCAAGTAGGAGTAGCTTGCGTTCTGTAAAGGGAAAAGAGCCCAGCCAAGATTCTGGTGAATCTTGTAGATAACTGGTTTGGACAACTAACTCAATGTCTGCCCCCATCGCCCTGGACAGCAAACTTCCCATCACAGAACGAGGGGCTGCCGAGTTGTTAAACAGCAGCATTAAGTTACATAGAACATGTCTCCTCATAAAAACAATGACACTGTTGTAAACTAAACCCATTTTATATGCAGCTTTAAATCCAGTAATTGTCCTGTGATTCTGGTATGTCTTTCACTGTGTGATCCATAGTCCTACTTTAGCTTTACTAAAAAATACATTTAGCACTTCCTAGACTGTAGCAGCTTTTAGAATGTATTTTTATTTCACTAATATAAACTCGTTATGAACAAGGAGCTGATTATCAGTCTTACTATAGAAATCATATGCAGCATTACGAATTCCAAGTAAGATAATTAATAGATTTCTTACCACCCAGATCTGTGAAAATGCTGTGTACAGCAGGGACTAAAGCACAGTTTTGCTGGATGTAAAGAAAAGTGAAATTCCTTCAAGTTGGAGTGTAAAAGTTAGTGATTTAGAATTTGACCTAAATGATGTCAGCATAAAAGTAGAATGATTTCACTGAAGCTAATGGGCTTTTCTGGAATGTATAGGAATGATCCTCTGATATAGTTGAAGTTCATTTACATTTACAGTTATAAAATTGTAAATGAATTCAGTGTTTTTAAGTAGGCAGTTAACTTGGAGCCATTTTCTTTTTCAAATTAAAAAAACCCCAGAACACTGAGGCTTGATTCTGTACTGCAGTGCTACCTTTTGTTTCCAAGGCCTAGTATAAAGTGGCATTATACCTTTGCAATCTCAGTTCACTGAAAGAACATTGAAAACAGTGCTGTTGTTAGCATGGAACACCCATGGTCAGATGGATGTCTCTTCAGTTTAGTCACTGGAGAACACTGAACACATCCCTTGTAGCCACTGATAGTAGTTGATGTGTTGATTGAACTTCATTTATATCAAAGGATCATTCATAGATGTTCCTTAAAACCTGTGGTGTCTCTGTAGATTAGAGACCGTACAGTGAAGCAGTTGTCGTGCAGCAGCTAACACTGTGGTTCCAGCAGTGTCTGTTTTACATTCCCTCTTTCTCAGGCTAGGCCACTATGTAGTATTCCCTGTGGATAGTAAATGGCTGATAAATTGTTAGATTGCTGTAAGGGCTAATGGGTTGCTGACAAACATGGACCATCTTTAGCATCCTCTGATTGCGTATTTATAATAGTAAGAATTACACAAAACTCAAATGCTGCATGATGTGTTATCGGCTATTAATCCATTATTAAATCATCTGATGTCATGTGCTTGGAATATGAGATGTTACCATATTGTGCAACATGATGTACAGAGAAAGCAAGATTTTTTTTTTCCTCTGTCAGTCTGGCATGCTAATATTGGGATTGTTTTTAGTCTTATTTTTATTTGTCTGGAGAATCTTAACTAGTTTTTACTTGAAATGCTTGAAATCAAATGTTTTAAATAGTTGATAAGTAATTAGTTGCTCTGGTGAGACCCCACCTGGAATACTGCATCAAAGTCTGGGGTCTCCAGTACATGAAAGACATGGAGCTGTTGGAAAGGCTGCAGAGGAGGGTCATCAGGCTGACCAGAGGGCTGGAGCACCGCTGCTATGAAGACAAGCTGAGAGAGTTGTGGTGGTTCAGTCTGGAGAAGTAACCTTCTAGTACATGAAGGGTGGCTACAGGAAAGCTGGAGAGGGAGTCTTGATCAGAGAGTATTGTGATAGGACAAGGCACAGTGGGTTCAAAGTAAAAGAGCATAGATCTAGATTAGATAAAAGGAAGAAATTATTTCTTGTGAGGGTGGTGAAACATTGAAACACGTTGCCCAGAGGAGCTGTGGATGCCCCCTCCCTTGAACTGCTCAAGGACAGGTTGGATGGGGCTTGGAGCAACTTTGTCTAGTGGAGGGTTTGGAACTAGATTATCCTTCAAACCCAAATTATTCTTTCACTCTATGATTCTATAAATGCTGACATCTAACATGCTTTACTTATTTTTCCTTTACCCTGTTAGAAGTTCAAGTAGTGCGTCACCCTGATGTTTAGCACTGCGAAGTTACTCCCTCATTGATCTGATTTGACAGATACTTATTTGTAAGCCAATAAGATACTAGTGCTAAATTCAGGAGTACTGATGCTAATGTTTTCTTACTTAATCTGCTCTTATACAATGCACTGTATATAACATATATATACCATAGGATGAAATCTAGCTGTTTTGCAGAACAACAGTCATATTTGTGACTGATTGTATCATTTTATGATTTATTTTATGTATGTGTGTAAGCCAGGCATAGGATGCTCAGAGTCTGTATGCTGCAGGAATTTTTCAGAAATAGAGGGGGAAAAAAAAATCACTGTAGAACTTGTGAATTTATTTTGGCAACTTATTTTACAGCATTTGATTATTCATATAAATGAGGCAGAATTAGTGGGAAAAATCCAATAAAAAAGCTCAATTAAAAACTTAAATTATAAGGTTAATCAGAGTCTTCAGCAGCACAAAACCTGATTTGCATATAGTCTCATTGAAAAATGCTTTGTGTAAGATGAGCATTGCATTTTTGTGCAGTCTCAGCTCTACCAGTTATTTCTGCTGCATAAATGATCATCTATCATTTTATTGATGGCCATTTTTTCTACAGCTGCAGTTCCGTTAAAAAAAATCAGTAGCTCTCCATCTTCATCCTGAGAATTCAGTAGGTTCCTCTCTTTTTTCTATATGAGCAGTATCTGAATCAACAAAAATGAGGAAGTCTAGAGAGTGTGCTAAAGGAAAGCTGTCCCTACCCAGCTATTACCCATTTAGTTCTACTGAACTGCTGGCCTGCTGTCATAAAAACCGCATTACTATTAATGCAGTAAGCTTCAGAAAAGCTTTCTTGTTTTGAATAGAAACACATAAATCTCAAAGAACATCAGCTGTAGTGCAGACACATTGAGGAAGCACGTTTCCTTAGGCCTAGAAGTGAGACATCCTGAGAAAATGGATGTTATTCACTATGGAGGAAAATTACATTAAAAAAACTTAACCTTCGTTGCAAGCCAGGATTCAAACCCAAAAGTGGCGTTGGCTATGGTCTGCAAATGAACAAGCTTTTAGCACTACAGGAACTTCAGAATGACCAATGAATGCAACCTGCTCTCCTCATAGAATACGTTTGTTCTGAAGATTCACATCCTCTAATTTAGATGTTAGTGAGGTTTTTGATCTTTTCTCATGCATTATCTTCAGACCTCATGTTTAGATCTCGGTTATGTAAGTGTAAGCTTCTTGAGAGTGAGCTGATGGAGAACCTGTTACGCAGATTGCTGTAGATGACCTTTTGGCTATAATTGTGATAGCATAAAATAATTTCTATTTAAGAAGAGGATTTGCCTAGTAATGCTAATTTGTGAGCGGAACAAGCATAATGCAATAAGTGAAAAGTACATCTGTGTGTTGGTGCTTAGGTGAGAAGTTGTTTATTTCAGGATGAAAAATTGTTTGCTCCACAGTCATGGTGGTTCTGTGTGGCAGAACTCACTGTATTCTTTCTCCAAGGCAAAGTCACCAAGGAATAGTGATCACTAACAGCCCCTTTTTTTTGTGCAGCCCGATATCCCATCATTCAAATAATTCTGCAGCTTCCTCAGATAAGTTTCTGAGCAGGAGAAAATCACTCTCATCTCTTTTCGTCTGGCAGCGATGCAGAAGGCTTGGTTGATCAACGCCTGTAATGAGGGCTATAGGAGTGCACAGATATTTGGATCAAAGGGTAATCTCTCTCTTTTATGTAACTGCGGAGCCTCACATATCACTAGATTATTCTCTGCACTTGCTGTAAATAATTCTCCCCATCAGAGCTAAGCACTTTGCAACCATTGCCTCTAAATTATGAGATGATCTATACCACCTCCACCTCTGTGCAGTTCCCTGACCTGAAGTTGCTTATTTTCACTCAGCTCCAGCTGCAAATTTATGGCCACAGTATTCCATTTCCTCTCCAGGGGACAACGCATTTTTCATATCAAACAGAATTTGTTTTTAATGCAACATTTCATCATCACCTATTATTATTCTACTTAGGAAAGTGTAGTGCCCAGCTGAAAATATGAAGCTATTCATTCAATAGCTTAGAGCTGTAGCATGGATGGGAGCAGGTGCAGTTTTAAATAGAACCATCATGTCTGTGTTGTGTGTGTGCTTAGTTGTCTCTTTGGGTGGCCTCTGATTGGCACATAAGGCAGAGGATGGAAGCTCAACTTTTTCTTTAAGTTATAAAGGAACCTACCCAGATACTAAGATACAGAATCTATAATCATTTAAAGATGGCTGGAAAGCCCTTATCACCGTAGTATCTGAAGAAGTTCTCAAGGTTATGCCTTACTCTGTGGCCCTGACTTAGAGCCTGCCCCTGTAACTGTATAGATGTGGAATATGACATCAAGACTGTGCTTTAGTTTTGCAGTATTATGGTATTACCCCACAAAGGAAAATAATGTCTAGAAATATGGATATAGCAAAGGATTCTGGAAAAGGGGGTTTACTGAAGACCCATGTGGTGGTGTCAGAAAAGCTAGAAAAAGCTAGAAATCTGTTTTTTCTACCCAAGCAGCAGTATTACAAATCCTTTCAAAAACGCATGAAATGCTTAAGAAAAAGCAGCTATTGGTATATGACCTATGGTGTCATACACCAATAATAATAATATCTGTCCAAGATAACAGGGCTACTATTGTTCTTTCAAGGCTGAGCATTCATCAGAGATGAACCAGATGCTTTTCACAGCTAATGTTTCACTTAGCTCATTTCATAGGAGCAGCCTCCTCATTTTATAGGAGCAGATACCCAAGAGAAGATGAGTTCTGGTTTTATCAGGTGACTGAGAGAGACAAGGACTTTTCCAAACTAGTATAGTACTTGAAAGTTTTCAAGAGCAATAGCACAATCACAGAATCCTATTCAAGGTTAACGACGTCTTCTGCTTGATTCATATGTACCTTTGAAAAGAACTGAAGCGTGAGTAATATAACATGAACTGCTTGCTTGCCAAACATGATTTAAAAAATAAAATAAAGAACGGTAATGGTATTTCTTTTTTAGCTGCAATGCTCAAAAACCAGGCAAAAATGGAATTTTTTAAAGAACTATTTTCTTTTGTCTCTCATACCTGTACCAGCTTGCTCCTTTACAGGTCATATTCTTTAAAACAGAGATGTCAGAATAGGATTTCCTACTGCTTTTATAGTTCTCTTCTCACTTTCCCACTTCCCTTCACGTCCCCATCTCTGTTTGGAGGAAGGTTCAATCTAGTGTTTCATTTAGAGTATGCCATTTGCTCTCATGAATATCCTTTCCGACGACATATTACTTTTTCCCTGGATTTAACTCCACTAATCTGTTAACATGTTGTTACTGCTGCCTGTTACACCTTTCATTCTGACACCTGGTGTGTCAGCATCGCCTTGCTTCTTACAGGAGGGGGATGTGCGTTGGCCTGGGTGTATTTTTACCTGTCTTATTCCCAGCCCTGAAATGCTGTAAAAACATGTGAACTTTACTGCATCTATAAATCCCTCACTGGACAAAACACCTGAACACAGCATGTGCCCGACACAGAAAACTCCATGTCCTGCTGATGCCACATTGGGGAAGTTGACAACTGATCATTTGTGTGTCTCCTGTCCTTAGGTGCTGAGTAGTGTTGGGAGCTGCTCGCCTGTGTGTCAGTCAGCTGTCATGGAGACAATGTGAAAGGTAAGCATGCAGAGCACGCTGCATTTAACACCTTGGTGATGACACCTTTGTAATGTGCCTTTTCAGAGTGAGTGGTGGATATGAGAATGAAGACAGCAGCACAGAGCCCTTTGGCTGCCTTTCCTTTGGTTATATTATCTTCTTTTAGTGATACTTAATAAACACATGCAGCATCGCTTCCACCTCTGCCATGTCCTGGACATCATGCTAGTTTTCAATCAGGTACATTATGATAGTCAGCCGCTGTGGGGAATTACCTCCAAATACGCCTTTATGCATCAGGTTTTGCTACACAGTTTCAGGTGTCATCAGCCCCTTGTGATAGGCACTGCGGTAATGAGACAGATAAAGGGCAGAGCGGAGCATTCAAAGGTAATGAAAGGAGTGAAATGGAGAGCACACACTTTGTAAAAGGAGTACAGCAGTTGCTGTTATGATATAAGGAACATACTGACAGGCAAAATAGAGATGAATCTCTTAGTGCTTCAGCTGTAGTGGAGCTGAATGCTCGTGATTGCTGGCGTTCTGTTAACTTAGCTCTTAGTGAGAGTAGAAGCACTTAGTATTCCCACTTGTGTCTGTTTGCAGAAGTGTCAGTGTGTGTACGGAGGGGGGACTTCTGGAAAACACGTACCCAAATGGTGCAACATCTCTTATATGATAATCTGTGTACCAGAATATCACTGGGACGTATTTACCATGAAGATACTGAGACAAATATGTGACAGTTTAAATACAGGAATAAATTCAGGATAAATATAAAGACTTGAAAATGCATTGAAACTAGTGAAGCATTTGAGTTGTAAAGAAAATTAGTGTTTGGAAAGTGAGGAGAAGTTTAGCTGAAGTGAAACTAGAGGTGCTCTTCTCATGCAATTGGTTAATGATAAGCAAGAAATGAGCATAAGAGCATACTCAGCAACATGCTACTTAGTTTTTTGTCTATCACTTTTTTATCTATGGAGACTTAATACCTACTTAGGATGTCTTACTAGGTGTTTTAAATCACACTCCTGGATGGAATATAAGCTTTTAACTGTGGTCCATGGAGTCCTAAGCTAAATGCCTGATGTGGACTACTGTCTTCAGAAGTACCAGACATACAGATTAAACAACTTGGTAAATTATTTAAAATTCAGCATAGCAAATCAATCTAACAGACCACTGTAGAGTGGTGTACAATTTATACCAGACTCACAAACATCTGACAAGTGTTCAACCAACCAAGAAAATGCACGCTAGTCAAGCTTTAATTCTGTATCACCTCCAAGTGAAACTCAAGACGTTTGGCTAGAAACCCAGCAGAGTTGATGCAACAGAGAAAATGGTCATCTGTGAAAGCTGGGAAAAAGAGAATTAAACTCCAAATTGCTCCTCTCTGAAGAGCTACTACCAAGCAGCTGTGAACCTCTCAAGTCCAGGCTGTCAAACTAAAACGAATCTGTAGGAAGATACAGGTTTAAAGTTGGAGTTCTGAAGGTTCTTCTGGTGTAACCGACTTCCTAATTGGCACGATGAAAGGGACCTCTTTAGTCTTTCTGAGGCTGTGCTGCTGCATTGACAGCGAAAGGTGTGTACTAATCTTTGCAGTGCAAAACTATGGGTAGTGCCCAAAGGCATGAAAATTTACTATGAAGTTCCTACAACTTAATTCTCAAACCTTGTAGGGGATGTAAACATCACTGAACTCAGGTTGACCTGGTTCTCACTGGGCATACTCAGTGGTCAGTGGTGATAAAGGACACCATTCTGGCAGGAGCTGTGTAGTGCCATTGGGCACAGAAATAGCAGAATCCAGCCATTCTGCATTAGTTTGGAGTTGTGTGAGCTTACACAATCTTGAGAGAAAATTATTAAGGGAAATAATTGAGATTTGAGGGATGGTATCATGCTGCCATGTGCAATGAAATTTTTAGTTTATTGTATGATGGATTCCTTGACACTTTAAAGATTTGAGAAAAACCCCAAAACACCAAAAGCCCCCAAAATAATCAATGAACTTGAACCTAAGAAGGTTACCTGTGCACATAGCTGGTAGTAATGCTGGCAGCCACACTGGCCTTTCCTGAAAGTAAGTACAACTGATAGTTGAGTGTGCGAGCTGTCAGTGCATCAGTGGACTCTACTGAAATCTTCTTTTGTGGTTTGTGGTTTTTTTTTTAATTTTTGAGCTTCAACCATTTCTCTAACTGTAAAATGATGAAAATCTGAAACTATAATCAGGGTTAAACTGTAGCTTGTTATTGTCCAGCTCTTGAGAATTAAATTCCTCTTTTTTTTTCAGATGTTCTGACAAAAAGATTCAGAAATTCTGATACTGGAATAATTTTGAAAATGGGTCAAATAATGGAAATTTTTGGGACATCTGCTTTTTCCTGTTAAGTCAGTCTCCTTTCTAGCCTGTTTGTATCTTCTCTTTTCAGTAGTTTTTTTACTCTAATTTGGGGAGATTGATATTGCATGTTTGTTGTTGTGAAGTGGTTTCTTTAATAACAGCTGCAGCTGCTGTGGCATTGTATACCTTATCAGATCTTTTCTTTCTATCAGTAGAATGACAAACTGCATAGCTAAAACCAAACATAATTATGTGTTCAGAATCAAAAGCGCTGGTAAGGCAGATTGGAGGCATAGCTTTTGGAGTTAAGTAAAGCTAACAACATTCATGTACAAAGTTCAAATGGCAAATGAAAAACACCCACAGTGAAGTGAAAGGAAGAGACTCATCTTTCATATATAATTGGAATACCTGAAGGTGTTAATGCCCAGACAACATGAAATGAAACAAAATGCCAAATGTGAGGAATGTTACTGATGTCTTCACCCTACCAGATGAACTGATGTGGTTGGGAGGGAAAACTACGTTGCAGGCAAATTCAATTCAATATTTCCACATGTATAATTGATGCTGAATCTTGCTGACTGAAGTGGTGGTGTCATGTTTATTTTTTTATGTTCTTTAATAGAATGGCAGCTCTGTGGCACAGCACATATCCGTTAAGTTTTGAGCTAGCAGAGTATGGTATGCATATGTTGTGGTTTTGCCCTAACTGAGAGCTGAGCACCACACAGTCACTTGTTTTTTAAAAGGGAGTGGGGGGAGGGAAGTTGGGGGGATGGGGAGAGAGGGAAGGGAAAGGGGGGGATAAAAAAAGCAAAACCAAGGAACCAAAACCTGGCAGATAGGGATAAGGATAGTTTACTAGAATAGCAGAAAGATATAACAATGATAACAGGACTTTATAGCAAAAAATATAGGAAACTGGTGATACACAATCCAGTTTCTCACCAAACCACATAACTCAGGCCGTGCAGCCCAGAGCTGTCCTGAAAAACTGGACCATTCCCAAAACTGCGTGTCCTGAAGCCACCAGCTCCTCCTCCCCCCAGCCCCCCTTTATGCTGAGCATGATGTAATGTGCTTGGAATACTCACTTTGGCCAGTTTGGGTCACCTGTCCTGGCTGTGTCCCCTCCGTTCTTGTTAGTAGGGAAATATGAACAACTGAAAAAGTTGTTGATGGCTTGGCAACAGCTAGAAACATCAGGGTGCTATCTGCATTGCTCTTATCCTAACTCTCAAACATGGCATTCCATCCACTATTAGAAAGAAATTGACTCCATTCTAGCTGAAACCTGGACAGCTTACATGTAACATTAGATACAGACTTCAAACCTTACTGACAAATGTCATGCTGTAACTGGCTGTAAAGCAATGTGTTTGTTTCTGGATTTGGCACCTTTATTCCCATACCCTTATAATTTCCATCCCTGCCCAACCTCCTTAACATGGGAATGAGCCTATGAGGCTTCCTGTTTTACAAAGAGTTGCAAGCCACCAAGGCCTATAATTCCAGGAAAACAGTTTTCATCTCCATGTTTTCAAGTGCCTGGTTTTGGCCTTTGGGGAGCTGCCCATTAGAGCTGTTGAACCCACTGCACTAGGTACACAAAAGTACAGAGCTGCTCTTTGGGGGAGAGCTTAAGACTAAGCCTAACCCATCCAGAGCAGTGGAGGAGAGCAGGAAGATGCAAGTGAACCTCCCACAGCGTTTGCCATCTGGTGTGCTGATGTTGCTGGGCTGAGTACTGGGGATTGTGGGGTTTGCATAAACATGGGACAGCTCTCCATGCAATTGAGGAAGATTGCAAAGGCTGTTTTTAAAGGGTCTCTCTGTGTGGCTGCAGCTGGGAATTTAAATACAAAAGCCAGTTCCTGTTGTCACTGCACATCTTGCAAGTCTTTCATGGAAGCATAAAGGAAGCAGTTCAGTGTCTGCCCAACAAGTGCATTTTTGGGACTGGTTTTGCTATTACTATTGCCCAGTGTATGATGTCACCTGATTGAAAGCATCTGAAAGGTTTAAATGATACAGAAATTGCAAGAACAAAATACTAGTCAAGACAGAGACTGTCTAAATGAAGTGGTTAATGTAGTCTTTTAATATTCTCAAATATTAATAAAGTTTCGAAAGGAAAAGGATAAAAGGGAAAAGAAAACATTCAGTCTGGATAAGACTCACCCCAGAACAGGTAAAAAATAGAATACCCATGAGCCATATGAGCTATCAAAACAGGAGACAGGCCAGCTGTCTCCTGGGACAAGAGTCTTATTTCGTGTCACTCAAAAAGAAAAGAGATTGTCCTTGCCTTTCACTATATTCAGAATACATCCACGTGTGATTAGCTGGTGGAGGACATAGATGTGTGGACGCTCTACCTGAATTTATCCTTTCTTTTCAGCACAGAATCGGGTTGGAGAATATTTAAAGTCTTTTTTTCTTCATTGAGTTGATGCAAGGAAATTTATGTCTTACAAGTTGCTTCCGAAGACATGATTTGAGCTTAGACATGCTTAAATTACTTACAACCAAACTGATTTTATCTGTCAATCAAGAATACTTTATAATTGGTAGCTGGTTCATATTTTTTAGCAAATATCAAGTAGAATCAGAACTTTTTCCCTTCAGAGATTAGTTCAATCTGTCTTTGATATTTCTGATTGTGGAACTTTCTGTTAATCAGTATGCAAATTCACACTTTGGCACTCAGTAGCCTGCCACTGAATTTTAATGGGGTCCATCTAAGCCTTCACGATAAAGGACTAAATGAATAAATGTATACAAATACAGAGGAAGATTTTTTTTTTCGTACGCTGTCGCAAGTGCCTGGATTTTACTTAGCCTGTATCCTAGATTTTCTGTGTATTGTGAGTTGTACACAGGTGATGTGGCTGGTTTTATTGCTTCTTGTCCTCTAGAGGAGATGCATATGCTTTACCAGCACAGCAATCATAATGCATCATAGCAGCCATCAGCTGCAGACTCTCCCCCATCAAAACACCATGTCTATCAGTCTGGGCATTGACATTGCATCCTGAATGACCAGACAGGGCCAGCCAGTCTTTGGTGCTTGTTCAAGATTAAATAGAGGATTATTACAAATGCTTGAGAATCATCATGTCTCACATTGATTTTTTTCTGCTAGAAATAGTAATTTCCATCTGATGAGATAGGCAGAGGTTGATCCTTGTGAAGAAGATTCTGGGTAACATGCAGGAATATATTTGGGGGGGGGGGGTATTTTTTGTTTAGTTTTTGTAATTTTAACCAGATTTTGGACACCAAAGAATATTTACATGTAGGTGTCCATTTCAAAACCAAAAGAGATACATGCTTACATATATTAACTTCTGAAGATTGGGTGTGAACACACTGCAAAAGTTGCATTCTAAACTTGAGCAAGGTGTAATACATGGCTTGGCTGAAAAGCCGGTGCAAGGTTATTTGGAATAATTATAGTAAGGGAGAGGCTATATAAGGTGGATTTCAGTCACTTGTGAGCAGAAGATGGAAATAGCTGGATTTGTCTTTAGCTCCTAGAAAGATGGCAAATAATCATTGCTATGATATGATGATACTTTCTGTTACAGTTGTCAGTAACGAGAAGTGAAATTAAGTTTATCTTACCAAGTGTTTTCACTCTTTATGATCTGTGATAAGTCCTTAACAAGTAGCCTAGATGGAGAGGGTCCTGAGAACTTTCAGAAATTTTCTCTCCTGAGCAGAGGAAGCCTGCAGCCTCCTTAACTTCCTGGGGGTTTTCTAGATTTCACAATAACTCAGATTCTTAAGGGTACTGTAATTGTAAACTTATTATTCTACTCTCAACTGCTGTCTTCCAAGAATGATGGTAGCTTCAGATTTTTGTGGTAGACTTAACTGGATTTGAGGGTAGATATTTGTAAGAATCGTTTTTTTCTTAATGTCGAAATTCTTGCACAGTGCTCATGACTCCCAAAAAACCATTATTCAAGAGAAAAAGTAGCATATTTTGAAGATTTGTGATAGACATGTTGGCTGTATATTTTTGTGTCTAGTACAATGGGATTATAATTGGAGCCACCTGGTCCTTTTTTCCCCTGCCAAAGACAGAAGTACAGAGTGTTTGTACTTTCCAGATACTATTCTCATATCTTCCTTCCTGCTGGTCTCTTTCTGGATATGTGTATTTTAAAGAATGAAACTTTGTGTGTGTGTGTGAGAATGAATGAATTGTCTGGAAGCTATTTGTTCCTTTTTGGATTTATTGTTATGGCCACAGCAATAAAAAAATGAGGAGGGAGCAGTTACTTGTATTTACGTCTCTGCTGCATTAAAACAGACTTGTTGTTTAAACAAGTCAAGTGCAGTGGAGATATTCTGGCTTGATCTGCGGACAGTATACTAGTCTGCATACTGGAAGACTGTAGAGATATTTCAGCATGCCTTCAGCTGTGCTGAGTTACCCACTAGTGACCTGAGACACAGCACTAGGCATTACTTCCAATAGCCAGCCTTGACTTTAGGATCATCATGTCATAGAATCATAGAATGCTTTGGGTTGGAAGGGACCTTAAAGATCATCTAGTTCCAACCCCACTGCCATGGGCAGGGATGCCTTCACTAGGCCAGTCTGCTCAAGGCCCCATCCACCTTAAGGCCTTGAACTCCTCCAGGGCTTCTCTGGGCAACCCGTACGAGGGCCTCAGCACCCTCATGTTCCATAGGATGTACAGTGAAGCAGATATTAGGTGCTTTTAATGAACTAACAGAGAGAAGAGCAGCTGCTTGTTTGAAAACATTTGCTCTGTGTTTTTTTTTAAAAGCAAAATGCCTCTTTGAGAGCACAAGCATTACTTGGTGCAAAATATTAGGGAGCAGACAACAAAGGCTTGGTTTTGGGGACAAAATCTGTTAAAAAGCTGTGGTACATTTTGAAAGAAAATGAAAAAAAAAAATCACTGATACGTTTTGGGCAGAAGACCATATGATGAACCTGCTCTCAATGTCAATTGGACGTGTGTGCAGAAACTAAACTGCTGAAAAATTCTTATACCACTTTCCCCTGCGGCATTTACTGTCTCCTGTGCTGGGAAGTCACGATTTGCATGGCTCAGAGGGAGAAGGTAGAGAAATTGAGAATGTAGTTAATCTTGGGGGGAAGGGAAGAGGGGTGTTGGGAAGTGTTCTAAGATTTGGTTTTATTTTTCATTATCCTACTTTGTTTTGATTGGGAAATATATATATATATTTTAGTGTCTTTTGCCCGTAATGATAATTGCTGAATGATTTCTCCTTGTCCCTATCTTGAGCCACAAGCCTTTCAATGTATTTTCTCTCCTCCCATCCACCTGAGAAGGGCAGTTTGAGAGCAGCTTTGGTGGGCATCTGGCCTCCAGCCAGTGTCAACCTACCACAAATGCCTACTATGGAGCTTTTCAGGAAACTTACTGTATTATAGAGTATCTTTTATCAATTCTAATAGTTTACTTACTGGATAAATTGGATTAATGAGATAAACAAAAGGCAGTCCCAGCCTAGGGACTGGGCAATCCCAGTGCCTGGTGTACGATAAAAAAAGCTCGATAACTCTTGCTCTTGGATATGAGGAAGAATAGGGGTCTATTTCCCTTGCTCCTCAATGTCACCCACCCATCATTGGTGGCATTAAAGAATGACATCTAGGTCTTCCAGGTTGATTCCTTCCTGTCCATCTGCCTTTCGCTACCATAACAGGATTTGTTCCCCACCTCTTCCCAGACCCAGAGCCTTAAAATTCCCTCTGCTCAAGAGCTGGCAGATTGTAATTTTTTTTTTCCAGTCCTTTTTAATGAAACTCATTACAGTTAAGTGAGATTGAAGGAAAAAAGGAGTTACGGCTTTCTCTTGGAGTTTTACCATTCCTGGCCATCATACCAAAGTTTTAAACCATTTGATGATAAAACCTCAGCATGCCCAGTCACTCGGGAATATGCACAGATCACAGACATAATATTCTTTCAATGAGAAGCACCATTAAGTAAGTGGGCTGCTTTATTACCCACTGAAGCTTTAACACTCTACTTGCTAAGGCTAACAGCAACATTCCCAGTATATTCGGTGGTACAGACCTCTGTGAAGTGACTTTAGGTCCTTGGAAAGGCACATAAAATAATACTGGTCTGGGTATTTTTTATTGTACCTGCAGTGATGTAACTTCAAACTTGGAAAGGAACTGGGGAATGATGGCTGACTGCACAGTAATAGTTTTAAATTTTTGAGATTTCCTGCTTCTGTTTGAAATGCTGTGCAAAACCCTAAGACGCTGCTTACAGAATAAGATATTAGTCCCTTTTGTTCTCTCAAATGCTTTTTTATTATCCATTAACCTGTGTGTTCACCCTTTATTTCTTAGTTTTTCTGCAGGGACAGAGCCTTTCACAACAAAATCTTTTTTAGGGAGCAACACAATTCACTCATAAAGAACAAGGTGAAATCTGATTTTCACATTTTCATATTCAACTTATGGTTGGACTGAATTAGGACTACAGGAGGAGAGGAATACATTTTAATGTTTGCTTTCATTCACAGTAGTCTGATGGGGTAGATGAAAGTGTCTGAGGCTTGATTCCCATAACAGGGTAATGTGCTGAGTATATATGGCTCTTACTGTCTCAGCCTCATGTTTCAGATGTTGCCTGAAGCTTACATATAATTTCTTTCTCTTTAAGTTGGACACTTCAGAACCACAAAGATCTTTTAGCAGAACTTCCATGAAAGCTCTTTGGCCATGGGGATTCTTTCACTGCCCCATATTACATCCTTCAACAGAAATACAACCCTGTCATTGCAATTTGTCCTATGTATATTTGTGTATCTCATGTATCAGTGTAGACTGGGAGTGGAATACCTTCCTTGTGAGGACAGGCCAAGGGACCTGAGTCTCTTTAGCTTGGAGGAAACAGAAGGGTGACCTCATTAGAGTTTAAAAATATTTAAAGGGTGAGAGTCAGGAGGACAGAGCCAGGCTCTTCTCAGTGATGTCTAGTGACAGGACAAGGGGCAACGGGTGCAAGCTGCAGTGGAGGAAGTTCCATGTGAACATATGAAACAACTTATCCACTGTAAGGGTGATGGAGCACTGGGTCAGGCTGCCCAGAGAGGTTGTGTAGTCTCCTTTTCTGGATACATTCAAACCTGCCTGGATATGTTCTGTGCGATTTAGTCTGGATGACCCTGCTCTGGCAGGAGAGTCGGACTAGATGATATTTGGAGGTCCCTTCCAAACCCTACCATTCTGTGATACCCCTTTGCCTCATTATGCTTTGAAATGAGCATTTATTTCCTCCTAAGACTGTGTGGAAACAAAAGCATGTTTGGCTTTAAGACCAACTGTGGGTTCAGAAATCAATCATATGACAGGTTTGGACAAGACAGGAAAAATACAGCTTGCGTTCCTTAGGCATTTGATCAATTGACACATTAAATATCTAACCTGCTTCTCCTTGTCCTACAAAATGCCACATTTTAAAGTTTTTTATAATAAACAAGCTACCCAGTTAAAAGCAAGCTACTGGATGATTCATGTCATTATGCTTAAGTTGTCTTCAAGTTAGACTCTGCTGGCTGTCTTCAGCTACCTGCGTTTCTGTGAATATCCCATCCTTCGACTGGCTCACAGAGAAGTGAAATGAGCTGCCCTTGCAACCTGGTTTTGATGTGAACAAAGTAAGAGTCAAACATACTTGCTGGGAGTATTTCCTATACTCAAGAATATAAGTTAATGTTTCCTGCCCTGCCAGCTTACAGACTCGACTCCACTTTGATGTCTGTTCCTGTGCATCACATTGTTTACACTATTTGCTGGCAGGTAATGGGATTATTTAGATAAAACAAGCAAATGTGTTTATGCAAGTTTCCTGCAAGTATGGCCATGTACGTATGACAGGTACGAGATATATGATTTCCTTTGGTTGAGATGAAAGGAAAAGCTGTACAAGTAGTTTCTCTCACCCTGCAGAAATGGCAACTTTTGCTGAAACAGCTGGGAGGTGAAAATCCAGGTTAGTGTCTGGTTGCTCCTACATGTTTCTGTAGACCAAATGTTACCTGGAAGATTGTCCCTGAGAGGAAACAAGTAGATAGCTTGGAATTTTAAAAGACAGATAGATCCAGCAAGCAATTTAAGAGCCATTGTTTGAGTGTTCAGTGGCAAGGCTGTCAGAGGCCCAGAAAATGTGTCCCTTATTTGGTAGTGACTTTTTAAAAAATGGAGGAAAGAAATTAGATGGGGAGTATTTCAGGGGATATACTCAAAGCTCAGAGAGGAAAGGAGGAGGCAAGCATGTGGTGATGATTTGGTTTAGATAAGCACTTTGTGCTTAAGGAGAATGTGACTGAACAATCTGTGATTGGCGACGTGAGGAGGGTTGGAAGATTTGCTCTACAGGTTGTTTTATGTTCATTTTTTATATACTTAAAAAGTAATTTCAGGGAAAAGGAAACAAGAATGAATCCATTTAAGAGGGGTGAGGTAGGGGGGAAAAATGTGATGCCAAAGCAACAGGTTTTTGCAATATCTTCTGTATGGGTAAACTCAGGCACTGTGTCAGCAAAACCTGAAGGTACTGTGACAGCACTGACAGCAGTGATTCATGAGAGAAGCAGGCCTGACTGTTCAGAGATTTATTTTTTTTAAAAACTAATTCTGATATCATTCACATCAGCATATGACAGAAACTGCTCCCCAAGAGTGAGAGGAATCACACAGCTTAAAACTGGTGTGGGATTTGGGATTTTGTCTCCTGGTTGAAACGAAATGTTGTGACCCAAATCTAAATCCCTGGAAGTGAATTTAAACAAGAATTATGGCTCATATTTAGCAATAGTACTGTGGATGCTGCAGGGGTATTGACCCATGTGTATACAATATCCCTTCCATATTATTGTTATGATGACCTAAATGCTGCCACAAAACCATTACTCATGGTATTGGCAGTAGTCAGATTATACCTTATGCAAAGTTTACTGGTATTAGTATATGGTATGCAGTGAGAGCACAGCCAGAGTGGGGAGGGGATATAAT